>CM074581.1:11190000-13590000 GCA_037305975.1 Chrysolophus pictus | reverse complement strand
GGCAATTTTGCCTTGGAAAAAAAAATGGAAAGGCATGTAGGAATACATACATATTTGTATGAGATAGCCCTAACTCACAGTTTATTTACTTTATCATATGCACGGCTGCATTGCATGGTAGACAGGAAAAAGTTGTTCTCTAGGCAACCTTCCTGTAGCCAAGCAAACTTATGTTTGCCTCTTAAGTAGCGTTTACCAGAAACATGTAGAAAACGTTCAAGGAATTTTTGAAGAATAAATTTGAGAGGCTGGACAACTGAAAAGGGAAGGTTATAGAAGCTGTAAGTAACAGTGTTTGGTCTTTCCTAAGTCGATTAACTGGCTTAGTATGGTGCAAAAATACCATGTTTTGTCACATTCCTTCTTTTCCTGGGACATCTTTGTACCTTTAGCACCTTCTGGTTTGAGAGCAACAAGTGAACCTGACTTTGCAGTTAACATTCCCTTTTTACTAACATCTCGTGCTCACTGGCTATGTACTGCTGAGCTTTATCTGACTTGAAGCGATTTGAGATAGGAGCCAGGTTCTTTCAGCAGTATCTGCTCAAAAGGGGCTGAGATGTGGCTAAGGCATAAGGGGTTAGGCTGAATTTGGGGGCGAACTAAATGATGCTGAGATGACATTGGTTGGCAAGACAATCTACAAAGGATTATCGTTGCTTGAAAGCAATCAAACTACAGTTGAAAAATTCTGGATTACTTTCACAAGAGAAACACCCCAGTTGATTTTGTGAAAGATGAGTTAGATGGGACCATTTCTTCAATTATGTTTACATACCTTTTTGTGAGGTGAGAGTGAGAATTGTCTTTCTCTCTTAGCTTGGCAGAAACTTCCCTGAGCATAGCTGAAGTCTTATGGCAGGAACTTCCAATATGCTTGTGTGGGGAGCATCAGAGCCCAAAGCTGTGCTTCTGCTGTCAGTTTAGTTGGACATAAGTCTATGTTTCAGTGGTGAAAGAGAGGCTTGTCCTTGGCTCTAGCCTTGGTTTATTGTTTTCGGTTTATCTTGTTGTTTTTGCTGTCGTTGTTGTTTTTTGTTGGTTTTTTTTCCCCCCTGAAATAATTTTCAGCTTATCTGGCTTGAATGCCAACACCAACCCAAGTGAGAGAACAGGAGGAGGGGAGGAGGTAAGGGTGAAAGTCACTTGGATCAAAGCTATTGTGCGAGTTTCACTGTAAGGCGAGGCATGACACAAAACCAGCCCTGTGCTCTGAAACAGTACTGCATTAGCAGTACAAATTAAGAAGTGAGTTAAGGGAAAAAGTGTGAGAGACCAGATGGAAAGAAACAAAGTCGGCTAAGTGCACGCTGTGCAAATTCATCCACTCGTGTCCTCTTGTGCACTTGCCACCCTGCTCCAAATTTGGCTGGAAAAATAATCTTCCCAGCCTCCTCTGTGGGCCCCGTCTCCTCTCCTGCTTGACGGCCCTCTGCCCCTTGCTGTGCCGGCTGTAAGCTGCTGTTTTCTCTGCCCGAGGGCAATGCAGGCAAGTTACTGGTCACTGTGTGCAGTGCTCTGCCAGCCCCAGCAATGCTGCAGATTGCATCTGCCACCTGCTCTTAACTCTTGCATGAATCCTTTAGGGCTCTTGCTAGTCCCTTCCAGTTTGGGAAGAGCTTCCTGGGAGCACCTGCATCTCTGTTTCACTGTCTGCCTTCAGATTCCTTTTGTAATATAAATGTATTGTGTTGGCAGTCATTAAGTCTCTGGCAGGAGATGTATGCCCATCAGCCTGCCCTGCACTGTCCCATGCTCCATGTGGCTTTTGTTTAGCTGTATGCTACCTAGCTACTGCCCATTGGAGAACCCTCATAGTGGCTGAATGGTGTACTGACTGACACCTGAACCTTTCCTAAAGCATTTTTTATTTGCACAATTAGAAGTTAATGTCTCTTTGCTTGTTATGTGTCCTCCCTCTTCTTCTGATCCTCTTCAGAACTTTCCCCCTAAGCATGCAGGGTGGGGAGTGCTGGATTGTTCTTGGGGAACAGAAAAGAGGAAAAATTGACCTCTTTTTACAAAGGAATGAAAGTCATCTTTTTTTTTCACTATCTATCTGCCTGCAATCTGTCAGCTAGAGCTCAAATAAGAATTGGCCTCTGAGCTTTGCTTGCTGCCTGGAAAAGGTGACTCAGCAGCTGAGGATGTATGAACCACTTCTGTTCCTCAGTTCACAGTGTTTTCACAGCCTGCTCAGAGAACCGTTGTGGTTTCTATATATTAACTAAATGACTGCAGCTGAGGGCAGGGGTGTCTGCAGTCTCTGCCTGCTCCTCTCTGGGCTGTGGTAAGAAGGGGGAAGACTTCTCCAAAACTGAGGGACAGGGAAGATATCTGCTCTTGTTCAACCTTTAGCTGGTGGTTCCAGCAGGTGTGTGGGGAGTGCTTTCTGGAGAATTTGCCTTGAGTTAAATATGCCCAATAAATTGATCTGCAGCTTCTATTTAGCCTTGCCTTCCTGAAACTGTAGGAAACTTACTGTTAGCTTTGTCTGAGACCAGAAAGCACAAAGCCAGCTGAAGCTGAAAGGAACTTTAGTAAAGCAAATGATTATGTTTTGTTTACAAGACTTGGAAATACTGTTGTGACAGAAAGGCATGGAAATCACAAGGCAAAAACAAAAAAAAAAAGTTCCAGCATTGTTGGTTAGGAGTTCTTCTCTCATTAGCCAGAGAGAAGTCAGGTCTTATTTTGCAATGAATCAGGAGTTTGAAGAGGAGTAAATCACACAGTTTAACACATGGAATTGAGTTAAGCTACCCAGGGCAGTCAGAACACTGCTCCTTTCCCACACTGCTCCTGTGACTTGGTTAGTACACATGTGGCTGCAACAGCCTGACCAGAGAACAAGGCCTATCTGAACAGCAGCTTGGTGGAATATTATAAAAAGTCTGCACTTGTACAAGTGCAGGATATATAACACCTGTAGAAGGCAGACTGAGGCAGAATAGTCGAATAGTCTCTTTTTTTTTTTTTTTTTGTGGCAGAGCTTGCAGATGAGTTAAGCCAACTGTGAAACAAAGCTTTTGTACTTTATCTTAAAAATAGTTTGCAATAGAACCTGGCCCCATGCTGTGAACTTCTTGTTAAGCACAGTAATTTTACTGTTGCTTTTTAGGTTACAAAGTGTGTTTCAGCTCCAGAGACCAGTAATTTCTCCACCAATTAGAGGGCTTTGTTGTGTTGCTGTAAGATTACAAACTGGATCCCGTCAGCCTTGCTAGGAATAGATTCCTTCTGTAAATAGGGACCTTGGAGAGGCTTTTCTACTCATTTACTTCTCAAGAGACTGCAACCATAAATGTACATTGTTATACGTTGCAAACCACATTTCTGGAACCTTTGTTGTGGTGCAACAGTAAGTCTTAGGTTTGCTAGCATTTCATAGAGATTACATAAAATGCAGCAGCACTGCTGTGAGGTTGTCCATAATGCCAATGTAAAGTAGTAAGTGACTCTTTTACTCTGGCTTCTCCTGCCTCCATCCCTGAAGCTCGACTGTGGGGAACAAATCCAGGAGTAATTCTTTCCTGCAGTGGGGCTTTGCTGCCTCTGTTTTTCTTCATGTTTCTTCTAGCCTCAATGACATTTCTCATTTTTCTCACACTTTTAAAGTAACAGCAGAACTACGCAGATCTTATAGTATGAGTCATGTACGTGTACTTTACTAGGCCAGTAATGCCCTGGTTGCTGTTAGTCTGGCAGAAAACAAGAGAGAACACACCAAAGCAGAGGAAGATGAATTTTAGAGTAGGTGTAGCTGAAGTGTGTGCTGCTGCTGCTGCCTTAGACCCTGGGATCTCTGCCTCAGTGGGAGGAAGCATGCTGGAGCCTTGGTTTATTGTTAGGGGAAGGCTTCAGCAGACAGAGAAATGATGGTTGGCTCCAGTGTTATCTGTTGATCTGCTGAGAGAAGGCTGTGACATGAGCATGGGAAAAAGTCTGTGCACAAAGGCCTCCTTGTGAACCCTCTGATCCTGCTGCAGGATAGCTGAACTTTCCTGTGTCACCAGGAGCTTTATGGAAGAGGCTGATGTTCATGCCATGTGTGCTGTGTCAGCATGGTGACCTGAGCTACAGAAGTGACACGGTCTCACCCAGCACCATCACAGGGAGTTGCTTGCTGTGTGAAGCTCCAGCATTGCCAATGAGACGTAACACCCAAGGGATAGGCTGCACTGTTTCTGCCACGCTGGGTGCTCCAGGCAGGAGGCAAACCATGTCCAAGTACTGTGTGCTGAGCACTGCCCTGACTGGCTGCTTTGGGTATCTTCCTCTTTCTGTTGTGCTTTTATTGGGGTCCCCAAGACCTAACCAAAGCAAACAGACCTTTTCACAGCTGCAGGGATAGTCTGTGGTAAAGCAGTGGTCCTGGCACAACATGCAGAAGGCAGGCGTGCAGGTGAAGAAGCAGAAAGACAAATTGTTCCTATCGAAGCATAACGTATGCGTATTACAGGGCTGAATGAAGCAACAGCAAGGGCTAAAAGCATGGTGTGTACTGATAACCCTGACTGTGACCAAGTGCAGTAAAGCTGGGTAAATATTGGCAAAGCTGGTCTTTGTGACAAGCCCCGTGGCCTGCAGCTTGATAAGGTCCACCACAAGTTCGTCAGCTGGAGGCCTGTGTGCTGATAAGGGCCGCACATGGATGGTTCCTTGGGACAAAACCTGTCTCCAATAACAAGATGGCAGCGAGGTTGTAGAATATCCTTTATGCACCTCTTCTTTCTCTTCCAGTAGGATGGCAGACTGTAGGCATTAAAGATAATCAATCAAAATGAGCAGAACCTGAGCAGCCAGCTGTCCTAGGGCTCTTGGGGTTGAAGTTAGCAAGATCCTGAGGCAAAGAATTTTCACTGCAGTGAGTGTTAACTCCTAAAGATGGCAAAAGACCTGCCCAAAAGGATGTTGGTGCCTTCAAGGAAGAATCCAAGGGATGCAGTGAGAACACGTGGCATCTATGAACCCTGGTCCCCTGTTGTGTGGAATTTTGCCAGACCTTGAAGTGCGAGTAAGAGGGAACCAAGTGTGGAGGAGGGAATGAGCAAGAGTGAAAAGATTTTGTAAAACACGCATCCTCTTTCTGTTCTGTGAGAACTTGTGCTTTTGCTACATTAATCTTCTGTACCATTGCTCTGTTAAAAACTGCTCCACACTTAAATTAGAAAAAGATGTGAAATTTTAGTTTGTTTATAACTTGTTTATGATGTCACTTTGAGTAAAGTCAGGAGAGTTTAATAAGTTTGTCTCAACATGATCAGTGGTTCAAAAATGTACTCACACCCATATTGGGCTGAGAGAAACTGATGAAAATTATTTGGCAGAAATATTGGACAGAATAGGAGGACAAGGAAAGATGCTAGAGATTTTCAATAATGGAAAGAGCAAAGCTGAAACATCTCGACAGATGTTTGCCTTCACCGTTCCTACATGAACCAAGTTGGTTTCTGGTGTGTTTGTATAAAGGGTGAGCAGGTGCTGGCCCACTGTTGGTAATTGTCTGAATGGTGTTGTAGAGATGGTTTTAATGCTGTTTTTTTAGGATATTGTGTCATCTTCATATATTGCTTTCTGCTTTTACATGGCTTTCACTCCACATGGTAGAAATCCTATCCCAGCCAATTTTAATTAAAAAAAAAAAATAATAATAATGTTACACTACGTATCTGTTCTGGGGAATTTGTGCTGATAATTGCTGGAAACTTCAGCTCAGCTTTTCTCTGCTACGAGTAACTCCTAAACATAACAGTGTTTTGTTATTCTTCTTTCCACTTGAAAAATGTTATCAAAGGAGAAAGTCTGGTTAAGTGTTCAGGGTGATCTGAAAGATCAACAAGTACTGAATAGTATTGTTTGAGACAGTTCTTGCATGCGTTTTCTCTCTCCATCCTATTTCTACCTTGTTCCAAAGGAAACTAAATATCCCAGATTGCAGGATGTAGATGTGAGTCACTGCTTGGTTTTTTGTGGTGAGAAAGTTGACCGCTATCAGTTTTCCCAAATGGGAGTGGAAGCCAAGAAAAATCTCATCACGGTATAAGTTAGAGCTTTCTTCTTTTGAGCTCTTCTGTCCTTATCTGGCTATTTACTGCACCAGTAGAGCTGATATACTGATTCAGCATCCTAAGGAGAAGCCAAGGCAGCTCCAAGCCACACTTAAGGAATTACAAATGGGACTGTTAGAGTCACGAGTTTGCTCCTTAGCTGATTTATAAATGGTCTTGTTTTCTTTCTTGCTCTTTTGTCCCAGAGCTGTTAATAAATAGTCTTTTATAACTCCCATGTTCCTGTAGGAGACGTGAGGAAATAAGCCTCTGCCCTGGGGCAGGCTCTGCCAGCATCACCCAGCAAAGATCCTGGTTTAATGCCTCCAGTGCAGCCCCAACAGGCAGCATGCAGACAGGGGCACTTGTCCTGGACGTGCATTCTTACAGCATCACCCCCTCGTTATCACTGCTGTGTGTCCACACTGCCTTATTCAAAGCATTTTGTGTCTGTATTTTGGACTGTTTGAGACAATAATAAGGAATGAAATAAGGAAGATGTGCAAATTGAAACCCAGACTATGGCTTGATTATAAACGGATTTCCTTTCCTGAGCCAGATTCTCCTCAAGATTCACTGTATATCCTGGTAATAAATAATCTGAACTTTGGAAACTTCTAATCTCCTGTCACAGATGATTTATCTGGCAAAACTCCTTTGCTGTTTTGTTCCATGAGGTTCCAAGCATTGCAAAGTGCAAGGCTTCTAACCATGAAAATTTAGGTCCATATTTAACTCTTAATGTTTCCCAAATCTGCTTTTGCAACCCTGAGGCTTTGATATATACATATATATGTATGTATGTATATATATATATATATATTTACATTCAGACATTTTACTGAGGTCTGTGCCCTACAACAGGCTTTAGTCCTCTGTTTTCTTCCTGTTGGTTATCCCTAAAAATACCACAGGGTAATTTGTTTCCTGCTATTTGAAATGGAAATAGTAGCAGCATAAGGAACAGAGCATGATATTCATGCCAAATATCATGAGCTGAATCCTCCCAATGGTTTGTGGGAATCTTAGTTATTAAAGCTGACCTCTGAGAAATCAGTATATTTTTCCGCTAATGCTAAGCAGTGGAGGCATTCCTCAGCAGGAAACAAAAACTATCCCCAGCTGTTCCCAGTGTTGTGCTCTGCCATGAAGAAAGGAGATAGCAGTGCTGACAGCTGGAGGTAAGTGGGAAAAGCTGAAAGCGATTAACTAGCAAGCAATCTCTTTTATGCGTGCAAACTTAACCTTTGCTTATTGAAAGAATACATGAGGGCTGCTGCCCTGCCTTGGTAGCAAAGCACCTCTCACTTCATCTGCTTGAGGTAGTTGCAAAGGGAAAGTTACTACCAATTTCTCTGCTGTGAGTGAGTGATATGCATGTTAGGGTAGAAAAAGGTCACTGGGTATCTTGTAGGCCTGAGATGTGCTCCTGTAGAAGAAGAAACAACTGTGAAGGAAATCATACTTGCAAGGAGTGGTGAGGTCCAGGTACAAGCAAAATCCCATGCGCAAGTGAGCTGCATCCATCCTTCTGCCTATGCAGCCTCACCATAAAGTGACTTTGCCAGCAGCTCTGCTCACACTGTATCAGTCTGGAATCCTGTTTGTGCTTCTGCAGCCAGTCCCCAACAGCTTTTGGTCCTGAGTGGGAAGTGAAACTTTAGGAGAAAATCTGCTTGTTTTGCTGTGCAGAAATGCTCGAGAAGCTCTGCTTTTCCTCTGGCAGCCGCTCGGTCTGTGTGCATGTGGCACTCCTGGTGCCACGATACTGTTTTGGAAGCTGGGGAAGTAAGCCCCTGAAAAGCGGTAGTGGTGCTTGATGTGCAAAGCAATCCCAGGAATCTGTGATTCAGAGAAAAACGCCCTGAGATGCAGCCTCAGCCCTGTGAGGCGGGAGTGGTTGTTGGTGGAGAGGGCAAATGGGGAAACTGGGAGGGTGTATTTTGACACTTGGTATGGTGCAGAGCACGCTGTGGGTACTGAGAGGTTTGGATATATTTTCTCTGTGGTTGTTTCTGTGCCATAATCCGGTGGGGTTTAGCAGTATTTGCAGAGCGTGAGACTTTGTTCTCTAGGAAGGTGCTGAACTTTCTCACCCAAGTGTGGGTTTTGGGGTGGGAAATGATTCTCCTTAAGGCTGCTTCCTTTCTTTTGTCACGGCAACTTCTGCATCGTGCTGATGCAGGGAGGCTGATGGAGCATGAGGAGGGGAGCTGTGCTGGGTGGCTGATGTACCTCCAGTCACCAATCTGCCTATTACAGTAGTGGTCCCACTACTTTACCACCAACTGTTAAACACTTGTAAGCAGTAGTGGTGTGGGGTTGAGCCGGGAGCTATCAACCAAAGAGAAAGATACGCCCTAATGCTGATAGAGGAAGAAACATTGCTCTGATGGTTGAGTATTATTAAGCAAGTAGTTCATATTTATTCTGTATTAACGAATAACGTCTAGTAGCAATTTAAAATGGTTTCCCAAAGTCAAAATACTTGAGCTGAATCAACTGAGTATTTAAAATAATCAAATGGAATGCAAATCAGAAACAACCTAATAACTTATTCTATTCCCCAGAAGCCTTAATCTAACAGTTGAAAGTTATGCTATTTTAAGAAAATAACGTCAGTGAGAAAGATATGTATTTAGAGGTGGGGTGGGGGGGAATGAAGCTGTTTGCAATCAATGCAAATTCAAACTCAGAAAATGTAGGAGGTGGTCATAAGAAGAAAATAGGGCCAGACACTTAAGAACAGCAGAGAATTGAAGGGCACTGAGCACAAAAGGATGCCATGCAGGCTCACTGCATGTCAGTATATTGGAACTATCAGTGGAAACAAAACTGAAGGATGTTAGTGCTTGAGCCTGCTTTGTTTCCTGTAAGAAAAATAGATGCTTTTACACAATGAGATAGCTAAGTGTATTTAAGTAATAAGTTGGGTGATAAGCTTGAATTCACAGGATATTTTCTGATGAAACTTCAAGCTTTGTGGGTAATGACAATAGATCTTCTCCAGTTAAATTATAGCCTTAATGGGCTGGTAACACAAATTAATGCCAGAAGTCATCTGGTAACAACTTATGTAACTGCTAACAGTTGTTTCTTCTGATTTGAAAAACCTCTTTGATGTGTGAATCCTAAGAAAAGATCATAAAGAGAGTCCAGACTTGGAAACCTAATAAAACATCACATAAATGTGGAAATTAACTGTCTAAAGGTCATTGTGTCAGCAGTATCTTGCCACTTGTTGGTTGTATTGGAGAATATTGAGTATCTCTGTCTAGCAACTGGGATGCAAGCCAGCAGAATGCTTTCCCACAGAGAGATGACTTAAAGAAAAGAGTTGTGGAAGTTTTGGTGGGGCTGGGGTATAATGGCAGGGAGCAGGGCTGGGAAGCTGCATGCATGCTATGCTGAGTTTGTGCTGCAGTGGGAAGGTCTCTGCTGAGGATGTGCTTTGTGTGCAGGGCAAAAGGGTGTTTGTTGGCAGGGCCTGCTGCCCTTAACTCTGACATGGCTCCTCTGGCACAAGGGATGTTGGACTGACCTGCACAAAGCCCCTTGGGGCCACTTCCAGCTGCACAGGCAGCTGTGGACAGGGAGAGAAGGACCCTGTGTGATGCCTGCTCCTTTGTTTCCGTCTCTTGCTGCCACTGCTCAGTTCTCACAGCACTCCCCAGCTTTCCAGGAATGTGTATGTGGGGTTCTTTTTTCCCTCATATTTTTTTCCCCTGAAACACAGCACTCCTCCAAAGCATCCCATGCAGTTTCCCCAGGGTAGTGCTCCAGCTGTGACTTGTGAAGCAGCAAAAAGATGAGGTGCCCCCATCCTAAGCAATGCTTGTATACTGTGGGATCCTACTTTGTCACCTTCCCTATGGCTTACCCATTCTTACTATCAGAACTGGCTTCCTGACATCTATTTCAAAGTTTGCTGAAATTCTTTTCCTTTTACTTTTCATTTGTCTGAAGATGATTAATGTCTCCCTTGCTCATCTCTTTCTAAACTAAACAATCCAATGCGTTCAATCTTTCCTCACAGGTCAAGTTTATAGATCTCAGATCTATCTATCTTACTTTTTTCTGGAGCTTCTCCAAGTAGTCTACATCTTTCTTGAAAGGCAGTGTCCAAACTTGGTCATAGAACTTCATATAAGGCTGTACCCATGTTAGATGGAGGGAAGGATTACTTGCAACTGCTATAGCTGCAAAAACATTTTCTGTTTTTGCTGCTTAACTACTTGTTCACTATACTGACTTTGTATGATGCCTATTTTCTAAACAAGAGCAAATATTTGCTCTCGTCCTTACTGAAGTGAGCTGGAGGTTTTCCCTGGGGATTCCCTGTTTTCCAGATTTATTTATATTCCAGTCCTATTTATCATCGTGCTCCCAGCTTGGTGCTATCACAAGTAGTCACATTCCTTATTCCATCTCCCAGCTCACTAACGCATCTGTAGGTTCAAGACAAGGTTGAAGTTCTCTGCCTGGTTGCATAGCCTATATCTATACTGCCAGCTCTTGAGATTGGTAGGGCTGTGCAATTTCATAGCAAGTGTCTCTGAAAAACAGCATCCAAGAAAAAAGGCATACTATATTGTTTGGATTATCGGTTTCACTGGAATTTCAGTGTTTATATGTCAGCATTTATGGGCACTTCATCTGGAAAACTATAATCCACTAAATGTGTATTTATAACTGTATAGAGCATCACAGTGCGGGCCAGCTATCACGCTAGTACTTAAGACGCAAAGAATAATTAAAACTTGGAGTAGAGCTCCCTATACAGTTCCACATAATAGCTACAAAAAGTGATGTAAATCCTAGTCTGAAGCTTGAAGTCTAACTTCGAAGTGTTCAGTGTCTTGTCCTGATATTTTGAAGGAGAATCTCTCAAGCCAAAGCAGTTCATATGCTGTATATGGTCTTGTATCAATAAGGCAAACCTGAGCCTCTTACTAGCCCAATAAAAGGCTTTCCTGACACATGTGGTTTACATCATTTTGCAAAATATTCCTCATCAACCTCGCCATGTGTGCCTTTCAGCATGACGAATTTCATGACTAACAAAAGCTCATTTTCTCCTAGCAGGAGGATAATGTATGTACCCTATATGCACCTTGGCAGAACAGCAGCATCTCCATTGCATTGCTCCCATCTCTTCTCCTCGCCATCACGAGCTCTGATTTGCTTGAATTAGGGAATTCTGCAGGCTATATATGCCCTTTAGCTGGGCTGTACAACTGCACAAGAGTGGAGCAAGTATCCCTGGAAACAGCTCAGGGAACCCATTGCTGAGAGGCTCCTAGCAGACTATGCAGCAACGTGGGTGATCAGTGGAAGAGCAACAGACGGGCACAGTTCAGTGTGATGCTGTCTTAGTCTATGACATCATTCTGAGCCTCAAGGATGGCAGGTAGTGCCTTGAAACTCCCTTAGAGCATGAAGCATGGCAAATTTAATTAAATGCAGTTGAATGTGGGTTTGTTGGGGTGGCATAGCAGTGATGTCTCATCACTGGCTGTGATTGGTGTGCCTGAGGTAGCATTGGTGTGAGGTCCCCACTTTGCTTCATTTAGGCTGGGAATGCAGCGTCTCCTAGTGTAAGTGGCACATAATTGTGCAAGGCTCGTCTCTGCAGAACTGGTCAGGAGTGCTTGAGAAAAGAACAGGTAATTCTGTACGTGGAGAAGAGCTGCTGAACTGCTCAGGTAGACAGAGAAGGCCAGAAAGGCAAAATCCAGAAGAGATAGTTGTTTAAAAATTGGTTTAAGTTAATAAATTCCAGGCCATTTGAGAGCTGCAGAAGTTTTGAGTCAGAGGTGGACCAAAGACAAAGGGAAAGTACTGGCAATAAATTGAGGCTGAAAATGAGAACGCTTCTGACTGTACAAATGTATACTGAGAGCAGAAAGGTGATGAGTGGGGAGCTGTCACTTGTCAGTGTGGCACTTGTGCAGTGGAAATGTTATTGCAGCACATCCCTTCTGTAACAGGCTGAGTGTGAGCATCCAAAGCTAAGAGCAAATGTGTCACCTTCAGCTGTTGTGCTAAGCCAGACTTTGGAACTGTATTTTAGTTAGTGGAGATGCTGGGTCACAGCAAGGTTATCTGAACTGAGTGTGACTGTAGACCATGCACAGCATCTCTCCCTAAATCAGTATTACTTCTGTTTATTGCATCTCTTCAAGCAGCTGGCTGCCTCATTTCTTTTAACATTGCTTGCAAAGTGAGAAGGAAGTGGGGGGTGGCAGCCTTGGTCGTGAGTGACATCTCCTGGCTCATGAGGCCACGGGCAGTGTGGTTTTAGCTGGAGGAAATTTCCTATTTCTCTCGAGACTCTGGGAGATGCTGGGGTCAATCCTGCTCGCTTGCTGTCGCACAAAGCTGCCTCCCACACCATGCAGCCTTCCTGGGTTCCTCACCAAGAGCAGCGGGATTTTGTAGCAGAGCGACTGCCAGCTGAAGTGCCTGCCAGCACCACTCTCAGTTGATAGCTAACTCAGAGACAGAAATGATAGTAGATCTGTTTATGTTCTGGGCCCCGCACCAATCACTCGGAGCCAGCAGCAGCCCCTACAAAACAACAAAGAGACCAAAATTAGAAACAGACAGAGATACGTGAGCAGCCGGGCTGTGCTCCAACATCTGGAGAGCACTCCATGGTTGCGCAGCTGGGCAGGGTGCAGCACCAGGCCCCCAGCTTTGGGGTGGAGAGAAAAGCAGTGTAGCTGCTGTGCCTGCTTATGGCCTTACATGATATTTTTTAACACCACTTACATAACAGGAGAAAGAGCAGAGATGTCTCTGGGCTCTGGCTGGAAACAGAGCTGGGAGGTCGTGCTCAGTATTTAGCTGCGGGATACTGCTGGTGAAGAAGTGCTGGGGCCTGGCAATCACGAAGGTGCTGGGGGTGAAGGATTTGCATGGTGGGGGCTAAGGAGTGTCAGCACAGCATGCAACAACATGGACATGAAGTACAGAGGAGCTGGAGGAGGCTAGGGAAAGCGTAGGTTCTGTAGGCACTGCAGGAGCTGCAGTTATGTCTAGAGCTGATGGAAATAACCAAGTGTATAGGAAAAGGAGCTTGTTCAAATACCTCAACTTCCTGAGCAAATTGCAGGTCAAATTTTAATTGCATTGAATTCTTTATCTGGATTTTGCAATGTTTAAAAGAAATTGTGTTCAATCTATACGCTTCTGAAGTGCCATTTAGCAGGTTTTTGGTTTTGCTAGCTTACTCACTGAGTTATGCTTATCATTTGTACTTTGTATTTTGTTTCAACAAAATAGTTTTTGGTGGCATAAGAGTTCATGCAAATGGATGCTCTGGTATGGGATACAGTAATGAAATCACTGTCTCAAAGTCCTTGTCACATTCCTGACAAGAGCCTGTGACACTGAGTTACAATTCAGGAGGTGAGAGTCATGTTCAGGACTAAGAAAATAATAGGCCTTGGAAAATAAATGACTCATCGGAGGCTGCAGGTGGGATGCAGAAAATTATTATGTCTCTGCCTACGGGCAGTGGATTTCTCTAGGCCTATTTCATTAGGAAAATTGTTCCTAATCTGTTGCTGCTGAAAAGATGCAGTTGACAAAGAATACCCATCGTGACAGGAAATCTGAAAATCTTAGAACTGATGCAAAGGCATGCATCTTTCAGCCCTGTGACAGTAAGCACCCAACAAGGCTGTTAGTAGCTGCTTCTAGACAAGAGTAAAGATGGCAACAATTACATGGGTTTTCTGTGCAGCTGTCAGCAGCAGTTCCAGTTTTCAACCATGCTTCATTGGAGCTGTTGGAGAGGGTCCAGAGGAAGGCCACAAAGATGATCAGAGGTCTGGAACACCTCCCCTGCAGAGACAGGCTGAGGGATCTGGGCTTGTTCAGCCTGGAGAAGAGAAGGCTGCAAGGAGACTTCATTGCACCCTTCTAGTATTTAAAAGGGGATTATAAACAGGAGGGGAATCAACTTTTTACAAGGATAGACAGCGATAGAACAAGAGGGAATGGTTTTAAGCTCAAAGAGGGAAGGTTCGGATGTCAGGGAGAAGTTCTTCACAGAGAGAGTGGTGAGATGCTGGAGCAGGCTGCCTGGAGAAGTTGTGGGTGCTCCATCCCTGGAAGAGTTCAAGAGCGGGTTGGATGGGGCTCTGGGCAACCTGGTCTAGTACCAGATCTGGAGGTTGGTGGCCTTGCCTATGGCATGGGGGTTGGAATTCGATGATCCTTGGGGTCCCTTTGAACCCAAGCCATTCTATGATTCATCTGTATCTATACTGTGCAGCTAGTTATATCACCTGCTTGTATTCATTTTTCTAGTGTTAAAGTAATTTTTGTTCACGGGACATGTTCAGTACATTCGTAACCTGAGCCAACTATCTCCATCAGGAGGAAAAGTCTCCCAGCTGTCACACTCTGCTGTTTTTAATCATTTCAAGCCTTGAGTTCTGGGGCCCTTTTGAAGAAAGCGATATAAAATGCATTCTGCCCTCCTACTGTCTGGTATGTGTACTAGACTGTTTTTTCTAAACTACATTCTTGGAGA
The DNA here is from genome assembly GCA_037305975.1 of Chrysolophus pictus. Classification (NCBI taxonomy): domain Eukaryota; kingdom Metazoa; phylum Chordata; class Aves; order Galliformes; family Phasianidae; genus Chrysolophus; species Chrysolophus pictus. Next base: position 13,575,405 of record CM074581.1, on the reverse strand, counting down.
TATTGGCAAGCATGCTGTGCCTCTAACAGACAGTCACAAAATGTGAGCATAACAAGCTTCCAAATCTTGCCGTTAGCCTCAGCAGATTTACATGTAAGCAACAATGAGAGAGCACAAAGCTCCAGGTCAGCATGAGGTTCCCCAAGATCTCTTTGTGGGGAGATTTTCAGAACAAGTTTTCTCAGAACTTTTAGATCCCATTCTCCTTAGATGGATGGGAAGCAACTATTTGTCTACAGATGCAGAGGTTTCAAGAACTCCCTCCATCTTTTTCAGAAGTTAGCCCAAATGAAGTCACTTCAGGATGTTGGGTCATTTGTAGGGCTGGACAACACTTGGTGTAGTTCTGGCGTCTGGGACAAACTTTGATGAGAAACAGAGTGGTTAGATGGTTCTCTTCTGAGCATGAATGCTTCTTATATTTGCATTTGTGATGTGGGGTGCCTGGATGGATTTGGATAACTACTCCAGTATTGCCTAAAGGACTGAAGAATCAACAACTTCTGGAACTGAAGTTCTGCTGTGCAGATGCAAAGCAAACATGGTTACTTTATCTTCTTGTAGAGTGAAGGTAGTTGAATCTCTGCCTGCACGGAGGTATTGTCACCCTGAATGACCCATAACGGACTTCTAAACATCTCTAGCAGAATTTGTGTACTAGGAAAAGAGAAATTAGCACCCATGCAAGCAGTAAGGCAAACACTTTTTTTGAATATGGAACTTCAGTGTGGGTAGAAATAGATTTCTTGTAGTAGAAAGAACAGATACTAGAGTGCCAAAGCTCTCTGTTAGTTGAAACTATTCAATTTACAGCTAGATTATACATCTAGAAAATATTTTTGCAGATACCTTGTCTAGAGCTTTGTGTTGTGGATTGTATTTTATTAAACAATACTGAAGTGACTGAGCCTAAGTTGTGAACTGAAATTTCCATCATGGGAGATGGAAGAAGAAGCCAAAGCAGAAAACTATAATAGGCAACATTGTGCTGGCCATTAGTATGTTCTGAAAACTCAAAAGTTATATTGGTTCTGAATTATTTCCGCCAACCATAAGTAGCTTTTTTAGACAATTCTACTGCTGACAATGTATTTTAAACTACAAAAATATTAATTTACTTTTTTTTTTTTTTTTAATATAGCATTGCTAAAGTTCAGGCCAGCACTGCTTAAACTGTGACTACCACATACAGAAATGTTAGTGTTAGACTTTCTAAATGCTTTACCAGTGACAAGGATGTTGTAAATTCTTTTTAACGTTGTAGAAACCTGAAGCACAAAGTGCACAGTGACAGACTGTGGCAGGGGTTAAAGCTCTTGGCTCTGCTGAGCTTTGTTGTTTTTAAATTAGCAGTCTGTTCTTTCAGCTTCTGAGTGATTATTGAAACAAAGACAGAGCTATGGAAAAAGCTGGTGCTTGTCCCATGCAAACAGTGTTTGGAATACAGGAGCATGCCTGAAGACTTTTGGGGTGGGGTAAGTTGGGTTACAGGGATGCTAACATCCTTTTTCTGCTCTAGTCACAGGTACCAAACCAAAGATGTCCACAACAAGGAAAATTCTACTCATACTCGGATTCCTCTCCACTTTGGCTGCAATTGCTTTAATTACTGTAGCAGTGACCCAAAACCAGCCACTTCCGAAGAACGTCAAGGTATTACAAGCTGAGGCTCTTCTAGGAAAACAAGCCAAGCAGAGGTTTGGGCATGCATGGTGCTCAAGGACATGTTGCTGTCCCTGCTGGGTCTGGCTGATTTCCCTTTCAGGCTCCATGCATCTTAAGCAACCTGATCAAAACAGATATGCCTTCCCAGGAGACCATCTCCTAAGTAATCGTTTACAATCTTGCTACTGCTCTCATTCCCTTTAATGAAAACTTAGAACAAAACACTACGTGGGGAGAGTAATGACATGGCATGTCCGCACAGTTGCCAGATTTGCTGTTCATTTCTGCTCATCCATATGCTCTATCCAACTCAGTGGCTCAGGTGTGATGACAGGATTTATTTTGTCCACAGTATGGGATTGTGCTTGATGCGGGGTCATCCCACACAAACCTCTATGTGTATGAGTGGCCAGCAGAGAAGGAGAATGACACTGGAGTGGTGCAGCAGGTGGAGGTGTGTAAAGTTGAAGGTAAGAGGATGAAAGGGGATGGATTGGAAAGAGAATGTGGTGAAAGGGTGGTGGAGACGAAATTTGGGGAACTGACCAATAGTAACAGCAGCAGTAAATCTGTGAACTAACATATAATCCAGTGCTTCCTGCTAAGAACTTGTTGCTTGAACTTCCAAAGAGAAAAGTTGGGTTCATTTTTCCTTTCATTTGGGGATGCACAGAGTTAAATGCTTTTTGGAAAGAACTACACTAAGGATTGTACTTAACAACAACAAAATGCAATTTCTGTGCATACCCTTGCTGAAGCACTGATAAATATCAGTAAGAAAGGAGGACACTGATCTCATTTTAAAGGAAAAAAGTCAGTCTTATGTGACAAGGTTACTAAACTTAAGCATGTTGTGGGTTTGTTTGTTTTTTTTAATAATATTTAATTGCTATGTACTTAAGTAGTTATGTAATGATTTTGGAAGGCATAAAGAATGCTGTTAGTCACAGCTTTTGTCAGAGGAATGACTGATGCTTTAGGATTTCTAAAACCTAGAAATGGGGTGGTTCAATCAACTGTTGCAGCTAGTGATATTGTTTAGTGAACAAGGCTTATGACAGCCCTCGGAGGTTGTGCTTGGAGATGGTGCAATGAAGTCTTCCAATTTCTTGCAGGCCCAGGGATCTCAGGTTACTCCCAGACTACAGAGAAGGCAGGTCCCTCTCTGGTGCAGTGCCTCCGACAAGCAGAAGAGGTGATTCCCTTAAAGCAGCATCGAGAGACACCCGTCTACCTCGGAGCAACTGCTGGCATGCGACTCCTCAGGTACCACAGTGCTCATCTCCTTCCCTTGCACCTTAGACCACCATAGATACCAAGTGGTGTCTCTGCAGTGAAGTCATTGGAAATGCTACAAGCTGGTGCTGTGCCCATATTTCCATCTTTCTGGACTCCTAGTCTCCCCAGACTCTTCTCCACTTGCCTGGCAGGTCTGTTTCCACCTACTCCCCCCTTTCATCTTCTCCAGCACCCGTGTGCAACACAAACACCATGAAGGATAGCTGTGCCCAAACTGCTACTTGGAGAAGTTGTTCAAACATCTCTCACAGTCTAGTAATAGATTTGACCCATAGTTTTTGTGCCCTGTCACGTTTTAATTCCCTGCATACCTCGACTTGGCCTGAAATCATCAAAGCTAAGGTAACTTTATAAAGTTTAAATTTATGATTTTTCTTGGGGTGACTCAGACCTGTTAGCTGACTGGATCAGGAAGCTAATTTCATGTGTTTTGTCTAGGGAAACTTCCTGGGGATATCAGAAGACATGGTCTCTTATGAAATGGTGAAAAGTGAGAAGGGTCTCCCCAGGGTGATCCTTACCAGGGAATGTGCTCTAGGAGAGCAGGAGAGCACTGCTCCAGTTCCTGCTGTCAGCTGCAGTGTCTGTGTTCAGGCTGGTAGCAGCTGTGCTGTCAAGGTGTGACCGAGAGACACAGCCAGTTACAGCTGGATGTACCCATGTGAAGGACTGTCATGTTATAACTGATGGTTGGTGGGGGGTTGCAGCTTATCTGCTCAGAGTGAAGTCCATAAACTGCTGAGGGCTGTCAGCTGCAGTCACTTCATCCTTTCTTCCATTCATTCAGGTTGGAAAATAAAGATGCAGCTGACAAAGTCTTGTCCTCAGTAGAGAAGACACTACGTTCAGCTCCCTTCAATTTCCAGGGCGCCAGAATCATCAGTGGTCAGGAAGAAGGAGCCTATGGATGGATCACCATTAACTACTTGCTTGGTAATTTCAAGCAGGTATTGTATCACTGGCAAGTCCAGATTTGAACCACTGGCTGGCAGTGCTGTGTAAATCATGCCTTTCATGAGGGTGTTTCAGGAGGCTCCCTGTGAGACATTTATCAGAGATCAGGATGCTGTGCTTCTTGCATCAGCAGTTACTGTAGATACTCTTAGAGCACTGAAATAAAACAACAGTTTCAATAACTTCTTATGGTACAGCATCCTCCTCACTTGCTGATCTAAAATACTTCTATGCTTGGTTAAATATCTGCAAAGTATCTAATACTTGATATTGATATACTAATACTTGAAGGGAGCATATAAACAGGAAGGGAAACAGCTGTTTACGAGGGTGGATAGTGATAAGACAAGGGGGAATGGTCCTAAATTGCGACAGGGGAGGTTTAGGTTAGATATTAGGAGGAATTTTTTCACACAGATGGTGGTGATGCACTGGAACGGGTTGCCCAAGGAGGTTGTGGCATTCAAGGCCAGGCTGGATATAGATCTGGGCAGCCTGGTCTGGTGTTTGGTGACCCTGCACGTGGCAGGGAGGTTGAAACTAGATGATCATTGTGGTCTTTTTCAACCCAGGCTAAAAGAAAAAGGGAAAAAAAAAAAACAAAAACTTTTCAGTATTTGATGACGATTCTTTACTATCAGGTTTATAAATCATCTGGGCACTGAAACAGTAAATTGATTTTTCACATAGCAGTTGTGTTCGTTACATGTTCTTCAACCTCTTGCAAACACTTGGACATGATCCATCTTGTGCTCTTCTGAGCCTGTACCTTGTTCTGGTTCTCATCTCATGCTCCCCTCGAAGCTGTACTCCCTTTCCTGCATTCTGTCCTTCTGTTACGAAGACTTTCTCTTTTTGTTCCCGAGTACATTTTCTCCATGCCTGATGTATCTGTACTTTGAATTTTTTTTCAAGTCTGGATGGAAAAAATTTCTACATTCCCTGAAATCCATAAGTGAGACATCAGGAGCATTAGACCTTGGAGGAGCCTCAACACAGATTACCTTTGTACCAGCTGAAATCTCTTCTGAGTCCCCACAGAATTTGCTGTATTTCCGCCTCTATGGCAAGGATTACCAAGTGTACACACACAGCTTCCTTTGCTATGGAAAGGACCAGGCTCTGCAACAGAAACTGGCCAGGGACTTACAGGCAAGTACATCTGGGGTGGCAGATGGAGGTCCTGGACCCTCACAGCTTTGACATACTGCTGTGTCCTGGCTAAATGTCACATAACTTAGCCTGGATTTGGAAAGTGTTGTTATCCTCCATAAAGTTTGGTTAGATACTCACAGATGACAGCCAATATTTTCAAAGATGTTACCAATTGGAGATGCCTTGATTGATTGGCATGGGATCGCAGCAATACTGTGCTTGACTGAAAAAGATGGTGGAGATGGTGCTTCACCATCTGAGAGAATCCCAAATCAACAGCAGCTTCAGAAAATATGGCTGGAACTTGCCCAAGGTCTGATAGGGAGAATGCAACAGAGCAAGAAGTCCCAAATTATGGCTAAAGCCTTAAGTATCCTCACCTTTGATCCAGTGTTTGTGTGTCTTGGCAGGATGTACCATGACAAGTGCCTTGTGGTCACCCTTCCTTGTGGTTTTTTCCCAGTGTGTTATTCCAGAGTGAAATATAACAGCTTGTGTGAATCTTATTTTCAGAGCACAGAGAACGGCAGCCTCTTTGATCCATGCTTTCACCAAGGATATCAGAGAAATATAAGTATCAGTAATTTCTTCAAAAACCCTTGTACGTCAGTCGAGAAAAAACAATTCTCTTTTAGCCAGCTGTATATTGAAGGAGAGGGGAATTATGAAAAATGCCGAAGAAATATCCAGAATCTTTTTAACAAAACCAACTGTCCTTACTCCAGCTGCTCCTTCAATGGGATATATCTACCTCCGTTACAGGGGGACTTTGGGGTAGGTTTGCATTCTTCAACTCCCTATAATTCAGATCATCAGAAGAGAAACTCAGAATAATGCTGGAGCATATTATCCATGGGTGGGGAAGAAATTCATTTCCAAGATAACTTTTTAGACGTGAAACTACAAAAACAGTCTTTGTTGTCTGGCTGTGAAGACAATAAATATAAGAGCTACCATAGTAGATACCGGCCTACCACGCAGTGGTACTCCATTTACAGATTCGTTTTTAAAGCTGTTCCTCCCAATGGCCAGCACCAGGGACAGGAAAGCTTATCACAGACCATGTGTCATACAGTGTGATTCATGCACAACTGTGTGAGCGTTACTGAAGCCAGCCAGCTCACCTGACTGTTTCTTGTGTTTTTCTAAATAAAGCTGTCTTGTGGGATTACTGTTGTCCTGCTTAAGTTAAAATATTCTCTTTCAGGCCTTTTCTGCCTTCTATTTTGTGATGAACTTTTTGAACCTGACAAATGATGTCCCCTTCACCCTGGACGAAGTGACCAGTGCTGTTGAGAAATTCTGCGCCCGGCCTTGGCATGAGGTGAGCAGCGCTGCTTCTCTGCAGTGGGGCAGAGTGCCCAAGTCCCAAGTGTTGCTGATGCTTCCCTATAGGATGCATGACTGGGGGTAATTTCCAAGGCAGGCATGGGAAGATTTCCCTCAGCACCTGCAGTGAATGTTCAAGTGCAAGCTGGAGCTGCAGGAACACGGGTTTAGCAGCCTGGTGACTTCTCCCTCTTTTCCTAGGTGAAGCTACAGTATCATCAAATAAAAGAAAAGTACCTGAGTGAATACTGCTTCTCTGGAGCCTACATCCTCTCCCTACTGGAAAATGGCTATGAATTCACTACAGAGAACTGGCAAAGGATCCACTTCCTTGGAAAGGTGTGTTGATTGTCACCTCTGCTTTACAGCTTTGCCCATCTTCCACAGGGATGACACTGCCCTGGCACCTTCCATCTCTGATTCTGCTCCTCTCCATTTCAGATTGGCAGCAGTGATGCAGGCTGGACCCTGGGCTACATGCTGAACCTGACCAACATGATCCCCGCGGAGGAGCCTCCTGCACCTCCTCTTTCCTACAGCAGCTATGTGGGGCTGATGGTTCTGTGCTCCCTTGTGCTGGTATCAGTGATCCTGCTCGCCTGGCTTCTCTTCCACAAGCCCAAGTGCCTGCAGAAAGGGATCGTCTAGGAAGAGCTATGGAGGAAGAGGGGCCCAGCTACTCAGGGCTAGGAGCCCACTGAAGACCAGGCTGTAGTGCAAAGTCCCTCTCTCTGAAGCTACTGACTGTGTACAACAAGGGCATTTGTCTCTTTTAAGTCTCACTTGCACTGACAGATGTTGGGACACCAGGCTCGCCACCTCTATACCACGGACAGACAAGCGAGCGTTCCCTTCTTGAATGGGTCGTATTTTCATTCACTGAAACTCTGCTGCTTGTTTTTTTTTTATTGCCTTGTGCATAGCATTATGAAGAGAAAAGCAGCACCAATCTTTGGGAGCCAGTGCTCCTGCAAGAGTAATCTCAGGGTCCCACGTGCCACTGAGCTCTTGGGAGTGATCACACAGGGTGATCCAGCTCCTCTTCTGCTGAAGCTGTTCCCAAGAGCCATTTCAGCAGGGAAACTGCACCAGCACACCTCTGCTTGCCAGGCATGGTCACTTATAGCCAGCTAGCCCTCAAAGGCTGGTCATGCTCCCAAATGTCACTCTGGGACAAGAAGGGATGGGAATGAAGAAACTGAGCGTGCTAGTGGTTATCAGTCCTTAGCTGAGCTCTGGCAGCGGTCTGCTCCTTTCACAGGTGGCAAGAAGCCTCTTTCCCACGTCTTCCTGATGTTTTTGCTGGACCAAAGCTGGCTCACTGTTACACTGAGCCATTCCTATGTCCCTAGATTGACTGTACATCAAGACATGAGTTCCCAGCCAGACATTGCTGATTACTGTAGGAAAAGCTCATCCTAGCCAAGGATTCTTGACAAGTAGTGAGCACATATATCTACAGGAACTCTGATCTGATCAGCGTGCCTACAAGTATTCACCCACTAAAACAATCCACTGTCACTGTGCTGATCATACAGCAGTCTCTGAGCTAGGGAAAATGTTTTTGGGGCCGTTTCCCTTTATAAAAAGACAGCTGGTAAGAGCTAGCATGAGTGTGCACACAGCTACTCTTTCCATCAGCAAAAGCATGGAAAATTTGCCTTTCTTTCCCTCATGGCTTAGGCTACTCCCCAAACAGTAACACCAGGTGCTATAAGTGCACTTACCACAGCCCATCTTCTAGTGCACAACTAGATGGTGCCACTGATCAGGTTTATGAATCACTTTCTTCTATTACCTATTCCGTGGTCTGAAACAGAGAGGTAAGTCAGCAAGCAATTTTTATGGCAATTGGAAACCACTGGTACCTGTTTTCTTGGGACGTAATCTAAGAAACCTCCTAATGAAACATACGTGCTGGAGGCCAAAAGAAAGCAGATACTGTGGAGAGAAAGGCATGGCATGGTCACCTTCACCTGTTTCCCTGAGCAAAGCTGCAGGAAAAGCAGGAGATGCAATCTGGATGAAGCTTTCTCCTTTGCGCAAACACAGATGTAGAGCTCAGGGCTTTTGTGCTTTCCCAGCTTGTCCTTCCACACAGTGCAGGCTGGAGAATGTCCCCTCCTTATTTCTAGTTCATGCCTGGAAGTAGGAGTCATGACATATTGAAGGTAAAGGGGAAAATATACCCTGTCCTATGGTAAGATGTTAGGGCATTTTTTCAAAAAATGTCTCTTTGCTCTGAATTAGTTGGCTTTAGCTTCTGATGGACCTTGATCCGCCAGTTTCAAAAAGACTGACTCTTTGCTATCAAAATCCCTTCTATTCTTGTTGGTGCTTGGAAGTCAGCTTGGAAGTATCATATTAAATATTGACCTTCATTCTGTAAAGTGCTTTGTCTTGACTCACGTGTAGGTCTTGAGTCAACTTCCATACAATTTTGTACATCTGAAGTTTGGACACCAAAGGTTTCAGCAGCAAGTGGTAGTAGGTGCCCTAACACTGTATATAAAAGTAATAGCCCCTGTTCTCTTGATCTATACTCTTTTTCCTATTCATATATCTCAGGGTCAGATATGTTCACTTAAAGTTTTATAAGGAGCTGTTTTGTTCAGTTTAGCTCTTGCAAGTTGGCCTTATTTTCCTATCATGGCAATCCAGAATGGCTGCTGTCTCGTGGTGTACATCAGTCTTCTGTCATGAGATGTTTTGCCTTCTGTGAGGCTCTGCTGAAACATACTGTTCTAAGAACATTTCTCTAAGTGATCGAGGTCAACCCACAGCTGACATTTCCCCATGCTGTTTGTTCTTTTTCCAGTTTGTTTTATCTGCAAACACAGAGATGTGGGAATTCATCTGGACACGGAGCCTTCTTTCTGTCATTTTCACCAAGGACATGTATATAGAAGAGATTTAACAATTATCTTTGGTCAGGGTAGGAAGGTAGGAGATCTCATCACGGAGCAGGCAGCTGCCAGTGCTTCTTAGCTTTGTCTGGCAGATCCATCAGGAAGTTTCTGAAACAGATGCAGAAAATCCACGTGGAAACTGGCATGGAGAGAGCCTGTGCCAGTCTGCTGTTCTGGTCCCTGCTAAGGGTTTATGCCAGAAGGAAGGAGCTGAAGTACAGAACCTGTGAGAAAAGCTTCAGCAGTACTTTGTATCTTTACTTGCAGGTACTACAGTATTACCATTGTAAGCCTTTGCTTCTGGAGTTAGGTGACTGCCTGGTATTATGGCTTTCTCCTATCTTCCTTCTGTTCTGTTCACAAAACAGTAACAAATCAAAAGGTAAAAGGCCCCAAAGGAGATGAATGCAATATATTAACTATGTTATTTTTAAAACTTTTAGAATACATTTATGAGATAATCCTCAGAACTAGTATTTCTAAAGGGATACGAGCTGTGCCATTTAAATCACCAAGCAAGCTGAGGCTCCAGGAATAGGTTGGCCAAGGGCATCCTACTGTGGCGAGACCCATATCACTCACTGGCTGTGCTTGAGCTTTCCCAGCAAAAGGCATGGTTCTTCTCAACAACCTCCTCACCGTTGCAGGACTCTGTCTGTGGAAGCTGCCCAAAACCCTGGTTCAGATATGAGATTTAATGAATGTTAATTTCCTTGCTTCTGTGCTGTGTCTGACCCAGCAGTGTGTGGCTCAAGTGTATGTTCCAGAGTCACTCAAGGACTTCACCCACCGTGAATACTATGAAAGATAGTGGGGGGAATTTCCAAATATGTCCAGTGTTAGTAATGTCATATCATTTCTTAATACAATTGATCTGCCTCTCTGATAAATATCTGTGCCTTATTTCTAATTTGCTAGAATCTGGCTTTAATTTCCAGCTCCTAGCTCCTGTTCAGTTTTGCTCTTCTGGGTTAAAACATATTTTAACACCACATGTTCTTGTCTTGCATATATTTATATGCTACTCAGCTCTACTGGGCTGTCCAGACCCCAGCCCCTGGTCTCTCCTGTCCCTGTGTTTTGTCACCAGGAGCCGTGAGAGGTGCTGCAGGGTGAGTGGCATGGCATGGGGGCTAAGATGTTGAACAGTACTGTTTGGGAAGGTTCCTTGCAGGTGACTTGCTCACTTGGCTGAGCACAGGAGCAGTCTGACCCCTCTGGGACTGATGACTTCCACATCCATAAGCTCTCTCCCATATACCTCAGGGTTGGGTCAGAGGCAAAACTGTCAGTGACATTCTGGGGGAGAGAAGAGAAAGCTGCTGGGTGGATGCAGCTTTCCCATCCCTCTTGCAGAGAGCAGCCCACCCTGCAGCAGACCTTAAGAAGTACCCTTCATTCCTCACCCAGCACAGCCAGCTCTCCTCTCTGCATGGACTGAGGACTTGCAGTCCATGTGCCCTGCCACTTGGTTGTGCAATTCATGTGGCTTCACCCTGGTGAAATGGGTCTCAGTTTACTCTGATACACACACCGATCTCTGTATCCTTATCACAATAAAGACTTCTTAACCCATGCCAGTGATGCTCTCAGGCTGCTTTCCAGAAGATGGGAATGACCCAGGAGTAGGATGAAGCTTTTGGCATAGAAGATGGAAAAGTCTTGAGGTGAGGTTTCCTCTGCTGCCAGCTGCCCACTGCTTTTCTGTGTCAGATCTGGAGCTCCTGGTGGCTGAAGGGGCAGCATCCCCTCCTGGCATAGCAATGCACTGTGTCCCTTCCTACCTTCAGGCACCTCCTGGAAGGCACCTAGTGCCAAAATCTCATCTTTTCTTGGCTTCATTTTATCCTGACCTCCCCAAAGCAGTTTGTCCACCCCCACCATGCTGCAGGCCTGCATTCCTCTGTCCTTGCCATCCTTCTCTCTCACCCCAGCACCACTGGCTCTGCGCCTTCATGATCATCCCTGCAAAACAGGTGAAGGATGCAATGCTGTACCCCTTGCTTCAGGGCCACAGCTCTGTCTGCACGCAGCTGCAGCCCAGCCAAGGCAAACATGCTTGTCACCACTCATTTTTCTTTCAGTGTGCACTCTCCCCATTTTGCTCATACAGCTCTTATCTTGAATTTTCCTCACATTTTCCAGCCTTTCTCTGGTATAAAGATGGCCAGAATGAAATCTCAGGCACCACAAGGGATCTGTCCAAGGCCAGGATCCTGTCACCTGCACAGGCAGACGAGCAGTGGGGTTAAGGGCTGGAATGAAGGAATTGCATTCATCTCCACTTCTCTGGTGTGGCACAGCACATTCCTGCTCGTGCTCCCCCTTCTGCTTCAAAGTTGCTCCATCTTTGAACATCTGGGGAGAGGGTATGATTTGTCCCAGATGTATTTGCTGCATTTTCCAAATGATGTCTTTGTTTATTTCCTGTGCTGTTTCTATGTTCTATGTTGTTTGTTTCTGCTTCCATCAGTGTTTTAATATATTGGATGTGTGATCAAATGCCTGCATCTGGCCCTGTGTAGTTATCCAGGCTGCGGATGCCCCATGGATGTTCCCTGTGATTTCATCTCATTCCCTTTTGCTCTCACTGAACTCTCAGCTTTGATGAGGTAATTTCATTGTGCACTGTCTGCAGAGCTATTTCCTTTTGTTTGATTCAAACCTGCTGCCTGGTGGTGGGCTGCCTCCATGCCTGTGTTATGGATAACGCTGACTAATTCTCCAGACCCATCATGCATAAGATGCGTTCTCCACCCACCCCAAATCTTGCTCACAGCTCTTTTTAGGATCCAGCATTCTGCCATTTCTTTTTCTTGTTCTCCACGTCAGTGTCACCCATCTCCATAGGAAAGTGTGCACTTTTCCATGTGTCCCCTGGCAGCACCCTTCTATCTCAGCCTGCCACTGCCCCACCATATCCTGCTTACAATGGCCCCGCAGTCTCTGCTGCTTCTCCTTGGCTTCCTATCAGTACAGGGAAGAGCTGGCAACCCCAGGGCCATTTTGCATTAAATTACAAAAGACGCTGTGATGCTGATCCTATGCTTAGATGTGCGTTGCTCTGAGGCTGAATGGCAAACAGGGAAGTGGTGGAATGGAACTAATTGGAAGAAGGCATTAGTATGATAACTACTACCTTTCCAGCCTGCACTGCTTGCATTGAAGCTATGAGCAGGCATGTCTTGTTATTATCACGGACAGAGCAGCAAAGCTGCTGTTTTGAGTGTTTTAGCAACACTGAGTCCATCCATGGGCAGAGCAGCATAGATGACTGCACACCCCTCGGGCAAGAACATCTGTGGCAGAGAGGTGAAGGGGAACTGGCTTCCTCTAAATCCAGAATCGCTCTGCAACTGTTCATAGCCAGACCTTTTCAGTTGCCTTTAAGCTTTAGGGCTCTCTTCTGCCCGGTGCATGTCGGAGGGCATCATCGTGCCTCCTCCTCGCATGGCAGAGCTCTGTACTGCAGCATCGCACCTCGCACTGCTCTCTGACTGCTGCTCGCGCAGAAAGGTACGAGAGTGCGACCTTGCTCCTGTCCTCATCCCCACCCCCGGCCTCAGCCTGCGTGCGGGGCTAGCCGGGGCCGTGCCGACGCGGTGCCACCGCCGCTTCCCCAGGAGATGGGGCAGGAGAGCAGCGCTGTTTGGAGCGGGGCCGGGGGGAACCGCCCGCGCCGTGAAGCCCCCGCCTCGCTCGGCTCTGCCCCCGCGCAGGGGCTCGGTCACGGCGCGTCCCCCCCGTGGGGACCCCGCTCCCTCCCGGTGAAGCGGTCCCGCGGAGCCTGCGCTCCTCTCCGCCCGCTTCCAGCCCTGCGCTGCCGCCTCCCGGGGCGCGAGGTCCTGTTTGCCGTCCGGTTAATGAGTGAGCCGCACTCCGCACTCCGCTTCCCCGACGGCGGAGAGTGGGCCGGCAGCAGGCGGCCGGGAGAAGCATCCCTGCCCCCGCTCCCGCCGCCCCCCGCCCGCAGGTGCAGGGGGCTGGCACTTGGCGGGGGAACTGGAAAGAGCTGGTTCCAGTTTGCACTTTAGCTCCGGGCGGGGAGGAGGGAGCCGGGGGCCGATGGCGGGGTGGCTGCGGCCGCTCGCCGGGACCCTGTTCTTGCTCGAGGTGGCGGCTGCCGTCAGCTTCCTGCACCACCGCTACGAGGAGATGGTGCGGGCTCTGTTTCGCGTGCAGAGCGAGTGTCCGTACGTCACCCGCATCTACAGCATCGGACGCAGCGTCGAGGGCCGCCACCTCTACGTGCTGGAGTTCAGCGACTACCCTGGCATCCATGAACCCCGTAAGTACGGGGACGCGACGACCGGGACGGGGCGGCCCCGACAGCGCTAACGCTGCCACGCGGCACCACGGGGCACGGCCAGGAGCCGCCTCTCTGCCGGGGTGGGACTCCCGGTGCCGGAGCTCTGCCTTTGGACACGCGGCCCCGGCGCGTACTTTGGCCGCAGCTCTGTTTATAAGTGCAGGATGACGCAGGAAAGCTCGTCCCAGCACCCACCTGCCCAGTTCTGCCCCAAAACCGGGCAGAGGTGGGAGGGAGGAGCGCAGTCCTTCCTTGTCCAAACTGCACGGGGTGGTGCTGGGCCCCCGCAGATCTCCGGACACGCACCGGGTGCCGAGTGGCCCCGCTGCACCTTAGCAGGAGCACACGGAGATCTGGGCAAGATTCTGCCTGCCTCCTGCAGTATCTTTTGTCTTCTCAAACCTTTGCTTGCTCATCAGCGCAGGGGCTCACACATCCAGGCAGCGTGGTCCCTTTGCCAGAGTTCTGATAATGCTCCGCCGGGCTTTGCTTTGGCAGAGCCATAGGATTGCAGCTGGGAGGGCTGCGGGAGGGCACCAGGCAGAGGCTCAGCTCGACCTGCTCCTAGTTCTCAGAGCAGCATGGACTTGTGGCCCTGCTTCTGGGTACTTCCACATGTATAGTGTCTTTCAGACTCTGCAGGCTCCTTTGAAACCCATGGAAAGTAACTGTGAAAAGGAAAACTTTAAGTCAGTTGGCTAATATGCAGTAATTCAGGCTTCTGTGTCTGTGTGGATAATGTTTAGGAGTCTGTGTATCAAGAAAGGCCGACAAGTCCTGCTTCAAACTCAAGGCAGATGAGGAATCCCTGCTGAGACCTTTTTTTAAATGAAGGCAGCACATAATCTCAAGATATTTTTATAGATTTAATAACTGGATTACCTAATTAAGTCAGTTCTCAAGTCTCCTGAAACCTAATCAGGTCAATACATATCGCCCACCCGTAATGTTCTTCACTGAGGCATGGCAATCCAAAGGTCACTGGCAACAAATATGGAAAAGCAACACCTTGTGCCAAAACTAGGATTGTTTTAGCATCTGTCTTCAGCACGTCTGGAGGCACAGAGATTTCTGAAAGTACTGCTGGGTTCAGAAAGTACTGTTGGGTTCTGGAAGCATAGTTTGTTCTGGAGGCATGGTTGGGTTCTGGAGGCATGGTTGGGTTCTGGAGGCATGGTTGGGTTCTGAAGGCATTGTAGGGTTCTGGAGGCGTGGTTGGGTTCTGAAGGCATGGTTGGGTTTTGGGGACATCATTGGGGTCTGGAGGCATTGTAGGGGTCTGGAGGCATGATTGGTTCTAGAAGGCCGGTTGGGTTTTGGAGGCATTATTGGACTCTGGAGCACAGTTGGATTTTGGCAGTGTGGTTGGGTTGGGAAGATATGGAGTTCTCCAAGCATGGCTGGGTTCTTGAAGCACTATTGGGGTCTGGAAGCAGGAGGCACCCAGTGAGCAGGTGACTTTTTTTCCTACATTGTCACAGACCCCAGAAATCGCTGCTGGTGGCTGAAACCTCAGTGCAACAAGATCCCCTGCCAATGCCCTGTTTTGTCTGTACCTTTCACGTGAAAGTTGGGCTTTTTTTTTAAGTGAATTCTCCCAGTATCTCTCACTCTGCCAACACTGGTTGCATGCCCACTGCAGAGGCAAGTAGCAGCCGAGTGGTGAACCTGGGCTATGGCAAAACAGAGAGCAGCCCACATGAGGACCATTCAGCCATCCTCACTAAATTCTGCATTTTCCAAGGGAAGAGGCCATCTTATGCCATTCAGTGGGGGACCCCTGGGCTCCCTGCAGTGTGAAGGGGCTCCCCAGCCTCATCTGATGGTGCTACTGCTGTGTTGCTCTCTCCAGTGGAGCCGGAATTCAAGTACGTGGGGAACATGCACGGGAATGAGGTGCTGGGCCGTGAACTGCTGCTGCAGCTCTCAGAGTTCCTATGTGAGGAGTACCGGCGGGGCAGTGAGCGGGTCACCCGACTGCTGCACGACACGCGCATCCACATCATGCCTTCCATGAACCCCGATGGGTACGAAGTGGCTGCCAACCAGGTACCAGGCAAGCGAGCGCTGCTTCCAGATGGTAGGGGCAGAAAAACCCTACGAAATGGGGGGCTTCTGCGGGTCTGCTTTGCTGTGGCAGTGCTGCCCCACTCTATTCTCACCCCTACAATGCCCTTTGCCCCACAGGGCCCAGATGGCATTGGGTACTTGACGGGGAGAAACAATGCCAATGGTGTGGACTTGAACCGCAACTTCCCTGACCTCAACACGTTCATGTACTATAGTGGGGAAATCAGCGGGCCCAACCACCACATCCCACTGCCCGACAACTGGAAGAGCCAGGTATCAGCCTGCAATGCTGCAAGTGCTGCGGCATCCTCCTACAGCACTGTAGGAGACATGCTCATCACAGCTCTTCCCTTCTGCTCTTCTCAGGTGGAGCCCGAGACATTGGCCGTGATCCAGTGGATTGGCAGCTACAACTTTGTGCTGTCGGCCAACCTGCACGGCGGCGCAGTGGTGGCCAACTATCCCTATGATAAGTCTCAAGACCAGCGGTTCCGGAGCCACCGGCGCACGGCCAACACACCCACCCCTGATGATAAGTTGTTCCAGAAGGTAAGGACAGGATGCTGGTCCCAGCAGCACTGGTTGTGCCTGTGGTTTTTCTCCATTGTTTGAATGTCCCAGAAAACTCTGCCTTCAGTCTTCCATTAGGAAACACAGAAAGCCAGCACAAGAATAGGCGTTAGAACAGCTAATGAGAAAAATAAACGTGAGCTGGAGCTCAGCCCTCCTGGGAAGTACAGGGCTCGCCAGGACATGCTGGGAGCAGGACTGCAGCCTAGGGAGGAGGCGAGCAATCCACACACAGCCTCCAAAGTCAGAAATGCAATGAAATAACAGGGCTGCTGGCAGAATGAGGTTGTGCCAGCATCTGAACCATACCATCGCGTATAGAGTGTGCATTAGGAGACTCAAACAGCAGTTGCTGTTCAAACTGTCTTATGCAAAGGAGAGGCTTTGAATCCACTGTCCGAATTTGAACCCTGCCTTCATATCTAAAAATAAACAGCAATCTTTGAGAAGGACATAAGGATGCCAGAAACACAAGTTGCCCAAACTTTCCTAATACGCATTTTCCTGGCCACGCTCTTTCAGCTAGCCAAGACGTACTCATATGCCCACGGCTGGATGCACCGCGGCTGGAACTGTGGGGACTACTTCGTCGATGGCATCACCAACGGGGCGTCCTGGTACTCGCTCAGCAAAGGTAGAGCAGGGCAGCAGCGGGGTGCAGGGCTGTGAAGGAGAGAGGGGCAATTCTGGTAGGAGGGCTGGGACATGGGGATGAACATTGCATTCCACTGGCCACTGGCTCTCCTCTTCCAGGCATGCAAGATTTCAATTACCTCTACACCAACTGTTTTGAGATCACCCTGGAGCTGAGCTGCAATAAATTCCCCCCCAAGGAGGACCTGGAAAGGCAGTGGATGGCCAACCGGGAGGCACTTGTTGCCTTCATTGAAGAGGTGAGGAGATGATCTGGGACCTGTACCCCTCTCCTGCAGCTCAGGTGGCAGGGGAGCAGCAGGCACTGGGAGCGCTGGAGTGGGGAAAGCCAGCACAGGCAGGGAAGGGGAAAAGTGGAGCCATTCGCAGAGCTCTGCCCTCCTCCAGCACCCAGAAGTGCCCTCCTGAGCATCAGAGGGGCATTGACCCAGCACTGTCTCCCTCCCTACAGATTCACCAGGGCATCAAAGGGATGGTTACTGACGAGAACAACAATGGCATTGCAGGAGCAGTGATTTCTGTCCAGGGAATCAGTCATGACGTCACCTCTGGTGGGTCTCCAGTCCTCATGTGGTGCTGCTGTGCCCTGCAGCTCCCAAGCTGCCCTCTGTGAACCTGCCCACCATATCAGAAGTTTGGCTCTGTCATCCTTGCAGCTCTCCTGCAGGTTTCCCTCCACCTCCTCCCCACCAGGCTGAGCCCACCTCAGCCAAAATGACACAGGCTGCTTGTAGTCGTGACTCAGATTTGCAGTGCACATGCAGTTCCCTAGATGGGCATATACTCAGATTCTCTCAGTGATCCATAACATGCTGCTCCCCGCTGTTGTCAGCTCCCATCCCTAAGCACCACAAAGTGCTCCCAGGGGTTCCTTACATGGAAAGAATCAAGCAGGGGAGCAGCCAATCTGATGGGAGATTAAAGGTGCTGGTAACCCAAATGCAGCCAAATTATATGTGATGGGAAATAAGGGTTGTGTTCTGCACAGAGAGTCAGACTGGAGCCATGGATGTCCCTAGGCCTGCTCCTGTCAGACCGGCAATACTGAGATCTGCATCTCCCTGCCGAGAGCAGTGCAGCCAATGCTGTCATGCACTGTTATTTGGTGTTTATTGTGGGCTGACCTCTGCTGCATGGCTCTAGGGAGACATCACCTGCAGGCTGCCAGCAGAAATCTGGCCTCACGTTGCCAGCAGATTGAGAAAGAAGGCTAAAAAATGCTGGGGGTTTGGAGGACACACATCCTCAAGGATGGGCACTGAGCAAGTGCCGCTGGAATTTCTCCACATCCTGAGAGCTTTCTCTTCTCACCTTGTGTTCCAGGCGAGATGGGGGATTATTTCCGGCTGCTGCTGCCCGGCACTTACACCATCACAGCCTCAGCAGAGGGCTACCAGCCTCAAACGGTGACAGCTACCGTGGGCCCAGCTGCACCTTCACTGGTGAGTCAGACACAGGACTCCAGCAGCTCCCAGGGTGAAGGCAATGCCATGTGCCCCCGTTTCCTCACCAAGCAGCCTCAGCTGCACCGGCCTGTTGTGCTGGCTCCCATGTCATCTGCCCAGCTGGGGCTGCTCTCCAACACAGCCCTCCTGAGAGCAGCCTGTGCAACCCGAAATAAGTTATAAAAACAGTGGGTGGTGAACCCTTGCCTTGGGAACAGAATGGGGCCTCAGACACAAGCTCTGCAGAGAATGGGTGAGAGCCCCTCAGCTGCAGCATCCCGGAATGTCTGATGCTCTGTGCATGCACTGGTCAGGCTCTGCCTTAATTACACTGCAGTGGTCTTCCCTTTCTCCATCTCTTCCTCCCACCCTGTCCAGCCTCTGAGGTCCTTCCAGTGCTGCTCTTTTCTCAGCATTAGAAACCTTCTAATTTTCAGCCTAAATTTATTTATGGTCAGTTTATCCCTATTTGTTCTCATGCCAACAGTGTGCTTTAAATAGTTCCTCTTCTTCCCGGGTATTTATTTCTCTATGTATTTATAGAGAGCTGTCAAGCCCAGTCCTGGTCTTTGTTTTGCTGGGTTAAGTACCCTGCTCTTTGGTTCTCCTTTGTAACAGATTTTCCTTTCCCCACATTACCTGCTTTGTTCCCTGGTGGTCTGACTTCGCAGCCCACCTGTCCCCATTTACCTCCGCCCCTACCCTACCATGAAGGGATTTGTTTGCCTTGTTCCAGCCCTACCCCACAGCCATTTGTTTGATCCTTTTTTGATTGGATGGAAGTTTCTCTCTTGGATTTTCTTTTTGCCTGGAGCTACCAGAAACAGTCATTACTGAAAGATTGATTAAGCAGGATTCAGCTAATGGGATGCAGTTGAAAAGGTCTGTTTTGTCCTAAGCTGTTTTGTGTACTAAACACTCACAGAGATGCAAAGCAGTGCATTTTTCCGCTCTCTGGTGAGAAAAGATGAAGAACAAGCCTCACTCAACCACTTGCCTTTCATAGCACCAATTTCCCATTGTATCCCAACGCTGATTGAGCCCCCAGTTGAGCAATGCTCGTCTTGGCCAAGAGCTAGATTGGAAGATATCAGCAGGTGCAGGTCCTGCAGGGCCAGCACTGCTACATGGGTGGTGTTATCCTTTCTACAGGTGCATTTCCAGCTCAAACAAGATGTGGTAAAAAAGGCCCCAGAGCGGAAAGCCTCAGGCACACGCACGAACAACAAAACCCTTCAGAAGAAGGTAGTGCCCAGAGCTGTGCGCCGGGGGACCCAGAGATGAGGATGACACATTTGTCTGAGAGCAGAGGGAGGGAAGCCATTGTACAGGGCCTGGATGAAGACTCCAGCCAGTGAACTTTCCATCAGTCCAGCATTAAACTAGCCCAAGTTATTAGGTTATTAAATAAGGAAATATTTAATCCCTGAGCAAGCTGTGAAGTAATTCCCAACAGAATGCATCTGGGCAGTGTGTCTGGAGCTGCTCTCCTGCCCTCGGGCCATCCAGGCCATCAGCTCCCTTTGCTCCTGGCTGGTCACTGCAGCTCACATGAGATGTTCAGACACTGGTGCATGGCAGAGATAATGAGTCCTGGCAGCAAGTTCTGCCCTTGCAATCCAGGCACGTGGATCCTGGCTTGTCCATGCTGTGAGCTTCACCCTCAGGTAAGGACAGTTGTCTATAGTTAGGAGAAGGATAGTTTTAAAGCAGTTATTTGTCCAGCTTCAAACACAGCTGGACAAATACTCATTCTGGGTGGCAGCACCACAAGGAGGAATGCAGCACCGCTGGGACATGATGATCCGAGGTCATCTGGTGAGTGATGTCACATCTACTTCACTGTGCAGATGGGACTTCCTGGTGGCTCATTGGGATTATTTATAGTCAGACAGGATGAAACGGTACACGCCAACAAAGGCAGTGGATTATCCTGACTCCTTATGGCTTCAGATCCAAACCAGATGGCTCTCTGAAGGGTTTGCTTCAGCCAACACAAGCTATTAGTCTGAGCAAGGAGCAGCTAGGTGAGAGCTGATGAGCAGTGGAAGGTGTGCAGGACAGGTGGTTTGTCATTCCTTTGAGACAAACTGAATTTTGGGTCCATCAATGGAGGGAAATGTGGATGCACACCAACCAGCAGTGCATTGTGCAGGTACAATGCATGTGGACTGCAGCTCAGTTAGAGAAGACGTGGTCCAAGTCCTCACTATCACATCCTCTCCTGTGTCTGCTGCTGGTGGCATTTTCAGCCCTAGTAGTACACACAGTCTTGTACCTCTGCCTGCTAACAGAGGCTGTCTCTCAGCGTTTCTTAGAAAGGCACGGCAAACCATCCCTCAGAGGGTATCTGTTCAGGCTATTACAGAGAAGTGCCAGAAGCAGTAGCACACGTTGCCATGGCTGTGAGTGGTTTCAGTCTGCGCAGGTCACTGTGTGCCAGGGATGGTGGCCAATTCCACATTCATAAAATCTAGAGAATTCAAATTCTCTAAATTTTTCACACCATCAGCAACCCAGCACAGTCACAGAAGTTGCTGGCTGCAGGGTGCTCCCATGTTGCCCTCTGGTGGTCCTAGAAAATGTAAGACCAACCCACTTCCCCTTGCTTTCTGGTGTATGGGCAAAGGACAGCAATTTCTTCTCTGGTCCAGGACAGGAGGCCACAGCATTCACCTCACAGGCTGCTGGGGGGCTGTTGGCACAGTGGCGAAGCCAGAGGCTCTGTGGAAAGCTTTTTACCCTATGAAACAGTTCCTACAAGACTTAACCTTGTTGTGAAAGAGCCTCTTCTTCAGCCTGGGATTTCTCCAGCACATTCTCCTCCCAGCTCTGAATACTTCTGTGTTGAACATTTTGGTAAAGCTCCACTTGGCCCTGGCCAAGCTCTCCACGTGAAAACATGGTTACAAAATGTTTCCGAGACAGCTCTCTGTCCAGCCTGCCTCTCCAAGGCTTGCCGTGAACTTCATCCCAAGTGTTGCAAGAAGCTAAAAACATTGGACAAACTAAAAACTTTGGACACAACATCTGCAGTGTAGTGGTTTCATGTCCTTTGAGGCTGCAGCCAGGTGATGGCAGGTGGCAGGTCTGTATTACAGAGCTGGTCCCCCCCCATCCTCTCTGAGACGCTCACACACACTTCAGTTCACAGACCTCCTCCTCTCACTTCACATCCTATCTCCAGGCTGCAGTGCCTACCCTGACCCTTTTGGGGTAGTTTTCTGCAAGCAAGGCTGTGAGGATCCTAGCTTGAGCAGCAGCCCCAGTGGGGTGGCTGGAGGGATCTGGGTGTGTGTGATGTGGCTGGTGCAAAGTAGGCAGAAAAAGGGAAAATACAAAAAGCTGAACTCCAGGAAGAGCGAGGCACCTTTGCTGGCAATGTCAACAGAGGTAGGCTGGACTGACCTAGGAGGCTGCAGGAGCATGGGGAGGATGAATCCTCTGGCAATACTGAGGTTAAATGAAAGAGCTAGAAATGGTGATTGTGTGAAGAACAGTTTGTGAAGTGGAGGCATGCAGGGAGACACATCTCATAGATAAAAATACACAAGCCTTTTTTAAGTGCGTAGCTTTTCTTGGAACGCTGGAACAAAACCAGACTCAAAGCCAAGGATAAGGTTGGCTGGAAGTGAGGATAGCAGTGAAAAGCTCAGAGCCACCATATAAGAGCAGAGGCAAAAGGAGAAGAAGGACATAGCCCTGCCCAATTGCATACAGCCTAGTGCAGAAGTTAGTGGGAAAAGCTGGGGGTTCTCAGGCTTCAGGGTCTGTTGTGAAATGTGGGGCTGGGTTTGGGCTTAGTTTCCAGAAAAAGATTCACTTGGATGGTGTTATTTCTATCTTAGCATGTATTAGTTTAGACTAATTCTGCTGCTGCCTGCAAAGGGCTGTGTGTTAGCCCTGTTCTGCGCTGCTCCCATGGCCCCGTGAATACAGACACCTGCGGGGCCATTTTATTGTACTCTGGAGAACGCTGCAGAGCTGCATCGAGCTCCTCACTGACAGTATGCAGTTCAGATCACCTCCGTGTCTCACATTGGTCCCACTGAGAACTCCCAAGGAGCACTGCACAGTGGCAGCTCCTTTTACTCTCACACCACACACACAATGTCCTTGCGTGCAACTCCCTGGCAGGGGCCGGTGTCCATTCTTCAGCTGCAGCAGAGCACGCACGAGGGCCATACCTGCGGGAAGAGCACCCAGTCCTCGTGCAGCAGGACTCTGCAGCAGCTCAGCGCTGTGCAGCCACGAAGCAGCCGGGCAGCCAGCTCCGAGCTCGTACATGCCCGACACGACTTTCACAGCCCTGCTCCTTGCTGCCGGCCAGCCAAGCTGCGATCGCTCTGGTTGCCATGGAGAAGTGTAGCCAAACGCTCAAACCGGTGCCAAACGGCCCTGGGACGTGAGGCCACGCAGCGTGGTGCCGTACCCATGGGACACGAAGGCTTTTTCTGGCCTAGCAGGGAAAGCAGCCAGGCCCCAGCGGTGCCGGACCTCCGCGCCGCGCAGACACCCCCTGCTAGCACGGGCTGCGGGGCTGCGCGTTGTTTTTCCCCCATCTCGGTGCCCCGGCGGCACAACGGGGGCCGCACGCCGCGCGGACCCGCTGCTCCGCCGCAGCCCGTGAGGGGGCACGGCTCCGGCCGCGGCCTCTCCGCACACCCACGGCGGGCCGCGCCGCGCGGAGGCAGGAGGGCGGGCCGCGGGGCCGGGCGGGGCCCTGCGAGACCGGGCGGGCGCTGGGGGACGGGCCGGCTCGGGGACGGGCGGGGCGCTCGGCCGCGGGGCCGAGAGGAGGTGGGGGCGGAGGAGGGAGCGGGACCCGCGAGGCCGGAGCGGCCGCGGCGGCCGGAGCGGGCCGGGAGCAGGTAGGGACCCGCCGTGGGGAGCCGGGCCCGGCCCGGCCGCCGCCCCCGGAGCACCGCCCGCTCGGCCGCCCCCGCCCCGCGCGCCCCTCGGGCCGCGCCGCCGCCGGGCCCCCGCGCGGCCTCTCGGCACCGCGCTGCGCCTCCGCGCCCGCTCCTCCGGCCCTCGACCTCTGCCGGGCTGCCCCGCCCGCCGCGGTGCCGGTGCCGGGGCGGGATTGTCCTCCCAGCCGGGGCACGGAGGGGCGTTGGGGACGCCCGGGCTGCGTGGGCACGGCGGGGCCACACGGGTCGTTCCCACCGCGCCTTCTGGCGGAGCGGCCTCGCGGCTCGGAAGGCTGCAGCTGTGCCCGTGCACGGCGGGCCCTGCGGGAACAGTGCGGGGCTGTCTCTTTCCAGCTCCCGGAGCGCTGATGGCACGGTGAGGGGCAGCCTGGTGGTCCCACACGGAGAGGGGGAGCCCCAGAGCTGTGCCTCCCCCGGCTGTCCCTCCGTGAGCATCTCCTGGGAGAAGTTTCTTCTTCTCGCTCCGGTTAGCGCCTGTCCCTCAGCACTGCTCGTACTGGAGCAGAGGTGAACTGCTGCTGCCGTCACCGGGGGATGGACGTTTGCTGCGTTCCGAACAGCTTCCGAAGGTGCAGCTTTGGCGCTGACCCTCCGGCAGTGCCGCAGCTGATCCTGTCCTCAGTGCTGTCCGGCCTTTGAGCCCTGCTGCCTTTCTGCTGTTAGAAGTACTGCGCCCAGCGTGCTCCTTAAACATCTCATTCTCCTTGCGGAGTGCCCAGGAAGCCTTAAGTTGTGTAATACACTGCAAGTAACATCTGTTTTCAGGCCTTTCGTGTTTCCATGACTTTCAGTTTTGTCCAAAGTAGCTTGTTTGCCCCTGGCCTCTGCCATTTTCTCCTCTCCTTCCATTGCGGTTCTGTTGTTACCTTCACAAAAGGCCTGGAAGAGCTTGTAGGTGTAGAATTTGTAGGTTTTTTTTCAGAAGCTTTGCCAAATTCTGTACTGTGCTGAGAGACGTCACCATCATCCCCCTCATCTTGACTCACTCCTTTGGCTGTGAGTCGTGCTTGGCCTCGTGTTCAAATGCGTCCTGCGTGTTTTCAGAGCCTTCTGTAGCACAGTTAAAGCTCACATCTCTGAGCTGCTTTATTTTGCTGTTTGTTTCCTGATATCCACTGATCTAACTAGGATGACAGTTTAAGTTCTCTCTCCAGCCTCTCTCAGTGCTTTTCCCTAATGCTTGGTGCCCGCTCTGTGGCTGTTCCACTTAGGGTTAGCAGTGACATCAAAAACATATAGAAAAACTTTCAATGTACAGCTTGGCAGGAGGAACTGAGCAGTACAGGACAGGAAGATGTGATCCCCACAGAGCACCAGGTGCAGTAGCTGCCCACAGCATCTCAGTTCAACATGCAGCAGTGGTATTAGTGGGGGCAGGGGGTGGCTGTTCTGATGGACTTTGTAGAGGTGCTGATCCATGCCTAGGTGGGGCACCTGGTATTTTGTGTAGCATTTCACTCTATTAACTGATAATTTCCTAAAAGTATTTTACTAATCACCTTGTAGTGATTGCTCAACCCTAGCTCTGTGTGACACATCTTTTACTTTTCCTTCTCAGAAGCACCAAGAGGCTCTGCAGGGCGTAGGTCCACATGATATCGAGTATCAACAGAGTCTCTCCTAGGGAATTTAATTTCTCTGGAGATAACAAGCAGCACAGAACAGGAGTGAAGGGAGGACAAAGAGCAAAGCTTCCAATTCAAGCAGGAGTTCTGTGTTTCTGGACTCCCTATCCAACAACCAAAGCACTGTAGAGAGCTTCTACCCAAAATCATAAAGCACAGAATGGCTGGGTTGTAAGTGACCTTATAGATTATCCCATTCTGCAGTGGGTTGGTTGCCCCCCACCAGATCAGGGGCCAGGACCCCATCCAGCCTATCCTTGGGCATCTCCAGAAATGGGGCATCCACTGCTTTCTGGAACGCAGTGCCAAGGCCTCACCTCCATCTGAGTAAAGAATTTCCTCCAAATATCTAACCTAAATCTCTCCTCTTGTAGTTTAAAGCTGTTTTCCCCTGCCTTATCAATATCAGACTATGTAGTAAGTCGGTCCCCCTCCTGCCTGTAAGCTCCCTGGAAGTACTGGAAGGCCACAATGAATTCTCACTTCCCTTCTCCAGGCTGAACAAGCTGCATTGAGAAATACTGATCAGTGTACAGAGTGCTCAAGTGTTGAGGAACGTCCTTGTATGTAACAGTTCAACCTGTTTGGGATATGCACTCAATATGCAGTTTCTAATTTTGTGATTGTGCATTACCTACCTGCAGGAGCCCAGCCACAGGTATTGCCCAGCACAAGTGCTGCTGTTGGGATTTTGTATGGCTCTGATTTTAAGCTGTATCATTGTTGTCTGTTTGCCACAATGGCAAGAGAGATAAATGTGTGCTTTGGGGTGAGAGAAGACAGGGCTTGGTAATGGTGCGTGCAGCCGCTCAGTACAGCCTGGCTAGGATTTGGGAAACTCTTACCTCCTAAGCTGATGTTCTGACCTTCTGTGTGCATGCTTAGGTCCATGAGGCTATGCATGAAGTATCCATCACAGTGTCCTTGCTCACGTGTTTTGGCAAGGTGTTCTGTTTTGCATTAACAATTGATGATGTGCTCCAGTTTCCAGATGATTTTCATTTGCTTGCCATCTGGCCCAACACGAGCTCCTCTTGCTTCTTCCCCAGCCCACTCCTGCCCCATGAACCCTGCCAGCCTTCACTGAGCTATGTCCTGCTGAAGGGCAGGTGACAGCGCTGTGACAGCCAGTGTCCAGCTGGAGGGAAAAAACATGGTCTGAATGGCTTGTGTGGTATGTGCAGAGCTCCTGTGGCAAATGCTGCCACGTGTGGGATGTCAGTGGTTGCTTAACTAGCCTTTTTTCCCAGCAGTTCTGGTTCTGGAGGGCTTGATAATAAGTGTATTTATTGTCATGATTTTTGGATGTCAAGTCACAAAGGAAATGAAGCCTTTTTTAAAAGAGAAGATTCCTCTTCCTCTTGGGATCCAGATGGTGTTTGGAAATGGGAGTACATAAGAGGAGATCTCATGTTTCCCACTGTGTGCAGCTCAGCAGGGGCTCCTTAGGATCTGCAGAATGATCAGCATGTCCTAACGAGGGGCTGCAGCAGTCAGCCTGCGTCTGGTGGCAGAAGACTCTTCTCTGCAACACCAAGCCTGGCTTTGCCCTGCTTGTCTGTTCTGTCGGGGTTGGTGGGGCTGGCTCAGCAGTTTGCCTCAGTCCCTGCATTGGCACCATCTCCAGGGCCTTGCTCAATGGGGTATTGTTCCTCCCACCCAGGAATGTGCAGGCAAGCAAGGACCTCTGGCAACTCACAGTGCAATGTGTTCTGCACAATGCTGGGGGAGTGGCTGTGGTTGACGGGGACCCGCGTGTGCAGTCCGGTTGTGCTCGTGTGAGCTATGTCCTGTCCATGGGGCACACGTCAGATCTCTTGCAAAAGCCAGACTGGCAGCTGGGGAGTGTACAGAGCAGACAGAGGGGCATCTCTGTTTCTGGGGGTAAATTCCATCTTCCATGGACAGGCTGGCATTGGGTTGGAGGAGGCATTAGATGAGCAGGAAGGGGTGTGGAATAGCATAGGTAAAATGCATGGCAGTTTTCAGCTATCTTAAAAAAAAAAAAAAAGATCAGCAATGGTATTTGTTAATATTCTTTAATTGCTCTGTGACAAACTTGGCTTTCATTTTTTGGAATGAGAATCCTACTTGCTTTACTGCTAGGCAAGCTCTCAGTTTTTAAAAGACTGAGACATCTGCTGCACAAGAACATACTTGTCCCTTGTGCAAACCACCTGTGCATATGGAAGCCTGCATTGCATTTCTTTTGTTTGGTGATATGTTCATTTCTTGGTTACTGCACTGGTGAGTTGTGCTGTAGGCGCTGCCTGTACCCAGCCCTGACAGCACTGTGTCCGAGAAGTTGGGAAGTATTATGTAGAGAACAAGTGGGCATAGTGTCTGAGAAGTTGGGCTCTCTTGCTTTTTTATTGCTTTTATCTCATCACCTGGTCAGCACTTTGGGAATACCGCTGGATTAGCTGTCTCCGAGCTGATGCTCTCTTCTTTTGCTGTAATACTGTTGGTAATCAACCTACAGTGGTCAATCATGTTGCTGTCTTACCTTCTAAGAGCCTGAAATCCTTCCTTCAGAATCTTTCAGCAAAAACAGGGAAGAAAGAACTCCTGTTTCTAAGGTACGGAAACTCATCAGAAATCAATACACTCATCCTTGCCACTAAAGAGTCAAAAAGTGTATCTGTATTACCATCTTCAGTAGAGTTGCTTCCATCTACGTGCTCG
Organism: Chrysolophus pictus; assembly: GCA_037305975.1. Classification (NCBI taxonomy): domain Eukaryota; kingdom Metazoa; phylum Chordata; class Aves; order Galliformes; family Phasianidae; genus Chrysolophus; species Chrysolophus pictus. The sequence continues at coordinate 13,547,802 of CM074581.1, read as the reverse complement.
TACATTGAGCAAGTGCCCAACAATAATCACTGTTTTCTTGGTGGGCCTTTTATTTGAGGATTCCTACCCTGTCCAACCACAAAGAAGAGGGAGAGGAGAAGTTGTCTGAGTCAGTGTGTAAATGCCTCCTCTTGGCTGCGTGGCATGATCCCGTCTGCTCTGAAGGTCTCACAGCAATCTTGTAACTGAGCTAATGGCTCTCATTTCATTCTAGTATGTCCTTTCATCAGCCCACTCTGGACCAGACATACTCCAGAGCTAATGGCGAGAAGGGCTGGGCTGTCTTCCACGAAGGTGATGTGTGCTGAGGCTACATGCGGGAGGCTGGGAGCGGTGATTAATGCCCTGGGAATTCGCCTTGCCTTGTTACACAGCAGTGTAGTGTCAGGGCGCCAAGAACATGTTACCTACTGTGCTCAGGATCAGGCAGCGAGACAGAGACAGTGTGTTCTTAGTGGGGTGAGCTTGCTGCCGCGCTGCAGCTTCATACTTGCACGGTGAGGCTGTCTTTGGATGTGGGTCTGCTGCTAGGCGGAGGCAGCAATCCTGTCCTGCTGCAGCTCTGCTGCAGTCTGCACCCCTGACCTCTGCCAGGATGCAGCCCCAGCATTTGCTTGGTTTGGAGGGCAATCCCTCCCTGTGGCAGGGGGATTGACCATCTGGAGGTGAGAGGGGATGGCTCCCAGCCAGCAGTCAGACTGTGACTCACTGGGATCTCAGGCGGAGCCCGTCTCTCCTTGCACTCTGCTCTTCCTGTGGGAGCCTCTGCACAAACTGCTGCTGGATGTTTGTTCTCACCAGGCCGCCCTGGACTGGAGCTGGGAGAAGCTCATGTCCACCATTAAAGCTGAGGAGCTGGGCTGTGCTGGTTACCAGTCTGGAAGATTCTGGGAGACTTCCTTCTCTAGGTGAGGATTTGGAGAAAATGTCAGTCAGCAATCTGTGGAGTAAGACAATGCCAACACCATGGAAAACATAATATTTTGTGTTCTAATCGTGTTATGGAGTGAGCTAACCCCCAAGACTGATCTCAAATACATCTGGACTCAAACAGAAAAGAAGAGCAAACAGCTTTGTTTTCGGAGATATTTTGGAGACCTTTGACAGAAGAGGACCATTTCCAGGTGCCAGCTTTGGACTTTCAGTGAGCTGCAATATGTTCCTCAGTAGCTCCAGCTGTAGGGGTTTATGCTCCCTGCCATCTGGCTGGTGAGGCACTGATCTGCTGCTGTACCCAGGGCAATTCTAGAGACAAATGTGCAAAAAAGTATGTGTTATTTTTTGTGTGAGGGTGGGAGTGGCCACTGCCATCAGTGATCTGCATGGGCTTGTCAGAAATCCCCTGGAGTCTCATAGGAGAGTTTGTATACTCCTGGCTCTGGCCCCTAGCAAGCATCTTGTCCCCTCCCTTCTTTCCAAAGTCAGTGCTGCAATGTGAAAGTGGATTAGTGTCAGTCTTTAAATTGGTCTCCATTGTAACTGCAGTTAATGGGTGCGTGGAAGAACCCATTGGTGCCTGCCCCTCTCAGTCCTCTCATTTGAAACTGTCCCCAGAGCTCATGGCAGATACTTCTAGGATCCTGAGCTCAGCCTTGTGCCATAGCCATTGCAACTCATTGCAAGGCTGCTTTCTTGTCTTTAGCATTTCCAAACTCATTCGTGGCCCTTCCATCTTTTTCCCTACTCCACATGGTCATGTTTGTAATACTGTTGCTCTTTCTGCCTCAGTAGGTTCCTGCTATCCTGAACTGCAGCTCTTTGTGCTCTTGATTCACTCCAGTCCATTCATCTCTTTTTGGTGGCATAGCACTAATGGGGCTGGATATTGGGCTCTTTGTTTGTTCAGCCAGCACAGTGCTGGCAGTGGCAGTGCAGCCCGTGCCCCAAGAAGCTCATGTGTTCAGAGTAGAGCAGCATAGGAGTGCCAGGCTGGGAGCAGAGGTGCAGTGGTGGCAGAATGTGGGCATGGCTGGTGCAGGAGGGATGTGGTTCTGCTGAGCACAGACCCTCTTTGTTCCCAGGAGGTGAGTCGGACTGGATAAACATGGCAGTTTTGTCAGCAGAAAGCGTTTCCCTGGCTGGATCCCCTGCTGGCACTTGTGGTGGAAGTTTGCTGTACCTCCATAGCAGCGCTGTGTTTCTTCTCTGTGTTTGCGAGTGTCCTGACTCACCAGGACTCAGGTGGACCATACAGGGCTGTACAGCCTTGTTCACGGTGTGCCTTGCTGTGTTGTCACCCTGATGTGGGAGGACAGCAGCAGAGTCTTGGCTCAGCAGCTCCTTTAAAGGAAGAGGCAGACTTTCTGTATGCAGGATATGGCCCTCAAGTCCTCTCTGAGGAGGGAATTTCAGCTTGTTCCTAGGGCTTCAGAAGGCCTTGCGTTCTTCACTGGCTGTGGCTCCAGGGACAGGAGCTCAGGCAAGCAGTATACGTGGGGAGGGGTTGCATTTGCCCAGCCTGCCAGAAGGGACTGGACAAGCAGTGATGTCTGCTGCCTGCCCACAGAGGCCCTAGCAGGCTCCGGGTCTGCCCTGGCGTCAGGGAAGCACAGAGCTTCCTCCTCTCCTCTCGCTTCCTTCCTGACGAGAATTCAGTCCCAGATTTTCTTGCAGTTTCTCTCCCTGGTACAGCACAAACAAGCCCCAGCAGAGGTAGCTGCAGAGGCTGCACAAGGCAGGTTGGACAGCAAGGCCTGAAGCACAAGGAGGGGTTTCGTGAGCTCAGGACAGGACCCCTGTCATAGTATCCCTGCCTCTTATGGTTGAGAAGGGCTTCCCTTTCTGAAATATGGTAATTTCAGGTGTTTCTTGTTGCTAATGCTAATTGCTGCACTGTCTCAGCTGTAGGTCCCAATCTGCCTGCAGACACCACACGATGGAGACTGGCTCTGTGGTACGAGCAGTCTTTGATTTCTGTCCCAGCGTTTCTGAGGAGCTGCCCCTCTTTGTGGGAGATGTCATCGAGGTGCTGGATGTGGTGGATGAGTTCTGGCTGCTTGGCAAAAAGGAAGGCGTCACAGGTAAGAGCTGGAAGTGCCCACATCTAGGTCCGTAGACCACGTTTTCTGCTCTGGACATCTTCCCTCTCCTTCTTTCTGCCAGCGGAGCATGCATTTTATTAAATCTTTCACTGGACTTCACTTGAGACTGAGGATGCAGGTTCCCTGCTACCAATCTCCTGTCAGCTGCACCTCTACAGTTCAGACAGCTCAGTTGTTTTTTGAGAGATCAGTGTTGTGTCACTCCTCAACACAGGAGCTCCATAACACTAGGTGCTAGCTGCATCCTCTATAGTAGGACAGCCCATTTCCTGGCTAGTTTATGTGCTGACCTGCTGTGGCACTGGAATGGGAGAGGAAACAGATGCACTGAGAATGGAAATGCCAAGTGACCTTGTCAGGTCAAGTCAGTTGGAGATTCCATGTCCCCCTTGGAGCCCTCTGACTCAGTCCTGCTTCCTCCTTTCTACTTTAAAACGCTTTCTCAAACAAGCTGCCATCAATACCTGGGCATCTTAAGTAGTGTGCAAGTCTGTTAAACTTTTGGAAAAGTGTGAGAAACTTCTGAAGCAGCAAAATGCTCTTAATGAAACACTGAAAGTCTTGTCCTGTTTTAAGCAGCCGTTTCTCATTTTTATACTGATGCTGAGAAGACACGTGAGCTTTCAGCAAGATGAAAACCAGGCCACTTCAAAGCATAAACTCCACTCCTTCCTCAGTGTGCTGCGCTTCCAGGCCTGGCCATGGAGATGGGGCTGCCTTGCAGCAGCAGTTTGGGCTCTGCCAGCTGTGGGCTGTCAGGCGCCTGTCTTTGGGTAAAACAAAGATGGACAGGAGCAAAGGTGGAGAGGAAGGATTTTCTCCTGTGCTCCACTTAGCTGATAAATGGCATTGAATGAGTGCATGCCTAATCCTGCTGCTGCTGAAGTTACTGGGTACAAATTACTTCTGCAGAAATCACCAACAGCTACTTTGAGTGCATGCCTAATCCTGCTGCTGCTGAAGTTACTGGGTACAAATTACTTCTGCAGAAATCACCAACAGCTACTTCACCGCTGTTATTTCTCGCAGTGTAACTGATGCACTCATTCTCAAGAAGGTGAAGCTATAAAGGAACAACAAACAGGTGTATATCATAGCTCAAAGATAAAGAAACACATTGAAGTCAAACTGCGTGTTTTTAGTGACCTTTAACTCAAACCCCGCTTGCATTCCTGCTTTTCCTTAGAACAGCTGCTATAGTTTTCTGCCCAGTTTTCTAAGCTAAAGTTTCAGGGGATTGAAAAAGCACTTTTTAGTAGAAGCTGTGGAAGTGCTGCAGTCTACCAATAATAATACTTAATGCTCTGTGGGGAATAATTAATGCAGCTCCATTATTTCCTTCCTAACACTCCTAGGTTGTTTTCATGTACAGAGCAGGAAACTGTGCCATGGAAAAAAGAGGAGGAGTTGGTTAAAACTGTAAAGGAAACCAGTGAAACTGGAGGCCTGTGGGCTGTTGTTTCCACCTCAGGTTAATGACAGCAGGTGGGAAACTGCCTAATCCCAGTTGACAGTGCTGAGTGCCTTTAATATGATGTCGTCAAGTTTTAAAAGAGAATGCAACCATCATATTGAGTAGACATCATGAGTGAACGCTGGAAGTGCTGCTGGCCCACATTCCATCGTTTCTCCCAGCAATGAATTGTAAAAGATTGCAGTGACATTTGTAGTGGGCTTTGCAGTGGGCTCTGCTATATCCAGTGATCCTGGGACTGAAATCAGTAGCTGGGTAAAGTCTTCAAATGGCCAACAAGTGTGCATGGCCCTGCCTGGCTGTGGCCTGCTCAGCATAGCTGGGCAACCAGCAGTGGGTGCCATGGTGAAATAGCTGCATAAGGTGTTAAAATGGGGAAGGTCCCTGCAGCCTTAGCAATGTTGGAGCTGTGGCAGAGCCTCCGCATCACGGGTCTGGCCTTCTTCCCAAGTTTGGTGTCCTGACTTCAGTGCTGAGGCTGTGCTGGGGCCAAGCCTTACAGAGTGAGAAGCACAAGGTGGACATGCCCTGTCAGAAGACACTGGTACTGTGGTCTAGTGCTACTGTATCCCAGTCCTTGTCATGGCCGGGGGGAACTGAGCAGTGAAAGAGGAGTAAACCTGGTATGTCTGTTCCCAGAAACTCAGTGCTGATAGTACTGGTTGCCTGGAGTGTGCCAAAGACATTTTGTTGTCTGTTAGCATGTAAAGCCTCAGAAATTTCTGCCTCCCAGATCTATTTCTCCATGCTGCTGATGTCTCTGGATAGCTGTGGGTGCAGCATTTTCTTTTAGCAAGAAAAGTAGATCCCAGGGTCTGGAAGGAGGGTGGAGGGAGTTGTGGTGGGCTACAGGAAGGACTCATTGCTGACAGCTGCTTCTTATTTCAGGGCAGTTTCCTAGCAGCTTTGTGGAATCGGTGGATATTCCCCTTCTGAAGCAGGGAGAGAAGCTGTTTGTTTGTACCAGTGACTTCACATCTCAAGAGCCAGGGAGCTTGTCATTGCAGAGAGGTAATCCCCGTTCTCTTCCTTTGCTTTGCATCTCATAGCCTCCTCCACTTCTTCCAGAAGCATAGGGTGAGCCTAGTTGCAGCATCCTGCCTAGAGTGGCAGGGAGAGTTTCCTGATACCCCATGGCATGTGGACTTTTGTGTTCCTTCCACCTTGTGATCTATTGTTACCCTTGAAACTCCAAATACCAGAGTTGTGTGATTATGGTAGGCCTACAGCTACCATTTAACTGCTCTCCCATCCCCAAATCCTAGACATGTGTTTGAGAGGGGGTGGGAGGGAATCAATCTGTAAAACAACTTGACTATTTAGCAACTAGAAAGTCAGGGAGCTAAAACCATGAATCTTCGTTATGTGCGTGCATGAGACTGCTGATGCTTCATGTCTCACCTCCAGTCTGTGCTCCTGTGCACTCCCAGAACACTGCACTTTGTGTGGAGTGCCGGACCTTACCCATAGCCAGTAGGCCACAGGAAGGCAGGAACAAGAGGTGAGAAACAATCAGGAGGGCAGTTTTGAACTGGTGTGTCTCATTCCCTGCAGGAGACCTGGTGATCCTGGGTGGTTCTCTGGCCTCCAGCTGGCTCCAGGGCCGAAATAGCTGGGGTTCCAAGGGCTTTTTCCCTTCATCATGTGTGCGGGAGTTGTGCCTTTCAGTTCGGAGCCGTCAGTTGTCCCACAGCTCTCTCCTGGAGGTGCCTGCCTACTCACTGGGCCAAGCCCGGGCCTTGATGGGCCTTTCTGCTCAGCTGGAGGAGGAGCTGGACTTCAGAGAAGGGGATGTGATCAACATCATTGGCATACCAGAGCCTGGTTGGTTTGAGGGGGAGCTCCGAGGCCACAGAGGCATTTTCCCAGAAGGTTTTGTGGAGCTGCTTACTCCTCTGAGAGCAGCAGGAACCTCAGAGGATCAAGAGCCTGCAGGGACTTGTGACACCAATGGGACAGTTCCCACCAAGCAGGAGGAAGATGGCAGAGAGGACAAAGGACAGGAGTCAGGGAGCACCTATGGTGTTGCCCTGTACCAGTTCCAAGCCTTGGAGTCTGAGGAACTGGATTTTGAAGTGGGTGACAGGATTCGGATTGTGGGCATTCTGGAGGATGGCTGGCTGGAGGGGGAGCTGAGGGGGAAACGTGGTATCTTCCCACACAGATTTGTGAGACTAGAGGCCTCTGACTCTTGCAGGGAAAAGGTGGGTGCTGGTGATTCCCAGGCTGGAGGCAGCTGTGAAGTGACTGTCCATCAAGACTTGGAGAGCACCTGCTCCAAAGTTCTCCCTTTGCCAGAGAAAGACAGCTGGGACAAGGAGGATGGTTTGGTTGCACACCCTGAGCCTGGCGCTGTTGTATCCCACATAGCAGGGAGATCTGAGGCTCCTTTGGGCACTGATTTAAGGCAGGACTCCACAGGACTCCAAGAACTACATCCCAAAACCACAGCAGATTCCCTCCCCTTTGAATGCACAAAGACGGTCAATGGCCTTCTCCCTTCTACTCAGCTGCCTCCACAGCAGAGCAGCGAGCTTGGCCAAGCAGGTGTATTGGAGCCTCCAGCCCTGCCTGAGCATGATGGAAGTGGACCCACCATGCCCCCACAGGCTCCCTGCTCCCCACCAGACATTTGCAGAAGCCAGGCCATTTCTCCTCCTAACAGGTGGGCAGCATCAGAGCCCCAGGAGAACCAGAGCAGCATTCAGGACCTGGATGGTTGGGTGGACAACCAGCAAAAGTCCAAATCTTGTTCTTCCAGCTGGGGAGGTGTCCACACAGGACTGGACGCATGGGCTGGGAGCTGGGGGGAATGCTCCTCACTGGCAATGCAGGGGCACAGTGGCACAGACCTTGACTCCAAACTGACAGAGCAACTGGTGCAGTTTGAGAAGAGTCTTTCAAGTACCAGTGCTGAGCAGGACAAGGTCTCCCGCCACTTCTCTATCTTGGACTATAGCTCTGAGAAGGACATTGTTCGTGGGTCTCCTGAGTGTGTCCCCCATGCCAAGCTGCCAGAAAGGAGGAAGGCCCTGAGACCACCTCCTCCTCGACCCAGCACCCTTGCAACAACTCCTATGCCCAAAGGCCGCTCTCTGTCATTCTCAGTGAAGCCCTCCCGGCCTGCTCCCCGGCCTCCATCAAGCACTCAGAGGAGGAGCATGGTCCCTCCACAACTGCAGCCCAATGTAGCAGAGCAGCATACGGAGGAAAGCCGTGAGGATGCAACACGGACAGGATCGACTTCCCCCTGTTCCATCCTGCTGATGAGGATTGGAGAGGTGGAGCGAGACCTGGAGGCTTGCAGGAAGACCCGCACTGAGCTCAGCTTGCTGCTGGAAGAGCAGCAGGATGAGCTGGTGAGAGCAGAGACCCTGGAGAACCTTGATTTCTGTGACTCCAACATCGAGAGCCTCAGCGTGGAGCTGCAGGAGCTGAGAGGTGAGTACAGCAGCATGGAATAGAGGATATCTTTGGGACAGCTGCCTCTCCAGATACAAACACCACTTGAACCAGTCTTCTCTTTAATTCTTGATTTGGGGCATTTTTGTAAATGCTCTGGTGCTGAAAATCATCATGATTTGGCTTTATTCTGGGAGGAGAGAGTTGTCTGGTTTATATGGGCACATTCGGACTTTGAAAAGCTGTATAATATTGAGATCAGTGCTGTTAACTAGCTGTATAACTAGCGTTATACTTGGTAATACAATAGACAAAGTGGAAGCAGGACCACATACATCTCCCACAGTCCCTTTTCCCCAGTTTCTCCAAGGAGCTCTTACAGTGCACTTCTGTTCCTGAAACCCACGATGTGCAGGAAATGTGGGCACTGCATGCGGGAGATGGAGTGAAATGCCAGCTCCTGCCTTGGAATTACTCACTCTGACTTCATTGCCTCCAGCCTCCCACCACTTAATCAGCACTGTGGAGTCCAGGCGCTCTGATTCAGGATCATGTCTGATGCAGAGCACGTGGGAATGAAGGATGATATCAGTGCACAGGGTGACCCGCAGCCTCCACATCAGTGGAGTGCAAGAGCAGTGCTTAGAAGATATGAGGTTTGAAGCTAGGAAAAGGCAAATCTAGGATGTATCTCTGGGAAATTTTCTGGTGGGATGGATCTTTCTGGAAAATGTCTCCTCTGTCCCATTGCTTCCTGACAGAGGGAAGTCCTGCTGAACCCATGCTCTGTTGGTTATTTGAACTGAAAGTTTTAGGCAGGAACTAACATGCTGGCAGGGACATCCTGCCCATTGAGTTGGCTCCATGGTAGTCCCAGAGGATTTTTCACCCCTTCAAGAGACCTGAGTGTTTGAAAGTAGCTTCTCTGATCCTATAGAAAATAAGTGCCCTACCTAAAGGCATAAAGTAGGGCTGGAGTAACCTTAGGAGAAACCCAACTCCTCTGTGCGTCAAAGGAAAAGCAGAAAATATGTGTTTTTCTAAAACGTGTTTAAAATCTGCAGGTTCCTTCTTAGGCATGTCTTGCATGTACACCGGCAGTTGTGCTGAAGACCAAATCAGCACAGGATTAGTGCTCATCCTCCGGCACTTGGAGCAAGAGGGTCTGTTGGGTTTATTTTTGCCTTCTCCCAACCAGGAGTATGGAACATGAGTTGTGCATAACTAACAAAGCTGCAGGAAGCTGGGATGTGGGTGACATCCATGGACTTTCCTCTCTGTCTAGGGCACATTGTGGTCACCTCTTGCTTTTTCAGTTCTGCATTTGGGATATGGAAAACTGGGGATATGCTGAATCCTGTAGTATGAGGAGTTACCAGAAGGCAGGTTTCTTTGGCCTCCTGGAAGCTCCTGTTGTGTGTTGGAGATAACCCAGACTGTCCCTGCAGGCCTATTCTTTGGCTCTGCCCCAGTGCTGCTTGCCTTCTGCTCTTCCCAGGGGCTGTGGGTGAGGACTGGAAGAAGGATGGCTCAGCACCAGGTTAGAAACGAAGCCTGAGGGCTTCGGTTTCTCTCAGGAGACATGGAGCAGAGCCCAGCCTCAGCCAGGCTATGGTGTTTAGGCTGCATGCTGCCTGCTGGAACTTGCAGGAATGTGGAGGCAAGGGATGGAGATCCGGTACCCGCTATCTGCTCTGTGGCTCCCCACAGTCTCACACGCACCTTTCCCTTCCCTGGGGATGTTGGTCTTAGGGCACAGCCTCCTCATGCCCCATTGCTCTCCTTTTTCCTTGCCTCCGAGTGGCGCACGGGGAGGCTGCGGGCTCTGCCAAAGCAGTGGAGCCGGTTTGGGCGGTGGGAGCCTACTCCTAACTGGTTACTGATTAGCTTGGGCAGCAGGTGGAGGAGGCTGGGGCTGGCGCCGATTGGGCACGAGCCTCTTCCTACCTTTGCTGGCTGGTTTCAGGAAGCGCTGCCTGCGTTGCGTTGCACCTGGGAAGGAAGGGCCAGAGCAGAGAGAGAAGAGGCGTCAGCCCTGGTGTGGGCTCAGGGAGCAGGAGCAAAGGGAGCTGCATCCCAGCAGGACGATGTGCTCCTACCCTGGGACAGAACATGGCACAGAAAACCCAAGGCGGGAGTCCCGGCTCCTTAGCTGGGAATATGAAGATTGTGCTGTGAGGAGAGGGGACGTCGCAGGCCTGCACAGTGAGAGTCGCTGGAATGAGAGACCCAGGGTGCAGAGGGGAACAGACAGAGGCTGGAACAGTGACAGGAGAGGGGAGGGCATCTCTGTGGATGGATGGAGCATGAACGGAGACTGTGAAGGCTTTTGGAAGGCAGATAACCAATACATGGACTACAGGAGAGCAGACAGCATTTGGAAAGGCAAAAGCCCATTTACAGAGGACGGAAACTGTGGAGTGAATGACAGAGAGGCTGTTCAATACAGAGACTGCAATCCTGAGGTGGGAGAAGAGCGGTACAGAGGGGACAGAGGACCTGAAGAGGGCAGGGAGAAGGGAAGGAGGTGCAGAGAGGGCAGAGGCCCTGGAGAGTATGGCGAAGGCAGAAGGTTGCATAAGGACAGAGGTCCTAGAGACTGTAATGGGGATGGAAGATACTGTGAGGAAAGGGAAAGGCAATGTAGGCAGGACAGGGGATATGAGGGAGGGGGAAGGCAGTATAGAGAAGATGGAGGTTATCAAATACGTAGGGAAAGAAAAAAGTGGCATAGAGAGGTTGGAGGCTCTGAGGAATTTAGAGAGCAGGAAAGGCAGTATGTAAACATCAGGGATCTGGAGGATCATGGAGATTTTGAGCAGCACAACCAGCTGAAAGGTCGTGCCATGGGCTACAGTGCTCCGTCTGGAGGTCATGGAGCTCACTTGTTGACATCCTGGTCCTTAGGAGACAGCAGCAGCAACATGGGGTCAGACCCCTATTGCAGACAGTCAGGGATACGGGACGTAGGCTGCAATGGCCGTGGGGATCCAGAAGGAGCAGAGCACTCGAGGGTCCGCACGGGCCGGCCAGACTGGAGCCACATCTGGGAGCAGGAGGCCAAGGAAGAAAGCAGGACAGGCTCTTCACTGCAGAGAAACAGTTTGTACAGGAGGACGGCTCCCAGCACCCTGCGGCGCTCAGAATTTGTACAGACCAGGAAGGAGAAGCAAGGTATGCAGAGAAATGCTTGGGAGGTGTCGGTGCCTTGGGCATTCCTTAACTCTGCCCTAGTGCTGAGGCAGCAGGGTCCCCCAGGAAAGCCTGGGAACGCACACAACTTTGTGGGGTTAGGCCTCTCTTTGCAAGGTGGTGGGGTCTGGGTGGAATGAGTGAAGGAGCCCTTTGCGCTGGGCAAATGTGTGTCTGAAGACTTGTTTGCAGCTGTACCCTTTCTGCCAGCATCTGCCTGAGGCACCCATGCATGTGCTGCCCTTGGAGAAGGTTGGGGTGCAGAGTACAGTATGGCAGTGCAGCAGCCACCCGGGCAGCGGGGCTGCAGGCTGTGGCTGGCTATCAGCTTACAGTGAAATGTTCTCTCGAGGTATTTATTCAGCAGGCTCCAGAGGCTGCACTGTGTTGGTAGGTGGGACTTTGCTCAGTCTCGTCCTCAGGGCAAGGGAGCGGTTTTGTGGTGCCAGGATGTTCAAAGGGCAGCGGGGAAGCTAGGAGAGGCTGGGAGCAGAGCTCGGGGAGGCTCAGAATGGGGCGGGGGCTGCCTGCAGGGGCTGCATCTGGAAACAACCAGATAACTCCCAGCTGGGCCTGGGGAACTATGCAGTGCAGCATAGTGAAAGCTCTTTGGTTGAAGCATCTCTGAGATAAGATTCAGATGCCCACTGCTCCAAGGAGAGACCCCTCCTGTTGTGGTGGTGCTGCATACTCATCCTCACTCTAGAATGTTTTGCATGCTGATGTGTTGCCTTTCAGCTTTCAATGCCCAACCTTTATCTGCTAAATAGGAGCTTTTTAGTTGATGTTATTTTTTTCTGCATTAAGCTTGTTGGTTTGAGTAATTCTGTCTTGTCAAAATACCTTGGCTTTGTTAGTGATTAGTGTGCAGTATCCTTATTTGTCATCATGCAAAATCGATGTTCTCTACAGAACAGCAGTGGTTTTTCCATTTACTTTGAAAATATTATGTGGGACCAACTTTAAATACAGTCCCTGGAGAATCTCATTGGAAGTGCCCTTGTTTCTAGATGTTGTCCACAGGCAAGTTTCAGATGCTAATTTGCAGGGTTTTACTTCTGCTTTTCAAATGGGAAGAGACAGAACATTCACCATATAATTCTGCCTTTTTCATCAAACTTATCAAGAATTCTACTCTCTCCCCTTACTAGTGGGATTCATTGAAAGGCTTTCTCTTGTCTGGAGTGGAAATAAAATTGAATTATAAAGTTGCACTTTTTTCCCCCATTTGATACTAAAACTTGAATTCTTATTTCTGCCATGAATCTTTTTTATATCTTCCTTCTCATTTTTCATTTTTTAACAGTTCGTGGTGTTTATTGTCTATTGTCTGTTTTTCTATATTCATTCATGTATCTGTTTACATTTGCTGCTTTTGCTGAAGCGCAGACCCATCGCTATTGTTCTCTTTCTTGATTGTGTAACAGTGTTTTGATTATCTGCTTAAAATATCCTTTTAAAGGCCTTTCACTTTCCATTCTTTTTTTTTTTCTGTTGGTATTTTTTTTCATAATCATTTTTATTGATGCTCTGTTAGCATTGGAGTGAATGGTAGAGGAGTACAGACAGGAGGCATGTGTTTCCCATCTGCCTTAAGGGTAGCTGGGAGGGGGCTCTCCCAGGAAGGCCGGGCAAATCCCTCCCAGGGCTCCTCACCTGACTGCCAGCGAGCATCTCTGTGAGCCCTTTCTCTGCCAAGGCCAGGCATGTACTTTGCTGCAGTTCCACCTTCACCAGAGGGCCTCAGAGGGAACCAGTGAGTTTCAGGTGAGGCAACTTTGAGATGAGTCCTGGTAGCCATGGAGAACTGCCCCAGTCTGTTCCTCTTCAGCTCATCCTTAGGGTTTGGATTTCTGTCACTGCTCCCAGGGAGAAGTGAAATACTCAATACATTTAGTCTCTTGCTTTCAGAGCAGTGGATATATTCTGTTACGGGCTTACTATCTAAATTCAGACTGAATTTTCACCCCAGCCAGATCCTGCTCCTGGCAGGGAGCTTAGCCTTTCCCTCAGATTAATTATTCCCCGCCCTAGTTTCATCCCTTCTCCTCTTGCTAGGCAATAACCCCTCCCCTCCCAGCATCCACATACTTCAAATATTTGCAGCTGGTTTGTTTTGTCCTTAGTCACTGCTTGGCTGTGCTGAGCTGTGAGCCCAAGGCTGGGCCTTTCTTGCAGGCACAAAATCAGAGGCTCGTGCTGAGTGAGGCTGAACAGGGCTTGTCCTCAGCATTTGGGCTCCTTGAGCTTGGCCTGGGAGCTGGCCCTTCTTTGTTGCTTTCTGAGTCACCTTCCTTCTGAAGGAATCAGGGGCAGAGCCAGCTCCAGTTGCAGCAGCTGATGGACAGCACGGCCCTCCTTGGACTGGGTTAGCAGTGGAAGCACGGTGTGACAAGGGATGCTGGCAGGTGAGCCCCGATGAGAAGCGCGTGATGGACATGAATCCTGTGGGGTCTGGTGTACATGGATCAACTCCCAGAGTGAAGCAGGGTAAAAAGCTCTAGCTGTGTGTGCACTCACAGCTGGGGTTGCAAGTACTGGCTGTTTTTGTTGATTGGAAGATTGTTGATTGAGCTTCTGAGCTGAGCAGTGTGATTGCAGTATTAAAACCATGGGCTCCATGGGCAGGGTGAGGTGGGAGTTTGCTCCACCTCAGCACCTCACGGTCTGTTCTCCAGCACTGGTGTTGGGCCTCCCATGTGTCAGCAGCAGCAGCTCTGGTGGGAGACCAGCACAGCATGTCAAAGCAGTGCAGAATTGACGTGCCACAAAAGCACCAAAGGGAAGAGAAAAAAAGTTGTTAGAGATTTAAATGTAGGAATATGGACTGCAGAGCTCCTGCAGGAGATTCAAATGAGCAGGACTTGAGTCTCTAAGAATTGTGGTTGAGAACAGTGTGTTTGGAAGAGTATTTCTGAATGCTCTTTCGGCATCTGTGTCATGGGTAAACATGAATTGGTCACTGGATTGGAATTTGGTGGCTTCATTAGAAATACCAGTTGCATTCCTGCAAACTAACGGGGACCAGTCCAGCTGTGGTGTGTGAGGGCCTCCAGCACTGGTGGCTTGGGCAGGGAGATAATGTCCAAACGGAGCATCTGTGGGGTGAAACAAGGATCTGTTTAAAAACCATTTATTAGGTGACCAAAAACCACATTTGTGAAAGAATGTGTGTTTAGTTAAATGCTGAATGAGATTCATTTATGGAGTGCTGCAATTAGATGTACAGAAATGTGAAACAAGCAGGAAAAAAAGAACTGGGTGGCAGTCAACAGAAATGGTCTGAAATACAAAAGGGAGAGTTTTTAAATGTTGGGAACAGGTTGTAAGAAGTATAGATGAGGTGGAAGTGTGAAGTATTAAAAACAAATTCTGTGTTTTGAGTCTGAGCTCTGAGTTTAAATAAGTGGGATAGCATTCTGAGTTTGTGGCTGGAGAAAGTTGCTGGATCAAAGCAAGGGTTATCGGAGAGCTGGCTGCAGCATCACTGTGTTTTTCAATGTCTTGAAATATTCAGAGCAAGAAAGCCAGAGGGGAATTAATTTGAGTGTTCAGAAATCACAGGCAAAATAATGGAAACACTGACAGTGTAAGTGGGTGGATCTGGCAGACAGCTTTGCCAAATCAGGCAAGCCGCTTTGATGGCCATTATGTGCTAAAAACTTGGGCAGGGAAGGTTTTCCCTTCCCTCTCCCAGAGGGGGATTTGAGACTTGCACAGGAAAGGTGTCAGAGCTGGAAGTCTTGAGCATCAGGCACTTGCCCCAGGGTGCTTTTGGACTTGCCCAGGGTTTGCTGGACAGAGTGTGTGAAGCAGCTGCAGGCCCAGGGATCCCCAGCTCCTCTCTCTGAGCTGGAACCAGAGCAGGGCGTGAGTGCAAAGGGGAATTTCCCTGGTTGGAGCAGGGCTGAGTGCTGTGTGCTGTGCCTGGTGCCCAGCCCCACAGAGCCAGAGCCGAGCTGGGCAGCACTAAGCTGCTGGCAATGCCAACACTGAGGATCCAGGGACCTATTTGGGGTAAGTAGGGGCTTCCTTGCAGCCACCAGATGGCTGTGGCTGAGTGCACAGCAGGATTGTTTGGCAATCAGTGAAGTCTGGGACGTCTTGCATGAAGTTTCATCTGGATCATTTTCATTTTGCATGTGGATAAATACACAGTTCAGATATTTGGCTGTGGTAAATTTAATCTTTCACATTTAATCTTGAATCAAATTTAATGTTTCCCAGGAGTAGGGTTTGATATTTGTGGCTCCCTTCACTCTGCAGCTCACTGATTTGTTTGTCTGCTGCACAGGCTGTTGTTGAATACAGTCCTTTTCACAACTTCCTGGGCAACCCCTTTGTGCTTTGTCAGCTTGGTCAGGGCAGTATCAGCTCACACCCCACCTGCCCTGGGTTTCACTCGCCTGTTTTACATTCAAATTACCACCTTCCTGCTTCTTCCATGTTGCTCTTCCACTTGAATGTGCTTTCCTGCCAAACAAATGACACTTCTTGAATGAACAAACATCTAACATAACTGACTTCCATTTCTGTTTCATTGCTCTTTGGGAGCTGCTAGGTGCAGACCCCATTATCTGAGCATTTCTTTGTCCCTTCTGTTCCCTTTTTTCCATCTTCTATCCTATTCTGCCTGCAGGCACCGTATCTGGGGCAGCACATCCCTGTTGTGTTTGTAGAGGACCCTGCAGACAGGGCCTGGTCTGTAACTGAGGCTTTACAAATGCTGTGCAAATGCTAACAGTAAATGTGAAATCCTGCAAAAATATTTGTACAAATATCAGAGCTGGGGGGGGTCTGCCCACGACTGATAAAATCCCTGTGACACAGAGCAGCTGGGGATGTGTGGGAGTTGATGGGCATTTGTCACATCGGCCACTAGCCTAAAATCACAGGATGGGGGTGCTGCAAGCAGGTACCAGCTGTGCAAAACAGCAGTGCAATGCAGGGGAGCTGAGTTCATGGGTTAGAGCCTGGCTGGGACAGCTGTGTGGCTGAACATGGGGGCTGTGTGGCTGAACGTGGGGAACTGGTGCTGTGTTTCGGGCCAGAGGGCACATGCTTTCAGCAGCAGGCAGGTGGAGCAGAAAGTTGCTGGGGCCCAGGAATCCGCTGGGATAAAATGTCTCTGAACCTGAATGAAAACAAGAGGGGGCTGGGCTGGCCGAGGAGCTGCAGGTGGGACAGAAAACCAGGAGGAAAGCCAGCAGCCCGGCTCTGGGACAGAGAGGATGAGGGTGTAGAGCCGCCAGAATGCCTCAAGCCTGTGGCAGGGCTCCCTGCACTGCACTGCCTGCAGCGGTTTGCCAGAGGCTGTTGCAAGGGCACGATGGCCCCAGCCTGGGGCTGTCCCTGAGCTGTGCTGGGGAAACAGGGTTCTTCCAGGCCTGGTAACACTGCTGTCAGTGCGGGATGCACGCAGCCACCCCATGCCTCTGCCCCTGTGTGTGCCCTCACTGCCTGCCCGCTTCGCCAGGGCTCAGGCCCAGTGCCAGATACTGGTCCTGATCGCTTGCACTCCACTTTTGAGCCTCATGGCTGCCAGCAATGGCTTCCCGAGCCCCACACAGCCCTTCTGGTCGAACTCCAGCTCCAGGCTTTGCTGCCTGCAGCCCCATTGTGGGTGCCTGGAGGCCTTTTCAGCTATTCAGATGGAAATGCCCCGGAGCTAGAGAATGGAGACCCTGTTTTCAGCCCCATGGGAGGGGACAGCAGCCATATCCAGGTCCCAGCCAATGTGCAGGTGGGGAGCTCCTCTGCTAGGGGTGGGAGGGCAGTGGGTTAGGGGATGGGTAGGAGCGGTGAGCATCAGGGTGTTGGGACCTGGGTGGACTCAGAACCTGAAGCAGGTTTTTGTGGCTGTCGGGAGCAACAGGGAAGTGGCTGGAGAATATTTGGATTACCACAATGAGCAGGAGGCAGCTCTGGCTCCTGGTACTCTGAGGCTTGGGGCAGAGAGGACCTGACTGCAAGCTGTCCTTGTCCTGCAGCACTCGGTACTGTGAGGCCCCAGTGCAGTGTACCGGTACTGATAATTAAGGCAGGCTGTGGGAACAGTCCTGCTGGCTCCGCTCTCTGACCATCATGTTTGGTCATCTCAGAGGTGCTACGTGCCTCCTGTCCTTGCCATGCAAGAGTTGGGCTGGATGTTACTGGAGGATGCTGATCTTGCTTGTCTGTCTTGCAGAGATGACCCTCCTGTCCTCTCAGACACCAGCCCTGGAGACATCCTCTTCTGTCACTGAGAACCCAGAGCACAGGATGCTGGAGAAGAGATCCAAGGTTATTGAGGAACTGCTCCAGACAGAGAGGGACTACATCCGAGACCTGGAGATGTGTGTAGAAAGGATCATGGTGCCCCTTCAGCAGGCACAGGTAGGAGTGTGGGGGAAGGCTATGAGGTGGTGCTGGTGGGGTGGAGTAAAGATACAGTCTGCTTTGTTCTTGAAGCCCACAGGGGACATTCAGCTACTCTAGGAGCAGCAGGGTGTTTTTCACTGTTCCTTGCAGTCATAGAAATAACCCATCAATTTTGGGATTCTGCTGAGTTCTCACTGTTGCTGAGAGCAAGAAACCTAGCAGCAAGTGTTACAGATTCATTTCCTAGGTTGGGAACTGTTGTTCCTATTTGTTTGGATTGTGGATTAATTTCATTGCCTGGAAAAAGAAGATATAGGATCTTGGCGTGGTGTTGGATTTGATGGGAAGAAAGGGAGTGTCAGATGATCTGACACTCCCTTGGATGAAATTGCTGGGAAAGTAGAGGACGCTGCATTTGGTAGGACGCATAAGGAGTAAAAGTTTCAGTGTGCAGCAGAATGAGGGAGAGAATGCAGAAGTCAATGTGCTGGGAGCATTTTGTGGTGAGTGGCTGCTGGGGAGCAAAGGACTGATTGAAGGTTGCAGGAGGACAAGGGAGAGATGCTATTGTGTCTGGTGGGACGTGCTGTCCCATCCAAGACTTCTCTCTTCATTTTCTCCAGGTTCTGAATGTAGACTTTGAGGGTCTTTTTGGAAACATCCAAGTGGTAATTAGCTTCTCTAAGCAGCTGCTGTCGACCTTGGAGGCTTCAGATTCCATTGGTATGAACTTTTCTGTTGCCTTTTCTCAGCAACTGGGATGAGATTTGCTAGTGGGGTGGCAGAACAGGGCAATTTAAATGATAGATGAGAGAGTTTCCTCCCCCTTGGTCCCTGTCAGTGCTCATCAGCCCAGCAGCAAAGCTGTGTCACTGTGCTGAGAAATACATATTATCTATAAACTTCCCTGGCTCCTTCCTGAAAGCGAACCCCCCTCCTCACACCTGCACTGCCGACTTTCACTGCTCAGCTCCAGGGCAGCTTGTGCCTTTGCTGTCCCTGTGGCTTTCACTGCCAGTGATCAGTCATGTCCCGGAAAACTAGAACAGTTGAGGTGTCTCTGCTGGTCACTTCTGGAGCTCCTATGGGGCTTTTCAATTAAGTTACACTGTCCGCTCAAAGTTTGAGCGAACGTGTCCCGGTGAGTTATCACAACAGGCCTCAGCAGACCTTTCATGCACCGTTCCCATTTCTTTCCCCTCTCACCCCCACTACTCAGCCTGCAGTGACAGGGAAACATGAAGAGTATGTGAGCATGCAGAATGTGTCAGGGAGGCAGCCACCCTGAGTGCTCTGTTAGCACTGTCCTCTCAAGCTCTGGGTGTGGTAGGGAGTCATGAGGTGTCTTGCCATGAATGCGCCATCACTGTTGGAAGCAACAGGAGTACTGGAAACACTGAAGTCCTACTTTTGCTGCTGTATGCAGGGCCGGTGTTCCTGGCACAGCGTGCAGAGCTGGAAAGCGTTTACAGGGTATATTGCCAGAACCACGATGAGGCCATTGCACTGCTGGAAACATATGAGAAAGATGAGAAGATCCAGAAGCTACTCGTGGACCTGCTGGATAACCTCAGGTTGTAACCTCTGACTGTGGTGACCACCAAGCTGGGTTAGAGGGTTCACTCTCCAGCATCCCTGCTGCTCTGCAGCAGTGCTCAGACAGTTCAGTTGGTGACAGAACTGGGACTAGCTATGTCACTGTAGGTGACAAGGCTCCAGGTTCAAATGAAAAGGGCTTTTGTTTCAGTGATAGCCTGCTGCCCCACAGGTCACATGTGCTGGGCCTACACCTGTAGGGCCACTGAAGTATGGAGAAGGGTGGCATATCCTGGATTGAGAGTTCCTGTTTCCCAAGTCCTTTGTCACCATGACCAGCAAAGGAACAAGCCACTTTGCCTGGCTCAGCGATTGCCATGGCTCTGGGCATGACAGGGCTGCCACGGCAGTTTCACTGCAGGAGGGGGCAAGAGTGCTGGCTGTGGGAATGCACGCCTACCACACTATTAACCTGTTGCTTTTCTTTGCTTTTTGGCACTCTGTGGGCCGTCAGGAGTCTGTACAGTGAATGGTAAGTTCTTCCTTCTTGTTAGTCTGTGCTTATCTGTCTTGGCCTGGCTGCTCCCTTGTGACTGACCTCTACCACCAGCTTGGTGCATGTCTGAGTGCCCCACCAGTGCTGCTTGGGCTATACAGGCAGATGGTGAGGAGGGGGGAATCTTGGGCTGAAAACTGGTTTGGGGAGTCATCAGCCCCAAAGGGGCAGGAGAGTCCTGTGCTGGCTGCAGAGCTGAGCATGGTCAGTCTGCCCTACACTGCAGGTCAGGTCTGGCAGTCAGGTGATGGGACAGTCTGAGGCAAGTGGAGCTTTGGTACCTTTTAGACTGTGCCTATGTGGGATTTCACAGGGGGTCTGGTAATGGAGAGGATCCTGGCTGGGAAGGATAACCTGGTACGAGCAAGATCTGGAAACCTGGGGCTTGCTGAGGTCACTAGGGGTGTGGGAGTGCTGCAGATTTGTAGATGAGGGTGGCCTGACTTAGGAAGTACAGTAGATTTGGACATGCTGGTCCTCTGGGTGTGGTTGGGCTTGGTTCAAGGAGTCAAACTTTGCATGATAGAGTTGAACTGAAATCTGGTGCATCTTCTTTGTCCCAACTTCCCAGGGGCTGCACAAACTACATTAACCTGGGTTCATTCCTCATCAAGCCAGTGCAGAGGGTGATGCGGTACCCCCTGCTGCTGATGGAACTGCTGAGTGCCACCCCTGAATCTCACCCTGACAAGGCACCACTCACAGCTGCTGTTCTTGCAGTCAAAGAAATTAATGTCAACATCAATGAGTACAAGCGTCGGAAGGACCTTGGTGAGGAGCTGGGGAGTGAGTTGACAGTGTTGACAGTGGAGTCTGTCAGCTGCACAAGCATGAAGGGAATCTGTCCCCAGTCGACTCTGATCTGAGCAGCAGTGTAGTAGAACTGCATTTAAAAAGCTACACATGAAACACAATACATAGAGGATAATGCAGTACGCATGTGACAGGAGATATTTCTTGTGATACAGTGATATGAAATGCATGCAATTGCTGAGTACTATTAGACTAGAACAAAAAAGGATAAGACAAAACAATGTCTGTTTAATGTTGAAAATTGAATTTTGAAGAATACAAGTAGGGAATCAGTCTATCAGGGTAGCTCTCTGTCTTACTGAGATAGGGACAATGAGTTTGAAAGTGTATCTGTAGACAGGACAGAATTACAGAGCTGTTGGCTGGAAGGGCCCAGGATGTTAGCTCTCCCTGTAGATCATGAGCTCTAGTTTTTCCATATCCTTTTTGAACTGGGGAACCCAAGCTAGACAGAGAGTCTTAACCTTAGCTTCCCTGAGACTGAACAGAGAGAGAAAATGTCATCTTACATTGGTGCTACACATCGTGCGAAAAATGTGAAAAAGTTTGAACGTTGCATCCGCAAAATGTGTGACATATCCAGAGCCAAGCAGGGGAATTAGAGGTGATCCAGTGCTGGATTTTGAGTTGACATATGATATGATACAATACAGAACAATATTAATGTGATATATGGAACACTTGGGATTACAGAGGCTTAGGGAAGAGCCAGCAAGGCAAGTGTTGATGAGGCACTGTAAGATGCAGATGTTGTGCTGGTTAGTTTTCTAATTTCTACATCAATTTCTGTAGTGCTTAAGTACCGGAAAGGGGATGAGGATAGCCTCATGGAGAAGATCTCCAAGCTCAACTTCCACTCTATCATCAAGAAATCCAACCGTGTGAGCAGCCACCTCAAACATCTCACAGGCTTTGCACCCCAGGTAATGTGCATCAGCTACCAAGTGCGCTTACACCCCATGATGTTTGAGGAGGTGGTGATACCTGCTGGCTCCCCACATCCCTTTCTTGATGGATAGTTCTCATTCAGGTCAGCAGGGCAGTGAGCGTAGGATCTGAACCACCTGCCTCTGCTCCCTGGCTTGTGGGCAGGAGGCCCCACATTTCACACTCTGGGAGGTAGTAGAGTGCTGCATTGCCTCCCTTGAGCATTTTTCTCTCACAGCTGAAGGATGAAGCCTTTGAGGAAACGGAGAAAAATTTCCGAATGCAGGAGCGACTGATCAAGTCCTTCATCAGGGACCTTTCACTCTACCTGCAGCATGTTCGGGTGAGTCTTGATATGATGCCACTTACCGGTGCTTCTGCCCTCAGCCCTGTCTGGATGTTAGCTTCTGGAGGTCTGGGCTGCCCTAGAAACTTGAGCCTGCTCTGAGAGCTCTGTTCTCCTGGGCAGTAAGCATGGTGTGCTGACTGCTTTTCCCTGGTGCAGGAGTC
This sequence comes from Chrysolophus pictus, assembly GCA_037305975.1. Lineage (NCBI taxonomy): Eukaryota > Metazoa > Chordata > Aves > Galliformes > Phasianidae > Chrysolophus > Chrysolophus pictus. The sequence continues at coordinate 13,525,991 of CM074581.1, read as the reverse complement.
GGCCTGCATGAAGGCACTAGCAGCAGTCAGCATGTGGGACCTGTGCATGGAGAAGGGCAGCGGGGACCTGGACCAGTTCCAGAAAGTGAACCGACTCATCAGCGACCAGCTGTTCTCCAACTTTGTGAGTGAGCCTGTGTCCTTGTGTGTTGCCGGCACCCCCTGGGGCCCTCTCACCCATGATTGGCTGCGCAAGTGACACAGCCTGGAAGAGGTGCAAGCACCCCTACTCATCTCTTGCCTCCTGAAGCTTTGGTGGCTGTGGGTCTTGGTTGTGCCTTGAGCATATCTGTTAGATACATATTTGTCTTCAGCCATACCTGAAGTGTTAGAACCATTAGGTCTTTCCTGTAGTATTTACTGTGCTGGCACATGTCTGTAATGCATATTGGAAAGGACCTCTAGAGCTCTGGTGGGATGCTATCGGAATATGGACACTGTTCTGTTCTGGAGAAGTTATGTACCAGAGGGTGGGCTGCTGGTGTTTTCAGCTTGACAGAAAAGAGCACCTAATCTCATCTTCTCCCTGCATCTGTACCCACCAGAAAGAGCGGACAGAGCGGCTGGTGATTTCACCCCTGAACCAGCTGCTGAGCATGTTTGTAGGGCCCCACAAGCTGGTGCAGAAACGCTTTGACAAGCTCCTCGACTTCCACAACTGCACGGAGCGAGCAGAGAAGCTGAAGGACAAGCGAACGCTGGAGGAGCTGCAGTCAGCCCGCAACAACTATGAGGCCCTCAATGCCCAGCTGCTGGACGAGTTGCCCAAGTTCTTGTGCTTTGCCAAGGAGCTGTTTGCCAGCTGTGTGCGGGGCTATGCTGAGGCGCACTGTGACTTCGTGCGCCTGGCCCTGGAGGAGCTGAGACCTCTGCTGTCGGTGGGTTCCTGGATCACAGCCAGCACTCCAGGCTCAGTGCAGTGCTGATCTCTGCACAGGGTTTGTCTGGTGGGGCACTGGTGTGATAGGTACATTCACCAGCAGCTTTCACCTAACTGCTGTGGTCCTGCTCTGGTTCCAGTTGCTGAAGACATCTGGCCGGGAGGGGAACCTCATTGCCATCTTCCAGGAAGAGCACAGTCGAGTCCTTCAGCAGCTCCAGGCCTTCACCTTCTTTCCAGAGTCACAGGCAGTTCCCAGGAAGCCTTTTGAGAGAAAGACCGTGGAGCGTCAGTCTGCCCGGCGGCAGCCACTCGGTGCCTTGGTGAGTCACATGTGTACCCCATGTCAGGGTTCACTGGTATGCTGGAACAACCACTCACTTGCTTTGTTCCTCTGCAGCCCAGCTACGTCTTACAGTCAGATGACATCCGAGCAGCCCTCCTGGCCCGCTATCCCCCTGATAGTCTCTTCCAGGTAGATCGCAATTTCAATGCTGCCCAAGACCTGGATGTCTCACTGCTGGAGGGAGACATTGTGGGAGTCATCAAGAAGAAGGACCCCATGGGCAGCCAGAATCGCTGGCTCATAGACAATGGAGGTAGGTAGCTGCTCTCTGCCTTTGGTGCTTGCTGCATCTCTCCTCTGGTTCTTCTGATCTTTGATGTGAGCTCCTTTTCTCTCCCTCTCTGCAGTGACCAAAGGTTTTGTGTACAGCTCCTTTCTGAAGCCCTACAACCCACGCCGCAGCCAGTCGGATGTCTCAGTGGGCAGCCACTCTTCCAATGAGTCTGAGCATAGCAGCTCTTCTCCCCACAGCGGCACCACGCTGACCTTTAGCCCCAGCAGGGCAGCCGTGGCCTTCGCTCATAAACCCTCCCAGGATTCTGCCTCACTGGGAGAGCTGTGCCACTCTCCACAGTCCCCCTCGGAGATGGACTCTCCAAGCTCTGGTGACAGGACAGTCCCACCGGAGGCCAGAGTGGTGACATCTCCACACCGCTACAGCCGACCTGAGCCAGGCTACAGCCCCAGCCCTCGCAATGGGCATCCCACCAAAGCACATCTTAGGTCTGCATCCTTGGTGGAGGATAGAGACTCTGGGCTCGAGAGCAGCGAGTCAGAAGGCAACCAGGTGAGCCCTGAGGTAGCTGGGGCTTGGGGTGTGAGGGCTGAGACCCTCACTTGTGTAGAGGCCGAGTCATCCTCTGCAGGCATGACCAGGTAGAGAAGTATGAAGTAGAAACTTGTCTGTCTCAATGAGATGTGCGCAGAACAAGGCTGTGAGTGGAGGTGAACAGATAGGGACAGCTCTGGCAGAGGCTGGGCTGGGTCTGCTGCTCTTTGGGTACACAAGCCAAAACTCAGCACCGAGTCTTGGTTTTCAGCAAATCTCAGTGCACAACCTGTGCCATGTAGCACGTGCTGAGTGCCTGTCTGACTGACACCTCCCTTTGCCCAGCAGGTCTATTATGCTCTCTACACCTTCAAAGGCCGAAACACGAATGAGCTGAGTGTGTCAGCTAACCAGAGACTCAGGATCCTGCAGTTTGAAGACATCACGGGCAATCAGGAGTGGTGGCTGGCTGAGGCACATGGCAAGCAGGGCTACGTGCCCTCCAGCTACATCCGGAAGACAGAATACACGTGAGGTTGGGGGGGCAGGAGGCCCCACCCTGTGCTTTGTGCCTACCAGGACTGCCGGGGGCCCATTGCCTCCACTGCTTGCCCCAAGGGGATGAGGCTGTGTATGAGGAAAGGAGAGTGGGCTGGCAGAGCAGGCACTTTGCTTAAGGGCAGGGGCCAGCTGCTGTCACCCTGTGCTGTTTTATCCTCCAGCCAGGAGCAGAGTGGGGCTGTGATCCAAGGGGGAATGGCTAGACTAGTGCTGAGGAGCTACTGTGGATTTAAATTGTGGAGGACTGTTGCTGAGGCCATCCTTAGCCAAACAGTGTTAGAAGCAGCCTAGAGCCTTGTGAACATGTTGTCTGTGCCTTAGCAGCAGCAGGTCCTGCCTTGTTTGTGCAGGACCCCAGATTGGGGATATCTGTTCTGGCCAGAGGAAGCTGCTCTGAGGATTGCTGTGAGTGGTTCAGCTCCACAGTGAGCCCAGCCTCCAGGAGCACCCACAGGGTACTGTGTCCATGTGCTTGGTCTCCTGGAGCTGAGCTGGGGTGCCTCTAAGCTGTACTGCTAGCAGCAGCCATTAGGCACTTCCCTCCTGGACCAGCTGTAGGTTCTGAACACCATCTTGCCATGTCTCCATACTGTGTCCAGAGTCCAGGACCCCGTCTTGGCTCCTCTGGAGCAAGACAAAAGGCAAAGCACTGGCTGTCCTGCAGCCTCATTGCTGTGGGCTCTGACCAGGAGTGCCTTACCTGTGCATGCTGCGGAGCACTGGAGATGGTGCTTATGTTCTGGGAGGGATGCTGTGCCCTTTGCAGGGGTGCTGTGTCTTATGTGCTGCTGCCATGACCTGAAGGAAGGAAGCTCCTTTCTCTTTTGGGCAGTGTTTGTGTCCCCTGTACTGCTGCTCCATAAATAAAGGTTTGCCCCTGTATATAGGAAGAACCTGTGTAAGTGTTGGGGTAGAGATGGGGAATGCTTGGTGTGTGCCTGGCTTGGTGTGTGAAGAGGCTGAGGGCAAAGCTCACAGTCTTCATGTGGACCCTGCAGGGCCTTTTATGTTTTGGTGATGTCCTCATGAAGATCATGGAATCAGAATGGTTTGAATTAGATGATCTTAAAGCTCTCTTCTAGTTACAACCTCTCTGTTATAGGCAGAAATACCTTCCTTTAGACCAAGACAGATTACACTGCCCTCTCTGGCTGCTGTGTTACATGACCCGGCTGGGTTGTGGGTGGTTTGCATCCTTTGGCCATGAGCCAGCAGTGTGCCTTTGTGGCCAAGAGGGCCAACGGCATTCTGGGCTGCTTTAAAAAGAGTGTGGCCAGCAGGTCGAGGGAGGCGATCCTCCCCCTCTACTCTGCCCTGGTAAGGCCTCATCTGGAGTACTGTATCCAGTTCTGGGCTCCCCAGTACAAAAAAGACAGGGACCTCTTGGAAAGAGTCCAGCGGAGAGCCACAAAGATGGTGAAGGGCCTGGAGCGTCTCTCCTATGAGGAAAGGCTGAGTGAGCTGGGTCTGTTTAGCCTTGAGAAGAGAAGGCTGAGAGGAGACCTGATCCAGGTCTTTAAATATCTAAGGTGTGGGGAGCAGAGTGGCGAGGCCAGACTGTTTTCAGCAGTATGTGGAGACAGGACAAGGGGAAACGGCCGAAAACTGGAGCATAGGAAGTTCCGCACCAATGTGTGCAAGAACTTCTTTACGGTGAGGTGACGGAGCACTGGAACAGGCTGCCCAGGGAGGTTGTGGAGTCTCCTTCTCTGGAGATATTCAAGACCCGCCTGGATGCCTACTTGTGCAACCTGCTGTAGGGAACCTGCTTTGGCAGGAGGGTTGGACTCGATGATCTCTGGAGGTCCCTTCCAACCCCTACAATTCTGTGATTCTGTGATTCCTGCCACCAGCTACTGGGAAGGGTTTTGCTCTACTCTGTCCATGCAGGTACATAGCGTGCACACAGCCTCCACCAGTGCTGCAGCTCTTGGCATGATGCCCAAGAATAAAGGGTCAAGTGTTTGTCAATGATAACCAGTATGTATTATGTGTGTGGTATGTGTGTGCATGTTGGTGTATCATGCATATGTGTCCACACTTCTGTGCTATGTGGCATGCCCCAGTAACTGTGTACAGCCTCAGCGACTGCTTCATTCATTTGCATTGCAATCAAGGGCAGCTGCAGCCACTGAGAAGGTTCCTCCACGTCCACTCCCAGAGTTCATGGCTGGGGCAGAGGCATGGGTCCATCTGTACCACTTGATTTAGACCTCCCCCAGCGTTTATTTGCATAACCTCTGTACCTTCCTCCAAATGCCGGCCAGGCTTAAAGCTGAACTGAGGCTTATTTAGCATATCTTAAAATCAGACTTTTAGTAGGAAGAGTAGAAATAGTTACAAGAGGTAAATAAATTATAACATTCACTTGGATTATACTGCAAATTGCATTCAGTAGTGCTACAGCATCTCTCTGCTAGGTTCCCTTGGCATAACAAAGTACAAAAACTTGGACCCCTTGGGGGGCACATGGTCTCCCTGCCTGACATAACTTTCTTCTCCATAAGTTGTATAGCTCAAGATCCTCACTGCACAGCTGGCAGTGGGTAATGGCTCAAGTCCATATCTTCTGCCCCTGCCAGCCAGAGAAGTCACTCTCTCCCCTTCACTTCACAGCTGTAGAGACAAAGTCTTGGACAGTCCAGCTGCAGGGAGATCCAGGTGCTGGGTTGGTGAGTCCCAGCAGGAGGGAGCTGCTCACACGCAAGCTGCATGCTGTTCTACTCCACCTACAGCGTGGTGGTTTCTGTGTTTGTGATGCCGGCATCCTTTGCCATTGCAGAGAAGATGCTCTGCTTCTGAAGCAGCTTCTCGGGACTGTCAAATTCCACAATCTTCCCTGCGTGCATCACCATCACCCTGGCAGTGAGCAATGAAGAAAACACCTGAGCTCCAACATCAAAGCTGTTAGTGCTGCTAGCACCAGAACTACAGCCCCACCAACACGTGTTCCTTCTACATTAGGCAGTTCAGCTCTCAGTGAACACACAGTTCTCATCTCTGTGCTGGATGGTGAAATGTGTTTGGTATCAAGAATCCCTCTGCGCCCTGCTGCTGTAGAGGGTCGCAAAAACATTACTCCCCCCCAGAGGCATTGCTGTTCTGGGCATTGCAACCACTCTTGCACCTCTGTCTGCATCCTTGCATCTGCTACTGGCCACCTCTCCCCACCCCAGGAGCCCTGAGCCCCATTCCTGTGCCCTATGGTACCTGTTGCTGTCCATGATGGTGTGGAGGCGATGGGCGATGGTCAGGACAGTGCAGTCAGCAAAAGCGCTCCGGATTGTTGTCTGGATTAAGTGATCAGTTTCCAGATCCACAGCTGCTGTTGCTTCATCCAGGATGAGGATCTTGGCTTTGCGGAGAAGGGCTCGGGCCAGACACACAAGCTGTCTCTGCCCAACACTGGGAGGAAGTGGGGGATGTGAGTTACCAGGTAAACAGAGGGTGCCTGTCTCAGCCCCTCACCCCGCTGCAGCCCCCTCCTAGGCCCAGGAGAAGGGCAGGGAGCAGAGCATGCTTCAGTTCCTTTGCTCACCTCAGGTTCTCCCCTCCTTCGCTTACGATGTGTTGCAGCCTTTCAGGAAGTTCTTGCACATATGCCTTCAGGTGAGCTAGCTCGAGGGCCTTCCACACCTCCTCATCAGTGTACTGGTCGAAGGGGTCCAGGTTCATCCGCAGGGTGCCAGTGAAGAGCACAGGGTCCTGCCAAGGACAGCACGGAGTGTTTGCCTCTATCGTGGCTATTCAGCAGGGCTAAATGCTTGCCCTGCTGCCTGCCCTGGGCAGGGAGGTGGTGATGATGAAGGGTGCTCGGGGTGGGATCCCTGCAGCACCCAGAGGGGTGCTAAGGGTCATGGCATGCCCAGGGCAGAGCTGTGAAGATATGGGATGCAGAAAAGCTGGAATCGGCTCACCTGGGGGATGATGGTGAGGTTCTGGCGCAGGTCATGCAAGCCAATGGTCGCTATGTCCAACCCATCAATGATGATCTTTCCCCCAGCAGCCTCCAGAACACGGAAGAGGCAGTTGGTGAGGGAGGATTTTCCAGCCCCCGTCCGGCCCACAACTCCAATCTGTGAAAGCAGATGTTTAGACCACCTAACAGGGCTGGAAATAACTGAGTGAGCACTCTCATTTTCACTTGGTGAGCCTTCTCCAAGCCACAAAAAAAGGGTGCAGTGCAGACAGAAAGGTCCTCACCTTCTCAGTACTCCCAATATTGCAGGTGATCCCCTGAAGAACCAGTTCCAGTTCAGGTCGGTACCGAACTTTGTAATCCACAAACTGGATCTCGCCTTTGCTGGGCCAGCCGTGGGGTGGGCGCTTGTCTGTCACCCATGGAGCCTGGGGGCACAGGAAGGTTAGAGGGCTGCACCAAGCTGTGCAGCAGGTGTTGGCCCACACCCTGCTCTCCTCACCTCTCTCTTGACCTTCGTGTACTCGTGCACCCGCTCTACAGCCACAATATTTGTCTCCAGCTCCGAAGACACCCGCACCAGCCAGTTCAGTGTCTGGGTCACCTGCACGGCAGAGCCACAGAGCTCAGTGGGACCCATGAACAACCACCTTCTGTTGAGAGTTCATCAAGAACATGTTCCTCCCCACGGCAGCAAACATCCCCATTACATGTGGATGCGTGTTCCCCTGGCTTCAATCCCCAGGTGATCACTCTCTCCATCAGACCTCCAGCTAATCCCCTCTCCACACACTACAGATGAACGTGGGGCAGCATCATGCAGCCAGCCCAGAGCCATCAGCCCAAGAACTTAACAGAAGAAACTTTCATTGACTCACGTTGAGGGCAGAGGAGACTGAGAGACCCACAATGCCGCCTTCCAAAGAGTTTTTTGAAATCACAGCCAGAAGTGCAGAGAAGAAGACCACCAGGCTCCCAACAAACTCCAGGCGGATAGCCAGCCATCTGCAACGGGAGAGCACAGCTCCAGCACAGGGCCAACCAGTAAGACCAGCATCTCACCAGTGTTGAACTCAGCACCATATGCCAGAATCAGGCAATGCCCACATCACACATCTAGGTGGCCTGGAGCATTGGCATCTTCCCAGGACCCACACTTGACAGCACAGCTCACTCCACCTAGGCTCTGGATACTTTGTAGGAGCTTTCAAAAAGCCCTAAAAAGCCTCATTCCACAGATGGTGGCCCTATCCAAAGCTCTCCCAATTCCTACACAAACCCTGAAAGCACATCCTGATTGAGCTGTAGGGGTCCCTGTTCATTGCAGCGGAGTTAGACTAGATGACCTTTAAGTGTCCCTTCCAACTCAAATGATTCTATGACTCTATGATTATGAAGGAGGACTTTAGCATCTCCAGAACCTCTCCCAAGACCTGGATGCGGAGTGCTGTGGCATAAGGAGCAAACTCACCTATTTGAGACTATCCAGGAGTGAACAGTTTTTTGGTTGATGTCCATTGTCTTCTCATTTTGCTGCAGGAACCGCTGTTGATGTCCATAGGCCCGGATGACAGAAAGGCCTGACACTGTCTCACCAAAGTGGGAGTAGATGGGAGACCTGGTGACGGAGTCCAGGCGCCGCAGCTGGCGTGACGTGGAAATGTAGAAGCGCTGAAATGAGGGGACAGCTCGTTACCAACACAAAGCCCAGCAGTGACAGGGACACTGCCCCAGGCAGGGCAAGAGCTGCTCTCTGGCCCCAGCCACTCACCAGCACAAAGTAGTAGAAGATGCCCAAGGGAACAATAACAACAAGGAAGAATGGGGTGGCCAAGGCGATCATGAGCAATGTGCTAATGATACCCATGAAACAGTTGAGCCAGCTGCGGAAGGACATGGGGATGGTCTCGTCTACTGTGAAGATGTCCTGTGGTGTAAAAAGAAGCAGGGAGAAGCAGTCAATGACTCCACAGAGAGGAAGAAACCCAGAGGCTCCACACATACAGGATTCCTATGCACCCATACTTTAACACAGTACAGAAAATCTGAGAAAATATTGGATGAAACTGTATTGATGTAAACAATTTACATCAATAAATGTAAACACATTTACATATTTACACATTTACACAATAAACACAGCCACATTTAGGGCCACAGCTCCTAGCTTGGGAACAGCTGAATTAATGGAGAAGATTTCAATAATAAGACTTTACAAAGTCATTTACATTGACTGTATTATTTTGTTGGCCCTCTCATTGTCTCAGGACAGCTCTAGGCTCCTGCCTCTCTCTGTAATCTACTCTGAACCCACTTCAGTTTTTCTACACCCCTATTGGCCAGGTGGCCCCAAAAAAGGACTCAGCATCCAGCTGGGTCTCCCTTGCACTGAGCAGATGAGATATAATCCCCTGTAATTTGCTGGCCACTCTCCTCATATATACAGCCTAAAATGTAGTTAACCTCATGGTGAGCCACGCATTCATCATATCCTTCTGCTCCACGGAACATGGCACCACTCAACACCCACCAGATCTGCCAGAACACCTTCTCCACATAGGGGCTGTTCTCCTACCTTGGCAAACCTGTTCACAATGCGGCCAGTGGGAGTCGTGTCAAAAAAGCTCATGGGAACACGGAGGATGTTACTGAGAAGCTGCTCATGCACAATCCGGGAGGCTCGCATGGCACCATGAGAAGACAGGATGGTTGCAAGGAACAGGAAGAGAGCTGCAAGGAGAGCACAGAGTGGTCAACCACAGCTCACATGTGACACCAGCCCCAGGCAGTCATGGGACACATGGAACAGTGAAGTTGTGCAGTGTCCGACTGTGACATCCTGCACCCCACCTCCTCACCATGCCACAGTAACTGCATCCCACCAGCCTTATCCCTGCTGGATCACATCACTGAGTGAGCAGCACCCTGTGTCCCCGCACTCACCCTGTGAAACCCCCAGCGCCCCGAAGACACCGATCCGCAGGTCTCGCTGCTGCACAGGGTAAGTCTCATTCTGGTAGCGCTCCGCATCATCGGTCCAGGCACTGAGCCACAGGTTGGTCCCCACGTAGGCAACGTAATCTCCCACATAGCTCATGGCAACGCAGAAGGAAAAGCCCAAACCAACAGCACGGAGGTACCGCAGGTACATGGAGAACTTCACCTGTGGAGAAGTTCAGCCCATTATCACTGCCCAGCAAATCACAGCCAGTGCCACCCAACACAACGTTGGACTTGCCGCCCTCAGTCCTTCCTCTACCATACTGCACTGTCAGGGACCTTGGCCACCAGCTCCACCAGTGCTGTATCCTGGCTGCAACGGGGCTGCAGAAAGCTGGCACTGGCTTCTCTTGGCAATAGTCAAAGTCAGTACAGTGCCCCTCTGCCTTCTTCTCCTTCCTCCTCACCTTGCCAGTTTCCACAGCTTCCTTCTCAATCAGCTTCTGGCCTTTTATGTTCTTGATGGGCTCCTCCTGGGCCTTCTTCACAGAAGTGGTGCTCTGCGTACTGATGCTGCGGGAAGGTGATGGGCACTGTTAGTACCAGGGTGCTGCTCTGGAGGTCCTGCTCTGGGGTTGCATCCCACATAGCACTGGGACACCAGTGCTGAAGCTCTCTGGGATGAGTGTCCCTACATAGGCAGCTTTGAATAAGCTTTGTGAAAGACCACAAGGTCACAGAAAGGCAAGTAAAAGCAAGATCAGATGTTCCTGACCCAGCATTAGCTAGGGTTAGAAGCAACAAGGGAAGTTCCCATCCCCTTCTTTGCAGGAATCTCCCAGTGAAGGCCCCGGGTCTCCTAAAGAGCAATGCAGGAAGCAGGGGAGAGAGCAGAGAGCTCTGGCTGAGTGCCCACCTGCGGGTGAACTCTTTGCGATGGATGCTGGCCTCTCGCTTCAGCGTCATGGTCACCACATCATCGGGCCCCTCCTCCACACAAGGCTCCATACCTTCATCCCCCTGCTCTTCAATCCCATCTAAACCAACAGCTACAGACATGGGAATGAAGGACAGACCAATGAATCACATCTTGGAGATTTCAAAACCTCAAGACACACACGTCCCCTATACCCAGTAGCATTTCCAATACCTGCAGTAGTTTCCTCTGCAGCACCCTCCTCCTGGCTACCATATGAGTTCAGGAATTGGGCGAAGGCCCCTCTGTTTGCAAGCAGGGTGTTGTAGGAACCATGTTCAGACACTGCTCCTGCCACCAGCACCACGATGTTATCAACCTGGGGCAGGAAACTGATACTGTGCGTGACCAAGATCCGTGTCTGCAATAAAGTGGCAGTGTTGTTGGAGGGCGGCGGAATCAGAACACCTCTTGCACCCCAAGCCTTGGGCTGACCTCTACTTGAGGACCTCTCTGCTCATCACCACCTGGCCATGGATACACAGGGCACCCTTCCCTCCTCCACGTCCCCCTAGGACTCTCCAGCCTACCCAAAAGCCACAGGAGCCCTTCTCTGTCCCAAACAGAGGAGGGGCATCCCAGGAAGATAGGCATGATAGTATCAGAGACATTTCTGCCTGGCCATGTCTCAGGAAGGAGAGCAGAAGTGCTCACCTTCTTTTGCAGCAGCCCTTTAGGTCCCAGCACATGCTCGAAGAGGTGCTTGCCAACATGCGCATCCACAGCAGAGAGAGGGTCATCCAGGATGTAGATGTCAGCATCATTGTACACTGCCCTGGCCAGGCTGACCCGCTGCTTCTGGCCCCCACTCAGGTTAATGCCCTGAATGGAAAGGAACCTCCATGAGCTCCAGACTGCCAGAGTGACAATCCTTCTCTCTGCCACATGTGTTCACCACATATTTGTTCATCCCTATTGTGCAGTGTCTAAGGCTGATACCTTCTCTCCAATCTCTGTCTGGTCACCAGCAGGTAGTAGCTCCAGGTCTGGAAGGAGGGCGCAGGCCTTGATGACTTTCTGATACCTAGCTTCATCCAGCTCTGATCCAAAAAGGATATTGTCTTTCAGCGTGGCATTCTGGATCCAGGCCTGCTGGGGGACATAGGCCAGGGAGCCCTGGAAGAAGGACACAAGAACAGGGTCATCACCAGAGCATCAGCCCAAATGCTGCCACCTCGCACCTCTCAGGACCACTCTGGTCCCTCAGCTGGGGGCCGCATGGTCACCCAGTGCCTGCCTCGCTGCCTATTTGTGAGCCCCACAGCCCCTGGCACCAGCCAGCCACTCTCACCTGGATATTGATGTGTCCTTTGATATTCTCCATCTCCCCCAGCATGGCCGATATCAGTGAAGACTTCCCTGAGCCCACAGCCCCAACCACAGCCACCAGGCTCCCAGGTTTGATGTCCAGGTTGACGCTGCAAGACAGGAGAGCCAGTGAGCAGCATGTCTCCTGCACAAGGCCCACACAGAGCAGAGCACAGCTGGAGGTTCACCATGACTGGCATTGTAAAGAGACAATTGCCTTGCCCAACTAAAAGCTTAAAGGGAGAGGGACCCATCAGGCCCCACATGGCACACAGCACTTACTCTCTTATCGCAGCATTCCCATCCTGCTCCCAGGTAAAAGTGGCCTCTGAGAAGCGCACAGCACTGCCTGTCAGCAAAGAGATGCACCTCAGGACTGAGAAAATACAAGCCAGCTTCATCCCTTGCAATTGGATTGGGCATCCCAAACCAACCAGTCTGCACCACCCCCAAAACCTTCCATGCGTCCTTCACCTGATTCTGCTCAGCTCCTGCCGGCACAGATCCACCTCTGAAATGTCCTATGGTCCCCAGCATATTGTGATCTGCCTGCTGCTTGCTGGCACAAGGTGAGGCTGACCAACAACCCACAGGGACTAAGCCAGAGCTTTACCTACCTGGGATGGAGTCATGGTGGATAGCTGAGGTGTCCAGTTCCTCCCCACCCAGGTACCGCTCCAGCCTCTCCTTCGAGACATTGGTCTGCCATGGCAGAAAGAGGATGGCATGAGGCACAGCTGCATGTGCTTACAGGAGCCCCCTAAGCAGAGCACCCCATATACAGCCTACACTCAAGCATCCTCCACCTCTGAGCCCTAACCCTGTGTCACATAGGCAAGTCCCATTCCACCCACTGCCAAAAGAGCCCTGTGCACTGATCCTTGGGTGTCCGAGGCCCAGGACTAACACACATCTGAGCCCCATGTGCTGACTCAGACAGAGATATCAGACGGTCCTCCTGAGGGCTGACCTGCACTATGGAAGAAAGAACCAAGGGCAGCATGGCCATGGGGAAGCGCAGCACATTGAAAAGGGAGATGGAGGTAAAGGCTTTCTGTGCATCCAGGACATTGTTCTCATCCACCAGTACATAGACAGCAAAACTGGCCAAGGAGACCTGGAACAGAAAAAGCCACCATCAGTTTGGTTGCGTGCAGCCCAGGTTGTTTGCCTCCCCTCACTTCACACCAGCTGAGGTTTCCCTTCTTTCCCTTCCCCTTGGTCCCAAACCAACCCCAGCTCTCAAAAAAATGCAGCTCTCCCCAGCCTGTTGGCACTCACCAGGAAGGGGGCACATGAGAACACAAAGATAGAAACTGACTGTAGGTAAGAGAACTTCAGTAAGTCCTTCAGCTCACATGCTCGAATCTCATTGATTCGCTTCTCAAATGAGGGCTCCCAGGCAAAGAGCTTCAAGATCTGTGAGATAACAAGAGTAAGCTGGTGCTGGCCTCACTGGAATGCCCACCTTTCAGGGGGTCCACACTCCACTGCTCACCTTGATTCCATTGAGGACTTCACCCATTATTTTCATGCGCTCATCCTTGTTCTTCATGTTCCTCACCTACAAACAGAAGGTCATGGCTACACCTCAACCAGACAGAGCTCACCCTTGGGAATGCACCTGGGCTGGGGAAGGGAAGGGAAGGGAAGGGAAGGGAAGGGAAGGGAAGGGAAGGGAAGGGAAGGGAAGGGAAGGGAAGGGAAGGGAAGGGAAGGGAAGGGAAGGGAAGGGAAGGGAAGGGAAGGGAAGGGAAGGGAAGGGAAGGGAAGGGAAGGGAAGGGAAGGGAAGGGAAGGGAAGGGAAGGGAAGGGAAGGGAAGGGAAGGGAAGGGAAGGGAAGGGAAGGGAAGGGAAGGGAAGGGAAGGGAAGGGAAGGGAAGGGAAGGGAAGGCTCCAGGACCCAGGAAGACATCCTATGAGTCTGGATGACCACCCCAGCCCAAATCAGACCCAGTCTGGGAAAGATCTGCAGCATAACAAGGAATGCTAGGGGAGCAGGAAGAAGAACAACAACAAGGAAAACCTTTCTCCCACCACTGACCTGTATGTCTTTGGACTTGTTGACCAGGAATCCATTTATGGGGATGAGCAGCACCATGACTGCAAGGCCAGCCAGGACAGAGGGGCCCAGCTCTCCCCAGAGGAAGACAATAGACAAGATAATTTGCAAAGGTGATGACCAGAGCTGGTGAATAAAGTTGGCCATGTCCATGAATCTTTGGGCATCAGCTGACATCAGGTTCACAGTCTCTCCCACTGTAGACTCTTTACGAGTGGCACTGGACATGGTGAGCGCCTGGAGAGAGAAATTGTGGTCAGTGCAAACCTTATGGGAGCAGAGCTGGGAACCAGCAGGGTAGGCTGAAACTGCTCCTCAGATTCTGGTAACTATCAGATGTGCTGTTTGCTCCAGGCTGATGGGCAAGAGATGCTGGAATTCCCAGCCCAGCTAAGAGAAAGCCAGCTGCAGATGGTGACAGAGCCATACTGACCTTCTTGTAGATAGCAGCAATGAGGCTGGCACGCACATTTGTGCCAAGCTGGAAGCACAGGTTGAAGTACTGCTGCAGGCAGAGGGACTGGAGTATCGCAGTCAGGAAGAGCAGGATGCTGTACAGGTAACCCTGCCAGGCAAAGGCCTCCGCATCTGACACAAAGGCGATCAGCAGCCTGAGGGACAGAGAGGCCGTGAGCCTCCCACCCACAGAGACAGACCCAACAGGGTGCTCCAATCCAACACAGGCAGTTGGGTGCTGAGCACACAAGGATGTGGTGGGGCTGGGGGCAAGGCCGGGATGGTGTGACTCACTTCAGCAGCTGGGGGCTGACAAACACAAGCACATCATGTACTAATTTGAAAGCCACCGACATCATGAGGTTCTGCAAGAAGGTCTTAAAGAGGACTTTCATCAGCCACTTCTTGGGGTAATCCTTGTGAGAGGAGTCCCCTTTACCTCCCTTCTTTTTCTTTTTCTTTGGCTGTTTCTCCTCCTACAGGAGAAAATGAAGAAATAAATGAGCGGGTCCTATGACTTTTGGCACCTGAAAGGATGCTTCCAGGGCAGCTACATAGCCCCCAGATCAGGTGTCCTGAATGAAACCCAGGTTTTAACTCCTGTCATATTATCTATCTATATGATGGATAAATTATAGAAAAATTCCTTCTCAGAAAGAAGGTGATGCATTGGCACAGGCTGCCTAGGGAGGTGTTGGGGTCACAATTGCTCGAGGTGTTGAAGAAATGTGGAGACGTGGCACTAAGGGACATGGTTAGTGGGCAGGGTGGGGATGAGTTGATGGTCAGACTGAATCATCTTAGAGGTCTCTTCCAAACTGAATGATTCTATGATTCTCTCTCAATTCAGAGTGATTTTCACTCAGACCTGGGAGATATCTGGGACACAGAAATACAGAAACAGGGAAGCTGCTTGTACTGCAGCCTTGAGGGATGGTTCCTGTTCTTCTGCAGGGCATAAGGATGGAGAATTTCTTGGTGTCTCAAAAAATAGGGATCTGCTAAGGATGGGAAAGACCTTGCCATGGAATTCCCCATCTTTGTCCATGGCCCTGAAGAATCAGAGTTGGAAAACTCAGCACTGGGGGCTGTAAGGAGATGAGGTGATCCTACTCAACAAGGCTGGGCTTGGATCTCTGCATCTCATGCAAGGCTGCACATGGGAAGGGATTTACCAGCACCAGGATGTCCTGGCTCTGGGCCTTGCTCATCCCATTCATGTGCTCTGTGTCACGTTCCCGGCGTCTTTTCTTGCGTTTCCGTTTCTCCAATTCTGCTTGGGCCTTCCTCAAAGCAGTCTTCATGTTCTTCTCAAAAGCAGCATATAAGGCCTGTGTCCTGTCTTTATCTTTCAAATCCCAGACATCTTCAATTTCCAAGGGCTTCCGATGGCCCTTGTAAATCATCCTGTGGGGCAGAGATCTCCCCTTAGCAAGTCTCCAACACTGTGTCTGTAGGAAGGTCCTTACTAAAAATCCAGAGCTTTCAGAGTCTGGTCCTAACAGAGGGAGAGCTACAAGCCGAGCTCCCTGCAGCTCAGGCCCTGATTTGTGTTCACAGCCTGTTGTGGCTGAAGTTCCCATGCAACAGTCATGCCACATGGCAGAGCCATGACAGATCACTGCTACCTGCAGGCTGGGCCTGATGCACCAGTTACCAGTGCACATCAACGTGGGAATTGTCCAAGCTCAGGTTGCACAGACTGCACTGATTACTGAGCTGCTCCTGGCCAGCTCTTGGATGGGGGCCTTGGCCCTTATCTATCGGGTAGCAGCCAGCCCACAGCAAGGAGTTGGAACTGGATGGGCTTTATGGTTCCTTCCAACCCAACCATTCTGTGATTCTATGCTGGGATGCTATGGCTCATAGCAGCCTGTGCAGCTCAGCCCTGAGACCTCCCTGAATTTTGCCACCCAGACCTCCCCATAGCCCTGCTCACCTGCTGTACCACTCAAAGGTGACGGAACTCAGGATGGAGGCTGTCACCTCTGGGTTCTAGAGTGCAAAGGAAAGAGAAGTGAGTACTGAGGCATTGCGGGTGCTAAGATGAAGTTGACAAGAACCGACCAGCACCAGGCTGCAGCCTCCAGCTCTCCTTGTGCCGCTTGCTGACACCCTCCCGGCACCCTCACCCACCCTGCATGCACTTCATACCTTCTTTGCAAATTCCTTTGCTTCTGGGGAGATATCTGAGAAGCCTGAGACAATAAAGAGCAGCAGCTGGAGCCCATAGGAGATGAAGAAGAGGACAAACCGCGGCACATCCGAGATGGGGTCCTGTGGGAAAGTAGAGCCCAGGGTGACTGCTGGGGCTTGTCTCAAGGCCACCCAGCCCTCAGAAACAGCATCCAAACCAACAGAGCAGTTGCAGAACTCTGTGTCCTCTCTCAGCTTCCCTTTACCACCCCTCTTTCCTTCTCCCTCCCTCCTTCCAGGTGTCCATAAGGGGAGAAATTAGTCCTGGTTTTCTCATGCTTCCTCAAAGGGAGAGGGTGAATTTAAAAGGCTATTCCTCTTCCAGTTCCCAAAGTCCATAGGGCAGCTGGAACCTCAGTGATACCACTGAGAGCTTGTCAAGGGGTGAGGTCCATAAGGGACTCGATGATCCTTATGGGGTAATACCTTAGGGTATTCTATGATTCTATTACTTCCTTTGGGGACTGAACAGTGTCGTGGGGAAATACACAGCTTCTTGCCAAACCCAACCTGCAGTGCTCTCCGGACAAGGGACTGGAATGGCAGGATCCCACAAAGCAGTGATAGGATCCAGAAGCAGAACAGTACCACCGAGTCTCTGCACAAGCAGAAGGACCGCGCATAGTGGATCAGAAGCACCAGGACCTGGAAGAAAAACCATCACTGAGGATCAGGCAAGGCAGCAGGACCAGCTCTACCCTTCAAACACGCCTTTGGGGTACATGTACCCAGGCACTGGCACACGTGGTCTCTGCCAGTCCTACAGAAGCTTCAGAGTTCATCACACAGGGCAAAGGTTTATTTCAGGGAGACATCGTATCAAAACGCTCATAGGAAAAACAAGGTCTGAAGGCACCCCGGCATTATGCTTTAGCTGTTCTCACCCCAGGTTCTTGGCCATGCTGTAAAGAGCAGGCATAAAGCAATGCCCTGGCTCCTGAACATCACTCCAAGCCTGACATTACGCAGGTCAGAGACCCATGGTTAACAATATCTCCTAAACTTTGCACATGAATCCAACTGATAAAATAGTAATCATAAGCAAATTGTTATGTTTGCTTGTAAGTGTAGCTCCTAAGTTTTATGGCTTTATTAAGACTGTTAGATTGGCTGATAACTTCTACAAAATATCTGCTACTCCTGTGCACGTGTTCCCCTGCGCACGCAGCTCCTGTGCCCTCAGTTTCCTAGAGGACCAATCTCACATATCTTCATTCACAAATCCAATCTCTAATCACAGATCTCCTCTGCCTCAGAATTCTATGGCACTTCTCAACTCTTCTTTCCCACAGAATTCCCACAGATACTCAGAGCTGCCCCCTCCCCATCTCCCAGGTTGCTCTCCTGCAGACGCAGCCTCCCTCCATCCCTGTGCTGTGGAAGTTTTCTGCAGCCCAGCCCTGCCATCCCATGCCATCTCTTTGGTGACACTCAGCATGTTGTCCCGTTGACCCTTACCCAGGTGACGATGTATAGGCTGGGGTTGGTGTACCGGACAGCTGGCAGGGAGTACTGCCCTGTGCCCTCTGCAATTGCCATGACCAACTCTGCCACAGCTGTCATCAACAGCAACGTAACCATCATCTGTGTGGAGAGGAGGGCAGTTGTGAGGAGAGACCCAGCCCACCATGTGCACTGGAAACCAGTGGGAGACAATGCGACTGGATATAAAAGCACTAAGCACTGCACCCTTTCCAACCCAAACCTGGTGCAAAGAGTTTCTTGTGCCCTTTCATAGGAGCACTGCCATCATTTTAACCTTGGAATACACAAGCACATAATATCAGAGGCTGCAATGCACACCTAAGACCTCCCTCCCGGAGCACGCCAGCCCTGTGGTGCTCTCTGTTCCAGCTACACCACATCATGGGCTTCCTTCTGGCTTTTCCATCACAGTGCTTCTTCTCTCCTATGCTTCTCATCTGTTCATTCTTCACCCAACTCAGCTTAGCAGCTTTCTACTCACCACCGCTCAACCCAGGCTGTTCCCGCCACCCTCTTTGCCCCCTCAGCCCCACTCTACCTGTTTGATGATGTAGAGTTTGGTCAGAGGTGATTTCTTGGATTTAGATTTGCACAAGGGAAGGAGCTGCCATGGTGCCAAAACCCAGAGGAAGCCAAGGGGGATCCAGACCAGAACTGTCTGCTGGAAGCACACTGGCAGGTCAGCATCTGAGCGAGCGAGGAAGGAGTCGTTCTGGGGACAAGAACAGTCAGGTCATAGATCCATAGAATCATAGAATATCCTGAGTTGGAAGGGATCTGTAAGAATCATTGAGTCCAACCCTTGGCTCCACAAAGGGCCACCCAACAATCAGACCCTATGTCTGAGAGCACTGTCCATATATGTCCTGAACCCCGGCAGCCTGCAGCTGTGACCACTGCGTGGCGAGCCTGTTCTGTGCCCACTGCCCTCTGGTGAAGAACCGTTTCCTAGCACCCAACCTGAACCTCCCCTGAAGTCACTCAGGATCGCTCAGCCCTCACCTGGCTTGTAGCACTAGCACTCTGATAGCTCCTATCCCTCCTGTTTCCACCCCACTCAGCACCCACCATCCTGACTTACTGCCCATCAAGCACCCTACCCCAACAGAGCCAACACAGCCACTCACCCAGAAGACGGAGCCGCAGAACTCCTCCAAGGCTGCTGCCATGGCTGGGGTGGGCAGAGCCAGCAGCTCCTTCTCTCGCTCTGCTCAGCTGTGAGAATCCCCGGTGGATGCTTGGAATAAAAGTCCCTACACACCCTCGGTCGGTGTTGGGATCAAATCCTGATGGCATATAGTTAATTGTTAACTTGGTGTGGTTGTGCAACTCTGAAAGCAAACCAGTGACCAAAGGGGCCTTGAAAAACCACGAGTTCCAAGGAAGGGAAGAGAGGGAGGCTCAGAGAAGAGGAAGGGAAACTGCTGTCACAGACTCACTTCACCATACAGCCATTGCTTGAAAATCACAGCCTTCATCAGTGTATACTGAGATGATAGGTGTATGGTCCCACAAAAGACAATCTGTGTTGGTGCAGTACATCTTTCCTCTGCTGGGACCACTCCAGCAACCCCTAGTACCCATGTGACAGCCAGAGAGCCACACCTGGAGGGAGACTGACCCTAAACCATCATCCTGCTACTTTGAGAGGTGGGGGCTGGAAGGGATGGGTCTATCCTAAAGCAGAATTTGCTTTGTCTCACTGGATTTTGAGGAGCATTAGGTAAAAGGGGAGGGTGCACAGACAAGAAGAATTCTGCTGTTTCATTGTTCGGTGTTTGTAGCTCAAGAGTCAAGGGTGATACAGTGACTAATTGCTCAGGAACAAGCCCCTTGCCATCAATCACAGAGGAAGGTCCAACGTCTAACCTGCTGGTTAATTATTATTGTCTTGTCTGATTAAATCCTCTTCTTTTTTCGGTAAACAAAGTTGTCCCCGGTGCCAGGTCCTCCAGCCAGCACCAATACACTGCTGAAGAGAGCAGCAATCTGATGTATTAGACAAAAGATCACTGAATGGAGCAGCCACTCCCTCAGGTTCTTCTCAGTTCAGAGTGCTGATGTAATTCATGAACTATGGGGCGCTATGAACACGTTCCTCTCTTCACCTTGTGGTTCACACCATGATCTTTCCCATCCCTCTACCCCACAGCCCTGCCTTCTGAGCTGAACAAAGCCTCATACGTATTTTACCTAGGCTAAATCCTACCTTTCTTTTTTCCAGCTTATTTTTGTACAGTAGCTGAGATCCAGTCTTTCCAATTTATCTTCACAAACATGATCCTTAAAGGTGCCCTTGTCTACCAAGTTCTACTCTGCCCACTGGCCTTGCTTACAGGGCTTGGCCCAGTGACAGCTTCCTATTAAATACTCCATTCCCTCGCTCACCTTGCTTTTCAATGCATATCAGAGCCCATCCTCTCCCAGTCTTTGGTCTCTCGTTCAGAGCTGAACAGCTTTCCTCAGCCAAGAGTGTTTAAAACAAGCATATCCACTCTTCCTTTACCCTCAGGCTTGCAACACGCTCATCCTCCTGAAAACCTGTAAAGTCACCTTAGTATTCTTTAGCTTCTTCCATTACAATATCCAGAAAATATTTGCAGGGACCAAGCTAATTGAAGTGCCCTTCATGCCCCCATAGGGTCTGCTCCAGGACAAAGACTTCTGCAAGACAATGTACACATTGATCCAGACCTCCTAATCTCTGAGAAGTTTATTTCTTTGCTTTCTTATGGTGTAATGCCCTTTGAGTTCAGAAGCCTTTTAAAACAAATAAAACTTAACACAAAAGAACCAAACTACATATACGATGGCGGAAGGCTGTGTCAGCATAATACATTAATTGAGTTACAGATATCAGCATGACTCAAGAAATCTTACAACATAAACCACATACTCTTAAACCCAATTAACTGTAAGTGAAATCGCTTCTACCAAGTTTGAATCCTTCCTACTGAGTGCACATCAGCCAGCACTGACCCCACGCTATGCAGCTATTTTCCCAGCTCATATGTTGAGAATTGCCATCTACGTTCCCAAGATGTGTTTTGAGAGACACTGATAGCTCTGATGGATCCATGTGAAAAAGGAGATACGCTCTCCAACATGAAGCTCTGAAGTTATACTCTTTAGCTATAGGTTTTCGACTATCTGATTCTGTTAAGGTAAAACCAAAAGAAGCCTAAGCTTTGATTCTGACTAGTCAGCAATAAACCCACAGGCACTTTCCCCCTCACACAGTCTGAAGAATAAGGAGATGCTTGTGAAGATGTTTTAGGAAAAGGACCTGGAAACTCCCTGAGAAAAAGTACCTCAGCTTCCCAAGGAATCTCACCATATGCCCTACCCTCCCCTTAACCTCTCTCATCTGTAGCCCAGTTGGCTCACAGCTAGCTCACCCCATCAGTCAGGTAGTAGAAGCTTCTTGCCATATAGGCTCATCACCTCTACATATCAACAGCTTTGATGTGCTTCTCTTCAATTGAGAGATGCTGGGTTTCTAATCCTGAGCCATCTTACTGGCTGACACGAGCAGACCTTGTCTTCCAGCTGTGGAAGTTTTCCTTCCTGGCATTTTGGATGTAATCGTTTTCTCTTTTGGTGCAGCACAAGGATGATTAATTCAATGTCCCCTCACCTTACTCTTACCTCTTCTGTTGCTCTCACACTTGGCCCTGCTGAGACACGACTAGAGTTTGAGTTATGTTCTTAACTAAGTGCTTATTTGCTATTACTTTGTTCCCAGGAAATGTTTCTATCTCCTGTACACATTGCCTCATCTTACACAGATGAGCTAATGTGGACTTTTCCATTTGCAGTATGTATCTAGAACTGATGCCAAAGCATGCTGTACCAAACCATGCAAAATGCAGCATACAGTACCATCTGTAAAATAAATTCAAAACAAGCAACAAAAAAAACCCAGTATAAACAGAGTAAGAGGGGAGCAGCTGCAGCATTTATTTGATGATCACATGCAGTGCTACACAATTTATTCTCCCATACTTGCTCAGCTCCCTTCCTCTCTAAATACTGCTGAGCAGCTTGTTGCCATCACATCCAAGAATGAGTCCTTTTATTTAAAATGGCCATCGTAAGTTTCCAGGCCAGGGACTGGTCACTCAGGAGAAACCAAGGGAAGAAACATCAGGCTTTGTCACCTAATTTGCATCCTCCACAGCCTGAGGACGGAAGCAGTACACATCTGTCCACATGGCAGGAAAAACTCTGGAGTCTTGGTGCTCTTGTTCCAGCACAGTGTTTTCCACTACAGAATGTTCTTTGCAATGGCATTCAGGGTCCTCACTTTAGCCACATCCGCCACCTTAACAGAGTACTCAGGGGCAGAGAACGACGCTCCCATGGCAACATTTGGATTTCTGTACAGAAAATGACTGGTTACTTTCTGCAGGTGACACAGAAGGGTAAAAGACATTAATGAAAACCCACAATTTCCCCCACAGTGTTAGCAGCAGTCAGAATACCTGCTGGTGCCACCAAGACCAAAGATGAGGCTGAAACAGAACAAAGAACAGTGCAGAGGACAGAAAAAAGCAGCATCTACAGAAACCCAGTGCAGACCTGTGGTCTTCGTCACTGTTCATAGAGGCACATCCCACAGGATGTGCCACATCCAAAACCCACATTTATCAGTACTAAAGGTCAAAGGTAACTACATCAGAACACGCCCTTCCAAACGTCACCGGAGTGCACTCAGAAGCCCTAGGGCAACAGTAGCATAGGAAATACCCCAAGGAGCTGGTTGTGCATGGAGCTCATGTCCAGACAATGAGCACCACTGGATTCACACACTGCAGAACGCAGAGCCAAGGAACACAATCCCAACCACAACAGTACAATTAGCACTCAGAAAGCTGTTTGAAATTTACATCCGTTCCACACACTTACATTTGTATTAATCCTGATTTCCCCCAGTACAATTTTGCTAAAAAATAGTAAGAAATACTCAGTTACCTGAACTTCATCCCTGAGTCCCGAGCTGAGCGAGCAGAGCAGTGAAACTCAGAAGCAGAAGAGCCTTCCAGAATCCTTTGCAGGTTGCGCTCTGTGATGCCACCCCCTGGTGGGAAGAATCCTTGTTTATGTCACATCCAGCATAGAAAGGACTATCACATACCCAACATCATTCCTGAGATCTATCCCCTAAGGGACCAGCACCACCTACACAGAAGGGGAAAGAGCCCTTGGGACAAGAGACTCTGGCACTTGAAGAGATGGGAGATGACTTGATTCATGTCCTCCTGCAGATCTACAGCTGTGCCCCAGATCTTCCAGTGAGCAGCAGCTGCAGTGCTCTGCAGCCTTTACTCAGACCAGGGTAAGAACACTTCCCTCCAAGGGAAGTGGCTCAGAAAAACCAATCAGACAGTGCATCCCAGAGCAAGAGGAGCCAGATGCAACTAGACCTGTTATAAACAACAAGAAAAAACTTTACCTGGCACTACGACAATTCTGCCCTTTGCCTGAAAGAAAAATAACTTGTTAACGATACTGGCACAGCAGCAAGTCCTCACATACCACTCTGGGGAACAAAGAAAACTTATGTATCGCAGCCTTGAAATTCACAGTGGCTTATGATTCTTGCATTCTCACTCCAGGGATCTAGCCCAAAGGGATTTGGGAAATCAGATCAAGGACAACCCAGAGGTGGGGGGCAAGCACTTGCGGACAGCAGCTTTCCCATAGAAATGAGGGTTATCATTGATAATGATAAGAATCTGCCTCCAAGCAAAACCCAGGAAGTGGCCACCGTAACCCAGAGGCATGCAGGGAGCACTTACCTGTTCTGCGAGTTTCTTAATCAAGGATAATCCTTCCAGTGCTGAGCTATCGCAGCCACTGGTCAATACCCGCTCAAACCCCAGAGAAATCAGAGTCTCCAGTGCCACCTGAGGGTCGTGTACCATGTCGAAGGCTGAGAGACCAATAGAACATTTCAGAAATAACTCACTGCTCAAGCTCTGTCCCCATTCCAGCCCAGGAGAGAGATGGGAAAGTCCCTTCTCTCAGCCACAGCTCCCAGCTATAATATCACCCTCACAGTAACGGCAAGGCTGCAGCACTCAGCTCTTTGGGCATTTCCACCCCATGCAGGGCAGTAACACTGCCACCAAGCTTGGACCTCCTGAACCTAAGCTGTGCTACAGCTCTAGCACAGTACACACATCTTTTCACCCTCCAAAGAAAAACCACCAGATTAAGCCCAGTTACTCCCCAGCTCCCCATCTCTGTCAGTGGGGCAGAAGCTGGTCCCTGCCAGGCCACCAAACTCTGTGACTCACCTCGGTGAAATGTGACTGGCAAGGGCCGGCAAACAGCTGTAATAAGAAGACATACGGTCAGCCTGGACTGCTACAGAGATTCCTCTGTGTCAGAACCAGAAAAGCACATGAGATTTTCTTCACTACCTACAGTTTTTGTACTAGATTAGCCCGCTGCAAACTTCACCAGAAGTGTTCAACACTGGCAGTTCACAAGCCAATTACTTTCTACAAGAAGAAACGTAACTACCTTATATTATCTAACTACTGCAAACTAACTAATGAAAATACTGATTGCAGGGCTCCGCTGGATAGAAAGAGCAAGGATGCAAACAAGACCTGCAGACCATGGAACCCAATGCCGCACATCCTACGGTGTGAGACAGCACAGCACGAAGCTACCATCCCTGGTGACAGCAAAGAAACCACGCGGCACTTAAAGAAACATTTACAAGCAGGGATTCTCTCACCCAGCAACGCCGTGCAGAGCTCCGTATCAATGCGTCCATCCTCAGTGAGGGCCCCGAAGACCAGCCCATCCGCACCGTGCAGCTTGGCCAGGCGGATGTCGGCCTTCATCACCTCCACCTCTCGGTCCGAGTAGAGAAAATCTCCGCCGCGAGGCCGGATCATGACGAACACCGGGACCCGCACGCACTGCTTCACCACCTGCAGGAGCCCTGGGGGGAGAAACGGGACGAGGGGCAGGAGATGGGCTTACAGAAGGGCTGACGGCCCCCAGGGGGCGCGTCTCGAGAAGAACTCAGCGAGAACGGAGGGGCGCGGGGCCGCGCGGCTCACCCATGCTCGGGGTGGTTCCTCCCTCCACCAGGCCCGCGCACAGCTCGATCCGGCCGGCACCTGCGGAGAGGCGGTCACACCCGGCCTCGGCCCTCACCCCGCTCCCGCCAACCGGACCGGGCCTCGGGCCTCGGGCCTCACCTCCGCGCTCCGCGTTGACGGCAGACTCCACCGAGTCCACGCACACCTCCATAAGGAAGCCATCGTCCATGCCTAGGAAGGAACCACGCGGTCGGCCCGGCTCGGCCCATGGCGGCCCCCGGCTGCCTCGCGGCCTCCCGTCGAGTTTCCCGCCCGCTTCCGCCTCGGGCCCCGCCCCCCGCGCTCGGCATCCGGCCTCGCCCCCTCGCGGCCCGGAGCCCCGCGCCCTTCGTCACCGGCCCCGGGCCGCGAGGGGGCGAGGCCGACGCGACGTGTCCGGGCCGAGCCCCGCCCCCTTCCGCCGCAGCCCCGCCCCCGTCCCGGCCCGGGGCCCCGCCCCCGTCTCTCACGCGGCTTCACCTGCGCTGGCGGCGCGCGGGGGTCGCTGCTGGCTCTGGGTCACGTGCCGCGGAATTGTCATGGTGACGCCCGGAGGTGGCCGGAAGCGCTCACCTCGCTTCCGCCACGCGGCCGCCACTTCCGGGCTCGCTCGGGATGCTGCGGGCGCTGTGCGGCGGAGGCGGGCGGTTCTTCCGTCCCGGCCTCTCGCTCGTTCCTCTCCGTCGGCCTCCGCGCCGCAGCCTCTCGCAGCGGCCGGCCCCCGCCGTCCCGCCCGCTGTCGGGCGATGGCTGCTCGCCTGCAGCGGCGCTGTGGCGGGTGCCGTAGTGCTGGGCGGCGTCACCAGGTGAGAGCGGGGGCCCGGCCGTACTGTTTTGTCCGTCTCCCGAAGCTCCCCGTTTCTGGCTCCCAGTTTAAGGGTCGTCTGTTGCACCCGGCGGCTCTCGTCTCGGTTCTGTGAGGTGAGCTGTGCTGCTTCTGTCTGCCTGCAGGCTGACGGAATCCGGCCTGTCCATGGTGGACTGGCACTTAGTGAAGGAGATGAAACCCCCCAGGACGCAGCAGGAGTGGGAAGCGGAGTTCCAGAAGTACCAACAGTTCCCAGAGTTCAAAATGTGAGCGCTCAGAGGTGGGGTGGTGGGCTGGGGGCACTGGTCCTGCAAACAGGCAGCGTGGGGATCTCAAGCAAATGGAAACACTCCCTAACACCGAGTGAAGCACGCCGCGCATCTGGTAGCAATTGCAGGCAGTCCCCCTCCTGTTCCTCATCTCTTACCGTGGGAAGCATGAAGCAGGACAGTAGCAGTGCCTTAAATCACTCTTTGTTTTTACACCCCTCGCAGTCTGAATCATGACATGACTCTGACAGAGTTCAAGTTCATTTGGTACATGGAGTACTCACACCGTATGTGGGGCCGTGTGGTGGGCTTGGCCTACATCATTCCTGCTGCCTACTTCTGGAGGAAGGGCTGGCTCAGCCGCCCCATGAAGGGCCGTGTGCTTGCACTCTGTGGGCTCGTGTGCTTCCAGGTGAGAGCTGTGCAGATGCAGGGAATGCTGCAATGTGTTCTGTATCTTCTGATTGTTGAGAGACAAGTTTGTGAAAGTTTGGGTGGGGTGCGACAGTGCTGGTAAGTGTTTGGAGATAGAAGAAACAAATTGTTTTGACTTTAATGTTTCTCTGATTTGCTAAAATCAGAGATTGTTGCTGCCCTGTGTGTGCTGAGGCAAATGTGAAGGGCTGCCCCTGGCTCCTCTTACTGATGCATGGGGTGGGGGAGCTGGCTCTCACCCTTTCTTCTTGTTATGTCAGGGTCTACTGGGATGGTACATGGTGAAGAGTGGATTGGAAGAGAAGCCAGATTCCTATGATATTCCTCGGGTCAGCCAGTACCGCCTCGCAGCACACCTTGGCTCTGCACTGGTTCTTTATTCCGCCAGTCTGTGGACAGGGCTGTCTTTGCTGCTTCCACCACACCAGGTACAAAGCGGTGTGTCAGGAGTCAAGGCACAGCATAGTGTAAAGTGCAGAGGACTGGGGGTAAAGGAAATGTGTGGAGGATGATGGTTACTTCCATTTTATCCTATTTCTGACTGTGATCTTAATACCATTAGAAGTTTATAGAAACTTCTTATTTAGCTTCTTCTGAACTGTTGTATTCTGCAACAGTTATGAGATGCTGGATTTGACTTTGTTGTTTCACTGAACAACGATTAGTCTCAAGAGTTCATGCAAACTCAGGCAGGAGCCTGCCTGCCAGGTTCAATTATTTGTTCCAGTGGCCACTTCAGTTTCTGCACAGGGTTAGACTCAATTGTTTGTGAAATACTTGGCAACCATTAGCCTGTATATGTAAAGAAAGCTTTTTTTACCTGTTGCAAACAGCACTGGATTTTTTTTACTTCAGTCCATTTTTTGTCTTACAGTTGCATGAGACACGTCAGCTGCTTCAGTTGAGGCACTTTGCTCATGGCACTACAGCTCTCATTTTTCTTACAGCTCTTTCAGGTAATGCTGTCCTGTCTTGCGGCTCATCTCTCTCTGCATTGCTTTTCTTCTGGTCTGATGGGGAGTGTGAGAAGCCCCATCGCTATCTTTGTGTGAACTTTCAGAGGGCTTACATTTAAGAACTTCTCTTACTGGCCTCTTTTGAGCCGGTGGAGATGTGCTGAATACGCATGCTGTTGTGAGATCTTTGTATATGTTTGCAAAAGAAATTTGGGATCGAGCTGAGTTCTTGAGTCAGGCTGGATGTAAGAGCTGCGCAGCCTGGGGTGCCAACTGTACCCAGTTCAATAGTCTTGTTCTCTGCTCTGGAATTGCAGGTGCCTTTGTGGCAGGGCTGGATGCTGGTCTTGTGTACAATTCCTTCCCCAAAATGGGGGAACGCTGGATCCCAGATGATCTTCTCGCCTTCTCCCCAACCCTGAGAAATATCTTTGAGAATCCTACAACTGTACAGTTTGATCACAGGATCTTGGTAAGTGCTGTCTTCCTGCTATGTCTAAGCTTCCTCCTGGTTGCCTCCTACATCCAAACTGTCATCTTCAGGTTGTGGCTCTGTCAGTGTGAGTGATATACAGGGTGTCCAAGGTCCTGAGAGCTTTGTTACCAATTTGTTTCTGAAGAAAGAGGAAGGTTAGCACTCCTTTTTTTTTTTTTTTATGTGGTTTTCTTCCTTAAGGATGTCTTCCTCCTGTCTGAGTTACAGACGTCATTTCTTTGTGTCTCATTTTCCACATGCTACAGATCAGGGTAGCCTTTGCAATGGAAATGTCTGAGGATGTTGCCTGAAATAAAACTTGGAAGGAGACACCACTCAACAGTAACATTTCCTCTAGAATTTAAGTTCCTTTACACCAGTAGTGCCCTGTGAAATAGATCTCAGCTAGTTAGAGAAATTTGGATATTAAACAGCACTGCTGACACGACTTTGGACCAAGCCATAGCTTGATAAGATTAAACGGAAAGGGGAGAAGAGTCTTGGTAGGGGAATTGTGAGGTGATCTGTGCAATGAGATAATGCTGGTGAGCTATAGCTGGGTAGTGAAAATAAGATCAGGATTCCAGCTGACAGCTTCCACCTTTCACTGCCAAGGTCACAGGTGGGAAGGGGGCAGAAATAATTCCTATGAAACAGAAGAAATAAGGAAAAACTATTGGGGAAGCAAGGCATTCATTCAGAAAATTGAATATAGCTTAGATTTTTTAGGGCTGTTAACTGGGTGAGGCATGAAATCTGTAGCACGTGATGGTGGCCATTAACATGTTTCTAAAGTTAAATAAGTTCAGTGAGCAATGTTTTATTGCATGGAAGGTGCAGTCAAAGATATCTGGCTGATTTCCTTTCAACTTCTCACGAAGGGTGGTTGTTTCTGTGTCCTATCTCTTCCTTTTTTAGGGAGTTGCCTCAGTCACAGCCGTCACAGCACTGTACCTCTTCTCACGGAAGATCTCCCTCCCTCACAGGACCAGGATGGCAGTGACGTCCTTACTGGCAGCGGCTTGGGTGCAGGTACTGTGCTTTTTTTTTTTTTTTCCTGTTCTGTTCTGTTTTTTTCCTAGTCCTTCACAGCACATCCACAACACAAGAGCTGGAAGGCTGCCTCGACATGGAAGCAGTGCATGATGTGTACATCCTGAGGCTGGAGCTGGAGCACTGCAGCCCCACACGGAAGCGGGAGGCCTGTCCTTGGGCTTGCTCACATAATCACAGAATGGCCAGGGTTGGAAGGGACCTCAAGGATCATGAAACTCCAACCCCCCTGCCACATGCAGGGCCACCAACCTCCTCATTTAATGCTAGACCAGGCTGCCCAGGGCCCCATCCAACCTGGCCTTGAACACCTCCAGGGACGGAGTATCCACAACCTCTCTGGGCAGCCTGTTCCAGCACCTCACCACTCTCTCTGTAAAGAATTTCCCCCTGATGTCCAACCTAAATCTCCCCTCCCTCAACTTAAAACCATTTCCCCTTGTCCTGCTGTCATCTACCCTTTCAAAGAGTTGATTCCCCTCCCCTCTGTAGGCTCCCTTTAGCTACTGAAATGCTGCAATGAGGTCACCCCACCTTCTTTTCTCCAGGCTGAACGAGCCCAGCTCCCTCAGCCTGTCTTCGTAGGGGAGGTGCTGCGGTCCCCTGATCATCTTCGTGGCCCTCACGCTTTAGGCTGCGTGCAATCACAGCCGTGCTGACCCTCCTCCCTTCCCGCAGGTGTGCCTGGGCATCAGCACGCTGCTGCTCTACGTTCCCACGCCGCTGGCCGCCACGCACCAGTCGGGCTCCCTGGCGCTGCTGAGCGCGGCCCTGTGGCTCATGAGCGAGCTGCGGCGCGTGCCCAAGTGACCCGCGGTGCTCGGCTGCTCGACCTCCCGGTGGCGACGGCGCGCGGTGCGTTCCTGCTGTGTAACATAAAGGACTTTTACGGAGCTGCCGGTGTCTGCGTGCTTGCGGAGCGAGGTGAGGGGGTGGGCGGCCGGGCTCGGGCTGATGCCGCGCTGCGGCGTCCCCTGTCGGTGAGGCGGTCTAAGCGCCCCTTCGCCAATGGGAGGCGGCAGGGCGGTCGGCGCGCCGCGCTCTCTACGCGGATTGGCCGCCGCCCGCGGCAGTGGGCGGGACTTCAGCCCGAGCGGTGGGTGCGGGTGAGCGGCGGCGGGAGCGGCCATGACGGCGCACAGCTTCGCGCTGCCCATCGTCCTCTTCTCGGCCTTCTGGGGCCTGGTGGGCATCGCCGCCCCCTGGTTCGTGCCCAAGGGGCCCAACCGCGGGTGAGTACGGCCGGCGGGCCGGAGGGGAGGGAAGGGCCGCGGCGAAGCCTTCCCTCGTGACGGTGTCTCCGCCCGCAGGGTGATCATCACGATGCTGGTCACCACGGCCGTGTGCTGCTATCTCTTGTGAGTACCCGGCCCTGCGCGGCCTCCCGGGGCTGCTGACCGCTGCCGGCCTCCAGCCGCGCCTCGGGGCGGACGTCGGGCCCCGGGCCCCGCTAGGCCCTTCCCGTGCCGCCGGGGCTCACGCTCGCGTCCTTTGCAGCTGGCTCATCGCTATCCTGGCCCAGGCCAACCCCCTTTTCGGGCCGCAGCTGAAGAACGAGACCATCTGGTACGTGCGCTTCCTCTGGGAGTGACCCCCGGCAGCAGCCGTAGAGACCCGCCGTCGCCGTGAGTGGGCAGAGCTGGGGGGGAGCTGCTTTGGCCCCGGCACATCGCGGCTGTGGAGCGCTGAGCCCAGCGTGGGGCTGCCGGTGCAGCTCTGTGCTAACGTCTCCCCCTTTCTCCTTCTTCCAGCTCTTGCTGTTCGAGCATCTCCCCTCCCATACCAGGCAGCTCCCAGAGGTGCTGGGCCAGGGGCTGGAGCCGCTGCCCCAGTGCACTTCAAGCACTGCGCCGGCTGGCTGGGCCCCTGCTGTTGGCAGGCAGTATCCCTGCTGTAACGTGGGCCGCGCGGCACCCTGCACGTGACCAGTCCTTGCTAAGACAGGCTCTAGCTGTGGCTGGGAGAAGGGAAGGCTGAGCCTGTTGGAGGAGGCATACTGCCATGGATGTGAGGGAGGTGCTGGGGTTTTGGGCAGGGGTTCCTGGTCAGCAGTGTGCCCAGCCTGGGACTGTGTCATCTTCCACCTCTGCAGTGAGGGTGCTGCAGTAGTATATAGGTACCACCATCCCTCTCGTGTCTACATTCCAAGAACAAAATATTGAGTTGTTTTAGGTCGGCCCTTTATTTATCAGGTAATTTATTGGCATTATTTATTTATTTATTTGTATTTGTCTGTGTTTGTTGAACTTGTGTTGTGGGAATAAATATTTTTTTCTAGTAAGTGATGCTGGAAGCAGAGTCACTTGCTGCTTGGAGGCTGAGGAATTCTGGGCTTCATGTTTTTTTTTTCTTTTCCCACCTTTACTTCTAACCCTGTTCCTGCAGTGAGGATAAGACAGATCAACAGCTGTTATAGAAGAGGTTGGCAGCATGTGTGCAGGGCTTTACCTTGGGGTAAAGGCTTTACCTTGGACGCCACCTGTACAGCCCTTTGGAGTCAGGGTCACAGATAAGCAGCAGCGTGTCCCACAGGGAGGCTGATAGGCAGCTGTACCCTGAGCTGCTCTGGGCCATCTCCATGGCTGTGCAGCAGCTGTAACAGCTTGGAGGCCTGTTGCCCAGGCCCTGTCTTCTGCCCTGTTCTAGCAGTTCCTTAAAGCTGGGGTGTGAATAAGGTTTAAAAAACAAAAAGCCTTGTAGGGATAGCTCAACTGTCTTTTCTTGGGAAGAAAGAGGCAGGCAGCAAGGTGTTGGATCCCTAGCTCCCCAGTTCAGGATGGGTCAGTTTCCCTTGCTACCACTGGCTCAATTACTGAACTCAGTTGTGCAGAAAGGAGCATCTGGCAAGAGAGCAGCACTGCTGCTGCATACCACCAGCAAGACCCGGCAGCATGGAGCACTACTAAGCAGAGGGGTATGGGCAGCAGGCAGGCTCCCAACCCTGAGCTGCTGCTGCTGGATTGGTGCTCACTAGAAAACAAGACAACTGCTGATTGGCTCAAAGGTTTTTTTTTATTGCTTCAGGAATGGTAACAGATGATGTCAAGTATAAAGTGAAGAACTTGATTAGGGGAATTGGGGCTCCAGGCCTAGAAGATGAAGGCCATGCATGGAGGAATGCATAGCTAGAGAGGTGGCTTCCCCGCAGGCAGGCCCAGCCTGAACTAAAGGGGAAAGAACCGCTGGTCCTTGCACTTAGTGCTGGATTAGCTTGTGGAATACCACAGAGGGAGCACACTTAGGAGGGAACAATTGAAAGGAAACATAGCCTTACAAAATGTTCCTTGTGCCCTCAGTGCTGCCTCTTAGGCATTAAATGAGAGTGTCTGAGAGGAGCCCATGGCACACAGCAGGACCCTTCACTGCGATAGGGAATGTTTTGAGTGGGGTCAGGCCTGGCAGCTCAGTGGAGCCTGCTCCTCGCCTGATTCCTGGAACCTGTGTCAGACTGCGGAAAGAACACACCAGGTACTGATTAGCTACAGCACTTTGCCAGCCTGCTCTTTAAACTGGTGGCTAAGCTGTAGGATGGTCTGGGGCTTCAGGCCACAGCCCTGAG
Source organism: Chrysolophus pictus (assembly GCA_037305975.1). Lineage (NCBI taxonomy): Eukaryota > Metazoa > Chordata > Aves > Galliformes > Phasianidae > Chrysolophus > Chrysolophus pictus. Next base: position 13,493,435 of record CM074581.1, on the reverse strand, counting down.
CTGGCTGCCTCAGTAATGGCTTCTGCTCTGAGTGTCCAGCAAGGGCTGTAGTGCGAGTGCTGCCAGTAAAGAGTTTTTCTTTACCCTGCTCAGCAAGGCAAAAGTCAGAGGCCAAGAAACAAAGATTAGGACTGAGGTGTGGCAGAGAGGCTGGCTCCAATGTCCACAACTGCCTCAGCCATGTGGTCTGTGGTTCTGACGTGCAGATAATGGAGTACAGAGTTGAGATGGTCCTCAGGAAAGAGTCCAAGTTCTTGGAGACCTGGCTGGCATTTAGTCCTGGTTCTGCTGGTGCAACTGGTCAGTGACTGTCCCACTGATATCATGGCAAGTCCCCCTGGCCTGGGGGCAGCAGCACCACCTTGTCCAGCCAGAGCAGGTCCAGCTGCCGGCGGTGGATGCGGCGCAGCCGCAAGAGGTAGAGAACTATGGCCAGCCCTACAACCAGGATGCAGGCAAAGAAGAGATAGTGGTTGTAGACAAAAGAAAGGCGCAGCCAGGAGGTGTGTGCTTGCCGGCTGCTCTCTTGCCGAAGATCCCTGTGGAGAGGAGAGGTAGAACCAGGCATGATTGGTACATGTACCACAGGCTGCACCTGCTGCTCTCTATGGCAGAGCTCTATGTGGTAACTCCTGCATATCCCCCTTCTAAGCAGGACCCTCTTGTCCCCTTCCAGCTAGGCTACAAGTCCTGGAGCTAATGCTCCTTCCTGTGTTACCTGAGTGGCAGAAAGCGTGTCTTGTAGAGGATGGCTCCCAGCGTCCACTGCACCTCACGGTCATACACCAGCTGGGCTGTGTGCAGGCTGGGGTAGTCCAGGGGGAAGTGGAAGCCCTGGTGAAGGACTTGGTACATCCAGGCAGACTTGAAGCACTGATACCTGCAGGCAGCACACAGGAACATCAGTTGGGTGGTACTGCAGGGTCCGAGCCCAAGACAGAGCCTACCACAGCCACTCGTATTAGTGAGCCCCCAGGAGGCATATCCCTGGTCCCTTACTTGAGCCGGTGCTCATCTGCATGTGCTGAGTACAGGCCACTCTGGAAGCGCTGGGTCAGCACCTCCCAGCTCTGGCTGCAATATTCCTGGGGAAAGGAGAAGTTTCAGTTCAAAGCAAAGGAACAACCCCAGATCCCTCCCAACATGGTGAGACTCTGTGGTCTAGAACAGTGCTCACCTGGGCAGCAGAGATGAAGGCACGGGCACTATAGCGGCCCCCTAGGCGCAGAACATCCTCAGTGCAGTAGTAAAACTCAGAGAAGCCATAAAACTCACTGTTGCTGAAGTCAATGGGTGCTTTGTAGGCCCCAATCAGAGAGTCCTGGCTGCTGTTGGACCCTGCCAGGAGTGGGTGCAGCAGCAGAGCACAGGCCTGCCAGTCCCCTCGCCCACGCACATACAGTGTTTGGCTGCCCCTTGTCACCGTGTCCTCCAGCCCCATGGGCAAACAGGGGTCCAGGAAGGGAGTCTCAGGGCTCAGCCCTGTCTGCTGGCTATGCAAGCTAGAAAGCAAGTCAGAAAAGAAAGGTCATTGCACATGGGGTACTGTAGCACCCACAAAAGCATTATCTAGTGCTCCTCCACAAATAATACCCTTGCAAGGCCCTGTCCCCTTGTACACTTGTGGTCCTGAGAGTCACCTAACCAACTCCTGAGCTCTCCAGATCTGTAGCCACAAGCCCTGAGCATCTGATGGGTGCCATGGGGTACAGTCTGTTCCCACCAACCTGTGGGGATCTGCACCCCCATGGAGACCCCAGGGCATGTGGAGGCAGGATCTTCCCCCATCATGGGAGTACCTGGGCTCTGAATCTCTGCAAGTCTGGGAACAGCTTCAGGAAATAAGGCAAGAGACAAGTGGAGGTGAGAATGCAGTGGAAAGATGTGCTGACTGAGCCAGTGCTGAAGAAGGAGGGAAAGCCAGAAGCTGCTGTAGGGGAGTCCCTGTAGTGCTGGGAGAGGAAAGGCGACAAGCATTGGCACTGATAACTCCTGCAGGGCTCTGATGAGGGCAATGTCGTTGTGCCACGTGCCAGCCCAAGCACCTGCTTGCACCCAGCTGCTGCCAGCGTGGCTGTAGGAACTGTTATCAACCACAGGTGGCTCTTGGGGAAAATCTAATGGGGAGAGGGTGGCACAAAGGAGCCGGCGCCGTTGTGCAATGCCAGGGTAGCCCCAGACAGGGCAGAGATACCGGTTGTGCACATAGGTCTGGTTCAGCACAAGTTCTTCATAGCGCTGCCGAGCAAAGTTGCCTCCGAAGCCTAAGAAAGTGTTGACGTAGACACGGTACACGTGGCCGGTGTGCTGCACGTCACAGCCCAGGTTGAACTCTGCCAGTAGGCTCTTGGCAGTCTCCTCCTGGGTACAGGAGACCACCATCAGCGGTGAACATTGGGCAGCTCTCAGTGCCAGCCACTTGCCCGACACACACCTGCTGTGGGGATGAAAAGGCTCCGGAGCCAGGCACCTCATAGGCGATCTGCAGAGAGGCCCCCCCCATGTCTAGGATCCCAACCGTTCGTCTCCGTACCAAGGACTCCGCCTGGTCTCCCAGCGCTACGGTGACAACTGCAGCCTCCTCTGCAACCCGCAGCAGTGTGTCAGCAAAGGGCAGGGGGGCATTCCTTCACTGGTACCTCCCAACGCTCCTCGCATGTAGGAACCGAGGGCCAAAGGGTTGCATGCTGCCTTCCCCAGAGCTGCTGTGCAAGCAGCTGGACTCACCATCCTCATGATCAAACCGTCCCAGCACAAAGTTGATGCCAATCCAAGCGTAGACACCTGGGCATGACAGAAAGAGTCTGCCTTAAAGCAAAGCACAAATGATCCTACATCCACGCAATGCCGGCAGTCCCGCGTGCTCCCTGCTAGGACACGAGGACAGGGCAGTTTCCCACCTTCCTGCTTCCCTGAAATGACTTCAGCATGCGATTTGGAGAAGAGGAAATCGAACTCCAGGGGCACGTTTTTCACCAGGTTCTCCAAGATGGCAGCTTGCAGCCTGAGGGGCACAGTGACCTCTGGGAGATGCTGCTTGTCAGGACAAGAGCAGCAAAGAGCAGAATCTCACAGCTTTGCCAAATCCTCCCTGACCACAGCTCCATGCTCACCTCTCGGGCAGCAGCCGCATGCCGGCCGTGCACAGGACATACAGCGGCGTCTCCTTGTGCTTCCCCGCTGGCACATGTGCGGCCGCAAAGCGCAGCAGGGGCCGCAGGTAGGCCGTGGCTCGCTCCGGGGCCGCCGCAGCCACCGAGATGCCTGTATGGATGGTTGTCACCGACCGGCCCGGTGCTGCCGCCCATTAGCGGGGCTCAGTGCCACACTCACCGGGTTTAACCTTCATGACCACGGGGCGGCTGTTGCGGTCTCGCATCTGCCGGATATCCAGCAGGTCGTGCGGGTGCCCGTTGTGCGGCGGCCACACGTAGACGAACACCCGGGAGCCGCTGCTGCCGCAGTCCACCACCACCCCGTAGCTCAGCGACGCGTCCTCCGTGTCGGTGGCCGCCAGCTCCTCCATCCGCGCCAGGTACCTGCGCACGGGGATCGGGGCCGCTCAGCGCCGCCTGCACCGGGCCCGGAGTCCCCGCCGCCCCGTCCCCGCTCACCTGTCGTCCCGCCGGGCGTCACGGCGCGGCGAGGCCCAGCGGCGGGGCCCGGCGGCCGCCAGCAACAGCAGCAGCCCCGCGGCCACAGCCAGCCCCAGCGCCGCCGGGCGATGCCGCGGGGCCGGGAAACCGCAGGACACGGCCGAGCGGCACGGCGGGCACGGGGCGGCGATCCTGCGGGAACAAGGCACGGCTCAGAGATCGGACCGCACCGGGACCGCACCGGGACGGCCCCACCGCGCTCACCTGGCCATGTGCGTCCACCGCCCGCCCGCCCGCGCATCGCCCCGCGCCGCCGACGCCGGCACCCACTGCCGGCATCCGCAGCCACGTCACCCAGCGCCCCTCCTCCCACCCGCCAATAGCGGGCCGCGACCTCTCGCAACGCTCCGCCCCCCAAGTCGCCGCCTCGTCCAATCGGCGTCCCCGCAAGTTTTGGCCTCGCCCATGCAGCCCAGCAGCCAATCGGCGCCCCCCGGCGGCTGAAAGCCGCACCTGGCTGAGCCCCGTCTTCCGCGGCCGAGGGGCGCCGCGTGACGTCACTCACCGACTTCCTCCCTCCCGTCACCACCCGCGCCGAGCCAATCGCAGCCTTCCAAATAAACAGCACGCGCCGAAGCCTTGAGTGACGGGCGAAGCAGCCAATAGCGTCGCTCCGACCCCTCTCGGAGGGGAACCAGCCGTGAGACCTACGACGGACCAAAGGTCGCGGGCTCGCCGCCCAATGGTATGCGCGGAGGGGCGGGACGAAAAGTTGAGGGACCCAATGCGCTGCGCGAAACCGCGGGGCGGTGAAGGGCGCAGGCCAATAGGCAGCACGGAAGAGTGAGCGATCAACCAACGGCGGCCTCTGCCGCGACGGAGCGGCGACCAATGAGCGCGGTGAGCGGGGGCGGAGGCCGGTGGCTCAAGCCAATGGTCGCTCGGCGGAGGCGGGGCGCGGGAGGAGACGACCAATGGGCGAGGAGGGGCGGGGCGGCGCGGCGCGGGGTCGGGGCGGCGGCGGCGGCGGCGGCGGCGGCTGCGGCGCCATGGAGCTGGGGGCGGGCGCGGGGGCGGGCGCCAGCCCCGGCGCGCGGGGCGGCTCGGAGTCGGGCCGCGTCTTGCTGCTGCTGATGGGCGGCGGCGGCGGCGCGGGTCGAGCGCGGCGGGGCGGCGCGGAGGCGTCGGGCCCCGGGGGAGCCGAGGCGGCTCGGGGCCCGGAACCGCGCTCGCCGCCCGCCCCCGACTACGAGGCGCTGCCGCAGGGCGCCGCCGTGTCCACGCACATGCTGGCGGGCGCCGTGGCCGGCATCATGGAGCACTGCGTGATGTATCCCATCGACTGCGTCAAGGTGCCGGCACCGGGCGGGCGGCCGGGCCTACCCGGGGGCCGGTCCCGGGGGGAGGCCCGGTTGGTTGGGGGTCACCGGGGCCTACCGGTTTGTCTTTCAGACTCGGATGCAGAGCCTGCGGCCCGAGCCCGCCGCCCGCTACCGAAACGTGCTGGAGGCCCTGTGGCGCATCGTGCGTACCGAGGGCGTGTGGAGGCCCATGCGGGGCCTGAACATCACCGCCACCGGCGCGGGCCCGGCCCACGCGCTCTACTTCGCCTGCTACGAAAAGTTAAAAAAGACGCTGAGCGACGTCATCCACGCGGGGGGCAATAGCCATGTGGCCAACGGTACTCGTCCCGCCGCGCCCTGCAGGGGCCAGCGGGGCCGGGAGCGGGGAGGGGGCCGCGGGGCTGCGGGAGGGGCCCGGGGGGCCCTAAAGCCGTGTCCTCTCCGCAGCTGCACTCGTCCGAGCCGCCCCAGGTTCGGGCTGGCGGCCGGGCCCGGCTCCTGTCGTTACCCACGGATGGGAGCCGCTAACGGGAGTGGCTGCGGGGGTTGGTGGCACAGAGCGGATGTGGCTGCGGTGCTGTGGTTTTCACCGAGCGGCCGCGTCGGGAGAGCGTGGGGACAGGGGGAGCAGGGCACGGTCTGCCGCCGCTGATGTCTGCTTCCCGTTGTCCTGTGGGAGCCCTGCGAGCCGGTGGCCATCTGTCCCACGGCGCTGGGGCTCAGATCCCGCCCGGCCCACGAGATGTGACAGACTGCTGTGCTCTTCTCCTTCTTTTTGCCGAACTCTTTCCGGGTGGGAACTTCTTCACGCCGGCCTGCCTCTCCGGAGATTGAGGCTGCCTCTGGATCTCATTCTTCTCAGCTTTGGCAGGGGACTCGGGGTCCTGGTGGAGCCCCGGGGTCTCTCGCCGTCTTCTCCCCTCACATGTGGCAGTTCTTGTTTTGCAGGTGCAGCCGGGTGTGTAGCAACATTGCTCCACGATGCGGCGATGAACCCTGCAGAAGGTAATGGTGATCCTGTCCGGTGGGCTGGGGGGAGCTGAGTGGGATCTGCCTGGGCTGCTCTGTGACACCTGTCTGGCATCTCTGTCCTTGCTGTTTGCCCAGCCTCAGGGATCCTTTGAGGGAACTATAGGGTCCATTTGGGGGGCCCAGTAGCTGCCAGTGGGCAAGTAAGAGGGATGCTGTGAGGAGCACAGTAAACTGCAGCCAGAGGAGTGGGGAGAGGCAGATTCTGACCAAAGCTGTGTGCTGCTGACAGGTGCCTGGAGCTCAGAGAAAGCAGCAGGTATAGGATCCTCACGTTTAGAGTCATTGTAAGTGCACTGAAACTAGAGAATACTGTGGTGAAAGGTCCTCTGGAGGATGTGATGTGGTTCTGCGCGTGTGCTGACAAAGAAATCTATGCTGTAAGCAGGGCTGCTGTTTGGCTCTCAGCCTCTGCAGTGGGCAGCTGCTTTCACTGTCTGTTGTCAGTTTGTCCTTGGAGCTCCACTTCTTACTGCAGCTGTAGGATTTGTAGTCGGAGCATTTGTAGGATAATACGGATCTAGCAATCTGGCTGGAACATGATGGGATGACTGCAGTGGGAATCATTTTCTGTACAGTAGATCTGGAGGGGTGGATGGTAAAATGTGTTACTTGAAGCAGAGTGAGGTGCACGCTTTGGGTATTGAACTTATTTGCCTGGCATGAGGCTGGTCCCTCAAAGAGGCTGCAGCAGCTGCAGAGGTGGCAGGTGGTGGTGCTCCGATGGCGTTACCTTGTTCAGATGTATTCACTACAGACCTGCCCAGGGGCCTGCTGGAAACCACTTGTCAGAGGGATCCATGACGGGATCCTGGCTTCACACTGATTCTTTTTCTCTCTTCCTCTCTGTGCCTGGATCCTGGCTGCTGCTGCTGGCTTCTCACTGCTGCCGTCTGTCCCAAGTGGTCAAACAGAGGATGCAGATGTACAACTCGCCTTACCAGCGTGTGACAGACTGTGTACGGACTGTGTGGCGCAATGAAGGGGTTGGAGCTTTCTACCGCAGCTACACCACCCAGCTCACCATGAACATCCCCTTCCAAGCCATTCACTTCATGACCTATGAGTTCTTGCAAGAGCACCTCAACCCCCACAGACAGTACAACCCAGGCTCCCACGTGGTCTCCGGGGCCTGCGCGGGGGCTGTAGCTGCTGCTGCCACTACACCTTTGGACGTTTGCAAAACGCTGCTCAACACCCAGGAGTCCCTGGCCTTGAGCTCCAACATCAGCGGACACATCACAGGCATGGCCAATGCCTTCAGGACGGTGTACCAAGTGGGCGGTGTGACTGCCTACTTCAGAGGGGTCCAGGCTAGAGTCATTTATCAGATGCCCTCAACGGCGATTGCCTGGTCTGTGTACGAGTTCTTTAAGTACATCCTCACCAAGCGCCAGGAAGAGCGTCGGGCTGGAAAGTGAGCCAGAGCCAAACCCGACTGCAGACCTGCTTCATCTCCCCTCCTGGTTTGTCTTCTGACCCTCTCCCTTTTGATTTGGTTTATGTTGTAGAGAGGGGGCAGCAAAGCCCTTCTGGGTTTAGCGGTGCCATTTCTTGCCTGGGGCAGCTGTAGCTCGGCTCTGGCTGCACAGCTCACTCACTCCTGTGGCCTCCCGAGATGTCCTGCTGGGAGCTGCAGCACAGATCACATCCCCTGGCACTTCACTGGAGCTGTGCTCCCGTTCTTCCCTTAACAAAATCCTCCTCTAATGCAAAGTTCACCCCTGCTTGGAGATGAAAGTGAATGTCCTGCCCCCTGGCAGGGCCATAGCTGAGTTCAGTCACCAAGGAGGGAGCAGTGGCACTGCCGAGGACGCTGAGGGCTTCGTCTGGCTTTTGGCTGAAGCAGAGTGTAAGCTTTGCCGTTGTCTTGTAGCACGCACACATGACGCTGACTGCCCTGGTGGTGGTGGGTAGGGAAGGATGGCACTTGAGGAGGGGAGGCTGTAGGTTTGTTCTTGTTCCTGCTCTTGACACCTCCAATAAAAACAGTTCTGCTCTATCATCATGTCCCCTTCTTGTTCTCGAGTGGCCTAGTGCTGTCACTCGACCTTTCTGACTGCCCAGCGCTGAGATCTTTTGTGGGGCTCCTGTTAGGGCAGGGGGTGGGACCACTGCCTGTTGGGGACATGGAGGCAGCAGCCAGATGTGCCTGTGTGCTCAGTGGAAGCTCTTGAATGAAGGATAGGAAACTTGTTTTTCAGCCTTCCCAGTTTGATTGAGGAAAGCTTTAGATGGTGGAAAAGTACATGAGAAAAGCAGTGTTCTTTTCTTGCTCAGCCCAGACCACCACTAAGTTACTGCTGCAGCCCTGACCACAAGCAGGACAGAGCAGATCAGAACACCTCCATTTCACGCCATGATGCCATGAGCCCTGCACTGCCTCATCCTCCCACACGGTGCCATGCCTGAAATAACTCCCTGGAGGAAATGCTTTCACAGTCCTGGTATGTGCTGTCTGTCAGTGTCCCTGTGGGGTTTGGGGCTGCTGGCTGCTCTGCATGGGGTCGTTCTGCCCCTCATGCTCCACCTGTGGCAAGGGGAAGGGGGTCTGGCTGCATTGTGTGCCTGTTCTCTGCTCCTGTGCCCCACCGTTCCATGCATCCTCGTCAGGAGGATTGGGCTCTTCTTAAAGAAACCAGAGCTGCTGTAGAGCTGGGAGCCTCGTTTCACCACCGTTCAAGGAGCTGGGGCTTTAAGAAATATCCTGAGCACTGCAAGATTTGGCAGCCCTGCAGCTCCTCCACCCAAGAGGCAGAAATCCGAGAAGCAGAAACGGTTGGGCGAAACCATGGCAGGACAAGTGGGCAGAACGAGGAACAGCCTGGTCCTGCAGAGCCGAAGCGAAGCTGCAGTTTCACCCTCAGTCCTCACACTGCAGCCGCCTCAGAGAGGAAAGCATAAACAGGGGCAGGGGCCAGTGGAGCTTCACGCTATTAAATCCATCTGCCACTGCAAGCTGCTCTATAAATGTCAGCGGGCAAAGGCATGATTGAAGGTGACTCTGGGATGAGGAGAGATGTTTCCAGGAATAACCGCCCACGGAAGTGTTGGGGGAGGGAGAGAGACCCCCGGGAGCAGGGATGTGCTAAGTCAGCAGTCGACAGGCAATGGACCTGGGCAGGGCATGGCCTCCTGGCTGCTGCAGCTCTGCCGGCATGGAGCAGTGCAGCATTGCACGAGAACAGCAGCATTTCAGGAAGTGGGGCTGCTCAAGAAACCCTGAGTTCAGCACTGAGGGTGCTCCAAGGTTGGCTCCTGGGGCACCCCTTGGGCTGCCAGGGTTTGTCCCTGACAGTGAGCCACCAGCCTCGCACCCTGAGCCTGCAGGCCTGTTCATAATGGTGGCTTCCCAAAAACACGTCCTCCATCATCAGCAAAGGCATTGTGCTCTTCCTTGAGCCCTTCTGGCTCAGAGCTGGGCTGAATGTCCCAGTTCAGCTCTGGCTGCTGCCCTCCCCAGCTCTGATAATGCCTCAGCGAAGCCATGTGGGTGCGTCCTGTGGCCTCCCCGGCATTTGGCTGTGCGTCATGTGAAACCCCTCCTACAGCCTCTGCTGAGTAACTGCGCTATTTTTGGCCTTGCAACGAGGGAGCTGCGCTCATCCCAGCAAAGGGCTGGAGGCGACCCTTTCCCTTTCACCTCCCCACAGGACCCCCAGCCCCATCCCACCCACGGCCACGGGGCAGCCACTGCCCTGCTTGGAGGCACACTTGGGAAGCACTGAGGTGTCATCACAGCCTGCCCAGCACCGGCTCTGGAATTCTTCAGGGCTCTTGTCAGACCCCAATAAAGTTATACATGTTCTCGTGACCCCACGGCCCCACAGCAGTGGTAAATTCAGGAGCTGGGGCTGCCTGGACACAGAGCAGATGTGGGTTCTGGGGAGCCCTGGAGCTGTGCCGTGCAGATAGGGGAGCGCAGGCTTCAGCCTGAGAGGTAAACTGTGGCTGGGAACCTGCTTTGTGGGCACTGAGAGGCCAGTGCAGGAAGCAGCGCCTGTCTTAGTGCAGTGGGGTCATACGAAGGCTGTTCCAGGTGTTGGTGGCATGAGGGCTGGCATTAAAGCCTCCTGACAGGGCACAGCAGGTTCCAGGAGAAATGCAAAAACCCAAGCTGCTTCCTCTGGCCCCAGAACATTCGGGTGCACGTTGGACCTTGGCAGCGAGCCGCTACATGAAGGGAAGGAGTAGGAACTGGGCCAACATTGGACACACGTCCCGTGGGGACACAGCTCCCTCTGGCGAGCCCGGGGCTGGCAGCGCTGCGGGAGGTGGGCACCGCGACCCCCAGTGCCCGTGGGACGGCGAGCTGCAGCTCTGGACGCTGGGCTGGGGCTGAGGGCAGAGCAGGACGTTTGCGGAGGGCGCTGCTGGAGATCCCACCGCTGTGGGACGAAAAGGGGCTGCTCGCCCCCTGTCCCCGTGTGCCCGCCGATAGGTGGCGGTGGCGGATCTTGCTTGGGGACAGGCCGGGACCCGTGTCGCAGCTGGGAGCAAGCTCGTCCCTGCGAAGCGGTCGCGGAATTTATTGCACAGCCGCGAAATGTGGCACGGAGCTCTGCGTATTGCAGCAAACGCAGCCTCTTCTCTCCGTCCTCTGCTTGAATCCTTTACAGCGGCTCTGCATCGGGACTCACCAGCGTAGGGATCAGGCTGCAAAATGTAGGTGCCCCCCGCTTTGGCCAGATGTGGCCACCTCGTGATGCATGGGACAGGACTGAGGATGGGGGAGTGCTTGTGGTTGTGCAGCTCACCCGTGAAAGGAAGAGTGCTGTTGTGCTAGTGGGAGAAACCCTCTCTGGGAGCTGCACAGCAATGGGCTTTATTGATATTTTAATATATTTACCTGTTCCACAGCTGGCCACAGCTTCCTCAGCACTCTCCAGTTCTGAGTTAACAATTCCTCGCTGCACTGTGGGATGCTCCCAACATGATCCCCCCAAGCACTGAGTGCTGCTGCAGGTCCTCAGGTGCCCAGTCCCTGCTGTGCCACAGGGAATGGAAGGGAGAAACAGGAAAAGGTGTCAGGGAAGGAAAGGAAAGCAGAGCATGTCTGTGGTGCTTCATATGGATCCATGCTACTCCTGTGTGATCCTGAGTGTGACAGAAGGGCCATAGGAATGTGGCTGTGATGGGATGTGAGAAGCCTTTCCTGAGAGCTGCTCAGCTGCTGCACAGAGCTGCTCATGGCTTATCCTCAGCCAGGAAATGTGAACAGAAATCAAAACCTGAGCCCACGCACAAGGTGGATCTTAGGTGTGATGGTTCAAGCCCAGCCTCCACACCTCCTTTGCTTTAGGCCAGTGCTTGTTTTAGGCTTTGTAGGGCTTTTGGGCCCTGTCTAGAATCAATCATCGCTTTCCCAAACAAGAGCCAATTTGCCTTTTAGACCAGGAAGAAACACCTCTGCCCCTTGGCCATGGCTTTCTCCTTCCCCAACATCCCTCTGGCCCCACCACCACCACTGCCACAGCACCAAACATGATGGGTCCCAACAGCACATCGCACACATGGCCTCGCGCAGGGCGCGATGGGATAAGGTACGTCATGGGCAGGCGCTGCTTCCAGCACAGCAACACAGCCACTTCCCCCCATTGTGTGTCCCCTCCTTGGGCCGCTTGGCCAATCTGCAGTCTCCCATCACCTCCCTCCCACCACCACCGGCTGTTCCTCCTCTTCAGAATGCTTCACTTCCGCTGCCCCGCTCGCAGCTCGCCCTGTGCTGTTCCATCCTCCCCATCTGCTGGAGGCCTTGGGTGAGGGAGATGCTGAGGGGTCCCTCCCCCTGAGCTGTGCTTGTGGGACAGCTGGGATGTATCCCAGCAGAGAGGATTACGATGGTGGACATCTAGAACCTCCCACAATACTACACCCATGCCTACGGCAATGCTTGGTGCTGTCGGTGCTCCGTAACGCCACTGCTGCATGGCACTGCTGTGTAGGTCAGTAGGGTTTCCATGTGCCCCTTTGCTCTGTTTGAGTGCCCATTCTCAAGGCTTGGCCACAGACGTGTGCATCTCATTCAGAGCCTCAGGGTGCTGCCGGATGAGGAGGGTTCCCAACAAACCATCACTTACTTGGAGGGGATGCACTAAGCGGGGAGCTCTCCTTGCACACCCCTATTCTGGAGAAGGTTGTACTGAGGTTACCATTCCTCCATCTTGCTCACCGAGGCACAAACTCACGCACATCCCCTATTTCTGCAAACGACAATATGGCAGAACACAGAGGGGAATACAATTCTTTCCTATGGCCGAATCCAATCTCAGCGCAGGGCTGCCGCTCCGCTATCTTTGTTCTTGGCTATCCTGTTTCTACCCACGAGACTGCAGAGCCTCCACCGCTCAGCTCCGACGGCCAACAGCCGAGCGTGGGCTTCCTCTCCCGCGACACCTCGCTGCCACCCGGCAAACAATCGCTGGGCGTGCCGCATCCTCTTCCAGCGCTGCTCCAGAGCCTCCCGGCCTCGGGGTGGCCGTGCGACATGACCACGGCGAGCCGTGCTGAGCCGAACCGCACCGTACCGTGCCGAGCGTCGGGGCTGCAGCTGAAAATTTCTCCGGCTCTTACCGAGCGGTGGCTCTCACCCGCACGGTGCAGACGCGCAGCGTTTTAGCAGCGCCAACGCTCAGAACGCGGCCCGTCTGTGCTGGCTGCGGACGGCACTGCGGGATCGACACGTTACGGGATCGCTCCCTGCGCAGTCGGGGCTCCGCGGACGCCCATCCTCCGGGCTCTGCACAGCAGCAGCACCGACGATGGGGCCGCGCCCGTGGCTGCGAGATCTCGGACGGGACGGGACGGGGATGGGGCGGGAGTGGTCGCCGGGCAGTGTTGAGGGTCTCGTCCGCCCCCTCCCCCTGCAGCCGAGCGGAATGGTTGAACATGTAGCAATAATGCCCCGGCATTCAGACTGCCCGGCCCGGCCGGCCCTAATCAGCGGCCCGCGGACCCCCCTCATCTCCCCCTGCGCTCAGAGAAAGGGGAACAAAACCCAGCACGTTTCTGCAGCCCCCGCGCATAAAGCGCCGGGCCTGGGCCTCAGTGGGGGGCAAAGCGGCCCGTCAATCTCGGCGCCGGGGCCCCTTTGTCCCTCGCCTCCCTGCCACACCTTTTGTTCCCGAATCCAATAAGCGCCTATTCCCGCTACCTTCCTCGGCGGCTCCTTTCAGCGCCGGCCCGGCGGCCACAATGGGCCGGCTCTGAGCTGCGCGGCCCCATTCAGCGCCTTGGCACGCTCACAATCCGCCCGGGCCGCCCTGCCCCGCGGGCACGGCGTTGCGAGTCCCGCCGGGCACCGGCCGCCGGGCGAAGGAGGAGCGGGCGGCGGATATTGCACCTGGTTTATTGACTGACTCCGCGAGCTGGCGCTGGCAGAAACCGATACAGAGTAGATAGAGAGAAGGGCCGCGGGAGCCCCGGGCCCCGCCGTCGGCTTTTTACAAGCGAAGCTGCTCCGATGGCGTGGCGCGGTCAGCTCCGGCCCGCCCGTCGCGGCGGCACCTCGGGGCGGCGGCGCTCAGCCGCGGGCTCGGCCCGTCCTGTCCCGTCCAGTCCCGTTCCGTTCCGCCGCTCCGCTCCGCCCCGCAGCCCCGGGAGAGAGCCGGGGTCCCGCCGCGCCGCCCCTCCGCCTTCAGTCCGCGGGGCGTAAGGGCGCTGCGGGGCCGTCGTGCCGGTCCGCTCCCGGCCCTGAGTGCGTGCGGGCTACCAGGCCCGGATGCCCTGCAGTGCGCCCTGGCTGCAGGAGGGCCCCGCCGCCGCCTGGTGCAGCGCCTGCCCGCCGCCGCCGAAGCCCCCCAGGCCGCCCACGTTCACGAAGGGGCCGGCGGCCGCCGCCGGGCTGCAGGCTGCTTGCACCGAGGCCCCGCCGCTGCCCGCCGGGTAGGTGCAGCCGTAGCCGGGGTTGTAGGAAGCGGCGTTGCCGTAGCCGTAGGCGGGGAAGCCGTTGTAGGAGTAGGGCCCGTTGTACGCCGAGCTGTAGCCCTGCGAGCCGCCCAGGCACGGCTTGCCGTCGCGGACCAGCACGGGCACGGCCACCCTGCGCGGCGGCGGCGGGGCCGCGGGGCCGCCCAGCTCCAGCGACTTGTCCTGCCGCTGCCGCTTGCACTTGTAGCGCCGGTTCTGGAACCAGATCTTCACCTGCGTGGAGGTGAGCTTCAGGCTGCTGGCCAGGTGCTCCCGCTCGGGAGCCGACAGGTAACGCTGCTGCTTGAACCGTCGCTCCAGCTCGAAGACCTGCGCCTGTGAGAAGAGGACGCGCGGCTTCCTCCGACTCCGCTGCTTCGGCCTCTCCGCCTCCTCCGGTTTCTCCGCGGCGTCCAGCGGTTTCTTCAGTGCGCAGCTTTCTGCACGGAGGAGCACAGGTCACGGCTGCGCCGGGCCGCGCGCGGGGAGAGAGCCCCGAACCGCGCACCGCCGCCCGACACCGCGACCGTCGGGGAACCGCGGCTCGGGCTGGGAAGCAGCGCCGAGGCGAGCGGCGGGGCAGGGAGCGATTCCGCGCCTCCGCGCCGGCGAAGGAGCTCCCGCGAGGCCGAGCCCCGGGCACCTGCTCGTCCGCCACCTCTCTCCGAGAGGGCTCCGGCGCACCGCGCCCGGGCCGGGCCTCACCCGTACCGCCAAGCGGGGAAGCGTGGGACAATCCGGCCACTCCGGATCGCGGCTCCGTGCGGGCTCTGCCCGGGGACGGGGAACGCCGCGGCGCGGAGGTTGGGTACGGCAGCCCCGCGAAGTGCCACTCCCCGCTCCAGGCGCCCGGGAGACGCGGCAGGGAAAGGGCTCCGCGTAGAGCGGCGCGGCTGCGGGGCAGCGCCGGTACTGGGGCTCCGCGGCGCGGAACGGACGGCGGAGAGCGAGCGCTGCGGGCGGTGCGGGGAGCGCGGCGGGGCCGGTACTCACTCGGGTCGCGGGCCGTGGGGTCCAGATCCTCTCCTGGGCCGGGAGCCTCGCAGGAGCCGCGCAGCACGGCGTGCACGTAGCTGTCGGCGGAGAGTCGCGCGTCCGCCTGGCCTCCGGGCGTTGCCACGGAGCTCAGGTAGGACAGCTTCTCTTCCTCCTCTTCCTCCTCGCCGTCGGAGAAGCGGGCGCCGTCGGCTGCCGCCAGTAGGCAGGCGGCGGGGTGAAAGTGGTGCTCCAGGTGGTGCGGGAGCTGGGCCCCATAGTGCGGGTCCTGCTGCTGCTGCTCCAGGTTGAGGATGTCTTTGACAGAGAAAGGGGTGGAAGTGACGGGGCTCGGTAACATCATCGGGGCAGCGCGAGCGGCCGGGGAGTCCCGGGGGCCCGGCGGCGCTCGGGCTGCGGCTCGGCGGGGAGCGCCGCGCCCGGTGCGGGGGGAGCGGGCAGCGCCGAGAGACGAGGGGCCGCGCCTGCTCCTGTCTAAGTTGCCTCCATTAGCCCAGCGCTGGGGGTCTGCGTTTTGTTACAGCTTCTGCAGGGACAGCCAAGGGCTCGGGAGCCTCCTCTGCCCCGGGCCGGCACGTCACGGCAAGGAGGGGCCGGGGGCGGCCTCGCCATTGGAGGGAGGGGGAGGCAGAGCCGGCCCCCTGCCCGACTCCGGCCGCCCGGCCAGAAATAGCAATGTATTAAGGCTGCGCTCGGGGAGGCCGCTTCCCCGGAGAGCGTCCCGCCGGCCCGGCACCCGCCGACGGGGCTGAGCCCGAGGGCGCGGGGGTCGGGGACCCCGGAGAGAGCCGCGGCTGCCGCCGCCGCGCCTCCCAGTGCTAAGCACGTGTAGGTAGGTAGGGACCCCCGCCCGCTCCGCCGGTCCCCTCCCGCACACGGCTCGGAGCGAACACGTGCGGCCCCGCAAGTGCCCCGCTGCCGAATACGCGGCGTCCGGGCAGGCAGTAGCCATGCGACGTACACGTACCCGACGACCTCCGTGTTTTCCGGACCCCCGCTGCCCCGCCACTGCTCCCGCATATACCTCGGCGCTGGCGCGTCCTCTCCCGCCCGCACGGGCTCCCCGCAGCCGCCGTGCTCTGCTCCCGTCCGGGGACCGCGCGTTGCTCCGCCGCGGCCGGATCGGGCCCCAGAGCCCCGCCAGCGCCGGGCCCAGGTGAACAGGGCCGGGTCGCGGCCGGCGGGCGTCCAGGGGCCGCGGCGGCGCGGGGCAGGAGTACGGAGAGTTAACCCGTCCCTTTCGGCTTTTTCTTTCGTTTTCTTTCGTTTCGTTTCGTTTCTCTCGCCGGTAACGAGCGGGCAGCGGCCGAACGGAGCTGCCACGCCACCGTGCCGGCGGGTAACGCACCGGGCGAGCGACCGCTGCCCGCCGAGCCGCTCCACACCGAGAATTCCCTTGGGCCCGGAGGTGCACCTCGGCCCCACCGAACACACCGTGCGCTGCGGCGGGCGGTACCGGCACCCCATGACGGGGCCCCGCGGCCCCCGGGGTGCTCGAAGGGCTCAACGTCTCCACGGAACGCGGATCGGGCGCGCCAAGTGCTGGGCGGGGGGGGCCGGGTGGGAAATTTCGTTGTGATTAAAATGCTGCCGCCCCGCAGGACTCGGATCGGCACCGAGGCGAGGCGGCGGGGAGCCGGGCGCACGGCGGGCAGGTGAGTGTCGGTACCTTTCTCGGGTCGGTACTGGGCGGCGGCTCCGCCGTTTACCGGCCGTGTCGGTACTTTCGTTTCCCTGCATCCCACCGCTCCGACCGCAACGGCGAAACGCATTTACCAGCGGCGCAGCCCCGGGAAGAGGGCCCACGTCCCGCGCAGATGGCCGCTGTTCGGCTGCTGCCGGTCCCGTTCGCCCGGCGGACACGGAGACGGTCCGGGCGCACCGCATCGTTCCCCACCGCGACGCTTTGAAAGCCGCGCAGCAATTGCTGCGGATCGCTCCCTGCCCGCTCCTGGGGCCGCCCTCCTTTCTGCTGTCCTCAGACCGCCCGGTTCCGACCGTGCACCGGGAAACACTGCCGCCATAACCGGGTTCGACTCAGCGCTCGGCGCTGTCCCGGGGCGCGGAGAGAAGCCCCGCGCTGCCGCGGTCCCGGTGACGATTAGCGTCGTTCCGGTGTTCCGTTCGCCGCCGGCCTCGGCCCGCTCCCGCATCGCGGCTCCCGGGGAGGTGCGGGCTCAGGCTCCGCGGGCAGTGCACGGGGCCACGCTCACCCGAAGCCCGCGGCCGCCGCTCGGCGAGCAGAGGGGCAGAGGCCGGAGCAGGGCGAGGCGGCGGCGCTGGGCCTTTGCGGCCCTGGGTGGACGAAGAATTAGGGGCCCTCTTTTTACAGTTTTCCAGCCGCCGTTCCTAGGGCTCGGCCGCGGGCCCGGCCGGGTTTCTGCCCACGCTTCTCGTCCCCGCGGGTTCGCCTGGCGCCAGCGCGCTGCCGCCCGCAGCTGCAGCCCGGACGGGCCGAGCGCCAGGCGCGCCCCGCGGGCACGGGGAGCCCAGGCCGGGTGGAATTGGCTCCCCGGGGCGGCTCGGCGACGGGAGCGGTTCTCCCGTCGGGACCCGCTTCCGTGCCGCCGCCGACCCCGGCGATGACTCTGGGGACGCACGTCCCGCGGATGGCAGCACCCACGACCCTTCCCGAGGCTTTGTCCCCTGCCCCTGCTCCCGGTGCGCTTTCCCGCATTGCCGGTCCTAGATTCGGTGGGATCGGATCGGGCCCGCCTCGGCGCTGGGAGAGCGGCCGTTCCCGGCTGGGGAAGCGGGGCATGATCGCGCCCTGCTGGGCCCTGCTCGGGCCCGTGCTGGGGCGGCCGAGACGAGCGGCGGCGTCCCGGAGCGGTGCGGAGGGTGCGAGAGCCGGGGCAGGGCGCAGCCCCGGTACCTGCCGCCGGGTGTCAGCCCCGGGATGCGGCTCCGGGGCTTTCCCAAGGCGACCGGGCCGGGGTCAGCGGGCTATTAATGGTTATTTTATTTATATCATTAGCGGCGTACCCTGAGCTCTGTTTACAGCGGGGCCTTGTTGTCCCGGCCGCTCCTGCGCTCTGTTTAGACAGGGGATTATTGTAATGGATGGAGCTCGCCGTACGGATGCTGCGGCGGAGCCAAGGCTCCCCCGCCCGGGCCGAAGAGGGGGGAGCAGCCCTGCAGCGGCCGCGCGCATCGCGGAGCCGCCCCGAGAGCCCCCCCAGCCGCCGGGGCCCGAGCGCGGGCAGCCCGGTAGCACGCTGCCTCGGCCGGGGGCCTTCGCTCGGGGCGATGCTATCAGCCCCGGGGCCGCTAATTGCTCCATTAGTCTCGCGGGTGCCGAGTGCCGGAGGCGGCCCCGCGCTAATGGCCGTAAACAAACAAACACGCTAAGCCGGGGCTGTCTCCGGCCCCGACGGCCGCGCGGGGAGCGGCCGAGCAGGGCCGCGAGGCACCGGCCGGCTGCCGGGGTACCGTCGGCCGGCGCCCACCTGCACGCCGCCCCGGGCGGCCCCGAGCTCCGCGGGCCGGTGGGGGCCGGTGCGGGTCCGTGCCGCCGGGAGCTGCCCCCCGCGCCCGGCTCTATTTACACAGAGCCTGCCCTTGTATAAACGCTGTGCGCCGTGGTTTATCTCAGGGCCCGTCTGTTTCTCGTTCTCTGTCAGCAGCGCCCGGTGAAGGATGGCCCTTTCCCAGGGGCTCGGCCCTGATTTATGTGAGAACCGCAGCGCTCCGGGGACGCCCCCGCACGGCGGGGCCGCTCGCGGGCACCGGGACGGCGGCCGGCGGCCGGTACCAGCGATGACCCGCCGCTCCCGGCCCCGCACCGCCCGGCCACCTGCCGGCTGCCCGCCCGAGGTCCGCGCTCCGAGCCCGGCCCCGGGAGGCTCCGCGGCGAGGGGGCACGGAGCGACCTCTCCTGCAGCGACCGGCCCTGGGCGGGACACGCTCCTCTTGGCACACCCGCCTTGGCATAGCCCCGGCCCGCTGCCTCCCGGGGCAAAGAACGGCTTTATCCCAACGCGACGCTTTCCCAGCAGTGACTCTTCCACTCTTGTTTCGAATGAAATGTGTTCTTTAATCCCTGGGCTCAGCAGCCACGTCCAAGGCAGGGATGCTGTATGCTCCCCCAGCAGCGTGCTGCCTTCGTCCTCCCTGTCTGGTCCCATTCCTGCACCATCCTGCCACTGGATCTCACACCCATCTCTGCCTCCCAGATCCTGGGAACCCCTGGTTTGGCTTTGCCAATAACAACCACTCCTGCAGTGCCCATTTTTGGGAGAAATACGTCACTGCAAATTTTATTATTATTATTTTTTAAAGATTATTATCGTTCCACTTGTCATTGGCTGTTTTACATTTGCTTCACAGTTCTTGCAGGGATGTATGGGTTGGAAATTTGTCCCAAAACAAAACCTGCATGATAAATGGCTGTTTTTTTGTTGTTGTTTTGTTTTGTTTTTCCCCAAAGGGTCATACCAAGAATTTCTGTGCACGTTTCAAAGTTGGGATCTTGAGCTAGGGGATTAGAGTGGTGCTGAATACCAGCAGCTGTGTGCAACGTTCAGTGCTCAGCACTTCTAGGGATGAGAGTGGCTCATGGCAGAGTACTGGGTTTTGACCCTAAAGGGAAGGTCGTCCTTGATTTCAGTGTCTGATGGAGCACTGGAAGTGCGCCTGACATCTTGAGCTCAGTAAGAGCCAAATCACAGGAGCAGGTAAAGGTCATCCCACATCTGAAGCAACGCAAGATAGGAAATGTCAGCACCGAGGACCCCCTCCTGTCTGCTTTTATTTGGCTTCTCTTGTGCACAAAGGATACACAGGCTTGACAGAGCCACCCTGCTGCACAGCATGGCCCTGCAGCTGCGGACGTGCGGAGGGCTGTCAAACACCTCTTCCTCTGGAGGAGAAGCTGTCATAAATCACAGCATAGTGCTCCCACAACGAGTTGCTCCTGTGCCGGGGCTCCTGTTGAGGCCACCGCCGCCAACGTGCGTTCCCAGTCCTTCCCCAGCGCCTTTGCTCCGTGCTTCAGAAGCCATCGCTGCCTGTTTGCGTCCATGAGGTTAAGAAGCAGGGCTGAAATTCATCCTTCAGCAGAGGCCCAGCACGAGGCTCGCTCGCCGCTCGCATCCGCAGGCCTGCGTACCACTTGCATCCCATAGGGCTTAAGTGGAGCCTAAGTGGACCCTGGGCCCTGCGCTGGCGTCCGGCCCGGTACTGAATTGCAGCTCCGAGCCCAGGCCTGCAGCTCTGATTCATGCATGTAATCCTGCTGAGGTCAGCGGGATCCATCCCGCTCCCACCGCAGCCTGCGGGATGGTTCACACGAGAGTAGCAGGGTCAGGCTCTGTGTTTGCATGCACTGTTGAAAATGGAACAATTCAGATTAAACTAATTAAATTTTAACAGGTCTGGAAAAGCGTTTTATTACATAATAAACAGGGGGGATTAGCCGTGTCAGGCTCTGCTGTGCATGTTCCTCGCCGGCCGCGGCACTTGGTGTTCCTCTCGGCTTGGGACCTCCCCGTGCTGCTGCCGGGGCTGGGCCCTGATGAACACACGGTGTTAGGAGTGCAGCTGCATGCTGGCTCCCGCTCCCCAAAGCATTCTGGGTGCAGCGCTTCTCCCAGCCCAAGCAAAGCCTTTTCTAGAAGAAATTTCGCAAGCTGCTTGGCGGCTGTTTCCACAGGCGGCCTTTAAAGACAGAGAAACCCTTGTGCTGCAGCACAGGCGTGCTTGGGGGAAGCGAGCAGCCAGGCTGAATCTGCGCGAGGTGCTGACACGTCTCATCTTGGAAACAGAGCTGATAAGTTGCTCTCGTTTAGGGCATCTGCCCGGCAGCCAGTCCCCACTTCTCTCACTGCTTAATCGGGATTCCTCTGGCTGCAAGCAGGGCTTGTTCCCATGTGGTAAGGCCAGTCTGGGAACAGCTGCCCCCAAAGCTGGCAGACGTGCATCAGCAGTGCCATACGTGGCTTTGTCAGAGCGCAGGACTTCCAGAGGATGCAGCAACTTCAGCAGAAACCGTGCTGCAACTTTGGGTGTGCTGCAGTGACACAGGGGCGAATGTGTGGTGCAGTGCAGAGCAGTGGCATCTTTGCTGGGAGTGCACAGGTTTGGTGACACTCACTGAAGGGCTCCAGGGGCACCACAGCCAGGGGCTGCTGCATGGCTTCAGTTGCTGAGTCCATAATTCACTGCAGCCAGCTGAGCAGCACAGAGCACAATGCACCTGGAGCAGCCTTCCCACCTACCTGCTGCTACGAGAGGAGCAAGGCAGGAGGATCTTGTGCTTTCTGTTTGCAGTGGGTAACTACAGGGGGCACGGCTTGGTGATTTGCATGTGCTTGCACAGGCAAGCTGCGGGTGCTGTGTTTTCCTCTGGAAGTGGAAGGGCCACTGGGGTGGAGACTGCGGTATGCTGAGGGGAAGCAAAGGAAAACAGCTCCCTGTCTGGCTGCTGTGGCTGGAAAGGTTAATGGTGGAGTGTGCACCCGCGCCTTGTGCTTTTAATAAACACCCATTCTTTCATTTTCCTTTAAAGTAGTTTTTGCATTTTGCCACTGCAGCTTGTGCTCTCCCTCCTGCGCCAGCTCCTCATCGCTCAAATACAGCGGCTCCTAGCAGGTGGGAGATCTGAATGTCTCTGCTAATAGTTTATCTCTGAGCTCGTCTAATGAATTCTCCTGGTAATTGCTGCACAGAAATTGTTAGTGTATCTTGATGAATCAGAACTTTCTAACAACAACTCTGGATGAAATTATAAACTGTTTTTCTATCTTGGAGTGGAGACTTGAGAGAGGATTCCTAATTGTACTTGCCCCCTCTGGGGCCAGGGCTGGATTATCCCACACAGGCTTCTCCGCAGACTTGTTTTTAGTCTATCAGTAGGCTCTCTGCCAGAGCTAAGAGATGGAGAACTCAGTTTTCCACATTTAAATCCACCCCCCTCCACCCTTCCACTCCACTTACACCTCCAAGGAAGAGCCTGGATTAGAGAGGATTTGCCCTCATGGGTCTTTGGGTTGGGTTTGTGAAGATGTGTCCTTAAAAGCTTTGGCTTTTTTTTTTTTTCTTTTTTTCCCTGTGACTTCCAGCTTTGCACTGGGAATGTGCAGAAGTGAAGCTGAGAGCAGACACAGAATCAGAGAATCAGAGAATCCATAAGATGGCCTGGGTTGAAAAGGACTATAATGATCATCTAGTTTCAACCCCCCTGCTATGTGCAGGGTCACCCATTCCTGCCTTTATATGGTGTTTCCTTTGAAAGGTTTGGGAGACATGCAGGTGGCAGCAATATGGGCTCATGGTACAGAGAAGGATGGAGTGGCACTTTAGTGGTGGGACATGAGTGTCCCCTCCCGCTCGCCACATTTCAGGCCTACATGCAACAAACAGGCCCAATGCTCATTACAAAACGTGACTCCATGCTGGCAGAGCTGAGTCTCTTGGTGCAACCCATGGTTTATCCCTGTGTTTCTGGTATCCCTGCAGCCACAGATGGATGGCCGTGCAGGGTCAGCAATCTGTGCGATACCACATTGGACCTGTGGTCCCCAGGCGCATGGGCTGCGCGGAAGGCAGCATGTCCTACTTAGTGAGGGGCGAAGGCAGCCAAGGAACTTAGTGGGAAGGGGCCGCTGCTGGAGGCACTGACGCCTGTCTGGCTGCTGGGACACCCCGGTGGCCCCATCCCAGGCCATCCCCATTGCCCGGCACCGTGCCACGGGGCTGTTTGGGCCTAGGCGCCCTTCTGCAAACATCCCTGCCCCGCGCACCCGCCCTGCTGACGGCAGGGAAAAGTTGGAGCCGTGTCCTTGCGCCGACCTTCGGCTGACCTTCCAGTAACGCTCAAGAAACCCTCGGAAAGGCTTTCTCATTGTGCAGCCCCAGGGTTTCCAGGGAATTAGTCAGCAGGCTGGAATTGTGCTCTGTGTATGTGACCCCCCCCGCTGCCCCCGCCTCTCCCATCGCTGGAGCCGGACCGGTCCAAGAGATATGTTGCCAGGGTGACAGCGAGGTGTGATGGATGGACAGAGAGTGGCTGCGGAGTGGCAGGGCCGCTGGTCAGTAACCCAGGGCTGTGTTTATAAGAAGGAAGAGGCTGTTTCCTGGAGCTAACATAATGCAGCTCTAAAAAAGGCAGGGGAAATACATCATGCGAGGGGAGCGCTGCCTGGGAGGGGAGGGCCGCTGGGGAGCCCAGCAGCACCGCCAGCCCGCAGGTCAAGGTGCCTTTGACAGGGCCTTTTTTATAGGCCATTTGCGTGAGAGTTCGCTGCTGTTTCTCTGCAGCCCTGACAGCGGCTCAAGGCCCGGCCGGGGCTCGGGGAGGGCCTCATCTCCACCACCGCTTTCCAGCCCTGCGACACGGGACCTGCTGATTTATTTGGAAAATAAATAACACTCGCTGACCATTGTTCACAGTGACAGTCTCCCTGTGAGCAGGCGGAGGTGTGAGGAATGAGGGGATGGCCTGCAGGTCCCGTCCCAGCTGGGCGATGCTCCCAGCTCCAGTCCCTGGGGCATCTCCTACAGGGATAGAGGTGAGGGAACATCTCCCCTCCTGCCCCAAACCCAGTGCTGCTGGTTTTTTGCTGCCCCACAGGTGTGTGAGCTCCCCATGCTGTGACAGCTGTGGGGCCGTCCCCATAGCCCGTGTCACCTCCCAAGCCCCGGCTGCGTTCCCCTAAGTCCGATCCCTCCGTCCCACCTCATGCAGGATGGGCTCTGAGCTCCTCTTCTGCAGCTCTCCTGCAGGCTTCAGTGAGGCTGACAGAAACCTCGGAAATTTCTGTTTTCCCAGCAAGAAAATTTGAATTCAGTGTTTCAGAAAAGAACCTTGCAAAACAAACAAACCAATCAATCAATCTGACTGTAATTCACACTGCTTTTCTGTGTAGGTGCAAATTCTATTCTATTCTGTTACAGATTTTTTTAAATTTTTTTTAATTTTTTTGTTTTCCTATTATTTTATCCTTATAGCCCTGTAATCACCGTGCAAGCAGTATCACATTGAGGATTTTTCTTTTCTCCTTTCCATGAGCACTAGTGCTTAGAAAAGTGAAGACGATGAGAAAACGGGAGGAAATCTTGTGGGGACGCAGAGCATTCTGCAGGCAGATCCAGGGCTGGGGAGAAGCAGCAGGAGACGATGGAAGCATGAAAGTGTCCACTTTTTGGATCAGCTTTCTGATTTATGAAACTGAAATTTAAAAATCTAGATTTTAATTGAGGGTTTTTTTTTGTTTGTTCGTTTGTTTGTAGTAAGCCAGAGGGAAAAAAAGAAAGAAGGAAAGAAAGAAAGAAAGAAAGAAAAGCTCCTGTTTCCCGTGGAATACGTTTCAATTAATTTTATTTTAGGCAAGAAAATTTTCAGTAATTTTCACAGCTTATTTCTCGCACTGTTAGTAATAATAATTCTACCTTGACGTGGTGATAAAAATCCTAATTTTCTGCCTTTCCAGAAATTATCTGGGTTCAGACGCTGTCCTCACTGCTGTGGGAGTAATTCTTTCTTCCAAGTGGAGCCTGGTTTTTGGCTCAAGGTTTTGCTTTTCCCTTTTTCTTCGGAGGAGTGTTATGTCTTCACTGCTGCTCAGACTTCCCTAATTCACACGAGCACTGTGTTGTGCACAAATTCCTCACTGCGTTTTTAAACTCATTATTATTTATTAAGCAGCAAACGATTTTGTTTTGTTTTGTTTTATTTTTGCAACCCCACCTGATTTTTCTCTGGAAACTTTTCTAAAAAAGCATTTGGTGAATATTTGTATATTTAACATTTGCATTGTTCAAAGTGACTTGTAGCGTTGCGTTCTCTCACCCTCTTTCAGTTCCAGTCAGTGCTCTCATGCTCACATTGGAACGCACTTGCAGCTTAGATTTTATGCAGCTGTATTGAACGGCTTGCAACAACAACAAAAAATCCATACTGTTGATTTCTTTGGTTTGCCGACATCCATTACTGCTCTGTGCTGGGGATGGACTGCACCCAGCAGCCCTGTGGCCAGGCTTTTGCAAAGCATGGTTTATTCCCTGTGGTTTATTTCCCATGCTTCCAGGAGTGCTGCTTTCCCGATTCCCGCCCCATGGATGTGGGGGAGCGAGGCTGCAGGCTCATCGCATCCTCCCGGCACTGCAGATTAAGGCCGCCCGGCTCCTCCGAGAGCCTCCCCAGGTGGCCATGATATTTCTAAAGGACTCGTCCCCATGCCACAGTAAGCTCATTAGCTAATTCCCTTATTACACAGCACCAAGTGAAGCATGTGTGTTTGGGTTTGCAGGCAGCCCCCTCTCGCCTTCCCCTCCAGCTTGCCACACTCCCTTCCCTTTGTTTTAACCAGGAAGGCGGGCTTTTGACAGTCCCCTTGGCTCAGCCATTTTGGGCGCGTGCTCATCCCGCCCTTGCTGTTCCAGAGGGGTTTGCTCAGCTCCTGCAGCCCCCAGCCCTGCAGAGCAGACAGGACCCTGCTTGCCCAGTGTTTTGCCTCACCAGTGTGGTTTGGAGGCCCGTTTGCTTTGCCGTGCCTGTCTCAGAGTCATGCCACAGGTTTGGTTCAGACAAAGGGAGGCTTTTTCAGGAAGGAGGTTATGGTTTGGAGCTCAGGCAGCAGGACGAGTGGTGCTCTTTGTACAGCCCTCTATTTGAGGAGGGTCCCTGAGGTCTCATGGCACATTGGCAGAGGGATGCCAAGCCCTGAGCCCACTGGATGCACTCGCCACCACCGAGCCTCTCACCCCCAAACATGGGGAGCCCATGGGGCTTCTTCCCTTGCCGCCTGCTCCGGGAGGAGCCCGGTCACAACCCCATCCCGGGGAAGAGGGACGGGCCCAACATCCCACCCTCTTCCTTCTGGGGGGCCACACACAACAAGGTCCACCTCGCGCCGGCGCTTTCCGGCCCTCTGTGAGAATGTACCGTTTGTGGCTCCTTCATTGACTTTGAAGAATGTCCCTTTATTCACAATGTTATTTCCTTTAATCACTGTGGGGTTGCAGGAAATCTTCTTGGAAAATTATTTCAGATTGGCTGGAATTGCTGTATGGTTGCAGGGATGGAAAACTCACTTGAACTTGTTTTCATTTTACCCTAAAAAGTCACTGTCCCCAGAAGTTTCAGATGAATTTGGATAAACATGTAAGTTCCGAGGATTTTGTTGTTGTTGAGCAGTTTTCTTCCTTTTTTTTCTTCCAGTGAACCTCTGTATCTTTCCAAGTTCCTGAGCTTTACTCAAGACCAGAGGTGCAGAGTCAAAGGAAAAATGGGACATTTGCATAAACAGATTGAAGACAGGCAAATACATCATTAAGGGACGCAACATGTGAGTAGAGATAAAGAGATAAGTGATAGTTTTGGCCATCAGCTAAGAGCCACATCAACTGGATTTTCTTCTACTTGAGGATATCTATGCTTGAATGAAATAGATGTGCTAAATCTCGTCGTCTGTGGGACTTTAGTTTCATTCCTATGTGAGATTGACATAAGCAAGGTCTAGGTGAACATTATCTAGACGGACGTGGGGCTACATAGGCTGGAGAGCACTCAGAAGAGCAATTATTTGTGCTCTGACTCTGGTAGAGACCTAGCGATGGACCTAGTGCTAGCCAAGGCTTTCATCAGTGATTGTCATTAAGCAGCACCAGTCTGGCAGAGCCTTCAAGAATGCAGTTCAGCTTGACAAATTGAAAGAAAACTATTGATACAAACAAAATAAGGCTTTTCTATGAGTTAGAAAAAAAATCAACTGCACACTCATTGGCTGGGAATTGAGCTTGTTCTGTGGGAAAGTAGCTGGAGGTGACAGTGGGACCCAAGGGGAGCACGAGCCAGCAGCATCCTGCTGAGTGAGAAGAGCAGACTCAGACTGGGGCACATAAATAAGGTGTCTGTGGGACACCTGATGTGATCCTGCTGCACTCAGAGTGTCAGCCTAAGTGCCGGTTCCCACTTCGGGCTGAGTGTTTCAAGTCGTGGTTCTGGGACAAAGCCCAGGGAGGAACACAGGTGATCAGAAATGCAGAAAACATGACATACTGGAGGAGGCTGAAGGACCAGGATAGCTTAGTATCAAGAAGAGACAACTGTAGGGAAATAAGATAAAAGTCTTCAAATGCATGAGGCACAGCTACAAAGGGAGAGATAATAGGATATTCCTTGTTTTCAGGGTGGAAAGAACAAGGAACCATGGGCTCACCCTGCAATGACAGCAGCAAAGGAGAATTAAAACTCGTTTTTCTTGGGAGCCGTCTTCAGCACTAGCGGCTTCTTGTAGTTTAGACAAAACTCCACCAGGAAGGGTTTGCCTCCTTTGGCGGCAGGCAGACAGGCTGGGTGAACTTTCAAGGGCCTCCTAGGCTTATATTTTATGATTCTGTGAGTACAGATACTAGAAAGAGATCATTTTGCCTCTAGCCAGTCTATTCAGGACGAGTCCTTGCCAGGTGTGTTTTTCTTCAGCGGTGGATGTCGTCCAGGTTTTCCATAATCTCCACTAGCATTTTTGTTATTTACTCCAAAGCACTTTTTTTTTTTTTTTTTTTTTCCATTTTCTTTTCCAAATCCAATCTTTTGCCCATTTCTGTGTACCCCCTGGAAGGTCATATGTGCTGTGCACTCCTCAGCAAGCCACGCACAGAGAGACCTCCTCTTCCGATCCAGCTGATCGTGCACCTACACGTGGGATCCAGGAGCACCCCGTCTTGCTGATGAGTCTGCTGACAGACCTGCAGTGCTGTGAGCTCACATCCAGCTCGTGGTTTCCCTCCCTCCGCACAGCCGTGGGTTGGGTGTTTTGGTGTTTGTCAAACAGGACGAGCAGTGGTTGCCCCCTCCTCCCCCCCCAATCTGCAGGCCCACAGATGTCGATGTTTCGTGTTTACGCTGAGTTCATGCAATGTGAATTTTTGTGCGCCTACAAGAAACATGATATATTTTTACTTGCAATGTTTAAGATCAGAGTTAGTCATTCAATCACCTATTCGGATCTCCCCGAGCGCCACGTCGTGTTACTCTTTTGGGATCCGAATAATGTGGGTTTTTGCTCATGTACAAAAGCACGTGGTCTGGAGAAGCGAGGGAGTTCAGGGTTTTATCTTACTGAAGGACGGATGGTTAATCCACCGGCTAATCAGCATTGCTTAGAAAATGTATGTCTTATTTCTTATGCAGCTTTGTCTGGCTTTTAATTTCCAGCCATTGATTTTTCTTCTGCCTTTTTGGCTGGAATAAAAACACTTTGGCACACAGTATTTTCTTACTATCAGAGCACTTGTGCATAGCAGTCAAATTTCTAAAGCTTTTTTAAGAGGAAAACAGGTCGAGCTTGATTCTGTCACTGTGGGGTGCGTTCTCCTGCTCCGGTGTCTTTTCCGTGGCTGTTTTCTGCACCCTCTCTCATTTCGCAGAATAATTTTGGCCTTGGGAGCTTTGGCAGTAAAGCCTGCTGGTCAGGCCTCCGTGAGCCAAATTTTGGGAATGTCTGAAGATGGAGATGTCGTGGTCTCCCTGGGCCCCTGTGCTCTCAGCTTTTAACCCACATGCTCCCTGCTTCCAGCCTGTACCTTCCCAGTTTGGCTACAGGGTACTATGGGAGACTGAAAAAAGGTGAAGGGAAACCACATCTTCATCTCTGCCTTCTTCTGTACTTTTTAAAATGGGGCATCATGCCAATCCCTGTTTATATCCGTGCTTTAGTCTCATGTCCAAACCTATTTTTTCTTTTTATTTTCAAGCAAGAATTCCTGAGAAGATCCTATTAAGACAGCTAGGGGCTAATAACATCTTCACCATATATGGTGCATTTCACCCTGAGTTTGTGTGTGGCTCTATGGGTGAGCACTGCAGTGTACGCTCTGCAGTTCGGCTGTCTCCAGTCCAATGGAGCCGGGAGCCGGCCCTGCTCCGCAGACAGGTACGCTTTGACCAGGCCCCTGCTTGGCCCTTACTGTGACATCAGAACCAGGTGTGTTTGGTCTGCGCCATGCTAGCACTTCTGTGCTTTGACAGCATTGCATTTTGAAGGTCTTCTTGCAAGGAGGTGCATGTTATCTGCAAGTCTGGCCAAAAATTTGGTGCTACGGTGCACCAGGAACCTGCAGCTCTGTAGAACGTGCCATTTTGGTGTTCATAAAGCAAAAATCTTTGCCAAGGTCTGGGAAACGGCTTGGGAAGTGCCAGCATTATGTCCCAGCTGCTGGCCCTACGCAGGGCCATTCTTTCTCATTCTTCCTGTTCACAGCCATCCCAGCTGGGACATTCCTGTCCTTGGATGTGGCTGAGGTGTGGGCTACTGCAGAACTGATGGTGATGTCTACCAGGTGCCACCAGGTCCCAGCTCCAGAGAGAGGCACATCCCCAGGTGCCAGCTCCACCAGCAGCACAGTGCCAGGACACTGCTGCATGTCTCCCAGCACAGAGACCTACTCAAATGTGCTGGGGGCTCTTAATGGCCAGGCGGGGACAGACCCAGTGCTTCCAGGTCCCCTCTCATGACATCCGCCGAGTCCCCTTCCCGCACTCATCTTGTCATTCTATCCAAAACAATTATGGAAGGCTTGTTGTTTTTGGCACGGCCCTTTATTTACAAATCCCATCCTGCTTATAGCTCATGGTTTCATTATCCTCTAGATGTTTATAGAGCTCCTTTTCTTAATATTTGTGCCATTATTTTACTAGGGACCCGGGTGAGACTTTCCAGACAGCGATTATCTGGCTCATCCTTTCCCCCCACCAGCTCTCTCTGGAGAAGTGCATGCTCCCGGGCTGCCAACCCAGCCCTACATGCCCTCTGTGCTATACCTGCCACACTGATGCCTTCCAGCTCCCTGTCACCAGCTCTCCCCGCTCCCAGGACTGGGGCCCGGTGGGTGTCCCTGGCCGTGGGAGCAGCCCCTCGGGGTTTTGGCTGGCGAAGGGACATGTCCTGGGAAGGCAGCGCCAGCACTGGGATGTGGGACATTTGCATGGCACAGAGTTGGGTCGCTGGTTGTGCTGAGCGTGGCTCTGATGCTCGCTCCTGCCCGTGGGCTGTCTGTCACAGGGTCCTGTTTAACCTTCTCTGCCACAATATCTCGCAGCCTTTAATCTGTTTATCCTTGTAACCCTGCGATGAGGTAAAGGAGAGTTATCCTCATTTTAGAGGTAGGGAACTAAAGGGAGCCTTTTCAAATGCAAATCAGTGTTTAATGATGCAGAGATAAAGATTTAAAAAACACGCCTGAGACAACAGGCATGACGCTGTAACCGAGCTGGCTGCTTCTGCAAATCCCATTAAGCGCCTCTGCCTTTTCCAGCTTTTGCTGTTCCAGGACAGTGCTGGCAGAGGGGCAGGGTGTGCGGTGCCAGGCAGGGAGATACTGGGAGATGCCAGGTGTGGAGGTGCAGAAGCAGAGGTTCGGCTTCACTGGGTGCATCAGAGTGCCAGGTGGCACATAGCCCTCGTGCAAAGACCACTTGGAACTGCACAAATGCACGAGATACTGCACTGCACTTAGGAATGAAAACTAAAGCAAGTTTGCACTGCAAGTGCAGATATAGAAATGTAAGGTGGGGAATACAGGTGAGCACCTGCTTTGCTGAACTCTGTCGTCTGGAAGAGAGGGAGGGCTGTGGATGGTTGGACCCAGGAATGCTGTGCCTTTGATTATGCAGTGTGCATGTGCTCTTTGTCCATGCAATGCCAGCAGCACTGCACATGCTGCACTGCAAAATGGAGAGTGAGCAATGACCATGGGCTCCCTGCCTGGGCAGCTGGTACCTGCAACAGATCGGATTGATGCCTAAGACAGATCTGGTTAACAGCAGTGCCTTGATTGCCGCACAGCGATGCTGCAGGAGGTGCTGGTGCTGCCACAGGGTTGGTGTAGGTCTCGCTGCTGCTCCTGGGCAATTGTTGCTGTGCTTGTGGGAATGCGGTGGCTCGGGCTGTGCAGAGGTCAGTGCCTTTGTCTTGCTGCAGGGAGTTTATCTCTGCGGATCTTGCCTGCTTTCCTGGGTCAGGCTTCACCTCCTCTGTTATCAGCAAATGCAGGAACAGCCCATTCCAGAGCCAGGCTGTGGCGGAACCTCTCGACCCCCTGGCAGTGGGGGCAGCTTTCACATCCCATCCCTCCCACAGGCACCACCAAGCCTCAGGGGACAGAGATGGGACCCACAGGATCCATGGTCCCCATCCCATGGCTGTGGGCAGCAGTGGTGTTGCGTATTCCACATGGGTGCCTCCAATTAGAAGAGGAGGCAGCAGGGCCTCCAGGGCCATCCCCAGCCTCACCTTCGCTGACTCTTCCACCCCAAATATATGGAGGGGACAGGTCCCAGTGGTACCAACTTCCTTTCCCCAGAGCACCCAGTCTCTGCACACCCTCCCCTTCCCAGCAGCTCCTGCTGCACCCCTCCAGCTGTCTCCAAAACTCAAACCATTAGCATTTCCTGTTCAAACATTTCCAATAAATAAATGAATGGAGACATCATGCCACAAGCCCGCAAGTGACCCAGAGGCGGGTCCGAGGCCGGGATGGACACGACCACCCAGCGCCCGACCCCCTGGCTGCATGCCAGTGCTGCCTTTGTTTGAATTCCCGTGTGAGTAAGCACTTGGCTGACGCCAGCCAAAACGCCATCAGAAATTATTTTTTGATATTAAATAAATTGTTTTCAGTAAATCTGCTCCTACATCAGAATCCAGAACCTACTCACGGCACCGGGCGCCCAGCGAGGCGCTGGGCTTCTGTTCCCTGTTCTCATCGTGATGGGGCAGAGTAATGCACGCTGTCCGGAGGGGACAGCTGGGACCGGCTGTGCCTCCATCCCCCCAGTCCCAGCTGTGCGGAAGTCCATGCCTTGACACAGCAGTGGGGATGCTGGGGACCAATAGCTATGTCTCTTCTCCACTCAGTCCTTTGCACCCTTAGGAAAACACCTCTAATGATGGGCTTCATTTTCTTGGTGGATCACGCAATGGCCATGGTTCTCAGGAGCACCAGTACCAGCATGCCACTGGTCTTAAATAGCACTGGTGAGCGTCTGGTGGTGCCCAGCAGTGGCAGAGCTTGAATCCAGGCAAGTGGTGGATGTGCCCCATGTCATTGCTGCATGGTGTTAGACCCCAATTTCCAGAGCAGGGAAGATAGCTTTGGAGCTAACCAAGCTCTTTCATGGTGTGAATTAAGAAAAATGGCAGGAATATGTCTTTCACTATTTTTTATTACTAATATTTATATTTTGCTGAAGTCAGTACTTCCTGAAGGAACATGGTGTTTGGGAATTGAGGTAGGAGGTGGGAGCAAGGGAGTGCTCACTTGTGATCCAGAGGGACAAGTGGGTTTTGAGTGGAAGAAACTCCCCAGGCTTTTTCCCCTGAGGCTGGGAAGCAGGAAAGAAGTACGGCCACGGGCTGGGAGCCCTAAAAGCCCCCATCAGTGCCCCACAGTGGAGCCGGCAGTCCTGGCTGCCACCAGGGTCTGGTACCATCAGCACTTGAAGGTGCTGACAGATGGACACGGGGATGGTCTGGCTGGAAACTCCCAGTCCCACTTTATCTGCCCTTTGCCCTGCTCTCATCTCACACTCTCCATTTCCCCTGCTATCTTGTGTTCCTGTTCCCATGCCTCCCTGCTGCTTGGAGGGTGTCCCTCCCATGCACATGCACTTGCTCTGCTGCCTCATCCCAGTGCCCCCCAGAACTGGGGATTACCTGATGGGCTACACTTCAGTACCCCCATCCCATGTCTGCATGCTGAGCAGGTGCCTGGGATGGGGTTCTGTGGTGTTGCAGGTTGGGCTCTCCCCAAAAGATGCTGCTCCCGTATGCTGGGCACAAAGCAAGAGCACACCATCTGCACAGTTCTTATGCCATCACAGTCTCACGTCGTTGCTTTGCACAGCCACTGCCTCCGCCGGGCAGGGGGCGGAGGGGTTCGGGATCGTAGTTAATGTAGCTGCCCCTAAACGCGCTGCCAGAGATCAGCTAATCTGATAATTACAGCAACAAAAGCCATTTAGACAAACCATGACCTGACCCCGGGAGCTTGGAATGAAAACATTTTACCCCCCTCTCTGTCTGGATCCTGCACTGAGAAAACAGCTGGATGCGGAGGGAGGGAGGCTGGGAACGGCCGCGGTGCGCCGGGTATCTTGGGCACGGCACCGGGCTGCGGGAGGAAAGCGATTCCCGGGACTCCCCATGTTCACGGGTTGTTCACGGGTGCGGAGCTGTGCCCGCATTGAGGGGCTGAGCACAGGGGGAGTGCCTACGTGCGGTGTGCGCCCGCAGGCTGCGGGCACGGGGTGCAGCCTGCCCGTGAGTGGCAGGTCATTGCGGGCTGTCACTCCGAGCAGAGCAGATGAAGGGCGGCTGCCCCGGGGCCCACTCCCATGTTGCTCTTGCTTTTTTCATGCATCTCGGTAGCACCCTTTGTGTGGGCTGGAGAGATGAAAGCGCAGGGCTGCGGTGATGCGGTGAGGCACAGCTGCCTGCTGTCCTGCGCCTGTCTCCTTCCTGCAGCTGCACCCAAGAGAACCCTGCACTGTGCAGCTGGGGGCACCCACTGCTCCAGGGGTAGCTCCTGCTGGCCCCGCACCCACACTGCTGTGCTGCTCGCAGCTCCTGAGGAAGGGGAGACAGACAGAGCTCATCTGGGGAAAACCTTTTTTTTTTTTTTTTGTCCAGCCCAGTGGCTTGGCACAGCCAGCTTGGCAGGCAGCACTGCCGTGCCTTCCTGACCTCCCTGCACTGGGAAAGGGCTTGGCCCTGTCCCCAGATGTCCCAGCGCTTGGGTCAGGAACCAGTAAGAGCAGCACAAGGCCGCCAGTCTCAGGGCTCCCCTGCACTTCTGTCTGCTCCAGAAATAGGCAGCTCTCAGCAGCCCTGCTTAGCCTGACCCACCAGCAGAGCAGGGCTTTATTCCTCCTGAACATGACTCACCCCATAGTGGGCAGCCCCATTTGCCTCCCAGCGCCCATTTTCAGCAGTTGCTTCTCTTCTCATCACCACATCGTTGCTCATCATTGCATTTAGCAGCATCCATAGCCCTTAAGAAGCCTGAGTGCCCTTTATCAGGTTATAGGGTAAGGGCTGAGGATAAGAATAAGATTAGGGTTGAGATTAGGGTTAGGAATAAGATTAGTGTTAGGGTTATGATTAGAGTTTTCAGATGCCCTCACAGCACCGGACAACATCAGGAGTTTGCAGTTCATCACTATGGCTGCAACCTGAGCTCCTCCTGAGCTCCCACTCAGCTTTTTCTCAGGGTCCAACTTCTCCCTGCCTTTCCCACTGTTATTCTTTCGAGGTCCCAAGTGGGTTTGCAGTGTGGCCGGGGCAAGGCTCCCAAAGGCACAGTGACACCGCTCCTCTGAGAAAACACTTGGTGAACGGCGAGTCCCCTTCCCTTCTCGGTGTCACGGGGAGCGGTGCGCATCTTCGAGTCGCATCAGTGGGGCTGCGGTTGGCGACGCCCTTCCTGTTTGCCTTGAAGACTCTCCCAGGCGCCGTAGGTTTCCCACCAACTTCCGACGCACCGGGATCCGACGGGGCCGTGCCGGACTCCCGCTGAGCGGCAGAGCCCCGGGATGCGCGGGGCGGCTCTGCCCTCTGCCGTCCCCGCCCGGCACAGCCGCGGACCCGCAGCGCGGAGCATCCCCCGCCGTAAGCCCTCTGCGAAGGGTTTCGCTGCCCGCTGCCGGTGGCTGAGCGGATCCCCGGGATCGAACGCACCGCGCCGCACCCGGGGCACGAGAGAACGCGAATCTCCGCAAATAGCAACCGTCGCTCGGGGGCTGAGCGGGGCCGCGCCGGCAGGCGGCGGCACACCGGCTCACAGGAAGGGGCGGCGCTGGGGCCGCGCGGTGCTCTGGGTACAGTACCGCACCCAGCCGGCACCGCACCCGCGGACACTCCGCGCTCCGGCCGTCCCCGCGCACGGGCACGGCTCCCGCGGCCGCCACCCGGGAGTAGGTGGAGCCGCGGTGCCTCCAGCCAATGGGCGCCACCGCCACCCGGCCGCTCGGCCGCCGCTGATTGGCTGAAGTATAGGAGGCGGCGGTGGCGGCGCCGCGCTGATTGGCGGAGGTGCTCGGCGGCCCCGCCCCGCCGCTGAAGGTGAGGGTCTCCTCCAGGAGCCGCGCGGCGGTCGTAACGCACCGTGCGGCGTCCGTACCGCCATGGCAGCCTCCATCTTCGCCGCCGTGCCCCGCGCTCCGCCCGTCGCCGTCTTCAAGCTGACGGCGGACTTCCGGGAGGACGGCGACTCGCGGAAGGTCAACCTGGGTGTGGGCGGTGAGTCCGAGGCCTCCCTCCTTGCGGCGGGGCCCCGTCCCGGGGACAAGGCCGGGGCCCGGCGGTGGGCGTAGCGAGGCCTCGCTCCACGGGGCGGGACCCGCCGCTCGTGGCGGCGTCCAGCGCGGGTGGTGACGGCGTGACCCGGAAGGTCAGACGCCTGCAGGCGTGGTGAAGGTCGTGACCTGTATGTGTGGCCCCTGCTCTGCCCGCAGCGTACCGCACGGATGAAGGCCAGCCGTGGGTCCTGCCGGTGGTGAGGAAGGTGGAGCAGCTGATCGCTGGCGACGGCAGCCTCAACCACGAGTACCTGCCCATCCTCGGCCTGCCTGAGTTCCGCGCCAACGCCTCCCGCATCGCACTGGGTGACGACAGCCCGGCCATTGCACAGAAGAGGGTGGGTCTGTTGTCGCAGCTTGCTCTACCTATTGCCATGCCCTGTGCGTGCGGGCTGACCCTGTGGCTTCTTTCTCTTTTCCAGGTTGGAAGTGTCCAGGGCTTGGGTGGGACGGGCTCTCTGCGTATAGGTGCCGAGTTCCTAAGGCGTTGGTACAATGGGAATAACAACACTGCCACTCCTGTGTACGTCTCGTCCCCAACATGGGGTGAGTGCTGCCCCAGTGCTGCTTCCTCTCTTCGTCCCTCCAGGGGACTGGAGGCCAAGAGAGCCCTTTTTTTTGGGGGGGGGGGGGGTGAAGGCTGTGTCTCTGTGTTTTGGTGCTATTTAGGGAGCTATTGGGACAGGAGGAGGTGCTTTGCTGGGCTCACATCTCATGATCTGTGACTTCTTTCCTCAGAAAACCACAACTCTGTATTTATGGATGCTGGGTTTAAAGACATTAGAACCTACCGCTACTGGGATGCTGCCAAGAGGGGGTTGGACCTCCAGGGGCTGCTGGATGACATGGAGGTGAGTAAAACAGGGATGGGATGGGATGGGATGGGCTGAGCTTGGTCAGGGCAGTCAGCAGCTGGTTGAACTCTGGAAGTGCATCGCTGCTGAAAAGACTGCTGGTGCCCAGAGCAGCTCACAGCCTCTCTCTGTGCCATGGGTGCTTTGGTGTGGTATTGCATATGACAGAGACCTGCTCTCTCCCCAGAAAGCCCCAGAGTTCTCCATTTTCATCCTCCATGCCTGTGCACACAACCCAACGGGTACAGACCCTACTCCAGACCAGTGGAAGCAGATTGCTGCTGTTATGAAGGTATGAGCTTCTGACTGGGCTATATCAGTGTGGAGTGGACAAAAAGCTCTTGTGCCAGCTGAAACACTTGCGTCCAAATCAGGTTCCAGGGAATCGCATGAGATGTGGCAGGAGCTAGAAGTGTCCCATAGGGCAGGTATTGAAGGGAGAGGCTACCAGGATATACTGATAGTCTGTGCTGTGAGAATAGAGGGCTCAGAAGATGGAAACATCCCAGTTCTGCTCATGCCTCCAAATTCTTACCTTCAGACTCAGTAGGAGAGGCTGTAGTGAGGGTTTTCTCTGCTAGGAAGATCCTCGATACTAGGATATAAGACAGTGCTTATCTTGTGCCCTGCTTCCTTTAGAATAGGAAGGAGAGAACTGATACAGTTTTCTTCTGCATTTAACCTTTTCTTGACCACCTCAGTCTTCCTTTACCTCTAGTGAAAAGAAAAGACTGGTCTGATGTTCTTGAGCCATGTTTCCTGTATTCATCTAGAAGCTCAGCAGTCATTTGCCCTCCAGTGGGGACAGTGGTGGGGGGTAAAGTGAAGGTTGTGGAAAAGGGATTTCCCTCTAACACTGTTCCTCCTTCCAGCGACGGTGCCTGTTTCCGTTCTTCGACTCGGCGTATCAAGGTTTTGCCTCTGGCAGCCTGGACAAGGATGCCTGGGCTGTGCGATACTTTGTCTCCGAGGGCTTTGAGCTCTTCTGTGCACAGTCGTTTTCCAAGAACTTTGGGCTCTACAGTGAGTGTCTGGTAGTAAGCTGGCCCGGAGGCATCATACCCAGACATATGGGGCTGGCATGCTTGGAGGAGGGCGGGCAGAGCCCTGCTTTGCAGCAATGTGTAGGACCAGTTACTCATTTCTCTTGGCTTGTCTACAGATGAACGTGTGGGGAACCTGACTGTGGTGGGGAAGGATGAAGACAATGTGCAGCGTGTGCTTTCCCAAATGGAGAAGATTGTGCGTACCACTTGGTCCAACCCTCCCTCCCAGGGAGCACGCATTGTGGCGACTACACTTACTTCCCCACAGCTCTTTGCTGAGTGGTAGGTGTCTTAGGACCAATGGAGAGGGAAAGGAGAGGTTTTCTCTGTGGGTGTTAGGCTCTAAACCAGGTAGGTGCCTACCCTCACTCTCTGCTTCTTGCTGCTGCAGGAAGGACAATGTGAAGACAATGGCAGATCGGGTCTTGCTGATGAGATCAGAGCTCCGGTCTCGCCTGGAGTCCCTTGGGACCCCGGGCACCTGGAACCACATCACAGATCAAATTGGCATGTTTAGCTTTACAGGGTTGAACCGTAAGTACGAAGTGCTCTAGTGGTGCCTTAGGAAGGGAAGTGGGGATTGGGTGAAGAAGGTGATGCTGAGGGTGAAATGGGCTGAAGTAGTCGAGGCAGGAATTTCTTGGGGGACCTGATATTGCTGCTGTTGTAGCAAGGCAGGGCTGAAGCATCAGCATTTTAGCGTCCAGTGCTGAAAGTCTTTTGCTTATTGTGGAAGATTCAAGCAGCTTAACCTGGTTCTTTGGGCTTTTCTAAGCTTTGGAATTACTGCTCTGACCTGATGTCTAATTGCTTCCCCAGCTAAGCAAGTGGAGTACATGATCAAAGAAAAACACATCTACCTGATGGCTAGCGGGCGCATCAACATGTGTGGTCTGACTACCAAGAACCTGGACTATGTGGCCAAGTCCATCCATGAAGCTGTCACAAAAATCCAGTGAAGCACACGAACAACCAAACTTACATGAACTCACCAAAGTTGTAATGTGTAGTCCTGTCTTACTCATAGCTTGCCATGTCCACACCTCTTGGGGTTTAATAAAGATGGGAGCAGTAGCTCAATCAGGGATAGTCTTATTTTGACCTTCAATGAAGTACCCATTGCAATATGATAAGCCCCAAGAGGTGGGGGCAGCATGAGCTGCCTTAGTTCTTGTTTGACAGCAGCCTGGTCTTCAGGCATTTAGAACTGCATCTTTAGCACATTCAAATCAACTCCTTACACTGATCTGTTTGATCTAGGCTAAGTCCTGTGCCAGTGCAATGCGCTATGGGTTAACAGCCCAAATAGCTGTTCTGAAACAAGTTGTCAACTGTTGTCACTTGGTAGTATTTTGTGTAGGGGCAAAGCTGTTGCTAGCTTTCCTCCACACGTTTCTGAGCCTGATGCGAGCAAACATTTGTAACTGTGATGATTCTTTAGTGTTGCTGACAGAAAATTAAATCTTCATCTCTGAATGCTATCCCTGCCTTGTGTGATGTCTTCCCTGTGTGAGCACTGCCTGCCATGTTGGCAGCTTGCTGCTGGTGGAAGGGCACACACTGTGGAGCTGTACCAATTGGCACAGTAAGGTGAAGGTGACTCCTTTTCTCTGCACCCTGCTGCCTTCAGACTATGCCAACCTCTTCCATGCTGAGGTTAAAGCGTTGGCATCTTGCTTTGCCCACTGGACTTCACTCCATGTGATTCAAGAGGTTTCCCTTTCTCCCTTGCTGCATGTTGCATGTCTGATCACTGTCGCTATTAATTGAGCACAGTCCTATTGGAGTAGTGTAGTTTAGAGCTCCCTGTAATTCTGCATGTGGCTGACCAGTTTTTCATGTCTGTCTTATTCCTGCTGATGTACTGTCTGCCCTATTCAGTCTGTGCTTCCTTGCTAGATGTCCATGTGATACCCAGCCATCTGGCCTCTCTCCCTGGCCCGGAGTTCCTGGCCTATGGATAGTTCATGGTTTTTTTTTTTTCTTTTTTTTCCCACAGAATGCTGGTGAACCACTACTTTCTTTAGCTTTAGTGGGTTCTGTCAGCA
Organism: Chrysolophus pictus; assembly: GCA_037305975.1. Classification (NCBI taxonomy): domain Eukaryota; kingdom Metazoa; phylum Chordata; class Aves; order Galliformes; family Phasianidae; genus Chrysolophus; species Chrysolophus pictus. The sequence goes on along the minus strand of CM074581.1, from coordinate 13,454,316 downwards.
ACAGCCTGGGTTTCTGGCACTGAAGAAGTGCTAGGACCATCTGCTGCTGCTCTGTGCAGTCAGGAGTTGATATTGCTACCTTGATACAACGGACTCCTGCCGAGATCTTGATGAGGAAAGTGGATCAGCCTCATTTCTTTGGGTCAGTCGGTGATAGCCTTCAGGGATTTTGCTTATGCTACAGTTTAGAAAGTAGAAGGGAAAACTGTGCCTTCCTCCTTTGCTGTGTTTGCAGAGTGCATTCAGTCTCTGGTTTTGTCTGCAGTCTGTGAAATGCAGCAGATGCTTTGTGGCCTTCAGGAAACTTCCACTGCTTCCCTCAGCCAAGGGGATTCATGCATCTTATGTCTCTGTCTTTCTCAGAGTGGTTATTCGTATCACACAAACGTGAGTCTGAGGCAGTATTTTCTTTAAGTGGGAGCTTTTTCTCTTCTTGGTGCCTACCCACAGATGGGATGATGATGGTTAAAGGATGACTTCTAGGGCTGATCTCAAGGGAAAGAGTCTGTTATTTCTGACATCTGGTTACGCTCCTCAGGGACCTTCAGGCATGGAGCCTGGACCTAACACTCTGCTATGCTTACCAGGCTTATTTTTCTAATGAGTGACCTAAATTTCTCTTTTCCTATCGTGTAAGCTCATTACCCATTATCTCACTTACCATGGCAACAGAGAACAGATTATTCCTTTTCTCTTTTCCAAGAGCTTTACGTGTACTTGCCAGCTTCCTCTTTCCCCTTCTTATCCTCCACCAGTTCAGATTCTGCAACCTCGTTTCCCTCAGCCTCTCTGGGCAGGTTGTTTTCCAGCCCTTGCTTTCCCCTGGCCTTCTGTCAATTGCCTTGTTTCCTTAGTGGGGCAGGACCCAGGCAGGGATGCCGTTATTGCAGCTGAGGTTTTATCAGCACTGCTGGACCATGAGATTTCTTCCACTATCTCAAGCTGTACTCCAGCACGTGTATTATTAACTCCTGTTCTCCCTCCCCAGCCCTTGTCTGCATTGCTGTGGTCTAACCCTTGCCCAGGAACCCATCCTCACACACAGCAGGATGAGCTGTCCCTGCACCCATCAACGCAAACAGGGCATCAATCAGGGAGAAATCACTTTTAATGTTGACATCCCTGTCGCGTTCAGCCTCTACAAAACTACGGACCGGTCAGTGCTGACCTGGAGGCTTGGCACAAGCCTGCCTTTTGCAGAGGATGGTCAATGCAGCGTGGAACAGCTGGTCATGGGGATGTGCTGTGCTCCCATGCCGGGCTGCAGTGATGTTGGTGTGCAGTGCGGCTGTGCATGGCACTGGGCACGGCACAGACGTATACTGGGGCCCTGAGCTATGGGTGGCACCCCCCAAATAGCATTGTCTCCTTATGGTGGAGAGCACGTATGTGCAGTGCCCAGCACGAGGGGGCTCCAGGCCTCGCAGGATGGGGATGCGCAATGATGCTGAGGGTGCTGTGGCTTGGGCTGCCCCTCCCTGTGCTGCCCGCAGGGAACGCTTCTCCCCCTTTCCTTTCTCCACCTCTTCCTTGAGACCAGGTACTACCAGGGAGCAGCTGGGCCGGGGCCCTCGGGCTCCAGCAAGCTGCTTTGTGCCACTAGATGCTTCAGTCCCCGCAGTGTGTCCTTTGGCCTGGGGATGGAGCTCTGCAGTTCTGCAGGGAGGGGCGGCACGAGCAGACGGGCAGAGCGAGTGCAGACCTGCTGCTGCTGGACAAGGGCTTTGCGGTAGGAGACCACCATGCTGCAGACCTGGAAGACATGCGCAGTCCAGTGCGGGTGGCTGGAGAAAAAGAATGAGTAGGGGCCTCACACTCTCCCTCTCTCTCTCTCTCTCTCTCTCTCTGCCCTCACCACCCTATGGGTGCCTGGGTTCTGTTGTCGCAGCCTTGGACCCTGCTGCAGCCCCTTTTATGTGTATGCCCGCACAGGGCTGCCCATGCCTATTGCTGCTAAGCATAGGGTGGGTCTTTCTGCACCCTCTATCATTTGGTTTTGCTGTTTGAACAGCACAAAACTTGATTTTGCAGTGTGAAAACCAACCTCCTGCTTGCTTGCAGGAGCAAAGGGCAGGTTCCTACCTGGGGTCCACGTGGGCCTCCAGCACCGTGCTCTGGCCACGCTGCTGCTCAGGTGATCAGCGGGGCGAAGTTGGAACTCTCTTCTGGCATCTGCTCACCCTCTGGTGACTGCCGCTGCCTGCGCTCACCTGCAGCAGCAGCACAAGTGGCTGCTGGGCCTGGGGTGCTCGGGCTGGAGCAAGCTCTACATGCATTGGGCATAAGGGTGCAGAGCACGTAGCTCAGTCACTCACTCAGTGATCTCAGCAGCCTCTTGCCCAAAGTCTCCTCGGAACTGCTGGGAGAGGAGCCGCTCCCGACCTCCCTTCCTGGGGACTCTGCCTCCAGCCCAGGGCCGCAGCACTCCCTGTCTGCAAGAGCCCAGCCTGCCTGCTGTGCCCTGGGGCAGCCCGAGCCCCCACTGCCCCTGAGCTCTGCCCCCAGCCAGACTCACCCTGCTGCTCACCACCATCCTGCTGCTCTGCCAACTCCTCCTGGATGAAGGGGATGGCCTCCATGCGCAGGCACACAGAGTCACTGGGGCTGCGCTGACCTTCAGACCGGCTGTTCTTCTCGATCAGGAGGGTGGTGGTATCCTCTTTAGGTGTTTGTGGGGTTCCCCGAACTGTTGAAGCCTTTGTTGAGTCCCTGTCAAAGGCTTCCACATCGGGGGACTGGGGCGAGCTGTCCATGCGGCTGGCCACCAGCGCATTCTGGTACTGCTGCCGGGTCACCTGGCACACAGAGAGACATTCACACGGCTCTGCGGGCAGCAAGGTGCTCCAAGTGATGCAGGGGTGGCACAGCTCACCCAGCCATACCTTGACAAATTGGACATCACAAAGGATGTGCACGGAGTAGTCGGGAGTGTAGATGTTGTTGCTGCTGCTGTAGAGCTGCGTGGTGCTGCCCCCATAATCATTGTGCTCCCGGTTTGGGGACTCAGAGCGGTTGAGCCCGCTGCACCGCGAGGGGGACCGGTTCACTGGGGAGACGTGGGAGGCAGAGAGAGGGGAGAGAAGAAGGGAGAGGACATCATGCATAGTCAGGTATCCTTGTTGCACTGAGCGGCTGTGCCCCATTGGCTCATCCATCCCTGGAAGAAGCACTTGGGGCAGGAGACCTCCACCCAGCTGTGGGGCAGCAGTGGCCACCCCACCTCCTGCCGTCCCCTTGTCATCCTGCCCCCCAGCACCCTTCTTCTGCTTTCCCTGTGCCACCCCATGCAGGGTGCAGTGCTCTCAGGGCCAAATGTGTCTGCTGCAGGGTGTCCCACAAAGCAAGCAGGGCAGCACACTGACCAATGGCATGTGATATACAGCGTGATAGATTTTGTCTGGCCAGTGATTTATTAGGGAACAAAGGCAGCTTGCTCCTCACACAGGTGACATCAACATATCGCTGACTTTGCTCTGCTGCTAAAATGCCCTCCTGTTTTCAGTTCCCAGAAAGCAAGCTCAGCAGGGCAGCATGCATGTGGAGCTGTGGCTAACCGCGGTCAGCAGCAGCAAGCAGACAGGAAACATAAGCACCACATGCAGGAAATTAAATTTATGGGAAACGCAAAAAAAGCCCAATCCATTTAAGGCTCTTGTTTCTCCCCACCCCCTTCTTTATGGTCTGAGGCAGGTGAGGCACCTGCAGGGCTGACCGTGCCCCTGCCCAAAGCTGGGTGCCATTACCTGGAGAGCCAGCCAGGGAGTCCCCTCTGCTGAAGGCGAAGGTACGGGACACTGAGACAGGCACTGCAGGGAGAGGTGTGGGAGGGCAGGGAGGGAAGATATAAGAAAGAGCACATACCAAGAGGAAAAATAAAGACATAATTATTCACCAGGCTGGGCCCCAAACTCCCTGCTCCTCCCCCAGTGACTCTTCTTTGTGTCATCCCTGGACAAAAATCTAATGCAAATAAACATCTGAGCACAGGCAGCAGTGCTGAGTACTGACAGAGAAGCTTCATCCCGCTGGGAGCAAAAGTCCAAGTGATAGCAGTGGAGAAATGTGCCTGACCTCCTGCTTTGCCCTGCTCCAGGCTTCACACCTGCCCTGGCCATCAACACCAATAAGGGAGGGTTCAATAAGGGAGTTGGATAACTGGAGTTAATTAATAACCAATTGCTAAATACCCAAGAGTTGGCATTTGCTCAACATGTCATTTCTCCACTGAGCTCTAGAGCAGAGCTGGAGCTGCTCAGTTGGGAGCACACCCACTGCCCCTCCAGTGCCACGAGAGGTGCCCCTAAATACCTACGCAGGAAGGAGGATCCCGCCAGGCTGCCCACTTTCCGCACATCGTTATCTGCAATGACAACAAGGATGCATGAGCTGCACAGGAAGGGTGCTGTGTGCATCTCACCCTTGTCCCACAGTGAGCAGAAGCGAGGGCAGGGCTGGAGAGCCCACAGAGCCCTTACCTGAGGAGACGACAGCCATGATGGCAGGGACTCCATAGTAAGTGAACGCCCCGTTCTCAAAGCGCAGCCCTTCCTTGCCAACCTCCACCTCCACTTTTCCCTGGAAAGAGGAGGGAAACCCACTCAGAAAGGCCACCCTGTGCCACCCTGTGTCAACCCATGTCGACGCGTGCCACCCCGCACCGCTCTGCCCCACACCTGCAGGATGAGCACAAAGTAGTCGACAGGGCGGTTGCGCTGGTAGAGGTAATGCTCTGCTGCCTTCTTGTTCTTGCGGTCATACTTCAGCTCCTGGATGACATTGGGGTGCTTGAGGAGCCGCAGCAGGATTTTCTCGGAGAGGTACGGGGACTTGAAGGGCTCCACCTCTATGAGGAGGCAACACAGGGGTGCTCAGTGGGGCTGGGGGACAATGTGGGGTGCTGGGAGCCCACCTGCCCACAGCACTTGCACCTCAGTGCACACTGAGCCGAACTCAAGGCCATCGCATCCCATTTCTCCCCCAGGCTAAGGGTACCTGTAGCCATGAAGCGATGTGTCGCCAGCAGGAGCTGCGGGGAGATCTTCACCTTCATCTCACTGTCCGACAGCCTGAAGATGGAGAAGTCCTGGGGCTTGCGGCCCCGGTGGGGCACGCGTTCCTTTTTCCGGTTGTCTGCTGTGGGCAGAGAGTGGAGGTTAACCACAGAGGCACACTGGCTCACATCGCGGCGGGGCTGCAGAGGGGTGGACAAACCATGCTGGGCAGCACCTGGGAGGCAAAGCATGCTGCTGCCTTCGGATCAAGGCTGGGGCTGGTCTGCCTCCAGCACTAAATGTTCCTTAACATTGGACCAACTTTCTCCATCATCCTTGTCTGGGGAAGGACGGCAGTTTGCTTTGCCCCTTTCCTACCCACACCTCTGCCTGTCTGTGGGCTCCCACCCTGGCTCCTGCAACCGCAGTAGCTGCTCCAGGACACTAACTGTACAGATCCGTCTCATCCAGGATCTCGGATTTGATGATCTCCTCAATGACATCCTCAAGGGTGACAATGCCCATCACCTCGTAGAACGGGTCTCCTTCCCCTTCGTTGTTCACCCGCTGCACGATGGCCAGATGGGACTTCCCTGCAGGGGGAGAGCAGACAGTGAGATCTCCACCAGGCCAGAGGCATCCTGGCACCATGGATCAGTGGGACGGGTCTGGTGGGACAGGGACAAGGCCACAGCCACACCTCAAAGCTGTTTCATTGCCTGAACCAGCTGCTCCCTCCACCAGCTGCACCTTGCTTATCATGGCCTCACTGGCATGAGAAAGCTCCAATGGAGGAAGGAGACAGCATCCTCCAACACAGAAATATGAGCGTGTCTTTGGGTTCTACTGGTGTGTCCTCCCCCCCCCCCCCCCCCGTGTTTGCTCATTCTGTTGTTAATTATTTTTCCTACCAAATAGCCAGGATTAGCTCTCCCACTATCCATCACTGTCTGGACGATACTAATGCCTCTCCTAAAACACAGGCAAAGCCTCCAGCCTTTCACAGTGGCAGCTGATTTTAATGCAGAAATACATATGTTTGTTTGCAGCTTTCAGCTCATCTCCTGCAGAATTCTTGGGCGAACCATCTGGACATGGAGCTTGAACACTTTGCAAGCCATCAGCTTACATGAGAACATCTTCTCCAAACCCTGCCATGATGGCACCACATTACCTGGACCAGAGCTTTCCTTCGGCTGAAGCGACGGTGACCCCTGCACAGCAGTACCCGTGGTTCCCAATCACAATGTCACCCCCAGTGAGCTGGTGGCCATGCTGACACACTCTCAGCTTTCTTGCTTTTGGCACCCTTTGAGCATCACTATCTGTGTTCACATGTCCAGCTCTCTGTAAGCTGTTTTCACTTGCTCAGCTTCTCCTTTCCTTTACTGTCTGTTCTGGTCTCTGCTCCTCAGCAGCTCACCTAGAACCCAGTCTCCAAGCCCTGTACAACCTTCGGGTTTCCAGCTCAGACCCACCAACAGCACTGCTCTGCTGACTTCCTGCAGCTCCTGAATGGGTTCTGAACCTCTTGTTTTGCTGAAAACTAAAAACATCCTTCATCAGCACCACATCCACCAGCTTCCTTCCTGCTTGTTCTCCATCTCCCTGGGGTCTTCCCTTACAGCCCCCTGTGCCTGCAGCATGGAAATCCTAACCCTACCACGGGTACTGCAGGATCCTGAGGGAAGCTGAAAACACGCTTTTCTTCCCCCAAAACCCAGAGCTGATCTCCTCAAGCAGCAGTGGTTACCCACGATGGGACAGGGATGGGCAGTTCCCTCATGGGGAACAGGCGACCTTCCAATAACCCTGCCCTGGATCTGGGACAAGCAAATGATGTTTCTCAGACAGAGATCAGCTTTATACATTGCTCACATTAAAGTTTGGGCATTTTCCACAGGATAAATTCCCTCCTCCTCATACCAAGCTTTTATTGCAAGATTTCAGAGAGCAGCTCACCACCTCCCACGCCTACAGAACTAGAAACGAGAACATTGCACCACAGCAAGTAGCAAGGTTTTTCTTCCCAGAAAGCTGGAGATGCACTTTAAAAACCCAAATCAATAGCCTGGAGGTGCTGAACTTTCAGTGTGTTCCTTGGGCCAGGCTATTTCCCCCATTGTGCACAGCAGTTTGTGCACACTGTGTGTTCTGTGGGTAGTAAAGCAACATGGCTCGAGACTTGAAAAGCAAAAAGAAGCCGAGTTGGCTGCAGCACAGCAGCAACAGCTACGTTTCATCTCAGCAAAGTCCAACTTTTGAAAGCAGCTCCTTTGCCAAACCCCACTCCCAAGCGCTGGGGCCATCTGCTCTCCTACGAGCCCTCGGGTGAGTACAGAGAGGGGAGAAGTTATTTCTTTTGGCCCAGAGCTCATTGTTAATGACATTTACATGCAACCCAAAACCACCAGGCCCTCACAAAAAGCTTAGGTGCTACTTAAAGGCAGTCAGAGAGTAATGGAGGCCATTCTTCTTTTGGCCAAGTACCTCCACCGATGCTGTAATTTACAGAGAAACGGGACTCCAGCCCCATGCTCACACAGCAGCTAATCAGATTGCTTAGAGAGAACCCGGCACCATTAGGCTGGGAGGGTCTGACCACACTGACGCAGAGCCAGGAGCATTGTCAGACCACTCAGGAGTTTCACAGAAAATAAACACTCAGAGCTGTGCTATAAACCCCCAGCTCTGCAGGCAGACACGCAGGTGAGCAGCACAGCAGGTGCCCAGCAGTGGACTGGGCTCAGCCCCCACTCCTCCACAGCTGCACCCAGCTTTTCCTTTGGGTCTGGTTTCCCAGCTGAGGGAGATGACCTCATTTTCAAAGTGCTGCTCTTGGAACAGACCTTAAAATTTGGCAGCGAGGTGCCTTGCCTGTGGCTTGGGTGTGCAGTTACATGTGGGAGCTGCTGTGCTCACCCAGAGGATGGCTGGTGGGTATAGGAGCAGGTATGAGGGCTGGAGCTGGGCAAAGTAGAAGCTGTGTCAGAGGCAGGGTGATATAGGGACAGTGCAGGGGGTAGCAGCTCTTCTCCAGCATCATCCTGCAGGTTTGCTTCAGTGGGAGTGCAGTCAAAGGAGATCAATCACTCAACAAGCTTGATCTAAAACAGCTTTAAGAGCTGTGAAGCTGATTCCAAAAGCTGCATTATTGTAACCACTGCTTGATGGCTCCGGTGGAATGAGTTATGAGGGCTAACAGCCCCACTGCTGCTGTCACATGTGGACTTCATGGAGGTATCACTGATGCAGCAGTGAAGCACTTGAGAATCAAAGCTGGTTTGGCAAATGCTAGAGCAAATGAACAGCTAACTTCATGTGTGCAAAGGGCTGCTCTGTACAGGAAGCCCATAGGTGACTGAGTGCCTGCTCAGTGTGGATGCAACTGTAGTGAATTCTCTATGAGCTACGCAAAAGCTGCTCTTTTCAGTCAACAGCTATGCCGAGAAGTTCATGCCTTAACAGTGCTGAATTACACAGCTAAAGCTTCTAGAAGGAGCTGATACCTGAACAGAAATCTGAAGCCTTGTGCCCAGTTTTAGGAGCCTTGATTTCTGGTGATAATGGATCCACTCCAAAGTGTCCTTCCTAATGGGAGAACATAGTCTGAGCACATGGAAATGCCTTTGCTTGCAGGAAAGAAAGTGCTGTTGGCTGTAAATATAGCCCAGGATCCTTCCTTATTGTTTTTTATGTAAGTGCTCTGCCAGAGGAATGCTGAAGATGCCTTAGTGTCATCTCTTGTTCCATGAGATGAGCACTAAGCAGGTAACTTACTTCTGTGCATCAGGGTGATGTGTGGGCACCCGAATCTGTGAGGAGTCAGGGCTGTGAAAAGGGGAGAACCACACAACCTTACCTAGCCCAGGCCTTCCTTGGAGATGGGAACTCCATCTACATCCTTCTGTTTCTACTGGAGCACAAAAGTCTCTTGTACTCTGCTCTGGTGCTTTTCCTAATCCTAGGGAGAACTTGGGGAAAGACGGGGGCATGAGCTTTTTGGAGCAGCTGATGTATTATGGTTGGCAAAACAGATGGAGAAGAGCAAGAGGGAGACCAGAGCAGACACAATCTCATCTTCTATCAGCTGTATGTTGGCCTGCTGAGTATGCTGCTCCCTGCCCACAAATGGGAAACTCAAAACTTAAATATTTCCAAAGGGGCAATGCAGAATGTTTTTTAGAGGTGTCCTTGTTGTAGGCCACTTTATTCCTACCCATGAGGCCAGGAGGGAGGTGGCAGCTGGGTGTCCCATCCCCCCCCCCCCCCCCCCCCACCCCTGAAGGTCCCAGCTCAGCGCTGGGGCAGGGAGCAGCACAGCACTCACACAGTGAGGCTCAGAGCAGCGTTTTTTGGGGGAAATGAGACTTGCAGGCGGAGCTGCAGCATGATTCACCACCAGCAGCTTTTGTGTAGCAGCACCTCACCCACTTGCAGCCTGGCAGCTCAGGGTTCCTGTAGGCTCTGTGCTCACACAGCTGGAATATGGGCACTGCCCCACCAGGATGCCCAATAACTGTGGGTTCAGGAGGAGGGCTGCAAGAACAACAGCAGCACTGATCCCAGCTCCTGGCACACATAAGCACCTTTCTCAGCTCTTTTCGATTTGCAGACATCTAACAGAGGCTGTGGAGTATTTATAAAAGCAAAGACAAACCCTGGGGCAGAACTGTTCCCTGCTCAGCAGGAAGCTCACTGCTGGAGGATTTACTTTTAGCAGCTTTTAAAAGGCACCAAACCATCAGAGAATAATTGGAGCTGCACCTCAGCCTCCGGCCTGTGGAGAGATGATGATGGCATGAGCAAATTTCCACTGCTCCTATGCTAGAGGAAGGTGACCTGCTGAAAGATGCCACTTCTGCACACAGAACTCCCCCTAGGAAATGTGCCAGCAAAATCCATAAATGACTTTTAATAGAGAGAGACTGTGACTTCCCCAAAGCCACCTACAGAGCAGGGAGGTGCAGCTGGAGGAAGGGCTCCCCGTGGCTGCAGGGCTGCAGGTATTGCTGTGGCTGCCTGCTGGGGATGGGGGGAGCAGGTTGTGCTGACATGGCATTGCATGCTGCCTGTATGCATACAGCTCTCCTCCTGGCTCTGTTCTCCCGAGGGCAGGTTTCTCTTAGTGGAACCTCATCTGCCCCTCTGCATTGTTTTGCTTTGCTAAACTTGGTGCAGCAACCTGCAGCTGATGGCCTGCCCAGGTAGGATCACACAGTGAGGGAGAAGGAATGCACTGGGTAAACAGGGATAATGCAGTGTGAGAGCAGCAAGCCAGAGGGGAGAGAAAAAGGACAGAGCTGAGGGAGGTGTGAGAGAGAGTTGCAAAGCACTGCATTTAATCATACACTGACATTTTCAGTAGGAACAAATGTTTGTGTACTATGGCAAGGAGTTCAGGCAGGGAAACTGAGCGCTGCTTTTGCATTATGCAAAAACTGACATTATAGATGTAGGGAATGTGGCAGAACATTAATCACTGCTGAAACACAGATCTGGAAGTAAATATTGCTATCCAGGAAGGGAAGATTGAAAACCTGGTGGGTATAAGCATGGTAACAACCGAAAGAAACCAGGGATAGAGTAACTGTTAATCATGGGAGAAGGGAAAGACAGTTAGGAAGGAGAGGTCGCTGCAGGAGTTTGTTGGGGATGGAAGTGCTTCTCGTTGGTTGGGACTTTCATTTTCTAGAAAGAGGCTGGATCCTAACAGCGGGAGCAGTTGCTGTCCTGCAGGCACCTGGGATGTGTGAAGTGCTGAATGCCCTCATTAGCTGCTCACTGAGCCAACCAGCCCGCTTGCTAATTAGCAGAGGTGTCACAGAAGACCTGGAAGTAGAAAGCAACCTTGACTGGATCCAACAAGATACTTTGCCATAATTCAAATGGACACAGAAAATGAGACAGTGATGAAGTTTCTTAATAACAAATGGGGAATCTTTATTTTAGAAAGTAAGTAGTCGAGTGAACTGGGTTGGAGGCAGCTGGGAGTCAACATATGCAGCAGTGCAGGAGCTGGAGCCTTTGAAACTGAGAGAAGAGTTAGGAGGGACTCAAGTCCGGGCTGGGGGCAACCATCTATAGACATGAGGTATTGGGGGTGAATGAAGGGCTGAAAATAGGGGAAAGATGCATTAGAAGAGACCAGCAACACCAGGGGATAAGAACATGGTGGAGGGGAAGAGCTGGAACTACTACACACCGAGCTGGGTTAGATTGTAAGACCAAAAGCAGGAGTTCTCAGCCACGTGGTTAGAAAACACAAGGAGAAATGACAGAGGAGTAGAGAGAAGACTGAGGGACAGCTCTACAAAGGAGCTGCAGCAAAATGCCCCAGAAGACCGTGACGGCAAACAGATGTGGGGAAGGAAGAGCCTGAATCAAAATGCCAGGAGTTTAATGGAGCAAAGCAGCAGAAGGTAAAGAGCCTTCACTAGAGATGGGGGACAAGTGTGGGGAGAGCTGGTGGCAAGGTGTGTGAGTGCACTTGTCACTTGAGGGAGTGACACACAGAAAACACCTTCAAGGTGGAGGGGCAAGGAAAGGGCAGGGAGCTAAGCAACCACAGGTCCGTTCCTATGGGTCTATTGATCCAAGGGGTACCAGGCTGTCGAACAAGTCTGGAAAGAGAAGTAGCTGAATGCGTCAAAGTAAATCAGATAAAGTGCAGGGAGGTTGAGGTGCCGAAGTCATCCGACATCCCAGGGAACAGCTGACTCTGAGCAAGGCAGGGGTGGGGAGATCTCAAGTGAACTTTGTAACATATATGCAGGAAACCAAAGTGTAGAAAGAATTGTAAGGCATACGGTGCTTGGTGCTGTACAGAGCTCGTCATCCTGTGTCCCCTGGAGGTGGTGGGGATGCAGAGATGACCTGCATGTCCCCATGTGCCCTCCTGGTATGCAGAAAACCGGTCTGCCGCTGCCCCCCCAGCTCTGAGAACCAGCAGGGGATGACTCAGAAGCTTTCTCTGTGTGGCATGGAGCAGATTGGCCCTGCTCACATGATCAGCTCTGCTTGTGGCAGAGCAGCCGCAGGCAGCTGGGAGCTGTGTTACATAACACAGGCTGGCATTGCTGCAGCCATTTCTTAAAGGTTCGCTCATCGCGGTGTGACGTACTGAGCAACACACAGCAAAACTCTCATGGTTCCCAGCGGGGGAAAAACCACATGCTGTGTGTATTCTCAAGGTAGAGTTAATGAAACACAGCACAGCCTTGCTGGGGCTGCTGGCAGCTGCATTATGAATACTGCCACAGCTGAATAGAAAGCAGAGCTCTTTCTAGAGGTTTAGGCTGGTTTTCTTCCTTTAAACCACATGCTCAGAACCACTCTCTAGATCTGCTTCTCCCTGCTAAGCTGAAAACATGAGAACTGAGTAATGAGATGTCATCTGCCCCACATTCCCCTGTGCAGAATAGAGTGATGAACAGGGGAGTGGGCAGGCACCGAGCCACTCTGCACCACCCTGATTCCCTGCAGGATGTCTCATCCAGAGCACAGCAGCCTCCAGTGCCAAAGGCTCTCATGACCTCGATAGTACCATAGGCATAGCCACACTGCAGGCCTCAGTCCCCCCAGGGCTGTCTTGCCAGCGGACTCCAAGTACATGCAGGGCCCGACTCCCCCCAGTACCTGTGGTATCTGCTGGGTCCTGTTGGAGGGTGACACTGGGTGGACTGAGCGGGGACTGGAGGGGATACAGGGGCAGCCCAGGGGTGGCAGCCCTGCAGCCTCACCCTTCTTGAACTCCTCGAGCAGCGTGTCGAGGCGCGTGTCATTGAAGACGCAGTGGAGCGGGCGGCGGTAGAAGCGGGTGACGGTCTGCAGCGGGGTGCAGTCATCGGGGTCAACAAAGGCCAGGTCCTTGACAAAGAGCAGGTCGACGATGTTGTCACGCCGGTCACCCTCGTAGACGGGGATGCGCGTATAGCCGGAGCGAAGGATCTCAGAGACGGTGGCGAAATCCAGCACGGCGTCGGCGCGCAGCATGAAGCAGTCGGCCAGCGGCGTCAGCACGTCCTCCACCACCTTGGTGCGCAGCTCCAGCGCTCCCTGCACCATGGCCAACTCCTCCCGCACCAGGTCGCCGTGGGGCCCGGCGGCGCGCAGCGTCTCCAGCAACCGCTCCCGCGTGGAGAAAACGCTGAGCTCCTGCCGGAGCGCCCAGTCCAGCAGCCGGCTGAGCGGGTAGCACAGCGGGAAAGCGGCCAGCATCAGCAGCCGGGTGAGGCACAGCGTGCGCGACGCGATGGCCAGCCCGTGCCGCGAGCACACCGAGTAGGGCAGCACCTCGCCGCCCAGGAAGACGGCGGCCGCGCACAGCAGCACCGGCAGCCACGGCGCTCCACGCGGCCCTCCGCCAGCCGCCGGCCCTCCGCCGGGCAGCGACGCGCACAGCCAGCCGGCCAGCGCCGCGTTGGCCCCCGCCTGGCCCAGCAGCAGCGTGCACAGCAGGTAGGTGCCTCCGCCGCCGCGCACCGCCTGCACCCGCCGCGCCTGCTCCCGCTCGGCGGCCGAGCCGCTGTTGCGCAGGACGCGGAGCTCCAGCGGGTCCAGCGAGAGCAGCGAGAGGCGCAGCCCGCTGAACAGCGCCGACAGCCCCAGCAGCAGCAGCGCGCCCAGCGCCCGCAGCCAGCCCGCCTCGGGCAGCGGCAGCAGCCAGGCGCCCAGCGCGGGGGAGGCCGGCCGCACCCGCAGCAGGAAGCCGCCCGCCGCGCCGTGATGCGCCCACGCCCGTCCGTCCCACGCGCACAGCGAGAAAAGCCGCCCGCCCGGCGCCGCCGCCGCTTCGCCCTTGCGCGGCTCCCGCACCCGCACCTCGGCCAGCGCCGAGCCCGCCGCGCCGCCCGAGCGCAGCGGCCCCACCACCTCCACGTCCGAGGCCCAGGCGCTGCGCTCCCGGCACCGCTCCGCCGGGCCCCGCGCCGCTTTCCCCCCCTCCCGCCGCCGCCGCCGCCTCCTCGATGAAGACCAAGCGCGGCTCCCTCTCGCCCGCCGGCCCGCGGCTGCCGTTGCCCTCGGGCTGCGGCTGGAAGTAGAGGCGCAGCAGGAAGCGGCTGCCCTCGGCCGCCTGCACCGCGCCGCCCTCCAGGGACACCCGGCCCGGTGCCGTGTCCTCGGGCCGCAGCCCCAGCAGCCAGGCGGCCCCGGCCGGCGGCCGCGGGGACAGCGAGAAGAAGAGCAGCAGCACCGCGCCCCGGCTCCGGCCCCAGCCCCAGCCGCCGCCGCCGCCGCGCCCCGGGCCCGCCGCCGCCATGCCGGCACCGCAGCGCCCGCACCGCACCGGGACTGCAGCGGGGGAGCCGGCGCGGCGCGGCGCGGAGAGGAGCGGAGCGGAGCGGCGCGGCGGCACACGTGGGCCGGGGGGCGGGCAGCCGCCGCGCCACGTGCGGTCGGAGCCGGCCCGAGGGAGGGGCGGGGGCAGCGCTACCGGGAGAACACGCGTGGGGAGCGGTGGGGTGCGGGGTTCGGCAGTGGGGTGCCACGGAAACGTCCGTCCCCGCTTCCATCCGTTTAGCGTTCCCTGGCTAAGGAACGAACGGAGCGCCCTGTAATGAAGGTTTATTTTCATTTCTGTATTGCTGTGCCTAGAGCTGGTGGAGAGTGTGATGCGCAAGGAGATCTGACAGCTTCAGAAGTGGGTGCTGAAGGAGTTACCCATTTGGGAAGCGTTAACTCTTGCTAGCAGGTAATCTCGTCTTGAAACTGTTGGGTCTTCCCTGGACTAACATCCAGGACAGTCTTGAAACAGAGAAAAAAGTCACTGCTGACATTTGTGATGGGCTCACTAACGGCAAAGCAGGACGCCTGCCGGAAAACATCAGAGTCCCCCCAAATTCTCTGAGGTTGCAGGGAGGGCACGCAGATGCACAGCACGCCGAGGCATTCCTGCCTCCTTTTCCATCCTTCTCCAAGTCTGCTGGGGAAGCTGGAGCCACCTGCAATAGCCACTGCCCATTGCCCGTGTTCCCAGCAGAGCAGAGCCGTGTGACACCAACGGGTCAGTGCCAGGAGTCCCACGAGCACTGTGCTTTTGTCTCTGGTAGGATACACTCTTCCCCATCTCCAGAAGAGGCAGCTATTCTATTCTATTCTATTCTATTCTATTCTATTCTATTCTATTCTATTCTATTCTATTCTATTCTATTCTATTCTATTCTATTCATTTTTTTCCCCGAAGTTGATGGGTTCCCCAGGATTCCAGTGGCTGTGTGCTCGCTCCTTCTGTTAAGCAGGTACCCGCAGCACGTTCCTTCCCTCAGTCTCCTGGTCCCCCGCGCTCCCCGGCCGCTGATCCCGACTTATGCTCAGGCCGCGGCGTGCGGGAGGAACCACCAGGTGGCAACCTCTCTCCGTGCTGCTGCTGCGGGCTTTGGTGGCTTTTCCACCCTTCGTTCAGAAGCAGGAGCAGACGCAGCTTGCTAGCTTGCTGCCTACCAGCACCGCTCAGTGCACGCTGGCAGAGCCGCCCCATGCATTGGAGGGGCAGCTTCCCCCTTTGCTGGAGGCACAGCATTGCTGACCTCATCAGGATCACAGCTCGTGCATTGACATGGAACAAAGTAACCAGAGTGCTGGGACCCAGCAGTGAGCTGCAGGGCTGGGTGTGACAAAGAGAGCAACCTGAAGACAGGGGATTGCGAAGCCTCAGTGACAATAGCTTTGGAAAAATACGTGGTCAGGGGGTGTAAATATGCAGAGGAGAAAGAATGCTCAGTTTGGGATGAGCTGCCCTGGTTCTGCAGCCATCTGTTGCGCTAAGCTCCATCTAGCTCAGGCCGTAGCTGTGCTCTCACCAGATGTTAGCTTACATGAGCTGCGTGTAAGAGTGAACTGGTGCGAGAGCTGTGGCCCGATGTGCTTTCAGTAGGGTCTGACCTGCAGCAGTGACGACGTGCTAGCTGGCCTCTCGCTGCGGGGATGCGCTCCAGAAGTCGCAGGTGTGTGGCTGGAGCTTGGTCAGTGAGTCAGGATAGGAAATATCTTCCAAAGCTCCAAATAAGACAAAACAAACTGAGCTTTAGCACATGCTCAACTGATTGAGCCTTTGGCAAAGTATGACATGAATTTCCAGTGCTCTCACTGAGGCTGCATCTTGCCTGCTGCGTCCTTCGGCGCCAGTCCTCCAGAACAGGGTGAGGAGCTGCCGTGGGATGGCCGTGGGGATGGAATCGTTAGCAATTCCAGATCATGATGGGAAACAGAAGGAGTGAAGAAAAGCCGGATTGATCTGTTTATTTATTTATTTTCTTCCAGAAAGTGGGAATAAAGCTACGAGCGCAGAGCTGGCTGCTCATGGAATATCTGCAGCGTGATTGGCACTAATGCTCTGCAGCCAGTGGGAGAAGATACGTTACCCAAGTAAGTGAAATGAGCACTGAGATGTGGGTTATATGATAACTTCTGAAGCAGAAGGAATAAGACCTCAGGCAACAGAGCTCCAAACAGCGCGCTTTCTTTTTTCCATTTCTGAGCCCATGGTGTTCAATTAACCCCTTTTCTCTGTGCTACGTTCTCTATTCCACAGGCTTGCAGAGCTTTACCCACCCTTTTGGCTGATGACATGTTAAACGCTTGGTTTGCAATCATCAATTTTCTCCTGAACTGATACCCAAAGTTCTGCTGTTTTGATTTAAAGTGATTTCGAGTCTTTTAGTTAACAGTTAAGGACGGTCCTGTCCAAGAGAATCTAACTTGAGGAAGCCATGAAATTTAATTCATTTCTGCAACTTAAATATATAATCAGTGACATATGGGAATACTAAATACGGGGGGAAATGTCATTGCTTAAGTAAAATTTCTGCGTTCAGTCAAAATCCAGCAGTTGTAACATCAAACTGTAGTTTCCACTGTACAGGAAATAAAGCATCATTTTTTCAAGGAAAATAGACATGCAATTGCATGCCTGTTATGTTGCTTATATAGCTTCATGCTTAATTTTCTCCACGTTGCTGTTAGTAAAGAGCCAACAGAAGGGAAACTGAAGGGAGAAGGAACAACACGACACACCGAGCCTGCTGGAAAGTGCACAGGAGATGGCTGTGCTGGGAACACAGGCTCTTTTCCTGCTGTTGTCTCCATGCCTGGGCCAGGGGCACCGTGCTCCATGGGACCTTCTCCAGAGGGAGCTTTGCAACTTATGGTTACATGAAAGATTCTGATTTTTTTTCCTCCTCCCTCACCCCAGCAGTGTCTCCAAGAGCCTTTTGGCTGCTGCTTCTTCCGCTGAGCTCCAGCTCCTCATTGGTCTCCGCACACAGCCCCTTCCTCTCTTTCTGTAATTGCCTTGTTTGCTCCTCCAGCCTTGCACTTCATCCATCTTCCTATTTCCCCTCTCTGATCTACTCCTCATGGCCGCTTCCTTCAGTTTTGCTGCTGGAATGTGAAGCATCTCTCCAGAAAAATAGAAGGTCTCTGTGAACTTTTACCACCCCCCTGTATTCCCTCTCCTTCACCTCTATCATCTCCTCGCAGATGGTGGGACAAGGGCTCACATTCGTTCTCAGGCTTGTAACATTGGCGCGTTCCCTTCTCTTGCTTTTTTCACATGATGATGTGAAATGAGGATAATTCTGCCCGTTTCTCTGCTCCTCAGGGCTGGACTCAGTTTGAGGAAAGTGCTTTTGAGGCTGTTGTGATGCTTGGAACGCTGCTGTTGTGTTTGGTCCCCTGACTACGGCTAATTGCGGCCACATTTTCTTCTACTCAAGATAGGAAAGACAAAAGCTGAATCAGATGCAGCCATCGATTAGCACAGCTCTCGGGTCTGAAGGGCATCCTCTGCCTAACGGCAGCATTATACATCGAGATATTCCCTGCCATTATCTGCTTTTTTTCTTTTCCTTCTTGCTGAAGAGGCGCTGGGCAATGGGGGTTTCTGTCTGCTGGGAGGGCACCTGCCTCCCCAGTGCAGCCTTGTGGGAATCGCCCGTCTCAGCTTTCAGGAGCCCTGAAGCACCTGCTTGGAGGTGGGCACCTGGGAGCAACTTGTTCTCTCCAGGGGCAGCCCTGCAGTGTGGGCCCCCGGGTTGGTCAGACCACGCACTCAATCAGATGGATGAAGGGAAGGAAGAAAAGTTTATTCTGCTGGAGCAGTGGTACCAAGCTGCTCATGGCATAAAGTTACACAAAGAAAAAGAATACATAATTTATCATCAACTGCCTAAAATCCAGCTTTCTTTCTTCTGTGTCTTGTGTGTCTGCCTGCAAACCCACAGCCTTCATGGGACTGGTGCCTCCTTTTTTTCCCCATCCTTCTTTTTTATAGCTCTCTTAGTTAGGCAGCTAACGAGGGTGGGTTAACCCTTGAAGGAAAGCCCAACACCACCGTGCTATGGCCACATTTGGAGGTACCACTCTGTGCTCCTTCCACGCTGGTGATAATGCAGACGCAGCATTGCCAGATGTGCTGTCCGGCCAGGCGGTTGTGGTGATGGATGCCCTGATCCTTTCATGCAGGAAGGGGGAAGCTCTCCGTGGGTTTGCCTTCCGCATGCTGGTGCGGGGCTCCCCTCCAGCCAGGCTTCCTAGGGCAGACAGATGGTTTTGCTTGTTACAGAGCTTCACAGGACACCTCCATTAAAGAGCAATGCGCGGATACCGCACTAAATCAAGCTGCTGTCTATTCGATCAGGTGATACGTCGGCATGGTGGGAAATGGTTTCAGCAGCGGGGTTCACGCTGTGCAACACCAACCTTTAGGCACTGGTAACCTCAGGAGGTTGCATTCCAGACATTAGGTCTCTTGCAGTGAAATAGATGGACGCTGCAGTGCAGAAGAAGCAAAAAAAAAAACCTCAATAAAAAGAACTGGCTGTGTTGTTATGGAGTCTGATGACTGCTTTTAGCGTCCTTGCTCCTCTCAGAAATCATTTGGGGAGAACAGAAATCATTTGGGAAGAACTCGTATGTCAGGCCATGGTGCAGGGCAGGCGTTTAAGAGTCTGAAAAGAAAAGCTTTTGGGCAAATTGTCTACGAATAACATTCTTTATTTTCACTAGCTGAGTTTTCTCCTTGATGGCTTCTTTGAGAGCATCCATAACTCAGGTTTACTTGACAGCAATACAGAAACAGACATGGTTGATATCTTGGGAATCAAAGACATGACGATTTTTGTTTTTTAAAAAGGCTGTCTAGCTTGTTTTATCCTTTCTAGCCTAATGGAGGTTTGTTTGGTACAGCACATCCTCTGGCCATAATAACTTTCATCCTTTATGAGCAGACGTTTATTTTCTAGGGAACACAAAACGTCCCTCCTGAGGAGGTTTTCCCTATTTTCCTTTGGGCTGACATATACAGCTGGAGACCTCCACTTAATTCATCTTCTAGACTTAATTTATCTCCTCATTCTTTATTCCTTCCCTCTATCAGCCCTGTCGCATAGAGGTGGAACCCTTCCACAGCCGCTCGGATCATTTACAACAGCCACTTCCACAGGCAGTAGCGAGGCAAAAATCGAAGTGAGTACCTCTGATAACAACGTTAGCTGCAGATTTCAGTGTCTGTGAGCTGCAACTGACTGGGGGGGTGCCAGACATTTGCAGACACACACAACAAGACAGGCCCCTGCTCTGATCGGCTTGTAAATTAAAGGAAAGTACATTGGCAGGAGGAAGGGATGATACGACATGCTTTAAATAGTTTATTGGGAGCTGGAGGATTGCTGTTTATTTGGTGACGTTGGGAAAATATTTAATGTGCTTAAACTTAAACTCTTTATAGCAGTGCTTCTCCTCCTCCGGTTTTCTTTCCCAATGACTGTTTTGGAGATTAAAACCAGCAAGTTGAGAGTAGACGGAAAATAAAGAAACATACTTCCAGATCGACAGTTTTGAGCGAGCCAGGCTTTCGAAAGCAATTATGGTAACAGAAGAAAGGAGCGGCGCTTCGCACGGCGTGGCCAGAGCCGCTGCTGTAAGCTGAGCTCCGAGCGCCGCTGCGCTCCCGGAGAGACACCGGCGTTGGGGCCGCCCCGTCGGACGGCTCCGCCCGTGCCCCGACGGCAACGGCGGCCCCGACGGGAGCGCTGCCCGAGCCCTGCGGCCGCGGGTGGGCTGATCCCAGCGCCGGAGTCCGCCTTCAGAGCGGGGACGGGTTGCGAGGGGTGTTTCGTGCTAAGCATGTTTCTCCTTCGAAGTACCGTGTTTGTAACGGAGAAGGTTGAGCGGAGTAATTTGTTTTCTTTCTTGTCCTTCACTACGTAACACATCGGAGTTTCGTTTTGAAATAGAAGTGGGGGGAGAGATACTAACTTTCGGCCTGCAGTCACGGCGCTTATCGGCCAACAAATGCCAGTGAAGCTCTGCTATCTTTTGATCACACAGAAAACAAATAAGCAACAATAAAAAAAGATCAACAAAAATAAATCCCGCCAAACAAAATGATAATAATAAATCCGAACAAACAAAGGAGACAATATGGGAACTCTTGTCCCTCGTTCGGAGGTGACCCACAAACCAAACTACTGCAGCTCGGGGGCCAGCGAATTGCTATTGCAAACTGCGGCTGAAGCGTTCTCAGCCGAACACAACTTTCCAACCTTAAATTGCCTTCTTCCTGTCCCGGGATGCCAGGGCTTTGCACAGCTGAAATTGCACGGCCCTTTCCCCCGGATCCTCTTACTTCCACAGCGCTCCATCCCCACTGCCTGCCGCCGGGCACCGCGCGCTGCTCTTTGTCGCCGGGTGCTGCGACGTGATCCCCGCTCCCCGGCCGTGTCCCCCCAAATCCCATTTCGCGCACCTCCCGCCGAGCCCTCGCAGAGGCAGGGGTTGCCTCATCCTCCCGCCGGTACATTCCCCACCGCCCGCTCGGCTCGGGTCGGCCCTTCCGTGCGGCACACCGGGCCCAGGCGTCCCTCGGTGTTGTTTCCTCGCCTCTCTTCTCGCAGTCCCGGCCGCCCCCGGCCCCGGACTGCGCTGCCCGCAGGTGGGTGCCGTTCCCTCGCCGCTGGGGCCGGGTCCGTGACCAGCAGATGGAGCTGCGGGCCCCGGCCCCGAGGCTGCGGGCGCCGACGGCAGCGGGCCCGGCGGGCGCGGCACGGCTCAGCCCGGGCGCGGCCCCGTTCTGTCGCCGGGCGAATGCTGCCGGGGCGGAGCGCGACCGAGGCGGAGGGCCCAGGTAGGGCGCGTTACGGTGCTCGCCGGCGTGCGGAGCCCGGGGCTGACCCGGGAAGCGGACTCCGGCGGGCCGGGATGCCCGCTTGGGACGGGCGCTCGCAGAGGTGTGAGCCCCCACGGACCTCCTGCTCGATATCACCAACGACCGCTCGCCGGCGGCTCCCGTCTGGCGATCCCGGTCCTCCAGGCAGCGGCACCGGCTCTCTGACACCGAACCGCGGCGTTTTTTGCGCCATCGATGCGGCCGTTTCCGCGCCGGACGCGTCCTCCGTGACCCCTCGCCACGCTCCGCCGCGGGTCGAGTACCGGCGGGTCCCGAGGGCGGCGGAGGAGAGCAGCTGCCGTCCCAACCCCCGCGGGCCGCTTCCCCGCTGTATCCGAGCGGCCCCCGTGCGCCGGCCGGGCCGATCCCGGGTTCCGGCGCGAGGACTCCGCGCTCCCGCTGCGTCCGTCGCGTTCCGCGCTCAGCCTCGGTTCCCGCAGCCCAGCACCGCCACCCGAAGCGGGCCACCTCTCCGCCTTACCGCTCCTCGCTACCGAGCTCCCCGGGGTCCCGGGCTCCGATCCGGTTCGGTCCCTCCGGGTGCCGAGGCGAAGCGAAGCTCGGAGCCGGCGGGTCTCGGGAGGGCCCCGAGCCGAGGGGGTTAAACCGGGAGCCTCCCCTTACCTTCAAAAAGTTAAAAATGTCTGGAGCCTGCATCTCTTAAAGGGGCGGTGCTGGCTGCAAGGAGTCTTGGCACCGGCTGCGAGAAAGGCTGGTCAGGGGCGTGAGTTCCCCTCCACCAGCACCAAAACATTGCAAAAAAAGGCAGAGCGCCCCACACTTTAGATAAGGACAATTAGCCACCAGCGAGCCCCTGCAGACAGCGAGTTAATTAGGGGTTTCCTGCTCTCCGGCATGCCCTGTCCCAGCTCCTGCCCCCCCGGGCTCCTAGCGCTGATGGCACCTGGGCTGGCCCTCATGGCCACCTTCTCGCTGCCCTCCCAGGCCGGGGACAGGAGAGCGCTGCCGGTGGAGAAATCTCCAGGTGTGAAGGGAAGGACTCTCATTCTCCTTGATGTCAACACCAAGAGCCCTGTCAGGATAATCAGTGAGAATTTCCTCTCCCTGCAGCTGGACCCCTCCATCATTCATGATGGCTGGCTCGATTTCTTAAGGTAAGGCGGGAGCCCCCCCCGGCGCCCTCCCCGTGCCGCCCACCCCGCCGGGCTCCGCGCTGCCCGCGGCGCTCGTTGAGGTGGAGGGAGCGAGGCCATGGTTTCCATTAAGATGCACATGTTTGCAATGGAGAAAGCATTTCGGAGACTTATCAGTTATGACTGCAAAAATGTCGTGCTCCCCTCCGCTCCAACAACAACAACAACAAAAAGAAGAAGAAAAAAAAAAAAAAAAAAGAAGAAGCACAACATGGGGCTGAGGCAGCGCAGGGAGAAAAACCCCTGCACCGGGAACCCGCAGCAACGGGTGTCGGCCAGCTGCTCCCCGAGTTCCCCGCGCTCCCCGGTCTCCCGGAGGGCAGAACCGGGCTGCGCGTCGCGTTCGGTGCCGAGCTCAGCGGCCTGGAGGCACCGGGCCGGCCGGAGAGCACCGGTCCTGCTGGGTAAGTCGAGAAGGAAGAGCAGATCCTCGCTCCGAGGGTCCCGGTCGGTGCCGCCTCCGCCCCCAGGGAGCCGGGAGCCGGTGCCTGCGCTGCACTTGTCCGGGGGGTTCCGGGAGGGCAGAGCCGGGGTCCGCCGGCCTCCGGACCCCGCTGCCAGCGGGCGGGGCGGCCCCGTTCCCGCTGCCGAGGTTGAACCGCAGAGCCCCGCAGCCGGGCGCTGCTGAGCGGTGCCCGCGCCGCACCGCGCTGTGCTATGCGATCCCGATCCGCGCCGTGCCGGGCGGGGCGGCCGGGCCGCGGTGAGAGCTCCGGATCCCCGCACCGCGCTCCCTTCCCCCGCTGCGGCCGCCGGGCCCACCCCGCACCGGCACCGTTCCGTAGCTTTCAGCCCGCTCTTCTCCCCGCAGCTCCCGGCGGCTGGTGACCCTGGCGAGGGGCCTGGCCCCCGCCTTCCTGCGCTTCGCGGGCAAGAGGACGGACTTTCTGCAGTTCCACAACGTGAAGAACCCGGCCAAGAGCCGCGGCGGGCCCGGCCCCGATTATTACCTCAAGAACTACGAGGACGGTGAGCGGGGCCGCGGGCCGGGCGGGGGGCGGGCGCGGTTGCGGGGGCTGCGGGCACCGCACGGTCCCGTTCCGCTGTTCGGGCTCCGCGGCACCGGGCGCGCCGTGCGCTCCGCCGGGCAGCGCCGTACCGGGCGGGGGCTTCTCCTTCCCTTCCCTCCCCTTGCCGGTGCGTCCGGCGGAGGAACAAAAGGCCCGCGGAGGGAATCGTCCCCCGGTATTGCGGATCGCGCCCCGCTGCTTTTGCACCGCTTCTCTCTCGATCTTCCCGGACCCTCCGGTGCTCCCCGGGAGCTCTGCCTTTCCCTGAGGACCCCGGCGTCGTTTCTCCGTGCGGCTGCGGCCCCGGGGCTCTCCGCAGCCGGGCCCGGCTCGGTGTCCGTCGGTATCCGGGGAGCCGCTCTTTCTCCGCAGCGCCGTGCCATCGGGCCCTGCCCGAAGTGACGGCGGCACCGCCTCGTCCCGGCTCTGCCCCGCTCCCTTCCTCCCCGCTCTGTGCCCTCCTCCCAACGGTTCCGCAGCTGCACGAAAGGTTTTCACCTTTTGCGGCCCTTGATTCACACAAAGAAACCTCGCAGACCAGTCAGGGTCAACGCTCGTATTTTGAGAAGCAGAATATCATGTCCGAGTGCAAGAATTTATTGATTTTTCTTTTTCTTTTTCCTTAAAAAACTTACTTTCTTACTTACGACTTAACAAAAATTAGCAGAAGATATTTCCATAAGTGATTTTCGAGGGCCAATTAATGCCAGACAGATCCCAGCGGGCAGGTCAGTGGAACAGAGGAAGTTTCGCAGAAATCCAGTCGGCAGCTCAGCGCTGAATGGAAAAAGCAGACGTGTTTGCCAGTTTTCTGATGGCTTTCTGTTCCTCCAGTAGCGTTTGATCTCAGTGAGACCATTGTCCCCCAGCCCCACACGCAGGCAGGTGGGTGATGTGTGCGCTCTGTCTTTGCTGAAGCAATCCCCATCCCATCACTTGGTTTTTTTTCCTTCTCATAACCGATCTGTGGTGAAGGGTTGCTGTAAGCTCTGCCTACTGGGATGAATTTCATGCTGACCAAACCTGCAGCCATCTCAAATAGAAAACTCAAGTGTAGCGCATAAAAGCGTGGACGAGATTGACGCTAAACTTTGGTAGGAATAAATTTCCCTGTTTTAGCCCAAAGGTCAATATTTCAACAGCCTGCAGGAGAGAACTTACACTTATTAAATGTCTTCACAGCAGCTTTCATGTTAGGGAAGGAAGGACTGAAAGCTTTTTTTTTTTTTTTTTTTCCCAGTTTTCCTCGTGGCAATAAAATTGAAATGTAGCAGTCCTTCAAAATGAAGCTTCTCATAGAAGTTGTAACCACAGGTCTTAACTTTTCATCACTTAAATATGGAACAGAACCATTGCAAATGGGAGTGAGGGAGGGAGGGGACACATGTGGTGTGTATCAAGCATCGGTGTAAATCAGAAAGGTGTGGTAAAAAGGATTTCCTGCCTGGAAGCAAAGCTTTCTTATTTGTTCTTAAGATCTGTGTGCAAACTCCGAGGCTGGAGTTGCTGGTAGCTCCCATCTTTTCATGCTTCGCTCGGGGGATCCAGTTCTCCAAAATGAAATCCTGGTGCCACTGCAGCTCTCTGCCCCACTGCACTGGATCCGAGCAGCCATGTTCTCCTCTCGGGGAACTGCTCTGCTTTTTGCTCCCTCATCTACAGCCTATCTGGGACCCGCCTGCATTCAGGGCATGCACAAATGTGAGGGACCTGTGGGCTGAGCAGACTGCATGGAAAAAGATGGCACCCAGTGCCTGAGCTTGGGGAAGGCAGCGAGTGTCCTCTTGTCCCCATTGCTCTACCCACAGTTCCTGGGCTGACTGGGGCTGCTTTCTATGTGTAATGCTCTTGTCTCCTCATCATTTATTTTCTGAAATTTCTTGTCTAATTTAGCTAAAAAAAAAAAAAAAAACACAAAACAAACAAACAAACAAAAAAAAACCACAGAAAATGATTAAAAGAGAAATCTGTGAATGTCTTAAGTCTGACCTTCATGTTTTTTGGTGTGTAACAAGTGACAGCTCCATTGTTTTCTGCTTTGAATGTTTGCCTCTGTGCACATCCCATGGCTGCTGGTAGACAGCACAGAGGTGTATCGGTTCAGTTCACAGAGCTGGAGGGCTTTGTCATTTTTGGTGGCTGTTTGGCAGGAGTTCATCAGGTCTGCCCATACCAGGCTGAGGGACTTGTCTAAGCTCTTTCCTGTGGGAAAGGGATTGGTTGAACTGCAGGGTGTTGAAGGCAGCACGTCTATACGTATCCTCTGACCTTTGCCATGCGCTGCAAGGCTATCTAAATGATTTGTTATATTATTTGGCCATGGCATTGCCTTGCCTGAGGTCTGGTCCCGATAGAAAACCAGTTTGTCACACACCGAGCCCTGCGGTACCAGGAGGTGGGGCTGTAGGGGAGACTTTTTGACACTTGCTGATCGAGAAGTGTAATGCTTTTGACCTGGGAGACTTTAGCCTCCCTTAAATGGAGTTTCTGTGTCCGTGCCCTGCTGGTTTTCCCTCCCCATCTGTATTGCAAATTGTGCTCTGTTATCTGGGGCTGCTTCTCTCCAGCCACGTGTCTGACCCCTGGGCAGGTACTTGATCTCATGCACAGTCTGCAGCAGAGCAGCTTCTTCTTCTGCTGTGGGGTTGCCTACTGCATAATGCACTTGGCTGTCCTTCCAGCCACCTCACGTGTTGCCAAGGACCACTTGGCTCTGAGGAATGGGACAATAAGAAACACTGGTCACTAGGGAAACAACCTTGAGCAGCTCCTTTTTGGGGCAAGCACGTGGGCTGTCCATTTGCCCTGGCAATGGTTGCTGGGAGCATAAATACAAAACCTCTTCTGAAGCTGAGTTTGCTAAAACCCGATCTGTGCTGCCCTGGAGGCTGGTGTTGGGGTGTTGGTGGGGTTTGGAGGCTCTTTCATTGGCTCAGCAAGGAGTGCTGCTGGTGCCACCCCACAGCAGCAGAGAGCAGTTTTGGACACCTCCTGGTGGCATGAAGGTTAGAGTTTCCCTCTATGCGTATGTGCTGTGAAGAGAAAACTCGAGGGAAAAAGAGAAGTTTCTTGGAACTGAAGTTCTTGGAGATGTGTTGGCCCAAGTGCCTCGGTGGGTTCTCCATCCTTTTGTAGCTTGAAGTGTTTCTGTGGCTGATGGAGACCAAGGGGCATTTGCCACACGCAGACAACATGGCCCTGTGTGGGTCATGGGAGGGAGAGGTGAAAGGGAGCACATATACGTGCTGTAGGTAAGGCATAAGAAAAGGTGCTGAGCCAAAGTGTGTGTGAACGATGCATTTAAAAAATGCTCTCTCAGTTGCTGCTGTTACTTTCTTCTATTTTATTTCCTTTTTTGGAAGGATACTGGGCATCTGGAAAAATGGCCAGTTACCACAAAAACCTGGCAAAAAACATGTTCCTCATGCCTTCCATACTAAGTGGGAGATTTTTCCTTATAGTGTGAGCAAGTCCATGTTACACTGTAATTCTGGCACTGGCTAATGGGCTTCTTGTGCATGCTTTCATCTCAGGATCCCTTCCTTCTGACCATCAGATACCTGGCATTGGATCAGGACCCCGAGCTTTGTGCACAGGGGAGTGCCATACTCCCTGCTGAGCCTGTACTGTGCAGGCTGCCCCTAGGTGCTATGCTTTCACCTGGATATTAGAGCAGAGCAGTGAGGGCTCAGCACTGTGGAGGGATTGTCTTTCTGGCTCCACAGCTCAGCCATCAGCAGGTGTATCCCAGTGAGATGGGTCATCCTCCTGTCCCTGTAAGAAGAAGCCAATAGATACGTTGCCTTCTGCAAGGTAAGGAAGGCACTATCTATGAAGGAGATAATTCCAAAGTATGTTTATCTCCATTTTTGGTTTTAAATTTTGAACGGTTTTGCAAGAACTGTGTGTGCAAATTGCTTTATAAGTGCAGGAAGTGGCGCAATCAGACACCGAGCTCCTGATTATCCATTTGCTGGTGTATGGGTGAGACAAAGGATTCCTGTGGTTATATGTTTGATTGCTTCTAATAAGTATCCTAAATGCTCTACAAAACCTTATGTTTTTTTTTTTTTTTTTTTTTTTTTTTTTTTTTTTGCAAGTTCAACACTTCTGTCTGTGAATTAGAAATGATTCATACAAAGTAACGTGCTCAGGGGAAACACGTGTGGCTTCCTATGCAACTGGATTGTGAGCTGACTGTTGCCAATCAGGGAAAATATTTTGAATTTATTACGGATTTTTTTCATTGAATACTTTTAAGGAAGTGAAGAGTGAATCACAGTATTCATATTAGGAAAGAAGCCTGCTGAGGGCATTCTTATGCTACAAACACACTGTGCTATAGTGGGACCACATGGATCAGTGTAAAGAATACGTATGTGTGGAGTAAGGTGATGGAGGTGGTCAGGATCACAGCTTTCAGGCATAGATATCAGCGTGTTATTAATTCCTTGTTTTCATTACAGAAGAAATAGGCAGCAACCAGCGGCATTATTACATATAAAACAAACGAATACGATTTTTTTTATCTAGTGCAAAATGCTTTCTGGAACTCATTGTCAGGGAATTTTCCCATCTAAAGGAAAGGAATGAGACGAATCTGTCAGAGAATTTCCTATTGAAGACAGACACGACGAGGATGCGCACAAATGCGACAAAGCCGCCGCGCTCGGTGCTGCTTTCCAACTTCTTCCATTTCCCCTCCGTGCACCCGGGGATCCCGTGGGCTCCTCGTGCCGCGGGGGCCGCCCGAGCCGCAGCTCACCTGGCCGCCACACGGGTGTGCTCCCTCCATACCGCACGGCGGCTCCGGGCCCGGCTCCGCTCCGCCGCCGCGGGGACGCGGTGCCGCCGGGAGAGGAGCGGGCGGCGGGAGCCGGGGCTGCGGGAGCCGCGCTGCGGGATGCGGCCGGCCGTGCCCCGCCGAGCTGCGCGGGGCTGAGCTGGCCAAGGTACTGACCCGGCCCGGCCCGGCCCGGCCGCTGCCTCTCGAGGCACACGCAGCTCGTTGGTCTGCCGGCTTTGGAAACCATTTGGCGTCCTCTGGGGCTCCCACATCTGGAGTTCTTCTTTCTCACTTCTGGCAAGAGTCGCTTGGTTTCTTGTTTTGCTGGGTATTTTTTTTTCCCCCTTGATTTTATTTATAATTTTGTGTGTGTGTCTGCGTGTGTTGGTTTTTATGGCCGCTCTGCGTTTTGGAAAGCTGTGTCCCACTCAGGGACTGCCCTGCCCAGAGCCCCCGGGAGATCCTTCTCCTCACACCCCCTGTGCCTTTCCCCTTTCTCTCACTTACTTTTAGATGTGATCACTGTGAGCTTCCTGCTGGCTCTTTTCCCTGGATTGCTCTTGCTGAGGTTTTCCCTGAGCTCCTACAGCAGCTGTGGCCTCTTCCTCGGTGCTGCTGGTTCGGAAGAGAGGTGTAGAATCATAGAATCACAGAATGGTTGGATTGGAAGTGACCTCAAATGTTGTCCAGTTCCAACTGCCCTGCTGTGGGCAGGGGTGCCAACAACTACATCGGGCACAAGATCGGGTTGCCCAGGTCCCCATCCAACCTGGCCTTGAACACCTCCTGGCATGGGGCACCCACAACCTCTCTGGACAGCCTGTGCCAGTGCCTCACCACCCTCTTTGTAAAAAATTTCCCTGACATCTATACTAGAGGTGCTTTCACCTCCTCACCTGTCTGGATAAACAGGCATCAGGTTCTTTGGGAATCCCATATCCAGTGCATCTACCCATTGTTTAAGCTAGAACTATACTGGATGTGGTGTCCACCTCCAGTTTTAGGTCTTGGGCAAATCCCTTGGGTCCTTAGCTGTGAGAAGCTAGGACCCTGCATGCTCACCTCTGCTTCCTGCTCACATACAGTAGGAGGTTTTTTGGGAAGCCCATGAAACTGGCTGCCAGAAGAGCATTCTCACTTTCCGTGCCCTTCACATCTTCTCCATCACAACCATATCCCTTCCTCAGCATGTGTTCACTGGGACCTGAAGTCCCCAAAGAGGGATGCAGGGTGCTAGATGTTGGGGTGCCATGTGGCACCTGCTGCCACTTCCTCTTGCACTCTCCAAGGTGCTTCCCTGGCCCCTGACTGCACGGAGAGGGATCCTGGTCCCAGGGTGATACAGAAAGTTTGTCCCACTGGAGAAAAGCCCATTCTGCCTTTTCACCAAAGCCATTAAAATTATTTTGAGGCCTTTGCAAACCTTACAGAAATGACTTGTCTTCCTCAACCCTCCCCATGGATTTCTCACCCTTTGGTTCCTTCATCATCCAGCAAACAAGCCAACTTGTTAGCCAGACTCGTATGGACCCTAAAATCCATGGCAGCTCCAAAATCCTTCATCGCTTGGTGTGAGGGACAAATTAGGCAGCAGCAGGCCTGGTGATGCTGAATGTCTGACCTGACCCACAGGACATGGCCTGAATAAGTTCCCTGCAGTCCAGACAGTGTGGCCAACAGCCTTCCACCCACCTTCAAAGGGGGTTCTTTGCCAGGCCAAGACATCACCTGGAACCCAGGTTTGCGGAACCTGAGATCTGGCTCTGACATGAGCATGGCTATTGGAAAACACTTGGGCATGGTGGTGATGGGTTGATGGTTGGACTGGATGATCTTAGTGGTATTCCCAACCTTAATGATTCTCTTCTATGATTCTAACTTCACTGTTCCTTGGTGTGCATGACAATAGTGGAGCTTGAGTGTGTTTGTGGAGCCAGGCATATCTCTCTTCTGACAATAAGCTCCTTCAGAAATAACTAGCTAGATGGGAATAAAACCAAGGAAAGGGCAATGTCATGATGCAAAGCCTGACCTTGTGCAATGTGGTGGAAGAACTCCAACTTCCATCATCCCTTATCGCTTCTGGCCGCCGAAGCTTTTGTAAGAATTCAGCACAACAGATGGTTCCTCTGGATCCAAACATGTTACAAAGTTTATTTAGCTCAGAAAATGGCCTTGAAAGGACTGTTTTGCACTGCCCACCTCCTGTTTTGGGACTGGCCACTTCTTACTGGATCCTTGTCCCCCCACTGCTACCCAATCTTTTCATTTCCTCAGCGGGTGAGTTATTCTAGGAGAGGGAATATCATATATTCCACAATATGACTTACAAAATGCTCGTGTGGAGAGAAAGCAATTGTTAAGTAAGCTTCCTGTCTTCTAAATTGGATGTCAGGTATTACAAGTTTAAAGACACCTGCTTAGAGAGCAGTAAACCGTGCTGACCCAGCCCCAGCAGTGAGCATACACAGGGCAAGAGCAAGCCTTCTTCACTGTCTTTGACAAGCAATGGTAGACAGAAGCCAAGGATCACTAGAATGGGATTTAGTCTTTTCTCATTATCTTGTGTCAAGTACACCAACAACTGGGTCATAACATAAATATTGGGATACTTTTGCACTTTCCTGATAGAGAGAGGTCATAATTTTAAGAGATTGGCTTCCATTGTGAGAAATCGGCATCCACCAGTGATGGATGGAAGGGGCGGTAGGTTGTGTGAGCCTATTCAAGGCAATGATTTGGGCTTTCAGTGGGAGAAAAGAAGACTTAAGCAGAGGAAATTCACTGGACAGGTAGATCCAAGGGGTTGCTTATGCTGAGTGATGGTTGTGTGGCTGTCGTGTTGGCTGGTTCTATCCAAGCGTCTGGTGACAATGAAAGCTGAGGTTTGGCCATCTCCCTTTTTTCTTTCCCTTTTGCTATAGACATTGTTCGCAGTGACATTGCCCTGGATAAGCAGAAAGGCTGTAAGATCGCCCAGCATCCTGACATAATGTTGGAGCTACAGAGGGAAAAGGCAGCTCAGATGCACTTGGTTTTGTTAAAGGAGCAGTTTTCAAACACATACAGCAACCTCACACTAACAGGTAAGGCTGCAAGACTAGCTCTGGAGCCAGGAACTGTGGCTAGTTCTTGCTAACTCACAGCTTCCCCTCTATGTGAATCAGCATCTCTGGCCACCTCTGCTTCCTGCCAAGGTTATTGGGTGCTGGGAGGGAACGGCTTTTGAGGAAATTGTGGTGGACTCACAGAGCCCCTGCAGTGGGCACTCCAGAATTGGTGCCACTGGACAGAATGTTTCCTGCAGTCTGATCTAAGCAGAATGCCACAGCATGCGAAGTGCTGTAGTGATCTCCCCGCTCACTGTTCACTTCGGTGGGGCTGCAGCAATTACTAAATTTGGAGTCCTTTAAGCTGCAGCTGATTTTTTTTTTTTTTTTTTCAGAGCATGCACTTTGTGTGAACCCAGTAAATATTAAAGAGCAAATATAAAGGGATAATGGCCCAGACAGAGCTGAGAGGATACTCTTTTTCTGGCAACTGTTTGTATTATCCAGGGAACAGAATCTCAAAGGATGGAGGAGACTGCCACATTTTGGATACACATTTAATGGTGCTTGTAAAGGACTGATGTCTGCAGGCAGGGAGTGGGCAGGAGGACGGGATCCCAGCAGCCAGCAGTGTCCTCTCATAGCTGTCCTTATCGCTACAGCTGGACGAGCCACAGACGATGAGAAGGAGGAAGAGGCCAATAAATCAAGCGCGATCCCCTTCCCCTCTCGCTGGGTCCCTTTCCTGCGGAAGGCAGGGAGGCATCCATCCCATCTTTATGGGAAGCAGGGCCCCATGCTGGCCCCGCAGCCAGGCTGGGAAAGGGGAACGGGTCCCACACAGCCCCACTGCTGCCACCCCAACCAACCCCAAGCCATGACAGCAGGGAGCTCTGTCCCCTCTGGGGACATTGGCTTATGGCCCTCTTGGGGATCCTGCAGAGAAGGGATGGCCACAGTAGGTCTGTCTGCAGGCTCAGCCCATGGGCATCAGGGCCAGGAGTGTGGCTGAACCATACCATTCCTGAAAGCCCAGCATTTAAATGGGATCCTCAGAACCATTTCTCATTCCCTGTAACGTAATCCACTTGGCTGTTTATTCCCAGTACAACTGCTGGAATCAACATTGTCAGCTTCTCCCCTGACAACTTGCTTACTTTCCACTAAACAAACTTCCCTTGAGAAGAGAAGCTGCTCTCCCCTATCCTCCTTCCCTTGCTGCTTCAAAGCCCTCGAGCATTGCTTGCATTTTTTGCAGAACCCGCGGAGCAGAGGTGCTACCTGGTTATCAGCTCTGCTCTTACCCTTTCCAAGTGTGTTTACAGGAGGGTTCACAAGGGTTTAGCACCAACTCCCCAGGAAAGAGAAAGCAATTTCATTGTCATATTACCCAAGGAACTATTTTAATGTCCTTTAACTCCCTCTGAATGTGTGCAGAGCAACTTCATAATTGTTATGAAGTTTAATCTTTTATTTCATAGACATCGTCTGAGAACATGGGCTCTAGACAGCTAAGCATAATATTTAACTGGAACTCTACTAACTTGTGTAAATATTTCCCTTCCCCGTGATGGATCTGGTGTTTGGGGTGGGCAGAGGGTTGTACATCTGTTGCAGAAGGGCATTCCTTACCTTCCAGATTTGATCAGGCAGAGTTTGCATGAGGACTTCTTTTTGTTCTGCACGTTTCTGTGCGATGCTGGAGGGAGTCCCCAATGGAAGGGCTGAGCGCACAGGGATGGAGTGCCCAGGGATCCCCAAAAACAAGGAAGGATGTGCCCAGGAGCCCCTCGGTCTCATGGAGCTCATGCTCTGCTCTGTGTGGCTCTGCAGACCTGCTGCAGTGTAAGCCCAGGATGCACTCAGCAGTTGCACGCAGTCCCCAGCGTGCTCCCAGCCACCCTGCAGGCTGTGTGCCTGCACCGGGAGTTCAGCTGCTCCCAGCAGCAGGTACCTCCCAGGTAAGAGTGTCTTAAAATGCAATGTGTTTTCTGCGCTAAGACACAACTGAGACTGAGTGAAAGCAGGCAAGATTTCTGGCTCTTACTCCTCCAGGAACACATGTTGCGCTCTGGCTTAGGCCACTTCAATTCCTCTAGACAAGCACGAGCTCTGCTCCTGTCTGCAGTTTTCTCTTGCATCTTGCATTTGTTTTCTGTATGTGATCTCCGCAGGCTTACTACACCTGCCTCCCTGAGATGAGTGATAGCCTTTGATCTGTGATAGTGCTCTTTAAATGCTATATAACATTTTGAGGCTTATTAATCTTTGCTGCTTCCCTGTGCTGCTGGGAGATAGGTATCTTGTTTCACACGTCAGCGTCTCCTGTGCTTGTGGGGCAGCTGTGATGGAGCAGGAGGGCATACAGAGCTGCCTGCCCTATGGAAACCACTGGTGGGATGGGGGAGAATGCTGGATCCTGCCCTAGGACAGGGTGAGGCCACACAGATTGGTTTCAGCACTGTTATTAAGTAAATTCCATTAAGCCTAATGGAAGACGGAATTGCTCAGGAGGTCAACAGACATATGTGAGAAACTGCCCCCTCCCACATGTGCATGAAGTGTTAAGCATAACTGAGCTTCCCAAGGTAGAAGGATGGACCATAAATAGCACATTTGCCTTCAGGAGTTCCCATCCTGAGGAAACAAAACAGGACCTCCTTCTGAACAGCAGAAAAGCATCTCCTCTTTCTGCTCTGCCTTCTGCTTGTGGCTGCAAAGCAGATCGCTTACTGCACCAGCAGCGCTGTGATGACAGCCCTGCAGGCCATCCTACCACAACACATCCACACCAGAAAGTCAGAGAACACCCACAGGGTGGGTGCTGGGAACCCCTCTCCATCAACCTGTGGGAGACAACCCCCAAAAGCAGGGATGGAGGAAAGGGCTCTTGTGTGTGGTGCTCCCAATCCTACTGAGAGGCACGGGGGACTCGGGCCAAGGTTGGCTGCTGGGAACAGAGGTGAATACTACGAGAGATTGGCTTTCACCATCTGTTTCCAAGTTGCAATCAAGTGTTTCACACTGGCATCCAATTAGTCCTATTAAGGCCATTAGCTAACCCAAACTCTGCCATAAGAGAGGCTGTGAGCTGTGTGGAAGGTTTTTCTTGGACAGAAGCAGTTTTGGAGATGTCAGCAGCCAAGTAGAAGTTCTCTTTGGGGTCAGTTGTAAAAGCACCTAAGGTGATAGTGATAGTGATGGAGTGGGGTGAGGATGTGTGCACCTGTTTTTCCTAATGAAGAAATACAGAACGTTTTGTGTGATGGCATGGAGTAGGAGCAAGGGCAGCATATCTTCGTGAAGCTTTACAACCAAGAAGCTGACTTTCAGAGGTATGGTTTTCTTCTCTTTTCAGTAATGGTGAGAATTTTCCTTGTTCTTTGGCAGGGAGTCTTGTGGCTCAGGGTGAGTACGTGGGATATGTGTATTTCCCTGCAGACTTCCCCTGGTGGCCAGTAGTTGTATGCGTCTTGCAGAAAGCTGTTGTGCTGGGGGGTAGTGGTCCTGTAGAAGAATATGTCTGCAGGGCAGAGACCCTTATGCTGGTGGGACATGTTTTGGGGCTATCTTTGCAGGGTGTGGGCTAGGTGTGTTTTTGTTGCCCATGCAGGATGCTCAGCTCATTCTGCTGGTGTTGCCCTAGGTGTACACTTCTACCCCTATTTATACCTAGGCTTCACTGAGGACCTGCAGGGCTGGAGTGAAGGGGTGCATCTTATGAGACAGATTAAGATCAAGCTGTGTGCCCTCCCCTCCATTGTAGTCCATAATGTTATTCGTGTTATTCATAGCACTGCAAAGAATGAATCTGAAAAGGACCTCAAGAGGGCATCTTCTAGCCTTCTCCCTGACAAGTCAGCTGTACCTGGACCCTGTTTGGGGAGGGGTGGCTGGGGAGAGGCAGCATTACTGATCTGACCAGCTGGTACAGTCAGAGCACACCTCTGGGGGCTCAGAGCCTTCATCAGAGCTTACACAGGAAAAGCAGCATTCAAAGCTAAATATGCATGGAAAACTATGTCCCTGGGTTCCTCTCACTGATTGACACAGTGCACTGAGGTACTGGTGGAGGCGTCGTGTCACTGCGAGGAGGATGGCGATGTTGTTAGCCCCTGTGGGGAAGAGAGGGAGAATATAAATGCTGTGAAACACTGTGGGATTTTCCTGAGGAAGGATCAGGAAAACTGCAATATGCCATAGAAGTGCTATCTGTACTGAGCCTGTAGATAATGACCAGCAGAGCTGTAAAGTCCCTTTTTGAGATGGTTTGCAGGTGTCTTCTGAGATGTCAGCATCTGAACTGCAGGGATGGTGCTGGCAAACACACGCTGTAAAAACATTCCCTTGTAACTAAGTGGTTCTGTGTCTTTATCAGCTGTTTATATGAGCTCATTCTGAAGCGAAGTGGATGTTTGTTTTTGCTACGCGGCTTTCTGAGGGCATTTGGCTGAAATACATTATGTCCCAGGGCATGTTTGTGTGAAGCCAGCAGGCTGCAGGAGCCCAGGGGCTGGGCACCAGCATTGCACTGCTCTCTGGGGCATCACTGTTAACAGACCTACACAGCGTGGCTTTATCTTTGTTCTCACACCTCCTGTGATGGGGAGTCCATCCCCTGCTCAGCAGTCAGCCCTAGGGTGCAGCTATCATGGTGAGGCTGGGCTTTCTACAATCTCTTGGCTTGGTTTAAGCCCATTACAACATGTCTTCTCCCTGAGGATGAGCAGAGCAGCTCACAGTGCTCCTTTCCTCCCTGCAGAAATCTTTTACAGATTTGAGGCTTAATATTGTGTTTCCCCTAAGACTTTTGTGCTCAACACCAAACAATTGGCTTTCTTCTGTTCTTCTGTTCATGGCCATGCTATTTTCAAGTTGAATGACACATGCATGGTTGATTCTGCCTCTTGAGGTCCCTTTCAGCATTTTCTTTTGTGACTCTGTGTTTTGCTGGGTTCCCTTGGGCTCTCCCACTTGGTCTGGGCTTCTTTGAAGCTAGTTGCCTCAAAATGAGCCCAGTGTTGTAGCTGAAGAGCAGCAGGATTGTTTCACGTATCTTTGCGTGACACTCCTGTCTGCATACCCCATGCAGCCATGGGTTTTATTGGCACAGTACTGCTTGTTCATGTCTGCATTTTTGTGTACAGTTTCCCAACCAGCTGTGCGTTCCCCGTATGGAATTTCATCTAGACTCTATTTCCCTAATTTGCTAATTAAGATGTTCTACAGAACTCGAACTGAAGCCTTGCAAAAGTAAAGGTATATAACATCTGCTGCCCCTATCGCACATATGAGACCCTTTTGCTACGTCAAAGAGAAAGCAGGTTGGCTTCACATGATGTGCCTATTGCTTCCAGCCCTCCCTTGCAGATGGACTGTTTAATTTGTTTCAACATTTTTTCCAGGAATTGAAGTTATGTCGACTGGCCTGCAATTTCCTTGATTTTTCAACCTGTTGAACATAGCCACTATATCTGCCCTTTCCCAGTCTTCTGAAACCTCATTTGTCTGCCAGAAATTCTTAGAGATAGTTGCTGATGGGCAGTGGGCCCATTCAGAGACATCAAACTTAAATAATCTTTGTTCTGCTCTTACGCTACGATAACTCAGTCTTACCCTGCTGCTTTTAACTGTGTGGTCTTGGTTATCCTTTTTCACAAAGTCTGAACCAACAGATGGGTAGAAACATTTCAGCTCCGGCTCTGTGTGGAGCTCTGCAAGCTGTTGGCTCTCGTGAAATACCTTTCTCGTGTCCCGATTTATACCTCCTTGCTTCCTGAGACAGCTGCAAGCCAACCCCCAGGGATAGCCGCCTTCTCTTACCCTAATTAGCAGTTTTACAACTCATTGTGTGCTGACGGCGTGTGTGTGTGAGAGAGGTCAGGGAGGGGAATCTCTTTCTCAGGTGACACTCTCTAGTCTGTTGAGCAACACTTTGGCTTTCTCATTATCTGATTTGGCCATTTCTTTTGTAACTGTGGGGAATATGGCTTCTTACGGCAAATTTAGAATTTATTAAATTCAATTTACCATCCTATTTAATGAGTCTCATAAGGAAAAATATTTTATAAATTGTGTATCTTAGACTCAACAATTACTGTACGTTATAACATGTAATGTCATTACCAGAACCAGCCAGCTCTGGGTGCTGCGTAGAGAATAAAGAAAACCCATAAACCTAACAGAAAACAGATTGTGGTGGGAGGGGGAGGGCTGACACGCACTAACAGCTTTGGGAGGGCTTGTGGCATTCAGTGGCATAAACCCATCTATTAACCTTTTCTCCCCACGTAGGAGGTGACGAACTCTCTGGTCTGCCTCTTCCCACTAATGGAGTTATCAAATGTCTCCTCGTTGCCGCTCGGGAGCCTTGCTGTGAGTGGTTTCTCTGAGTGCTTGGTTTTCCCTGCACTCATCTGTACCAGTCTGGTGGAACTTCCACCTCTTCGTGTGCCGCAAGTCATTCAGTTTGCAATTTGATTGGAACCAATGCTGAGGAGCCTCCTTTCCTGTCCCCTTCCCATCTCCTCTTTCTGTTTTTTCCTCCATGTGTTCCAGGAACTCAGTGCGAGGCTGTGTCTGATGTCTTCCTTCCCCAGCCAATGTGTGGGCAGTTAAAGGTCCCTAATTACGAGTGGGTTCTAATCTCCCTGATCCCACAGCCCAAAGCAGAACTCCCGTTGTAGCTCTGCCTGTCTTGTGGCCTTGCTGGACAGACTTCCATCCTGCTGATACGAGCTCTGTATTGTTCTCCCGAACGTGTATTATCTTGCACTTGGCTGCATTAAGGCACGCACTGTTGGCCAATGGCCATGCAGCCATACAAATCAGATCGCAGGGTGAGCGCGCTCTGTTTTCTCCGTTATTTACTAACCTGCTTGTGCTATCTGCCTCATAGGATTTTACGTTTATCTAAATGATAAAATACAGAGTCGTGGGATTGGAAGCAGGCTATCAGCATTTTTGTGGTGTTGGACGCTCTTCTCCATCTAGTTATGCCAAATTATTCTTACTAATGCAAGTTCTTAAAAAGTTGTAACACCAGTTGGATGGGACTTGATTCTATACGACACGTGTTGGCTGGTAATTAGCTGAAACATGAATATGATGAATTATTGCTGGACTCTCATATTAGCTTTTAATTGCTTAGCATAGGTCTGATGCCAGGCTGCCTGCCTGCAGCTCCCCAGGTCAGACAGACCTGCTAAGCACCGGTGTGAGGTTAGCATTCTCCTACCCTTCTAGAATTACTTGGCATTCCAAGATTTATTAAAAATTAGTGTCAACAGGTCAGAGATCCCATTACTGCACTCAGAGGTGCAAATTATCTGGGATGGGTGACTTACCAGTGCTTATCTAAAGCAGATGTTATTTAGCACAACTTGTGGTTATTAATAAACTCAAGTACATCATCGTCTTAATAGTTCATCATCATATCTTTTTCCCTAAAACAAAGTGCATATATGTTGGTCACTCCAAAACTAATGCCTCCTAACTCCAGAAGCCGTGATTTTTTTTTTTCCCCTTCATATCTTTCATGTTACCGGTTTTCTACTCTTTGTAATTCCCAACTGGTTGATGTATTTTCAGCCTTGTAATCCATTTGTTCTTTTTGCTGTCTATATCACTGCATGGTTTCCATCCATAATTCCCTGCATTCATGGTGCTGGAATACATTTCTTTTGGCAGTCTAAAACACTTAAATAGTTGTTTGCTCGGTATTTTTGACCCAGTCATTTGCTTTACAATTTTTCTCAGCCTGGAGAAGCTGAAGCACCTCGTGTGTATTTCTAGCTGAGACCACATTTTGTTTGCCCAACTTCACCAGTTTTTCTCCAGGACACATTTGGAGACACGTGTCTATATGGACAGACTGTGTGTGGCTAGTCCTCTGTAATTTAAAAAAGCATTTCCTAGCAAACAATGACTTAACAACAAATGGCTCTGTGGTCAGAGGAGGATCACCAGGTTCAGCCACCATCCTGGCATATTTTCTCCCCGTGAAAAATAGCAGAATCGGTATTTATGTGCTGCTGGAAAGCTTGCAGCCGGGAACTGGGGCTGTGTGGCTGTGGGGTGGTTACCTCCTCTGCGCTCTACAGGATACATCTGACAGCCCTGTGCTCTGCGGCTGGGCTGGGTCATGGGGAAAACAGGAGAAGGGAGTGGGGCTCCTGCCTGTGCTGCTCGGCAGGGGCACTGCCTGCTGGTGGGAACGCGCCTGGATCCCAGGCTCTACTCTCCGGCTGCTCGCGCTAACCCTTTTTCCATCTGTCTGCTTGCTCATTATTTACTGCTTGCTCTTGCCTCTCTTCATTAGCAGCTCCTGACGCTGCTGGCTCGGGATGGGGCAGCCTCGTGGGGGTCGGGAGGGCTGCGTACTCTGCCTGTGTTCCTCTCTGTGGGGACAGCAGCCTGTGGCACGCACTGCTAATTGAATTTTATAATGCTTTTCTAAGCTGAGGAAAGGATCAAAATCCTGGAAATGAGAGGCTCTCCAAGTCCCACACCAGGGAGGGGTATGCTGGGGGTAGGAGATGCGTGTGGAAGCATGGTTGAGCAGGCTGGGAGAAGTGTGAGGCTGCAAGGTGTTCAGACAGAACCTTGGGTCTTTTTTTCCCCTCATTAACTTTTATACTGGGTCACTCTGCCAAGAGACACAATCATTGACTTTCTTGAAGAAATGAGAGACTCCATGAATTTAAGTGTTTTATTTTTTTTATCAAGAAGGTGGCAAAACCAGAGGTTTTTATAAGAGAAACCAAAGCCAATTCAACTATAATTCTATTAACTAATTAGGGTGGCCCTAGAAATGAGGCTGAAACTTACAGTCCTTTTTTCTTCTCTTTGCTGGGGCACTCCAAGAGCCGGATCACCTGGGGAAAGCATGTTTAAGAAATACCAGATGGTCTCTGCGATGCTCCAGCTGTGGACAATCACTCCCAGCCAGGCAATCTGCCTTGCTGTCGAAGCCCTCTAAAACTGTGCTGCCCATTTGTCATGCTTCTCCAATTGCAGCGCTCTGGATAGCTTCTTTTTTTCTTGTCTGGCTCTTCCTTTCCAGTTTTTATCACCCACCCCCTCCATGAGCTAATGTAGTAACATCCCTTCATTGGCTATAAATCCATTGAAGAGCCATATATAAAATATTACTTTGTTAGGGAAGATTGGGGAACATCTGTTTTTTTACCCATAAGAGTCAGTCTCTACTTGTCTCGTATGACGATGTGACTATTTATATATTTGTAAAGTGAAAAGAAAGAAAGATGGGAATCCTAGGAAAAAAAAAACTTGAGTGGAGCCTCTAAGTGGAGGAAACCAATTCAGCTCTGGGATTAGTTGGGAGGCTAATAGGAGGGGAAAAAGGTGGAGGGGACACAGTCCAATAAGTTGTTTAGATAGATGTCTGACAAAGTAACTGTTGTACCAAATGCAGAAGGTCCTTCTAGAAGCTTTTTGATGTTGTATAACTGTTCCTTGGCATTCTCTGGCGCACACACACCCACAGCCTTTCTGGGTGGGTGAGCCTTTATATGCTGTTTAATATGTAGAAAAGGAATTTGGGCACGGTGACAGTCCTTAGTTCAGCAGGAGGCTGTAACCATGGGTGTGTATGTCTGTAGCAGCAGAAGTGGGAATTGTACCTCTGGAGGCTTTGCATTTAGATGAGCATACCAGGGTGTGGACTGCTCCTTGCCTGACCTTGGCACTGCTGCCTGGCAGAGCAACCCGCTTCTATGCACCTATTTGGAATGTTCTAGGATTCTATGTTTTTGGGTGATCCTGTGTGGAGCCAGGAATCAGACATGAAGATCCCTGAGCGGGTCCCTTTCCCTTTTTTCCCTTTTAGAATCACAGAATGAATTGGGCTGAAAGGGACCTCAAAGATCATACT
Source organism: Chrysolophus pictus (assembly GCA_037305975.1). Classification (NCBI taxonomy): domain Eukaryota; kingdom Metazoa; phylum Chordata; class Aves; order Galliformes; family Phasianidae; genus Chrysolophus; species Chrysolophus pictus. Next base: position 13,413,262 of record CM074581.1, on the reverse strand, counting down.
TTGTCCTCGGGATGTTCCATTATGCTGCATGTATGGTGTGACTCTATTTATATGGTGCTTAACTGATGTTGAGGATGCTGCTGTCTGTGAGCATACATATGGAAAAGGCTGGCCCCAGGTTCTCCAAAGGCAGTGCTGCTGTGATAGCAGGGTGCTGGGATGCATCATGCCTACTTGGCAGCAGACTGTGAGGTTTGGGATATGGGACCCCACGGAGATGCTGTCCCATGCAACCAAACAGTCTTGGGGCTCTCTGTGTTCGTGATGCTGTTTTAAAATGGTAAGGTATGAAATAGACATCATTGCTCTAACACCTGCTGCGTCTTTGCACTCTCTGTGCCAAAGCCTTCAATTATCTCATATTTTGTGTCAGCAACCTGGTGGGAAAGCTGCTGCCTGCCTCCTGCTCTCCTGTGGTTAACAAGCTCCAAGTCTGGGAGTGGAACCTGAGTCTTACAGATGTCCACGTGCTTTGATACTGGATGTGAATTTAGACTTACAAGACCAAAGGGTACAGGATGTATTTGTGAGGTTGAAGTGGCTGAAAAAAGAACTGGAGATCGGACGTGGATAATGAAAAAGGAGCTGCTTCCAACAGCTGGGTGGGAAGGAGCAGAGCAGTAGCTGTGAATTCAGGCTCTGTTCCTCCCTGTGCCTGGAGAGATTCCTGGAGGAGATGGTGGGAAGCTTTAATTCTGGAGATGGCTCAGGTGAGACAGTGTTAGGCACTATGTCCTGTTCTCCTGTTCATTTTACAGAAGAACAGATGCTGTCAAGTTAGGAAGTATTCAGAAAAGAGCAATAAATGTGACTAAATCCTGGAAATACAGAGTTATAGGCAAGATTCTGGTAAGATTCATCTGCTTATTTTGTCCAAGGGAAAATTAAAAGTAACTTGATCAGAGTGTGCAAGTACCAACGAGGGGAAGAACGAGCTCGCAGCAAATAGCATGAAATGTTAGCAAGGAAAGGCACAAAGAGAACCTGTGATTTAAAACCCAACAAAGGACAACCCTGGGCTAATATTGTGCAGATTTATAATGCTGAAAATATATGTTGGAATGCTTCTACCTAGGTATGAGGTGAATTAACAGTCAGTCACCCTTGAATCAGGGCTCTTGCTGAAACTGTTTCAGATGGAAGTTATGGATTTGGTATGGTAATTATTAGGTTAGGTTTTCTAACCTCTATCAAGCGGGAGGAAAAACTATGTTACATTAATGGCATTTTCCATCCTCATAATCTGAACCAGCGTGTAACATAAATGTGTCAGCTAAAGAAGAGCTGATCACAGCAATTTGCTGCTCCTTGAAGCCCAATGGAACTCGTTAGCCTTTGCTTGTAATTTGGTCAAATGGACCCTTCACCCTGGGGGGAGTTCAGACCATGGGTTTGTCCTGGCTAAGACATGGTAACCCCCAGAGATGGGCTGAGCAGGACAGCATGTAGTCTTCATCCTACCATCACGTCCTTCCCCAAATGAGATCCAGAGATCAACCAGCTGCAATGCAAGGACTTCCCAGGAGGGACATGTGTTTGACACAGTAGTCTTTATTTTCCTCTTTTATTTTAAAGCTTGTTCATTCCCTAGAAAAAGATTCAAGAGAGATTTCATTGAGCAAATGTGGTAGAGCTACTTCTGAAATCTGGTGTCCAAAAGTCCATTTAAGCTCTTGCTGTATATAAATTCCCGGATCTTGGGTTTTGTCACAGAAATTTTCGTTTGATGGAACGCCACAAATTCAAGTTTCAGAAATTATCCTCTTGAGCCATCTCCGTGGTGTTTGGCACCACGACAAGCCATTAGTCAATCCTGAAATAGTCATCAAGTGGAGAAACAGCTTATTTTATATACTGTTTCTTAGAGAGTTAAATATTTCCACATATTCAAGCTCTGATTGGAGTCTTGAATCCTTTCCAAATGTTCAACCTGTAAAGATATTTGAGAAGCTCAGGACTTCGACTCTTTCCAAAAAATGATAGATTTCACTTGAATTTTCACAAATGGAAAACCACAACTCCCCATAGCTGCAAAGAAGCAGCTGTCATACCAGGTATGGGCTATGAGAAAACACTTTCTAAAAGCTTCAGGGACTTCCCATTATCTGGAATTTTTTAGTGCTCTTAAAATTTGTGAAGAAAATAATGTGGTGTTTTTTTTTTCTTTCAGGCAGAGCGTTGTCTCAGATAATCGGCTGCACCTGTTTGGAAGCAGCACTTTGCCTTGTTCTTATGCAGGCTGTTGTGCATGTTTGTGTTAATTTTTCCTAGAAACCCGAGTGTCAACAAATCAGACAGTGCACAGAATCACTAATTGTTTCTGAAACCTTTTGCAGCAGAAAGTCTGCAGTATTCCAGTTCAGAAATGAAGACAGATTTGGGCAATAGTAGTAGGCTTGCTACAGGAAGGGTAAATCTTGGAGGATATTCAGCACAGGTAGGAGAGATGGGAATTTGGGAAGTGAAGGGTTAAGTCATTGTGATGTCAGTTGTTGTTCTGCATCTTAAAACAATAGTGCTAGAGTAATTCTGATGTTGGGTCTTCTGCTTTTATTGACTGATTAGTTGCCAAAACATGTGTGCGTTGTTCCAAATTGGTAAATGATTCCTATTTATAGGGCAGGTGTCTTCTGATGTCCTGAGTTCAGTCTGTTCTGTAATCCCAGATCCTGTTTCTGATCTGTTTAATAATGTGTGACAGAAGATGACAGGAACCTTATAGACCAAATGGGGCTGGGAATGTTTTGGGCTGAGTTCTGCCCAGCAGAGAGAGAGGGCTGCTTGTTGCACAGGGTGCCTTTTCATAAGGGATTTGTCCTTCTAAAATTCATTTTTGGACTTTTTCTTCTTGAAGCACGTTGTAGTTTGACCTGCTTACATGCAGCCCAAGTGCTGCTGAGCATGCCAGCCTCCTTCAGCGCTGTCTCAAGAAGAAAATATAGTACTTTCTTGCACATCTCTTCTAGTATTCATGGGAAAGACAGTGTTCTTTCTATAGTTAGTGAATGCCTTTTGCAAACATCAATAAAATGTGGCTTAAGGGGATAAAAAGGAGCATGCAGAAGGGTGATGCCTTCACAAGCATGGGGTGCAGGAGGGCAGGGATGCATTGCTGGGAGCAGCCATGTATCCAAGCTTGGCTGTGCAAATGAACCCTTGTGTTTCCACCAGCATCTACATGAAATAGGCTTAGGCTACATATTTGCACTGATCAAGGGGTTGGATCATTTACAATTATATGACTGTCAAAATGACTGTGGCTTGTAAGGAGCAGCTTTCGGTGCTGAGGATACTGTCATGCCAAGAGAGGAACTGGATCTGGAAGGGGACAGGAGGGCTCCATGAGAACAGGATGGGAGTTTGACTCTTCAATCTGTTCTGTAGTCCTCTTGACTGACTGGTGTGAGATATTAGGTTTGTGTTATTTCTGGAAGTCCCTTGGGGCTGGGAGTGACTCCTTCCTCTGTGTGAAGACAGCCCAGTTTTGTCCCAGCAGAGTTTGTCCCCCAGGTGGTGTTTAGCACTGATCCTTCCCAGGTAGGAGGCAACAGGATCACTGCAGCTGTGCCACTCTGGGATGCCACTGACTTTCCCTGCCATCCACCTGGGAAAGACTATCTCCTGAGATAGTCTTGTGTTCATGTGGTCATCTGTCCAGATTTTCACAGATCTGTCCTTTAGTCCAAGCAGATTAGATGGATTCAAGTGTCTATGGGTCTTAAAGTATGCGTGTTGCGTGTACAGAAACTCTGGACTGCCACACGTCTGGGAAGTCCAGATGTGTCCCCATATGTGGGAGTCCTGACAGGCTGCCAAACATCTGGAAGTGTAAGGAATGCCCACATACATGGGAGCTTTGAGCTGCTTGTCTGGGAATTGATGATGCGTTCCTGGGCTTGGACCCTCTTGGGGAGTGTTGGATGGACCAACAGTGTATGTGCTATACAATTGCTCCTAGTGCACCTGAAGGAAATGCAAGATTTCAGAGAGGAGTTGGCCTGAGTGTGTCCAAGCCCGGCACATCCCAAAAGGGATTAGGTTTGCTGGTCTATGCAGACATGCATATTTGAGAAATCCCAAGCAGCTCGTGCAAGTCCATCATGTTCCCTTCTGAAGTGTGTGTTCAATCAGGATCAGCAGGAAGGCACACCATGTTATGGCTTCTCAGGATCAGGATCTCAGTCTTTAGCAATAGAATGGAGAAGGGGAGAAGGCTGTACATCTTTCTCACCTAGATGTAAGCAAATCCATTGTTTTTCCTTGTGCTTTCCTCTGCTGGGTGATGTCCCTTGGCTCCCCAAGCCGTGGCTGGGGCACGAGCTGCCAGTTCCTGGAGCTGCACTTCGGGGTTCCCTTGTCCTCCCACAGAATAGATTTGTTTTGGCATTCAGTCTTGTGTGCACACACTCCCTGGTGAATTCCAGGCTGCCTTGGTGAGAGCTGCCTCGCTTGTCATTTAATTAGCTCACCTCTGAACTGGGACCCTGCTGCTTCCCTTGCTGCCTCAGCAATATCTCATTTGTCTTTATTCTTTTATTTAGCTTTTCCTACATTTTTTGCACATTCTGTAGATTCTCCTGCATTCTGAGTGTCTTATGTTTTCATGCCTCCTTTTATCTCTCTATTCATCTATCCCAGTATAGACAACAGAAATGCTAAGTCCACATAATCTGTAGAAAGCATGAACCGGCTTGTTAGACATTTTCCAAACATTACACTTCATGGAAATATTTTCCTGTAAGATGTAGAAATGAACCAGCTGTCTCTCCTGGGCTGTTCCTGTGCAGGCTCTCCTGCTTTCTGAATTTACAGCACCATCCCTTGGACAAGTGACCAATGGCCGACTTCAGGCAGCTGTATTTATGATGTGCTGGGCACTGGTGAGGACGATGGTGTGTTTATGCGAGTTGGTCTGTCTGTGTGATTAACATACCACGAGAGACCTGCAGTAATGTTTCCAGAGCTGGGAGCATTTTGGCAACACGGTTGTCACTAGGAAATGTGGTGCAGGTCATGGCTGAGGGCTCACTGCAACGTGTCTCCACCCAAAACCCCACGTGGGCATGATCCGGATGCCCTCACCCAATGTAATTGCTTGTTCTGTGCCCTGTGTCACTTCAGTGCTGTGCTGAGGATATATTGATTGCTGAGGGTAGTTATTTCTCTATTGCTGCTGGCATTTTTTTTTTGGAAGTTTAATGTATCAGTGGAATTTTCTGAGCTGGGAGGGTGGGTCAGGAGAAACGGAACAAGAACATAGCACAGTAAAAATGCTTGTGATGCAGCAAGCAGTCCTTCTCCCCAAGCCTCTATGTGGAAGAGGTGGAAGCCAGGCATCAGTGTTGGTGTGAGCTGGTGGACAATGGGATCCTGAGCAGATGATGGAAGAGGAAAGAAATAGCAATGTTCTTGTGCTATCATTGCCATAGTGAGAAAGTGGAGAAGGAGTAGGAGGACCAGAAACTGAAGACTGATGTCCCTCCAGTGTTTTACTGGAAATGAGCAAGCAGATACTTGTAGCTTGTATTCCAAGCTGAGGTTATGTCTTCAAAGCATGTTTTGGTAGAGGATTTCTGGCTACAGCCCATCCTCAACCTGAAAGACCAGTGAAAGACTAGGGGGAAGAAAGCAGCAAATCATCTAAATTTCAGGCACTTGTTGGCTGTGCATCCACCAACCCTCTTTCTTACATCTCTTCTATGCATTGGAGTCCCTTGGATACTTAGAGTGTAAGGAAAGGAAGGACGTGATGGATGCCCCATCTCTGGAGACGCTTAAGGTCAAGCTGGGCAGAGCTCTGAGCACCTGATGGAGCTGTAGGTGTTGCTGTTCATTGCAGGGGAGTTGGTCCAGATGGCCTTTAAGGGTCTCTTCTAACTCAACCAATTCTGTGATGCTGGAGATGCAGCAACCTATTCAACATAGAAGTCCTGTAGTTCAGCACAGCCCAGATGCATGGGTTGCAGGGCTGGTCTGATCAAGGACTGTGGCTACTTGTGTCCTTGCAAAGAGGTGACTCTGAGTAAGGACAGATTTCATGTTGGGGTTGAAAGTGGGTCACAGACATCATAGTTCTCCTTTCGTACACTTGAATCCGCATTACTGGATGTCAACAAAACTACTGTCAGCTGTTACTTAAAAAGGTCTTTCAGAACTTTCCTGCTCTTGAACTCATTTATATGAATGAATAGGAAAAAAATTGAATAAAAATATGAATATTTCATCATTAATATTCTGGAGTAATTAGAGATAACACACTTCTGATTATTTGCTTTCAATTTAGCAAAAGGAAAAGCACTTCCTACTGCATCTGTTTCATGAAACTTGTGACTTGACTTATCTGTGTTGGTATCACAAACATCACATGTGGCACTGCTTTCGTGACTCTCTTGCCGTTTCCTGGACTGCCTACAATCTCTTTGTAGAAGGAAAGTGTCTTCCACTGCGGGAGATGCTTATGAAAGAGTTAAATTAATCTTTACTCCTGGGCTTTGCAAAATAGGTTAAACCAACATGCAGTCCTCGTGGATGTTATAAGCTCAGACATGCACACAGTGAGGCTACTGAATTAAGAAATAACTGCTGTTTACTGTTTCAGCAGCTTATTGTAATTATCTCTTTATTTTCTGTGCACTTTCTGCCAGGCAGAGATTATCAGAAAATTTAAAATGATTTTAATACTGCAATGTCTGCATTACTGTTTGTGCAAAGCCCAAAGCTTCATTGGGAGCCAAATAATGTGAATGGAGAGCAGAACTTGAGAATATATAATACAAAGCACATTAACATGTTGGAAACTTGGGCACAAGAGTTGTTCTTTAATACATGGAGCCAACCTGTTTCCACTACACTCAGCAAACGTTTATTTGTTCCCCAGTCATACCAGACTAATGAATTTAGAGTGTTCTGAAAATGTTGGCTTCATTGGACACTTCAATACATGCAAGTACTTGTGGTTTAAATCTTGATACTAAACTATAACCTCACAATTCTCAATATACCGTGCCCATTGAGGGACTCTCACAGGTTGGGAATTGGACTCAGTGCCCCTTGTGGGTCCCTTTGAGCTTCTGGTATTGGGGGTCAATCCTCTTCTCTTGAGTAACAGTGATAGGATGAGAGGGAATGGCCTGAAGTTGTGCTAGTGGAGGTCCAGGTTGGATATTAGGAAAAATTCCCTCTCAAAAAGAGCAATGAAGCTCTGAAACAAACTGCCCAGGAAGGTGACAGGTCTACCATCTGCAGAAGCATTCCAGAAACGTGGAGATGTGACATGGTTTGGTGGAGATGGGTTGGTGATTGGACTAGATGATCTTAGTGATCTTTTTCATCCTTAATGATTCTATGATTCTACTCTTGTGGAAGTGTCATTCTTTGCCCATGCTCGATGTCATGGTGATCCTGAGCTGTGTGACCTGGTGCTGCAGCACTGAGACATCCAAGAAGTACTGAATGAAAAGTAAAGAACTTATGTAGCCCTGGAATGAAAAGTGTGTGCAGAGAAGCTTTGTGCTTTGGCCACAGCTTTCCCTTTGCAGCAGAGCAGGAGGAGCTGGAGTGGAGAGCTGTGCAGATGAGCTGATGCTCCACAGCTATACCTCGGTGAAGATGTGGCAGAGCTCTATTCGCACTGCTCAACAGGAAGCACAGAGGTGAGGGAGATGTACTCAGGGCAGGCACAGAGTAAGTTTGAGAAGTCTGGAGCATTTCTGCAGGAGTTGGAGACTGATGTAGCTATCTCCTGGTGGGCAAAATTCCCCCAGGAGCTTCAGGCTGCAGCCATCTGCACGCAGGCAGTGGTTTGGGTTAGAGTCCTTGTGTGTGCTGAGTAGCGCAGGTGCTCAGCCCCTCCTGGAGTGCTCAGTGCAGTGTGGTCTTCCTCAGCACAGCTAAACAGTGTGGGCTTCTATAAATGTCATTGGAATGCACTCTGGCTCTGTGTGACCTTCCCCCTCTGCTTCATGTCTTCTCATTAATCCATTAGGTGAATAACGCCGTTTTGGGAACTGAGCAAATATAGAAGTTGCACAATGAAATACATTTTAATGCTCAAACAACTTAATATGAAAACAATCACTTGCCATTCATTTCTCATGTCCCGTGGAGTATTTGCAGGCCAGCATTGGAACCAGACTGGTAATTTGGTCCTCCTTAATTTTGGCACCTGTAGCTATTTTAGAACCACAGCCTGTTTGCTGTGGCTTTACTGCTCTGTAACTCAATACCCTTTTAGGATCTTAATGCTGCCATTAGCAGAAAATTGGCCTCTATTCTGAATAAAACTCTTTATTACGTTTGTTTGTTTAATTTTTATTAGAGAAGGGTTACCCAACAAGCATGGGGGATGCATTTCTTTGAAGGTGCAGGGCAGGGCTGTGAGTCCCTGTGGGAGCAGGAAGGTCTGACTTAGTGTCGTAAAACAGCAACGCAGACCCTGCACTGAGCAAATGCTCTGCTGATGTCTGTGACAGTACGCGATCACAGAATTAAAAACTATTGGCTTAGCAGGACCTTGGCTCAGTTCTTGCGCAGAATAAGTTAGAGGGCTGCGGAAAGAGGGGAAATGTTTATATGGAGCTCAGGCACTGGTGAGGGATGTGGGAGAACCCAACCCAGGTGCTGTCACAGGTTGTTGTAATGCTGGGCAGAGCTTGTCCCCATGTAGACAGCGGGCAATGAGCTGAGCAAGCAGCAGCTCTTGGATATCTCCACTTCAACTGAAAAACTCGTTAGTGTTGGTTATTTATCTAAGATACGGATCTGAGTAAATATATGTGCGCACAACTGTAGGGGAAGGATGTCAACCTCTTATCGAGGCTTTATCCCAGATTATTTCCTTCTGTATCCATCACCAAGTCTGCCTGTTCTAACGCCGGAGCTCCCAAGCTTTAAAAGTTCTCTGTGTCCAATTAAACAGTAGCGTATCTCTCAAATATTAACACATTAAAAGCAATATAGTTCCAGAAAAGAAATCTGATCCTAATTGGCCCTGGAATATTTTATTTTCCAAGCTGAGCTGTGAGCCGTTAAGCTTCCCTTTTTAAGACTAAGCAAACATTGTGTTCTTAGGGGAAAGTCAGGCTAAGGAATGGGGGAAAACAGATTTAGCCTATACCTGTCAATCTTTCATTTTTCAGTGTTTTGCCCAGAAACAAGCAGGAGAACTAATTGAGTTCTATCCCATTCTGTCTCTTTTTTTTCTTAACATAGGGGCTCAAATTAAAACAAAGATAAAATTCCAGGGGAAGCTGGCATTAATCAGGGTTTGGATTAAATTAAATTAAGTGCTTTTTATTGAACTCAGCAGTATTAGTTATTAAAACCAGAAGGCCTTTCCCAACTAGTGTAAAAAAGCAAACAATGACTCATACTGTGGCATAGATTTTATTGGGAAATTAAAGTGCTCATTTTCTCATATTCTTTTCTTTTTCTTTTTTTTTTTTTTTTTTTTGTCCCTCCAGACAAGTACATGTAAACAAGAGTGGGGAGCAGTGGGCCCAGTGAGCCCCTGCATGCTCTGGATGCTGGCACTGAGGTAGCAGTGTCAAAATCATCCATCATAGAGTGGTTGGGTTGGGAGGGACCTCAAAGCTCATCCAGTTCCAATCCATTGCTGAGGACTGGTTGATCAGGCATTCAATCAGGGCCCCATCCAACCTGGCCTTGAATGTCTGCAGGGATGGGGAACCCAGGAGCATTGGGTTGGTGCGTGGGCAGGGCACAGCTTAGGAAAAAACACTCTATAGAGTCTGTGGATAATACAGTCTGCACACAGCTGTTCTTGACATAGGGTTGTGTCCCAGGAGAAGGAGCGCAGCCAGCACAATCCTCATTTCTCAAGAAGGGAGGGCTGCGTAATTACAAACTGGTTGTTTTGACTTTGATAATGAGGAAGATGCTAGAGAAAATTATGAACTAATTTAAAAGCCCTTTGAGGATAAGATGACAAGAAACATCAGTCTAACCTAGACCAGTCAAGAGAAAATTTGTTTTCTCTGCTGACATCCATTGATCTAGGGAGGTAATAGTAGCGGTGATATATTTCAACTGTGAGGCAGTATTTGTCTCATAAGCAAACCAAGGACGGTTGGTTTGGATGAAATTGCTATAAAGTGGATGAAAAAACATATTCCAAGAATAAGTACAGCTAGCTTTCTGTCAAAGTGGGAAGAAAAATTGTGTAGGAAGTCTGAAGAGCCCAACCCATTATTGTTTGATAGTTCCATTGAGTTATTTTGTTCTTTCTGTTCGGATGTAGCTTGGAGGGGCTCCCAACAAGCACACCTTCCCTGGTGGTGTGTGCAGAACATTTAATAAGGAGAGCTGAAAAGGGCAGGTAGCAGGTGAGTGTGCCCATTGGCATGGGGTCTGTATGGGATGCTGTGTTTCTGGCACGGGCCACGCTGGGAGATGTCATCTTACTCCAGCACTGAGGTCAGGCTGAAAAAACAGGTTTTCCTTTGGGCTTGGGCAGGTTGGTGGCTGGCAACTCCAATATGGGGCCAACTCCAATATGAATTGCCTTTAGCTAGGCAGGAACGAGATAGGACCTTGCTATGCCTTGCTATTAAGGAGCAGATGTGGCCAAAAGCTGTCTTTGTGCATTTGCTTGCACCATGGTGCTGTGCGTCCTGGGTGTGTACATCAAGGAGGAAAATGTTTAAGTATCCTCGCCGTGCAAGAGCGAGGGGCACCTTACGTCTGGATTTCGTTTGAGGGAATTAAGGGCTGATCCTTCACTGGAATATGAATCAGAACTGATTTAGCCTGTGTTAACTAAAAGAGGGTGTGTGGTGCGCATAGGCTGGAGTTCAGTCTAATGTGGAAAAGTTTGATCCAGAGCTCTGGTTAGTTTAACACTTGACTGTTCTACCTATTTTAGTTCTGATTCAAAGCTCAGTGTTCCTTCTTGCAGACGGTTGTTTGCATTAGCAAAGGACATGTGCAATCAGAGAAGGACCTTTGTGCAGAGATTTGCAAGTTTAGAATGAATTGGATGTTGGGTTCTGATGTTTGGTCTCTGTGCTGCGAGAGGGACTGGAGCTTTCCCTTCACCCTGCTGCAGTGATGGGGGTGGGAATTAATATCCTGCAACATCACATCAAATCCCCCAAATGCATTCATAGCACCGGGCTGGTAATCCATAGTTTCACAAGCTCTTCAAGTCCTAATATACATCAGATATTTTACATGCTTCAGTAAGTCTATTGTGCTATATTAAATAGATGTTCAGGAAAACTGCTCTGATTAGTTTCAGTACCTTTTGATATCTAAATAAACACTGAATGAATAGGAATATCTATATCAAAGCAAACATTTTCAGAACAGTTCAAAGAAATGCAATTGAACTCCTTTAATATCTCCTTCAATGGGAAACCTCCCTCATTTTACAGCCGTTCTTGGCTTCTAGGGTCAGAAGGCACTAACAAAAATCTTGTCTGCCTTGCATAATACAGCAAACAAAAATTCTTATTCAGAAACTCCTCCTTAAAACTGCCAACTCCTGGTAGAACCAGAGCAGATTTTAATAAAAGTTTCTATTTTTTGCCTTAAAAAGATAACGTGATGGAGAATCCTCCGCAGCGTAGATAAATTGTTCTAATGATTAACTGCCTTCAGTGTGTGTATGTATAAAAGGAGGCTTATTTCTAGTACATACATTTGTCTTGCTTCATTCTCTGCATCTAAAAATTGCCCCGGCTTTGATAAATTAAAGTGTAACGTATAATTAAAAAAAAATCTTTTTTAACATATTCCGGTGGTTAAGCGGTGATTGACGCACGATCTGTCACTGGAATAAATTGAGTAGCTCGGAGTTCTTTGGTGTCTCTCTGCAGAGCGGCTCCGCCAGCTTTCCTAGCAGGAAAGCCATCTCCCATTCGTCTGCACATCTCCCCTTCTCACAGAAGGGCTCTGAGCCCCACACAACTGCCCTGTGCCATCCCTCAGCCCATCCTGTGGAGCCCGCTGCTGTGTGCCGGGAACCTGCTCTGTCACACACATGCCAAGAATTAATTTGGCATTTCTCTTGCAGCCTTATCTTTTCGCCTCAGTCTACAGCCTCTCTGGCAGGCTTCCTCCTTTTGATGTGCGGGGAAAAAAGCTTTTATTAGTTTTTAAGGCTTTAGTGAGTTGTTCCTTTAAAATCTTTCACTTGCTTTATTATGCTTTTACATTTAATTTGCAGCAGTCTATGCTTTTCCTGCAGCTTTTTTCTTTTTTTAAGCAGTCTGAGAGAAAAAAAGACTACTCTTTAGCCTGCAGTTAGGAGCTTTGCAGGGCTCTGCTTTTTTTTTTTTTTTTGATAAATGTTGCAACCCATCCTTCCTCCCCCACAATCAAAGAGCCCACACCCAGGAATCTCTTCTGCCAAGAGCTGTGGCATCTCTTTCTATTCCAGCCTCCACAGAGGACCCTCTGGGGCAGCACTACTGCGTGCCACCAGGCTGGGTGCAGGAGTGCATCCTGGCTGCACGCCAGCTGCTTTCTCTGCACTGGAAACTGCTGGAAAGGATGATTTAGTGCAGCACCGGTACGTGGAGGTCACTTCACAAACAAACCTTCTGTCATTAGTTCTGTTCCATGGGACAGATCGGCTGCGCGGCTCTCTGATGCTGCCTGACACTTATTAACCTTTAAGGAAACCTCTGCAGGAAAAAAAAAAACCAAAATATGTAATGGACATCAGTCACACCGATAAGGTGCTGGGCCGCTGACCCCATTGCGGTGCATGGGCAGCAGCCCTCCTTGCTCCCATTCCTCTCCGTAGCAGCGATGCTTAGGGTGCGGTTGGAGCCATTCCCTGCGAGCCAGGCACTTGGTTTAATTTACCTTTGTGTAGTTCCTAATGTATAAGTACATATTGCTAATTGCATATGTATAATTACATCTCCTCTTTCCTTTTCAAGATAATTATTTCACTGTTTCCTTAGACCTCTCTGCTGGTTTCTGGATTCATGCATGACATTTGATTACCTTCTCATAAGCATATCTTACTTAGCTGTAAGTGCTATTAACGGCCATAAAATTATCCAGCCCTGAAGCAAAGTAAAAATGCCATAAAATCTTCAGCCTTTGCAAATCCCTGGGAGCAGGAATCCCACAGCGGGGCTGTGTGTCACATAGGGACTCATTCCCTGGGAGCAACCACGTCCCCAAAAACAGAGCTGGCTACAGCCGCTGCTTTAAAAAGCTCATGTGTGAGTGACCTCATGCGTTTGGGTTGTTCACATTGCTTTGTAGCAGGGATGTGAGTGTGCTTTTCTCCATGTTGGGCTTAGTTAGTACCACACCAGTTGTCTTATCTCTGTGGGTGATAGAAGAGAGGAGGGTGAGAGCAATGCCAGGTGTTATAGTGCATCCTTGTTTTGGCTTGTTGCAACTAAAGCCAAACCCAAATGTATGGCATGACCCTGTAGATGGAGCTGCCACACTGCATCTCATCAAGTGGGCAATGCTTGCTCAGCATTGGGCACACTGGTGTGTAACTAACCACAGACAGGAGATGTTATATGCTCACCTTATTTCTGAGCATACATAGCAAGGACTATTCCTCCCTGTTGCAAGTCAGGTGTGAAAATCTCTGTGGGTAACTATGATAGGAAGAGGAAGCTTCAGGCCAGTGGGTATGTGAACACTGCTGCAGTCCTGCAATGATGTGCACACGCAGGAGAGCTGTATGAAGAAACAGCAAGGCTGTAATTTAAATGGGTGATGGATGCAAGCCTTAGGCAGGAATATAGGGAGGGGGGAGGACAGAGAGCTGGTGGAGATGTTTGCTGCACAAAGCGTGTGAGAAGGTGAAGGCATAGGGGATACTATTTGCAATACAAGCCTCCAAAGCATGCTTAGTGGGAAGCGATGCTTGCTCAGCTGGAAAACGCGCTCACATTTAGATAGTTAGAAGAGAGCCAGGAGCATCACCCACCAGTCCATCCCTCTCAGGGTGCTGGTGCCTCCTGGCGTCTGAAGGAAGTGTTTGCTGAAGCAATGTAGAGGAGCGCACCCTAACTGCTATGGCTGTACTGATCTTGCTGCTTCCTTGAATCAATAACCATTAAAATCGCTGCTCCTGACGTTACCATCACAGCCCCGTGTCCTGCAGTGCTGTGGAGGGACCCCAAGGCTGCTCCATCCTTACACCCTCTCTGTACGAGATGTGCACAAAAGCAGCTTGATATCTGGGTGGTTTTTTTTTTTTTTCATGGTGCTTGACCTCTCTTTTAAAAAGAGGGCGGTGCACAGCTCTGTTACTCTAATTTCACACCTGTTTTTTCAGTGTCTCCTTCAGAAGGTTTGGCAGAGCCTGTAAAACTTTGTGACAGCAGCATGCTCCTGGTGGCCCCTGGATCCAAGGCATTCTCGCTCTATCATGGTTCTTATTAAGCAGCTGAGGCGAACCTTTTCCAGGAAAGATGTTTCTCATAACCTGCCAGTTCCTGTTACTCACTTAATGACTAAGTCCTTACAATTAAGCGTTGGCCAGCATTATGTTGAAAAGTGCTGTGAAACAAAAGGCGCACAGAAATGACAACGCAATAACACTCTGGGCATAGCCTGGGCAGGGAGGGGACAGAGCTGCGTGTTCACAGCCTGTCCCACACAGCTCCTAATATGGGATCCTGGGCAGTCTGATCCAGTGGTTGGCAGCCCTGCCCGTGGCAGGGGTTTGTAACAGGATGTTTGATAATGTCTTCTCCAGTCTAAGCCATTCTGTGTCTTGTTGCCATATGACGTGTGACAACACTGGAGACCCGATGGTTTTGTCTCCTATTAGCTCTCATTCCCCTGTTAACAATTCTGCTCTAAGCCATGAAATGTAGGTAACTGGGTGAATTATAAATCACCATCTGTTGTGAGAATTGTGGAATATGTTATTTCAGTGCCCATGTATCCCAACTCATGCTTGAGGTCTTTGTTTGCGTGTTGACAACCAGTGATAGTCTGCTTGTTGGAGCAACACCATGTCAGAGTGCCCTACACATGCACGAGTGATTGCTTAAACCCTGTCCCAGGAAACATCCAGTCCTAAACTGAGTGGGTAGGGCATCCAGTGTACTTGTTTTCTATTTGGAAAACAACGACTAAAAATGTCTACTTCTCCTGTTCATTGCTACTGAGTAAAACTCCAGTTTTTAAGTCTTGTGGAGTTGCCTGGGAGGCAGCTGGCTTTGGCTATGTGGGTGGAAGGGTAACCTCAGTGATGTGACAACCTCTTCTGGCCTTAATCAGCGCTGAGTTCCTCCAAGGAGTGTTTTCTGTACCTCATTGTGTGAAGCACTGAAACGAATGGAAATGGTGTGTTGGCTGCTGCTGTAATGGGAAAGCTTGGTGTCCTCCAGGACAGCCCTGTGCTGTTTCCAATCTTTTGTCCCCATTCACTTCTCCATCCCTGAGCATCCCCTGCCCAGCTCAGGCATGATTTTGCCCAAAATGTGCAACTTACTGTTTCACTTGAGCACAGGCAGAAGGACCAGAGGGTGCTCCATGAGGTGCAGAGAGGTTGGCTGCTGCACTGTTACAGCTGTTGCACACTGGACAACTTGACAACTTAGGGTATCAGAAAGAGGACCAAAAAGTTGCCTAATTTGTGTTTTCTTGGGGGGGGGGGGGGGGGGGGGGGGGAGAGAAGAAAAACCAACAAAAACCAAATGCGTAACCTCCTGCAGAGTCTCTTAATCTAATGGCTAGAGACAGAACAGGACCCAGGGGCCAGAAGCCAAAACCAAAAAAATTCCAGCTAGGAACAGAACACAAATATTTAGCTGTCTGCATAAACCACCTAAGGTAGGAGGGAGAGGAGGATTTAAAAAAAAAAAAAGAAGAAGAAGAAAAAAAAAGAAAAAAATGGCTTATCTTCTTCATCTTGTAATGCTTTATGTTCAGTCTGGATGCTTTATAGAAAAGACGCTTCAGCCAAATTTGAGTTATTTGGCTCAGCGCATGGGTAAGTGGGTGAAATCCTATAGCGTGTGATGTACGAGGGGTCAGACAAGGTGATGCGATGCTTCTTGGGGCCTTTGAGCCTCAGTGTGGTGGGAAAGCAGGGGCCGGGCAAGGTGTGAGCTGCGGCTCCATCTGCGCTCCCTGGGGCAGCTGTGGGGCTGCGTGCGACCCTACCTCCGGCTCCCCGACCTCACAGGGGGGTGCTCCAAAGAGGAGCTAAAGGTTATGTGTTTGGAAGTTGTACATAAAACCGAATTCCCATGTTCTTTTTTTGTAGCTCAAGCCATGTGTGATCCAACCCCACAGATGAGTATGAAATGTTCCATCGTGTTTTGATTATTTGCTTGAAGATGGGAATTGTCAAGATCCCTTTTGCTTTAATTACCTGAGGCTGCAGCACCTCAGAGTGCCTTTTTACGTTCTCCAGAATGTGCCCTTGGGATGGGACGAGTTTGAGTGCTGCAGCAGATGCTTTCGGAAGAAAGTTGTTGGCGTGAGCGGCTGAAAATAGCAGCCTGTTTACAAGGCTGGTTTTGCATTATCAGCTGTAGTGCTCCAATAATTAAGGCTGTGAACTTAATTAGCTCAACACTCCATAATTCTTTTCCCCCTCTCTTGGGGCTCGGCTGCACAGAGCTCTGTACTGCCTCAGCATGTGCTGGGAACATCCTCATCCCAGGGGGCTGCGTGCGCGCGGTACCACCTTAACTGTCCTAAGTGCAGTGCTCTGATTTCGAGTATACAGACCTTCCATAGGGCTTTAGAGAGAGCCCTTCCCTACATTATTTGGCTGCATTTATTAAAACTGTACAGGCAGAAGATCTCGGCTGGAGCATCAGCAGAGCTGAATGATGCCATTGTTACCACTGATTGAAAGGGTGCTTTTGCACTGGCTTGAAACTTGTGTCTGTTCTTAAGTGGAAAATGTTTCTTAATGCTGAATAATGTGGTAACAGTTCTGGCTAGCACTGTCTTTTTGACAGTGAAGCATTGCCACGCACTTGAGAACAGATTGGGACAGCAGCTGGGCTGAGCCGGACCCAGCATCAGGCAGGGGGCGGCCTCAAAATGCCCCTTCCCCAGTAACTCCATCCTGGTTTGCTCTGACAATGTCCTGGAGATGGAACTGCCCCATGGTTGGGCATCGCTCCCCATGCTCTTCCTGATACTCAGAGCCAGCCCACGCACAGTGAGAAATGTGTTCCCTCTCAAGTGCGTGAGCTCCGGCTGTTCTGAGCATCCCGTGTGTGCGTCCTTCCTGTTTGGACAGACATTTGATACACACACCTCAAGCAAAGAGGGCTGGACGTGATTAAAATACACAGGCAGGCCACAGGCATCCTTTTACCCAACATTTTCCCCATAGCAAATCTGTGGGCTTTTGTGGATATTTAGGGAGAATTATGCAAAGCGTGCAATTCTTTAACTGGGTGCAGAGGGACAGAAGCAAGGTGCTGGGTGCTGTGCCTGTCTGCAGTGTACCTGAGATGTGCCGAGGCGCTTTTCTATTTCTAAGGCATGAAAGAGTCAAACCTTCCTGATTTATTTGGAATTAAGGCTGGTATGTAAGCTGATCAGCTTTATCAAAATACTTGCATTTTTTAAATTCTCTGAACTCCCAGGACAACCCATGTTCCAAGCTATTAACATGTAACATTAACATTTCCCCTTAATTACGGGCTGTGATGAAAGCTTCCCTCCCAGCGGGTGTGTAGCACTGGAACCAGAGCTGCTCCTGGCATGCGAGGAGAGCTCTGGAGTTTTCCCTTGGATGCATGGATGAGGGTGGTGGCATTCCCAGAGTGTGCATGGTCCCATTTTGCCACTGCTCATGTACAAATGAGAAAACACATTTATTTTACTCTTTAAAACAGTGCTGGCATAGCTCAGGTGCCTTGAAATGCAAGGTAGAAGCCACGATTCATGCACTGTTTTTCTCAAGCCCTGTTGTTAAAGGGTTGCGTGTGACGTGGTTGGCAGAACATCAGCAGCTGAAAGGGAATGCTTTTGTGCTTGCTTTTCTCACCCATCTTCATGTTATGTGGGCTTTCTCTGGGCCAGGCAGTGCTGTCCTGATTTGTGCAGAGGGACTGTGATAGTGGCTTGGTCTCCCACCTTGACTTTCATCCTGTGTCCACAATGCTCCAGAGTTAATTCTTGGCAGAGGGAGAGCCATAGAGAAAGGAGGGAAGGGAAACCTTCAGTTGGGACTGAGACAAAGACAAAAGCTGTGAAGAGCAGCAATACAGAGCTTTCTGGCCTTGTGATAAGGAACATTGTTGATGGGACCATGAAACTGCGGGGTTGGCTTGCCAAGCAGGGAAGAAAGGGCACGTCCAGGGCCGCTATGCTACACAGCACAAAGACAGAGCTCGCCGAACTTGTAATGGATAATTTATGATGTAACTCTTGCAGTGATGGAGCCCCTCCATTTTGTGAAACGGAATGTCCTTTAGAAAATATTTGCGCTTAGCTAGTACACGCAGATTCAGGAAAATTCTTTCAGGAAGGTTTGAGTCTAATAAAACGGGAATGTGTGACCTGGCCTGCACGATTATTTGCCCGGTTTTATCCTTTTGTTATTATTTCCAAATGTGGAATTCTCATTCTTCGAAAATTCTGCAGGTGAAGCTAGGCCAAAAGCAAACAATGGGCTCAGCAATTAGAGGAGCACCTGCAGGGAGGCGAGTGGTGGGGACGGGTGAGCGGTGCCATGCGTGCAGGGGGAGCTTGGAGACATGTTCTTGGGACCTAAGTGAGGACTGGGGGATGTTATTCCCAGCCCTTCTTAGTGAGCAGATTCATGGATTTGTAGAACTATCAAACCATTAAGATTGGAAAAGGTTGTTCAGATCATTTAGTCCAACCGAGCCCAAAAAGGATGGCATCTGGCCCCGATGCACAGAGATGCAGGAACTTCCAGATGGTACGGTGCCCTTCCTTCCAGGATCATGTCCTCTGGGATGGAGGCAGAGCCATTTCTACGTGCTTGTGTTGGAATGTCGGGGTACGTGCGACACAGAGGGCAGGGCTATTGTAAGAACGCTGCTGGGAAACTCCAGGACTGCTCTAATATTTACAGTTCTACCTACCAGAAGAGCTCCATTTAAAAATGTGAATGTTCCTACTTCTGCCTGCCAGCTATTCCAATGAGTAGAGCTGGATCCTTCAAGTGTCTCCTTGTTTTTAGTCATACAGCCAAATTTCAATGGTAACATATAATATTTGTGAGAGGTTTTGCATTGGCTTTGAGGCCCAGATGTTGACTGGAGGTTGGCGGGGCTGGCACCGTGGTGTGGGGCTGTAGTGGAGCTGTGGGATGGAGAGCAATCAGGATGAATGCAATGACTATTTTCCAGAATGTAAACACTCTTGCAGCTTAATGGCTCTATTTATGTTGACGGAGATCAGGAAACACACTTTGTTATTTTAGTCTGAATAAGCTCATGCAGATGGTAAGCAGAAGCGATGTGTTTGGCGTTCCTGGTGTTTCCTGAGAAGCCAGATTGCACGTGAGTGTGTTAGCCTTGCCTTTGAGAAGCACTTGATGTTATCAGCTTGTTTACCAAACTGTCACAACAAGACTTGAAGCCACAGAAGACTCTCACGCTGGTATGAGCAATGTGCATATTCTTGGTAGAAGAAGAGGTGTAGGAGCTCTCTGCTCTTTAGCTGTGACAACAAACCATTTTGTCCCCAAACCACAGCTTCCTGATTCCCTCCCCTGCTGGTGGGCCCATGGTCCGGCTGCTGTGGTGGCTGAGGGAGCTGAACGAGTTAAGCTGCTCTGCCTGTTCCAACTGGGAGTGAAGAGCCATTGCAAAATGTTTTTCCCGCCGTTGGCTCTGCGTGTTGCTTTAAAATTAAATTGGTTCTGGTTAGCAAACAAGAACAGGACAACAAAATTAAATTTTCCGAGGAATGTTGTGAATCCTGTGTGAAAAATAAACCCCCAAATGTTTTCCCCTCCTGCACTCCCCAGCCTGCCTTTGCCCCCTCACAGCCCTCCATTCCCACTGTGGGCGTGCTGACCACCCTGCGGGTGCTAAGGAGCTGTGGTTAGCAGCACTGGGAGTTAATGGAGCTGAGACATCACGGCCTGGCTGATGGATGTTTTCTTTGTGCCCTCCACTTATCGTCTTGTGTCGTCTTTTCTTGTTTCTTTGCTCTCACTGCTCCATCCCTCTCCCGTTTCTCTGGCAGGTGAATGCTGTGAGGGTCCAGAAAGTCATTCAGAATGTGGTATTAATTTTGGAGGCAGAATCAGACTTCTAGCACATAACTCAGCCTCCATGCAGTTGTCTACTGCAGGCCATCTGCAACACTTCAGTCTCACTGGAGTCCAGCACAGCTCTGCACTGAAGGAGCTACACCCACATAGGGCCCTGTGATGGACAACACAAGCTTCTCCTCGTCTGCTTCCATCTTCCTTATTTATTTATGTGCAGATGGAAAATCTTTGACACAAATTGGCACTCTTCAGATTCTGTTCTTCTGGAAAGCTCCTGCAGTTCTTAAAAGCTTCTCCTCCATTTGGTCAGCCCTGCAGGCATTCACTGTGCACTTCATAAGTCATTTCTCTAGTCATTGCCTCAGTATTTGTGTCAAGCCTTCTTGGATCTTTATTTATAATTTGGCATGATTTTTTGCTGAGCACTCAGCACACTCGCTGTGTTGTGCAAACTAGGACATCTTGCTCTCAGACCGTAGAAGGGACAGCAGGTTACTTCAAGTTGAGTTTTGTCACACTTGTGTTGCACGTGGAATGCTGGGGCTGCTGTTGCTTCCTGGCTGTTGCTCTTGTTTTTATTTGGGAAGTAGGGATCTGGCTGCTGTGTAATGCTCGGTGTTACAGCTGGACGAGGTCAGTGCTCTGCCCTACACCTTGGTGGTAGAGCTACCACCAGGCCATTGTGTCTCCGTGATGGGTGCCTCTTCTGCTCTTGTCTTCTCTGTTTACTTATTGCTTCTCAAACCCTTACTTCTAACAAAGATGACACATGATGGGTATATGGAGGGAAAGTGCTTCCCAGTTTCTGTCCTGGTGAAGCCCGCGGAAGTCACCATGGCCATTCCAAGGAAGAGTCTTCACAACACCAGCAACTAGGACACAAGGCAGCGAAAATCTTACAGGAATTCAGAGGTTGTTGGGACAAGGCACTGAAAGGGTAATCTCATAAATCTCCAGGTGGTATCTCTGGCCCAGGGTATCCCCGTGCCACTCGTTGCTGGAGGCTGGAATCTATCA
Source organism: Chrysolophus pictus (assembly GCA_037305975.1). NCBI lineage: Eukaryota > Metazoa > Chordata > Aves > Galliformes > Phasianidae > Chrysolophus > Chrysolophus pictus. Next base: position 13,392,069 of record CM074581.1, on the reverse strand, counting down.
CAGTGTAGTTGCTCTGACAGGTAGTTGCCCTGCCTCTGTAGTTTTCTCTCTCAGCCATCGTGGAGGTGGATGAGGGCTCAGACAGCCCTCCAGCATGACGTGTAGCTGTTATTCTTGAGCAACAGCAGGTGCTCATCTGATAGGTCCAGACAGCGAGGTCTGAGAGAAGAGCAAATGCTTCTGCAGGCAGGAAAAGGGATTGAGGAAGCAGCATGGATTTGACCAAATTTCTCCTCTGAGTGGCACGTGAGGATGGGCACCCGGCCCATGAGAGTGCTGCTGTGTGGAATGGGGTTGTGTTAGGCCCTGTGTCTGGAACAGGGCTGTGGCTGCTGCGGGCAGCCAGGGAGCACTCCTCCCTTGCCATCAGACCTCTAGAATAAATAAAACAGTTCCACTTACACTGGATGAAATCAAGTCCTCTGGATTGTGGCCTAAACACGGTCAACAGCTCCTCTGGGCCCTTGAGCTGCCAATAGCTTGCACCTCCTAGCGCGTCTGTCCTTGGGAAAGAGCCATTAGAGGCTAAGGAAATTTTGCAGATCTCCATTCTTCAAGAAGTGGGAAATCATCACTGATAGGACTTACAGAGGCTCTTGCACTAAGGGATGGGATATGCAGGGAATGCACTGATTAGAAACCAGCTCAGTCCGGTGCTCCAGCCAATGCCCTCCTGCAGCATGGCTGTCAACAGCACCATCAGAACTCCTTCAGAGCTCTGCAGGGACTGTGTTTCCCTTCTGCTCATCCCTTTGACAATTAGGTTGCACTTGGGTGAATGGCCATCAGCAAGCTAATGAGGATTTCCAGCCCCTCTGATAGTTACATGCTTGTGTTGTCCTTGTTGTGCCAGGACTTGTGTGTGTTGGAGAGCCAGCTGTGGCTGACAAGGGCCTGAAGCATCAGCTTGATAAACCTTCCCTCCCCAGTGCCTCCTTCTGTTCTGACACAAATGCTGAATTATGTGCACGTGCACACAAAATATTCTTTGTTTCTCCCAAAGTCACTGCAGACACTGAATTGCCATCAGTGTTTGTGCCCGAAGCTGCTGAACTGCTGAGCAGCCATTCACCCCCAGGTTCCAGTTGTGGCCTGGGGCTCAGTGCTGCTGGGTGGAGGGGGATGGAGATGCCCTCACCCCAGGGGCTCCCTCAGTTCGATCGGTTTTCTTCCCAGGAGATGACCTTGGTGCCTGGCCTCGCCTCCTGGTTGCTGTCCTCTCTCTGGTTTGTCCCCTTGGTGCTGATGCAGCACAAGAGCATGTCAAAACTAAGGCTAGTGATTACAGCCTGTTTTGAGGTTTATGGTTTTATCCAATAATCTCTGTTTAAATGTGAATTCCTTATGCCAAAGTTGCAGACTGAGGGCTTGAGGAGATGACCTGAAATTTGAGTGAGAATCTGTTGTTTCTGAGCACTGTGAGCATAAATATATGCTCCAGTTCTGAGAGTGTAACGCTTATCAGCTGTACAATAATGCACAGCTAGCCTTATTTTGCAGAATCAGGCTTCCAATATCCACAGCCCACAGCAAAAATGGAGCAAGGTCATTGCAAAGCTCAAAAAGGCATGTTTTTGAAGCATTTCCTCCAGGGACAAGCCCTCATCTTCCAACTTCTATCACCTTCCTTTCCACTCTTGTAGCCTTTCTCACGTACGGATATTTGGCTATTCTCTGCTATCAGAAGGTTTCAGCCCTCTTCTTTTTTTTATCTCCCTTGAATCTTCCCCAGCATGCCACGGTGTGTTCTTTGCCTTTTGCTGGGCTCACCTTTCCATGCACTTCCCTCTCCTAATGCCATCCACATGGTTCCCATTTAGGCAAGGTGGGAGCTAGTGAGAAGATCCCATGAGTGATTTGAGAGGATGGGCTTCTCAGGTGGAATTATTTAATTAAAGACTGGCATGCAATTTTGGGGAATTTATTTTAATAAGCTGATTTTATTATTTTCCATCCACTTATTTTTCAATGGAGATTATGCCGTATCCAGAAAGATAACGGTTTACTTAACCAGTGAGGTACTTTCAGTTAAACCCTGAGAAATTACGCTTTTTTAGATCAGCCTTTATCCCCAGGAATTGCCTCTGAGGGCCGTCTCCTCTGGCTGGGGGCAGAGTCCCTTTCAGAGGCTTAACGGTGGTTATTTGTTTAGTGGAGAAAGTTTAAAATCTGACAAGTACATTGCGAAAATCTCAGATCCCTTTCCCAGAAGGCAAGCCAATGATACCATTAGCTTAATCCAGCACCTCATCTACTCGATTTTAATATGACTCTTTAGCTCCAGAATATGATGTATTTTCAGTTGGAGGATTTGTGTTGCGGTAGTACGAGAGTGCTGTAGGTCGCTCGGCAGTTGGGCACATATGTAGTGAGAAACACACAGCGGGTCTCTCTGGAAAAGAGCTAACGTAAGTTCTGGCTTCTAAATCCGTTCATTGACTGCGGTAGCTCACGGCGGAACCTTTTGCTGTGTGTTTAGCTGAGTCCCGCACACTGCACGTGAGCTATGCTCCATCTGCCTGCTTTTCCTACATGGCTCCGTGTTTCTAACAGCCACCTCTAGCCATGCCGTTTATCCAATGGATGGATGGGCTTTGGAGCTACCGTTCTGGCAGGCTGCGCGAGCATCCCTCCATCCCCGCAGCGCTAACTGATGCGGAGTTGTTGTGCTGGCAGCAGCAACTGCAGGGGAACTGTTGTGAAAACGTGGCACCCATTCCATCCAAGGCCATGTATCTGCAGTGCTGGTGGCTTTGACTGTTCTCCAGGCAGACAGGGAGATGTGGAACCCCTATCGAGTTCACACAGCTGCTGCGGATGCTTGCTTCACAAGGAGTCCTGCTTGATCTTCACCATAAAATGATGAGGGAAAGCAGTTCAGAGGGTATCTCCATTGCTGTAAGGCTGGAAGAGATGCATTCCCCCTGAAATGCTGGCAACCGGTGTGAGGAATGCAGCTTGTTCAGAGGAGTAAAGCAGTCAGTAAACTTCAGGTGTAGCAGGGGCAAAACCTGCGTGAGCAACGGGCTAAACAGAGCAGTGTTTTATTGCAGGAGGGAGTGCCTGTGGTAGCAAAATTCTCAGTGAATATGCAGAAAAAGTATGTATTGACTAAATATGAAACGTCTGTATTTGGCAAAGTGATTTCACACAGACGTTATAGTGATAACTGAGTGCCTTGTGGTTTAGGTTTCCTAAATCATATTTCATCTGTTCCTTTCCTCTTCAAATCTGCTTCTGTTTCACACTTAAAATTATTGTGATTAACAACCATGTCACAGTTAATTATCCCTATGAAAAATAAAACGAAGAGCTGTCATATGTCAATACATTGCTCACTGTTTTGCACTGAGTTATGGGTTGATATTTTCCTGTTTCTTCCTCTTATTTGTATTTCCAGGGTGTTTTCTTGCTTCTCTCTGTGCTGCTCTCTCCCCTGGACCCAGAGCACAGCTGTTGCCTCTCCATGTCTCACTGGTTGGGAAATGCTGTCTTAAACTCCCTTCCCCAGAGATCCTCTTGACCTGTGCCCTGAATTTGTTCAAATTTGAGTTTTTTGAAATACATTATCTTTAATCCATTTTTATTGTTCCTTCACAGTCTTAAATTGCTGAGTTTTATGGTTTTGTAACCACTTTCACTCCAATTTGCTTCCAGCTTTGGACTATTAAACAACATTCTATATCAAGAATAACCAAGTAAGAAAAATGCTGTCCCTGCTCCTCTGCCCCACCTTCCCCTTGCATTCTAGCAACTTGGCTTGGCTGAAGCTCTAGCAGATGCCAGGGTAATTAAAATGACCAGTTCCTATAAACTCCGGTTATTTGGCTCCTTCAGTCAGATGGTCAAAAAGCTGTTGTCCATGTCTCATTTCTGGTTAGCAGAACACTCCTTGTTTCCCTCTTTCGTCCTGGTAAAATGCAAAGAGTCTGTTTCTTATCTCTTTTTGAAGCCCTATTTATTCTTTGTACAAAAACAGCCTTTCTATTTCCTGTTCCCCAGCAAGTCATATCTTCTCATGTCAGTATTCCCCTCAAATGTCTTCCTATGAAGCATGGGTGAAAGTAAATCACAGAATCACAGAATCACTAAGGTTGGAAAAGACCTATAAGATCATCCAGTCCAACCCTCTACCTATCACCCATGGTTCTTGCTAAACTATATCCCTCAACACAAAATCCAATCGTTCTTTGAACACCTCCAGGGTCGGTGACTCCACCACCTCCCTGGGCAGCCCATTCCAGTGCTTGACCACTCTTTCAGAGAAGTAGTATTTCCTAATATCCAGCCTGAATCTTCCCTGGCGCAGCTTGAAACCATTCCCCCTAGTCCTAAATGTTGTTGGTGTATATGAGGGCTTTAAAGTCTTCCTGTTTATTCCTCATTCTCCTGGTATTTTTAGATAGACTTTTGGTCACAGTATATGTCTACTTTGTTATTCTCACTCTGAGTTTTTCTCTTCCAATTTCCCTTACCCAAAGCCTTCTGTTTGAGCGCACCCAGCAGCTTTTGTAGGTGATTCCCTTCAGATTTATCTTCCAGTCCTTTTGCTGGGTTGGAGACATCATCTTGGTGCCCACTCCTTCTAGATAACTACAGGTTGGTTGGGAGTTTGGAGAGCTTGCATTGCTGTGAAGGTAGGAGTGCTGTTCACTGTTGAGTGAGTTCAGTTTTAGGTTCCTCACTATACAAAAGATATTGAGGCATATGAGCATGTCCAGAGAAGGACATCTAAGCTGGTGAAGGGTCTGGAGCACAAGTCTTATGGGGAGTGGCTAAAAGAATGGGATTGATCAGTCTGGAGAAGGGGTTCAGGGGAGACCATATTGCTCTCTACAACTCCCTGAAAGGAGGTTGTGGTGAGATGGAGTCGGCATCTTCTTCCAGGTAACAGCAACAGGATGAGAGGCGATGGCCTTAAGTTGCACCAATCATTCAGGTTGGATAGTAGGAAAAATTCCTTCTGAGAAAGAGTGGCTGTGCGCTGACACAGGCTGCCCAGGGAGGTGATGGAGTCGCCATCCCTGGAAGCGTTCAAGATGGAGATGCGGCGCTGAGGGATGTGGTTGGTGGGCATGGTGGGGATGGATTGACAGTTGGATTAGATGATCTTAGTGGTCTTTTCCAACCTTAACAATTCTATGATTCTATACTGAAAAGCTGCAAATAAAAGTGTTGCCTAATGAAAATATATTTAGATATGATTTGATCTTAAAGTTGCGCTATCCAGAAGGAATAAACCCCCCCTGGCAGTGTACGTATAGCGAGACCGGCTTGCTAGGATTGAACGGGCAAGTCTGGACTAGAAGCCAGGTGCTTATTTGGATCATAGACATTAAGTAGTAACTGTGACATTTTTATGGGGCCAGGCTGCAGACTTTAAGCCGGTGGTGGATACTTTTACGAGAAATCCATTCCATCTTGCCCAAGCACCGAGTTTGACTTCTGCACTACTTTCGTGCTTGCCGGCTGCCTCGTGCAGGCGTCAGGCTCTGACACCGGCCTTTTCCGGCCTTCTGCTCATGCCTCAAAAGTCAGGTCCGGGCCCCACCCTGTGTGCTCTGGTACAAGATTCCCCAAAGATCAGCCGGGAGAGTTCTGCCAAGCCGGGTCCCTCCAGCTGAGCCGTATCTGCCGAGCCCAGCCGCGTGCGGAGCAGAGGAGCAGGAAGAGCCGCGGCCAGTTCCTTCAAATATTTTACAGATTAAGACCAGGGTCTGGGATCTGTGGGAAGGCAGAGGAGTTCACAGACCCCAGCGGGTTCTGGTCCTTGCCGCAGCGCTGGCGGCCGCGCCAATAATTGCTGTCCTCCCCATCCATCCAGCTTGGTTGTTCGCTATTGCGTTCAGATGCAATGACACTTTGTAATGTGGACAAGCCCTCTGACATTATTTTAGTGCAGCTGGAGGCATCTACTTTAGCCTTGAAAATGCCTCTTTCTTGGCAGTGCTTTGTGTTTATTATAATGCTGTCTGTAATGTGCAAAAGTACATTTCTTTTTTAACTTCCTCCTTTATGTACCAAAGAGTGTGGTTTTAATTAAGGATTTCAGATTGAAACATTTCCGGTTTTATGCGTTGTTTTTTTGGTGGGGTGGTGTGTGGGGTTTTTTGGGGGTTTTTCTTTTTTTTTTTTTTCTTTTTTTTTCTTCAGGATAGTTTTCTGTTAAAATGTTTCAGAGTTTTGAAAAATACCAGATGCCCAGCTTACAAAATGCACACACAGCCTTGGTCGCTCCCTCTTCTTCCCAGGGAGGAGGAATTGTGCTTCGGACCCGCAATCTGATGTTTTTCTGCATTCTGGGTTTCTCCTCAGTATGCACGGGGACGCCATCCATGCATCCCATGGGGACGTGAGCCCAATGCAAACAACCAACGAAACAAGGCGATCGCTTTGCTGCACATCAACTTCTAGCCCTTGTGGTAGTAGAAAAGCTTAAGGGTGCCCTACAATGCACCCAAAATTTTAGCAAAGAGGAGGCAATGAAAGTTCGGCTCAAACCAGGTCTTGTATTTTTGGGGGATTTGACTCATGGTTTATGAATGTGGGGCAGCAGGGAGCTTGCGCACGGCGCTGCGGGTGCTGCAGGGTGGGTCTGGCTCGCATCCCTGCGCAAGGCAACTCGGAAAGGAAGCCGTGCATCTGCTGCGTGACGGAGGATCAGGCAGCAAAGAAAGATAGTAATGTTGGGAATAGGAGCAGGTGGACTGGGTGCACAGCTTGTCCAGGTTAAGCTTTGCGCTGGGATTAAATGAAGGTGTTCGAAACAAGCATCGTACCTCCCCTTCCAGTTTAGCCACGCAGCTTGTGCTTGGGATGGTGCTCAGCCTATGCTGCAGCTTGCTTTTTTTTTTTTTTTTTTTTGAAAAAAGACAACACCCATCCTCTTGATGAAGCGTTAGCATTGTTGAAAAAAAAAAAGCATTTATAAAGAAAAACACAGCCTAACAATAATGGCACCCTGAAATAACTGTGCATAGGATACTGGGGATGTGGGGGACAGGCACAATGCACACCCCGTGTCTTGTCCACACCACATCCTGGCAGTGCAGAAATGGCTCGTGTCTGGACCTTGGCATAGCTTTAAACCGTTTAAACCATCATGTTCTCCCCCGTGGGTAATTCTCTGCTGTTCCCCTATCCATCAGCAGTGCCATCTACAGCCCCATCCTCCCCCATCTGCCTCCTGTCTGTCCCAGCTGCCTTCTGCCTGGGAGCTCGCAGATCGCTGAGTGCCTGAAGAGCTGACCACTTCTTGCCTATTTGGGAATGCTTTTAAATTGTTCCAGAAACTGCTGTTTGTTGATAAATTGGGGTGATCCGCGGAGAAGTGTTTTAGCTAAACTGTGTAAAAGAAGGAATTGCAGCGCAGCACTGCCAGCTGTCATTGGATTTAGAAACACACATCATAGATTTTGCTGCTTTTCAGACAGCTGCGATTATAGCTGCTCTTATAGCCATATAAAACAGTCATTCTGTCAGCAAACGTTCTGGCAGCAGAGCTGGGTTGTATCTACAGTTGCATTCCCAGCACCAGCGTGTTCACTCGCTCCCTGTGTAGGTGAAGGTGGCTTTGCTGTGGACTGTGAGTGATCGGTGACACAGAATGGCTCTGGTGGCACTTGTCTTCTGCACCCGTGGTTATTAGGAAGGTGCAGTTGCTGTCCTTGCAGGGTTTTGGGATGCTTCACTTCCAGTCCATGGTTGCAGTTTCTTTGAGGCAGAGGAGATGGTATCAAATTTGTCCGTGCCTGAAGCCCAGCAATATGCATGTGAGCAGGTGGTGATCACAGCCTCATTTTCCCTTACTCTATTCAGACCTCTTCCCAACCACCTCTGTTTATCTCTGAGAATTCAAATGGTGCCTGATTTATCCTGATTGAAAAGGGAAAATGTCTTAAAAGTCCGAGTTATGCAGCAAAAGAAAGCATCTTTCCTAAATGTAATGTGATCTCGGCTCCTGCCCAGGCACAAGGCTAGAACAATTTGGGAATTGCCCCTCTGGCCATTATCTCAGCTTTACAGCACTTTGAGATTGAACCCAGATCTCACGTCTCTTCTGAAGCTCCATGTCAATTTACACTTGTTCCTCAAAACCATTACTGTCCTGTGAGTTCTTTACCACACGAGGATGGAAAACAGAGCTATTTTGCTCATTTGAGCTCTTTTGCTTGAAGGCAGAGCTCAGGGTTCACTCGCTTTTCTCACCATCTGAGGATTAATCCCAATCCTGACTGTTATCCGACCTCGGTACCATTTACACGCTGAACCCAATGCCTACAGCTTTTATCTGAGCCCTTACAGCATTTGGAAGCAGGCCATGCCCCTTGTCTGGTATCAAAAGCATTATATTAATTTGGGATTCATTCCACAAAATGAGGCTGTCAGCCAGACTCCTTAGCAATTGGATATTGAACCCAGACCTCGTGGTTGTCTTCCAAGTTATATGCCAGCTGGGAACTCAGCCCACAATCCATGGCTGCCAGCCAAGCTCCTTATTGGCGAGAGATTGACACCAAGCCCCCAGACTGCTATTTCTGTACGGCAGAGCTACAGGCTGAACCTAGCTCACGTGGTCAGCATAATCACCTCTGGATTGGCAATGAAATAAAATATCTAGTTAAAGACTTGAATGAATATCGAGGGTCAGTGTTGAGCTGCATAAAGACCGGGGATGATGACAATTCCCTTGGAACAAGGCCTCCTCGATACTCCGGGGGGAATCTCCCCAGATCCCCCATCTGTCATCCAGCTGGAGGCGAAATCCAGCTCCTCATTAACACACAGCACGCGGCATTTCTTCACTGACGGGCAGTATTAAAGCCAGTTCCTCCAACTTTCAGGTATTCCTCAGATGGGATTAAAGCAGATCCCCTTCCTACAGCACTGTGGGGCTCTGCCAAAGCACTTCTTGTTGCTCAAAGCAGACCTCCAGCGTGCCATAGGAGGGTAATGGGATGGGACTGTGCATCTCCATCCTTTTGGTGGAAGTCGGGAGCTTGATGAGGCAGAGGGAGCACTTCAGGTGAAGTGCCTGTCGGTCTGAGGCCAGCAAACTGGCGGTGATTTTGCCTGCAAATTCTTAAGCATCTTCACACAATGCGGTTTTACTGCCTAGGAGAATGCTTCAGAAGACTGAATTAAAACAAAACAGCTTCCCAGCTGGGATGGTCATCATTAGAATGCAATTTCCAGCAACTGTGTAGGCTTCTTGGTATCCTCAAAAGCCTTACAATTCGCTTTTAGCAGCGGCTTTGAAGGAACAGCTTAGCATCCAGAATGGAATTGGAGGTCTTTTCCAACCTTGGTGATTCTATAGAAGCATCTTCCTGTGGTCATGTGGATCCAGCTATGGTGCATATGGGCAGAGTGGGATGCTGCTTTGCCTCTGATCAACTGGTGGTGATGAAGGCTGCTCTCTGCACATTGTGGATGAGGGTTCTGACCGTCCTGCCTGAGGACAGGAGCCGTGGGAAGACTGCAGGCTAGTTTTACCAGCCTGTCCCTTGGGTCTGGTGTTATTCCGATCGCCTGTTGTGTATCTTCTGATTCATATTTATTCGCTAAGAAAACATCAAGTCCTTGCCACACACATGGTATTCTGAGGATGTTCAGCCTGAAAGAGACAGTGCAAATGGGATTCAGCTGACAGTGGTAGCAGTCTGTGAATTTTCCATGTGCCCACTTGTTCCTTTGGCTGTGGGAATACCTTTCTTTTTCCATTCATCTCCCTCCCCAGCCGCCTTACTCATCTCCTCCTTGAACACTGTGTTCTGCCCTTTCTGCCCCCTCCCTGCAGAGCTGTCTTTGGCCTTCTGTTTGCTCTTTGCCAGCTCTTACCCAACCCCTTCCCTCTGCTATCTCCTGTGGGATTCTCTAGGGGCAGGGAATCCTGGCACGAGGAGCTCCAGGGATACTTCAGGCAGAATTTATGGGCAAAGCTGAATCAAGCGATCCCCACAATTAGCTGAAAACATTATTCCTAGGACTGCATTTATTTGCTTTACAAATAGAAGGCTTCATCTGCTCTGCATTTGCCCCCACATGCTGTGCTGTGCCCCACCACCCAGGCTCCAGCTCCTGCTCAGCGTGCACACGGGTTTCCAGGCTCGCCCTGCCAAAGCAGGATTTCTGAAGCTGAATAAAAAACGTGGAAGGCTTTCAAACCCAGAGATTGTTGAGCTGTCCCTCTAACCAAATGGCGGTCCAGGCTGTGTTCTCTAAAAAGCCTCTAGTATAATGTTTAACTCAGTAATGAAGACTGGAAACTCTTTGCAATTATTTTAAACTGCCAGAGATGTCTTAATGTGCCTCAGATTTTGTGTTGGCAGGCTGCTGAGTTAAGTGCCATCCGTCTTTCAGAGAATGTTAAAATTCAGCCCCATATAAAAAGAAAACAATCCCATAGGACATACTTGCCCCATGAGCCCCACCACCATTTGTGGCCACACAGACACATCTCTGCATTCTGAAGTCATTTGTTTCCCTCTGTTCAGGGTGAGAGATCTGTGCAAGCAGCTGGAATGTGAGCAGATCATCACCCATTGTACCTGGTCATGCCTTGTAGCACGGTTTTAGCTCTTCAGATGTGTCCAGACCTTCAAAAGCAGGGTTGTAAAGAATCAACAAGGCCCAAACAGCCTTTAAATTCTCCTAGTGCTAGGGCCATGGGGCGTGAGCTTCCAGAGGAAGGCTCCAGTACACCATCATGACAGCTAACTGGGTCCTCTGCCTTGGTTTCTGCACCTATACGCCCTAAAGTTGGTGCTTTATTGCTTTTTCTTATGCTAACGTATATGGGTTTCTTTTATTTGCTTTATTCCCTCTCTGAGTATGTGTGCCTGCAGTGGGTGGAGGGGGAAAAGGGGCAGCGAGAGCATCGTATAAATCCAGTTCTGCTCTATTAAGATTCATTCTGGTACGACAATGGCTTTGTCTATTGAAAAGCTTTGTGAAAGCCTTGCCTAATGATCTGTTAGCTGGGGAAAGGTTAAATTCCTGGAAGATTTTCTGTGTTCGATGAAGAAAAAATGGTGCAATTATCCAGAATTCAAAGTGAGTTTTAGCCAGCTGTTAATAATACTGCGATTCTTCATGTTCTCATTATTCAGAAGTAATGTGGCCATCCCTAGTCATGGCAGTAAAATATTTACAGCAATTTCTTTGGGCCGTTCGTACTTATGAAGGGCTGGACAATGCTCAGGGTCTTTACAATATGCTTTGCACTGTGGTTTAGTGACCTGTGGCTGAGCTCTTCCCGCCTCCATGCTGATTGCAATAGAGACGTCAGATGGGCACAGTGGTGGGCAGCTGGTGCCAGCTGGGCATCGAGTCTGTTAGGGTCTCCTGTTAGGGTTGGTGGTTCCCTTCCGTACCACCCCATGGTGGTTTTCAGCTTGGAAAGTCATGGCAGAAGCACAAAATGCATGAGGTATCTGTATGCAGGCTCACAGAAACAGAGTAAGTGTCGTGGGGAAAATAGAATTTCACAGTGGCAGGGCCTGTGCTGGGGTGAACAGGCAGCTTGTTTCCTCCGGTCGATGCATGGAAAATCAATTCCCAGCCCTCTAAGGAGACTCCTAAATAGAAACAAAATCCCTCCTGTAACATTTAAGAACTATGGCTGTTTTGCACTGGTGAAAAGATTTCATTTTTATCAGGGGAGCTGCAGGTGACACCTTTCGGCTGTCTTCCTGTTGTCATGGGGTTGTCTATCTTATCCCTTTCATAGACATGTCATTTCAAGCACAGCTTTTTGCCCGAAGGTCTGAAGTAAATGAGTATTAAGTAACTGTATCTGTCTCTAATCCACTAAGCATCCAGAAAACCAGCTAATGTGCCTGAGCCAGTGGGATGAATGCATTAGGTTAATCTAACTCAGCTACTTTTCACTTAAACAACCAGAAGCATTACCAAAAAAAAAAAAAAAAAAAAAAAAAGCCTATACGAGGATTGGCAATTTCTTTTCTACATTTTTCCTTTCGTCTTCCCATGCCTTTGCTGCAATCTAATAAACAACAACTCAGCTGAGTTCTGTGAGCCTCCTAATGCACTGCTTAAAAATAAGTTTATTCTCCTCAGACCTCAGGGGCAGCTCCCCGTTTGCTGTGGTTCTCAGGGACCAGGACAGGTCACAGTGCCACGTGCATGTAGTGTGGCACAGCAGTGGCACAACACTGTTGCATGCCATGTCTCCTCGCTATCCTCTTCTGCTCCGTTGGCCATGGGGTTGCACAGCAGCACCTTAATGCCCTAGCAGCTCTGATCTGCTCTTCTTTACTGGCAGAGTGTAAGAAGATTCAGGGCAGGCTGCCTACACCCTTTGGGTTTCTTCCATTGAACATTAGGTAACCGATAGCAGTTCTCAGTGTATGCATTACCTCTTGAAGCACGGTCACCTTGCTTGCCAGAGAGAACTTGATATGCAGTCATGTCAAAAGCCTTAAAAATCATCAAGGTATAAGACCTACAGTGGTGCTATTGTTCTGCCAGTGAAGACTTCAGCATGGTTTGTTCTTGACACATTGCTGTGGCTGTTGATCATCTCCTTACACCATGTGAGTGCTGCCAAGCAGCATGGTTGCTTGCCCAAGCTGTCTCTCCAGGACTCACTGCTCCATAGTCCCCAGCCTCCCCTCAGCCTCCCCATCCCTGGAGCTCCACAGCTCTCAGCACTCTGGGAACCTGGGGACAAGGGCACGACTGGAGCCAACGATGACCCCAGGACCCAAGAGGAGTACCCATGGTGCTATCACAGTGTGCAGGAGGTGACCCTGAGCTGGTGGTTCCTTCTGCAGCTCCTCTCCTCCCCAGCACTGTCCCAGAAGCGGTGCCAGGTGGGATGAGCTCAGGAGAGGCTGATATTTCCTTGCCAGGAGCAGATGAAAAGGGACATTATAAAGCCTCTTGTCTCTGGTAACGCTGCCCTTAGCTTCGACACAGCAGTGGAGAGCGTCCAAGTTCTATGCTGGAAGGAGTTTAGCCCATGCCTGGAATCCTATCCCAGTTTCAAAGGTCAGGTGCGCTTCTGCAGTCACAGATGTCACAGGGATGGCACCTGACCCCAGTTCATCCACACAGGAGCTGAGGTCTGATGGACAGCAGGATCATTTGAACCTCCCTGGAACTGGCTTTCATTTGAATTACAAGCTGTGTTTTGTTTCTTCCCAGCCAGGTCTCTAGACAAACTCTATAACTTTGCTGACTGCTCTGGCCTTCACCTGATCTTTGCACTGAATGCTCTGCGTCGAAATCCCAATAACTCTTGGAACAGCTCCAATGCACTCAGCCTGCTGAAGTACAGTGCCAGCAAGAAATACAACATCTCCTGGGAGCTGGGCAATGGTGAGTGTGGGAACAGGGAGACCTGGGAATGCCGAGCAGTGTTCTCTTTGGGAAGAGGATGTCTGTGAGTCCCAGGACACTTGGATGTATGTTCAGAGGGATTTGAAGGCTCCTGCTGTGGGGCATGGCTGGTCCTGGGGTGGGCAGAGCAGCAGCTGCATGGACCTGCACAGCAGCTGCAGTGCCAAGGGAAGCAGGCATCCCCTGGGCACAGGAGGATGATACGAGATGCAGGTCCTCCCCCAGCTCTAGCCAAAGGGGCTCACTCTGGAGGAGAAGGCCCACAGCTTCTGTTCAACTGGCAAAGCAGAGTGGTCACAGCCCACATCCACTGCTCAGCAGCTCTGTGCTGCTGACTGATCTGAGGAGCTGCGTGACAGCACGTGAACTCTCTCCAGAAGAGGAGATGGAAGAGCAGAGGTAGCAAGCCTTGCCCATCTGTTCTTATTTTCCCAGAGCCCAATAACTACCGGACCTTGATTGGCCGCTCAGTGAATGGCAGCCAGCTGGGGAAGGACTACATTCAGCTGAGGAGCTTGCTGCAGCTCATCCGTACCTATTCCAGAGCAAACCTCTATGGGCCAAACATTGGGAGACCCAGAAAGAATGTCATGGCTCTCTTGGAAGGGTAAGTGATGCTGTTTTGTTTGGGCTGGGCCAACAGCCATTCCCCAAGTGCTCCCGGTGTTTCCCAGTTACAGGAAGACTGAGGTGCTCACCCCGCTGGGATGCAGGGATGCAGTTAGAGGCTGCTGCACAGTTGCAGGTTTTGAGGCCAGGAGGTGGGGCCTGGCACCACTTTGCTCCTTTTGTTTGTTAGCTGCTTCTCCCTGTGCTTTCTCTATCCATGTAGAAGGAAAGCTGGTAGTGCCTTTCTTCATCACTGCTCCATCCTGTGCAGAGGATAATGTATGGCACAGAGCCATTGTCAAAGCATTTTTGCTCATGATTGCTCACATTGATTCTGACCAAGTTACACAAACAGTTTTTCTGCTTGTGGCACTGAGATTCAGATCCCTTTCACCAGCAGAGTTCATGACCTGTCTGGGAAATGCCCTTTCCTCCCTTCCTGCTGTCCCTTGAAGAAGGTTTTGCCTGTCACACTGTACTGGCACCATTCAGTGCTATGATGCTGTTCCACCAGTACATCTCACAGTCACACCACTGTGACTTCCACTGATTATACTGACCCTCTGCCTTTAGCTTCTTGGTTTCTTTTTCATCTCTTTAGGTAAAAATGGCACTCAGGAATGGACAGCGATGCTGGGGTGGGTCTGCTGGTGTATTCTTAAACTGATGGATAGGAGAACAGGCAGGTCTGGCTGGGGTTTGGGGAGGCTGAAGAGAGGAGCGTGGGGAAGAAATGGTGACAGTGAGGGACTTGGACAGCTGGAGGTGACATTGGCCAGCTACAGGAACCAGGGAGGTGTGGGAGCCTGCTGGCAGCAGGAATTGGGACCATGGGGGCTCAAAGACGATCCAGCAGAGGGGAAATTCCCTGCAGGACTGTAAACAGAAACTCCAGCGCAGAGGGCTGGACAGGGGGAGGTGTGGAAGGGACTCTGCTGGGAGCAAAGCTGGGTCTCACATTCATTAACATCTGCATGAATGATCTGGCAGAAACAATAAACAGCACACTGATGCGGTCCCCGGCGAGGCAGGCAGGGAGTGAGGGCCAGATTCTCAGCTCTGCTGCAGCAGCACACAGAGCCCATAAAGCTGGTTGACCCAGCTGCGAGACCAGCATCCCTAACGTTGCTGGCAGCCAGGGAGCAGCCCCTTCTGGGCACCATGGCTGCATCCATGCTGATGCCAGGTGGGCACTGCAGCTCCACGGCTTGCTCAGCACAGTGAGAGCAGCTCAGGGAGCTGCAGTGTGCTGTAGTAGCCTTGAGCAGCAGGAATTCTATTAGCACCAGGCGGAGCAGGCTGAGAAAGGAAAAGAAGAGGGATGGGAGCCAAGGAGCTCTCAGACAAGGGGAAGTCCTGCTGCTGCGTTTGCCCTCTGCATGTCGCTGCAGGGTCCTGGGGAAGGAGATGGCGGAGCAGCGTGGTCGGGGTTCTCTTGGCTCCAGAGCCACATGTTAGCTGATGTGTGACTCAGGAGTGGGGCTGTAGTGTACAGTGTGGTGGGAAAGGTGATGGAAATCCATCTTTAAATGTAAGGGAATGGGGTATGTAGAATGGTGGGGGCTCTCCAGTCCACCAGACAAGAAAGAGCTGCAAGGGGGCATGTCTGTTCTCCAAGATATGTACTGTTACTTCATTGCCATCCCTGCCCCTGTGGCTGAGCCTTGTGTCCTGCACCCCATACCCAGTGCCTGCAGCTCATGGTGAGCAGTCCATGCATCCAGCCTTGCAGCCAGGGGTTCTGTGGGAAAGAACCAGTAGTTTCTCCCCATAAAGACCACAGTATTACCAGGCAAGGCTTAAAGACAAGGAACAAGTTGGATTAAATGAAGACAAAGAGTTAAATGCTCATTTGCAGTATTTGGAAGCAGAGCTGCAAAAGGACAAACAAATAAAACCCAGTGCCTAAGCTGACAGCACGAGCTTTATTCCCAGCAGCTCCCCGAGGTCTCCTCAGCGCTCTCGGTTTGTGCTACTGAGAACTGTCTGCCTTCTGCAGGAGCATCACAGCACTGGTCCATGGGCTGTACCTGCAGCCATCACAGCCAAGGCTTGCCTCTGGAGATCCCAGATGAGCCCCACAAAAGCCAGCAAGCAGAAGAAATTTCGAGAGGTGCTTTCAATGGCAAGCCCTCTGCCCACCTTGCTGGAGCACCATGAATGGTCTGTGCAGTGCTTGGATGAAGGCTGCGGAGCAGATCAAGTACATGCAGTCCATAGTTCTGATATATGAGAGATACATAGTTTTGCTCTCATTTAAAAAAATGTGATGAACAGCAGAAGTCAAGCTGGTTGGAACAGATACTAAATTGGAGGTTATGGTGTGGCCATTAAGGCTGGAGAGTAGAGATGAGACAGCCCAGCACAGAAGGCAGAATGGCTGGCTTAGTCTGAGAGGAAAGAAATTCATATTACACAGAGTGTACAAGTGAATTTTGGTGAGATAAATGATGGAAATGAGTTGAAGAAGGAAAGGAGAGCTGAGAGAGAGCAGGAAATGATTTTCAGCAGTAGAAGAAAACAGAAGCTGACATTAGGCGCTCTCCAGGGAAAGCCCCCTGAGTTATCTGAGTGGGGAGATGCTCAGAGAAAAGCTTCTCAGTATGAAGCATTATGTAAAATCACAATTCCCAGTTGCACGACCTCTATTCCAAACATTGCAGTCTACTCTTGAACTGTTATTTCTAGCCACCACACCAAACTTAACTTATTCTTTATGTGTAAACCTTGTCCTGCAGCGATGGCGATGTCAGCATGAACAGTGCCTTGCTCTCTGCACCAAGCTTTGCCCTACTCAGTGATGACAGCACACCCTTCACTGCTGGGGTGCAAGGACCTTACACGGGGAAATGGCACAGAGCATGTGAGTGCCACCTGGGGCTGCCCCACAGGGCAGACCACGCCACAGGGATGGGCTCTGCAATCCCTGCTGCACAGGAGGCAACAAATGGGGAACGGGGACATGCGAGTGCGCAGGTGCAAGAGGGAATTTCTCCAGACACGACTCACAGTTGAGTTTGATGAGGTGTTAATTAGACTATTCATGCAGCCTGAGCTGTCAGAGAGCAGGCCACCTTAGCTACCTACTGCGTCTGTTGGTACAGGAATCCCAGGACTGCTCAGAAATTGCCTGGAGAAAAAAGGAAAAAAAAAAAAAAAAAGTAAGATTCTAAGGAGTTAACAAAGATTTAACAAAGATTTTAACAGTAGATCAGGAATCAGACACAAGGTTAATGTATCACTGAATCATATATTCAGTGCTGAAAGAGAAGAAACATGAGGGAAAGCTATTAGGATGCTAACATATGTTAAGGCTCATGCCGTCAGAACAAAACGCAATAATCTTTTGCCCAGGTGGTCCCAAGGGCTGCTGGCATCAAGGGTGGCAGAAGGTGGCTCGGTGTCCTGATCCCATGGAATCTACTGGTCCCAAGAGCCGTCTCTTAGTGCTGCATCTCCTGTGGGGGTGGCACAGGCTGAAACAGGATACTGCATGGGTCCAGAGCAAGAATTCTGTGGAAAAAATGAAGCCACAAGTAACTAATGATGCGAAGGGAAGGATACTGCAGCGTAAACTTACATTCATGTGCCATTAAGCTTGTGGACGTGCATTCATAAATACATTGAAATGCATTCATAAATACATTGAAACAGGATGTGAAGAATGTGATCGGGCATTTTGCAGCTGGTTTTATAGTGGGAGTGAAGATCTAAGATACTAGCAAAGGGTCCATCTATTACTCTTTCAGGAGGAAAGAGTTAAGACAATCTTTGTAACTGAAACTGGATCTGGATGGCTGAAAAGCTGAAAGCACCATCACCTGTACAGGGAGAACAAAGCGAGCAAGAAAAGACACAGATGAGATGATAGTGTTGTATGGGTACATGGTGTGCCTTCATCCTGATTGCTATCTACAATCTCAGTCATTTCATCTCAGAAAAGATGTAATAGAACCAGGAATGTTACAGAGATGTGCAGAGGTATGCGATGCCTTCCACGTGAGCAGTGATGAAGTAGGCTGCTCTAGCTGGAGCCACGGAATGGGTGCTGACCCCGTTTACTTGTAAGAAAGGTGGTGAGGCAGAAAAGTCCATACAGATAGGAGCGTGCTGTCCTCCAGTGCCTGGCTGTGGCCCAGCTTTCCAGAGCCAGCTCTTCTGGTAGCAAAGCTGTGGTGCAGTTGGCTTGCATAGTTCACCAGGGTGTACCAGATGGAACAACCCATGGTTGTGAAGTCCAGCTCTGGGAGTCAAACAGTGCTAAACCACTGGGAGGCTGTGAGGTGGTCATTTGTCTCCCTTCTGCAGCTGCATTCTTTGCTACAGGATCGCTTTTTAATTTGTTTTTTATTTTTTATTTCAAGGTTGACAATCAGCAATTACCTTCATGGGAAAGAGATTTCCAAATGCAGATGGCTCTTTAATGTATCAGGAATAAGCCTAGGAAGTTCCAGTGGCTGGAAGCTGAAGACAGACACATTCAGATGAGAAATAACATACTTGGAAGCTAATTAGCCATGGGAGCAATTTGCGTGAGGTCGCAGTGGGTGCTCCATGACTGGTGGGGATTGAATCAGGACAGGAGATGTATTCTCTCCCACCCGGAGGCTCTGCCTCATCTGATTCTGAGGATGTGCAGAGGTTTCTGCCACGTGGAAGCCCAGCCAGGGATGCTGCAGCGGTTGGGGGCTGCCGCCTAGATTATGGGATGTTGCCCTAAGCAGGCTGAGCTTGTCCCGCGGCTCCTAGAGGTGACTCAGTGCATGTGCATCTCAGAGTTCAGTGGTGCTTGCAGAGCCCAGCGTAAGGAAATGGCAGATTTACTGCACCAGCACGGAGCATCTGCACGGCACATGTGCAGGGATCTGATCCATGCCGGAAGCCTCTGGTTTGCTCTGCCTGCGTGGTGCTGCACATGTGCACATCGCACAGCCCAGGAAATCCCAGACAGACGTGTGCCAGCTCTGGTCGGACTGCGGGTCTGCATGGTTCTTCACTGGCCTTGAAATCCAAGGTTTGAGCAGCACAGGTGCTACAGGAATAAAGGGATTAATAACATCTGCGTTCCTAAGCTGTGGATATTCGGATACCTGTACACTGCTTGGTCTCCACCTGCACTAGGCTTTCATCTCTGGCTCTTGCAGTACCACTTGCTGGCTATTGAGCTGATCCAGGTTCCCAGAGCTTGAGTTATCCAATGCGCTCCATGCACAGCTTCATCATCAAGACTCAAAGATTTAACAGGAAATTCTGATCTGTAACTTGCAACAAATCTCCGTTAAAAGGTGGAAAGAAAAATAGACGCAGAAAGCAAAATTGGGTGGTTATGTATCTTTAATAGAAAAATTTGAAAATGAGTAGAACTAGTGAATGTATTTTGCTCTCCTGGGGACAGAAAAGGAAAACTAAGAGGTCTGTTAGTTTCTAAGGAGACAGAGCAGACAGAGGCACTGCTTCTGCTACTCTAGGGATGCTGGAGGTTGTGGGGTTTTGCTTTCAGTCCCCGCACAAAGACTGGGGTGTGCTGGCAGTGATATTGCAGGCACGGTGCAAGCAGTGAGTTCTGCAGAGGAGCATCCTCAGCAGGTGCCCTTTGTGACTGAGTGTGCAGCACCGTTGAGCCAGGTGCCCTGCACGAGTGGTGCAGGATTTGTGCTTCTTGCTTTGTCCTGCTGCCCTGGATGGCCAGGGAGGAGCCAGCCCCAAAGCCACTGCTCTGCTGCCCCTCATAGGGACACAGAATGCTGCTGGAGAGTAAGCCTGGGAACTGACAGCCACTGCACTGCTGGGCAGCAGGAGCGGGGACACATCAGTGCTATTAAAGCACGTTATTGTTTTTCCATTTCTAATTGTGTCTCTTCCCTCCTGTCCACAGGAATTTATTACCTCTGCCTTTGCCAGTGTCCTCTTATGCTTCACAGGGTCCAGATGCCCTTTCGTCCCAGTCTATAATTGACTATCGTCATTAATTTAAAGTTAGAATGATTGTTTCCGAGCTATATTTAGGCTGAAGTTTGCTGCTCTTTTTTTTTCAGACCTGATTAGAGTCTTGTGTGCTGCAAAGCTTGCTGGCTGCTTCTCCCTCCCTTGCCAGCTGGCCTGATCAAATGTCCCATCTCTCCCCACAAACCTTCTCCTTTCTCTCCCACCCTTGGTTGCAGGCCAGATGGGGGCAGTCAGGGCTGCAGGACATGCAGCTCCCTTCCTTGGGCAGCGAGGATCTCTGTGCACCCCTGTGCTCCTTGATATCTGTGCACCAAAGAGCACCGTTGTGTTCTCTTGACCAAACCAATGGTTCCTGTTGCCTATATGCATTCTAACCTTCAAAAGTGACCGTCCTTGGTATCCTGTGATGTGGGTTGTTTTAGGATTTCCCCTTGCTTTTGGACATCTGTGATAAGTTTGGACTTACGTGATTTCTTCCTCTGTTTCCTGTAGGTTCATGAAAGTGGCTGGCAGCACAGTGGATGCTGTTACCTGGCAACAGTAGGTATTCACCATTCCTTCTGCTTTCCTACACTAATTGCAGTGATCTGACAGTGTCTGGAGCAAAATGAATGGGCTGGCTGGGTGTGGAAGGGGACAAATAGTAGGAGCCACCTCTGCTGTCCTTGTCCTTTAAATAGGAAAAAGAGGCATTGCCCCTTCTTCTGCAGCAGAAGTGGTCATGTTTCACCCCGGATGCTTGCAGCTGAGACAGAGGCTAAAAACATGCCTGCCCGCTGGAAACCAAGCCCCATGGCAGCTGGCCTAAAGCTAGGCTGATGGCATGCACCTTTGGAAGCAGAAGGCAGGGTGAGACCTCCCTGCGTCTTGAAAAACTGCATTTGCTCTGGTGCCTTGAGCAGAGAAGTCAGGGTCTCTGGTCCTGGCTGGGCTTCTGTCCTCAACTTGAGCTTAGCACTGGGCCTTCAAGGGAGCTCAGGCTACTTTGCTGGAGTGGAACATGCCGTCTCATTCCCTCCCATTCAGAGTATCCTATCACCTGTCAGTGCTGCCGGTCCCCTCCTGGCACATCATAGAATCATCATAGAATGGCCTGGGTTGAAAAAGATCACACTGATCATCTAGTTTCAATCCCCTGCTATGTGCAGGATCGCCAACTATCAGACCAGGCTGCCCAGAGCCACATCCAGCCTGGCCTTGAATGCCTCCAGGGGAGGGGCATCCACAACCTCTTTGAGGTATACTGGCCAGGTTATGGGGGCATCTGTTCCTCTCCTGCAGATCCCAGTTCCTTTTGTAAAGCCCACCTGGAGACCTACACTTAAAAAGAGCTCAGTGGTTTTTAAGACGTGAGGTTTTCCTGCAAGTAAGCCCAGGGGCTCTGTGTCGGTGTGTTAACCTCAGAGCCTCCTGCAGAAGCAACTGTCTGCATCTGAGAGTGGTTTATGGCAGCAGCTCTGGCTGGCACCCAGCAAGTCCCGTTTCTGGGGAGCCACGTGCCTTGCCGTGCTGCTCTGCTACCTGACTCCTGAGGCTTCCCTGAGGCAGCAGCTCTGTGCAAGCAGGGCAGCGGGGTAGCAGAGTGTTTGGAGTGGGATTTGTGTTACTTACAGACTCACGCTGTGCAATGATGATCTATGCCTCAGCTGGGAGTTTGCTTTTCATGATTACACGATGTGCTGATCGCATTTACTTAGCCCAGGAATTTGCTTGCTGAAACAGGGCTTGATGGCTGGGCCAAGCCCTTGGATGCACTGCAGGAAGAAGCAGCCAGCCTTTGTGCAGGGAGCTGTGGCTCAGGGATCCTTCCTTTTGGGACCAGGTGCTGTGGGCAGGTGGGGGTACAGCTCCCTGCAGGTAGGCAGTGTGGCTGGGATGTCACTTGCTGAGCACTTCCCACACAGGTAGGTACAGGAGCCACTGCTCCCCCTGCCTGGCCTTCCAGCTTGGGAGGGTTGCACCCGTCTGCTTTTGAGAGGACTGACAATAGCCACAGCTCCAATCTGGGCTTCTGTACTGTTTATGAGTAAATGTCAAAACAGTGTCTCATCCCTCTGCTCCAAACAGCAAAACAAAACAAAACAAGCTCCTTTGTATCCAAGAAGAAAATTATTAGCAGGAAACCAAACTGCTCTCTAACTGCAACTATGAGCCTTTCTGTTCCAAACCCTAACATTCTCCTGGGATATTGGTTATAAATTTGTCGAATCTGTTACTCCTTTGAAAAGGTTGCACTCTATCCAGAAGGGGAATTGAGAAGGGAATACATTGCAGAGATCCCTGTCCTCTGTGAAAATACATGACCATTTCTTCTTCTCTGGAATACATCTGAGAAGTGACACAGGGTGTAAATAAGCAGGCTTGCCAGTCTTTCTTAGTATGGTTTCACTTACATATGTAACTCAGCATGTGTGCCTCCCTCTTCAGAAGTAATGTGTTGCTGGAGAGGGATGTGTGAATGGCTCAAAAATATTTAGGGAATTTCCACTAGCAGAGGGTGTGGCAATTAGGACTGACAGTGGCTTGGAGAGTTTTGGCATTTCTTGTGTAATTTAGTTTATGGTTTGATTATGAGTGAATGCTCAGTTTATTGTGGACCTCCTCAGTCTTTGAAGGTGGGTTTCCACAGTTCAGAACCCTTCCCACAGCCACATCTCCTTTTGGCTCTGTTCCAGAGCTTGGTGTCTTACACACAGTGAAGATTCATTGTCTCCCTAACCTGTGGCCATGCCCTGGTCCCCTTTCTGTGTGTCCTGTACGGCTGGTTTTCCACCTGAAGTGCTGTGCAGACCTCAAAGTTTGGCAAATCTAATGGGCAAATCCTTGTGCAAGGCTGTCTTTGCAGCCCACAAATCCATTTACTTGCAAGGCAAGTAAATGTTTGCATCTTCAAAGCCATGGGCATCTCTCTCTTCAAGTCTTTGGAGAATATGATGCTACCTTCCAATATGGAAAGTCACTCATTCCATGTGGCAAACTGGGGATGTCATGCACACAGATACATATGGGATGCTGCTTAAAGTGCTTTGCTGTGCTGAGTTTGGATGACATCTCTCTGACCTTGGCATATGGGACATTGGCAGAGCACAGGGCTGCCTGTGTCAGCAGAGGTGTCTCCATTTGGTAGCAGTTGGTGTGATGCTGGCAGTGAGGCGGTCCCGTTCACGTCCCCAGCAGGCTGGTGCCCTAATTCCTAGCAGACTCTCCCTGTAGCAGCAGGCAACAAAGTAGATCCGGAAATTCCTGAGCTTTGGGAAGTGGGCTTTAATGTAATTAACTGCAACAGAAGAAGAGGTCAGATAATAGGGGCAAAGGTTCCTCTTTAAAATGAAAGGAGGTAAATGAAACCAGCTGCCCAGGAGCCAGTGCACTGCCTTCATTAAACCCAGCGCGATGCTCATGGTCCTGCACAGCAAGTTGTGGATCTTTCCAGAGAAAAGTGAGACAGGCAGCGTGAGCCCAGAGGTGACAGGACTGAGGTGTGCTGGGCTGACAGCAGTCACCTGGGGCAGCAGTCAGGTCAGGTGGCCTATGCTATGGAAACTCACGTGCCCTGCATCCACATGGCCTTTGGGGCCAACCCTGGTGCCACACCATAGCCAGCACCCACCCACCAGCCTGTTGGTGCCGCTCAGCTTGTCCCAGTGCTCCAGCCTAGCTGGGGAAGCTCCAGCCCATCCTTTTGGCCTCAGTTCACAGTTCTTGTGTGGCTGATGCCGTTTTCCCTCTTAACCACTTTTGGGTGTTGAATGGACTTCTTGGTGCCTGAGAATAGATCTCTGCCAGCCTTAGAGAAATCATGGAATTGTCTTCAGGCTCTGCTTAAATACCCAAAGCCGTGGGGTATGAGCTATCAGTAAGATGTCCTGAAACTGAAGCAGCAGGTTTATTCATCCCTGTGCCATCCCCTGTTTCTCCAGCTTGTTAGTGCAGGTGTTCAGTGACCCTGGTGGTGGCTGTGCCCCAGGGCTGCTCCTGGTTAGAGCGGAGATCTTGTCCTCAGCTGTAGGCTGAGGTCTTTAACTTCATCTTCTCCCACCTCATACAACCTTCCTTTTATGGCCTTGCAGCCAGTTTTCAGCCCAGGTGATGGTGGGGTTTTTTTTGCCACAGCAGTCCAAAAATCATTTCTGTTCAGTTCTTAAGTGCTGTACTAAAATCCAAACATCTGCCATCCCCAGAGTCTGCTGCTTTGTAATTTTGTCTTAAAAAGTAATCTCTGTAAACCCCCTCGCTGCCTGCTGCTCACAGGCCTGCTGTCCTCACAGCAGCCAGCGGTTCTGTGTTGTATAAGGGTTGATTTGAACAACGTCGAACACTTCCCAAGTCCCCCTCCCTGAGAACTTTCTGCCCTTAGAACCGTATTGTCAGCACAGATGTGCCAAAATGCCTCTTTCCTACTTCCCCCTGTTACAGAGGGTTGGAGTGAATCCAGAGTCTGACTGGCACGATGCTGAGTTTTTTGGAGGACAAAGCTGGAACTTCACACCTGGGAGAGGATTTGCAGAGGAGACCCTTCATGTTCAGGGCATCTGCAAGTTGAGTCTGTAATTCGTCTCCGTTCTGGGCCAGGCAGTGCTGGCTGCTCGCCTTCCCCTGCAGCCCTGCACAGCTCCAAGCACGCTTACCCCGTTACCTGATCAGTGAGTTGGAGCAGTGAGAAGCTAAAATCTTCTCTGAGCGTTCATGCATATTGCACGTGTTCTGTGTGTCCTTGCCAAGCCTGATTCAAGCTGCAGCATCCTTTGTGGAGGCTCCTGCCCTCGTGTGCACCCCTGTGCCCGTGTGGGGAAGTCCCACAGCTGCTGGCTGCTCACTTTGCTAACAGCATCCCTGCAAGGAGACATCACTGCTGCCTTTCTCGTCTGCTAGACTCAATCTCAGAGAGACACTCAGCAATGGGCTGCCCAGTGCACATGGGGCCTTACCCTGGATGAGATGCTTGTCATAGAGAAACCACACCGGTAAAGGAGCTGATACTTCTGGGAAGGTGAATCTGCCTTTTTTTCACACCCCAGGACAACAAGTGGAGCATGCTACCCCTGATACATATGTATCAGCATCCTTGAATCCCGTGCATTACCAAAAAGCCCTACTGCACTCTTCTTATCCACATCTCCATGTTTCAACTACTGAGGGAGCCTCTTTCCCTGCCATTTTTCCAGCACCAATGACAAAGGTTGGAGGGCAGCTCACAGAACCCTCAGTGCAGCAGCCTAGCATGCCTGGAAGGGACTGAAGGGACAGATGTAGACACTATAGGATTTGTGCTCCCATCCTGAGACCTCCTGCCCCTCTGCATTGCCTCACCTATGGCTGCTGTGCGAAGGGTGACAGCACTGATCACTCCTTCAGGACAAGATGTTTGGGACCAACTCCAAACTCCAAGGATGTTTGCACCCCAAAGATGGATTGCTTCACCTTATGTCCTGGAACCAGGAGCCAGCACTCAGGCATTTCAAAGCCTTCCTCCCACACCTGGATACAGATGATTCAGATTCTGATTGGCAGCACTATAACCGTGTTTCACTGAAGTGAGCATGTGGAGAGCAGGAATCCCCTAGATGAGAAATGCTCAGTGCCGTGTCCAGGGCAGCAGGCACTCCTATGTTAGCAGGACGAGGGATGCAGGAGAGGACAGAGCACCTCTGCAGAGGTCCTCTCCTGGAGGGAAAAAGGCTTCTTGGTGTGAGACAGCAGTGGGACAGAAGGACACGAACAGGGGCAGAACTAATGCCAGTGGTTTCATTCTTGTCATCTTGTTTTCCTTGCAGTTACTACATCGATGGCCGAGTGGCCAAAGTGACCGACTTTCTGAAAACACGCCTGCTAGACACACTGTCCGACCAGATCAGGAAAATCCAGAAAGTAAGTGAGTGCACAGAGTCTGCAAGGGTGAGAGGGCACTGTGCCCACAGTACTGCAGCTCAGTGCCTGGGCTGGGTGCTGCTCAAGGTGTGGGGCTGGTGCAGCATCCCAGTGCTTGTATGGTGTGGTGGAGGGATCTCCACCCTGGGGATGGAGGAGGAGATGGGGTAGCAACCTGGCCAGCCCTAGGTATCTATTCCAATTCCAGGGTGATTTGTGATTTGCTCTGGACAGCATGGCATGCAGCAAGCCACTCCATCCCTACCGCCCACAGGACAGCTCCAGGCTACAGCCACTGTGTAAGAAATGGGGACTCTGCGAGTCCCCTGATTCAGCTGCTGCAGGGACCAGGGCTGTGGGCAGCTCAGCTGCCAGTCCCACAGCAAAGGATGAACATCCATTAAGAGCAAAGTGTTTTGGAGTGAGAGGACATGTCCATTTGTCTGTCTTGTCAAGGTTTTCATACTGTATCAGTCACCACTATGTCTCGCTGCTGTAATTCCTGCAAGAAGAAACTGTAGGATGAGCAAACAACTCAAAGAGGCCTCAGGAAAGGGGACGTGTGGGTCAGCACAGCAAAACCAGAGGATAGGAGCTCATTGCTGTGTTGTCCTGCACAAGCTGGGGACCATCACCATACATGAGTGACCCACCTTTGGCAGGGAGTATGAGTTGGGCGCAGGGACAAGCATGGGGCACAATCCCACTCTGCTCTGCACTAAACTGATGATACATGTCTCACTGCTGGAGAAGGTCATGGTACTGCCAGGAAAGCCATGGCAGCAAGGTGTAGATATGGTGCAGCCCTGGGGGGTCCTGGTTCCCATCCAGCCCCAGACCCGCAGCAGTGAGGAGCTGCCCTCTGTTGGGCCTGGGGAGTGGGAAGAGTTCTCCTGGGAATGCCAGTGTGGCTGAGCAAAAGCACAGTGCTGGGTGCTAATAGCCTCCAGCTTGGCTTTGAGTCCGTGCATCCTGCCGGGGCTGATTAGAGCAGCTGGGCTTGTCCACTTCCCTGTTTTATTGCTTCCTCTCTGACTGGGGAAGGTGGCGGGCTTAGATAATTACAGGCAGGATGCCAACACCTCTGGGGCTTCAGTCAGGGATGTCGACTCTCACAGGCTGTGAGTGGGAGGCAGCCCAGAGCTGGCGTATTTAACAGCTTTGAGGGATCCCAGTCCATCCAGCACATTCCAGTGTTCCTCACTAATGGGGCAGGATCCGTCAGGCTGTGCAGCGTGCTCCTGGGCTGTGGAGCTTGCAGACATCTGGCTGCAGGAGCTCATAGCCCGGCCTGGAGAAGCGAGATTGCTGGAGAGGAGAGGATTCATTGTGTGGTGCCCGTGCATCTGGAGCCTCTGGTGCTTTGGTGCCCAACTGTGGCTGCCCCGTCCCATGTTGCTCCCACAGTGGCAGCTATTTCTCCTCCCATTGCAAGCTGCCAGGGTGCCCCTGCCACAGTCTCTATACTGAACACAGCCATTACTTGTCAGAGACATGCAAATTGCACCTGCCCTGTGGGAAGAGGAGAGAGGTGTTGCATTTAATGTTTGTTTTTCCCTGCGCAGGTTGTGAACACATACACACCGGGCAAGAAGATCTGGCTGGAAGGCGTTGGTGCTACCTCTGCTGGAGGCATGAACAACCTCTCCGATTCCTATGCGGCCGGGTTCCTGTGAGTGACACAGCTCCTGGCATGAGGGCACTGCCACCTGTACAGGCTCTGTGCACAGCGCTCCCCTATGCACCCCAGCTCTGGGGTCAGGGCTTGTACCCCACAGCCTCGCCGCCCTCTTCCCATTCTGCAGCCTCACGCCCTTGCATGTATTCACTCCTTGCATCCCTCTCTGGGCAACTGAAGCTCTTCAGAGCACAAGGTCCAGGTCTGGAAACCATATTCTGCCCTTCTAGCAGCCACAGCTATTGCTGGATCCTCAGGCTTGTCCAATGGCACAGCTCAGTAGCCCATAGATCCTGTTGCAATCTTCAGAGCTAACCGTAATCACAAAGGATCAAGGAAGAGTTTCCTTGCTCCGGGGGCAGGCATAGGAACATGCCCAGGACACGTGGGCTGGGGCTGGCTTAGTTTGCTGGTGACACCACAACGGGTGGGAGCACAGACAAGCTGGGGTCCCTGTGGTGGCCTAACCCTGTCTCCTCGACACAGGTGGCTGAACACACTGGGCTTGCTGGCCAGCCAAGGCATTGATGTAGTGGTGCGGCACTCCTTCCTTGACCATGGCCACAACCACCTGGTGGACCAGAACTTCAACCCCCTGCCGGTAGGTCTGCCCGGGGCCGATCAGAGACGCACCCTTCTCACAGCCAGGTTTTAGGGGGGATCTGGTTTTTCTCTTCCCTGCACCCAGAATGATGTGCTGCCTTTATCCCTGACCCCTCTTGCAGATGCTTGGCTTCACCACAGAAATATCCAGGACACAGCTGAGAATCCACCTCTCCTTGTGGCCTGTTTGAACTCTGCTTGCAAATGAATTTTTCCAGATCTGTTTCATTCAGTGTTAATAGGAGACATTAGTTAATGTCAAATGCTGCATGTTGGAAGCAGATGGGAGAGCTTTGTTGCTGTGGCTGGAACTTCTTCCAGTGCCCAGAGCTTGGGAGCATGGCAGGGAGGCCAGTGCCACAGCAGCAATGCCAGTGGCTATAGGGGGCATTCCAGGGCAAGGTTGTGCTGCAGTCCCATCTCCAGCTGAGACCTGGTGGTTCTCAGTGGTGCCCTGCATCATTCCTTGCTCTCTAAACCCCCCCCTGGATGGCTGGGTCTTCCCACACATAGGGTGAGAATAAAGAAAGAGTATGCAAAATCTTTTAAAAAGTAGCAGGTTTCCTTTCCATCTGATCCGTTCTGTTTTCCCTTTGGTCTAGTAAATCCCTCACCTTGTAAGTGGAGAAGCTGGCAGGGCGGCTGGGTGCTCTGCTCACCCCAGGAAGGAATTTACAGGGTTTCTGCAGGGCAACACCAGGGAAGAGTTTGGGGAATATGCCCTGGGCTGATAAAGACAATGAAGTTATTCAAATTGCTGCTGTTATAATTTTCCCACTAAATCAGACACCATGCCCCTTGTGGCCTCTTCCTTGTTCTCCCATGTGCTCCAGAGCTGATCCGCTGCTCACGTCCCAGTGCCACAGTCCTGCAGAAGCAACAGTGTTGCTCATGCGCTTTAAAAGAGCCACGAGCAGGTGCAAATTAGTGCCGGGCTTCAAAGATGTGAGCATAAAAAAGCTTGTGGAGACCAGACTGTGACCCACATGGCAGTGTGGTGACTGCTATTTTCCCGTGGGAGCTAGCAGGGGGATGAAAGTGTCCGGATGGACCTGTGCGGGGTCACCATGCCGTGAAACCCAACACACCTGCTGGCTGCTGTCACAAAGACTTTTCTGCAGGTGGGATGGGCACAAGGCAGAGGCTGTTGAGAGAAGGCTGTGCTGCTGCCTGAGTCAGTGTGGCAGCTTGCTGCTGGTCCTGCTCTCTTTGGTGCCGCCCTTGTGGCACGCTGCAGCGAGTGGCACGATGGACATGGTAAGACCTGGCATATGCTGCCTGCCTGGGGCCAGGGAATGTGCACAGCCAAGGCCATGCACTGGAGACATTGCTGTGTACAGGAATATAAAGGTCAGTGCACAGCTCTCTGTGCATTGGGGTGATATTTGCTGCTGTGTACCGTGCTGTGAGCCTTCAGACCACATCTAAGTTTTCATCCAATGGCAGAACTGCAGAAATGGGCTTCTCTTGCAACTAATGGGAAGAAAACAGGAGAAATTGGGTGCCCTGGACTGGGCATGGATGTGCTCAAGCTGCGGAATATAAATGCTTTTGCCGAGCTTAATGCAGCTGCTCTCAAGTGTTTTAATGCCTTGTTATTTCTGAGAGAACTTGGTTGAGTATCATTGAAGTGCTTTTTCTTCTTGAGCGATCGGGGCAGCCAGCCGTAAAGCAATCAGGGCTTGACTGCATGGCATGTGCTTGAGAAGCCCTTCAGGCAGAGCTTCTCCTGTCCGTAAGTCTGTCTGCATGCATCTGAGCCCATATGTATATGTGTGGGAGCAGGAAGTAGATGAAGTGAGGGGAGAAGCAGCACTGATATTCACCCTTCATGGGGCAGTGCCTTTGAAAAGCCCATCTGGCATTTAGGAGCTATCTGCTCCTTTTAGGCATGCAGTAGACATAATACATCACTCTGTTAATATCACTCTGAAGCAGTCCAGAATGGTGCAAAACGTTCATTTCACTGCAGAGGCCCCCAGGTAAGTGTGAGCTATCTCTTCAGACTGCTAGAGCATGCAAAACTTTGAAAATGCTTGTCCATACAAAACTCCCCTCTGTTTTATCCATCTTTGGAACTGATGTCTGCTCCCTTAATGCACAAAGAAGTGCTGTGAGGTTACATCTTTGTGTGCAGAAATTTGGGTATGCTTCTAGGGAGAGCCAGAGAAACACAAACCCAATGAAAAGGCCAAAGCTGAAAACCAAACTCAGGTTTCCTGACAACTGTGGCATCTCTTGAACCTTCTCCTAAAGGCTGTGAGGGACATGGTTCTCCTGTATTAGGTGCTAAAACTTCCTGCATCTAAGTTTAATAAACAGCATACGGGGGCGTGAGAAAAGGCTTCGAGGGATCACAGGGCGAAGTAATGGCAGAGGCTGCCTGCTCAGCCGTGGTAGGAAAAGACAGTGTAATATTGTGTGTGAATTGATGGCGTCCTTGGGAAAGCACCACGGCGGTGCGGAGGGCTGCGCCTGGTGGGGCTGCACTCGGACGCTTGGATGCCGCCAGCGATTTTTCATCTCCTTTGCTTAGCCCACAGGCACTGAGGAACTCAATGGGAAAGTTACTGTGTGTCCTGGCCAAGGTGCCAGGGTTGGGAGCAGGGCTCCCCGCCTGCTGCATGTCTGCGTTCCCCTGTGCGCTCGTTAGCTGAGCTGCCTTGGCGGCCACGCTGCTCCTTACAGCTGAAGGTCCCAGCTTCTCCCCAGCCAAGCCTCTCCTGCCTTGTGCTGTGCTGCAATGATCACCCCCATCCAGGGTTGGGGGCCGCATCCACCCACCTGCACCCATCCCTGCCCTGCCCTGCTGCAGGTGCCTGATGGGGCCATGTGGCAGTGGGAAGCAGTGTCCCCAGGCGGGGAGCAACAAAGGGTGGGGAGAAGGAGCCGGTCCAGTGGAGCTCACACACATGGAAGCTGTTCTTTGTGACCATAAATCTGCAGCACGGGTGTCTGGCACCCCCATCTGCCCTGCACACTGCAGTATGGGCTCTCGCGCAAGTGACGCCTGCAGATGGGGAGAGGAAGGGAGTGGAGAGAATGCACAGAAGTGGCTTGTGTGGTACATGGGCTCTGGCTGCTGGAAAGAGGGATGAAATTCTGGGCCATGTGAACACCCAAAGCTGCATGGGAACTGCCTGGTGCCGTTCCGAGGGGCTCTGCTTCTCCTCCAGCCATGGCTATGCCAAGTGCTGAGGGCTGCAGCATCCCCTGCTCCCCACACCCTGGCTGCACTCTATCTGTAAGCCTGCTCTGAGGCTCCTTTTATCTGCAAACCAGGAGACAGATTTAAAGCACTTGCACTCTGCTCACTGTCACATTGGGTTAAGGGGCCTTTCCCTCTTTGTGCGCCATAAAAAAAAGTCTCTGAAGTGCGTATGCTTGGACTTTGAAAGGCATCAAAGCTGTGAGCTGCCTGCAGCTCAGGCTCCCACCCACTGGGGCTGTGGGACACGTGCAAAGAAGAGCCATGCCATGCATGTGCTGTGCACCCACCCACCCACTGTCACCAGTTGCAGGGGTGGTGGGGATAGCAAGGTGCTCTTCAGCATGGCACACAGCTACCGGCAGAATGGAGGAAGTAGTGTGATGGTGAAAAGTAGCAGAAGAAGGGAAAACAGCAAACGAATTGTATTTGGTTTCCAACCTGCCTGATCCTGTGGCTCCATTCCCTTCCTGCCGCCTCTGTTGCCTGGACCCTGTTAGGGAGAGGTGATGACAAAAAGGACTCTGACTGTTGCTCCATCTGCTCTGCTTGTGGGGAGGGAGCTTGCCTGCTCAGGGCCAGTGCACAATGGCTCAGCAGACTTCTGAGGGTTGTGCTGCCGGGGAGACCTAGAGCTATGGGACAAGCAGCTGATGCCAAGCCTGAGTGCGCTGCTGCTGGCACTGGTGGGTGAGGCTGTGGCTTTCCCAGCTGCCACGTGCATCCATGCTAGCAGGTAATTTGGGATGGAGCAGCTCTCCTGGCTGTGCCGCGTGCTGTGCTTTGGGACTCACTGGACAGCCATTGAAAAACGTAACCTCGTTTCCTTTTCCTAACCACAAGAAGATATTCCGCCCGCAGGACCAGCCAGCAGCCAAGCTGAAACAAGTCCCCATAAGCGCACAGTGCAGGCATCGCGGCCACAGCTGTGAAAGAGTGGGGTGAGATGATGCACTCACAGCCGCTGGGGCAGGAAGGAAGAGGAGAAACACAGCAAAAGCAATGCAATCCCAGGCAGAGATGTCAGCAGCTGCAGAGGACTGCTGGGTGCAAGAGCCATCTCTAGGCAGGGCTTGGTGCTGATGCTGCATCAGGCAAGGTCTGTGCTGCACAGGGGGCTGCCGCTGCCAGATCTTTGTGGGGGATTTCAGTCGGAAAGCCTTGAGCTGTCCAAGAAGCACAGCAAGGTCACGAGTGATGTTAAGAACTGCATCAGCCCAGCCCTGCTGGAGGAACGACCAGCCGCGTCTTGAACAGGATGCACAGACCTCCACAGGGAGTGAGCCTTGGATGCTGAAGATCCTTTAATCTAGTGGAAAAAGAAAGAGCAAGAACCACTGGTTGGAAGCTGACGCCAGACAAATTCAAGCTGAAAATAAAGATTGTTAACAGCACGGATGTTTAACCGCTGGAACAGGTTCCATGGGAAGTGGCAGTTCTCCATCCCGCCGGGCCTGCAGAACCAAGTCACTGGAAGAGGATTTTGCCAAAAACAAGCCACAAGGCTCAGCAGACAGATAAAAACTCGTCTGACCTGTGAGGCATGGGAAACCGGGTCCCTTATCTCAGCAGTTGCTCAGACAGTCAAAATGCAGGCTGTGGTGCAGGAATGGAGCAGGCTGCTGAAACCTGCACATGCCTTAGGGATGGCGTGGGAGAGTTCCAAGTCTGCCAGGCTGGGGCAGTGTGGATGCACCTTGAGTGCCCACCTACCTGCTGCTTATAGAGAGACTGAATGTCTGAGACTTAGATTTCCTGGCTACAGCAACCTCTTCTCGTGTGTGCAGTTGGACAGGCTCAGGCAGGCTATAAAGTAGCTTTGCTGCCTGTAGGAGGGAGCAGGGGAGATGCTCCTGAGCCCTTTGTAGCAGCTCTGGAGGCAGGAGATATGGTTAGCAGGGCTGTCTAAAGGGCTGACTAATCAGCTGCCTTTCCAAAAGCTTAAGCTTCTAAAAGTTGCTGCAATGAATTAAAACGTGTAAGGAGATAAAGCGGGACCCTCTGGGCTTTCCCTGTCTGGTGGAGAGCTCTCCATCTCTGCTGGCCCCATGGCACGCAGAAGACGTGGTTGGGCTGAGCTCCACAGATCAGCTCGTGTGAGACCATGGCCCTTCCTGCCTGTAAATCCACCGTCCCAGCCAGGGACCTCCTGCTCTGCTCTGCTCAGGTGCCTGCAGCCCCACCGAGGACTGTAGCAGCAGCCTTAATGGGTCTGCAAAGTAATTAAAGCAAGAAAGCTCCTTTGGTTCCCCAAGGACTAATAGCGGACCAGATTCCTTTCTGCTATTCCTCCTCAAGCCTTATGGCTGTATAATGGCTCACCACAGGAGCTCTCAACAGCTCCAAGGCTCTGGTCCTGCTGTGACTGGGCTGGATCGAGCTGTGCACTGCTCCGGGCTGTGGCTTTTTGCTGCAAGGTGGTCACGAGGACACGTGGACGAGATGACAGACACAGCCAGGGAAAAAGCCACCCTGTTGCTTTCAGAGATGGGTGTCAAGACCCAACTTCCTGCATCAGTGACCATCTGAACAGGAGACAAAGCAAGTTGTAATTGCAGGTGCCCAGCAGCTCCAATGGGATTTTGGTTGGGGCTCACAGCCTTGCAGCAGCCAGGGAAGTGCCCGCACCCAGAGGTTTTGTTTGATCATGCTGGATGCGTGTGCAATTCATCATCCAAATACTCGGTGTCACTGGCTCCTGGTAATTTATTGCAAGGAACATGATTTTGGCCCCTGCTGCAAGCAGGCTTGCGATGACGTGAAAAGCTGCAGCTGTCTTCAGTGCTTCCCTGCAGCAAGCTGAATGGCTTGAGTTCCTCCAGGCTGCAGCAAAAGGCTCCTTTTCCAGCCCCTGGGTCATTTTTTTGGCCCAGCTTTGAACTCTCTTTGGTGCTTCCACATCCTTCCTGAAAGAAAGGCTTCAGAGCTCACCCTGCCTGCCAAGCAGGGTAAAATCACTGTGTTTCTTCTCCTCCTGGAGATGCTGAAGGGACACGTTGGTCCCCACACTGCCCTGAGCATCTCTGCTAAGGTGGTTGGTAGCACTGAGGGATCTGCTAAGCCACAGCTTTTAGGGGAGCACCAAGAGCACAGGGAACTTGAAGGGTGGCCACCAAGTCCCTGAGGACTCCCTTTGAGTCCTGTAGTATCTATCACTTCCATAATTTGCCAGCAAAACCAGCATCTTGCTGGTGGAAATGTGCACAGAAAGCAAGAAACTCCACAGCGCTGCTAGGAAGAGCTAACAGGGAGCTAACAGGCCATCTTCAGGCTTGGCCAGAAGCAGCTAGAGGAGGGCAGGAGGTTTCTCCCCGCCCTCTGGCCAAAGCTGACCTAGCCAGTGGGAAGCAGGTTTGCATGTCCCTGTGGCAGGCTGAGTGGCGCTGCTGGCACCAACCAGATGGGTGTTCCTCTTGGCTGGTAGCTGCTGCGGCGACAAGGACAGAGCCCCGTCCTGCAAAACGGCCCTCTGAGCGTGCCCCCTCCCTTCCTACAATCCTGCTTCATTTACCACACACCTCCCAGCTTCTGCAGCGGATGGGAGGGGGGGGGGGCTGCAAACGGTGGCCGCCGGCAGTGCACAGCCTCGCTTCCCTCCCCAGGGCCTGGGGCCCATCCTGTGTGCTAAGCGAGGCCGTGCCCTGTGGGAAAATATAGTATGTGGTGACGTAATTAAAAGGCTGCATCGTTAACGCATGTGTGCAGGAGCTGAGCATTTCCTATTTCTTGAGTACTTGGCTTCCCTGCACTATGGTCATGGGTGCTTAGTTCCACAGGTGGCTTTAGGAGGAGAAGTATCTCTGGGGAGTGGAGCACCCCAGGCTGTCTCCAGAGCCAATGTGCCATCAGCAGAGTGGGGAGCATGGGATAGATCGAGGGGCTCCAGCCTTGCCCAGCAATGGGGTGGAAGGTGTCACTGTCCCATGTGGGCTGTACGTGGCTGTGCACCATGGCTGTGTGTGGGTCCATGAGATGTGAGGTAGCATCCGTGTTGCTCTCCACCAAGCTGCATGGCCTGAGCTCCTTTAGAGGATATCGGTGTCTCTTAGCGTGCAAAGCAATGTACTCCTTCCTTAATCTCTTTCCTGGAAACAGCTACACCATTTTGGCTTGATCCATGCCAAAAAATAAAAGCTCACCCCAAGGCAGACATCTGGCATGGAATATTCTCACCCAGACAGCCCAGACTCTCCTGGACTGGTGCTGCTGACTGTCCTCTCTGCCCTGCAGGACTACTGGCTGTCCCTGCTGTACAAGCGGCTCATCGGACCCAAGGTGCTGGCCATCCACGTGGCCGGTCTGCAAAGGAAGCCCCGGCCGGGCAGGGTGATCCGTGACAAGCTCCGCATTTACGCCCACTGCACCAGCTCCCACAAGTGAGCCATGCACAGTGAGGGAAGCTGGGGGCCGTGGGGCAGCACCCGCCTGGGAACGGGGACTGCGGCCGGACAGCCCCGGCAGCAAAGATCAAGGGGGTGGATTTCACGAGGGGCCCCCGGTCGGTCAGGTTACCTGCCCAGGAGCCCAGCCCGCTCATTGTTCTACTGATAAGGTCTTTCAAAGCGCCCCAGCAAGCAGTGGGGGTGGGGGGGAGGCAGCCACCTCCTCTGCAGACACAAGTTGCTATTGTGGAGGAGGAGAGGCTGTTTCTTTACACAGTCCAGATGCTTTCAACATGCCTCCAGCTCGGTAGGAAACCTTGTCCAGTAACTGACAGGTGCAAAGTGCTTTATAGCCTTTGTTTGGGGCTGTCTGATTAAGCAGGGACAGAGGATCAGTGTCTGGAGCTGTCAGTTGGGTGCCTGGGGTGGCAGGGGGCAGATGCCACTCACGTACTGAGCTCCCTCAGTTCTCAGCTTCCTTGCAAGGTCCTGGGGGGGGCTGCCCCCAGCTGCAGTGATCCCCTCGAGCAGTGCCACTCCTGGCCGAGGAGAGCAGGGGAAGTTGGGAAGCTGTCACGATGGGGATGTCACTGACATCTCCCTGCGGAGGGTGATGTCCAACCTGGATGGCTGCACACACACCCCAGACCCTTTTCCAGGGGTGATGCTCTCGGGGCAGATGCCAACACACCCCTCAGCCCCCACTCTCCCCTTTGCAGCCACAACTACGTGCGGGGCTCCATCACCCTGTACATCATCAACCTGCATCGCTCCCGGAAGAAAATCAAGCTGGCGGGGACGCTGCGGGATAAGATCGTCCACCAGTACCTGCTGCAGCCCTACGGCAAAGATGGGCTGCACTCCAAGTAAGCGCGGGGCTCCCGCTGGGGACCACCCCGTCCTTGGCGCCGCGCCCTGACCCTGTTCCGCTCTCGCAGGTCGGTGCAGCTCAACGGGCAGCCTCTGGCCATGGTGGACGACGGGACCCTCCCCGAGCTAAAGCCCCGGCCGCTGCGGGCCGGCCGCACGCTGGTTATCCCCCCACTGACCATGAGCTTCTACGTGGTGAAGAACGTGAACGCGTTGGCCTGCCGCTACCGATAGCCCGCGGCCCGCAACGGACCCACCGCTCGCTCCCCGGGACGCGCTGCTCCTCGGCAGCACGGCGCGGGCACCGCATCGCCCTCCTCCCCAATGTCCGGACGCCCTCCAGCCCGGCACCCTCTGCCCCCACCCGTGCCCGCTCCGCCCCGCGCACTGACGGCGGGGTTGCGGGGCTCCACCGGGAGGGTCGGAGCCGCGTGCGGGGAGCTCGCAGCGAGCATGGAAGCAGCTCCCTCTGCTGCCGCTGCGAGCGCGGCCCGGACGCCGTGGGACGGGGGGAGCCGCGCGGGCGGGGCCACGGCTGTAAATGTTGGTAATTAAGTTAATGAGGCCCGCGGTGACGGGGAGCTCCTCGCCGTGCCAGGCGGAGGCGGCTCAGGCTGCGGGAGCGGGGGGTGCGGGCTGGAGCAGCCGGGACGCACCGCGACGGAACGTGAGGGGTAATAAAGCTGCGCTGCCCACCGCGCCCGCCTCTTCTGTTCGCCGCGGGGCGGCACCGGAGCGGGGCGAGAGAGGAACCGGAGCGGAGCCGGAGCGGGGCGCCCCACGGCCGGGTGCGCGCTGCAGGGCCGCGCCGGGCCACCGGAGGCGCTGCGCGCGTGGGCGCGGCGGTCACGCGCGGCGGAGCAGGAAGCGGCGCGGGGCGGGCGGAGCCGCGGGGACCCGGGGCCGGGCCGGGCTATGCGGTGCGTGCTGATCGCCAGCACCGCGGCCGAGCTGCTCTTCTACTGGGCCGATGCCGCCTTTCTCCGCCGGCTGCAGCCGCCCGCCGCCACCGCCGCGCAGGTGGGATGAGACGGGACGGGACGGGGCGGCCCCGGGGAGGCGGGAGGGGTGGCTCGCGGGGCCCGGAGACGCTGACTCGGGCGCGTGCCGCAGGGCCCGGCGCTGGAGGACAGCATCAACACGCTGTTCGCGCCCCTCATCATCTCCTGCACCGCGCTGCTGGAGAAACTGTCGGACACCTACACCTGCTTCAGGACTGAACGCGGGCGGCACCTCCACGTCCTGCATATGGTAGGGCCGAGTCGGGGGAGCTGGGGGGCGGTCGAGCCTTGTGCCCTGACCCCGTTGCCGGTTGCAGTTCGGGGATTGCTTGTACATCGCGGTGAATGGCGACGGGACGGAGAGCGAGGACGACCTGCGCAGGACGCTCTTCGTGCTGCGGCGCCTGGTGGAGGCTCACTGCGGCCTCGTCACGCTCGATGCCCACCTCATCCGCAAGGAGTGAGCAGGGAGCGCCAGCCGGCACGGGCTGGGACACGGGGATACTGGGCGAGCAGCCGAGATGGGAGGGTGGGAGCATATCTTGTAGGTGGTGCCCCCTGGCAGTGAGACTCCCATCTCCTTTCCCTTTCTTGGGATGCCGTGGTGATTTGGGATGCCCATCCATCTGGGGCATCTCATACATGGCTCACGCTCTGTGGCCATCGCAGGCTGCGGCCAGCAGATTCAGAGCGCCGGGAGCGCAGCTGGAGCCTGTTGAGGGGGCTGCTGGAGACATACATCCGCCTGCAGAAGGAGGACCAGAGCTTTGCCGTGGAGGTAATGTTTCTTGGGACCTGCTGAGCACATCCCCGGGCTTCCTCCAGGCTGGCAGTGGGTGATGCTGCATCCTGGAGAAGGGCTCCTAGAGGGGATCTTTGGGCAGCCCCCAGGTTGTGATGCAAGGAGCAGCCCAGCCCTGCCCTGGCACTGTGCGGTTGCATTTGCCTGGGTCAGCAGCCTCATCCCAACCCACACCTCAGGCGGTGGAGCGGCTGATCCATCCTCAGCTGTGTGAGCAGTGCATCGAGTTCCTGGAGAGGCAGGTGGTGCAGCACATCAATGCCAGCCCTGAGCGTGGTGGGGATGAAGTGGGACACGCCTTCCTCCTGGTGCACACCAAGCTACTGGCCTTCTACTCCAGGTGCGCCTGGTCCTGGCTCCAGCACCCTCCCAGGACAGCTGCTGGCCTTCCTGCTTGACCCCTCTGCTCTCCATCCCACAGCCGCAATGCCAGCTCCATCCGCCCTGCTGACCTGCTCACCCTCATCCTCCTGGTGCAGGACCTGTATCCCAGCCAGAGTGCCGAGGAGGAGCTCGGCCCACAGGTGTGGGGGGAGTGGGCTGGGGTGTCTCTGGAGCATGTTATCTTGTAGGTCAGGCTTTGATTTTCTGTCTTTCCTCTCAGAAGCCCGCAGCAGGGGAGGTGTTGCCACAAGGACCCAAGAGAAGTGAGAGCATCCCTGTGAGCAGCCCCAGCTCCCACGGGGCTACAGAGAAGGAGTCAGATGATCAGGTGAGAGTGGGTGGCAGCCCCAGGGGCCGCAAAGCTCGGAGCTGCAGTGGGATGCTGGCGGTATTGCCCTGCAGTCATTGCACAGCTGAGCTAACCCTTCCTGCTAGCAGGACACTGATGATCTCTCTGCACCTGAAGTCTACTATACACCTGAGCCCTCGCCGGGCAGACAGAGCACAGGTGAGTGTCAGGTTGGTCAGTGCCCTGGGCTCCCCTGCACCATAGGAGGTTTGGGGCTGCATGGGGACTGGCAGGGAGAGTGGAGCTGCTGCATTCTTGCAGGTAGTGAAAGCTGGTCGGAGAGCCTTGAGCTGGTGGGGGATGGGGATGCAGATGCTGCAGATGTCCAGGTGAGCATGGGTGACGATTCCACCTGTATCCACGTCTTCCCAACCTGTCCTGGTGCTGTTTGTTATCTCTGGTCCTCACTACATCTCTCTTGCTGTGCTATGGCTACAATGTCCCAGCCTCTGGAGGCATGTGGCACATCCCCTGTGTTGTGCATGACAGTGTGTCAGCTCTGGATTACTGCTTGCAGCATTCCCATTGATGTCAATGGCACAGGGTTGAGGCTCTCTGAAAGCAGTCTGGTGTCTCCCTCTGCTGCCTCAGGGTTTCTGGGTTGCTTTCTTCCCTGCACTACTCTGCAAGCATTTGGTCTCTGCAAAAAGTGTTTGCTGACTGCAAGCAGCCTCCTTTCTGTCTGCTGCTCTTGCAGGGTATTTGCAGCTTTCAGGATGTTGGTTCTATCACCACATCCCTCGGATGATGCAGGGGCTGAGCATCTCTCCTCTCTGTCCAGATGGCAGAGGACCTGCTCCAGACATTGGGCCCTCTGCTCCCAGAAGCTTCGAACCCCAGAAGGATCTTCCTGGAGGCCAACCTGCGGGATGGCAGCTGCCTGTTACTGCCACACACCATGCACTGTCTCCCACTGTGGCCTGGTATTTCCCTTGTACTCCTGGCTAAGGTGAGCTGTAAGGTGAGGGGAGCAGGGCTGGGCTAGCTCCTGCCTGACCCATATCTCTACTCCATGGTAGGGCCCCACAAGCCATGTGGCTGTCACCTTGCACCAACTGCTGGATGGGTTCCTGGTGCTGGAGAAGAAGCTGGAAGAGGGGCAGGAGGTGGGAGCCCCCCGTACCCACCCCTTCCTGGCCGAGCTGCGGCAGCGCATGGATAAGTTTGTGAAGAAGCTGAGTGGGCAGGACATGCAGGTGGGTGTGGGTATGCATGGACCTCATCCTGCTGTCTTTGTAGCTGGACACTGAGCCCCATCTCTAGTTGCAGAATGCCTGGGTGGAGTTCAAGAACAAGATATTCTCCCGGAATGAGACTGGGAGCAACCTGGAGTGAGTATGAGGCGGCTGGGGAATATGGGATTCTTGCTCTGCCTGAATGCAGACCCCAAAGCTGGACTCCTCCCACTTAGGCTGCTGCATGTGCTAGGCACTGTGAAGCGACAGCTCTGCTCTGTATATCGCCAGCTCTTCCTCACCCCCACCAGCCATAGCCTGTCCCAGGGCCTGCGGGACCGAGCCCAGAAGCTGATGAGGTGAGGCTGAGGGGTACAGAGACTGCCTGCAGCTGGGGGTGCTCATTGCTGCTCACTGCACCTCTGCTCGCAGGGAGAAGCTGCTGGACTGGCGAGACTTCCTGCTGGTGAAGAGCAGGCGCAATATCACCATGGTGTCATATCCGTCCCTGTGGCCGGGATGGGGTGAGGGGGAGAGAGGGAGGTTTCCACAGGGTACCAAAGAGGTTGGACACCCTTAACCAGCCCCACATACCTGGAGGACTTTCCTGGTCTGGTGCACTTCATCTATGTTGACCGCACGGCTGGACAGATGATGGCACCGTCGCTCAGTGTGACAGAGAAGTCCAGCTCAGAGCTGGGCAAGGGGCCCCTCGCCGAGTTTGTCAGGAGCAAGGTAGTGGTCCTGCAGAGCCTGGGTCAGACACCAGACTGCTGTGGTTCCAGGTGCTGATGGCTGTGCTTGGACTGTGGGAGGGGGCAATGGATGGAGGTTTGTGTTCAGGCGTGGAGTGCCCTCCTTCCCCTAGGTGTGGTCCCTGATTGCACTGGCCCGGCGGTACCTGCAGAAGGGCTACACGACCCTCATGCTGCAGGATGGTGACTACTGCTGCTCCTACTTCCTCTGGTTTGAGAATGAGCTGGTAAGTGGGCTGAGCCCCTCTGCCCATACCACGGGACTCCCTGTGCCTCCCTTCCCTGGCACAACCCTCACCTCTGCTGTCATCCATCCCCAGGGCTATAAACTGGAGGTGATGGAGGTGCCGGTTCTCTCTGATGACTCTGCGCCCATCGGGATGCTGGCAGGGGACTACTACAGGTGAGCAGTTGGGCAGAGGAGATGGGGAACATGCTGAAATGAGCATCCCATGTGCATTGGTGTGCTTGGGGAAACCAGGGGCAGCAGAGTGACACCAGTGCTACAGTGCCATCTGGACAGCACAGCCCATGTTTCCAGCTTGGTGCTGTGATCGTGGGCCAGCAGGGGTGGATGTCCTTGCCAGAGGCCTCCTAGGGGAATTTGGTTCCAAAGGGGCACAGCCAGCGCCATACCCTGCAGAGTATCCCTGCCTTTCCTTCCTAGGAAGCTGCTGCGTTACTACAGCAAGAACCAGCAGACGGAAGTGGTGAAGTGCTATGAGCTGCTGACTGTGCACCTGGGCATCATCCCATCCGAGCTGGTGGTCCAGCAGGCCTGCAACTTGGCCCAGCGCCTCTGGGAGCCCTCCCGCATCCCCCTGCTCTGAGCTGGGACTGGGATTAAAGCGGGTGTGGGTGTTCCTCGTGCTGCTTCTTCAGGGGGTGCGCGTGAGCTGGGCTGTGCCTGGAGGCAGCCACGTGCAGCCTCGCCGTCATGCAGCCGGGTCAGGGCTTGCACTGCCCGCCTCTCCCCCTCTCCCTCTTGGCGAGCGCCCAGCAGCCTCCTGGGACAGGCTGGGAGTGGGGCTGAGAGCTTTTTGGCAAATCACAGGCTTGTTGAAAAGCGCATTTCCAAAGCTGGATTTATAGTGTTGACTTGGCCTCGCCGCCTGGCTTTGGCCAGAGAACAAAACATCATAGCCAATCTGCACTGCAAACTACACCTCATGCCCCTATCTGCACCCCTAAGCACAGGGCTGCAGGTTTGAGGTCCTCAAGCCTGGGGAGGTGGGGTGCATCCTGTGCACCCCCTGCCCATGTGCAGCTGCTGGGCATATTGGTACTGAGCTGAGTGCCAGCACATGGTGCAGCTGAGGCAGTTCATATGTCCTCCAGACACATCTGCTGTTGGTGCATGTGCAAGTACTCTGAGCTCTCTGCTCCAGGGGTTCCGGCTGTCCCTCACAGTTGGGGCTGGGCACTGTGGCTTGAGGAGTGCTGGACCATGGCAGGGCCTTTGCCCTGTGCTGCTGGGCAGGAATTTGTCCCACTGAGCAAAGCTCTGGGGCCAGAGCCAAGCCCAGCCCTAGGCTGTCCCTTTCCCAGCTGCTATGGAGGGGCTGCACGCCCCTTCCCTTTAGCACTCAGTGACTGCCCACCCAGCCTTTTGCTGTGGATCCATGCATCCTCCCTGGGCTGCAGGCATCAGGCAGAATCTGACCGTGGAGCTGTGCCCACTCTCCCCAGCCACTCCACGTGCCCCAGGCAAAGCTTGGCTGAGTTTCAGCTGCAGATGTTGTCTCCTGCCCAGACTTCCCACAAGCCCTGAGATGCAGTGTCCAGCCCCATGCCAAGGTGTCCCCTGCCCTGGGCCCTTGTCCCCACCCCGTGCTTGGAAACCCCGTGCGAAGCACGGCTGTGAAAGCAAAGTCCAAGAGCTAGCAGCACGGCACAGAAATGTTGGCCAGGCTCCGTGCAGGCTGTGCTGCCCATGGGCTGCGGGGACAACGCCTGGCTCATAGCAGGACCACAGAAAAGCTGCAGCGAGAGTATGATGCCGTGGTGATCGGGGCAGGTAACATGGGGCCAGGAGCTGGTGCAGGTGGGGCAGCCCCCGGCTGTGTGTGAGTCTGGATGGATGGGCACGTGTTGCAGTTGCCTGGTGTGCTGCTGGCAAAGGGGTCTGAGCAGAGCTGAGATGTGTTGGGGCCCAGGAATGTTGGGACGGAGAAGATGCTGATGCCTGCATTTTCATGCCCAGAGTCTTGCTATTTGGGTGCTCTGCATCCATGTGTGGCAGGGTGCCATGGGGCCGCCCTGGCTCACCCTCCTTTCTCCTTGCAGGACACAATGGGCTGGTGGCAGTGAGTACCGACAGCAGAGCGCTCACCTCCGTCCCCAGGGGCAGCATTGGGAGGAGGGTCTACAGGAAATACTGGGACTGTGGGTCCTACAGAGGTTTGGGAAGCAGGGACTTCCCTTGTGAGGGGATGGGGTCACCATGTGCAGGAAAGGGACGCATGCCACCCGCAGTGTGACACATGCTCCCCACAGGCTGCCTATCTGCAGCAGGCAGGGCTGCGCACGGCCGTGCTGGAGAAACGCCATGTGCTGGGCGGCGCGGCTGTCACCGAGGAGATTGTGCCAGGTACCCCACATGCCCCACATCCTCCTGCCCACTACCTACCCTGTGCAAGCCTCACCACCCCATGTTCTCCAGGCTTTAAGTTCTCCCGGGCTTCCTATCTACTCAGCCTGCTGCGCCCGCAGATATATGCAGAGCTGGAGCTGCAGGTACTGCTGCGTTCCTGGCATGCTGGCAGGGCAAGCCTGCTGCATTGCCATCCCTGCAGTTTCCATCCTGACCCCATGCCTTGCAGCGGTATGGCCTGAGGGTGCTGCCGCGGGACCCCTACTCCTTCACCCCGCTGCTGGAGGACAGGAGCCCACCCCGCTCCCTGCT
Organism: Chrysolophus pictus; assembly: GCA_037305975.1. Lineage (NCBI taxonomy): Eukaryota > Metazoa > Chordata > Aves > Galliformes > Phasianidae > Chrysolophus > Chrysolophus pictus. Next base: position 13,348,169 of record CM074581.1, on the reverse strand, counting down.
GATGGGGCACGACATGGCCCAGACCCAGCAGCAGATCGCCCAGTTTTCCCAGAAGGATGCTCAGGTACAGGGACAGTGCCTGGCCTAGGAGCCCCCTGCCCAGCAGAGCAGTAGGGATGCGCATGGTGGGATGTCCCCTTCTGGCCTCTCTCTGTCCCCGTTCAGGCTTACCCTAAGTATGAGGTGTTTATGGGATGCTTGGTGTCTGCCATCAACCCGCTGCTGGATGCCCCACCTGCAGATACAACTGCCCTAGGGCAGGGCTCCCTGCTGCAGAGGCTCCGTGCTCTGTGGCCCCTGCTGCAGGCAGGTACGTGGAGACATGGGGATCCCCCATGGTGATGGTGGCTGGCCCAGCCCCGGGCCCTGGTTGCCACCTCCTGGTGCAGCTATGCAGGTCCTGGAGCTGCCTTTTCTGACAGGGCTGGCACTGGGGCGGCAGCTGCCCCACTTTTATGAGGTACTGACAGCCCCAATCTCCAAGGTGCGTGCTAGCAGAAGTGGCACCTCCCTGCATGCTCACAGGGATCCAGCCACAGCCCACCCCTGAGCCTCTCCTTGTCTCCTGGACTAGATCCTGGATCACTGGTTTGAGTCAGAGCCCTTGAAGGCCACTCTGGCAACAGATGCAGTGATTGGGGCCATGAGCAGCCCCCACACCCCTGGCAGTGGGTGAGGGTCCCATCCCTTCCCTGAGTCTTGTGACTCTGTATGCTGGCTCTCATAAGGGCATCCTTGTCATGGGGGACACATACAGGGGACAGACCTCATCCCCTTGGCTGATCCACAGGTATGTGCTGCTGCACCACGTCATGGGTGAGTTGGAGGGGCAACGTGGTGCCTGGGGCTATGTGGCTGGGGGCATGGGGGCCCTGTCCCAAGCCATCGCCCGTGCTGCAGCTGCCCACGGTGCTCACATCTTTACGGAGCAGGTATGGGGGTTCTGGGCTTGGTGAGTGCTGTGGGATATCTGCTGCTGGCTGTGGGGATGAACTGAGTGAGGTGCCCTCACCTCTGCCCAGGCTGTGTGCCGCGTTCTGCTGGGAACTGATGGGCAGGCACAGGGCGTCATGATGCAGGACGGGACGGAGGTGAGGAGTAAAGTGGTGTTGTCCAACGCCTCCCCCCAGCTCACCTTCCTGGAGCTCACCCCCCAGGTATGGGACTACCATAGTACTTGGCACAGGGTCACACCCCAGCTGGGTCACCCCATCACCACAGTGCCATCTCCATCCCAGGAGCAGCTGCCAGAGGACTTTGTGCGGCGGATCCAGCAGCTCGACACACGTTCCCCTGTCACCAAAATCAATGGTAAGGACAAGGAGCCACCCTCGCCATCCTTTCTCAGGCACGCTTGAAGCACTTATGCACCCCATGGTCTCCATCCAAGTGGCAGTCGACCGGCTCCCTAGCTTCCTGGCTGCCCCCAACACCCATGACAACCAACCTCTGCCCCACCACTGCTGCTCCATCCACCTCAACTGTGAGGGCACACACCTCCTGCACCAGGCTTACACCGAGGCTGCCCAAGGGCACCCCTCCAGCAGGTAGGAGGTGTCCACCTCACCCCTTGTCCACCACCCTGGTGGTGCTGGGGGATGTTGTGTGGCCGTGTCTCACTCCTCCAGGCCCATGATTGAGCTGTGCATCCCCTCAGTGCTGGACCCAGGGCTGGCCCCTCCAGGCTGCCACGTTGTGTCCCTCTTCACCCAGTATACCCCGTATGAGCTGGCGGGTGGACAGCCCTGGGATGAGAAGGCTCGGAATGCTTATGCAGACACAGGTGTGTAAAGCATGCATGGAGCAGGATAATGCCTGGAGCACCAGTCCCTGCCTATGGAAGAGCCACCAATGTCTCCATTCCTCCATAGTGTTCGACTGCATTGAAGCCTATGCCCCAGGCTTCAAGGCATCCGTCATTGGCAGGGACATCCTGACACCACCTGACCTGGAGAAGATCTTTGGGCTGCCTGGAGGGGTGGGTGCCAGTGGGCTGGGCTCTGAGCATCGTTCCTGTGCCAGCTTGGTAAGAGACACTGCACACACATGGGCTCTCTTTGCAGAACATCTTTCATGGAGGGATGTCTCTGGACCAGCTCTACTTCACCCGGCCAGCGCCATCCTACTCAACCTACCAGTCCCCCGTCCCAGGCTTATACCTGTGTGGGAGTGGAGCCCACCCCGGTAAGCAAGGCTGAGAATGGGTCTGCAGGAGGAAGATAGGGCTACGTAGACAGGCACAGACCCGTGGTGCAGCCCCATTCCTGCTGCCTTTCAGGAGGAGGTGTGATGGGCGCAGCAGGACGCAATGCAGCCCAAGTGGTCCTCAGGGACTTCAGGCGCCTGCGGTGGCAGCGGTGAAACTGACTTTGCCTGCATAGGCATGTGGCTGCAGTTGTTTCCAGTGGCCCCTGCTTCCCATCCACGCTGCAAGCCAAGCATGCAAGGTAGCATCCCCTGTGAACAGGGCAGTACAGGCTAGTGCAGTGTCCCAGTGCTGTGACATCCACAGAAATAAACCCAGCCATGGACTTTGCATTTATAACTCTCTCTGCGGTTTTTCAGCTCTTTGTGCAGCCCTCTGTGCACTTTGGGCTGTGATACCCTGGGGCCTGAGTGCAGAGCACATCCTATGCCCTCCAGCGTGGGCTGCACAGGGCCGCCCACACTGCTTCTGCTTGTGTAGGGCACAGAATGGGGACAGCCAGCCCCTTGCTGGGGTGTGCCGTGCTCCCACCATCCTGCCCCCGTGCTGCCGCTGAGAGCCATGCACGGCAGTGACAGAGCTCACATCCTCTCCCTGCCCTCTTCCTCCTGGGGACAATGCTCCCGATTCAGCTCCAGGCCTCTCCTCCTGCCGGGCCCTAAATATGGCGTTTCCGGGCTGTGCCGCTGCACCTGAACCGCCTGAATCAATATTGACCGGCCAGGAATAGTCCCGCACTCCTCTGAGAATAGCCCCGCACGCCCGCCCCGCTGCCCACAGCTTCCCGCGCACGGGGCTGCCCTGCTGCAGAGCCCTATTTTTAGCTGCTGCACGGAGCTGCAGGTGTTGGTGCCCGCTGTAACCCGGGGCTGACAACAAGGGGGGACACCCCGGCGTGCCATGCTCACACCAAGTGTCGGGGCACGGCCACAGCCGTGGGAGAGCTGATGGGATGGTGCCGTATGTGGGGTGCCGGGGTGCTGCTGGCTCTGTTTGGACGTGGCGATGAGCTCACGGGCTATTCCCGGCCGTGTTGTTCCTGGCTCCTCCCGGCAGGAACCGGCTGCTTTCACTCCAAACAAACAGCCCGGTGGCCACTGGCACATTCCTGGCCGGCCGGTGGCCACCACCAGGGCACGGGCGCTTCCTGTTTATCCCCATCCCACGCCGGGTTGCTCCGGGGACCGCTGTCGGCCCCATCCCACGGTCGCTCCCAGGGCACGTTGTGGGGGGGGCATCCCCTGCACATGCCCAGGGGGAGGCAGTGCCTGGGGACCCCCACAGCCCCCTCCCCTGTCCTCTGTGCACCCCAAGTCCTGGCACCGTTGCAGCACCCCACGTGGGAGGGGGTCCTTTTGGGGTGATGTATGCAGCAGCCCCATGTTCTGCCTGGCTGGGGGCCGGCTCCATGATGCCATGATTGCTGGGTGGGGGGACAGTCCCATCCTAGGATCCTGGCTTCATTCTCGGGGCAGGGGGCAGCAGGTTCAGCATCCCATGCTCTGAGCCCCCAAAAGCTGCTTTACCTCAGAGCAAGGCTCTGGCTGGGCAGGGTGCAGGGCTGGGCTCTGAGCCTCGTGTGCGCGGGGGGGGGGAGTGGGCCGGGGCTGGGCTGGGCTGCGTGGGCCCCCACCCGGGGCGGCTGCACCATAAAAGCAGCAGCAGGCGGTGCTCGGCTGCAGGAGAGCTGCTGGAGGGTGGCTGGAGCCAACACCGTGTCCCCTCACCGACAGCCAGAGTGAGTGCCGGGGGCTGAGGTATCTCGGGGGTGAACTGGGGGGGAAAGGGAAGCAGCTCCTAGTGCTGCCGGTAGGGATGGAGGGGAAGAAGGTTGGAGATGGGGGCTGCATGCAGAAGGGAGAGGCAATGGGTTTCAAGTGGGGAACAAGGGGGTTCTGTGGGATCCCCACCCACAGCTAAGAGCATAGGCATGAAGCAATAAGGGCAGAGCTTAGGGCTGCTGGCCACCCACTGAGTGTGGGGTAGGGGCTGTGCACAGCATGTGGATGTGGGGCTGAGCCTCAGGGAGAGGTCACTGCAAGCTGTGTACAGGGCAGGGACAGGGATGTTACTGCTGTGCAAGGAGGCATGACGCTGCTCCATCATTACCATGCTGTGAGGCACAGGAGGGCTGCACCCTGACACTGTGTTCCCCAGGGGCTCAGTGTCGGGCTGTCCCCAGGCATCCCACCTCAGAGCTGCGATGGTGATGCTGGCTGGCCTGAAACCCATCCTGCTCCCACTGGTGCTGGTGCTGTGCCAGGTGGCTCCCAGCACACAGGAGCCACTCGAGGTGCAGCTGCGGCTGGCAGGGCCTCGGGGACCGGCTGGGGAGGGCCGCCTGGAGGTGCTGTATCAAGGCCGTTGGGGCACCGTGTGTGATGATGGCTTCGACTTCCACGTGGCCACCGTCGCCTGCCGGCAGCTGGGCTACACCGCAGCCATCACCTGGACCCACAGTGCTACTTACGGCCAGGGGGAAGGTAGGGGGCAGCTGGGATGGGTGGGGGGACAGCGGCTGTTGGGGGAAACCTGCATGTGATGCTGCGGGGGGGAAGCATGGGGGCACCCACTAGGTCTAGGGTGATGTCTTCATAATGACCCCTAGTTCTCCATACCCCCAGGTCCCATCTGGTTAGACAATGTGCAGTGTGGGGGCAGTGAGGTCTCCCTGGCTGACTGCGCCCACAACGGCTGGGGCACGAGTGACTGCCACCATGGCGAGGATGCCGGTGTGGTGTGCTCGGGGCAGCGCCTGCACGGTGACTCCCCTTTGACATCAGCCCCTGCTGCCATGGGAGAGGTGAGTAGGGGCTGTGAGTCCATTGAGATGATTGGGGGTCAAGGGTGGGTCTCATTACCCACTGTGGCCACCTTACAGGGGCCAGGGCTGAGCCTGGAGGAGGTGCGGATCAAACCCATCCTGGCACGGGCTAAGCTGAGCGTGCCAGTGATGGAGGGAGCAGTGGAGGTGAAGCACAACGGGCTCTGGAGACAGGTGTGCGATGCCGGCTGGACCCAGAATAACAGTCGCGTAGTGTGTGGGACGCTGGGCTTCCCCCACGAGAAGCGTGTCAACACCAGCTTCTACCGGTAGGGCTGGATGGATGTGCCATGGGGTAGGGATGGATGGATGTGCTATGGGGACTTGGGGTATGGTGGAGAGAGGCTGCTGGTGAAGTTGTAGCTGGGGACATGGGGCACGTGTCCATGCCTGTGTCCCCTTCCTCGGGGCTTCAACTTGGTCTCAGCAGCAATCAGGGGCTGTGGGATGCTCCCCTGCTTTGCCCTGTGCAGCATGGGTGCAGACATAAAAGAGCCGAGCTTTATGCTGGGCTATAAATACAGCCCATAATGAGCCCCTGCCAGTGCCAGGCGTCTTGTAATCCTGCCTGGGCATGCAGTACAGCAGGATTTGGCACAAGATTGTCACTGAGGAGAGAACCCCATCATGCAGTGGAGTGCCAGGGAAGGCAGGGATAGGGGCGCAGCGGCGCTGAGCCCCCAAACCTCCTGGCTCTGCTCCTTGCAGGAAGCTCTGGAACATGAAGCTGAAGGACCCCAGCTCCAGGTAGGGCTCAGCCCTGGGCAGGGAGCACCAGCACAGGAGCCCTCTCCCAGAAAAAACTTACACTTATTCCTGCTGTTCTCCTTTGGCAGCCTGAGGAACCTGAGCCAGAAGAACAGTTTCTGGGTGTACCGTGTGCAGTGCCGGGGCACAGAGCCCCACCTGTCACGCTGCCCCACACAGCTGGCTCCTCCAGCCCCCAACCAGCATGCCTGTCCCCGTGGCATGCATGCCATCGTCAGCTGTGTGCCTGGCCCTACCTTCCAGGAGGACAAGAACAGGGGCAAGAAACCTCCCCGCAAAGCCTCCCTGGGAAAGGTGAGCCCTGGCACAGCCCCGTGCCCCAACCCCAAGGCAGGCACCCAGGGCTGGGCAACACCCATTGAGTGCCTGCTCCTCATTCCAGGGTCTTCCTGTGCGCCTGCGAGCGGGTGCCCACGTTGGTGAGGGCCGGGTGGAGGTGCTGCGCCACGGGCAGTGGGGCACCGTGTGCGGCCGGCGCTGGGACCTGGCAGCAGCCAGTGTGGTGTGTCGGCAGCTGGGCTACGGCACGGCCAGGCAGGCGCTTCTGGGAGCACAGATGGGTCAAGGTGAGGTGGATGAAGGGCAAGGATTCCCTCCCCCAGCCGCTCCTGTCCCCTAGTCTGGGGGTGTGCAGGGGCATCCAGAGTGGGCACAGAGGCAGGAGTGCTCCCTTTGCTCCAGGCCTGGGGCCCATCCACATGAGTGAGGTGCGCTGCACCGGCCATGAGCGCTCCCTGGGTGAGTGCCGCTTCCAGGACGGTGAGCAGAGTGGGTGTCGGCATGATGACGATGCGGCCGTTCGTTGCCATGTACCCCACATGGACTTCCAGAGCCAGGTGAGCCCCTGCCCCACTGTACAGCCCTCCACACAAAGCTGCATTGCACAACCTCTCCATGCGGAGCCCTTAGCCCCCTTCCTACTATGGATGCTTGGAGCAGCCCAAGGGGATGGGGACAAGTAGAGCAACTCAAGCCACACTGATGTAGGGTCTGCAGGACACGCTGAAAGTGGTCGTGTGGGATGAAGGATGCACAGGGCTTCCTGCTCCACAGCAGCCTTGTCCTAGCCCCTCTCTGCACACAGGTGCGCCTGGCTGGGGGCCGCAGCCCTGAGGAGGGTGTTGTGGAGGTGCTGGTGCCAGTGCAGGGAAGGCTGCAGTGGGGCGCAGTGTGTGGAGCTCAGTGGGGGCTCAACGAAGCCATGGTGGTCTGCAGGCAGCTGGGGCTGGGCTTTGCCAGCCATGCCCTACAGGTGAGCATCATGAGTGTGCCAGGATGTGTTGGCATACGAGACAGCTCTGTGGCACATGGGTTCAAGCCCTGGTAGTGCTGGGAGCTGGCAGGGCAGATGAGGGCTGATCTGAGCATTGTGTATCTCTCTGCCAGGAGACCTGGTACTGGGCAGGCAGCCCCGACGCCACGCAGGTGCTGATGAGTGGGGTGCGTTGCACGGGCACAGAGCTGGCCCTGCAGCAGTGCCAGCGCCACGGCCCTGTGCACTGCCCCACTGGTGGGGGACGCTTTTCAGCAGGGGTCACTTGCACCACCCGTGAGTATCCAGAGGTACCCATCCTCCTGGTGGGACCTAAATCTGCACAGAGCAGGGGGTGGCAGTGTAGAGGCCACCAGCTCTGTTTCCTCTGTGCCAGATGCCCCGGATCTGGTGATGAATGCCCAGCTGGTGCAGGAGACAGCTTACCTAGAAGATCGCCCATTGGGGCTGCTGTACTGCGCCCACGAGGAGCGCTGCCTGTCCCGCTCTGCTGACACCATGCAGTGGCCCTACGGCCACCGCCGCCTGCTCCGCTTCTCCTCCCAGATTCACAACCTGGGCAGGGCTGATTTCCGACCCCGGATGGGACGGCATGCCTGGACCTGGCATCAGTGCCACCGGTGAGACTCCCACGTCCTGGAGCCAGGCTGGGCACCAGAGGATCCAAGCAGCTCCGTCCCCCTTGGCTGTGTTCCTCCTATACAGCCCCCATCCTTGGCAGAAACCGTCCCGCCCAGAGTAATTAGCAGCATCCGGGCTGGCACTGTCATTAGGGCTTTATTTGGATACAAGGCTGTAATTTGCAAAGAGCTGCTCTCCTCTAGGTGCTGCCCGTCCTGCCCTGTCCCCACTCACCCCCTGTCCCCACAGGCACTTCCACAGCATCGAGGTCTTCACCCACTATGACCTGCTGACGCTCAATGGCTCCAAGGTGGCCGAGGGGCACAAGGCCAGCTTCTGCTTGGAGGACACCAACTGTCCCGAGGGTAGGTGGCACCAGCAGTGGGGCAGAGCAGCACCCCCAGCTCCATCATCCCTTACGTCCCCCTTCTATCGCCAGGGCTGCAGCGTCGCTTCGCCTGTGCCAACTTTGGGGAGCAGGGGGTGAGTGTGGGCTGCTGGGACACCTACCGGCACGACATTGACTGCCAGTGGATCGACATCACCGATGTGCCACCAGGCAGCTACACCTTCCAGGTATTGGCATGGAGGGACCCCACGCTGGGAGAGGAGGGCTGGGCACCTTTGGCAATGCTGGCATGGACGTATGGTGCAGCAGGCAAGGTACCCCCAGCCCCATTGCTCTTTGCCCTCCCCAGGTGGTGGTGAACCCAAAGCACGAGGTGGCTGAGTCAGACTTCTCCAACAACGTGCTGCGGTGCCAGTGCAAGTATGACGGGCAGCGTGTCTGGATGCATGGCTGTCACACAAGTAAGGAGGGTGGGGGCACTAGGAGGTGACCACACAGAGGGTGCCATGCGTCCTGACCCCACCAATACCTCCGCTCTCCCCAGGTGATGCCTATGGTGCTGATGTGGTGAACGAGATGGAGCGGCGTGAGCGTCTGTCCAACAACCTGGTGTGACACCATCTCTCCCCCCACCCCACACCCAGGGGCACCCCAGCCCCTGCCCTGGCTGCAGCAGCACCTGCCTGAGCTCAGGGACTCGACACCTGCCCTATTTATTTCTGCTGCCATGGAGGATGGAGATGAGCATCATGGCTGGTGCAGGGGCCAAGCCCCATGCTGCCGGGGGGACCCCAGCTACAGTGCTCGGGTGCCTCCCCTGGACAACTACCTCAGCCTGCTTGGCCCCAGGCACTGCCACCCATGCACTAGTTATGTCCTCAATAAAGGTGCTGTGCAATGGGACAAGGGTGCTGCGTGGTGATATGGAGTACCCTGCTAACCCCCCAGCCCAGTTCTCATGCTGCCCTGTGGGGCTGGTGCCAGGCAGCCCCGGCTCCTGGCCAGCAGTACCCACAGGCTGGGGCACCTTGTCCCTGACCCGGCTGACCCTATGCACACAGCAGGGCAGCCAGCTCTGCGGCAAAGCGGGCCGGCAGCCAGCCCCCAGCCGCCGCTGTGCAGCCCACGCTGGGCTTTCCCAGGCTGTTCCTGGCAGCTCCCTGCATTTCTAGAGCATGGATAGAGCAACTTTGCCCCTGGAAGCCCTTGATCCTGCGGACAGGGTGGGGACACATGCCCATGCTCTGTTTCTTTCCCCTTTTAAAGGAAATAAATGAGAATCCCATCCAACAAGCCACCAGGTGCTGCCACCCTCTCCTGCCTGCATACCATCCCCACCCCCACACACCAATGCAGGACATAGATAGGGCTTCCATTGCCTGCCTTGCTCCGTGCAACAAGACTGGCCCCCACGTGCTGGCCCTGGCACGTGGAGGGGCCACGGGACAGTAGCCCCAAGTGCAGCCCGTGGCAAGGCGCGTGCTGACGGAGGCTCATTGCGCCAAACCGCTCTGCTCACTGCCGGACAGCGGAAAGATGCTTTCCATGTGAGAGCATCCTCTCACCCTAAAACTTTCCGCTGTCTGGGCCACCTGGCTGAGACAGAACCCAGCTGGCAGCAGGGCCTGCAGCCGCAGTGCAGGGTCGTGACCAGTTCCTCTACCACTGCACTGGGGACAGCCAAGGGACATGGAGTGGCCAGGGCAAGGCAGAGGTGACACATAGCACTGTTCCACACTTGCTGCTGAGGGCATAAGAGCCCCACAAACGATGGCCCTAAGAGTTCTGGGGTGGCAGGACAGGCTCTGTGTCCTGTAGGGGATATAGGGGTTGGTTTGGGGTGGTGAGGTGATACACAGAGCGCCGCAGCCCTGGGGGAAAAGCAGTTCCCAGCTGCCTGCACCACTCCCGGGGGCAGGGCAGGAAGCCCCCGGGTGGGGAGCGCAGCCCACATCACAGCCTAGAGCCTGCTCAGGGCTGGCCCTTCCCACAGTCGGACAAGGATTGCACTGTTCAGGGTGGCAGATGTAAACAGGGTCTCTCCGCCAGCACATTCCAGCCCTTCCCCAAGCCATCCTGCCCAGCCCACCCTGGAGGGGAAACCCCTGCCTTGAAGTTGAGCACAGCATGCACACCCCCCAGGCACCCCCACGTGCATGGACATGCACTGCAGCTGGAGGCGAAGCTCTCAGCTAGCAGGACAAGCCCTGCATCCCACAGTGCTGCATCCCCCCTTCGGAGGCAAGGCAAAGCAAAATAAATGGTATTTATTAGCAAAATAAAGGACATTCTCACTCACAACGCTCAGGGTGGCCACGGTGACCACACAGCATGTGTCACAACAGCCCTGGGGACAGCCCTGGGACACCACGGCATGCCCCTAACTGGCCCTCAAGCACCCTGCAGCTGTGCCCTGGCCCCTCTCCTGTGTGTCTGCTCCACCTGGCACAGAGCCCACAGGGCAGCAGCAGCACCAGCTCCATCCCCAGGTGCAGGTACCCCTGGCAGCATCGCCAGCACCATCCCACTGCAGGACATTCACTCCCGGCCTTCCCAGGCATCTTCCCGCTGCTTATTCTCCAGGCGCTTCCTCTCTGCGGGGAAAAAGGGTAAATACCAAGCCCCCATTTCCCCCAGCCGTATGGTCTGAGACGACTGGTGTGGCACAGAGAGGTTCCCTATGCTCACCCCGTGCCTCCTGCAGCTTCCTGCGCTCGGCGTCCCGCTGGGCAGGGGTCTGGCTGCTGCGCACCCCCAGGGCACCGATGACCAGGCGCCGTGCCAGTGCAGCTGACGTTTCGGGGCGCTCCTTGGCTGGCTGCAGAAAGTCTGGGAGGGGGTGGGGAGGGGGTGTCAGCATGGGGACCCCAGTGGGAACCTGGCATGGTACCAGTCGGGGTCCACGGTTACTGGGGTGCCCGTGATGCGGAGTCTTCCCGTTGTGCCCCCACTCACCAGCATACGCCCTGGCCTTGGCTTTAGCCGCCCGTGTGCCCTGGGACAGCGGGCGAGTCTTCACCATCAGGTGCTTGGTGCTGAGGGCATCGAGTGCTGCAGGGAGAGCAGCACAGTGCAATACAGCCAAGGAATGCACGCACACGGTGCCCTTTACCCACCCACTGCATACCCCATGGGATGCTCGCAGTACCTGTGATGGGACTGGAGAAGATGCCCAGAGCGTGTGTATCATCCACCCACTTGATGTCAAAGCCCTTCTTCCTGACGGAGAGATGGAAGGTGAGCACAGCACCATGGCACTGCACACAGCACCGTGGCATCGCACATTGCCATGCACTCACTGGTAGCTGCAGAAGATGCGCAGCAGATCCTCGGTGCGGAAATCCGGGGGGAAGTCATAGATCTCGATGACGTGGGGCAGCTCAGCGTCACTGAGGTCCGGCACGGCCGGCTCAGCCCTGTAGTAGTTGAAGCGGGGCTCCTGCAGGCTCTGCCGGCGCTCCGGGCCCCCAGAGAGCTGCAGGGACAGAGACGGCGCTGAGCGACCCCCACCCGGTGCTGGGAGCCCATAAATCCCAGGTGCTCCCTTGGGGATGTTCTGCCCCAGTGCCGCACACTGGTGCTCCACTAGATTAATGGCAGTGAGTATTGGGAGATATCAAGCAGGGCTCACACAATTTCCCATTGCTCTTTTCCTATTACAAGCATCCCAGAGAGACACAGACACGTGCTGGCCAGGTGCAGGGTACCCAAAATCCACCTGAGAGCTGCAAAACCAGGGAGAAGCCACACACAGCCCCAGCAAGTCCCATGTCACCGCAATGGAAAATCATCACTCCCCAACAAGCCAGTTCCACCAGTTCAGCACCTGTGCTGCCAAAAATTGATGCCTTATTTCTCATTTGAATTTGTCTGGCTTCAGTTTCCAGTTGTTGGTCCTTGCCCTGCCTCTCTGCCAGATGGAAGAGCCCTTGGTCCCTGTGACAGCACTGCTTGCAGTACTCACGTCACTTCCCAACCTGCCCCTTGACAAACCAAACGGGCTGTGCTCCTTGAGCATCTCACAGTCAGGCATTTCCTACATCCCTAAAACATGACAGCTGTAACTCTTTCCCGCCTCTCCAATTTTTCACCCTTCAGTTTAAAATATGGGCATCAGTCTCCCCCTGCCAACATGACAACTCTGGGGGAGGAGGGGGGTACGCAGCTGCCAGCAGTGCCAATGGGATTCCCAAACATGTTGTGCTGCAAGATGTGGGGCTGCGGGCACATAACTCAGCCAGGTCCCCAGCCCGATCCCCCAAGTGATCGTAGCTGAGCGCACCACGGCTGGAAGGTTAGAGACCATAAATCCCAGCCAGCTCAGTCAATAAAAAGTGCTCGTTCCAACAATTTTATGGAGAAGATGGATTCATGGGCAGGTGAGGAGCTGAGTTACAGAGCTGGAAGGGCAGCGTAGCACCACCTGGGACCATTTCCCACCCCAGGCAGCAGCATACAGTGGGGCCCAGCACCCCACAAAACCCCAGGCAGGATGGAGCCTGCGCAATGCCCCAGGGGGCTCGGGGCTGGTGAGTGGAGCCCATGACCTTCACAAATCACCGAGTGTGGCGAGGACTGGAGCACATGCATCACCACCACCAGTGTGAGGACCAATGGCAGTGCCGTCCCTTGCAAGCAGCACCCACCATGGCCGCAAGGAAATTGTTCCCGTGGTTAATTACCCTCCACTGATTTCCAGTCTGAATCCGTCTGGCTTCAGCTCACAGCCAGTGGATCTGGGGATGTTTTTTCTTGCTAGATTAAAGAGCCGTCTGCTATCAGAAATCTCTTCTCCTTGCAGAACGTCATAAATCTTGCTCTCTGCCAGCTCTCCGCAGCGCATGAGGATTCGGTTATGACAAAGAACACTACTAATTTCCTTGTCCTTTTTGTTAATTAACAACAGCTTCATCTCCCCGAGCGGACGCGTCTGCCTCCCAGCAGCTCAGAGGCGTGGGGAAGCCACCAGGAACAGGGGTGGAAGGGTGAAAATGGCCACTTCCCATTGAGAAATCCCTTTTTCAGGTCCTTATTCACCTATCTGGGGAAGCTCCCTGGAAACCCAACGTTTTTTAGAGCACCTGAATGGGGCATCCAACAAGGAAGCTCCAGAGCTCCCCACTGAACAAGTTATCTGCAGCACCTCTCGGCCACACGGCAGGAACAAAGGATCACCAAGGCAGCGTGCGCAGCCCCAAGCAGCTCAGAAGACATGGGATTAACTCAAGAGGGGCAATGAGACCCCAAATCCTCCCATACACTTTTACCAGGCTCCATCTGCCACTTCACACCCCGCATTGTGTCAATGCTGGATGTCCGTTTTTGACAATATTAGTGCTGTTTGTTACTCCAGTTACATTAATGTCACTCTGAAAATTACTCATTTTTATGCCACTGATTTAAAATGCAATAATGGATTTCCAGCCTGGCTGCAAAAAGACACACTTTCCTCGCGAGCGGCGGGGAAACGGCACGGCTCCCAGCGCTGTGCGGCTCATTGTAGTAAATCCAACCCCACGCCTACAGGAGGGGATGGTAATGAGCCACAGCTGATTAAGAAGCTGTAGTTTTCAGGAAACTTCACGTTGCTATTTCAATGGGAGCCCATCCGTCTCAGCCCGTTTCTTTATTACTGGCCCTGCTTTCACGAGGGTGCTGTTGCAGTTTACGGCTCTTGAGCACATTTTACTGATTGCACTTTACATACTGGTAAGGGGAAGAACTCCCCCAGCCTTGCTGGCACCAAGTGGGTCCCAGAAGCATCCTCATGACACTGCTCATGCCACACACACCTGGAGGTGATGGCTCACGCATGGGCCATGCACCATGGGGCCAATCCCACAGGTCACGGGGACAGCTACACCCCACACACCCCATCCCTACATCCCAGCAGGACACATCCCAAGGACAGAGCCATCCCCACACACGTACCTCCTCCAGCAGGCGTGGGTCCAGGCAATCCCCATCATCATTGAACAGCGCATCCCAGCTCTCTGCGCCGCCTGGGCTGCTCGGGGTCTTGGCACCAGGCTGACTCGGCTTTATGGAGCTGCCATGGGGACATCCCTCCTCACCCTCCTCATTTTCTTGGTGTGGTTGCTGCCAGCCTTTGTCCTCATCTGCTTGTGTCGGTTCCTCAGCACAGGATCCAGATGAGAGCTGCTCCATGCCACGGCACAGCAGCTCAAGGGGTTTCAGAGGCTGGGGGCTGCCCAGGGGATCCCCTTCCCTGGGGCCACTTTCTGTCTCCCCAGCACAGCTCATCTCATCACCAGTCCCCAGCTCACTGCTCCCATCGAGCGCAAGGACACTCTCCCCTCCACTGTGTCCAGCACCAGCACTAGCCTGCTCCTTGCTGGGCAGCAGCTGCTCCTCATGCTCTGGCAGGAGCTGGGATGTGCTGCCCATGTCCCAGCTCTCACTCTGCCCTGCAAGAACAGATTCATCACACTCCCTCTTCTCATGGCTCTTCGCACTCTCCCAGCTGAGCTTGGATGTGCTGCCCACATTCCCCTCTCCTGCCTGCTGCAAGGCACCCTGTTCTGTGCACCCCGAGCACTCTGTAGCTGCACCCAGGGAGCTGTGCCCCAGAAGCTCCGTCACGTTGCTCAGCTCTGTCCGATGCACCGTGCTCAGCTCAGCTGCCATTACATCATCAGGATCTCCACCATGCTCAGGGACAGCCGCAGGATGGGCACCCAGAGGGTCCAGCACCGTCCTCACCCCATGGCTGCGCTCCGCAGGCCCTGCATCCCAGGATGTTTTGTCTGAGGGCTGTGCAGCAGCTGGCTCCAGGCTCGGCTCCTGCACATCGGACGATGCTCCCACTGCCTGTCTGTCCCCAGCAGAGGCTGCCCGTGGCTCCTTGGCCCCGGCCTTGCTCTCCCTGCCAGCCGCTCTGCTCACGTGTGTCCTGGTTCCGGGGCTTTGCCTTTGCCCCTCAGAGCCACCCTTGGGGACGTCTGGCACCGGGCGCTGCTTCTCAGGCTCCTGGTGGCTGGTGGCTGCCGCTTGTGCCGCTCTCTCCCGCCGCGCTTTGGGCACATAGAGGGCCATGTCGGGCTTCCTGCGGCGCGCCCGGCTGCCCTCTGCCTCCATTGTGCCACCACCGCCTGCAAGGGAGAGAAGTGTCACCACCACTGTGCCCATACCACAATGGTGCCAGTGTGATGCGCATCGGGATGTCCTGGCAATAGGCTGAGGCTATGCCAGGCTGCCCCGTCCCGGTGGAGATTTATTTTTCATCATCTTTGGCACAACCAGGCACGCCGCTGCCTGCCAGGCCCTGCGCCCCTATAAATATGCATCAAGCAGCGTTTATGGAGACGGATGGTGTGGGGGTCTGTGCTGTGGCTGAGGGGAAGGCAGAGTGGGGCCGGGCCGGGGCCCCGTGATTAATCACTGCCCACTCTGTTTAGGGGTATTCATCACGGGCCGCTGTCAGGTAAATCACTGGAAAAACACCTCTTCAGTAATTAATGTGAAGTGACGGATGGACGGCCCCTGGGCCCATTAATCTGGAACATCAGAGCCTACTGAGATTATGAATGTCAGGATGCATAAACTGCCGGCGGATCAATAGGGCCAGGAATCCATCCAAGGCTCTCATTTCCGCGGCACCTCCGGTACATTAGGCTGCAATCCCCTCCCTGCCAACCACACCAAGCCCAGCCTCGGGGACAGGCGGCAGAGCCTCGTGGGCTGCAGTGCCCAATGCTGAGCTGGACCCACCGATCCAGGACTGTCCGCCTCACCCGGACAGAAAGATGGATGAAGGTATCAGAGTGCAGCCCATCACCAAGGGGCCGTGGAGCTCCTCCACAGAAGTGGGGATCTCCAGCGCTGGGATGCCGCCAGCTGGGATGCTCTGTGCGCATCCTGAGTCACCTCCAAGGCACACGGGATTTATGGGCTCCTCGAAAGTTTGCCATTCACCTTGCCTCACCCTCCAAAGCAGATGGTGCTGCATCAGCCAGACGCTGCTGGGAGCACCCTCTGCATGCGTAGCCGTGCCAGCACACAGCTTCTTCCCTGGGCACAGCATGCAGGCTGCGGGTCTCACTCACCCTGCACAGGGCAGGGCATCCCCGCTGCTTCCAGACCTTGAGAGCTCACCCCGCAGCATGGCTTTGGCACGAGGCTGTGAGGTCTCAGTGCAAGCACACAGCACGGCACACTGTGCCAGTTCCTGGAAAAGTTGAAGTGCCACCCAGCGCCCTCCCAGCAGGCTGCCTCATTTCCTGGCAGGGCGCTGTATTTTTAGCCTTCGAGGTTTCTAATTCCACTCAATCCATCCTGCCATCAATAGAGCACGTAACCCTACAGCCCTGACTGCAAGCAGGGGACGGCAACACCTTGGCCACTGCAGAGTGGGATCGCCCGTATGGGACCACGCATCGGCAATGTCACTCTTTATAGTCTGCTGCAGGCTGGGTGAAAAAAAAAATACTGCTACCCTAATAAATGCAGCCATGAGGAGATTCTAAATAGCCCCGATTAGGATGCTGCCGCACGGTGCTGACACCCAGAGAGGGGAATGTGGGCAGCTGTCCCCACTGCCACCTTCCTGCCCTGCTCTGGGGAGCAACACGCTCAATAGTGGGGATGGCACGCATGGAGACAGCAGAGCGGTGACATCGGTGTGCAGGCAGACATGCGGAGAAAAGGGAGATTTCAATCGCGCCTCGCGCTTCTGATGCTCCAAGGAGATACCTGGAGCACCGCAGACAGGAGGTGATTTATGGGGCGATAGCGTCCCTCGACAGCTGCAGGGAGAAAAGGGATGGCACGGCAGCAAATGGAGCTACAGGCGGAGGGGAATGCAAAGGGCTTCACAAATACAGCAGGGCAGGTTCAGCACAAAAAGGAAGAAGGCTATTAATAAATAGGGAGGGAGAGAAAATTAATGACGGATCAAAAATGAAGGGCAACATTACTGTTTTTAACCAGAAAAATGCAAAGGAGGCAGAGGCCTCACCAAAACAGCTGCAGGGAAGCAAAAACAGCCCCGGCACAGAGCAGACACCTGGGCACACTGCTGACCCCAGCTCGTGGTGCTGGGTCGGAGCAGCGGCAGAGCGGCGGGCACTGATTTCTGGGCAGAAGGGAATGGGAATGCTACAGTCGAGCACCCTGAGGCTGCTTCAGTGCCTGGTGCCCAAACAGCGGGTGCAGGGGGACGTGAGATTTCCAGCAGGCTTATTTCAGCAGAATTACCGGGCAGAGCTTTAGGATAAGGCGGGCAAGATACAATTTACGCGAACATCGGGGTATCTTTTTACAGCAGCTCGCAAACTTTCATTGGAGCGGTGAATTGTAATTAAATTTGCGGACGATAGCGAGCCGAGCAGGGAAATCACTCAAAGGATACGAGAAACACGGGCAGGGAACGCGGTGAGACGCAGCCTGGGAAAAAGAAGCGAATGTGGCTGGGGAAAACCGGGCCGAGAAGCGGGGAAATGGAGGTGCGGAGCCGCGCAGCGCGCGGTACCCGGCGCCGTGCCCCAGGCGGGGAACATGGCACAGCGGGGGCGGGGCAGGGCGCACAGCTCGGACCGCTCTGCCCCTTCCCGGCCGCTTAGCGAAGCACCGCCGGCCCCCCCCGGTTCCCGCACCCCGGCTCGGTCCCGCCTGCCGGGGTCGGGGCGACGTGCGGGGGTCGCGGGCGGGGCGTTACCGGTCACAGCGCCGGGTCCCCCGCCGCTCCGCGCTGCCGCCGCCGCTTCCGCCGCGCCGAGCCCGCCCCGTCCCGCCGCGGGGAGTGCCGGGACCTGTAGTTCGGCGGCACCGCACCGCCCCGCAACGCGGCCGCGACGCCGCCCCGCGCCCCGAGCGGCCGTCGGGGCTGGAGCGGGTCGGGGCTGCCGGCGGGAGGCGGCCGTGGGCGCGGGGAAGGCGGCGGCGGCGGCGGGGTGAGCGCGACAGCCCTCGTCCCCAGCAGCGCAGCACCACCGCGTGTGCGGTCACCCGCGCTGGGCTCCTGCGCGTCCGCGGAGTGGAGAAAGCCCACGTGCTGGGGACGCGGTGCCACGAACGGTGCCAGAAGCCTGATGACAAAGGCACCGTGCCCAGGAGCCAGCGGGGATGATGGGCGCAGGGCTCCCGCTTCCTGCAGCGCTGACCCCGCAGAGGCTGCCATTGATTTCCCATTACATCTTAATGTCACGTACAAAGCGGGAGCGGCGCTGCTGGCTGCTCGGCGCTGGGGGATCGCCCAGGCTCCGTCACCCCCTGGGCCACATCCTGCAGACAGAGGGCTGCGGGGTGGTCAGCGCGCTCGATGCCCAGACAAACGGACGAGGGAAGGTGTCTGTGCTGGGCAGCTTCGCTCCGCATCCTTCCTGGGGTTTGGCGAGGAGCTGGCTGCCTGCGCGAGCCGATAATGAACGTGGCCCCGGTGCTTGCACGCGCTCATCGGCAGCGCGGGCGGAGGGGAGCACACCTGGGACCCGCACGTCTTCTGGCTCCTAATGAAGCGCTGCTGTTGCTGAGCACTCCCGAGCTGGGACCTGCGGGAGTGATGAGTTCCTCCACAGGCACAACAAGGAGCGACAGACACGGCCCAGGGGATGTGGGCAGTCCAGGCTGCCTACTGCATGTGCCAGCACCAAACCCTGGTTCCGCCATGCTGGGATGTGGACCCAAGTTTTAATGCGTTCTTCCTTTGATTCCCTTGTATTTTGACTGGAGCCCAGGAAAGGTGGCTGTACTCCATTGCCACAGTCCTGTGGGGCATGGCACAGATTTGTAGGTTCTGCCCTACCATCCGCGTGGCCCCATACAGGACAAGGATGGCTCTCACTATGTGGAGCTACACAGTACCCTCCAAGGAGCAGCCCCAGCCCCACTGTGCCCTAGAGGGGAGCATGGCCTCTCCTGCGTGTAATCGATGGCAGCAGATCCTGATCGCTTTCATTATTATTATTTTCTTATGCATGTGCGCACAGGAGATTTATCGCCAGCTACGGAGGCAAAATCAATTATTCATGTTATAAATTAGAAAATGATTTATGTTTGTGGGAGGCCAAGCAGTGTGGAGCCCCTGGCCGCGTGGGAGCTGTGTTTGTCTGGGAATGGCACCGGGTACCCCCTGCCAGCACTTCCCCAGCCTGTCCATCACCACCTTGCCCTGGGGTGCCCCCATACATCACAGCACCCCACAGCACCCAGTCCTGGACACTATGCCAAATCCCAAAACCTCACACAGGCTCATCCCCCTGCATGGGGCTCACTGCTGCTGTTGACTTTGGGGTCTGGGATTGCATGGCTCTGCAGGGATGCTCAGCTGGGCTCTATGCCCATAGTTTCCCATGGCAAATCAGCAGCAGGGCTGGGGGCTGGAGGGAACACCTAGCCTCCCACATCCTGCCAGCCCATGTGCCCATGTCTGCAGCCCAGGGGAGTTGGGGACAGCGGTGGCCCTGTTACCCCCTGTTACTGCTATTGCAGTAGGATGATACTCCACAGGCAGTTTCCATGGCAGCAGCAGTGCAGTCTGAGCACTGGGAGGTGTGGGCTGCAGGAAGACCCCCTTATTTCCCCCACTGGAGACATCCTCACACCTCTCCTTCTGGCAGCTGAGTCTGTGTCTCCTGCAAGGGACACTGTAGAGTCCTTTCTAGAGTGCCACGTGCAGGGACAGGGACCCCCTGCACCACCAACATGCTCCCCAGGAAAGGGGAAAGAGCAATGGGGACTGCACAAAGGCCTGAGCCCAGCTGTCCCAGAAGAGCCGTGGCCTCCTCTTCCTGGGTTAGTGTAGTCTCAGGGCTTCTGGGAAATTTGTGGGCACAGAGAGCACTGGTGGGAGCTGCACTGTGGTCGCAGACCCCCACCTTGCACTGGGCATCCTCAGCTCCCCTGCCCAGCACATGTTCTGTGCTGATAGCAGGGCTGCTCTTATTTCCAGAGAGCGTCGATCCAAAGCTGCTGTGCCTGCACCTCCCTGGGGATGGCACAGCAGGCCGGGATGCTGCCTGTCTCTCCTTGTCTCTCCATCTGCAGCTGCGTCAGCGGGGGCCGCAGGGAGCCACGGGCTGAAAGGAACAGTGCGGAGAGAAAAGAGTGGCTGGCGGCTCCAGGTCTGGCTCTGATCAGAGACGAGCTGTGTGTCCAGCTCCGGCCGGGCTGAGCCCTGGGCAGGAGAGGTAGCATGGGGCTCTGCACTTTCTCTCACTGGAGCCAAATACCCTACAATGCTCTGAGGTCCAGTAGTGCATCCTGTGACCCCCTTTGTGTTACTGGGGATCCCAATCCCTATGAGCACATCTCTGCTTTCTCTCTGCAGAGTAAGCGTTTGCAGAGGGCTTTGGTGGAGAAAAGCCCCAGGAGTTGCCATGAGTACACAGGGCGAGGAGGGCATCACACCCAGCATTTCCCATGCCCAGCCTGGCAGATCAGCCATGGGGAGGGCACTGCGGAGAGCTCAGGGCTGGGGTAGGTTGGATTTGCTTTGTGCTGCTGCACCAAACACCTGGGGACTCAGCAGCTCGTGACAGCGCTGTATAATGTGAGGAAGCAGCCCGCGGTGCAGGCAGGCGCCGGTGCTGCCGGCGGCTGTGGGCAGGGAGATGATGGGGCCCGGAGTGCCCCTGGGAACGGAGCTGGCTGCGGGCAGCAGGATTCTCCTGCTGCCTCTGTTTTCCTACACATGGAAAATAAGCAGGCAGTGAAAGCAGCACTGTGCTGCAGGAATCAATACAGCCTGGGTGCTCCTCCCCGCTCTCCCCTGGGAGCCTGCCCCCAAGTATCTCCCTGAGCAATTGCTGCTGTCTCCCTCTCTGTGCTGTCTTTCTTTCCAGCATGTGCAGCAGGACCGTGCCTGATGCTGCTGGTCATGCAACAGTGTGGGGCGGGGGGTGGCAGCCCAGGACTGGGGAGCTCACTGCCTGGGCAGCCTGACTTCAGGAATCCTTTGGGGTGTGGAGAGAGATATCCTGGGGGATCCCTGTGTCCCTCTCCGGGGACCCCCATTGCCTGGCCAAGAGGAGCTGATATGCTCTGGCTCTATCACAGCACCCAGCAGGTTCAGAGGAACATGACACAGCGTGATCCTACATCTTGCCCATGGGGATTCTGATCCTACAGGAGATCCCAGGAGAGACAAGCCCAGCTCACCCATAGGGCAGTGTCTCGCAGGGATTGGGGCTTTCTGCTGTCACTACTCTGCCCCACAGGTAGTGATGGACAGCAGGGATGGGCACCATGAGGCAGGAGACAACAGCGGGTGGATCCGGTTACAGGCAGCACGGGGCAGAGAGATCGGCAGAGAACAGCAATGCAGCAAAAAGGGCTTTTAGTGATAATTAATAATTAACATTTCTAATGATGTCCCGGCGACAGGAAGAGTCCAAGCGGGGACCTGGGGGCACTGTGCATGGTGACAGTAGCAGGTGGGGGCCCTTTAGGGACTGGGCTGTACAGAGCCAGGGGTCAGGTGCTGGGTGCTTCCTTCATGCCCTGCTGCTGCCATGGGCACGCAGTGATCCTATGACAAGATCCTATGACGAGAAAACAGTGTACAATGCACCTTCAGGTTGACCTGGCCTCTTTGGTAACACCACTGGGTCTACCATGCTGGTGGCAGGAAGAAAGGATTGAGCAGTCATCTGTGGACCTTCTGGGGTCCCCAGGATTTGGCCATGCTGGGGACAGGAGCAGAGGTGGCTTGAGATAAGCAGAGCCCAGGGGACCCTGTAGGATGGCGGCAGCTCATGCACAGCACAGCGCAGGCTGCGAGGGAACATAGCCCTCACTATAAATACATCTGCAGGGTAAACGCCAGGGAGGAGAAGAGCTATTTCAGCTAAAAGACAACATTAGCACAGGAATGACTGGGGATAAATTAACCATGAATACATTTAGGGTGGAAATTAGACCCTCAGAGCAAGGAGGTCCCAGTACAGCCCCTCCAGAGAAGGAAGCCGTGCCAGGAGCCAGGGTCAGCTTGGTGGCCAAGGGGTCCCACACATTGTGTGCCCTCTTCTAGTGTAAAAAAGGAGTAAGGTGCATGCCCAGCTGCTTCCCAGGACATGCTGGCTGCAACCACGCAGAGCAGGTGACTGCAGTGAGGAGCAGCATGCAGAGCACTGTGCATGGTCTATGCACGCACGCTGCATGCATGCCTGAGTGTGCAACGTGCAGGCTGTGTGTGAGCATAGGTGGGTGTGCACAGGCTGCACGCATGTTTGGGCAGTGTGCTGGGTGCTCACATATGGTGTGTGTCTGTGTGTATGTGTGCAGAGTGTGCAGACAGGGATGCTGCACGCAGGCTGTACTTCATGCATGTATGTGGATGTGTGTTTGCAGTGTGTGTGTGCTGTGCACCCATTGTGCTCCTACTGGGCTGTGTGCAGGTGTCTCGGCCTTCGTGGTGCTCTAGAAAGAACATCGACAGCGCCTGTAAAGCGTCTCGGAGGACAGTGCTGGGAGTCAGCACTGCTCTGCTCACCTGCACCCAGTCTGTGCAGCAGCAGCTGCGATGTGCTGGAAGGCACACGCTGGGGTTCCCTGATCCAGCTGCTCCTGGGCTCGTTCCCATCCCGATGATTATGAGCCACAGGCAGAGGGATGCAAGGTGCCAGGGCTGCTGGCTGTGGGGGGATTCAAGGAGGCAACCACCCCGTGTAAAGCTGGGACAGCGCTGCCCTGGAGATGTAGGCGCTGGTGCAGCGCTCACACTGCATGCCCGCGCTGTCTGCAGCCCTCCGACTCCCTTCCCCCAGCAGCATGTCTCACTGCCGCCTCGCTCTAATTTCCTGTCCATTGTCCCCATCGCCGCCACCATCGGTCCCCAGCGCAGGGCCGTGCAACGCACAGCCAGCCTCCACGCACCTCCATCATCTCCACGCGCATACCCCACCAGGGCCGTGCCCACACTCTGCAGCTCCCAGAAGAGCCTGGGTGCTGCTGTGTCCCCCGTTCACTCCCAGCACCGGTGGGGCCAGGCATGGCCAGCCCAGCATGGGGAGCAGGAGCCCATAGCAGATTCTGTGGCCAGTGCTCAGCCGCACCGCAAGAGGGGTCATTGGAAATGGAGTGTACAGGGGTACTTGATGGTCACGTGGCAGCAGCACTGTGGGAAACAATCACTGGGGCTGAGAGCTCTCCAATCCAGAAGGGAGAGGAGAACTGCAAGAAACAGGCAGGAGCTGAAGCCAGACACGTTCGAATGAGAAATAAAGGTTTCAGCAGGGCAGGAGATCAGCCACTCAGCACAGCCCATCACGGCGCGGGCTCCTGCTGCCACCCGGTGCAATGAGGTGGCTGCAGCCCCAGGCTCCATACTGGGTTTCCATAGACGTATTCTGCTGGGATGACCTAACCCGTGCCCTGCCAGCACCGTCCCCGTGCCACCACAGCCTCACGGGGAGCTCTGTGTCCAGCCCTGCAGCAGACACTATGGGAAGGAAGATGGGCTGCACACGAGCCCAGCTCAGCATCCAATAGCTGCAAGGTTTTGGCATGGCAGTGCCTTGTGCAACCAGTCCCCAGGTCCAAAACAGTGAAGCAGGTGCCCTGCACCCAGGGCCATGCAGGGGATGGCATGGGGACGATGCTGAGCCCTTGGGCACAGCTTTGGGGGCTGACATCTCTCCATACCCACAGTTGCATTGCTCTATTGGGCAAAGCAGTTGAGATGGGGCAGCTCTGTGCATCGTTGCAGTCAGTGGGGAGCAAATCCTGCTCCCCACTGCACTCCGGGTGGAAATCACTGGAGAAAGGGTGGAATCAGCGAGGGGGAAGGTGCCTCCGAGTGGCTGCAGGGCTGCAGCCAGGATTTCAATCCCCATCGCCCAGCTCCAGCTTCCGGGTAGCATTGCTGGGACACCAAAGTCCCAAAGCTTTTGGGGGCAGCCTGACAGTGAGGGACGGTGCGGGACACGATGGGACAGAGCGACCCACCGCCCCGTGAAGGTTACGAGCCACTCTCCTGCCACATGCCTCAGCGGGTCCCCCCATCATATTTTGGTTCCGTATCACCCGGCGCTGCCCGGCCGTGCTTCCACTGCAATTTCGGGCAGTAAATCAGCACCGCACAGCCCCACCTCCCCGCTCTCCATTGGCAGCGGCACCCCTCGCCCCGCTCATTGGCGCTGCCGCGGCCGCCCAGCGCTACATAAACCCCGCACGGGCGGCTGGAGCCGTCGGGAGTCGGGCGGCGCGGATCCGGGAGGCGGGCGGCGAGGCGGGCGCTGCGGGATGCGCTCCCCCCGCCGCCGCGGGGGCACCGGGCAGCCCCCCGCGCCCGTGAGTAGGGAGAGGGCCCCGCGTCTCCGCCCCGCCGCCAACTTTGCCGGGGAGTCGGGGGTGGGTGCGGGAAGTTGGGAAGTGGGGAGGGGAGGGGGCGGCGGAGTTGGGGATGGGATGGGGGGATAGGGGTGCTGCCTTCGAGTGCGATTTTGGAGGAGGGTTGGCAGTAGGGGAGCACCCCGCGGGGACGTTGGGGTGGTGGTGGGCAACGGGAGGGAAGGGGCAGCTCTCCTCTTTGGGAATGTCCCCACTTGGTCACTGTGGGGCTGGAGGGTTCCCTCTGCCCCTCCACCTGTGCAGGAAGGGGCTGGCTGCGTGGTGCCACGGCTGAGCCCCCACAAGGACCCGATGTCCCTTCGGACTGAGCTCCGAGATAAGGTGACTGCTTGTCTCCATACTGCATGAGCTGCTGCTGGCTGAGCCCCAGCGTGCCAGGTCCGGTGCTGAGCATGGGAGAGAACAGGGACCATCTCTGCTTGGGAACTGCAGGCGTGAAGCCCATTGGGAGAATCCATGGTGGGGCCAGGTCCTGTATGAGGGGTGTGAGGTGCACGGCGCTGAGCCCACAGCAATGGGATTGTGGCTTCGGCTGGAGCACAGGCACTGCAGAATCAGGGCTGCTTGGGGCTCTGGCATCCCTGGGCCAGAGCCCCTCTCCTGTGGAACAGAGGAGACTGAGTGGAGGATGCCTCCCACCTGTCCTCCACCCTGGCAGGTTTGGCTGTGGTGGCCTGAGAATGATGGGAAGGGGATATGGTGTCACTGGGACACATGCAGCATGATGTCATGCGGTGCTGTGATGTTACTGCGCTGTCACTGCTGTGAGGTGGCTTTGGGGTGTGGTGGGGTTCCTGCTGCGCAATGTCACACGATGTTATGGCGGTGCTGGTCCAGGGTGGGATGTGGCCCGGGATGGGATGTTGCCGCAGTGGTGACGCATGACACTGGGGACATGCAGCATGGCGGCAGCGATGTCACGGGATGGGGCGGCCATGCAAGTGGCCAACTCCCATGTCCCCATGATGTGTGCTGGGGACCACAGCTACGTACATGAGGAGCCCTGGGGCAGCATCTCCCTACCTGTTATAACAGGCCTGTGGGGTGTGACCTTCCCAGGTTTGTGCACCCTGGTGTTGCCCTCACCCCATCCCGTTCTCCCCTCAGGGTACTTTTGGCAGCAGCCTTGCATGGGGATGGCAGTGCCAGGGAGCAGCTGTTGGGCCAGCACTATGTTCCTGCGCTACCCAGTTGTGCCCTGTGTGGGCGCCCATGGCACCCCTGCCTTGCTCCCATCCTCCCTTTGTCCCTTCTGACCACTTCAGTTCCATGCCACCAGGCTTAGCCATGCTGAGCAGGAGTCCCAGTGTGACTGCAGCACCTGGAGTGACCTTGCCATTGGGTGCCAAGACATGAGCTGGGACATGGCTCTGCTGGGACAGGAGAGAGCTGAGCTCTACCATAGGCAGACAAGCAGGACCCTGTTGCCTCAAACATCCTTGTGCCATGCTGGAAGCCACAGGGCCTCTTGCATTCAGCACTGAGCCTGGACCTCCCACCCTTTTCCCAAAACAGCCTGGCTCTGGGCCGGCAGCCCCCAGCATGGCACCCAGAACCGGATCTGTGGGAAAGAGCCTTTTGTTTCCAATCAGGAACATTGTTTCCTCCTGGAAAAGCTTCATCCAGCTTGGAGGGATTCCGGCTGCAGCTGGATGGAGTGGGAGTGTGCCTGGGGAGTGGGCCAAGCCGCAGGGAACGGGAGCTGGAGGGGAGACAGCCCCATTAATGGCATGGGGACAGTTCCCTGGAGGGGCACCAGGCAAGGGAATGCTGCACCATGCTGGCTGGGGACAGAGATAGGGGTTGGGGAATCAGAGGGCAACCCTGTGCCCATGTCTCTATCTATCTGCACAGGCGGATGCTCTGTGCCTTGTCCCCACGCTTCTCAGATAAACCTTGGGGTAAGATCCTTGGAGCCTTCTCCCTCCCCAGGGAGGCAGCAGCAAGCTGATGGTGACAGTCTACCAAGGTCCAAGAACAGGGCATCTTCTGCTCTCCAAGCTGGCCACACAGGGCCCATGGCATGAGGACAGGCTGACAGTGAGACTGGTCACCTTTCCCCACTGCTTGTCTTTTGGGGGATGATCCTGAAGAACTTGGAACAGCCCAGTCACGGCCACACGGCGTGGTGTCCCTTGCTGGGCATCCCAGCCCTTCCTCCAGACTGTGGGAGCAGGTTGCAGCTCTTGCTTGCAGCTGGAGCACCTGTACACAGGGCCTTGCTCACAGCTGGTGCCATGCAGCTTGCTGCTGCTGCTGGACTTTTCTCTTCTGCGG
Source organism: Chrysolophus pictus (assembly GCA_037305975.1). Taxonomy (NCBI): domain Eukaryota; kingdom Metazoa; phylum Chordata; class Aves; order Galliformes; family Phasianidae; genus Chrysolophus; species Chrysolophus pictus. The sequence continues at coordinate 13,321,543 of CM074581.1, read as the reverse complement.
GGGACACAGTGAGTGCAGCAGTCCTGAGTGCCACCTCACTTGTCACCCACTGTAAAACCAGGTCAGAGCCAGCTCCAAAGCTCCGCAGCCTTGCCAGCAGTGCTGGCAGCTACAGTCCTCCGCAGTCCAGGTTAATTAAGCCTCTCCTCCCAGTCTCCTGTCACCTTCCCATGGCTGCAGCCCTGTGCAGACAACCTCCCCACCGTCCAGCTGGGCAGGTACTCACCCCACAGAGTCCCCAAGAGAAACAGCGATGGCAGGATGGGGAAACTAAGGCATGTTGGAGCCACACAGCAACGCCTGAGGTCTCGGAACTGGAGAATTGAAGGGTTGTGGGTTACTGAGTGGGGTCAGTGGTGAATAGTGGAGGAAGAATAGCTCGTGCAGGGATGATGCTCGGGCTCTGTGGAATGGGGTCTTGGTGGTTCAACCAGCAGAGCTGAGCGGCTGTAGGTCTGTCTCAGGTGCCCAGGATGCTGGCGCTGTGCCTGCTGTCCCTGGCCTGGCTCAGTGAGGGCTCCCAGCGCAGTGAGCCCATGTTCACCGCCGTCACCCAGCAACTGCTCCCGCCTGACTACGACAGCAACCCCACACAGCTCAACTACGGCGTGGCTGTCACTGACCTGGATGCTGATGGCAGCTTTGAGATCGTGGTGGCAGGGTGAGTAGGGACATTCCTGTGGGTAGTAAGACATGGTGGCCCTGCAGTGCCAGGAGCTCCTCGCAGCCCTGTGTCCCGGGGCTGGCAGCCTTTCCAAACTCACTGTTTTCTCCAAAAAGCACACGTGGTGCCCAGCTGAGCTCCCAGCTGCAGGCAGTTGGTCTCACTGCTCTGCTGGGGCACATCACTAATGTTCCCATCCCTCCATCTAGGAGGAGGTGTGCGGTGGCACTGCCAGCATGCCATCTGCATGGGGACACTGCTCCGGGGCTGGGTCCCCTTGCTGTGGGATGATGGCAGCTGCCCGGCGGCTGGGTCCCACCCCTCAGTACAGAGGCAGCTCAAGCCCGAGCCAGCTCGGCTCCGCTGACAGGACTCAGTGCTCTCCGGAGATTCATTTAATTGGCTGGAGGTTTTTTATAGCCCAGTATGGGTGTGATGGCTTGGAAGGGCTGGCAGGAGCCAGTGATGCAAGAGCCGTGTGCTGTGCTGTCCCAACGCCCGAGCAGGGCTGGACACAGAGCAGCTGCTACTGGCAGGTCCTGGCCTGGCTGGGGATAGTGGAGATAGTGGTACAGGCTCCTGGCATGGCTGTGAGACAGTGGCATAGCATGCTCATCCATGAGGGAGGCTTGTACATGTGTCCTCACCTGGAAGGGAGTATTTCACCCTGTGAGCCCTGCATGGGCTGGCACCGTGCTTGATGTATGGGGCACAGACATGGGGTGTCTGCCCAACAGTGCAGCAAGCCTGGGCAGCCAGGGACAGCCAGCAGGGCCCAGATCACTGCACTCAGCAGGGCTGAGCCAAGTAGCCAGGATGGTTTTGTAAGCAGCACAGTTTCCGTTGTGTAACTTGTTTACAGTGCATGGGGCAGGAACAGGCGGGGAGCCTGTGGGGCACAGTGTGCTGAGCGGATTTGCCTTGCATGCTGCCCTCCCTGCCCTGAGAAAAGGCTGCAAGAAGGAAACCTGCCCCATCCTACCCTGACATTACCCAGGGTGCCCAGGCCAGGTTGACGTGTGATGCCAGGCTGAGCCCTCCCCATGGCAGCCAGCCCCACAGCTGGAAGAAGAGGGAGGCAGAAGATCCTTAGCCACCACACACCATGCACATCTTTGCTGTGCCCCTCAAGCTGCTGATGCCCAGATCCTGCTTGGCACAGTGCATGGCCACCTGCACAAGGGGATGGGGCAGGGGCTGTCATGCCATTCACAACTCTAGGATCCATCTGTTCATGCCTACAGATACAATGGCCCCAACCTTGTGCTCAAGTATGACAAGGCACGGGGCCGACTGGTCAACGTGGCAGAGGACGAGCACAGCTCCCCTTACTATGCGCTGCGGGACCGGCCGGGCAATGCTATCGGTGTGACAGCGTGTGACATCGACGGGGATGGCCGTGAGGAAATCTACTTCCTCAACACCAACAATGCCTTCTCCGGTGAGCTCCAGGCAAGGGGGGGTGGGGGCAGCACGGCTGCCCATGACCTTCGGCGCGTGAGGGATGTGTGCGGGCTGGAGTTAATTTCCCAGTTGAGTGGCTCCATTGATTGATGGTGGCGCGGGCGGGACGCTGAGCCCAGCCAGATGCTGAGTCAGCACTACCAGCCACCCTCTCCATGGCACCCTGAGGGGATGGCAGTGTCCCATCACCATTCGGACTGCCGTGCCACCAGGACGTGAGCATACCCATGAGTGCTGACCCCCGTCATGGTGGCAGAACTGTGCCTCTGTACCAAGCCAGAGTCTCATCCTGCCTTACTGGTGCTGTTGCAGCTCCTGGGCATGCCAGCCCTGGGGAGGGAACATCTGTGCCCCAAGGGATCCCCAAAGCTCCCCATGTCCCTGCTCCATCCCAGCTCTGCCCGGTCCCACTGCTGCAGATGTGTTTTCATTCTCCAATTACCAGGGCTGGCAGTGGCTGTCTGTGTGCCCATCTCTAAATCAGGCAATGCCACTGGCACCATCACAGCAGTATGGCTCACCGCCTGTGCCTGGCACTGCACTGATTTTTGCCTCCACTAGCTGTGCCTCAATGGGACACATTTTAACTTAATGAGTTGATTCTTCCATGTGTCTCCCAGTGGCACTTACGGGTTATGGGAACTCTGCTGGTGGCAACAGCTAGGGGGACAGAGCAAGGGTCATGTCCCATTGGGACGAGCTCGGGGGGAGAATGGTTGTGGCAGCCCCTGACCACATCCCATAGGCATGGCCACCTACACGGATAAGCTCTTCAAACTCCGCAACGGGCGCTGGGAGGACCTGCTGAGCGACGAAGTGAACCGCGATGTGGCCAGCCGCTTCGCCGGGCGCTCTGTCGCCTGTGTGGACCGCACGGTGAGCGGGCAGAGTGTGGGGCAGCCCCTCACCCAGGCCACATCCCACTCCACTGGGGCTGGGGGTGCCCCCATCAGCTGGCTGGTGGCTGTCAGGGCTCACAGCCCCCCCGGCCATCAGGGCTCTGGGCATCCGTCCACACGGTTGCCGCTGGCTGATAAACGCGCCTGTCGAGGTGATTTATGTCCCTGTCACCTGCTCTTTCTTCTTCCTCCTCCCCCAGCAGTTTATTTCCCAATGATTATCGCTAAATCAGGGCCCAGCTGCTGCACGGGACAAGGGGGGCGGTGGGGATGGGGGGGCACCTGTCACAGCAGGGAGTGTGGCATGAACTGAACACCAGCACTGAGCTTGGAGACGGTGGAGGTAATGGGACACATCCCAGTGGGAAAGCACGACCATCCCCAGTGCAGGGTGCTCTTGACTATGGGTGTTAGGGAACCCGACAGCAGGGAGGATGGAGGCCAAACCCAACCCCACAGGCTGAGGGGGGCGCACAGGGAGCTGAGGCGGTGCTGCCGGCCGCAGGGCTCGGGCAGGTACTCTATCTACATCGCCAACTACGCCAGCGGCAAGGTGGGCCCACACGCCCTGCTGGAGATGGACGTGGCTGCTAGTGACCCTGCCCGTGGCATCGTGGTGCTGGTGGACGTGGCCGCCCAGGCTGGTGTCAGCAAGTACACAGGTATGGAAAGGACGTGAGCATCAGTGACCTGTGCCATGACCCGCACCACATGTGCCATACATTGCCTGCCTGACTGCCCCATCTAGTGGCCACCCCACTGCGCGTGGCACCCACCCAGCAGGACCCCGCTGTCACCCTGCTGGCTTCCTGGCAGCATCCTTAGGGCCTGGGAGTGCAGGGTGCATGCCAGCCACCGTGGGGGACTGCCGCGTGCCCTGTCTCTGTGGCGGTAAATTCTTGCTAATTAGGAGTGTTGTCACCATGGCGATGGCAGTGATTAGGTTGGATGTGACACAAGCGGCTGCCAGCCCCAATTAGCTCCTGTTGAGAGGGAGTGAAGGAGGAGGGAGAGAGAGGAGGGGGTCTTGGGAACACTGATGCAGGGACATGCAGCCCCCAGAGCAGGGGACAACCTTACCACTGGCTGCTGTCCCCAGGGGGCCGTGGTGTGGCTGTAGGCCCCATCCTGAGTGACAGTGCTTCTGACATCTTCTGCGGGAACGAGAACAGCCCCAACTTCCTCTTCCACAACCGTGGGGATGGGACATACCGGGACGTGGCAGCTGTGGTGGGTGAGTAGAGTGTGGGGGGAGATGACACCAAATGAGCTGAGCACAGTGCTGGGGGGACCGTGGGGATTGACAGCCCCATTGACCACAGGAGGGGCATCACTGATGCAAGGATGCAGCATGGGGAGGCCCATATGGGGACCTGGGGCCATGTTCCAGGAGGTGCCCTGAGGAGTTGTCCCAGGATTGAGTGTCCTGTCTCCCTGTCCCCTTGCTACTTGCAGGGCTGGATGATCCCTACCAGCACGGACGTGGCGTGGCATTGGCTGACTTCAACCGTGATGGCCGTGTAGACATTGTCTATGGCAACTGGAATGGGCCGCACCGCCTCTACCTGCAGGCAGGGGCTCCCGGGCGCATCCGATTTCGGGTGAGGGCTGGGGCTGCAACATACCCAGCCACCAGCTTTAGTGCTGAATCCCGGTTTGGCTTTGAGCTCTGGTTCCCAGTGGGGAAGGGAACCGAGGAGCAGCGTCCTCACATCACCAGCCCGTACCCATTTTTCACACAGGACATCGCCACTCCCAAGTTCTCCATGCCGTCCCCTGTCCGCACTGTCATCGCTGCTGACTTTGACAATGATCAGGAGCTGGAGGTCTTCTTCAACAACATTGCCTACCGCGGCTCCTCTGCTAACCGCCTGTTCCGGTAGGGCTGGGGGGCCATGCCCCACAGTGGGAGCCAAGCAGCCCTCGCCATGCTCTTCTCCATTGGTGCCACGTGTGGGGCCAGAGCTCCGACTCTTCTCATCAAGGAGCCATGCCTGAGCCTTTCCCTATGTCATTACCAGCCCTGCGGCTGTGCCTGCAACAGCCTCTGGGGTCCCCATGCTGATGATCACAGCTGTGTGGAACCTTGTTCCCTGCTGCAGCTAATTGTGGGGATCAATTCCTCACCATCACTCTGCGGCACCCCCTCGCCGTGTGGGCACAGCGGGCAGGTGGAAGGTGGTGGTTTGGGGGGAGCTGGGAGCCCCCAGGGGTTGCGGCAGCGTTTGGAGATGGCGCTGCTGTTCTCCATGCCCTTGTGACATCCCTGTTATTCCTCCACGGAACAGGGATGAGATGTGCATGTCCAGTCACCAGCCACCCCACACAGCCCTGTCCCCTCTGGTGTCACCTCTCTGCCTAGCTGCTCCAAGGTGGAGAGCTGCTAGGCGTCTTGGGGACACAAGGACTGGCACTAACACCCTGCCTGTGCTCAACAGGCTCATCCGCAGGGAGCACTCAGACCCCATCATAGAAGAGCTGAACCCGGGGGATGCGCTAGAGCCCGAGGGACGGGGCACTGGTGGGTGATGCAGGGCAGGGCTGGCCCATGCTGAGGGTGACACAGCACCACCAGGGTGCTGCCATCAACATGTGAGCCAAGCCTATGACCTGTTGCTCTGCGCACAGGGGGTGCGGTGACAGATTTTGATGGTGATGGGATGCTGGATCTGATCCTATCCCACGGCGAGTCCATGGCACAGCCACTCTCAATCTTCAAGAGCACCCAGGTGAGCAATGGGGCTCCTCTAGGTGTTTTGGTCCTTGTGTCCCCCCAGCTCAGCCTTCTTCCCCTCTGCTTGCAGGGTGCTGGCAACAACTGGCTACGGGTCGTGCCACGCACCCGCTTTGGGGCCTTTGCGCGAGGAGCCAAGGTAGTGCTGTTCACACGGCGCAGCGGTGCCCACCTGCGCATCATCGATGGCGGCTCAGGGTACCTGTGTGAGATGGAGCCCGTGGCACACTTTGGACTAGGTGAGCCCCGGGGTGGGGGCAAGAGGCTGCCAGCCCTCCCTGCACCCAGTGACAGGCTGTCTGCCCACAGGACGTGATGAAGCCAGCAGCCTGGAGGTGACATGGCCTGATGGCCGTGTCCTGGTGCGAGCGGTGGCCAGCAGTGAGACCAACTCCGTCCTGGAGGTCCCTTATCCCCGAGACACAGAGAAGCCACCAGTGCCCACTCTGCTGGAGGTGAGGGCCCACAGGGAGTGATTAGGGGACAGGAATGCGGGGCTGAGCTCTGCTGCCTTGGGGCTGCCCCATCCCAGTGTCTGCTTCTCCCCAAACGCAGTGCGGGCAGGGATTCTCCCAGCACGAGAACGGACGCTGCGTAGGTGAGTGCAGACACAGGCATGGCTGAAACCCAGAGTATGGCTGTTGGGCATGTGCTCTGGGAGCCTGGGCTCTGGAGGGAGAAGGGGGTGCATGGCTGACACAAGTGACGCAGCAGAAGTGGGGACGTGGTAGTGTTCAGCTGTGGCAGCCCACTGCTTGTGAATGGCCACATCCACGCTTACGCACAGTGGGAGCCAGGGCACACCATTGGCACTTCCCAGCCTGGCCACATCACCCCCCATCCCCTCTGCCCACAGACACCAACGAGTGTGCTGAGTTCCCCTTTGTTTGCCCCCGGGAGAAGCCCATCTGCATCAACACCTATGGCGGGTACCGCTGCCGCAGCAACAAACGCTGCGCTCGTGGCTTCGAGCCCAATGAGGATGGCACAGCATGTGTGGGTGAGTGATGGTGGTGATACACTGGAGCAGCATCTTGGGATGGTGATGTACCTACCCAGGCACAGCCACCCCTGCACTCTCCAGTGGTTGCCTATGCCCCAGCTTCACAGCTACGTGCCTCCATGTCTGCTGGTCCCGTGCCACCCACTTGCTGCTCACCACCCAACTCTCTTTCTTTCCTGCTCCTTTTCTTGTTCTCCATGCAGCTCAGGTGGCCTTTTTTGGGGGATACCCTTCCACTGGGAGCTGGCCCTGGGCCCCCCAACGCATTCTCCTCTTTCTGGGCTTTGGACTCTGCCTTTGCCTCTATGCACTTTAACCCTGCCTGTAACACCTGAGCAGCCTTGGCGAAGGAGCAACCAGCCTCTGCCTGTCTCTTTTTCCCTCTTCCCATGTGGAACTGCCCTGGACAGGCAAGGGACCGCAGCACCGTCCCCACACTGCAGCCCAGGACTGAAGCCCCAGCACTCCCCCCGCATCGCTGGCTCCATCGCCTCGATCCTGTGCCATGTGCCTGCTGGTTTGGCCTGAGCCACGTGTGCTTCTCAAGTTCCCTCTGCCTGGGGGGGGCAACCCCAGCAGAGGAGGCTCCCCCCAGCCCAGCAGGGGAAAGTCCCCTTGGTTTGTTTTTTAACTTCTTGACCCTGCTGTTTGGAGTTGGACCCTGCTCAGTCTTCCAGCCCGTCTCCTGGAGAACCCTCCCAATAAACTATACACTGTCTATTTGCTGGCTGGGCTGAGCTCAGGCTTCCAGCAGGTTGGGAGCCACTATTCTGCCCTGGATTCCACACCCCCCCACCCCCCCGGCTCTCCATTCCACCCAGGCACAGCCCCCGTGCCAGTAATGCCATGTGAGTAAACCAATCCCTGTCCTGCTTTCTCTGCATGTTCCACAGGGTGTGCACTGCACTATGCCTCCCACTTATTGCCCCATGCTCAATCTCCATATGGGGCCAGTCCTATGGTACCCATTGCATTGGGGTGCCCAGCCCCAACACAGACCCGATGCAGGAGGAGGCGGGTAGCCAGGGCCGAAGCATGAGGTTTATTGAAGGTCTCCATCAGTTTCCATGCAGGGTGCCCCACAGGGTGCACCAGAGCCTCACCACCCTCCTGTGGGGCTGGGTCCTCCTCCCTCTATGGCCCTGGAGCTCCCTCCCAGGTACTGGATGTTACAGGGACCCACCTCTTGTTTTTTTCCCCCTCGCGGGTCCCCCACCACAGGTTGCAAGTGTGGGTGCTGCAGCCAGGGGTGCTGCATCAGGACAGCTCTGCAGGGCTGGCACCTTTGGGGTGATGGGCAGAGTCCAAGCAGGAGAAATACCCCCTGCAGCCCCCCAGCACCAAGGGTGCAGAGAGGGCAAGGATGCATGCGGGATGTGTGGGCAGGAGGATTTGTGCCCCCTGCCCTGCCACAGGGAGCTGGCTGGGGATGGCACAGAGGAGGGCAGGGAGCAGGATGCAGCCAGAACCTTTGGGGCAGCACATGGGGCAAATGCACAGCACCATCATGCAGATGAAGTAACACAGGGGCACGAGGCCATGTCCCCCTGGCTTCAGCGCTGCTGGAGCACTGCAGGGAGAGCTTTTTCACTTGGGGTGAGGGGGGGCTGCGGGAGCCCTTTGGCACTGGTTTGGTTCAGTGGGAAGCACCTGGGACACCCCAGCAGCGGTCCCTGCCTGCAGTGGGTCTGGGCAGGAGCAGAGCCACCGCAGGGGGCACATGGCATAGAGGACACCTGGCCCCCATGCCCCCTCCCACCCGCTCTGGACTCAGAAGCGGGTGCTCTGGTAGTGCAGCCTGCGGATCTCAGAGAGGCGGCTGTCCCGGCAGTACGCGTCCCTGCAGGGACCTCCCCCTGCCAGTCACCGCCCCCCCCCACCGCTGCTGCTGCTGCTGGAGCTGCCACTGCTGGAGCTGCCGCTGCTGCACCGGTCCTCGTAGATGGAGATCTCGATCTGGGCACTGCTAAGGAGCAGCCGTGGGATGCATCAGCCACAGCCCCCCTGCCCACTGCCGGTGTCCCTTCACCCTCATCCCCCCTTATCCCAGAGGATACAACTCTCATGCCACGCTCCAGGGGGTCAGTGAGCAGCAGCCCCCGTGGTGCATAGACCTTCTCATTCTGCTCCTGGATATACTTGGAGATCTTCTTCAGGACCTGTGAGTGCAAGGGGGGCACTGAGCACCCTCCAGCCCTGGTTCCCCCTCCAACCCCTCCCCTTCCTTTGCCCTCCCCAGGGCATCAGCACCTTCTCATAGTGTGTCTCCATGCAGAGGAAGATGAAGTAGGCAGTGGCACAGGCCAGGCACCCCTCCAGGTATGAGCTGCCCCCGATCTTCTCCGCTTCAGCATAGAACCCATTGAGAGTTTTCACGGTCTCCTCGAACAGCTGACGCTCAATCTGGGGCAGAAGCTGCCATGAAAAGATGCTTGGCCAGCAGCTATCCCCACCCCTGGGATGCCCTGGGGACCACCTAATCCTCTCTTTCCTTCTCAGCTGCTCCCTGCCCATTGCCCACCTACACCAAGAGCTCTGTGCCTCCACCAGAGCTCCCAGTCCCCAGGAGAGATGGTACATACTCTGCCCAGGGCAGCAATCCAGAGCTGGCTCAGGGCCATGCAGCCCCCCATGTCCTCTCCCTTTTGTTTAGACAAACCCCATAGGACTCTGAATATAGGGCACCCCCACGCACACTGCCAGGCATCCTACCCGGCTCTCCAGCTCCGGGGGGAACTTAGTCTGGAACTGGCATGTGGTCCCATCACTGTAGTCCCGCTGCACAAAGACCTTGGTGGCCAGGGATGCACTGCGCCGCAGCTCCTGCAGACTGTGTACCTGGGGGGTTACAGTGGGGTGAGCTGGGGGAATACAGCCTGGGGGTGGGGGGTGGGGGGTTGAAGGTTGCCACGCATCCCACTGTGGGGCTATGGAAGGTGGTGCCATTCTCACAGAACCCAGCATGACCACGTGTCCACGGTGGGACAAGGCCTAACGGTGGCAAAGGGATGGTCCTTGGTCCTCAGCAGGATGCTGGCAGGAGGAGGGGAACAAGGGACTGTTGCTGTGGGGCTGCAGCAGCTGTGCAGCCAGAAGGACTGGGATGGCATAACCCTGGCACCCTATGAGGTGCCAGGACCCACTCAGCCTCCAGGTGTTGGAACAGAGCCGGGATGGAGAGGAGGATGGAGGGGACAAAGGGAGAGAGTCAGACCCCTCATACTGCAGCCCCACATGGACCTCTCCATCAAGGACACCCCACCCTAACCCCGACCCCACGTCCCTCCAGCCCCACCGCGGGCACCCTGAACGCACAAGGGCCCTTCTGTGAGTGCGGACCCCGCAGGGCTCCAGCCCCACCCCGCACAGCCCCGGGCACCCGCGCACCCACCTCCGTGGCCATGGCGCTCCGTGCGCCCCGGGCCGGGCCGTGCTGCGCTGGGTCGGGCCGCGCGGGGGAACCGGAGCCGGCGGCGGGGCCGGGTCGAACCGAACCGAGCCGGGCAGAACCGAGCGGGCGGCACCGGCGCTGTCCGCGGTGCTGCTGAGCCGCGCGGCGGAGGCGGAGGCGGGCCCGGCCGCAACGTGTGCGCAGCCGCCCGGCCCCGGGGATGGGCGCCCGCTGCTGCCTGCACCGAGCCCGGGGGGAGCCGGACCGATCGGAGACGGCTGTGGGGGTGGCTGGGAAGTGGCTGCCTGGGGGTGCTGCGGCGTGGAAAGCACGGGGGTGATGGGGGGCTGCACCCCACGGGAAGGGCACGGGGGTAATGAGGGAGCTGGCCGTGGGGCTGGCAGCTCGCCCTGCCCGGGTACGTAGCTGAGTGCTGCTCGTGCAGAATTTGCAGCTGCAGAGCGGGTGCCGCGAGCACAGAGCAGGCAGACATCAGAGAGGAATGCTAACAGATTCCCTGTAATCTCTGCCCATTGACAGCTCAATTAGAGGCAGAGAAATGGCAAACGGGGAGAAAACAGACGTTCTCCCTAGAGGAGGAGGGCACAGCAGGGGAGGGGTTGACGTGTGGTGGCACAGGGCCCATGCAGCCCTTCCTTTGCACCTGTAGGGACATCGGCAAAAAAAGCGACAAGCAGTGGGTGCAGAGCCTCAGCACTGTGCACACACGTCTGGGGATGCACAGATCTACATCTGGGGTTGCAGATATCCACACCTGGGGATATGTGCATCCCTGCAGGCATACGTGCATACCCAGGTGTGTCCCAAGATGCCCCCACACCCATGTCCCTCTCCCACATTGAATGTCACACCGCGTCACCGCTCACCTCCTGCCTGGCAGTGGCCGTGCCAGTTGCCATGGCAATGTTTCGCCTGTGGAGAGATGAGGTTCACTCTCCCAAGCAGTGGAGAGGGGCCGAGAGCAGCTGTGGGGAGCACAGCTCTCCCTGACACCCCTGTGTGCATCCCTTGGGCTGTGACCACCTGTGTTCCCCCTACGGGAGCTGGATTGGGTGGGAAGGGGCTATGGCTAGTGGCTGTCCCCTGGAGCTGTGACACTGGGTGTCCCCATGGGGCTCCATGCTGGGCCTTTCTTATGGGTTCCCACAGTGCTCTCCACCCCCACACAGCCCCTGGCCCCACTGCTCTGTCCCCAGCCCCCCCAGACCCTGCCAGATCCCCTGCCAGACTCCCCATCGTGGGCTTCTCAGCTGTATCCAGATGGCCCTTCTCCATCTGCTGAGCCTGGGGGACTATTTTTAGGTTCCCTGGCAGCAGAGGCACTGCTCACATGGCTGTGGAAGGAGGTGCCTTTATTTCCATTATTCCCTACACCTAGGTGAGTCGCCCCACAGTCATGCCCCAGTTCCACTACCCTAATGCTGCTCTTGATCCAATAGCAACAAAAAACCCTTGCTCTGGGTTCAGCCCCACACAGCCCATGTTTGTCACCCTCTCAGCAACGCTGCCCCAGAGTGGGTCCAGCAGGAGGGGACCTGTGCCCCCTCCTCATAGGGACTGTCAGCGGCTCTGCTTCAAAGGGAGCACGGCAGTGCCAGCCTTGGCAGCTGCTTCACACAGTGCTGGGTGGGCTTTAATTAATGGCAGGGGGGAGAATGAGCTCACTGCCCCATTGAGGACAATGGTGACATTTGGGACATGGTGGGGAAGCGCTGATAACCTTTCCTGAGAGACAGCAGGTGTGCATGTGTCAGCATGGGAGGATGTTTCCCACACCAAATCCAGGCACCCCAGCACTGCCTCTGCCCCACGGGCATCACAGGCCATGGGACACCACCCCAAATTGCCCACAGCCTGAGGTGAGCACATTGCCACCCTCACAGAACTGCTCAATGGAGTGCATGGAGCAGCATGCCAAGGGATCCCCATGTCCCCATGCATGATGCCATCCTCACGCAGAAGAGTCCCCATATGGGCCATGCCCCATCCCTGCACTGCATGGGGCTGGGGGCAGGCAGGCAGCACACAGTGGCTCTGTGTGCTCACAGGATTTATGAGCCAGGGCAGAGCTGCTGAGGGGCTGGGAGGAAGCCAGGGTGGCTGCGGCCCCACAGCTGTGCCCGGAGCACTGCCAGCTGCATTCCTGGGGCTGTGAGACAAGTGGGAGTGTGTGTGGGCGCAGGGCAAGTGCGTGGTCACCACTGCCTTCTGCCCGCCCTGGAAGTCTGCAATCCCAGTGTCTTGGCCCCACTGTGCCCCCCTCCTGCCCTCTCCTTCCTCCTTCACCTCACTGTGGGGCAAACTGAGTGCAAGGAACATACGGCACTGACTCTGGAAGTGCCAAGGATAGGGTCTGAGAGGCTGGACACCACAGCACTGTGCCTATGCTCTGCTTCCCACGGCAGCAGGATTTCCCTACCTGCAGCAGAGCCAGAGCCTTGCACCAGTTAGTCCTTGTGCCTTGCTGCCCCTTGCACAGCCCCTGCCAGTGCTTCTACAGGAAAGCGGAGCAGCCCTCAGCATGGCATGTTCCCTTACCGTGTCCCCAGGGCTGGCCATCTCCGAGGTCTCCACTGAAGAGGGACCAGCCCCCATGGTCCCAGTCTGGGTCTCAGTGCAGTGAAGTGTGACACAGGCGGTGGCAGGGCTGGTGGCCGGGCTGCACAGAGTGACAGGCACAAGTGTCTGTCCTCCAGCCCACTGAGTGGGTGCTGGATGGGGACATGAGAACAAGTGCAAGAGGAGTGCAGAAGGGACCCCCTGGGGCAGAGACACAGTCGCAGGACACATGGCAGGAAAAGGACACATGTACCGCTGCCCCCAGCCCTGCTGCCAGGAAGTGGCTCAGTGGCTCTAACGAAGATATCGTGACAAACAGTGGCCCAGCAGCTGGCAGGGAGCCCCTCACTCCCTGACTCTACCAGCCAGGGCTCAGGGTGAGGCATAGTCAGCATCACACCTGGGCACCTTGTGAGTATCCCACAGGCTCCCTCTGCCCCCATCACCCCTGCTCCTGGAGCTCCCGCTCCCTGGCCCCTTCCGAGTATAAGCCCATTGCAATTAGCTGAGCTGCCCTGCCCCAGCTCATCCATCATGGGTTAGCTATTTTCTATCAGCATTTTTCTCCAGGCAATCTCTCTGCTCCTCTGACAGCCCAATGCCTCCCTCCTGCTACCGGGCAGTCCTGATAACGGGTGGCTCTATCTTATCGTGCTCCCCGGCAGTTATACATTAGCAGTGCCATCTCTGGGGCTCGGCCCAGGGGAAGTGAGATCAGATCCTGGGACGGCATTGAGTATGCCTGAGCACTGAGCATCCCTGGGCACCAAGTATCCCTGAGCTCCGAGCATCCTTTGGCACTGTGCATCCCTGGGCACCACAAATCCAGGGCACAGGCAGGACAAGCAGGCTGCAGGCATGAGCTTGGTGTGTGACGTTTTTGCACAGCTCCATGGCAGACGGCTCCTGATGGGTCTGGAGCTGGGGGGTGGTCCCTGCCCCCTGCCCAGGGCAAAGGGCAGCTGCTATCACAGCCCACACCAGGCTGTTTGCTCTATCGCCCATTAACTGAGTCACCTTATCCGGCAAGCAGGAGCTGGGGAAAGCATGGGAGTGCTGACCAGGTCGGGACATCGATCTCTGCAATGGGAGGAGGTGTTCCAGATAACCCCTGCAGACAAATGGGTTTCTTATGGGGTCCTCATCCTAGCACCCCTGGTCTGTCTCCAAGGAGAAGAAGAAATGTGGACTGGGCAGGTCTCAAGAAGGCTCTGGTTCTTCCCATGCCCTGGACACCAGGGAAAGAGCCTGAGTGTCCCCTCCCAGCTCTCTCATTCCATCTCAATTGTGAGCAACTAGTTGGGGTGTCCCAGGATGATGCAGGGTGACACAAAACCCAGCTCTGAGGCAAGGGACAGATCAGGGACTGCAGATAGCACTGGGCATGAGTGCACCATGTAGCCTTGGGAGGATCCCCACAACTCTACTCCAAGGGGGCACAGGGGTAGGAACCAGTGTCTTCTGTACCGCAGGCAGGATGGGGTGTTGGTGAGTAGCGAGGTGCACCGTCCCTTCCCGAGTGCGTGGCTCCAGAGGGATGCGGAGCATCCCCGTGCACCCACCCTGCAGTGCAAGGGAGGGAGGGAGGGCGGGAGCACAGCGGGCGGCCTGGCGTGGGGCCGGGGGGCCATGCCGGGGGGGGGGCAGCAGCCAGAGCAGATTGGCTGCCGGTGATGCCTGCGGGCTCCTTTGAAAGGGCAGTGTGGGAGGTGCCGGAGGAGCAGGCAGCGGTCGTGCGTCCCACTCGGCAGGCACGGCGATGCTGCGGGCGAGCAGCCCCGCGGGCACGGTGACACTGGCACTGCTGGCGCTGGCACTGGCACCAGGCGAAGGGCAGCACTACGACTACTATGGCTGGCAGCCGGAGAACGTGCCCCGCGGGCGCTTCTACGGGCGGGAGCCGCAGTGTGTCGACATCCCGGCAGACATGCAGCTGTGCCACGATGTGGGCTACAAGCGCATGCGGCTGCCCAACCTGCTGGAGCACGAGTCCATGGCTGAGGCCAAGCAGCAGGCCAGCAGCTGGGTGCCGCTGCTCGCCAAGCAGTGCCACGCCGACACGCAGCTCTTCCTCTGCTCTCTTTTTGCCCCTGTCTGTCTCGACCGCCCCATCTACCCATGCCGCTCGCTCTGTGAGGTGGTGCGTGATGCCTGTGCGCCCGTCATGGAGTCCTATGGCTTCCCCTGGCCCGAGATGCTGCACTGTGGCAAGTTTCCTTCTGACCACGACCTCTGCATCACTGTGCAGTTTGGGAACAACCAGGCCACCCCTCCACCGGGTAAGTGGGACGAGCACCGCGATGGGTTGGGGTCGTGCACACATCCCTGTGCAGCCTGGGGCAACTGTAGGAACCTCCATCCCTGCTCCTACAGTCCTAGGCACCCAGCTGCACACACAGAGCTGCCCCAGGGCAAGGTGAGTGGGTCAGCAGTGGGGTGCTGGGGGTGACTGCGGGACCGCGGGATTGTCACAGGGCTGTCCCCTTCCTCTCACTATGTACCATCACAGCCAAAAGCATCCAGCCTGAGCACTGCACCTGTGCCATTCCCACACCCCTGCAGGTCCCCTGAGGCTGGGGAAGGGATGTCATCTGAAGGCAGCCTTGAGTCAGGATCAGGTTGTGTCATCTTTCACCCTGCTGCCACCCTCACCCCAAGGCATCGGCAGTCAGGCAGGGTCCCCCATTTCCTATTCCTCTTGGAAAGCGGGTGCTGGAACTCCTAAACATGTGGTGCTGAATATCCCTGCGTCACCTGGCACAGCTTCCCAGGGACAGAGGGGCTGCTCTCCTGCTGTGTCCCTACTGAGGTGATGCAGGTGACAGCCATCAGTGTCCGGTGACAATGGCTGCTCTCACCCTGCAGTGCCCAAGATCTGCACCCAGTGCGAGATGGAGCACAAGGCGGATGGCATGATGCAGCAGATGTGCTCCAGTGATTTCGGTGAGTGCTCCCCTGACCCCCCAGCCTCCTGACAGTCCCAGCTGCCCCCAGACGAGCCCAGGGAGGTTGGATAAAGGGCTTTCCTATGCAGGGACATGCCCATGGGACACTCCCCCTGGGACCCTATGTGCAGGGGATGGGGTGTACCATGAGAGAGGACATCTTGGGGGGACAGGTAGAACATGTGGGGGGGTCACTGGGTCCATACTAATTTTACAGTGGTGAAGATGCGCATCAAGGAGGTGATAGAGGAGAATGGGGAGAGGCGCCTGGTGGCTGCCCAGAAGAAGAAGGTGCTGAAGCTGGGTCCCCTTAAGCGCAAGGACACCAAGAAGATGGTGCTGCACATGAGGAACACGGGCTCCTGCCCCTGTCCCCAGCTCGACAATCTAAGCGGCAGCTTCCTGGTGCTGGGGCGCAAGGTGGGCGGCCGCCTGCTGCTCCTTGCCATCTACCCCTGGCAGAAGCACAACAAGGAGATGAAGTTCGCCATCAAGTTCATGTTTTCCTATCCCTGTCCCCTATACCATCCCCTGCTCTACGGGGCCGGGCAGCACTAGGGCTCTGTCCCAGGACTCCTGCACTCGACCTGCTCTGCAACCCCAGTTCTGCACTCAGGCTACGTTCAAGGAAGCCCTGATCTGCACCCAGGACCCCTGCAGCTTCCTGAGCCCTACCTGCACGTAAGATCCCTGCTTGACCTCAGCTGCACCCCAGACCCTAACCCTAACCCCATGCCCCTGCCCAGCTCCCATACTCCTGCCCTCTGTGCCCACAGACTGCCTGCCTCAGCTCCCGAAAGCCCTGAGCTGTATGGCCCCAGCTCTTCAGCACCCCGCACCCTAGCATAACCCTACTAGAGTAAATTATTTTGTCTGAGATAAGCCTGCATCCAGCTCTCTGTGTTTCTTGGGCTCCAAAACCTTGGGGCATCCTGGGGGACACATGGAAGGAAGGTACGGGGCAGCTCAACAGTCCCTACTCGATCCCTACTTCCAGCACCTGGGAAGTAACCATGGAGGGGCAGGGAAAAAGGGAGAAAGAAATCTGAGGGCTGGGGGATGCATGGAGTGAGGGTGGCACCAAGTGCAGCAGGGTGCAGAGCTGGATATTGCACCTCTCAGCCCTGAGTCCCAGGACTTCCTGCCCTGCAGCATTGGAGCGGGGCAGTCCCAAGTTGACTTCTAGGGGGGCAACAGGGTCCCCCTCAGCCTTGTTTACCCAGTGCATTTTTGAGTCTGCTGCATTAGAGAGTATCCTGGCAGGATATTCAGACACCAGGATATTTACTGAACACCAGGTGGCCTCACACCACAGCTTCTCAGGGGGAGGTGAGGGGAATTGAATAGGATACCCCATGCCTGGCTTTTCCCATTGCACTACCCCACCAGCAAGGCACCAGGCACCTGCCCCAAGCAGGAATGAGTTCTGCTCCTGTTGTACTGCAGGGCAGGCCACAGCAGGCACTGATGCTGATAGCAGGATGTGCTCCTGTCCCACAGCCAGCACAGGAAGGGGGCAGCAAGCCCTTGTGACTGCCTGGGGCAGGTAGTTCCTGCCCCCTCCCTTCTCCACAGCCAGCATGGAAAAAAACTGAAAATTCAAATAGTGGTAGAAGGCATTTTCCAACGAGGCTGCTAAGCAGACTGCCATTGGAATAAACATCATCAATTATACCATTTACTGCACAACTCAAAGTACACAAATAAAACCCCATCTCCCACAGCCCGTGTTTATCTGTAGTCCTCTGTATTCTGCGTCATTAGCATCTTTCTGAGGAGCACTTAGACGTACATGGACATTGCATCCATCTCACCAAGTGTTTTCTCAAGAAAGACAAGTAACTTCTCCCTGTCCCCCACCACGAGCTGAAATAACCTCCTGCCCCTCTGCACACTGCCTCCCCCACTACAGCACCTTTGGAGCACACCCAGCACAATGTGGGCATGCCCATCACTGCAGAGTTCAGCTTTCCCCAAAATTTCCCAAGGGCAAAGCTCACTCGAGAGGAGGGTCCAGGGGCCCACAGCCAAGAGGAGGTCTCAGGCTTGTGGGAGCACTGAGACCTGTGCCCCCATCCAGATCATGCCTAGAGCAGTGGGTGTCCCAGTCCAAGGGCTCCAGCTCCCCCCCCCCAGAACTGCAGCTGGCTGGCAGGGGGCCCAGCCACAGGCACTCCCAGCTGCATGGCAGCCAGGGTCGCATTCCTGGGATAGCTGGAAGCTTTGCTGTTCAGCAGGGAAAGGTCACCCTTGTGCGCGTGGGCAGCTGCCAAGACCACCACCTCGGTAGGGCAGGGAGTGAGCCCAGCTGAACCTCATCCTTTGCCCAGCACGATCAGGCCCTGGCCCAGAGCAGCTCCACACAGCCCTGGGTACAGGGCAAACAAGACCACTGTACGTCACAATGAAAACCACAGTAAGCGAGGGAACCATGTGGCAGACATGGCCACATATGAGACAGAGGAACCAAGGCCACAGAGGCAGCAGGTGATGGAACAGCATTTGCTAGGGGAAGACGAGAGCCAGCTGTGGGCAGGAGGTTTATTGGCCATTCTCTATATATTAATTTGTATAGAAAGCAGCAGTCACTAAGTACACAGAGCAGCACCAACTCATGCCTCTTCTCTTGCTGCAGCTGCAGACCAATCACACAGCCCAGCCCAAACCTTTCTGCCTCCTATGCTACAGCTGAATATGGGGGATGAGGAGGAACTAAACATTAACACAGTGGGACCACGGTGTGATGAGCAGCGTTTCAGCTGAGCCAAGACCAAGGGCTACATCTCCTGAGAAGAGCTCTGACTTGATCCCAAAAACAGTCTCCCCACACAGAGCTCATCACGGAGGATGGGAGAGAACCCTGAGGCTGCTCTGAGCCTTCCAGGAGATGGAGGTAGGAGCAGAAATAGGAAGGATGGGTCCTCTGTCATAGAGCCAGGCCCTAGGTGAGCTCAGGGCAGAGTGCAGTCAGTGCAGGGAGTGTGTCCCGAGCAGCTGCCAGGCTGGCAGGGCACCGTAGCAATGGGGCACAGCTGTGGGCAGTGAGTCTGCCCTCAGATCAGCACTGGCAGGGGGAGCAGCGAGTGCTTATGTCCTCTGGCAGGGCGGTACCACGCCGGGAACCACACAGCCTAGGATCCCCTGAGAAAGGGCAGGGCTCCCACTGTCCTTGGGCATGAGGCAACACAGCCCCCATATGCTGTTTCGGTCACTTGATGAGCATCTGGTTGCACTGAGCACACACGAACACAGTCTCTCTCTGAGCTTCCGGAGCTGGAAAGGAAAGTAGGTGTCAGATGTCTCCACTGCATCACCCACCAAGAACCAGGGATTTCAGCCACGACCTGCTGGAAACCCATCAGGGCTCTGTTCTGAGCCAGACAGGACTGCCCCCAACCACCAGGGCTGGGGCAAATCCCTGCAGCGCACAGCACAGGTGGGAGGAAGAAGGCTCTGCTCTTTTCCCCCTTCTACTCACCCGTGGCTCCCATCACAGCCTTGGGAACTTTGAAGGAGCAACACCTGGAGCAGAAGCTGTTTCCACAGTTACTGCAGCTCCTCTACGGAAAGAAGTGGAGATGAGACATGAAGAGCACTGGCAGCTGCTAGGTCATTCAGCAAACTCCAGTACCAAGGCATTGCTGGCAGCGCTCCCTGCTGAAGGGGAGAGTGGGTGCAAGCCCGAGTGACAAGAGATGCTATCCACCAGTGACACCAGGACTAAACACTGGGTCTACAGGCAGGTACATTCTAACATCACGGGAAAACACTGAAGCCAAAGGCTGCAGGAGGTTGACAGACTGCCATTTCCTATGCTTTAATTCTGGAGGGATGCAAGCTCCAGAGAATCCAAGACATGCAGATTAACTCAAGAGGAAAGGGAAGGGGGCCACATGTCTGGAGATCAGGGGGGCAGCAGGAGGACTGCAATGCACATCTGGAAAAGGCAAGAGATACACCCTTTCCAGAACTACATGATAAGCGTTATGCAAAGGGGCTCAGACTACAGGATGGCTTTGCTCCTCTAGTCACACACCCTACGGTGGCTTTGAATCTTCTTCCCACTTCCTCAGGAGCACAAAGACCAACCCAATCTCTGCTTCCCAGGAAAGTGGTCAAGTGACAAGAATGGGCCAAACTAGGGCACAGAAGCAGCACATTGGAAGCTGCCTCAATCCAAACCCCAAAGAAGCAAAAGGCACAAAGGCTCCCTGCCACCATTTAGGTATGTGACAACACCCAGCACTTAGCTGAAGTCATCCACTGTTGGGTCATGACTGAGAACAACCATGCTAGCAACAAGAAAAGCCAGGACAAGCCAGACACAACGCAAAACTTCTGCCCCAGTGTGGCTAGTGAGCTGGAGAAACTGAAGACTCACCCTCTTCTTCAGCACAGAAAAGGTGGCTCCACAGCCTGTACAGCTCCCTGGAAAAGAGAGCAGAGGTCAGGCAGAGCCCTGCTACCTGGTATCCTGAGGCACAAGAGCACCCACACCTGTTGTAAAGACCCTCCCAACCCTGCTGCCCCAGGAGAGCTATAAACACCGTTTCCACTGGGGGAAGTCACTAAGGTGCCTGCCCTAGCAGGTAACATGTCATTCTGTCCTCTCCCAGTTCAGTGGTCACCAACAGGAGCAGCACAGACCCCACACTGCTGAGGTTCCCCAGGCAGCTCCTGCTCTCAGGCTTACCAAAATTGTTGCTGGGGTAGCGCTTACGCAGGCGCTCAGTCAGGCGTGACACCTTGCTGCGGATCACATCGTTTTTGCTCATAAAACCGTTGTCTGGAAGGCTGAGGTCAAAGTCTGCTGAACATTGAGAGCCCTCATCATCCTCCTATAAGGAGCAAAGCCAGATAAACAGAGAGCAGTGGAAGGGGGCTAGGGCAGCCTGCCCCAGTGACAGGCATGAAAACAGGAGGCTTCACTTGTCAGCGTCACAAGCTACTGCCAAAACAGACAAAGGCTACCAGCTCCAGATGGGAAGAGATGCCCTCTTGCACACCTCAGCACAGCAGTACTCACCATGACCAGCAGCTGGTTCTCCTTCTCCCGCAGCATGGGACAGAGAGGAGAGGCAGTAGAGATGGAGTCAAACTGCAGAGGTGCCCAGCCCCACTCCTGCTCTCCCCAAGCATCCACTTTGCCCCACCACAGCAGTCCTCTGCCCCATTTGCCTGGTCTGCAGGCACAGCCCACCCCAATCAGGCTCAAACCTCAATAGCATCCTTGAACTCTTCATCAGGCTCTGCCTCCTCTGCCTCCTCCACACTGCCAGGGGTAAGATCCTGCAAGAGATTCAGAGCTAGTCGTGTCCTATTTCATCTCCCTTGAAAGTAGGGGCCACACTTTCAAGGCAGCTCTAGAATGAAACATCAGCTCACTGGCAGACCCATAAAGTGAGCATCAAAAGGTAGGGTGAGCCCCTGCCTCCCCAGGGTAACTCCAAACACATAGCAGGGTGGAGTGAAGATCCCAGTAGAGCAAGGCATTTCAAGATTGGCTCCCAAGCCAGGCACACAGACTTCCAGCAAAGCTACTTTGTGTGCAGGTGGACAGAAGCAAAACCAGACCCAAGAGCTGAAGCTGAAGCTCCCACTCCGCATCTCCAAGTCCTGCCACTACTCACCTCTGTGCTGGTGGGTGTGGGGGTCCGGTCTGGTGGGGCATCAGTTGGTAGGGGCTTGACAGGCTCTGGAGTGCTCTCAAGGGGTTTGGTGCCCAAACTCTGCTCAACTGAGGCCTTGAGCTTCTTTATCACTGGTAAGGGGGGGAATACAGCTGGATCAGAGTTGCACTCCCCTTCCTCCAGCCCCTCCACACACATGGCTGCAAGAACCAACCTTTAGCACTCAAGATAGGTCAGCAGCTCCCGCAAACTTCCTCTGTCCAGTGCCTTGAGCCCTTTGGCTCACACACAGACATTAGGGAAGCTACTGATCTGGGGAGAGGAAGGAATTCCCCACCTGCCCCAGTTCAGACCAGGGAACAGCAGGAGCTCAGACACAGTTCAGTCAGACTGATGTTGTGCAGCTCTCCTTCCATCCAATAGGGCACTTGCAGGCTAGTGTCACACATTTGCCACGTGCACTGAGAGTATTCCAAGTTGTGCAGAGTCAGGCCAGGGAAGGGAGGTGATGCTCACATACAGGCTGCATTGCCAGGTCCCAGTACATCACAGTACAAGGAAAAAGCACCCACAACAGGAGCCACGCGAGATGAGAATCCCACCTCTCAGATCCAAGCCCCAGGACCCCACCATCCACCCTGCACTGCTGGGTGCCAACCCCAGAACATTAAGTGCTCTCCAAAGTCCAGGTCCCATGGCAGACACACGAAAGTGTGCTCACAGGAGGTCACTGACAAAAGATGAGCACAGAGTCCACAGCTTCAAAGGGTCTTTGCACAACCCATCCCACACAGGCCCTCTCCAGGAACAGCCTTTTACCTTGGTAGAACTGGCTGTTACCCAGGAAAAGAGTGCTGTTGAGGATGGCCATGACCCAGCAGAGCGGCAACAGGTAAAGGATGCAGACAGAGCCCAGCAGCGCTCCGTAAAACCTGGGGAAGAGCAGCAGGTCAAGAGAAATCAGTTTTTCCCACAGCATAAAACTCATCGTCCCTCTCCTTGTCCTTTGTCTGCTCTCTGCAAGCACCAAATACACCAAGAGTAGCTCTACTGCCCTGGTCCCTCTCCCCGCTAAGCCAAGCACAGAGCACTCAATGCAGTCCTACTCACTGGGAAGAGACAGCAGGGTTCTCCCAGTACAGCACTCGGTACACTGCCTCACAGCTGTAACACAGCCCGCTCAGGAACCCCTCCAGCTGAATCAGGCTGAAACGAGACCACAGAGTTAAGAAATGGCCTCACAAACACACACGCTGGTTTGCTCCACTCACACCGCATGACTCAGGGAAGGTGATTCCACAGGACTGGAGGGTGCCGGACACTCACAAGCACTTGACCTGGGCGAGGGCCTCCTGGCGTGAGAGCTGCACTTTGCGCAGGTCCTCACGGCGCACACTGTGGTACTTCCTGCGCAGCAGCTCCCGCTCCGAGGGCCGGACGCGGCACGTCTCCTGCAGGTAGCCCAGCAGGGCCGGCAGCAAGACAAGCAGGGCCAGCACTGAGTACCAGGCGGCTGGGAGGAGTAGCACAGCATCAGCTGGCAGGGCGGCGGGCCGGAGCCCAGCACCATTGCGCACACACAAGCACACAAGCGCACACAAGCACACACAAGCACACACACGCACACACGCACACCTTGGTCGAGGGTGAGGAGGAGGAAGTTGAGGCCGAGGCAGACGAGCAGAGAGCACAAGGGCCGCTGCCACCTGTGGGGACAGAACACGGTGAGGGGCGGGAGCCGCGGCCCCAAGCCCAGTCCCGGCCCGCACCTACCGGAGGAGACAGCGCACACCGTCAGCCGCATCGCGCAGCGGCTCCAGGTACAGCTCCAGCCGCCGGTAGCTCCGCACCAGGTCCAGCAGATCGAAGGCGGCGGCGGCGGCCTTGGGAGGCGATGGCGGCTCCGACGAAGCCTCACCGCCCCCCGTTGCCGCTGTCGCCTCAGGGCCGCCGGCCGCCCCGTCCCGCTCTGCCGCCTGCATACCGGGCACCCCAGGACCCGCACCGCGCCCCGCTTCCAGGAAGCGGCCAGGTGCGCCGTGACGTCACCCGGCGGCGCGGCACGCAGCCAATCAGAAGAGCCGGGGTGGGAGGTGGGGACGGAAGCCCCGCCCAAGCGATGGCAAAAGGGCGGAAGTGGCGGCGGCCTCGTAGTGGCCGTAGAGGTCCGCGCTGTGCCTGGCTGGTGGAGTGGCGTCGTGCGCTGAGCTGGGTCTGATTCGACTCTGGCCCCGCGCCGAGGCCCAGCTCAGCTCGGAGGACGCTGCAAGAGGCCGGGTTCATCTCTCACTCCCAGCCTTGGCTGCGTGGAGCTGACCTGCAGAGCAGCACGTGTTCCTGCTTCCACCTTACTGCGAGCAGGGCCCATCCCGTGGAGCACGGCCCTGTGTCACCCCAGCGCCGGGCAGAGAGCCGTGTCTGATGCTGGGCCTTAAAGCGTCCGGCCCTGGGAGGTGTCAGGTCCCCGGCCCTCCCGAGTCCTGGCAGTGTCCAGCCTAGGAAGGGACCTTTTCAACCCAGGAGAAACAAAGCCTACAGGAACGCAGCTCTGTGTGGTTCTCATCGTGTTCTGCCACACAGCCCTGGGCTGCAGGAAGAGCTCACATCCATATCCTTATCTCTAAATTGTAGAGATATGGGTTTGAAGGGTGGACCATTCTGTGGACTGAGGATTGGTTGTGTGATTGCAGCTGGAGGATTGTTGCTAGTGCTTTTATGTCCAGGGAGGGACTGGTGACATGTGATGTTCCCCAGGGGTCCCCCTTGGGGGACTAATATGTTTTAGTATCTTTATCAATGACATAGACAGTGGGATTGAATGTAACCTCAGCAAGTTTGCTGATGACACTGAGATTCATGGTGCAGCTGATACAACAGAAGAAGAAGGGGTACCATCCAGAGAAGTCTGGACAGGCTCGCGAAGTGAGCCCCCAGGAACCTAATGAGGTTCAAAAAGGCCGGGTGTGAAGGGTTGTGATTGGGTCACAGCAATCCCAGATATGTGTACAGAGTGGGAGAGCAGCCCTGCCAAGAATGACTTGGGAGTCTGGATGAATGAAAAGCTGGACATGAATCAGCAGTGTGCTCTTGCAGCCTGGAAGGCCAACAGTATCCTGGGCTGCAACAATGGAGGGGTGGCAGCAGGGGGAGGGAGGAGATTGTCCCCCTCTGATCTGCCCTCATGAGGCCCTGTCTGGGGTACTGTGTCCAGGCCTGGGAACCTCAACACAAGAAGGATGTGGAGCTGTTGAAATTGGTCCAAAGGAGGGCCATGAAGATTATCAGAGGGCTGGAGCACCTCTATGGGAACAGGTGGAAGGAGCTGGGCTTGTTCAGCCTGGAGAAGGAAAGCTTTCTAGGAGACTGCATTGCAGCAGTTCTGGTACTTAAAAGAAATTTATAATCAAGAGGAAGACAGACTTTTTTCACAGTCTGGTAGCGACAGGACAAGGAGGAATGATTGTAAACTAAAAGGGAAAGTTTAGGTTAGACGTTAAGAGGCACTGGCACAAGTTGCCCAAGAAGCTGTGGGTGCCACATCCCTGGGGGCATTCATGGCCAGGCAGCCAGCCTGTGGCAGAGGAGTGGAATTGGGTGGGCTCTAAGGTCCCTTGCAACTTAATCATTCTGTGATTCTATGATACACAAGCACCAAGTTCTGTCCCATCCCTGGAGGGAGTGGCAGGGCTGGGGCAGCCCATCCTCAGGGGCAGGGGTTTGAACCCCTCTTCCAGAGACCAGTGGCTCAGCACCAGGAGTCCACCCACAGCCGCAGAGTACACTGGGCCCCTACAACCACTGTTTCGGGTGGGGTGACCCCAAGACTGCAGAGCTGAGTGTAAGCTTGATTCATCTCCTGTCCCCTGCAGGTCCCAATCCTGCTACAAAACCCCAGACACCAAGCGAGCGTCAGTGTTGCTTTATTTGGAATGTGAATCCAGAGGCACCAGAGAAGGGGCTGCAGTGGGATGGTGGCAGGTACAATAGGCAGCGTGGGGTTGTGGGGCAAGGCACTTTTGGCAGCTCGTGCAGGCAGCCTGGACCTCAGGGCTGCACCAGAGCACACAGGGGCCAGCAGTGTCTGGGACCAGCCCTGACACAGAGTAGGGACAGCACATCCTGCCAAGGGGTGGCCCAGGGGCTGGCAGAGTGCAGGAGCACACAGGTATCTGCTGAGATAGCCCTTGGTGATGGAAGCTGTGATCTAGTGCCAACCCAGTCCCTCCATGCCATTGCTGCTGCTACCCCCGCAAAAAGGCACTAGGTGACAGCTGCGGGGGCCACAGTCCTCCAAACTGAGCCTACGCAGGGGCTGGGACAGTCCTTTTCTGCCCTGAAAACAATGGGAGAATGTGTCCTCAAGCAGGGTGAGGACAGCTGGTGGCCAAGGCAGCTCCGGCATGGTGCTCCTCCAACACTTCCCAGTCTCTGGCTGCCCAGCACTTCCACTGACCCCACACAGCCCTGGCCACCTGTGGGGTTGGTCCAGGTCTCACTGTCAGAGCCCTCCCCTCGCAGACAGTCTATGTCCTACAGGGGCACTGCTGCAATCACTCTTCCATTATCAGTCTGCGGGCAGCACAGTGATGGAGATGGAGACGTATTCCCACAACAAAGAGAATTGAGGATGACAATCCAAGTGCAGTGGAGCCAGGCAGGGCGAGCTGTGCCCGTTCTGGCTGGAGCAGACAGGCCTAGGGTAGGCTTAGGGGTCTCTGTGGCGGGATGGGAGCCTCACTCCCAGTGCAGAACCAGCCAAAGGATGCGGCAGCAGCACTGAGCTCCAGGCTGCGATAACAAAAACACCAAACCCCAAGGCTGGAGGAATTTGTTGCCCCGCCTCGCTCACAGAGGCAGCCTGCAGCCCCCTCCCTGCCACAGGCTCCAACAGTAATGGGGGCTTTGCTGGGTTCAGCTCCAAGGTGGGATGGGGCATCTGGCATTTGGGCAGCAGTTGGTGAGGCTGTGCCCAGGGTGGGTAAGGGCTGTGCCCACAGGGTTCCGGGAAGACACCGGACGTGGAGGAGGGGCCCGAGCTGGGGAAGCTGAGAGCAGAGCAGAGCCTCCATTAGGCAATGCGGAGGCCTCAGGGCTGCCAGCAGCGTAAGGGCTGGGCCCAGCTTTGCTTCACTCCTCCAGCACAGCATTCATCTCCCCAGGGACAGAGTTGGCACCCACCTGAACACACCCAGGACAGGAGTCAGGCAGGGCCCCACGGGGCTCCCAGCAGTTGTGGTCCACTTGGGCGCTCCCTCCTTGGGTCCTTTGATTTGCTTACGTCCATCTGTCATTCTGTGCAGGGTGCAAAGGGGCTGATGCAGCAATCGGTGCCCACTGTCCTGGCAGAAGGTCTCCGTCTGTCTGTCCATCCATCCGTGCAGGGGGCAGTGGAGGAAGCGCGGTGCAGCAGCCGGGAGGGGACAGAGCAGCGGAGTCACCACGTCCTAAAGCAGGGCCGCGGTCCGTCCGTGTGCAGGAAGCGGGGCACTCACGGGGTTCAGACGATGTCACGTTGGTCCCGGCAGCGCCGTGCCAGGCAGTAGAGCCCGGAGAAGAGGTACAGGCAGGCAGCCACGGCCCCGCAGACAGCAGCTCCCAGATAGGCTCCGTAGAGACAGCGTTGGCTGTAGCCCGGTAGATTGCAGTAGCTCTTTTGCCCGGCTTTGTGGCCCATGATGCCAGCGGCGGCCGTGCAGAGCCCGACACCCAGCACCAGGTCGTGCACCAGGTTGGCCAGCAGCCAGCGGGAGCCCAGCCAGGGCACGAGCTCCCAGCGCCCCAGAGCGCTCAGCCCGAAGAGGCCCAGCGTGAGCAGCCAGACGAGGACGGCGGCGAAGAGGGCGAAGTGGGCCGCTCCTTCGTACCAGTGGGCCGCCACGGTGAGCCAGAAGGCGGCGCCCACCGCCAGCTGCCCCAGGCGGAGCAGCCCCAGCGGGCTCCGCAGGAAGGCGCGGTGCAGCCCGAGCGAGCCGCGGGGCGGCGGTCCCGGGGGCGGCGGCGGCACGGCCGGGGGAGCCGTGCGGGCCATGGCGGGGCGCTGCCTGCTGCGGGGCGGGAGGGACTCGGCGCCCCGGCAGCACTTACTGAGGGAGGCTGGCCGCTGCCCAACATCTGGCGTCGAGCGGTCCTCCCCGCACGGGGCCTCTCTCCTCCCCCGCCCCGCCTCCCGCCGGCCCACTGCGCGCGCGGGGCCCCGCGGCCGCCTCCCGCCGCCTCCTCTCCCAGCCGCCGCCACCGCCTCCCGCGCCACGGGGCCGGGGAGCTCGGCGGGACGTCACGGCGGAGAACGGAGGAGCGCGCCGTCGGGGAGCGCGCGCCGGGGTTCCCTCGTTACGTCACGCGGGGTTTCCCTTCGGGGTGACGCGCGCTGGCCACGCCCGGGGGCGGAGCCTCGCCCAGCCGACCCTCCCCGCCTTATTGACGTCACTGGCGCCACGTGGCCCACCATTTCGAGAGGCGGTGCGGCCACGCCCCCTCCCGACGGCGATTGGTCCGTCCGGAGAAAAGTGGGCGCGGATTGGCGGCGCCGCGCGGGGCGGGGCGGATCCGAAGAGTGAATGGACGGGACGCGCGGCGCGGAGCGACGGCGGGACCTCGGGGCTGCGGCGACGCGGAGCGGCCCCGGGCGCGGCGGCGGGAGCGCGGCGGATGCGCGGCGGCCGCCCCCAGGTCAGTGCTCGGGGCCGGCGGACGGGAGGCGGCGGCGGCGGAAAGCGGGTCACGGCGGGGACGGCGCACCGGACACCGGCGGGCGCCGACCCGAGTCGGGCCTTCCCGCATTCCTGGGCGCGCCGCTGGCGGCCTGCCCGCGCCGCTACGGCCCCGTCCCGGGCGGGCTGAACCGGACCCGGCGCGGCCTCACGCCGTCCCTCCGCAGCGGCCGGGCCATGGGAACGCCGGCCTCGGTAGCGAGCGATCCTCCGGGACGAGCGGCGCCCGCCGCCCGCGGCCGCAAGCGGGCCTCGGCCAACATTTTCCAGGGCGTGGGGCTGCCGGAGCTGCGCAGCCTGTTCCAGAGCGGCGGGGCGGAGAGGCCCGAGGAGCGCGCTCGTCTCGTCTGGCGCTACGCGGGGCAGCGCCGCATGGCACGGGCGCTGCGGCAGCTTCGGCGGCGGAGAGCAGAGCGGCGCGGCGGTGAGACGACGGCTTTACGGCGCTTCGGCCGCCTCCGGTAGGTGCGGGCCGGGTCGGCGAGGGGACAGCGGCCGGGACGCGCTCTACTCACCGCCGCCCGTTTCCGCAGGATCACCGATAAGGAGCCCGAGGGAGACGGCACGGACGCGGCGGCCTCGGAGCCCCTGCAGCAGCACTGAGACTGGGAAGCAGGCCCGCCGCACCGACCGGGCACGCCGAGGACACTAAATGTACAGGACTTGAGTGCAATAGTTAATAAAAGATGGACAGTGGTGGCTCGGTGAGGCTCTGTGGCTGTGACAGCGGTCCCACCTCTGCGATAGACCCAGCACCAGCTGAGACAATAAGGAGGCCAGGTGAACTGCAGCTCTGTTATTCAGACAGTTGCATGGTTTAAATACATTACATACATTTCTACAGTGCATTAGAACAATACATTTGGGGTCAGTCAGAGATGTAGCCAGGTCTGGGAGCTGAGGTCTCACTTCTAAACCCCTGTGCTTTCAGCACCCTCAGGACAGTCACTGCAGAGCCCCTTGTGCAAGTAGGAGACAAGTGAGCTGCCCTCCCCTCACAGCCCCAAGCAGCACAGTCCCAGCCTTCACTTCCCTCCCAACCCCCAGGGCTGGGCAAACAGTGGACAGTGAGACCCAACCCCAGCTTTCCCCCACACAGGGAAAGTCACAGCTCAAGGCAAGCAGATGCAGGCAGCAGCCCTGGTACCGTTTTATACAAGACAGCTCAGCAGCTTTGGGGGAGAGGGATCACTCTAACTGCCTCACCTACTCACATCAGGCCCACAAGGTTAGCAGCACTGGAGCAGCCAGGAGCTCGCACCAGCCCTCACGTGCTTCCAGTACACCAGTTCTTGCATGACTCCCACCAGCAGGAAGAGCTCCTCCCACCATTCCCTGTCCCCAGTAGCCCCCTATCCCGTAAGAAAGGACCCCAGACACACAAGCAAAGCTGGAGCTGTGCTGGCTAGCCCAATGCTGGCTGCACAGCAGCCAGAAACCTTACTGAGCACAGGGGCAAAAGCCAAGCAAGAGCAGCTGCAGTGACCTGCAGGATGGATGGATCATAGGAATGGAGGACCAGAGGCCACTTGTACCTCCAGCCCTCTCTACAGCACCTCCAAGAGCCACCTCCTCCGAACCAGGATAAGCCAGCACCTCTTCCTTTAGTGTCAAACTGTATTCAAGCCTGCCCTAGGAAGCAGGCAAGAGTGGAGTTCTCCTTACATTCCCTCCTCAAGCCCCCAGCCAGAGAACAGCCGTTCATTATGGTCCCCACCGCACCAGCAGGCAGCAGGAACTCCCCCTGAGGAAAGCAGCTTGCACAGGGTTGGGGCAGAAGAGAGAAAGTGAGGAGTATAGCATGCCTTTGGGGAAGCGGAGGGCAGAACAACCACCCTCCAGCCGTTGGGCCAGCACTGGGGAAGAGGAAGGCTGGCAGCTGGTGCAAAGAGCTGGACGGATCCTGGCCTGGGGAGCCTGGTCAGGTGTGCTCAGAACCGCATGCAGGCCGAGGAAGAGAGGCACAGGCAGGGTCCCCAACTGCTTCCCATGCCTCCTGCTGAGCTCTTCCCTCGGCAGGGCTGTATGCACACCATACAGCTCTAAGGGAGCTGGAGAGGGACAGTGCCCAACCCACCTGGCTTCCTCCACTCCAGCTGCAGGCTCCTCCAGCCCCAACCTGCTCACTTTACCTAGAGCATCAAATCCCAGCCACAGGAGCAGCTCAGCTCCTCTTGCAGTGCCAGTCCAAGACAGCCAAGGCCTGCCTGCAGCTCCCACAGCTACCACCAAGTGAAGAAAGGCTTCCGGCTCTGGAAGCTCTGCGTGTAGGACTCGCTGGCAGTGCGCTGGTGGGAACGTGCCGTTTCTACAATCACAGGTGGCATCTGAACCAGGTGCAGGGGGCTCTTCCCATCTTTCAGTGCCTGTGTCAGGTTCAATATCTGTAAAACACAGAGCAAAGCTTGAGCTGTCACAGTGGAGGAAGAGAGCCAGCATCCCAGCACCATTCCCTGACAGCCAGACAAAACAAGGCTCTGTCACCTCATTCATTTGCCTTACCTGGCCTCTCATGACAGCAATCTGCTTGTGAAACTGTCCCCTGTCGAAGCCAGGGTCCTTCTGCAAGAGAGAGCAAACAATGCATTGGTATCTGACCCATGCTATTCAAGAGATGCCTGTTTTCCAAGCAAGCCTCTCTCCTCTTGTCCCATGAGATTCCTGCTTCTCCCCAAACTGTATCTTTAGCTCCTGGTAGAGAAATAGCCCTTCTGTTTCAGCTCAGAAACACCACAAGTAGCCCACCTTTCTATCCACCACAGCTTTGACAAAGAAGTCCCAAAACCACCCTTTTTCTTCTTCTCAAGCCATCCCTCAGCCCCTCCCTAGTTCACCTTGAAGAGCTCATACAGATCTTCCTCCAGATCTTTGACAAAGTTTGGGTCCGAGATCTTGGGAAGAATTAGGTCTTTGATCTCTTGTGAAAAGGGGATTTTGGCCTGTGGTAACCATGCCCAGTAGAAGGGATCTGCAGGAGGAAGCATGAGACATTAGAGCTACGGAAGGGAAAGATGCCACATGGCCTTGGGTGCAGCATACCCTTCCTACAGCCACTGAGGCAGAGCTATCCACGCAGCTAGAAGGTTTTTCCAGAGGGGGAGCCCTAGCTACTGCCTCTTCCAGCCCTCCAGGAACATGCCCCAGGACAGACAGCACAGAGCTGCACAGCTCTGCAGAGTACCTCAACACAGCATAAGGGACTCACATGCTCTCCAAGAGTCTGGATGCTTCAAAGGAAAGGCCAAACCATTATCTATAGCAGCAAGCTTGATGATGGGCTCTTTCACAACCACCCAGTCACTGTCCTGGAAGGAAGTGGAGCACTAGTCACAAGGGAGCCTTCCCCAACAGAAGCAGTCTGTCTGCCACTCCCAGCAAACAAGATCAGGCTCAGAAACCCAAGACAGCTGGGAAATCTCAGCCTGCCAGCCAGCTTGTAGAAGCAGACAGGCCCATGAAGCCTCTGCCCAGGAGCTGCTCACCCGTACGCCTGCGCTGTCCAGGGGACAGTCATATTTGATGAGCCAGTTGTCATTGCCCCGATCTGAAAGGAAAGAAAAACACTATATCAGTGCGAGGGCCTGTGCTGGGTAGGATTACTTCTCTGACACAGTAGAAATTCAAATTACATAGACCCAACTCTACTCCAGAGCCCTCAAGCTTGCTGCAGGCGTAGGAAGTCATAAATCCCCACATATCTAGATCTTGAGACTAAAGAGGTCCACGTAGCCCCAGCTCTCAAGAGAAAAGTCAGCCTGCAAGCTTTGGAGTCCAACCCAAACCCATTTCAAGCTGAAACAGACTTGGAAACCCAGCCTGAGATAGGATACTGTGGCACAACCAGAGGATGGATCTCTCAGCATTCCTGGATCCTTGCACCTGGCAAATATTCACCACTGCAACTGGGTGGATCCCAGGCTGGCTCCCAGTCTCCCAGGTGAGTTAGTGACAGCAGCTACACTCCACCCAGAGACAGTGCCAGCAACCAGGCACTGTTGATAGGAGTTTTGGGTTCCAGGAAGAGAAACCAAATCTCTGCCTGCTCTTCAGCTGGCAAAATATAAAAGAGCAGGCAGCCAGCCCTACCTGTGTTTCTGATGATGTAGTCCAGCACCACCAGCCGCTCAAACTGCAGCAGCAGCTGCCGGTTGGTGTTCTCAGGAAGTGGCTCAGCCTCAAACCGCCGCAGCCAGTAGTCAGCGTCCTTGTAACCTTCCACGAACAGCTGGAAGGAGCCCACCTGAGGCAAGGAGAGACTGTGTTATGGAGGACCACAGAGGACAGAGGAGCAGTGACAGGCACGTGGGGCCTGGTAGCCCTACCTTGGGAGGCAGGCCAATGCGGTTAAACCGCTGACCCACTTTTGGGACCTTCTCCAGGGCTAGCCTCTTTCCTCGGGACTTCACTCTGTCAATGGCACTGTAGTTAAAGGTCTCACTGGCCAGATACACCACCTGGGGGATAGGAGCACAGAAGTCAGCAAGCGCATCTGTCAGCTGTCACAGTTCTTTGTTTTTATCAGTAAGGCATAGATTTCCCCCCAGTTCTGCTCTGTAAAAGGATCCCCATGGCATGGGCAGGAGCACATGGAAGCCTCCTCAGGACAAGATCACAGCAACTGCCTCCTCACCTTTGTGCGGGGAACAATGTTGAGTTCCAGTTTCTGGTCCACCAGGCTGGCACCTGCCTCTGATAGGTAGCCCTGGTTCAGAACAAGGCAGTCTCTCCCAAAGCAGCACGGGCAGCACAACTTCTGCAGCCACTTGGTCCACTTGGGGTTCAGATGCCCGTATGGCTCCTCATTCTTGGGTTTGAAGACACCAATAATTTTCTGTGAGCAAGAGGAAAGCTGATACTCAGTGCTTGGCAGACCCAGGGCACTCACCCCTGAGCCAGCCTGTGGCTCTGCCATAACAGCACAGTCTCAACCAAGTTCACGCTCCCTCAGCACCCAACTCTGCTGTCTTTCCCTGCTACCTTCTGCCAATGACCTCCCCCAGATCCAAGAGATTCCTCCTTGGGTGGAAAAGAGTTTAGGGACAGTTGTTGCCACTCACTGCAAGGTCCAGAGCAAGTGGACACAAAATGACAAGCTCAGGATTCTCCTCTGCCAAGAGATCTGCAACCTGGAGCTATGGTAGACTCTCTTCTCTCATCCTAGGTTTTCTTCAGGCACCTCCCTCTCTGGTCCCTGCACAGCTCCTGTGAGCAGTGTCCCAAGACCTTCGTACTCACTCACAACCTTCCATGTACCATAGGAGAGTGCTGATGACACTGTCCCTGGTAAATATTCTAGCCTTATCCCATTGACTTTTGGATGGTGGGGGGAGAGCTACTGCTTGTGGCTACCCATTTCCTCCATGTAAGGGAGCAGAAGGAGATAAAGATTCCTATCTTGAGTCCAGAATTCATCAAATGGACCTGATTCCAAATGGACCAGAGAAAATGGGACTTAAACAGCAAGGAAGGCCAAAGGACTTCAGAGGAAACCAAAGCTCTGTGTTGTGAGGCCCAAAGAGAGATGCTAGGGGAGGGAGATTGTGCTTAAGGACCATATACGAGGATCTACACTGTCTGCTTTGCCAAGCCACACAGCTGAGACAAAGGCCCAGGGCAGGAGTGAGGCCAACTGCCCCTGGTCCAAGCAGCCCAGAGCTTTGTGCAGCAGGCTTTGGCCTCACAACCCACTTCAGGATGACTCAGCAGCATGCAGACTGACCCTGAGAAGAGCCAGAGCCAGCACCGGCCTGAGTGGGTGGCATTTCCCAAAGCCAAGCTTCTGCCACAGGGTGGGAGCACAACACTTGTCTCAGTATACCAGCAGGGAAAACCCAGTACAATCCCACTGTGAATCAGGGGCCAGGAACCAGACCAGAGAGCAAGACTTTGTTGACCAGGAAGAGGAATGTTTGAGGGAATGGAAGCATTTCAGGCATCTCTAGATCACAAAGAAACCCCCTCCTCTGAGCTAGCAAAGGCCAAGTAAACAGGCAGGAAGTAATCCCCTAACCAGCCCCATAAGAAAGCACAGAAAGAACATGCCAACGTGTCCTTGGATTTGAGCCTGCTGGAGGCTTGCTGGGAGTTCTGGCAGTGAGGAACACACTGTTGTATGGAGCAAGCACAGCAGAGCAATGCCTGGCAGGGCAAGGACAGCCTTGGAGCAGAGATCAGAGCCTGGCAGCACAGTGCTGTGCCTTGGGAGCAGCGCTTGGCAGCAAATTGTTCCAAGAAGTGTGCTATGGAGAACACAGGTCTGCCTGGTGCCAGGCCAGCATAAAGACACAGCCACCGCCCCCAAGGACTAGGGGAAGCACATTGGATTAAGTCCTGCCTGGAACAACTTGAGCTTCCAGTAGTCCACTGGGAAACTAGCACAAGAGTTTCCCCTGGTGTCCTCATTCTGGGCCTCCAACCTGCTCACTGGAGCACTGCACTCCCTCTCCTTAGCAGCAAGGAGGCTTTAGTGATCTTGAGCAGTGAGTCACAGGAACCAGACATGCACCCAATCCACTCATGGCAGAGCAATCCAAGGGATCTGCCAGGTGACATGGCCAGCAGAACACGGGCTTCGACTCCTTGAATGCATCCCTCACCGAGCTCTGGTCTCCCCTCCATACAACCAGGTCACCTCTGGTCTTCAACCCCTACTAGCAACACCAAGGCTCACATTAGGCAACAGAAGGGAGCAGAAGTGAGAACAAACTGCAACAGAAGGAAGTTTGTACTGCCCTGTATCCACTCAGCTCAACAGGACCTGCTTGTAAGAGCTTGCTGTAGCCACATGCCACCTGAGATAAAAAAAGAGGCACAACATGGACAGGACAGCCCAGTCCCGATTCCAAGGAAGGATCCTAGCATGCACTAGGCAAAAGAGTCAGAGGAAGCAGCAACTGCCTGAGTAACCAAGCCAGCACCACAGGTCACAAGATGAGTTACCTCGTGCTGCGCTCACATCAGGGCAGTGGCATGGGAACCACACAGCCAAGCAGACCTCGGGGAACCAATTACACCTCGAGGCCCACTCCCTCCAGTCTCACTGGCCAAACGCCGGCAGCCCAGCTGACAGCGTTCCCATCCTACGGCAGAAGTCACCACTTTTTGGACACAACAGCCACGGGGGAAGGGGAAGCAGCTTTAACTGGGGAACAGCCCACGCATTTCAAACGGAGGGGTGCCCGACCGCGAGCTCCCAGCCCGGGGAGGTGACGACTCACTCCTTGCGGGTCCTTGACGAAGTAGCTGCCGCTGGAGCCCTGCGAGATGCGCTCAGGGTAGATGCCGCGCTCGCTGGCCAGCTCGGCCCGCCGCACCACCTCGGCGAACTCGGGGTCCTCGGGGAAGTCGTTGCGTTCCCGCTGCGCCGCCGCCGCCGCCGCCGCCGCCTGAGCCTGGGCCGCCGCCGCCGCCGCTTGGGCCTGGGCCGCCGCCGCTGCCGCCGGGCCCCGCGCCCCACGCTCCAGCAGCGGTTGCCGCTCGCGGTCGCGGCCACCGGGAGAAGGAGGCGGCGAGGGCTGTGGGGGGGCGACGGGCGGGAGAGTGCGCACGGCACCGCCCGGCAGCCCGTAGTCAGGGCCCTGCGCCCGCTCCGGCGACACCAGCGGGCTCGTCTCGTCCATCGCGCCCGCCGCCCGCCGCTTCCGGTCGCGTCACGTCGCGAAGCGTGCTGACGTCACCGCGCCGCCGCGCCCCATTGGCTGCTCCGCCCCGCCCGCCGGTTGCCGAGGGAACCGCACCTGCCATCCATCCCACGGCCGTGCTTGGGGTGGGTCTGGAGGCTATCGCGGCCCTCGGGAGGAGCCGCGCGAGGCCGGGCGAAGCAAGGGGCTTCCTCCGGTCCGTCTCCGCCGCCGCCGTGGGGAGGACCCTGTGCCCTGCACAAAGATGACTGCTGAGGGAGCGACGGCGCCGCCGCCGCCCTTCGCAAAGATGGCGGCAGGGCGGGGTGCGGGCTTTGCCCCACACAAAGATGGCGGCAGGCGAGGGCACGGCAGCGGAGCCGACCAATGAGAAGCCGCGTTGCTAGCAGTTTCTATGGAGACGGCCAACTGCAGGCGGGAATGGACGCTAGCGGTGTAGCACCGCCCGACGGGGCGGGGTGCCGGCTGGGGAGGTGGCCGCGCCGCCGCCGCCCCTCGGCGGGACCCCGGTGGGGAGCGAAGGAGCGGAGCGGGCGGCGAGCGCGGAGCCAGGTGAGCTCGGAGCCGGGGCCGTTCTGCTCGCAACAGCAGCAGCCGGGGGATGCCCGTGCGGCTCCGCGTGGAGCTGGAACCCGCGAGCCCTCCAGCCCCTACAAGGGCGCCGCCGGAGCTGCCCGCTCGCGTTTCCCGGGCCCGCCGCTCCCGGCAGCTCAGGTGGCTCCGCGCCCCACGGTGGAGCAGGCGGCAACCTGAGCCCGGCGGCTGCTGTTTCAGGGGCAGGGCCGGGGGCCGGGGTCAGCGCTGCGCCCAGAGCCGTGCCTGAGGCTGCCCGCGCCCGTGGCTCCGTGCTGCTGCCCGCGCCCGGCCGCCAGCCCGAATCTCTGCTTCACAGCTCTTTGCCCAGTGCGCCCGAGGCTGCTGCCATGACCCTCACCAAAGGCTCCTTCACCTACTCCAGCGGGGAGGAGTACCGTGGCGAGTGGAAGGAAGGTGAGATGGGGTGGGGTGGCACAGCTGACTCCAGGCTTGCATGGCCCAGCGGCTGAGCCTTCCCTCTGCCCTGAGCATCCTCACCCGGAGCTGTGCTGGGCAGGCCCTGGCATTGCTCCATCCATCACTGCCTGCTTTTGCCCTTGCTAGGACGCAGGCACGGTATCGGCCAGCTGACGTTTGCCGATGGCACCGCCTATGTGGGGCACTTTGAGAATGGGCTCTTCCATGGTTGTGGCGTGCTCAGCTTTGCCGATGGCTCCAGGTGAGCACAGCACCCTGTGTCCTCAGCACAGCCCAGATGGTCTGGTGTGAGCACCTGCCATGTGTGCTCTCAGACTTCCTGTCCCTTGATGCCCCCTCTGTCTCACGCAGGTATGAGGGAGAGTTTGTGCAGGGCAAATTTAGTGGTGTTGGTGTCTTCACCCGCTATGACAACATGACCTTCGAGGGCGAGTTCAAAGGCGGACGTGTGTATGGCTTTGGTGAGTGCCTGAAGATTCCTTTTGGCTTGGGGCATGCTGACACAGCAGCAGGATGGGCAGCCGATGCTTTGTGCCCGCCAAAGCCCAGCATAGCCCCAGCTTAGCAAAGTCCTGCCCACTCCTGCCCCTGCTGTCCTGCCCTTTTGGTGCGTCCTGCTCCATCTGTCCATGCCTGGCCCCAGTGTCTGGTGCTCCTTACCCTGTGACTCCCATCCCTTCCCTCCCCAGGTCTCCTGACATTCCCTGACGGCTCCCATGGGGTTCCCCGCAACGAGGGCTTCTTCGAGAACAACAAGCTGCTGCGGCGGGAGAAGTGCCAGGCAGTGATCCAGAGGGCACAGACTGCCTCCAAGTCTGCTCACAACCTCACAGCGTGATGGCACTCTGGCACCTGCATCCCCCTCCCGCTGCAGTGGGACTCCCCCTGGTACTGGCTGGCCCAGGGCAGGGCCATGGCACTGCCACCCGTTTCCTCGCCAGCAGCCCAACCTTGGCAGGACTGGGAGTCCTTCCACTGCATGGGGAAGACCTCCTTGCCAAATTGTGCTGGTGGGGTGAACCCCTGTGCCCTTCACCCAAGTGCCCCTGGGCGGCTCTGTGCTTACTGGGGCCACCGTGGTGCCTTCTCCCTCTGACTGCTGTCCTCCCCCCTCCACCAGGAGCCTCCACTCTAGCCCCAACCCCACCAAAGCAGCCGCCAGTGGGATTGAGGGATGGCATGGCTGGAACCAAGCAGAGGAGTAGGGGTTGGGGCTGGCTCCTGGCCCCATTGCCTAGGGTGCCTATGCCTGCAGGTAGTGGGCAGCTGTCTGGACCATGTGCCTGCAGAGGGGTAGCTCTGGCCTGCTTCTCCAGCCCAGGTCCCCAGGCAGTGTGGGCACCCCACGGCCTGTGCCCTCAACGCTGGGTCAGTGGCTGTGTCCACTGGGCAGGGTGACATGATTCCCTATGCTTTTGGGGTCATGGAAAGAGCAATCAACTGTGTCTCTCATCACTGTGCCAACCCAGCCCATTTTGCTGACTTGGGGACATCTCCACTGATGGGGACCAGGAGACACTTGGCCTGACCCATTCATGCTTTGTCCAGAAGGAGCTGGGTGAAGGCAGCAGTGATGATGAGAAAGAGCTAGGCTCAGACCAAACTGGGGCAAGGGGCTCAGGCAAGGCAGCATGAGGTGCCAGGTCTGGTGCAGGGAGCCTGGGCTGGGCAGGCAGGGAAAAGGGCATGACAAGGGTGCAGACAGGGTGCAAGCAGCTCCCCATCTGGCTCCA
This sequence comes from Chrysolophus pictus, assembly GCA_037305975.1. Lineage (NCBI taxonomy): Eukaryota > Metazoa > Chordata > Aves > Galliformes > Phasianidae > Chrysolophus > Chrysolophus pictus. The sequence continues at coordinate 13,283,136 of CM074581.1, read as the reverse complement.
CACTTGTATCCCTCATCTCTCCCCATGTGTACCTGCCTTCTCCCCACAGCATGGTCCAGCTTACCAGGGCACGGGGTCCTAGCATCCCTCTCAGCCCAACTGTGCCCTCCCTGAAGGTTTTGCCCACACTGGTCCCGTGCCTTGCTGTGTCCCTGCCTTGTGCTGCTGCCTGTATGGGCCTCAGCAGAGTAAACCATGTTGCCAAATGTCTGAGCTGTGTCCATCTTGCTGGGAAGCAGGGACCTGTGCCCCCGGGTCAGGCAGAAGGCTGCTTGCACGGGCACAAAAGCAGATGCAGAGGGGAGGCAGCAGGTTTATTCATAGTGCTCTGGAGGGTGCCTGGGTCAGCGTGGGGTGTCTAAACCCCGAAGGATGGTGGGAACACGCAGTACCTCAGGCAGGCACCCACATGGATGGGGGCCTCCTGCCTGAACCCAGAATGGGTTTTCCAGGGGTCTGGCATGGCCAGTGCATGCCCAGTCTGGGACACACTAAGGTGTTGGGTTTTTCCTCCACAAGCCCTGTCCAGCAGGAAGGAGTGAGATGAGTGTTTTTCCTCTTGACCACATACCGCTGTCTCCAATGCATCTTCAGCTCCCAGGGGTCCCCAGTTTCCAGGCGCAGGAAGGAGCAGGGGCAGATGGTGCTGCCTGCACAGTAGGGATGGGTCAGGGGCTCACAACCACCCATTGATGCTGAAGGTGCCTCTCAGCTCCTCTACCTGGGCTGGGCTTAGTGGTGCCAGGGGTGCACGGCAGGGGCCACCGTAGTAGCCAAACAAGTCCATGGCCTTCTTCAGCCCTGGGATCCCAAAGCGGCGAGTGACCTGTGAGACAGTGCAGCAATGCACTGCATTCACTGGGACAGGGCTGCGCCCCACAAAAGGAGAACCCCTGACAGACAGCAGGAGCCAACCTGCAGTGTGACAGGGCCCCTGGGAAGGAGCAGCTCTTCCTCCATCACTGCCTATAAATATCCTGCCAGCCTCATGCTCAGTCAGGCAGGTGTCCTACACCAGGGCACGCGCTGTTCCTGGCACAGAAGAGCTAGCATTTCCCACCTGCTGCTTCCAGCCTGGGCTCAGTTCCTGCAACTGTTCCGTCTCCCCAGCCCACCTGTGCTTCCCAATAGCACCCAGGGTCCTGCCCACTCACCACTGCATTGGGCTCAATGAGTCGCTGCTGCAGCTCACGGGCTTCCTGCCAGCGGCCCTGGCGGCACAGGTGCTCCAGCTGGCACAGAGGAGCCCCCAGGACGTTGGCGAGGGCACAGATCCCCCCAGAGGCACCTGGGGACATGCAGGTATGTTGGCAGCGAGCTCAGCACGCAGCACCCAGCCTTTGCCCCTTGCCTCCCTGCAGTGCCCTCATGCCAGCACCATGTGCCCCTGGTAAAGCAGCAGCACATACCCACGGCGTAGCTCGCCAGCAGGAAGCCAGCTGATCCTGACAGCACCTGGAAATCCTCCTGCTGTGTCTTGTGGACAATCAGCCCTATGCGAGTGATCTGGGGAGAGACACTTGCCAGGGGGTGAGCATTACCCTGTCCCCACCCAGGGTCCCTAACCCGGGGGTCCTGTGGAACCTCTGGGGTTCAGGGAAGGGCTGTGACACTGCGAGTGGGGCCATCCCTGGATTTCCCCTCCCAGGAAAACCCTGCCTCACTCACATCCCCACCACTGTCTTTGATGCCAATGATGTTGGGGTGCTGAGCCAGGATGAGCACAGCCTCCAGTGGCAGCTCCAGACCGGTGTTGGCAGGCACACTGTAGAGCACCACGGGGACTGGGGATGCCTCGGCCACCTGTGGGCAGCAGGGCCAAGCTGAGGGCAGGGTGGGGATGCGTGGGATGTGTCCTCCATCCTGCTGCCCCAGCTGGGGCTGCCTGTGGGCACTGGGCGCAGCTCACCTCAGTGTAGTGCCGCACCAGCGCAGCGCTGCTCATGGCTCCCCGGTAGTAGCAGGGGGTCACGACCAGTGCAGCATCAGCCCCTGCCTCTGCCATGCTGCCCGTCAGCTCGATGGTGGCCCGAGTGGCTGCAGAGGTGGCAGTGAAGTGAGGGACACCTCATGGGGACACGGCCCTTTTGTTCCCCAAGCTCACACTCACATTCGCAGCCTGAGCCTGCCAGCAGCAGGCGGTCCCTGGGCAAAGCACGGCGTACACGGCTCACCAGCTCCAGGCGCTCACGGGGTGCCAACAGGGGGAACTCCCCGCTAGAGCCCAGCACCACCAGCCCTGAAATGCAAGCATGGGGAGGGCATCCCTGTTGTCAGCAGCTTCTTCCTGCAGCCTGTCTCCTCCCACCGTACATCTTGGGCAGTCAGAGACATACATCCTATTCTGCGGCATTCACAGTGTGGGTGCAATCATGAGTATAGGGGCAAAGAGTAGGTGCACCAGCTTGCAGCTCTGCATGGATGCTCTGAGGGCAGGAGCACCTCTCCTGCGGAGACAGGCTGCCCAGAGGAGCTATGGGTTCCCCATCCCTGGAGGCATTCAAGGCCAGGCTTGAACTTACCTCGGAAGGGGATACTGGCATAGTGACGCAGGTTCCCCTCCAGCTGGCCATAATCCACCTCCTGAGTGGGCGAGAAGGGGGTGGTGAGGGGTGGGAAGATGCCCCTGAGGTCAAGCTTGGGCTGTGGCCCCAGCGGAGTGCTGAGCCCCCGGCGCAGGGCTGCCAGGGCTGGCCGGAGTGGTGAGGCGAGGCGGGAGCTGAACGCCATGCTGCCTGTGTCCTGCAGTCAGCCTGTGCCTCCTGCCTTGCCAAGAGGGGTTAATGTTTGACAGGGCACATGAGAGAGCTGTGGCCCCACTGGGCGGGAGACATGGGGGTGGTAATGGGTGAGTGCTCTTCTCCTCTGGGATCCTGAAGGAGTTCAGCACTCCTCTGGATGTGTCCCACCTGCATCATCTGTGTGTTCCCTTTGTTTTCACATTCAGAGCTGGTATGCAGCACTTGTAGGGCTAAGGAGGGGAATGGGCACTGCAGGGAGTCCCAGGGCTATAAGCAGGGTTCGTGAGCTCTAGGTGTTGTTGTAGGGTCTCCTGTAAACAGGTGAGTGAGAACATTTGTGGGCAGTGAGCACTGGACGTGGTGCTCAGCAGAAGTGACACATCCTTCAGGGTGGCTGCTGTGTCCTCTCCAGGTGACTCAAGCAATGAAAGTGAAAGAAGCCACCACCCAGCCTGGACACCCTGGCTGCTTCCTGGGAAGGGAATGGCTGCTGCTTCCCAGCTGACCCCAGTGCCAGCACAGAGCAGCTCAGGGGCACCCCCCATTGGAGTTATTCTCCACAGGCGTGCCCAGGTGGGATTGTGAAGCATTGCACACAGTGCTGGGGTGTCTCACAACAAGGAGCCCTGCCACTAAACCACTCATGGTAGCCCCATGGTGTCACCACACCACTGTGTTAGGAGGCAGAACACAATGACGCAGCTCCTGCCCCCACCACCTCCCATGGCACGATCCCAGTGCACCCCACTGGACTCAGACTCTCCTCTTTGCTGGTTTTATTGACACGGATGAGTCTCAGCAGGATCCTGTTCCTTGGAGCCAAGCCCAGTGCTGGTCCCTGCCCAGTGCCATCACGCTGGGACCTCAGTCGCCTCTTGTGGCCGTTCCTTGGTCTCCAGTGCCTGGCGTGTGTCTACCTGCCACTGCTGCACCAGGTCCGTCGGAGTCTTACCAGCCTGTGAAAGGGGGCAGAGGTTTGAGATCAGGGTGGCAGACAACAGCATAAGCACATCTCACACCACTCACCAAGTTCCTGGCCATCATGTCGGCCCCATGCAGGATCAGCATTTTAATGATCTTGTAGCGGCTGAGCCGTGTGGCATCGTGCAGTGCTGTGTCACCTTCCTGCAAGAGATGCAGCCTGGCTCTGTGCACCGCATCCCCAAGAGGACATGGGAACAGTGAGCACCTGGATGTTGCACTCACCCTGTCTGGGGAGTTGATGTCCACCCCACAGTGGATGAGGTGCTCCACAATATCGAGGTGTCCAGTGCGGGTGGCCACGTGGAGGGGGGTGCTGAGCAGCTGGGTGGGAGAAGCAGACACCAGAATGGATCAGCGCCCCTTCCCCACTAACACAGCACATGGACAGCCCTGTTTCCATGCAGCCTGCCCGTGCTCCTGATGTTTCCCCATCCCCAGGCTCACCTTGTCCTTCAGGTTGAGGTCTGCCCCCCGGTCCTGCAGCAGCTTCACGGCGTCCAGGTTCCCCCCCCGGCAGGCCCAGTGCACAGCAGTGCTGTCCAGCTGGGCACACAGAGCTGTGTCTCAGCAGGGCCACCACCCAGCCAATCCCCAAGCTGAGCTGCCAGAGTTTGACTCATGGTTGCTACTGGGCTGGGGACAGCCCAGCTCTGCTTAGGGGCCCCCTGCTCTATATTGTGCCCAGTGGCTCAGGTCCCTGAGAAGGGACTCTGCCTCACCCGGTCCCTGAAGTCGACAGTAGCCCCACTGTCCAGCAGCTTCTGCAGGATGTCCATGTGTCCCTCCAGCGAGGAGCGGTGAAGGGCCGTACGGTGGAACTGGAGGGGCCAAGGTATGGTGTTGGCAGCTGGCTCTAATGCCCTGGCCCAGAGCAGCCTCATCCCAGGGGCACCACACTACCTCATCACACGTGTCTGGGGGGCCACCATCCGCCAGAAACTTCTCAATGACGCGGATCTTGCCCTGCACGGCGGCTCGCAGGAAGTCCTCTGGCTCCACGGGACCCTCCTGGGGCAGGACAGGGCAGGGCTGGGGCACGGGGACAGCGGGGGCCCCGTGCCCTGCTTCTCCAGGAGGGATCCCCAGCTGCTGCAGCCCCCTTCCCACACCCTACACATACAATCTCCTGGGGCTCTGGCGGTGGGGTGGGCTCTGGGGTGGCTGCCCGCTCCTCACGGCGCTTGCGGCGCTGCTTGCGAAGCTCAATGAGCCGCTGAATGCTCCCCACGTCAATGATCTCCCGCCGCAGGTCCACCGAGCTTCTCCGCACCCGCTCCTGGCCCTGTGGGGACATGCAGCACCCTGTCAGTCCCCAGTTGGGAGTCCTCCTCCATCCCACTCCCCTGTACAGCACTCACCTTGATGGCCTCGATGCCGCGGTTCCGGAGGCCTTGGCGTTTCTCCTCCTCCAGCTCTGGCGTGTTCATCCGCTCCACGGCCAGCGGCTCCCGTGGGCCATCACCTTTCAGCCTCTGGAGACATAGGGAGGCTGCAGAGCTCTAGGTGGGCACCAAGCAGCACCGCTCATGTCTTCGGGATGCCTGGCAGCCCCTGGGCTCTCACTTGCCCACCTGCTCTGCTCAGTAGCCAGCTGTCAGGGTGCCTCCAGCTGGGAATTCAATGCCTGCAGTAGCCCTCAGCCTTCTGGCTGGATGTGCCAATATGGCAGGACCCCCAAGGATGGTCAAGAACCCACCTTCTCTTCCTCTTCCTCCTCTGCCAGCTTCTGGTCAATGAGCTCCTTTGCTTTTTCCACATCCAGCTCCGTGATCTGTTCCACTTCCAGCTCCTTGCCTTTTTCCCCGTCCAGTTCCATGTCTGCCTGGTGTTCAGCCCCACTGGGGTGCCCTTGCAAGATACAGCCTCTCCTCCTCACTGCAGGCACAGAGTTCCTGGCCCCAGCAGCTCCGCTGGCGGTGGGGCTTTATGCCTCCAGCCCCTCCGTCCCACTGCCCAAGGGCACCAACAGCTGTGCCTGCTCCACATGACTGGGGCAGCTTTGCCATGAGCTCACCCTGCTGCTTTCTGGTGCCCCTGGCTCACGTCCTGCATGCTCTTAAAGCAACCCATGCCCCCTCCCCACCTAGCTGCCTGGGACCCCTGTACTGGACATAGGGACCTGGGGCATGTAGGGCTTGTAGAGCTGGTCCAGAGCCTGGATGGAGCAGTGCCAGGATATGTGGTAGCCCTGTAGTTCCTGAGTCCATGCCACCCACCCTGGGCAGTCAGGATGCTCGCGGTGGCTCCATGCTGCTTTGGAGAATGACCTCAGGTCCGGAGCATCCAGAACAGCCCCATGGCCACCTGGTCTCCTTACCGCATGCACACAGGCAGCGGGGCCGGCAGACAGAGACTGCAGCTGTTCCCAGTGCCAGGAATATTGCTCAGCCACTCCAAGCTTTGCTTTCCCTATTTGTAAGATGAGGGCAGTGCACCTCGTGCCGGGACAGTTAATGCGCTGGGCACCAGCCCCTGGGATCAAAAAGAGGAGGGACAGATGAGGACACATCACACTCCTGGGCACGTGTAGGACCCAGGGCCACGCTCGGGTGCTATACCCCATGTGTGCCACAGGGATGGGAGGGAGAGGGGTGTGCAGGGGCGACACACTGTCTGTAAAAGGCTGGCTGTAAAAGAGAAATAGAGCTCAGACCACTGGCATCCCCCATGTCCAGCTGTCCCTGCCAGGTGATGCTGGAACGGATGTCAGATGGGCACATGGGCCAGGGGACAGCCCCTAGCAAGTCCCAGCAGGGAGGAAGGATGAAAAGGCTTTATTGATAAATACAGACTATGTACAGAGGGGAGACATCTCCGCCCAGTACTGCAGCCCCTGGGCCGGAGGCAGCAGGAGCCCGGCTGGCGGGTCACAGCCTCTCCCCAAGGGGAGCCCCACAGCAGGGCCCCCCAGCACACATTTGGTCTCGCACCTTCCACAGCAAACGTGCCCATATCTCCAGCCCACAGCCCTGGGGAGGGGACCAGATGACCCCAATAGGGCTGGGACACGGCACGGGATATCCCCAAGGTGCCGCTGGGCCTCGGTGCAGGAAAGGGACTCCCCACTCCCCACCAGAGCTCAGTTCCTGGGTGGCAGTGGCTGGTTGACGATGACTTGCACCACAAAATCCTTCTGGATCTTGGTCTCCTGCAGCCGCGTGCGGTCGGTGAGCAGCTTGCCAGAGAAGAACCATCGCTGCCAGGCCAGGTCGATGCCCTCCTGCGCCTGCAGCTGCTTCTTCAGCTGCCCGATGGTGTCGGCCATGCTGGCGCTGAGCCGCAGGTCCTTGCCGGTGGACAGGCGCACCTTGAGGGCGAACTCACGCCGGGCACTGGGGAGCGGCTCGGCCGGCTCAGCCGCCTCCTCCTCACCCCGCTCCAGGATCAGGTTGACGGGCGGTGCCAGGCAGTACACAGGCAGCTGGTAGCGGTTGCCCAGCTCGTCGTAGCACTCTGTCAGCGACCCTGTGGACAGCGGGGTGAGCGATGGAGTCTTGCAAGGCACCCCCAAATGGAGACCCCCACTCCAGCATCCCCCCCGCCACCACCCCTCACCGTGGGGCAGGGTGATGCTGGCTCCGTCCAGGATGGCCTGGGCCAGGCTGTGGTCGTTGGCCTCCACGGCGTAGGCTGCAGCCTTCAGGGCATCCCAGATCTCCTTGCGGCCCTCAAAGGCAGGTGCTGTGTCCCAGAACTCGTCCCGCTTGCTGCGCAGCTGGCCGTCCGTCATGGGGTAGTCACTCTTCCACTTGGGACGCTCCTTCTTCAGGGGCTCATTGCGGCCTGGAGAGGCAGAGGGAGGCTCAAAAGGGGGTCTCCCATTGCCCAGTACAGCAAAGGGACCCACGGGCTATCGGGGTTTCCCCATACCATGCACAGCGGTGTCCAAGGGACAGCTCCCAAAACAGCCATGGGAAATGCAGTAGCATCCCAGTGGGGTGCAGGGGGTTCCCTCCTGTCCTATGGAAACGGGAAGCCAGGGACAGCCTGGGGTGGCTGCAGGGCTCGGGGCCTTTGAGGCAGAGCAGTATTTATAGCTTGGAGAATTAGCCAGGAAATAAGCTGGTGTGGCAGAGAGGGAAAGGGATTACAGTGGCTGAGATACAGCCCCAGCAAGGAGGGGGGGAATGACTTCTCCTTCCTTTGTCCAACCCAGGGCAGTGCTGTGGGAGGTGACAGCACTGTGCCACTCTGAGCCCTGCCGACCCTGTAGCAGCCCCACAGCGCTGTGAGCAGCCTCCTGCATGGCAACTGCAGCTGGATAACATGCCACACGGCAGAGAAAGCTTGTCTCTAAGCTGGCAGCACCATGCTGTGGCAGGGGACACCTGTGCAACCAAGCTGCGAAACACTCACAGCAGGCCCCAGCCCCGTGGGAATGGCCCCGTGCCACCAGCCTCACAGCAGGCCGGAAGCGTGGGGTAGGAAGGAGCTGTTGTCACTCCCAGCTGGGCTGAGGACAAAGAGTGTCAACATCTCCTTCCTGTCATTGCTTTCTGTGGGGCAGCCAGCCCACACCATGCCTGCAGGGGCACAGAATGAGTGGAGTCTGACAGGGCAGGAAGGATACTGAGTGCTACCAGGACCTGCTGGGCAGGCGGATGCCACCTGCCTGCATGTGCAACCACCACTGGAGACAGCACCACCGCTGGGGACAATCACTGCTGCCAGCTCCAGGCTGTCACATCCTCCAGAAGACTTTTCCTGGGGCTGGATGTGACATGTGGCCCAGGGCACAGAATGCAGCCACCCTGAGAGTTGGGAACTGAGCACCCAAGCAGGGTCGGGCAGGCAGCATCCTGCCTGCACCACATCCTCATGCAGTGAGGGCAGCTGGCTGCAGCCAGCACTGCCAATTCAGCAGTCACGGTGCTGGGCAGGAGGGATTTGCAGCGTGGCAGAGCAGAGCAAGGTCAGAGACAGCACCTGCCCTGGGCACAGTGGACACCACCAGCCTGAAGGACGTGGTGAGGATCGCAGAGGAAGGAGCCACCAGCATACAGCTGCAGCAAGTGGGCCACCACATCATCTTTGGGCCACCACGAGCTGCAGAGGGACAGAGGATGGGGGAATGTCCCCATCTCAGTGAGAGCAGGACACTCCAGCACATTCTCTCCGTAGTATCAGCCAGACAAGGGCACATGGGGATTAGTAGGTGCTGGAGGTCTCCTGTCCCACAGCTTCATCCTGCTGCTGTCACCTTCATTGCCCGAGAGGTGGCTGCGCCCGTGGCCCCATGCGGCAGCCGGGAGCAGGCACAGGATAGCACAGCAGATAGCATTGCCAGGAAAGGAGATCCCTCAGAGTTAGGGATGGACTCAGCCAGACAGCACGGCTCCCAGCCATCACCATGCCCCAATTCCACTTCCAGGAAAGGGAAGAGGGCTGGTGCTCAGCAAGGAAGAGGGATCCAGGGGCTGCAGACAGGCACCCAAGCTGGCAGTGTGGCCGGGAGCCCACTCTGTAGGAGCAGAGACAGGCGGTGGCCCTACTGCCACCGGCAGCCCTGCCCAGGTAGGCAGGAGCTAAGCCTCTTCTATTTATTGCTGCTACCCAGCCTGGACCCAGTCTCTAATCACCTTGTGTTGCTCTATTCCTGGCCCGTTGTGCAACTCCACGCCCTTAGGGGACATGGGGGGTTAGGAGGTGCCCAGCTGTGCACTCGCTCAAGCCAATGGGACCTGCAGGCAGCCTGCACAACATGGCTTACCTGCTCCTGCACAGCTCAGCTTGTAGCAGGGCTGCTTCCAGATAGACAACTTCCAGCACTCTGGACCCCAGAGAGTCACTCCCTGCGTGTCCCTGAACATTACCTAGGAGCTGTAGCAGCTCAGAGTCCCCAGCCTCAGGTCGCACTCCTAGGGAAAGGAGTGCCGGAGGGGACACGGGGACATCTAGTAGCACCCGGATCTGAGCCCTCCTCCAGGTACCCAGGAGCATCCTGCAGCACTGCCTGCTCCGTGTCAGCCGGTGCCCACGGACTTCCTTATCAGCGATGGACACCGTCCTGCGGGAAAACCTCTCCCGCGAGAGACCCGCGAGAGGCTGTAGGGTCCCCGCACACGGTGCTTCCTGCTCCTCCCCGTGTGGGTGCAGCGGGCAGGGTGTGACTCACCGTGCCGCCCGCCCGGCGCTTGGCGGGGCTCACTGGGGAACGCTGGGGCGCAACGAGGAGAATTGCGACAGCGGCAGCGCTGCCCCCGCCTCGACCGGTCCAAGCGCGCGGTGGTGGGGACGCACCAGGGACACCATGGGGACACGCTGGGGACGCGAAGGGCTGGCGAAGCACGACGAGTGAATCCCGGCACAGGCACCCGTGGCACCCCGGTATCAGCGCCGGGGATTCGCACAACTCGCCCCAGGAGCCCGGCACGGCGCAGCCCCGACGGGGCACACGGAGAAGGAGCGGGGAAATCCCCAGCAAAACGGAGAGGCGGAGCGCCCCGGGGCTGACTCCAGGAATCGGGCGGCAGCGGAACACGGCGGCGGCTGAGCGCCGCTGAAGAGAGTGCACCTCCCGGTGCTGGGCGGACAGCTCCCTCCCCAGGGCACGCCGCTACCGGACACCCCGCGACCCTCGGTGCCGCTCACCTGCTCTCTTGCGGGGACTCCCGGCGGAGGGTCGCTCCCGACGCTGCCGCCCCACGCAGCCGCCCATGGCGGGGGCTCACCGACGGCGACGGCGGCGCGGGGGGCTCGGCATGGGGCCGGCCCGGCTCCACGCCGCGCTCGACCGCGGGGCCCGGCGTCTTGCGACCGCACCGCCCGACTCCGAACGCCCAAGCCGCCCTACCGCCAAAGCCAGCCCTCGCCGCGCCCCGCCTCCCCAGGTGCGCATGTGACCGCCCCGTCGCGTCCACCGCTCCCCGCCGTCGCTCCGCGGGGAGCGCCGCCCACGTGCGCGCGTCCGCTCCTCCCGCCACTTTTGTCCCTCCCGCGCCGCCGTACCCCGGCGCTGGCCCCGCCCCCCGGGGTGCCGCCCCTCCCTGGGGTGTGGGGGGGGAGCCGAGATGAGGAAGGGGCGCCGAGGCCGCGCGCATGTGCCGTGGGCGCTCGGGGCTGCGCGTGCGCACGGCGGGAGCGGCGCCGGTCGCTGCCCTGGGAGCGGGGCGTCATGGCGGCGGGCGCCGAGGCGCTCGCTGCTTCCGTCCGAGACTTCGTGACCGGGCAGCAGGACGGCCGCGCCGCGGAGTTGGCGGCAGGTAACGGGCGGCGCCTGGGCGAGGCTGCGGGGTTGGGTGCGGCAGGGCGGCGGGGCGTGGGGCCGCGGGGCGGGGCTGCGGGGCCGCGGGGCCGCGGGGCTGCGTGCGGGGGCCGCCGAGCCACGTGGCTCGGGGGTACGGCGCTGCGTGTTGGCGGCGCGGGTCGGGGCGCGGGGCGGGGTGAGGCGCTGCTGGAACGGGGCGTGGGGGAGAGGAGGATTAGGGGCTGTGGGGCGGCAGCCAAGGTGAGGCGGGGTGAGCGGTGCCGCGTAGAAGCGGGGTTTTGGGGAGCGAGGGCTGTGGGGTGAGTTCGGATTTTGTAAGGCTGATGCAGAGCACGGGATGGGGCCGGCTTGGGCCGGGAAGCGGGACTTCAGGGCGTGGGGACGTGTGAGCTGATGGGAGCGCGGGGCTGCGAGCCGTGATGCTGGGGGCACGGGCACAGCGGGAGCTGCTGCCGACGACGGTAAGGCAGCCCGCGGTCTGCCTGAGGTGCTCTGGGGCTGCAGCCGTGCTTGGCTGCTCCGGCCCTCGGGTCTGGGGCCTGTGCTCTGACGGCTCCTCTGTGATTTCTCTTTCCCTGGCAAGACTTGAGGCATTTGGTTCCCGTGGGTGATCTCTGCTTGGAGCAGAGATTTGGTAACTTTGTTATGTTAGGGAGTGTGTAGTTTCTGGAAGGAGGATTTTTAAGGACGAGGGGGTGTGTTTTGTTTCTGGATGGTGGCTTTGGCACAATTTGGAAAGTTTTTGAGGGAGCAGATAGAAGGCAGGGAAAGATAACCTTTCAGCTGCTATTGTCATCTGGTCATGTTACAGAAGTGACCGGAGAAAGCTTTGTCTCATCATAGACCTACAAAGAGAAGAGCTGTACCCCAGCTCCCATCAGCCATATGGCACTTGTGACAAACCTACCTTGAAAGGCGAGGGGGCTGGCAGGCGTCCTGTGGTGTCTCTGACCCTGTATAGAGTCATGCATCAGAAAGTATTAAATTACAGCATCCTTGAGTGAAAGGAGAGTTTTTTTTCTAACCTCACCGCCTTTTGTGTAATTGTTGGAAGAAACACGTTGAGCTTCCTTCGTGTGCTGCTGAGTGCTAAATTAAGTGTAACTTGACAGGTAGAAGGGGGAGCTTGGTGCTATCACAGGCAGTTTGGGCTGCGTAGGTCAGCATGTGTCAGAGAAGGCTGAGTTTGTTTTTATTAAAGCATGTGGAGAGAGGGATGATGCTGTTAGAGAAAGCCATCATGATCACTGGGAATTACTGCACACACACTGTAAGGGAGCTGGGGAGATGTAAGGGGTGGCAAGTGCATGGAAATTATATATGGAAGGATGGCAGTGAAAGGGAGGTGTCAGGGAGGGCTGGTGGATTTCAAGTAAGAATACAGCAAAGGGTAAATTGCTTGCTTCTGTTTAGCCTCACACTCTAGGAACATCACCAGAGAAGGGCAGCCCTTCCAGTAAGGGAAGCTTACTGGGATGCAAGGTGCACAACAACTGGTCCTGCTGGAGCTGAGCTTGCACTTCAGCTGCGCTGTGCGCTGCTGCTGCTCTACGTGCTGCTGGGCTCGTGTGCTTCTCTCATGCACAGTGAAATCAAGCAGACATCTGAGACCAGAACAAGCTTGCTGGAGTAGAGGGAGGGGGTTCATAGCCACAAGAACATGGGTGGCTGGTTGTGGCCAGATCATTGCTCTTCAGCTCTTTCCTGTTGGTGAGGTCACCAGCACCTTTGTCTAAATACTGCGTTCAGGCTTTGAAAACGTAGAACCACTGAGTGCTCAGCTGTGGGACTAGTGTGTATCTGACCTTTCTACACCATGGCAGAGGTCAGAATCACAAGCTTGCAGAAGCTGTGCTCTGGAATGAGAGGTGGGATCCTAGGTGTGAAGGAGCGCTCTGCTTTGTACCCAAGCACGGTACCTGCTTGCTACCGTGCTCCTGTTTTCCTGCAAGAGGCTTTGCCAGCAGCTCCCAGTCTCACTTGAGGCACCTATTCTTCAGCCTGTGCTATCCATCCCGCAGCCAGCTGGACTCTCCTTCTTCCTCATGGCTCTCCTTGCCATGCCTCCTATCCCTCTCTCCTCTGTGCCAAGTAGAACTGGAAGTGCTTCTTTGGAGCCAGGGCTGCTTGCTAACAGAAAATGTGGTCATCCCTTCTTCCATCCCTGGAGACATCTCTCCAATGAACAGCACAACTTCATACTGGAACTAACTGCTTTAGGAAGAGCCAGTAAATACTGGCAACAGCAGGATACACTAGCTGAGGCAAGGCCCAGATGAAACCTTTGGGCTTTCCGATAGGTGGGTGCCCCACTAATTGTGTAGGGAAGCCCTCAGCAGGGCAGGGAGGTGAACACTCCTGGGCAAAGATAGTGAATCCTGGGGACCCAAGGCACACAGAGCTGTTTTACTGGGTGAGTGTTGCTGGCTGTGGGGGTAGGGGCCCTTCTGCTGGGCTTTTGTAGGATGTGGCAGATCCTCACCAAGGCCTTCTGTGGAGTGACTCTTCCCCCAGTTCAGCTGCAGGTGAGTGAAGCAACCTGACCAGGGTGTCTGAGTCAGAGCTGCGAATGCACTCCAGCAGTTCCAGCATTGTGTCGTACTCTAACCGCAAAACCATATTTCTCTGTGCTCTCTGCCTTGGAGGGAGTTTGTGTGGGTGTTGCTCAGTGTAGAGATGATGGAAGCTGAGTGCTTGTTAATGTCTGGGCTGTTTGGCTCAACCACTGCCTTGTTAAGAGCATAATTTCTTTTGTCCCCTAGGGAGCACTGGGGGAGCTGCCCTCTGCCTCAGTGACAGTCTGGGAGTCTCTTTGGTTTACTCTCTTTATCTCTTCTCTCCAGGAGTGAAAGATGGAAGCTGGACTATTCTGCAGCTTGTGGAAGCCTTGGGGTAAGGAAAGCTGTGTACATGTTGTACGTCATGTAAGGGTATTGCTTGGGAGATTCCCGTAATAAGGGACAACAAGAAGGAAAAGTGTGCATGCTAGCAGCTCATCCTGTGCAACCTGCCTTCAGTACCACCAGGCACACAGATGCACCACGAGTGTGTTGTCTGCTCACTGCACATTGCCCTTGCAGGGCAGGAGAGGCCTGTAAGTCTCTTCTGGGACTGAGGAAAGGTGTTGCGGCAAGCAGTGAGCTGCAGAGCACATTGCAGCTGAGACTCCCTAGCAGGAGCTGCCTGACCACACAGCTGCACTGTTCCATGTCATGAGTTGACTGCCACTTGGCTTCATTTCTGTCTCTGAGCTGTCATGGGCTGGGACTTGGGGGAACCTCATTTTTTTTCCAGCTTTGTTGCCTTGTAGGAGGCTTTGCCTTTTTCATTTCTTGTGATTTTGAGAGCCTGACTTTGGGTTGCATAGCATGGTGCAAGAGTAATTTCCTTGGTCTGACTTGAGAAGAGGCCTCTTACTTTGGATGTATTGCTGTGTGAGGCCAGGTGCTTGTGAGCAGCATGGTCAGGGGAGCAGGAGTCATCTTCTACCCTATGTGCCAGTCGGGCAGCACTGTGCTGCTGTCCCCCTGCCTAGAGAGCAGCTCTGTTTCATGCCTATAATGTGTTTGCTTGGGGTGTACTTCCTGTATGGGTGTCCCTGTTCACATCAGGCCTTTTGGATTTTTACCATGTGTGGGCTAGATTCTGCCTGGAAAACACTGATCCCCGGACACGAGGGCGAGGCATCCAACTGCTGTCACAAGTGCTGCTGGAGTGTCACTCCTTGCTCCAGGAGAAGGAAGGTAAGGTCTGCTATGAATGAATTGTGAGTAGGTTGGGGGCCAAGCCTGTGCCCTGAAAGAGTCTAGCCTGCGTTTGGCAAAGAAATTGATTTAGCACTATGGCAACCTTTGCATATCTCTCAAGAGTCAAAGTCCAAGAAGGATGTGGGGCCCCACATCGTAGCCTGTTTGCTACCCTCACAACACAATTCAGGCTACTCCCTGAATGTACCAAGGCCAGGTGCTGCAGCTGGTGCCCCTGGCAATGTGTGGGTGCTCTGCACTCAGGCATGCTCAGCACTGCGTGGGAAGCCTCGGGGACACATCTGAATGTCAGAATCCTTGGGTGGTAATTCACTGCAGGAAAACCATCATTCACAAAGCGAGTCATGCCACAGCCCTGAGGCCTGCCTAGGTTAACTCTGGGGGATCTCTGTGGCCTGGGAGGAGGGGAGATCACCATAAGGATGAGAGAGGAGAAGAGGGCTGGGGTGGGAGGGAAATATTCCCTGTATATGTAAGCAAGAAAAAAGTTTGGCTGTGTTATATGCCTCTAAGCAGCTGGTTGGCAAGAAAACCCAGTAAGTGCTTCCAGAATGACTTTGGATTGAGCTTTGCTGGTTGGTTGCTCAACGTGTGCCAGCAGGATGGCAAGACACAGGGGGAAGTAGCTGATAGGTGAGCTGATGAAAAGGAAGGGGGAAAGCAGCAAGTGCTTGGCTTGATGTTGATGATATAAGTTTTGGACTGGTACTGGGCAGGGCTGTGAGCAGCTGTGCAGGACTGTGCAAAGAGCTACTGGTGTAGCTGGAGTCAGGTATGACTGTGGTAGGGATGGGGTGGCTCTACAGGAACAAACAGGTGGGGAGGTTTGTCATGAGGCCTGGCAGAGTCAGGGGAGTGAGCTGGGTTTACAGCCGAGTCATTAGCAGCTCTGGAGTAGGATGGGCAGAGTCAGTCCCCAGGAGGAGAGCCAGCCCAGCCAGCCCATCTCCCTTCGTGGCTCTCCTCACGCAGTCCATTTCCCAAGCACTGCGTCAGGCTGCCTCCCGGGGAGTGAGTTTCTGCAGCAGCTGTGGGTGCAGGATGCTGCCAGCCGGCTCTTCCAGTCTGCTTCCTGCTGCCGCTCCCCATGCTGGGCTGTGCAGGCGCCCGTGGCCATGACTCAGGGGCCGGGAACGTGTTGTGGAGCTGAGCGTGGGGGAGCCAGGGCTCCAGCTCCACCCCACAACATCCTGCAGCATCGGCCAAGCAGGCGTCTGCTGCTTCCCTGCCTGTGTCTGCACTCACGTGTCTCGACAGGCCGGGGCGAATGCCTCACAGGCAGCCCCAGCATCTGAGCTCCAGCAGTGGGTGCTGCCCTGCTGTGGTCAGACTCAGTGGCTTGCTCCATAGGAGGAGGGGGGAGGCGTGAGAGCCAGGTGGGTGCATGCAGCGGTGTCAGTTCCTCTCACAGTGGTGAACGATGCATTTTCACTGTTCAACATGCAGCTGTGACTCCAGGGGCTAACGAATATTGGTATCTGTTTCTGACAGTTCTGCACCTGGTCCTGTTTTATGAGAACCGGCTGCAAGATCATCACCTCGTGATCCCTTCAGTGCTCCAGGGTCTGCGTGCACTGGTGAGCTCATGCTTCCCCGGCTCACAATGTGAGGATGGCTTCAGGGTGATGCTGGGAGGAAAACGCAACCCATGGCTATGACATAGAGCAGCTTGTGGAGCAGAGCCCAGCTGGGCTTACAACTCTGTGGCATTGCCCTGCCTTGTGCTCCTGCTGTGCCCCGCAGGGGAGTAGAGGCTGCCATGACTTTCTGCTGTTCTGGGGCAAGGATTCTGTGGCTATCCTTTGGGACAGCACTGATTTCAGGTGGTTTTCCTACCCTGTCTGTGAGGGTAACAGACTCCCCCTGGGGTAGGAAAGGATCCTGCAGGTGGCTGCTGTACATTCTCTGTTCCTATTGCTTTTCTCTTCCTGTTTACAGAGCCTATGTGAGGTGTTGGCCCCAGGGCTAGCAGTTTCTGTGCTCAAGGCCATCTTCCAGGAGGTGCATGTGCAGGTGAGCAATGTGATTTTCATCCTCCTATCTCTGTTTCATATTTTCTGTGTCTAGGGAAGGTCTGCCAGCATTCTGCACCAGTGCAGTGTAGCGTATCCTTCAGCAGCAATGCAGTGTTCCTGCAGAACTCAGAGCCAGCATGGCTCACTGCAGAGCAAGAGACAGAAGACAGATGAGGCTCCCATCTGGCTCTTGTCCTCTCTTCTGTCCGCCTTATGAAGATTATTTCCTTTGCTCTGTTCTCCAGACTGTTCTAATGGCCCTAGTTCCCAAATTCTGCTCATCTTAAGACTGTTTATTCTGGAAGGCCTTGGGCAGCACATGTGGCCCAGGTGTGATTGTAACAGTGTATTCTTTCAGTGATTATCACAGCCGGTCATGTTCAGGTGCAATTGTATGGTAAATGGGATCTACATGCCAGAAAGCAGCAGTGGAGCTATTGAGGGGGCCTGCCTGCTTCTCAAGGGCATGTGCATACTCCTAGATAGTGGGATAGCAATGCTGCATGTATGGAGATTTGTTTTGATTCCTCTGCTCCTCCTTCCAGTCCCTGCTGCAGCAGGACCGCTACATGGTCTACAGCATCATCACCAACTTCATGGCCACCAGGGAGGAAGGTGAGAGCGCTGATGCCAGAATCACTTTGGGGTTATTATGGCTAGGAGAATGGCTTGCTTTCTCCTGCTCAGAGCGCTCTGTGGCACTGCCCAGAGAAAGCTGGGAGGGGCTGTGGGGCTGGGGAAGCAGAACTGATTTCAGGCAATGTTGGTGAACTTGATTGTCCTGCACCTTCTTTCTGCAGAGCTGAAGGGCCTGGGTGCCGACTTCACTTTCGGCTTCATCCAGGTGATGGATGGGGAGAAAGATCCCCGCAACCTGATGGTGGCCTTCCAGATTGTGCGTGATCTCATTGTCAAGAACTATGCCCTGGGTGAGCCTGTATCTGCTGTGCAGAACTGAGTGGAGGACATGTTGCTTTTTTTTTTTTTTTGAGCTGTTGGAGGGATGGCCTTGGGGGCACGAGCAGGGCTAGGTTGTGTCTGACATGACTTAGGAGCTGTAGAGACAGCCTGTCACAGCTTGGCAGCTGTGTTCCTCTTGCTCAGCATCTCCCATCACCCTCTTCAATTTTTACTTGCAGGTCCCTTTGTGGAGGAGCTGTTTGAAGTGACATCCTGCTACTTCCCTATTGATTTTACTCCAGTGAGTGAGTCTGCTTCATGCTATAGCCTGTTCTTTCTGGTGTTTTCTCAGGGTCTCATGTTCCCTTCAGGGAATGGAAGGAGAGGGTGGGCAAGAGTCTTAGCGTGGGTACTGTTGTGTCGTCAACTATAGTATCCAGGCTGATGCCAGACTGGCTGTAGAGATTGACATTGCTGTTGCCTTGCTGGATATGAGATGATGCAGCCTCAGCTGATGGCTGATCTGGGATGTTTCATGAACTGCTCTCTATATTTCCCCTCCAGCCCCCCAACGACCCGCATGGCATCCAGAGAGAAGATCTGATCCTTAGCCTCCGAGCTGTACTGGCCTCCACACCACAGTTTGCTGAGGTAGGTAGCAGTTTGGGTTCTTGAGCACCACACTTGAGCACAAGCTGCATTTCAGAACTGCAAACTCCAGTGCAGCTCTGCAGGAAGTAAAAAACTGGATCCAGGAGTCTGTGCATGGGCACCCCTGTGTCCTGGTACTCCTTGTGTCCTGCCTATCCCTGGGGCTGGACATGTGGAGGGTACTGCCTGTTGCGTGTTTTTTCCTACCTCTGCCTCTCCTGGCAAAGGCTGAGCTTGCAACCCTGCAGGGCCATGGACAAAGTGGTGCAAAGAGCAGAATGAGTCTTAACCATATCTTTCTGCAGTTCCTGCTCCCTCTGCTCATCGAGAAGATGGATTCAGACCTGCAAAGTGCCAAGCTTGACTCCCTGCAGACTCTGGTAAGGAGGGATCCACCACTCCCGTCAGCCCACAGCTGGCCAGTGCCAGTAGCAGCCAACCACAGCCAAGCTTCTTTCCCGTATCTGGCAGTCAAAGACTCTCCCTTTCAGAGCCTGTTTTACAATTTCCAGGATCCTAGTTAGGCCTGCATCACTTTTTCTTCTCTTTGAGTGCTTCACGCAGTCCAGCACCCTGCTCTCTGTTCTACTGGCACTGATTCTTTTTTTTTTTTTTCTTTCCTCCTGGCTCCTGTTTACAGACTGCTTGCTGTGCCATCTATGGTCAAAAGGAGCTACAAGAATTCCTCCCTAGCCTCTGGTCATCCCTGCGCAGGGAGGTAAGTGCTGCAGAGCCCCTAACAAATGTTCCAGCACAGCTGGACTCCTCCTGAGCAGGAGTTCACAGCCAAACCAGTAGAGCTCCATATCTCCCATCAACCCCCACCTGTGGCCTTGGACAGCCCAGATGAAAAGGAGTTTGGGGGGATAGGCTACCCCTACCAGTCTGGGGGGCTTGTTGGATATGCTTGTTCAAAGCACACAGGAAGTGATACTGGAGCCTGAGCCTCTTCAGCCCATGTTGGGAGCTTGAAGCCTGTGGTTGGGGGTGTCAGCACTGAGCTTAGCTTACCCCACGGCATCTCCTGCAGGTGTTCCAGACAGCGAGTGAGAAGGTCGAGGCAGAGTGCCTCTCTGCATTGCATGCCCTTTCTGCATGTCTCTCCCGTTCTGTGCTCAGCTCAGATGCCGAGGACCGGCTGGACTCCTTCCTTAGCAGCATTCTGCAAGGTAGGGAGACCTGCCCATCCCTGAGCAGAATGGCCTGTTGGCACTGCCAGACCTGCAAGCATCCTCCTAGCCGAAGGAGGTGGTCTGCCCTCACATTCTCCTTGAAGTCTGTTTCTTCTATTTCTGGCTTTCACAGCTAGTGTTGGCTTCTCTGAGAGAGTATCAGTGTAGGAGGGAGGAGAAGAGGGTACAGTAGGAAATACAAACTGAATGGAGTTGCTTCCCTCTCTTTGCAGTGGGACATCCAAAGCTTTGCTGTGTGCCTTGAGCTGGGGGCAGCAGCTTTGCATAGGAGGTTGCACTGTAGCTCAGACCTGTGTCCCAGCAGCACATCCCAGTCCAGATATCAGCCATGCCCTGCCCGTGAGGCAGAGGCAGTTCTGCCAGTATGGCTAATGCCAATCCTATCTCAGATTGCAGGCACCATCTGTGTGAGCCTGACATGAAGCTGGTATGGCCAAGTGCCAAACTCCTGCAGGCAGCAGCAAGTGCCTCCCTCCGCAGTTACCACCGTCTCACCCACAGCATCCTTCCCTTGCTGCTGGAACAGTACAACAAGCATTCACAGGTGAGGGGCACCCTGGGTTTGGCGGTCAAAGGCAGCAGGGCTGAGTACACCCTGTTCCTCTGTCCAGCTTGGTGAGAGGAAGGGAGCATCAGTCGTATTGGGTGTCCTTCCCTGACTGTGGGTGGGCACCCCTGTTAACCCCCTGGCCTTGTGGCATTGGGCTGAAATGTAGCAGTGAGAGAGCTGGGTTACACCTTTGTATCCCTGCAGAGCAGCCAGAGAAGGACAATCTTGGAAATGCTGCTGGGTTTCCTGGAGTTGCAGCAGAAGTGGGGACATGTAGAAGAAGGTAAGGTTTGCTGGTCCTTCTGAAGGAACCCAGACTCCCTTAAGTGTGACCCTGGAAGCTTCAGCACTGCTTTGCCTTCCCTTATGCTGACAGAGATGAAAAGCTCATTGACTTGGGTGGCTGCGTGTGCAGCCTGCCCCAGGGATTTTGTGTGATTGGATGTGAACTAGCGGGGCATCAGAAAGTGTCTGTCCAGTGCTGTGGTGGTGGCTGTGCTGTGACAGTGAGATGCAGGCAGTGACTCCATGCTTCTGTCTCCAGATGAGAGTGCTCTGCTGTCGCTCCAAGAGACAGTTTGCTCTGTGGTGTTCTCAGCACTCACAGATCCCAGCGTGCAGCTCCAGCTGGTCGGGATCAGGGCACTGACTGTCCTGGGCTCTTTGCAAGGTTGGTATCTCACATCCTCTGGGGAGGCAGAGGGGAGGTGTTGCCCTGCTCTGGGAGCTGTGGTCAGCTGTCTGTGCTGCACGTGGATGCACAGGAGAGTGGCAGCACTTCTTATTCAGTCTGTGAGCTCCAGGAACACTTGATGTATTTTGCTTGCTGGGCACCTTGTATCTTTGGAGTTTGTGTGATGTTGCATTGCTAATAGCCTGGACAAGAAGAGGGAAGGATGCTGGCCAGAACACTGGGATCTTAGCCTTTGGCCAAGGGCATAATTCTTCTATGGCTCTTGTTCCAGGCTTCCTGTCTCCATCTGACCTGGAGCTGGTTGTGGATCATCTTGTCCGGCTTGCTCTGCACGAGGAAGATTCCCAGAGCAGGTGAGTGCTGGGCTGACATTGCTTCAGTCACCCATACTCTGGGAAGAGGAGCAAGACCTGGCTGTACAGAGATGGGCTTAGTCTGGGTGGAGGCAAAGGAACTGTGGAAAGTAGAGACCACGTGTGTGTAGAAGCAAAGGGTTTAGCCAAGTGTTTTCTGGAATCGGAATTAGAAAGTCTGGGTCTGTCAAAGCAAGGGACTCTACTTGCCAATAGGGTGAAAAGGGCAGAATCCTGATAAATGGGTTTCTGGTGGTATGTCCTGGCGTACGATCTTTGCAGCTGATGCACAAACAGCCCAGAGTTTGCATTGTTTACATCACCCCTCCTCCTCTCTTCCCTCCTGGCAGTGAAGCAGCGATGGAAGCAGCTGGATCTCTGGCCCCTGTCTACCCAAAAGTTTTCTCTGGGCGCATGGTGCCTAGGCTTGGAGAGGAGCTGCAGTCAGGTAGGACTGACAGTCTTGCAAAGGGTTTAATTTCTGGTATTGGGGTGAAACAGAGAGACTGTGCCATATGGTTCTCCTCATTGAGGAATTCCTAGTACATGTGCTGTGTTGCTTGCACTGTGTCTGGGGATCACAAGCAGCCTGCACAACAGGGACTGCCCTTGAGGTGCTGCCCAGTCACAGACAGGACAGGATGCCTTGGACTTGGCTTGGGCCGGTCTTTTTGTGCTGCTACACTCCAGCCTGGCCACTGCAGAGGGGCTGGGAGCCATCCTGACACCCCTCTGAGCTGCATTTCCTCTTTAGAGCGGGAGGAGGAGAGCTCCCAGAATCTCCATTCCTTGCAGCAGCGCTGCCTGCAGGCCTTGGCAGCCGTGTCCACGCACACCAGCATCGTGAGGGAAACTGTCCCTGTGCTGCTGCAGCACCTCCGGAATGTGCAGAAAGGTAACAGCTGGCGGCAGGCAGCTCTGTGCAGCACCGCTCCTCAGGAGATGAGGAGGGAGGGCTGTGTTGCTGACCCCCGAGTCCTGTAAATGGGCCATGCACCTGATTGCTGCCCTAAAATGCTGGTGCGGATGTGGGGGTGGGTGCAGTGGCTGTTGATGTGATGCTGAACGTGCCCTGCAGGGACCAAGGCCGGGAATGCCCAAGAGCTAGTCTCTGTATGCCAGAGCCTGCACCGCGTGGCCCTGCAGTGCCAGCAGGACGCGGAGGGCTGCTGGTACTACCACCAGACAGTGGTGCCGTGTCTGCTGGCTATGGCCGTTCAGGCTGCCACACAAGGTAAGCATCGCAGCTCGAGCAAGAGAGAGAACAGCGGCAGTGCGCTGAGCTCCCTGGTCCAGCAAATAACGCTGCTGCTGCCACCCAACGGCAAACGGGGGCACTGCGGGCCCCTGATCAGAGGCAGAGCAGCAGTGCCCTATGACATGTGGATCACAGGGCTGTGCCTGCCTCTGGGCAGTGCCAGTGGGCTCCACCACTTCCTTTGCACCCGTTGTCTACAGAGAGCAGCCACCCACTGGTAAGCAAGGCGTTGCTGGAGGAGGAGGTGCTGACTGCCATGGTCCCTGTTATCAGCGCTGCCACCACTCACCTCAGCCCTGAGTGAGTAGTGCTGGTGTGGGATGCTGGACACTGCCTCGTGGGGAAGGGCAGGCTGAGTGCCCCCCTGCTGCTCCACAGAGGAGGTACTCAGTGCTCTGGTGACACTCCCAGAGCAGCACATTGCGATGTCTCCTTTCTCTTAGGCTGGCTGCCCAGAGCGTATCTCATGTGGTGCCCCTCTTCCTGGATGGAGAAGTCTCCTTTCTGCCCCAAAACAGTTTTCCTTGCGCCTTCCAGCCCTTTGAGGTGTGTGGGGTGTTTTAGTTGGGCAAGGACTCAGGATGTTGGCACAGGCTGCCAACAGGGATCATGGTGGTGTGGGTGCTGTTCTTCCCCCACAGGATGGGGAGTGCTTGGAGCCACAGAGACGCCTAGTTGCCCTCCTCATGGCCTTTGTCTGTTCCTTACCCCACAATGTAAGTTGGTGAGGAGAAGGGTAGAAAAGGCCTTGGCTGAGCACCGTTCTGTCCAGATCCATAGTGATCTCCATGGACAGAGAAAGGGAGCAGCTGTGGACCTAGTTTGTAACACACTCCTTGTCTCTTTTAGGTGGTAATTCCGCAGCAGGAACGGTTGCTCCGGGAACTGCTGGCATTGAGTTGCTCCTGCAGCTGTCCTTTCACAGCCACCACAGCTTCCAAGTGCTTTGCAGGGCTTGTAAATAAGCACCCAGCGGGTAAGGGAGTAAACAGATTGTGGGGGTCCCTGCTCAGGGCTGGCAGAGAAATGGCTCAACCTCCCACTTCTGTGTCTCCAGGGCAGCAGCTGGATGAGATCTTGCAGCTTGCAGTGAACAGGATGGAGCCTGGCCTTACAGAAGGACCTCACCGAACGCAGGCCCTCATCCTGCTGCTCTGGGTAGGGCTTGTCTGTGGTGAGAGCAGAGAGCCCCAGGGTGCCCCAGCTGCATGGTGCTGACTCTGCTCTGCCTGCACAGGTGACCAAAGCCCTGGTGTTGCGCTACCACCCCCTCAGCTCCCATCTAACAGACAAGGTAGGCAGCAGTGAGGTTGGGCACTCCTGCTCCCCCTGCCTCTAGTCAGCAGCCCAAGTTGCCATGGCTCCCTTTTTCAGCACTCTCTTCCTCACAGCTGCTGGGCCTGCTGAGTGACGTGGAGCTGGGCCCCACTGCAGCCGATGGCTTCTCCCTGCTCATGGCTGAGTCCCCAGACGTGCTGCACAAGGGCTGCCACGCTGATGTGCGCATCATGTTCCGCCAGCGCTTCTTCACTGACAACGTGCCCAAGCTGGTGCAAGGCTTCCATGGGGCTGGTGCCGGTGAGCAGCTGGCCCCAGCCTGGCCTCACCACTTAGTGCCCCTTTACGCTGGGGATCTGAGCCAGCGTCCCCTCCTTCTCCTTGCTACTTGTGACCATCTCTGCCTGCAACAGATGTGAAGGCCAATTACCTGAAGAGTCTATCCCATGTGCTCAACCATCTTCCCAAGCCTGTGCTGGTGACAGAACTGCCCACGGTGAGAGCCGGCCTCAGTAGAGAGACTGCGGCAGTGCAGGCTGTACAGCATGATTACTCACATTGCCTATGTCCTCTCTACCCACAGCTGCTTTCCCTCCTGCTTGAGGCCTTGTCTTGCTCAGACCGTGTAGTACAGCTCTCCACCCTGAGCTGCCTCCAGCCGCTGCTGCTCGAAGCCCCCCAGATCATGAGCCTGCACATCGACACACTGGTCACCAAGTTCCTCAGTCTCACCTCCAGCCCTGCCATGGTGTGTACACTCCTCTCTGCACCACACACCCCTCTCCTGTGTCCCAGCCCCTTCCATCCTTCCTTCCTGTCTCTTTTAGGCTGTCCGTATCGCTGCACTGCGTTGTGCCCATGCGCTGACTAGCCTGCCCACAATAGTGGTAAGTGCTGCCGCTTCCTGCTCCTCCTTGTGCAAGTGGGTCCCAGCTATGGCTGGGGCAGCCAGCACCCTGGAGGGCTCTTGCTCAGAGCAGTAGTTGTCCTCCAGCTGCTCCCATACAAGGCCCGAGTTATCCGGGCGCTGGCCAAGCCTTTGGATGACAAGAAGAGGCTGGTGCGGAAGGAGGCAGTAGCAGCACGAGGGGAATGGTGAGTGCATGGCTGGAGCTGCAGGGGAGTCAGCATGTTTAAGATGCGGCTGATGGCAATCTCTGTCCCCACAGGTTCCTGGTGGGGAGCCCGGGCAGGTGAGCACCCTGCATCCCTTCCCTGTGCTTACTGACAATCTGACCAGGACCCTGTCAGTGCCGTGGACCCAGCTTCCCTTGGAGCCTGGTACTGCCTGGAGCACTGAGGCTGGAGAATGGAGACCTGCAGGCAGCACCTCCCCTGCAGCCCCTTCCTGCCCCACTGCCCTCTCTTCTGCACCTAGCAGAGGGAAGGAGCTGTGCTGCTTATGGCTTGCCTGTAGCCAGGGACACTGAGGGACAGATTTGCCACGTGTGAATTGCACGGGCAGGCTTGTGCACACAGGTGCTCTGTGCAGCACCCCCACGTGCGAGAGGAATAAACTTGTCTGTTTTGGTAATGCCATGTAGGGTTTTGGTGCAGCCCAGGCTGAGACCCCAGTGCCTGTGCTAGCTGTCACACAGCTGAAGGTGCTGGGTGCAGGCCCTTACTCTTCCTTGCAAGCTGGAATCATAAGACTTCCTCTGCCCTCAGGCAGCTGTATCCCCCATCACTTAAAAGAGTCAAACATCCTTTTTTTAAAAAAAAAAAACAACAACACAAAACACCTTTATTGGATGCTCTTAAAAAGTCTCCCTGGGGAATGCTTAGGGGGCAGGTAAGCCATCCTCTGCCCCCTGCCCTGTCATGGAGCCACACCAGGCCCTGTACTGGCCCACACTGGTGCGTTGTGAGGGCAGTACTTTCACCTAGACAAGAACAGCAGCCTTGCCCCCTTCCCCAGGGCTGCCTGCAGCCACTGAGGCGCTAATAGAGCAGGCAACCAGGCCTCAAAGTTCCATTTCCCAGAGCTCTGGCTCTGGTAAGAGGTGTGTACCAGCGCACCTGCCTTCCACCACCCACTTAGGCCAAACTGAGCCATGGTTGTGGAGCGGGTCCCCTGTGTGCTCCCCTGCCAGCAGGGAGGGACTGCTGCAGCACCCAGGCCTCAGATGGCTAGGAGCGGTGCGCGCTGCTCAGTCATGCAGGGAGGCAGCTCCCAGCTCAGGCCTGTTCCATGGGGCAAGTGAGGAGAGGGCAGCAGGACACGGGTGAGCCAGTGCCTGTGGGGAGAGAAGCAAAGCTTGCAGCAAAAAGCTGAAGTCGTGGCACCACAGAGTGGAACCAGCCAGTGATGTATGTGAGTCCATGGTCCTCAGCTGCCACAACAGCCTCCCGCTCCTGGCAGAGGCGTGCCTGCAGCAGTGCTGGCTCAGCCAGAGCTTGCCACTAGATAAAGCTGAGGCAGCTGGAGGCTGCACTACAGCTGGGTCCAAAAATTGGTCTGGCTCCTCTGAGCCCTGTAAAGCTGGTTCCTGGGTCCCACCACCCTTGTGCTTTACCTTGGCACGTCCACTCCCAGAAACACCTTCCAGTTATCCCAGCTGCCGTAACTGTAGGGGTTTCTGAACACCTGTGGGCCAGAGAGATGCACATCAAGTCTGGCTCTGCCTGGCTGGCCCTCCCACCCTGAGGGCTGTGCTTACCTTGCCTTTCTTCTGCAGTCGCTGTCTCTCCTTCTTATTGATGTGCCTCTCAATGCTGGTTTCCCCACGGGTGATGAGGGCAGCATGCCACAGTGTAAGGGCACCCAGGGCCAATGCTACTGAGCTGGGGACAAGCCACAGCAGGTTGCACATAGGTCTTCACCAGTACTGTAACTGGGGTACTGAGGCTGTGTTCCTGAGCAAGTGCAGGTAGTTTGATGGCTTTCATCCCATGTGCCAGGGAGCTGAAATCAGTTCTTGGGAGCCCAAGAGCCAGCAGGGCAGGCATGTCTGTGCTAGAGCAAAGCAGTCTAGCCCAGGGAAGGTGGCATACAAGGGACAGTACAGCAGTGCTGCAGTGGGCTCCACTGCTTCCCCCAGCACCCTCCCAGCCTCTGTAACCCCATTACCTGCACAAGACCCAGAGGTAGACCACACTCTTGTGGAAAGCTCGCTGGCGGAAGGAGAAGGTGGGTGGTGGGGTCTGGTAATACGTCTGAAAAAGGACAGAGAGGGGCACATTACCAGAATGCTTTATAGTGTAAAGCCAGGCAGGGAGTGCAGTGCTCCTTTGATGAAGGAAATCAGGCAGTTAGAAAAAACTGGCACCAGAACCAACACAACAGCCAGGGCGAGAGGGAGGCAGCCGAAGACAGCCACAAGACAGACAGACACCACTTGAGAGCTGGCATATGAGTGACAAGCAGTGTGCTGGAGCTCAGGGAGTAGGTCACTGCACCACATAGGAGATGATGCTCAGGGTGAGATGTTTACATACTGCTGCTGCAGCTTCCCCAGGAGAGCAGAGCCTGAGTAGCATGCCAAACAGTGGCCTGGCCCCAGTGCTGCTGCTGCCACCAGCCAAAGCCACTGAAAGCTTGGTACATGGGGAATCAGACCCAAAACTGCTAGAGGCTGTGCCTGTAGCAGAGCTGCCCAGGCAGCCCTAACTCTGTGACTCATGAAACAAGCATGGGGGCTGGTTCTGGCCTCAGGCTTCACTTTAAGAGCAGGATTCAGCCTGCAGGGCAGCTCTGCTCCACGCTGCCTGGAGCAGTTGGGGAGCAGGGATGTCCCACCTGGTTGGCGGCCACCTGCAGTCTCTCCTTCTCAAGCAGTTTCATTCTCTAGGGGGATGGAAAACACATGGCACCAGTTACATGGCTCAGAGGAAAGGGCCCTTCCTCTCAAACCTCACAAGACTAGGGCAGCAGGGACCTCACAGGAGGAGGGAGAGGAGAAGCAAAGTCAGTACAATGCTAGTGCTGGTTCAGCCTTGTTCTGCAAGCTCAGCCTGGGGAGACCAGGCAGCCTCTGAGTATGCCAGCACATCCTCTCCTGGAGCAGATGAGGGGCCATCTCACTCAAACTCACCTCAATGGCTGCATAGGCATCCCGGAACATGTCCCAGCCGCTGATGCTGCAGTAGATGCAGCCCATGGTCATGAAGAGGCAGAAAGAGAAGAAGTAACGGTGGTTGTAATGCCCAACGCAGTTATTGAGCCAGGCTGCCTCTAGGGTTAAAGGTGTGTAACTGTGATGGTCGCTAGTCCAAACCCACCCCATGGCGATCAAGACATCCAGCCAGGCTCCCTGAACCCTCCCCTGCACTGGGTGACTCAGGACAGAAATGGAGCAGGGAGATGAGGAGCAAGCAGGGCTAGCTCCTCAGGAGAGTGCAGTGAGTTAGTACTGCAGAAGGATACGACAATGGTGGTCCATCTTCAGCACACACCTGGGAGGGAGGAGAGCATCACAAGTGTTAGTGCAAATTGCAAGCACCATGTCTGGGAGGGGGCAGCCAGCCCCCTCAGTCCTTCATGCTGTGCTAGAGGCAGGTAAAAAGCCAGCAGAGCAGAGAGGAAGGGGCTCATCTCTCATGGCTTATGGTGGGGAGGAAGAGGTATCCTGCCCCAAATAGTAGAGGCACTACCTGATGTGGTGGGGAGGCCAGGGAACAATACCTGTTGCAGATGCTACAGTGGTGGGTGCGAGCCGGCTTGGGGGCAATGCATTTCCTGCAGATGGAGACGCCAGTGAGATCGTTCTTGGCCTGCACACAGGTCAGAAAAGATGATGTGCTCCCAAGCCCCCACACCATTACCTGCTCCCCATGTGTTAGCCACACTCCTCCAAACCTGCCTCCCCTCCTAGCCCCTGTCTGAAGGAGGCCTCCTGCAATGATGCCAACAGGATGCTCTCAGTGCCCAGCTGCAAAGGCTGTACTGCCCATTGGTGCCCAGGTTCAGCCTCACCTGCGGTGGGTGCCCAGGTGAGGTGGTGATGGCCTTGTAGTAGTGGAAGACAATCATGATGAGGTTCCAGTGTCCGTAGGCAAGATGCCAACAGATCCAGGCAGGTGTGTACGTCTGCAGGATGAGGGGCAGCAGGCAGATGTATACGATGGCCACGATGGAGCTTGTCAACCCTATCACCAGTGCCACAAACACCTAAAGGAAAAGAGGCTTGGGTCGGTGGAGTGCGCAGCACCTGCTCCATGCTGAATCCTCACTCCCTTCCACCCGGAGCAGCACAACTCAAGCTCTAGGACTTGGTGTCCCCAGCAGCATGCTCGCCGCCCCAAACCCCTCTAGCAATGGAGGCACTCACCACACCAAACCAGCGGGTGACGTGGTCCACCAGCCAGTAGACAGGCTCAAAGAGAGAGTCAAGCACCACGTCGCTGTTGGTGAAGGAATTGTAGAGCAGGGATCGGAGGCAGAGGCGCCCGTAGTGCCACAGCTGTCCTGCCTGCCGCAGCAGCTTAAAGCGCCGCCGCCGGCCCAGACGCAGGCACTTGAGGAGCAGACGCATCACCGCTGCGAACATCCGCTGTCGGCTCCTCATCCCTGCTGAGCTGCACCTGCAGGGAAGAGGTTGGGTGTGGGCAGGCCGCCCTGCTGCCGCTGTCCCTCGGCGAGGGCGTCCCCTCCTGGGCGTGCTGACGGTGCAGCTCTTGCCAGGTGCCTGCCTGCAGAGCGGGACAGGGCTCTCCACCCTGCACGGGACGCAGGGGAGAAGCGGGTGGCTCTGAGCCCGAACTGGAGGCCGTGACGCTGCGTTCCTGAGCTGTGAATGTGGAGAGGGGGACACGGGGCTCTCAGGCCTCCGCGCCTGACCTCAGATGCTCCCTGCTCCCATCTCGTCTTTCCCAGAGGGGGGGGGGGGGGAATGGGGACTGACACGGAGAGTCTGACTCAGAGGAAACTAGAGACGGTGTGGGCACTTGGGGCGCTGAGCCCACTCCAGGGCAGGGAATGCTCAAAAACCTCACCAGTCTTTCCTAACTGATTCAGGAATGAGGGAGCCCACACATTACACATGCCCTCTCCTCACACCTAGAAGACAGCATCTGGATGCCGCTTCCCTTTGCCTCAGCCTCTGGACCAAGCTGCAGAGGCCATCCCACACCTATCCCAACCTCAGCGCTGCACTGAGTCCCAGCGCCATTCTTTCCCCTCCCCCGGATCCTCCCAGGACTGCGCCACGCTCCACAGACGGAGAGCCCCGCAGGCAGCCCCAGGCCAAGATGCCGCCACTCAGACAGCAAAGGAACGCACAGCCAAGCGCTCGTATTCCCACCGAGCCTCTCGTCCCACTCAAGGGCCGTGCCGGGAGCAAGGAGGAACCCGAGCCGGCCCCGAAATGAGGCAAACGATCCGCCGGGTCGGGGCCCCCGGGCCTCCGCGCAGGCACGGCCATCAATATTAACCGGCACGGCCGCCCCGGGGTCCTGCCAAGGTCCCGCTCGCCTCGGCACGGCGCCAGGCGGCAGCGCCCCAGCGCAACCAGCGGCAGCTCAGCCCCAGAGCCGTCCGTCTCCGCGCGCTGCTCCCGGCTCCCCGGCGGCACCGCGCCCCGCTCCAGGCACACGCACCGCGCAGCCGGCTCGCAGCGGCACCCAGCCCCCCCTCAGAGCGGGGAGGCGGGCTTCGCCAACCCCGCGTGCCGGCCCGCTCCCGGAGACATCGGGCTCAGAGATGCCCTCGCCCGTAACGGACGGCGGCAGCTGAGGGGCAGCGTGGCCCGACCGTGGGCATGGAGCACCCCGCCGCGGGGCCGGGCCGCAGCCTCCCCAGCTGTCCGCTGCGGGCCGAGCTCCCCCGCTCTGCGGCACCCGGCCCCGCGGCACCCAGCGCGGCCCCGGGCCCACGCCCACCTGCCGCCCGCTCCCCGCCGCCCGCCGCCATGCCCGGTGCCCACGCCGCCCTCACGGCCCCGGGCAGCGCCCGCCACCCCGCGCCTGCGCGCCGAGCATGCCGGGAAGCGCCGTCACCCGGCGCTACACTACGACTCCCAGCGGGCGGCGCGCCACCGCTTCTCCCTGCGGATAAAGACGAGCCAATAGCCGCGCCGCTTCCAGCGCGGCCCCGCCGCTGAGAGCCAATAGGAGGAGGACTCTTTGGGGGCTCACGCGCGACACGGAACATGGCGCCGCCGGCTCGGTACTGCGTGCCCGGTGAGTGCGGGGCCGTGCTGCAGGGGGAGGCCGGGCCGGACGGCCTCGGCGCTGAGCGGGCGTTCCGCAGGCGAGCGGCTGTGCAGCACGGAGGAGGCCTCGGCGGGCAGCGGGACCTACGCGCGGCACGGCTCCATCTTCGCCTCGCTGGCCGGCTGCCTGCAGAAATGTGCCGAGGGCGGCGGGGTGAGCGCGGAGCGGGGCTCCGGGGGGTGCGGGGCGGGCGTGGGCGGCCCCGAGCTGAGCCCGTGTCTGCCTCGCAGCTGCCCGTGGTGTCGGTGGTGCGGGACGCGGAGGCGCAGCTGCTGCCCGGTGTGGGGGCCGTGGTGACCTGCAAGGTGGGTGTCGGGGGTGGGACGGCCCCTCGCGTGTCCCTGTGCGTGCCTGCGGCCGGGGACTCTACGCTTTCCTTACAGAACCCCGCATGGAGGACAGCACCCGGAGCGGCGGGGATGGAGAGCGGCAGAGCTGTAAACGAGCCGCCGGGCCCGGCCCGCGCTGCACAGGCACTGACTGCCTGCTGTCCCTCCGTGCAGGTGTGCAGCATCAACTCCCGGTTTGCCAAAGTGAACA
This sequence comes from Chrysolophus pictus, assembly GCA_037305975.1. Taxonomy (NCBI): domain Eukaryota; kingdom Metazoa; phylum Chordata; class Aves; order Galliformes; family Phasianidae; genus Chrysolophus; species Chrysolophus pictus. The sequence goes on along the minus strand of CM074581.1, from coordinate 13,251,853 downwards.
TTCTGTATGTTGGCTCCACGCCGCTGAAATCCACCTTCCGTGGCACTATACGGTAGGGAAAGGGCAGGGGGCACGCTGCTCAGGGCGGGCTGCCTGCCTGGTGCCGGCCAGCTGGGTGAGGGCAGCTGCCTGGAGACATCTAGCAAGGTCTGGCCGGTGTCCAGACAGGCTGGGGCAGCTCCTGCTTGCTCTCTCTGGTATCACATTCCTGTGTCTCCTTTTCCAGGAGGGAAGACATTCGAGCCACTGAGAAGGATAAGGTCAGCAGGGCACTGCTGGGTGCAGTGCCATTGCAGCTTCCCCCTCTCCAGATCTCATCCTGTTGCTGCCTGTGGGGTGCCTATTGAGAAGTACCTGCATTCTCAATGCAGTTCTGTCCGCTCCTTCCCACACAGGTAGAAGTCTACAAGAGTTTTCGCCCTGGTGACATAGTTCTAGCCAAAGTTGTATCCTTTCCCGTTGCACTGGGAGGGCCCACAGGCCTGGAGGGTTTGTACTGGGCTAGAGAATCTTTCTCTTAACCCACAGCCAACCAGATCTCACTGGGAGATGCACAGTCCAACTACCTGCTAAGCACAGCAGAGAATGAGCTGGGCGTGGTAGTGGCACGCAGCGAGGCAGGTAGGAATCATCCCTTCTCCATGTGGGGAGCAGCTGATGCAGCTTGGGGAGCAAACACCCTCCTTTCCTCCCACCGCTGAGCCTTGGGGGCCCCAGGAGGAGGCCTTGGGCTGCTGGGAATGGGAAATGTGAAAAAAGAATAAGCAGCAAGGAAACCTGCTGACTGGGGGTGCCCGTAGGGGTGCAGATGGTGCCCATCAGCTGGTGTGAGATGCAGTGCCCACAGACACACACCAAGGATTTCCGTAAGGTGGCCCGCGTGCAGCCGCAGTTCCTGCAGACCTAGCAGCCCCCTCAGGGGCATGGGGACCCCAGGAAGGAGGGCTGCTGTGGTGGGGTCCAACAGCTTCCATGCAGCTCCACGCATGAGAGACTGGAACAGCAGGATGGATTTTGTATTTGTGCTGTAGGTAATAAATGTTTTTTCTTTTTTGAGAGTTCTGTGTTCTGCTCAGTTACTGCCCATAGGGATTGCTCTGGAGCTGCTGGAGGGGGCTGTCTCACACAGCAGTGCAGGGGTGAGAAGTGTGTTCCTAGCCTGGGGCTGGGGAGCAGTGAGGGGCTTTGAGGCTGGTGGTACTCAGCACAGGCTGTGGCTGCTGCTGTACTCTCCATCCAGGGCCACTTATCACCTCAGGTCATGCATGCCCTTCATTAGGCAAAGGGGTGTGGCACACACCAGAGCCAGTAAACCACTGATGAGTCACAGTGAATCACTCTGCAACAAGGATTGCAGAACTGTGCTTTGCTGTGCAGAGCCCAAGCACTTTCTGCACCCACAAGTCAGCAGGAACTTCTGCATCACAAACACGTGGTAGCACAGGAAAGGAGGTGCTAGGCAAAGTGGGGGCGCCATGTGGCCCAGGAGCACATGGTGCAGTGGTACAGAAAAACGCTGACATTAATTATTGCATATTAATCTTTTATTGAACTGGAACAAGACAACTGGTACTGCTGGACAGTTAGATTGACCCAGTGCAAGCCCAGGCTCACTACAGCAGCAGTGGGGGAGGCTACAGTGACAGTGCCAAGTACACGTTTGTGGGATGGGGGCACAATGGCATCTACACCACCTCCATGAGGCAGGACTAGGGTTGGCTTTGGCTGTAGGAAGCACATGGCAAATACAAATTCCCAGACAACACGCTCCTTCCTTTGTCCAAAAGCAATAAGTTAAAGCATTGGCTGGTAGAGCTGGGTCAGGGTTTGCAAGTACTACTACTGGGTGCTGTACTACACAGGAGCATGCACCACAGTATAACCCATTTGGTGTCTAAGCATTCTAGTCTTTGTGCAACACAGCCACAAGGGGACTGGGCACCCATCTTGGTTGCTGCCCCCTCCTGCCCATGTCCCACAGCTCCCGTTGTGCTCCTGGAATAACTAAACCAAGCAACAGAACTACAGTAACAGTGACAAGAGCTGCCAGGGAAGCGAGAGAAGCCAGGCATAGCAAAAGAGCATCCCCTCAAGGGCTGGGAACACACAACATAGGGCTGCAGTTGCTGCCTGGCAGAGCAAGGACTCCCTTTCACACCAGACCCCTGTGCACACAGCCCCTCACCCCCCAGCTCCCAGGCTGCCTGCAGAGGTGAGCCTGGTGCAGAGGGAAGGGGCCAAGTCCTGAGGAGCTGCTCCCTGCTCCAGCTCTGCAGCTCCAAGTTCCTACAGCTGTGGGATGTGCACAGAGGGGTGGGGACGGAGGGGACTCATCTACTTGCTAATCTGCACGCCTGCCTCATTTCTTGACTTTGCCCTGAGCAGCGACAGCCTCCATGGCCTTGCGCACCGTCTCCTCATCTCCTAGGAACTGCATGGGCTTGATGGGCTTCAGGTTCTTGTCCAATTCATAGACAATTGGGATGCCAGTGGGCAGGTTCAGCTCCATGATGGCCTCTTCTGACATGCCTGCAAACAGAGGATGGTTACTCAAAGGGAGGGCAAGGGAGAGCCCCGCTTGTGTGGAGCCGGAGTAGTGGGGGATCCCGAGCAGCGTGCAGAGCTGCTGTACCTTCCAAGTGCTTGACAATCCCCCGCAGGCTGTTGCCATGGGCCGCAATAAGGACTCTTTTGCCCTCTTTGATCTGCGGGACAATTTCCTCATTCCAGAAGGGCAGGGCCCGGGCAATGGTGTCCTTCAGGCTCTCACATGTGGGCAGCTGGTCCTCTGTCAGGTCAGCATAGCGACGATCCTGCAAGAACACCACCACACCTGCACCACAGCCCAGCACCCCTGGGGGCTACATTAACAGCTGTGCAGAACGGAAAGGTGGTACCAGGGGCTGAGAACAGTGACTGAGAACAGGAGCGGAACTGGCTGGTAGCTATGCACCCACGAGAAAGTGCTTTGGGATTTGCCTCCAGCTGCCGGCCCTGCCTGGGGGCAATAGCTCGGTGCTTTCTGCAGAGCAAACACCCAAGCTTTGGCCGCAGGACTAATGATTAACATCTCCTCTTGACTTCGTGCCATGCCTCGGGCTTCATCCTCCGCAGGGAGAGCACAAGATGGCCTCAGTCCAGCCCCTGTCACCGATGCTGCAACCGGAGAGCGAAGGGCAGCGTGGGAGGCCCGTGCCACGAGGCTCCCCGGGCTCCTGGCAGCCCCTTACCTTGCTGATGGTGCTGAAGAAGGGGTGGTCCGACTGCATGGGCGGCGGGGGGATGTCGAAGGAGCGCCTCCAGATCTTCACCTGAGCCTCGCCGTGCTTGGCAGCCGTCTCGGCCTTGTTGAGGCCGGTGAGGGCCCCGTAGTGCCGCTCGTTGAGGCGCCACGTCCGCACCACGGGCAGCCACATCTGGTCGATGGCGTCCAGCACGTTCCAGAGGGTGCGGATGGCCCTCTTCTGCACCGACGTGAAGCAGATATCGAACTCATAGCCGGCGTCTGCGGAGGTGGGGGGGTGGGGGGGTCAGAGGCCGCACGAGGCCGCGCCGTTGCATAACGGGCACCGCCGGTCCCCGCCGCGCCCCGAGATGGCCGCCACAGAGCCCGGCGGGCGCAGCCCCCCCCCGCCCCACCGCCCGCTCAACGCGGGGCCCGCCGGTACCTCGCAGGGCCTCTCCGCCGCGCCGCGCCTCCTGCTGCCCGGCGGGGCTGAGGTCGGCGTCGTACCACCCGCAGAAGCGGTTCTCCAGGTTCCAGGCGCTCTCGCCGTGGCGGACGAGCACGAGGCGGTAGGCGGCCATCGCTGCTCCGGCGCTCGGCTCTCGCGCTCCTCCCGCTGCCGCCGCCGCGCGCGACTGACCCGCCCCGCGCCGCCCCGCGCCGGGCAGTGCGAGGCGCGCATGCGCAGGCAGACGGAGGCGGCGGGCGAGGGAGCACGTAGCGCATGGCGGGGCCGCGAAGGGCGGCGCGACCTTCGGGCTGTGACGTGAGGCGTCGCCGCGCCGCGCCGCGATGTGGGCGCCGCTGCCCTCACTGCAAATGGCGGCGGACGCCGGAAACGGAAGTGAGGCGAGGCGGCACGTGGAGCCGGGGCGAGCATGGCGCGGTGCGGGAGGCTGCGGGCGGGTACCGCCGCTAAGCTGCGGCGGTGGCGGAAGGGACACAGCAGCGACTGCAACCCCGAGACTCGGCGGCACCGCTTGGCCGCGCGAAGCCGCTTCTACAGCCGGCCTGCCGGTGAGCGGCCTGGGGGTCGGGGTGGGACTTGGTGGGGGGCGGCGTGGGGTTGGAAAGGACCTTAAAGCCCACCCATCCGCTGCCGAAGCCTCTGGCCCGTCCAACTTGGGCATCCACAACTATCTGGGCAGCAGTCCCTAGGCCTCTCCACCTCTGAGTATTGAGTTTCATCCTAAGCTCAGTGTCTCACTCTTCTGCACCCCTCGTTGCATTACTTCTCCTATGGCAGAAGCAACATCCGTGTCTCATACTGGCAGGGGAGGGTGGTGGGGGCGTGAGACAGCCTGACCCCGGGTCTGCTCACCCGGCAGAGAAAAGCAATCTGACGGTGGATGCGGTGAAGCTGCACAATGAGCTGCAGTCAGGATCCCTGCGTGTGGAGCGGCCAAGCGGTAGCTCTCAGTTGCCCATGGAGGAGGGTGATGCTGGCGAAGCGGCCACCGAGAGATCCTCCGGCACCTTTCTGAGCGGGCTGAGCGACTGCACCAACGTTACCTTCAGCAAGGTGCAGCGCTTCTGGGAGTCCAACTCCGCTGCACACAAAGAGGTACCAGGGAGAGTGGGGCTGGATGTGTGGTCCTGGGGCATAGCTCCCATCCTGAGCAAGAATCTGAGGGTGCTGATGGCTCCACTTGCTGTTGTGACAGATCTGCGCCGTGCTGGCAGCTGTGACAGATGTGATCCGCTCGCAGGGGGGGAAAGAGACTGAGACTGAGTACTTTGCTGCGCTGGTGAGTGACCGCCACAATTTGATGGGAACTCCCAGAGGTGCTATGCTCGTGTCGGAGGCTTTGGGCATGCTCTAGAAGAGACACTGTTGAGTTGCCCTTTGTTTCTCCCCCCCTTCCCCAAAGCTTTGGGAAAAGCTGGCCTGCTGCAAATCCTCCTGCTACAAACTCTTCCTTTTTTCCCAGATGACCACACTGGAGGCAGTGGATTCCCCTGAGTCAGTGGCTGCCGTTGCGTACTTGCTCAACCTTGTCTTGAAGCGGTGAGCTGCTGGCAGGGAGTGGGGAGAGCTGCCATGGCGGGATGGGTTCTGACACAGTCTCAGGGGTGGGCTGAGATTGCCAATCCTCATGTGATTGCCTGCTCTTTGCCCCTTCTCCCCACAGAGTCCCCAGTCCGGTACTCATAAAGAAGTTCTCAGATGCTTCAAAAGCCTTCATGAGTATCATATCCTCACAGGCCTGCAGCGGCTCCACCTCTGCACTTCGATGGGTGAGTTGCAGAGAGGGGCAGAGTGGTGCATTCAGGGTGGTCTCTGCAAGGTAATACCAGTATCCTTGCTGTCCCCTTGTAGGTCCTCTCATGCCTGGCCACACTGCTGCGAAAACAGGATTTGGCAGCCTGGAGCTACCCTGTCACCCTCCAGGTCTACCACGGCTTGCTGAGCTTCTGTGTTCACACCAAACCCAAGGTGGGTTCTCAGCACCTGGTGGCGGTTGCTCCAGGGCTTGGTTCTGGGGCTGGCTGTGCTCTCTGTGCCTGTGGTTTCTATGCCTCTGTATTCATTCACCCCCAGGTTCGGAAAGCAGCTCAGCACGGTGTGTGCTCCATTCTGAGGGGGAGTGAGTTCATGTTTGGAGATGAGGCTCCTGAGCACCATCCTGCGGCACCCTCCAGTGCCAAGTTCTGTGTGCAGGAGATTGAAAAAGCTGGAGGTAGGTAGGGACAAGAGAGCGAGAGGTTTTGCAAGAGTTTAGGAGAGCCCTCAGCCATCTTTCTGTTGTTCCCTTTTTCCCAGAGTGGGGCTTCAGTTCACCTCAGCTCTGACATAGGGTCTCTGCCCAAGGCTGTTGTTACAAGTGTGGGTACTGTTCTGCTCCAGGCACCAAGGAGGCTACCACCACACTGCACGTGCTGGCCCTCCTGCGGGACCTGCTGCCCTGCTTCCCTGCGGCTGTGCTGAAGACATGCTGTGAGACCCTGCTCAGAGTCATGACCCTCAGCCATGTGGTCAGTTCCCCTGCATCCCTGCACAACAGTGCCTGTGCCCATGCCTCCACCTCAGCTCTGGAAGGCGTCAGGTTGCTTTATTGGGAATCTGCAGGACCTGAAATCAGAGCAACCTAGTCAGAGCTGGCTGGTTGGCTACTGTAGAAAACGGGGGCATAGATGGAAAGCCCCAGTGGAGATGGGATGTCCCCATGGGTTGGGCAGAGGTATGGGGTATGGGTATGAAGTACAGAAGTTCTGGTTCTCCTGACAACATGTCCTTGCAGTTGGTGACAGCGTGTGCCATGCAGGCCTTCCATAGCCTGTTCAGTGCCCAGCCCAGCACATCCTGTCTGCCAGCTGAGCTCAATGCCCAGATCATCACCGTGAGTGCAGGGACGGATAGGGAGGGATGGGGCTACTGGCACCACTGTTCCCAACATCACTTTGCTTCCCTAGGCGCTGTATGACTACGTGCCCAACGCCAGCGACCTGCAGCCACTGCTCACCTGGCTGACCACCATGGAGAGGGCACACGTCAACCTGGGCAGGTGGGGAGAGGCTGGCACTGGGCAGGGGGATGGCCGAACTCCATCTCTCACCATTCTTCTCTCTCTTCTCCAGACTGCAGAAGGACCTGTGCTGGGCTCACCTGCCTCGTCTTTTCTCAGCCACTATGAATTGCTTCCTATCCCCACACTCGCAAGTGGTGGGAGCTGCAGCACAGAGCCTTGAGGTACCAAGTGCATGCTGCCTAGGTCTGTGTGTGGCCAGGCTGGGATCTGCCTGGGCACTTGGGGCTGTTCTGCGTTGGGTCCTACCCCTCTGTCCTGCCCTGGGCTGGCGCATCCACAGCTCAGCACCAAACTGTTTCTGTGTTTGCAGACCCTCCTGAATGAGTGCATTGCTCCCCACATGGATGAACTAGGCAATGTCTCTGCATCTGCCCCAGCCCCTGGTTCCTACCTTTGCAAGATGTTCAGGTGAGGAACAGTGGGGCATGGAAGAGGCTGTCACCATGGGCCCAGCTCGGACCCTGTCACCACCTACCTATCCTTGCCAGGTCAGTGGAGGAAGGCCTGACATATCGTTTCCACGCAGCATGGGATGGTGTGCTGCAAGTACTGGAGGTTTTCTTTGAGGTGTGTGGGAAGCAGTGCCATCCCATCATGAGGAAGGTGAGCGAGACGGGGAGTCTTCAGGGCCAGTGTGCTCTGGTGGCTCCTTGCTCAGCCTCTTGCCTGTCTCCACAGTGCCTGCAGTCCCTGTGTGACCTGCGCCTCTCTCCGCACTTCCCCTACACCACTGAAGTAGACCAGGCGGTGGGGGCTGCCGTGGGTGCCATGGGCCCCGAGGTGCTGCTGGAAGCTGTTCCCCTGCAGATCGATGGCAAGGAGTGAGCATGACCCTGGGCTGGTCGGGGGGTCCAGCAGTAGAGGACACTTATCTTTGGCAGAGAAATTATCTTCTATCAGCTGGGGCTTGTCTGCTTGATCACAACAGGCACCTTGTATAGTTCCCAGCCTCAGCTGCTATGAAGGCTGCCTAGCGTCTCACTGTGCCCAGCTCTGGGGCTGTGACCCATTCCTAAAGTCCGATGCTCCCCTGACATTGTGCTGCCTCCACAGGGAGACTCTGGATTTCCCCCGCAGCTGGCTGCTGCCTGTGCTGCGGGACTACGTGCAGGGTGCACGGCTCGGCTTCTTCACCAGCTACTTCCTGCCCTTGGCAGCCACTCTGAAGAGCAGAGGTGAGAAGCAGTGGATGGCGGGGCTCTGGGTACGCAGTGCTGGGTGCCCTGCAGGAGCTCCACTCCTCAGGGAAGAGCCAGCTCCACTGTTCTGTTCATTTTCCCCTCCTCTTTTGCAGCCCTGGAGTTTGCCCAAGCTGGGAAGAGCCTTGAGTCCAAGATCTATGACACACTGCAGTGGCAGGTAACGGAGTGCCTGCCGCCTCCACCATTGCCTACCTGCAGTGCTAGCCTGGGTGTCCTGGCTGAGGGATGCTGGTCTCCCACTGACTCCTTTGCTTCCAGGTGTGGACCCTGCTGCCCGGCTTCTGCACCCGCCCCACAGACGTGGTGGAGGCCTTCAAGGGGTTGGCACGCACCCTGGGCATGGCCATTAGCGAGCGCCCGGACCTCCGCCCCACCGTGTGCCAGGCCCTACGCACCCTCATCCACCACGGCTGTGGGACAGGTTGGGGACAGACACTGCCGTGGCAAGGGGGGCTGTCCCTCTTCCCCACAGTGACTCAGTGAGGGCAGCTGTGCGGTGTGATGCTGATGCGCACACCCTTGTCCTTCTTTCTGCAGATGCAGAGCGAGCAGAAGTGGGTCGTTTTGCCAAAAATTTCCTGCCCATCCTATTTAACGTGTACAGCCAACCTGAGGAGGATGGGGGCAGCAGTGGTCAACGTCGCTCTGTGCTGGACACCGTGCGTGCCTATCTGACCATCACGGACCCACAGGTGAGCATCTGGGGATATGGGGCAGACTCTGCTGGCCACAGCCATTTTGTTCTGTCACTAGAAGGTCTTGCTGAGCCAACTGCAGAGCCTTCAGCTTGACTCCAGATGTGCATAGGTGCGGGAGGGGCAGCCTCACTGACTCTGTGCCTGCTTTGCAGATGGTGTGTGGGTTCCTGCAGAAAGCCAGTGAGAAACTGACCAGTCCTGAGAGCTCAGAGTTTGCCAGGTAACACCCAGGGGTCAATACTGATAGGTGAATCTGTTGGTTGCCTCCTACTGAGCAGCACTCAAGCTGTCTCCTGTAGGATACATCATTCTCATGCATCAAACAGAGCTCCTAGTCAGAGTCCTAAGCTTGGTTGGGGAATGTTGATGGCCCTGTGCTTATCTCCTTCCTTATCCATCTGTGCTACAGGCTCTCCATCCTGGACCTGGTTGTGGCAATGTCTCCCTATGCCAATGAGCAGGCCCTGGGCTCCCTGTACCAGACTATCCAGCCTTCCCTCCAGGTCAGTTTGCTTCCAGCCCCAGCAGCACAGTGGGACCTCTCACCGTGCCAAGGGCCACCCTGATGGCAGTGTCACCACTTGTCCCTGCAGAGCAAGGATCACAGCATGCAGAAGAAGGCATACCGTGTGCTGGAGGAAGTATGTGCTGCCCCGCATGCCCCATGCCAGGCCTTTGTCCACTCACACCTGGAAGAGTTGCAGGCAGTGCTGCTGGATTCACTCAAGAGCGCAGCGTCCCCAGCCAAGAGGGTGAGAGTGAGGGCTGCTGTGGGAAGGGGATAGGGCTGTGTCCCTGTATCTGACTGTGCTGGGCTCTTTCTCTCCTCAGCCCCGGCTGAAGTGCCTGTTCCACATCGTGAAGCAGCTCTCAGCTGAGCATGAGCCCTTTGTCACTGCCCTGGTCCCAGAGGTGAGTGTGGGACTTGGGTGCACACCTAGGGGTGGCCATGGGGTTGTGACATGTTCTTTGCCTCCAGGTCATCCTGTGCACCAAGGAGGTGTCGGTGGGAGCCCGCAAGAATGCCTTCATGCTGCTGGTGGAGATGGGACATGCTTTCATCCGTTTTGGGCCCACTCCCCAAGGTAAGCAGCTGTTGCTCAGCCCCACCACTGCTCTCATCCAGGGGGTCAGACCTATGCCTGCCCCACGTCCTGAGCTGTCCCCTCTTGCAGAGGCTATGGAGCGGTTCCTGCTCTTGGTCTATGCGGGGCTGACGGGTTCGGTCACCATGATCAGCTGCACAGTGCTGGCACTCACACGCCTGTTCTTTGAGTTCAAAGGTAAGCAAGAGCTGCAGGGACAGAGTGTGGGGGCACAGCACTGCCAGGCAACAGGACAGGGCTGTGCCCAACAGTGCACACTGAGCGCTGCTGCATTGCAGATTACATGGAACTGAGCGTGGTGGAGCAGCTGCTGCAGAACATCTGCCTGCTGCTGGGCTCTCGCACACGTGATGTGGTGAAGGCAGCCCTGGGCTTCCTCAAAGTCATGCTGCTGCTGGTTGACACCACACTGCTGGCCAAGCACGTCCAGACTATGGTGAGAGCACTGCACGGGGCGGCAGGGCACATCTGAGCTGCTGTAGGATAGGTGTGAGTGATGCAGGGAGGTGGCAAGAGAGGTGCAGGAGAAGGGTGAGGGACCAGATGCTCAGGACAGGGGTCTCTGACCTCAGAGGTCTGTCTGTGCTGACAGCTGGAGGCTATAGGCAGCCTTTCAGATGACATGAGGCGCCACTTCCGCATGAAGCTCAGAAACCTCTTCACCAGATTCATCCGCAAATTCGGGTGAGCCGGGGCTGCTGGGAGCAGTGCTGGGCACTGTGGGAGTTCCTGCACTGCATTGCACTGCAGGAACTGATCGTTTTTTGTCCCCCCAGCTTTGAGCTGGTGCAGGGACTGCTGCCAGCTGAGTTCCACAAGGTTCTGGTGAACATCCGCAAGGCTGAAGCTCGCAGCCGCAAGCAGCGTGCCCTGAGGCAAGCAGCTGCAGAGGCAGAGGAGGAGGAAGCACCAGCCCAACCCAGAGGAGACAGGTAGAGATGGGCTGGGGTGAAGCCTCAGCAGAGGGCCTGGTGCTGGATCTGTTTGGCTGACACTTGTAGAGATGCTGAGGACATCACTGGCATTGGCATACGGTGCTGTGGGCAGGCTGGGGCTTGCATCTCTGCCTTGCTCCGTCTGCATTGTGCTCTCTACCTTGTGCCCAGTATGGAGGAGATCCTGGCAGACTCAGAGGAGGAAGAGGAGGAAGAGGAGGAACGGCAGCGGGGCAAGGTGCGGAAGAAACAAGCACGGCAGAAGGGCCAGGCATGGCTGAAAGAAGGGGAAGAGGATGAGCCTCTCAACTTCCTGGACCCCAATGTGTCCCAGCGGGTGCTGGGTGAGCAACAGAGCCTTTGTAGTGGGGTACAGCTGACTGGGGAGTGGGTCCTTCTCCAGGCTCTGACTCATCTCTGTGTGTAGCCACCGAGCCAAGCCTGAAGAGGTCCAGAGGAGTGAAGCACGACTTCCAGGTGTCTGAGGATGGGCGCCTGATCATCCACGATGAGGAGGAGGAGGTGGACAATGATGAAGCCAAAGGTACTGTCTAACTGGACTTGCTCTGACACACAGTATGGTTTTCTTCCTGCCCATCTGTACGCATGCACTGACTCCCTTGTCCTGTGCCCCAGGAGTGGATGAGGAGGTGGCAGATGTGCTGCAAGAAGTGGGCCTTCGCAGCGTAAGTATGGGGCACAGGGGAAACACGGCATGCCTGAGCTGTGACTGCCTAGGAGCTGCTTAGAGTGGGGCAGGAGGCTGCAGTGGGACAGAGGATGTGTGGTGGGTGTGGAAGGTCTCTGGGCCCCATAGAATAAGCAGGAGGTCGTGGGTCCATGGAAGGACAGCACTGTAAGGACAAGCTAGCTGCAGTGACCCCGTATCTTTCTTCTGCAGAAGAAAAGCCAGAAGCGTCGGTTCAGAGAAGAGGCAGATGATGATGAACCAGAGACTGGGACCTACTCTCAGTACAGAGGTAATTGCATGTCATACCTGTGTGCACTCTGCAGGTGCTGGAACAGGCTGGGCTGCTCCAAGGTGGCTGGCTCTTGCTTCTGTAAAGTTATTGCACTTCTGTGCTGCTCTCCTGTCCTCACACCTAAGAGCTGGGGGCAGAAACAGGAACAGCTCCCCCAGTATGGCAGCTGGGGAGGAGGAGCCTGGCCCTGACCCCTCTTTCCAACACTCATTCTTTTCTAGCTGGAGGCTCTGGGATCCACAGGCCACTGGACAAGAAGCCAGCCTTTGGTGCAGAGTACAGGTCCAAGGTGAGCGCCCAAGAGGTGGCAAGGTTTTGAGGAGAGATGTCTTGGCTCTGCTGGGGCAGGATTTCTGCTGGTCTTGGGGGCAAGGAAGTGCTGGGGGGCATCTGTGCTCCAAAAGGAGTTGCCCAATGCTCAGTACTCATTAATATTTCCAACCTGCCTGGCAGTTCCTGCTCACCACTCACACCATGTGCTTGGTGCTGTGGCATCGCTTGAGTGGGAGATCAGCCCTGGGAGCCACATGCTCAGCTGGCACCCCATTGCAGCGTAGCCTTTGATGTGACTGTGTACCAGGGCTGTCCAGAATGGAACACTCACATCTCCCTTTGTGCTGCATCTCATCCAATGTTGGTATCTCCTACAGAAAGGCAAAGGTGATGTGAAGAAGAAGGGCCAGCTCGACCCCTATGCCTACATCCCCCTGAACAGAGCTAAACTCAACAAAAGGTGGGACTGAGCAGGAAGGGCATGGGGTAGGGAATGGGGGATGTCCTGGGTCTGATCCTGCTCATTGTTGTTACCATTTTTCATGGCCTGAGGGCTCCCTTCCCACCTCCATATTGCTCATTGCAGCCACTTTGCACAGGCCTTTTTTTGCACAGGCACTTTGTGCAGGGGCTGTGCCCTGTACCCACGCTAACCTGTCTGCTTGCTCCTCCCTCCCTCCAGGAAGCAGGCAAAAATGCAAGGCCAGTTCAAGGGCCTGATGAAGGGTGCCCAGCGTGGGGCCAAGGCTGGCCGCAAGAACCGGCTGAAGGACCGTCGCCCTTGAAGAGCTGTGGATGCTCTGTGCACCTGCCTGAGGACTGGTGATAACCTGAGGTGGAGAGAGAGGCACTGGGGGACAGGGACTTTGTGAGGGCAGGCTCCCTAGGAAGCTACCCCTGTGGACTCCTGGCCCAAGCCCTGTCCTCCTGTGCCTAAAAGAAGGTGATGTAAGGTGACTGCTGCAGGTGTGTGTGTGTGTGTGTGTGTGAGAAAGTAAATAACATGTAATGAGCTCTGTATTGACAAACATCTCCTGTTAATATTCAGCCTGGACTCCTCCTTTCTTTCCTGCAAACACCTCACACAGCACATCCCCTGCAGTGCAGCAGGTCCTGGGATGGAGGACCTGGAGCAGGAGCCCTCTGTGGTGTCTGTCCTGTGGCTGTCACTGGTTCTGCATCTGCTTTGCCCATCCCTTACTGCAAGGCAGAAAAGATTTTGTTGCAATGTTTTTTTCTGGCTGAAAAACTGCTGCTGCTAACCTCACTGTCTGGGCTTTTCTCTTACCTGGGAGAGCTGAGATGGAGCCTTTTCTCTGCTCTGACCACATCCCAGCAGCACAGGTAATTCTGGATCTTTAGCTGCCCACATTTGGATGAGCAGCTGTTTTCACTCAGTTCTTTCTGCTCTGAGCCCAAAAGATGGTGTTTGGCCAAAGCATGCTGAAGAAAAGAGTGGAGCTGAGGGTAGCAAATAGAGGATACAGGTCCCATGGCTCACAATGCAAAGAGCATGTATTTGTGAACATATCTTTCTTCCTCTTTTGTATTAAAAAGCCTTTAGTCCTTTGTCATTTCCTATCATGGTAGCTTACATGCTGGAATTGCAACGCTTTTCAGTCTCCTAATAAGCTAAAGGGATTGTGCTTGTTCAGCCTCTTACTGTGGGCTGCTTTCTGTAGGCTGCAAATCCAGTTTGTGGCTCTCTGCTTCTTTTTGTTTGGTTGTTTTTGTTTTTTTTTTTTTTCAAAGTCTCTTTAAAAGCTGAGGAGCTGTTGCACTGGTATTGCTACACCTTGGCTGGAGAACTATCCCTATCCTGCACTGCCCAGGGTCTCTCTTGGACCCTTGGACCACTGAGTAGCCCAAGTGCTGCTGCTCTTATCCTGCCAGAAGGCAGCTTGCAGCCTTGGCTTACAGGACAGGCAGCTCCAGCAGAACTTCCTGTCCATGTTCAGCCAGTAGGAACCATGTGGCAGCAGCTAAAGCCCCATTGCCCTGATACCCTTCATCTCCTAAGGGCGGGACAGTGAGAAAATGTGCGATCGCTTTCCAAGCTAGCCAACACCTGTAACCAGCATCTGTGAACCCATCAGAGCTATCTTTCTGGTTTTTTGGTTTTTTTTTTTTTTTTTTTCTGCTTGGAGATGAGGCCTGGAGAAGGTTGTTGCTAATTCATTTAAAAGCTCCAGATTACTCACTGCATTGTTCTTCATTTGCGTGTTGTTGCTTAAATTAGTGCATCCCTGCGTGGAGCAGAAGATTTTTATTAGCACAGAGGATGGTGTTGCCTGAGCCGGTGTCCAGAGAACAGATTCTTCCACAACATCTTGTTAATCAGCTAATTAATCATGTAACGCAATAGAAACCCTTGGACGGGAGACGTCATCGTGTCCAGGGAGGTTGGCTCCAAGTCAAGCAGCTCCCCACCAGCAGCTGTCCCTGGCTTCTGGGTCCCACAGAGCCCTGCTGTGGGGCAGGGTAAGGGGTGATGCGAGGTCCTGACTCCCGCGGATGCCAGCCGCCGCTATTTTGCAGTTACCTTCGGGCTGTCCTTTACCTGACCTCCCAGTTCTCTGCACCTGCCCTGAGATGCAGAGAAGCCCAGAACAGGACACCGGAGGGAGGCTCTGCTTTCAGTGCTCAGCATCTCTGGGGCTCCTCGCTGGTGTGGAGCAGCCGGCGGGGGCTGCGGGTGGTCACACAGCCAGGCGCGGGGCTGGGAAAGCCCTCGTGGGGGCGGTAGCAGAGCCTCGGTGCGATGATTGGCGGGAGATAATGAGGTGCGGGGCTTAGGATGCCAAGGGACCGCTCCGGCCGAAATCCAGTCAGTTACAGAAACTGCCAGGTTGATTTCCAGCCTGCTCAGCGTTCTGACCTACGCTTCTGCGTGCAGTATCTAAAAAGTCTTCTCCCCTTGGTCGTTTCCTGAGCGTTGGGTGCAAGCCCCCCGTGTAGAAAGCTTTCAGCGGCGCTGGGGCCGATGGCAAGGCGGCAGTCTCGGTGCCCTCCTCCTTTCCGAACCCGTGCCCGGAACCGCGAGGAGCCCGCGGTCCCAGGCCCTGACCCGAGGCTCAGCGCGGCCGTTCCCGCCTACAACTCCCATCGTGCACCGCGCGCGGGGAGGTGTGTGTCCGTTTCGCTACGCGCGGATCGTCCGTTGTCCGTTCGAACCGACCAATGGTAGAGAGGCGGTAGGGCCTCCAGCCAATAGTGACGGGCAAACCGGGAGGGGCGGGACCGCGGGGTGGCGCGGAGGGCCAATGGGGAGGCGGGGCGGCAGGTATGAGATGGCGGCGGGAGCGCCGGTGGTCGGTGCGCGGCGGGGCGGCAGGTAGGAGCGGGGCGCCGCCCGGGACGCGGAGCGCGTTGTCGCGTGGTGCGGCAGAGGCGTGGAGCCGGGGTTCGGCGTGCCCGGGCCTGAGCGGCGCCGAGCGGCGGCGGGGAGTGCAGCCCAGCCCGCAGTGCCGCATTGCGGGCCGCCCTCGGCGCGGTGTGCCGCAGCGCTCGGTTCCGGAGGAGAAGCAGCTGTAATTGCGATGAGCTTCTTCCAGGCTCTTTTTCCCCAGCTGCCGGTAGCGCAGCGCACGATAAGCTGCTCCGATAACCGCCTGCCGGCTGGCTCGGCGGAACTTGGTGCGTTCGCTCTCGGCCGGTAACGTTCTGACACCCCGAGCCTGGTGCGGAGCGGTGGTTCGGAGGCAGGAGCCGCTGCCTCGGGCCAGCCCTCCCTGCCCGGCTCCTCCCCGCAGCCCTCCACCGCTGGGTGCTGTGACGTCCTGCTCGCCCGGAGCCCACGGCGCCTCCCTGCCCCCCACTGCCCCCCTCTGCCCCCCGCGCTGCCACGGGATCTCGCGGATAAGCCGCGGCTCCGGTACGCTGCGTGCGCGGCGAGCGGCTCCGCTCGGTGGAAATGAAGCAGAACAGTCATGGAATCGCAGAACGGTTGGGTTGGAAGGGACCTCAAAGGTCATCCGGTTCCAACCCTCTGCTGCAGGCACGGGTGCCGGCCGCTACAACCGCTAGGTCCGGGCCGCATCCAAGCTGGCCTTGACTACCGGCAGGATGGGGCACCCGCAGCTTGTCGCACAGCGTGCTTTGGCTGCTGGGAAGCGGCTGTCCCGGTCCCGCTGCCCCGGTCCCATCGCTGCTGCACCGGGGCTCCCAGCCCCGCTCTTTGTGCACAGCCCCACACCGCCACCCCTGCACGCGAGCTGCATTTTCTCTCATTCTCTGTCTGCAGTGTGTGCTGATTATTTTCCGTGTCCTTCCTCGCCCTCCTTTTTAATAGTGTCTCCAGAAAAGCTGGCAAGTTCAGTTCTATCAGTCACGCTGACTGATAGCGCTGCCTCTACCCTTGGGATTCCTCCTCCTTTCTGTCCCTCCAGCATTCATTTCGGCGTCAGCTCGCAGCCCTCTGAAGGCAGGGGATTGCCTTTGTTCTGTGTTTGTACAGCACGGAGCACAGCGGAGTCCCCAGCTGTGACTGAGGTTCCCAATGCCACAGTGATAAAAGTGAATAGAGCAGTAATGAGGGGAGGCAGCTGCTGCCATCTAAAAGGTTTCATTTTGGTGCTGGTTTCTGTGAAATTACGATTGGATCTAAGGCAGCTCCTTTACAGCTGCTTTGTATAAAGGTTTACATTAAAGTAAATATATTTACCAACTTTGCGTTGCACTAAAAGTCATGAAAATTGCAGCGGCATTATTTATTTACATTGCGTTAAGGCGCATGTATGAACCTGCAAATCCTTAATACTGAAGTACCGGGTTTCTGGCAGTAGCTGTGTTCCTGAGGGCTTACAGAGAGTCAGACAGGATCTGGAGATATCCCATGCTGCAGAATCAGGCCGAACAGCAGTGCTGACATAGGATGGGGCTTCGCAAGCAGCTCTGCAGTGAGTGTGCAGCCCCAAGGTGCCTTTCAGTCCTCCTCCCTTAGCACCAGAAGGCGTCTGGGTGCTGTGATGTGCTGCAGGCTGACTGAAGTGCGGCTTTGTTGACTTTACAGCATTACCAGTGGATTTTAGGAAGAACACCGTAAAAGAATTCTCTGGGGTCTAAGTTGGAACATTTCACTTGAAATGCAAAATTCTCAATGCCTCAAGCTGCCTTGCAAGCAGTCTGGTTTGCCATCAGTAATGTTTTCCATTTTCAGTTTGTTCCAAGCCTGCTTTCCCTCTCTTGCAGCCCTTTATCATCCCGGATAGGTCTGTCTCTAGGTTTGCATCGCACATGTGCAGTTGATGTGACTGAGGTCTGCTCAGGTCTTTTGCTGAGACAGAATTTGAATTCATAGATGGTAGCACGAATTTGGATATCCAGTTTATCCAATGCCCAAAAGATGGCCGAGCGCTGCATTAGTTCCAGGTTGTCCAGCACAGGCTGCTATCACATAATAGCAGCTTTGTTCCCCAGTTCCCTGCTGTTTAAATTGTATATTATTATCTGATTCCCATAGCCAAAAGGCTGAATCACTCCATGTCATCTGTTTAGCTGTGAAGAAAGCAAAGCAACAATTAAAAAAGGCAGTTTTTATTACGGCTCACTAGGACGAAGCCTAGAAACAGTGGTCAAGGCTTGGCACTCACTGTGCTATGCGCTCTGCGCTCATCACAAAAGGACTCTCTTTGCCCTTAAAGACCTCATGAGTATAACCCTCGGCAAAAATCGCTGCGTGTTTTTCTTGACATTTTTCAGAGGCAAATCAGTCACCCTATAGGGAGTTACTGTGCTAAATCTGAGGGCTGAATGTGATCTTTGTGATGCTGTCTTACAAGAATGTCGGTCCCAAGTACAGTCCTCAAAGCAACCTTAGCAGTGAAGTCACTTCTCGTGTCTCTGCAGCCCATTCCCACCAGACTTCTTTTAATTTTATTTTATTTTTTTATCTAGGAAATAATTTGTCTTCTAGTCGCTTTGTACTTAAAATGATATCACATCATTCCGCTCTGGTCCTTTCATCTCTTAGCAAAATATGGGATGGCTCCTATCTGGCTCTGGAATACTGCCTTCAGACGCCCTCATTAATTGATTCCTTGCTCTGGCACAGCACAGGGACGATGCTCCTTCTCTCTCCCCAGGGAAACGCGAGCCTGGGCGCATCCATCCCATCTTCCTTTGTGCTTAGCCAGGCACAGAATCCCTGTGTTTTGTGTTCCCCAGCAGTGTCTGCTTATCGCTCTGTGCTCAATGCTAGCTGCTTGCCTGGCTGTTCCTCAGTCGAAAGATTTTGTTATTATACGGGGAGATTTTCTTCCATTATCTGCCTTATTTTCAAAAGCTCTTTAATCCTTTTTCTCCTGCCTGGTAAGACTCGCCTGCTGCAGTGTGGCTGAGGCATGAGCTTTGCCGCGACAGCATCCCAAGTGCACAAAGTGATGCCGGGCTGCATTCTGCCCGCTGAATGAGGCACATCGGGCTCCCCTGAAATCTGCAGCTTCCAGCTCTTCCACTTTCCCAGCTAGAAAAACGCAGCTCGTTTCTTGCCCCAGAGGTGCCTCATCCTTCTTTCTCGGCTTATTTGTGTTCTTCTTATGCTCTATTTCATGCTGCTGGAATCTGCTTCTTCCTTCGCGTGTATGGACTTGCATCTACTACAGATATTTGAATTGTTCTGAAGCAGGCAGGTCTCACTCACCAGAACACAACTTGCTTCCACGTGCACTAATTTCCTGCTCACGCCCCAGGTGCAGTCACCAGGTTGTGCCGGTTAAAATCTTACTTTTGTCCTCATTTCCAAGGCATTTCCCCCGTTTGGATCTAGTTACCTTAGGGATTAATTGATCCATCATGATTTTGACCTCCTGCACCATCCACTCCCCATGAAATGATGGGGCTGTCATGCCTGAAGCAAGAACGCTGTGTGTGACAGACAGCTTTCTTTGTGGCTTGGCTGGGATCACAGGCTTTGCTCCTGAAAGATACCAGAATGGCACGAAGCTCAGCACAATATAGGACTGATTTTTTTTTAATCTGCTGTCTTAATCACAACCCTATTAGTACAAGGTTTTATTATTCATTGGGATTTGACTTTATTCATGGGATCAGAGAGGAAGCCATTCGGTCCTTTATTGCATTGTCTTTTGACGTGTCATAAAGCAATCTGAGATCGCAGCGTATAAGAATATGACTCTAATTGCAAGTAAGGAAAAAACCAGCAATAAACTAACTAAATGTTTGTCTCCCCTTTGCTGCTGCTACATAAAGTGGGTGTACGCAAAGCAATCCATCTTCCTTTTTTAACGGGAAAGCGGCAGATGGGGCACATGGCTTTTTCTGAAGGTTATAGCGTGTGCAGCAGTGGGGATTGGCAGGGCTATTGTGTGTGAAGCCAGTGGGGGCTTTCTCTTTGCTCAGAAATAGGGGTTAGCCTCCCATTTCCATTTTGATTAGCAATAACGATACAAAGGCAAATTTTCAGCACTGGGAAGAGCTGCTAAGAAAGTGACCTCGGAGCTGAGCGGCTCGTTGAAGGGCCGTGCCGCTATCAGAGCGCACAGGGCTGCTTCCAGCTGCCGGGAGGGGATCCGGAGGGACGTGGAATGGGGAGCCTGGAGCGGAGGCACAGCAGCTGTGGCAATGAGCAGTGCTCTTCCAGCTCATGGAGTCGAGCATGGCTCCTGGGCTGCGTGGCGCGGGGACTTGGTGGCTGTCCCACCGGCACAGTGACATCGGTTGTGCTTGGATGCTGTTGGGAATGCGTTTGCATGGCTTTCCTCATGGCAAACACAGGGTAGATTTGGGGTTGTTTTGTGGGTTCCTCTTAGATACAGGTGGAGAGCACTTAATACCACGCTACTCCTAATTCAAAACCCCGGTTTCTATGTAGGAGTTATTTGCCGTTAAACTCCAGCTACGCAGCCTTTGGCAAGAGACATGAATCAATTTGTCCAGCTTTTCTTTTCTGTTTTGTCTCTGTGTGAAGGCTGATGCCCAGTGTGTGCCAAGGGGGCCTTTCAGCCCCAATAATGCGCCCTTGTGTCTCGTAGCATGCGTGGGATTTGCATAGGCTGTGCTGGGACAGGCAGGTTTCTTTTGTTGCTGGAAACAAGGAGCAAGTTCTTTCCCCTGTCTCTGCTTCCTAATGCCTCTCCAAAAGCTCTCAGCACTCATGTAAGAAATTTAATTTTTTTCTATTTATTTTTGCATTAAATGTTGTTGAACTTGATGCAGCTCTAATACCGTCTGTGCGGCAGACTCACGTCAGTCAGTTCTAGCTGACAAAATTGTTTAATTTCCTTTCTCTGAATCTAGATATCTGATTGTCAGAGAGAGCAGATAATCTGTGATGCTTGATGTAACTGCTGCAAAGTATTTGCATATCTTCTCTGTGGGGAAACAAAACTGCTAGTGAGTGAATAACAGCGCACGGATCATTGCAGGCAGGGTCACTGGGCCCATACACTCACTATTAACCCTTCTCAGGATCTGTATTGCCACAGAATGAGTTGTCATGGGTTTCAGGCAAAGGGCTTGCTCCGCATTATGGGCAGAGCTGGCACTTGCTCGCGCATTGCAGCCCTGCGTGATGAAATGCGAATGTGATCAGGTCGATGGGTAGTTGCTTTTTGGCAGCGGATATTGAGTTGTCGCGTCTCAGTCTTGATTTATGACAGGTAACAAACTACCAAAAAACGTACTGGGAAGTACTCAGGGAAATATGGCCCCCATTAGGAGCCAGCAGCGTGCTCTCCAGGCCACTGAGCAACGCAGCTGGGAACCTTTAAGAGCTTTCTGAAATTTTCGCTGGCCTGGCAGATTGCCCTATGTCTGCCTCGCAGATCTTCCTCCTTGCATCCCCTTGAAGGAGCCTGACATCCACAGGGAGCAGTGCAAGGAGACAGGGCTTTGTGGGGGTTCTCACGGTGCAAGTGTTGCTGAGTTCCTGGTTCCCTGCGACTGCAGCGAGCACCCTGCTCCCTGTGCAGCCCATCCCAGCCTTCTTCCTGCTCTGATCTCTCCCTGGAAATCACACCAAGACGGTCTTCCAGGTCTCAGCCATACAGCAACCACTGGATAACTGTTAGGGCCAGAGGGCTACGGGTGCCTTCCCTTATGGAGGCTTGTGCAGAGCAGTGAGCCCAGCTGTGGTCACAGCACAGTGCCATGGGCTCTGTTGAGGAGGCTCTGGTCTTTGGGGCAGCGTGCTTTGCAGCAGGAACCTCTAGGACTGATGTGATCCCTGCTGTATGCACTCATCATTCCTGTTACCTGTGTGCTTAGCAGCAGCTGTAGGAAAACGTTCAGCGGGAGCTCACAGCTGAGGGGGAATATTGAAACAGAGGGAAGTGTTGTACGGGAGCTCAAGAATGATTAAAGGGCTGGAAAATGTCACGCAGTGAAAGCAGTCAGTGTGTGTGAGCTGGGTGGGTAGGCAGCCTCCGCCCAGAGCCATGGAACAACTGGCACACCAACTTGCATGGTTGGACTCGTGCTTTACAGCACAGTATGATACTGCAATGGCTTGTGACTGCAGATGAATGACACTAATTCTCTGTTTTAGGTAAAAGAGGGGCCCTGGCCTGTGGGCCTGACTTCAGAATGTGTGAGTTTTTGAGAAAGAAGTGGGAAGACAGTAATGAAAGACCTAGAGGTAGATGGAAACTGGGATAAGCTTTATTATGAACATGATTAAGTGTGCTGATTAAACTGTGATCTCTTTGATAACTGTTTCTTTCTAGACGTGGGAAATGTAATTTATCTAACCTGTGCTAGGGCTATGTATGTTATCTGTAACCTTCACTAGAGCTGTGTCCCACATGCATCCTTTTCCCATGTGGCTTTCATGCCATGTGAAAAGCTATCCAACTGCAAAAAGTCAGTGTCAGTAGAGAACTGGGTGGTCAGATGAAGGACAGCCTGAAGAAAAGGCAAGACCTGGGGGAGCCAAAAAGAGATGTACCAGAAGAAAGGCTGCCAAGAGTTCCTCAAGAATTGATCTTGAGCGGCTTGTGCTTATCCTGATAGGTTCACACTCACTCCAGATTCAGAGCTGGGCAGTTACTGTAGGTGGCAGAGAGCAGTAACCAAAGAGCTGGCAGCTTGATGATGGAACAGAGATGAGAACTGATGAGTACAAGCTGTCCATAAAAATATTTTGATTGGGATTTAAACTTTCAGGCCACTAGGAGAGAATTTCTCAGAAGGAAAGAAGACAGGACCAAACTTATTTATGACTCAGTGGTAAGTTACTGTAAAATATTGGATGTCGTAGCTGCCTGAGCAAGGATAATGTGGATGCAGTGACAGTTTCTTTAGCTGGGTGTTGTCGTGTATTGCATATTTTACCATCGCATTCTGGAGTGTGCAAGCCATGGTCTGGGTTGTGTAAACAGTCCAGAAATGTTTTTGCTCCAAAGGTAAATGTATCTGTGCTGTGCTGAGTGCCCACCACCAAAGGCCAATAGTGCTGTCTGCGTAGACTGGAGGCTCCTGTGTCAGCAGATGTCTCCTTTGGGGCACACCAGCTGGCTGTAAAAAAGCAATGAGAAGTTACTTTATTTTTTTCTCTCTCCTTTTTTTTTCCAGTGACGCCATCTGCAATCTTGTCATCTGCAATGACTCCTCCCTTCGCAGTCAGCCCATTATCTTCAATCCTGACTTCTTTGTGGAAAAGCTGCGCCATGAAAAACCAGAGGTGTTCACGGAGCTGGTTGTCAGCAACATCACCAGGCTCATCGACCTGCCTGGGGCTGAGCTGGCCCAGCTCATGGGAGAGGAGGACCCAAAGCTGCCTGGAGCAAACAGCACAGCCTCTGGGTTTTTTCGTTCCCTGATGTCTTTGAAACGCAAGGGTGAGAATAGGTTCTTAAAATATGTGCCAAGTTTGGCCTTTGCATGCAGCATGCTTGATTTTGTCCATGGTAGTTCATGCTCTGTTTTCCTTAGCTTGTTAGATTTCTTCTCTAGTGATGGAGCATTAATAAAGACTGTAAACATCAGGCTCTGTGAAGAACAGTAATTCCCAGGTTTTACAGGCCACTGATTTCACTCAGTGCCCACTTTCTCCTCCAGTTTCTATACCAGCTATCCCGAAGGCCTTCTCATACAGATCTGTGAGCTGCACAGACAGGTAGGTGTCTCACATCCAAACACTAGGGCAGCTCTGATCCTTGTCCTGGTCCCAGTGACAAAGCTCTGCTGATTCATTACTTGAGATCAGAGGTTCAGCCTGGGGAAATCATGTCTTCTGAGGCAAGCACTCAGCTGGAGCTTTCTTCTGGAGTTATGAAACAGTGGTCTCTGCCTGCTCCTCAGAAGTCTGAGCTTTGCTTTTTTGCACAGATGTGTTCAGATCCTCTCCTCTTTGCTGGCTCACAGTACCACTCCGTTTTGTTATATCTTGACAGGTGTTCTATGTGCCTTCTCCCACCTCTGCCCACACTCGAGGGGATACTGATTCTCCTTTAGAAGTTCAGTGAAACGCTGTCTCTCATCCAGACAAACTACCTCCATCTGGGCATCTCTCGCATTCTTCTGTCTGCCATGGTTTACTAGCTAGACCAGCTGTCTGCTGGCAGAGAAGCTGTGGGTAGCTGCCTCCAAATGCTGGCAGCCTGGAGCTGAACACTTCTAATTCCTTTGAGCAATTCTGTTCTTGGGAGCATCTCTGAAAAGGCAGATATCAGTACGCCTGAGTACGGCTTCTTTCTGTCTTCAACCTTAATATAAAGGTAATGTAAGCTTTCACCTTGTTTTATAAGGACACTGCTTGGGCTGATTTTTCCGGTGCTGAATCTTGCCCTCCATTTCTGGTTCCAGTGGCAAAGCCAGCAGATGTGCTCCCCCTGGGCTGGACTGCACTGCAGGGGAAAATCAAGTACTGCAAATCAAGTACTTCAGATCCTTAATTGAGAATTAGCCTATTGCTGTGATTTACCCTGCTGCTCCATAATAGCAGCTCTTCACACTGCCCCCAGACAGCAGTTACACTGTGCTCATGCCTGTGCTGCTCCTGCCTCTGCTTCAGGAGAGCAGCAGGACAGCTTACATTCAGGCACTCGTTATTTGGCAAACAGGAGCAAGTGAGTAACTGAGTTTAAACATTTTTCTTATCGCGTATGGAAACTTCCCTGTTCTTGTCAAAACCTTCTAGCGGGGGTTTGTGAATCTTCTCTAGCTCTTTTTTAACTGATCCATACTCTGCTGGAGCACCGCTGTTACCTACTTTCAGACCTGATGCCTCCCTTCCAGCTCCGCTCCTTCCCCCATTCAGTGTTTCCATGGCCATGTGTCTCACTGCAGCTACAGTTAGCAGATGTTTCCAAGTCTGCTGGCTCTGCTCCCAGGCTGCAATGGCAGTGTCTCCCTGCATTGACAGGCACTGTCTGTGAACTCCTTGGCCAAACTCAGAGAAAAAAGGGAGTTTGTGCTTACAGAGAAAATCAATTTCAAGTATTGTCTGTTTCATCTTTGAGCCATCATTTGTTTTTCTTCGTGTTACAGACCAGCTAGAACAAGCAGGTTTTATTTCTTCAAAGCCAGAGGCCAAGAACCATACTACTCTGAGCTGATCAAACTGCAAATACTGCAACTTCTCTGGGCATTGGGAAACTCAATCTCATGCTGCTGCTTAGTTTCAGAAGTCATCGCACCAGAACATCTAAGCCTTTGTAACTCAGCATCCATTCTCCAAACACTTCTTTCAAGTTTCTTTGAGAATCAAATTCTCATTCAGATATCAGCTTCTGACTTCAAAAGTAAATCGAATCTGTCAGGCATGTCTCAAGATGATGTATTTTCCTCTTATTTTCCTGGCCACTACTGATTCTATCTGTTGAATGTCTAATGAGTTTAGTTTTTCTTCAAGGACAAGAATCTTTTGCCAATCACTCTCTCCCTTTGCTCTCAGGCCTTTCAAATCTTACGTGCGGATCAAGAGGTCACATTGTCCTCCTTTCTCCTGCAAGGCTGAAGCATATGCTTTATCAGAGGGAGGTCAGAAAGTCCTTGATTTAACAGGAGGCTGGAGTTCCTGGTGGCTTACCATTTCTGAAGTCCTGGAAGAAAGTGAAACATTCTTCAGGCGGAATAAATTTAGCTGTGCAGGAAGGCTGCTAGAGAAGTGCACAGTGTTAGCCAGATCTTCCCCACATGCTGTGAACATCAACACCACAGAACAGTAAGATCTGTAATGGAGAAGACCAAAAGGTAGTAAAACCACAGTGGGGAAAAAAGACGTAAGACAAAGCTTGTGGAGGGAGATAACTTTTGTGTGACCAACTGATGCATTGCTTTTCTCACTTGGTATCATGCCTTCTCTTCTACTAGCATGTGTTCCCCTCTCCTGTAATCTGGCAGCTACACCTCCTCCTGATCTGCTCCATGTCAATCCACAGTAAGAATTAACTTGGGCATTTCTTCCCAGGTGTGCAGCGTGCTGTTGTAGCAGTTTGGGCTGTTGCATCTATCTTTCCCACTCTGCTATTCCCATAGGGTTCAAACTTACAGATGATATGCCCTTTAAAACTGAAGCATCTGTTCTGGTGTTGTTTCTTTTCAGGAGCTAGAGAATGTTTGCCTTAGCTGATAAAAACTGTAATTAAGCTGAGGTAAGAAGCAGGATGATGAAGCTCTTGTAAGTACAGCATGGTGAGAGGAAGTGACTTATTTGGGAGTGCTTGTGAGATAATATCTGCATGCGTGCGTGAGGGGTCCCTGTGACTTCCACTCATAGTATTTTGGGGCACTGTTTTTGCATTCTGAGATGCTGTTCTGAGGGGCCTCTCTGTGACTGTTGTGCTCTGAAATGCTTGAACACGTTATCTTTTGTTCTGCAGAGAAAGGAGTGGTGTTTGGCTCCCCACTGACAGAAGAAGGCATCGCACAGGTCTCCCAGTTAATTGAGTATCTGCACAAAAGTAAGTGTTTCTATCTTTTTCCTCCTATTCCCAAGGTTATCTGTGTGGCCTGCCCCAGATCTCTGTGCAGGCAGGGGGGAAAGTAGAGTTCTCCATCAGCAGGATTTGGGGTCAGAACTAGGTGATTGTTCCCCAGGATTGCCTGTTCCATGAGTTGATCTCTTTGCCCTGTGCACATACTCTGTTTGCTTATGGGAGTCAACTTGAAGTCATGGCTTTGAATGCAGCTCACTGAGGTTTGCTGTCAAGCTCTGCAAAGAGTACTGCTTTAGTAAGAAAATGGGAATCAACCTCTGAATAATTGGTGACCTTTTTTTTTTTTTCTCCCTCCATTGAACAGATCTACGAGCAGAAGGTTTGTTTCGGGTGCCAGGCAACAGCATCAGGCAACAGATCCTAAAGGATGCTCTGAACAGTGGTACAGATATTGACCTGGACTCTGGGGAGTTTCATTCCAATGATGTGGCTACCTTGCTTAAGATGTTCCTGGGTGAATTACCAGAGCCCCTGCTGACACACAAGCACTTCCATGCCCACCTCAAAATTGCAGGTGAGTAAACAAGAGGCAGCGATGAATAGAGGGAATGGAGCCAGCCTCCTATAAAGCTGGTAATGCTTTAGAGCTGCGCACTAGGCTGTGGGAGATCCTAAAGTACAAACCCTAAATGTATGGTAAGGAGGAGTCTTCTTGCCATTTCCACCTAATGGTGGAAAGACTGGTGCTGAATAACCTAAGGAATTGGGCCAGGTCTGCCCGGCCTAGTTACTCTCTCCAGCACAAGAGAGGAGTCTGCGCTGGTAACCTAGGTCTACATCTGTTTTAAGCCTGGGCTCTCCTGAGCTAGGCAATGGCTTATATGTTCTTAAAGACCATTACTGAACTAACTCACCTTGCCTTCAATCCATCAAAACTCTTAGCAACTGTGTTGTTGTATGGGAGAAGTACTACAGCTTAACACATCAGGTGGGGAGGCTTGGGGGAAGGAGATGGAGGGTCAGGAGCTCTGCAGGACTTTGGAGGAGGAAAGAGGCAGCAATAGGCCTGCTGTCAGAGAGGCAGCGCATGTCCTTCACATTCAGCCCTGTGATTTGGCAGACTTGATGCTGTTTGATGAGAAGGGGAATAAGACCAGCACTCCAGACAAAGAGCGCCAAATTGAAGCCCTCCAGCTGCTGTTCCTGATCCTCCCTGCGCCCAACCGCAGCCTGCTCAAACTGCTGCTGGATTTGCTCTACCAGACCGCCAAGAAGCAGGACAAGAACAAGATGTCTGCCCACAATCTCGCCCTCATGTTTGCACCCCACATCCTATGGCCCAGAAACGTGAGTAACCTCAGTATCTGCTGGTGGGATATTGCTAGGTTGAAAGCAGAACCCCAGTAAGCTTGCAGGGGAAGAACCCGTATGGGAAGACTGTGCTGATACAACCAATTATTTGAGAGGCTGGAGGCTGGTGGTGATATGGAGCTGTCTGGCTGGATTCAGTCTTTGTGTTCAGCCCAAGCCCACTCTAAGTTTCATTTGCAATTCCTACTTCCCTTCTAACAGCTGTGCCTTTGTGTCCTCTTGCCAGGTGACAGCAAATGACCTGCAAGAGAATATCACAAAGCTAAACAACGGAGTGACCTTCATGATCAAACACTCGCAGAAACTCTTCAAGGTGACCGTGCTTTGGGGTCTTGCCCTCCCTGCCCTTTCTGTGGGAGTCTAAATGCCCTTTACCCACACAGGTCCCAAGTGGCAGGGGTATATTCCGGGGGCTCTCTTCTGGATTGAGAGCATGATTTCTGCAAGAAGCTGTTCCCTTATTGAGAGGAAGTCTTTGCTGGGCGTGCAGCCCAGGGAGAGGAAGACAGCCTGGAGGTGGCCTTTGCGCCTCAGCAGGTCGGAAGCACGGTGCAGTGTAATACCACCCTCTGCTGGACACCCAGCACCTGATTCCTGGCTGGGAAACCTGTTTCCTTGGGGCAGTTGGTGACCAGGCTTCCCCTCAGTGCTGGAAAATGGAGGGGTTTGGCCCGGGTGAGCGCCGCCAGGAGCTGCATCCTCAATACATCTTCTCTGCAAGTGGCACCTGGCCATTGCTGTTATAGGCAAAGTCTGCAGTCTTGGACATCTCTCTCTAGCTCAGAATAGGATGCTGTGGTAGGACAGGAGAATCTATAGGTTTCTTCAAGGAAGTGTTTCTGCAGCAGGCTGTCTCTTGACTTCCCAGGACCTTACAGGTCACTCTAGGCATCCGCCCTCTGCAAAAAGAGCTCCCTTTCTGCCTTGTTTGTCAGACCCCTGTATGGCCAGCTCAGAGCTGGAGGAATTGCTTGGACATAACTTCTGTGGAACCTAGCTCTTATTTTGTTTTCTCCTAGTGTTGGCAGCATGCATCAAATGGAAACTCTGAGCAGGGATTCCACTGAGGACATGAAGTCCCACTGTATTTTTCTGTCCTAAACAGCAGATTTTCTTGATGGAAAAGGCTTGTTTGCATGGTTGAAAAGTGGCTCCTGGTGCAGCCGCCCTTGCCCCAGGGTCAAGCATATTATTCATATGTTTTCTCTGTCCATCATCACAGGCCCCACCTTATATCAGGGAGTGTGCCAGGCTGCATTACCTGGGATCCAGAGCCCACGCATCGAAGGTAAGACCAGCAATTGTGGTGCCTGCCCTCCAAGGGCAGAGGCCATGGTACTGTGAAGGGACCTTTGTGAGTGAAAGAAGCTGAAAACAAATGAAACCATGAAAGAGGATCTGATAGAGAGCAGGACTGAGGGAACCATATGGTGTGGTAGTGCAGGCAACTGCATTAGGGAAATTGGGCAGAGTTGAAGCATCTGTTAATCAAAAGCCCAGGGAAAACTACCAGCTCCTCTTTAGCAGCAAACCCGTTCTCTGTGCCCAGTACATGCAGCACCTGCTCCTTCATGGAGTCTTGCCTTCCAAACAGACACATCTGCTGCCATGCCCAGGCTGCTTGGTAGAGGGACTGGGACAAAGACTTCTTTCTGCCACTGGGGAAAGATTTGTCTGCTTCTCTCTAGCAAATGCTTCTCTGCCTTGTAGCTGCAGAAGAAGGCAGATGCTTTGCAAGGAGCCTCACTGACCCTTCTCAAACCTGGAAGGGCTTTTGCAGCTGGCATCCAGGAAGGGAGGGAAGAACCAGTGGGGGTCACCTTTGAATTGCTATCACCTGTTCCTGGCACAGGGCCTGCTGGTGCAGTGCTGCTGCAGAGGGGTAGGGAAAACAGCCTTGTGCATTCACTGGGGTGAGGCAGCTCACGAGACTTCCCAGCCTGACTCAGATGGGTGGCTCACTTGGATTAAAGCATGGGAAACGATTACTGTCTCCGCTTTCCCAGGATGACCTGGATTTGCTAACATCTCCTGGTTCCAAGGAACTGCAACCCCTCAAGTCTCAGAAGCGAAGCCGTCTGGACTCCTGCCATCAGGAGGAGACCCAGCAGCGCACAGAGGAGGCACTGAGGGAGCTCTTTCGCCATGTACACAATATGCCTGACTCTGCAAAGAAGAAGAAGCTCATCCGGCAGGTAGTGTGGGAAGGAAAGATCTCTTTGGGGTGCATTTGTCAGCACAGTTCTGGGCACAGGGCTAAAGGCAAGGCCCATCTGAGAGCTGCCCCTAGTTCTTGGCTGGCTGAGGAGCATGGGCTCTGGGCTTTGTAAGAGGCTGGGTGGAGGCAGGGGAGGAGGTAGCCTGTCAGTGAAGCTTGCTGCACCAATCTGTGCTTTGAGCTGTTTTCTGAGCCAGAAATTTGCCAGACGGCAGTTTCCCAGTCCTGATTATGACTTTATTGATCTTTCTGCCTCAGGAAGGGAAAAGTTCCTTCCTCTTTTGCTGCAGGGTCTGGGACAAACTGGTCTCTTTTAGTCTGGTGAGCATTCCAGCCAACCTGCTGCTCCAGAGGGGTTGTGTGGCATGGACAGCGCTTGTCCTGGCTATATGCCTTCGGCTCCTTCCTTGACTCCTTTCTGCTTTAGCCTCTAACTTGGTATCCCACATAAACCCCGAGCTCCCTGTAATCCTGTGTGGGAGATGCAGCCTTCTTCTGCTTCCCTCTCCCCTGCAGCTATGAGCTGCTTCTGTATTTGAGGGTGTGGGAAAACCAACCAGAGACTTAGCCAGAGGGCAGCAGTAGAGTAGCATACAGCAGCAAGGGGCTGGTGTAACTGTAAGCTAAACTATGCTAACCTTCTGCCTCTGTGTTTCCTTCTAGTTCAATAAGCATCCTTCAGCTCTCACTCCTGGCTCTGATGTGGCCACACCCCCAGCACCACGTCGCACTCGCTCGCGCTCCTTCAGCGGCCTCATTAAGGTAAGGACAGCCTCCGACCCCTGCTCTCTGCTGTGAGTTTCTGATGTTGCTTTCTGCTTTTGCCTTGCCCTGTCTTAAATACAACCCTCAAAGATAGGGACTGTTCAAAGTACTGGCTGCTAAACAATACAGATCTGCTCAGGACAGAAAGGTAGCACATTGAAAATAAGCCTTGCTAGTATAAAGCGTAATTGTCTATGAAATGCTCTGCTAAAATGCTTGGCTGTAGGGTCTGTGCATCTTTCTGAAGGCCTATTTGCTTCCTGAGATGAGATGAGGATTGACATGGAGCTGATCATGTAGTCTGTCAGCACAGGTGTGAGCACACTGTAGGCTGCCCTGCAGCAGCATGTACCTGTGTCTGGGCTCCTGGCCAGGCCTTGTGTCAGCTCCCAGACCTTCCAGAATCAGGCAGGCTTAGCCTGGTGGCATGGTATTTCGGATGGTTCTGCTTTGCAATCTCTGTTCTAGCCTGGCTTCCTCTTTTCTTTCCCAGCATCCAACTGCTTATCAGCTGTGCATCTTGCTCCTTCCATTTCCTTTCCTCTCTGTGCTCTAAGCAATAGCAAACAGACCTCTCTTCTTGCGGCAGAGGAAGGTTTTGGGAACCCCGATTATACAGGAGAGGAAGAGCAGAGATACCACACCGGAGCCCAAACGAGTCAGCAAAGAGAATGTCCATCTGGTAAGAGCTGCTCCCAGCACTGCTGACATTGCTGAACATGTGGGAAGGGAGTTTGATTGCAACTTGGGCACCCATTTGAGTGATCCTGGGGGGCTGCTCACTGTTCTCTACTCAAGACAAGATTTTCAAGTTTCTTCTGCATGATCTGATAAGGCCTTAGGAAGCTGCTCCGGGGAGAACAGTGCAGAGATAATGAAGATACCATCAAAGCATGGGTGGCAGTGCTGGACCTCCACTCCAGAGTTTTCCTTCTGGCATTATCTATGCTCCTGCTCTGTAGCATTGAGTTGTGCCCCATTCCCTCTCACATCCTCATCCACAAGTTGTACACAGTCAGCTGCCTCTGGTTAGGTCTGTCTCCTGGGCCGGACATGCCATTAGTGGGGTTGGATTGTAGCTGCTCTCTGGTGGTACAGGTAGCTCCCAGAGAAGGGTGCAGATACCACTTAATTCCCTATCTCTGCTCCTATTCCTCTCTCTTGTTCAGTTACAGAAATGTGGATCTCCAGCTCACATGTCCCAAGGGAAACTGAAATCATTGGAGGGCCAAAAAGAGGTGAGAGATACAAATGTACATGTTCTTCCTGTAAGAACCTGGCCCACTGAGCTGTCGTCTGAAGGACAAAGAGACCTACAGAGGTGATGCCACGCTCATGAGGCTTTGCCTCTGGCTGTGGCTGCTATGGTCCTCTGGCTGCAGCAGTCTGCTCCATGCCAAGCAGATGGTATGCTGGGCACCAGACCTTGACGACTTCCATCCAAGCAGGGATGTACAGCTCCTCTGTCTGCGAGCTGGCAGGCTGGTTGTCATGGGAGGTGGGAGGGCAGCTAGCAGCATGGACTGGTGCTAACAGCCTGTCAGGATGGCAGTGTCAGCACACTGCCTCTTGTCTTCTGCTCTGCTTTGGTAAATAGTTGGAAAAAGTAAACGTGCAGGCAGACTCCAGTAGGAGTCCTTGCAGGGGGAGAGGATAACATCACTTGCGTGACATTCTATGTCTCAAGCACTCAATTGCTCTAATTCTCTGCTGCAGGAATCCTGTAGACGCGTGCGAGCCCACCTGCTTTCCAAGGATTCATCATCCCTCTGAATCGCTTTGCACCAGCGTTGGGTGGGGAATGCCCAGCCTCACAAGCTGTGAATAATGTGCTGCACTGAGCAGGCAGCGCTGCAGGCTCACGGTAGCCCTTACCAATGTGCCAGCACTCTTGAAACTGGACCTCTGCAAAGTCTGCAAGGACTTGTTTCTTTCTGTATATAAATAATATTATTTCATTCATTATGGGGCAAACCACTATCTAACCAAAAGCTGTTGTGCAGCATGTCTGACCTGCTGGCTCTGGGAAGAGCTGGAGAGCTTGCTTACACAGAGACCCCTCTGTACTGCAGGGACATGTTTGCACTCCCAGCATTCTGTGATGTTGTTAGAATGTGTTGTTTGTTTTTTTTTTTAACTCTTTCTGCTCTGAGTTTTTAACATAAGCTTGTTTCATTTCCTTCCCTCTGTTAGCAGTGAGAACAATGGACTCCAACTTTTACCTGCATCTGAACAATTAACCTTACCTTCTGACCTCCTTTGGAGCCAGACCCTCTGTGCTTCCTAGGACCTCTGCTTCCCACGGGGTCCTTCTTGCCTTGTTGTCCCTGAAGGGCTGGAGTGCACAAAGTGGTACAGAGCACAGGAGAGGGTCTGGGTGCCACCACTTCACAAAGAGCATGGGGAAAGCCACTTCTGAACTACTTTGTTTCAGGTTGAGCTGGAGGCAGTCCTTGCACACTGCCTTCGTGTTTCTGCATTCCTGTGCTGCTGCTGGCTCTGCATGATGAGCAAGGAGAGGCTTTGCTTTGTGTTCCTCCAGGGAAGCTAAGTGCCACAGGGCACTTATATGTGAGGACAGAAGGCTGGCAAAATCTGTCTTGGGGCAGGGCAGCCCAGCCTTCAGATGCTGGCATGTCTCAGGGAGGCAGAATCTGGTAGCAGCTTGCACAGTACAGCAGCAGTACAAGAGGTGCAAGAGGGCTCCAGTCATTTGTGATCTGTTGCAAATGGTGCCAAAGGCTTTGGCTCAAGGTATTTGGCTGGCTGATCAGGCAACTGGCTGATTAATCATTAAACTGGGAGAAAGGGCTGGAGCCAGGTTTAGCTTTTTGCCCTGAGCTGCAGAAATGAGATGAAACCATCTCGAGACAGGATAAAACCCCATCACAGCTGGCCATTGTCAGCTGTCTTGTTAAGCTGGAGTGCTCCAGTGAGCCAATCTTGCCAAGTACCTGTCTGCAAGCACGCTGGGGTAGGAGACACGCAGGGTCACTACTGTGAAATAAAGATTTAATCAGTTGAGGAACCATCTAAACACTTCTCAGCCCTTCTTGGCGAAGCAAATAATCTCTGGAATCCAATTATAATTGTCTTCTAATCTTTAAGAACCAGCAGCCGGCAGGAGTTAGAGCTCTGTCCTTGACAGCTTTTGGAGACAACTGGTGGCAGGAAGTGTGAATACGGGGATGTGAGCAGGGAGTTCAGTCTGACTGGCTCAGAATGGGGTGTTGGAGCCCTGTGCAGCTTAGTGGAGTTATTCATGTTTTTGTACTGCTATTTTTTTTTTTTTAAGAGCTACAAAGCTCTGTGCTTCATACTGCTATGTCCAAGGGGACGTTCGTGGTACTTTATTGGGAGTGCCTGTCCCCAGTCTGACCCCAGAGTGGAGGAAATGTAAGGGGCAGTGGGACAGTAGATGTGGGAGTTGTGAGTTCCTGGTGTTAGAAGTCTCTGTCACAGCAAAGAAAGCGCTGGTTCTTCAGGGACCAGGCAGGTGAGGATGCTGTGAAGAAGGGCAGAGGCTGTTTGCTACGGTAACAGTATGTGCTGTTTGGATGTGTCTGTAATCCATCCCTCCAGAGGCTGAAGCTGTCTTTGTGCTCCTCTCTGAAGGGCACAGTGTGTTTGGCTGAATGCACTTCTGCCCCATCCCTGCAGCCTCCTGCAGTGCAGTGTGCTGCTGGCAGAGCCCTGGGAACATCAGCTTCCCTTTGGAACAGAGCCCGGGGTGGGGTGACAGTGTGTGAGCAGCTGGCTCTGCTCCTGCTGCCTCTGCTCTTCCTGCATTTAGGGCTGCCATGCTTCTGTTCATCCCATCCCTTCTCTCTCCCTCTTGCTCCTAGCGTATTCGGACATATCTGTATCTCTGTTTGGATGTTGGCTTTGCAAGACATTCTCATTCCTCTGGCTAAATACACTGCTCCTGTACAGACAAGAGGAAAGTAGCTCTGCTCTCCAGTGTCAGCCCTTAGGCTGACAGCTCTAGCTCAACGACTGGCTTCTGGCACTGCTGAGATTTGTTTAGCCCCAAGAAAATACTTTCTGCATGTCTTGCATGCCTTCCATTGCAAATAGAACGGGTGCAGTTCCCAGAGAGGTCCTGGGGTCGGTGCCCTGTCTTTAGCCCATGCTACTCTCCTGCTCATGCTGAGGATGGAATCAGCCAGCGGGGACTCAGCTCCTAGGACCCTTTGGCTGTCACAGCCCCACATTCACAGTGCTCCACAGTCACGTCTGGATGTGTTCATTTATCTGCTCTGTGCAATGCCTCACAAGGATGCTTCCTTCCTCCCAGAGCTAATTGTTCCCAGAGTCTCTCATTGCCAAAGCATTTTTAATCTTTCTTCTTATTTATATATGCTATGTATGTACTGTTTCAGACTGCCGCCTTTCCGTGTGTTCATGCGAAAACCCCATATTAAATGCTTTTATTTTTAGCGGTTTTGTTGAGCGGCTTAAGCAGTTTCAGTGGGACAGGGAGGGCTCAGCGGTGCAGCCGCCTTCAAAAGGAAGGAACTGTCTGCTCACAACCCCAGCACTGCTCCTGGAGGCGCAGAGGCACCGTCTGCCCACGGCTCTGTCCTCCCCTGGCATTGCTGCCTGTCCCCCACGCAGGATCCAAGCACAACACGGGGTGCGCAGGCGGGCTGTCCTCCCCCAGAGGTGGAAAGTTGGGCCTCTTCCTTTCCTGTCTTCCCCCCGCTGTCAGCCGGGGTGATGGGAAATAAGGTTTACAAAGAGCACTTTATATAAATAATGGATCAAATGAATACATTTTTCTCTTTAGAACCATTCCTTTCTCGGCTGCTGAGGGAGGATGCTTTCTGCCTGCATTTTCACTTCCTTCTTAATAATGGTGTCTCAGATTTTATGCAGATTATTTCCCTGTGAAGTTCTTCCATTTGAAATGCCCTGGGCTTGCCTGCCGTGGCTCAGACACTCATTAACATCCTCGCCGTGCAATTGAAAATCAAGCAGGAGAGGCGTTGGGGAGCAGCGCTGTCTCTGCAGGGTCTGCTCCAAGTGGGAGCTCTCCTCTGGGGCTGCGGTTGGGTGCCGAGGGACCCACATCTCCCTGAGCTCGGGGAGGGAGAGCACACGGACTTCTCTGCACTTGAAAGTGGGCTTGGGGGTCCAGAGAGACGCATCTGGCTTTGAAAATGCTGAACAAAGAGCTGCAAAAACTCACAGCAGCTATTTTGAACACTGCAAATCCAAATATCGCCTCCCTGATAACACCAGGCAGCTGTGATTCAAAGCGACAGCTTCAGTCTGCTTACATCGTTTTAAAAATGAGTCGTTTTTAGCCTTTGGAACCACAACCCACACGCTGATGCTTGGCTGTATGGCTGGGCCCAAGCGTGGGGAGAGGGTACAGCCCTGGGGGGGATCTCAGCCGTCAGTGTGTTTGGTTTGGCCTGTCACTCCTTCTGCACAGCAGTGACATTACAAAGCAAACAAGCAGCACTCCTCCTTCGTTTCATTAAACAGTTTTTATCTTAAAGTGCACTGCCCAGACTTGCAAATAAGTTCTGCAGAGTGTCACTGCAATCTAAATCAATGTTTGCAAGTTGTCTTGATTTTTTTTTTCCCCCCAAACTGTTCTGCCCTGGTTCAGAGATGAAATAGGATATTTTTTCCTTTAAATTATCATGTGTGCCTAGGAGCTGTCATGCTGCCACTGTATCTCACTGCCTAGGGCAACGCTGTAGACAAAAACACACACACTGCTAGCGATAGATGTTGGCACCAGCCAGACCAGTTATTGGGCTTCACAGCCTCATCAGCTTAGATGAACTAATATTTTTTCATGGTGTAAATAAATTACCATGTTTAGTTCTGTTTGCCCATCTCCTGTGAGGGCTTCATGCTGGAGCTCATAAATTGTGCAAGCGTGTGGTCACTGGGATCTGGGTACTGGGTCCCACGCTGACCCTGTGCTCATGTTGGGAGCTGCTGGTGGGATCTCTGCTGGAACAGCTCCTGCTTGCAGTCCTGCATGGCTCAGGGTCAGTTAATTAAACAGTAAATTACCCCTCCGATGAGTCTTCCTTCCTTGAGGAGGGTTATGAATGGCTCCAGGCAGAGTGATTGGGGAAGGTTCTGTGCGTACAGATGTGGAACGATCACCGCATTTGGGACTCAGAGCCCCCGGCCCCCCACTGCACTACCAACAGTGCTTCCATGTGTGAGGTGCCTGACCAGCACCTCAGTGCGTGTGGTTCATTCAAACCAGCTTGCGCTGTGCCGCAGTGCTCCCAGGCAGCCGGCGTGTCCAGCCCTGCTGGGAACAGCAGTTCTCATGTGTGCTGAGCTGCTTGGTGTGAATGCTTTCCTCGTGGAGCAGAGCTCCAGCATCTCTCACATCACCTCGAGGGATCCAAGGGCAGGGTGTGAGTGCTGGTCCCTTTGCTCCGTCCCAGTGGCAAAGTCCCCAGGCAGTCAATAGGGATATGCTTATTATGTGCCTATCCCTTAGCTGCTGGCACAGCTTATGAGGTGATGCTGGCTGTATTCACAGGGCTGTGCTGGCAGTGTCTCAAGGGCAGTGCTGGAAGTGCTTGTAGGGTGATGCTGGCCATGCACACAGGGCAATGCTGGCAGTGTTCACAGGGTGATGCTGCTGGTGTTTGCTAACAAGGTCAGGCTTATCCCTGGAGAGTCACCAGCAAGAGCAACCCCAGCCCTGCCTGACACTGCTTTACTGACTTACTGTGATCCCAGTAGCCCTGCCGCCTGCACCACTCCATAACAGACCCATCAAGGTCACTGTCACTCTATGTGAGCCCAACAGGTACCATAGCAGGGGGGACTCACCAGCCCCTTCTCAACAGTGCCTTCTACTCCACGGCCAAGCGTGGCCTCCCCACATGAGCTGAGCGTCTACAGAGGTCCCTGGGTGGTCTTAGCACATCTCCAGCTCCCAGCCCTGCTGCTTCCTAGAAGTGCTGCCAAGGGAAGGGTAGGATCCTGCTATCCTGTGCCCCTGCCTGGGAAGCAAAGGGGCTGGGCACTCGGTAGCATGCTGCAGCCTGTCCTAGGTGGATGGAAATGATGCCCTGGGGTAATTTGGCTTAAAGCTGGCAGCAAACATTGTTTGAAGCTTTGTAGCTGCTTCGCATCTCTTTGCACGACAGGTCTGGCGCATCCCCTGGAATCCTTCCCCAGATCTTCCCATGGAAACTCCTTTCCTGCAAAAAAAAAGCTGCTGCTTCACTTTAACCAAACCCAGAGCCCATCAGACGATCCAGATGGTCTCTCTCTCTATCAAGCAGTTTGGCCCAGATCCCAGCAGCAGACGGCAGGACCAGGCCTCCCTTTATAAAGGAAAGTTTGAGGTTTCTTTACCTCCCAGCTCCTCATCCATATTCAGTGGCACCCTGGGCCTTTCCCATGCAGATGTTGCTCTCCAAAGCCAACATCACCCCATGTGACACTTTTGGAGGATCTCATCCCATACCTTCAGCCATCCCATTTTGCTTGTGGCTTTGGGGAACATGGAGCTGCTGGGAAATAACCTTCACCCCCACAAATTCAGCTGAACTCTTCAGCATGGCAACTTGATTCCTTCTGGGCGCTCTGTGGTGTCATTGCCACCAGTGTCCCCAAGGGAGCCCTGCTGATGCTGTGCCAGCACAAGGTCAACTCCCAGCTCCTGGGAAGCTGCTCATCTTCCTCGCTGTCAGGGCTGCTGTGTAGCAACAGGGAACAAATCCCTTTCATGCGACTCAGCCGCAGCTTCCTCCTGGGATTGGGGCCAGAGGAAGGAGATGTCACGAAAATGCAGACAGATGATGGGAGCCAACATTTGGGATGGGAAAGGGTTGCCAGTCTGCGCCAAGCCGGTGCAGTCCCATGTGTGCAAGGTGGCTCTTGCTCAGAGAGAGACCCTGAGCATACCTTTCACTCTTTCTGCTTAAGGATCATTGGTTTGGTCCACGCTGTATGGGGTAGCACTGATTTAAGAGGCACTCCTGGCCTCAGGACCTGCTGCCATCACTGCATTCCTCCTCCAAGAAAAGCTGCAGCAGTTGCTTCAGCAGCCAGAGCTCTGCCTGCTGTTACAAAATGCCTGCAGGTTTCCCTACAGCTGGAGGGTGGGGGGGGAGTTGGGAGGTTTTGCAGGTGCCGTTGTTAACACAGCCCTCCCAGTTACACCCTCCTGCTTCTCACCTGTGGACCTCAGGGAAGGTGTTGCTGAATGATGCAACATTCTCATTTCTGAATTGTCAACAGTTTGGGGCCAAGCTCAGAAGATTTCTTGGCTTCATGTTTTTTCGTTTTTTTTTTTTTTTTTTTTTTTTTTTTGCATTGAAACAGGTATGTTTTGCCTTTTTGGTGAATTGGTCACAAAGGCTTTTTTTGTTGCTTTACTTCTTGAGATATTCCTTTGGAACGGAAAAGGACACGAACAGCAGCTCAGCCGGGACTATAAGATTTGTCGTTTGTGCATAGGGCAAAGGACAGAGCTGAGTTGCATTCTCGAGCACGGCTGCGGGTTCCCTGCGAGCGGACCCGGCATCTCTCCCGCCTCACCTGGGCGATGGGGACGGAGCTCGGGGGAGCGGTGGGAAATGATCCAACGGTGCGGACGCAGAAGCTTTTGGTAGCCTCCAAGGAGAGGATGCGGTTGTCCTGTCCTACCGCTCGTTCCCCGTCCTCCGCCCACCCCGAGCGTTCCGAAAGGAGCCGCGTGGTTAGCGCGGCACGGAACCCCGACGGTTCCCGCTACCGTGCCGGGGGCGCGGTGAGGGGCGGCGGCAACGGGCGGGGGGGGGATCGGTGGGGCGGGCAGGGAGGAGGGAGGGAGGAGCCAGCGCGGAGGTTGTGCCTGGGCTGCGGGATGGGGCGGCAGTGAGGAGTGCGGGCGCGCTTCGACGGGGCTGTGCCAAACCGAGCCGCGCTCCCGGTGATGAGCAGCGCTCCCTCTGTTTAGCTGCCCGCTGCCATGGCTGTGCCGCCCGGCGCGGCCCCGACCCCCGGAGGGGCAGCGGGGGTCCCGGCGGGGCTGCGGGCCGCCGCCTGGCTCCTGGCGTTCGCCGCGCTGTGCCGGGGCCGCGCCGCAGCCTGCCCGCCGCTCTGCGCCTGCAGCGGCACCACGGTGGATTGCCACGGTACGGCCCTGAGAGCCGTGCCCAAGAGCATCCCCCGCGGCACCGAGCGCCTGTGAGTACCGCGGGGCTCCTTTGTGCGGGGCGCGGCGGAGGGACCCGTCGGGGGGCTGCGAGCGGGAGTCTGAGGGGACGTGCGTGGAGGAAATGCGCCCGCAGCGTCCCGTCCGTGGCGGCGAGAGGGGATCTGTGCGTGCGCTAGCGCCCAGCGGGGCACGATGCGTGTGCAGTTGGCTGTGGGAGGGATGTGCAAGAAGTCCCGCGTGTGTCTGCGTGTGTAATGTGTGGAGCTGGCGGGGGTCAGAACAGCGCCCAGAGCCTTGCTTGCTCCAAGGGATGTTTGCACTGGTGCCCGTGCTTATGGAGATGAGTGCCCGCAAGCAGGTATATGCCTGTCCCCACTGTGATCACCCATGTGGCTGGAGGGCTGCTTGTGGGTCCTCACCACCCTGAACTCCTCTGCACCCCTTTGTCCCTGGGAATCCCTCCTGGAAGTGATATGTGTGGTGCCGGGGATCGGGTCCCATCCCTGTGCTTTCTGTGTCCCGCAGTGTGAGCAGCCTCCAACCCCACCAGCCCCCTGCACCAGCATCCCCCTGGTGAGCCCCCTCTCCCATAAACGCTGGGGGGGTCCTCAGATGTCTGTGGTGGGCCCCCATAGGGAGAACTTTTCTCCTATGGACCGCAGTCGCAGTGTAGCCATATAGGTTCCTGGTGTACAGATGATCCCACTCCCAGCAGGGCTGTTCCCAGCCTCACTGCTCTGCCTGGGGACAGCGAGTGCCCCTTCTGCCCCCTGGCAGTATGCACCGTGAACTGTGGCCCTGGGACAGCCACACACTGCTCCTCCTGCCCCAGTGCTGTGCTCTGCTGCACACTGGGCTGCGAATGAGCTCTTTGCATACGGCTGGGGCTGGTAGGCAGGGACTGTGTGCAGGCAGTCTGGCAGCCGCCTGGGCTGCACCCAGCGCCAGGAGCTCTGTGGGCCACTGCTTTCATGGGGTTTTCTCTTCTCCTGCCATTATTATACTCCTCCAAGTGATGATTACCCCTTGAATATGAGCTGCTGTCCTATAGAACTGGTTTGTAAGCTCTGGGGTGTCCAGGGCTGGAGAATGGCTTGGGCACAGCCACTCCTGCACCAGCCTTATCCACTCCTTGGGGAGCACGGTGGGCTCTGCAGCAGCTGCTCCACACTGGGCTGTGCTCAGTATTGCTCTGATGCAGGGAATGGGTGGGCTGTGACCCTGGGGTGTCTCACTGCTGCCCCACGGGCACACCTCCCCTTGGTCCTGGTCATGTCTGATGACCCACTGGGCACCCTGCCCATCCCTATGGGGTGATGTGGGGTTTCTGTGTTCTCACGCAGCCGCCGCTGTCAGATCTGGTGGCTGGGCTGAGGCAGACGTGTTGCTCTCACATGGGTGTTGTTTGCCAGGAAACTACTCACAGCATTATTGCACGCCCTCGCAGGTGCTCAAAGTGTCTGTGCAGAGCAGGTCCCACCTCCGAGCAGAGCGTTTGTGGTGGTGCAGCTCAGCAGCCACTTCAGATTCCCCAGAAAGAAGCTGCAACCTCGCGCCCCCAGGCTATGCAGCAGGAGTAGGCTGTCCCCGCTGCCAGGCTGCCCGCCTGTTGCACCATGCATCTGGCACAGCGTCTGCAGGCAGCAGGCTTTCTCCCAGGTGTTCTGCAGTGCCCCCTGGGTGGTGTTGGGTGCTGCTGTTATGGGATCGGGGCAGCAGCACCCGGGTTGAGGTCTGAGCTCACATTGCTTCTGTGTCACACCCTTTGGTGGCTTTCTCTGGAAGCATTTCCAAAGAGCAGGTCGCCCTGTTAGGTAATTCTCCCTGTGGCAGCAGAATCGCTGCAAATTCACTGCCGTCAAATGGCTGCTTCCAGCACGGCTATTTGCTAATGAGGGCTGAATTGAGCCTGATTGCCTTGCAGTTGCTTCTTCTTTGGAAGTTTTCAGCTGACAGCAGAGCATTGCCCCTCTTGCCCCTTTTCCCCCTCTCTGATGGGCCAAGCCCCAGCGTGCACCCCACAGCACCCCATCGCTGCCAGCCTAGAGCTGTGCTTCCTTAGGAGCCTTCCTGGACAGAGGAAATTTGCAATTCTATTCCAATTTCTCCCTTCAGCTACGTCCAAGGCAGATGCTGTCTATATATTGCCATGGTAACGGTGTGTTCTCGCTCTCCGTGGAATTGCATGCTGGAAAAATATTAGTTTAAAAAACTATGTCGTGTTTGTATTGATGGAGCTGAGGCTGATAGCAGAGGATCTATTGTCCCCTGGCTGGGAGAAGTCACGGGTAACAGGCAATAAAGTCCATCGGATTGGCCTCTGGTGACCACTTCTCACCTCGCACAGCAATTGCTTCCCAATAAACCCTTCTCCGCTCCTGTTTTATAGCATCCTTTAAAATAGATATTTTTGCCTTAAACGTGCTGCCACTTCGCTCCTCTGGGGTGATGCATTCTGCTGCTCTGCATGAGGAAGGGAAGCTGCTCCCGGCTTAAATGCTGGCCCCTCGCGTGTGCTTGCAAATGCCACTGCTGCAGCCCCGGAGTGCTGGTGGCAGCAGTGCAGGAAGCACCCCATGCTCACAGCTGTGCACACTGCACAGCCAGGCTCATTATGCTGCATGCATTTGCCTTGAGTTTCATGGTCTCTTATTTCATTGTTTCCTCTGTCGATGTTTTCTAATGAATTTTCCTCTGGCAGAAGCACGGGGCAGTTTGTGTGAGCTATAAAATGAGGATGCTTGAGGGGAGTGCAGCCTGTGGGGGGGAGTTGGGGCATCCAGGCTCCAAGGCTCTACTGAGCGCCTGCCTTCCTGGCGTGCATTTCGGATGCACTCGCCTCTCAAAATAGCAGAGGCGAGCATCCTATGGGGGAGAGAGGCTGCTAGGAGGAGGAAGATCAGAAAAAAGGGAAGATGA
The DNA here is from genome assembly GCA_037305975.1 of Chrysolophus pictus. Taxonomy (NCBI): domain Eukaryota; kingdom Metazoa; phylum Chordata; class Aves; order Galliformes; family Phasianidae; genus Chrysolophus; species Chrysolophus pictus. The sequence goes on along the minus strand of CM074581.1, from coordinate 13,209,650 downwards.
ATTTTTCAAGCGATGCAGCCAAGGAGCAGCACTTGGCACAGCGAGTGGGAGAGAAGTGAGCTCCCATCATACAGAGCTGGGGAGGTGGGGGGTACCCCACGTTCCCCCATATGGTTTGCAGTGGGGGGAATCCCCAGACCCAGCACAGGATGCTATAGGAGACTTGGAGCTGAGGGCTGGGCATCAGCATCCCCATCCCACGTCTCAGCAGTGGGGTGCTGTGTCCTGCTGTTCCCATGCTGGGAGGGCTGAGCAAAGCGAGGCGTGGGCAGGGTTGCACCTTGTAGGACAGACAGTGTTTGGAGAAGATGCACCACAACGCTGCACATCTGACTGCTGGCAGATAATGGCTCTGGCATGAAAACCCCAGAGAGAGCTTAGGGAGAGCAGAAAGCCTTCCCGTTCCTCGGTGCTGGTGGCACAATCAATGCTGTTTGTAGCGCTTAAAAATTTATCGCGATGCTAACCTGGGTTAGTACCTCATAAAAGCTTACAGAGTGCCTCATGCTCTGGGGGCTGGCGCTGTGGGCTTGGTTTCTTCTTCACCAAAGAGCAATTGTTCTGAAATGAGCCCAGACAGCACAGAGCCCTGCTCCAAGGGGCATCCATGCAGTGAGGATCCCTCTGCGCTGGCACTGGGAGGATTTGCTTCCCCAGGGCTGTGGAGGGCTCTGCAGCTCACAGCCTGCACTGTGGCCCGATGGCATTCAAGCAGCCGGCTGAAATCTCAGAAAGTCTTGAAAAATGCAATAAAAGTGTAGGATGAAAGATTGCAGCTGTTCTGTCCCCCAGTGCTGAGCACAGGGGTCAGTCCGGGGTCTTGTTCTCCTTGGCGTCCCCATTAGAGGGAAGAGAGCTGCTTATGGCGTTTGCAGATGACACCAGGCTGGGAGAGATGTGAGTGTGCTGGAGCTCTGCCCCTCTTCGCAGCAGGGCACAAATAGGCTGCGCTGCCTCCAGCACTGTGACTCCCCAATAAATCAAGACCGGGGGAAATATTGCTCATGTTGGCTGTATTTAAAGAATTACTGCTCAGCATTTGTACTCTCTGAGTTTGTAGCGGAGTTGGTGTAGCTCAGGCGCTGCAAGGAGAAAAGACACAGCAGAGCCCTCGGGAGTGGAATAAGCCATCCAAAGATAGAAACCAAATATAAACCCAGACTATGCAAATCCAGCAAATGAGCCCTGCGCAGCGCCGACGTCCCATCTGGGAGCGGGATGATCCGCCAGCGCCGTCGCGAGGGGATCACTTGCTGTAATGACTTTCCTCTTCCTGGGGAGAAATGGGAGGGGGTTCTGAAACTTCAAGGTTGCAATGAAAATGACTTTCCCAGAAGTGCTGTCAAGCTGTCCCCAGACACCATAGGGAGGGAAGCATGGCGACACAGCATGCAGCCGGACCGTGGGGAGCTGGTGCGCTGGGCAGGGCAGGCTGTGATTTATCTGCGGGAGGAACCGAGGGGGAAAAATGGCACGAAGTTAAATAGCAGAGTTGCCTCGGCATCCTTACAAGTAAGCTTTACCTGCTGTTTGTTCCCATATTGCTGTGAGGGTCATCATTTACCGCAGCCCGGTGCGGGGCAGAGCGAGCCAGGGAGCTGTGGAGCTCGAGCATGGGTTTTGGTTTAATCGCTGGGGCTGGGGAGCCTCTATTCATTCCCCGTTTGCATTCATCTGTGTCCTAGTAACGTACCCCCCCCCTCCGCCTCCTTCCCAACACAGGCACACACGGCTGGATAATGGCAGGAGCCCGGCAATCTCAGCCGCTGAATAGCTGTGTAATTATGAAGCTATAACGCCGAGCTGGAACTCATTAGCCATTATCAGCCATTTCAGCGGGACAATGGTAGCACCCCGGGGTGCGCGGCTGCGCAGGCTGTACCGGGCAGCCCTACACGCTGCTCGCTGCCTCTGGGGCCATCCCAGCAATGACCCCGGCTCCTCGCATGGCTGTGGAACTGGTGGAGGCAGGCGTCAGGTCGGGATGGAGAAAGAGGTTGAGATGGAATAGGTTGGGATGGGATGAGTTGGAATAGATTGAGTTGAGATGGGTTGGGAACCACTCATGCAAAAGCCTTTCTTCCTTATTTCCACCAAGAGGTGGGACATAGGGGCTGACTGGGCTGGCAGAAGTCCTTGGGGTGTGACTTATTCTCCCGGCAGTTGCTTCAGTGGCGTGAGATGGCCGAGCACTGAACCCATCCTAATGCCTGTGGGTGACTTGCAGCTGTGTGCCTGGAGCCATCCTACTTTTCTTGGGGGCAGCTGTTGGTTTTCTCATTGCTCCTGCCCTCTCTGAGTGGCTCCATGAATTCAGGATGAGCCTGCCAGACATTTGCTGCATTGCCCTGTGGGGCGGTTTACGTCCAGGCAGGGGCTGCTGGCCTCACTGGGCTGCGCATTGCATTTATGATGGCTGCAGAATGCCCATCCTGGGGGACGTCAGCACTGGGACAGGCATGCTGAGGGAGCAAGGCACCCCTTGCTGCTCTGTGGTCCCTAAGCAACATCAGCTTGCGCACTGCTGGCCAGGGTCTGTGGGCTGTGTCCTCTCCAGGGCCAGCCACCATTCCCAATGAAAGATGCAGTGGTCACTGCTGTACTTTGGCCCTTGCCTGTTCTTTTTTGGGGAATTTCCAGGTAACTGTATGGCTCTTGAGTGCTTCCATGCTGACCTCTGCCTCTTCTCTTCCCAGAGAGCTCAATGGCAACAACATCACACGTATCCACAAGAATGACTTCTCCGGACTGAAGCAGCTCCGTGTCCTGTGAGTTCCCATCAGGAAGTGTGCTCAGCCTGTGGCACCTAGGGGGGATAGGGATGGGGCTGAGTCCTTTGGGGGGTACCTGCTGGTTGGCATCAGCTTTGGGCTGGGGCATGGTGGGCTTCCAGCAGGGAGAAAGAGGCTGGATTCGGATAGGATCAGCTGGAATGTGTTGGGTTGGGTTGAATTAAGTTGGGTTGGGAGTAGTTAGGCTGAGTTGGGTTGGGGACCACTATTCCAAAGTCCAACCCCTTTTTTCTATGTCCCTCTGCAGGCAGCTGATGGAAAACCAGATCAGTGTGGTGGAACGTGGGGCGTTTGATGACATGAAGGAGCTGGAGCGGCTGTGAGTGGTGGTGTGCAGGCGGTGGCATGGGGCAGCCAGTTCTGCTCATTGCAAGCATCCTTTACTTTTTGCCTTAACCCGTAGCACCTCTGTGCTGCTTGACTTCAAACAGTGTTGCTGATGCACAGCAGTGTGGGTAGCAAACCTATTGCTGTTTCTATAGAACTTAAAGCCCTTTCTGATGCCTTTGAGGTGAGGGACAGGTTAAACACAAAGCACTACCATTGTTATCAGCTGTGTCCTGCATGTGAACTAGGGAGCTGAAAGCTACAGTTCAGCATTCAATAAAATAGCTCAGCAGCTTAAACCCCATCAAGGCTGCTCAAGCAAATATTAGGAGCTGAGTGAGCAGCAGGTTAACGGCGCAGTTAAACAGCAATCAGCATTTAACAGCTTGGAGTCCTGTCTGCATATAATTGCAATACTGTGAGTAAATCTATTAATGCCCAGTTGGCTCCCATCTCCTGGGAGCAGGAACGACCCAAAGCTGTATCCTGGGTGAGACTGACTGCTTTCCCCATCTACCATGACCCTTTCCTCCTTCCTGCAGACGGCTGAACCGCAACCAGCTACACACCCTGCCCGAGCTCCTCTTCCAGCACAACCAGGCTCTGTCCAGGCTGTGAGTACCTCCGCTGCTAGGGGTGTGTGGGGCAGGAGGGGCAGCCCCTGGGAGGGTGGTTGGTGATTATTTTTGCCCTGTCCTAAACTTGTGGTGGCTTGGGCTGGGTGCTAAGCATGGATGGATACTCCACATCTCTGGTCCCCATGCTGCCAGGATGTGGCTGTGCCCGGGGGCAATGCTGGCTGTGTCTGGTGCCAGGAGTTGGTGCCGGTGTTTAATGAAGGGTTAAACTGCCGTGTGGGTTTGCCAGCGTGGGATGTGTGAAATGGTGGCTGAGAGCCAGCGATGGGCCTAGGTAATGGCAGCTGATAGCACAGGCGTTCAATTAATTATCAAATGGCATTTGTTGAGCTCAGCTGTGCCGTAGCACGGCGCCAGCAACAGCCCATCCTCCAGCCGCCCGTTGTGCAACAAAAACACTGCAAAACATTAACGTTTACATTGAGTTCTGCAGCCCCCAGCAATAGGTGGTACTGGGTCCTGGGAGCACTAGGGAACCTGCTGCTGGCTCTCCTGGTGGTTTTGTGACCCAGGACTGTGGTGGGGACGGCAGGGAAGGGGTGCCCAGTGCAGAGCTTGTCTAGACGCCCCGTCACGCTGCCTTAGCGGGAGGTGAGATCTGAAACCACGCTGCTGCGGTGATGCCGGAGGTCATAAGGACACTCTGAAACTGCAGCAAGCACGGCTTGGGCTGTGGGGATATGAGTCAGTGGGGAATGGGTTCAAGGTAAATTGAAATCGGCTCTGCTTGAGCTGAAATTGGAGCCTCTCTGCCAGGCTCTGTGCTTATTGACCTTATGAAATGGATCTGAGGTGGCCTCACCGCTCTCTCCCTGCCCCTGGCCATACAATGGCCATGGGGATCTCTTGCAGGCACAGAAAGGAGAGCCTTGCTCGGGTCAGGATGGAGGGAGGCTTATTCCACCTCCTGAATCACAGCATCAAAACTGAATCCAGTTTGGCGGTGCTTTGTGGTCTCCCAGCTCCACGTGAGCTGCAATGAGTTGCTCAGATCTGGGCTATAGGAAGTGTTTGTGCATCAAGATAATGGATGAGGTGGGGGTTTGGATGCAGAGGGCTGCGTGTGGGGCTGGATCCTGCCCTGGTGCCACCAGGATGGTTCCAGGAGAAGTGGCAGCAAAAGGGCTGCGCTGGACCCATGGTGGCAAGGGACACTGAGTGGCCTCCCTTATCCCTACCCGCCCTAACGAGCGGACAGCTCATTAAGCAGTGCCTCTGGCTGGAAATGGCGCTGATCTGAGGTTTTGCTGGAGAGCGCCTGACCCAGGTGACCCCATCTCAAACCGGGTTTAATTAAACTGTCAGCGCCGGACGGAAGAACAAAGCGCGGCGGGCTGGGGGGTGCATCTCCCGCAAAGTGGCGAGCAGATAAAACATGCATCTTTGCTTCCACCGGGGAAAATCATCCAGGCAAGAAGGTGACCTCTGCAGCTGGGTGCTCTGATAGAGGAGGGGGCATCACAGTGAGCTATGGGGCAGTTCCTCACTGCCATCTCTGCGTCTGGTCCCGAAACAGCCCAAATTGCCCCTACTAGGGCAGGCAGAGAAAAAATCAGGCGATGATAAATAACTTGAGAAAATGCAAATTGCCTCCTTCAGAAGGAGACCACGACCGCGCAGGAGGAAGCTGTGAGCTGCATAGTAGCAAAACAGGGTGACAAGTGAAAAAGGAGCTGTCGGAGGAAGGGATAACAAAGCGGGCCCTGCTTGGATGGGGCTGGCTGCGTGTGGGAGGCGTTGCTCATGAGACTGCAGCAGTGACCGCTCCTCAGAAACCCCGGGTGAGAGAGATGGAGAAACACTGGGGTGAGGTGGTGTGCCCCGATGCTGACGTCTGGGTGCAGGGGATGCTGTGCAGTACAGCCACCGGGTGCTGGATCCCCCTGTGTTCCCCGACAAAGACCCTTCTGTCGGGGACAGAGTGGGGCTGGGGGGGCAGGGCTGGGACGCGTCCCCCCGAATACCAATCAGGAGGGAAATGGCTGGGGGGGGGCTGCAGGGTCTGTGCGAGGCGGGACCCCCCCAGTCAGCTGGGGAAGGGGAAAAGAGGCCCCGCCGCAGCCCCCGGGAACAAAGAGTCAGTGTGGCTCGTGACAGCTCTAAGGAAACGCGGGGAAACAAATGTGCCACTAATAGGTGGGGAGGTGACCTCGTGGGGATGCTGCCAGGCGGGCGGCAAGGGGCTGCTGTGGTGCCCCGGCGCTTCCCACCCTCATCCCGGCACTGTGCTCACCCCTCAGATCTGCCCCACTGCCTCTCAGCACTGGTGCACATCTCAGATTTAACTTTCCCAACGCTATTAAGGCAAAGGAGCTGAAGCAATAGGGCCCCTCTGTGTATTGTCCCATGCGGGGCAGCCCTGCTCACCTCCCTGCCCCAGCAAATGGGAATTTACATCCTACAAGGCAAACAAGCAGACAGAAAAGATCCATCTTCCCAGTGCTGGGTGCTAACCACGGGAGCACTGTACTTTGCAGCCCTCACTGCCTGCACTGCGCCCCGTGCCACCTTTGTTCCTCTGAAAGAGTTAAAAAGCGTTCACAGGAGCAGATCCCTTTGTCTGTGAGTTTTGGTGGCAGAATAAAGGCATTTCCTTCCTCCTGCTTTAATGGCTCTGTTCGTAGGAAGGCTCAAAGCAATTTTAAAGCATTGTGAGCAGACTTATCCTTCGGTAGTTTGATTTCCAGGACGTGGGAGAAAGGAGCATTGTGCGGTGGTTTTAAAGGAGATGGTAACTCAGTGCCCCGGCACGCATATCCCGCAGATGTGGCTGGTGATGTGCCGTGCATGGGGGTAGGTTTGGGGAGGTGTGGGCCAGCTCCTTGGCTGTGCTAAATGAATGATCATCCCAGGCTTATCCTCACTTAACCAGCTAGATATCGACGGCTGTAGTCCCCCATAAGAGCTGCGGATTACAGGGTCATACCCACCCCCTCCCCCAGGTTTCTGCACTTCCCTGAGGCACTGGTCCCCGTTTGTGTGTGCATTTCCCTTCAGGACAGGAAAAGCTGGATAAATTTTTACTGCTCCCGAGGGAGCTGTTTGTAACTGAAGACGTCTCGCTGTCATCTTGTTCATAAACCAGGAAACGGCAGTAGGAGCATGCAATGTATTCCTCATCACCCTCCCCACCTTGTTCTGGTGAGAAAAGGAGTTTGGGGTGGATCTGCTCAGAGCTTGCTGTCCCTTGAGTGTTTGGGAAGTGATGCTCCCTACAGCCCCCCAAAAACCTCTCTCAGCCCCTAGACCCATCCAATGCCAGTTTGGAACCCACATCCCTTTCATCCCCATGCACAGCAATAGGGGCTGCGGCACTCAAAGGGGCTTTTGTCCAGCCCTCAGCCCCACAGGTGGGTGGGCATCTCCCCACAAGCCCCCCCTGCCCAAATCAAGTCCTGGGCTTTTCCCAGGGGCTGGCGCTATTGTGGGTTGCCTGGGCAACAGGGTCCTGGGGATGTGGGTTGGGGGCTGACCCTGTTGCGGGACCCACTTGGGGTAGTTTTGGGGGGCTCAAGGTCCAGATTTGCCGCAGGCCAGCATGTATCCAGCAAAATGCACGGATGTGCTGGGTACGTGCCGGTCTGCGGCAGTGGCTTTTGCATATAGGATAAATATGGAAAAGCCATATTCCCAACACTTGGTGGCATTTCCATCACATGCTCTCAGACCAGAGGCATTTCCTCATCCCGCTCCGCCTCGCTTGCTCTCTTCCCCACAGGCACAGCAGCGTGTTGCTCATTCCTGCATCCCGCAATTTCACAGCATCCCGCAGCCGGGTGTTAATAAGATTAGACCCGAGCTTTAAGATGTCTCTCTCTATCCTTTGCCATCCAATTACACAGCCTGCATGCTATCTGATTGCCTGCGAGAGGGGAGGACTGGCTGGGACGGGAGGATGCAGCTGGTCTTTCTGGGTATCTGAGTGGGTTTTCTTTCTTTTCTTTCTTTCTTTCATTATTATTTTTTTCTCATTCTTCCCCCTTGGCTTTGAGCTGCCCTGTTCGGCTTTTTCATTGCTGCTTGAGGTGGTGGCTGGGCAGAATTTGTTTAAATTAACTGCTTGAATGGCAGCGTTTGTGTGCGTTCGGTTGGGGGAAGCTCAGACAGCACCAGAATGGATGAGGGGGATTAAAGGTGCCTAATGGCTTCCAGATGGGCATCCCGGACTGAGAAACAGCCTCACAATCCAACCCCAGCCGGGGGTTAACCGGAGAGAAAGCAAAGCTTGGCTTCTCCAGAAGGCTCCCAGTCCTGGGAAGAAAGGGTCTGGCAGGGCAGGCAGGTCCCCATCCCAACAGGACCCCATAGGGACGCACAGATCCCACTCCTTGCCTAGAGAGCAGCAGGTCCTGCACTGGAGTGAGTGCAGCACTGCTGGTCCCAGTGCCGGCAGCGACACGGATGGCAATCAGGGAGGTATTAAAGGATAATTAATGCCAATCCACATGGAAAATTGCTCTCGTCAAACAAACCAGATATCCTTTTTTTTTTTTTTTTTTTTGACGAGCTGACAAATTGGGTTGATAAGTAGCGACGGCGCTGACATGATATACCGAGACTTCTGCAAGTCATTTTCCTCTTGCCTGAAGGATATGGCAATGAAAACATTAATATTCTGCAAAATCAGCATAGCATCTCTGACAGTGTGATTCACCGGTGGCTTCGCGGGGAAATCACGGCTGGGCTCTGCTCCCACCCCAGTGGGTTTCCCATCCCTTGGGGACAACTTTGGCTCTGGCCAACCCTCCGGCTGCCCCTTGCTCTTCCAGTGTATGGTGAGTGCTGTGCAAGCAGCATTGCTGGGGAAGAAACCACGGGTTTGGACTGATAGGCGAAAGGACTGGGGCGGCACAGCGCCCATCCTACAGGATGAACGGGAGCGCGCAGCTCCACTGTAACACCCGCACTGGCGTCAGCCGCACGCGAGGTCACACAGCTGGGAAAAATGTAGGTCAGGGCTCCAAGGCGGGGAGCAGCGTCTGGGGATGCTGAAAATGACTTAGCAGCAACACAGCCTGCTGTAGGATGTGGGGTTAGGGGAGGTGGGTGGGCAGAGCGGGAGGGGGGGGGGGTCACTGTGTGGGACCGGTGGGAGCGGTGCTTCTGCTTTAGGGCCCGGGGTTCTGAGATGCTGGGAAATGAGACAAGTGATTGCTGGGGGTCTGGAAAAGCTGCCTCCAAGTGAGGGGAATTGCAGTGTTCGACCTATTTAGTGCTTGTGGGAGAAGGCTAGGAGGGATTTCATCACTGTCCCTGCATACCTGTGTGGGGAGAAACCTGACTGTAAATGTGTCATTAATTCTCTTTAAAAACCAAACAAAAAGAAAACCCAAAAACCAATGGGAATGTAAAGAGAAAAAGCAGAAAATTGCTCAGTAGCTGGAGGCTGAAAGCAGACAAATTCAGAGTAGGCACACATTTGGCTCTTGCACCAAGGAGAGCTGTTCACCACTGAGTGCTCAGAGGGGAGGAGGTGCATGCAGTGTCCTTTGCAACCCACTGCTCTACAGTCCTCTGCCTGCAGGAATTCCTCCGCACGCACTGGGGATCTTTGTGTTCCCATCCATTGGGTTTTGTGTTGGTTTTGTTGGGTTTTTTGGTGGGTGTTTTTTCTTTTTTCCCCCTCCAGCCTCTTCAACAAAGACACCTATTCTCCCCTCCCACCCCGGGGAATTACACTCCAAGCTGCCCCTCGACACGGCAAAAAGAAAGGCCGGGAGAGGAAGCAGTGTGTGGCTCTTTGTGTCCCTTTTGTGACGCTGCCGCACAGCGTGGCCACCCAGCAGCACCAAGGTAGGGCCCGAGGTACGGCCCCTGCGGGGAGCTGGGGGTGCTCCTGGCTGAGGTAACAGCCTCATCTTTGTGCTCTATATGGGGAAATGGGCAGGAAAGGGCCCTATTCCAGCTGCCCTCTCAAAGCTGAGCACTGGAAGCGGGGATCCTCCCGCTCTGATAGCTTTAAGCATGCTAACAGGGAGCAGCTCTGTGTACAACTTGTGTTCAGTCCTCATGGATGTTTGCTCAGAGATGTGGTGTTAAATATTTATCCTCCCCACCTCCCCCTCCCTGCACAGCGTGCATTAACAATAGCGATCGCCCCGGCCTCATCCCTCTTGCCAGGAGCATGTGGCTCCCAGACCGGGGCAGTGAGCATTATCGTTTGTACCTGTGAATTATTGATAAGGGATAGGATAGTTCTTGCAGTGAAAAAATAATGAGGGGCAGAGGCTGTTGGCAGCGCTGCTGCACATCCCTTTCCTACTGCAAAGCGGGAGGTGGGACCACTTCCCCAGTTGTGCACAACATCCCCATGCCCTGGTCTGCCCCTGGATCAAGGGGATGATGAGGCTGCTGCTCCCTGGAAAGGGGTGATGTGTGCTGCAGCCCTGGAGGGGGTTCTGCACCAGCTCTGGGCTGAGCAGAGGGCTCAGTGCCCAATTGCAGAGGGAGGCTCATCTCCAGTTGCTGCCCTATATAAGGTTCTGGGATGCTGCACAAAGGCTGCAGATGGCTGGGGGGATCTTGTTGTGGCAGATTTTCTATCAGGGTGTCAGCCCAAAGCCCAGCTTTGGTGCACTTAGACGCTGAATCCCAGGGGTTTAGCAAGAGGGCATTATCACACTGAGCCTGGCCTGGTTTGCATCCCCCATCCCAGCCTGGCTCTGAGCTATGCTTCTGGGGGAAAACCCAGCTTTTGTAGTAGGAGCAATCCTGCTCCCTGCCTCCACGTGCAGAAAAGACAGCCAGGCCGCTGGATATTAACTTTGAAGTGTGAATTTCAAACACACTGTGAGTTTGCAGACAACTGGTGCCGTTCCCCTCCTTTGCTCCCGGCTGTTTCTGTTACAAATCTCCTGATCTCTGTATTGCCTTCAGAGGAAGAGCCCTGCACTAGAGCAGCTATGAACTGGGCTGGGCTGCATTGCCCAGCAGCATGCCAACACCCCCACGTGCAGGGGCTGCGTGTGAGGATGAGCCCCAAGCCATTTCCTTTTTGGCCAGAGAGGCTGCAGCAGGGATGGCTCACCCCATGCTGGACCTGCAGGTTGCCAATGGGACGTTCACACTGCACGCCATGGAGAGGGCTGCAGCCTTTGTGTTCCACCAATGCCAAACCCCACTGAGAAGCAGTGCCAGAAGAATGGGCCCTTCTCCCAATTTACATGAAGCGATGTCCCAGATTTCTTCCCAGCCGCGAAGACGCATTGTTCCCTGGCAGCGTTTCAGTGGCGGAGCCAGCTAATTTGCAGCATTTTACATATCTAATATGTTGTCAGAAATGCTTTTAAATCCCTATAATATTTAATTAGGAGGCAGCTTTTGGCGTATTAAGTGGGAACGGGGCTGTCTAATTACTTACTGGTGATTTCATACCCATGAATGTAATTAAGTTGGGTAGAATCATCCAAGAGACGCAGGAGCGGGCAGAGTCCCTGGTAGACCAGGGTGTATTTTTAGCCCACGTGTGTTGGAATTTGACTGTTTTTAGGGGGGAAAAACTGGGGTGCAGAGCAGCACCGTGCCACCACGGTGGGGGGAGTTTGCTTCACCCCTTCTCAGAGCTGGGAGCAGGGCTGGGAGCTGCCACTGCAGGAGCACGGCTCTGGCACGGGTGAGCCCTGGGCAGCACAGCTCCTCACCTGGCCGGGTGGCTCAGCCTGGCTGGTTCGGGCTGCTTGATTCAGCTTCATTCACACCTCGGAGGAATCCAGGAAGGCTGGCAGGGCTGGCTTCACACTTATTAGCAATTAAAAGCCTCAGAGGCTGGGAGTCAATTAGCTCTGAGCTCAGCAAACCCCGGGATAAGGCTGCTAACGAGAGGCCCAGCCAGCTCCCCGCAGGGCTCGGCAGAAGAGCTGTTTGCTTTTTCATTTACGCCTTGGAGGAGCGTTGCAGGGCTGCGTGCTGCAGGGTGCGATGCTCCCCGGTGCCCAGCATGGCTCCCAGCGTGGCACACTGCCTGCGCCCAGCAGGCCCCAGCCCAGCACGGTGTATGGGGTTGCGACGGGCAGCCTGGAGCCGCATTGGCTGTGCGTCGGGCCGCGTGCCCACTCCCCTTCTATGGATAAGGAGCTGCTGGAACAAAGGGACGGCGTGGGGAGGGGGCGGTGACAGGCAAGCAGGGCGTGCAGCTTGTTATTTTGCTTGTGTTGCTATTAGAGCTCCTGCTTTTAACTTGTTTCTCCCTCTGAAGAGGCTCCAGGGTGGGTGGCAGATGTTTTGTTCCTCCTCTGCCTCCCGCCCACCCTCCCCTCTATTCCTAAGCCAGCTCCTCTGTTAGCATAATGCCCTCCCTCCTGCGGAGCTGAGACCTTGTGCCTCTGGATATGCAGCTCAGCCCACGCAGGAGCTGCTCAGCAAATCCTGGATTGCACACACACTGTGGTCACTGTGCATCCCTATGTCCCCCTGTGCCCACATCAAGTTCTGGTGCCACTGACACCATCAGCTCTGGGAAGCTGCATATAGGTGGTGGCCGTCCTCCTGTCCCCTTGGCAGGACAGTCGCACAGCCTGGAGCTGCTCAAGTCGCGTGTTGGGGTGCAGCAATGGGCGCACATCTCTATGCATCCCACCCCCTCTGCCCAGCCAGACTCTTGGGGCAGTACGCAGCCTCTTCGGCTGCATGCAGGTCGTGGTCTCACCAATAGACTGCGGGCTGCGGCACCGGGAGCCAGGAGGATAATGAGATCTTAATAGTCCAATTACATCCCATCGATTTACTCAGCACGTAATTGTCGGTGGCTGGGGCCACCTGACGAAGCTCCCGCTCCGGCTGCCAATGGGAGGATGGATGGTCCCTGTACCAGCCAGCTGCTCACCCTTCAACCTCCATAGGAGCAGCCCCAGGAGGGGCAGAAAGAGGTTAGAGCTGCAGCTGGGCAGGGTGTGTCAGCATCAGGGTCACCCTGCGTTTGCATCCTTCATGAGCATCTGCTGGGGATGGGGTGTGCTGCAGGTCCCTCTGCGGCAGGCTGATGGGAAGAGGGATCCTGGTTGGTGACAGTCTCTGCCAGCTGAGTGGTGGCCGTGCCCAGGTGATGCTTCCAGAGACCATACAATCTCTTTCCTGTGTTGTTAGCACCAATGCTTTGAACTCTACTGTCCCACACACAGTGGGTGGCGGATGGCAGCTGGCAGCGCGCAGACCCCTGCTGACCTCAGGGGTGGCACTCTGAGGCAGAGACAGTGCTGCCCTGTCCCCTTGGTCCTGCTGGCAGCTGGGCTGGCGGGGCCCATTAAAAATCCAGCAGCCTGACATCATGCTGGCACTGCGGGGTGCTGGCGCTGGGTGCAGCCACTTCTCACCTGCGCCCGCAGGGCTGCGGCAGGGAACCCGGGGGGACATGGCTGTCAGCAGCTGATGCGAGTGCTGATGGGTCTATTGATCTCCTTCGATGCGGCAGGCTCGTTCTGTCCCTTCACACTTGCTCCTGTCATCTGTCAGGCGGTGGAGGTGGTGTGAGCTGTGCTGGTGGGGCAGCCCCTGCTGTCTGACCCTGTGCCCCAGGACAAATGGCACACGTGGGGACAGCAGGCTGCATCTCAGCGCCATGGTCCTGTGGCTGATGGTCCCTCACAGGTGTCCTGGGGAACTCACAGCCTTCTCTGACAGGATCTCATCCAGTGCAACGCCCACAGTCTGGGGTGCAGCAGCATCTCTTCCAGCCCAAAAGGCCTGTGTAGGGTATGGGGACCCCTCCACCACTCACCTTGCTCACCCCAGCGGATGCTGCCAAGTTGAGGAGCCACAGCACAGGGATCTATGGCACGGAGATCTATGGTACAGGGATCTATAGCGTGAGGATATGGCACGGGGAGCTCTGGCACACCGAGCCATGGCACAGGGAGCCCCAGACCGGAGGCTGCCAGGCTCTGCAACACTCTTGACAGGCAGTGGGGGGCTCGGGGGCCACGGAGGCCGACGCCACTAGGAAGCGATTACCTCCCCGCTGCGTCCAGCCCTAATCCCCTGGCGGCGCGCAGGGAGCCAGCTCTCCAAACAAGGCTCAATCAGGTTAAAGTGTGAAGTCAGGATTAGGAGGGAGAATGGGAGCGTGGTAATAGCCCCAGCCTCCCTGCCACCGGCCTGCCGGGCTCTGGCGGTGAAAATTAATGCAGCCAGGGTTTGTTTGCATGAGTGGGCTCCCCACTGGGAAGTGATGTCGAACAGTTTTGCTCGGGTGCCCCGCTAAGCATCGGGCAGGGCGGCGCACCAGGGGGTTGGCTCCCGCTGCCGAGCCCCTGCCAGCCCCATGGAGGCTGTGCACAGTGCCTGGCACCGCGTCTGGCACCGCGCCGCGCTCCCGGCTCAGCGCCACAGCACTGTGGGGAGCCGCCTGGTCCCCATGGCCAAGGGCTGGAGAGTCTGTGGGTGAGCCAGCTGCTTGGGGGTCAGAAAGAGGAGCTCCTGAACTCAAAGCTTTAGGAGCACTGGGCAGGCGTGTTGGGCGGTGGAACTGGCACAGCTGAGGGTGCCGCAAGCCGTGTGATGGAGAGAGGCGAAGCCATGCCATCTGCTGTTTCCTCGGTGCCAAAGTGTAAAGCAAACATAGCTGGGAGCGATGCAACACCAGGAGGGAAGGGGCCGTGCCTCGTTCTAGTGCCGGGCACCGAGGATCCTGCAGGCAAAGCATGTGTTTGTCATGTTGTCGTCAGCTGTGTGACTGTATGGGCACTGAAACCCGGCACTGGGCATTGCTGAAAGGCTCTCATCTAGCATCTGTCCCACTTGGCTTTGGTACCTGAATGGCAGCACTTCATTGGTGCCTGTCACAAAAAGCTGCAAAGGGGGGAGGCCTTGCAAAGTGTGCTGCAATCCCCATGCTGCATTAGGCTCCTGAGCTGTAAGTGAACAGCTTGCAGGCTGTGGGCACACTGGGACTGCTGGGCACGGTGAGTGTGGAACCATGAGCCAGATTTGTCTGGGGGAGCTGAATGCATTGCTGGGAGCAGAGTGTGCTGGGAGCTTCCCCTGCTTGGCCACACTGTGACTGGGTAAATGGTAAGGGACAGGAGGCTGTGTTCATGGCAGTGCAGTGCAGTGATTGCATGGTGAGGGCGGAAGTGAGCATGTGCTGGGGGTACCCAGATGGCTTTCTTCCTGGGGGATTCCTTCCTCGAGCAGCCAGAGAAGGGGCTTAGGGCAACGCTGCCTTCCTCTCCGGGTGCCCAGCTGTGTGGTGAGCCCTGGCCCCATGCAGCTCAAGTGGGAATAAGGCTGGGGCCATGGCTGGGTGATACCACCACACCAGTACCAGTGCCTGTACTGATACCAGTACCACATGCACTCTCTGGAGCCTGCATCCCACAAAGGCGCTCTCTCAGCAGTTGGCTTCCAATGATGCAATGCAGTGGGAAGGAGGCTGTGCATCTGGTCCCAGATCACAGCCATGAGGTGTCTGACATCCCACTAGTGCACTGAATGAGCTCATTTTCCTCAGTTTCTCCTTTCCTTTGTGCTTTGGTGCAAGCAAGGCTAATGGTTTCCTCTGGAAAGGTTCCCTTCCCATAGTAGTGGTGCTTTTGGCTGAGTTGAACCCCCAGCTTGGAGACTTCCAGGTATTTTGCACACACTGTGTTATCTCAAGGAATTAGGAGCATGAATAAGAGCATGGATGCTGTCCCACTGTCCTGACCCATTCCCACTGCAGTGGGATGTCAGGAATGAGCAGAGCGGGCAATTACATGGACAGCGATAAATTAATGACCCCATTATTTGTGCCCTCTACTGCATGGGGCAGGCTCCATGGGAATGCCTGCTGGAGCCACTGAGTGTAATTACCAGTTAATCAGCGGGGACCTGTAATTATAGCAGACACAGGGTATTTAAGCACTGAGAGTTTTCCCAGAGCTATGCCCTGCTGCTCCATGCGTTGGAGCTGGAGATCCCAGCGCTGGACAGCCCCAGGCACGTGCAGCCACCCCAGGTGAAAGCACATCATCCCGGCACGGCTGTGGGGCTGCAGTTCCCTGGGATCTGCTGTGGGCACAGCAGCCCCATGAAGCTCTCTGTCTTGCAGGCAATGCTCATTTTCCTTCCTGCTTCTTTCTCCCACAGGGACCTGAGCGAGAACTTCATTCAGGCCATCCCCAGGAAAGCTTTCCGTGGGGCCACAGACCTCAAGAACTTGTGAGTGGCAGTGGGGATGGGCACGGGCTGGTACGGAGAGTTTGGGTTGGCTCAGCAGCAGGTAATGTGAGGAACTCGGCACCTGTGCCATCCCAGCCATGGTCCTGCTGCTTTCTCCTGCAGGCAACTGGACAAGAACCAGATCAGCTGCATCGAGGATGGGGCTTTCCGGGCCCTGCGGGGGCTGGAGGTCCTGTAAGTGGCCAGGGGTGGCTGGAGTTCCCAGCCCGCACCTCTCCATCCAACCACCTTACACGGGGAGGTGGTTGGGTGCTGCTGCTCCCGGGTTCAGTGCCCCCTGAACCATCTCACGCCCCATTTCCAACCTGCCCACCCTGACCTCCATCCCTCTGCCTTCCTGCAGGACTCTGAACAACAACAACATCACGTCCATCCCCGTCTCCAGCTTCAACCACATGCCCAAGCTGCGGACCTTGTGAGTGCAGCACCCGTTGGCATAGGAGGGACTGGGGGGGGAGGTTGGGGTAATCAGGGCAGCTGGTGGCTGTGGGCAGGAGCCATCCCGCAGCTCTGACCGCCCCGGCCGCCCGCAGCCGCCTGCACTCCAACCACCTGTTCTGCGACTGCCACCTGGCCTGGCTGGCACAGTGGCTCCGCCAGCGGCCCACCATCGGGCTCTTCACACAGTGCGCGGCCCCGGCACAGCTCCGCGGCCTCAATGTGGCTGAGATCCAGAAGAATGAGTTCAGCTGCTCTGGTAAGGGGTCCCCGGTGTTGGAGACCGAGTGTCCCATTGATTCAGCCCACCCCTGCTGACGGGCTGGGGCTCATCCCAGGGGCTCTGTCCCCGCAGGACAAGCAGATGGAGCGCACGCACAGCTCTGCAGCTTGTCCTCTGGCTCCTGCCCGGCCATGTGCACCTGCAGCAACGGCATCGTGGACTGTCGGGGCAAGGGGCTGACGGCCATCCCCGCCAACCTGCCTGAGACCATGACAGAGATGTGAGTATGGGACCCCGCAGTCCCCACATGAAGCTGGGGGACATGGGGACACGTCCCAGGGCTCAGCCACCCCGCTCTCACACTGCCCAGCTTTAGCCCTGGATTTAGCTGCATTAAAAATGTAAATAGAGAAATAATCTCCTTAAGGAAATCCAATTACAACGCAAAGCCCCCATCGGGATGCGAGGCAGGCAGAACACCCCCAGACTCATGTTGCTGGGTCAGTAGGTGCTGCCCCAGCCCCCAGCGCTGCCTGCTGTGCCCCCCCACCACCACAGTTCCCCTCACATCACTCTCCCTAATGGAAAAAGCCCCAACTACAAGATGCAAGTTGTCCTTGGGTTGAAAGGTGCTGCTCTTTTGGGATGATTTAATGCAAGTTTAGGGTCTTGCAGTCCCCCAAGCCTGTCATTGGGTGCTGGGGCTCAGCTGGCCCCCAGCCTCACCTCTCCCCTGTCTCTTTGCAGACGCCTGGAGCTCAATGGCATCAAGTCCATCCCCCCAGGTGCCTTCTCCCCCTACAAGAAGCTTCGTCGGATGTAATCTTGCAGCACTTCTGACCCCAGAACCCCAAATCCTGCTGCCATGAGCACCTCAGCAGGAGGATAAGGCTGAGGACGAGGGGCTCAGCCCACCTTCTCCCTTTGGGTTTCAGAGACCTGAGCAACAACCAGATCTCGGAGATCGCCCCAGATGCCTTCCAGGGTCTGCGCTCGCTCAACTCGCTGTGAGTGCTCACAGCTGGGGGCACACAGGGCACCTACTGGGTGCTGCCCCATGTCACTGCCACCTGTCTTCCTGTTGCCATCCCTCCTCTCTAGGGTGCTGTATGGCAACAAGATCACCGACCTCCCCAAGGGCGTCTTCGGCGGACTTTTTGCCCTGCAGTTGCTGTAAGGCTCTGGTGGGACACTCTGCGGGGATACATTTAGTGCTGTGGGTCATGTGGGCATGGTAAGAGGACACAGGGTTGGCATCACTTCCTTCCCTCTCTGCCAGGCTCCTCAATGCCAACAAGATCAACTGCGTGCGGGCGGATGCCTTCCAGGACCTGCAAAACCTCTCGCTGCTCTCGCTGTATGACAACAAGATCCAGAGCCTGGCCAAGGGCACCTTCACCTCACTGCGTGCCATCCAGACCCTGTGAGTGCCCGTGTGGCTGCAGGGGGGAATCCTGGGGTATCCCAGTGCGGTGGTAGCAGGTCTTGGTGCTGGCCACCAGTCACCCGCTGTCCTCGATGCAGGCACCTGGCCCAAAACCCCTTTGTCTGTGACTGCAACCTGAAGTGGCTGGCAGATTTCCTCCGTGCCAACCCCATTGAGACCAGTGGTGCCCGCTGTGCCAGCCCCCGGCGCCTGGCCAACAAGCGCATCGGGCAGATCAAGAGCAAGAAGTTCCGTTGCTCAGGTGAGCACAATCCTTGTCCCCTCCAGGGGCTGTGGCCAAATCTCTGCCGTGCACACAGTGGTGCTGATGTGCTTTTTCTTTCTGCAGCCAAAGAGCAGTATTTCATCCCAGGTAAGGAGGGAACCACATGTTTGTGAGTGTGTGTGTGTGCATACGGTGCCGATTGGTGTACCCAGGATAGATGTCTCTGTGGATA
Organism: Chrysolophus pictus; assembly: GCA_037305975.1. Taxonomy (NCBI): domain Eukaryota; kingdom Metazoa; phylum Chordata; class Aves; order Galliformes; family Phasianidae; genus Chrysolophus; species Chrysolophus pictus. The sequence goes on along the minus strand of CM074581.1, from coordinate 13,191,195 downwards.
ATATCCCCTTGTGGCCCCTCCTTTGTGCAGACTGAGGGCTGTGGGTGCACACTTGATACCAGTTGGAGTGTGGGAGGACCCAGTCAGTTGCAGCCCTGAGACTCTGCCCTCTCTGGCACACAGGGACAGAGGATTACCAGCTGAACAGTGAGTGCAACAGCGACGTGGTGTGCCCTCCGAAGTGTCGCTGTGAGGCCGGCGTGGTGGAGTGCTCCAACCTGAAGCTCACTAAGATCCCAGAGCGCATCCCACAGTCCACAGCCGAGCTGTAAGCGCCATGCCCTCCCCTCCCACAGCCACCGTGTCACCAGCGCTGGGTTTTGCTGAGGGTTTGGTTTGTGCCAGGCCCTTCGCAGCCATCTCTTTTCCCTGCCACCCACCCCAGGCGCCTGAACAACAATGAAATCTCCATCCTGGAGGCCACAGGCATCTTCAAGAAGCTGCCTCATCTGAAGAAAATGTGAGGATCTGGAGGCACAGGGGGGCTGTGAGGGTACACAGGGACATGGAGTAGCATGAAAGAGGGGCACCTCCCAAGCTGCGGGACCCAGGGAGGGGTCAGGATGCAACCTGATGATCCCCCCTCTCCGCAGCAACCTCAGCAACAACAAGGTGTCAGAGATCGAGGACGGGGCATTCGAGGGGGCCGCATCAGTCAGTGAGCTGCACCTCACCGTCAACCAGCTGGAGTCAGTCAGGAGCAGCATGTTCCGAGGACTGGACGGGCTGAGGACATTGTGAGTGTCCCTGAGCCATGAGGGCGGGGCTGTCCCTTGCTCCCGCTGCCCCTAGCCTTGCCCATGCCAACAGGCTGGTGCTGTTGGCACCACTGTGGGTCTGCTTTGGGGCCATCCCTTGCCAGCATCCAGAGCTGGAGCTGTTGTCTGCTGGGTGCAGCTGCAGCTTTTGGGGGTGGATTCCTGTCCCCCAGGATCTGCTAGGTGCCATGATTATGGGGTGTCCTCTCTTCTGCAGGATGCTGAGGAACAACCGCATCAGCTGCATCCACAACGACAGCTTCACAGGGCTGCGCAACGTGCGCCTGCTCTCTCTGTACGACAACCAGATCAGCACCATCGCACCGGGTGCCTTTGACACACTGCAGTCCCTCTCCACACTGTATGTCAACTCCGGGGGTGCTCACAGCCCCTTGCTGGAGGTCTCGGACCCAGATCTCAGGTGATGCCCTCCCATTCGCAGGAACCTGCTGGCCAACCCGTTCAACTGCAACTGCCAGCTGGCCTGGCTGGGGGATTGGCTGCGCAAGAGGAAGATCGTGACGGGGAATCCGCGGTGCCAGCACCCCGACTTCCTCCGGCAGATCCCACTGCAGGACGTGGCCTTCCCTGACTTCAGGTGTGAGGAAGGTAACTCGCACCCTCCTGTCCCAGCACCATCCCTGCTCCCATGCTGTCCATCTGTCCCCGTGGTGAGCTGGGGTCACATAGCCCATAGTGCCCACCCCAAAGATGCCCCAGGTCCCTCTGTGGTGTTCTAACCTTTGCCCTAAACCTAATGCAATGCAGTGCAATGCAATGAAATGAAATGTATTTGCTACGTGAAATGCAAGGCAATCCAATGAAATGAAATGCAGTGACATCAAATGCAATGCAATACAAAGCCATGCAATGGAATGCAGTGCAGTCCTAACCCTAATCGCAACCCTAACCCTAACTGCAATCCTAATGCAATGCAAAGAAATGCAATGCAAAGCAATGCAATAGACTACAATGCAAACCTAATCCTAACCTTGACCGTAACCTCTAAAGCAATAGAATGGAATGCAATGCACCCACATTCCCACAAGCTGCAAGACTGCGTGCACAGCCAGGTGTCAGCTGAGACAGTGCTGCACCCCTGCTTTGGTGCCAAGGGGAGATATGAATGTGGGTGATGCCCTGTCACAGGTGCAAGGCACTGAACCCAGCATCACGTAGTGCCTGCGGGACAACGAGCTGTGACCCAGTGACGTTGTGTCTCCTGTGCCCCGTGCAGGTCAGGAGGAGATGAGTTGCATCCCACGGCCCCAGTGCCCTCAGGAGTGCACCTGCCTCGACACTGTGGTGCGCTGCAGCAACAAGCACCTCAAGATCCTGCCCAGGGGTATCCCCAAGAATGTCACCGAGCTGTGAGTACATTGCCAAGGATTTGCCCTCCTCCCCCCACTGATGCCTTCGTGGGCAGGGGTCTCTGCTGCAGGGTACCTGGACATGGGGTGCACCCCTGTCCTGGCTGAGGACATAGGGACCACCCCTGGGGGAGGCACCCCACCCCTGGGGTGCCCAAGGCAGGGTTGGATGGGGCCCTGATCTAGTGGGGAGCAGAAATGCATGGGCTTTAAGATCCCTTACAACACAGCCATGCTGTGATTCCATGGCCATGCCCAAGGGGTGATGTGCAGGGGCTGTTGACACACCCCAGGGCTCTGCAGTCCCTAGCAGCCTGCCACCAGTGCTGGCCCACGCTGTACACATCTATGCGAATGTATGCCACCCCCTCACACCCCAGTGCCGTCTCACACACCCTCCTCTCACCACATACTCAGCTCCATCTCACACATGCCTTGCAAACACTCACGGCCACCCACGCTCACAGCACGGCGCGTCTGGGTGTGCACACACGCAGGCGGCTGGGTAGCAGCCCCAGGCACCAGCTTGTGGGGTCTGTGGGTGGGCAGGCACATGTGCAGCTCCCAGCCAGCCAGGGGGTCCCCCAGAGCCCTGTGGGTGCAGGGACGTGATGCTGGAAGTGCTCTTGCAGCACAAAGTCTATGGGGCCTTGGTGTACAAGGGGGATATCCTGCTGCTCAGTAACTCCAAGGTGCTCTCCTTCTCCTTCCAGCTACCTGGATGGAAACCAGTTCACCCAGGTGCCAGGACAGCTCTCCACCTTCAAGTACCTGCAGCTGGTGTAAGTGGCTGAGAGCAGGGCTCACCACTGGGACCTGGGGGTGGCAGTGTGGGCTGTCCCCATGGTGTGCCCTCCCCAGGAGGGACCCCTGCAGACCCCTTTGTGTGGGATCATGGCTGGCTGGCAGTGTGTCCTTGTGCCCCGCTGGGTGTGCAGCGAGAAGGGGCAGGAGAGGCCACAGCCCCTGGGTCTGTGTTTTGCAGTGATCTGAGCAACAACAAGATCAGCTCACTGAGCAACTCCTCCTTCACCAACATGAGCCAGCTCACCACCCTGTAAGTGTGGGCACTGGGCTGCAGGCTGCCCTGTCTGAGGGAGGGTGTTCCTAAGGGACCCCAAAGACCAGGGGACCTTCCACCTGAGTAAAGCTGTGCCCAGAGCTGATGTGGGGGTAGGACACGGGGGGGCAGCGTGCAGCTTGGGGTGGCCTCTCTGTGTTGCCTCCTTCCCTTGCACAGGATCCTCAGCTACAACTCCCTGCAGTGCATCCCTCCACTGGCCTTTGAGGGCCTCCGCTCCCTGCGGCTGCTGTGAGTGTCCCTGTGTTCCCTGTGCACCACACCATGGGCAGCAGTGACACTCCAGTGGGCTCCGGCCTCACCGGCTGGCTGGGCACAGCCCCGGGCTGCCCTTGCTGTCCTGGAGCCACTGGGATCATGGGGCTCTCTGTCCTCCACAGGTCTCTCCATGGCAATGACATCTCCACCCTCCCCGAAGGCATCTTCGCGGATGTCACCTCACTGTCCCACCTGTGAGTCCAGGGCTGGGGACCTCAAGACCCCATGGGTTTCTCTAGACTGCCTCCCCTTCCTGCTCCTGACTCCCCCCCAGTTGTTGCTCCTGCCTCCCACATCCCCACCACTCCTGCCCTTTGTTGTGAGTTGTAGGATTAGCACTCCTCCATCTGTCAGCAGTGAGAGCCCTGCAGAGCCTAGCACAGCCGGCTCGTGCCGCTGCTGCCTCCTCAAGCTTCTCCCAAAGGAGAAGGAACGTGCTGCACACCCATCCTGACCTCAGTGCCCATTCACAGCCCTGCCCTCCCCACTCCCCTCTGCCACCATCGCAGTGGGATGGGGCTTGGGATGCTTTAGGATCAGGACACAGGCAGAAGGGGGAGTACCACAGTGCTCAGTGCCCCCACTTTTGCCCTGCAGAGCCATCGGGGCCAACCCACTGTACTGCAGCTGCAACCTGCGCTGGCTCTCCAGCTGGGTGAAGACAGGCTACAAGGAGCCGGGCATTGCCCGCTGCGCCGGGCCCCCCGACATGGAGGGCAAGCTGCTGCTCACCACCCCTGCCAAGAAGTTTGAGTGCCAAGGTGAGTGCTGTCCATCTGTCCATCTGTCCGTCTGTGCCTCCCGCTCCACGTACAGCAGGGTGATGCTGCACATGGCCCCGTTGCTCACCGCTGCCCCCCAGTGCTTACAACCGCACCCCCCCTTCCTTCTTTCTACCCATCCCCACAGGGCCCCCAGCCCTGAGTGTCCAGGCCAAGTGCAACCCCTGCCTCTCCCGCCCCTGCCGCAACCAGGGCACCTGCCACAACGACCCGCTCGGCTCCTACCGCTGCACCTGCCCCACCGGCTACAAGGTAGTGGCACTAGGTCTCCCCGCCCAGGGTGCATGGTGCAGAGGCATGGTGCAGGGTTCTGCCTGCCCACAGCACCTGGGGGAGGGATGGGGAATGGGAAATAGGGCATGGTACCCCTTGCTGCTATGTCTCCTTCCGTCCCCAGGGCAAGGACTGCGAGGTGGCGTTGGATGGCTGCTCTCAAAACCCCTGTGCCAACGGGGGCACCTGCCAGCCCCAGGATGGGGACAGGGACAGTTTCAGGTCAGCAGTTTGTGAAGATCCATGGAATCTGGGCATTGGGATGGCAGCATCTCATGGGGATTTGGGGTCTTCTTCGCCTGGGACATCCATCCGTGCCCTCACCACTGGTGGTCCTGAGAGCCAGCACAGGATGCAGCCATGCTCCCATGCAACCCTGCCTACACTGAACATTTCAGGCATTTCTGGGAAGTGGGGTGCAATTAGCAGCTGGAAATAATGGTGGGGCTGCGGGTGGAGGAGGGCTGCGCATCCTTCTGCACTAAATGGCCTCTCTCAGCCTGTTGTCTTGGCAACTGAGCGTCCTCAGCATCTTCCACCAGCCCTGGGCTTTCGGATAGGGGCACATGGGGCTGTGCTCCTCAGCTCTCTGTTGGGAGCAGGCTCTACCATGATCCTCTGCCAGTGTTTTGGGGAGATCATCCCAACACGGTGTTTCCTACCCCGGAGCAGATGCCTGTGTGCAGCAGGCTTCGAGGGCCCGAACTGCCGCACCGCCAGTGACCCCTGCAAGGAGCACAGTTGTGAGAATGGGGGCTCCTGCGTGTCTGGTGCCACCAACTACACCTGCCTGTGCCCTGCTTACTATACAGGTACATGGAGCAAGGGCACTGCCATCCCATTGTGGGATGTGCCCTGATAGGTACCATCTGGCACCCCTTCTTCTGCCCCACAGGGGATTTCTGTGAGCAGCCACCAGATTTCTGCTCGGCCGAGCTCAGCCCATGCCAGCACGACTCCACCTGTATCCCCACCAGCCAGGGGCCCAGGTGAGCCCCAGCCCCTGGGTTTTGCTTTCAGGGGGCTGAAGACAGCTGGGAAGCACTGGGGAAGGCACAGTGGGGTCTGTAACCCCCCCATGCTCTCCCAGGTGTGAGTGTGCACCCGGCTATGTGGGGACCAACTGCAGTGAGGACTTCGATGATTGCCAGGACCACCGGTGCCAGAACAACGCTCGCTGCGTGGACGAGGTGAATGGCTACTCCTGCCTCTGCGCCGAGGGTTACAGGTACTGCCAGGGGGGCTAACGGGCCGGTCAGATGTTATCCTGCAGGAGGTGGTCCTGGCCACCACATCCCCCATTGTGGACCCCAGAAGGGACCTGCAGGGTTCAGCATCCATGCTTCCATCTGCTGCTGCTGCTGGTGGGGACCCCAAAGTGGGTGGGTGCTGTGGGTGGTGGGGAGGGGGCTGCCCCGGCCCCATGCCCAGCACACCCTTGGTCCCGCAGTGGACAGCTGTGCGAGATGCCACCCCGTACCACTGGGCAGCCCGGGCTCTGCGAACGTGCCGAGTGCCAGAACGGGGCAGCCTGTGTGGAGCGGGGCTCCCGTGCCCTCTGCCAGTGCCTGCCTGGCTTCGGTGGCCCCAAGTGTGAGAAGCTGCTGAGCGTCAACTTTGTGGACCGTGACACGTACCTGCAATTCACTGACCTGCAGGACTGGCCCCGGGCCAACATCACCCTGCAGGTGAGGACGCAGGGCGACGCAGGGTGATGGGGAGTGGCTGCCAGGTGTGGAGTCTCATTTCTCCCACGCCCAGGTCTCCACGGCTGAGGACAACGGCATCCTGCTGTACAACGGTGACAGCGATCACATGGCTGTAGAGCTGTACCAGGGCCATGTCAGGGTTAGTTATGACCCCGGCACTCACCCCAGCTCAGCCATATACAGGTACCATGGGCCCCCACGCCCCGTGCCCTGACCCCATTGCATGGGCATGGTGATTTGATGGGGGATGGAGCGCACCCGGTGACGCAGCCCTCCCCGCCAGTGCCGAGACCATCAATGATGGGCAGTTCCACACCGTGGAGCTGGTGACCTTCGACCAGATGGTGAACCTCTCCATCGATGGCGGCAGCCCCATGACTATGGACAACTCGGGCAAGCACTACACGCTGAACAGCGAGGCCCCGCTCTATGTCGGGGGTACGGGGCTGGCAGGGCACTGGGGTCACGGGGTCGGCTGGGTGTGTGCTGATGGCCCCGCTCTCCCCAGGGATGCCCGTGGATGTCAACTCAGCCGCCTTCCGCCTCTGGCAGCTCCTCAACGGCACCAGCTTCCATGGCTGCATCCGCAACCTCTACATCAACAACGAGTTGCAGGACTTCACCAAGACGCGGATGACACCCGGTGTGGTGCCGGGCTGCGAGCCCTGCCGCAAGCTGTACTGCCTGCATGGCATCTGCCAGCCCACTGGCGCCCAGGGACCCGTCTGCCATTGCGAGCCTGGCTGGGATGGGCCCCACTGTGACCAACCCCGCGGCGGCCCCTGCCAGGGGCACAAGTGAGTGCCCCCCTCCCCTCCCTGTCTGCTGCCCAATAGCAAGGGCTGTGCCCCATCGCAGTGGCTCTGTCCTGTTTGGTGCCCCATAGCAGATCGCCTGGCCCATTCGCAGCTGACCATGACTTTGTGGTGTTGAGGGTTGTGGTTAGTAGACTTGTTAATAGTTGGACTTTGAGGTCTTTTGCAACTTTTGTGGTTCTATGAATTTGTGGCTTATTGCTATGCTGTGCCGTACTGGTGCCACACTGTGCCAGAGCCACATCGCTGCTGCAGCTGCAGTAACTGTGCCCGACCCATGCTGTGCTGCGCCTACCCATGTCATGGTGTGCTGTGCCATACCCGTGTCATGCCCTACCTATGTCATGCCTTAGCCACGCTGTGCCTGACCTACGTGTGTCATGCCATACCAGCTGGTGCTGGTACACCACGGTGCAGGCACTGCTGTGCCATGTGTCAGACACCTGATGGCCGTGGCTGCCCACAGGTGTGTGCACGGGCTCTGCCTGCCCCTCGACGCCCTCTCCTACAGCTGCCAGTGCCACCAGGGCTACCAGGGTGCCCTGTGCAACCAGCCCAGCACACCGCCCGACCCCTGCCGTCTCCTGCCCTGCCACCACGGCCGCTGCCGCCTCACCCCGGGTGGCCAGCCCGTATGCGAGTGTCACAGCGGCTACAGCGGGGCCCTCTGCGACCAAGGTAGGCAGCAGGGCGGTGGGTTCAGGGCAGCAGCACTGGGAGGACCGCACTCTGATCCTCACTGCCCCACAGAGCCCGAGTGCCGCGGGGAGCCGGTGCGGGACTACCACCAGGTGCAGAGGGGCTACGCCATCTGCCAGACCACGCGGCCGGTGCCCTACGTGCAGTGCCGGGGAACGTGCGGCGGTGACACCGACACCGGCTGCTGCATCGGGCTGCGGCCACGGCGCAGGAAATACGCCTTCGAGTGCAGCAACGGCGCGACCTTCGTAGAGGAGGTGGAGAAGCCCAGCAAGTGCGGCTGCAGCCCATGCCTCTGAGCGCCGGGGTGTGGGGGCTGCTGCGGACAGCGGGGGTCAGTGAGGAGCCCCCGGCACCAAGAGCTCGCTCTGCCCTGCATCTAGGGGCCGGGATGTTGCCAAAGCCCAGCGCAGTTCCCACCACTCGGAGGAGCCCATCGGGGCTGGAGGAGGATAGATGTGTTGCATCTAGAGGGTTGGAAAACAAAAAGGAAAAAAAAAAAAAAAAAAAAGGGAAAAAAAAACCCACAAAACAAGTGTGTAGATAGAGGATTTTTTTAAGAACTTGCAGCTACACAAGTGTGTTTCATGTGGGAGCTGCTCTGCCCCTCCGCCTGCTCTCCCTTCATCTCTGCCTTCTTCATCGCTGAGGGAAACATGTGCCCTCTCTGTGTGTCCCCCAGGCAGCCCCACATCCAGCTGGGACCTTCCCAACACCCTGCGCTGGACCTGGCACTGCAGTGCTTTGTGTGCCACGGCTGCCAGGAGGGCTGAGCTCCATGCTGGCACCCCTGGTTCCCAGCACTTCTAAGTCCGCCTTCCCAAATGGCCCTGGCCCCGCTGCAACAGCCCCTGCACCCAGTACAGTGCCAGCTCAGCAGCGCTGTGGACATGTTGGGTCAAGCAGGATGGAGCCAGGAGTGGCCTCACCATGCAGTGCCAGCCCTGCCCTGCGCACAGAGATGGGGTCCCTCTCCCTGCTGGGCTGTGTGCAGGGTGTGGTTGTGCTGGAACCACCCAGAGGATGTCCCTTAGATGGCCGCTGGGGCACAGGTTTGTGATGTTGTCAGCCCTGTGGATGCTGGGGCAGCTGAAGGTGGAGATCCTGGAGGCAACACAGCATCTAGCACAAGTCCCAGCAGGTCCGAGCTGTCGGGTTGCAGCCCCGCCACACCGCAGTGCCAGGGGACATGCTGGCAGGGCAGCAGGGGCACCACACCGCGTGCCAGCCATTGGCATCCCAGGACCGAGGGTGACGGGCCAACCTGGGGCAAATCGCCGTGTCACCCCCAGGGCTGTGGCCGCAGCTCTCCCCATCACATCACACCAGCGCTTCACCGCGTCCCGCTGGGTGCAGCCGGCTGATGGGTGCCATCGCTGTCCCCACGCACCCAGGACATGCCACCGCCACAGGGACATCTCTGCCACCAGCACCCTGTGCTGCACGGCACGGCGGGATGCTCTCATTCAGCCCCTGGCTGGGGCTCGGTTGTGTTGTGTTTCTGTTCTTGCTGTAAGCTAACCGCTAAAGTATCTCTTTATACAGAATACTTACAGATTCTAATATATATTTGTATTTCATTTTGTTATAGTATTTTTCTATGTTCGGGGTCAACAAACGCTGTTTTCTTTTTGTTTACAGATGCTACTGGGCAGGAACATGACGGTGGCTTTGTCTGGCCCGCGCGGTGTGTGTGTGTCACTGTTGCAGCCGCCGGTTTGCGCTGGGCTGGGGAGGGCACCCTCCGCCGGCAGAGGCTGTGTTGTTTTAGGAGATGTTCGGTATTGTCTATGTTGTCCTCCACGTGAACATGACATTGATTCATTCAGAGGCCCGGCATCGTCTTTCTGGGGACATGCGGAGGGAGCACAGGGTGGGGATGGCGTGGGCAATGGGGGGACCCAATGCTGCTGGGGGGAGGTTGTGCCCCATGGCCGTGGCCCATGTATGCCATCCACGCCCCCACCCTCCCCCCATTTATCACAGCAAAGCGGCTCTGATATCAAAGAAACGTTTAATAAGCTGCAATAAAATACGGACCTTTAGAAAGCTCATCATCGGGTGAATATCAACAACAGAGGGAGAAAAGAAAACAAGGCGGTGGGAGTCCGTGAGGAACTCAGATCTGAGTCAGGGAGCTTTACCTGGAACAAGAACACAGCTTCCTCGAGAGTCTAAACGACAGGAGCACAGAGTTCACAAAATGTCAACATTGAGAGAGTCGATACACAGCCAAAGTTCAAATGACCCAGCTCTTATAGCTATACATATCGATTTAAAGCAACTTAATATAACTTTATTTCATTTTTTATATACATGTTCAAAGGTTCGTCAGGTGAGGTATGTAAACATCATCTAATGGAAACCCCTCTGCACCTTTCCGACCGAGGATTCACAGCAGACGTTTTGCTTTCCCCCAGCACGGAGCCGAGCGAGCGGCCGTGCTCCCTGCACACCATTCTGACATTTCACATTGGTCAGGCTCTGACATACAGTACCGGACAGGAGGGCTGTTCGGATCAGTGTCTAAAGTTCATCCTAGAGAAACGAACAGAACGACAAAACTCCTTCCAGGGAAGTGGACACATTTGCTATTGGGGCGGAACTAGGATTCAAACGTTGAGCATCTTGGAAAGAACAAAAAGAAACATATTGGGTTGGTTGGGTTGGTGCTTTTCTTTCTTTTTTTTTTTTTCCTTTCTTTTTCCAAACTACAGTTCCAAAAGTGAAGGGCTCTCGTGAGCCCCTCTGTCTCACTCCCATCCCATGCTCTGAAATGAGGGACCCGTCACTGAACAGCAGGGCTGACTCCATTATGGGATGGGTACAGCAAAACGGGGTTAAAAACAGCCAGAAAAAAGCCACACACACGTAGGAAAAACACACACAAACAGTCAACCGACCTCAAACCCTCCAATAAACATGGCAGAAGGGCAAGCAAAGAGGAAATGACCTTATGGGGCCAGCTTGGCTGCGGACAGCTGCCCTTCTGCCCCGCTCTGCGGGCACCTTGGGGTCAGAGCAGCCGCTTGGAACAGCCCTGGGGCAGCTCCTCCAGACCCGCACCCCACACTGGGCTGAGCCTACCCAAGACATTATTACTAAAATCTTATTGCTGGCAGTGCCCCCACCATGGAGACCCCCACCCCTCCCTCCCAGCTCCCGCTCACCCTCTGACATCATCAGAAATGAGATGAAGAGTTAATGCTTGGACACCGATGGGACGGGACCCTGTCCCCCTGCGCCATCAGGCAGCCACAGTGACCACCAGTCGGAACAAGAACCTATGGAAAGCCCACAAAATAAATATAAAAAACCCGACTATTTACAATATTAAATCCGTGAGAATTGAGAGAGAGAGAAAAAAAACGTCTTTACCTGCCCCAAAAGCTTAAAAAGAAGGTTAGCATCCTGCCGCCTAGCACAACACTATCTTACATGGCACCTACACATAATATATATTCACATTTCATTTTAAAATTAGGTACTCTTACAAACAGACTTAGAAAACATTGGCTAGCAAGGTGGCCTGGCGGGCCAGGTGACACCACAATGGCCACCACGGTGCCCTCTGTGGCCATCCCACAGCTGCCAACGTGCCCTGAATCAAACGCCAGCTGCCCGCGGCCCGGTGGAAGTGCTCTCAAACCAGAGGGGTCTGGGGGGGGGGGGAGGGGGGAGAAACCGTGATTCCGCTAAGCCTAGGGGTGATCTTAATACAAACTCCTGAGAACATCTTAGAACAGATGGATTCATTTCACAACCACCAAGCGAAGGGACGGGCGGAATGGACGCTATGATACGCGGAGCAGGGAGTGGGGGTGGAGGTAAACTCCGAGAGTAGGATGAGAAGTCAGCCAACAAGGAAAGCTGAAGGGGCGGCGGTGGCAGCAGCAGCCGGCACTGCTGTGATCGGGGAGCACTGGGGGCACAGCACTGGGGCTGGAGGGAGGACACTGGGGAGTAAGTGGGAATGGAGCAACGCAACGCTGCCTGGAAGAGAGGGAGAAGAAAAATCAAATTTGGGCACTGATGAAGAAATGGTGGCGATGCCACCCTGCCACGTGGCCACCTCATATGCAGATCCCTTCATTCGCTAGCAAACTAAAACATCCCTCCGTCCTTTCCCAGAACACAGCACTCACAAGCACAAAGCACATGGTAAAAGCACATCTCATCAGCTGCAAGACCCAGGAGATACAACTGGTGTCAGCATGAGAACACGCACAGGAGATGAGGAGGAGATGGCACCTCCTGAGAGGCAGCACAGAGCTGGAGATGCCTCCCAGCAGGAAGCCGCCCTGTTTTTCTGGAGATGAGAGCATTCCTGGCCGACCTACGATGCAGAGAACTCACATAGAGCATCGCTGTGGCCACCCTGACCTGGGCAGGGCCATGCCCAAGTGCTGGCTGCAGTCACTTGGCCACAGGTGGTGGTCGCACTCTATCCATCAAAGACAAAGCCCCTCCTGAAGACCAAAGCTGTCACTATTAAATAAAACAGAAGAGCACTCTGCTGCCTTGCCAGGCACCCCATCACCTGGCCTGCCCTCAGCTTTCAACCTGACAACTCACATTCCTCCCATGCCACGGGATGCCCAGCATCCCTTCCGACATGTGCTAAGGCTGCAGCACAGCTCTGGGGAGCAACATCACGAGCTGCCATCCCAACACGGGGCAGCAAGGGACAGCCCCCAGAATTCAAAGAGAAATTAAATGCAGAATGTGGGGAGGGGGTCCTGCATTTCTAACCCAGACCAAGGGAAGGGAAAGGCAGGAGCAGGCAGAGAGACCTGTGGGGAAAGTACAGAGCAGTGCTATGGCTGCCACCAGCGCCTCTCCTGAAAAGCTTTTAAATCTTTCCTGATGGAATGTTTGACATCTTTAATACATGCAGTAAAAATTAAAGTCATAGATAACTCCGTATTAATCTGTACAGGGTCTGACAGGCTAGATTTAATCACTTTGTTGCTGCTTAAAGAGCTCACTTTTGCATGATTTAAAGGGGAGGGAAAGTTTTCAAACCAAAGCCTTGCTGCTTCCTGCACGGGACGCTTACACTGGGATTCCTGCAAGCAGCAAGGTGCGTGTTTGTATACAAAAGTGAACGCAAACTATAGGGAAAATCAGCTGCAGCCGTGCAAAGGAACAGGGGTAGGGGCAGAGCCGCAGGGTGACATCCATGTGTGGGTACCTGAGAGCCACCGGCAGCTGCAGGAGAACCGACACGTGTCCCATCCACCTTCGTCTCCCTCACCGATGGCAAAGGGGTTTGGGTTTGCTTGAAATGCCACTCACAGACAGACAGAAGGGCGCTGAAGGGAAGGGAAATGCTGGCGTGCACCAAAAGGCTGCCGAAAGCTACTTCATGTGCACAAAGGTGGTTTTCTTTCTGCTACAGTACAAGTGCTTGTGCCTCAAGTATAAAACGCAAGCCTCCAAATCACACAGACGAGCTTCTTAATTTTATTTTTAAAGTGATAAATAAGGCACTGTACTTTTAACTAAAACTGCCTGGTTCTGAGTTCAAAAGCCCCAGGACCATCGGAACTGCAAACACTTCCTTCGGAACAGCAGAGCCAGACAGGCTGACCTCTTCTCCGCCTCAGACACAGCTTCCGATGCCTAACATCACGGGCATGATCCTGTAACTGCGGATTTTAAAGGCTTGCTACAGCTTATAAAAGCAGCTTTAGTTAATGCATGGTAAGGGTTACTACTATACAAGAGTTCTGTACATGGCTACCGCTGCATTGCTACTTGGCATCCAGCCGCGAGCGCTTGCTGTGCGAGCAGTCTCCCTTCGCCCGCAGCTTCCTCTTGCCCTGCGAACCGCTGCCTTCCTGCCCCTTCCTCACAGCCCTGGGAAGGGCCTTCCCCCCGCCCGCCTTCTTGTTGGCCATCTTCTGTGCCCGCGTCGAGGACTCGCCCAGCGGTCTGTGCCGCGGGGATGGGCCCAGCTCCTCGTGGCCGGGCGGCGGTGCGGCACGGCGGCTGGTGTTCTCCTTGCCCTTCCGCACCGGCAGCCGCACCTTCTCCAGTTGCCTTTTTGGGGCTCTCTTCTCTTTTGAAGACATCTTCTTGGCCAGCTTGCTGCTCCTCTCCACCTGCTTGCGGGTGGCGGGGGCCTTGGTGCCCACCTCTGAGTGCTTTATTTTTCCAGCCTTCTTGGCCGGCACCTTGTCCTTCCCCGAGGAGCCAGCCCGCTCCTGCGTGGCCTCACTCTCCTTCAGAGTCCTCTTCTTCCTGCTGAGCTGCTCGGCCCTGGGCGAGGGCTCCTCCTGGCCTTTACTTTTCCCTTTCCGCCCTTTCCCCGCTCCATCTGCTGAGGGTGATTTAGTGGGGAAGGCATCCGCCTTGATCTGCAGGGCCAGCTTGGGGGACATGAGCGGGTTGATGCACAGGCTCTTGCGGCTGGTCTTGCCCTCGGGGCCCGGTTGCTCGCCAGGCACATCGCCACGCCGGTCGGCGCGGGTGGCACGGTGCTGGGCCCGCAGCTTGCCCCTCAGCTGGGAGTACTTGCGCAGGATGCGGGTGCTGGCCTGGGTGGGCAGGCTGGGGGTGGGCTGTGCACCCCGCTCCTGGCTCAGTTCCTCGGGGCTGGCTTCAGGCGGAGGAGGCTGGCCGGCCACCTTGCCCTCTTCAGCCTCAGCTTTGTCGGCATTCTCGCGGATCTTGGCCCACAGCTTTTGGTTTTTCAGGTTGTTGCGGGCCGGCGTGGTGGCGGCAAATTTCTTCAGGTGTTTTTTCAAGCGCTCAGCCTGCAGTGAGCTGGGGTAGAGGCCAGAGGAGGAGTACTTCTGCATGGGAACCTTGATGGGGGGGATCTCCCCCGGGAGACGCGTGTTGAGTTTCTTCACGATCACCAGCGAGCGGGTCTCGGTGGTCTCCAGGAACCACTGGCAGATGTCAGACAGCTTGTAGGCCTTCATGAACAGCATCTGGACAGGAGACAGCTTCTGAACCTCCAGCGCCCCTCTGCTTTTCCGCGTCCTTTTCTTGCTTTTCCAGATCTCCTTCAGCTTGTCGGCTTTGTTCTTCACCTTGGGGGCTGGCTGCACCTCCTTCTCCAGCTGGATCCAGCCCTTCTGCACCTTCATGTACTGGGCGTTGAACTCAGCAATCAGCTCCTGGTTCTCCTCCTCAGCGCACCACTCCATGAACCTCGGCTTGCTGTCTTCTGCATCCATATCCTCCAGCGCCAGGGCGTCATCATTCCCTGAACTGCACTCGTCCCTGGCTTTAGGGACAGCTTGCATAGACTCCTTCCCTGGCAAGCTCTTTTTTGCAGTGTCAGTTGTTGCAGGTGTGTGTCTTAAGTTGTAAAACTGCAGGGTGACCTTTTTGTGCTTGGCAGCCTTTGCTGGGAGATGCTTGCTTCCTCCACCTCTGCTGGTGGGACACGGAGATTGGCTGCTCACCAGCTCATAGTGCTCCAGCTTCCCCGTGTCTATGGTACTGTCAGAGCTCTCCTCTTTTGCACAAGCATCACCCAGCTTCACCTCTGCTTGCACACTGCCTGCAGGCACACTGCTTTCTGCTGGGAGGAGGATGCTTTTCTTCTCAGCATCAGTCTGCACACAGATGTCCAGCATCTCACCTGGTTGACTTTGGCCACCTGTAGCAGCGGGGTCGCCTTTATGGGAATTTTCTCCCTCGGATGCAGTTTCTTTTGCTAAGATGCTTTTATAGGTCTGCCTGGTGGTGACACCGTTCTCCTCAGCAATGCTTTCTGGAGCCTGCCTGGTGCTTAGCCCCTCATTGTGCTGGAGCAGCACGCTATGGAAGCAGTCATTCGGGAAGTTTGCGGGTGTTGTCCCATCCAGGTTCTCTTCTCTCTTGAACCGCTTAGCAACAGGACTCTTGGAGGCTTTGATCTGAAGGCCAGGAAAATGCACGGGGCTGGAAGAACCAGTGTCCTCAGTGCTGACCTCAGTGGGTGGTTGAGACTGCTGGCTTCGGAGACGCCGGTCAGATGCCACGAGTGTTCTCCTTCCTTTCTTTCGCTTCTTGTCTAGGCTGTCTTTGGAAGAGATGGAGTCTTTCTCTGCTGTTTCCAAGCCATCGGATTCGGGCAGTGTTTCCTCTTCAGCAGGCTCCTTTTCACCTGCCAGGCTGTTGTTCTGCTCTGCCTCGCCTTCCAAGTCCACAGGGAGAGCTATGCTGGCTGGTGCAGCCTCCTCTTGCTCAAGGGAGGTGTCACCTGGTACAACTGATAGTTCAACATCTGGTATAGTATCAGTGCTTTTGTTCACCTCCACGCTCTGCAAGGTGGCAGGGGGCTCTGGTGGACAATTCCTGCCATCAGTGGCAGGGGGCTGCTCAGGAGCCTGCAGCTCTGGAGAGCGTGGAGAAGGTTCTGCGGGATGCACACCACAGGGCTCTGTGCTGCTGGCGCCTGGGAGCACTGCATGGTCCCTGGTGTCAGCCTCAGGTGTTGCATCCAAAGCAGGGCAGAGCTGCACGGGGGACCCCGGCTCTGGGCTGGCGGGAAGGTCTGGAGAAGTTTGCACACCCACATCTGGGGAACCTTTCTCCCCGATGGCTACTTCAGTGGCGGGAAGGGCGGCACAGCCTGCAGCTGGCGCAGCATCACTGTCCTTGCAGCTGCCATCCCCAGAGGGAGCTGCACCAACCTCCAGGGCAGCCAAGCCCCCAGCCCCTTGGCTACAGGGGGAGCCTGGGGGTGGAGAGCCAGTCGTGCTGTCCTCCGTCATAGGGCTGGGCGGTGCTGAGAGTGAGAACAGGGGCACAGCTGCAGAGGCCTCTCGTGACCGCAGCACCCGCATGTCCCGCAGCTCCCGCTGCATGGAGCCCATCTCACCCCTGCCTTTCGTCTCTCTGCCAGCTGGCATGCCTTTGGCCAGCAGCCGGAGCGAAACCCTTTTCTCCCCATCCCGCCCTGCCCCCGTGGAGCTGCCCCCTGAAAGCACCAGAGTTGGCTTCGTGCTTACGAGCGCCTGCGTCCGCTGCGCCATGCCGCTGCTCCGCTCCTCTGCCCGCGAGCTTTTCACCAGTGTGCGGACAGTGGGCAGCTCACAGCACTCCCCATTGAAGAAATACCCTCGCGTGCTCTTCCGTGCCGTCCTGCGGGATGACACGGCACGCTGGCTTTCAAAGTGGCACTCAGTGATGGGCTGGCTGATGTAGACCACGTCGCACTGGTTGTCATAGTCATTAATCCGCAGCCCTGAGGCCTTTTTGCTCTTGCGGGAGGGCCGAAGGGAGGCTGCCTTGGCACGGGGGTGCCCAGCAGGGGCACGGTGGGAGGTTGGTGTGGTGCCAGCAGGCAGCCAGCCCTCTTTGGATTTGTCAAGCGGGCCCTTGTCAGCCGGGTGCAGGTGGCAGCCTACCTTGCCCTTGGCCACAGCGTGCAGGTGGTTGTCTGGCTTTGGTCTTGTGTCTTGTTCTTTCACATCGAGGTCCTGGTGCAAAGATGCTTTCGAGCCACATTGTAACGCATTCTCTTTGTCCGCACAGCGAGGAGAGCTGACAGCAAAGCCAGGGTCCCAGGGCTCCTCTGGCAGAGCCCTGAAAGAGCTCTTCTGGGAGCCCAGACAACTGTCCAGGCCATCCTCACTGCCGTTCACGTTGGCCACTTTGACAGAGATGTAACCTTCCACTAGTGCCTTACCTGCTCCCTGCTCTTTGCTGTCCTCACACCTTCTGGCGCTGGCATCTTGTTCGTGGCCAGCAGCTTGCCCCTCCAGGCATTTTG
This sequence comes from Chrysolophus pictus, assembly GCA_037305975.1. NCBI lineage: Eukaryota > Metazoa > Chordata > Aves > Galliformes > Phasianidae > Chrysolophus > Chrysolophus pictus. The sequence continues at coordinate 13,173,732 of CM074581.1, read as the reverse complement.
TGGTGTGGTGGAAATTCAACGAGGAAGAGTTCAACGTGCTGAGGTATCCTTGAGTGGAGCTGTCCTTTGGGCTGGCAGAGTGCAGCCGCGTGCTGGGGAGGTCAGGGAAATCTCTCCTCAAAGCAGGGCTGGAGCTCTCTGCCCTGTCCATGGGTTTCAGCTCTGCAGGCTTCCCTGTGCTGTCAATGCCTGGCTGTCCTGGCTCCAAGGAAGAAAGGGGCCTTGAGTCAGTACATGTAGCACCCTTATCCTGATTTTCAGTGCTTTGCTGGCCACAACCAGAGCCACAAGTGGAGGCCTCCATGCTTTCGGATTCAGACGACTGCTGGCCTTCACAGTCCGGTTGTACTTCAGTGTATATGTCGTTTAGCACGCGGATGAACTGCTTCTGGTGGTGCGTACACAGTCTGACCATAAACTTTTCCAGTGGAGACTTGGGCTGATTGTTAGAGTCTATTGCTACTGCCTCTGCTGCATCCTCACTAGAGAGACAAAGAGAAAAGCAGTCAGTAACACATCTTGGGAACAAAAATTTATGCTGCCAAATTGGAACACCCTTCTCCTCCCACTTGGACCCATCACTCACTGGATGCCCAGGTGAGCACCCTGGTGCCATGATGCTGGCAGTCCCCAGCACAGGATATGAACTGCATTTTGTTTGTCACACACTGGTGGAGCACTATAGCTGCACTTCTCAGAACCAGGTTTGTGATACGCACAGGTCCAACACTTCTGGGACACACCAGTGTGAGTGCACACATCTACACATACACATTTTGGAGGGCTCCCAGCACGCAGGACAGGCCTGCGGCCACACACCCTTCTGTGCTGCTGTGCCCTGCCATTTGCTCGGTGCTTTGGTTTACAGCCATTTGGTAAATTCACTCTGCCCACCTGCAGTGCTCACCCAGGAAGGTGGGCACCATTGTCTACAGGATCACTGCCATGAGCTACCTCTTAAACAAGGCGATTCTGCTCAGCAGAAGCAATTAATTAGAATGCATCGGTGGGGAGGCTAAGGGATAATTACTCAGTGTTTGCATGAACTTGTCAGGAGCATGGTGCCAAAACCATGCCTGCTTCCAGCAGCAGCACACACAGATCCTGCCCCATCCCCATCACTCCTGCAGTGGGGGCTCAGTGTTGGCCCCATACCAGCGCAGCTGCAGAGCTGTGGAACAACCACAGCACCTTGCTGTCCCCCAGGAGGGCAGGCTGCTCCCTGCTCCCCTCCTGGCACGACTCACAGCTCCTGCACAAGAAAGTGCCACAAGTCAGTCCTGCCAACTGCTGGAGGAAGTTTTTGGGGAAGTGCTGGCTCTTACACTCTGCTCCCAAACTCAGCAAGTGGAAGTGTCCCACAGGCTGCTCTGGACTGTGAGTTCAGCCACGTGGCCTCCTCTTTGCCCAGAAATGCTGCTCCAAGCATCCGCTGGCCAGCCCTGCGTTTCCCAGTGTGCCTAAATTCCAAGCTCAGTTTCTTAGGCAATGTTTTTCCAACACCTCCTGGAATGGCTGAGCAAGATACACTCAGCAAATGCACCCCAGCGCCCCAGAACACACTGTGTGGCCACCACCAAGCCCGCTGCCTTCAGCCGAACACCTTCCAGCAGCCTCAGCCAGTTCCACCCAGGGTGAACAGAAATGAAAGCACTCAGGTTCAGCCTGGCCCTTCTCCAGAGCCCTGCATGGAAAGGTTGTCCCAGAGAGGATTCTTACATGGCTCAGCTCCTCCCCTCGCCCTGCGGGTAACAAGGGGGCGACACCTTTCTCCTACCACCAGGAAAGAGAGGAGGGCCCCGCACAGCCCCTTCCACTGGGGCGGAGGTCTCCCCTTACCTGCCCGGAAGCCCAGCTCTGCGCAGTGGCAGCCATCTTCCTGCATTTATCACTGCAGCCTGTCTGCAACACCCCCCAGCCACCTCACTGGGATACCACGGGACAGGGAAGTGAAGGCCAAGCAGCAAGCTTTGTCCTTAACCTCACTGCTTGTGGTGCCAAGGGAGAGCCTGCAGCAGCGGGTGGTGAGAGGGGAAGGCAGGCAGAGGGGCCAAGATCCCTCTCTAGGGAGGGAGCTACCGGTTGTCAGCAACATCCCTGCTCTGGAAGCACCCTCACTGGCCCTGCAGCAGGCTGGGGCAGTGCTGGTCTCATGGCTTTGCCCAGGCATATGGGCCCCAGGGAGCTGGGGATGTGCCATGTCCTGCCCAGCACCATTGGCACCCAGGGTTTCGGGTGCATTTCCCCATGCTCTCACCTCTTTTCCTCTGACATCTGGCTGACACCACGGCTCTCGCTGCTGCTCTACGCCCTACTGTGCTCCAAAGAGTTAATCCTATATATACACAGCTTGCTAAGCTGTAAATTTAAAAAACAGATATAGATCATTTTCCTGGTTGATAAAGGAGATAACTCCACTGAGACTCAATGTCCTTTGTCCTCAGAAGACCCATCTCGCCCTCAATGTCACCATTCACCTGTGCCTATGGTCACATAACTGCAGGGTTCTCTGCTTTCACATCACCAAGACCCAAAGAAGGACCACAATTACTCATTCTGAACCCATCTGCCCCCTCCTCAGCCTACCCCTAGGTGGGCACCTCCTTATTCTGAGAATCAGAGGGCCAAGCACAGCCCTGCAGTGCCTGCCAGGGGTTTGCATCAGACACCAATGGTCCCCTCTGTCCTGCTGACGGAGGTGCAGCGGGATGGAAGATGGAAGAACAGCAGAGGATGGGAATTGGGGATGTGGCAGATGGGAATTGGGAGGCAGAACAGGTAGGGCTCAGGGGACACACAGGAAGCCCTCTGCAGCCTTCCCCCAGCACAGCTCTCCCTGAGCTGAGCTGCCTATGAGGAACATGCCATCCTGCCCAACACCTGTAGAAGCCTCCAGCCCAGCCCCGTGATCAGCTTGCTGGCAGTTCCTGGGGCACCCACCCTTTGTGCCTCCAGCCCAGTCACTCACCCATCCAGATACCCCAGCCTGGCTGCCACCTCCCCCTGCCAGCAGAAAGCACCCTGCTGTCCCACCAGCACCCTGCCACCCGAGCCCCCGCTGCCCTCCCAGCTCTCCTCTCTCTCTCTCTTCCTTTCTGCCTGTCACAGAAGGTGTCAGAGGAATCAAGGGGCAGTAGCTGTCAGCGAGACACACAGAGCTGTTGCCACGCAACCACCGTGGTGTAGCAATTAACGCTGGGGAAAACGTGCTGTGCTCTGAAGCTATTTGCATAGCTGCGTGCTGCAATACATTTGTTTGCTTTGTGGCACCGGCGGTTTGCGGGGCTGGGAGCCAGCCCTCCCTGACTGCTGCTGGGGGGACCCAGGGCTGCCAGCAAAGATCAGATGGCCATGGTGGTGGGGCTGGGGGCTCGCATGCTGGGGACACCCTCAGCACTGGTATGGGATTTACATAGGGGAAATGCCATGTGCTCCCTGGATTTCATCCTGCACTGCCCATGGTGCGCTGCCCACCCCACAGAGCCAGCTCGTGGTGTGCTCCCTCTCCCCTTTAAAGATCTGCGGCCACCCAGCCTGTGACTCAGGAGCGTATGTTTGAGGGTAGAAGGGGAAGAAAGAGAGGGAGAAAGGAATGAGCTGTTTCACACCAACCTATCTGCAATGCTGGTCCCCAAAAACCTGACAATTGCCAACGGCAACCTTCTGGTTTGCCCACCCCAAGTGCCTCACTACTGAACACAAACCCTTTTTGGGTTTCTTTTTTTAGCTCGTGAACAGCAGCTGGATGGATTCTAAGTTTACAGGTATGTTTTGTACCTCAGAGGCACAAGAAGCAGCGGCAGAACAAAAGTTCAAGGCTAAGTGCTTCTGTTCCTTTCAGATCACTCTAAGCACCAGGATTATAGTTCTGTAAAAGAAACAAAACATAGCTATAAACTTATAAAATCCAGTTCTGTGTTTTTAAGGGATGACCTCTCCCCTCCCTCTTCTGTAGCGCCAGCCTCGCACCACCCCAAACCAGCAGGGACTGGAAACACGGCACCCGATAATGACTGAGGAGAAGCCGAACCCTCAGCAGCGCTCCATGCCAGCACAATGAGCCACTGCCACCACTATGCCTCACGTTGGTCCCCTGCAGAGCCCTGCAGGCAGGGATGCAGCCATGGGCAGGGATGCTGCAGGCATTCCTCAGCTCGTCTTCCCAGGCCCCAATTAAAGCCTGACACCGGGTGTACCGGTTTAAATGACGCTATTTCAATCCTCAGAAATCTGCCTGGCACCTCACACTCCCCACACAGATGAATGAGTCCCTTCACACCTCTGTGGGTGCTACAGGCATTTTCTCTTTCTGCACTGACAAAACGGGAAAGCAGCACGGAAAGGGCTGAGGCTCCACACAACAGCCAAGAGAAAAGCAGTTTTCTTCTCTAGACTAAAAGCTGCAAAGCACAGCCCAAACGATGATGGAAATAGAGCTGCTGAGCTTTCAAGGCGCCTGAATTTACACCATCCTTGGCGATGCAGTGATTCTACAGCTCGCACCCAGCTGAAAAGCAGGAAGCAAAAGTCATGGATGGGGTTGGCCTGGTTGGATTTTGTCAGCTGCTTGCAGGTCATACTGGATACCAACTAATGGTTGGATAAATACTGGATACCAACATCCATCCATTACAGAGTCAGCCGTTTAACCCTTCAGAGTAGTGTCTCTATGTTTTTAAAGCATTTACACACTTGCAACAACCTTCTCCCCCACCTGTTGCCAAATAAAAACCAAACACACCAAAATTGGTTTTACGTTAAACAAAACACACAGCCTCAGGTAGGGAGGTTGATCATGGTGCATTCCTGCCATTGCCTCCTCTCTCCACGTAAATGATCTGACCGTATTCTACAGCAGCTCAGCCCCTCTGATGGTGCTCCCAGTGCAATATTTAATGACTAATTAAAAACCTTACCATTGAGCTATTGCTTTAAAACCAAGGGAAATTCATCACATTGGATGAATTCTACACACCGGGCTTCAAAGACTTCCCAGAATTGTCCTTGTTAATTTTTCTAATTATTGGGGACATCTGGGGGAGAAAAAAAATGACAGAGTGTTTCTCTCTATGGTGGTACTTGCAGAATATATATATATATATACATTTTATATATATATATATATATATATATAATGCTTTTTGCCCCAGTGGGTGTGATAAAAGGAAGGCAGCAGCTGGGTAGAGCCATCACATAGCTCAAAGCACTCAGCACAGCCAGAGCTTGGGATGCATCCATAGAGCAGAGGGTATCCTGGGTGCAATTAACAGATGTTGGGGGACACGGCCCCATTTCGGGTAGCCTGGAGAATCAGGTAATTGGGCCTGGGATAATCAAGGCCACGCTGTTAATAAAAACAGTATCGTAGCTCCTAATAGTGAGTCTCCCCATGGTGATACTACACTGCATCATGCAAAAATGCCTGGTGACTCAAAAACCAGCACTTTGCTACTGTATGATCTGCAAACTGTGTCCTGAGCAGCCAGCCCCACACCTGGCGCACCGCTGAGGCTCGCTGCTTGGGAAATGGGTTAAGGCAGAAAACACAGATCTCAGCCCCAGGAGCCCAGGGGACGGGCTGGCGCAGAGCTGATGGGCTTGGCACGTTCTCTTTGGAAAGTGGGTTAATTCAGCTGCCACTCAGCTACCATTAAATGATGGAGGTTAATTTCATAGTCAGATAACGATTAAGAAACCAAAACACCTGGCAGGGAATGTCTCCATGCGTTCCAATGGGGAGAGGTTTCCTCCACACTGATGTGCCCCCCCTGCTCCAGTCTTCTGTCCTTCCCTTAAGCTCTGTGCATCCCTTACCTTATCTCCTTTATTTTACTCCTTGCCTTTACACACTATTGCACTTTCTTCCCCTATTCTCCTCTCAAAAAGTCACCTCGGTATCCCATCCCACAGTTATTTTTCTCCATCATTTATGCCTTCATGCACCCCAATGATAGAGGAAGATCAAACGAATGCAAATCTGGTCCAGCCATAGCCAGCATTTACCAAAACAAGTCCCATCTCCCCCCTGTATCCCATACTGTCCAGCTAGGTGGCAAACAGAGGCATGGCAGTACACCTTGCTTAGCACATAATGCTGTCACTGTTACAGATGTGACTAGCTGTCTTTAGGGTTATTCATCATACTTAGAACATCCTTGATTTTGGCAGCTTACCCTTTGTAATTGGATGCTGCAGTTAAAACATACTTTATCTCTGCAATTTTCCTCCCCGCAGCATAATGACAGGTATTGTTTGTTTCTCTGTGCCCAGGATGAAAACCATCCAATGCCTATTTGCCAGATCAGAGAAAAAATAAAAGGAAAAATCTACCTATCAACAACAGATCCTTACAAAAAAGCAGATCCTTTGGAGAAACTCAAAGTGGTGCATCATCTCCAAACACAGTGAGAGCCAGGGGAAAGCAGAACCCCGCAGTGCCCCCACTGCTTGCCCCTCCATGACTTCTGCACCTAGAAATAAGCTTGTTAAAGGCACAAGACACATTCCCTTTACATTTAGGGTGATGTTATTTTTGCTGTTCTTTGCTGCACACAGTCTACACTCAACCAGAAGTAAAGGCACTGACAGAGGACGTCAATGGCTACGGGCTGAAATGAACGAGCAGCCAACAGGTATGGCTGCCTAACATGCCTGTGGGTGTGTGCCTAGCAGGGAAAAGCCAAGCACAGGTCCTGAAACAGGAGCAACAGTCTACTGAGTTTGATGCACCAGCACAAGGTCACAACTCTGTTAAGCCAGCAGTGAGGCCACAGGGCCATCAACACATCCAACAAGAGCGAACACCCAGGTACAGAGTGAGCTGGCACAGCCTCCAGCACTCAAGCTCATGCCCGATGCTGAGAAATCAGAAGGAAGCTTGCATTTACATACAGAGTACACTTACTATGGAAGGTTCTTACACAAAACCAGAGTCCTAAGGCATCTCTTCTTTAGAGTCCCCTTTACAGTCACAGTCAAATAATTTGTTTTAAGCCGGTACTAACATCTCAGACATGGCCAGCTGCTTTTATGGGAATCTCTCAGAAATACCACCTTGAGCACAGCACATCAGAAAACCCAGAAAAATCACACCACCTCCACTCAAAGGGGACGGAGACACCAAACTGTGCCTGGCTTTCACGTGCTGATAGCTACGAGATGTCTACACATGTAGAAAGACTGAATGTTACACTAAGCGAGTCAGAAACAGGATTGAACTGTGAGAGCCGCAGCTGTCCCAGCCCTGCAGGGGCACAGCACAGAGCAGTGCTGCACGCGGGAGCTCCTCCTTTGGTTTTTCCCCCACACACTCTGAGCAACTTCTAACAATCAGCGTCAAAGCCTTCAGCTAAATCTCAGGGAGCAGAAAAGTGCGGCCAGAGGTTTGGTATTAAGAAGGGGAATCACAAAAGCCCCTTTCAAAGTCAAGAATGTCATTCCAAAGCGGGCTCAGTGAGCCCGTGCACCACGAGCTGGGCACGAGGGATTTAGGACACATGATGTTGGGACCTTGGTGCACACATCAGCAAAGAACAAAGTGTGGCAGGTCTAACAGAACAGCGTGCAGGACACCTGCAGATGAGGAAGAGAGAGACTTCAGAAAAGTGTTGTTGCTTTTTTTTTTTTTTTCTCCAGAATGTCACCTGTGGATTCTGATACTTCAAAGGCAACTTAGGAAAGTGAGATGCAATGGCTGTGTGCTCCTGCTGGTATCAGCGGCGAGCTCTCAGAGATGGCTCTGTGTGAGGCGCTTTGGGAGGTGGGTGAGAAGGAACTCAGGAACTAATTTGGTTATGAAATCAGTCCTACTTCTTCTGAGTTCCCCATCGGACAACTGAGGACGTGATGGATTATAAAGCACAGAGGCTGCATTGAGGGAACTAGAGCAGAGGAACATCAGCACTCCTACACACAGCATTATTTGGGATCCTTCCAGCACCACAACGTCTATTCCAGTCTCTTCAGAATTACTGCATTAGAAAGATGATCTTTTATTTTAATCTCTTTGTTATCTTCATTGTCTTGTGCATTCCTAGATTTGCTTCCACCACCAGCAAATCCTGCCTTTGACATCACTTTTGGGCTGTTACCATACCTTCAGTTCTCACTTATCCCAGCACTGAGAGCACCAGGAGGTTTCATCGTGCTGTCCCATCCCTAAGCAGGTCCAAGAAACTCATGTCTAGCCATAAGGGAACTTGGCAGACTCTTTAAGCTGCCTAACAGTTCTAATTGTAGTTCTTTTCCACTCCTACAACACAGCGTGAATGCTTCTTTCTGGCTTGGGGCACAGCATTCTTTTAGTTACATGGAGCTGTATTACAGAACGCTTCAAGAGAAGAATTTGAGACTTCGTTCCTTTAAGCTGAAGAACTTCAACTTGAAAGTGCCAGACCATCAGCAAGTCTTCCAGGAAAACACAAATAACAAAACTTTGTTTTTTCCAGTCATCGCAGGATGAGAAGTGTCGATTTAAAACGTTCTGGGAAAAGCTTGCAACATGCAATAGATCCGAAAGAATGGCAGATGGGAACACGGTTTGTCACTTTCGGAGGCTATTTTCATAGATCTGACAGATGTATTCAGACATACAGGAAAAGATATGATAAACACTAGTTTACAGCACGGGGCTTGCAAGCTATTTACACAAAGACTCACTAATCCTGAAGCAGTGTAAGGCTCTGAGCAAACCAAGTATTCATTTAGGTGCTACTTGCCAAGCAAAGCTAAGCCAAGGACGGTACAAAGCTACCTTCGCATTTTGCTGTTGGCTTTTTTTTTTTTAATACCAGGATCATACAAGAAATACAATTGTTTGTAATGTAACAGCTACGAATCTTAAAATGTAAAAATAAGGCACTGAAAATCACGTTAGTAAATGCAAACCCTTTGCTGAAGCCTACATTGCAACAGCACAAGATGAGAAAGCAAGCTCTCAGGACAAACCTGGGCTGCACAGGCTGCAGCACTACACGAGCTCTCCCAAAGCCAGGAGGTTCTGTGTTATTCTCCACATCACCCTCAGACTGAGCACGAAGGTTAGCAGCAGTGCCTGAACCCACGTGGCTTCCATTACACAACACTTACTGTAACCTACTTTTTAGCATTCAGCATTTAGGTATCAATAATGCATGGCGTTAGAAGTAGTTCAACCCGGCGCAAAGTGTGGCTGGGGGAAAGCAACCCGTGCATGGCAGGCAGGCAGCGGTGCGGAGCGGCATGGCTGCTCCACGGCCCCTCAAACTGGGCAGGACAGCAGCACCGAGCTGCCCTGTTAGGGAGGCAGTGCTCCAAGGGCACGCTAACAAACCTGCAGGACCCCCTGCGCTTGGGAGACCACGAGTGAGCTGAATGGAACCGCAGCGGGCAAGGATTCCCAGGCAGGCTCTGACTGCTGTGGTTTCCACCTTGACTCATTGCTAAGTGCTCAAAGGACAAGGCTACTTTCCTCTTTCCTCTCTCTTGTGAGAGGCCGTTCATTCTTCACCAAATAAATTATTTACCGTGAAAGAAATTAAGGTGACCAGTCAGGAAGAGCAGATTAGAGTACAGGAGCTGCACGTCAGCTTACATCAGCGCTCCCTGCCTGGCTGCCAGCGCAGCGCCATCACCAATCCTAATTAGGAACACGAAACAAAAGGAGCGTGGACTCCCAGTCTGGGTTTTACCTGCCATTTTCCCTTCCTCCCCTGGCTCTCTGTGGTTGCACCACTTGCATTTCAACACCTCGGGCTGGCAGTGCGGGCGCCTAGAAAGCACGCTACGAACAACAGAATTGGAACCCCTGAAAGTTTTTCACAACAAAATTTATTAGAAGAATAGTGGTTTTGAAAAGTCTAGCATCCAGTGAAAACTACCATACACAACGTTACAGCTGGGAATGTGTTTCCAAAATGACATGGTCAAATAATACAATGGAGCCATTAAATCTTACACATGCACAACAAGAGAATTAGCGCTTTGACATACAATGCAAAAAAATAAATGGACCACATGAAATAAAAATTTAAAAGTACTTATCACATACATTAAGACACAGCTTATTTAGTCCAGTCAAAAAATCAGAACTGCATTAAAAAAATTAACGTAGTGCAATCAAACCAAAAACCTTAATTTGTGATCATAAGTGCTCTACTACATAAAACATTGATCATAGCAAGGAACAAAAAAATTCAAATCACACAGTACAAAAAAAATCTGTAAATAAATATAAACTACAGTACAAGAGAAATATTAAATTATACAATTCCGTCAAACTGTAAACAGTATATTGAAATGAGGTCCATAAGAGTAAAGGGGGGGGTTCCTGTTTTTTTTCCCATGACACTTGAACTTCTAGAGGTCAGAGATAAATGCCATTTTCCATACTCTTCAAAGACTATGGGTTACATAAATAGAAAGAGAAGACTTTTTAGGTGTAAAGTGTCAAATAATAAAGCAGAGGCGTCGCCGACTCGCGACCGCCAGCAGATGAGTGCCAGAGCAGAGCAGCACAACGCTGCCGAGGCCGCAGCTCCCCAGGGGCAGCACCCACACACTGCAGACCTCTGCCATTATCCGACAGCTTTACACGCTCGTCATACGAACACCAAACTTTGGCAGAACAATTACTCATAAACTCAAAGCACTCCCGGCCCATTGGTTTCCATCACAGTGGCCAGTGCACAGAATTCTCTAAGGACATTGCATAACTAGAGTGTAGAGGTCAGACAGCCAAGGACCCGTGCTTGAGGTTAGAAGTAGTTATGGTGAGAGAGAAGCAAGAGCCACGTTAAGGAGCCGCCCCGCAGGGCACGGAGGCGGCCGGGAATGTATTTCTTTTTTAGCTGCGCTGGCTAGTAGTGGCATTTTAAAATATATAAGTTTAAGATAACATATATACTATATATGTATATAATATAATACATATTATATAATATACATAGGAATTTCTTACAATACATACCAGGAACCCCCACGCGATCTGCTCAGTAGTAATAACTGAATATACAGAATGCCACTATAAGTGTCTGAGGCACTGTGTGCTGGAGAGTAAATATGCAGCTTTAAAATCCGTTTGGCTGAGTTATACCTGGATACCTGAACTGAGTTTTAAGTTGACATTCATCAAGGATGTGCTATCAGCACGTCAAAAGAAAAGCAAAACAAAATACAAGTCACTGCTAGGTTTAAGAAGAGAGTACAAGTACCTGAATTGAGTGAGGATAGTGTGTAAACTGTCCCTGAGGGTTTTTAAACAGTGTGTGTACAAGTTGGATTCCTAAGAACATTAGTTTCACTTACATTGCGGACTGATAAAATACCAATGTCTGACAATTTAACAAGTGGAGGTTAGAAAGAGTTATGAGCAAACACTCAAAACATATTTTATACATTTTAAAGCAGCAGTAAGCTGCTGTAAGCATAGATCCCATCAGTACAAGCAACACGTGGGACTCAGATAAAGGTTTCTATTTGCAAAAAGCCCATCATATATCAATAAGTAAAGAATATTCACCTGCTAAATTAGAATGCACCTAGTTACAGACTAGCAATTCAAGATTATTTTTTTAATCAAATACTTTGCTCTACTTTGCTATTACATACTAAAATTCCTTAAGCTCACTAATGCTGGTATTCTAATCTATTTTTTTTTTTTTAATGTTCCCCCTTCATTTAAGAAATATACCATTCCACAACTTAAACATTAAGATTCATTTTCAGTCCTCAGATGTAAAAAGCATGTCAATGAGTTTATATTAAAAATTTACATGGTAAAAAGGCTTGAATTTCAGCCAGAGATTCTAAATACTACTCATTCCCTGAAGGCATAAGGGAGAAAGAATCCCTACCCATTTTTCTTGTGATATATTTTTCAAACTGAACATTAAACAATGGTCCAAAATGCTTCCTCGGTTTGGGAAACTTCCCTTTCCCTACCCATCATCCCAGTTTCCAAATGTCAAGCCCTGAAACGGCCCATTGAAATGATCGGTTACAAACATCAGGCATGCATGCATCCCCTGCCTGAACTTCTGAACATCTTCTGTTCCTTCAAAGACAGATTAGTATTCCGAGAGAACTTGTGATCTGACCTGAAAAGCTGTTAACGATCCTAGATTGTACGTTTAAGATTTCTCATAACCTGAAGACCAGATTTAATTAAGACTCTGGCATTGTAACAGAAAAAGTGCTGCAGTTTTGTATCCCTTTTCTGGTACTTTTGAATAGGTCAGACAAGTGCTTTTTACAGTGACAGCAAAGTTTACATGCTTTCACGGAGTAAAAAATATCATCTGCAAAAATATTTGAGAAATGTAGCACCAAGTAGTCGATAACCTGTAAAAGTCACTGTAGTAGCATCTTCGTTATTTCTGAGTAGGAACACACATTGAGACCGTATTAGGTAATGACTACAGAAATTACTTTGACACGAACTTTTCCCGCTCCAATCACAATGAAGTCTGTCCCCTAATCCCTGATCCATCAGGTAGAAGTAGCTTTTTGAGCACTTCTAGGTTATACTTACCAATGAAGTAGAGACCAACATGGGGGCGGGGGTGAGGGAATGCTTGTTTTTGAAGGTGAATGAAACATCCTGGGACAGGCTGAAGAAAAACCAGCCTTCCAGCACCTAGCCCAGGGAAACTCTGCAGCTGGGTAAGAGACCCTTATCAGGATTGGGTACAGCTCCCTAATACTAAGATTTCTGTGACAATAGCTGAATACAGGGCAAAATTTGACAGGATGTGAGACTGCTGCTGTAATATCGCTATAGAGACTTGGCCTGGTCAAACCAAGACCAGGAGAGAGATGGATGCTGGAACACTGTAGCTACTTGCAGTTTTTATCTTGTATATGTGGAGTGATCTACGGATCATTCTGAGTCTACAATCTCTCTCTGCTTAGTGATCATCACGGTACATCATGTTTATATACTGAATAATTAGAAATGAGCAACCGTAGTGATTATTATATTTGCTACATCTAACAGAACCAGCAGTGCAGATTTTCAAGTTTCTGAAGGTTTGAATCACTGAGTCTTCCACATTACTCAAGATCAAACAGAAACCTTGATAGTACCAAAATTACTCTCAAAACACGTTCTTTTAGGTATAGCTTTTAAAAGCAGCGTTAGCCAACATTATCTACTGGTGCCGAGCGATACTGACATAGACTGTTTCTGAACCATTTGTGGGGAAAACCTAGAAGTTTCTGATCCTCCTGAGAACGAGAGAAACAGCCTTCCCATCCTACCTCTATCGTTTGGCAGAGAATTGAAGATATTTTAAATATTGTGATAGAGTTTCCAGTACAGATCAATGAATTTGCCTTCATAAGAGTTTGGACTGCAAGAGGTGCATGCATTCTTACACTGAAGAGTTAAAATTTTGTCTTTGCTGAAGAAAAGCTCTTTACATTACAAGATGTTGCCGCACTGTTTTTGAGAAACAAGGGAACAGCGCAGTGTTCCCTTCAATTCTTGGACACCGTGTTCTCCTGCTAAGACTCAAGGACATCTTAAGAGCATTAATCCAAAGTAAACTGAAAAGAAACACGATAATTCCAGTTTTGCCTGTATAACACTCATTGCAGATGATATAAAAAGCAATTCAATCAGAACTAAAAAGTTGTTCCAACCTATACAAAGCTTACTCAGCCCTAAAGCCTCTGAATCACGTTGCTGGTTCCTGTGAATTTCTGGGGGAAGGCAATGTACCCTTGGGTCCTCAGAAAGAAATATTCAGACTCCAATATTGGCCTGCCACAAGACAAAGCACAGAGCGTTCCTTGACTGTTCCCAACCGGTCTAAACACAGCTGCAGCTGCCTCTCGTGTTCGGGAATATCCTTGAGCACCAGAAAGCTCCACAAAAAGGATGGTACAAGAATTGCTTGAATATGTTCCCTTACTAGAGGCACCACCTCATCTGTACACCTGCATTTGTTAACAGCTTCCATTTTCTGGCGTCAGTGAGAATTCAGAGCTCAATCTCAGGTCGAGCAACAAGGCTGGTCATACAAGTGTCAGATTAGGAGATCTGCAAAGAGGAGAAAGCAAAGGCATACGTGCACCGCTCATGTAGCTACCTCTCCTTATTCGTCCCCACTCAGGAGGAAGAAACGAGAAATTCTCAAGGAAACCATCTTGAGCCTTTAAAAAAGCATTAGCAAATGACTGGGGAAAAACAAAAAGCCTTCTGATGGAAACAAAAAAGCAAGTCCAGATACACGTCCCTACAATACCCAACTGGAAACGTTCAACTCTATGGCTGCACTCAAGCATTACAGCCACGATAATGCCTACAACACTGTGGAATGAGGATCCAGCTGGCTGAAAGTGAGGTAATAGTTTGTAATAGGTCAGAGTTCTAAAAAAGCACTTTTACATCTTACAAGTCCAAATAAAATTAAAAAAAAAAAGACACATTTCATACATGTTGGGCTTTCTCACCAGAACTGTACGATAATTAACTCCACACCAGGACCCCTACCACACTAAGCCTTACTCATCTTCAATTATATGCTGCAGCAAAGATTTACCAAGCGACACCTAAACTTCAGTACAATATGAAACTTGAGTCTTAAAACTTTATACACACAAAATATAAAATTACTTTTCTAGGATGGGGGTAGGGGAGAGGGATTCTCCTTCATGATACTTGGACTGAAAAACTAGTTTTCAGAGACTGCCACAAATATTATTCACAGTTTCTCGCTGTCAGGCTTCTTCAGCTACATCAACGTAGTACACAACAATACTGTTAAGTCCAATCACTACACCGGCTGGACGATCTCGGGAGTAAGAGAAAACTAGTGACAAAAAGCACCCGAAAGGCCTCCTCCTAACGACGCCTCCGCTCCCACAGGGCTGCGGTTTGTCTACGTTACACGTCAACGCGATCTCAAAGAGCAGCAGGAGGAAGATTCTAAACCTTAGCTCCTGTCCAAGCGATCCAAGTAACATAAGCATCCACTTAGCAGAAATAACATGAGAAACGAGGCTTTTGCTACAAAGACAGCAGTGAACCACACCTTCCCACACCAAAACATGGTCAACCGGGGATTTTGGCCATGCAAACTGCTGGTCAGCAGAAAATCAAGCATGCTAATGGACGAACATTAATCCCAATCATATATTTAAAATGATCCCATTTACTACTAGTTAGCTACACTGAAAGCGCCTGGAAAAAATCCGTAGTGAAAAAGGAAAGGAAATATTCGCGATCACTGCAGCACTCGGAGTGATCCCAGTCTCACGTGATGAATCACCTCAGAGAAAATACATCGGGTGGGACTTTGAAACAAAACGTTAACATTAAAAGGTGCACCTGAATATTACAGACTAAATTTACAAAACCTACAATAAGGTAAAATATATATCTTTTGAATATTCAGCAGCTTTTTTTTAAATTTGTTTTTATTTTTTTGAGAGGCTCATGAAATTTTAAAAAGGGACCACTAACTAATCTCAACCATGCTTCACAAAACAATAATGGCTATTTTATATTGCAGTTACCGACGTAATGCAATTAGTGCTTAAAAAATAATCTACACTTCTTTCTTTTTTTTCCTTTTTCAACAGAGACCTTTGGAGGAAATACGGTTGTTCAAAAAGCTTCTCGAAAAAGAAAGGTTACCTGAATATCAAGTTATCACAGATCAAGTGTTATGTTTAAAAGCTTTGCAGACGTGAGTACTACAATCTTCAGGTCTCAGGACATTTAAACTGAGAAAGTTACGCGTTTGGTTTGTTTTTCTGTTCTTTAATATCCACTTTCTAACCAAAGCAAATAAAGAGTACTCGACTTCTCACTATCTATTTACAAGTCTTAGCCTACAGTCTGAAATGACAAGACAAATTCTCTTTTAAAACTGCAGCATTAAAGGGTAGGCACACCATTCTTCTGCTGCACGATTGTCACCCACTTCAACATACACATACAAAATATTTAGGTTAGTAAAATGAGCACTCCACGTACACTACAGTGACAAGTTTTTATAAAACTCAACTCATGTTGCTTAAATAAAGACAACTGCAAAAGGTTAAACCTCTCTGAACAGTAAAACTGCGTTACTTCTTTTTCTTCTAAGCTTGCAGCAAACTTCCTACAGCAGATGAAACCACATGTGTAACCGCACCTTACTGCGATCCTCAGCTAAACTGGAACGTGCTGCAGAGTTCTCATACTGCTACTGAGCTCAAACTGCCTGAAACGCCGCACTACAACTAGAGAGCTACGGGGAACCAAGGTTTTGAGTCCTACAACGTAGTAAGTAAACAAAAACAAAGGATAGCTGGGGCCAAACGCCCAGCCCGCTTCAAGAACGAGCAGTGCATATTCAGAACGACAGCAATGGTGTGCCTAACCTTTGAAAATCCGAAGTTGCTGGGGAGGGGGAGAGGCTAACAGAACCGACTGTTCCCGAGGTCATTCAGCATCCCTAGCACTACCTAAGGCCATCCTCCCATGAGCTTTTGGAAACCATTTTCAATCACTGACGTCACTTAATGCTCTCACACAAAAACTCCGATGCTTCTTTTGGTTGTGCAAGTGGGGAAAACAAGCGGTAATTCTATCTACCTTTTGCACGGATTAAGACCAAATTGTTTCTACCTGAAGAACCAGCAATTCTGATTTGGTCACGTTGTGGAAAGTCCAGTAAGCTCCACCTGGTTACTGACCACTCCCGCATAAAGTATCGAAGAGAAAAGTTCTGTACAAAACTTATCCTGGATCTCCACATAACGATAAAGATATCGTTAAGATCGGAAAACAAACAAACAAAAAAAGGATCTGTGGTTTAAGGAGTGCTTTTACGGTGTTCAAATGCTTATTCCAGCATGTGCTAAACCACTATCAAAGTAGGCTAAAAAAAAAAAACAACACAAAAAAAGCAGGACTTAGATTATTTCCTGCTACTGGCAACTGTAATATTTAAAAAGGAAACACCCATTCATTGAGTGTTCGACCCTGACAGTATTACAGCTAGATATGATACAGAGCCTGAACCAGGTCAGGCTACCAGTGTTTTACTTCTTCCCTGAACATTAACAAGCTCCTTCACTAATGTGGATATTTGGGCAGACTACTGAGGTTGTAACGTTTGAGATCACTGTTTAGTGGGCTTTTTTTTTTTTCTTCTTTCTTTTTGCACAAGATCACAGTAGTTTGTTACACATATCCCCCCTCCCCATCCCCAGATTAGAGTCATTTAAACTAGCTGTTGGAACCACATAGTTTAGTAAACTCAGAATCAAGTCTGTAAAAAGCATGAAGGTCACAGAGAACCTTAATTCTGTTATAATGAGGCATACCCTAATACATCATTTAGTGTACCCTGACTGCTCCTGACCATGAGAAGCTTGTCTTCCGTGAGATAAGGCTACATCCTCAAGCAGGTGAGTCAAATATCACCCTTCAAAAATATCTAACAAAATTACAGCGAAGGTAGTGTTACAAATAATTCACTGACATATTCTGAAGGTAGTGTTTGTAAGTTTTCCCTCCCCTCCCCTCCGGGTGAGCACTAAGCAGACAGTGAATGGTAAGCATGCTGAATTTAGAAAGAAAATAGCGGAGAGCCTAATTAGACCCAATTGATTAGCCACCAAAAAAGCAAATCTCCGAGATCAAGAGAGGTGCCTTTCCTACATAATTTGATTTAGCTTAAATCTTTCAGTCAACTGGATCAAAGAAAAGGAAAGGGAAAAAGGATTTCTGAAACATTTTTTGAAGAACGACAGTCTGATTCTCATTCAAAAAGCCTGGTTTTAAGAGACTACCAGTTTAACAAAGTGGACTTATTTCTATGAAGACCAATAAGAAAAACATCCAACAGCGGGAGTTGAGGTGGGCTGTACAGGCAAGATGTCCACTTCCACAGATCTGCATTCTTTATGAGGTAACTCAACTCTCCATTACAGAGAAACATGCAAAAGGCAAATGGAAAAAATAAAGAAACGAAAGTAAAAAAGGGATAGTGGGCAGGTGAAGGAGGGAATCTGCTCCGTATCAGGCTAGAAAAAAATTTACAAGTGTGACATTCAGAGCACGCCTTTCACTTGTGTCCACACAAGCCTATGCTGAACTGCAAAGAAAAGAGCATTGCAGTAAATGGGAGAATGAGGTGTGCTCAATGGTGGTTGAACTATGCAGTAGTGCTCACCCAGTTTGCAAAGTAATTGGCACTCTACAACATCCCTACTCATCTTTCAATTCATTTGCACTTTGTGCTGCTTCTCCCTGGGGATCTAATTCAATCTTTACTGAAACATCCTGCCCCTCCGACCTCATTAATTTCATTTTTTTCTTTGGAGGGTTTTTCAAAGTGCCCAGCCTCTCTTTAACTTTGTACTCCAGTGTACTGTGGGGGATCCCATAAATACTCTGAGCTTTGGAAACACTCATTTTCCCGCTCATCACCACGGAGATTGCTTCCTCCAGTATCTCGCTGTTGTACTGTCTGTATCTCCCTCTCTTCTTCCTAGGTTGCTTGGAGCCAGGATCTCCCTCTTGATCTGAGGTGGGATATGGCTGTCCAGAGGTAGACTGCTCAGCATCTGAGCCCCAGGAATCTGGTCCAGCATCCAGCAAACTTCTCCTGTTTTGTTTTGGAAGGATAGCCCTTAACTTTTTGCTAAGCGCGCTCTCCATTTGTGAACCCATTACCAAAGAGCTATAGCTGAACTGGTCACCAGAGCGGGACTCCCAAGAAAGGTCCATGCCTCGAACTTGTGGTATCTTTAAATCCACAGGAGACGAATGGCTCACGTCCTTTTTCCCATCCTGTTTAGTTTGAAGTGCCATTTTTTGAAAGGCAGAGTTTTCTGTAAGAAAAGGAAGGTCACTGATGTTGCTGAGTGCACCATTTCCCCTGAATTTCATGCGGCTGAAATTGAATTCGTAGTGTGGTTTTGCCCAAGAAGCCTCCCTGGATAATATTAAGTGCTGTCCATGATTCTGTAGTCCAGATGGCCCATGGCTGGCAGCTGTAGAAAACTGGTTTCTGCTCAGCAGTTCTTCACTAATCTGGAGTGATCGAGCCAGCGGTACTTTAAGAGATGTAGAGTGGCCATAACCTTCCCTGGTTCCATCCTGCAAGCTTCTTGGAGGTACCCCATCACCACTCTGTAGTCCCTCTGGATGGTGCTGGCTGGGTCTCCCAGGTCGCCTAATTGGATGGAAGGAAACTGATGTGAGCAGGACTTGCACAGGTAGGGAGGGATGGGTGAGGGGGCCACTCCTTTATTAGAAGGCCTTGCTTGGGTAACATCACTTTTTGCGTTATTTATTTTTCTCTAAATTTTGTTTTTTATTTTAATTTGTTAATTTTTTTTTTTTTTATTAAGTCTCAGCATCAGTCAGTTTTAAAACTTGTTCACAAAAAAAGAGAAGCTTTTTGGGCAAAGAAAAATGAAACCTGTTGGCTGGTCTCTGGTTGGGTTCACAAATTCTCGGAGTAGAAAAGACTTCGCGCAAGCGTCTGAAAATAGCACCTTAATTACAAAGTAGGAGTCAATCGCCATAGATCTATACATAACTGTGTTACTGGTGTGACGTTACCACTAAACAAGTACAGTAATAAAAGAGTAAGCCAGAAATGCAACATATTCAACATGCAAATATGACTGCCACCTGCAGTATCTACGAGTAGGAGGAAACCTTGGATGACGTTTGCTTACATCACATTGAAGAAATGCTGCTCAGGATAAAGAAATGCTTAGCACCAAATATGAAAGCTGGGATACTGCAGATCACAAAGAAGAACACCAGACTTACCAAGTTGCCCTTTTAACAACTAATTGCATATATACATGGCCTGAATCTCATTTGACACAGAACTTAACATGACTAAAAAAAACTATCCCAAATTCAAACGATACGCTTTAGTCCAGAGCAAAGGTTAATAGCAGGGGAAAAAAAAAAAAAAAGCATGTACTTTTACCATTTTCCTTTTGTCACAAGTGTTTTCAATGACACAAAGTCCTACTACTTCTTGCTCAGCCTCTTCGTAGTAACTAAGTCCCACCAGACAGAAATTAGTTTCACAATCCACCTCCAAACCTTCCCAAGTTTGATATACCCATTAAGAGAGACTACAAGTGTTATAACGCTCAGGGAGACTTTGCTGGTGCAAAGCCCTCTAGATAAATCAGTGTTATTTAACTATAGGATAAATGCTACTGAAAAGCTACATTATTGTTTTTAACATCACATTAAGATCAGAAAAAAATAAACCTTTAGAGCAGAGGCATCCACTGAAAGGACCTGGCATGTAACATACACAGTGCTTAACACACATGCTGCTAGCTTCTCTCCAGGATGTGATAGGTCATAGCTGAAGTGAGTAACAGGAGTCAGCATGAATTCAGAGCAAAATCCAGACAAATAAGTTTGCTATTCCAGAGAACTTACTGCATATCCTCCATCCCTTCTACAGCATGTATTAAGCATCAGAATGCACACTTGTATTTTTTACACCTAAAGAAAGGTCATACTGACAGCTAACTATAACAGAAGGTCACATCTGATTTCCTTGATGCTAAACAGACTAAGCCATCATCTACCACACACTTGTACAAGTGAAAGTGCCAGTACAGAGCACCCTCTCTTGACCCACAGAGCCAACCAGGACAGCCAGATGCTGTCCTTGCCACCCCTCCCCATACTGGATTTCAGCTCTTACTTCAGGCACACACACGGGGAAAAAAAAACTTGCTGTCCTGACAGATTCCAGACGGAGTCTTTGTAAGAAAACAAAGCTGGAAATGATGCAATTCTGAAAAGGTGGGAAAGGATTATGCTAAAGATCTGTGCAAAAGCATTAAGGCTAACTGTTAAACAAGGACTGAGAAATATTAAATGGGAAATGTAATCTTGAAGGGAGAAACACTCAGACAGCAGTATTTTTCCCCAAAGAAATGCAACAGTTAAACCAGTTGTTAGCAGTACATGAGGTTGGTACTGGCGGTGGGTTGTTAGTTTAAAAATTCAGGTTTTCCAAATGCTGATGTAGGTCTAAATCCAGCAATTAAATAGTAGTATGAATCACGTTCTGTTTCTGTACTTCACTAATGAAACTTGTAGTTCACAGTAGCTTCCAAACAAAATTTTCCTATCAACACCCAAAACCCCTCTTACTCGTAAGCCACCTCTCCAGTACAATTAATTCAAACCTAACTACAGTAAAGGGTTTCTAAATTGATGCAAAAATGACCATTAGAAACATGAAATCTAGAAGTAACTACTGATAGCATTCTTCTACACCTTGAATTAAGGCAGGAGTAGTACGTCATGCATTTTGTATTTACTTAGAAAAAAATAATTGCAAATCCAAAAAAATACATACTTCGAGTTTTCTGAACTAGGAGACTTCCCTGCCACCCAACTTCTCTATTTGTTTTATATATATATATGTAATTTTTTTTTAAAGTTGTGCAAGGAAATAGAAACACAGAACATGCAGTGATTTGAATCAAATCA
This sequence comes from Chrysolophus pictus, assembly GCA_037305975.1. Taxonomy (NCBI): domain Eukaryota; kingdom Metazoa; phylum Chordata; class Aves; order Galliformes; family Phasianidae; genus Chrysolophus; species Chrysolophus pictus. The sequence goes on along the minus strand of CM074581.1, from coordinate 13,152,266 downwards.
CTCCGGTTCACCATCCAAATTATTGCTACTGGTAAAATAAGCTTCTTTGTTAGTTAACTTCCATCTAAATGAAACAAAATCTAAGTCACATTGCAAAGCATTAAAAAAAAAAAAATAAAAATCTTCAGACATCTAACCGATATTGCTTCTCCAGTGAATCCAAGAAGCAGGCAGTGCTTTTGGCTAAGTACTAAGCTGGCCAAAATAATAGATAGCAGAGCTCTTCACCTCAGGTAAACTGGTCTCAGTTTGCAACAACTCTTATTTGGCAGGTGGGATGAAGATATTCACCAAAAGGCACATTGAAAGACACATTACTCCAGAAAGTTAACACCAAAAATAAGTTAGTTTTGACGAGTGGTAAACATACATTTTTAGTTAAAAAATCAGTCATAAAACGTCATTGTAAGTTGCTTTCTCTTACCCATTTCCTGGAGTACTGGAGCATCCTGGAGAATGACTCAGAGAGGTGCTGCCAGCACAAGGACTCTTCTTAGTGGACAAATCAAGCACGCCGTCTGTAGAAATGACAGAATCGCTTCAGTGTTTGAAGAAACAGAATCAGCCATGCTGACCCTTGACAAAGCCACTTCTTTGGGCTAATGTCATGTTCAGCACATAGCATCTTTTATTTTTTCAGTGACTCGAGGCTTGGATTTGGTCATAATTTGGCTTACAAATGACCAGCATAGCCCTCAGAAGTCACAACAAAATTTGGCATCTTTTGCAAGGGCCAGTAAATAAATAATTGCCTACAAACGATGATTCAGGATGCAACACAGTCTCAGGCATGAGATATTACACATTACTTAGTGTTGGAGGCATTAAATCAGTGTTGTGTGTACAGAGAGAGACATAACATATATTATTTTCAATTTTCCTGCATAGATTTGAATTAACGTAGGAATTTAATATGGGAAACTCACTATCAAAGGAGCACCCGCATAGCACCGGACTCCTCCCCCAGCAAGTAGCTTCATCCTTTTTTCCATGTCCCTGCTGGGTTCCTGATGGCACAGACGCTGCTTTTCCCCTTTACTGTGTCGCTTTACTCCCTCTCCTCTCACACCTATATAGCTGCTTTTCCTGCTAGGCTGCTTCTCCCGTTCTCCCTTGGACACACACTAATGGCACTTCCTTGTGCTCGCCTGCACTCCTCTGTGAGCCCTTACATAAACTCTGCATTTCTAGGCAACAGCAAAGGGACTGCTTCATGCTAGAAAAGCCTTGTTCCCATTGCACCGAAACAACTTGAAATTCTGGTCATTTTAATAAGGGCAACATTGCCTTAGAAGCACTACAGCCATCTGAAATTCCTGGAAACTCTGAAACATGGAATTTACGAGGCAAAGATAAATGAAAGCTGCTGGCAAAGCAAACGAGATGTTTCAGAGCTACTTGCTCACTAACACAAGTACCTTCAAACACAAGAACAATCTAAGATGGCTTTCAGATTGCTTCAAGTTCTCATTTGACATATGGAGGAAAAAACCCACAAGAAAAGCAGTGAAACAGAGCTGACTTACAGAAAGCTGTTCCACCCACCGCATTTGGGAACACCTCGCTATCCAAACCTAAGCAAGCAGAGAGCTCAGCCTCCCCTCTGAGCACTGCGGAACCCAGCACAGGACAAGGGAGTGAAGGAGCAGCACCTTCTCTTCCAGGAGACACATCTACAGCAGAGTTCAGGCAGGGGCTCCATCCCCACTCCTCTGACAGAAGGGTTCTTGAGGGCAAGCAGGAGCAGTCCCATGCCCTGAGCTCACAAACTGGCTTCTTCCCCTTGGCCCTCCAGGATGGAAATACACCAAAAAGCTGCCCCAGCAGTCTCTGTGACAGCCTCTTAAATCTCTGCTTAGAAAGTTTGGCAAAAGCCCTTCCCAATTATGTAAATTGGGAAAAACAACTACATCAGCAAACAGATCACTTCAGAAGTTACTGAATTAGAACATGTGTATATCAACAAGTAACAAAACATTATAAATCATCTCCAAGCTTTTTCACCACTAAAGAGCAGCTCACGTATATACTTTCTTCTTAACCTCAAATTAAAAAAAAAAAAACACAGAACCAATTCTCTCCTCCCTTTTGGGGAAAAGCTTCAAGATCAGAACAGTTTAACATTTATAAACATACATGCAAAAAAGACATGGGTGAATTACATTTGCTTTGCAATAACATTAGCTAGAAATAGATGCCCATCAACTAAAGGCACAGATTCTCACTTAGAAAAAATACCATATAATCTTTCAATGCAATTTTGTAACTGACACATGGCAACAACTGGCAGTAAGTGTAAGAAGTGTCCAGATGTCCAATCTGAACGTGGCTGGACATGAAAATTAACCTTCTTACAGATACAGGATATCTGTATACATGCAGACAAGGTGAAGGAATATTTACAACCACACACCAGCGAGCTAAAGAGTTTTGCTGGTTTATTTTGCTGTTGGCATTTATTTGTTTTAAAGGCATTGGACAGCTTGAGAATGGACAGTCTACACTGTATTTAGTAGAACGATTTGAGACACTTTTAAACGCATTACTAAAGAAGGGAAAAGAGGTTAATTCTAATCCTCTGGGTAAAATACAGTTATCATAACCTCTAATCCAGATTTTCAAGAAAAAAAAAAATCTTTCACTTAACTAAAATCACTTACAGAATTTGCTTGTTAAAAACATTTTTTTTTTTTTTTTCTTTATGGAAAGCAAGGTTTTCACCTTAAAACAAGCTCTGCAACACTGTTACAAGTCACTCAATCTGTGCTTTGCTGAACAAGTCTATTTTTAAGGTGGAAAAAAAAAAAAACAGACTTTTTCCAAATGTACGAGCCAGCCGTCACAAAGCAATTTCTCACCAAATTTGACTACTTTCACATTGCGATCATAGAGAAAATAAATCCAACCAGTCCTTCAGTTGGATTCTGAACAGATCTTCAGGAAGGTTTTCATGACCACAGCACCTTATCAGCAAGCACACAGCCCACTGAGCAGGCTATTTCTCGCACCTCCCAGCAGCACAACTGTCCCCAGAGGTCAGAGCACGTCCATCCCCTCTGCCCTTCTTCAGAAAAATCATTCATGTCCGTGAGCCTACCTCCTTTCAAGAATTATCTCCTCTGCAAGCCATATCTAGCTAGTCAGTCTTTCACCACGACGACATCTACTGCTTTTCCACTCACATTTTACTAAGAGTGCAAACTTGCAATTGTTTTGTTTTAACAAGAAAGCCAGGAGTGGATTGCCACAGGACACAAGACACTGGTAACAGTCCTACCTTGTTCACTAGGTTCTGACTGAGACTTTCTGACAGTAAGGTCCAGAGGTGAGTCTTGGTCAGCCATGAGAAGTTTGCTGAGCACAGGGTTCTGAGCAGTTGCAGCCGTGGGAGAGGAGGCGACCAGAGATGCTTTCAGCAGGCTTTGGTTCTTTGTGCTATTGGGCTGGCTGGAGTCCTGAGTAGAGCTATTTTTTGAGGTATATTCAGCAGCAAACTGTCGGATCATTCGCTGCATGATCTCACGGGCCACTAGGGGAATATTGGGGTCAGAGACCCTAGGACTGTCTGGAAACATTAGAGAATTTTTTTTTAAGGAAGCACTTTAAATAAAACAGCTTTTATATTAAGTCATTGTTTTAAAAAGAAAACAAAAAGCAGGCCAAAGATAAAAGCGTTTCTATACAGTAAGTACTTCACTCTTGGAATATCTGAACAAGAATCACAGCTAATTCTGGTACAAACTTCCAAAGTAACTGTTTTCCAGGAAAAATATGCAATCTCATCTTTTCTTCTCAAGTACATCCAACAAGACCTTTAAAAGGTGTGGAAATGGAAAGCAGAGCTGGAACCACAAAGAAAAGCATCAAGTAATGAAGTTCACTATGAAAAACTGAACAGATTATTCAGTGGAAGAATTGAGTAACTTACCTGCAAGTATAGGAAGGGGTGGGGGGAGAGCAGAGTTGTGGCAGTCCCCTATAAAATTACTGGGAAATAAAGCCCTATAGTTTTGATTCTTCAAAATAATTTGAATGAAGATCAAGTGTGCCTTCCATCTCATTTTATCTACTACTGTGTTATGGTACAGTACAAGATGTTATCCAAAGAACTTCCCCAAAAACCAAGAGGGGTCAAATGAAAAGTAATTCTATTTCTAGAAGTGCTGCTAAATCTATTGGTAAGAACATGAAATGGAACAGTTAGAAATTCCCTTTTTTTCTTTTTCTCCCCCATAAAACAGCATAGAAATACATAAGGTATTCAGGTATGTGGGCAACACGAAGTTAATAATGCAAATCACTGTTGTAGACCAGTAGCAATTCATTATCAAATGAATGTCAAAGCAAAGCCACAGCTCCTGCATCACAGGTTCTAAATCCTGCCATTTTCTCTTAAGCATTATGTGTTTGCTTTGGACAAATCAGGGTGCTGGCTCTTTTGCTGTTGTCATTGTTTGTTTGTTAAAAAACAGTTCCTGAAATGGCTCAGAAGATTTGATTTTCTATTTCCGAGAGAAAATTGTGTGCTGGAAGACCAAATAAATCTGAAATTTGCACTCAGGCAGGAACAATAGAAGAGTGCTTACTTTTTTTTTTTTTTTAATTGCCTAGGTTGAAAGGCAATCTAACAAAATGGAGCTATCAGAATCAAGATGGAGCAAAATCATCTGTGGGACATTCCAGTGTTAATTTGCCTTTTACCACCATTTTTGACAAACATACATCAATCCAACAACCAGCCGTAGAGTATCTGCTAAGGATGAGTGACATGAAGGACTGAGGGTAGAGCTGCCCATAAACCTAAGAGCAGCAGTAAGCAGCTACCATGTCTCTTGATGGAAAACCACACTGAGATTTAAGTACTTACTGAGCCAAAATTCCCTCCTGTGAAGTACAGGTTTTCAAATTTAAGGTCTTATACAGTCATTGCGTACATAATCTTACAGTGGTACAGTAGTTCTAAATTTCTGGGATGTTTATGTAAATGGTTAATCATTTTAATGTGTTGCCTATGAGATATTTTATTGTTGCTAAGCACACAAAACACCAAAGTTTTAAGAAGCCACCAAGAGATGAGCCAAACTTCTTTATATACGTCCACATCCTCCCTTTCTTAAGGATCCACGAGGACATGAGCTGTAAGAGGGAAGAAGTGTGGAAACTTTTTCCAGCAAGTATGACATGTCTTCCATTTTCTAAGGTCTCTATTATGACCTGCTGAAGGACATGTGAGAAGCTCTAAGGAAGCCCAGAAGAGCACAACTTGACAGTCTGATCACGCTGATTCCAGCCATTTGACATGCACTCACAGTGTATACATGATGGGCTGAAATGAATGCTGAGACCTATGTAGATTACATTTACTGAAGAATCATGCTATTCCTGTACACATACATTCATAAACGTACAAGCCAATAAAGCTTGCAGCTAAACGTGCTTCCAAATTCATGGAGAAAATACTGTATATGCTTGCAGGCATGCATCTTTCTAACCTGCAAATTCAAAGCAGCAGCAAAGAGCAACTACTGAGAGCTACTCAAGACAAACTTACTAATTCAGGACTCTAACTTGCAAGCAGAAGGGTAGTTACCTAGTGCATTAAAGGCTTCTTGCTTAATACAAAGCCTGATTTTTAAATACCCAGGATAAAAATTGTTCAAAAGTGAGTGCAAAGTATTTGCTGGTGTTTCTTCAGCATCACTGGAAATCAACCACACGTTCATGTTGATTTCAAATGTCTCATTTATTTGAAAGAAATTTTAACTTAAGGCATAGAGATTCTCAGAGATGATAAATAGCCAACATTTATCTACCGTAAGTTATCTAAATTAGTACAACCCAGCTTTAAATACTCAATAGCCTTTGTGTATTTTACCTACACAGAAATCTCAAAAGGGAAACATCAACCAAAAAAAGGTATAATTTCATTAAACCACCAAAAGAAAGTCCTATCATGTCACAATATAAAGGTAATGGAGAACTAAGCACTACCACTCTGCTTTCACTGGCATTATGAACATTTGATAGAAGCATTACTGGGTCAGAGTGCCATGGGCACAAAGCAGAGAGGAAGTAGCTAACATTAATGGGCAGCCTGCTCTGAAAGTTTTCTGATATTGCTCATTATCTTTGTATGCTATGCACACGAATTCATGTCCTTGACATGCAACAGGCATCTGTTCACAGAACACCCGCATTTTCCCTGATCTACACTGACTACAAAACAGCAGCCTTAAATGTTACTGGCAGTCGGGATGAAAATAAAAAGGAACTAATTACTGGCATGAAGCCAGGAGATCCAAGTACCTCTGAGCAACTAGGAGCATCAGAACTCTACCATTCTTTGTGTCCCCTGTGGTATGACAGTGCTTGGGGATCTCATGTCAGTGGCATGAGTTAGAATAACCTTTTAAGCAATCTAAATACAACCAAGCTTGACAACAATGCATTAAGGACTCAGAACTGAGCTCCTGGCAGGCTCCTTCCCCTCCCTTATTACTCTGGCACCAAGCTCAGTTCTGCTGGAATGGAGAAGAGAAACCAAGAACACATTAACTAAGAATTGTTGTTGTTGTTTGAGAATTTTTTTTTTTTTTTAATCTGAAATGATGTCCGTGTTCTCATTCTGTGTACCTGACCACAGAAACCATTAAACAATTTTCCTATGATTTGGTACATATGGGTTTCTCATGAAGTATGTACACAGGTCACACAAAAAGTTAAGCTTTTTGTTAGTGTAAAGGGATGAGATATCTAACAAAACATTTGGAAGTGCTGAAAAGGCACTTCTTCACAGCCTCCATCTCCACCAGAAAACTGGAATGGAAAAAAATATACACTCTCCATATTTTTTATTTTCTTAAATTGGTTCTGGATTTAAAGAGAGGTGGGATAAATTTTAAATTATCTTTAAAAGAAAAAAAGCAACTAAAAAGGCAGGCTTGGAATAAAAGCATTATCTGAACTACTGGTAATAATATGCAAGTAACTGTCCCTCCTACCATCCTACATGCTATACTTTATGCAATTCCTCATACTATATAGTTTGTATTTATTCATCTGAGTCATAAAAGAAAGGCTAAAATACTGTTATCTGCTTAAAACACCTTTAAATATTTTGGTCACCGTGAGGATGGGCTGAAGACTGGCTACAGCAATTTCTAATTTGTTAAACTGAAGCCTTGTATTGTCCCCCAGCAGACAGGTTGGAATTACTGATTTGGCAGATTTTCTCACACATGGGTTAGACTGATAAGTACAATGTACTTCCACTCAGGATGCACTTGGAAGCAACCTCTGGATTCCCATTTCTCAGGCTGACACAAAACAGTGAAGTGAGTTCTATGCCTTCTGAGCAGTGAGCTTTAACAGATGTAACTCTCCAGAACAGATTTACAGGACTTTCTAATACTGAGCTACCATTATTGCTCTCAGCATATTGTACAGTACTGATTTTCCAGTTCTTTTGCTGCTCACTATTTGAATTTTCCATATGAACCCCTTCACACTATTCCAACTATATTTTGGATTGCGGATTGCAGGGGCAGGCAGTGGTGGAAATCACCACAGACCATAGTGAGAAGACTGCTGACTTCTAAAAAATTAATATAGGTCCCACCAATAAATTAATTTTAGAAAGTATGTATATACATATATTATTATAAATATATATATATATATATATATATCCCACCTACCATCACCACTGCCCCTCTTTATAGCTAACTCACCTAAACACTGGCTTCAGAGCAGCAGTTCTGCTGGACAAGAGCTGAATAATAATTGTAAGAAGACTTGTGTTCCCATGGAGAGTTTTACTTCGGGTTTAAAGCTCTTATGCTCTCTTCCTCTCTCTCAAGACCATGCTGTTGTACTGCTACATTGTTGGGGATTTAATTTTCACTCTTGATAAATACATATAAAGACTGCAACTGAAAAACACTGACCATACAACGACAATTTGAACATCCAATTTTTGACACCTGCATCATATGCAAAAAAGACCAGCAAGAGATATCATTTCTCCCCATCCCCACCCCGCATTAAAACCAACCTTTTCTGTAAAAGACTGCATTGAGGAACTCTTCCGCTTGCCTTTCAAAACGAATGATTTTTGCTTGCTCTTGTCTAAGCAGAGCTTCTTGTCCAGCTTCCGAGGCTGGCTCATCCAGACAGACTAAGTGCTCCTGCAAAGATATTTAATAGTTATAAGATCTTCCTGACTCCAAAACAAATAAAGCTCCTCAGGCATTACATATTTTACTAAATTCAAAGCTTTGTTAGATACTCGACACAGAGTTGTATCTATTTAAATCAAAACTTGAATTTCTGACTGCTTCAGAACATTGTACTTTGTCCTGTTTTCTTGTTGTAAATGCAGCAGAAGACTGGAAGATTTGATAGCATTATGGCAAACAACAGCCCACCAGAAGGAAGGCTTCTGTATTTTACTACGTTTGGCTGCAAACTGCATATCTAACACTTGTTCTTTGGCTTTTAAGTTCGGTTCTATAAGAAAAAAACACCGAGGACAAAATACGGAGGAAATTCACCTTCATTTACACAGCATTCATGTGAACTGAGCAATAATTGGCCAAGCACCAGCAATAAACAAGGTCCTCTGTCAAGAGGCTCAGAGCGGTGACTTTTTAGTGAAATAAATGCAAGTTCACTGTTCACAATACCCACAGTGAATTAAAGTTCATTTTCTTGTACAACTGGAAGTTATCTCCAGAATATTTCAGAACCAGTCATTTAACTAGGATAATTAAAGAGAAACTGGAAGACAATGGTTACAAACATACCAAACACAACTGCCTGGATTTCCCCACCCACCCTCCTCTCTCCTCTTTCATTTTAACGCCTTGCTCTCGCGCAGGAGAATAATCCCTTTTGGGGCCCTTTCCTCCCACTTTCATTTTAAGCAATATTGAAGTTACCTGTATTTACCTACTGCAGGAATGCATACACAACCTCTCTTTGGGTTGAGGGAGTGTTTTGTTTTGTTAACCTTTACATAGTATCAGTTACCATAATACCTTGGCTAGAGCCAGCTTCTGGCCTCTAACATACAAATTGATTTCAGGTTCATGTTCTAATGGGACTAAGAGGGAAGGAGGAGAGAGCTGGCAATTCGCTTATAATTCACAATAAATGAAAACAAGAAGTCATTTTTAATTTTCTAAGTCTCTGCTCCAAGAGGCTTAATGAAAGGAGGTTACATAAGCAGCCTATAGTAAATTAACGAACGCAGCAGTCACATGAACTACGTGCAAAGGGTAATCATATGAAAGCTGTGGACTCTGGCCTGTACAGCATGGGCTTTCACCATAAGATTTGTCATTTACCAGCTTCCAAAAGTTCTCTGTCAAAAGAGAAAGGGGGATACCCATCTCAGGCTACAAAGAAAGCAGAAGTTTGTGCCAAACTAACATATGAGTACAGCAACCAAGGTGAGAGATGAGCTTAACAGCATGCTTGCTGGGAAAGTACAGGTGTGCAGAGTTAAAGCTCTCACAAACAGATTGAGCCTATTTTTCTACACCAGAGAGAACCCAAGCTTGCTCCCATAGGAAAGGCCAGCACTTCTGAGCTGGCCCTTAGAAGGCTGGGAACTCCAAGTGGAGTACGACCGTTCACTTCCGTGCCAGGAATGCCCGTAGCAGCAGTGCTGTGGCTCCAGGCTTTGTATAAACAGGCTGAGCACACATTTACACTTCTCTGATACTTAAAATACGAGGTGTCAGTACAGGATTTCACAGTGAAAACATATGTGGAAAGTAAACCAAATATTTTTGTTAGAGTTATCTTCTAGGTGAGATTCAAAACATACTTCCATTCTCTTTTTCAAAATGGTGTTTCCATGTCTGATGAAGTTTTGAGCAGAATCTGTCCCTGTGAGTGACTGCCACCCTCAGCCAAGCTCTGCTACCCTTACAGGTTATGAGGATAGGCACAAACTCATCAAACCATTAGTTTGTGTCAAAGAAGGCATTAAAGGAGAAATTAACTCACAAACACAACTAACCTAGGCAATACACAAGTGTTAGCATTTTTAGCATTTTTAAAGACAAAGCTTTAGGCTTTATTTAAAAGGAATCTCTGCAATCTGATGCACAGAGATCCAGCTAGATGAGATCAACCAAAGTTGAATAGCATCCTCCAGCTAAAGTCCCACAAGCCATTCCAAAAAACTTTCTGCCAATTCAAAAGACAAACAGAATTGAAGGAAACACCACCCCTGCAGCCTGATCCAATGAACTGTAACTCTGGAAGAAGCTTAAAACCAAGACAACCTCCATCCAGTGTAAGGCGTTGCTCACGTTCCCATTATCTTTCAGAGCTGAGACATCACACAGCAAGTACCACACCGGCCAAACACTCCCTGTGACTACATGAGACAGTTTACCAGAAAGATCTCTGCTCACTGCATTTTTTTTTCTTTTCTTATCACTGTGACAATTATTCCAGCAATCTTTGCAGTAGGTTAATCCCTGAGGGGAAACTTCAAGTTTTCATAGTAAATATTTGATTGTGATTATCATTCAGTGTCAACTTCCAAAAGTTTTTCTTCATTGTATGCATTTGGTTGGGGATTTGGGGGGATTTTTTTTTTTTTTTAATATTAATGCTAATTAACCAATCGGCATTGGTTAGAAATCCTAGGGGTTAAAATATCATTTCTCCATACTTATAACCCCCATTCTGTTCTCTGTGCTTCTCTTCACATGGGAATCATGGCCCAGAGCATCACTAGCATCCCTTCCCTGAACCTGCAGCATCACTCTATCTGGCAAGAGAAGAATTCCCTCTCCCAACATTAAGACATGCCTCTCTTCTGATATCTCCCAAAATAGTTTATCACTTTTACATTGCTATCACCTTTCAGTTATCTGTAACTTCTGATTGATAAAACAAGTTTTGGTCTGTCTTATTTCTGAAGTTTCAATTCCAAGCATGCCATCTGAAGCACCTGCAACTGCTCCCAGTTTGGCATCAGCTATGAATTCAGATGGTTGAATTATTTTAAAGACAACCTTCACTTACTGGGAGTGCAAGATTTCCTAGTGAGAAACGGCATTGTTTCCCCACTTACCAAGATACCTGGACAAATTTATGAAACTCAAAACACATTCCTCTGCAGTGAACGGACACCCCACTCAGAGGCTGTTGTTCTGACTAATCATAAGCAAGTACCAGCATAATATTCCCCTCAGGTGATTGTTTAAAGCAACGTCCGAGTTGTTTGAAAATTTAAAGTCACTTTGGTGTGGCTCTCACATGCTGCACCCTACCACATTTCTTCCCAGAGCTGCTTGAGGTCCTTACAGTGAAGCCAGGCTATTTTGTGGCACTCCAACCAGCAGGTCAGCCCTCTGCCACCAGCAGCAGCAGACTCCAGAATACACTCCCTGTTGTTTTCTCTCTTGCTATTTTTATAGCTTAAATATATCTATGAAATAGTTAATGTGCTTAGGAGTATTATCCTTCTTGTTCTCCTCTCACCAACAAATGAGATTAGTGTCATTCCTCCCCCCACAGCTTTTCCTTTTACATTACCTATCTGCAGCTTTTCACCAAAAGATAATAAAAATCTTAAATTAGGCTTGAGCTCTGCATGCTAGCAAATAACAGCCACGACCACTTCACTGGATACAAACATTCCAGATAGAGCCACAGACTTCTTCTGTAGTGATAGCTGTGTTGGTTTTCTTATGAGACACAATGACTAATTAACTACAATTAAGAAGAACACTTCAAGTTCAATTCATCTGAACGGACAGATCTTATCTGTACTACAACTTTTTAGAAGTTAGAGAGCCACAAAAAAATAAAAGCTTGGAAACCACGTATCATAAGTCTTCTCTATGAAGGATGAAGCCCACGGGGAACTGGGAATTACCACATTTGCAGATCAGCCAAATGGAGCTCACTGAGTTGGGCCCCACAGAACATGATCTGTTTCCTTCGCTGTGAGTATGCTGCTGGAGCTGCTAACTCTGTCTTTCATGCTGTCAATGTACATGTGTTAATGATCTGGAAGCAGTTCCTTAGTTAACTAATTATTCTCTCTGATCACATAAGTGAAACAATTGTGATATTGTTATTTTGCTTTCCACGATGGAAGAAAAAAATCCTGATTTTTAAAAGTGTGATGTTATTGCATACAACCCTTTGGAAATGGGCAAAAATAGGACCGGAGATTTTAGCTCCTAACTTTGTATGTATTCTACTGACGTTCTTAAGTGAACACACGCAAGTCTACTCCTCTACCAAATACCATCTTGTATTTTGGCTGGCAAAAAAACTCCATGCATTTGCAAGTAGAACTACTGCTACAAATAAATTAATCTCTTCAGAATACTTCAGCAGATGGTTTCCCCTCTTTTGAAGAATGCATGTAATTGAATCTGATTGCTTGGAAAAGCAAGAATTAGCATCACTGAAAGGGGTGGGAGAATAAGGGCAGTTTTCTTTCCCAAATGGCTCAGCCAATAAACTAATCAGGGCCTCCAGCTCTCATCCTCCAGTCCAGCACCAAGGTTTCCTTAAACACAGCCACCTGTCTCCTGAGTTACAGGGCTTTCTTACAAGCAAATCCAGAAAAAAAAAAAAAAACAAGATTTTTATTATTTTTCAATTTGTTAGAACAAGTGCCTACATATCACCCAAAGATGAGAGCTGATTACACTGTCTGATTATTTCTCCAATAGAGATGTCAGCCAGAGCCCCAGAACACAGAATACTGTGTGGCTGTGGCTATCTTGCCCCCAGCTGCACCATCAGTGACAAACCTTTTAAGTCTGTCCCCACTATTATGTAGGCACAAACCCAGATGATCCCATCCTACTCAGTTCTTTTCATTAAAAAGTGAAAAGAAGCACTTCAACAACAAAAAAGCAGATCAGAAGTTGAGGCACAGAAAACACAACTGCAACCATATTACACACAGGAACAGACAGGGCTTAGTAGTTTTAGAAGCTTAAGCCTTCAACTCCTTCAAAAGGAAGAGTTAAAGTTATCATCACAAATGACAAATGCTGGATGGAAGAGATTTCCAATAAAATTGATACCATTCCCAATTTCATCTAACTGAATATCAAATGGAGTTACCAACTTTTGAGTAACAATGAGACCTCAGGCTTTATTTCAAATGATGACTATATCAAATTCATACTACCTGAAGACCTCCGTAAGAGAGCTGCATTTAAACTCCGTACTGCAAGCTAATGACATAAGTTATGGCCAGCAGAGCAGCAATTTAGCATGCCCACAAAGGAAAGGAGACATTCCCACCTTGCCATCACCCACAGCTAACACACGAAGCACTCACAAGGTCTCAAAGGAGCCGCATTCTTCACTCTCTCTTCCCACAAAAAACAAAGCAACCAAAACCAAAAACAAACAAACAAAAAAAAAACAAACACCACCACCACAACAGAAATGTTAACACTGCAGGAGAGCAGGAAAAAAAGAAAAAATTTCCATGTACTCCAAAGCAGAGTCAGGTATCTCTCAGCCCAGTGCAAGAAGAATCACCAGGATTAACAGAGGTCACAAGTCTGGTTTGAATGGACTGCTTTACCTCTGTTCTCTGCTCCTCCATCCCCCCAACAGCCAGTGGTATCTGGACACACAGCAAACAAGCATGTGTACAAAGCACTCTTTGCTGTCTCTATTTATCAATCAGCTGTTAGTAAAAGGGTTTAAAGAAGCATTTTTGGCTACTGAAATGTAAAGTGACAGATATGGGTTTTATTTATAAAACTTGTTCTACCCAAACCCATTGTGACTGACACTAATGCAGCCTTTGTTAACTCACATTCGTCTCTGGGCAGATCAAAACGTATAATCTCCTTCCCCTCACCTCATGCTTTTGGCAAATGATGCTGCATGCCCCTGCTGCATTCTGCATCATTTTATGTGCACAATCCTAAAAACCTCCTTAGACCCAGATGCCAAAATTGCCCCATGGAGCAATACCAGATCTGACCAAATCTGTGTCCTTCTTTTGTCCATTTAAAAATCTTCACACAGTACAATAGAGGAGCAGCTATCTCCAGCATAAAAACACATCACCGCTTCTCAATGACAGAAAGCCTAGCACAGTGCACTGAAAATATAAATAGTGACATCTCAGCTTTTCACCAAAAGGTTATGCCGAAGTTGGAGGAGAATAAGACAAGCATGTCTAATCTGCACTCTGTACAGTGTTCCCAGTCTTCACCTAAATAATGGGTTTTCAGAAGCTTTATCTTAGTTATTGTGGGCCTATGAGGATGATGAGATGTAGGCAGTCTTTCTAAAGATCTACCCACACATCGTAAGACTCTCCCAGCCTACAAGCAGACTGACCACACCATAAAGTTCATTCCTGAACTCATCTAGAATTCTGCTCAATGCTGAATTTTGTCTTTATATGAAGTGACGTAAGTCAAATAAGACAGAACTCCTAGCAGCATAAGTACACACAGAGTTTACCTGCTGTCAGCCTCAACAAAGTATTACGCGCTACGCCTATTCTAAGTGCAAGCATTTCTAATCCTCCTCCCAATGCTTCAACAAACAGTGTAATATAAAAATAAGCATAAACTGACAACATGGCAAGTCCCCCTGTTAACAAAAAGGTGCTTCCTTTATGAACAAACCATGAGGTCATACATTAGCTGCTGCAGAGGGAAGGGCGATTGTGTTTCATTCACAAGTCTACAGAGAACCCCTCTGCACTTACAGTTACATTGTGCAGGAAGAAGTAGCAGTTAAGAGATCCAGGAAATGATGTTTTCCCAAGACAGATGAGCCTTCCTTCTTACACTATAGAGCAATCAGTATTTCAACACAGGGGCTGAGCAGCAATCACGTACAGCGTGGTAACCTTTGTTTCATACACAGCTATAATCTGGTTAAGAAAACAAACTACAGGTGTAAAATGTTGGCAAAGCTGACCTGCCCACATTTAGGCTGTGACATGGTTATAAACAAGCACAATAGCAAACCTGCCATACACACAAGCCCTTTAATAAAAGGATTTGGCCCACAGGGAAAGAGATTCCAAGATAGGGAATGAGCCTCTAGGTGGTTAAAATGGACTACATTTCCATACTGAAGATAAGCCCAGTGTCTGACTGTGGTAAGCATACACGAGCCACAGTTTGGCTCCCTTGGGAAGAGTTACATGATCCCAACAAGATCTTTTATAAAGAACTCAAAAAACAACAAGAGAAACACAAAACAACCCATAAACCAAATTAAAAAAAAAAGTCACTACACACACACACACTGAAAAAAAGTCTTCATCACGTACCACAAAGCAAAAGTTGCAGAGAAAAAGTCTCTTCATTAATGTGTATTAATTTAAGAAAGTCTTTTTACAAAGGAGGGGAGAGGTGTAGGTGGCTGCAGGTTTTCTGTGCTCAGTTCAGTAGGAGCAGCAAACTCCCCCCCTTTGTCCCTCCCCTACAACTACGAGCTTCACACATCTGCATTGTTACCTTCACTTTTTCTCTTCTCAGGCAGCAGAAAAGACAATTTTCATCAAAAGACCAATCAGAAACACCTTCAGGCTCACAGTCTGTAAATCAGAGGAATAGCAGATTACTTCATATTCATAAACCGCGACATAACTGGAGCCAAAAGAGAAATGCCAAATTAAATACCTGTTTCACAACATTCTTGCCTGCATTCTGAGGATGCAAGCTTCATTTCAGCCATATTTCTAAATCCCCAGATTACCAAACTGTATACATTTTATCTATGCACAACAAATACATGGGTTTTTTTTCCTGAGCACTGCCAAATACACTCCCAGCTACATAAAGATGAACGCACACTCATTAGTAATTTTAGCCAATATGAAACTAACTGTGAGCACTGCCTGGGGGAGGGGGAAAAGCACAAATCACCACGGTAACACACATTTTCTAGAGGCAGAGCTGGGGCTGCTTCTGTCATTAGAAATGCAGAACAAGATACAAACATAGAGATTGAATACCTTTAAACAAACTGAGATCTTTTAATAATCCAGGTCCAAACAGGCCTTCTAGAATACTTTCAAACCCTAAAAGCAAATAAAAGAATTGTTAGCTTTCTAGATTAAGTACGTCACTACAAGAATATTCACAATAGCAGTTCTATATTTATCTGTTCCAAGAACAGAGCTCAATGTGTTTTCTCTTAGCATTACAAGACGCATGGGTCAATTGTGATGACTGAACTACTGACAAACCACAGCAGAATCTAGAGCCCACTGACTTCTGCACTTAGCTGGGTTAAAAACAAAAAACATTACGACACTGAAATAAGCCGTTTTGAAAAGAAAATGGGAAGTTTTAGGTTCTACAGTGTGCTTCACAACACCAGGTAATTGCGACTGGGAAAAATTATCTTGCTTAAGCCTCAAAGCAGAAGAAAGGTATGCTTTTGCAATTAGAAATAACATTATAATACATCCTTCCATCTCAGAGTGGCATTTGGCTACTTTCCTGCATTTCAACAAATATTGTAAGCAATGTTTTCTGCAGTTATAGGTTTGAAGAGAGAAAATTAAAAGGAAAGGGATTCAGCAATGCCATGCCCCTAAGGAACCAAATTCTAATCACTAACACACTCGTGTCAAAGATCTGCATCTAAAATACAGTCTGATTTACTTCAATGCCATGATTGATGCCACACTTAAAATAAATCTAACCAATTTAGTTTATTCTAAAAGAGGGAAAGCCTTTACTGAAATTACTGCCATTATTTGGAAACGTTAAATCAATATTGCACTAAACTCCTGCTGGCAGTAAAACCTACAGAGCTATCAACTACCCAATACTATGGAGAAGCCAAGTTAACAAGAGTGAAATGAAAAGTACAGAGATTATTTTGAGTGGCACAGACCAAGTCCACCTCCTTATAAAAACGTATTTCCACCATGGCCACAAAACCCAGGATTATCACTTACTGTGTTTCCTTCCCTACTCCTGCAATACGTTTGCACTGTGGGTTTAACGGCAGTTTGTACAGAACTGGGTAACCTCTCCTACTTGCCTGAGTATGAGAGAGGCAGAAGAAATAAAAGAATTTTCTTAAGAGATGAAAATACAGTTTTAAATTTAGAGAAACTTGCATGGGTGAATCAGGGACAGATAAACTACCTGAAAATGCCCCTTTTAAGAAACCACTTCAAAGGATTGTGTGCTATGGAGGAAATTCAGTTATTACACTGCAAAAAAAAAAAAAAAAAAAAAGCAATAATAAAGTAACTCAGTCTATGTATAGATCTAATGGTTGTTTTATAGACAACAGTCTTGGCTTCAAAAGAAAGGAATAAGCAGCATCACATTCCTCTGGGCGTCAGCAAGACTTTCGGTGCGCTTACATCACTACACACAAGATGCAAGACCCTGTGGAATTTGTAGTTTGCAATGTGACTTCAACAGCCAAAGCACTGCCAGAGCATAAAATCATCCTTGATCTAACACCTCTAAGAGGCTGACACTGAAAATCTCATCTCAGAAAGCACTGAGCAGAGGACAAACAAAGAAAAAAGTGAAAGAGCAATGGTAAAATTATAGTCAAGAGTAAATAGAAACAGGGGAGATACCACTAAACAAGGTGGAAAAGGAGAAGCCAAAAAAACTATCCACCTCATTGAACAGCACCTTGTCAGGCAGAGAAGAAGCACTGCCTCCAAAAAAAGCCAACTCAGGCTTCGGGAAGTGGCAGCAACAGTGGGAAAGGGCGACCAACCTGACCTAGAAGAAAAACAGGAGAATCAGGGAATTGGCCCAGAGGTTTATAATGCTGACCCTTCCATGTGTAGCGACCCCTCCGAACTTGGACCTGAAATGAAACAACCAACCAACCTCATTCCTTATCTTTCTGTTCAAAATAGAATGCATATATAAATAAATAAAAATCAAGGGAGCTCAGAATTTTACTCAAACTCACCACTCTTAAAATAGTAACCACCAGTGACTCATGCCCCACAGTTTGCCATGCACGCAATCGCACACTGAAGTCCCTGCCAAGTTTTACAGCTTGGATATTGTACAATCATAGTTTGCTAGCCCACTGTTCTCAGTGATGCTAATGCCACTCGGTTTTTATTAATATTAAATATTGGATTTAGCAGTTGCATAGCAACAGCAGAACATCTTATGTGCAATGCTTGACATTAAAAAAGGCAAATAAGGGAAGCATGAATGTATTCAAAAATTATACTAAAGACTGGTGAAATTGCCGTGAAGCCAAGCCCTGTTCCCCCCCAAACACAAGGTGCAATGCAGTAAAGACAATCTAAGCCCTGCCTTGTAATACTCAGTCATTTAGGGCTCCAAAAGAACAACTGTGTACTCTGTATGGTTCATCATGCATAATACATTGAAAACAAAATCTTGAAAAAGGAGCTGCCTACTTTTTATAGTATTTTTCTCTCCATTGTCACTACTGTTAGAAGCTTGAAAAGAACATTTCTTTTCCCACCGATTGTCCATTTGGCAGACGATATTTTCCTGCATTTCAAATGGAACAGAAATTAACATGGCTGCCTCTGCTAAATTCCTGTTTCGATGTTTTCATCATCTGTACTTCAGTGCCTGAACCTCCCCAGCGGGGCCAGTGGGACAGCTGCAGGACAACAGAATGACACCAGAGGAAAAGGGGTGAAGACACCAATATTTTAGGGGCTTCTGCTTTCCACATCCATCATAATTAAAGCAGCCACGCTTTTACCCTTTATGTTACGGTGACCTACTAAAAGAAAAACATATTTTGGGTGTCTGTGTAAAAATCTAGAAATATACATATATATATATAAAAAATATATATACTTTTTATAAAAATGAAACATCTGCAAAGCTTTAAAAAAAGCTCTCCATCTTAGCAGGCTTTGCAATAAGCGGAGAGTTGGCAAAATTAAAAAAAAATTAAAAAACAGAAGAACAAAGAAAACTCTTTGTATTGAAAGGTGGAATATGCTGTTAAATTCACAGGTAGTTACACACATTATTTACAATTTGGCAATTATTGGCTCTAAAAGTAAAGCAGTATTTGAGAAACTCTACTCTCTAAAATATCTTCTGACAAAAAAAAAAAAATCAGAATATGGATGTGCCATTTTCAAACTGAGAGCAAAATGTATAGGAAATCAAATTAAAAAAAAGTTGAGTGTTCAGTTTCCTGCATGGTCAAATCTCACTACTTCATTTTCATCTTTTCTGACATTTTCATCCACCCTCCCGTAACCAAATACTGCAAGGCACAAATATAAACTTTAAATGAAATCTACTGGCTCACAGTTTAAGACCACAACAGCTTCTCTTCGAGCCTTGAAGAGATCCAGTTGGAGCCTCACACTGCCTTCTGCCTTACAGCTGAGAGCTCTTCCATTGACTGAGAAGCTACCAGGCTCCTGGAGAAGCGATTGGAGAAGCTGATGGTTGAGAAGAGGACTTCACTGGCTGCATGGATTAACCAAAGACACATTCTCCCCCTTAAAAACCAGAGACGACCAGGAGGTGTGGGTACATTTCTGGACTGTCACTGACACGGTCGTCATGAGTTTTCCTTCTCAAACAATGCTTTTTTCCCTTGAAACAGCACAGCTTAAACATGTTATTTAATACTCTCTACATAATATGCACATAATTCGTCAAAGCAGTAAGGCATAAACCACTTAACAGGAGCCAGATCTGAGAGCAGTAAAGAAAATAAAGGGCTACAGTTTGTCTTTACTGTTTGCTACTACATACATTGTTAAAGACGTCCAAGAAAAAAAATAATGTATTACTTAAAATGATAATAATAATAAAACAACTGTGACTACAAGCACAAAGAGGAGATGTCAGGCTGGAGGAGCAGCAGAGGGACGTAGAGAACATGTCAAAACCCAGAAGGGTTACAAAGGTCTGAGCAATGAGATACACACGGATTTAAGGTAAGCAAATATGAAACCAAAATGAAGGCATTTATGCATATTAGCTTTAAGAAGTCCATAAGAATGGTGGTACATTAAACTTTCAACAGAACAGCATAGAACACTATTTATCAACAAAACCTATCAGTTATTTCACATTCCTCAGTAAACCGCCTTCAAACGCTATGGAGGTGGGTGGTTTATTTTGTTTGTTTGCTTGGTTGTTATTGTTTGGTTGTTTTTTTTTAAATGGAAAAATGGTTATCCTCTGAAATGTCAAAACATTGAGCAGACAGGTACTGAGGTTTCAACTTTCTAAAGGTTGTCAAGATCCACAGAACAGCTCACTAAGGAGTTAACAGCAGAAATGGTGTCAGTCAATGTGGGCTTATGAGAAATATTTAATTTTAATGTTACGAACCTGAAAATGTGATTAGCAGTAACACATTTGCTATAATACTATCAAATACGTGAAACATTTTTAGCATGGTACCAAATATTTTGACTGTAACCAACCAAAAAATAAAAATCAGCCCAATACACATAGATTAAAATTGATTAAGTGACAGTTCCTGAAATGCTTATGTCAATGGGAAATTACTACAGTGAGGTCCATCAGGTATTGAATCTTGGCCCTGCCATTCGATATTTTGGTCACTGGCTTGGAAGAATGCAGTCACGAAATCTGCAGGACATACAAAGATGGGAAGAGCAGTAAGCAGCCCAGGGGCCAGGTCACTGGGGCTGCTCACCAAAGTAAATGCAATCAAACACTGCTTTGGAAGGGGAAATCCAGAGAAAGCCAAAAAACAAATCTAGAGAAAAGAACAAATAGCTCCTCAAAGACATCATGAGATCCAGCGGCTAAAACTGAAAGCTGGTCAAGCTCAGCCAGATGTAAGGCACCCTCACTTTTACACGGGCACACCAAGACAGAGCACAGCACACGACCAGCACAATGCTTTCCTTAGGCAAGGGCTCTGGCTGTGGCACTTTGGGAAGCACAGGCTGACCACCAACATTCCCTTCGTACTCTGTCCCTACTTACATTCATAACATCTGGAATCTCATCAATGAGTAGGAAGCAGTCACTACCAGCACATCAGGCTTTTATTGGATTTCTCGTGCCAAGATTTTCTGGTCAAGACTGGATATATTTATCCACAGCTATGGGATTTGAAGCAGAAATTAATTCAAAAAAAAAAAAAAAAAAAACCCCACACCCTACAATCTATGTGTAACACGGGAATTCTGTCCCTTTTAGGACAAAAATCTATTAAACTTGAACATTTCAGTCACAGGCATCTTAATAGAAAGGCAAGACCAAGCAACAAGGGAGAGGGAAAAAAGTCACAGGACAGTTATTAATATACACCAAGTCTCAGGACATACATATAATTATACAAGTTGCTTTGCTGCTCGAATAAAGGAAATGTTCACATTTCTCACGTATGATGAGAAATCTTTTTATCTGAATGGAGTCAAATTAAACCATGAGTGAAAAACAACTTTCTCTCTGCTTCCTGGGCAACTAATGTTGAAATGTTTTAGTTTTTCTAAGTCGACATTTCTGTGTCTTTGTTAATGAAATTCCACTTCTCGGGAACTTACTGCAGACATCCCTGCTCCAAAGACAACAGATGCTTTTGTAAACACAATGGCCTTCCAGGGACCTTAAACATCAGTAACCTGGTTCTGTAAGAACACAGCCGTGTGCACACAGAAGAAAAGAACAACCTGCTGAAGGATGTTTAGGTAGGAACTGTTCAGAAGAAAGGAAAAGAATGGAAAGAATGGAGAGGCAGAGTAAGCAGCTTATTGAGCAGTTCTGTGGTGCAAGAAACTGAAATAGGTCTTCTCTAGAATGCAACGTTAGCACTCTTACTGGTACACAGCTCACCATGCACAGCAAGAGAAAAACCATTCACAAAACAGAAAAGGAAAAACCCAATAAAATAAACAGAAGGGATAAGTTACAAAGCTTGCTCAGAAGCACAAATGGCATAACATGGATCATCTCCTGACCCCTACCCAAGGGGGTTTTCTGCGATTTGTTACCAAGCCAAGAATAACATTAAGGTATGCAGAATTCAAGACAAGATGAGAATTTCTCGCCATGGCTGTCTCAACACCACCCTCAAGCTACAGCAGTTGCTCTAAGTTTGAATCTCCACATGGATTTGCAGGGATGGGAAGACCCTGTGCACATGCTGCATCGTTAATCTGGCTGGCTGATCAGGTCGGGGTGCTGGGCTCTCGGTTTCCAAGTCAGCTGCAGACTGTTAGGTTTAACAAAAGATGGTCTGGTTTCCCCTACAGCCACTCACCACCAAGGCAGGGCATAACTCTGAAGTGTTTCCATGTGCATACTTGCATTTTATTACTCTGGGAAATAAAGCAGAGCACACAGACATCACAGAAAGATAACTACCCAGTTACCATTTCCTCTTGAAGTAAAGGCAGCTTTCTCAATGGCAGCATACAACTTAGTAAAAAAACATACACTGTTCACTTTTTATTTTCTTAGGTCTATCTCAATTCAAAAATTGTGCTCTTATTTCTTTAATTTTCAGTAAGTGTGAAGTTTCGGTGGTAACCAGATGCAACTTCCAATGGGGAGAAACTCTACCAACAAGCCAGACAGTTTAACAGATCCAAAGAGCCAAACAGCCCAAGAATGAGAGCACTCAATAGCACAAAACATCAGAGAACAGAAGTCTGTCAGAATCCCAAACGTTTCTCAATCTTAAAGCAATTTTTTCCTATCCAGTACAGACAAGCTGTTAGTGTTTCACTGCCAGGCAAAATTAGGGGGACACCACTACGTACCAGCATTTGCCTCCGTACATCATGCTACCCCAGCACAGGGTGGTAACAGCCTGGCAGTAGATGGAATTGCTCTGACTGGAAAGTATGTCCCACAGAAGAGACAGCAGGGTCAGTTCACTGCTCTGCTTCATTTCACGGCCACAGCAATGTCCATGCCACAAAGTCGGGTGTGCAGGCTGCCACAAGCAGGGTACTGGCATGGTACAAAAGCGTGCCAAAGGTGCAAGTTAAACTGAATGTGACAATAGCTCTATTTCATATTTCCCAGCATTCCTATTTAAGCAGGTTTCCTTTTCCTAGCAACTCAGAGCTGACCCACATCATTCTGCAAGGCAGCCACCCAGTGAAACCAGAGCAGCTGAAACAATTCAGCTCGAAAACAGCTCAGGAAGGGTAGGCACAAGCTGCTGAACCCACCTAAACATAGACCACCAGCAGCAAAACCATCATTTTGCTCCAGAAAATGCTTGGAGTGTGTCTTAGTTTCACCTTTTTTAACAGATCAGTTACATCACCATTTATTACTAGCTTAGCTCAGTGTATTATATCTTTTCCTATGTTCTGATCTCAGGTTATACACAGTCCTTCACCATCTCTATCACAAAGGCAGAGAGATTCAAATACATACAAAGTCTGCAAAGTGGACTGAAAGCGTGATTCTACTTAGAAAACTAAATATAGTTGCATCACCCATCATTTAAAATCTGATGATGATGAGGAAATGGCAAGGACCTGTGAAAGTTTGCTGAATGCTTCTGAACTGAAGGCAGCTTTTATCTTACAGGTAAACCAAGAGCCATTTGACTCTGTTATCTGTGACTGTAAGAGTCTATGTTATGCTAAAGGAACCTCTGGCATGAGCCATTACATAATTGCCCCAATGAAGAATAGGCCTTCTGACTCTAGCTAACTGACAGCTTCCTGACAATTCTTAAGACATGCAAGGATACACCACTTTATCAAGTCAAGTGATTGTTTTACTACAACAATAGTGAGAGAAGGATCTCCACCACAGAAACAAAGCTGCATCGTGACTACAGTAAAGTACACCTGACATCTTAAGGCTTCCCAGAAACTCTGGAGAGCATCCGTAGCCCTTTCAGACCGATGGTTCAGTCTCAACAGAGGCAGAAATGATGATTTAGGTGAAATCGTTGGCTGTTCCAGGCAGCTAACAGAAACAAGGCAGGATCATTAGAAGTGGGGACAGAAGGGAAGCTATTCACCTTAAATTAAATAATCAAAAATAAATCCATCCATGGAGAAAAGGTTCATAACACCAAAAGCCATAAGTTACAGAACACAGTATCACAACAAGTTGAGTTTCAAAGTGTACCTTAAGTGATGCATCTGTGCGCCCACAAAGCAAGCAGCAAACACAAAGGGAGGGCTGCCGAGCCTAAGAACCCAGCCAGCTTCATGGCCCTTAGCATAACAGTAGCAAAAACACAATGGTACAAAGTAAGCAGACTGTAACTCTCACACAGAGCATAGAGGATACAGTTGTATTACTATTGTCACTCTTGTGCCAGGAAAAATAAACAGGGCAGAAATATTCCTCCTTGTCCTTCATGGAACACCTGAGGTTGCACCACAGTAAGAAAGAAGCTGACCCTCCTTCAGATGCTGAGAAGTAAGGAGGGCTGCTGACAACTTCATAACAAAAAGTTATAGCAGCCAAACTTTTGGTGCTGAAATAAGTTATGGGAACTGAAATTGCCAGATGTGAGGGAGCATTACAAGGAGCAGGGAGCTTTCTTTTTAAAAGGCAAAACAACACAGAGATACAAGAAACTTGCAGTAAGGAGTGATGAAAGTCTGACCTTTGGTGCTCAGTGGAAACTTTCCTCAAAGACAAAGTCACCAATAAATCTCTCTCACTTTTACTGAGATGCAGTGTTTGCCATCATTTCACGTAGCAATTCTTACTAATCTTTCAGCTTCAGACATCATCAGATCCATAAGCTATACCTGCAGATGTGCTTCATGGGAGAAGCACCCAGTTTCTGTAGGGTATTTTGCACTTTACTACAGGTGGGATTACAAAAGATGCTTAACGTTGTTCTTGTTTCTATCCACACTTTTCCCCTTTCACTGGCAATACAAACAACTGCACAAGCACATACAGAAGAAAAAAAGGAAAAAAAACACCTTTTTTCCCCTGCATTATTTCTAGACAGAAACAATTTCCTGCTGTAGTCCAGTTATGCCAGCAGGAACAAGCAGCAGGACGAAGGACATCTGAGATGACAACACTGCTGAAGTCAAGACCTCCACTTGACTTTCTTGTTCTGGGATTGTCTTCTTCAGGTGGGAGACAGATGCATGAAACAGGTACGGGATCAGAACTGAAGATCACATTCAGAACAAAAATCTTCGTATTTGGGTTGATGCAGAAGTAACACGACAGAGAAAACATCCCTTATGATGGCCATGCAAGATACCAAAGTTACATCCAAGTATCTTTTCCTGGATAACTACAGTGAATTCGATGACTACCAGCATATTTAACAGTTTCAATTGCACTTAGATGAGTCATATATGCATCACTTTCAGCTCCTACTATCACCTTTAAGTCTTCACCAATCCAAGTAGTTCTATGCAGTTTGACAAAGCTCACTCTCCACCATGCCACTTATTCTGACAATCAGATTTCCATAATTCAGAAAGTCACATTACCCACAGTACTTGTGCTGAGGCAACCCCATCCTTCTCACAACTCTTCTTTTCCTTCCAGTTGAAGTTTGATGCCTGAAATCACCGTGTGCAATCTGAACCTGAGAGGAGACAGCAGTCTCACTAAGCTTCCATACACTATGTTTCTGAAACTCATCAAACGACAGCAGAATCTCCAATATACTCACAGTTAAACAAATTAGGGGGTTTCTATCCAGAAACATCAACGAAGAGACTGCAGGTCAGCCTTCCCAAACAGCAAGCCTTGTTTTGATTTTGCAGCTGGAATCTCAATAAAAAGAAGTCTTAGTAGATCAGTTACTGCCTCAGGTCTGTTCAAAGAACGAAGGCCCTGTTCAGGATGTTCTGCAGATCTTCAAATGATTCTTTGGTGGTAAGATAGCGAAGGCAAACTCGGTGCAAACTCAGCCTTCTAAGAAGCTGCCTACCACAAACTGTTTGTTCAAAATCTGAATTCAGTTTGCCAGGTAATACACAAACAAAGCTTCTCAAGTTTGATATTCCACACCATGTTGTACTTTTGAATTCAATGGAGACCAAAATATCTGTAACAACCTGTGAAGTATGAAGAAACAACAGGAGCACTTTGCTGTTTCTGCTTCACTAGAAAAGCTTCAGCTCTTCAGATCAGGGTCACCATCCACTTCTTTTGTATCCAAAGCAGCTTTTTTTTTTTGTAACTTCTGGACAATCCTTGCAGAAAAGAATCCCATAAATGGATTTCCTAATCCCTGGCTAGGAGCTGCCAGCAGGACAACTGTATAAACAGTGAAGGAATTTGATACAAACTGCTTCTGCTGCTTACATGCGAATCATCTGCTCCTAAATAATTTCAAGGCCAGAGTGGCACTCAGATATTCAAAGCTGCAAAGTAACCTCACATCTGTGACACTTTGCAAACATCTTCCCTGAAGTGCATTATTTCCTCCAGAATTATTTACACATAATTTTATTACATATTTTTAATGAGAGTATCACATACATCTAATGAACAAACACAACATGAAGAAAGAACAAGGAACTGCCAGAGACAGCATGTGCAAGAAGCAAAGACAACTTCATGCACGTAGCCTACTAGCCACTACCAGCAGTTTCATACCTCCCACCCTCTGCAGGTTATTTCTCTATAGTCAATGTTTTGTAAGTGTTCTTCAATACCAGAAATGTCTCCATGCTCAAGGAATATCAGACATCTGGCACACGCTGTGCTCCAGATTTTATGAAATTAGAATAATCAATAGGACTTAATGAATCTTGAGTTCCCTTGAAAACTTGAAAGTGATCATAACAAACTCGCTTTCCCATAAAACCACTGGAGTAGCACCAGAAGGGTGAGTGAAGGAACTAGCCATGGAAACCGAATGCAGCAAGATACCAAAGTGTTGCGAAACACTGCACTTTTCAAGCACGTGGTCTTCAGAGAACATCTGCCAGAAGTAGCTAAGCCAAGGAAGAACTGCAGTCTCACCCGAATTTATTATCCGCACACAAAGCTGGACAGTAGATGTGAAAACACAGAAACTGTAACCAATTAATTCAAAGCGTGTTAGCCAAAAATACTGGTAAGAGCTTTAACAAAAGAAATTCAAACCACACCAAGAGAGAGGTCCCTTCTTTTAAAAGGGGACAAGAACAGAAGCTCATTGGAAAACAAAGGCTGCAGAGGAACCTGCAGAATCCACAGCTACACAATGAAGATTGCCATCAGCATCTTGTTCACTTCAGTCATTTAAGTAGTTGCTTACAGTAGAGCTTCAATAAATAATTCCATTCAACGGTCATACTCGAATACGAGGCATTCCAAGAAGTGATCAACTCAAAAATACATATTTTAAAAATAGCACACGAGTTTAACACTGACTTCTTAATCATTGAGCTGATAATTACCACCAGATAATTGCTTACATAACAGAAAGCATACAATCTCTCATTTTACAATAACTACACAATCACAAAATACATTTTAAAGGCAGCTGTGCTATCAATTCTGCAACGAACATCTTAGCATAGGGTTTTACTCGTCCAAATAACTGGTTCCTTAAAAGTTCCAGAGCATCACAACCTGCAATATGAGGATTAAAAATATAGATATATATATATAGAAATTCAGCGTGCAAAATCTTACAGTTACCTGATGCAAGTATTTCTACGGATAGTTGACTATTTCAAGTATTTCAAAATCTCTCCTAGGCTTGTATTCACTCATTCAGAAGTCTGAAGTGGTCTTTCATAAATATCTTGAACACAGTCTAAAGACTGTGTATGTTCCTGGATTAACCTACAGTTAATCTTATTAGACAAAGAGCCAAGATTTTCAAGAATGAACGCTAGAGCTGTAACACTAAATAAAGCTGGCTCATTTCAAAAGCAACCAGGAAATTCTTCCTTCTCCTGCACCCATTTTGAAGTCATCAATAAGCAGCAGTCAGACTGCAGAAAAACTGTTTCTACCAGCAGGCTTCTGAATATGCATAACGCCAATAAAGCTAATTACATTTCAAAAAATAATCTATGTGCAATTAAGATACTGGCAACATTTTAATGCAAAAAATGGTTTAAGTATACTAACATCCTAGTCTTGGGATATCCAGTCAAGCTACGCAAAGAGATGCGTTTGTCCCTTGCATACTCCCAAATGTGGAAGTAGGATCAGAAACTGGATCTGGAAGAAAGGGTAAACAGCATGTTAGTTAATTCACAGAGGATACTACGTTCGGAGATGTTGCAAACATTAGCGAATACATCAATGCCCTGAAGAGAAAATAAAGTCAGTTTTGAAACAAAAATCTCATGGAAAATAACTTCAAACACTCAATGGAGAGGAAACATGGGATACAGGAAGAAAGAGTAAAATGAAAGAAACCTAGAAGCAGCAACAGCGGACAGTCAGCTGAATATTTGCAGTGAAAAACAGTTCGGAGTTGCAGAAGCATCAAACAGAGCAGGGAAATTAAAGTTCTTTCTACAGTCTTTTGAGTCGGTAACAATAGCCATTTCCTAACACAATTGCCAGGGACTGAAAAATTCCCCTTCACTCCCAGCAAGTGGAAAGCTCTTCTCAATGGCAAATCAAGTTCTGCAGGAGGTAGGGTTTAATTTTTTTTAAGCAAAGTTAACATACGGTTAGCATAAGCCTACGCAGCAGGTTTTTCCAGTACTTCTGCTGTGCGAGGCTTTGTGCAGGAACAGGAGGAAGCTAACAAAATGAATCCATTCTTACAGGTGCAACTCAACCTTGCATTGTTCAGATTTATTCATGTGGTCCCCGAGCAAAGAAACCTAAACAGCTAGTTCAACCGCTCGCAAGAAGAGAATTAAAACCTTTTACCCTTCACTTCAGCCTTCAAGTTACTTTTCTGAGAACAAGGATTTCCACTCGTCCGTGGCAGCGGATGTCTGCACTACCCAGCTGCAGGGTCAAGCTAAAGGCAGAGTCGGCTCTTTCCTCCTGTTGGCGGCCTTCAAGAGCCTTCCTTCTCCCCTGCACCTCCTAAGCTCAAACGCAGCAGGTAAAGTAACCGGGGTGCATCTCTGAGGACTGTCAAAGCCTTTGCTCTTCAGGAAGGCTTCCAGGCACCAACTGCAAAACATTTACTCTACTTCATTCCCAAATAAACAGAACAGTTGATTTTGCAGGACTTGTTACCCTCAGTAACAAAGTTTCAATGAAGAACCAAGCGCTTTATACCCAGGGCAATCCACAGATCAAAACGGGAAAGGGAGGAAAAAGTAAAGAAAAAAACACCACGAAAGAACAAAAAGCCCCTTTCAATAGAAGCCATATTTCCACCTATCATGTCGCTGCCTTTTAGAACAAGCTCCACACGGAGATTTACGCTTCAGTTTGCACACCATCATCACGTCCAAACAGGAGACTGAAGGCTTTCCCTCCTGCCTCCTCCCGATAACTGCTAAGCTAAGTGATTTCTGAGGTAAGCCATCCTGTGGCACCCTACAGCTTCTGCTGGTGATGTGATGGCAAGAACAAAGAAACGGTCCTGGCTGCTCTCCCCCATCTCTGATAGACTGCTCAGTCTTCCCTTTTCAATGGAGATTCCAACAACACACTGGCAAACACCCTGCAAGCCAGAGCCACACAAAGTGTAACAGTACTGCAGCACCATTTTAAAGCAGTAGAGCAGGTCAGAGCTGAGAATCACATCATCTCATGGAAGAGCTCCATGCATTGTAGGAAAACGCAAGACTTAGGACATGACCAAAATTAATCTTGTCCTTTTTGCACATAGGCACGCGGGCCAAGTATCTATCTGTCATCCCTTTTGAAAAATCAGTGCCAGCGTGAGATAAAGCACGTGGAGGCAAATTCTAGTCAAGCCTTTGGATTCAAAGCCCATGAAAAGCATGGAACCCAAATACTCCAGTGAAGACACAGGACTGCATAAGAAAAAAAAGGGGCTGGAGCCAGTCACAGCACACGCTGCAGGAGCTCTCGCTGTGTGCTGACAAGCAGACCAGGCTCAGGTTCCTGCTGGAGATCCTACAACACATGTCACAAACTCCAACAGAAAGCAATGAGGCCAGCTGCTGAACGGGCAGAGCTGTGATCAAGGAACAGCTCTTAACCCCAGCACAGTCTCCTGAACGTTGTGCAAGAGTTGCCAGCTGACACATGGCAGCAAATGAATCCAGCACAGGTGCTGAACTGTACTAAGCTATACCCATGGTTTTTTGCTCATTCAAGGCACTTCTGAACATTGTGTAAATGCAAAAAATCTCCAAATGAGGAGCCCTGGTGAACGTGCCCCCTGAAAGGTTGAACAGCCAGAAAGCCCAGTCACCAGTCCTGCCTGGCTTATACATCTTGTGGGCAGCCCAAGCTGATCCTACACTAGCCCATCTCTCCAATTTGCATCATGAAGAAGAAGGTGTACTACTTCTCTTATTTCTGTAAAGACTAAAAGTGCAGGTCACCCAAACAGGTAAACAAAACCCTTAGCTTAAGGGATTAAGCTAAGATGAACATTCAGAAGTATGCTAATTATTCTACTTTTGGATTAGAGAGAAGATTACCATTATTCTGTATGAACCAGAATGAAGAAATTCCTATGAGATCCCTACAAGAGGACATAAACACAGCGAGATTCAGCTGGTTTGATCTCTGGAAGCTACTTTTTGTTGACAACAGGTAATGATGATTCTAACACCTTCATTATAGTATCAGTTTCTCTATAATTTTCTATTAACGTTATT
The DNA here is from genome assembly GCA_037305975.1 of Chrysolophus pictus. Classification (NCBI taxonomy): domain Eukaryota; kingdom Metazoa; phylum Chordata; class Aves; order Galliformes; family Phasianidae; genus Chrysolophus; species Chrysolophus pictus. The sequence continues at coordinate 13,121,629 of CM074581.1, read as the reverse complement.
AAAATCAACACACTGGATTCAAGATTTACCTACTCACTGGGACGTACTGCAATTTGAAGCACATGCACTAGGCAAGGCAGCACAAAGCACAAAATGAAGCTTGTCCAACTCAAGTGCTTTAAAGGAAGGGGAAAAAAAACACAACAGCAGCAAAATACATGTGTACAAAATACACTGTGTAAGTTAACTATGAAAAGCACAGTAAGACTACTCAAAATTCCACAGCTCACTTATCTAAAGTTCCCAGAAGATGGATCACTGCTAACTGAAGAGTACCGCTATGAGGAACTCCGCTGTGCCTTCAATGTCACGAAGCTACTATTGCCGATTACCTGGCACTTTAATCCACAATAAATCCACCTCTCCGCTGACAGGGCTGATCCCACTCATTCCCTCCACCCCCTAGATGCTCACTCATCTTGCATTTGCAAGGCAACACAACAAGGTGGTTCAGGGATCAGTACCACAAATTGTTGTCACATGAAAATCTGCTTCTGTTACACGTTGCCTGGATGTTTTCTATTTTCCTGTCACAGGACAAAGGCTTTTCCTGAAAAATTGGTCAGAATTTAACATCTATAACCTCCCATAATTCTCATTAAGGTTAAGAAACATAAACGTTGTTTATCAGAAATTAGTGTCCACGTTACTGCCCAAACCTGCACCTAACATGAAAGCAACGCAAATTCACACTTCAGCAAGAGCTGCAGGTAGATTTGCAGTTTCCTCAAAGTCATGCTGACATGCATTATTATAGTTGCTGTGGTGTAAGGTGACTCAGACACATCCCTCCCCCTTACTTAAAAAAGTACACTGAATTTTGCTTGTAGCATCTTCTGCAGATACCGATTCAAGCTGATGCATCCTAAGCTCAATGTCCAATGTATTTTGATATTTTCCACTAAAACAGTGATGGCCCAGAGAATGATTTCATTCCTTTTCAGAAACCTAACTTCCTACTGAGTTGTTTTTATTACTGTAACATAATCTAGTTAAAAAAAAAAAAAAAAAAAAAAGATAGCACTATGTTTGGTTTGGAAAAAGAACAGCTTCTAACTCAAAAGCCAACACTGTGTTCTATCAAGTACTCTCAAGGACCATTTTCTGATGTAGATTTTCCAAAAATAAAGGTTTTCTGATGCAGCCCTATGTTGTCCTAACCGTAACTCAGGAACTGAAGACAATAAGGTTTTAGAGTACCTTTTTCCAAATAATCTCTGTTAGGCTTTCTAAGCTAAAACCAAAAAACAACAACAAAACACAAACCACAGCACCTCTTGCTCTGGCTGACCTCTTTCTTTCTTTTCTGTTTTTCAGACAAACCTCCCAGCTAAACTAACTGTACCATTTAGCATGGTACTCACAGCCCACTTATTCCAGAAGCAGAACAAAAACTTCTGATTTTGTCCCAGATGCACCTTTGTCCTTCTTCAGTGGATGCAAACAAACCAAGTAACTATACAGCTATTAACATCTATCATCTCCTTTCCTAAAAGCAAACTTTGTGAAGTTCGACCCTTACTTATGCTAAAGGTGGATTTCCAAGAGACCTTGTTTTAGAGAGCTATTCACCTTTCTTCACTAGTCCTTCCTAGAGGAAGAACTCCTGGGATACCCCAATGCCTATTATCTCAGAGCTGTCTCATCCTCCTCCCCTCACACCAAGATAATGGGGAGGAGCCACCTGAGTAAAAGAATGCATCACCAAGGAGATCCAAAGGCTGCAGACAAGCATTCTGCATGCTATTCCCAAAAATGAGAGCAAGCTTATGACTTCAGTGAGGCCACTCAAAGTGAAAGATCACGTGCCCAAGAACAACCAAACTTGTTTTTGCTCCTAACACCATGCTGAGCATGGACTGCCAGCAGCAAGATTGTTCCTGTCCCGAGGAAGGGATCCCTGCCCAGGACAGCTCACCCACCAGCCAAGCTCCAGCAGGTACCCATGCCCTCCTGCTGCCCCTGCAAAGGAAGGGCTGGCAGCTCAGAGACACTTCAGAACCGGTTTACAAACAGAGCCAGGTACAACTGCATGGGCAAAACCAAGGGGCAGCAAATCGCAGTGTTCAGAGCAGGAGATATTTTTAAAAGAAAGCTCTGCCACAAACAACAGAATCTCACAACTACGCTATAAATTCAACACTCTTAACCCTGTAAGTCTGCCAGTAGAAACCAGCTCTGCAATTAGCTCTGTGTGCTGCTTAGACAGAACCGTAAAACCCTTCTAGGCAGCACCGCGGCATGCTGAGAGCTCAGACCTGCCTGCTTTAAAGACGAGATCAGGAAAATCACTCACCTCTTCCCTGGGACTGAGTATGAAAGAACTATTTCTCCTCTTCACTTACAGAAGAGCAAAGCCCTCTGAGTTTCAGTACTGGATGAAAGAGAGAAAGGAGAAGACCTCAAGCAGGCTGTATGGTTAAGGATGCTGAAATGCCCACAAGCATGCAAGAAGGAGAGGCTGGTTTCTCAGGAACTAACATTTTCACAAAGACTTTTTTTTTTTTTAAACTAGGTTTAGTAGTTTCAGTGCCGAAAAATCCAAATGAAAAGTTTCCAAATATAACTGCTTACTTTCTGAAGTTTGTGAGGTGTCATCACAAGTGCATTTAGCTGCTAAAGTTCATCAACATGCCAGTAAGTATAGACCAAAAAGCTGTGACCGACTTCTCCCTGAATGCCTTCCCCTCCATCACCCACTATACAAAAGCTGCATAAGGCATTTCCTAACGCAGCAGTCCCTGGGCTACCTGGGGTAGAAAAAATTACAAGTCCTATGTGCTCTTCTCATTTGGAAGCACAGAATTCAGTTCAAAGTACAAGCAGCAGGAAGATATGTATTCAAGATTAGTCACAGGCAAACAGATGATTTAGGAACAAGAACCGATCTGTTTGTTACAGGCAAGGAGCCTCCATGGCAGGATGGACTACCATTCTGCACCATCTTTAACTTACAAAGTCAATTTTTAATCTAATTTGAAACTGAGTAACTTGTTGAACGGAGTAACCTCTGAACTCTACATTCAATTTTGTACTGTTATTGCACTCAGTCTGTGAGCTCAGCTACGATTCCAGTAAAATAGAGCGAGCTGCAGGAGAGGACAGGATGAATGCTGCTTGGGCTTTGGTGCCCAGAAAAGCAACAAACATGGGGATTACCAAACAGCTTACTGTTCTTACCATGCTTCTAGCATCCTTTACCCATTAAAATAAATAAATCACCCTTCTTGAGACCAAGAAAGGCAGTTTATCTTTTGTTTCTGAGTATCTGCCAACTGACACCACACCAGCATACACTGGAGCCCAAGTATTCAACGTTTCATTCACAGCCTTGCCAGGGAGGAGTACTAATGAACTCTTCAGGTTCTGTAGCAGGAATTTGGCCTCGCAGCACAACTCTTGGAATGGAAAGAATACAGAAGCCTTGATTATAGGCAGTGTAGCACTTAAACAGACCTACGTAATTCATTCCAACCTTTTTCCAGAAGTTAGCTTTCAATCTGAGGTTTTCCAGGATGAGCCTCTTTAGTGATATCCATTTTTTGATACGACTTCAAAATAGCTAGGTATGGGAAGAGGAAGGAAAGAAAGTTCAATCCTAATCTAACAGATGACTAAATATCATCTGATACTCCAACACCTCCAGCCACTTTGGAAAAGAAAGCTGCCTTTGTTTACAAATCATTTAGGACAGTAATTTTCTAACCGTGGGCTCCTGAAAAACACGAAGACCCCACACAACTCACACTACTGGCAATAGGATTGTTTTTCCACAGTTGCTTCTTGCCAGCTCCAGGTTGAAAATCACTGACTTGAGAGAGCCCTGGCAAAACAAAGTTCTCTCGACAGTTTAGGCTTGTTCAAGAGATAAACACAGCATTCCTGCTGAATCCAAGCACACGTACCCAAAGGATCTCAGCAAGGCCTGTCTCAGAGCACTGAAGTTGCCCACTCCCAGATCACCATGCATCACCCCAGGAAAACTGCAGAGGGCACAGATTTTGTGAATGGTTTACAAAAATACTCCTGTAACATATGAGAACTAGGTCCTCTTAACATCTTAGCATACAGGACCAGAAGATGCATTTTATCACTGTATGAATGCACAGGATGACAATGAGGGCAGGGAAGTATAAGGAAAAAAGACTGCAGGCAGTATGTAAGCATTTAGTGAGAAACAGCAATGCCTGTACTGTAGTTATAATTTTGTCTAAGCTACAGATGAATGCAGACAAATGATAACCACTGAGGTCAGAGAAACATTCCACCTCCTGCTGGAGAGGAGAACAACTTCTCCAATGGACATTTCCAACCAGCAAAGGGCACCTCCCTTCCTTAGCAGTGAGATCAATTAGACTGACAAACTACAAGCAAAAGAAAACTGCAGATGCTTCTTTTAAAGGAAGTTTCTCTCGCTGTCTGTTTTGGAAGCAAAGTCTAGCAGAGGGCCCCTTTTTTATTCAAAAAGACAAACAAAAGACTGAGAAATCCTGAGAGATATTACAGTATCATACACACACACACACACACACACATTTAAATTCTACTAATCACCTTAAAATATTCAATGGAAAGCAAGGGATGAGGCAGATACGCTCCTCCTTTTCTAAAGGAAGTAAATGGAACCACTGCTTTAAGAAGATTGATTTTAAGTTTCCTTAGATCAAAAAGTAAAATGATTTCCATGCACTTCTATTCTCTTGGTTTTGCAGAGTGAAATGGAAGTTATTACATATCACCTCTGCAAAAAATATTCTTCACTCAAATGATCCAACAGCACATTTGCAGAGATGCTTCAAGAGGCCACAATAAAGGACCACCAAGAAAGCAGCTTTTATCACATCCGCCACAATTACAAAACTTAACCCAGAAGGCAATCAAACCTGAGACAAAGTCTGCAATAACCCCTGCCTACCTTCCACGTGTTCACAAACAGGACAAAACAGCAAACAAATAAGTGGATGCATCGAGAAGAAGGCCAAAGCCAAGCAAGCCCGTTTGCTGGGAGCATTTAAACAAAGCTTACAAGGCCTAATCACAATCCATTTTGTATATTGCAACACGTACTTCTTCAGAAGAACAAGTCTGCAAAACACAGGCCAAAAAGGGGCTCTTCTAGTCACAAGACTCCCTGGTTGAGCTGCACAACTGCCTGCTCTCACTCATCTGAGGCTACCCCACGACCAAACTGACCCAAACAGTTACTGGTTCATTAAGCACAGGCAGAGTACACAAGAGGTTTTTTGCACATGAATTGCTATGGAAAGTTGAACAGCTGCAGGACTCGCCTGTCCTTGCCAGGCAGGAGGCAGATCTCGGGTTGAGTTACACAGGTAATGTAGTTAGGTGCTGCCTGTGTTCCAGCTCAGCAAGCTGCTGAGCACGAGTAACTTCAACACCATGACGTGAAGAGCGTCAGCACTATGGAAGGAGCAGCATGGGGAACTGCAGGCTGCAGGGTGAAACTTTCACATCCTTTTGTTAATGTAACCAAAGAAAAAAAGAAATCAAGAAGTGAACAACTCTGTAGCTTGATTACATGTTCCTCTTCTTACTGTCAGTTACTCCACTTCCGAAATATGACCACTACCACCCAACTCCAAGAGCAGCTGAGGTGGAAGGTCACTGCAGACTGACCTATGCCATTCTCCAGCGAGATACTGAAATGCACACATTATGTATGTATTTTAGAAAAAGAAAGTTCAAAGAGAACCAGGAAATTTTTCATTAGTAAACTCAACTCAAGAGTTAAGAGATTGCCTGGTGGCCTCTGCTATCTTTCCACACTGCTGGATTCAGCTTCTGAAAGCTTCCTTTGTTAATGAATACTAGGCTCTTGTCCAGTCCTCTTTTCTCCCCCTTCTCCCTTCCATAAAATATCATGGTCCTCAGGGCATAAGGAGCATCCTTTGTCTCCCTGCAAGTCCTCCCTGTGCAGCCACTTTGCAGCCGCTTCTAGAAAATGCAGTAGGAATACCATCTTTTCTCTTCTCTTTAACGGAAGTGGAAAAATTAATTGGAGACATCGTCTAATAGCAGTTTTACAACACAGGAAGTGATGCCCTGCAGAAATGTTGAAACACCATAACCTCCACTCATCTCAATGGGCAGGCAGTGTTGATGTGTAACTTAAAGCTCCTACTCAGCTCGGAGAGCTGAGTTTCTGTCAACTCTCCATAAAAGAGCACGTGCTACTGCTGCACAGCATGGAAGACAAACTTAATCTGAGGTAAGAGATAAATGCTCCAAGGACAAACAAAGACAAAAATCATACAATGACAATAACAAAAAATACAACAACTTTCTTCAAGAGAAAAAGAAAAGCTGAAGCTCTCATATTTCCCACAGGAAGCTGAGGTCATGTGGATTTATCAGAAGAAGCTCTAAGGAACCCCAAAAACCTGCAGAGACCCTGGGGAGAGACCGTGGAAAGCTGTAACTTATTAATGGAAGTACTGGACAAGAGCAGCCAGCATGGCTGGGAAAGCAAAGCCCACATTATTAGGGAGCGAGCATGGAATGAGACACAGAGCTTTGAAGAAAGACAGAACCGGGGAAACTGCTTCACACAAGTGAACATAATGCATGTAGAAATTAGCACCTACTCAATGAAAGACAACTTAAGACTTGTACGTGGGTTTGGGCTGTTTAGCTGATGCCACACATCACTCTCTGCCCCTCCATCCCCTGTAACATTGTGGCACAAAAATAAAAAAAATATCAATTGCTTCCCAGCCAGGTGCAGTCAGGTCACTGATTCACTAAGGGCCACACAGAGATCTGCATTACAAGGGTACAATTTGAGCCCGCTCACACGGTTCTGCTGGTAAACATAACCAGTCTGTATGGCCATTAAAAGACAGAAGAAGGACTCAAAAATTGACTGGCATTGGAAGAGGCTGTCCTGTATCCTGCTCCCTCCCCTTCACCCTGTAAATGCAATTCCACACAGTGCTTCAGATGAGCTGGGTGCTCACCTCACTCCGAAGCGAGAAGATTCAGGTCACCCAGCAGCACCAGAAGGCGGCTGGTTGTGCAGAGCCTTCTGTTCAGTGACAACGAGCACTGCCACGGCAAGAGGCAGAGCCTACATTGGTCCAGACCAACTCGTCTAACCTGTCCTCAGACAACCCTGGAAGCCTTGCATTTCTCAGGGAATTAAAGCACCCATCCACGTAACCTTCCAGAACCAAAGCCTCACACTCTTAACAGTGAGAATATGCATGCACAGAGGGCAAGGTAGAAGACTGGAAAGTCCCACGTGAAATACTGCAGCAGTGTCATTTCTACCCTCAGCAGCACGAGATGGCTACCTCTCTCTGACCCTACGACATGCCTGTTCCTCTAAAACTTTGCCTAAACAGACTTGTTTCACTAGCAACAAAAGAGCACAGGTTCTCAGACAAAAACTGCACACAAGGCTTGTCAGCCTAAGATGGCAGAGCATTAAGACATTTAAGAGCTATGTGATGAGGATTTAGACACCTCAGCAAACGAGTGCTGATTTCATATCATCCATCCTTAATGAAAGTGCGGTTGTGAACTCAAATACTGTTGTGTACAGAAGTATAACATCGGGATATGGCACAAACTGTCAGAAGGGGCTCAAAGAATTTGAACAGCCCTATGGGTATCTTCTTAAATGGTGCTACTAGCACAAAACTGTCCATCTGTAGGATGCGTTTGTGTGGGGAGGTTCATATATACAAATTCTACAAAGATTTCATCTAGATGGATTTGGAATACTTTGTGCTGTAAGTACTGTAATTCATTCTGAGAAGATCTATTAAAAGTAGATGGACTCTGAGTGTCGTAAGTTCTTAGTTAAAAATTAAGCAAAAGAACCCGTACTTCCTGCAGGATGTCCGTGTCTAAAGAAAGAAACCTCCCACCTTGCAGTGACAGTCATTACTTTGCACAAATTAAAGCAGATTTTTATTAAAACGCCAAACAAACCCAGTCGTTTGGCCTTGTCCAAAATTTCATCTGACAGCAAGCAGAAGAATGCAAGATGGCACCACACAAAGCGACCATCGAGATTTCTTGAGCATGCTTTTGTTTGGTTGGCACTGCCCCTAGCAGAGCAGAACTTATTCCCCATTTACAAACAGAAAAATCAGGGTAAATTTGAAGTGATTTGTGGAGAATTAGAAGTGATATCTGAAACAGATCTAGATTCGTCCCCCGCAGTTCACCTTCTCAGATGCACACCATCCTTCCCTGAGCACTTAAAGCAGAGCTAAATATCAAGCTGTAAGTTTCATTCCTTATAACTAAAGATTTTTATTTTTAAATGACAGCTGCCTCATTTTTTCCTTTTTTTTTTTTTTCCTGGCATAACTGTCATAAAAGAGTAATTCTCCATCCCTGCATTCCTACTGCAAACAGGCAAAAATGTGCACAGAGCAGATCTTCTCACACAAGCCTTTAGCTACTACACTGTAAAGTTTCTGTACAACAGATTTATATTAATGCAAATTGCCACAAGCTGCATCGACACTACATGCAGGTTGAGATAAGGCAAACAGCACCACTTACACATTTGCTGTGGGCATGGAGACAGATACCAGTGCAGATCAGCTCTATATTTAAACTTTTACTTCAGCCCGATTTCTGCTAACTTGTTTTTATTGCTATTTTCCATCACCACCAGGGTTATAATAACCTTTCTTATTTTTGGATCAAAGAAAAACAGCCTGCCCTTTGAACTAGAACTACACTAAAGACCCGGAGCTTCAAGCCTACTTCTAAACCAGCGAGATAATGGGGCTAACTGCTCCGTAATTTGGAAGCAGCAGCCAGTTTCTATCGGCTAGAATACTGGCTGGAACTAACCCAACTAATCACCAAGATAAGGAAATGCAATAAAGATTTCAGAATTATTCCCTGTTATACACCTTCACTTGCTTAATATTAACTTCTAATACTTCCTGATACATCATATTTCCTCCACGGAGTCCACACTTTTGCCCTTAGCCCTGGAAGACCAGACTGAACAAATGTGTGTCCAGGAACAGGCACCATTTGGGTACTTGGGTTGCAGGATGTCACGGCAACGACTGTTGGAAATAACTAAGTGGAAAGTGTTCAGCTGATTTTACGGATAAGCTGTCAAAATAAGATGAAGTAATCTCTCAATGAAACACTGACAGAGTTCAGGATGGTTGGAAACCTAACGCGGATGTTGCAGGTTTTCCTTTTAGATCATTTTGTTACGCAAACCAGCATCACAGCTAAAGAGAACCAGCACATTCCCTTTCTCCCTCCCCCCAGCACAAGCTGTAATTCAGTCAGGGCGTCTCTAGGAGTACAGCTAATATTTAACAAAGGGCCAAGCATCACCAGCTAGTAGAAATGCACGCAAATACCTGAAACTATCACTCTAGTAACCACACAGCACTGCAATGCCATTACTGCCTGCCTAAAAGCTGTCAGGAGGGTTTCAGGAATCTGTGGGTTCTCTCTGCCATCAAACTCTCTGCTCCTTAGTGATGTGACCTCACTAACCATTTCCAATTCAGCAAGTGCCTGAACAGCAAGAGACTGGAGGCTGGGAGAGAAATAGACACGTACACGCAAAAAAAGAAAAAGCACAACATACATTCACATCTAGGCATCTGCTTTTGAACACAGAGACACTAACACTTGGGGTTGGACCAGAGAGCATCAAACAGTTATCACCTGGTAGATCACATCTCTAGAATCAAAATACTAAAAGGCATCAAGATGCTGCTCACCATCCCTACAGTGTGCTTTAACAGCCCAGAGCACTGCACAACGAGCTGAGAAACCTCTTCTCCATTGCCACGTACCCCACCAGCCACCGCATCCCCTGCCTCAAAGAAAGGAAAATGGGGGCTTAAAATGCACATTGAAGAATGGAAGTTGAAGCCAGAGCAGCTCCCTGAGCTGCCTCCCACCAGAACTGTGCTGGCACAACCGTGTGACAGTTCTAGATGATCTGCATCTCTCTCTCTGTGCTCTCAGTCTTCTTCCCTCCATCAGCCATGCATTCCCACCCTCCTGTCCTTGTGCTAGCACAGGTACACACTTGGTCCCTCAGCGAGCCAGTTCAGAGCACTGTGCTGGCAGATCACCTTATTTCCCCCAGAAGATGGTGATTTCTGCTAGCACAGACCCCCTGAATTGGCTCACTGTGGGCAAAGGCTGTTCTTCAATCTTGCTGTGTTTCTGCTCCTCTTGGGAGCACAACTTTAGTTGGACAAACTGTCACGAAGCCCCAGCATAGCAGGGCAGCCTACTGCAGAAACAAGAGGGAAAAGTGAACTACTTCAGCCATATTTTATAGCCAAATGCTCTAGTTCAAACCACAGGCTTCATGATGTCTGACTACCATGCTGTGTGCTAAAATATCACTTCTCAAGGAACGGTGCTAACACAAAGAACCCCGCACATCTCAGATTTACTTTCAGAACTAGATAGCTATTGGTATTTCTGAAGGAAAAAGAAGAATTTTACCATTCTTTACCTCCCCATTTTTACCTTTTTCTCCCATTCAGGGAGAAATTCTTAAGACTTCTAAAAATGACCAAGGTGAAAAAAACACGTCACACATTTAACAGGCCTGTTCATAAGCCTCAAGGAACATTGTCCAAACCCACTTAAAATGACAGAGATGTATTTGGAACAAGCAGTTAAGATAACAGTGTAATTCCACCTGGGTATCCTGGCTTAGTGCAATAAACGTTCAGTAACTCCAGGAAAAAAAAAATAATAAAAAACAAAAATAGGTAACAATTAACACACTTATACGACCAAACAATTTATGTAAGATCTATACTAGGAATAGGGCAGGTCCCAAGACCTCATAAAGCTGATCAATTTGAGGCCGAAACTATTTATGACACAGTGCCATCAAGATAAAAGTCACACAGCACTGTTAAACTTTGGACCTTATTTTATTAAAAATGTTTTTGTACTTTATCTCCAAAAAAAAAAAAAAAAAAATTCCCAAGCAAGTCTGTGCTTAGCAGTGTCTGCAGCACCTTTTGTTTAAGCACACAGAGGGACTTTCAGAGCAAAATCTTTCAGGGAGACAAATGTATATCAAATTTAAGTGCAGGGAAGGGATAAAGGAGAAAGCAGCTCCTCTGGGAGATGGCGATTTAAATGGCTTCAGGGAAGTGGGACAGGGAGCGTTTGAATGATGGGGAGGGTGTACTGATATTAAGTTTTAACACTTAGGGCTGCTAAGAACTTCAATAATGTGTTTTCCTCAGGTCTGCAGACGATCGACTTCTTCAGCTACCCACGATTTTTCCAAGCAGCACCATAATGAACAGGCAATTCTTGCGCTGCAGAGCTGCTGTTGGGGATCTTGCATTGGGGTGAAAGTGCTCTGTCCCCCCTTTCCTTCTCACAGCTCTCTGGTTAGGTTCCGATCCGCAGGACAGCGGTGCTGGAGGCTCCCGGCCCCAAGCACAAAGCAGCAGGACAGAGGGGAAGATGAGACGACATGCTGCAAGCAGGGAGCTGAGAAAGGATGAGAACAGGTGATCCCAGCAGCAAGGTAAGAGGAGATGAGAAAAGGAGACACAAGTAAAACCAATCCAGCTCAGGCAGAGAGGGAAGCCAACAAAAAACACCTCACAGGACAAAGTTACCAGCTCGAATCAAGATGAACCCCTGCAAACTGGAGCTAGAAACATCAATAACTGGTTGGAAGGAGGACCCAACACCTTCAGGCAAAGATTGCCCTTGGATTGCTTTATGCTCCAAGCAAGCTAATTGCTTCTATTAATCTGGAGTTAACAAGCACCTAGCGCACAGGTCCGTATACACAAACTAAGGCACGTATGGAGCCCAGTGCCTGCACGGCAGCACTCGCAGCTCCGGGTGGAACCAAAAATGGTGCTTTAAATCCCCGGTAATGAAGCAGGGCGCGGGGCTGGCCCACAATAAGAGGTTTAACTGCGCACAAGGAACTGAAGTGAATCTGCAAACGTTGTTACAGATTACCTACGGCCAGCGGCCACCGCCAGCTTAGGGCCGCGTTCGCACACGTAAAAAATGAGACGAGGGTTTGAGCCCGGTGAGAAGGAAAAAAAAAACATGAGGGGGGAAAAAAAAAAAACACTAAAGAAAGGAAAACAAAAAGGAGGAGGAAAGCAATCGCACAGCCTGAGCCGCGGCTCCCCGCGCCCACCCGCAACTTTCCGCCCCCCGCCTCGCCCCACGCCCGGGCGCTGACAGCGGCGGCTCCCCGGCGGCGGGCGCGGCCCGGGCCGCCCGTAAACAAGTTTGAAGGGGCCGCGGCCGGGCCGGGCGGGGAGGAGCGGGCGCGGCGCTGACAGGGGCCGCACAAAAGGGCAGGACCCCCGGGCGGCGCCCTCCCGCCGAAGGGCGGGGCCCGGCCCGGCGCCGCTCGCCTCTCGGCGGCCCGCAGAGCGGGGGAGGGCCCGCAGGCCGCGGCCCCGCCGCTCCCTCCTCTTCTTCCCTCGCCGCCGCCGCCGCCTCCGCCGCCGCCGCCGCCGCGGGGCCCGGCCCGGCCTCCCCGCCGCGCCGCCCGTCCCTCACCTACACAGTGAATGAGCTTGTGTCGCCACGAATCGAGCTGGTGGCGGACGCCGCGCCTCTCGATGGAGCACTGCTGCCGCCCGCACGGGCTCGCCATCTTCTGGGCGGCGGGCGGGGGTGGGGGTGGGGGCGGCGGCGGGCACGGCCAGGGGGGCAGGGACGGGAAGGAAGGGCCGCGCGCCGCGCCGCGCCACGCCCACCCGCCCTCGGCGCCCGCCCCGCCGCCCCGCGCCGCGCAGGCGCCGCCCCGCCCCGCCCCGCCCCGCCGCCGGCCCCTTCCCGCCGCGCGCCTGCGCCGTCTCCCGCGCGGCCTCCCGCCGCCCGCCCGCACGTGAGGGGCGCCGCCGGGCCCCGCGGGGGGGCGCCGTTCTCGCGCCGCGTCCCGAGCGGGCGCCGCGCCCGGCCCTGCGGCTCCGCGGGCCCCGACGGCGGGCGATCGCCGCCGCCGCGGGGACGTTCCGGTGCTGAGGGGCCGCTGCTCCCGCGAGGGACGCGTCATCTGAGGGAAGTCCCAGCCCCGGGGACGTCCTGTCACTGGAGGGGACGTCTTTTCCCCAGGGCCACGCACGTTTCTGCCGAGAACTGAAATCTCCACGGCCGCTCTGAGGGGTGGCTACCGCTGCCAAACCCACGACCGAAAGGAGATGTGCCGTGGTTGCCTCCCGGCAGCCGTGGCTCCTCGACCAAACACCGCCTGCGTTTTAGCCCGTCAGCCTTAGGCCGTGAGAAAAAAGCTGCCCCAGCGCGGCTCAGGCGCTGTGCGGGTGGGTTGTGGGGTAGCGCGGCTTCTGATGGCTCGCGGTGAGCGGCTGGGGGGACCGGGGAGGTCGGTGCTGCTGGGTGCCGCGCAGCGCTGGTGGCACAGAGCGCGCCGGACTCACGCCGGCGGGAGGAGGAGAGCAGCGGCGGCAGCTTCCTGAACGCTCGGGGCGTTGAGCTTGGAAAGGTGAAATGTTGTAACCCAGACCCTGCCCCGAGTCTGCTGCCCGACCAGCTGCTGCTGTCCGCTCTTCTGTCATGTGGGAGGAAACACCTCGCCTTGTGTTACCTTAGAAAAGCAGGAGGGATTTGTAGCCACAGCTTCTCAGCAGACGGTCTTCTTCCTCTGCTGTCAAGTAGAAATACAGTTGGGTAAGCAGCAGGGCCAGAGATGAAACCCAGGAGTCACGACCTTCTTTCCCCCACCCCAGCCACCAGCATCATTACCCTCCCTCCCGTGACCTTGCCAAACTGCACCCAATTAGGGAGCTGGGAAGGCAGAGGGGTCAGTGCTGGCGGCATGCAAATTTGGAAGTAGGATGTCCCAGAGGTGACACTTCCCGAGGAGACAGAGAAGAGCTTGTGCCCCATTCAGGAGCAGTCACATACGGGTTATGCTGTCATCCTACTTCAGAGCTCTGGGCTTGTGGTGCATGCAGGTAGAAGCCTGCCTTACAAAAGGAAACCAGGACAGCTCAGCTTGGCTTGTCCGCACAGAGAAAGCAAAGGCAAAATATGATTGCTCTACCAGTTTGAGTGCGGAAAGAAGATAAATTTCAAGGAAGGGACAGAGCTGTGTGGAGCTAAATGATGGCAAAAGAACAGGTTATTAGCTGGCCTTTTATACACAAAATTAGGGGATGGTTTCTAATTCGTTGCAGGAAAAACCTTCAGCTTGTGTCCTTGCAGCTGTAGAGCAAAGAGTTTGGCTGGGCCTGCTCTGGTAGGGTGCGAGGCCGTTTGGAGCCCCGCATCCTCACAGCATACATTTGGTGCAATCTGGTCATAGGAGCCTGGGATTCAGTGGCCAGTGTTCATGATAGTGGCAGCATGGCCATGGCCATTGAGCTGTCATTGTCCCCTTGTTACTTCTGCCCTTAGATCACATCCCTGCTGTGACAGAGATGGCCCAGGTATGGACCATATGATGCTGGTCTTAAACTGATGAATCTCCAGTTCGAAACAATTTTGTCATCTTGCTCCTGCCAGGTCCCTTCTGGAGTCTGCCCCATGTTTCCCTGTCCCGAGTGGCCACTCACACTTGAGCAATACTAGAGTTGTCTTCTCAGCAGCTTTTCACCCTTACTCTATCCTAACACCGTTCTGTGCATTGCCTCCACATGCCTTTCTTTTTCAAGGATGGACAAGACGAATTCCCATAGTTCTGTAATGCTCTGGCTCTTGCCTAGGTGATATCAGAAATCTGTCAGTGCATCGATTGACAGAACTGCATGAGCTTTTCACCAAGTGTGCCTGCCTTCTGGAGAAAGTACCTTGCCCAAGAGTGCCTGAAAGTCACCTCCTACAACTTTGACTCACCAACCTTTGACTGTTTCGGTTGTGCCCTGCAGCGCTGTGCCCTGCCTGTGGCTGGCAGTGAGCACTGCCACGGCAGAGCTGGCAGGAAGGAAGCACGTGCTGGCTGATCACATCTTGCTGTAGTTGCATCATCTGTAATCTTGACCCCAGCTTTTATTATTACAAAGGCACCATTTGATGATCTTTTTGTTGCAATTGTTGTTTGCAACCTTCTCTTTCTAGATCAATGTTTAGACTGCAAACTCTTTGAGATAGCCCCGTGTTTCTGTTCTGTGCTGGTGCAGCACCTTGACAAAAAGCTTCTGACCTGCAGCTACAGCATGTTAGAGCTGCGGTCAAACAAGCAGAAAGTGAGACAGAGATTTAATTTGTTTTCAAACCCCTCCTGTTCCCCACCGCTAATCACACACTGCTAGTGTGGTAAATACCAGCAGCCTGGTTTTCTTAACCACTACCAAACCAGAGAGGAAGAAGATGAGGAAGGCATGAACTAGAGAGCTAGAGGAAGGCAATGGTCTGGCAACCAAAAAAAATGGCTTAATCCATAGGTTTCCGATGGGGAAAGGCAAACAGAGGGTCAAAGTCCGCTTTAGAAAGAGGCAGAAGCATTGGAATCACTAGTCAAAACCTCAGAAGAGTAGAGAAGGGCATGAAGCACAGTGGAATCGTTCTCAGGAAAGTCTTCAAGAGTGATGGCAATGTGGTGAAACAGCCTCAGGCATGCTGAGGTGACAGTAGATCCAACTTGATCCTGAAACTAAGCTGGCTGGGGTCTGATACACCAGAGCCTGTATCATGCTGCTCCAAACAGCTCTGGGGAGCTCTCTTCAAACCAAAGTGGATGCACCACATTTGTGGGCAATACTGCCAGCAGCCGCTCCTCTGCTCGCTCCTGCAGACACCTCAGCACAAAGCCTTGGGCTGGGGGTCTGGCCTCCCCCTGCTCCCCACTAAATATAGGCTCGCTGCAGTAGAAGCATTGTTTTCCCTGTTTCACGGTGGCTCCCTTTTGATGTTAATTGTTTGCAGGCAAAGTTTAGCAGAGAGCATATCTGCTCTCTGGTTCATATGCTGGTTACTACTGAGCTGCCCAGACCAGTGGAGAAAATGCTTTGATGTTAATGAGCTGCAGACAATTTCACTTAACACCGAGCAGGGCCTGGCATCTCAGAGGTAAGGCTTTCAAGGCAGATGCTACGGCAAGTCTCTCCAACATCCGTTCTGCCGTAGGAACAGAAAATACACAAAAAGGCATTAGAGCTGAAACTTGTCTTCTCACCAAGCTGTGCACCACACACCTGGTATTGTTATGGCCCCGGAGGTACCAGAGGCCAGGAAGAAGCAGGAAAAAAGAATGGCCCCACGAAACAGCATTGTGATTATGGGATTCAGTGGAAATAGGATTTAACCCCCCCCTATAAAAAGCCTGTCTCTCTGGTCTGAGTATGCAGAAATGTGAGAAGGGGATGGACTGCAAATTGCTGGTTTGCAAGAGTCCGCCTCCTGTGCAGCTTGCAGCAATCCTGCACTGAGAGCAGCTCCTTCTCCATCAGCACATCTGAGCAAAACAGGCCAGCTGCAGTGAAGCAGGACTTGTGCAGGCATTCTTAACAATCCTCATACCTTAATGGACACCCAGTGGGTACCACAGTCTCAGGAGGAGTCTCTCAGGAGACAGTGAATCCCAAGTAGGAACAAAAGCAAGTGAGGAAAAAAAAATAAACGCCACAAATTCAAGTTTGTAACCCACCACAAGTCATCAGCAAAGTGTATTTAACACATCAGGCAAGCTCTGCTTCGAACCACACACTATGAGGCTTCGACTGAAAGAGCAAGCATCCTAGTCCTCTGGGGAGCCCCCAGCCAAGCAGAACCAAATGCAGGCTATGCCTTGTCAAGTGGAGCAACAAATGAGACCTCACTGAAGGTTAAGCAGAAACATGCCTTATTCTAAGGAACTTGGCTTAGCTCCAATATATTGCCTTTGTTAAATGATTTATAGGAACACGAGAGAGATACTGTCTTCTCAGTTTTCTCGCCAGGACAGGATAGTTCCCTGCAGCAAACTTGAGATTACAGAGGTAAAATAATGCAAGCCAGACTTGAATGCTTGTTCTAACACTATTCCGGGGAGGATCTCACGCAAATGTGTGTACCCTATTCTATGCTTAAATAAAGTGTAACAAGGTAATTTTTCTTCTTCCCCTTGGAACAAATAAATAAAGAAATAAGAAGGAAGATGGAATCATACAGCAGGCTGTGATTGGGCCAAAGGGAGAATGCCACAGCTTGGAAAGACTTTGAGAAGATAAACTAACCTTTGACAAGGCCTTCAGCTAAACGGCAAAATTCACTCCCAAAAGTCATTCCATCCCACCAGAGCTGTGGGCCGTGCTTTGCACTGTGGATACAACCCAACAGCCAGCATGGCAAATGAGAGGAAACCGGCTGATGAGAGGAAAGCACAGTGTGACACGTGCTGCAATCCACAGACGGTGAGAAGGGAAAAGCTGTGATTTACACTGTTGTGCAGGAGGCTGTGAACCACTGTGGGGTGGATAAAGTGGGCAGCAATGAGATCCCTGTTCCAGGGTTTTATTGTCCCACATTGAAGGAGCTGCATGGAGAAGTGCAGAATGCTATCTGGAAAGTAAAGGGGATCTCTGTTGAGTTTAGGATGGATTTCAGTGCAGAAGACAATGTGCCACCAGTAATTGTAATGTTTGTGTAAATAAAAAAGAATGGATTTGGAAAGTGGGCTGAGGTTTAAGAGGGGGGTTTATCCCCATTGGAGAAACGGGCAATCTGGCGGGTTGAACAGTCAGACTAGAAAAGGTCACCTTTGTAACAAAAGGAGGGGGAGATGTAGCAAGGTGCACTTAGAACTGATTCCTTCTGAACTTATAGTGCAGCAAAGTCAGCTTGTCGCTGTTTCTAGGGGATGTGGGAATGTTCACTTGAAACCAGAACAAAGCTGGTAGTGCCCAGCTGCCTGCAGCAAATACTGCCCGAGGCGGTTCCTTTATAAGCAGAGGCTGCCCAGTGCTGTACCTCCAAAAGTCTCAGAATGGGTTTAGAAACAAGCAAAATAATTAAATAAATAAATAAATAAATAAATAAGTAGAGCAAGTGGAGAATAGTAGATAAAACCCTTAATTTACACTCAGATGCTCCTAAAAGCCAAACACGACGTATTTTTCTGTGCTGTGTGCATCTAAAGCATTTTGCAAGTACTGTTAGCAAAGCAAAGGATGGGGTTAAGAAGGTCCATTCTCCTTAAGCTGTTGCTGGGGCTGTGTCCAGTACCCAAGAACTGTAAAGCAATCCAGATATGAAATCATTGCATTATTTAATGCTGTGTGCAATCTGCTACTTAAGCCAGTCTTGGTCATCGAGAAGTAAAAACCAGCAAATGAAGTGCCAGCCTCTGAATAGAGATGGAGGAAAATAGGGAATGATTACCATACCCTTCAACCTATCAAGGATTTACCTATCAAGGATTCTAGAATGCATATGAAAAACTGTACGTTTTTGTACACGGTGAGCTGATCTTAACCATTAGTGAGCATAAAATGCTTGTTGAGGGAGGTCTCTCAGCTGGAAGTCTCTTTATTTTGTTTAGACTATCAGAGGAATCTGTGCACCGAAATGCATGAAACGCTGAGTACGTACTGCTGACCACCTGATTAGGACAGTGAAGTGAAAAACAGTTGGAGGGCTTAGGGCAATTGGCAGAGGAGAAAATACACTCATAATGGGAGATATTAATTACCCCCAGATAGACTGGGTGGGTGCCATGTCAAAGAATGATGCAAAGACTGTATTTTTAGCCTTGAATGGTTCTTAGAACGACCTCTCAGAGGCACCAAGTGGAGAATGAACTCGAGTTAGTCATGGGTAGTGCATGGGAGGCAGTTAGAAATGTAAGAGTGAACAGTAACTCTGTCATAGCAAACACAATGTGCTCAAATTCATCACTGCCGAGAGGAAAAAGCGAGAACAAAAGTACTACGCAGTGCGATGCAACTGAAATAAAGGAGATGGGTACATTCTCCCTCAGAAGGCAACAAGTATAAAATTTGGGAAATAATTTAAAAGGATTTTAAAGTAGCTGATGAAAGGACAAAATGCTTATGAGTGACACCGAGACCCTGTGTTTTAAGTTTCAAATATGCCATCAGTCAAAATATGCTAACGAAGAATTATCTCCAAACATGGCACAGATGCACAGCTGAGTGAAGAAGGCATTCTGAAGTAAAAAAGACATCCTTCAACAAGCGTAAGTTGTGGCCAAAGATTAAGCAGAGAAAATCCCAAATTCTGGCAAGTTAAATAAGATACCCACCACACATTTAGGCCAGCCAAAATCATTTTCGAACTGCAGCTTGCTAAAAACAAGATGCTTGCTAATAGAAACATGTTTTATGCAGTAGGAGGAAGGCTACAGGGAACAGAGGGCCCAACAGCAAACTTTGAGGGAAGGACAGCCAAGAGAGGCAACTTCACCAGAGCCTACAATTAGGAATTAGCTGCTAGCCAAAGCAGCATGAAGGAGAGCGAGCAAAGACAAAACTGAGCCCGCTGCTTCAGCAACCTTGCTCCTGCATGGAGATGTTTAGAGATGTTGATAGAGATGGGGATTAAGGGAGCAGCTGTCCGTAGCAGCAAGTGATGCTGGCTGCTGTCACCCCTTCCCCCGGTTGCTACTGGCACTCCGGAGATCCTGTCCCGCTCTGACCTACTCCTTTGATCCAGGCCATTAATAGCACTGCCTTCTTTGGAGTCTGACTCCAGCAGCACCCGAAGGACACTGACTTATTCATTGTTCCCTGGTGGCAGCTACAGTTCACGGCCAGACGCATCCTGCAGGTCCCTTTAGTCACTTGAGATAGTTGGCAGCACCGTGCTCCTGTCCACTTGTGAAAATGGACCAAAGTGGTCTGGCTGCCCCATAGCCAGGCTTCAAAGCCTATGGAAGCTCAAGCACCGCCTGAGCTAGTTCCTCATGCATTTACTCTGCATTTTCCCAGGAGTTATGATCTTCTATCATACACTTAACTCGTATTTTTAACCCACCAAGTGCCATGACCCTACACTAAACTCAACCAGAGGCATTAGAAGTGCACGCTCCATGTCCCAGTGCTGGGCTGCATCCTGAGGTGCCACAGAGAGACGTCATCTGGTCCTTACATCTTCAGAGCACAGCACCGTGCGTGTGCTGTGTGCACCTCAGGAGACCTGAGATGAGTTTGCAGGCGTCATGCCTGTCAGGGTGTCTGACTCACACTGCCAAGCACACCCTCTCAAGCTGCGTGGCCTGAGCTGCTAACCTTGCTTCTTTAAGCCTGTGCAACCTTGTCGTAGCAAGCAAGTGTCATGCGGGAATCCCTTTGCCCCCAGGTGCTTGGCAGAGAGCTCCTTTCTTCAGGACAAGTCCCAGCTGTCTCTAGGTAACAGCACGAGTGCATTTTTTGCCGCTTCTCCACACGCTTCCTGTCTCTAAAAATAAGCTGTTTAAAGATGCAGTTCCCAGTGCTCACCTGGAAATGCAGCCTGTCCACGAGTACCGATAAGATCACGATTTCACAACCTCACAACTCACCTCCGGAGTGAGCCTTCCAGCCACACTCAGTTCACCCCACGTGGCATTTTCCCATGGGCTCGTGGGCCTCCCCAGCATTATACCGGGAAGCGCTAAGCCCATGTGTCCCAGCAGCCTATGGCTCCATTGTGAAGCAGCATCTTCTCAGGTTAAACTAGAGACACCATAGCACGGTTGTGTCCTGAGAAAGGGCAGCAGAAGGACCCTGGCTGGGTGTTCTGGGGCTGGCTGCACACCAGGCATAGCCATGAGCATACACTGTGCTGTCTCTAAGGCTACAAGAAGAATACAGAGCAGAAATTGTGCAATTATAGGAGCCTTTAATTTCCCAGTGAATGCCAGGCAATAAACAGCAGCAGAATGGCAGGGCTCAGGTATCCAACAAAAGAGAAGACAAATTTCCTTATCGATTTATCACGAAGTGAAACATAACGTTATTTCAGCTGTGGTTTTAGCAAGCAGTAATGTTGCCCTGGGAGCTCTGCGGGGAGGAGTGGGCACCCAGCAACACGCAGAGAGCACTGCGGAGGGGAACCAGTCACAGTCAGAGCCCAGCAATGGGTTTTACCATCACCCAGTGGTGACACAGGGAGCAAAACTCAGCAAAATAGCAACGAGGGAGGACATTTGCTGGAAACTGAAGAAATGGAAACACTGAAGGATGAATGTGAAACAGCAGTGTGGTTCTCCTGTGAAAAAGGAATGGCGTGATGCTCAGATGCATCAGACAAGTTATTTTTAGCAGAGACAGAAACATTACCACCATTGCGTGAGGCTTTGGGAGACTTCTTCCAGAATATCCTTGCAGCTCTGCATCCGGGAAGGATGAGCTCCACTGCACACAAAGGCTATGAGCTGCGTGGATACTGAGACAGACCAGCCCCAGCTGACAAGCACACAGCCCGTGCTGCAGCTCCTGGCCAGCCAGGTGTCCTGAAGGAGGTGCTGCTTCAGCCCCAGGCCTCCAGGCTCCTGCTGTCTACATGAAGATAAAGAAATAATCATTTCCTTCTTAACTAGCTTCTAAGAGTGCTGAGGTATTCCTTCTTCTGAAGCACTAGAGACAGGACTTCATGCCCCAGTGCTCTCAGCATTACCCTCCCAGAGGTCTGCTCACATGAGGCTTAGCACTACTGCCAGATTAGGGTCAGGAGGGAATTTTCCTGGACTGATAAAAAAACCAACAAAAAAACCCAGCGGTTACATTTTCTGTGAGTTTTCCTTTTTTCTTTTCTTCTTTTTTAATACTTCTCCAACTTTGAGACTATTTCCTACATCCTATCCCATTTTTCTCACAAATTCCTTGCTACCACCAGACAGCAGATCTGTTGGCCACTCGCTCCTTGCTTCCTGGGACATTACAGCTGCAGACTTTTCTATAGGACTCAGGAAGCATTAGCAATACCTGGTTAGTGGCTGGAGCAGGCATTCGGTTTAGAGGCACCTACCGTACATCCATTGCATCCTTACACACAATTGCTTATGGGATGGCCCTAGAGGACTATCCCAATGTGGGCAAAAGGACACGGGGTGTCTGCAAGCAGCTGTAGGAGGGAGCATGGAAATGAACCTCTCAGCTGCACGGATTTAAAGCACACACAACTCTTGGCTGTCCACCAGGGCCAGAGGGGGATTTGGAGCGAGTGGTGTAGGAGAGCAGAGATGCTGGAGCCTTAGAACAGGATGAGCATCCCCTTCCAGTTCCTGGGGGGGACCTCTGAGCTTGGGGAGTGGAGTCAATCTGAACCCCAAGGGCTGGGATCCCAGAGGAGGGAACCTGCGCAGACCATGAGGGGTGCTGCAAAGTGTGGTTGGTGTCTGTGTGTTTTCATGCTGAGCATCACAATTCAGGTCCTATCAAGCTTGCCCATGCCATGGTGATGTGGGTACTTGGCCCTGGCCAACCCACACCCCCCAAGGCCCCAAATAACCTTGTCTGAGGAGCCTTTGCCACCAGCTGGGCAGCAGGAAAGCACCTTTCTGCAGCTCTCACAGCCTCTACAACAGACTTTAAATCAATAACCCCAGAACACAGGGCCAGGTTACTGCAAACGGAAACCATTAAACTGCAACGCAGGAGGATAAAGCCAGCCTCCAGCACTTGAAAGATTTATAGGGCACAACAGCAGGGTGTTAATTCTTTTGGCAACACAAACGCTTTCACACCCACTGCTTTCCCTCAGCCACAGGAGCAGGGAGAGGGGACCACGTGCAGCCCAGGGATGTGCATGCAGGGTGATGCTGTGCTCGTGGGGCTGCCTGAATGCCAAGCAACCATGGGGGCTAATTCCCTCCTGGCCACATAAGGCTCTGCTACACACATCTGGTTGTGTCCACAGAGCCCCTCACTCAGCAGGATGTAAAGACCCAGCCAAGGGCTCTGTAGAGCTGCATTCCCATTGACACCCCTCTGCATACAGCCACCTCCTCAATTTCTTCCCTGGGCAAAGTCCAGGGCCAGGCAAGTAGGGAGACCAAGTCAGAGCCCCACCCTACATACCTGGGTTCCAGGAGGACCCCCACCCAGAGCTAAATCAGGGCTCATGCCACGCAGGATGCAGACAGGAACAAGGCTGTGCCTCTCCAAAATCACTGCACTTCCCAGAGGCCCATGCACATAGTGGTGGATCTTGTGCTCTGCCCATCACCTCCATCCCCTGTAGAGAGAAGGTGGCTGCAGCCTCTTTGCAGTCACAGCCTCTACTTCAAGGGACAAGGTGTCAAACCACTCTCCCAGTGAGCGGGAGGACGACCAAGCAGCAGTCTGGAAGGGGACACATCACCATCCTCACACACGTGGTTCCCAGCGCTGCTGCCACGGTGGAGGGCTGCAGCCCCCACATCCCATTGGAGCAGCTGTGGATAGGGATCTTGTACTGCCCCTGCGTGGCCACCACGGGAGGTGCACGTGGCCCCAAAACCTACAGATAGCCAGAGGCCGAGAGAAAGAACCTGTTCACCCCATGTTAGGCCATTTAGGGGCTAACACAGGGACTTGAGTGCCTCGGTGACCCCCATCCTGCCCCGCTTCCCAGACATCCCAAACCCAAGGAGCGCACGGTGTTAAAAGGTACCTATGCCCTTTCCTGTCCCAGGGCCAGACCCAAAGAGCCTCCTGCCCACCTTGAGCACTCAAGGGGCCACACCAAGGAGGAGACAAGGCAGAGGTGGGTTTGGGCATCCACATTTATTACACGGCTCGGCAAGCCCGAGGCTGCCACTCACCTAGGCCCTTCCAATTGATGGGAAACTGCCCGTCCTCCTTAAATACTGGTTATAAAACAAATTTTTTTCCTTTTTCTTTTTCTTAAAAACCTCATCTTTCTCTTCATACTTTTTTTGTCTTTTGTATTTGAGTATAAAAGTGGGGGCGGGCGCTCCGCCGTGCTTGCTGCTACCTCCGCAGGCTGCGCTGTGCCTGCCGCAGCAGCGTGTCGAAGTCCAGCGAGTCAAACTTGCTCTTCACAGGGGCTGGATCGAAATCCTCTCGGTTGGAGTCTGAAAGATATGGGAAGAGCCTGCCCTGAGCCATAGGGATGACAGCACAGGTCTGGCCATCCAAAATCAGTGCTGGGCTGGGAGAGGATATAGGGAGGGATGGGGCTGGGGGGGATCCAACCACCCACCCAATGCATGTGGGAAGGAAGGGATCTAGGGTGCAACTCACCCAGGTCGGCATAGTTCCTCCTGCAGAACTGCCGGCGGCCACCAAAGCACAGATCAAAGGGCTGCTCATCCGGGCGTCGCAGCTTGTGCCCGCTCTCAATGGCGGCGAAGGCCTCCTCAGCATAGCGATAGGTGACAAAGCCATAGTTGTCCCTGGAACCAACAAGGAGATGAGCATGGGCACAGTCACACCATCCTCTTGAGGAGCTGGGGAAGACCAAGGAGAGCTCTTACCCCTCAGAGCGGAAGTGCAGGGTGCACTCCTCGATGTCCCCAAAAACTGAGAAGCGGTGCCGCAGTTCCGATCGTGTCATCCTGCTGGGGATCTTGCCAATGAACACAACTCGCCGCTCCTCCTGCGGGCAGGGGCACCATCCTGTGAGCTGATGATCTAAGGAGCCCCAGATCCAGCTTCCCAGCCCCACAACACATCCAGCATTCACAGAATCATCAATGCTGGAAAAGACCTCTAAGACCAGCTAGTACAATCGTTGACCCACCACCACCGTACCCACTAAACCACATCCCTAAATCCACTCACTATTGCACGTTCCTTCTGGAGGATCCTCTGCCTTTGGTAGTGGTCCTGTGCATCGTAACTGTATCTGTAGAGCAGAAAATAAACTTGTGAGCTATAGGTTTGAGGAAGGTGTTGGAAGAGAGCGATCCCAGGAGCAAGACACAAGGGAGACGCCTAAGGAATAGGCATTCTGTGAGAGGGACCACACTCACCTTCTTCGTCTGTTACTCCTCCTGCAGGGAGAGGGCGAACGGGAGCGGGACTGCCTGCGGGACGGGGACCGGGAGGAGTAGGAGGATGAGGAGGAGGAAGAGGAGGACCTGTCTCGGGACCTGCCACACGACCCACAGCTGGAGCGGGAAGACGAGCTGTGGGAACATCTCGAACGGTACCTGGAGGGAAAAAGAGAAAACTCAGCACCTGTGTCCAGCACCACGAGGCTCTGGGGAAGCAAAAGAGCTCCATTCTGCCAAAACACCCAGCATGGCACATAGACAGGACCTATCAGTATCCTCAGGGTGAGCCTAGCTATAGAAACATCTGCCCACGTTTGCCAGGGGTACAAAGGCACTACAAAGGTGCTGCTCCAAACCCCCCAGCCTAAATGGAGTAGGATCTCATCATACAACCTCTCAAGAGCAAGATATGGGTATAAGGGAACCATTCAGCACAGCTGCAGCCAGGTAAGGATCCAGAGAATGTAGAGCTGCTGTTGCACTGAACTCTACATGGCACACAATGCTAACAGAGCCACTGCACCTGCACAGCACCCAGCAGCCACCCCAGTCAAGAGCCAAGTGCCTCCAACCATGCACACCATGGGCCATGGCATTCACCCACTATGGGCTTCACTGCCCACAGCCCCTGGCCTCCAAGCAAAGGGGAAGCACCCCAAACCCTCCAGGGCCAAGCTGCACAGCCTCCAGTCAGCAGCGAAGTGCACACACTGCCCACAGCTGGCCCCTGCCATTGACAAACCCAAGACCCAAGGCCAAGGACTGCCACATAGCTCTTGGGGGACAGCAGGTCAGGCTGGCATCATCCATAGGGACACTGCCCAGTACAATGTTCAGGAAAAGGGGGCAGAGGGAGTCCCAGCCCAGTTGGGTTGAGTGGCAGGGACACATCCTTGCTACACCCAGATGCACAAAGGCTCCAAAGACAGTTACCCCGCAGATGCCTCGATAAGGAGTGCGGGGAAGCAGCAGAACAACAAACCCAGATGGGTTGCTCCCCTGCTCACCCCCAGCAGCTCCCTGCTGTGCCTGCAGCTTATCTCATTCCTACATTTAGGGCTGCACCAGTATGAACACCTGCATTAATCCCAGAGAAAGCACCCAAAAGGCATAACCAAGAGCTCGCATGTGCGCTAGTACATAGTGGGGCTCCAGGAAGGGCAAGGAGGCCTTGCCCAGAGGGAGGACTCAGACAGACCTCTAACTGTTTAGCTGCTCACCCGTTCAGAGGGACCACAGGGAAACACCTTTGCAAAAGATCAACCATCAGGCAACACCCAAAGAGCAAGCTGACACCACTCTGCCACTTACCCTCGCCACCGCTTGGGCGGTGGGGACAGTGACCGTGACCGGGATCGGGAGGATGAGGATGATGATGAAGACTCGCTAGCTCCATCCGAGCTGGAACTGAAGGAGCGGCTGGCCCGGCTGCGGCCGGCCCTCCAGCTGCCTGCAGAGGGGCTGGGCGAGTCCTGTGGTCTCCGGTAGCAGCGCAGGGACTTCTTGGCAGCGACACGGCCAGGCTGGGTGCTAGGGGTCCACACCTCCTGGTCCCGGCAGGGAGATGCAGCTGGGGATAGGAGCACTGAGGTGGCGGGGCTGCCACCCCCAGTGACGGCCTTGCTGGGGACGCTAGTCCGATAATCCAGGGGGGTTGGGCAGGCAGCCCCCGGGGACTCCTGGCTGGGCCCCACTGAAGTGGCGGGGGCTGGCTTGGGCTGGTCCAGTGTCCGTTTGGTTAAGGAGGAGATGGGCTTGATGGTGATGTCCCGGTGGTGTTTGACGTTCCAGCGGGAGCCGGTCTCGGTGGCAGGGGGCTGCGTGCCAGCAATGCTGCTGTTCTCCAGGCGTGTTGCGCGTGGGATGCAGTAGTCATGGTCACCTGAGCAGACGTGGCTGGGGGCTGCGCTGCCAGGTGCTGGGCTCCTCCCCTGGAGCTTGCTCTGGGGCAGGGGTTTAGGTTTTGTGAGCTTTGTGGTCCTCTGACTCCCTTCCTGAGGTGCTGAGACAGGTGACTTGGTCTTGGCCAGCAGCGAGACAGTGGGCAGCGGTTTCCAGAGCTGGTGGGGAGGGGTCGCCGGGGGGGTGAGCCCTGCGAGAGTAGCACAGAGCTGTTAGGAGGGGATCCTGATGAAGAAAAGAGAGGAGCACCCCTCATTGCAGTCCACCTGGTTGGAAACCTCACCGAAGCTCCCAGCTCCCCTCAAGCCCTGGGTTCCCCTCCAGGCAGTTCCCAACCCCACAAAAGCCCTTGATAAAGCTCCAGGTGCTCCCCTCCCCTCTTCCTGGGCATCACCTGCCACGTTGGCCAGCTCCGAGGCCTGTAGGCTGTCCGAGGGCTTCCTCTCTGGCTGGGGCTCCGACCTGAGAAGGGGAAAGGAGCTCTGTAAGAAGCAGCTGCCTCCAGATTCTGCTCTCAGGGACACTCGTACCCACCCAAGCTGCCTGAATAGGGGGCACACAATATCCAAGAGCTGCAAGGACAGACCTTGCAGATCCCAGTCCTACAACCCTCTGTCAGGACTGAACAGCCCAGGGCTGCCCCAGGGCTCCATGCTGAGGGGCACAGAGAACCCTGTACTCACCCAGCACTCCTCGCTGGCCGCCCTTCCTCAGGGGGCTGCACCAGAGCCTCCTCCTTCTTGGCTGAAAAGAGAGTGGGTGTGTGAGAGCAAAGCTGGAGGGCAGCAGACAGACTGTGAACATGAGAAAGAGGTTTCAAGGCATCCTGGCTCTCTGTATAGCTTTCGCCTTTTCTTTCCCCACTTTTCTTCCATCACCATCTCCTCAGCTGCCCCACAGATCTCTGAACAACTGACTCAGGACAAAAAGGAAACACAGGCAGAGAAGCCCCTGGACAAGGCACCACCACTTTAGGAGCACATGCAGCACAAGGACACAGAAGACCCTACAGGGAACAACGTGCTGCATCCTCACCTTCAGATTTCTCAAACTGCTCCAGCAGGCTGGACAAGTCGGCAGCTTCAATCCCTGGACCAGGAGAGAGCACAGGTCAGTTTTGCCTCCACCCTCTTCCCCTGGGCACACTTCAAGCTACAGCAGCTTCAGTGCCTCCCACAGATGGGACAGGAGCTCTGCAGTCCCAAAAGGACCAGTTTTAGGCACAGTAAAAGCCTAGGCTGCAGGCAATGAGGATTTACAAGACTGTCAAAACACACTGGCCAAGCCCACAGACACAGCTTTGTCACCCTCACCCCGCTGCAGCTGGGAGCAGTCCCTGCAGCCCCCCACTCACCAATCTCACTGATGAAGGCCTGCACAATGTCCTGGTTGCTGTCGCTGGGCTGTGCAGGGCTGATGAGTGGTTGGTGCCTCCAGGGCCGTGCAGCGGGCGGCTTGCTGCTCTCCCGGCATGGTTTTGGTGGCGGTGCTAGAGGCTGGGTGATGGGCTTGTGGTTGGGTGGCTCCAGTGGGGTCTTGTCCACCGGGGTCTTGGCTGGCCCCACAGCCTCCTCTGTAAGGTAGGTGCTAGGGGACCCCCCAGCAGGGACAGCAGCAGCTGACACCTCTGCAGGAACGACAACCGGGGGGGCCTTTGAGAGCTGGATGGGTGCTCCAGGTGGGGGCTCCTCCACGGGTTGGGTGGGAGCAGCCACATTTGGAGCTGGTGCTGCAGGAGAGACCATGCTGGGCTGGGCAGCAGCACCCGACGGAGTTACTAGTGGCTGGGTGGGGGCCAGGGCTGAGGGCCCCTTGGGGAAGGAACTCTCCACCAAACGTGTCTGCCTCCTAGGATTTGACACCCTGCTGACCCCTGGTCTGGCCTGGCTGCCTGCAGTCCCCATCTCACTGCCTGGGGATGGCTGCACAGGGATAGCTGGCAGCTCTGGGGCTGGGGGAGACTGCCCATGCAGGAGGGCTGTGCTGGGGTGGCCACCAGCCGGGACTGAAGAGGCCGCTGCACCCTGCAGTGCAGGATCACCGTATGCCAAAGGAGGCACTGGAGGTGGTGGAATGGGAATGCCTGGCCAGTAAGATGGGGGGGCCCAGCCCACGGGGCCATAGGGGCCACCGGGGATGAAAGGTGGTGGGGGGGGCAGGGCCGGTGGGGGCCAGGCCATGGGTGGGGGCGGGAGGCCAGGCACCATGTGGAAAGTGCCAGGGGGTCCAGCGCCAGGTGGTGGGGGCAAAGCATGGCAGCCCAGGGGCTGCGGACCAAAGCAGGGCCAGGAGGGCACAGATGGATACACGGCATAAGCACCAGTGGTGGCCGGTGGTGGCATCCCAGGGGGAGCTGCCCCAGCAGCTGGGGGCATGGTAGGTGCAACAAAAGGTACTGGTGTCACTGGAGGTGGTGGGGCTGAGGCAGGTGCCGGAGCTGATGCTGGAGCCGGAGCTGGCGCTAGAGCCGGAGCTGCAGGTGCTTTGCTGGCAGGAGGAGGCCCAGCAGGGGAACTCGCTGATTTCTCCAGGCTCTTCTGAGCCCTAGGTGTTTCAGTGGGTGGGCGTGCAGGTGCCACCAGGCAGGGAATGTCTGCAAGCTCGGTGGGAGGCTCAGGGACACTGGGCCACTTGCTGGCTGCTTCCTTCTTGCCCTCCTTCCTGCTGCCCATGCTGGACTGGCGGTGCTGCATGCGCATGCGATACTCCCTCAGGCTCAGGGCCTTGGGCTTGGCCTCCTTGGGCAGGGTCTCACTTGACTCTGCTGTGGGCACTCTCTGGGGGGGCTCCATGCCTACATCCTGCTTCGGCATCTCAACATCTGGCTGTTCAGCCCCTTTGTCCTCCTGCTCCACCGCGTTTGGTTGCTTCGCTGCTAGTGGCTCCTCTGTGGTTTTCTCCACAGGCACTGCAGTCTCACCCTTCTCCAGCACTGTGTCTGCCATTTCTGGCTCCAACTCTTTTGGCAGCTCCGGGGGCTCCTTCGTGGGCAGGGAGGTCCCTGCCATGCCCTGGGGGCGGCCACGTGGCTGTGGTGCCCGCTCAGCATGCAGCTCCATCTGCCCCTCCTTCCGTGCTTGCTCCAGTTGCCGTGCCAGGAAGTCAGAGACCTGCAGCGAGGGCCGTGCTGCCCGCCGTGACCTGCCTGAGCGCAGCCGGTGTGCCATGCAGTCTCTGCCTGGCTGGCCCTCCTGACTCGGGCCTTCCTCCACTTTCTTTTTCCTACTCTTCCTTGCTCTCTCACGGCCACGTCCCTTCTCACAAATCTCACGCTTGCTGCTCACTGCAGTCTCCACAGGGGTCTTGCTGTCCAGGGCTGCGCATGAGGGCTCCTGCCCAGGTGGTTTCTCCTCCTCCTCCATCCCAGTTTCAGGTGCTGGATCTCCTGGCATCTCCTCTCCCTGCACTGGGATTGACTCTGCGTTGCCCTCTGTGACCAGTAGCTGGGGCTCCAGGTCAGGGAAGCTGGGGGCCAGTGACTGCAGCACCACAGGGATCTCCATGTTCTCACCCTCCCTGGGTACGATCTCCAACACAACAGGACCGCTCAGTAGCTCCTTGGCCATGGGCTCGCTCTCAGGGTCCACGCACACAGTGAAGGTGGGCAGGCAGTAGGGGTGCATGGACTTCACCAGCTCGCTCAGCGACACATCACCTGTGTTGATGACACAGGGGTCTTCGTGCTCCTCCGCCACCACCTCAGGCACATTGATGGAGAACTCTGCAGCCTCCATGCTGCTGTCCAGCTCTGGGCTGGAGGCAGCCTCCTCATCTTCCTCCTCCCCATCACTACGCTGCAGGGGGAGCTGCTCATGGGCACGGGGCCACCCCTGCTTCCTCTCCACCCGCGGGGTGCTGCAGGTTTGCTTCTTTGGTGGTGATGGGTCCTCCAGGCTGTGAGCAATGCAGTCCCAGGCCAAGTCCACATCAGTCTGGAAAGGGGAAACCAGAGCTCATGTCAGCTCCCACCACTTAGTGATGCTCTCTCCCAGCTGCACTGGGGGCATCACCACCCCTGAACCAGCTCTCCCTGCTCACCTTCCCAGCTTCAGCTATGCTGCCACCGCTGCTGAGGGACCAGAGACCCTTGGGCTGCTCCAAGGCAGGGCTTTTGCACTCAAGAACTGGCCGGGATAGGCTGAGAAACTTCTGGAACTGGCGGAGAGATGGATGGAGGATGATGCATGGAAGGTACAGAGCTCCCAACAACGTTGTCACCTCACCCCAGGCTGGCTGTGCAGACTGGCACGGAGCTCCTGAGCCTCCTGTGAATCTCCCACCCTACCAAACGCCACACCTGAAGGCTCAGAAGGGCATTTTAAGTTGAAGGAGAGACCCCACCACTCACCGAGGGGTTCTCCCGCTCCCGCAGCGAGGTCAGCAGCTCTGTGTCCACAATGGTGTCAAAGGGGGACAGGGTCTCATCATCTGTGCTGTCCAGGATCTCCGTGATGGCAGTGAGCAGGGACAGCTCATTTTGTGCATCCAGGCAGGCCTTGCCCTGCAGGAAGAGCGGGTGCTAGCTCAGAGGGCACTAGGACACAGCTGTGGGGCAGCAGAGCCCCAGAGTGGCCCAGACCACCACCATGCACAGGGACCCACCTCACTTAGGGAGAGGTCCTCGATGATGGAGATGACGGAGGAGTCAAGGTAGTTCTGCATTGTCCCCAGGATCTCCTCAGCCTCTGGGATGGCTTCTGTATCCAGCGACAAGTTCAGGTCATCCTCCTCAAAGGAGAAACACTACAGAAAGTGGGGTAAAATGGATCAGCACTCCACAAACCATCACCACGCACCTCCGAATGAGCAAGAAGGTCAGAGGGCACCACAAAGACCCTAATCCCTCACTTTCTGGGGAGGTTCACACCACCCCACCCCACTGCATGAAGCCCCACAATGTGCTGTGCCAACAATCCCGGATCCCTTTCCACCATCACAAGCGGCACCACACTGAAAACTCTCACCCAGCAGTTTTGGGACTGGTAAAGAACAGTGAATGAAGCCCAACACATCCCATATGCGTCTGATAGCACGCTGCTCGTGCTCACTGAGCAGGGGAGATGCACACTTCCCTCCTGGGCCCACAGACCATCACATGCTCCTTTGGCTTTGGCTGTCGGCGCTTCAGATAAGCCCAAAACATTACAAAATGTGCAGGGCTCAGCAACAGGGATGCATCCGGCTGTCACTGCCAGGGCTGGAACCATCAATGCTCTGAGCAGACAGTGCTCATGACCCAGCATCAAAAATGCTCCTCACTGCTCATGCCCAGCACCCTGGGTCCTCTTGTCCTTCTCAGACCCCTGGCACATTGGGGTAAGGCTGCACAACAGCCCCCACCAGCAGCAGAGGCACAGCACTGGTGTCTTGCCGGCACGAGACAGTGTTTGGGTTCCTGCTTGCAGATGGGCTTTGGCTGAGATAACGCAGCCAGGGACAAGAAATGCCCCAAGGACAGAGACCTGAGAGAGCTGTCAGGGAGCTGCCAGGCAGCCTTCCTCCCCCGAAACAGTCAAACCCCAGCCCCACACCCAGGGGTCAGCATTATGCAGCCCACTGATGACATTCCCAGGGTCCTTTCCAGCACGTGGAGAGAAATTAAACCCTCCCACTCCCAGGGCCCTTTCCAGCCGGCGAGAAGGCCATCTCCCACTGCTCTCCTTTGACTCAGTGCCTCGCCAGGAGTCCCACAGCCCTGAGTCACCAGCGTTCCCCGGGGACTCCCTTTGATCCACCTGGGGCCGGGCACCTCCTCCTGCCCTCGCGTCGGGGCGGGGGCACAAACCCGCCCGGCCTGCTCCCTGCAGAGCCCCTGCTGGGTCCCATGGCTGGCTTTAAAGTCACGGGGATGCCGAAGCATAGGTACGGGCTCTGAGCACACTGCGCCCAGGGCGCGCATCGGGCCATCAGCAGGGAAAGCATAGGACGCCCACAGCCCCAAAGGGAGGGCCAAGTGCACTGCAGGGCTCTCCCACGTACCAAAGTCACAGGAGCCACAGGAACGTGCCCACTAGCTGCTCGCCCCGCAGAGCTGTGCAAGGACACGCGTGTCCCGGCTGCGCCCCGGGCAGGGTGGGGAGCTCCGGCAGAGGGCACGGCCCCTTCCAGCGACTGTCGGGGAGCGCCGCGCACGGAGACAGCCGTCCCCAATGGGCGTTACGGTGCGAAGGGCGGGGGTCTCCCCAGGCCGTGTCCAAGCATTGGGATGAGGGCACGACGAGGGATCTCGACGGGAGTCTGAGGACCGCATCGCACAGCCGAGGGACACGAGACAGTGACGCGAGGGGCAATCTGCGGCACCGCACTGAGCCGGGAAGGGCAGGGACGCGCAGCCCCCCAATGCCCGACCCCCCCGAGTGATCCCCACACACCCGCCAGCCCCGTCCTCCCGTCCCCCCGCTGTCCCCCCGGGCCGCTGACACCGCGCAGAGCCCGCGCCGACGGCAGCACCCGCCCGCTGCCCGCGCACCGCCGGCACCGGGAGCCGCGGGGACCCTTCGGAGGACCCTCCCTACGGTCCCCGCCCCGGGGCAGCCCCTGCGGGACGGCCGCAGCCCCGCGCCGCGGGCCCGCAACCGGCACACGTGGTGCTGCAGCCGCGGGAGCCGCCCCGGCCTCCACGTGTCACGGCGCGGCCGCCGCCGCCGCCGCCCGCCGCCTACCTGCAGGGGGCTGCCGGCGCGCAGGGGTGGCTGGCGAGAGGCGCCGCCGCCCGCCGGTCCCCGCGAGGCGGCTCCGGTCGAAGCGCCGCAGACCCCGGCCCCGACCCCGGCAGCGGGGAGCACCGCTCCGCCCCGCAGCGCCGCCATCTTGGCGCCTCCGCTCCCAACGCGGCCACTGCCGGGCGCGACACGTGACCGCCGGCGGCCCCGCACTACAGCTCCCGGCAGCCACCGCGCCGAGCCGTCCCGCCCCGCGCAAGGCACGCCGGGAGCGCACCCCTTCGCCGCCGGCACTGCGCCGCGCCGAGGGGAACGCCTGGCGGGTGGGGGCGGCAGCGACGCGAGGCGGCCATCTTGAGTACTGGGCAGCGCCTGACTTCGCCGCCATCTTTGTAGAGGGCGACGGCTGAGGGAGCGGCCCCACCCCATGGCGCACGGGGGGCGGGGCGGCACGGGCGTCACTGGCGGGAAGCGCCCAATAGAGGCGGGGCGGGAGCGCGTTTTCCCGCGGTGCCGGCTCTGCTGCCCACGTGGGCGTGGGGAACCGGGCCGGGCCTGGGCGACGGTCGCTTCTTCTCGGAGTGGGGCTTGGCCTCGCCGTATCCGAGCGTCCCACGTTATACCCCCGCTATCGCGCTGCTCGGCACCGGCCTGTGCCCGGCACTGCTACGGAAGGCGGCTCCCGTGGCCCCTCTGTGCCCTACGATGCAAAGACGTGCACCGAAGAGTGCCGTGCCCCGCTGAGAGCGGAGTCCGCGAAGCGCCTCCGGTGTCCTCGAGGGTTTGCACAGCGCCTTGTTCATCCCCTGGGCCTCCATCCTAGCGATGTTGGACCGGTCACATCCACCCCAAAGACCCGCGGGAACTCCGCTCTGCCCTGTCCCTCAGTCATACACCTGCCCGGTGCAGGGGAGGTGGCTGCAGAATGATGTATGATGTTAACTACGGCTACGGACGGCACGCAGCTGGTATAGGGATGCACACGAGTCTCAGACAGGGGCGTTCGGCTCTGTCCTGGTGCCCCAAGATAAATAAGGCCGAAGTCCCTCTGGGTGCTGTCACCTCCTGAGGCTCTCCTTCAGCTCCCAGGGGTGTAGCGGCGGGCTGCGTAATGGGAGCCAGCGCACAGCATGGATGTGCTCTGGGGAGCTGTGCCGCGGGATCCCAGTGGCTGTCATGGAGGATAACATCCTGGAGGATAACATACTGGTCTCTCCATCTGCCCCGTGGGGGGAGAGACCTGTCCGGGCTGCATTTCACTATGGGATCACAGGACAGAGATGCTTTATTCACCCCCGTGCACCTGGCCCCTCAGCAGGGCCCGATCTGACATAGAGCCTGCTTCCTTCCCCCTGCCACAAGGGCCTTTGTCTGCGGCCGCTCTCCCCGCGTCACTCCCGCCGGGTGCTGGAGTTTGATGCTCCCCCAGCATCAAGCAGGCCGGTGGCAAGGGAGCAGCTCCCCTCCTCCACCTCCTCCTGCAGGCCCGCAGCACCTCTCACGTCCTGCAAAAACGCAGGCACAGCCGGTCAGGTTGCTCAGCTCTGCTTCGAGGCCGCGGCCCCGCGTGGGAGCCCTCCTCTCCCAAGTGACCTCAGCCCCACACGCCCGCACACGCCAGGGCTCCGCAGGGCCGATCTCCCACAGCGCACGTGTCGGACCGCAGCCCCGCACACGCGGAGCCCCCGCACCACGGCCTCCCTCCCCCGCTGCGGCCCGGCGCGCGGGCGCTTTCCCGGGGCTTAACGGGAGCAGCCCGCAAAGGGGGCTCAGAGCCACGTGACGCCGAAACGCAGCGGAGAGGAGCGTGGATCCCACCCGGCCGGCGCAGGTGGGCGGGCACCGGCTCTTCCAGCAGGGACAGGGGCTCCGATCCCGCGGGCGGCGCGGCGCCGGGCGGCATCGGGAGCGGCGGCAGGGCAGGGAGGGGCCTTCCCTCTCCGCCGCGCCCCGCGGATGGTGCCGCGGCCCGGCACGGGGCAGAGCCGGGCGCCGCGGGCGGGAGCGGCCCCTGCGGTTACGCACGGCGCCGCGGCCCCGACATGGCGGCACCCGCCCCGGGGCCGACGTGAGGGAGGAAGGGGGCGCGCGCCCCCGTGCGTGCGCGAGCACGGCGGCGGGAAGGGGCGCGCACGCACGCACGCACGCGCGCCTCCGCGGAGGAGGAGGAGGAGGAGGAGGAGGAGGTGGGGGGAGATCCCCGCGCATGCGCCGCCGCGCGCCCTCCCGCCCGCTCGCCGCCGCCGCCGCCGCCGGCGCAGCCGCCCCCGCTCCCGCTCCGCCGCCGCGGCCCCCGCCCCGTCCGCACCCCCTCCGGTCCCTGGTGCGCCCGCCCCCGGCCGTGGCCCTGCCCGGGGCCGCGCGGGGCCGCACGCCTCCCGCCGCGCCGGAGCCCGCGGCGCGCCGTCCATGCGAGACCCCCGCGGCCCGGGCAGCGCGCAGCGACCCCCGGCCGGGCCAGGCATGTGAAGATGTCAGTGGGCTGTGCATGCCCTGGTGAGTGCGGGCGGGGCGGGCCGGGCCGGGCCGGGGGGCTGCGCGGGGCCGGGCGGCCGCGGTGGGTTCGGCCGTGGGGGCCGCGCGGTGCGGGGCCTGGGGTCGCGGCCCCGTGGAACGGTGTCGGTGCGGAGTCCGTGTGCTGCGGGCTCTGTGGTCGCGGCCCCGTGGAACGGTGCCGGGTCTGGGGTCTCTGTGATACGGGGCGGGTGCGGGGCTGAGCTCTGCTTTGGGGGGAGACCTCTCGGCACGGGGACCGGCTGTGGGGCCGGGTCCCGCAGCACGGGTGCTGAGGTCTGTTTACGGGGTCGGCATCCCGCAGCGGCGGCGTCGGGACCCATGGGTTAGGGGCCGGCCGTGGGGCCGGGGGCCCCGTGGCTCGGATGCCGCGGGCTGCTGGAAGGTTTGGGACCTCGCGTCTGGCCGCGGGGCCGGGATCCCCGTGGCACGGATGCTGAGGTCTGCGTACGGAGCCGCGACCCCGCAGCTTTGGGGTCGGGATCCCGCAGCGCGGGGCCGGCCGCGGGACCCCCGAGGCGCGGCGCTGGCGCCCTGCGGGCGGGGCGCTGCGGGTGGCACGGTGAGGGCTGACCCCGCGGTGGGGCGCGGGGCAGATCCGTGGGGCGCCCCCCGTGGGCGAGGGGAATTCCCGCTCCGTGCGCCCCGAGCGAGGGGTGGGACCTGGGGGCCTGGGAAGGGGGTGTGCCGAGGCGGTGAGGTCCGAGCGCGCTGCGGGGATGCTCGGCGGGCGGCGGGCCGGGGGGGCTGCGGGCTGGGGGACGCCGCGTGCGGGAACCGAGCGTGGCGACGGCCCCGGAGCCTGGCGCCGGGTCCCCGGGAGGATGTTCGACGGAGAATGGAGCGTATGTGGGGGGGTGGGGAACACGCGCAACGGGGACGCTCGTTCTTTGGCCCTGCTGTGAGGACGGTGCCGCCCGGGCTGGCAGAGCCCCGTCCCCTCGGCCGGACCCCGCGTCCCGCGGAGCGCCCCTCGGCCCGGGGAACCGCCGGGCGGAAGGTGCGAGCGCGGCCCCGGGGCCGCGGCCCTCGCGCGTCCCCCCCGGTGCGTCCCCGCGTCCCCCCCGCGCCGGGGGAGGACAGAAGGGGCGCCCCGCTCCCCCTCCCCGCCGCTGCCCTCCCTCCCCGCCGTGCTTCCATGCAGGCGGGCGGACCCTTCCCCCACCGCCTCCTCCATCTCCCACTGGAAGCTGCCAGAGCGCTGCTTCCTCAAGCAGAAAGTCACGTGAACCTCCTCCCAGCCAGGCCAAACAGTTAAAGCACCGACCGGCCCCGCAGGCACCGCGCACCCGGGGGGCTCGGCCCGAGCTCCCTCGCTCCCACCGGGGCCGCGCCGCGGGGCCGGGCCGCGGGGTAAATGCCGGGCCCCTCGGCGTGGGGCCACGGCGCTGGCGCGTCCCCTGGGAGCTGGCCCCGTGCCACCGGGAATGTCACCGCCATGTTGGTGGGCGACGGGGGGCCTGCAGCATCCCCGGGGGTGGCCTGGTTGTCACCGTGCCCCCCGCCTCCGCGTTTGCGTGGTGTGGATGCCGTGTGTGCGTGTACGCGTGTGTGTCCCCGTCCCCTCCCTGCCCGCCCGAGGCTGGTGGCACATCCAACATCCAGAGAGCTCCCTGCCGCCCCCTCCCCCTCCCCTCCCTGGACTGTTTATCGGAATATAGAAAAAAAACAAGCTCTGCCGCTGGCCCGCTGCCAACCAGAAACATTTAATGAGCCGCTCTGCCCAGGCTGCTCTTCGGGGCTGCGTTAACTTGGAGGAGTTTCCTGCCTAGGAGATGCTGGTGGCAGGGGTTTCACTCCCGAAGCATCCTTCGGCTGTGCCCCTTCGAACTGCAGGGCTGGGGGCTGCCCGTGTCTGCGGGGGCATCGTGCCCCCGTGCTTCGATCCCGTGCTTCAGCCTGAGGATGGAGGCTGGGGACTCTGATGGTGCCCTGAGGGTGGTGCCGGCTGGCCTTGAAGGCAGTGCCAGGCAGTAAACACACTGCATTTTGGGCTGGCAGAGTGCAGTGCCTGTATCTGGCACTGTGCTGCCATCCTGGGCCCACACTCAGCCCTCTCGGCACCTGGAGCTCGGTGCAGCGGGCTTTTGAAAAACAAGCAACAACAACAAATAACGAGAAGAAATGATGGTGATGTTTTCTGCCATAGTAACGGTGCTGGTGCCGTGGGGCCCCCGGGGAAGGGGAGCAGGGAGCGAGGCCTGCTCCCTCCTCCCACGCAGCCCTGCTGTGCCCTGTGCGGGGCTCCCAGCTTCCCTCCCTGCAGGCCTGGCTGCGGCCTCTCGCAGCGGGGAAGCGGCTTGCCCAAGGTCAGCGGGCAGCGGGTTTGCTGAGCTGGGAACAGAGCCCCGGGCTGGCAGCAGAGCCCTGAGCAATACTGCCCATCGCTGTGCCGGCTTGCACGGAGTCCTGCGGGGCTTTGGGCCCTGGGGTGCGAGGTTTGGCAGCCCTAGTGGGGTGTGTCTGGTGCAGGCAGCATGTCCTGGGGTGGGTTGTGGGGACGGGGGGGGGGACAGCGGTGTCCTTGTCTGGGGGTTCCTCCCTCCTACCAAGCTGAGCCATGCTGCGAGCCTCCTGTGACAGATGCTTGAGGAAGGGATGGCAGAGTGCAGGCTGAGTGTCAACAGCCAGAGCCCATGTGCTGCAGCTCCAGTGTGGGGACCACAGCACCCCCAGGTACACCCAAGGTGGTAGGAGTCCTGCTGCCCCTGGCCCTTCGCCCTAATTCCTGCATAATTCCTCAGGTCTCATCCTGCACGAGGCTGATCCCTTCTGCCCTGCAGCAAAGGCTCCAGATGCTTTGAAATCTGGACTGCAAATGCGGCCTGTCCCTCCTGCTGCCCTTTGAAAGCCCCCAGGGCTCTGTTCCCAGCTCTGTGAGCCATGTCACTGCCTGCAAATGCTGCTGAGTGAGGGAAGAAAGTACCCTTGGTGGGACCCCATAGCCAAGGCCATCAGTGCAGCCCCTGTGTTCTGGCACCGTATGCCAAGTGGTAGTAACTGCAAGGGAGAGGCATGCTGTTGCTGCTCTCCCCACCCTGCCGCAAACTGGTAGAGCTGTGGGGCAGAGTCTGTGCATCTTTTGTTTTCACCTTGCTGGTGGTACTGGGATGGGAGATGGCATCTACCCCTCCACCTGATGGATGCTGTGTGTGCCGTACCACCCTCTTGGGGCCGGAGGGAGCAGGGGGAGTTAGCAGCTGCCCCATGCTCACCTCGGGATCTGCTCATTAGGATGGTAAATTGGGGCCTAGGGCTCTCTGCAGGCACGTGGCACGGCTCCTCTGCACCCGTGTGAGCTCACCCTGCTGCCAGCTCTGGTTTGTTGGGGAAAGCTGCGATGGGTTAACCAGCCAGCCCAGTGCTGGGTGCCTGTCGGCCGCGCTCCGAGTTTATTCCAGAAATGGTATTGTCTGTTCCTCCTGTGCCAGCACGGAGCTGCTCTGAAAGCTGATATGTTGGGGGCAGCCCCAGGGGGGTGAGGGGGTGCTGGCAGCAGGACGGGCCCCCGGGGCAGTGCCTGGCTCCCGAGCACATGAGGTGCTGCGGTGCTGGGCCTGAATGCCCTGGGCAGGGCAGGAACACTGAGCTACGGCACCAGCATCCCCTGCCTGTCGCCTGCACCTCCAGCTCACTTTCCTGTCTCGACTTCATGCCACCTTCTTGCCTTTGCTGTGGGATTCCCTTGGCCACATCCGCGTTGCTTGCACACGAGGACGCACGCATGTGCACGGTGCTGGGGGCCTCCTTTGCATGCGGTTTGGGCGCATCCTTTTGCTCTCTCCCTCTGGAACTGCAAATCTTGCTGCTGGAGTGAGGAGCAGGGAGTGGTGGTGGGTACTGGAAGCAGTGCTGGGTGCCCCCTGGCCGGCCCCTGGGGAGGCAGGCTGGGGCCAGGCGACCGTTATCAGGCAGCCTGCAGGGCTGAGTTGTGGTTTCCTGCTGTTGCTGGAGGGGGAGGGCGTTGTGGAACTGGTGGGGTGGTGAGCCTGCTGCTGACCCCACCTGGAGCAGGGAGTGTGGCTGGTACCCCCCAGAACTGGGATGGGGCTCTGGGGTGGACAAAGGTACTGCTGATGGTTTTTTAGGGGGGAAACAGCATGCTCACTGTGATGTAGGAATATGATTGTGCACGTGGGCTATGCACACCTAACCACGCAGGCGTGGATGCCGCTGTGTGCCAGGACACCTGCCATGGGCACAGGTACCTGCAGGAGCACTGTGCCCCATCCCACCATGCCAGCAGGCACCAGGAGAGACAGCATCCCACAGGAGCCCTCACATCTGGCTCTCCGCTGCCATTTGTCCCCATCCTTCCTAAGCAGGTTGCTTCCAGGACAAACGCAAACGTTAGACCAGGGCGTAATCTCCCGTGCCACAGATGCCAGCCCCTGCTCTGCTCTAGCCCCACCCTGCTTGTGGGGTAGAGATAACACCCTACCCCATTGTAGGTCCTGGGGGTCTCTGGTGCAGGAGCCCCACGTGCAGTGGGTGAGCAGGGGCCCCTGCTTTCTGCAGCAGCCACCGGCCCTGGGCCCCTCCTCGGCGCCGCGGGGCTTGCGCTGGGAGCAGAGCCAGGTTTCTGCAGTGAAGTCCAGGTGGAGCCGTGCCGGGATGCCGGTTGCTTGGGGGACAGCGGGGTGTGAGCCCCATTCCCGGAGCCCAGTGCTCAACCCCCAGCTCAGGACCCCGTGGCACGCGTCTTCCTTTGGGGAGATGCCCGCCAGCATTGCGCACAGCCCAGGGGCTCCTGCAGAGTGCTGCCAGTGCCTGCCCCAGCTCCTGCCTCCCTGCCGGCGGGAGCAGCTCACAGCACGCCGCTCCGCCAGGCATGGGGCAAGCCCGGGCACACAGGCTGGCATGCACTGACTGGTCCGTGGCTCAGCACTGGGGCAGGAGCGTGGTAGCGGGAGCACCCAGGGAATGGTAGCATGGACACCATGGGGCTGAGCCACTGGCTGGAGCTCTCTGTTGGGTATTTGGGGTGAAACGGTGCTAAGGAAAGCTGTGCCTGCACAAAGGCACGGCAGTAGGAGGGGGATGTGTCCTCCCACTTCTGTGCCAAGTGCCCTGGAGAGCACAGTGTGCAGCAGCGCTGTGCATGCCGTTGGTTTGCACGCTGCAGGAGGCTTGGAGCAGCAGTAAGCTGCCCTGTGCCGAGCCTGGAATGGGGTTGGCTGGTGCCTGACCCAGAGCTGCAGGGAGTGGGAGCTGCCATCCCCATCCAGCAGTGGCTGTGTCCCTGTTTGGCCTAGCTGGCAGAGCAGAGGCAGCTGTTAACAGGAAGGACACACATGTTAGCAACAAAAACACAGCAGCGAGAGGAAGCAGAAGCGATGCATTATTGATAGAGCTATTTGATGCTGCTATATTCGGAGAGCTGCTTCGGAGAGCTCAGCAGCACTGCACGGGGGGTGAGGGGAAGGGGTGGGCTCTGCTGGTAGAGTTACCTGCTGGTAACACACCACGTGCAGCTATGGTGCTGTGAGATGCCCCACGTGTACTATCCTGGGGGGTTTCCAGCATCCTCCCCACTGATGACCCCTGTGGGTGGCTATGGGGGGTCCCAGCCCCTTTGCTTATCTTTGAAGAATGTGGATTTAGAAGGTGGCTGATTTCACCTTTTCAGCAGCTCATACGGATGGGGAGCAGCTCCTTTGAAAAGGATTTCCACTGCTTCTTGGCACTGCTGTGTGCCCCCTTCTCTCAGCTTATCCACTCCATCACCGTTCTGCACAAGATCCAACCCAGCCAGGCTGTGGGGACCAGCCCCAGGCCAGGAAACTGACTGTAAAACGAACCATTCTTGTAACATGAGAGAATCCACCTGGAGCGTCTGGAGTCATAAACCCTGCAGAGCTGGCAGGCTTTCCCCGGGCTGCTGCCAGAGGGGCCAGGGCTGGCTGCTGTGGGTGGCCACAAAGCCCACGAGGGTGCAAGCCCAGCACTGGGGCAAGGCTGAGCTCCTGGCCACGTCCTTCGCTGTGAGCAAGGTGTGCTGCAGGGATGGAGATGGCTTTCCATCACCTGGGTTGTTTTGCAGGATGTGATCACGTATCTAGCTCTTTCATTCCACTCCCTAAAGGATGCTCAGAGTCTGAGCCTGTAGCTCCCTGCCTTGCCCTGCTCACCAGCTCCTCCTGTGCATCTCACTATCTGGGCTTTCCTCGTGCGTCTCGGTGTCTGGAAATGGTTTTGTTTTGGAAGGGTTAATCCTGGGAGCCCCCAGGATCTGCCGCCTGCCCAGCATGACTCATTGCTGAGCTCCCAGCCTCCCCCAGGCTCTCCGGGGAAGCGATGATGGAGCCGAGCCTTCTCCAGAGAGAAAGAGGGGCCCACCTGCCCCAGGCACCCCCATGATCCAGCCGAGAGAATTCCCCCCTGGAGAGGCAGGGACGAAGAGCAGATTTCCACATGAAGGGGGTAAGATTTATGGTGGGGAGCACCCCTGCCTGTCCCCGCCATGCTCTTCCCATCAGCCGCTCGCTCCGCGGGTGGGAGCACATTGCAGGGAAGGGGCTCCCCCGCCATCACCGCCACACGCACTGCGCTCCCCAGCTGCATCCCAGCCCTTCTGCTCTCCATCCAGCATCTCTTTAATTATTAACTCGGCTATAACCATAAACAGCTGGGGCTGCTGCAGCCACGTGGACCGGGCCAGCGCTGTCGTCAGAGCCGAGCAGGGACACGTGAGCGGTCCCGATGGGCTGCT
Source organism: Chrysolophus pictus (assembly GCA_037305975.1). Taxonomy (NCBI): domain Eukaryota; kingdom Metazoa; phylum Chordata; class Aves; order Galliformes; family Phasianidae; genus Chrysolophus; species Chrysolophus pictus. Next base: position 13,078,980 of record CM074581.1, on the reverse strand, counting down.
CAGTCCCAGTACTGCTCGGGGGGTGTTGGCTGTGGGGCCGTGCACCCATGGGTGCCACTCTCTGATCCTTATGGACACAGCTGCAGTGGAGGCAGAGTGCCCTTCATGTAGGGTTTTGCACCGGTAGCTGTGCATGCATCGTGCATCCCTGAGGCCTGGGCCTACGTCACCCTGCAGCTTCAGGGTAGGGAAGGGCCATAGGAGGGTGTGCGTGCCCAAGGTGTGTATGCAGACGTGTCTGAGCTGTGCCAGCGGGTGTGCATGTGCGTGCTGGCCTGTGAGCACGTGTGCAAGTGTGCATGGGGCGAGCTGCATGGATGTGTGCATGTGTGTGCCTGTTGCAGGCCCAGTGCTGAGCTTCCCCCAGAGCTGGTTGCGTGGAGGCCTAAAACTGAGGGAAAAGGGAGAGTAGTTCAAGCAAGAGAAATCCTGAAAAACTTCAAAGAAAAAAAAAATCAAAGCAAACTAGAGAAAAGTATACTTTTATTGCAGCTTTCCCAGGGAAAGAAATACTTTCCAGCTGGTGTCAAGCTCAGCGCTGGGCTGTGCTCAGAGCCCCAGGAACTGTGCTGGGATTGGGACCGGCAGCTTCCCGGGCTGTGGGATGCCTGCCCTGCCCTGCCCTGCCCTGCTCTGCTCTGCTCAGCTATGCTGGTGGGGACTGGAGCAGCAAACAGCAAAACGCCTGTTTGATGCCGGCGTTTGCTCCTCCTGGCATGGAGGTGGCTGGGATGGCAGTCAAAGGCGTTGTTGTGTGATGGCCTTTGAGCAGAAAGTGACCCCACGCCTCGCTTTGCGTGGGCAGTGCTCTCAGGTGTAGGGATTGGGCATTTGTGAAGAGCCAGGGGTTGGACTCGGAGGTCCAGGTGTGCCTTCCGATGTGAGATGTTATGTGATTCTGTGCTATGTGGGTTATAAAGCATTTTGGTGTGCGTTGAATGGATGCTCCTCCTTGTGCAGGAGTATGGATGGCTGTATATAGGTGTATATGTAGAGATACGGGGATGTACAGCTGTGTGTGTGTGCAGGCGTGGATGTACAGACGAGTGTGTGTAGGAGTGTATGTATATGGATACAGGCACACAGATGATTGCATAGATAAGCATTTGTGCAGTGTGTATTGGTGCATACAGATGTGTCTATGCTGGTATAGGTGTGTGCAGCATTGTGTGGAAGCGTACACATAGGTGTGTATTTAGGTGTTAAGGTGTGGTATGGTTACAGGTGTGGGTGCACAGGGGGTGGCTGTAGGTAGGTGTAGGAGTACAGAGGGGCGTATGCAGGTGTGCATATAGGTACACGTGTAGGTGTACAGGGGCATATAGATAGGTGTAGCTATACAGCGGAGCGTAGCGAGGTGTATACGTAGGTACGGCTGTGGCTGTGCGGAGGTGTGTATAGGTAGGTGTAGATGCACAGAGATGTATGTACGCGTGCACAGAGGGCCGTATAGAGAGGTGTGTGTCGGTACGTAGGTAGGCACAGCTGCAGGGAGGGCCGTGCAGAGGCACTCGGGAGGTTCCGGCAGCCCGGCGCGGGGCTGCGCGGCACCGAACTTTTCCCCTCGGTGCCGGCGGACCCGTCCCGTCCAGCCCAGCCCCGCGGCCCTTTTGTGCGGGCGGCGCGGTGCCCCGGGCGGGCGGACAGACGGACGGACGGACGGCCGGCAGCGGGCGCGCCGCCGCCGCAGCCATTGTGGGTCGGCGCGGCGCAGACAAAGGAAGCGCCCCGCGCCCCGCCCCGCCCCGCCCCGCCGCCGCCCCCATGGCGGCCCGCCGCCCCGCCGCCCGCCCCAGCGCCGCCGCCAACGCCGCGCTCCGACCCCCGCCCCAGCGCCGCCGCCGCCCGCCGTGAGTCGCTCGGTTCGGCCCGGCCCGGCTCGGTTCGGCCCGGCCTGCCGCCACCGGGAAGTTTCCCGTCCCCCTTTCCCCCCCCTTCCCTCCCTCCCCCTTCTCTGTCTCTCTCTCTCTCTCTCGGTTCGGCCCCGGTGGCGGAAGGGAGGGCCGGGTCCCGCCCGCAAAGTTGTGAGCGGAGGCGCCGGCCCCGCTCGGCCCGGCCCGGCCCGGCCCCCTTCCCGCCGGCCCACCCGGCTCTGCCTTCCCCCTCCAGCTCCCTTTCCTATCGCCCCTATCTCCTGCTCTTCGCTCCCCCTTTCACCCCCAGCCCCCCGCCGTGCCCCGCAGCTCCCTTTGTTCTCCCCCCGGCTCCAGCCCTCGGCCGAGCCCCCCGACAGCTGCCCCGTGCCCTCCCGGTGCTCCCGCGCCCGCTGTCACCTCCCGCTGCAACTTCATCCCCTCCTGCGGCTCCGGGGGTCTGACAGAAGGGAGCGAAGCACGGGAGGGGCGCAAAGCATTGGGGCCGTCCATCTCCCTGCAAGAGCTCGGGGGCGCGGGGGGTACAGGCATGTGAGTGGCTGATAGACAAAGCCCTTGGGGCTGGAGGATGCTTTTGGGGAGTGGGCAGCAGCGCTCCCTGCCTGGCTGCTCATTGTGGGGCTGTGTTTGGGGGGTTCCTCTATGGCCCCAACCATCCCGTGGCAGGGTGCCCTGACTTCAACCATGCTCTGACCTCCAGCGGTCCTGGGGATGATGAGATAAGCACTCGTAGTACAGCACTGGGCTGCACACCCTGAGCTCCCAGCCCCACCACGGCAGCCCCACATTGACTTATCAGAGCCTGGATACAAACTGCAGAGCGGTGAGTCCGGCAAAGAAAAGCCCTAGATGCTGCCTCAGGGCTGGGCTGCACAGCCAGGATGTGGCACTGACAGTTGTTCCCGTTCCTGGGGTTTCGGAATGGGCTTCTGGCAGTACTGGCAGGACACCTGCTGCAGGTGCAGAATCCTCCGGTGCTGATTGCTGGGGTGACTTGCTGTGTTCCCCAGCGCTTTGCCCCACTGGTTTTGTAGCAGCTCCTCCAAAGCTGGCTGAGTGTCAGCTCCCACTGTTTGCTGTGAGTCGTGGTGAATTCAGGGAGGTCTTCGTTCCTTAAAGGCTCGGGCTTTGGAGTGTTCTCCTTGTGGTTGTCGCTAACAGAGGAAGGAGTTTGGTCTTTGCCCTGATGATGCTGTAGAAATCCCCAAATCCTAGCACCACTGACTGCAGCTCTCCCCTGGTGTTCTGTCCCAGCTTTTCCTCCAGACCCTTCTGCCCAGCACTGCCTGCTCCGTGCCAGGCACACACCCTGGCGGGGCTCTGAGCACCCTGGCATGAGCCCGAGGGCTGCACAAGGGTCCGGCCACAGCCACGGAGCAGCAGCAGCACTCCTTAGGAAAGCTGCTGTCCTCCAGTGACCCAGAGTACAGGGGCTGTGGGTGCTGATGGCACTACAAGCTCACACACGTGGGTTGTGGACACCGGTGGCAGCGAGGTGTGCTGTGGTTTGAGGCAGACTGGTATTGCAGCTGGGGATGCCAGGGTGAGAGGGCTTGCCTTGGGCTGCACAGCACAGGTAGAGGTGGTTCTACTGTGCTTCATTTCTGGTTTGGGAGCTCTGCAGCACCAGGCAGATGTGTGTGGCCAAACCCACTGCTCCTTGGCTTTGGACCTTTGTGCTGGAGCTCAGTCTGTGCTGGTCAGGGTATGTTGGCTCTTAGGAGACTTGGGCTCCTCTGTCCCCACTGTGCTTTGCACTGATGCTGTTGGCAGATCCAAGAGCAGGCAGCAGCTCTGGGAAGCATCACCTGGCCCTGAGTGCTGGGCACACCTGGGGGCTGCTGCGCATAACAAACTGCCCCACACTGCCCCTGGCCCCGAAGCTGTGTGCTGAGGACGGTGAGCAGCCCAGCATTAGGCCACACAGAGATCCTGAGCGCTGCAGTTATCCCAAGCCCTGACCCTGGTGTCAACACATGCGAAGCTGTGCAAGTGCAGCAACCAAAAGCTTTTTCTCTGAGGTCACGGCGTGGGCTGTTTCTGTTTGCTTTAACCTGAGACCTGGGCTGGCGGCACTGTGCAAACTGCTGTGATGCGGGTAAGCCCCTATGGACCAGGGGGGGTGAGGGCACGTGGTCCAACCCTGCTTTGCAGCCCATTCCCTGGAGACTACGCGTCCCAGCGTGCAGCACTCGTTGCTCCTCACCGTGGCCGGCAGCGAGCGGAGCAGAGCGGAGCGGTGCATCCCGGGATGCTGGATCTCCATGCGCCACGTGGGGCTGACAGCCATCCTTGGCTGCGGGGCTGCAGCAGCTTTTCCCTGCCCTCCCTTCCTGGGGCTGGCAGGCAGTGGGGAGGCTGGTGGGGCGTCACCTCTGTTCCCTGCCGTACCCGTCTCCTGCAGTGCCATTCTATCAGGCTGCAGCTCATATCACTTCTGTGTCCAGGTGCCATCCTTCTGAGTTGCAGCCCCGCAGATGCAAAGCAGTGCTGTGTGTGACAGTGGGCACCGGGCTGCTGGTGGTGCTGGGATGCATTTCCCTCCTCTGGGGCCAAGGAACGTGGTGACACCCATGCGGAGCTGTCACTGCGCATCACTTGGGGAGGCTGTCCAGGGCGTTGTGCCCAGGTCCAACACGGCTGCCTGCAGCTGGCTGCGCTCCATCCCCTCTGAATAAGAGAAAGGAGGATGAAGGCAGCCTCACTGGGGCACGCTGATGCTTGGCTCCCAGGACGTATCGATATGACGTCTGACTGAGGAGCCCCAGGTGGGAACTGTGGTTGTCCCTGCATCCTACCCCGAGCAGAGGGTGGGGAGGGTCCTACAACTCTGTGAGACCATCCTGTGATCACAGAGGGTATTTGTCCGTGCAGGGCTGAGGGCCACAGAGCCCTCGGGGGCATAAAAGCAAAGCATTGGAAGATGAGAGCTGCCGTTCAAGTTTGGTTTTCCTTTCTCCTGAGGATGTGGTGACCGATGCACTCTCTGTGGGGTGAATTGATGCATCTCAAACACCTTGGGGAAAGTCTCTTGTGCATCGAGCATGCTTTGACTCCGTGTTATTTAACAGCAGCAAGGAGAGGAAAGCGCTGCATTTCCAGCTCAGTTTCAGCTGAATTCTGATTTCCATAGGGCACAATTTGCCCAGGATGAAAGCAGGAATTCCCCAGCATTGGTACTGACCTTGGTGACAAAACTTGTATCTATGTGGGCAGCCCTGCCCTGCTCCCCCCACCGGAGTGGGAGGGGGTGAGGAGCAGTGTGCTCCTGCATGATGAGTTGCACTGACTCCTCCAGACGTGCCGTGTGCATGGGGTGATGGGTGTCCTGCTCATGGGGCGTCCCTTCCCGGTCCAAAGCTGGCTGTCTCAACTCCCAGCGCTGGGGGCGGTGCTTTCTTTAATCCTTGTGTTCTTCTTTCTTGTGCCCGCTCCCATCCCATGGCAGTGGATCTCTCCCCACACACCCACAGGCAGCAGTGCACCCCGCGCCCACTTTGCTGCAGCACCGCCGGGGTTCCCCCATAGCGGCGGGGCCAGCTGAGCCGGTAGAGCCAGTGCTGCCTGGCAGCCCGCCCGGCTGCGGGGAGCGGCTGCTCCCACCGCCTGTCTCGGCATCATCCGGCCCGGCGTGCCGTGTCCTGTCAGCTGTGGGTGTGCCGGGGTGCTGCGGGGAGCCCAGGGGGGTGGCAGCGTGGGAGCCCCCTGCCGCCCCTGGGTTACTTTAAGGGGCGAGAGGGGCAGCAGGGTGCGGTGGGACCGGTTTGTGGCATCGCCTTCCATCTCAAACCTGGTGACCGCTGGCCTGCCTGAGTGGCAGATGGTGGCTGCCTGGGGACCCGCCGGCCGGGTGATTATTCACCCGTCTCCATGGCGATAGAAAGGTCAGCGAAAAGATCCCGTGTGATTCTCGGGTCAGGTCGGTGGGATTAGGAGCTGCACGGAAGGGCTGGGGGGTGGGGGGGTAGGGCACAGCCGCTCCCTGGCATGCCAGCTGCACCGCCCCCAGGGCACTGAGATCTGACTGAGAACTGACAAACTCTGTGCACCAGTGGGTCTGACCGGCATTGGGGATGGGACTGTGCTGTTGGGGGCTTGGCTGCTCTGGTACAGGTCAGGGCACCCCAGCAGTGCTGTTCCCTCATCTCCCCTTTTTCCTCCTGGTAGCAGGGATGAGGTGCCTCTGTGCTGCTGCTGTTGGTGCCTCTGACTGACCTGTGTTCTCCCTCTCTCTGCAGGCTGTTCCTCTAAGTCATTCAAGCTGTACTCGCCAAAGGAGCCCCCGAACGGCAACGCCTTCCCCCCATTCCATCCGGGCACCATGCTGGATCGAGATGTGGGGTGAGCTGGGGGCTGGGGAGGGATCAGTGAGGCTTGGGGTTCTCTGGTCTCTTGGATCCCCAGAGCTGTAGTGAGACTGCAGCATATCTTGTGCTAACTCAATTAGCACAAGGCAAGAGATGGGATTGGAGCTGGTATTGATAGGTGAAGAAAGGGTTACATTTGGGATCAAGGGAGCCCCAGTTATCCAGGTCTGTGGGACCAATCCCATTGCCAGGCCAATCTCCCGGGATGATCCAGGACAGGGGACGGTCCCAGCCCCTGCCACATTCCCTGTTCCTGGCACCAGCCCTGGGGGGAGCAGGACATGGCTCCTGGGAGCTGCAGGGTGGGCCCCTGGGGCTGGGAAACAGCTCAGTTCTAGAGTGCAGGTAACCCTGTGAGGCTGTCAGACACCAGCATCCTAACTGCTTGCTGCTGGCAGAAGGGAAGGGGCTGTGGAGCGCAGGGATGAGGATCTTGGCCATTGCTGACCCAGCTATGTTGCTTTTCTCCCACAGACCTACTCCCATGTACCCACCTACATACCTGGAGCCTGGCATTGGGTAAGTGTGAGGGGATGGCAGGGAAGGAGCAGAGAGCCTGCCCCATTCTGGTTTGGGGTCAGTGCCTGGGGAGAATGAGTATGACACGTTGCTGGCCTGCGGAGGCCGTATGTCCTCATGCCTGCATCCCCATCCCCATGCCCCATGCTGCGGCTGCTCCCTGCTCTGACTACGTGTTCTCTGCTCCCTGGCAGGAGGCACACGCCGTATGGCAATCAGACTGACTACAGGATATTTGAGCTCAACAAGCGGCTGCAGAACTGGACAGAGGTGGGGAGCCAGGGGCTGAGCTGGGAAGCGAGTGGGGGGGGTGGCTAGTGATGGGGGGTGCAACCTCTTCTCTGGGTGCTTAGCTGAATGCAGTCCTCCAAGGGCTGAGCATAGGGCTGCCTGCCTCCTGTCCCCTAACCCAGCATCTCTGCTGTTCCCAGGAATGTGACAATCTGTGGTGGGATGCCTTCACCACGGAGTTCTTCGAGGACGATGCCATGCTAACAATCACTTTCTGCTTGGAGGATGGACCAAAGAGATACAGTAAGTGGCAGCAGAGTGGTGGGGCAAGGGCTGGCCCTGGGGTCCCCAGAGCTTGAGCTCAAGTACCCCTTTCCAGAGGCATTGCCTTACGATGGGGCTGCATGAGTAGGCATGAGCAAGGGATTGGAGCCCAGTTGCCTACAGCCATGGGGACCTTATTCACATGCACACCTGGATGAGCCAGTTTTACTGATGTTATTTTCCTCCTTTTCCCACTCCAGCAATTGGCCGGACTCTGATACCCCGTTACTTCCGCAGCATCTTTGAAGGAGGGGCCACAGAGCTCTACTACGTGCTCAAGCACCCCAAGGAGTCCTTCCACAACAACTTTGTCTCTCTGGACTGCGACCAGTGCACCATGGTCACTCAGCATGGCAAGCCCATGTTCACCCAGGTACCTCCAGCCCTCACGTGTCTCAGTCTGACAGACGCTCACAGTGGCAGCGGTGACATGAAGTGAGGGATGGGCACTGATTTCCATGGCTTTGTGCTGAGCTGATGGAGCTGTGCTGATGGAGCACCACACTGTAAAGACAGCCTGCCCTGCAGCATCCTTTGGGCATAGGTCCCCTGTCTGTGCAGGCTCCTGGGTTTGCTTTGTGCAGAGACCCGTGCCAGGCAGTCCCAAGCTAAGGGAAGGGTGTCCTGGTGTGCAGGAGCGATGGGTTCTCAGGGTTCTGGACTGGGCTAGCAGGGTGGCAGTGTGTGCCTGACCCTGTGCCCTGCCCAGGTGTGCGTGGAGGGGCGGCTCTACCTGGAGTTCATGTTTGATGACATGATGAGGATAAAGACATGGCATTTCAGCATCCGCCAGCATCGAGAGCTCATCCCCCGCAGCATCCTTGCCATGCATGTGAGTACAGCTCCTCCCAGTGCGAGGCAGGTCTGCTGAGTTCCTCTCCCTGCTGCACAAGCGGGGCTCCCCCACGCCCCATTACAGGATGGGGCACGGGGACAATCCCCAGCTGAGCGCTGTCCCTCTTGCCCCTAGGCACAGGACCCCCAGATGCTGGACCAGTTATCCAAGAACATCACCCGCTGTGGGCTCTCAAACTCCACACTCAACTACCTCCGAGTACGTGTGCCAGGAGCGGAGTGCGCTGCGCACGGGGGTCTGGAAGAGGGGCGGATAATGCACAACAGTGGGGCAGCAAGTGTGCTGGAGCCTGTGAACTCTGCACGAGGCTTGGGTCACCGCAACACGGCAGAGGGGCTCTTGGCTTTGGCAGTGTCTAACCTCATGTCTGTCTGCTCCCCCCAGCTCTGTGTAATCCTAGAACCAATGCAGGAGCTCATGTCACGGCACAAGACCTACAGCCTCAGTCCCCGGGACTGCCTCAAGACCTGCCTGTTCCAGAAGTGGCAGCGGATGGTCGCGCCGCCTGGTGAGTGCCGCTGCCTGCCGGGCTGTGTGATGTGGGTAGGAGGAGGTGATGCTGGCAGAGGGGTTGGGGAGCACTCAGCTGGGGCTGACCAACTGCCTCTTCCTTTCGGCCCAGCGGAGCCGGCACGGCAGCAGCCCAGCAAGCGCCGGAAAAGGAAGATGTCAGGGGGCAGCACGATGAGCTCCGGCGGTGGAAACACCAACAACAGCAACAGCAAGAAGAAGAGCCCCGCCAGCACCTTCGCTCTGTCCAGTCAGGTACCTGTAAGCATCCCGTTTCCATTCTCTCTTCCTTCCCCGGGATGGAGGGGTGGGTTCCCAGCCGCAGGAAGTGGTTAAGGGATATTCCCAGGGCTGCTTGCCTGGGCTCCGAGCCCCCCAGCCCTCTCCTGGTGATGTGGAGAGCAGGGGGCAGCCCCAGGTCTCCCCTCCCTCCACCTGTTCTGCCTCAGCCCTTGCAGAGTGTGAGTAGCAGCCCAGGGACAGAGGCGAGGAGGCAACCCTGAAACTGAGGAAGGGGCTGCGGTGCTGGGAGGAGGGGTTTGGCGGCCGGGGCTCCCCCCACCTCGATTATGTTTCGGGACCGTTTCCCCTTTCAGGATGTGATGGTGGTAGGCGAGCCCACGCTGATGGGGGGGGAGTTTGGGGACGAGGACGAGCGGCTCATCACTCGGCTGGAGAACACGCAGTTTGACGCCGCCAACGGCATCGACGACGAGGACAGCTTCAACAACTCGCCCGCGCTGGGGGCCAACAGCCCCTGGAACAGCAAACCGCCCTCCAGCCAGGAGAGCAAGTCAGAGAACCCCACGTCGCAGGCGTCGCAGTAACGGCCCCGCGCCCCCCCCGCGGACTCAGTCCCAACCGATCTACCTGTACATTTGCAACGGAGAGCGACTGGGAAGCGGCGAGGTACTGGGGCGGATCGGCACCGCGCCACGGCGAGACCCACGGCTGGGGGCACGCGCCTGCCGCCGCCTCCCCGCTCCCCCCGCGCCTGCTGCCCCCAGACCCAGGGCAGGGGCGGATGTCGGGGCCGTAGCTTCGTTATTCCCCCTTCTCCCTCTTCCTCCTCCCTGCTTCTTCATCCCTGGAGAGCCTCTCATGTCCCCTCCTGACGTGCCCGGCCCCTGCCTGCTGAACGGGGTGCGGTGGGGCTGCAGACCCCTGCGGTGAGGTCCAGCCTTCCTCCTCCTCTTCCCTCTTGGGTCTGACGGCGGTGTTTGCTGTGTGCGCATCTCCACGTGCGCATGCCTCCAGCCCAGCTTGGGGCTGGTGGGGCTGGCCAAGGACAAAGCCCCCGCTGCTGTGGTGTCGGGGGTCGGTCAGCGGGCATTCCCCACTCCCCTGCCCCCCCCCACTTGGCCTCCATCCCCTCGCTCCCCCTCCCCCCAGCAGGGCCCTGCTGGGGACTGTGTACATAGAAAGCGCCCAGCAGGGAGGGAGCTTTGGGGTGTGGGGGGTCCAAGGCCAGCAGCCCCCACGTCTCCACCCGGAGTCCCTTGGTGACCTCCGGCTCCCGGTACCTCCTACTTTTGTCTGTTTTTTGTTTTTTTTTTTTTTTTTAATAATATTATTAAAATTGTAAGTTTAAAAAAAAAAATATGGGACAAACCCCCTCTTGCCCCCCCCCTCCCTTCCCTGGCCAGTGCCCCCCTCCCTGCCCTGAGCGCTCTCACCCTGTCCTGACTTTTGTACAGGCTTCTTCTCTTGGGAGTCTCGTTTTATATCCAGTTCAGAGAGCTTCAAACCAAGGAGAGACTTTGCAGACTTCCTTTCTAATCCCTCCAGGGGGTGGGGAGCAGCCCCCCGCCTCCCTCCTCCATGTAAATCTTGTGTGCTGTTGTCCCTGCTCCTTCCCTCCCCTCCCTCCCCCCCGGTTCGTGTACCTCGTGCTTGTACATTTCCGCGCTGTAGACAGTGTGTACGATACTGTTCTTTCAATGTGTTATCACTAGAGCAGGTGCCTCCATTGATGTTAGGGGAAACAATGAGAATAATAATAATTTTTTTGGGATTTTTTTTCTTTTTTGGTTTAAAAAAAAAAAAAAAAAGGAAAAAAAATAATTTCCTTCCAAGGCTTCTTCCAAGGTGAAGATTGAAGGCGAGGGGGAGGGCGTGTGTGTGTTCACTGCCGCCCCTGCATCCTCAGTAGGGCACTGTGGGGCGAGCTGGGGGTCTGGCTGCATGTATGCCTCCCTGGTATGTCCCCAGGTTGGGAGTGCAGCGGGTGCTGCCCCGCTGGGTGGATGGGGCTGTACTGGGTGCACGTCTGCAAGAGTGTGTGTGTGTGTGTGTGTGTGTGTGAGTGCTGAGAGTGAGTGTGCAAGGGAATGGCTTGGGGAAGGCTGCACTCTGCTCTCTCTGCCAGCACCCTCCCAGCACCATGCTGGGGGGAGCAACAGCCTGTGAGCCCCCGTCAGGGGCTGCCCCGTGAGCATAGAGGTTCTGGGTGCAGCCCACGTCTCACTCAGATTGGGGGTGGCTGTCATGGGGGGGACCCCGTGTCCCCCCAGTCCTTCTCTGGGACTGGGAGACGGTGCCTGAGACCCTTGGCTCAGCCCTGGCCTGATCCCAAGTCCCAGCACACAGTGGGGTGGGGTCCCATGCTGACACCCACTTCCTGGGGGCTGAGGTCTCAGTCCTGCAGACCTCTGCCCCCAAGCATGGGATTCTGGGGGAGGCTCCCAAGGCAGCAAGGGGGTTTCTGCTTTGCAGTTAGGTACGATGGGTGCTGGGGTTCCCACAGAGTGGTGATGTGCCCCCTCGCTGCCCACCCCCTCCCCAGGCACGCTGAAATGCCTTTTTCTTTTTTTTTTTTTTCTTTTGCCCCCCTTCCTCCCCCCTCCTCCATAGTTTGTGCCATTTATGAGTCATGTATGGTACCAATAAAATGACTTTTCGGTTTGAGGCTGTCCTGAGCTCTTATTTCTGAGCCCAGGGCCTGGGGGTGCCAGTGCTGGTGCCAAGGTGCATCCCCAGACCCTCGAGGTTTCAGCTCCTGGGCAGCTGCACTGGAGGGGTGCTTCAGCCATTCTCCCCCCAGCCAGGAGCACCAGGAAACAGCTTAGGAATGTTCCTACACAGGGAGTCCGCAGCAGGAAGAGGCTGAGCTCCGTGTGCCTCCACCCTGGGATAAAGGGTAAAGCAACCGGAAAAAAAATCTGTCTCAAAACCTCGGGGGAGTCCCATGTCAGCCCCTACGCTGCACGAGCCAAGTTTGTGCAGTTTTTCCCTGTTTTTTCTTCCTTGGGGTATTGCATTCTTTCCTGTTCCAGGACCCTTTGCTGTGCTAGAGGGAACTGCGGGCACCCAGCACTGGGGGGGCGAGCAGGAGGGGAGCCACCAAGCTGCCTCTCACCCAGGGCACCGAGAGCTGCAGTGGGGCAGGGGGAAAAGGGCATAGGGATACAGCTCCGGTACGGCTCCCCGGCACCTGTCCCGGAGCAAGGCACCAACAGCGACAGCTCATGCGGGATGTGGGGCTGGGAAGGTGATGGGGGCTCTGGGAGAGGCAGATGTGGGGCGTTGGGGTGGGATGGGCAGCGGGGGGGGAGCTCCGGGAGTCCCGTGGGATCGCGCTTGGGACGCGCAGCTGCTGCTGGTGGCCCTGACCCAGACACGGGATGGCCGGGAGCCAGGCGGTGGCCGGGACAGGGTGGGGCGATGCATTTACCAGGGCAGAGCTTTTCAGTCACTGGGCTGAAACTGAAAGGAGCCGCAGAGCCCGCAGAGCCGGGCGTTAGCTGTGCGGCGGAGCACCGCAGGACGCGGTAAGTGCTTCGTCCCCACCTGTCCCCCTGAGATCCTTCGCTTCCCCCTGGGCACACCCCGCTGCCCCCACCTCTCCCATATCCCAACCCCAGGCTGTGGGATATGGGATTTTTCCCCCACGTTTCCCGCTCGAGGATGGGTGGCAGGGCGTGACGAGTAGCTGTGCCACCTCCTTGTCCCCTCTCTGCTCAGGTGCCACCATGGAGCTGGGGAACATCTCGCAGCCCGTGTACGGCCCCGGCCTCGAGGAGCCGAGCAGCAGCACGCCGGGGCTGGTCCGCATGGTGCACGGCTTCCTGCGCCTGGTGCAGCCCCACGGTCTCCCCTTGGGTGCGTGCTGGGGGTCCCAGGGCCGCCCGAGTCATCTGCGGTGGGGTCAGGAGGGTCTCACATCGTGTCACGTGGCACAGAGGCAGCCCATAATAAGTCCGCAGGAGAAGGTAGGGCAGGACCTGGAAGTGAAGCAAGCAGCGTGGAAGGGAACTTTGCCCCCGTCCACGCAGAATGCTTTATCCCCATCCCAGGTGTCACGTGCACACTGCCAGGGTGATGTCAGAGCATCCCCCCGGAGCCTCCAAAACAGAGAGTTTGGGTGTGATGATGCTTTCCCTGGGTGCCAAACCTGGGGAGAGACGGCCCGAAGGGAAAAGGTGCCGGGCATGTGCTGCCCAGATCTGCGGCACTTGGGTGGTGCTGGGAGTCCCAAAGCCAGATTAGGGTTGAGTTAGGGCCGAGGTTGAAGTTAGGGCTGGGGTTAGGGAGGTTGCCCGCTCACGACCATTTCTGCTCCCCGTCCCCCAGAGCTGATAGCGGATCTGGCACAGACGCAGGGCGAGGTGGTGAACGACGAGCAGAAGGAGGAGGTGAGCGTGCAGCCGGGGTGCAGAGCCCCATCCCACCCCGCGAGGTCCGCGCAGACCGGGGGTGCCAGCCTCGTGCCGTCTTTCTCCCTCTCACAGCTGCTGCGTTACGAGCTGGGCTTCCTGGTGTGCATCGCCATCGGGCTGCTCTTCGCCGTCGCGGTGCCGCTGGCGGGATGCTGCTTCTGCTGCTGCCGCTGCTGCGGGCGCTGCGGGGGACGCATGTCCCAGAAGCAGGGCGGGCGGATGCGCAGCCGACGCCGGGTGCTGTACAGCGCCGTGCTGCTGGTGTCGGCGCTCCTGCTGTGAGTGCCGCGGCGGCCGGGAAGGCCTCGCCAGGAAGCTGCCGTTCTTTGCGGGAGCGGCTCCAGCGCGGAGGGACAAAGGAGAGGAAGCGGTGGCGGTGGGGAGCGGGCCCCTGGGGCAGAGCCCTTCCCGGCAGCCTCGCAGCGGGGCTCCGCGTGCCTCAGTCTCCCCGCAGCGGGAAGGGCGGGGCGCGGGGCTGCACGTTCAGCCGGGTCCCTCATTGAGGTGCTCAGCAGTGCGTTCTGCACCTGCGTTTGGAGGGTCCGGGAGAGGACGTCGGTTCGGTGCTCCTCCCGCTGACCCCACCGCCTTTTTCCTATAGGGCCGGCGATGTGTGCGCCTTCATCAGCAACATCCGCTTCTCGCAATCCGTGAGCAGCACCTTCCCCAACATCAACAGCACCGTGCACGACCTCCGCTCCTATCTGCTCTCCATCCCCCAGGCACGCCTGCATCCCGAGCGGGGCACGAGGGGAGGGCAGCCCTGGGGCTGAGGGTGGGAGGGGTCCCCAAGGAGTCCCCACCCCACACTGTACAAGAAGGACAGAGCTGTTGGAGAGGGTCCAGAAGAGAGCCACAGAGATGATCAGGGGACTGGAGCACCTCCCCTACGAAGACAGGCTGAGGGAGCTGGGCTCGTTCAGCCTGGAGAAAAGAAGGCTATGGGGTGACCTCATTGCAGCCTTCAGTACCTAATGGGAGCCTACAAACAGGAGGGGAATCAACTCTTTGAAGGATAGATAACAGTAGGACAAGGGGAAATGGTTTTAAGTTGAGGGAGGGAAGATTTAGGCTGGATGTCAGGGGGAAGTTCTTTACTGTGAGAGTGGTGAGGTGCTGGAACAGGCTGCCCAGAGAGGTTGTGGATGCCCCGTCCCTGGAGGTGTTCAAGGCCAGGTTGGATGGGGCCCTGGGCAGCCTGGTCTAGCATTAAATGAGGAGGTGGGAGGCCCTGCATGTGGCAGGGGGTTGGAGATTCATGATCCTTGAGGTCCCTTCCAACCCTGGCCATTCTGTGATTCTGTGATCTCTGCCCCTGCAGCAAATCAGCTTCGTCATTGACAGCAGCAACGTCCCGTTGGGCAACACCAATGACAGCCTGCAGAGTGAGTGCGCATGGTGACGGGGGCACCTTCCTGCTGCTGTGGGGGGGATTTGAGGATGGAGGTGGCTGGGGATGCCGGGATAGCATGGCTCAGTTGCCCAGACTCCAGCATGTTGCTGTGGGTTGAGGTTTGGGGTGAGGGCAATGCTTCCAGCAGCTCCCCTGCAAACTCAGTGCAGTCTAAGAGGGGTCCTGCATTGACCCCCCCCCCTCCACCTCCGCAGACATTGGGCCCCTCCTCGGTGGCAGGATCGCCTCCAGCATCAGGAGCAGCACAGACGAGGCGCTGGGATCCCTGCAGAGCCTTTTGGGAGGTGATGTCCCAGCGACTCTGAGGATGCGTGGGGGACACCAGGGGGATATGAAGGCTGAGGGCTGGGCTGGGGCATATGTGGTGTTTTGGGAAAGGCTTCTGGGGAAGGATGTGTCTGCCCATCCCCAGTCTGGGTAGAACGCTAGCACTTTGGGGTAGATTCCTGGATGTCCTTTGCTGCCTCCCCAGCAATGGAAATACTGGCGTCCGCTTTTGGCACCATCAACAGCACCCGCTGGCACCTGGAGGAACTGCAGGGCACCTACGATGGGCAGCTGGGCACGCTGCGGGCACGCATTGAGAGCACCTTGCAGCGCTGTGGGCAACCCTGCAGCACCACCTCACCCAGTGGTGTGGCCTTCGTGGCCAACTATAGCACGGTGAGTTCTGGGGGGCCGTGGGTGTCCCCCACCTCCCTGCCCAGCCTGCAGCTCCCTCACCCCAAGCTGTGCCTGCAGGTGCCCAGTGTGGAGCAGCAGCTGGAGGCGCTGCGGGATGTGCTGGACAGTGGCATAGAGGGGGATTTGGAGGTGAGGGGGTGTGTTGGGGGAGTGTGAAGGGCTGCATGGAGGGAAGAGCGGGGTGGGTGCCTGAGGCTGGTGGAGTGTATAAGTCCTATGCTGTCTATGGATGGCTGGGAGGGGGTCGGGAGCTGGATGTTGTCCCTGTGCAGGTGATCAGCGTTCTGGAGCAGGCCCCCAGAAAGGTGCAAGAGCAGTCCCAGGATGTGGTGACACGTAAGTAGGGCCACTGTGCTGATGCTTGGCCATGGGGACCAAGCATCCCATCCTCTCCTTGGGTACCCGCTGACCTGGAAGAGCAGGGTGTGGGTGGCAGCTCCATCAGCGACCCGTCCCTGTCCACATGTCCTGCAGGGACCCAGGAGCAGCTGAGCTACATCAGGCAGGAGATTCGCAGCATGCAGGACCAACTGCCACTGCAGAACATGGAAGAGAGAGCTGGGAACCTGGTGAACCAAACCAGTGCCGTGCTGGGGGACAACCAGAAGACTGTCACTGACCTGGATAGCGTCAGGTAGGGGGGCTGCTCCATCTACCTTGAGCAGTCCCCCTTCTTGGGCTCTCAGCCCAAACTGTCCCCATCTTCTTGCCCCAGGTGGAGTGTGTGTGCCCTGCTGTGCTGTATGGTGTTGCTGGTAGTCTTGTGCAACACCTGTGGGCTGCTGCTGGGGCCGCTGGGGCACAAGGAGAGCACGTTGCCCACCCAGCGCAGCTGCCTCTCCAACACCGGAGGGAACTTCTTCATGGCGTGAGTGAGGCCCCCAGGCAGGGATGTGCATGGGGGTGTGCAGGCTGCACACTCCCAGTGCTGATGGAGCTCTGTCCTGCAGAGGGGTGGGCTTCAGCTTCATCTTTTCTTGGCTGCTGATGCTGCTGGTGCTGCTCACCTTCTTCCTGGGGGGGAACATCTACATGCTGGTCTGTGAGTCCTGGCGCAGCCAGCAGCTCTTCCAGGTGGGCTCCCCCCTCCTCTGCCTTCACCCAGGGTTGGGACAGCTTTGGGGGCTCTCCTTGGTCTCCCATCTCCCACCCTGCACCATGACTGGTTGCTCCATTATTTCCCTGGAACCCAGCTCGTGGATACCCCCGGCCTCATCCCCGGCTTCAACCTTTCAGAGGTGCTGGGTGACGACAGTGGCACCATCACCTTCTCACAGATCTACAGGTGGGCACAGCTATGGCTGGGAGCTTGTCCTGGGGTTGTGTGCAGGGAAGGAGCGAGGTGTTCCCTGGGTAAGGACGTGCCCTGGGGGAGCACCTGGCTTGATCCCAGCCCTGTGCCCAATCCCCCAGACAGTGCCAGCAAGATGCTGCCCTATGGCAGACGCTGCGCCTGGACCAGAGGGTGTCCCTGGATGAGCTCCTGAACATCAGCCAGGTGAGCACCAAGGGCAGACACAACACAGGTGGGGACATGGGGCTGGCACTGTCACGCCTCTCCTCACGGCTCCCCTCACCCTGCAGTACACAGGGGAGATCTCAGCGGCTTTCCAGAAGCTGAACATCACCCTGACCCCCATCTCTGTGCTGAACGAGAGCCAGCGGGAGCTGCTCCTGAATGCCTGCCGTGATGCACAGCCCCCCAACTTCACCCACACCCTGCAGCAGGTGTGGGGCTGCGGTCAGGATGGGGGGTCTGGGTGCTGTCCCCTCTGCTATGGGGTCCCTGCTCCATTATGCCCCATGGGGATGGGGTGCAGCCCTACTGTTGTCCTCAATCCCACCCCACCTCAGCACTGTCCCTTTCCCAGCTGGATCAGGGCGTCACGATGGGCAGCCTGCAGGAGCTGGCCACAGAGCTGGAGCAGCTGGTGGACAACGCGGTGAGACTCTGTCCCCAGGGCTGAGGGGTGTCCCCTGGCTGAGGAACCCCTTATGCCCCAGAGCAGGCAAGGGCTGGCAGTGGGGTCCCTCTGTTATCTGGTGGGCACTGCTGAGAGCCTCTCCTGCAGGGTGCAGATGTGCAGGGGGACCTGAAGGCAGATGCTGCTGAGCTGCGGGAGCTGGACAGGGAGCTGAACGGCAACTTCTCAGGGCCGCTGGTGAGCGATACTGGGAAGGGGAAGGGGCCCTGCTGGGGGGTCAGAGTAAGCCATGGGGTACATGTCTCTGTTTCTCTCTCCACCACCCCCAGAAAACCCTGAAGGAGAACATCCAGCTGGTGCAGAGCCGGGCTGCCCAGCTCGAGGTGAGCCACACATGGGGCAACCCTGCTTTCTACACTCCCAGTTATGGGGCTAACCCACAGCTTGGGGCACATCGGGGCTGTTAATGGGGCATGGAGATGCCCTACTGCTATGGCAGCTCAGAGATGCTGCATCTCAGGGACCGCTGCTGCATGGGGTTGGGGAGATGCAGAGACCCTGCTCCCCCCATTGTGCTGCTGACAGCTCCTTTTGTCTCAGGCACAGACAAACTCCACGTTGGACAAAGCCAGCACCACAGAGGAGTTCCTGGGGAGGGAGATGGGGAACATTATCAAGAATGTGAGCTCACTTTGCCCTGCTGTGGGACACGTGGGGGGATGTGACTTGGTTGATCCCACTGAGATCCCACCTGACAGGGATACCACATAGTGCCCAGGGGTTCCTGTGCCCCCATGTGCCCCCACTTCTGGCAAGGGGTCTGGGGGCATCTTGCAGACCCTTTGCTGCCAGATCGAGGTGGCATTTTGGCTTTGATCCTGGCACGGAGGGGATGTGGAGCACGGTGTGGGCTGGGGGAGTACAGCATCCCCTCTCTCTGCCTGCCCCCCCCACAGGAGACGTGGGCCTTTCTAGAGGAGCTGCTGGATTTCTTTGAGACCTACATCACCTGGGCCAAGAGCAGTGTGAGTGAGCCTGACCCAGCCACGCACAGGGATGGGGGGCAGGGTTGGGGAGACCCCAGCATGACCTGCCCCAGTTGTATCCGCAGCTGAGGATGGATGTGGCACGCTGCAAGCCCATAGCCCAGAGCCTGGATAACGTGGAGGCCATCGCCTGTGACCACATCTTGGACTCTATGGTGAGAGGGGTGACACAAACGTAGGGTGGAAGATGATGCTGATGGAGTGGCTGATGACTATTCCTTGCTCCCAGAACACCTTCTGGTTCAGCCTGGGCTGGTGCACTGTGTTCCTGCTACCCAGCATCATCCTGGCCGTGCGACTCGCCAAGTTCTACCGCCGCATGGACATCGATGACGACTACAGGTGAGGATCTGCCCTGCCGTGGTGCTGGTCTGGGGTCTGCTCTGCAAACCACCCCTTGATGGAACTGCAGTGGGGCCAAAGGAGCTGCGTGCTGCTGGAGCAGCGATGCTCAGGAATGGCAAAACTCCACGGGCTGCAGGAGCCCCTACACTGTGCCCAGATGAGGTGGCTGGAATGGAGGGACTGTCACACCCTGCAGCATCCACACCTTCCTTGTGTGCCCTGGAAGGGCCCCATCCTGCAGCGTGACGCTGGGCTGGGCCCTCAAGAGGCCCCTCAGTCTCACTGATGTGATCCCCTCTTTTTCCTTCTCCCTAGGAAAGAAGCTGTGGAGATGTAAGTAGCATTGCTGGGTCCCTACTTGGGGTAAATCCTGTGGCATGGGGCATAAGGAGAGGAACCTGGAAAGTACAAGCTGAGGGGGGTGCAGGCAGCAGGATGGGACCTGTGCAGTAATGCTGTTTTGGGGTCCCTTTACCACATTCCCCCCTCCTCCTTTGGGGTGCTGGGCATGAGAGGAATGGCATTCTGCCTTCCCGTTTCATTCTTGGCTGTCCCCTGCTGCCCTCTGTGGCTGGGCGTGACGCAGGCATCCTTGATTTTGCAGAGGACCTGCATTCAACCTGTACAAAATCCCCCGGCCAGCTACAAGGCATTAGCCTCCATCAACACAGCACAGGCACTAAGGACACTGAACACGACAGCTCTGTCTGCTGCATCTTCTCCCTTAGCACTGGGAACAGCCTGGGAGCCCCCTCTCCACTTCCCAATAAGTGGTGATGTGCTGCAGCTGGGAGACAGCCTGCAGGAGAAGGATGTGTGCCCCTTGCACTGCCCCAGGTGGGGCTTTGCTACCCCTCATCACCTGGGGGAGGTGGTAGGGAAGAGGAGGAGTAGCAGAGCATCTCCCCCACGGCTCATTGCAGCTCATGCTGTGGTGTGGGACTGGGCCAGGACTCCCCCCCTGCCTTGTGTGCGCAGGCAGATGCTGCTGGCTGAGGGGAACCTTCTTACCCAAGCCTATCACTCCATAACCAATGTGAGTATTTATTTGTGCAGGGAGCCTGACTCTCCAGTGCTGTGATTTTGGGTGTAAAACAATAAATGAGGTGATTTCATGTTGCAGGTATGGGGTAGTTCTATACACTTTTCTCCTCGACCCTTCCATTGTGGTCAGGTGTGCAAAGAGGGGATCTGGGGCACTTGTTTTCTTGCTGCTAGTGCAAGCTGGGGCTGTGCTTAGAGGGCTCTTGATTGCAAGTGAGCCCCTGCCTGCCAGCTGCAGGAGCTCAGCCTGGATCCTGAGCCAGTCACGGGACCAAACAGGGGCTGCCTCCCGAGGACCACTGTCAGCAGGGCTAGGTGCTGTCCTAGCATGGTTCAGGACCTTCCCTGAGTGCTGCAGATCAGGAGCTGCTTGGTGCAAGAGGCTGCAGGTCAGTGCCCTGATCCTTGGCGATTCTGGTGCTCCCCAGGGTGAAGGTTTCCTCCTGGAGGGGGACTGGGTGGAGGCCCCCATGTGCTGGTGCCCACCCCTGCCTATCCCCTGGAGCTCCTCAGGAGCTGCATGTTGTTATGGGCTGAGTGTGTGCTGGCTGCTGTGCTGCTCCTTGGCTGAAGCTCTGGGACCGTTCCAAAGGCTGGGCTGGGAGGCATACATGCACAGCGTGACTCATTTCCTTCAATGCAAAGTCCAAGCCTTATCGGAGGGAGCGATGAACTGGAGCAGGCCAGCTTACACTCTGCTACCTTCATCTGCTTTACCCTTTTGCTTCTGATCTTAGAGAGGCTCCTTTTTCCTTCAGGAGCTACTACCTGAACCTGTGCCAGCCTTACCTCCTGTTGTCTCTCCCAGCACATGTCCTGACCATAAGTGGAGCCCCGTACCTACCTGTTGCCCTGCGCAACCTTTGCCAACACACGGCAGCATCCCATTCCCTGGGGCTGCAGCTCTGTGAGCAGCCGTGGTCTGTTCCCACCCTCTTCCTCCTCCCTTCTGCCCAGCCCTGGAGCCCAGGGCAGCATCAGATGGTGTGGCAGCTGCTCGGGGAAGAGGCTAGGGCTGCTCACAGCGGTGCCACCGGGGCCTTGTACGCTATGTTTTCACCAGGCTCATGTGAATGGCAGCTGGGAGAAGGCAGCACCCCATGGCTGCAGCACAAGGCCCAGCCCGAGGCAGGGCTGCCTGGTAACCAGCCCCCCGCCTCCAGGGAACCGTTGCAGAGGTTCCTCTTCCCCATTGCCAGGGTTGTGTTCTTTTTTTTTTTTTCCACCACAGGGACTTTCCGCAGCTCAGCCCCCATCTGGGGGAGGAACTGGCACATCACTGTGTTTGGACACAGCAGGGTCCCTCCAAGGGCGGCTCTGCCACTGCAGGAGGAAGCCACCCTGCTGCTGATTTTCCAGCTGGGAACAAAGTGACAAGCCACAGCTTTAGAGAAAATCCCTCCTTTTCCTAACCCCAGCATAGTGGCCAGCCACAGCTCCCCTGACACCCATCCAGGGGCCTTAAAGGGTGCTCATGGCACCAAAAGCCATAGGCTGTGCAGCACAGATGGCCCTCCTTGTTCCCAGCAACGCGTGGCCTTCAGGCTGCGGTCCCACTGGGAGCCAAGCTTGGCTCCCACTCAGCAGGAGCAAACGCAAACTGCCCTCCTCCTCACAGCAATCACCACTGCCCCAGCACTGCTTTAGGAATCTTTATTTTTAAAATGAGACTGCCTTCTCCACTTGACCCGACTCTCAAGAGGAATAACGCAGTGGACTTTCCCCACCCACTCCCAGCCTGGCACAGCACCAGGTGGCTCCACGGCCGGGGGTCCCTTTGCACCACAGCCCGGGGCTCTCTGAGCACTGAGGACAGGCTGGAACCTGCATCTTCCTGCACGACTGCTCTCACGTTACACTGACTTTGCAAACAGAGGCACAATGTGAGCCAGACAACCCTGACAAAGCCCCTTTGTGTGCAAAGGGCAAAGGTAGGAGAGATGGGGATGGAGGGCCCTGGCGTCCTGCGGCATAATCTAAGCTTCCACAAAGGAAAGGGAGAGGCAGGGACAGCCTCAAGCTTGCCCGGGCTGCTGCCAGCTTCTCAGCTCGAAAGAGAATTTGGGTACCGGCTGGGATGGAGAGATAAGGGAATTAGGCTGCTCTCCTCAACTAAGTAGCTGCAATTGGTCACAGCTGCAGGGCTGCTCCCAGAGGAATTGCAGTGAGATGGAGTGCTGCAGCTGCCAGTGCATGCTGGGACTCCCAGTGTCACAGAGCTGCACCGTTCTGGCATTTTGCCGAGCTCAGGGCAGTGACACAATGACCCCACTGCAAGAAACAGGCAGAGCCTGGAAGCATCACCCCACTTGCCGAGCACAGAATGGGGAAAAGGCTGTGTGTGCTCCAGACCACTGCTCCCAGAGGACTGGAAAACTAGAAGTGAAATTGCAAAGAGTCAAGCAAACCAAAATCAAAGTGTTTTGGGCAGGGAGCAGCTCTGCAGTCCTGTGATGCAGTGCTTTCATTTACAAATGCACCTGACATTTGCTCCTCTACAGGGGCACAAACAATTGCACTTGCAAGAAACAACCAGAAAACCAGCCCTGGCTTCAGGTGGGACACCCAACTCCAGCCCCCACGGACTCGATGCTTCAAAATGGGGCAGGCTTCCCTGCTGCCAGGCAGGGCATGGCTTCCTGGAGCGGATGTGGCTTTCCCCTTCCCTCACACCCAAGGACTGGAATCCCATTGTGCTTTCCCCTTTACACAGTGTCACCCCGCACCAGTGCTGAGGCAGAAGTCCTTGCCCCATCTGGCTGAGGAGCATCGCTGCCCGCTGCTTTTGGAGGGTTCTTGTGTTCTCGGGGTGGGGTGGGAGGGGGGAAGGTGGGGCTCTGCAAGGCATCCGAGTACATCTCGTCCTGGACGCAGGGACGCTGCATGATCCGCTGCAGCAGCGGCTTGAGCAGGCCCACAGTCAGCTGGTTCCCCTCGCTTGAGAAGGGCACCGGGTCCTGCTGGGAGCAAGGGAGGTGCTGCAGGACCACGGTGAGGATGTTTGAGGTGCTGAGCTCAGCAGGGCATAGCGGCCACAGCGTGTCCAGGTAAGGGTCCAGCTCCCGGTGCTGGGCGAACTCTGCTAGCAGCGTGGTGAATATCTCCTTATTAAGCAAAGGGCTGAGCTTGGAGAACTTCTCAGCCACCTCCACCACCCGCTGCCACTGCTTCAGGCGGATGAGAAGGTGCAGAGCTTGCAGCACGGCCTTGGGCCTCTTGCTGCAGAGCAGCAGTTCGAGCTCCAACTCATCATCCACCTCACTGTGCTTGCTCTTCCTGGCCAGCACTCCCAGGGCTCTCTTGTACAGTGGCACACGGCCTTCAGGGCCCTCCTTGCTGCTGTATGGCCAGGAGATGCTCACGTACTGCTGGGTCAGCTCCACAAAGTTGGGCAGCCACTTGGGTTTGAACCTCAGGAAGGAGGCACAGATGAGTTCAAAGATCGGGACCACCCCATTCTGCCCCACCTCCTCCTGCTGTGGTCCTCCCAGGACCTTCTTCCAAACCTCTGGGGTGGCCCGGGCCACCAAAAGGCCATCCCCGTTCTGCTGTAGCTGCAGGCAGCTCCTGGTGGCCTTCCAGGCAGCCCTGGGGAAGGAGGTAAAGACTGAGTTCAGGTAGGCCAGGTTGTCCTTGTCCATGTCAGAGTGCAGAACGCGGCTGACCTCCTGCTCCACCAGTTCCTCGCAGTAACTTTCCACCTCGCTCTCTGAGGCACTCACCACACAGGTTTTGAGGAGCTCCAGGCTGAGGTAGCTCTGCAGCTCCAGGCTGATCGTGCTCAGCAGCTTGACATAAGTGTCTTGGAGGCCTCGGGCTGGCTTCTGCTTTTGGTGAAGGCTGTGCTGCAGGATGGCAGTGAGGGCCACGGGTGCCTGAAAGACTCCACCTTTCTTCAACTTCTCCACCGTCAGCTTGGAGCTGCTGAGACTCCTTCTCTGGTAGTACCTGCAGGCCTCCTCAAACACCATCTCCACCAGGCACGGCTCAGGCCTGCCACTCTCCTCGGGGTTGGAAAAACTAAAGCTGTAGATGCCAGTTGGAGCGAGGAACCGAATGCTATCTTCCTCTCCCGGGGACTCCAGGAAATGCACTTCCTTCATGCTCAGGATTTTCTTTTCTATGACCCTCCCACTGTTCTGGTCGACAAGATACAGAACCCCAGCCAGCACGCAGGCCAAGATGCTACCATACGTCTTCAGTTCAACAGCATCAGCCTGGGCCAGAGACTCCGCTTCCAGGTCAAAGACGTGCCTCTGCGTCCCATCTGCCTCTAGCACATTCACAGCACCCTTCCTGCTCACCAGCAGCAGAGCCCCACAGCTGGACACAGCACAGGTGTGAATGTCCAGAGGTGCCAAAGCTGAGAGGAGACCCACGGAGCCAAGCAGGAGCTTCCTGAAGTCTGACTCGCTGCTGGAGTGCAGCACCTTGCTGTGGACAAAGCCTGCGGAGGGGGCTGCGACGGTGAGCTTTGTCTGCTCGGGATGCCAGACGAGGAGGAACTTGGAGGCGGTGGCGAAGCCGCCAGAAGCGGGCACCAGGAAGACGTGCCGAGGAGATGCCAGGACCCGGTACTCGGGGCAGTTGTGCAGGACTATCCTCACGGGGCCCAGCCGCACGCCTTGCTCCCCCAGCTCCAGGGCGCGGGCACAGACGCAGAACCTGAAGGCACATTTGCTGACGTCCGAGTGGGCGTCCAGGGGCGGCCTCTCCTCGCACCACACCAGGCTGGCCGCCTGGCTGCACACGGACACGACACGCGCCCGGGCACCCTGGCACAGCTCCAGCGTCTGCAGCAGCTGCCAGCCCGCGGCCGGGACGAAGCGCCAGAGCTCGGTGCGGCCGTGCTCCCACACGATGCCCAGCGCCCAGCGGCCCGGCGCCGCGGGGCTCTGCGGGAACACCAGTCCCGCCAGGGCGGGCTGCGGGGACCGCCAGCTCCTCTCCAGCTCGGCCCCGCCGCCGCCCCGCAGCTGGAAGGCCGCCACCTGGGGCAGGGCGGGCGGCCGGTTCTCCTGCAGCACCACGAGGTGCCTCCCGTCGGGGCTGGGCCGGACGCGTCGGGGCTCCTCGCCGTGGCACAGCAGCTCCTGCAGCCTCCGGCCCCGGCTCAGGTCGCTGAAGTCGGAGAGCCGCCGCAGCGTCCCGGACGGCTTCATCTCGGGGGCGCGCCCTGCGCAGCGACAGCGGGCTGAGGTTCGGCCGGCACGGCTCCCGGCCCTCCCGGCCCCGCCGGCACCCTCCGCTCCTCCCCGGGCCCCCGCCCCCCCTCCTCCGGGCCCCGCGCCCGGGCCCTACCTGCCGGGCCGGCCGCTCGGCTGGGCGCTGCGCAATCACGAGGCGGCGGCTTCCGGGCGGAGCCGCTCCCCGTCGGGGCTCCGGGCCGGGCCGGGCCGCCCCTCTCCGACTTCCGTCGCCGCTTCAGCGGAGGCTGCGCGGCCGCGGCCTCCGGGCTCCGCGGGAGGAGCGCGGTGGGACCGCCGGCCCCTCGGCCCGACGCCGGCCCCGCCCGGCCGCCCCCATCGCCGCCGCGGAGAGCGGGGCCGGGAGCGCGGCGGAACGGCGCTGACAGCGGCCGTGCGGGCGGCGCCAGGACCGCGCGGCGCCGGGCCCCTCGGGGCGCATGCGCGGCACCGCGAGCGGCGCACGCGCGCTGCGGAGCGGAGCGGCGGGACCGCAGGTGAGCGGCGGGCGGGGGGGGGGGGTCGCGGTGCCCGCAGCCCGCGAGGCGGGGCGGGACGCGTCGCACCGCCGCGGCCGTCCCGACGGCTGCGCTGCGCTGCGCGGGCACCTCGGGCCGCCGGGACCGAGGGCGGAGGGGCCCGGCCCGCTTCGGGCCTCTCCGGGGAGCCCCCGGGTGCGGCCCGGCGAGAGGCGGCGGCCGCGAGGGCTCGGCCCCGCGCTCCGGCACGGCGCCGGCCGGGAGCGTTTCTCGTCGGCCGCCCTAACGGCGCGTCCCGCTGCGGCGGGCGAGGAGGGCGGCGTGCTGCTCGGCCGCTTCGGCTCCTGTAGGAGGGGCGGCGCTTCGGAGGGGAGTGTCGGGAGGTGAGGAGAAGGAGGTCGGTCGTCCGCTGGCTGTGGCGCGTCTGCCTCGGGCGCGTGCTGCTGCTAGCGGTCCGCGTCCCGAGTCTTACCTTGCTGCAGCTGTGCGCTCCTTACCTTGCGTGCCTCTGCTCTGCGGCGCCTTGGAACGTAGCGGCTTCCTCAGCACTGGGAGCCGAGGCTGTGCTGCTGTGCTGCGTTCAGGCTGGGCCTCGGGACTGCGCTGACGGGGAGGGGGGAGCGTTGGGGCACGGCGTTTTCCTTCAGAAGGAGGGCATCTGAAAACGTCTTCAGGTGGAGCGAGCTTCTAGCTGTGGGTGTGGAGGCAGCGTTGAGTATTTCGTGGTGAATCGGGTGGAATGGATTCTGAGAGGCTTGAAAAGTGAAAACCGAAAGAGGCTTTCTCGCAGCTGAGAGCTAAGCCAGAAGTATGGAGAGGAAGTGTGATGAAATGAAAGAGTTAATTTGGAAAAATGGTCTGAACAGATGGAGCTGTGAGCGTGTGACGCTTGTCTGGATGGGTTCGACAGGAAGAAGCTCAGCTACACGGTGGCGTGAAGTTGGTGTTATTTCAACTGGACGGATAGAAATGAAAGGCAGTTATGAATGTAATGTCAAAAATGTAACCTGGACGTTATTCCTTTATATCATTGCTAAGGCAGGTGCAGTGTAAGCTTGTGGCTGTATCTGTGTTAGAAATCACTTTCTGTTTTTCAGGGCAAGGCAGATAGGTCAGTAGTGCTGTAGCTGTATGGGTTGTGCTGTGTAGAAGCACACACTGCTACTGCTCTGAGCAGGGTGGAAGGGCTGGCTAGTAAAAGCACGTGCTCTGAGGCTGTGCTGCTTGGTACTGGCAAAAAAAAAAAGAAGTAGAAAATGTGTGGGTTTTAGTTGTCGTAACCTCAGAATATATTTCTTGTTCTGTATTACATGAAGGCACGTGGGAATCGTGCCAGATTGATCCAAGGTTTCTGTGCTGTGAGTGATAGCAGTTCCCTGGCGGGTGTGCTGGGTGCTGCGCTGTTGTAACAAGAGATATGGCCTGAGCTGTTTTCATTCCAATGGACGATATGCAGATAAAGCTGTAAGGAATGGACGAAGTACTAAAGTAGCACGGACCTGTTAGTGTGGGCTGTAATTGTCAACATAAGAGTTGGCAGAGTGTAAGCTGCTAAAGGGCTCGTAACAGAAATTTGATTGTGGTGGTTGCTTCAGCCTTGACAAAATGCAGCCCACCATGTCCCTCCCCACTCTGTTTTCATTGGTGTTCTGCCCAGACTGCTGCTCTGTGGTTCCTGGTGGTGGTGGGGGGGGGGAATGGGGGGGGGTTAATGCTGGGGCTTGAACTGGGTCAGGGCACTGTCCTACGTTTGGATTTGTAAGCTCATGTGCACAGTGCAGACTGCAGCTTCCTCTGACAGACGAGTGCTGGAAGCTGTGATCTTAACTGCCCTATTGCCTGGCCCTGCAGGTTCATCGTGTGTATTCAGTGCAAGTTTCTGCTGGAATTTCACTGAAGAGTACAAGGACTAGACTACAGTCTGACTCTTACAAGCCATAGGTCACTTTTAGGCAGAGGTTTGTCCCTCACCCATGGTCTGTACCGTTTTTGAAAAACTCTCCTTTAGGTTTAAGTGGTGTGCCTGCCAAGCGCCTCAGAAGGCAAAGCGTGGTCCTGCTGGTCCCAGGTGTGTGCAGCTGGGGACGGGCTGATTACCCAGCTGGAGATCTTCTAAATGAGAGAGACTAATCTTAGTAGTAGCAGCAGCAGCGAGCCAAGGGATTGGGTTCAGAAAAGGGCAGTGTCTCAGGTCTTACTCAGAGCTTTCATTAGTATTGATTAACATTGGTTTGAGATTAGCAAACTAATACGATCACATCATTTGTACTACCTTTTTCAGGTACAGAGTAAATGGTTTGACAATTAAATACATACATGAAAATTCCACTTGGTGTTACCCGTTTGTTTTTTATTTGGCCAGATAGTGTAATGGTGTAGTTTTGGTGCTTCTAGATCGAAGAAAGCATTCGTGTTTAGTTGTACGTGCATTTTGTAACCTTGAAAACATTCCAGTCTGACTAAACCTCAGGCTCAAAATGTCAGGTTTTTCTTTTTATTTCTTTTTAAATTTTTCCTGTGGATGGTCTAACTGAATGCTGACAAGGATGCCTTCATCTGAATGTCACATGTCTGATGTAGATCTCTAGTACGAGTTGTGGAATGGGGTGGATGGGAGGCGGGTGGCTGGATGTGCTCATTCCTTTGTTCCTGGCTGGATCAGCTGATCCTGGGGCTGATGAGAGATCAGGCAGATCTGCCTCAACTTCTGTCTGCCTGCCTTTCATCTTTGAGCTGCCAGGACTCCTGCTCTGCTAAGCTTTCTGTTAGCTCCTGCTGAACATCTTGGGTGCTCTGCAGCACAGCAACATAGCATGGCTCTAGGCATCTGTGTGCGGGTGCTTCTCTCTGCCCTGGGGACGGCTCTGTGCTGCCAGTGACCACGGCAGGATTCACTTAACAGTGCATGTTAATGGCACTGACCTATTGACAGACTAAATGAGCCACGAGAACCTGAGATGGGGAATTGGCACCCATGCTTTTGAAATGTAGGGTGTTTTAAAGGATAATTGTTAACTATATTTGGTGTTTTCAAAAGCTATGTGAATTTGGCACCTCTGCAACTTAGGAGTGTTTTGTGCATTTGACTGCTGTTTTCTGCAGTTGCCTAGAAGGTCCCCATTAGCAAAACCCAGTTTCCTGTTTCTGTCTTTATGACATCTAGAGAACATAATTGCATGAAGCGAAAAGAAAAAACCATTTGTACAGCCTGATCATCATAGGTCATGAAACAAGCAAAGCCTAATAGAGCGCTGGTGTGAAAGGCGACTTTTACTTTTCCCCCTTTGTTCCTCCCTATGCTCGTTTGTAGAACAGCGCATCATAAACAAGTGCATTATTTAATCCTTACCTCTAGCAGTCATCTTTGTCTGTACTGCGTGCAGCCCTGCTTGAGAGAATATGAATCCCAAGTCTCATTTTGACAGAGATGAGAATGTTCACTTGCTCACGCCGTCCCTCTGGTGCTCGCTGAGCATCGAGCATTTGTGCCTTGCAGGATTTTGGCTTCTCCATCTTTCTGGAGAATGCAGGAAAAGTGCTAAAATGTGTTGCTGGACATTCAGAGGCTAGGTAGTGTATTGATCCCCTCCGTGCACAGATGTGTTTGGTGTGAGAGCGCTGACCTAGAAGCGCCGTGAGTTAGTTTATTAGTTTTGACACTGGGATTCGTTAGCTGTGATTCAATTAGAAGCAGGCTGATGGATGTGTTGGTGTGCTGGGCATGGCAGCTGCTTGAGGTTTAGAACCTTAGAATTCCAGTCGGGAAATTGTTTTGTGCAATCCTGGGTTAGGTTTATATTGCTAGGCTAACAGTGACTTTGCTCTTGATTTGGTTTTTAATAGGTTTCTCTGTTTCCAGTTATGTTTCTAATTAGGGTAATGTCTCATTTCCCATGACAGTTCAAAAATAATGCAGACTGTAGAAGAGAAGCTATCAAGATGATTGAGTAATGTTTTCTTTTTCATTTGTTGGTTTGCAACCTTTTCTCCACCTTAATTGGCCACATAGGCCTAGCAGACGACAGCAGCGATGTCTGTGTTTGCATAGGTTGCAGAGCACCAGGTCCTACGTGTTCTTCTATCAGTGTTTCCCAGGGCTGTTTCCATTCTCACCTGCCGTGTACAAACTGTCTCTCAACCAGCCAGCTGTCCATATTCCCATCCTAACTGGAAGAGGCAGCACCTTGCTCCACCTCTCTGTAAATCTCAGCTTTTCAGGTGTGAGATCGACCCCTCTCTGTCCTGCCCACTGCTTTCCCATTGTGACAGAGCTCCTGCCCCCACACCTGGGGAAGGGCAGCAGCATTTTTTTCAGCCCCAAAGATTTCCTGCCGTTTGGAATTGAGGTTTATGGCACAAGGGATGGATATCTGAGTAACCTGTAGCAGACTTTGGGAACCTGGGAGTCCTAGTTGGGGCTATGGTGTGAGATGATCCAAAGCTGTCTGCAGTGGCAAGAATGCAGAACAGATCTGGAACGGGCGTTGGGTAGTTGCTAGAAGTTGCTCTTTGAGAGAAGGATGGATCTGAGTGTGCCACAGTTGTTTTCAGGCAGTCTGGGGTGGAGACTGAATCCAAACCTGTCTCTATGGCTGCTGCCTCAGAAAGCTGTGGGGTCCCAGAGGCAGGCTGCAGTGTGCTGACCTCGCTGCGCATAATTCAGCATGGCTGAGTGCAGCTGCCACCACGGCCTGCCTGTGGTTTTTTTTGGAGTATGACTTCAGTTGTGCTTTTGCCCGAAGTGTGCTGCTTCCATGTGTGTAGTTATCTCTGGAGGTATTGGTTAGGAGGGTTTGGAGTTGGAGATATGACAGGGCACAGCGTTCCCTTTCTGCTGAGTATCTCTGATGTGCTGCAGTGACAGAGAAGGTTAGAATGCTGCTCAATCTGCAGTGCTTGCCAGAAAATTCTGAGCTTGCAGAGGAATTCTTGTTTGTGAGGCCAGGGTGCTGATGTGCTTTGCTTGCATCAGATGTGGGGCTGAGGGGACGTGGCAAACCATGCATTCTGACTGTCAGCCCCTGAAATAGCTTGACAGTTGCAAATGACTCAGGGCTACAGCTGTGGCTATTGCTTTATTGAGCAGCTTGTTTTATAGGAATGATACTTTTTTCTTTTTTTTCCCACTGGTATAAACAGGAAGCATTGGACTAATTACTTAATTATAGGAAACCTTATTTGCATTTCTAGAAAACCTTTTGCTGTGAAAGAGACCAAGGAATGTTTTCTGGGTGTGATTCAGGGCAATATGCTCTAGGTGACACTGCTTGAAGCAGAGTGGTTGGACTTGATGATCCCAAATATTCCTTCCAACTTCAACCATTCTGTGGTTCTGTGATGAGCTGCTTGTTCTGTATCTGCCTGTGCTAGAAAGCACCTTTCTTTGAAATAGGTTTTAGGACTGGATGGGACTTTTGGTCTGATTTCTTATCAAGGATATTTATTAAAGCTTCTGTTTCCAGCTTGTGAGAGTTTATTTGTAGTGAAGGCATCTTTCATGGCTGAAGCAGGCTAGGTATCCCTTAGAAGAAAGTTCAAGGTTCTTTAGCTTTTTTTTTTTTTTTTCTTACCTTGGTCTCTTGATCTCTTCAGGGTGTCCAGCATGGCCCAAACAGAGAAGAAAGGTGGGCTGCTCCGGAAATCTTCAGCCTCCAAGAAGCCACTGAAAGAGAAGGTTGTGTTGATGTATGATGAGATTTTCACGGTAAGGACCAGGGCACTTCTGGTAAATTTTATGTAGTTTGCTCTGAGGGCTCTGCCTGCTGGATTCTCTTCCCTTGGTAAGTATTGCACAGCACAGGCACGCACTTCAAGGTCTCCTGCTGTCATGCGGAACTCTGTAATCTGCTCTCTTCCTTAATGTCCATTTATCCTGATGTCTGCCAGGACCACTTGTTATCTGTGTGACATCATGGCTTTTCAAGTGTTTCTCAAAAAGTAATCCAGAAACATCTCAAATGAGAGCTGCTTCTGTTTGCTATTTTATTACTGAGAATCTTTGCAGGCGGTGCGCTGTACTGTTAGACCATTTGGTTATCCAGTGTCTCTGACCTACTTGTGGTAGTGATTTTGTTCAAATTCTGCCTGAATAATTTGTTATTGTTTGCTCTCATTGGCTGTTCCTTCCTCTTTCAGACAGAGGACCCCAGTAAAAGCAACCCTAGGTTTTGGGAGGAGCTGTTTCTCATGAAGGTAACAAGAACTGAACATCCTCTGATTTGCTGCTGCTGTTCTGCCTATGAGATAGCAGACTGTCAGTGCAAAGACTTGCTTTCCTAAGATGTCAGCAGTTGTGTAATGTGCATGATTTGCTCCTTAACCTGACAGGTCAACCTGGAATATCTGGAAGGCAAGCTGGAGGCTCTGGATGGGGAAGAGTTGATGAAGATAAAAGATAACATCAATTGCTTGTTTCAGCACTGCATCCAGGCACTGGGTGAGGAGCACCCAATCAGAGTGGTCAATGCACTACAGGTACCACAGCTGAGAGATGGGAAATACTCTCTTCTGCTTCTGATGAGGCAATATGTTTGCCTCTGGAATCAAGCATCTTGTTCATACTACTTTAGTTGTGAGGAGAAATGGTGTCTACAGAGCAGTTGCTATGTCTGGTTGGTGGAGGTTACATGTGCTCATAGTCTCTCTAATGTTTGAGGAACAATAGCTTGTTTCAAAATTCAAGAGGATCTGGTGCTGCAGAATAAATAGGTGGCAATAGAGGGGGTGGGAGGGGCTTGTTCTCTCTACAAGCTATAATTTGGGGGCTCAAGAATACTTTGTGTAGCTTTGTCTTCTCCTTTCTCCTTCATTTTACCCTCCTTTTTAATTTCCTTGTGCGTCAAAATTAAAATAAAACAATGGAGAATTTCATATCAAATTTATGCAGGAAACTGTCCGTGCTGGACACTTCCTAGTTGGAAGCTATGAAGAATCATCACCCAGAACAAGAAGCTGCTGTTCTTTACCAGCACTTGCCCTGTGTGGCAGACTATCCTCAGTCTTGACATTTACTGCTATTAGTTCCCAAGCTGATTCTTGACAGTTTGTTGAACGCATTCATCCCAGCTGCTTTCAACTGTAGAAGTGCAGAATATAAATTTCAGTCTGTAAGGGGCATTGGACAGGAAAAATGTGGACAAATACATTTTTTCTCTAATTGTTTTCTTTCCTGAGTTCTCAGAATCCAATGTATATTCCTTTAGAAACAGCAGAGGTGGAGGATATATAGCAAATACAGCCCTTTCTAGGCTGATGCTATGTATATAAATATCACTGTTTTGCTAGTGCTCTGAGAGGGCTCTAGGGCAAGTTATGTTACGGAGTTGTAGGTGTTGGCTTACATCTTATCCTCTGAACATTTTGTTTGCAGACTTTGTGTGCGCTGATTCGGGGTGTCCATCAGAAGAACAAATCTACTTCTGGGTTTGACATCATCAACATGCTTGTGGGATTTGATAAGGCAGAGCTTTGTATGAAGGTGAGGCCCTGCCTATGTAGACAAACGCTTTGCACAGCAGCTGTGTTGCAGGGGCAGTGTTTTGTAGACAGGTGCATATACAAAAACCTCTTGTGCATCTAGGCAGGACTTGGAGAATGATCATGATGTTATGCTTGCGGTCATAAAAATGTAGTTAACATAAAGCAGAAATGAGAAGCAATGGTGTAAATATAGTCTGTGGTGTATAGCTATGTGTACATACAGTAGTTACATCCCAGCTTAAACCAGGACGTGGTTCAGTTGCTGATTTTTGGAATAACACAGCTTTGTGTTGCTATTCTTGAATCTCAAATTCATAAGAAATATTTTAAATAGTTTTAAATATTAATTTGAAATTGCATGATTGTTCTTTTTTTAGAATCTGATGGAGAGCTTGGACTCACTGCTCTGTGCAGAAGGTTCTGAAAGTCTGAAAAGCTTGTGTCTGAAGCTACTCCTCTGCTTGGTGACGGTAAATAAAGGCTCTGCTTTTTCACCCTCTGCCTCCAGTGCAGCAGACGTTTTCAGTTGCTGATAGTGCTATCATGCAGCTGTCTTGCATCAATCTGCAGAGGAAATGGGGTGCTCAGTCCATGGGTCATGTCTTTTGCCAGAAATGACATTGGTAGAAGACGGGGCAGATTTCCCCTCGTGTCTGGCTGTAGTGCTCGGCACACCCTTGACTTGCTGACTAAGTGAGAGATTCTGTATAAATGTGTCAGTCTGGTAGTATAATGCTGCTGTCCCTGCTGTCTGCCAGAGGCAGCTAGAGCATCATGGGAGGCTTTGAGATTTTAACTCGTGTTTGTACTTAGGTGACAGATAACATAAGCCAGAACACCATCCTGGAGTATGTGATGATTAACAGCATATTTGAAGCTATATTACAGGTAAGGATTTTTTTCACTCTACTGCAGGAGCTCTTCTTCCATGCTTTTTTTTTTTTTTTTCAGTCTTATGTTTGCTTTTCAGCCTTTTCATTGCAGCGTAAGTAACTGGCAGTGTGTGCTGCTTCCATTCATAGCATCGTGAATAGGTAAAAAAAAACAAAAACCAACAGATATTTAGAGTAAATAAAATAAATTATTAGAATCTATGGCTCCTTGTTTCAGTCTGCTGTTCTTAGTCACTGCTGAGTATTTAAGGCATTTTCACTTGAGTCATTTGTCCTTGGAAGCTGAATGGATTTATGGGCTAATTTTGCAGAAGCTTCTTTTACTGGGGAAACTTGATTCAAAAGTCAGTCTGGATGCACGGAGTTTTTTCTGCTCTGTGATAAATTATACCTTTTACAACTGAAGCTGGATTTGGGAAAACACAAGATGTCATAGTTGCACTGAGATGTCCAGTGGTGTTGAGAAATGTATTTGCTTTTTGCCCAGAAAGCTTGCATACATTCTGCCTGTGACAAGTAAGTTTCCCTCTGTGCAATGTTTCTCGGAAGCACTGACACTTCCTAAGTCATAAATATCCTCTTTAGGATATTTATTATTTTGCTATATTAGTATATTAATATATAATATATTAATTTGCTCTTGTACATACATTTTACTGCCATGGATGTTCTTAGAGTCGCTGCAAGCTTCCTGAAGCAGGCCTGAAAAGAATAATGCAAATCTTTATTTCAGATTCTGTCCAGCCCACTTAGTCGCAGGGAGCATGGCTATGATGCTGTTGTCCTACTTGCCTTGCTGGTCAACTACAGAAAGTATGAGGTAACAGAAATCTCTCTTCTCTCAGTTATTTTGTATTGGCCTCTGAGTTATTAAGAAGGCCTAGAGTACATTTTTAGCAGTACAAATGGTAGCTTTTGTCAAAGCTACGGAAACTTTGTGAGGCAGTCCTATTATGCTAATTGTGTCTGTCTCAGATGTGTGTGTGTGTGTGTGTGTATGATCAGTGTATTTAATATAGAGTTTGTTTTTTGTGCATGCATGAGAAACTGCCTAGGAGGTGCTCATTTCCTTTTTGAAAGTATTCTAGGGAAGGTTCCCTTGTAAGAGTTTGTATTGTGCAGAACTTGCGTGCTTGCCTCTTGATGTGTGACACTGCTTATATATTATCTCCAAAGTAAAATTAGTTGTCAGTCACCTTGAGTTTCAGACTGAATTTGTGATTCAGAACCTGACTAGCAGACTGAGAGAATGTAGATCCCCAGAAGGCATGCTGAAGATTTGTCCAAAGAATGAACTGAAACATCAGAGCGGTAGCATTTCCAGGAGAAATCTGACTCTTCTCCTTTGCCTGATTCTTCTCTGAGAAGCTTTATTCATCTTTACTTTTATAAACTGGCTGTGCTGCTTTGTGACATATTCCATCCTGTTTTTTTTGCTCTGCTTATCACCTTGAAAAGAAACACTTCAAATGTCAAAAAACACCTAGTTGGCGTTTGCTTTTCTTTGCAGGAGGAGTGATGCTTGAATGATTGGTCTTTATTTCTTCCCTACCACACCCCCCGCACTCCTGCAATTAGCAATATTTTACTCTAAGTAGGTTGACAGGTAGAAAATGTGGAAAAGTTCTGGAATATCCTCTCCTTGGTTGAAAAACTGAGTAGGGGGAACCTGTGTGATTTTGTAATTGAACTCGCTTTGAATTATGAATAGACTTAGAGAAAAGGTGAAGGCACAGAGTACTCTCAGTGACAAGGCAATTCCTATTAATTTCCAATTCCTGTGGGTGTTGTCTGAATCCAGAACTACAGACTGTTCAATCTGTGCCATGGTAACATGGAGCAGGAGCATGCAGTTTCAGCGTAGGGCCATGAGAACAATCTGGTGGGTATTGTTACTGATGAGGACAGAGTGGGAAGACCAGGGCTCTCACTGCAGTTTTTGCACCTGCAGCTGGAAAACTGAATTGAAATTGGGATTGCTACATCTGTCCACGATCATAACTAGTTAACTTGTTCATGAGCAAAGTATAGAATCACAGAATCATAGAATTGCTCAGGTTGGAAAAGACCTTCAAGATCATCCAAGTCCAACTGCAACCTACCTGTACTAAGTAACTTCTTTCCTCATTAATTACAGCATATTCATTTACACATTCAGATCAAAAGAGATAGACCTGTCTCATCCCATCCCTGAGAAGTTCCCTGTGTGCTATAGTTTATCTCCTGAGTAAGGCAGTGTGCTGAGTACATAAGAGCTGTCCTCTGCTCTTTGCAGTAACTTTCTGAGGCATGTAATGTTGGGGTCCATTGCTGCTGAAATGTTGTTCTAGATGACTTCAAACTGTACAACCAAAGCAACTGATGGTTTGTGGTGATGTCTACAAAAGGAAGCAAAAAGACAACAAATCAGTCCAACCTAAGGCAGATGGGGGTGAGGGAAAAATCAGCTTCACTATTTTATCTGGTAAGGTAGAAACCAACTCAGCTAAGGGTTTTATATGACAGTTGCCTGACACTGCCTATTGTAAGTGTCACACACTATAAGCTAATGCCTGTAATAACACAGTCATAATTTTCTCGTTTCCCTTCCAATTGCCTGGGGAATATCTGTCCATGTCTTCGTTACCAGCGTAGCTCTGATCTTGGTTTGCTCAGTAACTTCTGTTCTAGGAGTAAAAATTGTGTCTTTACACGGGACTTTTAAAGAGGTGTCACTGATCTGAAACCTAATCATTCTCAAAACTTGTGACAACTATGTACTCTTCAGCTGTATTTCTTGGTTTAATAATCCTATTCCATATCTCAGAAAATATTTTTTTACCTTGATGCTATGTGAGAGAAACATGAAAGGAGCATTAAACAGTTGACTACATTGGGAAATGGTGAAACTATCTGCTCAAAAGGATGCCAAGCAGAGGAAACACTGCAACAAAGAGTAATTCACTGTGCCCTTCTCTCAGTGTTGTAAGAGATGTCTGCTAGAATAGCAACTTAAAACATAAATCAAACAGTGACTGTTCAATAGATTGATTCCTAGATAACATCTAGGTGCTAATTTTTTCCAGTAGAATTGTGTATTGTGTCCATCAGTAGACAGAACTGAAAAGAAAGGAATGAAAACTTTTTTTTTTGTTTCTATACTTGCCTGTCTGCTGTAGTGTATCAGACAGCCCTTCATGTTTAGTTGCCTTGATATAGCTGTCTGCTGTAGGGGACCTGCTTTGCTGGACTCAGTGATATCTAGAGGTCCCTTCCAGCCCCTACAATTCTGTGATTCTGTGATTCCAGCAGTTGCTGAAGAGACTTAAAAATACTAGAGTCATGAAATTATTAAAATAAAAGCCCTTTCAGAACTCAGAATGATTTTGAATGTATCTCTTTAACAAAAAGAGTCATTTTTCAAGCTCCAGTTCCCTGCAAGACGCCTTGCCTGCAGAGGAGATGGCCTCATCAGCGCTGGAGGCAAAGCTGCTGAATCATCCCTAATGAATGTTCAGGGGGAAAATCCTGCAGGGGGATAATCAAGTGGACTCTGGGCTTCATTTGTGTTACAGACATAAAAAAAAAAAGAAGTTAAGCATCTAACTAGAGATTGTATATGGGTAGCTTGATTTTTTTTTTTTTTTAACTTATTTTTCTGCTTTATTTGCTTACCAAAAATTTGCTTCCTGTAGGTTTGTGCCAGGGCTTGAGATGCATTAGAGTTACAGGGAAGATCTAGCTCCCTCTGCCACATCTGTGTGCTTTTTCACATAGCTCTCAGCTTGTATATGACATGCCTTGCTTGGGGATTATGGTTCTGATCTGGTTTTAACTGGCTTATCTTTTAGAAATTACTTGGTAATCATCTCCTCCATCTTCCACCTTTGTTTCTTTGAGCTTATTTGTGCCTAGTGGTGGTGAGCTCGTGGAGGACATCTTGAGTATTCCTGCATTCCAGGAGTTGAGTCTGTACCTTATCAATGAAGAGAAGACCTTAGTACTCTAATATTTACTCTCTGGTGGCAGTGTGTCCTCTGAAGAGATGAGGATCATATTTTCATTTTCTTTCTGGAGGCAATTGGAGGCGGAGTTTTTAATTTTGTGTCACCACTTCATTGACACACTCTAGAGTTTTCAAGGTGCCTATCAGCCCCTCCTCAAGGCTGTTGTGTGTCTGCATGCATTGCTGAGTGGCAGGTGTAATTTAGGCTTCCAAATATTTTGCAGTAATTCCCAATGAGAAGAAAGCTAAGGAAACAGATAACAGAATTGGAAGCAGGCAGGGAATATGGGGGGGAGGGCTTAGGGGTGTTTGAAGTTCATCACAGATGAGCAGGAAGTAACTGTTTGGAACGACTGGCTCTTAGGCAGATGACATGTAGCACACATCTTGGGGAGTCGAGGGCAGTGGGTGCTGTTCACAGGCTGGAGATGACAAGGAACCTGCTCACTATCAATGCTGTGATGGTATGGAATGTATGTTGAGGTCTCAGGGCAGCCTGTTTGTATTGGTCAATGCAGTATCTTCCAGTCTGCTTATCTGGGAATTTGGAAAACCCCATTGTCCCTAACCCACCATAGCCCTGCTGTCTGTTGTCTGGAAGAACTTTGTTGCTTTTATTGGTCATGAATCACAGGTTGACCAGTGTTCTGTGTGAGCTGTGGGATGGAGAGGCTTGGCCTGAGTTTCTCTTCATGGTATAATGAGAACAACATAATGGTCAAAATTAGCAAAACTAAGATGCGTTTGAAAGAATGAATTTGAAGCTATATTTTTAATACAGATTTTTGAATTTTGCTTCTGCTTTATTGACTTCTGCTTTAATAGACTAAATGGCAGAAGATCGTGGTTGCACAGAAAGAAGCATATATTGTTACTCTATAGGAACCTCTCCTCCAGCCTCTAGGAAATCTTTGTGTGCTTCATGCACAGATGGGTTCTGTGTGAGTTTTGTCTTCTTTTCTGAGGCAGCAGATAGTGCAGCCTTTGACAGACTGAGCTTTGAGATGTTCTGATCAGTTTTTTCCCTGGACCAAAGAGAAAATCTGATTTTCTCAAAGCACAGAATAATTGTGAGTGTGTTGTTTTCTGGTCAGCCAGATTTTTAACCTTCTGTTTAGCCTTGAGCTTAATAGTCAGATAACTGCTTGACTTGTAAGGCTCTATCTGGTGCTTGCTTTGTGCTTTGCTCATCCCATTCGTTTTGGACTTACTGCACAGACAGAATCTTTTTTTCTCTGTGCTAGTTCCAAGTCAACCTTGTTAACTTTGCACTGACACAAAGGAAAACAAATGTACATTGCTAATCTAAAATGCTCCCTAAATTATTAAGCCTTATCTTTATAGATGGAGTCTGTGCGCTTTGTTCAGCTTAGTTCAAGGAATTTATATTCTCCAGAGACTTCTGGCTCTCTGTGGTATAAGCTGTTAAGTGTTGCGCTCTCACCCTGCAGCAGATGAGTCTGTAATGTTGTCATGCCTTCCTGAGTCCTCCTTCCTTTAAGCGATCTTTGTGAGGTGTTGCAGAAGAGAGATAGCAGAACAGTGATGTTGAGTCCCAGCTTCACTGCTTGTGCCTGCTGCGTGTGTGTGTCACTGATAACAGGCTGTCAGGACAGCTGTTCCACTTTCAGTGATGACAGTCCAGCTAGCAAAGGAGCAGAGGCTCCATCTCTTCTCAATGAAATCAGCAGCCTGTCTGGCTGAGCAGGTAAGGAGAAGGCATAGCAGCCATACTGCAATGTGACTTCTGGTGCTTTGTGTGCATTCTGCTTTGTGAGATGGGAGGGAAATTCTTCCCAGGTGGGTAGGTAACCTTTGAAAGATAATAGCAATTGTTTCTTTTCCTGTGAAAGCTGAACCTAAAACCTGTTTGCTTTCTTTCTTCTCTCCTGCTGCTGAATAGTCAGTGAATCCTTACATTGTGAAGCTCTCTATCGTAGATGATGAGGCCACGCTCAACGTGAGTATTTGACTTAATTATTTGGTGCTGCTGGGATGCTTTTCCATGTGAGAGGTTAACAAATGCAGTCTTAATGTCTGGTGCAAAGAGGATCTGGGAGCAGTGCTGCTGCAAAGCGCACCTATATGATGGGTTTCTGCACTATTGTATGTTAGGTAACTCTGGATTTGGACAGTTTGTTCATCAGTTAAATGATGAGGGTGGTTAAAAGACTATGTAGCAAAGAACATCCTAAGGTTGGTCTATGAGACGTTTGTTAAATGCCCATATGTTCCCTGCTGTCGCTTCCCAAGGATGGCTTTTGCCAAAGGGCATCTGCTCTGCAGTGCTGTGGTACCAGATTTCTAGAAGTCCTCAACTCATTTACTGTAGCTCCCAAATCAGGAATCCCCAGTCATACTTTACATTGTAGATGCTGCCTAAGTTTTGTATTTAAGCCTTGATGCAGAAGTGTCAGTGCACTACCAGCTAGGAGAGATGTGGGTTTGGAAACTTTCCTTTAGACATGAAGTAGAATTGAACTATGTGCTAACTGAAGGATGAGAGCAACTATTTTGAGTTAATTTAATTGGCTCGTCAGAGAGGGAGGACCAGTAACTGTGAAGTGGTGGAGGCTGTTGACAAGAAATGACAAGGATCTTAGTGTTTATGGCCTTTGTTTTGAACCTTCGGATATCTTTCCTCTAACACGCACCTCCTTCTGGAGTTTTGCTACTTTGAGTTTTCTTGAGTGAGTAAGGTATGCCTGGTGGCCCAAGCAGAATAAACTTTCTCCTCTGAACTTAGATAAATAGATATTCAGCTTTAAATTTTGGTGCCTTTTTTTTTTTTTTAGGTTGTGCTTTTGTTGTGTAAGTGTATTTTATTAATTCAAACAGCTGCGGAGGGAATTCTTAGCATCATACTATGGTATCTTTGGGGGTAGGGGTGCTAATGTGTGTTCAGTGTTTGTTTTCCTGCATTATAGTTTGTAATATAAACTTTTTTAAACTCTTCTTGCAGGGAATGGGACTTGTAATTGCCCAGGCTTTGTCAGAGTACAACAGGTAAAACATTAACATCTCTTGTTTTCAAATGCATGTTAATTGCATTCCATTTCAATGTACTTTTTTGAGTTAACTTATTAGTCCCTTAACAGTCCTGATGCAGCTGGAGAGGCAGGGAATAGTTTCATGTTTTGAGGTACATCTGTACCAGCTGTGCTTCAGGACAGATCTTGCTGAAGGGGAAAATTTCTATTGTATGTTTTTCCTGTCATGGATTTTACCTCTATGAACTTTG
The DNA here is from genome assembly GCA_037305975.1 of Chrysolophus pictus. NCBI lineage: Eukaryota > Metazoa > Chordata > Aves > Galliformes > Phasianidae > Chrysolophus > Chrysolophus pictus. The sequence continues at coordinate 13,037,920 of CM074581.1, read as the reverse complement.
TGTAAAATCTTATGGCCCAGGAGAAAAGATAAATCATTTGCTGGGGACTTCTCTTATTTAACTGAAAACTGCTCTACAAACAGATCTATCTAGGGCTGTTGACGTGCCAGATCAGAGGTAATGTATACTCTTGCGGTGGGCAGCAGTAACTCCTTCTGAGAAAAGAGCCAGGGAGCCAGCAGGAGGGATGGCACGTTCCCAATGTCACTTTAATAAGTAACAATACAAAATATCTAAGTTTTCCTAAGAAAAAATCTCTTCAGAAAATTTGGCAACACAGCAGTTTTACGTGAGAAACCCTAAGTTTTGGGCAGAAGAATTCTAAAAGTATCCAGGAAGTTTTTTTAATTCCATTTGAGTGTACACTATTACAGATATACCTGCAAGATGATGCAAGTCAAGAAATCGTGTAAATATATTAAACATAGTGGGTTTTTTGTTTTACACTCACTTTCTTTTATTCTGACAAAAGTTGTCTTGGGCTGTGATTTGTTTGCTTATCTTTCTTTCCCCTTGGAATTTTAGAACTCTTTTCTTTGCATGATGCAGAATGTGTAGTTGGATTCTTTTATGAAAGACAGAATAAATGGCTACGTGAGCTCTGCTAGCCCATTTCGATGTCATCTGAAGCAAAGAGCCCAACATATTTGTTGACTTCTTGTTCCAAATCCAGTCTAGTCAAGGGCCTCCTGCTCCTGTCATGTTTCTGGACCATGTCTATGTGCATGGTCTGATGCTTGCTTATGTTGTCATGCTTACTAGACTGTTCAGGAACATCCTTGTGCTTTCTAATATGCCCTGGAAGTAAGGCAGGTAGGAACAGACAGCTGTCAGCAGAGCAGTTCATTGAACCACCTTTCAACCTGTCATCTTCTGGGGAGAGGAATATAGGATCCGGCAGGATTGGGCTGAACCTCTCTAATGGTCTTCGTGGGTTCTCCTGGCCATGGTGATAAAGTGTGGTTTATTCTAGCTGATGATAATTGAAATAAAAGTACCCTGTAGTTACAGGCTGTGTTCACGTGGTTTGTAGTATACTGTGTGTTAGTTCAAGACAAAATTTCTGGAGTCACTTGATACACCCCTAGTGTTAGTCCAGGCTGGATATATCCTGTGTAACAGCACAGACATTGTTCAGAGTCACATCTTTCAGCACCCTCACTTTATCTCTGAACAGTTTGCAGATATTTTGATATCCTCTCCTCCTCTTTTACTGGCTGCTTAAACAGGAATTTTGAATGTTGGAACTTTCTCCCACCTGCATCCTAATCAGATGAAGTTGTAGTGTGGAGATTTAGAGAAGAAAACTGTAGTTACCTTTCTAAGCTTGAAGTTTCATCCTGATTTCTTTGTTCAGGCAATACAAAGATAAAGAAGAAGAGCACCAGAGTGGTTTCTTCTCAGCCCTAACTAACATGGTAAGCAAGGATGCAGTGTTGTTCTATTCTTAAAATAGGGACTTCCTGAAGGTTCAGCAGGTGGGTGAGAGTTTCCAAAAACTCAGCTTAGAATGTATTTCTGTAGGAAGGATGCACTGATATGATCTAAACCAAATACAGCTGAGGTAACTGTATCCTGAGGAGCATATTGCTGTCTGGATGGGAAAGTGCTTTCAAAAATAAGGGTATTTCAGTGATGACAGCTATCTGTCAGAAGTGATGTGGGTAAAACTGCTGTGCTTTGGGGCACACTGACAGGAAGTGATCTCTCATAGAACCACAGGCTAATCAAGGCTGGGATTTAAAATACAGAGTTTTTTCTGTGACTTGACAGATTAAGCATTGGGCAGCTACAGAAGAACAAAACGTGCTTGTATATGATCATCCTGTTCTGTCCTTTGTGGAACTTCCCCAGTTGTATTTCACTGGTTTTGGAATGTAAGTTGCATTTGTGCTGTTGGATGAGAATACATCTCATAGGGCACTTCTGGCTTAGTTAAATCTATGTCTTCCCTCTTGTTGTTCAATAGCTTTCAAAAATTCCTCCTCTGCTATACTTTTTCTCTCCATAGGTGGGCAGCATGTTCATAGCAGATGCTGATGAGAAGATATCTGTCCAGTAAGTGTACAGATGTTATTTGCACAATGAGTGACAATTCACTGCTCTGATCAGCGTGATCTTCCCCATCATGGAACTGTTTCAATGTAACAAAACAAATAAAAAGGGCAAGTGGTAAATAGCAGGGTGTGTTGTGTCTGTGCAGACCTCTACCCTGAAAAGGGCTTTAAAGAGGAAAACATTGCTTCAGACTGAGTAACAAGGAAGACATTCTGCAGGAGAAGAGCAGTGACTATAGTTGAAATCTAAAAATAGATGTATTTGTGCACTGCTCAGTACTACTAGTAATGAAAAAAAGTGGATTGCAGGGGCAGAGTTTAAAATGGTTGGGGAAAAAATATTCTTTCAGAAGCTTTGCTCTCAGGATTCTCATCTGGAATTAGCCCTTAATTAACTGTGCTCTTGTCTGTGTCCTTTCCACAGAACTAATGAAGCAATCCTTCTGGCCCTCTATGAAGCTGTCCACTTAAATCGGAACTTCATTACAGTTCTGGCACAAGTGAGTTTCAGTACTGTGTTTGCCTTTTTCTTTCTATTAGATGTCTTTTGAAATTAAAAAGTCAGTAATTGAATTGGTGAAAAGGTAAGTTTGGGTTGTTTTTTTTTTTTCCCCCCTCTGGGTGCTTGTCACAGGTGTAGATGGGCACAAAAGATGGAAAAACAAACCAGGGACTGGATTTATTTCTAGGAGATGCTTCCTGCCTTGCCAGAAAATGCTTGAAGTGTTGAGGGCACAGCTCGTGCTAGGGGCCATTTTTCCCACTGGAAGGGCTGTGTAGAGTTCTTTCTGTGTTTTTGTGATACTGCCATAAGGAGGATGCAGTGAGTTGACTATGGCAGTAAGTGCTGCAGCTATTGGAGCAATTCATACACATGATAAATTAGAGATGAGGGAAAGAAGCTGATCCAGCTCCAAGCTGGATTAATTTTTCTGTCTGGATGTGCACATACCACATGTTGTTTGTGTAGGTATCCTTCACTTAGGAACTGATCAATGACTGCTCTCACAACAGAGCACTTCTTGTGCTTTTCATGGTGAAGAAGCAGAGCTATAGCAGCGTTCTGAGAAGCAATGGGGGCTGCTCTGTACCTCTGAACACAGACCTCTGGATGCTTTTTATAATCAGTATATGAGTTTGCAAAGGCAGTTGCCATGAGGGAGAAATACTGAGTCTGTCTGATCTGATGATGATGTTGTGGCTGGCTGTAGGAATGGCTTGATGAGTTTGAGAAGGCATTGAGTTTTGTATGGTAATTTTGTTTTTTTCAAGTAATCTGTGGGAAAAAAAAACACATTAAAATAGTTAAGGCCTTTCCCCAGCTACTTCAGCTCATCAGAGTGCAGCAATACATGCAGAACAACTTTAAAGTAAGGCTGATGGAGCACTGGAACAGACTGCCCAGAGAAGCTGTAGAGTCTCCTTCTGTGGAGATATTCAAGACCCGTCTGGGTGCCTACCTGTGTGGCCATTTGTAGGGAACCTGCTGTAGCAGGAGGATTGGACTCAGTCTCTTCAAGTGTCTTCCACCCCCTGTGATTCTGTGACTCTGTGTAATATACTACTAGCTAGACACGTGGCACAAAGGAGGGAGTGGGCCTCTGGGGAGCTCCTGGCATTGGTGTTGATGGCAGAAGACTGATAGGCAGAACTATGAACTCTTTAGAAAGCTTCTGTTCTGGGGCTGGTTAAGTCGCTCAAGTTCTTTGCTTTTTGCAGTTTATTCATTCCAACTGCCTCCGAGAGACTTCTGCTTCTAGTTGTGTAATACCAATTCAGGCCTTTATGTGGCCAGGATATCCCTGAGGGAGAAGAGGGATAAGAGGAGAATGGGAAAAGAGCAGCTGGTGTAAAAGCTCTTGCATTAATAATGAAAAAATAAGCTAGTTATTCGTGAAAGTGGTAGCTGAAGCAGCCGCTCTTTAGTGGACCTGATTGAAGTTTGGTTCTAATGTTGTTCTTGGGTGGATTGCCTGTAATCCCTTTTTTAAGAGAAGTCAAGGTAGGGCATAATGTCTTTTGAGAAACTTCATGAAAGCTCTTGGTTGTGTCCGTTGCTGAAACAGGGACTGTGTGAATGACTACCTGCTCCTATGAGAGCTCATAGGAAGAGCTGAGGTATAGCTGTGATGATGCCTGAAGTGTTAATTGTTTTTGTGTTTACTAGCTTATTGGTCTTCAGTTTTTGCTGCTAGGTGGCACTATTATCTCTTAACTGACAGTTAATTTTTGGGAAAGGGAAGGTAAACACCATAGTAAAATATGTGAAAGCAAACATGTTTTATGTAAGATTTTCAATGGAAAACTGGATCTTAAATTTTCAATTAGTACATGTAATTTACAATTGCCTTTAACTGGTGTAGTATATGTCTGTGCTTTCCATAAAATACACGTATTTATGGTTGCTCATAAAACGAGATGTTCAAGGACAGTGTGGAGGCTATCCACTTGTGAAGAAAAAACAAATGTCAAACCAGTAGTTCTATATCCCTTTCCTTTTTGAAATTGTGATGATGTATTTAGGCAAATGATACATTTATGTAAAACTTGCCCTATGAAATGGACGCTCTGCTTGGCAGGCAGACTTAAAATAGCGTGGCAGATTGCCATCTTCAGATGGATCTGGGAGCTTACAAAGAGTAAAGTCAAAGCAGTAATTAGGCAGGCAACTATTAGCAAAGATGAAATGGGCTGAGTAACTGACTGATGGAAGCAGAGAAGATCAATAATGGTAGTGTTCTTTGTTATGCACTCTTTTCCTCTGGTGTCTGAACTTTACAGAGAGAAACAAAGAAATAAATTGTCATCATCTTTGAATATGAGCAGGTGGAGGGCAAGGGGATAGAAGAATTTGCTTTTAGGAAGAGAAATAAAAGGATTGTAGAGGAAGACTTCAAATGCACGCCCTTGGGTTGGCTTTGGCGTGATGAGAAGCTGTAAACAGCGTAGGCTTCTGCTTGCCTTTTCCTCTTCTATGCTGGAGAAGGGCATGTTGTCTGTCTGTTGGGGACAGCTACTGCTTTGTGATATATTTGTATGTTTTGTTGAGTAAACTAATTGATTTACAGTTTAATTGTAGGTATCCAAGGTTGTAAAGAGTAGCTTTCCTCTTCTGAGGAGTGTTTGAAGTTTCCTGAGATTTCATTGAAGACGTGTCTGTTGTGTGAGAGTGTGGAACAGTACAAGCAGCGATCCATGTGACTTAGCCACAGGGAAGCTATTAACCTGTGTATGTTTGGGACTTGTGTTTTCTGTTAGAGCCATCCTGAAATGGGGCTGATGACAACACCAACAAGTCCAATTCCAACAACGCCTGTCACTCCACTTGGAACCACCCCACCTTCTTCGGATGGTAAGAAATGTAGTGATCTCCTGGGGATGAACAATTAACAAATAGCTGGCGAAGCACTTCCTCAAGATAGCAACTAATGAGGTCTGTCTGGTGCAGATGTAACCTGGTGTTCTTTTCCTGGGGAGATCTGCCCTACTGAACACAAGCAAGAAATATTATTTGGCATGATTTTAATTGTTTGAAAGATGTTTAGCGTAGTTTCTCCTTTGCCTTGTGTGTTTCTTAATGAGGTTGTGTTGATGTTCCTTCTGAAAACAGTGTTGTCCCTGTAACTGCATGAAGGTGCACCCAACCTGTTACTACGTAGGCTTTTGCTTTTGAGTATTTCTAGTGTCAGGTTCTCTGCCTGGGATTATTTGTCATTGGAGCAGATTTGCAGAGAGTTGCAGTTTGCCATTAATGCACTTGTCCCCAGCTTTGAATTAACTGGGATTTGATTCCAATCTGGGAGCTGAGATATTCCTCCCTCTCGTTGTCTTTCATCTCTCAGGATTTGTAAATGACTGCTTGTGCTGAGATCTAAATGAGATGTTATGTGCCCAAATAAATGTACTTTAAAATAGTTGAAAATAAAACCCTTCTTGTTTGTCATGGATAGTTGCAGTCCAGTTTAAGAGAAGAAATCAAACGGCCGCCTACTTTAATGGCATAGATCTGAAGAAAGAATTCAGAGGAAGAATAGAGTCACTTTGAATAGAGCACAATTTGGAAATGTTTAAGGGACCAAGCAGCCTGGGTTACTTAGCTATATCAGCTATTCAGGTCATTTGATATCCTGGTTAAAGATGATCCTCCTTGTGGATGAGTTCTGTCTGGTTACCATGGATATCAAAAGCTTCAGTTAAAAAGCTCCCTATGTCTCAAGTCTCCCTGTGCTTGTGTGCTACACGTTTTGTGCAACATAAAATGTAGAGGGACGGGCATTTTGTAGGCTTGTGTTCAACATGTACGTTGCAAATGTATCCACACCCACGCTGTATTATACAACTGAAAGAACTGATGCTTAACCACATCTACAGCTTGCTCATATTCTCTCTCTTTTTTTAAATTTATTTACCAAAAAACAAACGCAAAGCAAAAACTCCATCCTGCTTTCAGCAGAGGCAGTGATGTTAAGGAGCTTGAGGCTTCCTTCTGCATGCAAGGTTATTAAGTTTAAGGACTGGAATTGATCTTAGCGTGCAGGAATTACACCGGGAAGCATTCCTTATTTGTATTAGCTGTCACCTTGATGATCTCTACACTGTGATTATTATTATTTTTGGTTTTTGTTGACCTCAGCTTAGTTATATTTGAGTGGTACTTCTTTAGTACTGCTGTTATTTTAAAGGCATGTCAGAATTTTCCTCATTTTCTCATGTCTTGCAACTCAGCTTTAGAACTTGCCTGTGGCTGAGAGTTAGTAAGAGGCATTTTGACTTCGGAATGAAAAGATTGCTTTATTATTTTTCATGCATTTGAAAGAATAAAAGCATGGTTGAATTATTTCTAAGTTTCAGCAACGTGTAGAAATTCGTCTGATTTTCAGGCACTTTTTAATGCTGACTGGAATTAAAAATGGGTTCATATTCTGGTTTGAAATTTCTATGGTTGTTAGCCTTTAATGTGAATTAAAGCCTTTTTAAGTTTCAGAGCGTTTGGGTAAAAAATGCAGTGTCTGTGCCATGAACCTGGTAGGCAGTGATGTGATCTTCAGAGTGATTTCCTCTTCTTTAAATGAGACTTTTTCTTGAAAGTGTTAATCTGTAATACGTAAATCAAGTGTGCCTGTCACCATAGTTTTCTAAATGTCACTTTACTTACTGTTGTTAAATATTCATTCATTGTGTTCATTGTAACAGCTTCGGAAGGAAATGCTGGAGATATAAATACATTTTTTCCAGTTTTTTAGTTAATTTCTCGAGCTGTTCGTAACACTGGGAGTTAAAGAGTTTTCAGCGTCATTGCTTGGACTTTGCCAACAAACTGACCATGCTGGCAACATGTTAGTTGTGCTGCAGTTTCAGGATTGAATGAACTAAAACAGCTCATGCTTGGGGATGTGCAGCCCTCAGAAGCTAAAAGCCCATTATCATTTCTTTGATGTGATTTGAACAGCAAGGTTACATTGATCTATTTGGCCTGTTGTTTCCAAGGGCTACGATTTTGTATTCAAGGGGATTGTGTAATCCTGAGCTCCATGAGAACCTTTATTTACTGTGCAGTGGGTCTCTCAGTGCTCAGTTCTAAGAATTCTGCATTTTACTCTTGGCTCATCCCCTGCATATCCTTTGGTTCTGGGGGTAACTAACCTTATTTACGTCATTCCAGGGTTACGAGGTTTAAATCTTGAATTGTAAAATACACTGTTAAATCAAACCCTTTTCTCTTATGTGGAATTACATATGGGACCTAATTATGTATTGGGGAGAATATCTTGAGCTCCCTAGGTTAGGAAAATTGATGAGTGCTAAAATAGCAGGTTTCTCTCTCCTGAAGAGAGCAGGACAGAGAAGGATATCACTGCAGAGCATCCCATCCTACCCTTAGGATTTTTGGGGTAGTACCAGTCTTCAAAACAAAATCTTTGCTGAGTGATCATATAGCAGGATGAAGAACTCAGGTGACCCTATAGATAAGTTGATTCTGTCCCAGACTTATGAGTCTGTGACTTTGGTCTCTGCATAGTTCTGTTTTGTGTTTGTGGAGGGTAAGTGTGTCTTATCTGTTTTGTTCCAGTTATAAGCTCTGCAGAGCTACCTTTGGATGCTGATGTACAAACTAGCAACTTGCTGATAACCTTCTTGAAGTACAGCTCCATTGTGATGCAGGACACAAAAGGTAAATAAATTCTGTTGATGTAGCAAGCAGTGTTTCTTGAAATGGGGAGGGCATAGGAACACATCTCCAGAAATAGAAGCCAACTGCAGTCGTTTTGGATGACTGAAGGTTCCACCTTCTGAGAAAACTAAATGATTTCTTATTGTGAGATAACAGTTATGTAAGACTAGGAGAGAATGAATGCAAACAGAGGAGAAGTCAACAATGGGAAGAATGTAGTAATAATAATAACAGTACGTAATAACCAAGCCTTTCCCTGTGCAGGAGTTGTCAGCATATCTGATTTCACACCCTTCTCAGAGAGGGAAAATCGTGCACTGGATAACTATATTTTAAGGAATGTTTAGTCTGACACATGAGCAAAGCTCAGTATTGGAAGGAAGTATTGTCTTTGTCCTTTGGTACTTGCTGGTCAAACAGACAGACCTATAATTATAAATGTGGCAGCGGTGATCTTCACTGTACTGACAATCATTTGCTTGATGAGATACGTTCCCATACTGTGCCTTTTGTTTCTTCTGATCACTTTGGAATGGGGCTCATCTCGTGTTGCTGGAATTGAAGCTTGGTGGTGCTCTGCTACCTGAGGATCCTCTTGTGCTCAGTGATTGTAGGGCAGGACCACAGCGTGAACATAGCAAGTGATCTTTTTTGCTGTATTTCAGCCCATTGCCAACTTACACTGCTTTAAGTTAAACATAATAACTGAAGAAAAGTAGGAAGACTTCTGTAGAGCTATGATACGTTGATTATTGAACATGATAAACGTTTGTGAAAGAACACGCTGTATAGGAGAGTTTTCTTGTGCACAAACTTGCAGGAAGTTGTTTTAGCAGTCTTATTCTTGTTCAGTATGCCAGCTACTTGTGGAAAGGTGAATAATTGAAATTAGGACTAAAAAGTACTTCATGGCAGTATCTAGCATGTCCTTCAAAACCAAGGCAGAATCAGGTCTACCTCTGTTTTTTCTGAGAATTGTTGCTACCAGGTTGAATAAGATGCTGATAGAGGAGCATAATTTTTAGACTATTTACTCAAGTGTTTAACTACCCTTATTGTGAAAAAGCTTCAGGTGCATCCTAAGTTCTTTAGTGTGATTTTAAATTAATTACTGCTTATCTTCCCCGAGACGGATATTGAGAATGGATAATTTCTTTCTTCTTTGTGACAACCATTATGTATTTGAAGTCTGCTTTCATGTTTCCTCTTGCTTTTGTCTTTTAAACTAAACAACCTCAATCTTTGTTCAATCATTTTTTATAGATTGTACACATGAGGAGGTGTACCAGCTCTCTAATTATTCTCATTTGCTTATTTCAGGGTTTCTCTTGCTGATCCAAGTCTATGGAACAATTTTATGTTTTTAAATTTAACTGTTGCACTTACTAGTCACTGTAGTATGGGAAATATGCATTGGTCCTCAGAAACTGCCAGGCTAGATTAGTTTCAGATGGAATGAGATCTGATAGAAGTTCTGTGCTAAACAAGCCAACTAAAGATGAGTTTATTCTGTTATGTGACAGGGCACGGTGTTCTTTCTCTACCTTGGTGCTAGTATGTAAAACTTCTGAAGGTTGTGTGGTTGATAGACAATATCCTTGCCTCTGTGACAGATGGCAGTTTGTATCAGTAGTTCTACTGATCAATCATACAAAGTGTGCCTTGCAAACCGCTGCCTATTAATTCTAGTAAGGATATGTTGGGTTCTGCCTAACTTTTTTTTCTTGTGTAGAAGAAAGCATTTGACAACAGTATAGTAGCAAGGGGGGAAAAGGAGAATTTTATTTTCTCTCTGTCTTGAGACAGGTGGGAACACAAAGAGGAGACTGGTTTGTTCCACTTCCAGGACCAGGCAGCTGTTCCAGTTCTATCCCAGAGAGCATAATTTAATAGACAGCATTCTGCTAGATCCTCCTCTCTATTTCTCTCTTGTGCCAGTCAGAGGCAGCTGCATTGGGAGAAACAGAAGCTCTGTGTTATTTTTTTTTTCCCCATCTGTAAAATAGGGTCCATACTGCTACATCTCCCTGTGGGAAGTGGTCTGCTTTGTTCCTTTAATGAAGAGTGCTGTGAAGGTACAGAGCGTCTGTGCGAGTAACGGCCTGCGTGGTTGCCCCATAACTGCTGAAAATGGCATGATCTTCACAACATGTTGGCTGAAGGCAGAGTACTTAGTGTGGAACAGGAGCCTTTACAGCATTGTCCCCAGAGAGAAGTGTTAACAGCACCTACAGAAATATACAGTGAGGCTTTACGATAGGAAAATAACAAGGCTCCAGTGTATCACAGTTCTTCGAAGCCATTTTTTCTGCTTTGCTAGGATAGAAAACTTTTCACTTACTCATTTAAGCTGAGATAAAGAGACATGGGAGAGATTTTTAACACTCCCATTTCAAAATTCCTCTCCTCTTACTCAGTGTAGCAAGATGAAATCAGCATAGTTCAATTGCTGGTTGCAGGACATGATCAGGGTGGGACTCCTCTGGCTTAAAATGCTTAGTCTTTGCAGACGTCATTCATTCATGGCTTTACTTAGGGCAAACTAGGTCATGTCTCTCAGCAGTGGGGTTAAAGTTCAGGGCATGAATTCTCAACATGCTTGTTCTGCTGTGCTGTGCCTCTACCAAAACTTGATTTGTTTCATAACCTACAGCAAAATTGATATCTCTCCATCTTACCTGAGAGAGTACATATACATAAAAAGTACATATCCAGTGTGGCAGGCAGGCAGTGATTAACACCAGTTACATAGAATATCTGTGAAAGTAAAACTGAATGAGGAAAAAGCCTCATTGATATTTACAGTGGTGATAGAGATTCAAATCAGAAACTTGACTGTTCGCAGAAACAGTGGGGAAGACTTCATAGGATTTAGTGTCCAGGCTGAAGGGTGAGTGCCCAGTGGAGAGTAGCTACACTATTAGCTATTGTGGAGGAACAAGCATTAAAACTCTCCTGTTGCAAAAGCTTCCTCACTCTTCAGCATTGCCAAGTTTGTATGGCTCATGCAGGAATTGTTTTTGCTTCTTTGCAGATGAGCACCGGCTACACAGTGGCAAGCTGTGTCTGATTATCCTGACATGCATAGCAGAGGTAGGTTTCTTGCGAGACTCTTCAGCAGATGGTGTGTTTCAAGGCCCTATCTGCATGCACATCCCCTGTCTCCTGTTCACTGGGAGCTGAAGATCTAAAGTGGCTGTTAGTAATGAGACCCTCAGGCACATAATGTTTTGCTGATAAATCTGATGCAATACTGTTAAAATATACTTAAAAATTGGATCATCTTATTTGGTTTAGCCAACTCACAGGAACAAAGAGAGAAAACAGTGAACCTAAGCCTGTCTCACTTAGCTATTAAGTGCTTTTAGATGATTGTGTGAATGTCTTTCATCTGTGTGGTGCTTGTGGTAATCATGGGCAGTGCTGTATCCTATCTGCCAGAGAAGGGTTTTATAAGTCTGAAAGAGTGTTACAGTTATAGAATGGTAGGAAAGCTGGCAGTAGGATGAGAAGACCAGCAGTCTGTGTCAGCAGTCCTGGTGAAGGTGCTCCAGTCTTATGGGAAACAGACAATAATGGCCTGGCTAATGGCTTGTCCTGAATGGTGATTGGGTCTGTGGGGCATTTGCATTTTGTTTGCTTGCAAGTAAAGACCTTTCATTCTTAGCGAAGAATAAAAAGCAACGATATTGATAGCTTGAGAATTCTGAAGTAGTGTTTCTTCAGGGTGCAGTCATATGCATTTCTGATATTTATAATTGATTTCGCCACTCAAGTGCCTTCTTCAGGTGGGCACGTAGATAATATAAGAAATGCTGTTTCTATGTATCAGGGGCATGCTTCAGCTTTCATATTAGAGAGTGTATTTAATACCTAATCTGAATGTGCATTGCCTGGAGTAATAGTTTGATTTGTAGCTGGGCTTGAAACAAGTTTTGCCTGAGGGATAGGACAGCTGATCAACCCACTTGCTAGCACATGCGTGCAGGGACTTCTGGCATGATGGCTCCATCAAAAAAACAATAGAAACCTTTGTGGATAAAGTTACAGAGACTTGTGTGCATTATATAGCACTTGTTAAAATCTTGATACTGTAGCATGTACAGTCTATAGTTTTGATGAGCAAAGGAATAGAACAGAAAATAGACCTTGAAGAAAATAGCAAATAGTGCAGAGTGACGTGGAATTGAGATCAGGAAGATTTTGCCTTTGTGGGACTGAAGGCATGCCTGGGAATAAGAGGAGGTTTTGAGGGTGTTTTCAGCTTTGTAGCTGCTTATTGGGAGCTCTGCACTGAAACACATGTGGGTTGAGAGGCAAGTGGAAGTTAGTGGGCAGGTAGTTTTTTATTCATCACTCTTTCCTTTTTTTTTTTCTTCTTCTTTTCCATAGGATCAATATGCTAATGCTTTTCTCCATGATGACAACATGAATTTTCGAGTAAACCTCCACAGGATGGTGAGTTTTTCCTGTGGATGCTTTGCTTTTTCTCTTTGGGATGAGAACATGGGATTCAAGTCCCTGTATGCTGAAAACTGTGTCACATATATCTAACCTAGATTGCTAAGGCATGTGGAAGTGCTGTCAGAAATGCAGCAGTTGGAGGATGATTTTAAAATCACTCCCAGAATGTCTCACTCCTTCAAAGGATAAAGAGCTGGTTGCACTGTTGTGAATTCGGAGACCTATGTAGCTGGAGAAGAGCTGTGTACTATGAGATCTCTGAGGAAATCTGTGATAGAATGTTCTGCCTTAATCTTCAGCAAGCATTGGTCCTCATGTGATATATTAATAGCCAGTTGGAGTTGCATTGAGTTCTCTGATTTTGGCTTATGCTTTCTCCTGAAGGTGGGGGTTCAGCTTCAAAGAGAAAAACATGTTTTCTGTACATTTTTCCTGCAGGTATCAGTGGAGGAAGTGTCCTTATCTAGCTCATGGAGCTTTGTAGTCAGGGGTAACTGAGTCTTTCTCCTGACTTGATGCATTCTGTTTTTATGGTGCTGGTGATTGCCACCTCATCTGACACTGGAACAGTGTTTGGAAGTGTTACTAATCCAAGATGGAAATAAGCATAGTGTGAGGGTGCTAGTCTTTCCCAATTAACAGCAAATTTGCTGCCCAGTTAGCCTTTCTGGTTTACTGCAGTCAAAGCGAAAGCCATTTGATACTACATGTGCTATTAAGAATGCAGATCAGACTTCTGAGTCAGGAGCAAATCGATATGTTTTCAAGGGAAAGAAATTGCTATGTGATGTTTTTTGTTCTGGTATATAACAGTGCCCTGTAGTTACACACCTAGAATAACAAAAACCTGGTGGTCAGCGTGCTGAAAAGCAAGCAAAATTATTTTATTTCATCTGTGGCCTTCAGAACTAATATAAGTGAGATAGCAGTCAGAGAAAAAGACAAAAAGAATCTGTGCTGATGGTGGCATTTGCATGAAAAATACAATAATACACAGAATGGCACTTCAGGCTTATTCTGACTTCTTTTCATCTTTGTGTGTTTGAAGCCGATGAGGCATAGGAAGAAAGCAGCAGACAAGAACTTGCCCTGTCGCCCGCTGGTGTGTGCAGTGCTTGGTGAGTACTGCAAGAGTGCCCATGTGCTTCCTGAAGAATCTTTTTGTTCTGCAGCAGAAATAGATGTGTAGATTAAGGGAAGGGGTGGATGAACTTAAAAATAAGGCAGTTAAGTAAGATTTCCAGCAGTGGACCCTCCATCTCTCTACTTGGCTGCCTCACAGAGAAGTTAAGTCCAAGATTGTAGCAAGATATCCTGTGTATGTTTGCAGTAAGTTTTGCAGAAGCCTATTGGCCCTGAATATGTAGCAGTAGGGAGGGCAGATGATTAATAAATTCAGAGTTTTAAGTGATGGTAGTGACAGCTGGTCACAAGTACCATCTAGATGGTGAAATGAGAACAAACCTATGGAGAAGACGAATGCTTGTTGAGGAAGCCTTGCTGGATATTTCGCCTTTTCTGAGGGGAAAAAAAACACAATAGGGTTGTCAGCATCAAGGATTGGTTTTGCTTGTGGATGGAGGCACAGCTGTAAGCTTTTCACACAGTGAATGATAAAATTATGAGACTCATTGCCACGGAGGCCAAAAGTATAAATGGATACAGAGACAGATGGAGGCTGGCTTTTAAGCCTGATGAAATGGAAGCAGTCTTGAAGTCCAGCATTTTCAAAAGCATTTTGTTGAAGGCACAGTGGAACAAATAGGGAATGAATCATTCTAGACTTCCCAGATACCATGTACTTTTGCCCTGGGCTTATTTTTTGTCACTATTCAGTCGTATTTCTGGGCTATTAGGACCCTTTGAGGTAATGTCTCCCAGTTGTTACCACTGGCACAGCTTAAGCATTTTATGCTGAAGTGAGAACACATCTTTGATTAGTGTTTATTGGCTGAACTGTAGTTACTGTAGTAACTTCTTTTTTTCAATTGTATTTTTGAGTTTTTTGCTCACAGTGGGATAACCTAGAGAGACATTTTTTTGTTTATTTGCTGAAGGAGTCTTAAGCAGAACTGTAGTCTGTGTTAAGACCAGTCTAGATGTACTTGCTTCAGAATATATTTTGATGATAAATAGGTATATTCTCTGTAACATCTTCTCTGAAAGTAAACCTCTTTGTTGTGTGTTATTTCTGATGAGAATAACTTTTTAGAACGTGCTTCTCAAAGGACTTTTCCACTAGTGACAGGGCTTGAAATATGAGAGCAATTCCAAGCATCAGGATTCATGGTATATTCTTCATTTGACTAGTACTGGTGGAAAACATGCCCTAAGTTTTCAGTATACTTTTTAATTCCAGAGGATGTCTAGTTCTCCTTCATCAAAAGAAAAATTAAAATGTGTTTCTTCTAAGCAGGACTATTGCCTGGTAGGAAAGGTGGTAGGGATTAGTTTGATTTCCTCACTGTCTATTAGAATTTAACTGTGGCTGGCTCACTACTTACTTTATCATTTTCTTTTCCATCAGATTTGATGGTGGAGTTCATTGTGACACATATGATGAAAGAATTTCCTATGGATCTCTACATGTAAGTATCTATAGGATGTCTCCTGGTTTCGTTCGAAGTTTGAATTTGGATGGAATTCTAGTCATGTAACAGTCTTCTGGCTGAAATAACATTTTGTGGGTGGTGGAGAGCAGGATGGCTTTTCATGAACTCTTCCACCAACTTTTTCTACTTCTGAAATGCTCTGTGTGCCAGGAAAATTGAAAGCAAAATGAATTTCCACCTTTCAGGCTGATTTCCTAATCTACTTGATCAAATACAAAGAACTTTTCAATCTGAAAGAAGCTTCATAATGTGCATTCATTGCAAGAATCCCTGCTTCCCAGAAGCTGAATTTTTGTCTCAAAACTGAAAAGACAGTTTTGGGAGGGGGGAAAAAAAAAGGATGATTGATGTGAAGCCTGGGAGGCAATGTGGAGAGTGGAAAAGAGGCTTAAGCCTGAAATAGCTTGCTAGTTTGTCAGGGTAAAACTTAACAGTGGGGGAAAAGGAGAGGAGGACAGGGCACTTGCTGTGTCCCACTTGGCTCTTAGAATGCTTTGTTCTGATTTGGCCTGAAGGGCAGAAATAGGATTTAGGCAGATCATTGGCTTTGTTCTTGCTGTTCATAGAGTACTGAATTTCCCTTAGACTTGAGCAATACTGTATATTGTAGAAGAGATACAGGTAGTTGGGCTGTTATCCCTGAAGGTGGCTTCTCAGCATGTTCTGATTTTGCTCAGATAACCTCAGAACTTCAGGGCCTTTGCAAGGGTTATATAGTTCAATTACACATTTGTGAGAAATATATTTGTAATGACAATAACAGAATTAATTGTAGATAGGTAGTGCATTGAGATTTCACAAGAAAAATGTGAAATGTTTGGGCTCAAAGGTAAGGTCACATCTAGAAACCCTTTGAGAGTGAGTATAATGAGCTGTAGCAACCATCAGTAGACATCTGTATCCATTCCTTTTCGCATATTTGTGCAGTCCTTACACTACATTTCTGTCTGAAACCATCCCGTACCAGACACTGTTATTGCAGAGAAAGTGGGTGTTCTGAATGCACAAATAGTGTCATATTTGTCTGTGTTACACTTTAAAGGTGACTATGAAGCTGCTCAATGGAGAACATATTAATATTTAAAAGATAAATCCAGGTTCCTTTGACTAAAGGTGTTATTTTATCTGTCACATATATTATGAATTCTTAGTGTAAAGCTGAATAAACAAGGACACCCTACCAGAATGGATGCAACTTCCGCGCTGACGTGTTATGGTCTGGGAGTCTGTAGAGCTTTAGCTGGTGCTCTGGCACCTTAGGCAGGAGTACTAGGGCTGCTATGCCCCTTCCTCATCTTTTTTTTTTTTTTTTTCCATGCTTTGCTTTCACCCGGAAATCTATATGCCACTGTGTATCAGTAGGTATCAGTGCTGAAATATGTCAGCAGAGTATTTTGCAGTAACACTGTTGTAATTACAAATAAATGTTTCAGCGTTTGCCTGATTCCTGCTGGTCTATTGCCTTAAATAGCTCTTTTGAAGAGGCCGGTTCTAGTCTTAAAGCCAGGCAGACACATAAGTGGAAAGCCAGTAACATCAGGAGTAGCTGTCTCTACGGAGCTGTTGCTGTTCAAGATGGCTGTCTATGCTATAGTGTTTTTACTTTCTTTTCTTGGTTGGATTTACAAGAATCCAATTTATAATACAGCACTTAATGTGATGCTCAGCTATCATCAATGATTTTACCTTTATTCCTCTGAAGTTAGGAATTTCAGTCCTTAACCCATCATCATAATTTTGGGATCATCTAAAAGTCTGAAAAGATGAACATGTACCATTTGTATGTTATTAAGGCTTTTTAAAGCTTTGTTTTGAACTCTTCACCTCATCTTGAACAACTACTATGCAAAAACTTTTGATTTGATTTCTCTGTTTGTCTGACGTTTAGTGTCTCTGTAGTGTCTTTTCAGAGAGATGTTCATATTAATGAGATGTTTTTGAGAAATAAGAATTTGAGGGGAAAAAGAGGAAATTTTCTCATTTTAACTTTTCCTTCTCTTTTTCTAAATGTCAATAACTGAAGTAGGTTGGTCTAACAAACTCAAATTTGAATATATTTTCTATCTTGTCCTTAATGGTGGCAAGTGCTAGCAATTTTACTCACTATGTTGTATACTTAATTCTCTTTTGGTTTTGGAATATGATTGTGTACCTAAGAGTTTATTTAAACACTATTCTATAGAAGTCTTTAGGATTTGGAGAATTCACGAGTATGTAGCTTTATGTTGAAAGATTTCAGACCTTGTAGGTGTGTTCTTTGCTCATTTCTAAGTTCATACGTAAGCTTGAAGTAAACTGAAAGTCTTGCAGTTTTAGTTTCACTGTGTAAGTTCCTTTAGCCTTGTCAGCTGGGCCAAAGAAGCTAAAAAGCTCCATCATGACTGGATTTTTCCAAAATCTGGTAGCAATACCTCATACATAGGAAGCCTGCAAGTTGGCTAACTCCTTTTGTAGAGCTTCTGAGGTCCTCAGGCAAGGTCAACAAGGAAAGTATTATTTAAATACAAACAGCAATCTTGCATCTGTAGTCAGCCTAATCACGTTGAGCTTGAACTGGTGTACAGGCTTTTTTCTCTGGCCTAATCTGCTTCATTCTTATGGATGTTGCTTCCCTTCTGGAGCCCAAAACCATGAGCCCCATCCTCCTTTGTTTGGGTTTTTGTTTGTCTACTTTGCTGCTGATGATGATTTCTGCAGTGTTTCCAGGTTTGATGTAAAATTGCTGGGAAATACAATGCAGTTAATCCTTTGCCCTCTTTTTTTTCAGACGGTGTATTCAGATTGTGCACAAGCTGTTGTGTTACCAGAAGAAATGCAGAGTGAGGCTTCATTACACCTGGAGGGAGCTCTGGTCAGGTACTTTGCACCTGCATCTGCAGAGACAGTCAAATATAAAAAGCCTGTCTTTTTGGTGGCTGTGACTGCTTATTCTATGGCTGTCAGGTTAGGCAGCAAGCATCGATTCCGTTAAATCATCTTTATTTTACTGCTTAGTTGCTACATGCAAATTACCTCTTCTAGAAAGCCAGGTCATTATCATAATGGTAGCTAATTTACTATCTTGTCTAGCCATGATCACCAAGGTATCTGAGTGTCTTTGTTCTTCATTACTTGAGTCCCTCTTCACCTGATTGGAGAAATGAAATGATGTTTTATGCAGTAGTGTTTCTCTCAATTCTTTGAGAGTAGAAAGGAGGCAGGCTCTTAGGTAAAATGGTGGTGGACACTACTTTTCCTTTCCACTGTAGGAAGTGGATGTACGTAGAACTTTGTGTATGTATCTCTCCTGCTGATGAGAGCAACCTGGAAATGTCAGTAGGAAGGAAGAGAGGTGTTCAACTCTAACCTTTGCATCGATGACAGTGTGGTTTATGCCACTGGTGTCCCTTAAGAGAGTCTTAAGAGGTTTGACTTTATTCTTATAATTTGATGGGCATTGTGTTGTAGGACTGTTTTATGATGCAGTCATTGTGTGGGAGGTCTGCGAAAGACAGTGGCAGAATGGATCCTTAGATGTAACAGACTCTTCAGTGGTTATGGTGTGTGCTCCTCTTCTAACCTTATGAGCACTGAAGTAGCTCAGCTAGGAAAGTACAGTTAATCCCTAAGCTGTTGTGGCTTAAACAAGAGGTTTATGAAAATTGAAGGGAATGTGATCCTAGTTGAGTTTTCCTGGAGCTGTGCTTGAGATTTAGGATCAGCGACTTGCTGGTGTAATGCAGCTCCTATCAGAAATTTGAGAGAGGATGGCTTTTGAAGAGGTGGTGATGAGTGGCTTCTGAAGCTCCTCTTAATTAACACTAAGTACTTCCCTTCAGTAGCTTTGCACAGCTGAGTGTAGGTACAGAGAAATAAACCAAAATCTGAATCAGGTTCAGTTATTAAATTTTTGCCTTATGTGACATGTGGCCTATTCAAGCTTCCTGAATTATTCCTGTAGAAGGTGAAGTGGGTGCTCCTAATTAAGGGATTAGTGATTTCTTTTCTGTAGCTTTCTTTAGAACAGAGCCCCTAGAGGCATGGCTGAAGCATAGTCCTAGTTCATGGGAAGAGCATGTACAATGTAGATGTATGCTGTGAATAGAAATGGCATCTAACAGCATGTGCAGCATCTTCTGAGCTGTTATCAACAAACTGGATCCAGTCCTATTTGGCCGGGGTGAGCTGGCTCTTTCATACATACTGGCATTGTAGGTATCCCAAAATAAGGTTTTCTCCTTGAAGGTACACTTTTTGGCATCTTTCAATCCTTGAATTTCCCTATTTTAGGGGAGAAAAGAAAAATCCTTGCAAAACACTGAAATTCAGTATACAGGGATGTTCTTGTTAATGGTCTCTAATTAGCTGTAGGTGTTTGCATAGTGCTTGGGAAATGTGAAGTGCTTCAGAAATGTTAGGTACTGCACATGCTTGGAAAGCAAAGTAGTCATATAAAAAGTTCTGACTGATCAAGGTTCTGTGAAAGACCAAGAATGTCTGCGCAGCTGATGTAGCTGAAGAGCTCTACACTTAGTGTAGATTTCTGTTTGTTTTCAGAGATCCTCTCCTACAGATGTAAGTTACAGTGTTTCAGATTCTTTTCCTATAAGATGTTGAAGTGAACTGAGATTCTTCAGCAGCTGGTAGGTGGTTCATACAGGCTGGAAAGGTCTTGTGTTGACTGGTATGTGCTCCTATAAAAGTGCACATCCTGTCTGCTCCAGGTGTGTGTTTCTAGAGTGCTGTATAAGGCTGACTAAATGCTAATTGCCTGCTCTGTCTTGAGATATATTTCATAATTAACTCTTATCCCTACTGAGATCTGTCAAGGCTCCTCATCGATTCCCCAGGACATTGCTGCCTTTGATGTGGAAGAACAGGTATTTTTCTAGTGTTGATCAATCTGTCAGACAGTGCCAAAACAGAGTACAGAGACTTATGCGTTCATTTCTATGCTGTATGTGAGCATATTCACCTTGAGGCTTTTGCTTTGGACTGACAGATTCGTTGTCACTGCTGGATGAACAAATGAAAGGGAACATCCATGCACTCACTGTAAGGTCTGAGATCTCAGGTGCTCCATCAGGCATGTTTTACAAGTCTTCAAGCCCACGCTTGTCTTCTTGAATGGCAAGTTTGTGACAGGTGGAGCACAGTCCTTGTTGTGTAGTGTGAGTGATTGCAATATGGAAGTCCTCTGCATAACTGGATGGAACAGAGGAGGAGAAGGGAATGTGTATGAAAGTCTTGAAAAGAAGGCAAAGGATTGTACCAGGCATGTGAGGAGAGTTGTTTCATGTAGAAAACTGAGTGGGAGAAAAAGACAAAGGGAATACTTTGGGATGAGGTGGTAGTCTGGAGTGTGGAGGAACTGAGAGTTTGTAGGTGGAAGCAGTGGCAATCTATAGAGCCTTCTGCTCCACTACTGGTTCTATTCTCTGATTAAGGAAAGCCACTCCTGTGTCATGTGCTAGATAGTTGCTCTTCCTTTATGGGTGCTCTGTCTTCAGTATGGAATGCCAGCAGAACTTAGGGCAAGTTTCTGCCCTTCTGTTTCTGATTTATGTTGCAAAGAGTGCAGAGAAAAGCAGTGGAGCCACATGCTTGGCATCACTCAAGACACATACCCAGCTGCTTGTGCAGTCTGCAGTACTCCTGATCTTAGCTCCTACTTAACATGTTAGCAGTTTATTATTTTCAATTCAGTCATCTGTGGTTGGTACATGGCTCTTCGTTTTGAGCTTTTTCAGATTTTTCTTCTGTGACTGTATACCCTTTCTGGTGACTAGCATGAAATTTTGGCTAAGTCAGAAACCATACATGGATATGACTGTTTCCTTGTTCCCGTGTGGATATGTAGGGCAATTTGCAGGGCTGTTATGTCAAGTAGCTGATATTTAAAGAACAACAAATTCATTGGATGTCAAGTGTAAGGTACTTAATAGGGCTTACGAGAAAACTATTTGGTAACAACCAGTTCCCTACTTTCAGAAATACCATGTTATGTCCAGTGTTTTTCTTGAGCTCTGCTTAAGTCATGTGAGAGTTTGGTTTTGCTGGTTATAGAGTTGAGATTGAGTTTTAGTTGTTGAACTCTTTCTTAGCCAGTATGTACAGCACTTGGGTGATGGAAGGTGCTATATATGTTTTTGTTGTCAAGCACGTATAAGCTATGCCAGAAGAATTTTCGTGAGTCATTTAAGCTTTTTATATAAAAATACCTCATTTCTTCAACTTCTCCCACCTCAAAATTAGTAACGCTTGAGCAATTTGCTCTGAGTTTAGAGGGTACAGGTAACTTCTTTGCAGTTGCTATGGTTTGCTTTAAGTAAAAGTCATTTTTAAAGAAACTGAAAACCAGTTCTAATATAGACTTAAAATGGCAAGAGTATATCACATGAAAATATGTATAATAGTGAATAATGCTGTAATAGCTAGTTATTAGGGAAATTGAATACAAAGCTGGATTAAAAATGAGTTTTGACATAATAGAAAGCACTGAAATTCAGTTCCCAAATTATTGTAATGTACAGACTATAGTTTCTTATCTTATAGATTGGCTATTTTTGACAGATGCTGAATGTACTGTTAAAATGAAGGTGCTTCAAATGCCATCATCAAGAAGTTGGTATTTCTCCACTTTTATTTGGGGATTATCAGAGTAAACTTTTGCAATGCTTTTATTCTTTGTGTGGACTGCTTGGAACTTTTTGTCAGTTTCTCTATTTATAAGATGGAGAGAATATTTTCAAATTTTTAGGGGGTGAATACTAAAGAAGTGAAATGTTCCTCTATGGAATGTATTTCAGCAACAGAAATACCAAATACTTACTACTACAGTGTTTTTTAAGAATGGCATTTCTGGTTCTCCAGCTATTGATAAAGTCTGCCTCAGCATTCTGATTTGTGTTGCTGAACACATTGGAAATCAGATGATGTTGCATCTCCCCTTCATCTCATGTCCTGTCATTCAGCAGCAGCTGCCTAGCAAGGAAAGCGTGTCTTCTTGCAACTTTTGTGGAGACAGGATTGATTCATCTACTGGTGTACCAGACAGTTTAGCTCACTGGTGAAATGTCTGATCATTAGTTGCTGTGAAAGTATGAAAGGGTACAGAGCTGTTGGGACAGTTAGAAAATGGCTTGAAGACTTTGGAAAAAATAAAGAAATAATTAAAACATCTTCAGAGGTAACTGATAAAGGTCATGTGTAGGGATAGGGCAGAAGGAACAGGAGTTTGTGTATTGAATGTAAAATGCATTCATAACAGGAAATTACAGTGAGTGCAAGGAAGGCCTTTTGTTAAATGGTTCTACATGAGCTGTACTGTTTTGGAATGAAAAATCATTATGTGAGACTTGACCTTTCAAATACCTTCCAGCAAAAATGCTTTCAGACTTAACTCTACTGCTTGTAAACTCTGAAGAGAGCTATAGAACAAATGTTAGAGTCCTATCACCTTAGTATGTTAACATACACTACCCAGTGCATGCCCTACCAAGTCACTTCTCCAAGCCTTTTGGCTGTGGGAAGCCAATGCAGCCTCCTCCGTGTGACAGAGCTCCATGCACATATACTCTGCTGGAGGTTTGGGATCCCTCAACTCATTCAGGAGTGTATGATGATGCTGAGTTTTTAAGGAGAGTACCACCCCGTGGAGTGAGGCTCAAAGTGGGAGGAATGGGCTCCTTCCCCTGTAGTTCCCAGAGATGGAGCTGCTGAAAACAGTAGTTCAGTGGGAGCACCAGGAACGGAGAGAAAGAGGCAAGAAGAGGATCCAGGCAGGCTAAAGGAGAACTGCTGAGCAGCTGCAATAGGAACGAGAGTTCTGAGCTGATCGGGTGGATGAGAGGAGTGGTAGGTCTGGGAGGCTGGAGGTGATTGCATGTGAAGGAGGGCTGAGAGGCCCTGAGCGTGGGAAGCTGGAGAGAATGGGTAGAACTGGGTCAGAGTGGGAACCTGCTGTAGTAGGAGGAATGAAAGGTCTATTGTTTCCTTAGGAGGACTGGGGAGGCTAGGAGGTGTTACTGGATAGAAACTTCAGATGAGAAATCACCTAATCTGATGATCTAAAGAGAGAACTATTCATCATTTTTAACTTTAAATTTTCCTATTCTCTTATTTGAATGTCTTGCTGGGACCTTGCTTTGGTGTGGGGGAACTTGAAGAATGAAAGCTACTGTCTAGCTAAGGTGTGTATCCTGGGCAGTTTTTTTTCCAGCGCTTCATAATTTGCATCCTATTGCATGCTTAAAAGAAGAAAGGACATTTTCTTAGCAGCACGGCTGAAATAGACAAAACGTCATTTTGTGACTTCTGTCTTTGCCAAAAAGGATGTGGACAGGATTTCATAGCTCTTACGTTAACATTTCAATGGCTGAGATTCTTTGCTGTGGGACTGTAAAACCAGCATTTGCTGGGTGCTGCTACATGCTGCTTATGGCAGCAGTTTTATGCACCTGAGCTGATGAGTTTGTGGTTTGTACAATTGAGCTTGTACAGTTATAGAAGTTGAATGTTATTTCCCTCTGTGCTATTAATTGATCTTACTAGTATTTATGTGATTGGAAGTGTTACTGAGTGATGTCCTTTAGTATTCTGATGAATGGAGTGATGAAGTGGAGGGTTTTGGGCTTAGCATGTGTTTCTAAATAACTCAGTAAATCAGTAATAGAATTGTGATTAACTTCCTTTATATGCAATGCCCTTTTCTTGCCTGTTGCAGCTCACTTCGCTCTTACCTTAGAAAGGTAACTGGCATGCTTCTTTTTACTTTCTTATCTCTGAAATTAAAAGAAAATTTGTAGTACCAATCATGCAGTAGGACAGGCTCACAAGCACTTGTGCTTGTTGATCCTAGGAAGGTTTCTGAAAAGATGGCACAGTAACACAGGAGCAATGGAAGAACAGAGCTGCTCAGACAAACTAAGGGCAGTAACTGTTATGTGCTGTGGATTAGGTAGTGGAGTTGCCCTTTCTCACACTTGGTTGGACATGTAGTACGGTGTTGGCTCAAGCCTGGTACAGGGGAGCAACTACTAGTCCTGTTTGCTGCTTCGGTGAAATTAGGAAGGGATGGAAATTGAAAGGTCATTTTATAAAAGAAATCTTGACTTTGACTACAGTGTATATTATAAATTGTTATTAATTGACTTTTTAAATGATTATTTTAATTTTTACTTCTGGTAGCTCTTTGTGTTGCCCCAAAGGAAACTTGAGTCCCACCCTTACAAGGCTTACAAGCAGTTGATGCATGAAGTTCATAAGAAAGACTACAAGTGCTGTCACTCTTGCTGCTTGGCCACTTTCTTGCTAACCTTTCCACATTACCTTTTTCAGCCCAAACTAAAACTCTTCTATGGTAAGAGCACAGACGTGTTTGATGAAAAACAATAGTATAGATCTCCTAAAGCAGATAGTGTGAGAAATGCAAAAATGGAGTGGCTTTTTTGTAAAGAGAACATTGAAAATTCCCCGTGTTGGGTATTTTTAGGAAGCATCTCCTTTTGCTTGCTTCTTTCTTAGTTTATTATTACTTAACTGTAATGGCCGTTGCTTTGTTTACACTTTAACATAATTGGTGATGAGTTTTGGTTCCAGTTTCTGATGGCCACAGGTACGTGGCAGTCACTGATTGCCTGGGGTGATCAAGATGGGAATTCTTCATCTAACACCTTTAAGTCATGTGTGGCAGATCTCATCAGGATGTGTTGTTCTGTGCTGTAAAAGACTCTTTTTTAAAAATTATTTTTATTTTTTACATGTTGCTAACACTGGGGAATTTGTTTGTGAATCCCTCAGAGCTTGCAGATCATGGTGACCTAGTAAGAGAGAGGATAGTTTCCCATGAGATTATCACGATAGAACAGCCAGAGCTGTTTGCAGCCATTTCTTCTTCTGCACTGAGGGGTTGCAGTGCTCAGAACACACTATTCTGAGCCTATTCACCCTCCTAACTTTTTGTTTTCAAGAAGCAGCACTCCTGGGCCACTTATCTTGCTGTCTTTCCCTGCCATACTCATGTTTTTGCTTGTTCCTCATGCTTATCCTTTCTGAGTTGGCTCTGGTTTTAGTCCTTTGGGAAGGTGCACAGTCTTAACTCTCAAGACTGCTCTTGGATGAAGGGTGAACCTACACTATTGGTCAGGATAGAGTTAAGCTCAGGGCTTCCCTTTCCTCTAAAGAGGAATGAAAGTTGTGAGTGTATGCTTTTTAATTATATCTTATTTTAAAAAAAAATCTACCTTTTTAAGAAGAAGGTATATTGTTCACCTCAGTAACAATAGGTGAAGGTAAAGCTTAGATGAAGCTAGAAAACTTGTTTTCACTGCTACTGCTTGCTGGGATGCTATCAAGCAGCATTTCTCTGGCATTGGCAATCAGCATTTCCATTAAGCTTGCAATTTTTACACTGTTGGCTGCAGTTAGGTGGGAACAGCGAGTACCAGGGATGAGAACTATATAAAGAAAGTAAAGGATTGGAAATGAATTGGCCTGCTCACCTGATCCTGGGAGCCATTGGGTTATGCCAGCATGTGCTTCAGCCCTATGGCTTGCTGCTGTTTCTCGTTAAGGCTGCTTTCCTGCTATACCTTGACAGTTAGAGGAAGAAGAGGAACAGCTGTAGAGGTGCTGGTGATGGGGGGATTGGGGGCGTGCCAGTAGCAGGCTGCTGGCTGCTGCAGAGCTTTGGCAGCTGAGCGCATGAATTTGGCAATGCCTGTCGTGGCAGCTGGGAGAGGAGCCAGCCAGCCGGGTAAATTGTTTCAACCCAGAGCAGGTTGCTCCCTCGTTATCAGAGCAAAGGAGAGGAGCTGAAGCATGTTACATAGCGGTGCTGATGGAGCAGCTATCTCTTCCTCTGCTCTCTTGGGAGCAGCATCAGGGCAACGATCTTGTTCCTAGTGCTTTGCCTGATTGACAGGGAGCTGCAAGTGCTGTCCCTGAGTAATTGGTTAACTTGTCCAGGGATGCTGGGGTAGTTTGTGCCTGCAGGGATTCTGCTGCATTAGTTTGTAATAACGATGTCGCTATTTCTTGGACACATTTCCTCTTCCTACTGCTCTATTTGGAAACTACCTCTAGTTCTTTTCTGTCAAACCCTGTCTGTAGATATTCATCTCCTGCTGAGTTTGTTTTGATCACTGTTCACTGATTGTTTGCTCATGTTGAATGTGGCCAGATCTGCTCCCTTTTAATGCTCAGGTCATCTCATATTTCAAATTTGAGCCTTTTGCTTCTGAATTTCTCATCAGATATGGCATTTATTACAGGTGATTACTCTGTTCCATGGTCTCTTTTGTTCCTTGTAGCAGCACAGAGAAAACAATTTGAACGTGTGATTATCCAGGCTTAACTTTAATGATTTTCAGTCTAGAATAGGAGACTAGACCCATTCACGATTAAGGTACTGTCATGTTGTGTGAGTCTGTTTCCATACTGTATGCTGTAGTTGCCCAAAGATGTGAAGGGAGTCATGCTGATTTTTGGAATCTGGAAGAATATGCTGAGAAAGCGTTGATTGGCTTCCTGCTCTTCAGCAGGCGTTTGGTGTTGGCTGCTGTTTGGGACAGAACACTAAGCCTTTGCTCTGCCCTGGTGCAGCTGCGGCTTGTGGTGGCTTGATGATTTCAAGCCGCTTAGATGTGAAGGGACAGATCTGTAGCAGGGAACTTCTGGCCAGTTGTCATTATCAGCTCCCCTGCAGTGCCATGTGGATGTGGATCACCCTAAGGGGAACGTGAGTGGAAATGCTAAAAGCAAGACATCAGATATACTGATAGTATGATGGTAAGTTCCAGAGAGAATGGGAAAATCACTGCTCTTCCTACTGCGTCCCAAGATTTTGAAGGTAGGAAATTAGAGGATATTAGTGCAGTTACAGGATACCTATTAATTGATGTTGCACTGCAGCTTCTGAGGGGCTCTCACAGCTTCTTTTTCTTCCTTTGTTCCTTTGTTGAGGGCCATTATATGCACCATTAGAAGGTTTTTGACCTGGGAGCACAGCAACAGAGGCTTCCATACTGTGCTCAACCCATCTAAGATCTCATTGATGTGTTTCTCAGGGCTATTCTCTTCTGCTCTGTTGTGCAATGGCGCATCAGAGCCTTCTGCTGCTAGTGGCAGTCTGTGCTACATTCTGACTTTCTCAGGGGACGATGCTACTTCTTAATCTTTTCTCTGCTTAACCTCTCCCTGCGCTCTTGTTGTGTTACACATGATCCAAATGCTGAACACTGAGACACTGCAGAGAACAAAAACTTTGTGTGAA
Source organism: Chrysolophus pictus (assembly GCA_037305975.1). Lineage (NCBI taxonomy): Eukaryota > Metazoa > Chordata > Aves > Galliformes > Phasianidae > Chrysolophus > Chrysolophus pictus. The sequence goes on along the minus strand of CM074581.1, from coordinate 13,010,362 downwards.
TCCCAGGTATACCAAAACTGAATTTGTTTCTGTTTGAAACGAGGCTTACAGGGGAAGAAAGGTAAGTCTGCTGTGGGAGGAGGAATAGGGGAAGGAGAGACTGAAGTGCTTCTGTCCGGAACTAGAATTGCCTTCTTCCTAGTAGGGAGGAAGAGAAGCCATTTGCCTGCAGCCTCCTTACTGAGGATTGGCTTGCAGAAGGGCAGCAAATGACTGAGCAGGAGCACTCACTGCCCAGCAGACAGACTGGCCGCAAGAGCTGATAAGGAAAAATGTCAGTGCTCAAACACAGCTGCATAGCAGAGGAGCTAAGAACCTTTTACACTGCAGTCATTTCAGTTTAAAAAGCTGGGAAGGTATCTGTAAAAGCTGGTGATCTCATTTTTCATCCTTTGGCTATAATAATCCTTGGGAGGGAAAATTGCATAAAACACGATGTGGCTGAGTTACACCGCTGTGAAGTTCAGCCAGTCATATGGCTTCATGCCCAATTCAAGTGTCCACTCTGTGTCCTTAGCTGCTTCCTTTTGAGGCTGTGTATGTAGGTGTTTAAGGTTCTGTTCTCTGCTGGCTGATCTGGGAAGCATAGCCGGTGTCCTCAGAAGAGGTCACAAGTTTGCATGCAAATACAAACTGCTGCTGCTAGGTTAGTGTAGCTACAGCCTGCTGCAGCTTTTGTTGCTGAAGGAGTTCTGGTGACACTGTTGCAATGTAAAATTATGGATTTTGAGAATTAGTGTATTGTATCCTGGCACGGGATGCCAAAGGCAGGTTTCTTTAGATAAAGATACTTGAGGGCATTGCAAAACAAAAACAAAGATAAAAATCTGTTTTCCAGTTCATGTTGAAATAGATCTCTCACTCAAATCCATCACTGTTAAATCCTAGAACACAAATTTGGGTAATGTGGCTGAGCTGAAGCAAGGGCTGCAGTTCTGTCTGTCTGCACAGATGAGAAACTGAACTGCTGCTCCATTGGGAACAAACATGGATGATTTCCTGGCTAGCGTGAGAGGGCAGCCTGCAGATTGGACACGCAGCTTATTGCAGCAGGGAAGAAGTGACACATCTGGTTTGGTTTCAGCTTGCTCAGGAGCGGCAGTGCCGGTGCTCTGCTGGAGCTGAGGGACGGAGGGACGTCTGGCCAGTTGGACCTTTGCTCTAGGGGTTTATTTGGTGTGTGTAATTGTCCCTGAAGGGCACTGGGCATCTGAAGCAGGATCTGAGGGTTGTTAATGCTGAAAACTCCAGGGCGCAGCTGTCCTCATTTTCAGTGCAGGGTCTGCCTTAACAAGCACGTTACAGAGACTACAGAGGTAGTCATGGATTTAAGGACTCCTGTTCACAGCGTTCTTGTTCCTTTCTTTGAGCAGCTTGAACAGAGAGACTGGTGCAGAATGTGCAGACACAGAAGACTGGTTGTTCTTTGAGCACTGATGTCGTTAAGAGCCCTATGGCTTTTCTAGGAATGTGAGGGTCTCAAACTGTTGGGTATTTACCTGTGCGGCGCCCACAGTGACTGGACCTAGAGGATCTGATCAGTGCTCAGCCCAGCATTGAGTTCACACATGCAGTGTCCCTGCCTCATCCTTAGGGAAGGAACAGTGTGGTTGAGCTGTGAGGGGCTACTGTGCGGTGCGATTCAGGTGCAAGGATTGATTTCAAGCAGCAGTGGTATCTTGTTGTCTTTCACACTGGAGCAGGAAAAGAAAACGTGAACAAAGTTATTGCAGCAGATGCTTTCCCTGTTGCTCAGTGCATTCTGCTCCAGATATGATGGTTATGCTTTCTTTTAGAAGTAGTGTCTCCTCACCATGAGCAGCTTTCATGTTCACTGCGTTCGATGTTCGGTGGTTTCCCTTCCCGCTGTGTGGCAACCTGCTGCCATAGGCCTTTCTGCAGCATTCTGGAGAAAGCATGCGAGGCACAACACAAAAATCCAAGGCTTTGTGCTGCTTGTTGTGGAAAATCCAGAGCTGTGCTGCTCTGCTTCCAGGCACCCCAGCTGCAAGCAAGCATGGCCCTGCAGGGCCAGGAGAGGTGGTTGCATGGAGTCTTGTAGCTGGGAAAGAGGTAAAATTGTGCTTATAGGTACTAAAGAGAGAAATGGCCCGTGAGGTGCTGTGCCGGAGAGGCAGGGCAGCTGTCTGCAGCCCAAAGCACCGACTGCGGGAGGCCGCACTTTTTGCTGTGGAGGCTTTGGTTACCTTGGAAACCTGTTTTTAGCTGGATCTCCGCTCCAGCGGAGAGCCCTTCTGTACCTGCTACCTCTTTGTTTTCAAATGGTTGTTTTGCAGCACAGTACCTGACAGGGGCAGCTCCAGCTCTGGGTTGCTGTGGGATCCAGGCTCTGCCTTTGGTCTCTGGTGTTTGAGTCCAGAGATGGGATGATGATGGCATTGTGTGGTCTGTGCTGGGGCTCAAAAGTTACCAGTATTCTTGTTACCTGGACTTCACCTACACCTATTCCATAGCCTTTACTTTTGGGCTGAGTTGAGGGCTCTTCTCTCTTATCTGCAGCAGGATTCTCCCAAGGTATGGTTGGTTTTCTTGCAGGTTAGTCACTACTGTATAGTAGTTGGGTAAACAATGATAGTGTAATCACTACCATCTTCAAATATATATTGCCTAGAAATTGGATGTCATGTTTAAACTTTATAAATCTGTGGTCAGTTTCTTTTGCCAGCTCAAATGGCGTATCTCAAATCTGCTCCTTGCTGTGTCTCACTGACCAGTTTTCTCTTTCAGCATCCAAAATTTGCAGAATGTGGTTTCTCTCACTCATATCTTTCTCAAGTCTCACAAACCGTAGTGAATTTTGTGAGTCCTATCAATTCTGGTTGTTTGATGGCTGGAGATAGGCTCTAGATATATGTTCCAAGCTCCTCCTGGGGCTGCTGAACTTTTTGTCCCCTATTTTGATGTTTTTTCCTGGCTGCTGCAAGCCATGAGCAGCAGAATGTTTTGTAGAAGTACTGCCACAAACTGGAGAAGGTGAAGGTTAACAAAATCATCTTTTAACTATAGGAAATCAGTAGATACTGCCCCAATTAGCAGGTAATCAGGAACATTTGAAGAAGTCCTTTTATTGTTCCAGCTTGACTTTGCAGATCATCTAATTCAGGTACTTCAGGTCTTGAAGCCTGTTGATTGTGGAACAGAGATACTCTAATAATCATCTTTCAGTGCTGAGCAGATATCATGGAGAAGAGAGTAGTTTTCTTTTTTGAAATTTTAAAGAACGGGAAGCAACAAGATGAAGAAATTTCCATTTCACTCCAGTGTATAGAACACAGTTGCTTATTGTAAAGTCTGTGTGATTAAAGCTCTTTTAGCCAACCTTTTTGTTAATTCCTGCTATCACTAACTGATATTGGGTGGTTACGGCAGGAGCCTTTGTTTTCTTTCTCAAGACAAGTGTGAACCAGATCTGTAGCCTTCACGGCACAGCCCTAGATAGCTGACACAATAAAGTACTGTATCCGTCCTTGTACTGCTGCAGCAGCTACAGAAAAGCAATGCTGTGGGTTCTTTTTGTTATTTTTTTGTCATTTTAAAATCGCGTGTATCAGCAGGAGTGACAGTTTGAGGCTGACTGCATACATCACGTTGGTGATGTGTGAAGCAGAAAGGAGACGGTTGGATTCTCCAGCTCTGAGGCTCACTTGAAGATCTGGCAGGTAGAATGAGCTAACAAGTGACTTACCTTGAGCCTGAGCGAATTTGATTAGGAAGTCAGTAAAGGAAAATAAATGTGGGACACTAAAATAGCTGTCACTTACCTGCCCAGCCCAGAATTTTAGCAAGAAAATACCCAACCAACTCCATGTTGGTTGACTGATATATTTATGAGAAGTGAGCAGCTTGCATTTAGGTGAGTTGGTACTGGATAATGAAAATGCATCTTTATTTAAGTGACTTGTTGAGAATGAATTTGCTTTTAATTTTATTCAAAAAATACGTATTTCCTCCTAGCTTTGATCAACCTGTTGAAGTTCCTCATGTCTAATGAAACCGTGTTGCTGGCCAAACACAACATCTTCACCCTTGCTCTTATGGTGAGTACAGACAAAGCAAATTCCCTTCTTTTAAACAACTTAATTTTGAATGGATGTTAGGAAAGAATTTGAGATTTCTGGCATGGCAAGGAGATATTAGAACAAGGCAACAAAGCTGAGGAGTATCGCTGTGGTTGGTTTTGCCAGATATTTAGAAAGGGCAGCACTTAGAGTCACTGTAGGGTCTCGTCGCTGAAATTGACAAACTTGTGTGAGGAGGGAGTCTAATTTTCCAGATTTGCTAATGTTGTTTTTTCTTACTGCATGTCCCTTTGTATACAAGATACCAGAGACCCATTCTCCTGGCCCTAGATATGATAGTGTTAAAGCTGCTTGTGTGTTTCTTCTGTACTGTAAGGAAGATAATAGAGCAATGAACTAATGTAATACTGGCTAGTGGAACCAAGAGCTGTTTCTTTAAAGGTTTTGAAGATAGCCTGTATTGTTTATTCCTGTAGCAGTGTAGCTTTTGAATGGAAACATTCCTGTTGTAACCTCTTTTCACTTCTTTGTATAGGTTGTGAACCTCTTCAACATGTTCATCACCTACGGAGACACCTTCCTCCCCACTCCCAGCAGCTATGATGAGCTGTATTATGAAATCATTCGGATGCATCAGAATTTTGACAACCTTTATTCTATGGGTGAGTACCTCCTGGATGGTTGGGAATATTACTGAGTTGAAATGAGAGTGATTGAGGGGGTTGTTTGTCTGCTGTTTTCTGTCCACCTGCTGCTGATGCTTCTCTCCTTGAATGGATATAATTTATGTATTGGTGTGTTTGGTAAATTAAGAATTGAGAGGATAAATTTGTTAGAGGGATAAATATTTTTAGCCAGAAAAAAAAAAAAATAGAAACAGCCCCATTACCTTTCTAGCATCTACTTACTGTGATTCAAGAGTGCCAATTGAACCAACAAATTTATATATGGCATTAGGTGTTTCATGGATTTTTGAGTGGTTGGATTGATTTATAATATGCATCTGTCACATCTGGCAGCTTCAAGTCAGAAGGTCAGTACATGCTGCAGAACCAGCCAGCATAGTCAAGTATTCAATGCAAGCAAGAATTTGGAAAAGAATTTGGGGAACTTATAACAGGATGCTTGCTGTGCTAGGCAAATCACATCTACTGCTGTCATTGCCAACATAAACCAAGAATACAGTCCTCACAAACCTGCTTGCAATGACAAGTAAATCACTGGACTGAGGAATGTGCCTGCTGGCTAAACATGGAGAGGCTGCCATCCTTCAGAGGGAGAGAGACATGCTGGAATGCCACCAAGTGAAACCCAGCAGCGAAAAGAGGAACAAAGGAGAGCAAGGAATTCGTGGAGACAAAACCAGGCAGTGTGTGTACAGAGGAGCCTGTAGCCAGAGGTGGCTGCAGCAAGGCTGAGTAGTGCCTGCATGCTTGAAGCTGTGAAGAAAAAGCTGTGTTCTTTTGCTTGCTTTGTTCTAGAAGGACTTTTCTTCATGCTGTCTCTGCTCCCTTTTCACTGTGATCACCCATCCAGCAACAAGAGTTACTGTAAGCATGTAAGGGAAGTCGAAGGGCAGTGGGACAGAGGTAGTTAGCTGCAGCACTATTCTGGCTTGGACAGTTGTCCACACCAAAATAAAAGGGGCCACATACTCCCTGCAATTTCCAGCAAAATGAACTGCCTTTTTGTATAAACTTCCCACGATTTTCATCCTTTATAGAAGGGATCAAATGGCCACTTTTGTTCTTTGAGCACAAAAGATTTTTTGCTAACTTATTTCCTGCTTGCAAAATTGCAGCTAGTAAGATGAGGTGATTTTACCAGCCAGTGGCATTTTCAGACCGGTCCCCTGTGGAAGCTGAAGGAAAGTGAAATGGAAGAATAATGCCCTCAAATACAATTGGGCTGTACAAGCACATCTGACCTGTGTGGACATTTCACGTATCGTGACTATTTTCTATCCCGATACATAGAAAAAATTCCTTTGAATTAACATCCTAGATGTATGCAGAGTTTCCATTCAGGCATTACTTCAGGTATTTAAGTGCAGCACCTTCCGTTTGACAAAATCATATTATCTAGAGCTGACATCTTTTTTTTTCTTTTTTTCTGCACATGGCACAAAATTGTAGCAGAGGAAAGTGAGAAGATAGCACTGTCCAAGCTGGTGAAAGCCACAGTTTAGCCAGGTGCCCTAGCAGCTTCCCTTAGCTTTGTTAACCCTCTTACTGGGACTACACTCACCCTTCTATCCCTTAGTCTTTGGACATTTGTTAAAACGGATAAGCTTTATCCTTTAGGGTTGGTTTTTTTTGTGAAAGTAGTTGAAGTTTTGTACGTTGGGATATGCTTTTATTTATATATATAATTTATTTTTCTTTTTATGAATCTGAACTTTATCCAGATATGCAAAGACTGAAAGCTTCTCTTATGCAATAATAAGCATGAGTGTGCAGCCACTGTGCTTTCAGATTCACTTATTGCACCTGTGTTTCTAGACGATCCTTTATTTGAATGAAGTGCTATTCTGTTACTTCTAACCCTAGAAAATATTGTATATAAATTCATAGTGAATTTCTATTCAGTCAAATAGAAAAATGATCCACACTTGCTACTGTTTTATTGTTTTGGTGCTTAACAAAAGATGTGCAGGTAACTGCCACCATAGAAACACTACAGGCTCTGGCCTAAGTAAATATTTTGGGTGTTCTAGCAGTAAAAAAAATGGATTCCCTTGAAGTTCTTCCTCCTGCAGAATGTTTTCAGATCTGCTCCCAAGTCTGTCAGAAACCATCTGTGCAACAGAGCAACACATTCATTCCTACAGGGAGAGTTTTTCCCTAGGCTAGTGTGTAATTTCTTTCTATGATTCAAGATAAACATGGAAGTAAAGAACCCATTGCTCTTGGGTTAGGTTTAAATTAAAGGGTGTAGCTCAAGTGAAATCTTGCGTAAGTAGGAGCTGGAGAATAGCAGTGTGTGAAATAAAGGGTATCACAGGTTTGGGATGCTGTCCTATTTCTGAGTGAGAGCAACTTTAATATGTGGTGATGAAATAAGTCAGGAAGATGGAGTCTCTGTCCCCTCTGCTTCCTGCCTCCCAGGTGTCCTGGTGTTCTGTACGCCTCTTCTTAATTTTCTTGGATAGACTTTAAAGGAAACTTCTGCTTTGCTGTACAGATGGTCACAAGGATGGTCTTTGTTCTGGTACGATTTGTAGGTTGTCATCTCACCAAACTAGTTTTTAGGTGTTTTGGATTAGAAAATGGCCAGTTCTGTGCCAGTATTACTAACTATCTTTTGCTTTCAGTTCTCAGGATTTCTACCAATGCTGGTCAGTGGAAAGAGCCTGCAAGCAAGGTGACCCATGCATTAGTCAATATTAGGTAAGGAGTAGAAGTTAATAACTGTTTTAGAGATTTTTGTCCTGTGTGACTACATTCTTATAATGACATTTGTTGTATTGAACCTGCTTTTGAATTTGTTTGCTTTGTTGGGCAAAATTGCTGCTCTGTGCAGGGCCCACTGGGATAAAAGAGGGTCACCAGACTTTGACTGTCTTTTCCTAATGATTCTCTTCTGTAGACTGAATTATTTCAGAGCATAACACAAGCTGTAATGAATTAATCCTCACAGCATCCCTGGGAGAAGTTATGCAGTAGGGAACAATGCAGTGCTGTCAGGACAATTGTGGTCCTAATGGATTTCTGTTGTGTGATTCTATTGCAATTCTGTGAAGGTATGAAGAGGGGCCTATGAGGCAGCTGTAATGAGCAGATTCCAAGCCTCTCTTAAAATTACAGGATTTTTGTGCATGTTTAAAGCTGATCACTCAGAGACATTTTACTGTTTATTTAAAACTCTCCTTCTCGTTCAAAGACAGAAGTTATACTCTACTCGTGAGGCTAGGGAGTATCTGAGGTGCTCTTGTGCTCTGTTCCTCTGTAGCAGCATTAATTTTGTGTCTTCTGAAGCCACTTGTATTGACAAAGCTGGAGCATGAGGTGCTGGGACAAGTGGCTTGTAGATCTGATTGGAAAATGGAAGAAAGAGAGAAAAAAATACTTCTTGTGTCTGGCTTGTAAAAAAAAAAAAAAAAAGCAGAAAAGAAATGAGTATTTATTCCAAAAAGCATCTGTCCATCGCTTCTAATTTCCTAGATGATCTTTCCATGAGGTGTGCTGCCTTTCTATGTAACACCAAGTAGCTTAGTACTGCTGTATTGCTAATGCTTGTCATTTTCTTCACTCCAAGAGGTTATGTAGTGCAGCCTCTCTGAAGACATCCTTCAAGTCAGTCAGTGTCTATAAACCGCCTTAAAGGTTCCCCTAATAAGTATGTAAGCTTAATAACGTCACGTATATTTCCGGATGATTTATTTTTTTCCACTCTTTATTTTTATTTTTTTGTCAACAGACGTAAATGAGCGCTTGTGGGCAGATAATGTACCCTGAATGAAGCAGCAGAACAGATAGCTGTTGGCAAAGTAATGTCATTTAATGTGACACGGTATCTGCCATGGGAATTCTCTGTGTACACGGGGAGAGAAGTCTAAACTGGGAAGAGATTTAAAAAAATAAAATGATAAAAACAACAAAAACAGCCCAGCAAGTGATCATGGAAGGTTTGCACTCACCTCTGCTTTGTGCAGCTGAGGTTTTATGATTGCTCATTTACTGCCAGCTTCACAGCTGGTTTTGTAAGGATTGTCACGTAACTGAGAAGGGTTACAGCCCAGAAAACTGGCGTTGTGGCAGCCCTCCCTGACCACCTCGCCTCAGACACGCTAGTGCATGGTGCTGCCTGGAACCAGCGGAGCCTCTAACATCTTTCTCTTGTAGACTCCCTTGCTCTGCCTCACTACTTATGGATATTAAAATTTCATCTGGTCTTTCACTTGCCTTTGACGCTTTCATAAATGACTAATTTTGTCAGGCAGATTAGGCAAGGTCTTCATTAGAGATAACTTGAGACCTGGAGAGGGATTAGGCTTTAGAGAAGTTAGCTTGTTTGATTTATCCCCTTTCCTACCTCCCTACCCCTTAAGAAAAAAAAAAAAAACCTGCTTGATTTTTCACTTCTCATGTTAAATAATTAAAAATGTAAAGGGTTCTTTAACTGAGTGTATTTCAGAGCAGCCAGTTCTTGGAAGATGAAGAAATTCAAAGGTGCTCTACTTGTGTGGGGAGGGAAAAAAGGAAAATATGTATGAAATCAGGGGATTGTGATGATGCAATATTTCTTTTTCACCTGAAGACTGAATTCAGGTGTTTGACAGTTGCAGATCATGCAGCAGAAAAAGAGAAGACAATTTCTCCAGGAATGCCTAAAGCCTTCCAAGGTCTGAAGCTTTCTGGACCCTACTGGGAAAAACATTTTGTCCTGCCCTGTTGGCTTCAGCAGTGTCCTTAGGCAGAGTTTGTGCCCAGGCCGTGTGCTTCTGCTGCAGCTGGGCCAGGAGCACGCACTGGAGCCCTGTGCACGCACACACACTTAGGGCTCTGTGTTGCACACCAAGACGCTGCAAGCCCAAATCAGCCAAGAGAAACAGGGAGTGAGGATGCTTGAGAAGAATAAACCCTACGAGGCAGTCAGGCTGATGGATTTATTGGAGAAACAGAGTATGTTAATGCATGACAATATTATCATAGATTTAGTTATGCATTGTTAAGGACATGCAGGTTTGAACCTGATGTAGCTTCTCACTGAATGGACTATTGGTTATGCCCCTTTGGTTTCCTCTTAGGGTGGGATTAGCATAAGTTTCTTACTTGATGCCTTCACCACAAAGACTGACTTTAGATGAATCCTTCTCACATTGGATTTCTTCTCCTCAGCACGTTCCGTTGATCTGGAAGGTTTTTATAAGCAATGATCACCGGTTGTTTGCTGCACCAGTGCAGTGCAAAGTCACGCTTTGGTTCACTTACCTGATTTTTCTAGTCCTTACTCCAGTAAAAAGAGCAATCATGAATGTTCTGTTTATTGAGAGATGGCAGGCAGTATTCCTGTGTTATCTCCATGCGTCTTTTTAGGTGTGCTTCATGATTTCTGTGCAACCTAAAGAAAATGGAAATGTGAAGGAGGTAAAGAAGACAGAATAATAACCTCGTTTGGCTGAAATCTTGCATACCACACTGGAATTAGTGATCTGTGTTGCTGTCCTATACCATAATAGTGCTTAAACTTCTATCTGTTTCTGCTTTACATAAATAATTGAGATGTGATGGACTGTAAGATATGGCTGCAGCACGGGGGGAGCTGAAATGAGAAGCTCTGGCAATTAGGGCTCTGAAAACTCACCTTCTCACCTCCGAGGAAGTTAGCAACTTTTGATATGAGTAATTTTTTTGAAGCTAATGAGCCTCTTTAAGATAACATTGTGCAGGTTTGCATTTAATGAGAATGTTATTAATGCAGAGTTCAAAGGGGCACCTTCTGAATGCTTACTCAGTGAGGAAGGTGGCAGCTGAAGGCTTGTGTACTTTTAATAGACTTTCTCCTGATCCATAATTTTTTCAAAGTGAATAAATAGATTAACTCAGTGGTTAATAGACTGAATTCCCCATTGTTTGAAATTCGGTCCTGTCATCATTTTTAAAGCAGTTTTATTTTTCTCACTCAAAATACTTTTAACAACCAGAGAGTACCTTTGTTGTGTGGAGTAGGTAATAGATTTCTTTTTTTCCCAAGCATGTTTTTTATGTGCTGTTGCAGCATCCCCTGCAATCTTCGCTTGGCTGCTTTCATTCACTTTCCCATCTTGCAGCTACTTCTGTTCCACACGAGCCACCCGGTGTGATGTTCCCTTTGCACAGGAGGGGCTCTTTTCCCATGACTGCTTTCAGGGTCATAAAGGAGAGGCTGGGGATTTTGAGGAGCACTTAAAGCATTGCATGAATGTATATGAAATGGTTATGCTTGCTGCAGAAGAACTCTGAAAGAGCGCTTACAATTATACTTAGGTGAAAGAAGGCCAAATTGGGCTGTGCTCATTTGTAGGAAGTTACCTGGAATCCCTGCTGTAATGCTGTATCTCATGTTAAATTACCTGCACTCCATAGATCTGCGCTTACCTGAAAACCTGATAGAGGAGGCAGCTCCATTCAGAGATCCATTAGAGACTGAGCAGCTGCAAGCAGTCCATATCGTACCTTCAGCATTGTCCTGCTTTACAGCAAGGAATTTATGGGGAGAGAGAGAGAGCTAAGTGCTGCTGACCCACCCATGTTGGAATGGGTGGCCGTAGCGTTTATGAGGATGTGTGAACAGAAGTGTGCTTCGATACAGAGTGGAGGCCTATGGATTACAGTCTGCTGAGGGTGTGTTTTAAACTATACTTCCTTCTCCCCTTCTCTCTGCCATTCTTTCTCTCCCACAACCATAGATTTCTCTGAGATACAGCACCAGCTTTGGTTGAGGTGCTCAGTTCTTCCCTTCAGCAGCATTTGCTGGTGGCACCGTGCTGCTGCCTGAGCACCTAGAAGGCAGACAGCAGAACTGCTGGTCTCAGACCCTGCGGTGCTGACAGCAGAGGGTGCTCCGGCCTCCAGGTTAGCTCAGCCTCAGCTGGAGCTTTTCTTAAGCGCGACTGTGAGAGCTGCCACTGGTGGAATAACAGCTCCATTAAATTGTTCACTGAGGTGTGCTTAATGGTAATGACCTCTGACATGCTGTCACTGCTAATCAGTCGGGCTGAACTCAGATCAGAGGCTGGTACAAGACAGTTAACAAATGAGAAAAGTGAGGAAAAAAGGCAATGAAAGCCAAAAAGAAACTCATAAACATATTTTATTGGTACTTTAAATCCTGATATAATTTTGCTGAGGTTAAGGGTCAAATTGTTACTAAAAATTCCATAAGAGAAATTTCAAGATACTTGCACTTGATTGAAGAATTAATTCATCATGTTTTTCAAGTGATGGTCTGAAGAAATGATCCTAAATAAGGACTCTGAATTGATTTTAGATCTTTTTTTTTAGTGATCTGTAGTCACTCTTAATTGAAGGAGCAATGTTCCTTCTTGTTGTTTCCCAGGTTTGCTGTTGCACGCTGCTCTTGCTGCACAGGGATGCTGGCACAGCAGAGTGGTTCCTGGGATAGCACGGTGGCTGTGGAGGAGTGTTGGTTGCTCAGAATTCAGCTGCTGCTTGTTTTTCATCTGACCTTGCAGTCTCTGGAAGAGGAAGTTTAATCTGGGAGCAACAGATTTTGACGTGGACAGGTTATGGCGTTAGCTGGCATCTTGACAAAGAACAGGAGTTGTTTCAAAGGCAAGACCTCATTGGAAGACCAGTGTGATCAGCACTGCAGTACTGGGAGAACAAAAAAGGAAGCGTTGCTGTCCAAGGGTGCATTATTTCATCTTTGCTTAGCACTCTACCCATGCTACCAGTATTTTCATTAACTTTAAGGGTTTTTCTCCAGTTGTGTAACTTGAATGTTTCATTGGTTTTACAGTAACTGATTTCTTGTCAAGGCAGTGGTGTTAGCTTTAAGCTATTGCTCTTTATTTACTCGCTGATTCATCTCGGTGTGCTTTGCTTACAGAGCTCTAGCCAATTTCATTCTGCTATAATTTTCCTTCATTCTTTCTCATTCATGCAGTAGCTTAATTAAATGTTGTCTCTGCTACTGGCCCAAATCCAGAGAGCAAATCTGTTCATGGAGTGACATTGTATGGACCAATTCCACAGCATGGCAGCACGGCTCTGTGAGTCAGGTGCATCCTAGGTCACCTTTCCCCTTTTTGCCATTAACTTCCATTGCAGTTTGAGAGGTGACTCTTAGTGTCAAGCCTGTTTTCTCTTGGCTTAATACACCTTTTTCTGCAGTGGATTTTTGGGAGGATTCTCTCTTCTCTTTGTGGTACCTGAAGGTTTCTAGAGCTGATGCGCACTTGAGCAGAGCTGTTTGTATTGCCTTTACCTGAGATGCCACAGCTTACTTTCTTCAACATACTTGAAAGCTGTGCTGCAGCATGGTGTAAACAACCATTCTTCAGGGGTAGTCAATAGGTTGCCCTTCTGAGAGGGAATGTGCAAAGGGTCTGCTTCTGTACTTCAGCTACTGTGCAAGGACTGCCTGTAGCTGTGTCTGTGCAATGGAGGGCTGTTTCTTGGGCAGAAAGGAAACCCTTCTGCACACAGCTGCTGCGTGGCAGTCTCTTCTGAAGTTCAGCAAGTATCTTAGTTGGTGCTATTCTCCTAAGGTGACATTCATCTCTCTGCAAAGTTTACTCACCTGTGAGCCTTCATCTTTCTGTAGGCTCCTTAGCTGAGTTTACTGGGAAATGTTATCTCTGTTACTGAGGTATTTCTTCCAAGATTTCATCTGCTTTGTATCAAATGCAACTACCCTGTGAGTAGGAGAAATTTGTCTGCAGATCCACTTTGCTGGATTCATGTGTGTAGAGTGCAAGCTTGTGAGGTGGAGTTAGTTAAGCAGATTTTTCTTGATGGCTTAGTATTAAGAATATTCAGCTTCGGAAATAAGTTTGGCACACAGTTTTCAGCTTTTGTGCTAGTGAATTCAGGGTCTGGAGCTTGGTGAGAGCAGACATGAGAGGGAAGAAGTGAAAGGCACTTATCAGTGCAATTGTGACCTCCTGTTTGATTAAGGTGAGTTAATTTGCACTGTGTGATGTGAAGCAGTGTGGCACCATACAAGAGTTCTGTCTTTTGTTTACCAAATACATTTCTCTGAAGAAACGTAAAAATACTGGGAAGCGTATGTTAGCACTGGCAGTGCTGCTGATTTATCTCAGAGGTGGACGTAATATTGGTCAGAAGTTATTTCTCGCCTCATTTGTTTGCAGATACCTTGGTCTTGAATTCCCTTGCTGAGCACAGGCATGTTTTGTGTGAGCTCAATAATATGTTAAAGCGTACACTGTGAAGCTAGGATGCATTTTTGTAAGCATCTAATAAATAAATATATATATATATTTTTTTTTGCTGCAGTACAAAATCTGAACAGATCTGCAGGTTTCTCCCTTTAAATGCTTGTATTGTTTCATTCTGCTTATAAAAACAGCCTTTATTATTTCTCTGGTATTGGAGCTGGCCTGATTTCAAACCCTAACTGACAGCCTGACATCTTTGTTGGTAGACCTCTTGCAGCCAAGAAGCAAGAAAAGAAAAGGTTTAGGAACCACCTTCTCTTGGCCCCCAAAATTGGCCCTACTGGAACACGACTGAAGCACGGTTTGAAACAGCTGCTTGTAGTTTGTCAGAACTTCACCCATGCTGTTCCTATTCTTTGGGTAAATATAAGGGATGCTGATCTCCACTGGTCTCAAGTCTAGCTTTCTAGATTTGCTTTAATGGAAAGAGAACATTAAGCAGCTTTCTTCATAACCCAAACAATGTAAAATCATTGTGAGCTTAAATAACACCTCTATCCCTCGGAAAATGACGTAGAATTATGCTGCTTTGCTCTCTCTTTTTAAAAGAAATCTGTTGCTCACAGCGGCAGCCAGAATTATTATTCCCTGTGCAAATCTGGGCTGTGGGATATGTATTTAGTAGAAAAGCTTTTAAAAATCCAGTAACATGTATTTCTTGTTATCTTCTACTAGTGGGGGGCCTCAAATTTGTTGTTTTTTCCTCTAGAAACGTAAATGTCCTATTCTCTTAATTCTTCCTTTAGGACTAAACTGACAAAGTCATGGAGTACACCTGTTCGTTAGGGAAAGGCAGTACCTACCTTCAGCTAAATAAAGGATAGTATGTTGTTGGCATGACTGCAGAGCTGCAGTCTGTTTGAGGACTGCACCAGAATCTGGAGCTCCATTCCCAGAGAACTGGGAGGAGGGCACCTGATTTAGAAGTCTTTGTTCATTAAGAGAAACATGCATCCTAGCATTCAAAGTTAAAATGCTGATTTAGGAGCTCTTCCTACTGAAGGCAGAGAGCACTGTCTCACCTTACCAGCACAGGAGCTTTGCAGCCATCAGTAAATACCAGTTGGTATTGCCAGGGCTATGCCTATAGCAAGATGGAAAGTGCAGTGCTACCTGGAGTGGAAAAAAGGGAGCCTGACTGAGTTGTGATTTTTTTTTCCTCCAAAATGTAAAAATATTTTTGGGCTCAGATACGTGTACGTCCAGTCAGAGACTGTAAGAAACATCCAGGGTTCAGGTTGTCTAAATTCCACTGGCTGAAAAGCCAGGATAATTGGGAGAAAGCCCCTGTTCGGGAGTGCAAGGTATTGCTATTTCTATTTTTTTTATTATTCTTTTTTCCCCTAACTCTTGTAGCTGGAAATATAATTCAGAAAGTGATGGGGCAGTGCTTCTGAGGTAGCCGTGTCTTCCTCAGCTTTGAGGCAGGACTTGAGGGAAGCTCGTCCCATTGCCTGTCTCAGGGGCAGCTAGCTGGGAAGGTTTGGCAGTCACAGTGCCCACGTGCCTGACAGTTCCTCAGCTGTCAAAGCCAAACAGGTTAAGATAATGATGATCCAATGAAAATCACCTGTGATGGGCGTCAGAATTTTGATATCTCATACTAATGAGGCTTCAGTTGATGGATGTTACTCTGGGGGCAAAAGCTGCCATGGTGTGCTTTGTCACACTGTGTTCTGTGATCTGTGGAGAGCAGGTAAATACTGACCACATGGCTGAACAGGAGGGTTCACCTGCTATTCATTGCTGCTAGCAATTACTGCAAACTGTGTTTTGCTAATAAGAGTAGCCGCTGCCTAGAGTTTCAGTTGAAGTACTGGGCTTGAGACTTGGCAGTGTGTCTAAGCAGAAGGCTGCTGGTGTGGTGTAGGGGACCTTGCCACGTTGGATTTCAGTTTGATAAGGTATAAAAACAATTTGTTTTGTATGTGCCTTATTTTGAGGATGGTCAAATATGGAGTGACCTGAAAAACTCCTAGGCAGTTCTCTTGTCTGACTTTGCTGGAAGACTTTGAAAACCCAAAAGCTTTGTCATCTTGCTGCGTTAGTGATTAATTAGGTCATCATTTTGTATTAATTACAGTGACATTTTTCTTCTCATCTTATGGATTATACAGTGGAAAGCAGTGCAACCTTTTGTGCCCAAGTGAGAGATGATTTCAAACTTGAGAACACTGAATTTCAACAGTGTCTTTGGGCACTGTGAAAAAAACACTTCTGTGGAAGATGTAACTGGGATGTGCTCTGAGGGCAGGAGAAATGCCTTTTATTCCAAAGAAATTCGTGATGTTGCCAAGACTTTGGATGAGAAACTTTAAACTGGATCCTTCTTCCCAAAGGTTGTGTTGTGCTAATTAACGTAGAACTCTTGCTGCTGACAGAGGAGGTGTGAATATGATGCAACTTCCACAGTGCCCTTCGTGGGGTGTCTAGAGCAGGGTAGTATAAGTACTCAAAGCCTAATTGCCTTTACTTTTTAAAAGAAAATATTTAATGCTTTCCTTATAATTTTTCAGTGATCCTTGCTTTGGAATTTGGAGCCACAAAACCAGACAGCTCCAAGATTGTAAGTTTGACCATAAAATAAAATAAATCAGAGCGTGGTCCTGGAGGTGCTTCCCAAACTTTTCACAAAATAAGTGATCTATAAGTGGAAGAGTTTGAGCAAAGCAATCACCATCTTTGGAGTTATTCGTATCTTGTGTGGACAAAGCTATGAGCAGCCTGGTGTTGGACCAGATAACATCCAGAGGTCCCTTCCAACCAGTCCATTCTGTGGTTCTGCAGGGAGCAGCCTCTTTCCTGACTGGACAGATGTGAGAGAAGGAAGAAAGCTAATTTTGTTTGGCTTCTCAGTGTTATGTATTTACTCTGGATCCAGCAGTTAAAAATGCTGAATAGAGCAGTTCTTTAAATCAAGAGGAGCTTGTGGTGCTCAGCATCTACTTTCTTTCTCTGTGAGGGGTAAAAGCCAGAGGACTCGCAGTGTGTGTGTTGCTGCAGATGCCCAGTGTTGGCTGACAAGTTCACAGCCAGCAGACAACTGGGTCCTGCTGGTGAGGTCTGACTATGCAACTCAGTCATTTGTGAGAAGAAACTATTCCAGTATGATTAATGCTGTGGTTGGTGATGAGGACAGAAAGCACTTCTTTGAATAATGCCTATAATGGCATATTCCCCTGTGTGTGTGCTTAAAGGAAGAGTCTATGGTTATATGGAATTGAGGGCATTTAAGAGGCAGTTAATGACAAGTGAAAATGATAGCTAGGGTAGATTAATTGTTAAATGAATTGTGCCTGTGCTTGCTGTCGTTTTAATGTGGTATCAGTCTAATTATAAGTATGATGTTATATAGCAGGAAGGCATCAGGAAACAATTCTATGCATTTTGTCTTCAGGCCAGAAGAGTTTAAAGGCTTGGACATAAGGAGGTGGTTGGTTTTTTTTTTTTCAAGTGTAGCCATCTTTTGCTGTGTCTTTTTATCATCTAGAGTAACCAAATCTGTATTTTGAATAATTCTGTATTAATAAATCCTTCCCCAGACCTTCCTGACAATGTGGTGAAGCAATCTTTACTCGTAATCAGTTTAATATGGGTTTTGTTTGAGTTGCTTTCTGATTGAGACTATATCATTTGAATTTGGTCTGAAATGGGTTTCTTTTTTATATTTTTCTCCACTGTGCTTTATCTTCACTACTCTTTATTTAGTATTATTTACTCTTTATTTAGTTTATTTGATTTGGCATGGAGCTACTTTACATTCATTCCTGCAACCTGAGCTGGGCATGAAGGAAATTAGCAGGATGGAAGAGGGCTGAAGGCAGCCAGGCATAGGTCTCTTCTCATCATTAGTCTGCTGCTGGCAGCACAGCTCCACAGACAGAGGAAATTCATCTTCTGAATGGACTCGGGGTGGCAGTGGGGCAGAAGCTGCATATCTCTAGCAGTCTTTTTCATGTACGGTCTTTAGTTATGGCTGAGTTGAGTGAATGCTGTGAGGTTTCCAGATCATGTGAAATGTTGCCATATATCTTTTGGTAGAGTTTAGCAGGCTGTAAGCTTGCTTATCTTTAGTATCCAAACTGCTTGCTTGAGAACAGTAATACTGCTACACAGGGAGACAGGAGAACGAGCAGAAGAGATCTTTTCCCAGGGAGAGAAGAGGCCTTCAAAATCGTGTTCCAAGTTGAACTTGGATGAGTCCAGGCACACACACGCTAGCAAGAGGAGCCATCATCGTTCCCTTCAAAAGGGCACTTAAGGTGTGCTTTGCACAGACCAGCAAAATGAAAATGAATGCTTACTAATGTAATGGGAAACAAGCAAGTGGAGCAGCTTCTGAAGCTAGAATGTAGTTTATCACATGGACAAACAGGCACGGAGTGTCATGAATAAGTAAAAGTTGAAAGTCAAAGGATTTCTAACAGTGAGAGCACTGAGTATCTGGGGCGGTCTTGTGTTCAGTTAGAGCGACGCCATCTAAGCAGATCCATTTAGAATTAGTCAGGGAACGATAATCTTGTAGCTGAGGATAGAAGAGGTCAGAGAGGCAGAGCATCCCAGCTGTGTGCCGGGGCACACCCAAGTAGGAGAAGCATGCTGATGTTCTCAGTGGGCAGAGCTGGAAGTGTCTTGTTCCCCCACCACCCACCCTACTGTAACTATGTCAGCGCCAGGGCATTATGGAGATGGCTCAAACCCAAGGGGCTGGATGGTGAATTAAAACACAGTTCAAATAGCTAAGTAAATAGCATTGTAGATTTTTCTAAAGTACAAGGGTTGTAAAAACTTGTCGCATCTTTCTATAAGTTATTTTCTTCCTGCGTCAGTGATTCAGAGCCTATTAGTGCTAATAGGCTAGCTGCTTCGGAAAGACTGATGCCACTCCTTCCCGTCAGTCAGGGATCACTTCTCCACTAAAGGAAGACAGTGAATGTCTTCTGTAAAATTCAGGGGCCGGCTAACAAATTGCAGTTTAGAATACATTACAGATGATGAATGTGATCTCCTTAAAGGGAAATCTATTCGTTTGACTTAGTGCTCTTACGATTAATTGCTTGCCAGATTAAATTGCTCCATAAAACGCACACTACTTTACTCGATCTCTTCATGATGAGATTAGCTAGGCCATGCTGGTTCTTTGTATGTTAATTACAATGGTATTTTCTACTTCTATTTAATTATTAAATTGTTCAGCGCAGCATGCTTTCACCTAGCCTCAGGAAAGAGGTGTTTTTCTTTTGGCCGTTGTTTTATAACCCTTCACCCCCTTTTCCAGAAACAGCCTCAGATTCCTTTGCAGAGGCATCATGCTGTAAGAAGATGCATGCTGAGATTTTTCTGTTTTCTTTCCTGTGCTACATGGGAATGGTATTAGCCTTGCATAACTTCACTGTGCAGCAATCTAGGGCAAGAAATCACAGAAATGTAGGGGTTGGAAGGGACCTCTTGCGATCGTCTAGTCCAACTCCCCTGCAAAGCAGGCTCCCATGAAGAATGAGTGACCATGAAGAAATGAAGATATCTGAATGAAGATATCTGAAACATCTAAATGAAGAGTATCTGAAACAAAGCTATGGAGGCCAACAGGAAATGATTTGAGGAAAACTCCAGAAAAAGCCATTTTGAGCTCTCTGTGTAGACTTACCCAGGTCTCTGAAATATTAGTCTGTTCCAGGACTACACATGCAACTACCCCCATATGCATGCATGAAATAACTTCTGTACTTTTACAACACTAAGCTTTTGGCATTTGCATGTAACTTAATGTTCCCGCTGTGATGTTTTCTCTTTTTTTCTTGTTTTTTTTTTCTTTTCTGTTTTTAAAGTCATTCATGTCTCTTGATCTAAAGTGAGGGATTCTCTCTTATCAGCTACAATATCTAATTTTGGTTTTCTCTCAACTTCGTATACCACTCCCTATGTGCTGCTTCCTCCCAACACACACTGTTCCCAAGAAAGCAGTCTGTTATCTTCAACTGGGATTGATCCCCAAAGGCAAATTTTTGTATTAATTAATCCAGCTTTTTATTTGCTGTGTATTCGGAGCTGAGAAAATTCAAAAAAAGGTGTAGCAGAACTAGGAAAGTTTTAGGAAGGGCGGATGAAGAGTGACTGAAGGAATGGAACCAAATGTGTTATGAAGAGTGTTTGTATACATGACAATGCTTCAATCTGGAAGAGAGATGACAGAGAATGAAAGACTTTATAAGGCAGTAAATATCATAGAGAAGAGCAGCTGCGAGAGGAGGGTGCATCAGAAAATCAAGTAAGTTAAAACCAAACAGATACTCTTTTATGTAAAACTTAGTTAAGCTGGGGAATAGCTAAGAGGTTGTGTGAATTTGAGGCAGTGATTATGTAAGCTAATGGAAGAAAATTCCATCACTCATTACTGATCATACAGATATCGCCCTGCCTCAGGTATCACCTTCAGCTGCTCGGGACTGGAAGCCAGAGTTTGTTTTGAGGCAGCAGCACTTAATTCTTGTCTTGTTTTTATGCTGTTCCTTCAGTTTCTTTCAGACTGAAGGAAGTGAGCTGGCCTTTGCTACCTGGCTCAGTGTGGCAAATTTTAATGTTTATGTAAATTTTATCTGTCAGCAACTTCTCAGGCATCAGCTATTTACTTCTAAGCCTTTACCAAGGGTAAGGCAATGTGCCAGCATCCCTGTCCCACTACTTTCAGGATGAAGAACCCCTCACTTGCAGTCACCTGTCTGAGTTATACATACGGTTTGTTAAATCTGCCACTACCTTTGTGTTGAAGAAGCTGAAATCCCATGCTAGATGTCTGTTGGGGTTCATTGTTATGGCAAGGAGTCACTTGCTGTCATTTTGACCCACATCAGCTTTGCATAGGGAGAAGATGACCTCCAAACCTTTCTGTGGCTTTCTGCTGCTGGTTGTGTTTGGTTGTCCTTGGTAATTTATTTAGAGGAGGAATGCCTAGGATGACTATGCTTTCCTTTGAGCTGGTCTCCAGTCCAGCAGCCTTTGGCAGTGTTCTGGGAACAGCAGAGAAGTGTGTCGGTGTTGGAGCACTGGTGGAGAGGCAAGTAGAATGGTGAACCTTGGAAGAGTTTTCTTCCCTTGTGGTTTTACTTCAGAATTTCAATAATTATCCTCATTTTTTCCTTTTTTTTTTCTTTCCCTTCCTCCCTCCAGAAAGAGCTCAGGAGGAGCTGTCAGGATCATGAACTCATAAGTCTCATGGAAGTGAAAACCATGCCAGCTGAGCAAGGCATGATTTTAATTAAGACTAACAGGATTTTTTGCCTTTTTTCTTTCTTGCTAAATGTGATTCAAATACAACTGTTGAGAAGAAGGATCTTCACCAGTACAGCATCCTATAGTTTGTCAGGTAAAAAAAGATGAGTTGTTTAGACCTTTAGATTTTAAAAATAAGAAAGTAAAGGCCCTTAGTGCCTTGTTTTGGTAAGGGGACAAATGTTTTCACTCGAGCCTTTGCAGAGTGATGAATTGAACAGGGACATAATCTAGTTTTTCTGTTGCAGGTTGCTGTTTAAAGGAAGTACATGATGGATAATTTATCACTCATTCATTTTTCTTTCTGAATACTGCAGATCCTCCTGCACTGCTCTATAAATAGAAATCTCTGAAGACAAACCTCAATTTCACTAAATTCAAAATCATCAGTTCTCATTCACTGCACAAGTTAGATGGGTTAGGAAAACAAATGGATCAGGGTGAGACCTCTGCTGTGAGTACCTCAAATAATGATCTGTGCTTTGTGAAGAGCATTTATCTATGAAGACCAGCCACGGTGGATTAAAAGTGCATTATCTGGAAAGAGGCAGATGTGAAGCAGCACATCATACTGTCATCTGCTAGCCCTTGTTGGCCCAGCTGTGGCCGCTGGCTGTGTCTGCATGGAGGTGAGGATCTAAGGCTCTGTGGCTCCAGCTGATTTTCCTGCTCAGTGTTGGTCTTGCCAGGCTAGTTCTGCCCCTCTGTGCGTTGCAGGTATCACACAGCAGAGACTGCAAGTGCCTGCTTTGTGGTACGCTGCTGGCCTGACTAAGTGCCAGGCTGAATTTGCCTCCCATCCATTTCCTCACTAATCCATGGTGCCTCTGACAGAGAAAGCCATCTGTGTTGCTGCCGCTTTATCGTGGCTTGGGGAGTGAAATAAAGCAGAGCTATAGGCTTGCCTGCAGATCTGATGTTTTGTGTTTAGGTGACCTGTCGCATGGAAGCAGCCATCACTGTTTAGCCTATAAAGAAGGCAAGTACAATGTTCCTTACCATGCTGGGTGCCAAGGGTGCCTCTGGTTCATTCTTTCTAAGCAAACCTTTGCTTCTGCACTGTCAGCTATTCAGTTGAAAGAGTTTGCTCAGAGGGGAGTGGTGCTGCTGTGGAACCCTACTAAGACCCCATCTGCTAAGAGCTTGTATTGATTTGTGTCTTAGTTTATAAAAGCCTTCATTTCTCCTTGTGTAAATGCCATAAATAATGCATACGTACTAGATAGAATGTGCTGTAGGAACATCCCAGATATCATTTTGGTCTGGGTTGAACTAAGCTAATTTAATGGTTAGGAGTTTCTCAATAGCTGCAAAGCAGAAAGTATATTATCTTATTCTATTTCAATGTATTAGTCAACGCACAGAGGTGGGAAGACAGGTATTTGAAAGTCGTAATCAACTTTATAAAACAACATCTTTTAATGTTAAAATATTGTAAAACTTCATCTGTAACTCATTGTAAATCACTTATAAACACACAGTGTAAGTATAGTGAAATCCAGTTCTGCGCCTGTGATTTGTCTGCATAATCCCCACATTTGTATGCCCCTTTGTCAGAAGGACTGCAGTTTGTCTGGGCCTGTACATATATATACACTAAATAAATCATTTTGCCCACTCATAGCAAACTGCCATTTTGTGCTAGCAACGTTGCAGAATACGTTTTAGTAGGGGGTGTTGATGAATAATTTGTTCCTTTGAGATTCCACGGGCTTAAGGGCACCAAAATGTATTTTGGGTTGGACTAGGTCCAAATTGAACTTCTCGGCAGTCTTCTGGAAAGTATGTGGCAGTTTTAGAGGTGACCTGTTTATGGAAATTTAATTGGATTTTTGCTCTATTTTGCTGTTATGTGTAAAGAAAGCAAATAGGTAGAGGGATGGGGTATTTGTCAGAGTGAGGATTTTTTCCTTGCACTATTAGAAATACCCAGCGTGTCATGGCTGTGGAAGGAGGGTGATTTCACTTCAAAATGTCCTGTGGTCATGGGAACCTGGGTTCTCCTTTGTACTGGGGAGATCAACTAGTGGACAGTGTTTCCTGCGGAGGAGAGAGAATATATTTGTGTGCCCATAAATTCATTTTGATCAATGTTTCCCTGGCAGTTACTTGATATTAGTTACCACAGCTGCAAAATGAAGAATGTGTTTGTGCGGTCTGAGCATTGTTAATTGAGGAAACGTGGATGCATCCTATTTTCAGAGCTGAGACTTGTCTTCCTGTCGCTGTTCTGGACTTGATAATGCCAAACCTGCTGATAATGATCAAATGGCACACTGCAGGCTACAGCCACAAGCCAATTTTGGAGCTCTCTAGTTCTTCAAATTGTATTAGCATCAGGTGCTTTGTTTTGGCCACAGCAGACAAACCATATGAACCAGGCTGCCTTTTGGCAGGCAATTTTTAGGAGTTTGGAATCATAGGTTAACATTCCCTTGAGAATAAGTGATGTGACAAAGCACTTATGGTGGAGCATCATCAGAAGGCAAAGACATCTTGCATGGGCTTTCTTAGGTGATGGGTGTGAGCATAGCGAGTGTGATGTGGTGTATTTTCTGGTCATTAGGAAGGACATACAAATTTCTGATAAATTTTAGAGTTCCTGGAAGGCTGGCAGAAGGTTAAATCAAGGGGAGGGATGAGGCAGAGTGATCTGAATTGCTTTTTAACGTATCAGACAGCACTGGCCTGTCAAAGATGGGCTGTATCTTGCAAAGTAGTGATATAAGAAGCATTGACTGACAGCTTTACTCTCGGTCTCTCATGAAACGTTCAGCTAAAGAGATTAATTTGACTCCTGAAACATTAGCAGGATCAGGAAAGTGACTTTAAGAATCACTTAGTTTTTGCAGTTTTATCTGGTGACTTTCAGGAAGTGTATTTAAAACAAACAGAAAAAGGACAGAGGAGACTCAGTTGTCAGAGAGGTTAGTAGAAATGCTTCTGAGATTTCACCATCTTATACTCCTTAAAACTAAAGCTGGGATATTGTGTTCAGAGTGCTAAAGCACCTTTGGGAGGACAAAACCCCCAAACAGAATTCAAGGCTAGACCCCAAAACCAAACAGAAGCTGTAAATTAGGTACTCATTTTTGACAGATGATTAACCTTTGTGGTAAGCTATTGAATTGTTTGGTTCTTTCTTCATATCCAAATAGGATACGTTTATGAAAGATGCTCTAGCTGGCTGCTGCTTTGGGAGTGCAGTGCGAGGGTAGTGCTGTGAAACACAACAGCCTGCGATATGTGGGAGTTCAGATAAGCTGATCTAGTGAGTTGTAGTTACATGGATCGGCTAAAGACTTGATCAAAGGTCTCATTTTGCATTTGAAACTCAACAAATTAATTCTTGATCTCTGTGCTTCTGGCTTGTGTTTTTGCATTGAGAGAATTACCTCTGTACATTCTACTGAAATTTATCAGTGCAGCAATTAAACAGGACAGCCCTGAGACCTATTCTGAGTTGTTGCTGCTCTTGAGAGCAGGGGGCAGAGGAGAGATTCGAGGTGATGATGATGGGCTGCAACCTTTTCATCTTTCCGCAGTCACAGTCATGACCACGCTCTTGTAAGTGTGGGCCAGAGCTGAGGAGTTCTGCTGCAAGGGAGTGTGGGGAAATCACTGCTGAGCTTGAACTGCTGCTCACTGCTCAAAATGTTATGTGTCATTCATATCTTCACCCATATGTGCTTCAGCTTCCACATAGAAGCAGGGATTTTCTCTGTTGTGTTTTGGAACTGCAGTGGCTTTATAGTAAGTTGCAATGGCAAAGAAAAGCTTGAGTGCCTTCGGAGAGGTAGGGTCTTTTTTCAGTCCTATTCCTTGCTTAAAAAACAGCTTTTTCCTGAATAGATTTTGCTCAGCCTTCTTGTTTAGTTGTGGAGCTGATGGACAGGAGCACAAAATCCATGCTGGGAGATGGCCTCAAACTTAGAGAAGGATTAAATATGCTATTTATTTCAGCAGAGTCTCTCTATTTTGTTAACTAACATTAAATACATACAGCTCAAGGAAGTAATACTGTGGTGCTGGTGTTCTTATATGCTGGCTATGAGGATGTTGGGGTCTTTAGGTCAAGACATCAAGGTACACTTTGATGCTAGAGGTTCTGCTTACCTGCTTCCAGGGTCTGGCACCTGCAATTTGAACACAGCAGCACTTTGCATGTGAAGGTGGGACATGAACTGACTCTTAGGGTGACCTCGAGGGGAACCCATCAAAGGAGCAGGGCTGTGCCCTAGTGGAATGGCTGTGCTGAACCACAGCTCCTCCTTCAAGCTGGAAGAGAACGTGACCTTGAACAGCTAACTTCCATTTCCATGAAATGACTAAAATCCATTACCACGCAATGGTATGATTGATGATGCATTGAAAGCCTTTTAATGAAACTAGGAAAGCTGTCAATACTTGATGTGGCTCTATTACTGGGTCAGGAAGAGCTGGTCTGGGAAAGGGTCTGAAAAAGCACAGCTGATTCTGGAGCTGCCCCAACACGTAAGTGCAGAGAATCTACAGCAGCTTCAGTTCAGTCTTTGTTCTTTTCACGCTGACTCTTAATTCTGTCTGTTGAATAATGGCAGAGGTGTTTTGGGGGCAGTAAGTCATTAATGTTTGTTGACGCTCAGGTTTGCTGTTCAGGTCAGGTTAAGCACCGTGTTTACTCCTGCTCTCCTGAGCTGCTTTTACTCAGGCAAGAGCTTCGATGGGTTTATAGTAAAGACAATTTGGAAAGAGCTTGGATAGGATCATTTTCCAGTGGCAGTCTGCAATCAAAATACTTGGCAATATTTGCCAGTTTTCATTTTGAAATATCTCATTTTTTTTACCAGAAGGAAGTCTGAACATGTGATTTGTAACAGTTTTTCCTCCTGAATTCTTGTATGCATTTCAAGCTGCGCTTGAAATCTTGAGTTTTGTCCAAATGAAGTGTTTGATCAAATTAGAGAAATATGCAATTTTCATGGAGGCTTAAGATCATAGAGTGTCACTTGGAATTTGAAATAAAGCCAGATTTTTAAATTTTGAAATCCTTCATAAGAAAACTTAAATTCTGCTCTAATTTTAATCATCTTGCTTGCTGAGTATTGCAGTGTGTCTTGTCTGCAAAGCCAAATATAGATCTGCCCTTTAGAAAGCATTCTGGATTCTTTAGTGGTTGTTTGTTGTTGTTGTTTGGGCTT
Source organism: Chrysolophus pictus (assembly GCA_037305975.1). Lineage (NCBI taxonomy): Eukaryota > Metazoa > Chordata > Aves > Galliformes > Phasianidae > Chrysolophus > Chrysolophus pictus. The sequence continues at coordinate 12,983,966 of CM074581.1, read as the reverse complement.
TTTTGTCTTGTTTTGTTTTTTGAGAGATGTTTATACAGCTTTCTCTTTCTCATACAGTGCATATGGTGCCAGGCACTGGCTCTCTTAAACTGATAAGTGTCACTGCTCATTAGTGTTGAATGCCACAGCCCGTATCACTTTTACTATGTCCCTCAGCTAGCACATGTTAGCTGTTGAAGCAGCAATTAATCCCTTTGATACTGAATGGGCTCTGTCTGTCTGACCTGGTATTTCAAATAATAATCGGAGTTCTCTAATGGCTTGCATGGCTTAATTCCAGTAGGAGCCTTGCTACAGACAGGGAAATTTTGCCATGTAAGCTAACGTACATAGAAAGCTGATGGTGAGGAGTACTTTCTAAATACGGTCAGGAAAGTGGTGACTTAAGCAAGTGCAACGTGGGTGAAGGGGAAGCACAGTTGGTAGATGAATAATGGGCAGCGTGATTGTTTCATGCTGCAGGAGGTCTGTTAGCACAGCTTCAGCTGGCACTGCTCTTTCACCTGGCAGTGCTGCATCAGTTAGGTTAGAGCAGTGTCTGACCTGGGTTAGGGTGTCACAAGTTTCAGAGTGAATCCCTCAGTGAGTGCAAGCCAAGGTGACTGAAGCCATGCTGATCTATTTTTTCCTATTTAAATGTGGGAAATCTGCCATGTTGTTCACAGTACATACAGTCGTTATTGGCAGCTTTTAACTTTGCAATAGCAACCTGTATGCATGCAGAATGCCACCTTCTCTCTTCTCAATATGCCTGCTCTTCTCAATTTCCCAGAATGCTTAAATTGAAGAACGTCCCCTTCTTAATGTACAGCAGCTCTGTTACCTCAAACATTTCTAGTGCTGAGATGATACTGTGACAGCTGGTTCACAGCAACACAAGGAGAGAGATGTAGCTCCTTGTATAAACACGTGGCAATGGTGAAGTGGGGCAGGAAGAACAGGGGTCTGCAGTGAGCAGACCAGGTGGAAGGGTCACCTTCAGTCTTTTGAAATTAAGACTTTAAGGCAACTGAGGAGAAGTATCTTAATACAAGTAGCTAGCATTGTTGTTATTTATTTTTTTTGTCAATTGAAGATTCCAATAGCCTTGTAAAGCTTTGAAGGTTTAGGTATTGGAGCAATTCTGAATCACAGAGAACTTAAAGAAACTAATGCAATCAAGTATGGTGATTCCCTTTTTGACTGGGGAGGTACTGAGAACTGATGTGCCTTCCCATTGTGTGGTTGTGGGCCATTACAAAAGAAAAAAGCCAATGTTCAGCTCACAGAGGAAAGCCCAGGCCTTGTGACTGCTTGCAGATCCTCTGCCACCTGTTTGATATCACATGTAACTGATGAAAAAACGTGGCTTTTTTTTTTTCATCCTTAAGCATGCTAAAACTTTCAAAGCATAAAAAGACATCAGTAGTAGAGTTCTGTAGGAGTTTGGGCTTTTTCTTTGTCTTATTTGATGGGAAAACATCGGCAATTAACTCTGAAACACTTGATGCTCCATTGCTTCTTAGATTGGAGAACCCATTTGTAAACAGAAAATGCACTCCACTGGCCTCGCCTGCAGTAACACCCATAAAAAGAACAGAGCTGAAAAAATAAATGTAGGTGTAAGTTACAAACCCAAAGCTTTGAGGTAGCAGCAAGCATAGGTATGTATGTCAGGTATGATTGTGGGTGAGAGTGGGAATTTGACAAGAAAATAATCCTCTCATCCTTCTTGTAGCACAGGAAAATGTGCTCCCAAAGCATAGTTTTGTCCTTTGGCTGCCAGTTCAGCTGAATGGTTGTTGTCAGCATCTGACTGAAGCTTGGGGCAGCATAAAGATGTGCAAAAAACCCAAACCCACAAACAAAAAAGAAACCTCCAAAATCAAAACAATGCTAGAGCACATTCCGTGGCTCTGAAAACCCTTACTGTAGGTTGGTGACTTAACAAGTTATTACTTACTGGCTAGGCTGTGATTAGTTGAGCCCTCTTCTTCTTGTCCTCACTGTTGCAAAATGAACTACGAATGCAGGTGAGCTGGTTAGCTCAGAGTTTGGCATTACTCTCTGCAGTCACAACAGATTTAATACCCACACCTGCCTGTTGTCAGTAGGTCAACTGGTAACTTGTTCAGCTGCAATCAATCATGTGCTTCTCATCATCACCTCTTAAATACTCAGAGTAGATTTGTGAGATCCACTGAGGTCTGGCTGGAAGGAGCTGGGGCTTTCAGGGCAGCGGGTCTAGTTAAGATTGCTAAATAGATGAGTGTGCATGAGGTCCAGTGCAGTTACGTACCTGTGATGAGATGAAGCTCTCCACTGGTCCGTAAACCAGATACCCTGTCTTGGGAAAACAGAATCTTAACCAACTACAGATGTCCCAGGCTTTCAGAGAGGAAATAAATACCATCACAGGAACATCATGCATTCAGCTGCAGTGTTGTTTGGCTGTATACCTTACCTTGGCACTGAAAGCCACCTTACCCAGCTGATGTATGTGGCATCTTACTGAGGACATAGCATTCATTCCAGGGCTGGCAGGGGTTGTCAGCAGTCATCTTTTGGTCTTAGTTCTGGGCTTGGCACAGACAAGGAGAAAGACATTGCTGTGGTGGCTTCCATCAAGCGTTTCCCAGGAGAGGTGATTCTCATTTGCACCTGTCTGACGAGGAAATACTGTGAGCTTTACAGCATCTTGTATTTTCAGAGGATTGGACTGTAAATAACAGGTTTTGTTCTACGTTAGAGCAGGTAGTTGAGCAGATAAGGTTGTGAATTCTGTTTAGATGATTACATGGCTGTGCAGGTGCAGCTATAGCTGACACTTACTGTAATTAAGTTAATTAAATATCATTGTGGGACTCAACTTCATTTCCTTCCTGAAGTAGGTCTGACTGCAGTTGATTCTTGCTTAGGCAGTGTTCCTTCCTCTCTTTCTCTCAATGTGATTTGATATCCGCACTGCTTCACAGCTCAATTATGTTGTTCTTCACTCAGTCACTTCAGACAAACAGTGCCTTCCTTCCTTTCCCACTGGGACTTCTGTCACAGGCACAGGATTTGTGGGGAGCCAGGAGAATAAGGTTAGAGTTTGTTATCTAAAGAGAGATTTGCTGCCATAGCGTGCAATTAGGATGCTCAGGGCCACATACAATACCTGCAGGCTCCCATCAGATGAGATGAGGGGGTAAGAGTCATTTCCACATTCTGTAGATAACGTGGGGCTGATGGCACATGTTGACTGTGTTAACCAGACTGGTAGCCATCCTTGTTGCCTGCCTTGGAGAACTTTAAAAGATCCTGGTGGGGTGATTTATAAACTTAAATTTCACATTTAAATATGTTTGGAAGCTGGTGCCTGCACTGCACGTCGTATTCTGCACTGAACACAGCATCTAATAAGCCAGATCTTCTGCTTTCCTTAAAGTTAAGCATCTGGTGATAAAATACTAATTAAGTTACTAATGGGCATAAAACTAATTTAAAATATTGCAGTTTTTGACTGTGTTTGAGGTTTTGTCGTGCCTTGTGCCTCAGGAGGCTTGGATGGAAGTCTGTAACACGAATGATAAAACAATGGGAAGATGCTGACCCATTTAGAGGGGCTGCTGAGAATAAATGTTTGCCAAAAGTTCTTTACTTCTGGTCCTTACAGAGGAGGTGGCTCCACAAACCTTTCTGATAAGCCACTTTAAAACACTTTTCTTGATTTCTCTTGTAAATTATACGATTGAGACAAGAAGTTTATTCCTTATCAAGTCATAGCTTCATTGTAGAAGAGCAGTCCATCTCGGACCAGTAGATGAATGAGAAGAGATCCAGTTTGCACCTTGTGCTTCAACAGGTACTTCTGTTCCCAATGCAGAGGCAAAATTTTTTACTTTGTCATTCCTATTAGTTAAACTAGCAGTGCTGTTGGTTATGTATAATTAGAATTTCGATGCCTAACTAATTGTGAAAAGGGAACAGAAATGCATCCAGGCTATGGCTGAGCTAATGAATACACCTGGGAGAGTCTCACAAGAGTGATTCCAGCATTGCTTTGGCTGTGAAAATGTGAATTGATGTGGTGCCACTGCTCACCCATGAAGACTTCCTTAGAAAAGAAGCCGAAGTTGAAGTGATTTAAGTGTGGGGATGGAGGTATTTGATTTGCTTGGCTTAAATGTATGGATGTGAACTCTGAGAAGATCAGTATGTCCTCTCGGAAGATATCAGCTCACTGCCCAGCAAGCAGTGGAAAGGTACACTGCAGAGCTGCGTGTGGGGTCATGAATCACATCCTCTGCTTCTTTCCTTGCTGAATAGGGCTTGGTAAAACAGTGCAGGCAACTGCCGAAAGCTTTTGTCCCTCCTTATTAAATAAACAGACCACGTATTTCCCTCTGCCGTGCAGCCTGTCATCGCGATCAATAGGTTTTGGTGTGGCAGAACTGAGCAGGTGTAGCAGGCTCATTTCTTCTGTGAAATTACAGAAGTGCTGACTCAGATGTTTTCTGTAAGCTGTAAAGCAAGTGCTTTTGACTCAAATACCCTTTTGTCTTGGATTCTTCCCTGCAGTTTTTTTATTGTGTCTGGAAGGTGCCTCCTCCTGTGAGTTGTGGTCTTTCAGCCTAATGTCAGTACTCATTAAAGTGTAGGAACAAGAGAAATTTAACAGACTTAAGTTAAACCGCAGCAGAAGGAAGAATTTAGTGAAACATTCCAGGGAGTTTGCTTGGGTTTAATTGGCACTCATAGCTGAGGTATGGCAGGTAGGTATGCTTTACAGCAATGCCTCATGGACATGTGATAAAATAATCTAAACCCTCTCACCTCCTGCCAGGTGGAGCTGTACATACAGAGTAACTCAATCTAATTGATGCAGGCACCGAACAGATGGGGTTTTACAGCCTCGAGTGCTGGGTGTGCATGAAAGAGCAATGCCAGCAGGATTCTTGCCCCAAACAAAAGCTTGCTGAGACGCAGCTTGCTGCAGGAAGGCAGGCTGCTGGCTGGGAGCTTTTGCACAGGTCTCAGCAACCAGGAGTGTGACAGGGGAGAGGATAGGTGGTTTGTTCATTTTGGTCCCTGGGTGTAATTTACTTGCTGCCTTATGCTTGAGTGGTTTGCAACATACTGCACAGTACAACACTGAGCCTGCTTTATTTTGTTGCTTGAAAACACTGTAGAGGCAATTGTTCTGACTCCCATTTTGTAAAGAGAGAAGCTAAGATGTGAAGAGGTCAATATCAGCCAGGTATTACCTTCTGTGTTCCACCCTAGCAGGATGTAGGAAGAAATGAGCTTTTGTGCTGTCCTGATTGTACAGCAAGTGTTTGGGTACACATTCTTTATGTCAGGCTTTGCATGCTGGGCCAGCAGAGCAGGTGCAAAGACCAGCTTCTTGCAGTGAGTGATAGCTCAGCATTCCTCTCTCCTTAATGAGCTTTGCAACTCTTCTGTTCTTCCCTTAGCCTACTTTCAGCACCTTCCGAGTGCTTAATTTCACTTCTCAGGACAAGAGGATGGTGTGGTCTTCTGGGACTCTGGAAATGTAGCTGCCATCAAGCAGGAGTGGGTATTAGACAGCTCATCTGCAACAGTGAGATGGGGAGACTTTGGAGGTCAGAGAGAACGTGCAGGAGTGCTGCCTGTCTGAGCAGGGTGATTTGGCTTTCCCCCCATTTTTGGACCCAGACCACGAGGTTAGGGCAGGCAAGGTGCACAGCTTACTGCTGTGGGTGCACGTGGGCTAGATGATGTTCTTACAACTAGTGGCAAATCAAATGAGGAACCAATTAAATCTCTTCTTTCCATGCAATCCACATCAGTTTTCACAGGAGCCCTATGCTGTCTGCACACTGCATCGTCAGAAGTTGTCTCTTCATGTTTCACCCTCAACTTTTCCATAGGGCTGCACTGTTCTGTTTTTCAAGTGGCTCTGGGCAGCCTGACCTATGTGGTGATTCCCCCACATCTCAACTTCCAGCCCATCCATTTTTGAGGCAAAAGGCCAGCAGCAGTCAGCTGAAGGCTGCTCAATTGTAGTCATCTCAGGCAGCCAATGCAGAAACCTTTGGCTGTCAGAGCGTTGCAGTTGCAGATGACAGGCTGTCCTGTGATCAGCTGATATTGCTCTGATCATCTGTGTGCTGCACTCTTCACCTCTGGTTTTCTTTGATCCTGTCTCTGTCTCCTTTTCCCTGATTCTCTGCTGCTTCATTCAGTGCTTTGGTTTGATTTTTCTTTTTTAATCCTTGGTTTATTTCTAGCTAAGATCTTTAATGACCCAGAGTAAATACAGCACCATTATGGTTTTTTTTGCCACTGCATTTTTTTTTTTTTTTTCCAGTTTCTGAGCTTTCCCTCTTCTCTTGTATTTGAGACCATCAGCTCTCCTGGGACAGAGGCTTCCTACCACTGTTTGTACAGTACCAGTCTCAGTGGGACCCACTTTCACTGTCTAATAACATGATTAATACAGCTAATATAAATATATGCTTCTTTGGCGCCCAGGTTCCTAAATCAGGATGAAGCACTTCAGGTTTTTTCCTGCAGTGATTCCCTTCTTCCCAAAGAAATATGCATATATTGCATGCTTACTCTCTGCATATAAATAAATGCAGGTGTCCTGAAAAAAATACAAGTTCATAAGCATCTTTTCACGCCTTCTGGCACCATGGCATCCAGGTAGCTTGATCCCTGAGAGCTGCATGGAGTGATGAGAGAGTGTGTTTTGCTGAGAACACAGGCAGGGCTGTTGTGCCACTTTTCCCTCCCTTCTGCCTGTTAAACTTCCTTCCTCATCCAGTGATGGTCTCTTCTCTTGCTGGTAACTGAAGTGAGACTCTGTCAGAGGAGGCAGTGCTGTTGGAATGACATCCCTCTGGAGCTGCTGAGTTCTCTGCTCCCTGTGCGTCTGTGTCCCGAAAGCATTCTGCAGTTTGTCTGACAAATGGCAGGCAGACCCACCAGGAGCCGGGCTGTGCAAATAAGTGTGTTCACCAGCAGAGCCTGTGGGGCACTGCGGTGTTCTGTCTCCCAGATGACATTTGACCATTTCCTTGCTGTGTTGAAGATGCTAGTGTATTCTGAATACCAAAGGTCTCCTTTCATTTATTTATTTATTTATTTATTTTGCCCATCATTGATACAAAAGTCTGAGAGCACAACCTATCAGAAGTCCTTTATAAGAGCTTTAACCACTCCTTTTCCCTCCCTGAAGGTACTGTGTACTGGCTGATAGCCCAACAATCAAGGCAGTGGCAGCGTAAAAATAAAACACTGCCAAGGCTCAGCTATTTGGCTCTGGTGTGCAAACTAATGATGGCAAAACTGCTGTTCTATTGTCCATAAGGGGGAGACTGTGCCTGAAAGCTGTGCTCCCCTGTTGTCTCCATGAGCACGTGCCTGGAGTGACAGCTCTGCAAAGTGAAATTCCAGCTGTTTGCAGCAGCCCAGGAGGCCAGTTGCCTAGAAGCACACTGCAGGGACAGCACAGCTTTCAGGAGATGGAGGAGCAGCAGAGGTGTATCAGAGCAGCTGATGCAGAAGGGCTCCATTACTGCTGGGTGCGGATAGAATTTCTCGTTGCAGGTGTGAGAAGGAGCTGTGCCACATACAGAGCCTGGCCTCCACGGTGTGGAGAACCTGGCTGCACAGAGCCAGTGCTCAAAACAAACCCTTTGTGCTCCTCCTTCCCAGGCAGCCTGCGGGCTTAGGGAAACAGCTCAGGTCGGGAAAGAATTCTTTCTACTGAGAGAGTTCTTTGAACCAAATTAAATGGCTCAACTACTTCTAGTCGCTGAAAAGTTGTCCATATGCCTCTAGGGAAAGGAGGAGGGAGGCTTGAATTCTTTCTCCCCTTTAATGTCTGTTGTTTCTCACTGCAGCAGCAGCTGGTTGCTGGGCTGTCTCTCCCTGGGTGAATCCCAGCTGTGCTTGCAGGTGCCGCTCCACTAGCTCAGATCCAAGCAGGGATGTGTGAGCAGGCGGCCCGTGCTGAAGTGCTTCACAGCACTTGGATACAAATGAATGCTAAATCTGTTCCCTGGTAAATGTTGGAACCGTATGAGTGCACTGAACCCCACTGAGCTGCCAAACCTTCTGTCAAGCCAGAAGTTAAGTTGTTGCAAGTCTGCGTTCCCATTTTTTTTTTTTTCAATAGCTTGTAGTGTGTCCTGTAGGAGTGTAAATACGACTCCAGCCAGGCATGAAACATGCAGCTTGAAAGCCCTGGTGTTCAGGAGGCTGGGTAATGGAGAGTGTGATCATGACTCACGGGAGCTGTTCTCTTGTTGGGTTGCAATGGGAAGAGGCTGGGCACATCTCTGCCTGCGTATTCCCTCTGTTCTGGAGGGAGAGGTTGTGCAGCAGCCTGGCAGGGGCCCTCCTGGGTTTGCTTTGCTGATGTAGCTGTAGAGTTGTGTGAGACTGCAGAGCCCCCTGTGCTGAGATGGATAGGAGTAACCAAGAGAGATGTCTGCCCCGTGCACAGGCTAGGAACAGTACGATGAATTTGCAGGTTCTGGTTTTTTTTCTCTCTCTTCTCATCCCCTTAAAGAGGTAAGGACGCTTCCAAGCTGATTTTCTTTCCAGCAGTTCTGATTATCCATGGAACATCACTTATTCCTGAACTCAGTCACCAGCTCTTAGCAGTGATGAGGTCTTGAGAGAGTGGTTGAAAGCCTTTCTGGCAGGGGGAGGAGTGGGAGGGAGGAACACATTAGAGTGCAACAAAGGGAGCTGCTGTGAGTTTTTGTGCTGATGAACACGAGAGCAAAAGTCCTGACGGCTGCTGCGGTGGTAATTTGGCATGGCAAGTGTTTTCCAGGCACTGTCAGCACACATCTGTGCCAGCACTGGTGTGGGCTGCTCCCATCATGAGCCCAAACCTCGGCAGTGGATCTCACCAGTGGGAGCCAGGCCAGTTGCATACAGCAGCCTGGGGAGCCCTTACTGTCTGGCCGTTCGTCTGCTCTGTTGCACCTGGAAAGCACAGTAGAGGAAATATTCCAGCTGCAGCTTTTTGGGTTTTTTTCCCAATTTTTCACCTGTCTGTAGATCCACCTGGAAGGGAGGGAGATATATGTTGTTGCAGTCAGAGACACAAAGCAGAAAAGTGCTGTTCCTGCTGCTGTGTTTGGAACGTTGGCATATGTTATTGCTAGTGATGTAAATTGAGACTGAGAACTGAAGTCATTGCAGTTGTCAAAGGAGTGGCTGCAATGATGGATGACCACAAGGAAGAGCTGACTGCCATTCTTCAAACAGCTCTTAGTGCAAAAAAGCCACTAATTTCAACTTATCAGGCAGTGAAGTTGCATAGAGCAGAATGTCAGGCAGTGCTGATTTTGGACAGGATCAGGTGGTACAGTTCCTGAGTGGAATGGGGCAGCACTCTCTAGTGTTGCTTCCATGCTGGAACGGAGCAGTTTGCAGCCTATTCCCAGCAGGGCAGTGACTCCTCTGTCATTGCCACACATGCAATCCTGAACCTTGTGGAACAAATGGACCCACGCGTGCCTGTGATTGCATTTTCCAATGAGTGTGACTTGATCAGCATAGGGCTCTCAGCCTGCAGCAAAGCAAGCGGTATAGTGCATTGAAGGAGAAGCTCTTCCTGAAAGAGCTATGGTTCCATGTGCACTGACTCAGGCTGGCAGGGAGTTTATGCTGCATCCTTGAGCTGCTCCGGAGACCTGTGACAATTTCCTTTTTTTGTTTCAGAGCCATCATCAATCACTTCAACCCAAAGATAGAGTCTTACGCTGCAGTGAATCACATATCTCAGCTCTCCGAGGATCAGGTAAGCCAGGCGTGTGACCGTCTCTTCATTCTGCTCTCTGGAATACAGGTATTGTGGAGTGCCCTGTGCTCACTGCGACTGATGATGTGCAGCAGTATGAGGGCAGAGGTGGGGCTTTCTTTTTCCTTATTCAGGTGTGGATGAGAGGAGGACAGACAAGGCCTTAGCCTAATTTACTGTTGCATGCAGACATCTTGGTCCTGTAAATACAGAAGAAAGGGTAAGAATGATAAAAAATGAGCTGCACTGTCAGCAAGTGTGGTTAGGAACTGAGAATCCTGATGTGTAGAAAAGAGACAGGGAGGTTTTGGCAGTGAATTTGCATGTTAGAGAGCTGTTGGATGTCTTCTGTGATATCAGGCGTTTATAACTAAGACAGCAGTTGGTGGAAATTTTCTAGGGTAAGTGAATTCCATGTCCTGAGTAGTTGTTTTAGATGGATTTTTGGAAGGAAAAAAAAGAGGTTTAAATAATTAAAAAAAAGAAGTGATATGGTTAGGTTTCCCTTCCTTAATTTGGCCTGCTCTCCACTCTTCATGTCCTGCTTGTATTGCATAAATGTGTAAATGTGGCTTCTTGAAAACAGGCTGCTGTGCAGGGTCTCACAAAGGGAAGAGATGGCCTATTTCCCAAAATAAAGTATTTGGATTATATGTTAATCACTCTTGAAGAAGTGAATGACTGCAAGAGCTTGTGGTAGACAAAATAAAAAGAGCTGCCATAAAACTGGGGGGAACCATCCAGGGACAGACAGCTGTGTCGGGAGCTCAGGGCCTCCTGGGGCATAAGCAGTCCAGAACAGACCTCATGTGAGTCACCTTGGACTGCTGCTTCCACCAATGTAGGGTCCTGTGCTTGTGTTTGTTAAAGGTCCTGACTGCATCTTGCTCTACAACTTGTTTTTTCCCTCTCTCATTCCTCACCCCCTGTCCGGAATACTTCTCATGGTTACTTGATGATATCCTCCCCTGCTTCCTGCTAACCTTTCCATTTATTATCCCAGTTGATCTGTAATATATAACACTCCAAAATCTCGCATTGAATGCTGTGCTAATGCAGTGGGGAAAAAAAGAATGGACCCTACTGCTTTTTATTCTCTTCTTAATATAGCTGGCTAGAAGAACATTGGTTTTAATTTACTCAATTTTTCTGTATTGTTCTGCTCTTTTTAGTCACTGTACCCCCAGCTATGCTTTGTGAGAGCTTGTGTTATAAATCCTCATTCATTGATGATCTACTGATTGCATCAACCCAGGCCTCTAAAAAAAGAAAAGCCTTTGATAGCCCAATTTAAAAGGAGGCTTGGATAGAAGGGAATTTTGCATAGTGTTTAGGTTAGACTGAGAAAGGAAACGAGCTTTTCACTGTCAGCTCTGCATAGTTTTCATCCTCCAGCAGTTCAGGGAGGTCAAGTTAAATCCTTTCTTCCCTGTGTTACTCTTTAAATAAAATCTGTAGCAGCAGGCAGATAATGAAATCAGTGCTGATACATGGAGCATTTTGAGGAAGATGATTAGGAAGTTGAAAGGTGTATTTCTCCTCTTCTTTTCTCTCCCTTTGTAGTTTCTCTCAGCGTCGGGAGAACATCAAACAAATCAGAACTGTAAGGGGCCCCAGTGAACTGCAGAGGAATAACGGAGATGTCACTGTAGAGGGGCTGTGTGGTCTCGGTGAGGGTGTTTAGTCAGCTCTCCACAATTTGCTGCAAAAGGGGAGGACTCACCTCTACTTCTTATGAACCAGTGAACTCAGGTCTGTGCTTTGGAGTGTGGGTTCCCCTCCATCAGTAGCCATCCCATATGCTGAGAACATGGAAGGTGGTGGTAGATGGCTGAGGTCAAGGCCAAAGTCTGGCTTGCTGTGGGACAACTGAATTTGTTGTTTACAAGAAGTGTTAGTGGGTCAGCTTGGGGTGGGGACATCAAGTTCACCTCTTGGCCATTGCAGTCTTTTTTTCTCTTCCAGCTGTTTCTCTGAATTTCACTTAATTCTCCTTCCTGGGCTGCCCAGGGAGGTGGTGGATTCACCAACCCTGGAGGTGTTCAAGGAACGTTTGGATATTGTGTTGAGGGGTATGGTTTAGTGATAACTATTGGTGATATGTGGATGGTTGGACTGGATGATCTTGTAGGTCTTTTCCAACCTTGATGTTTCTGTGATTCCCTCTTCTCTGCATAAATATTTTCTACACAAAATTGATCCTTCTTTCCAGTCCTGTTTTCTGAAGTGTGCAGCACAGAAACATCTAGTGGTGACATTTAAAATGTAATTGGTAACTTGTGTATCCACACACTGGTTGTGTTTGGGAATGCTGGCTTTTTCTGTTATTTGTGTAGTTTCAGGAAATTGACACTTTTTTCTCTGAAGACACTTGTTTTTACAGTTACGAGGACCAAACTCTTATTTTAATGAAGTTTTCTCTCCCAGAAGCTAACCTTTGGCAGATTTTCATATGGCTGCTCCTATTCCTTTGTGGTATCTGAGAATCTCCTATTAATCAGGCAGGCATGTCTTTGACATACCTCTGTCTGAGAGGGATTTTCTGAGTTGCTTCCAGTTTCCTGGAACCTTCACTGCTTGCAGATTTGTGCTTAAGCCTGTATGAAACTCACTGTGCTGTTCCCTGACTGTTCTGGCACCCTGTTCATGTGTTAGATTAACTTCTTAATTTTATTTTTATTTTTAATGTCCTTAAGAGTAGCTAAGTAATCAGCTGAAAGAGGTTTTGTTCCATCTTGTTCTCTTCCTAATCCTATTGAAGGTTTTATTACCTTGTTAATCACTAATGTCCATTTATTACTGTTCTCAGTCTGTCATTTAAGTGCTTTCTCCTTTTTTATTTGTAAGCATTAATGTTAATGTTATTACATGCTGTGGGGATCATAGACCCTTGAAAAAGATGGGCATGAGGCTATTCTAAGGATAGATTGCTTATGAGCCCCTACTGCTGTACATTTTAAGTCCTCAGATCTCCAAGAATCATGGTTTGAACACACTGGTCTGTGCTGCAGACAAGTAGATTGACAAGACCTTATAGCACTGCTTTGCTGACCGGTTTATGCTTTATTCAGCAGTTGCATTGGAAGTACTGGTAAGAGATTCCAAGGAGTGAGTCCATGCCATGGTTTTGGTGATGAGCCACCTCAGGCTATAAACAGTATGTTGGCCTTGCTAGTAGTGCCACTGTGCAGAGTCTGATCACCAAAGCAAAGTCATCATCCTCTTTCCTTCACTTGCTGGCATTCTCCCTTAGCACTTCTGGCTCCTGCCTGCTTCTCCTTTAAGGAGATGAAGGATGCTAGGATGCTGCACAGTCAAAAAGGCTGGCAGTTTTGGTCAATCCTATGTGGTTTTAGCTCTTCTATGTAAGTGATTATTCCCAGGTCTTCAAAGACATTTAGGCCCCTTCTCAGGTCAAAGGGCAGAGTAAGCCTCTGTGCAGTGAACTCATGGGCTTATCTGTGCACTCCAGATGACTGGGCTGCCTTGTACTTAGCTTGTGAAAGGTGGTGGAGTTTTCTCCATGCTGCATCTGATTTGAAAAGGTCCTAACGTTTTCCAGCAGGAGTAGTTGAAGAGAAGCAGGATAGTGTGGTGAGAAAACAGCAACACAAGAAAGAATTGCTCTGGAAGAACAAGTGCAGACAAGCAGGCTGAGGACACGGGACGTGAAGGGCCTGAATTTGGGTCTCACATCTGCCTTTTCTGGATGTCTAACAGTTATTCTAGAGTTATTCTAGTCTTTCTAGTGAAAGAGACCCAGTGCTATTTTATTTTTTGGTCAAGTCTTCTCAGAGCAGGAATGTTTTGTGGTGCCTTGCATGCTGAGCAAGTCTTGTGCCAATTTACTGGAGAATGAGGTAGTGAAATTGCTCACAGAGGTCTCATTTTCTCCTTGGCACTTGTTCTCGCTGTGATTTCCACTATAAGGGTCCTACGTTTGAGAGGGCAGGTACATAGGACTGCTGATACTTGCTAGTCAGAAACATGTCTGTGCTTTTTCTGGCTGAAGACCCTCTCTCTTCACAGCCACAGCAGGGGCCCGATGTTGTTGGAGGTGGTTGTTTGAGGTGCCTCCTCTGAGTTGGAGGTGGCATCAAGTTCAGTGTGAAAGGCTGTTGTGAACACCTGTACTGTGTATATTCGTGTAGTAACTGCAGATGGAAAGTGCTGGGAGCCAGAACAGATTGCAATGGAAGAACAGAATGACTGCATTGGTTTTGAAATTGTGACAAATGAGTATAACAGTTGGGTCATTCCGTATTGTAATATGTTTATAACTCAGGTAGCTGCAATCTGGTTTGATTAGACAATCTCAAAGAAAGATGCATTTTATTTTGAGGTCGTACTCCAGTGTAGGATGGTCTCTCTGCCTTCTCCCCCTTCCCTGCCCCCCAGTCCACATGGCTTTTAGTTCCCAGGGGGGGCTGCAAGGCACTGATCCAAAGCACAGCTCAGGCAGCCTCAGCTGCATCAGTGCCTTGCACAGAAAGCCACAGAACGGCACAATTGGTTTTAGATGCCCCAAGGTATTCTCACTCAGAGCCATTGACGTCACGGTTTGTTCAACTTGCTCTGTTTTCCATACCTAGCAGTAAAAGCACTACCTGATACAAAAAGCTTTGTTCTTTCTTAGCGCTGCTGGCAGTGGGGTTAAGAGTTAAAATCTTTTGCCGTGTGTATGCTTGATATTTTTAAAATGCTGAGTACCAGCAGTGCAAAGTACTACTACAGTAATTCCTCCTAATCTCTTACGTTAATACAACATGTTGTGAGGGCTCCATAAATACTTCAGAATGATTTGGACATAATGCTACTTTAGTTCTGAAATGTAGTGAGCTTTGGGGTTGAAAGTATGCAGCTTGCTAGAGCTGTGTGTTGTGCTCAGCAGTAGGCATGTGAAACTCCAGCTGAAGGGTCACTGAGACAAAGCCTTCATTTAAGGTCTTCACATCTTTGCCAGTCAGGCAGAGGTGCTGGCCTTCATGGTCTGTTACAGACACCTACTTAAGATTAGTGGCTTGAAGCAGGTTTTATTGTTTAAATAGAAAGATCTGAGCTGTACCAGGTGAAATTTGAATCCCAGCTATTTTTGAAGGGTTTCTGTATAGGATTTCTTCTGGAGTTGGCAAATCACCAGCTTGCCTGGCTGATGAGGACTATTTGCTTTAGGTATTTTTCTCCTTGGATTACCAGGGAAATATCCGCACAATTTGCTAATGCCTCAGGTTGTTTTATGCAGTGTGTGGCTCTGAAGAGGCTTCAAGGACTGATCAGCTGTGCTACAAGATTTGAAGCTGGAGGTGAGCCTTGGAGCAGTGACTTTGTGCTGTGCAGTGCCTTTTATTAACATGCAGAATGCAGTAAAATGCGTGTCATTGAAGTGGGGGGGGTGCGTGGTAGGTTGTAAGAGGGACAAAAGAAGGGCTTTATTTTTTAAGAAAACAGCTGCTGTTGGAGTATTCCTAACTCAGGCTCGTGAATCTGAACTAAGAAATGGGAGAAGCCCTCCAGTTTTCTTCTGCAGGCTCACATAGACTGCTCCAGCCTCGGAGCATCCTGGCTGCACATGCCAGGATGCGTGACCCTGCCTTACCTTGGCTGCTCCCAGAGCTGTCTTTCTGTTCTCTGTACACTGCAAACAGTACAGCTTGTCTTGCTTCCTGTGATTTTTGAGCTGCCCTCTTGGGCAGATTAGGGACTGCATCAGAGTACAAACTAGTAACAAAATAAGCCCATTGAACTTTGAAGCAAGACTCACCTACAATTCTCATGGCTGTTTTCACATCCTTGCCTGCCTTTCATTAGAACCACCTGGACTGATAAGGGCCTGGAAGCTGCTGTAGCCAGGTGACCCCTACATGCTGGGGGCTTGTTCTTCTTCCTGAGCCGCTCTTCAAGCAGTCCTACGTGTCTGCTAGGTTGGTCTTACAGGTACTTACCCACAGCCCCTTTTCCTGGCTTAGTTAGCTAGAGGATGGGGCTGCAGGCTATGGTCTTGGCTGCTCATGCTGCCAAGAGCAAACTTTGAGCCCATCTCTTCTTGCATGGAAGGGCAGCCCAGGGGGAGCCAGGCAGCATTCATGGCATGCTGTGCTAAGTGCAGGGCAGCGTTAGGGATTGCTGTCACTGCTGAGCACCTGTGTGGGGCAGGGAGAGCTCCACAGAGGATTGCAACAGAATGATCAAAACAGTCTGCATTTATAAAGATTAAATTACAACTTTCCACATCTGCGATTAAAGGAGGAGCTGTCAGCTGCTGGCTTGCGAGAATGTGCAATTCAATTTGCATTTTGTAAAACTTCAGATTGAGGAGAGTTTTTAATCCCTTGTGAAATCGGGAACAATAGGCACTGGCTGTTGCCAGGTGCATAATGCATAAGTTACCATGCAAACTTCTTTCATCGTTCTCCGCAAAGCTGGATTTGTAGCACTGTACTTTGTTACTCCAGTCCCAGGCTCCACCCTAAGCTTCCTTACACTCGGTCACCTCTCTGCTTGAGAGCCCTAATGGAGGCAGGCTGTAGCCTGCTGTGCCAGTTACAGCCTCAGCACCCTCTGGCCTTTGCTGGAGTCAGATTGCCGTCTTCCAAAAGCGGACAGGCTTTGCAATGACTGCCAGCCACACTCTGGGGCTTCTTTAGGATAAAGCCCTGCCTTCAAAGATTGCCAGCATCCCTTCTCTCTAGTAGTATCCTGTCGTAACAGATGATGTTTTTCTGCTTTCTTCCTCTGGATCATCTAGCTGGAGCTGCAGCTGTTTCCCTAAAGTGACAAATTGGGTCATTGCTATGATTTCTAAGTGGGAAGCAAATAGAGCTTTGCAGTCTCCGTGCCTCCCAGAGCAGGAGAGTAAATGCTGCTGAGCCAAATGGTGCTGCACCTGAACAGAGCTCGCTCAGCTGGAAGATTTGTTCCCTGGGCTCTCTAACACTTGGCATTTGAATGCTAAGATGGTAAGTTCAGACTCCTTGTCTACAGTAGGATGCTGAGAGGCAGATCTTTTAATGGAGGAGAAAGAGGCATCTCTGATGCGTGTCACTGTTTCAGCCTTCATGGGAGATGCCAGGCAAGCTGTGGGATTGCTCAAGGAGCTGAGATACGTCATTCAAAGACAGCAAGAGAATAAGGATGGATGTCCAGAGATGGAGCTGGGAAAGATGGTTCTGCATCTGCCAGGGGCTATAAATCAATTCCACTGCCTTAGTCACAGGGCGCTTGGATTCCCCCATGGCTCAGTTAAGGCACAAATAAGCTCCTGGGGAGCTAAGTATTGCTAGCAGCACATGCTGTTTCAGCAGCAGCATCTGCCTCTCTGCTGGCATGAGAGCAGGCCTGTGGGAGGATATTAATTCTTAGCCTTGTGCTTGCATTCACCGGGGCAGTTATTCATAGGAATTCTTTCACTTTTTCAACCTGCGGGTCTAAGGTCTCCATCCATTGCTTGACAGCAAGAACTGCTAAAAAGAAAAGTATTTTTCAGCCTCTCGGATAAGAAGCTGATGAAGCAGACTGTGGACCATTGTCTGAAAATAACAAGGATTTCTGGAATAAGCTGATGCAACTCAGCAGCAATCAGCACTTACATTGTTAACTGTTGTCACAGTTGCATCAGTGTTAGTTGTAATGTAGGAAGCTTTTATCTTGCGTGAAAGCAGGGCTTAGTTAGAATGACTTCTGGCAGTAGGAGAAGCACAGAAATTCTGCTGTTACATCCTTAATGTTTGGAGGACACGATAGTTTCTTGCAGAATGACATCCAAGAACGTTGTTTCCAGTAGCCTCTGCCATGCTCTAGCCTGCTGCTTGGAAACTTTGCTGCTAAGCCTAGTTGTGTGCAGAACCCACTAAGGAAAATGTGAGCTTAAGGCACAGAGATGATGACTGCTCTGTGTAGTGACATCTGATGTCAGCAAAGGACGTGATGTATTTCTGGCAGTGTGATTTAGCACTGGGAGCAGGTCAAGGTGCTGGGGTGATACGGTTAGCTGGGTGTTGTGGGGGGAGCTTTGGCCTTGGGAACATCTGCACAATCTTTTGCAGACCAAAACGAGCCATTCTGCCCGTGTTCTGAGCTGTCTTGGAGCCCTGTGAGTGTGTTTAACACAGTGAAGGGCCAGAAGTAATATCATTGTGGTGCTACTGCAAGAATCTGTCCCTTTGGACAGTGCTATCAGTTCCCCACTGGTTGTATTTCCTTAGCAGCATCTGGGAAGTGAAAGTACTCAAGGTAACCAAACCATTCTTCTAGCTACAACTAAGACACCAATCTTTCTCTTTTTTAAATTTTTATTTCCAGACTTTCTTTTCTGGAAATTTTTGCACCAATAACTAATGCTCCTGAAAGCCAAGGATTTGATGGAAGCATCTCACTACCGACTCTTAATTCTTTCCTCATCTATAAGGATGTGCTTTTCTATTTTAAGTGATGGACCTATTTAATTACAGTACCACCTACAAGCTGCTTTGTAGGCATAGAAAGAAAACAGGGCTGTCGCTGGGCTAAAACTCCTCTTTTTGGAATAAAAAGAAAGCTGCCGTGATGCCTCATCTCAGCCTTCTTTGCAGACACCTGAGCATATGACACACTTTTTGCAGGAGAGAATATTAACATGATGTGAACTTAATTCCTTCAGCTGATGACAGCTTCACATCATCCAGTTCTTGCTGAGCTTTCCACTCTCAGTAGTGCCCAGAGGGATAATATTCCAGGACTGCTTGAGGTGTGTCTGTCATTATTTAATAAGTTGATGTTTTAGAAGTAGGACTCAGTGATGCTGGGGCTGGGCAGTTCATGTCATAGCAAACATAGAGAAGTCAGTCGCTATAACGGGCTGCTGAGCCTGCCCCAGTTGCTCATCAGGAGCTCCCTTCAGTCAAACCAGCAGCCTGTGATCTTGTTTCAGCTGCTTTGCTGGCCAGAGGCATCGCCTGGTCCTTCATCCTCACCCAGAAGCCTTTCACCTGAGTGAAGTATAGTTTGAAGGTGGAGGTAATGGTTCTCTTGGGAGACTTGGATTGAAGCACCGTGCTCTTTGTACATAAACTCATAACTCAGTGTGACCTCAGCTTACAAATGTCAGGGAGAGCTTTTTTGTAAAAGGTCAAGTTGAGATGCTTGAAGGAAAACGACTGGTTGTTTCAGTCCTGCTCTTTGTTTAATAAGTGAACGATGCAAGAATTTCGCAAGTCCAAACTCCTGTTTGGGGAGTAGGAAGATTTTATTTTGATGGCATTCCTCTTTAAAAATGAGAGGAAAACCACATGCCTGTACTCTCACAGAAAGCCTTACATTCCAGCTCTCAGGAGGGCTGTGGCTTACAAAACAAATCCAGGCTGAGGTGTGCTCATCTCATTGCCGGTGTTCTTACACGGCTGTGCCCAGCTGCTCGCAGCCTGCTGCAGCTTCTTCTGCCCCCTCTCTGGTGATAGATGGGAACAGATGCTGCAATAATGGTCCACAACATGTTTGAGATCACACCTATCCTCTGTTGCTGGCTCATGGAAGAGGTGATCAGACTGTTCCGATGCTGAGTGCCCCTCTGGCAGAGGCTTTAGTGCCTCCTGGGGCAGTGGTGAGTGGAGTTTCACCTTGCAGCCTTCTCATACTCTGCACAGCTTTGTTTTCTTCTCTCTGGGCACGGAATTACTGTTCTGCTGCACTATTTGGCCTGGATTTTCCTCTCCCCTTGTTTCTTCCATGTGGGACTGTGCCCCATCATGGTGCTGACAGCACACACGTTTGTCAGGATTCCTTTACATGTGCCTCTTCCAGCATTTTACAGTCCTCACTTCTTGAACATGAGATGGTAGAATATAAAGTAGGTCACTTTCCTTCCTTTCTGTTTTTCTCAGTTCTGCAGCTCTTGTGATCTTTGAATTCTTTCTGAGTGTCAGACAGTTCTGGAGACTTACGTGACAGGGAGAGCTCAGTGGTCCCCTGAAGTCTCAGTCATCTTCGGATTGGGCCTTAGCAGACCACTAGACCCTCTTTCTTCTTATCCTTAGCATACCTCTCGAATACTCTGCTAATTAGTGCCCTTGACATGTTTTTGAGAGATGAGAAGGAAGAGCAGTGACAGCTTCCCCAACACACAGCCGTCGCTGGCTGCTGTGATGCATGCTGGTGGCTGCTGCCAGGCCTGCCCTCCTGTTCAGACTGAGCTGATTGCAGCTGGCAGTTGTCGTCTAGAAGCAGTAAACCAAGTGAACAGCTCCACTTATTACCACTTATAAACATGCACCAAACAGAAGCTCTAGGCACAGCCACCAGTCAGTCCTTAAAAGGCATATAGAAGGAACTGGGTATTGCCAGAGTCAGACCACTGTATGTTTACAACAAAATCCAACACTTTCTAGCACCTGAATTTTTCAGCTGGACAGCTTGCTTGCGTTGTTTTTTTGTTTTTTTTTTTTCCACACAGCTGAAGAGGACAGAAGCTTTGGAGTTAAATTTCAGCACCGTTTCTGTGAAACTTGCTGTTGTGAGTGGTGCTCCGAACTGTGAGGTCAGGAGCCATTAAATGCAGAGGTGTGCACCCCTTTGGCTTCTGTCCCTTGGCTCTCAACAGGATGAACATGGCACCATGTCTTCTTTGTTAACGCAAGGTGATAATAGACCCGTGTGCTTTGTCTCACCTTGGAGGTGCAGACTCAGCTCTTGCAGAACTTTTCTGACAAGCAAGATGGAGATGCAGAGGGATCTGCTCCAAAGCTTCCACACAAGCTGCCCCCGATGATGCTGAGCTCCTCAGTGGGCTGCTCATCAGACGTGCCTGGTTATGCAGGAAAAATCACACTTGTATTAGCATAAGGTGCAATTTCTTAAGAAATTTGCAAAGCAAGCATGAAATCCTCTCTAAATAGAGTCAAAACTTCATATGCAAGAATAATATCAAAAGGGCAACACAGCAGCAATTTGGGAGGAGCAGGATTTAAGATTCCCATTAAAACAAAAATGGTTGTGCAAATAAAACCACGAGCTGATGCTGTACAAATTAGCAGTTTTAAAACCTGGAGAAAAAGCAGCTGAGTTATTAATCCCTGAACTGAAGCCTCTAAGTCCTTTCAGTGAGTGACTTCTGCTTGTCGTCTAATCCTTTTGAAATGTGGAAAACAGTCTCAGAGTTGTTCTCTGCCATGTAGTAAGAGGAAATTAACCAGTGAGCAAAAGAAATTGATTAATTGGCAACGGAAAGGAGCTGTGTATGCACTGTATCTAATTGCTTTTTATTTTTTGTGTCATCTTCCAACTTGTTGGAAGACACAGGTTTGTGGGTTGCATATGCAAAAATATGCTTAAAAATAATTCACTGAGGCTTTGAACCTTCAGTTTCAAAGATCATTGTGAGCGTTGCCATATATTGCTTTGGACAGCCTCTAATGGGGACGTTGCTCAGCCAAGCTGAATTTTATGCAGTAGATATTCAGGCTGAAATTGAACACACCTCAGAATCACGGAGTAAATCAAATCTCATTTCCTTGCTTGCAGAGAACGTGGGCTGTGTGGGCTTTCTTCCTCCTCCTCCTTCTCAGCAATTTTTATCCTGCCAGGTCAGAGCTACCTTTTCCTTATGAGAAATACTGAGTGAGTGGCTTCCCTGAGCCTTATTCAAAAACCCATCAGAGCTAATAGCTTTGAAAATGTTTGATGTCCAAGAGGCACTTGGGAGCGCTAAATCCTCACAAAGGGATTTTTAGGCCATAGAACAATGATGTCCTCCGAGTGCTGCAGAAATTGCTGTGGAGCTGATATTTCCATTACTGATCCTGGAGATACATATCCAGATATATGGCAAAAGAGAAGCTGAGAGAGAAGCCTTGGTGATCAACTCCTTGTTCCCAGGTGAGAGTAGCATCACTCCTGGCTAAGTCTTCAGTAGCGCTGTACAAATACATCCTGTCTTTGTGCTTTTTGGTTCAGAGGACAGGCAGTTCTGGAGGTTGCCACTCTGTGCTGAACAGCTCAGCTTGAGGATTCTACAGCCAAAGGTGCTTTGCAAGAGAAGCATTTGTCCTCCTCGTCCTTGGGAGAGACTGGCTTCAGTGCCAGCACAAGTCACCTTTGCCTTCAGCATCAAAGGTGGGCACAGAGCCAACGCAATCATCTTATCTGGCTTATTAGCAATTAACCTTCCCTTTGTCGTATGTTCTTTCTGTCCACCCAGCAGCCAAACTCCTGCAGAGGTAGCACAGTCACTCTCATTGAGGTGAGATGCCTCGTTTCAGCCTCTGCTCAGCCACACCTTCTGAAGGCGTTTGTCCTCTTTGATGTCTTGGGGTGGCTGCTGGGAGCACCTGAATTGTGAGAGAGCACTGATGGATTAGATGATTGTAAGAACAAACATTGCAGGGATAAATGTGAAGTTCCCAGGCACGAAAGCCCTTCTGGTTCTTCAACTATCTTTGGATTGCAAGATGCCACTTTACCACGGCAGGAATCCTTCCAGAGACATAGCTATTGCCCTTGGTTGCTTGTGTTAGGTATAAGGAGAAATGACTAGAAATAACAGGGAGTCAGCAACTTCCAGTGCCTTTGTGATTGTTTCAAAGAATGCACACAGGTTTCTTTCCCTGAGAAGGACAGTGACAGGCAGCAGATGTTTCATTTTTGAAAAATCTGACCTGTTTTCTGTGTATGGTCCATGCCCCAATCTCTGCTCCCCCTCAGATTCAACTTGCTGATAACTGTCCTCCACCACATCTCCATTTCAGTCAAGTGTCTTAGCCCACTAAGTTCAGCATCTCACAAGGCCTGCCCTTGCAAGGGATGCTCTTGAATAGCAGCTTCTGTGTTTCCAGCTGTCTCACTAGCCTTTCAAATGCTCTTTCCAAATTAACTGAGTAATCAACTTTAAGCAGTTCTGTGATTTTTTAATTATATTTTTTCTACAGGCGAAAGACCTTTTTTCTGGTGGCCATGAATGCTTCCAAGCATAAACAGTCTCATTCTCTTTCAGCTCCAGTCATTGCCCAGATGGAGTTTGAGATGGATTACACATCCCAACAGCACAAAAAGGGATAACTTAACAAATAAAAATGTCAACAAGCTTTTCTCGTTCAGCATGTCATATCAGAAATGATTTCATTCTCTTATTTCTGTTGTTATCAGAGATGTTCTTTCTTTTTTTCCTAGCTGCACAATGGAGATTAGAGTAGGATCCAGGGGCGAGGAGTCAGTTGGGACTGATTTGATCCTGTCTCCTTTGTGGGAATCTCACTGCTCTCATAATTCTTAAAAACTTGCACAGTTGCAATCTCAGTTCCTAGGGAGCAGCCACATGGTCTGTTCTTCCTCGGCCCTTCTCAGCTACTCCTGGTATCATCAGTGCACCCTATTATTCAGCTCCTTCAGTGCTTGTGTCCCAAATGCACTTTTAAGTTGTGTATTAGGATGCCTTAATTTGGAAATGAGTTTGAAGGAAGAATTATAGGCTCTGTATTGCAGCTTAGGTAGCCTGCGCTTAGATCAACTTAAACCAGTTTTGGAACTGCATCCTTAGAGCACACGTTTGGCAATGACAGGATTTTCTGTTTATATGGATCATCCTGCAGTTTTACAGCTGTCTGTTCCAATTCCAGACCTGCAAAGACATCCATAGCTAAAACTTTCATATGGATTGAGTCACACCAACTTCGGAGCACTGCCCACCTTTCCCTATTAGCTAGCTTACCTAGCATCCTGCTACAACAGTTTTTGTCCCTAGGGGCAAAGCTGCTATTTGTAGCTAACAACTGACTACAGTTCTGTTTCTTTTGGGCCATATCTTTAGCGGGAATTTTTTCAGATTGAGTTTATAAGGCTCTTAGACTCTTGAAGCTGTAGGAAAGTCTGCTGGATGCTGCCATGCAGGGAAGGACTCTGGGAATCATTCCGCTGAGTCTGATAACATTGGCTGAAAGCTCCACAGTCATCAGGAAGGCAAGCAGGGGATTAGAAAGTATTAGAGAAAAATAATCAAAATAAAGCAGTACTGTGTTGCCACTTTGTAAGGCTTCGATAACCCATGTTTTAAATGTTGAACATTGATTCAAGCACCCTTATTTCAGAAAAGATGGTGTAGAACTGCAAAATAGTCCAAATACCATAATGCTGTAACCCAGCACAGCACCTCACAGCTGTTTGCTCACTGCCTCCTGCATGGGATGAGGGAGAGAACTGGAAATAAAGTAGAACTCATGGGTTGAGGTAAATATGTGCTCATCTGATGTCTTGGTTGCCCACATTTCTTACTTGCTTTTAAAAATTGTGGTTTTCCCCATCTTAAAATGAACTTGTCCATTTACCATTTGTAGTCAGCTTTCAACTCAAGCCATTCCAAGTCCTTTTGCTTCTGTCTTTCAGGTTAAATTGAATGGTAAGGGTGGTTTTTTTGCACAGCTTTTCCCAGAAGATGGTTGGCTTAGGGGACATCTTAATTTCTTTACTAGAAACAAACTTCCTTATCTTCTTCTTTTCTCCTGGTGCACACCAGGCATGCTATTATCACCTCATCAAGACAATCTGAACCCAGAATTGTGAATTTCCATTTCAGGATTTGCCAGGATGCTTTCTGCCTGCCGTGCCTAGAAAGGTTTTATTTCTGACCTTTTCTTAAAATCTTCAGCTGCTGTTTTTTAGGTTCCTGTAGCTGTCTTTGATTTCTGTAACAGCTGTTTGTGTCCTGGCTTCTCAGGTCAACTGCAGCAGCAGCCCACAGCTTATATCTTTAGGAAGTGTTTTAAACTTTTATCTTGTTTTGGGTAGCAGGGTTGCTGACCTTAATTGATCAGTTAACTGGTATGTTGGAAAGCTGCTGCTGACATTCTCTCTATGTTCAGGGAGACAAAATCTTCATCTAAAAGAAGAAGATAGCACCAGTGAATGTACACAGCATTCATTTGCAGAATGCTGGCTGGCCAGGTAGGCTGAACTGTGAACAGGTAGTGTGCACAGTGAGTGTAAGGATGCTCTTCTTGTTTTGGTGACAGCAGTTGATTTACTGCTGTGCTAGAATGCAGCTGGTGGATAAAAGCTTCTCCTGGAACAGCCCATCACTTTTCAGCACTTAAGTTAATTGTGAGCTCAATGGGGAAATAAAAAAATTAACGGTCCAGTCCATAGCTATCTGCAGTGCATTTGGAGCCTTGGCAGAATCGCAAGTGCTCTCACATACGTAGCAGTGAGGAGTGTTTTCATAAATGCCACCAGCTGGAGAGAAGGGTTCACAACTTCAGAATGGGCTGTAACTCCAAAATAGCAGATCGATCTATCTCAGGGTTTTATGCTCCTGCCATCATCCCGTCTGCTGCCTGCCTTCCTCACAAAGCTTCTAACAGCAGGGAAGTTTCGGGGGCTCCCCTCCCTCCACTTTCTGGCAGATCTCCCCATATAGGTATGAAGGTCTACTTTGGAGGGTGTTTATTAACAGGTACTTTTAAAGATAGTTGGTGTCATGATATTTTGATCTTTTCCTCTGCCTGGAATTTGGAAACGCCAGCATTGTGCAGTGCATGGATGGTCGTTCTCATGGCAGAAATGCCCCACACCCATTTTCTTCCCTTGAATGACACAATTGCCTCCTGGGTTTCCTCTTGATCTGTCCCACAGGAGCTTGGCATGGAGACTTCCTGGTGGTGCTGAATGATGGTTTGGCTTCAGGTATTCATGAGGGCAGATCCTCCATGGATTTTATCTGACGCTATTTAATAGTGGGAAAAGACTCACTGACCCAACCGGTCTGGAAATGACACAGCTTTCAAAAAATATCCCAGCAAAGTTGAATGCCTTCTGGCTTCCGATAGATGGTGATTTGGAAACCTTTGTGGAGCAGATAACTCTTGTCCGAAGGCAGGATGCAATTTCTGCTAGCAGCACTGGGAGAACAGCAGTTGTTTCTGAGTCAGTGCATCAATTATTTATCCTTCAAAGAGGCACTGGTGGGCAGAGCAGGAAAGAATGCCACCGAACACTCCCGCTCCATGGATGGAAACTGTCAACTTTTTAGGCTTGTGCCTTTAAAGATCACAGATCTGTGTATGATCATTGAACAAATGTCTGAGCTGCAGAAAGTCTGAGCCCAACAGAATGGCTGAGTGCTGAGATATGAGCAAAAGGGGATGTGAGGTGTCCTTCCTTGATGTTGCTGGGTAAAATAAAAATAATCTCTTACCTACTATCAAAACCTTTTGTCTTGTGTAGGGAAGTGGCAAGGCCTGGATTTCAATACTGCAAGTTCAGATGGATGAAAGCAGCTCTCAGGAAGGATCTGGGCCATGGGGAGTTGTGTTTGGCTGGGCCCAGTGTGGTGCAGCACACAGCACAACTACCAGGATTGGCCAGGAGTGATCATCAGCAATGAGGGATCAAATCTGACACACAGTAACTCCTAGGCTCCTCGACACTGAGTGTCCTTTTGGACAGCTGAGTACACTCTGTAGACCTTTCCCCCTCCAGTAACCTGAGCAGACCTCATGTGTGTTAGTCCTGCACTGGTGCAGCGCTTTTTCATACTTCAGAGGAGAAATTTGCCTGTAATTGCTGTCACTTAATCATTTGGGTTAGTGAATTTTTTTTTTTTTTTTTACTCTTTCCAGGAATTTTTCCTGCCCTCAGGTTAGACAAGGCTGTTGCTTTCTCCTCTGAGAGTGAGGGCTGCGTGCACTGCTGGGGGCTGTGTTCCACCTCTGTGCAGCCCCAGGCTCTCTCTCAGCCAGCAGCAGGAGAGGGCTGGAGGTCTTTCCTGTGCATGTGGGGCAGGCAGCAGTTGCTTGGTGCAGGGGATGTGGGGCACAGGAATAGGAATGGCATCGTGTTGTGTATTTTGTACATGCATGGTGTGACAGCTTGTACCTCATGCCCAGATCTTCCTTTCCTGCTGTGTTCATCAGGCCTACTCTGCATCCGTGGATGTGTGCTGTACATAGGAATCTGAATTGTGACTGTCATAGCAACATCCTCCTCCTCTTCCTCTTAGCATTCAGGAACATGGGATTAAGACTCATGGCTTGATTAGCTTGGGGGTGAAGGGTGATGTTGGAGCACCAGCACTGCGTTTAGCTCCAGAAGAGCTGCAAAGGTAAGGTAGTGCTGGAGCAGAGAAGGCTCCACACTGCTGCTTGTCCCAGGGTGGGTGAATGGGAGCTGCTTCCTGCACAGCTGGGTAGTGCTGACAGCCTGAGTGGATCCTCTCTGAGCTTGGCTCAGGCAGAAGGAGAGAAGGAGCTGAGTGCAGCAGGGGTCTGGGCAGAGTGTTTGGAAATGTGGCAGCTGTGTGCTTGTTTTTATTTAACTTCTAATTATTTCATTATCTGCTTTATCTTTGGCACTTCTGGGGATTAATTCTAGCAGAGATTCCATCCTGCATCAGCAACTTTTAAGTTGCTCTGTGAGAAGTGTGATACCATTTGGAGAAAAAAAAAATCATTTTCCATATTAATTAGAAGATACTATTGTAAAATTTATGTCAATTATCTAGCTCTTTGTATGGAGAGGCAATAGCCTCTTTGTAGCCCAGGTGACAGCACCTTTTCATTACAATGAGGAATGTTGCTATTCAGTTGGATTCACTGTAGAGCAACGCTTGGGGACAGCGAGTTGTGCATGCTGCTTAGTGTGGGGGGAAGGTTTGTACTAAATCTGGAGGAAAGAAACCAGTTGGAGGACTCCAGTATAAAATGCACATCAGGCTTTTTATGGAATAGGAAAAGTTAATGTCTCTTTTATCCTCCTTCCTGTGGCTGTGGTTAGTGGGCATGGTGAGGATGGGTTGACAGTTGGACTGGAGGATCTTAAGGGTCTTTTCCAACCAACCTTGATGATTCTGTGACTGTGATCTCAGTTCTGATGTTTTCTGCTCTTCCATGGTGACTTCTAGGGAAAATGGGATGGGCAGGATCTTGAAAGAGAAATGCGTCACTCTTGAAATTAAGTTCTCTAGGTCTTTTGTACTGGAGAAGGGCATAGATAAAGGTATTGTGTGTTTAACTCACAAGGACGCCCTTGCAGTAGTTTTCCTGAGCAGAAGTCAAAGCAAGTGTAAAAAGGGCGAAGGATGCCAGCTCAGGATGTTGTCACATGGAGGATGTGAGTATTTGTCATCTGTACAGAATGCTGATGCCTTTCAAACCTTCATGTTAGATGTTCTTAATACCTTCCGCTGCAATCTTTAACCTCTCCTCTGTCTAGCAGCTGCATCTTAAAGAGCAGATGGAATTGTCTCGAGGATGGCAGGTCCTAATCTCAGTAACAGCTCCTATCCATTACAGAGTATAAGTGAAATGATCTGTGAGTGGGTTTATCTCAGATCCCACATAGCATTTTTTTCTCCGCAGCAGCAAGAAAGGGAAATTATCAGGCAGTGAAGAAAAGCTGTTTATTTTTAACTTACCCTTTCTTTTTAAGTTCTATTTCATAATTAAAAAACGATAAGACATGGAAACCGATGACTGTTCACAGCTAAAGGGATAAGCTGATCTCAAGTTCACTGTGGAGATCGTGATAAGGAATGAGTAACACGGCAGGGCTTGGGGTCTCTTACTCCTTCCCTGTCCTACTGGAGCAGCACACAGAGTTGTGAGCTGCCTTTCAGAGGTGGCACAGGATGGCTGATTTACAGGGTGCTGCTTACAAGGCTCACTGCTGCCTCCCGTGAACTACTCCTCACCTTTCAGACAGGGCTGCTCCCCTGTGTCTTACAAATCTTGGTCAATTTGGCTTCCTCCGAGTGACAGGAGGACAGCCCTCTGATTCATGCCAGCTGCTGGATGCTTTGTTGCTCAGAAGGTGCATTACACTTCTGATCTCTATCCCTAGTGGATAGTTGTACCCTACAGTAAATCATTCCTGTACCTAGCGTTCTGTCTTCCGTCATTGCTCTTGGCTCTGTATTTTTTCTCCCAACTTCTGCACACAGCAGTGAGAGGGCCGGAGTGAATTTGGAGATGGCTGTTACTGCAAAGAGTTCTTCCTTTGTCAGTGGAGCTGACAAACAGAATTAGGAAATGAGTCCTCCCGGGGAGGTGACTGCATGCTCCTGTAGCAGCAGGACACCGACAGGCTGTTCTGAAATAACCTCACAAAACACTGATTCCTTCCTCTGACTTGTCTCTACAGCGCTGGAGGGCAGTTGGGCTGTGAAAAGAGTGCCATGGGACCATCTCACCAAGCAACCACTTCTGAGTCCCTTTTTTACGGCCAGTCCTCATTTGGGTGATGTCTTTTGAGTTCTGCCTTAGAGGGAACCTTGCACTTAGCCTGCATAGGACAGGGTACTCTTCTTTTCCAGTTTGCACCCTATGTCATGCTCGTGGCTGCATGTAAGCTTCTGTAATGCAAACTTCAGATGTTGATATTCTGTGCTTCTGTTTAGCTCTGAGATTAAATGGTAACAGCTTAGGAAGGAAATTCCTGTGTTTAAGAGAACTGTTTCAAGCATACGTTTTACTGAGCTATATTCTTCCTGGTAGGAAGATTATTGCCACTTGCCATCTCACAAATGCTTTGAGGAATGCATTTGTCCATGCAGTGCTTTGAAGCTAAAAAGTATTGTGGGAGTACCTCTTGTTGTCCCTGAGTTAGGAGAGCAAATAGTTCATTAGGACAGAGATATATAACTACGAATTTGCAGTGCTGGGAGCAGAGTAAGGCAGCAGCATTAGCAGAGTGATTTGGCTGCAACGACTGTAGGCAACAAAATGGAATCTCCTCTGGGCAGGAAAACCTGGATGTGCAGCTCCACTTGTTTCTAATACCAGAATTCATTACAGACTTGGTCTTACCTTAATGTCTATCAAGTTTGTTCCCATTGGCAGAGAAGTGCAGTGCTCAGTGTGGAGGCTGAACTGTAGAAGCCAACATTTAAGCAGATTGTGAGTTGTAATTATCAAGCAAGTGGTGTGCTGACAAAACTAGCACTGTGAGGAGCTAGGGGTCAGGTAAGCCTGTGTTTGCATAGTGCCTACTGTGTTACGTTTGGGTGTGCACGTGGTAATTAGCTGCTTAACTTAATGAGATCATATCTGCATCTCCTGTGATGTAATTGTATTTGGGAAGCTGCTGCTGCCATAGTTAGAGGCTCATCCGCTATTCTTGGTGAAAGCAGAAACTCTGTATATTTGAGGACTGTTCCTTACTGGCATTGAGAATATTTTCGTGCCCACCTCCATTTTATTAGTCATGTACCAAATATTGACTGTTAAAACCATTTATGTTGCAAAAACAGGTGCCAGAGATGTGATCTACCACAGCCTTGTTCTAAGGCTGTGCTAAGGCATCTGCAACTGATTCTTCTGCTGTATTTGACTCTTTGGCAGGTTTTGGAAGTGGTACGCTCCAACTATGACACGTTGACCCTGAAGCTGCAGGATGGCCTGGATCAGTACGAGCGTTACTCTGAGCAGCATAAGGAGGCTGCCTTCTTCAAAGAGCTGGTAAGCTGCAGGATCAACGGCTCTGTTCTGAAGCTTTTGCTTACGATCTGAGCGGAGGCATTTGGGGTATAGCTGAGCAGCCCAGTTACTCCGCTGGGGGCTGCACCCAAAGGTGGGGCGAGGAGTCGTATCAAAACAAATGCTGTGCATTGGTTGATCTGAAACCCTGTAGCTCCCTGCCCTGCAGCATGTGGCTAGGGAGGAACCACTAGGCTGTTGAGGCCATGAGATAGTCTCTGTTCCTTCTTTGTGTGGGGATCTAATGTGCTTTGTGGTGATGAGCATGCATGCTGGAAGAGCTGACTGCTCCCACCTTGATTGTATTGCATAGAGCACATGAGTCTTTTTGCTGTTGTTAGTAAGGCTGCACACTGTGGGGCTGAGCAGCATGTGATGCTGCTCACACACCTGCCTGCACAGGCTTTCCTCCATTGCTCCCAAAATCAGGTTCCCAGGGAAAGAAAGCAATGGCATTCTCTAGAAACGTCT
The DNA here is from genome assembly GCA_037305975.1 of Chrysolophus pictus. Taxonomy (NCBI): domain Eukaryota; kingdom Metazoa; phylum Chordata; class Aves; order Galliformes; family Phasianidae; genus Chrysolophus; species Chrysolophus pictus. The sequence continues at coordinate 12,953,297 of CM074581.1, read as the reverse complement.
CCTCCTGCCAGAGAAGAGAGCTAATGGTAGGAAGCACAACAAAAAGCATTTCACTGAAGACAAAAACAGCGTCCATATAATCTGGGCTGGTGTTCTTCAGCAGGCCAATTTGCTCACCCTGCTGCAGGGAGCTGCATTACGGTTGTTGAGTCAGGACATTTTCCCATCCAACAGAGCCAGTGTTTTCGTAGAGGCTGGTAGCCCTGAGGAAAGCCTGGTTTTTCCTCACTTTAAAATCGTTATGACTTGAGCGAGAGGAACATTCTCTGACTGGCAGCTCTTTCCACCAGTTTGAGGAGTGATTGTCTCTTCCAGCTCTGTCCTCTGATTGATGAGTAACTGAGGCCAGCCCACTCCATCACGAGGCTGCATGAGTCTGGGAGCGTTACGCCTCCTTCTGTCTAATGTGCTCCAGAGCAGGCATGCCTGAGTTGCTTTTGATCCCTTATGCAGCATACTGTTTAACCTTTTAATGTTTTTTAGGTCATTTCAGTACTAACCACAGAGTTAGGATATGGGCAAAAGCCATTTCTGACCACTTTTATGTTTTTCTTTGCTGCTTTGTGCCTGTTCTTTTCTCCTGCCTTGCTGTTTGATACCATATCCAGAATGCACGCAAGGTAGCCTCCCTGTAACAGGCTTCTGTAGCCTGGCAATAGAACACATCCATGTTTCCGCTGTCATCTGCTCTGTCCCAGGGGTCCCTGCCCTCCTCAGCCAGCTTCTCCTCGGCCACATGCTTCCTGCGTGCCCCACTTTCCATTTGGCGTGGCAGGAGCTCTGGCTGATCATGCTGATTGATTAAAATGACATTGTCAGCTCTAAGATCGTCACAGCTACAAAACAGTGTGGCTGATTTTTTTTTCCTTGTAGCCCCTTTTTTGTGTGTGTGTGATTCCTCCAAATTATGCATCATTTAAGAATCTGTTTAACGTAATCCAGGCCCCCTCTGAAAATTACCAGTCCAGCCACCCCTGGGACCTTCTCCTCAAGAGCAAGTGATGCCTGAATAATTACTGTCTAAACGTGCTGATTGACCCAGTTGTGAAACAGTTTAATCCACACTTCTCTTGATGCCCTGAGAATTGGGACCCTATTAAAGGTTTTTTACTCACAGCTACAGAAAATCCCCTGCTTTCCATTAAGCTGTTCCCTCAGCACAGCAGGAAATCAACGTGATAGGTTATGATTTGTCTTCAGCAAACATGGCTCTCCTCCTGTCCTCCATGCTGTTTTTCCTTGAGGTGCACAGAAATGGATGGCTTTATTAATTGTTCTCAAAGCTCATCGAAAAGGCCCTGCCCTGTTCTCCCCAGATCCTCTTCAGACTGGAGAGCTGGATTCCTTTTACTTCAGCTGTGGCTGTTGCTGGTGTGGTGCTGGATAACATCCCCATACCCGGTGTGCTGTGCTTAGCTGTTGAGATTGCAGGATTTCATGGAGGGGGAAAGGTGAAGTGAATTTGTTTTGTGGGCCCTCCTACCGAAGGAGCAGGGCTGCTGGTGAGCTGCTGGTTTCCAGTACAGTTTCCAAGCTCACGCTGGTATCATCCTGTCTTCCTAAACAAGATTTGTTTGCAAATAACTCTTTCCAGGTTCTGCCTGGCTTTCTTGTCCCTATCTCTAACTGTGGGATTGCATTAAAGCAAACCCTGCTCGGTGGGGAATGACATGCAGGAGCCATTTTCCTCTCCAACCTTCTTTTCATCTCTCTTTGCTCCCATTAAGTGGGTGAGCAGAAACTTCCCTGGGCCATTCTCTTGGTTCCTTTATGCTTAGAAATCTTGTTCTCACTCCTTTGACGTGCTTTGCTAATGCACTGCTTCACTGCTCTGGCTTTGCCTCTGTGCTGCTCTTTCTTGCTAATCCCGAGGAAAAATCTGCTTTCTTCTCCCATTCCCTTTTCAAAGAAGTTTTCAAAGGCTTGCGACATTGTGGTGGAAGGTGATGTGCAGAGTGTTTGTATCAGCCGGGTTTTCTGGCCTGTTGTGCCACCTTTGAGGACCCAGAAAAAGGAAGTTAGGAGGTTTTCTAACTTTTTTTTCTTCTTTTTCTTTGAAACACTGGGGACGACATTTAAGGTCTGTGCTGCTTTGATAGAGTGAACAGTATGGATGTGGGCTTCTGGACCCTCACGTTGCAGCTGCAGAAATACACAGACATTCAGCATCTTTCCAAACGGCTCACTGTCTGCAGCTGGATGGGTTTCAGTGAGTCTCAAAATAGTCTGATTAGGGATTGATTTCTGCAGGGGAAATTACACTAATTTGACTTTTAATTAGATATAGCAGTCAGTGTAAACCTTCCTCCCATTGTACAAATCTCTTAAGAGCTGCTTGTTGATTGGAAACAAGTTTAATTGATGGAACTTGCTACAAGATAGGAGTATCTGTACAGTGTTGCGCAAATCCAGCTATAATGACCCAAACTAGAACTGAATAATGTTTTCCTCTCATGGTCAATGCCTCCCATTCACTCATCCTCATCCTCTCCTCTGCTCTTTGTTCTCCAAGTGATGCATTTCATGCATTTCCCATTTCTCCAAAGTCTGTGGGCTAAATGAGATCCAAGCTACTAATAGAGAGAAAACAATTTTAAAAGCTCTTCAGCACGCTCTATACAGAAGCAGGAGAGGACACACATGCTGCTTTTATTTCCTTGCAGAACAAATGTTACAGCTCTGAGCTTACTTTCTGAGGCTTGTATCTGCCTTCCTGAAGAGATCTGGCAGCTCCCACGCCAGCAGCCTGCTGCTGCTCCAGAAGTGCTCCTGGGAGTATCCTCACGGCTGGAGCAGCTCGGCCAGCCTGCAGGAAGCTCCTGAAGTTCCTCCTTGCTGCAGGCAGACACCTGGCTGCTGGCTGCTCTTCCAGCCCCAAAAGAGGAATAAGCTCCAGCTCCCTGTGCTGAGCCTTGGTGCTGGAGATGATTCAATTTAGCTTTAATTTGAGCTATTCTTACCTTTAGAGCCGGTCGACTCAGAACTGCTTGCTATCTTGGAGCAGAAGAAATGCGAGATCTGCAGAGATGTCAGGGTCATTTTGTGTGTCGTTATCCCGCCTGCTCCTCTCCCAAATTTGTGCTAAGACAGATCCAGGTCTATCTCGACTACTTTTGGCCTAAGTTGGAGTAAGCTTTTTTTTGAATCCTGGATTCAAAAAGTCTTGAAGTGAAAACCTCAGCTATCCATTCCCTTGCTTCACAACTTGCAGGGTTAAAAGTATTTCCTCTTTTCCAGTGTAAATCTTTTGTCTTAAATTAAGCTGAATATTTCTTGCCCCATCCCTGGGGAGCCAGGGAGGTATTAATACTCATTGTTCCCTTCCTGACCTCATTTTACATATTGGAGAGTGTTTGCTCTGTTCCTCCTAAACCTTCTCTTTGCAGACTAAATAGGCTTAATTTCTTCTGCTCTGCCCCATAGCTACAATTTCTGCTAAGCCTTGTGCTCTCAGCATTTGTCACTTCAGCTTCTCTGCTGCCTCACCGTCCTTACAGACCTGTATGTGTGTATGAATTCGGTGCCTCCTACAGCTGATGCCTGGCCGCAGCAGCAGTTCCTGAAGCCAGGGGCTCGTTTCTGCTTGTTCCTTCTGTTGTTGGGACCCACAGAAATGCTTCTGGCCAGAATAGGGATGCTGACTTACACTACTTGCAGCATCTTTCTGCCCTTCCTCTTCCCCCATCCCATCCCCCAAGGGCTGCAGGAGGGGCCTCACCAGTATAAACTCCTCTTCCAGCCCCTGATGACAGATCCCTTATTTTGCTTCTATTTATTTCATTCCTCAGTGCTTTTAAAAAGCACAAAGCACTAACCAGGTCAGCAACAACCTTATTATCACAGGCTCCAAGTCTCTGGGAACTGTAATCCCGTTGTTTGGATGAGCTCGTGTCAGTTTTGCTTTCTGTCACTGCTGCACAGGCGCTGACACAGATGATGTTTGACTCTGTTTTCCCGTTGCTGAGTGCAGCTGAGATGGAGCCCAGTCTGGGGCAGGCACTCAGGGATGGGAGCTGCTGTGCCACGGGGCTGCCCACCTCTTCCTGCAGGCTGCGGGGATGGCCACAAGTCAGGCATTGTTAAGGGGGGAAGATGCGTCCTCAGAGACAGCTGGCCATTCAGCATCAAGTTCAGGGCACTCAGCACAGAATATGCAGAAAACTGGCTGCAGCAAGTCCTCTAGAGCTATCACAGTTTCATGCTGAGCTGTGTCAAAGTTGCTTGTGCTTACTGGGAGCCAAAAAGCATCCCTTGGCTAAAACATCTTGCTTTGTCTCCCATCAGGTTCGGTCCATCAGCATCAACGTGAGGAAGAACCTTGCTTTCAACACGCTGAGCCAGGAGCTCCTGCTGAAGGAATTCTCCACCATCTCTTGAAGCAGAGGCGCAGCTGCTGCACAGGGCTGACTAGAGATGGGCCCGGCTGGACAGGGACACCCATCTGCAGCCTTCCACCTGCAGAATGGACTGCACTTCTTCCAGGGGAGAGCCTTGCTGCTGTGTGTTTGATCCCAAAGGCGTGTGTTTCAATGGGACTGTGGCTGAGGAGAGGTGGTCGGCCTATGGAGGAGGAGGAAGCAATTCTGTATGGTGCAGGGGGGTGGGCAGCTGTTTCTGTGAAGCAGCGATGGGAGATTCCCTCCACAGCCTCAGGGAGGATGTACTGGAACCCTTCGTAGCAGAGGTGAGGAGTGCTCACAACCAAAACAGTAAAGTCACTCTGGCTGTGTGAAGCAGTGCTGGGTGGAGGTCGCTCGTCTGTTCTGTGTGAAAGTTCTCCAAGCCCTAAAAGCTCTCTGGATCAACCATCCCTCCTGCACCATAGGTCAAATCCACTGCCGTCCTGCTGGGAAATCTGGGGAGATATAAAATCAATTCCCAGGAGAGTGAGGCCCCGATCACTGCTGGTTTCACATGTCAGACAGTGTTACTTCAACCAAACCATCAAATTACTGAAGAAGGAGAAATTTTGCCTCCAAGGTCTGGTTGAGCCAGTGTGCGGGATATTGGCCACCAAAGTGAGTGCTGTGTAACTGGAGGCCAGCTCTGGTTGGGGTCACTGCTGCTTCCAGCAGCCCAGCACATTTCTGCTGTTTGTAGGTTTGAGGGAAATTTTTAGATATTCCCCTTCCACAGGGCAGAGGACAGGCCGTGTCCCTCCCCACTCCCCTTGCTGCCCATCAGAGACTGCATTGTGACAATCCTCTTCCTCACAGGAACGTCTGCCTTGCCCGTGTTTGCAAGTGCGTGGTGAGCTTCCTGAGCTGACAAGTCCCCAGTTTTTCCTTGTGTGTAGCTTGCAGCTACTGCAGTTAAAACACAGCTGCAGAAGTAGTTAATTCACTTTCTAGCTTATCCTTCTGTTTTCCCTAAGCAGCCTGCAGCAAATTTCCACGGGAAGAGCTCCAGGATGATGCTTAGGGGCACAGGGGGACCTTTCTGCTTAGCGTGTCAGAGGTTCCCAGGGAGGGCAGAACCTGTTCTGAGTGCTGTGTCAGGCTGCCAACTCAGGGATATGCAGCATAAACACCTTCTCCCTGTTGGTACATTTTCAGCTCCCAGCAGTGATGTTAGGACCTGACTCTGTAGGTTGAACTAAAGAAGTTACTTGCATCCCAGCTCTCCTTTTTTTTTTCCTAGAAAATGAGAAGGAAAAAACAAGTGCCTCGCCCTGTCCTTAGCCTCACAGGTTGGAGTGCTCATTCCTCTGCCAGTTTTAGGCAGTGTTTATTCACATCAACATGTACCTATTACTTTAATGTTTCATCTTTACCTGTCATGAGCATGGGGACCTAAAGCTGCATCCTTGGCTGCAGAGCCCGCTAGGTGCTGTGTTCTCCTTGGGAGCATCAGCTTCTCCCCACAGAGGCTGCTTGCTGCAGCACGGAGCTTTCTGGCTTCTGTCAGCTAAGCCAGATCCCTACCTGCTGCTGTGCCGTGTGTGTGCGTGTCAGCAGGATGGTGCTGGGCCAGCAAGCAGGCTGCGGGAAACCACTCAGCTGTGAGAGCGGGCTGGGGCATGTGGAAGGTGCTCATTTCTCCACTGGCAAAGGGGTAGGAATGATCTGTCTCCCTCGTGCTGTCCCCTTGCCGTGATGAACCTGGGCTGTGGGTGGGAGCAGCTCCTGAGGTTGTCCCCACCAGAGGCTGAGCTGGGGAAGACTGCCGCGCACGTCCTCTTGTCATACTGTCACCACCCCAAGCACTGTAAATGGATGTACATATGTACCTAGAGCTCAATAAATAGCAGAGCCCTGCCTGTGTGATGTGTGCGGTGTTTGTCACCACGGGGGAGAGCTGGGGGTGGCCCTGTGCCCAGCAGGTGGTGTGTTGGCAACCGGCGCTGAGCAGAAAGTCATGGAGCTCCAGCGTCCTGCCCAGGGCTGGCTTGTGACCCCAGGCTTTCCTGTGTCCCATCTGCACCATTGAGTGTATTTTATTATACCTAATTCATAACCCAGTCTATTATTGGAAGAGCTGTTTCTGAGGCTTGGTGTGGAGAGAAATCAGATTCCTGCCTTTAAATTAGGCTGCCGCTGCAGGGAAACAAATAATTTACAAAATAATGGCCAAATTCGGTAGGAGAAAAATGGAGTTTGAGCTAAACTTTGGAGGGAGCTATTAAAAATTGATTTGCAAGTGCTACTGCGATTTTTGGTATCAACCCTTCCTTCATGGCTCATACAGGTCCCATTTTTCAAGCCAAGCTGAAGGAGAGGTGGCTCTCGGAGGGCTGTGGGGGGGGGGGACCCTCCTCATCCTGCTCGGTGGCCTTTCAGGAAGCTGAAAGGAAAGCGGTATCGTTAGGGAGCTTCAGGCAGCCAGGTGGGGCAGGGTGCAGTGGGCCTTTGCCCTGCACCATGTAGTGAAGAAGAATCATAGGTCGGGTTTACATCGCCCACCTGTGCTGCAGGACTTTGCCCGGCTCTGCGGCTGATGGAGCGCACGCTGGGCTCTGCTGGCGGCCTCTGCCCTCCTGTGCCGTCCCTCCAGGGCTAATTGAATCACGGAGCTGGAAATTGAATCCAATTGAATAGATTAAATGAGCTGGGTTTGCCGCTCGCTCGCTGCGCCGCGGCTCCGAGTCCCGCCAGCCCGCTGCTGGATCCAGGAGATCTTGGAGTCCCACGGAAGGACGGGGAGGCTGTGGGCAGCCCTGGGCTGTGCTCTGCCCGGTGCTGCTGAGGCAGGAGAGCCTTCAGCCCTCACCGTGACATGCAGCCCCAGTGCGTCCCGGAGCCAGCAGCGCCGCGCACCGTTTCCAAACTGGGATTAATGGCACGTGCTGAGAGGGGGTGGCTATTGATGGCCGTGGCTTTAAAATACTGCTAACAGTGGATAAAGTCCCGTGATTTAGAGCACTCGGCAATTACATCTCTGAATTTTCCTAAAGATAGGATCAGACTCTACTCCCTGCTCTCTGCTTTTCCGATAGAACTAATGGGGATGGAGATATGCAATTAGACAAGGCGAAGGCTGGGAGGGCAGATCGATGCCTCGTGGTTACCTAATGAAGTGTTAAACTACGCCTTCCTCCCTCCCCGTGCCCCATAGCGGTGTGATGGGCTGATCCCAGCGGGCTGCTGGGGTGAGAGCTCCCGTGGCCTTCCGCCTGTTTGCTGTCCTGCTGTGCCGGGCTCTTTGCGCCGTGCACGTGGGAGCGGCTCAGGATGAGGGCTTGGTGTTGAGCCTGGGATTTTTGGTGGGGTCTGCAGGGACGGATGCTGCCAGCAGCCGCTCGCAGCCCTGTGCTCATCCTCTCTCCCCGACTCCAGGGAAAGCTGTGCTGGCCGCACGCCGCACTGTCACAGCCGTCCCCATGGAGCAGCAGTGCTGCTGCTATCCCTTATCTAAGCAGTGCCGACAGGTGACTGATGGGCCGCCTAGGGAATGCACCTCGTGCCTGGCTCGATGCCATCGGCTGATGTTTAGCACTGTGAGTACACGCGGGTGGCACTGGGGCGCACAACACCCCTAGTGCCCTGCAGCACTGAGCAGGGATGGATGGGGCAGGCAAGGTACAGCTGGCTCCTGGGGCTGGTCACGGGAGACGCGTCCAGCGGGCAGGCTGTCCCCATTTCTACGCCGCGGGGCAGTGGGCTGTCCATGGGGCTGTCCCACGGCACCCCGTGTCCCTCAGTAAGCCCCTCGCTTTTCTCAGCCTGGCACGGCATCTCTGGCTGTGCTGCAGAAACACTGAGCGGGGATAAAAATAGCCGCGTTCACCTCCCGAAGGACCGGGGCTGAGCAGAAGTCGATCCGCTTCCCCGCGCAGCGCCGCTGAGCCGGCCGTGCCCGCAGCGCTGACCCCGGGCTGCTGGAACCCGTGGGGCGCAGCTGGCAGCGCTCCCTTCGTGGCACCTCCGGTGTGCAGCCGCTCCCCAGGGCCTGCCGGGTGCGCAGGGTGGGGAACGCGGTGGCCGAGCGCAGCGGGGTGCAGGACCCGCAGCTGGGGCGGCTGGAGGCGTCCCGGGGCTTCCTCTACGCCTTTGCGGCCGCAGGGAGGGAACGTGTTTCCCCAGCAGCTCTCCGAGCATTTCTCCGCCGCGTTTTCTTCGCTAAATGGCTCTTATTTTTAGATGCAGGCAGTTGCTAAGCATCGCTGCCTCGCTAAGGCGGCTGCTTTCGTGGCTTGACACCAAAGCACGCTGACAACACGCTGCCGCGTGAGCGCGGCCCTCCCTCCGCGCTGCTCCGTGTTCCCTCTCTGCCCAGCGATCCCCACGGGCTGCGCTGGGTGCGGGGATCGGGGCGGGATGCTCTGCCCTCCATCTCCCTGCAGGGAGCGGGACCCGAGGGGCGGCACACGCTGGCAGATGCACCCAGGCCGCGCTGGAGGCACGGAGCACCGCTGTGCCGTGGGGTCTTTGCAGCTCTCTCAGCGTCCCCAGAACTGGTTCGGACACGGATAGCAGCGAGGGCAGCAGCAGAACCGAGTGCGGCCGTGTGGCCGTGGGACGCTCTTCCTGTGCCCCTGGGGGCCGCCTGTCCCCGTGCTGCTGCTTTGCTCCATCTGTGGGGCTGCGGTGGGGGGTGGGAGGGATCTTGGGACAGATCGTGTCGGGGATGGGGACGGCGGAGGTCCCGGTGGGTTCGGGCCGCCCTCATCGTGCCCTTGCAGAGCGTTGGCCGTGCACAGCCTCGCTGCCCAGTTGCAGTCCGGCTTCTCCACCAGACAGCTCATCACCCAGTGCTCCACCTTCCCTACCGGGGGTCCCATGGAGGAGGCCGGGGGTGCCCACAGCGGCGTGCGGGGCTCTGCGCTCCCCTCGCAGCCCCATCCCCATCCCCGTGCAGACCCTGACCCCGGGGTCTCCCGAATACCCTCAGCGCAGCGGCTCCTCCCGCAGCCCTCCCTTCCCGTGCCTCAGTTTCCCCGCGGCGGCGGGGCCGGGCCGGCGGCTCCGGGGAGAGGAGGCGGGGAAGGACGGGAGGGAGGGGGCGGCGGTGCCCAGCCCCGGCGGCGGCGGCGGCGGCGGTAGCGGCGGCGGCGCGCTCCTGCGAGAAGAGCCGAGCCGAGCTCCGGCACCGCTGCCCCCTTCCCGCAGCCGCGCGGGGCGGGGGGAGGCGGCGGCCGCGGGCCCCCCCTGCCCGGCGGCGGAGCCCGTGCGCCCCGTCGCGGTTCCCCCCTCCCCCCCGCCGCGGAGAAGATGCGGAGCAAAGGCAGGAAGGAGAGCCTGTCCGACTCCCGCGACCTGGACGGCTCCTACGACCAGCTGACGGGTGAGTGCCGCCCCCGCGGAAGGTGCAGCAGCCGCTCGGGATCGCCGCCCCCCCGGCCCCGGCCCCGGCCCGCTTCCAGCCCCAGCCGAGCCCCGGCCCCCGCCGCCCCGCTTCGCCCGCGGAGCGCCGGAGCAGAGCGGCTGCCCCGGCCCCGGGGGGGCACAGCTCCCCGGGGAGGCTGGCAGCCCCGTAGGGAAACAACCCTCATCCTCCCCGCGGGCGTTGGGGCGTTTGGGTCTCTGCCGGCCGCCCCTAAGCCCGCCTCCCGCATCGCCGCTCGGGACAGCGGGGTTTCGCGGCAGCCCCCCGGCAACGGGGTCCCCCGGGAGCCGGGCCCCCCAGCGGCACCCGAAGCTCCGGTTCTCCTCCTCTGGGTGCTCCCTGGGGCGCAGCAGCCCTACCCCAACGTTGGGACGGCTATAGTGCAGAGAAGCCACATATACCCCATCTGCAACCCTGTGCCATCCTGCTCCATCCTCACCCCCAGCAGGGAATTTCCCGTCTTCCCAATCCCAACCCGTTTTCCTCCCATCACACCTCGTGCCCTGCTCTTTCCTCACTTGCTCTCCGTGGATCTGGTCAGATCCTATCCCCTCGCAGAATGACAGCAGCTGGGCAGTGGGTCTGCCACCTTCGAGGGCTGTGATGGAGCTGAGCCACCCTGGATTCCATGCAACGGGACACCTGGCAGCCCCCAACACCGTGATGCTCCTACAGATGTGTTCCAAAGGGGATTTCAGGAGCTCCAAGGGGATGTCTGGGCAGGACAGGACCCCCACCCCATAAGCAGCCCCATGCAGGGATGCCCTGCCGGCTGCCTGCACCACCGTGTTGCGGGGAGATATTTTTGAGCTGTGTAGGAACTTGGAACCCACACACAACTTTTGGTTTCTCCGGTAACTTTAACACGTCCATATGGATTTAAATCAAAGCGAGGTTAAAAATAAACCCCAGGTTCTCCCAGGCTGAGACCTTTCAGGGTCGGGCTTTGCCTCCGAGCACAGCACGCAGCACAGACCCGGGGATGGAGTCTCTGGGAGCCCCCACAGCAGCCGGCCCACATCCCAGCATGGCCACCGCCTGCTGGATCCCCCAGGAATGCAGGGCTGTAGCAAAGTCTGCTGGCAGAGTGGCCTTTGTGTCCCCTGACCCATCGAGGGGACCCTCACCCCACGGTCGTTAGCTCAGTTGGGGATAAGCATCCTGCTGCAGCACGGCCTGGGGACATCCACAGTGTAAGATGTGATCTGAGGCTGTCTGATGTCAGGTGATGGCACATCCCCAGTGATCGTCCCTTGTTGGTCTCTAGCGTCCCTCCCCTGCCAAAAACAGGAAAGAGGCCAGGACCCGATCCGTGAGCACAGGAGGGCTGCGAACAGCCCCTGAGAGAAGAGGGGGCTGCACGTGGCTGCGGGTGTGACATGGGCAGCACCGGGCAGAGGGGAGAAATGCCACCAGGAAATTAAAAGGGTCCATTTTGGGGACAGGGAGATGACGCTAGCGAGAAATAAAAGCCATCCATAAATTACATGATTCCTCCGGCCCGCTAATGACACGGGTGATTAGTGTGAGTGCAGCCCATGTCCAGAGACATGGCCCTCAGCATGGGAGAAGCAGGACCCGAGTGCCGCTCTGCCCTCAGGAATGGAGGTACGGGGCCCCACAGCATAGGGGTTCCTGGGGAAGCAGGGACATTGGCCCCACGTCACCAATGGGACCAGCGGGTACAGGCATGGGGCCAATATATGGCTGTCTGCAGTGGGTCAGACTCTCCGGCTGCTGTTTGTAGGGTGAGGGATTTGCCTTTAGGGGTGAGGATTTGCTTTTAGGGCAATCACTTTCCCCCTGCTTTCTCCCTCCCGTTGCATTGCAGGGCCCCGAGTGAATTCCTTGCTCCACCCCAAAGGCAGCCGCAGTGTTAGCAGGGGGTGAACAACTGCTATAGAGACCATCAGCAGAGCTTTGGGGTCCTTCTGCCTCCCCCGGTGGGGAGTTGGGGACCCCACAATTCTTCTTGCAGCACCCCACGAGATGAGATCCCCAATAGCAGTGAGTGTGTAGGGCCGTGCAGCTGTAGGACAGAGCTGCTGCTGTGCTCTGGGGTGCGTCACAGGGATGGGAACAGTGACAGCGCAGCTGTATACAGCTCCCTGCCTGCCACATGCCAGCACACAGACACCCTGGGGCTCACAGCCCCCTCCCCAGCGCCTTGCCCAGAGGTCCCAGCCCGCTGCCCACCCTCTGCTTCCCCCACCGCTGTTGCCACCCCTTACGCCCACCCTGCTCCTCTCGCTCTGCCCGGCCGTAAGGCGGGGCTGGAAGCCGGGCTGTCCCAGCTCCCCCGTGGGAAATCCCTCCTTGGGGTGGGGAACGGTGTGGAAATGCTCTCACTGGGGCAGGGGATCCCGGGGGGCCCCACTGTGCCAACGCGCCCACCCTCGGCGGATGCTGCACCTTCGCGGGGCGATGGATGGGAGTGTTGCCTGACTGCCTCGTCTGTCTGCTGCCTCCCTCCTTCTGTCTGCTCCTCGCCTCGGCCCTTTGCTGTCCTGGCTTGTTTGCGGCTCTGTAGGGCCAAGCGATGGGGCTGCGATGCCGGGGTGGGGGAGGGGGCGTGCTGCGGGCTGGGATTTGCAGGTCGGGGCCGTGGGAATGGCGGCGTGGGATGGTTGGGCATGGAGTCGGTTTGCTCCGTCGGATTTCTGCAGGCACCAATGCATAATTGATGGCTCGGCACAACTTTGGCCAAGGTGCACAGATCCCGCTGCACGTGGCTAGGGATGCACGTGTGGGGAGTTTGCTCCCGGGGCATCGCATCTCCGGTTTGGGATGATGGGGCTGTGCCGGGTCCGTGTGGGGTACAGCCTTTGCCCTATAGGTCGGGTACCAGGAGCCCAGGAGCCCGAAGGCCCCATTAACGGAGCTGCCCCTCCCCTGCTGGCTCGGCTCATTAGTGGTGTTTTCATTAGGAGAAGTGGTTTGGTTTCATTTAAGCCAAATTGCTGTGCTCGGGAGATGACAAATCCATCTGCCGTCAAATCGCTCTCCTGCCGCCGGCGTGGATCCCGGCCCCGGGCAGTAATCGCTTTGCAGACGAATGAGCCCCCAGCGGGACGGATCTCCGCTGTGCCGGAGCACTGTGGGTGAGCTGCTGCCCCAGCGCCCCGCTGTGGGGCTCCGCCATGGGGCGAGGTCAGAATCCCTCCCCTCTCTAGCGGGATCGGGAGGATGAGCGAGGGGAGGGGAGGGACTCCAATCCCGGCCCGTCTGGATAATTGCTTCTTCCTAGATTGGGTTTTAAAAAACGGCATTGTTTACAGACAGCCCCCAAATGGGTTTAGAGGCGGTAATCCCCCAGCCCTGCCTCCCTCCTGCTGGTGCTGCCACATCCCTCAGGGTCTCCTTTCCCCCCACTTCGATCTCCCTCCTGGCGCAGCAGCACAGGTGCTGACCTGAGCACCTCCCCGGCCCTGATTCACTCTCGGCTCCAGGAATCCTTCCTGTCACTTCCCCCTTTGCCGCAAAGTCATTAATGCGCGTGGAATCATTTGTTGTGTAACTCGGAGGACGAAGGTGAGCGCTGCTCTCGGGGCGATGCCGGCACGCCGGGGTCGGGAGGGGCTCCAGCAGCGACGCTCTCCATACCCAGCAGGTTCTTCCCATCTCTTGGAGCCCAGCAGGGTGTGATGCAGGGGACTTTCACAACCTCAGGGTCTGCTGCTCCAGAAGGGGCTGCGTGGAGCTGCGGGCCCACAGCATCCCTGTGTCGGCTGAGGCACAGCTATGGGGTCCGGCCCTCGCTGCCCCCACGGCCACTGCCTGGAACTGCCATCCTCCTGTGCCAACACTCGGCTGGGTGCTGGTGTAAAGATGCTGCAATCAGAAATCTTAGGAAACCTGAGTGTTGGGCAGGATTTAGCGATGGAAAGGGACACAGCCAGGGCTGGGGGCTGCACAGAAGATGGCAACATCCCATGGTGTCCCAGCAAGTGCCATCAGTGGAAGTAGTGGTATCCAATGCTGAGCCTTACAGGGGTGGAACAGGGGGGTGATGGTGCTTCATACTGAGAGCAGCCCATGGAGACCCTGAGAGGAGCTGCCCAGGGGGTGTGGGGACCCTGAGCTGCAGTTCCTTTCCCTTGGTGCTGCTTGCTTTCCCAGCTCGCCCTGCCGTAATTACAGCCCGCTGCCGTGCTCTGATAATACCACTTCCCTTTTATCACTGCTTAATTAAATAACTGTGGGGAAGTGAGGGGCCGTTAACCCCTTGTTGGCTGGGTAGTGCTGGGAGGCACATCAAAGCCTGGGGGCATCTCATTTGGGCTCATCGGTGCCCCCCCATTGGCACAGCACAGGGTTTGTGGGTGAACCTGGCTAATTATCGCCCACCTCTCACTCCATGGGAACCCTGATGAACCATTCCTGGAGCCCAGACAGTGGTGGTACAAGTCTGCTGCTAATTAGATCCAAAAGTCCTCCCATGAGCTCAGGTGCAGGGGTGATATTTGATTATTCTTGATTATTTCTGATTATTTTGTATTTATTTCTGAGTAACTGCAGGTGCATTCTTTTCCTATTGGGGTCTGCTGGGGGCTCTGTGGGTTGGAGAGCTCCTGACTTCCCATCCCAGGTCAGAAACGGGTCTTCAAGGGACCCCTGGAGAGCACCCTCCTTCTCCAGTGGAACAGATAGATGAAGACATGGTAGCACGGCTCCTGGAACAGTCCAAAATAGCTTTCATGTCCCCAAAATGTCACTTTACAAAGGCAGATGTTGGGGGCCCCCGTGGGGCTTGAGGCAATGGCTGAGCATGTGGCCCTGCTGGTGGCCCTCCTGGTGGCCTTGCTGGTGGTGCTGGTGGCTTTCCCAGCGGCCCTCCCTGGTGACACGCAGCTTGTGGGCATCCGAGGAGCAAAAGGCTGCTGACCCCACTGCTGTAACTCTAGGGAGGGGAGATGGCCCTTTGTGAGCCGTGCTCCACAGTTGGCAGCTCCCTACACACAGCTGTGCTTCTCAGAGGGTCTCAGGGTGCATCCCCCCAGGGTGTGCCCACCCCATCCCTTCCTCTCCAGTGCCATGCATTATTCACGCCCGCGTGGTGCCAACGGGGCTGACGTGCTGCCGAGCACAGAGAGCTTTTCTGTGTAAATCCCTGAAATATTTAGCAGAACTGACTTAAAAACACAGCCTGGGAGGACCTGGTGCCTTGGTGTAACCTGGAGGCTGGAAGGCCAGGGCGGAGGCAGCTCAGCTGCCAGGGTCTTGGGGATGTGGCACGTTGCACCCGTGTCCTGTGGGCACTGGGGTGCTGCCCCACTCTGAGCCTTCCTCCCCGCCCATGGCATCCCCAGCCCCAATGTGGGCAGGTGGTGCCAGGTGCTATTGATGACTCCGTGCAGTGGTTGGGCTGTGCGCTTTTCTCTCCAAGAACCCGCAGAGCCCTCAGGGCTGGGGCTTCACTGTGACAGCACATCCCATGTCAGATCCACCGCAAATCCTGCCTGCTAATAGCTATGCAAATTACCTCATTAGCTGCCTTATTTATTTTCTCCAGCATCATCTTTTTGGCATTTCTCTGGGCCCTGGAGGCTGCGGGTGCCCAGGCTGGCAGCAGAGCTGGGCACACTGATGGCAGCACGATGCTGTTGGGGATCAGGGGCTCACAAGGCCCAGGTCATCACCTCCTCGTCCCTCGTCCCCATTTTGGACTGAACCTTGCTGTCCCCTCACCTCCAGTGCTGCCTCCGACCCTTCAGGCAGAGGAGCATGATGGCCACGAGAGGCTTTCACCATCCTCACACATCCTTGCACCTACTGCCTTGCCCACGTTCATGCTCTGACACACCTCTATGTGTCCCCCGCTGTCCCCTGTGCCACCAGCCCTCTCAATGAGCCATGTCCCCAGCTCACCTCCCCGTGGCTGTGCTGCTGCTGAGCTGCACGGGGGCTCCTCTTAGAGTCAGGCAGCAGCAGTGGCACGGTGACACGGCTCGGCACTTGGCACTGTGCAGGGCTCTGTACTATGCAGGTGTCACTGGTGTCAGGACCCAGGTGATAAATGTCCAGCAGGAAAACCTGTCAGGAGGGGATGAGCGTCCCCATTTTGTGGCTGTGTTTCTCTTTCTGCGGGAACCTGCTTGCCTTGCCAGGGCCGCAGCGGTGTGGTGCTGGCATCTCCGGCTGGCCCTGCGGTGGCGCGGCTTTGGGACCAGGTGGGGACTTACCCCCGGCAGTGGGGTGGTGCTGTGGGATTAGGTCTGCCAACCTCGCTGCTGTCGTGTGGGCTCTGGCACCCTCCTGTGGCTGTTTGTCACTTCACCTCTCTGCTGTGGCTCCGTGGCTGTGTTTTGAGTGAGAGTCGGGAGTGCGGCTCCCAGGTGCCCCCCGACCTGTCCCTGTGCAGTGGTGGTGGGAGGGGACCTGGCAGCTCTCAGGTCCATAGGGGTCGGTTCTGTCAGTTGCGCTCAGTCCCTGCATCTGTCTCCTCGCTACATGGTGTGACATTCCCTGGTGCCCCCCCGCGGTGTCACGTCGATGGCATTGTGGTGCCAGCTCTGAGTGCAGCTTTCTGGCCCGTGCTGATGTGTGTGCTGGTCACGGTATCACCGGGATGGGATGCCCGGTAGAACTGAGCAGTGCAGATGGATGATTTGGAAAGGGCTCTGCTGGGGGCTGCCCCCCTGTCAGGGATATCGCTGGCATTAACAGGCAGGAGGGCTTGGTTCAGAGGGCATAGCCCTAATTTTGGGGAGCAGGGGTGATGTTACCCCTGGGGAGCTCAACTCCTTCTCCTGGGGCTCCCAGTGTGGACATCTGAGGGCACTGGGCGGTCTGAGTGTGCCTGGCTGGAGCACGCCCACACATCCTTTCCCATCCCCAGGGGAGCCAGAGCCATCATTTCCATCAGGTCCCTTTTTCTTCACTTCCTCCCCCATTAATAAGAGATGAAGCTTAAGAGATAATAGAGCCTGGATGGATGCAGAGCTGAGATCCTGCCAGTGTGATGTGATGTGATGTGAAGAAGGAACTGCAGCTGGGAAAATGGGACTCGGGAAGGGAGGTGATTGCCAGTCTGCATCTCTGGCTCTGGGAGCTGGGAAATCCCACTGCCGCCACACGCCTGACTCTTCCTGGCTCTGACACATCAGCAGCTCACTGCCAGGATGAACTGAGCGAATAGCTCTCAGTCCGGGCGGTCTGGGAGCCCAGCTCCTCTTCTTCCCATCCTTACACCCAGCCTCATCTCCTCCCCTGTATGGAGGTGGTACCCAGGGATGCAGGATGCTCACAGCACTGGATGGATGGTACCCACGGATGAAGGATGCTCGTGATGTTGGACTGCTGGTACCTGGGGATGCAGGATGCTCACAGCACTGAAGAGCTGGTACCTGGGATGCAGGATGCTCATGGTGCTGGATAATGGATGCTGGGAGATGCAGGATGCTCGTGGTGCCAGACAGTTGGTACCTGAGGATACAGGACGCTCACAGCACCGGGTGGTTGATGCTGGGAGATGCAGGATGCTCCCAGCACTGGATAGCAGGACTGGAAGATGCACAGTGCTTTTCGTGTCAGTTCCCTTCAGAAAGGAGCATCCTTCCCTGTTCTTGGAGAGAGGCAGCTCTGGGATGCAGCAGTGCCTCATTGGTCAGCGGGACCTGTGGAGTCTGCGGGTTGCCATACCAACCTGCCTCTGGTTCCCAGCCAGCCGGGGCGTGAAGTGCCGGGTCGAGCTGGTGCCAAGGGGCGGACCGGCAGCCAGGGGCAACCCAGGGCTCTGCATCCACCCAGCTGTCCTGGCGAGCTGGCTGGCACCGCTGGGCTCCCTGACCCCCAGCACCCCTCGGCAGCACTCTGTGCTTCGCTGCACGGAGCGGGCAGTGGCTGGCACAGCACGGGGGGCTCACCCCGGCATCTCACTGAGTGACCTGCAGCGAGTGGTGAGCTTTGGTCCCCCTAAGCCTGGAGAGAGGTGGCAGCTCGGCTCTCAGCCGCTCCTCCCGGGATCATCCCAGCGCCAAACTTCCCGCCTGTCTGCCTGCCTGCCTGCCTGCAAGCCGGGCCTGGAGGCTGCCGCGCTGCACTGCCCTCCCCATAGGGCTTTTCCTGCCACCGATGCCCCGCGGGCTCGCTGCAGGAAACGAAGGCTCTGTCCTGTCCTGGGCAACAGTCAGGGGAGCTGGGGGCTTTGTGCCGGCTTTGTGGCTGGGTCCCTCCCCAGTGCTGTGAGTCGGAGCCATGAGCCACTGCCAGCAGCGCTGCAAGAGGCAGCTGGGCCGGGTGATCCGCTTCTTCTACCAGTTTGTCACCGGGACCCTCTCGCAAGGTAGGTGCTGCCCTGGGGGTGTGGGGCTGTGCTGGGTGGGAGGTCTCTGTGAGGTGGTGTCTGTGGAGTTATTTGGGGCAGGGATGCTGAGCAGCGCTTAGAGATCCAGCCCCGGGAAGAGGGGTTGTGTATGAGGGGCTGAAGATGCTCATAGGGCAGACAACCCCTTCCCACCCCATGTCTGGATGGGGGCCAGCAGCCACCTCCTGACTCCTGCAGGCATATCGCAGGGATGTCACCATGTGCTGGGGAGCCATGGGGTGGTGGCAGTCCCCAGCATGGCACAGAGAGTTTTGCTGGGGAGCCAGGCAGTGTGGGGAGGAATGTGCCACACTGGGAGTATGGGGAAGCCTTGCTGGGCCAGCACAGCCACGTCACTGCTTGCAGTGGGGCTGGCACTCACCGTGGGCTGGCAAAGCGCCGCCCTCACCGGGACCCAGCCTGCCTGGAAAACCATACTGGTCTCTGTTGCCTCCTCATGTGGGGCAAAGGGAATGTGGGGGTACCCTCCATTGCAGCCTTGGGGCCAGTGGCATGGCTGTGGGGACACGGAAGCGATGTGTTCCCTGTAAGCTGTGCCACCCCTTGTCCACACGGCCCCATGCCCCGTGATGAGGGAAGTGTTCCCCACCGCTTCCCAGTCCCACGAGCCACCATGGCAATGGAGCTCTGCACGAGCCCTTCGTCACCCTTGGGCACATCCATATCTCCATCAGCTCCACAGGGTGGAGGATGAGTGGGAGTGAGTCAGCTGAGTGGGATGTGAGGGCAGAGCTGCAGGTGGTGGGGCAGGGTAAGGAGCAGATCTCATAGTCCCACAACCTGCAAGGATGTCCTCCAGGTCCTCATTCTGCTGCCCTGCTGGGCTGGTCTATAGTGGATGTCCCATCCATGTGTTGCCAAGGGTTTATTCGGCCATGCAGGGTGGCTATGATGTTCAGGATCCTTCTGTGCTAGGAAACTGATGGGAAACACAGAGCTGGGTATGTCTCTGCCTCCTGAAGGCTAGGGGCTGGGATATGGGGCTGGCACAGCCTTCTGCCCCTTGTGTCATTCCCTCCTCCCCAGCCACCACTTTGGTCCGTGTGGCACATGGGTGCTGTGTCCTGCAGCTTCTGTGCCCCCACTGGCCCCTTTCTGGGGAATGAGCCCCTCAGCACAGTGTAAGGAGTGTGGGGAGCATCATGTGCCCTGCACAGGGACTCCTGAGTGGGTGCTCTTTGGGGTGGGTGCCCTGGGGAGCTCACCAAGGACAGGTCACCAATGGAAGGAAAAGAGAAATGACTCAATCAATTAACCAGATTAAAACTGTGACTTCACCTCCCCAAAAATAGCATTTCGCCAATATTTTAATGTGCTTATTAATAATCTGCTCGCGCTCTGATTAGCAGCGAGGTAATAAGGGATCGGCTGTAACCTAAATTTAACACTCCCTAATGGATGATGGCCCCGAGAACCAAAAAAAAAAAAAAAAAAAGAGAGGCTCCTATCCATCAGGCTGCACCCCCAGGGGACTCGGCAGCACTCTGGGCAGATGTCATCGGCTGTGCACCCAACTGGCCCCATAGAGTATCCTAGGGGACAGCCAGAGCCTGCTGCACCCCCTGCACCCTGTGCTCCTTGTTCCACACTGGATGGCCATGTCCCCTCGCCCAGGACCTGAGCCCTGCCTTGGCCTATGGTGCTGGGGTCACTGGGAGCTGGCAAACTCAGAGCAGCCTGAAGGTGATGCCACACGTGGAGATGGCCACACGTGAAGCAAGCCATACCCGTGCTCAGCCCCCTGCTTTGTGTTCTGCCTGATGGTGCCAGGATCCCCCCGGGGCCAGCAGGGTTATTTTTAACTGTTTGCCATGTGCTGCCTGAGCACAATTAAGGTAATTGGTTTGGGAGCCTGGCTCTCACATGCCGCTCCCAATTACCTGCCCGCCCGCCTGGCTCCCACCTCCCTGCCCACTGTGGCCGGCACCGTGGTGGGGCTGCCGGAGCAGGGCTGCCCCAGATAGCAGTGGGGTTGGTTTGGTGATGGAGCCATGGAGAGGACATCCCTGCACAACGACAGCCTGCTCTATGCCTCCCTGATTGCCATCCTCCTCCTCATCTCCTATTGGTTCACCACCCGCTGCTTCAAAATCATCAGCGGCATCGAAGGTATGGGGCTGGGGGTGTGGGGGGACGGAGCGATGCCATCTCTCTGCAGGCAATGTGGCAGGATGACGTAGGCACTGGGTGCCTGGGGGCATCTCTCTGGGCACCTCGTTCACCCCAGGTCTCTGTCCCTCCTGGTGCTGCTGTGCTGGGGAAGTGGTGCCAGCCGCAGTGGTGCGTGCTCCAGGAAGCAGCACAATCCCAGAGTTTCCTATTCTGCCTCCAGAGTATCCGGTGGGGTGCCTAGTGGAGATGCCTCAAACAGCATTTTGGGGCTCTCAGTCCCTCCCAAGCAGTTTTACTCATTCCTTGGAGTGAGCACCTTGGAGCAGCTCCGATGGTCATCGTGTCCAGGGCCATGCAGAGCCCAGGGCATGTGTTTCTCCATCCACCCATGCGACCTCTGCCTGTACAGGGCCTGTGGGCTCTTCCTGTGATGCAGTCATATGCTGGTAGTGATGCTTCTCAGTGGGCTCTACCCCACTTCTGGTGATGTGTGTGGGGTCTGAACCTCCCTCTTGCAGGCTGCAGGTCTGGTCTGTGGGTCATCTCATGCATCCCTTCCATTCTCGGAGCAGCTGCAGCTGAAGGAGCATTGCAGAGAGCCGGGCATTCTTGCTGGGACACGTTTTAGCTGGAGGGGTCCCTCTGGGGGTGCTTGGGCTGTTTTTGGATTGAATTAGGTTGCTGAAATAGTCTGGTAGCACATGGGACAGCTGTCAGTTGTGGGAGCAGTCAGGCTGGGGAGAAGATAGGCTCAGCAAGAGCAGTTGGCTTTGGGGGAAACTTACTTTCAGCGTGTAACAGGCTGGTGTCACCTTGTCCCCAAAGGAGTCACTCAGGGCGGGAGCAAGATTGAGGGCCAGCCCCATTGCTTCCAGCCTCGGTGCCTGGAAACTCGCTGCTTTCCAAGAAAAGGAAACAGCCCTGCAAACTTCCAGCCCAATGGATGCTTCCCCAGGGAAGGTTTCTATCACTCTGCCGGAGCCACTCCTGATGACTTGCTAGCATCTTTTGGCTGGAGGAGATGCTGAGCACAGGGCCTCCTGGTGACCCTGCCATGCTGCCAGCAGGCACTAGGCCACCTGCCAGGGGACAAACCTGCAGCTGGGAATGGGGTCTGGGGGTTTGGTGTGGGGTGGCCCCGCTGGGAGCCATCAGCACCTTCACCAGCCCCTTCCTCCAGTAGGTCCTACACAGTGTGATGTGCCTTCCTCCAGTGATGCGTTTCCCCCATGGGCTTTGTGTCCTGGCCCATCAGCTGGGACCCAACAGCTAGGCAGGAGCTGCTTTGTAGCCTGAGCATTGCCACCCCACCTGGCCCTGCAGCATGGCGGCAGCCCCATTCCCTGCACTGATGCTGGTAGTGCTCTCGCTCAGTCCCCCCCACGTGGGACCGGGACACCCTTGGAGCAAGGGCTGGGATGCTGTAAAAAATGCATGGAGCCAAATATAGCCCTGGCGGCTGTGCAGGCTGCGTGCTGGAGGTGCCCGCATGCCTGCTGCTGCCTGACCTTGGCTGGGTCCCCTGGGTTCCCTGTTTGGGGTACACCCCCACCACCCTGTGCTTTAAAGGATGCAGGTCCCACAGTTCAGCAGCTGGACCAGCTCCATGGCCCTGGTGACACCCAGTCGTGACCCCAGTCTGTACCCGTTGGGTTATGGGGACCTTTAGGCACCCCTTGGTGTTCTGAGCCAGGTGGGTCCCTGTGGGGTGGGTATGTATATGGGGTGAAGAGGACAAGTCTGAGTCATCCATGTCCTGGATGTGTTGCCAGTGCCCAGTGTCCTGTCCCTGTCGTGTCCTCCCCTGGGAGCCAAGTGCCTTTCAATAATCTGTGGCCTGTTTCCTTAGCAACTGCATTAAGCAAATCGATGGCAGTGGTGTCATTGGAATGGGAGGGCATGCCTCCTGCCCCCTCCCATGCCCCGCCACCCCCCCGCGTGGCCTTGCTCTGCTCTTACTTGCAGGCACAGCTCTTCTTTGCTGGGGCTGTTGGCTGCTGGCTCCTGTGACAGCCCCACATTCACCCCTCGCTCGCATGTGGCCCCAAATAACAGGGGGACAGCTGACATCCTTGGGGACATCAGGGGCCCTTGGCGTTGCATAGCCCAGCGGCTGTGGCATTGGGGTGAGAGGGCTCAAGGTGAGTGGGGGGCCATGAGACAACCCCACCATGAACCTGGAAGGCCTGGAGATGGTCGCAGTGCTGGTGGTCTTGGTCCTCTTCGTCAAGGTGCTGGAGCAGTTTGGCCTCTTCGAGCCCGTGTCCTTGGAAGGTAACTGGAGTGGGAGGGGGCCTCTGGTGGGTTCCCACCTCACCATGGTCACGGCTGTGTAGGGAGCCCCAGAGCTGCTCCCAAGGATGCTTTTAGGGTGTTGGGACATGGTGTCTGTCTGCAGCTGGTAGGGGTAAGCATGGGGATAGGGTGTCCTGCCTGCTCCATGTAGAGTCATGGTGGCCAGGGATGTGGGGAGGGGATGGGACCCCAGTGTGGCACAGGGATAGTGGGGTGTATGTGTGAGATTGGGTTGTGCTGGGGGCTCTGGGGACAGGCAGGGGATGGCAGCATGCATCCCACCCACCAGAAGGATGCTGTGGGTACACCATCAGGAGGTGACGGGCACTTTGCTCGGACCACAGTTCCAGTGTGTCCTGGGGTTGATTCATACCCTGGCTTCCCCCCGTCCCCCTGCTTTTGTTGCCCTAAGCCTTGTACTGAAGTCAGTGGCACTGCGGTGTGCTGGCTCCAAACTGCAGTGGGGAGGGGGAAGTAGAGGGGAGCCTGTCAGTGCCAACCCTACTGGGAGGCACAGGGCATGGCAGGAACCAGCCCTTGGCTGAGCCCTGTCCCCAGAGGCACAGTTCTTGTCCCCAGCAAGAGACTCTGTAGCAGGTGGGGATGGGGGTTCTGTGCCAACACATTCAGAGGGACAACAGCGTCCCCATGTAGCCCTCGATCTCATGGTATTACCACAGTGAAGTTTGGATGGGCTATCCCTCTCTATTCATGTCACCACACAGGGACCTGCATGTTCCCTTGGCTAGGGACACTGGGGACCACAGGGATTTGCCCCAGCTGTAGAGACAGGAGTGGGACCAGGTGCCCTGGATCAGCTCCCATTCCCACAGGGGTGAGTGGAGGAGAGGGAAACACTGGCTGGAGGGGCTGGGTCCTGGTACCACGTCCTGAGTGCTGCCTGTGTCTTCCATTGGTTTTGTCACCCCCTGGGCTCTGGAGGTGGCAGACAGGATGCTTTGCCTTCTGAGGACGGCCCCAGGTGGTGTTGAGGATGGGGAAGTGTCTAGTGCTCTGCCTGCCTGTTTACCAGCTGTGCCCAATGACAGCCCATGGACTGCAAAAAGCCTGAAACCATACACTAATGGTTTGGGTCTGCTAATGGACGGCACTCCAGAGCCACCACGGCGGCTGCACTTCCCCCACACACGGTGCTGAAGCCACAGCCAGTCCCCTTTGCCCCATCCGCATGGCCATGCTGGTGTCATCTCAGGGGTGACTCTAGACCTGGTGTCATTTTCCAGCCAGTTAATCACTGCCAAGTGCTATCACCCCGCTGTGCCCTGTGCCACCACCTGACCTGTGCCCATCACCAACCTCTGCCAAGAGCCTGCCATGGTCAGGTCCTCGGGAGGGGACAGGAGAAGAAAAAAATTGTTGTTTTTGGCTGCTGAAGTGCAGTATCAATAATTAATTGAGGAGAAATTGGCTCCGGCTGGGAGCAGGGCTGGGCAGGCAGATAGAGAGCCAGGAGAGCCGCCCACGTAACTGAGCTGTGGATGAATATGAGATGGAGCTGCAGACTGTGAGTGATGGGATAGCGAGTGCCAGGTCCCATCTGTGGGGTGGGTGGAAGGGATCATCTTGGTGAGCTCCTGGGTGTGCTGGGTGGGTGATGCTTGAGACATGGGGCTGGGAGGCACCTCCCAGTGGGGTGAGCATCTCTGCAGGGTGAGGAGGAGGCAGAGGGCAGGACCTGGCCTTGCATCCTGACCCCATTGCCTCTAACTCCCAGCACTGAGCAGCCCCGAGGACCGTGGTGTGCACCCTTCTGACTTGGCATGGTGCCGCATCCCACTCAGCCCAGCCAGACATAATTAGCTTGTTGAACCTCTTCCCCCTCTGGCCTCACATTAATCACTTCTCACACTGCTCCTCTCCCAGCTCCCTCTGGCTGGGCTCTTGCCTCACTGATGTGCCCAATGAGGGGACCCCAAACTGCTGCATCCCACACTCTCCTCTCTCCTGCCTTGCTGGGTCAGGCACTGCACTGGGGGATGTCATTCCCTGCTGCGCTCTGGGACCTGCAGGAGCTGAAAACAGTGGGCATTATCCTGCTGCTCTGTTCCAGCTTCAAGCTGCTCCATGTCTTGGGCATCATCGACCTGACTGGGGGAGGTGGAACCAAAACTGTGATGGGGTTGCAGTGGGGTGCGGATGAGGTGGAGTGGGATTACAATGGGGTGTGGGTGCAGTGTAAAAGTTGGTCCCTGCTTCCTGTGCCAGGGCAGTGTGTGCTGTATGCAGGAGCTGCAGGGTGCTCTTGGGATGCTGAGGAGAATGTGTTTTGGGGCATGTGGAGGGTATGCAGGTGTCTGAGGGCACCAGGATGTAAGGAGCTGAGGAAGTGAGGGGTTTGGGTGCTGGGGTGTGAGTTATTGGGAATTGTTACAATATTAGAGTGGGGAGAAGCATTGGGATGTAGGGGTATCAGGGATGATGGAGTGGGGGATATCTGAGTCCTTGGGATGTAGGGTGTTGCGGTGCTGCATTATTGAAAGTTGGGATGGCTGGGAGCATTAGGGTGGGGAGAACACCTGGGTCTGGACCCAAAATAAGCCCAGGCAGGGGATGCAGGACCTATTGCTTATGCCTGGAGATGTTGGAGTGCAGAGAGGCACAATGTTGCTGCTTGTCCCCTTTGGCTGCCATCTTGGTCTGTGCTACCAGCGGTCCTGTCTGGGATGAAAGTTGCTGGCAGACTCTGTGCAGTGTGCTTTGGGTTTGTGAATTTCCCTCAGTACCCATCACAGCCAGCATTGGGGATGCTGTGAGATGAAGGGGTTGCAGGTTTCATCCCGCTGGGCAGGATGGGGAGTGTGATAGAAGGCGTGCAGATAAAAGCGAGGCAATTGGTGGCAGAGCACAGGGAGGGGAGCAGGGAACTGTGCCCAGAGGCTGCTTGTGCGTGAGGATGCCCTTGAACTGCTTTTTGACCCTATCACATCCAAGGTGGATGCTGGAGACAAGGGGACAGCGTGCCATCCCCAGCAGAGCCCTCGGGTGTGCCAAAGCCAGGACAGCAAAGCGCCAGCCCCGGTCTCCCTCTCCTGTTGTTGAGCTGCATGTGCTGAACCCTCTCCCTCCCACCCTGGGTCCCCCAGAATCGCGCCCTGTTCAGTTTTCTCCTTAAGAAAACGCCTGTGTTATTTTTTTTTTTCTTTTTCCTTCTTTATAACAAACTAAAGTGTAACTTGCACCCGACCTGACCTACTGCACGTGCCTATACCTGCTGCCCCTGTGAGTCCAACCACGGTTTATTCTCTGTTGCATCTCTCTGGCTTGGTGGTTCCCCCTGCCCCGTTCCTCCCGTGGTCCCACCGCCAGTGCTGTGTCACTGCCTGCCCTGTCTCCAGGACTGCTCCTGCTCCTAGGGCTGGTCCCACAGCGTGGTGCTGCTGGGGATGGGGCTGGATGCAAAGCATCCTAGGCAGGCTGGAAGGTGCCATGTCCCGATGCAAACAGCAGCTCCGTAAAATAGCTGGGTAAAATCATGCTTGCAGCATCCCTTCTGAGGATGCATCTCCCTAGACACATGCTTGCCTTCTCTGAGTGGCCTTGTGTGACATCCCACTGGGGGGGGCACCGACCTCCTAGAACTATTCTCCACCACCTGAAAGCAATGGGGCCACACACTGGTGTGTATTCAAAGGGACTTTGCACCTTTTGTCCTATTGCCTGCCTGCTTTTGGGAGCTAGAGCCCAGCATGGCATTCTTCTCCTCCTCTTCCTCCTCCCCACCTGCGCTGCTCACCCTGTGCTGTTTGCCAGCTTGGGGCAGTCTGTGGGGCCCTGGGAAAGGGGGGAGCAGGTATGTGGCCAAGGGGCAGCGCCAGGTCGGGGGAGATGGGTCATGGCAAACAGTGGGATCAAGCCTAAGGATTGGGGAGGGTGTGCAGAGCGGGGGAACCTGGAAGCGATGGCAGTAACCAGACTGAAGCAGGGGACCCCTGGAAGAGGCAAAGGCCCCATCCCCTCCTGGCTGTCCCCACCCAGGGCCCTGGGCTTGGCTGCACTAGGGTGGGAATGCATGCAGCAGAGGGGCTGCATGGCTGAGCTGGGGGCATGCTTCGCGTTCAGCGCTGTGGGCCAGCAGGATCAAACCCGACCCCGTGCCCCTGAGTAGGATGTAGTGCCCTGGGGGATGCAGTCCCATTCTGAGCTTCATCCTGAACAGCCCCACGTGGAGGGAGTTCCCCATGGAGCAGGCATTTGGCTTTGGGGCTAAAGGGCAGAGGCCAGCCCTGCCATCTCCTTGGCTGCTGGGCTCCACCACACACTGCTGTGCTCTGATGGGTGTCCAGACATGCTGGCCATGGGTCGGGGCCACCTTTCTACCATTCCCTTCCAATGAGGGAAGCAACTGGGCCGGGTTTGTCCTGGGATGGAGCAGAAAGGCTGAGTAGATCTGGGCTGGGCTTTGCCTCCCTGCTCCATCCCCATCTGCATGCACTGATCCCGCTCACCCCATGCTGGACACCCTGCATCTGGGGCCCGCTGCTCTGTTAACTCTTCTTCTGCTTGGTGACTCCTTCTTTCTTCCAGGCAACCCGCCGGGCCAAACTAAAAAAGCGCTGAAGCAGCGATTCCTCAAACTGCTGCCCTGCTGCCGGCCCAAATCCATCCCCTCGCTCAGCGAAAGCAAGTGCTTCTTCTTGCCTTTGTGTGTGTGTGTCCCCAGCAGTGCTGCTGGCTGCTGTCCCCCCTGCCCTGCAGCGTGGGGGGGGTCAGGATCAGTCCTGCCCCCGAGGGTCCGATCCGATGGGCTCTGCACCCACCTCCCTCCTCGCCTGCTCCCGGTCTGTTTTACCCCCTCCAGCACATTGGAGAGGCTCTGATGGGATGCACGGCGGTGGCTGGACCTGGCTGGGGGAAGTAGAACCACTCCCCGGTGCTGTTTGAAGGGCTGGAGGATGCTGCTGGAAGCTTTGTGTCAGAGATGTGAAGGGGAGGGAGGGGGATGAGCAGAGACAGAGCCCCCCAGCCTGTCCTGTCCTTGGCCCCTTGGGAGATTCTGAATGGGAATATTCCCTGTTCCACGGCATAAGCTGAGCCCCCCGAGGGAAGAGGTGAGTATGAGGGGGCAGAGTCTGGGGATCCAGAGCCTCTCAGGGTTGTAGCGGGGGCCCTGGTCGCTATAGGAATGGGGAGAAACCATAGCTGAAGATGGGGCACAGCAGGCAGAATGGGGGCTAGACAAGGCTGGAGGGGGTGTTTGGAGTTGGGAGGGGGGAAGATCTCCTGCTAGAGACAAGCCCCAGCGCAGCACAGACCTTCAGGCATCTGGGGTCTCGGCTCCATTGGGCAGACGATCACGCTAGGGAAGAGCAGGCAGGTTGTGTTCCCTCCTGGCGTACACCTGGTTGCAGCTGAGCAGGACATCCCAGAAACCTGCTGTCCTGAGTGGAGGTGTGCAGTGTGAAGCGCACCTCCTGCCCCTAGCACTGCAGGGCTGGGCAGGACAGCACGGCTTCAGCTGCCCTCTCCTCCCCCAACTTCCTTGCAGACAGTGTCGAGGATGAGTTTGAGCTCTCCACCGTCTGCCACCGCCCCGAGGGGCTGGAGCAGCTCCAGGAGCAGACCAAGTTCACCCGCAAAGAGCTGCAGGTCCTGTACCGGGGCTTCAAGAACGTGAGTAGCCCTCACTCCTTCTCCACAGCCATGCACCCCCTGGGGATACTTTTGCGTCCTGTTGTCACGCTCTGAATGGCTACAGATGGCAGCAGTGGGGATGCGGTTTCCCCTGAAGCTTTGGGGGATGCCCTAATCCTGGGATTTAGGGGCAGAGAGGCCTGAGCATCGCACCATTGCCCATGCTGATGGTGTGATGCTTCCATTTGCCCTGGCAGGAGTGCCCAAGTGGCATTGTTAATGAAGAAAACTTCAAGCAGATCTACTCACAGTTCTTCCCACAAGGAGGTGAGTGTGGGTCCCCACCCCTGGTGTCCCATGTGGGACTGTCTTCTCTCTCACTGTTTGCCTCCTCCAGACTCCAGCACGTATGCCACCTTCCTTTTCAATGCCTTCGACACCGATCACGATGGCTCTGTCAGCTTTGAGGTGAGCCAAGGAGGGGGCCAGGCTTTGCCTGGGGCTCTCTGTTTGTGTGCCATGGGCTGGGACTGCCATGGGCAGCTGCTGAAGGACTTTGCTAGTGGGAAAAACAGTACAAAGCAACAATAGAAAGAGTTCTGTAGTTTCTGGTTGAAGGAAAAGACTCGTGGCATTTCTGTGGGGCTGTCAGTCCGAAGGGTGACCACCTGCTTTGCAGGACTTTGTGTCTGGGCTGTCCATCATCCTGCGAGGCACCATCGATGACCGCCTGAACTGGGCCTTCAATCTCTATGACCTGAACAAAGACGGCTGCATCACCAAAGAGGTGGGAGAGGGGTCCAGGCTGAAGCAGCTCTGCACCCAGTGGGGATGAGGGCAGGGCTCGGGGCATTTCCTTGAGAATTTCATGGGTCTTTTGGGGGCATAATGAACATTTGCGATGGGAACCAGATGGAGGCAGAGTTTCTCCACACTGCAACACTGCCTTCCCTCCAGGAAATGCTGGATATCATGAAATCCATCTATGACATGATGGGCAAGTACACCTACCCGGCCATGCGGGAGGAAGCACCCCGGGAGCATGTGGAGAATTTCTTCCAGGTGAGCTGAGCACGTCTTTGGGGACCCCGCATGCAGAAAACACCCTGTGCTGGGGACAAAGCAGGGCTCCAGTGAGCAGCTTGCCTGGGACAGGGTGGGGTTCAAGCCCGAAGTGCTCTCTGGAAAGGTTTTGGCAATGGGTGCTCTGCTTTGCATCCAGCCATCATGGAACCTAGGCTGGGGGTGCTGGGCTGTCCCCGTCCCTGCAATGCCCTCCATGCTGTGCTTGTCTGCAGAAAATGGACCGAAACAAAGATGGTGTGGTGACAATCGAGGAGTTCCTGGAGTCCTGCCAGAAGGTAAAGCCACAGGGCTCAGTGCAGCATTGCTGGGGCTCTGCTCTAGGAGCCATGTTCATCATCCCTGTGCGGGTGGGGAACAGTGCATCCCAGCACGGCCCTTGTAAGCCCCGGAGCTCCTGTCCTGTGAGTCAAAGCAGCTGGACAAGATCCATGGGGCGACACCTGCTTTGGGGGAGCAGCCCAGAGAGCTGCTTTGTGCCCAAACCCTCCTCCTCCCTGCAGGATGAGAACATCATGCGGTCCATGCAGCTCTTCGACAACGTGATTTAGCTGTCTCCAGCTGAGTGCTCCTGACATCGGGCTCAGACCCCACTCCTCTCTCGACTTCTCCTTCCAGCCCTTCCTGCTGCCAGCTGCCACACAGAGACATGGTCAGCACCTGGATGTATCCTTCCCCCGAGGCCAGCCCCGCTTTCCTTGGGGGGCCCCACAAAAGTGCCACCAGAGCATGGGCGCAGCTGGCACGGAGCATCTGGCCTGGGTGGGCTTCTTGCACCTGATCCTAGAGGGAAAGCCGCAGCCCTGGGCTGCCATAGGGGCTTCCCCGTGCCCCCACATCATGACCCCCTCAGCAGCCCCAGCACCGGCTCCAGCCCGGACCCTCCAGCAACACTTCTAGGAACTAAGAGTCTCGCAGCAGGCATCAGCTTCCTCCTGTGCCCTGATGTTAGGGACAGCCATGGGACCCTCCTCGCTCACTCAGAGTGCCGGGCTCCCTCTGTTTGTCACCAACAGCTGCCTGGAGCTGGGTGTGCACTCCTGTCCCACCCGTGTATCCCTCCAAGTCCTGTCTGGGGACTAATGTCTCCACACCAAACTCCTGCTCAGCCCCACCGGCTTCAGGTCCTCTCCGCAGCCTGGCCCAGCTGCTCCCAACACTGTGTCCAGAGGGGCAGCGGCGGCTGGGATTGATGGGGAACGGGTGAGCAAGGCTGTGCACCACACCAGGCTGAGCCCTGGTGTCAGAGCCGTTCGGACCCCCCCCTCACAGGGCTCTGAGCCTCAGCTGCGGAGCAGCCCCCACCGGGCCTGCTCCAGGCTTGGCTTGTGCAGATGCGATGTGTTTTTTAGCTCCGTTCACCACACTGTTCATCTCACAGCCCTGCTCCTGGGCGGGAGGGCAGGAAACCCCAACCCCTCCTGTCCTGCACACACTGTCCCCCGCACGCAGAGCGGAGGCCTCCTCCCTCCATCCCTCCATCCTTCCCTCCCTCCCTCCCTCACGCTGCAGTCGCATGGCGTGACCCCCGCCCCAGGGCATGGTGACCCACAACCCGCTTGGCATCTCCAGTCTGTATATTTTGTATTATAACGATAAGATGGGTAAAAAAAAAAAAAAAAAAAAAGGGGAGGGGGGAACGGGGGGGAAGAAAAAAAAAAAGACAATAAAATCTAACCACGATCGCTATGCACACTGCTGGTATTCCCCTCTGCCTTTGTTGGATGTTTGGAGGGGGGAGCTGGGGAAACAGGGAGCACGGACACGAAGGGCGGCCCGCCGGCTTTAACTGCAGCCCCCGAACCCAAATCCCCGAGCCCCCCCGCCGCGCCGGCTCAGCTCGCTGCAGCAAATCAGCCCGGCGCCCAGGGGAGCGCGCCCGACCGCCGCCACCGCTCCGCCGCAGCGCACGCGCACACCCACGCGGTTCCCGCGGCCCGTCCTCGGCGCGCACGCGCAGAGCAGAAGTAAACACTTAATTCCCACCCCTTCCCCGTCCGCGCCGCTTCCCTACACAAAGCCGACCGCGCACGCGCGCCCTGTCGCCGCGCGCCTGCGTGCAGCGGCGCTGCCGCCTCTCCCCTTCCCCGGGGCCCCTCGCGCACGCGCATTAAGCGCGATCCGGCCGCCCGCGCAGGCGCCCGTGAGCCGCCGCGGCCTCGCCCCTCCCCCCGCCCGCTTTTGGCGCACGCGCGCCGCGCTCTTTTCCGCCTTTCGCGCACGCGCGGTAGGCGGGCTCTTCCCTTCGCCCGCCCGTTCCCCGCGGCAGCTCCCTCTCGTCGGCCCGCCGTTCCCGCTCGAGCCGCGCGCTCCCGGCGGCGCGACGGGGAGAGGCGCTCGGCCGCGATCTCCCGCCCGGCTCCCGGCTTCCCTCGGCCCCGCGGCGGCGTTCCCGCGCCTCTCCGAGCTGCGGGCGGAGCGGTGAGGACCGGTCGGGGCCGGTTCGGCGCGCAGGCGCAGGGCCCCGTAAACAGGAAGCGGCGGCGGCGGCCCGGGGCGGCGGAGACAAAGGGGAGAAGGGGGGCGGGCGGCGGGGGCTCGGCCCGGAGAGTGGGGGTCCTGGCGGCGGGCGGCAGGATGGTGCAGAAGGAGGGGCAGGCGGCCTTGGAGGAGCCCCAGGGCAGCCCCAACCCGGCCGCGGCGCCCGGAGCTCCTCTGGAACCGCCGGGCGCCGCCGCGGGACCCGTGCCGGGGGGCGAGGAGACCGACACGGAGACGGAGACGGCGCTGGGCTCCCGCCGCTTCCTCTGCGGCGTGGTGGAAGGTGAGAGCCGCCGGGGCAAGGCGGGAGGCCGAGATCCCGGCGCCGCGTGCTGGGGGGCGCGGGCGGAGCCGCGGGTGCCGGGAGCTGCCGGCTGGCGGGGAGCGCCGCGGGCTGGCGGCTGCCGGCGGGCCTGGCGAACGCGGCGGGCCGAGGATTCCTGAGGGAGGCCGGGCGGCTCGTCTGCTGGTACGCGTGGGAAGGGGGAGGAGGGAGGGAGCGCTCCGCTGCGATTTGCCCGGCTGTACGCGCGGCTCCCGCGCGCCGGGGGCTCCGGTTGGGTTTCTGGGGTAGGGAATAGGTGATCGCGGAGACATCTGTTCTGCGATTAACGTCAGATGCTCCCTCCGCCCTGCGGTGTTGTGGCTTAGCGTTTTAACAGCGCTGTAGGGTGTTTCTTTTACCCAGTTTGTTACAGAGGCTCTGTTCAAAGGCTTAAGTTGTTCCAGAAGCTTCAGAAGAGAAGGGCTCTTTTCCCATTTCTCAGTAACTACGGAATTGACGTGCGTTTTTGCTGACTTGGTCAAGGTAGATGGTTGAAAGCCAGCGAGAAAAATGTTTTCTTCCCTACTTAATTAGCTGGCTCGGAATACCTCTAAATTCCTGTGGACTGCTGTTATTTTGGTACCTATAATGACCCTCCGGGAGGAGAACAAAAGCGTTAACAGATGAGAAGCGGAACGGGCAGTTTATCAAAGTCAATATCTGCACTGCTTGCAGAACGTCTTTTGTTCATATCTTAAATAGAGCATTTGGCTCCAGCGTGCGTCGCTGTGTGATGTGCACTAGGCCTGGTTCGTGCCTTTCCTTTGTAGCATTGCTGGGGCTTAAATATAGCCGGTGTGGAGAGAGATGGGCTGGTTATTAAACGTTTCTCTATGGAGAAATATCCTTTGGAGGCAGGTAGCAGTGGACAGAAATAAAGGTTGTAACTGCATGATTTCTCACACTCCTGAACAATACGCCTTGAGCACAGCATCACGGAGTGTGTCAAACCACTGTGTGCACCGTGACCGTTTTTTTGGGGGTGTTTTAATTACATTGTAGATCTCATTTGCATATATTTAGCAGCAGCTGCTATAAATATAGGTGTTCGTGAGTACGAAGTAAAATGAAGCAAAAAGATGGCTCCTGCCCAGTGAAGCAGTCTAATGTTAGCTGGGAGTTATCTGTTTAGCCTTGTAAGTGTGCAGAAGAATAGGAATGAGGGAGTGTAGAAACAAAGCAGCAGTTGTGTTGACTGAGGCGAGTGGGAGCAGGAGGAAATACTGGTCTCTGCAGTAACGTGAGGATTATCGGGTTAAGAGAAAAACAGATTAACTGCAGAAGCAAAGGTAAACACTTACATAGTGCAGCAGCTAACACAGCCTAGAGATACCGTATAATTAAAGCAGTGAACAGTGGAGTCCAGATGTTTTACAGGAAGAGGAGGTAAAAATTAGTGAAATAGCAGGCAAGTATACTGGGAATGCACTCAAAGAATGTGAGGAACTTACAGTCCATTGAACGCACCATTTTGAGAGTAATCAAATATAAGCTCTGGAATGCACAGTGATGGTGCTCATCCTCCTGGACAGCCAGCCTGGCTTTTAGTGGTGGTGAGTGTGGCAGCTGGGATATGAATACTTGGCATGATCTCGTGACTTTGTATGAACCTGACACGCAGTCTTGAGGGAGTAATAGAAAACCGGGTCAATTTTAGTTAGACAGAGATCCAAGGATAGTCATCAGCTGATGACATCAGTAATATAAGAAACCTGGTGACAGATGGACGAGTACTGTATCAGTTCTGCTTAGCATGTTCTCTTCAGTTTTCCGTTTGATCTGCTTCTCTTGTTCTTCATGGTTTTTTTTTTTTTTTTTTTTGCAGTAGGCCCCTGCTCTGCTCCAGGCTGCTGGGTCTGAAGCAGCAGCACTGTTGGTGAAGTAGAAATGTTCTGAACAAGTTACGAGATGTGGGTGGTATTGACTGGGTCCTGCAGTTACTTGTTCTGTTTGTGAGTTGTTGAGCTTCCTCGGACTGGCGTTAGTCAGCATGAAGTCACTAGTGAAAATGAGGAATTTTTTCTGGGTGAAACAGTCTCAGAGGCATTTATGCGTTGCAGCTGTTCTCTCATTTGTTCCTCTGTTACACCATCCTCCATTTGTCACCTCGCAGTTCCAGAAGCAGTAGTTACTCAGCTTTTCCACGTTGTGGTGCCAGTCAGTCTTAGGTCACTCTCTGGGAGACTAATTCTGAAAACTTGAGCTTGCTTTAAACTTCTTCAGATGATCTTTGATTACTTAATGGGTGAATGAAATACTTGTGAATGTGTAGAAAATGATTCAATTGCGTTAGCTTTGATGGGCTGTAGGAGGGCATTTTCTGGCTTCTTTAAGAAGAGGTATTTACAGATTTACAGCAGTGAGTAGCTCTGAAAATGAAGATGCTGTTCACATTTTGAACTGATGTCCTGTGGGAACTTGAGAGCTTTTGGATATTAGGAGCATCATTCATCAGTGAGTGGCTGTGCTGTTTGAAAGTACATGCTTATTTGGTTGTGTCCTTCCAGTCCTCAGGCCTTGCACAGGCTGCTGGCTGAAGCTTTGTCTTGAAGTGCCCGTGTCTGGTTGAGCTGTCTGCACAGAGGTCTGAGTGAATTTACTTTAAAAAGCACTCTCTATTTTTATTCAATTGTTATGTTTTTAGAATGGGAGGAGTAGAATTGAAGCCACAGTGTGTTAGAATTCATGTAGAAGTAAGTGACCTCAAAAATATGCCATTGTAAAATCTCTAGGTGTTTTTATATGATTGTTCAAAGACTGTCTTGGCTTTTGGAGAGGGAGGCACTTGTCCTGTGAGAGATCAGCTGAGTTAATTGTGACAGTTGGGGGTTATTAAGTCAACAAAATGCTCAAGATTTCATACTTACATATCATTCTCCTCACATGTGTTTGTGTGCCATGTGTATGTATTTAGGTTTCTAATCTGTATCAGGAAGTGTTTTAATGCTGCTAAATAGTATCAGGCGTTTTCAGTATTCGTGTTACAATTGAAGGTGTTCCCCAGGTGTCTGGAGCAATAGTCCAGTTGGGTTATGACTCTTCAGTCTGCCCTTAGCATGATGCTGACTTGACTTGTGAAGGGCATGTGCTCAAGAATTCAGTTTGGGTTCTGAAAATTAATTGCTTTAATGGCCAAATTTATCAGGCTTTGGATCATAAAAAATTAAAGGAGCTATAATTGCATTTTAAATTTAGATCTGTTTGGTTTATTACATTTTTCTAATGCTGTCTAGCTAGGTTTTTTTTTTTTTCTTTCTGCTTTGGGAAACTTCATGATGAATGTAGTAGATTTAGTTTATTGGTAGAGGAAGAAAATGAGAGAATGGTTGGTTGTGATATTTTGTTTCATGGAACATGGGCATTATTTAACATCTAACTGGATAACTTTGATCTTGTTTCCTGTAGGCTTTTATGGAAGACCTTGGGTTATGGAGCAGAGGAAAGAACTTTTTAGAAGGCAAGTCATGCTTCCTCTCTCTGCAGCACATTCCAGTGTAATGTAATCATGATCTTCCACTTAGAACAGAAATTCTTTTCAGGCTTAACCTAGAGCAACCTTTTGCATACTGTCTGTATTCTGGAGATGCATATTCACAGACCTGTCTCTCTTAAACCAAATTTGTCCCATATCAAGTGTGTACTTGATAGTATAACACGATCTTCAATGAAGGGGTGTAGAGGAAAAAACACCAGCCAAATAAAACATAGAATTTCTGGACCTGCACCTTGCTCTTGCAATTAAGGCTTTTATCCTGTGTTCGTAGGCTTCAGAAGTGGGGACTGAACACATACCTGTATGCTCCAAAGGATGACTACAAGCACAGGATGTTCTGGCGAGAAATGTACTCTGTGGAAGAAGCAGGTAATTACTTCTGTTTGCACTCTGCTTCCGATGAGTAGATTTAGGAGATTTTAGGAGGAAGTTTTTCACACAGAGGGTGGTGACGCACTGGAACAGGTTGCCCGAGGAGGTTGTGGATGCCACATCCCTGCAGGCATTCAAGGCCAGGCTGGATGTGGCTCTGGGCAGCCTGGTCTGCTGGTTGGTGACCCTACACAAAGCAGGGGGTTGGAACTCGATGATCATTGTGGTCCTTTTCAACCCAGGCCATTCTGTGATTTGTTTAAATGAGTTGGTCGTTGCTCTGTACACTTGTGTATGTAATCACAGCAGCCAGTTCCAAATATATGTTGAGACCTGTTCTTAATACCCTGCAGCTGTATTTAAGGGAGCTTTGGTACAAGCATGGATTTGCTTCTTTTAACTATAATTCTGTGGATAACTGCTGAAATTGCTTTTAAGGCTTTGTCTTATTAAAATTACTTCTCCCCCTTCCTGTCTCTGGGAAAGGTTGTTTAGAAGTGTTCCTTCCTCTGGCTCTTGATCCCCTGAGCCATATGGTAGAGCAGAATGATTTGCTTCATTAAAAAAATAATAATAAAAGGAGGAGAAAAAATATATGGCCTTTCATGTGAGCACAGGTTAGAAAAGCAGCTTATGGCTAGTCAGGACATGAAAGGTCTGTGTAAAAGGTGATGCAAGGCTTTTTATCCACCTCTAGCTTCTGCAGATTCTGCAGTGTCTTACTGGCTTTTGGGATTATTGTGGGTACTGTGAGGGAACTTCAAATAACAACAAATACCACTGGATGTTCTAGAACTTATTTTCTTCATTGTATGTAAGATTAAATTTGAAGTTTGTTTCTTAAAGCAACTACTTCTGTCCTGTGATATTTAAAAAGAACCCTTTTAATGTGCAGCAAGTTGCAGTGGTGTGTAGTGTGAATAGTGAGGTACTTGATTCCTATGTGGGATTGTTTCAGTGTCTGACAGATGTTGATAAAACAGGCAGTAGTTCTAGAACTGTTGATATGCATGCTGTAACAACAGACTTCACCCTTTATCATTGAGATCACTTTTTTTAGTTGGTTTTTTTTTTTTCAGAATTTGAGCAAATTCCTTGATTTTCTTTTTTTTCTTTGTTATGGTAGCATAGGCATCTGCAGTTTGTTATTTACGTGTAGGTGGGAAGCTGTTTCTTGTTGAATTCTTCTGAAATATTTGAATTTGATTTTCAGAGCAGCTAATGACTCTGATATCAGCTGCACGTGAACATGAAATAGAGTTCATCTATGCAATCTCACCTGGACTTGACATCACTTTCTCAAATCCCAAAGAAGTATCCACACTGAAGCGCAAGCTGGACCAGGTAAATGTGATATGAACTTCCTGCAGCTAAATTTAAAAAACTTCTGTACCATGCTTGCTCTTGCATACTTCACTAGCTACTTACTTTACTAGGGTGCCTCAGTGAACAGTTTGAATGGATATGTTCAGGTTACATGGCAGAAATGACCACTGATCATCTAGGTTTAAAAAAATAGTGAAATCTGCTATCAGATTTTGAAGGCTGTTCTTGGAATGTTGTCCTGAGGGTATTTTAGGACCTTGAAGCTAAGATGCATTTCCAACACAAGAACCCTTGTCCACAGTAAATCTTTTGGTGGTAGATCTGACATGTATCCATCTTTTTTGTTCCCATAATTAACTGTTCTCCTTTGTCCAAATGCTGTTACAATGTTAGTTTAACTCTTTCCCAGCTGTCTGTCCAATGAAGTCAACTTTGTGTAGGAACTGGAACAGATTGAAGGTCTTCAGAAGCAGCTTTGAGAAAAGCAGGGCGGTGGATCAGAGACAAATGCTCATTGTTTTACAATGATAGATAACAGGCCTGTCTTGTCTTACCGACCTTCTCCCTTCTGTTCTCATAACTTTTCCTTCTTACAGGTTTATAAGCTGAAGAATAATTCCTCAAGTACTTTTTCCTAATTTTTAAAATGTTTTATCCTGTTGTAAAGATAGATTAAATCTTGAAAATTACACGATTTATTTTAATTAAAAAAAACAAAAACAACTTTCACTCTTGTTTCTTGTATTAGGTTTCCCAGTTTGGCTGCAGATCTTTTGCCCTGCTGTTTGATGATATTGACCACAACATGTGTGCAGCAGACAAAGAAGTGTTTAGTTCCTTTGCTCATGCTCAAGTATCCATAACAAATGAGATTTACCAATATCTAGGAGAACCAGACACATTCCTTTTCTGTCCTACAGGTAAAACAAGATGAATCCTTTAGTTCAGCCTTAAACAATAGGACCCATTATCTTATTGTTTGAAAAGTTGGTTTAATATCTCATTGTCACTTTAGGCAGTGTTTTGGGAGTCATTTGAAGAATGAAGAAAGGTTCAAGAAACTTGTATGTAGAGGTTTTGCCAAACCTATGCATCTCTGAAAAGTTTATTGCTGAGAGAGCAGCAGCTTGATGGAATGGTTCAAGGACTAAAAGTTAGATTAAATGAGGACTTCTATTTGACTTGTACCAAAGTCTGGGCTAGCTATTAGTTTCCTAGAGTTTTCTTAAAATAGAGACACTGCACTTCCCATGCTCACTTCTTTCAATGGTACCTGGTTTTAGTAAGATTACTCATTTCTATTCATTGTTGAGTTGCCTTTTAAAAAAAAAAAAAATCTGAAGTATCAGATGACTCTCAAGGTCATTGCTTTGTGGTTTTTTTTTTTTTAGTTCTAAGCATCATCTGTCACTTGTAAGACTATTTCATTGTAATGGAGACAGTATCGCTGTGTTTGGTGTGGGTTGTTAGATTGAAAACTTCATTTGGTAGCGATGTTACCATTGTGAATTACTTTGTTTATCCCCTTGCCTGTGATAGTTCTGGTTCTGTTGCAGACTTCTTTTAACAAATCATACGCTCTGTTAAGATTTTTGGTTATTTTATAATTGTCTATAATTAGTCTAATGCTTTCTAGTTCTTCTGCATAATGTGTACAGTAACCTGGACTCCTGTTTTCTTCCAAATTTTTGACATTTGAGCAATTTAAAATAAATGCTATACTCTTGTTTTCTGATGTTTTACTAAGCATCATACATAATGCCCTTCTAATTTAGACTATTGGGGATTTAGAGATTAACTTTCAGGATTCTCTTCTCAAATGATAGTATGTTGTCATAGCTGTACATCTTTCTAATAAGCAACATTCTTTTTTCCTTTGCAGAATACTGTGGAACTTTCTGTTACCCAAATGTTGCTCAGTCTCCATATTTACGAACTGTAGGAGAAAAACTGCTTCCTGGCATTGATGTATTATGGACAGGTGAAGTAGCATTTTTTTTTTTAATTCAATGTTGGTGTTCCAAGTGATTTATCAGAAGTATTTAGTAAGAAATAATAAAAAAAAAAACCATACGCACACATCCAACTGTTTGATGTGAGGAGTGTGAATCCTCATGCATAAGCAAAGCATTCTTATGGTCTCATTTCACTCTTAGGTCCGAAGGTTGTATCCAAAGACATTCCAGTAGAGTCCATTGAAGAAGTTTCTAAGATCATCAGGAGAGCACCAGTTATTTGGGATAACATTCATGCTAATGATTATGATCAAAAGAGGCTTTTTCTTGGACCTTACAAAGGTCGGTCAACTGAGCTCATCCCTCGACTAAAGGGAGTTCTGACCAATCCAAACTGTGAATTTGAAGCCAATTATGTTGCTATTCACACACTTGCAACCTGGTACAAGTCTAACATGAATGGAGTGAGAAAAGATGTGGTGATGAGTAAGTATGAGTACCTGTTTTCTGAGGCATGTGTTTAACTATGTAATCTACACTGTTTTGTTTTAATTATTCTAGACTTTCCTTGCAGTTTACTTTTAAGATAGCCTAGCATTTTCTGTCCTGGAAGTAAAGGACACCTGAAAAATAACAAGCATCCAGATTATTTACTGCAAGTACTTTTTATGCAACAACAGATGCGTCTACTAGCATGTGCTACAGATACATCTCAGGAAATGAATAAAAACAGTTTTGTGGTTTGTATTTGACACAAGTGTCCACAGGTTTGATTACAGTGGGGTAGAAGCAGATCAGATCAACTCTGAATGTTGTAACAAGTAACTTCTGTGTACTGTTTGTGTGCTGACACTGATAGTGACCATAGCTTTCTGTTTTGTCCAGTTAGGTTTTAATTCTTTGTCCTTCTTTGTGAAGTAAGTTCTGAGAGTTGCCTTGTCTAACATCATGTCTTTCTATTTTAGATGAAATTTATGTGACTTTTTTTTATAAACTTCTCTCTGTAGCTGATACTGAAGACAGTACAGTTTCTATCCAGATTAAACTGGAGAATGAGGGGAGCGACGAAGATATTGAAACAGATGTTCTCTACAGCCCACAAATGGCCCTGAAGTTGGCCTTAACTGAATGGCTTCAGGAGTTTGGAGTACCTCAGCAATACAGCAGTGAGCTTGGTTTGGTATCATTCTGGGGTTGGTAGGAAAATGTGATTACATGTTCAGTACTTGCACTTAGATTAAAACTATTTTACAGATCTCGGCAGTCTGTAGAAGTACTCACTACCTTACTTATTGGGAAAACCCTTATAAAGAAGGAAGAGTACTTCATATTCTGTAGTGTGCCTTTAGTGACCCAGTTGATCAGCAGGAGCACCTTCGAACCAGGATGATCCTTTGGCATTTCTGATCTGATACAGGAAGGAGTCTGAGTCTTGTCAGTCCTAGAAGTTATTACTAGATTTCTGTGGGACCTGAGAGAATAGGAAGAATTTTTTTAAGGGGATGTTAGATTATTGTGAAAAATGATACTGCCCCAGAAGAGTCCGTGCTTTTCCAGTTGTTTTCAGCTGGCTTTGTTTTTCTGAGTTTCTGTCTACAGAAACCAGTTGGGTTCCTTCCAACATTGTACACCTTTCCTCTTGTAGCACTGGGAGCTTGAGATTGGAGGTAAAATCTGTTTCTCTCAAACTTGGGTTTTGGTTGGTCAGAGTGGCCTTATAGCTGTTGGTGGAGTGGAAGAATCTCTTCTCCTGACTCCTAGCTCTGCTCTTTGTAGTTATCCTTTTGAACTACTGTAGCATTTCAGATCTCTCTAAAACTCAGCTGTGGCAGAAACATTGGATGAGGAGTGATAGTGTTGCTTTCCTCTGCTTTCACGGAATTGTTGGGGAAGGAACCTCTTAAGATCACCTTAGCCAAGTCCTCTGCTCAAGCAGGGCTGTCTAGAGCAAATTGTCTAAAACCTTTTCCATTTGGGTCTTGAATATCTCAGTTTTCCCCAATCACATTTTTGTGGTTGAAGTATTTGAGCATCTGTCTTTTTATTTTAGTCTACTCTAAATAGGAATAACAAGTCAGTTGATGCAAAGGGAAAAAGTTAACTTGAAAAGATTTTTATACTGATATTATAATCAGAAATACTGCTGGCAGTGCATGTTAACTCATTTTATGAACTCCCTATCTTTGCTTGGTGGTTATCTGAAGGGGAAGCTTGCCAAAATATGTAGTCTGTAGTTAGAATTACAGTGACAGACGTGAACGGACAAAGTGCCAGAAGGAAGCTGCATAATTGGCTGCCATGACAACAGAATCATCCATAATTTGTAGAAGTTGCTGATTTTGAATGTTTGTTGGCTGATACTGACAATTTTAAACTTGTTTCTTCTTATGCTCAGGTAGGCAAGTGGCCCACAGCGGAGCTAAAACTGCTGTAGGGGA
Organism: Chrysolophus pictus; assembly: GCA_037305975.1. NCBI lineage: Eukaryota > Metazoa > Chordata > Aves > Galliformes > Phasianidae > Chrysolophus > Chrysolophus pictus. Next base: position 12,911,734 of record CM074581.1, on the reverse strand, counting down.
CGTAGGGCCCCTGGTGGCACCATCGTCTTTAAATGCAGCAACTGTGGTTACCACCGTTTACCAGGAACCCATCATGAGTCAAGGTGCAGCACTGAGCAGCGAGCCACCAGCCTTGGTAAAGGAGGAAGAGAAGAAGCAATCTGATGAGGAGCCAATGGACATGGTGGTGGAAAAACAAGATGATGCGGACAAGAATGCTAATCAGATATTGACAGATATTGCTGAAGCGAAGATGACAGAGGAGTTGAAGCCAATGGATACTGATAAGGAGAGCATAGCTGAATCAAAGTCCCCAGAGATGTCTATGCAGGAGGACTCTGGTAGTGATATTGCCCCAATGCAGACTGATGAACAAATTAACAAAGAACAGTTTGTGCCTGGGCCAAATGAGAAACCACTCTACGCAGTAGAACCAGTGACTTTAGAGGACTTGCAGCTTCTTGCTGACTTGTTTTATCTCCCATATGAACATGGGCCCAAAGGTGCACAGATGCTGAGAGAATTCCAGTGGCTTAGAGCAAATAGCAGTGTTGTCAGTGTTAACTGCAAAGGAAAGGATGCTGAAAAAGTGAGTGTGACTTAAGCTTGTTTCTCTCCTTTTAAATCAAAATCCTGAGCAACGTTGACTGTTTTCTGAGGTAGAGTTAGGTGTTCCATTTTCTAGAAGCTGAAGCGTAGCGTGTAACTTAACCACAGGTGACAATAACTGTTGTTCATCCAGTGGAATTTACTGTTTTAAGCTCTGTAGTGTCTGCATATTTGAACAGTGATCCCTGTACTGGCTTCACTTCTAAGAACAGTAGAGACTTGTGAGTCACGTGTGGTGCGCTGGTTCGAAGTATGGAATTGTGTGGTCATCCCTCTTATTTAGAGTACTTGTCCTCCCTAGAAGGCAGTGTTTGACCTTGTGGATCTTTTCCCTCCATCCATAGATAGAAGAATGGCGTAACCGAGCAGCTAAGTTTGAAGAGATGTGCAGCTTGGTGATGGGAATGTTCACTCGCCTCTCCAATTGCGCCAACAGAACAATCCTTTATGATATGTACTCCTACGTCTGGGATATCAAGAGTATTATGTCAATGGTGAAATCTTTTGTGCAATGGTTAGGTAGGTGCATTGGGAGCCATTATAATCCCAGATAGAGTATCTTTTTTGTGTTTTTTAATTAGCCCACGGGGAAAACAAAGCATTATGCAGATATGTTTTCTTGGACATAGGGTCTGGTTTGACCCTGTTTTAAAGGTTTTCTTATCTCACTATGTGAATCAATGCCTGCTGTGAATTTGCGTTGGGATTAAAGTGATGTCTGCTGGATGTTTAAGATTGGAGACCTTGATTTTTTCTTCTTGGGCTAATGAAACTTGAATCTCATCTGACACGTAAGTGTTGACTTTAACTTATTCTTGACTGAATGCACACTGGACTATGCCCCGTAACTCCTCGGGTACCCTGGTATATGATTGGAAATGACGCTACGAAATGTGACCACATCAGCCACCTGCTGCTTGCTGTGTCTTGATAACACTGTTGCTGTCTTCAACAGAACAATTCCAGAAGTGACCTTTAAGTGGGCCTGGCCAAGAGGAAGCTGATCCTCCCAGCCCCGTGCGCATGCGAGCTTTAGCGTAAGGCTATTCTGGTGCAAAATTATTTTCTTGAAACACTTTCCAAATTGCTTTTTTGTTGTTTTTTTAAAATTAGTTTCTGACAACGGGTGGAAATTGTGGAGCTTTCTAGACTGATTTAGTCTGAGATGTAAGCTGATCTGGAAACACTTTTTGTTCTTGTTTTTTTTTTTTTTTTCCTGAAAAATTTTTGAGGGATCCAAAGTTGGCAGATAGCACCAGCATGGCCTGGGTAATTCTAGTGACTTCATTTCACTTTCAGGTTTCAATCCAGCTGTAAGGAATATGCTGTGGACTTGCTTGACGTACACAGCAGGCAGCAAAGCTGATGGTTTCTTGCCACACGTTTTGTAGCTGTCACAAGCCTCACAGTGGTTAACCATTGCACAACCTTGGTCAAATGCAAGTGTTTGGATTGTTAAACTGTAGTCTTAAATACTGACAGTTTTAAGTTGAGACACAGTAGACTTGTTAAAACATCAAGTCAGGCCCTAGCTAAAAGCTTCCTGTGGATGTGCTTATTAAATAAGTGATCCTAATGTGTATGGTGAATAACGAAGGTGAGCTTTTAGGACTGCCTTATGTCGAGTAGAGAGGGGAGAGAGCTTGGCAGAATTGTACTGTATTAACATCTCTGCCTAATGCTGCAGAAAAGCTTTAGTGTGTGTGGTTTTAAGACTAGTGTTACACCACTCCCCCAGCTTTGCTACCCTTGCTGTACGTTGACATTTAACTAGAAAGAACTATCTCTTTTTGATAACTTAGTCTGTTTAAAACTCTAGACCCATTCTCTAAAGAGAACACAGTTTCTTGTGACTTCAAAACATCTAGGGCCCAGCTTACATTACAACTTTATTAGCTACTTGTTGCATTCCCTTATTTCAGATGAAACTGTTTCTAGTTTCCCTAGGTCCTGTAAATTTGGTTTCAAGTCTTTAAATGCATCACATTCAAAATTGCCTTCAAAAATGAAATGTTTATAGATACTAGCTCTCTGACTTTGGCCTTGTTCTTCCCAGTATCATGACTGGCATTAGAGAGTTGAAAAACTCACTGTAGGAGTTGGGTGTTTACAGTTGAGTAGTCTCAAACTAATAATGTTTTCATGAGAGGAGATATTTTTGTCCTTAGCTTATGTTTTATCACTAGTGTAAGCATATGTAAAGCCAGGTATGTCCAAATCCAAACAAATCAGTTCTCATGATGGTGTGCTCAATGGTCCGCTGAATGTTCATTTTCACCTCTCCTCCCAAGTCCAGCTAGCATTCAGTCCCTTAAATTTCTGTGGCTGTACAGTACTATGGATTACTAATGACTTTTATTGTCTTCTTCCCCATTGTGTACAGATGGGAGAATCTTCAGCACAAGTTTCTACTGCTATTGGATGGACAGCGCCAGATGTTCACAGCGCGTCGTCATTAATTAATTAAAATGGACAGGTTTTGTCTGTGAGGCAGCTCAGATAGATTAGATGTGTGGTAGGCATGAACTGAAGTCACATTTGCGCAGCGATTAAGGCATTAACTATGTTTTTTGTTTATACAGCTCTTCATTCACACAGCTCTTTACTGTAATAATTGGAAGTGCTAGTTAAGTTGTAGTCTCAAAGGAGAGACATACTGTCTTCCAAGTTATTGACTAAATTTCCATGTGAAGAGTATATTTTTGTGAGAATGCTAAAGCGTGGGAGCTGGCCAAATTCAAATTCTGATACTTGGATCATTTCTGATATTTACCGTGCTTAGGGTAGTTTACACTGAACATGTATTCCTAAATTCTAATAAATGTCAAACTTGGCACACTTTGGGACTCTCTGACTAGCACAACACACTTGTCTGTACTGATCTGGGACTGTTACTTGAACAGGAGTTAGACTGCTGTCTACAAAAGGAAAAGAATATTTGCGCTGCTCATCTTGTCAGAAAACTAGGCAGGTAATCTCCATTCCAGATCCTGCACTTTTATTTTCCTCCCTAACAGCTGTTATGTTAGTTATTGAAGGCCATGGCATCTAGCTAGTGGAACAGTGTAAAACATCAAATGGCTAATGGAAGCTTTTTTTTTTTATACTCTAAAGCTAAAAACATTGATGGGTCTCCTGTGACTGATCAGTAGGAACCCTTTGTTGCCTCTGATGTGCTTGAAGAGGAAAAAAACTGAGATGCTAAAGAAGCAGAGCTAGTATTCCTGTGACAGACAGGGTGTACTAGTTAGTGTGAACTAGAATTAACTCACGGCTCAGCTTATTAATGTACCAGTGTGGCACTGTGAAGGTATGGCCTGGATTATATAAATCTATTCAGTCTCTTGCAAGAATGCTGTTTCATACAGCTATCCTGGCTATCTTACCTGTTTCAAACTGTTTGCACATACTGCCAGTCCTAGTTTTCTGACAAGAGTAGAAACATTAATTAATAAAATGTGACTTCAGAAAGGTCCAGTTTTTTTCAAGAGGCTGTGATAATGGAGTTTTTGTTCTTCAGCTGCTTGTATTTGCAATAGAAGTTATTGAGTCAAGCAGCATCCAAGATGTTCTCTTTTTGTAGATGAACCAGATGCTTCTGCCACGAGTGGACAAACAGAAGAATGTGCAGAAAGCCTGGCAGGCTTCTGTAATTGTACGTGGCAGCATTCTTGTGTCTGGTCTGGAATGAGGTGTGCTGTCTCGGTCACCTCACATGTTCTTAAACTGACCTGTTACTTGAGACTGTAAACTTTGAAATACTGCAGTTGGTACATGAGCACAAAATCTTTATAAAGCATACAAAATCTTTATAAATCATATATTATTACAGCCTCTACCGAAGCCCTGGATTATAGCTCAGTTAGAGAGCTTTTTCCACAAGTGTGTGTTAGCTTTTTGGACATGTAAGACACCCAGGAAATCCCCCTTCTCGTAACGTTCTCCGCTTGGATCTGATCTCAACAGGGTGTCGTAGTCAATCTTCAGCACAGTTCTTAAGTGGAGACCAAGAACCCTGGGCCTTTAGAGGTGGTCTAGCAGGAGAGTTCCAGGTATCAATATGACTTCACAACTGAATGACGTTTTCTTTGTTTTATGGGAAACCTTTTGTTGCACGTCAGAGGTCTGGAAGGATTGGTCTGCCGAAGGCTTTCTGGTCCAAAGCCCATTAGCCTTACAGCTTGGTTTAAAATAATTTTCCTCCCATTTCTACAGTAATTTCTCAAGGAGATGCTGCCTGTCCCACGCGCACGCGAAGCGCAGCGGCTTTAGTTGTACATTTCACATTGTTTCTTTGCAGGTCGCACAGCATTTTTATCTGCGCCCGCAATTGCACAATGCGCGCATGCTTGTCCACCAATGGGAATTCCATGAGCAAAAAGAGAGCAACCGCAATTTGTATCGTTTAAATGCAGCAGTAATGTGTTTTATTGGAAAGATTTCAATTGGCAAATACTCTCAAATCTGTCCTCAAGTCTGTTTATGCCACATTCGAATTTGTTCATGGATTTTTCAGGTGCTGTACTTTTCCCCCCTCACAGGTGCTCTGCGCGCAGCAAATAGAGTCAGCGCATTGCTTTTGGGATAAAGCGTCTCCTCTGGCCAGTTAACCCTCTTCAGACCAAACCTTTCCTCCTGACATTCTGTGTTCTTATAGAGACAGTGTAGATACGATTGGTAAAAGTATTTTAAAGTAGATAAGATAAGCAGGCTTTTAATGTGCTTTTTCAATTGCATATTCCAAAACACCAATTGGATATTTTCTATTCAAGTAAGGTCTTTGCATTTGTAAAGCCTACCAACCCCACCTTCTTCTGGGGTGCCTGCAAGTAGCAAATGTTAATTTGGAAGTCTGCAGTGCACGCCCAAGAGTCTTGGGATCTTGTTCATGCACTCATATTAAGTATTTTGTTTTCACAGCGTTTGCTGCCTATTGATGGGGCAAATGACCTCTTTTTTCAACCGCCTCCATTAACGCCCACTTCCAAGGTGTACACCATAAGACCCTACTTCCCCAAAGATGAGGTAACTGCTTCTGCCTTTCGTTGTTCTTGTTGATGTTTTTCCTTTTGTGGCAACACTGGTACCTTCTGAGTCCCTTCACCCTCTAATGAAACAGATGCTCCAGTATCTTGCAAAAAACAAATGCAAGTTACAGGAGAATGGAGGGTAAGTGATTTGCCTATGATTTAACAGCCTACTGTGCTGCAGTACAGTTACACCCACAGCATGATTGCAGTCTTCCATCCCCCCTTTTTTTTTTGTGTGATGCCTTCCATGTTTCTCAGCAGTGGGTTAAAATGATTCCCTGCTGATAGTGGAATTCTTACAGTGGGAGCACATACAGTGGTGTAACTGTAGAGGTGGGTGTGTGTACCTGTTCACCCAGTAATTATTCTGTAATTCCTAGTATGGAAAAGGAGCCCTTTTCAATACTGTAACGCAGATCTAAAGCTGGTTTCTTAGAAATAGTCTATATGGCTTTCTTTTCAGTGAAAGTTTAGTAATTAGCCTTCAGGATTAATCTCCAGTTGTAGAAACATGCAGAAAGTTGACCTTTAGTTTTTCTTTTCCTTCCATTGAACATAACCAGTATTTTGGATGGGCAGCTGTGAGATAGTTGTAGTCGGGGAGGGGGGAGGGAATTGATCCGCTCTTAGAGATGTGTACTCCTGTTTGGTGTAACGTAAGTCCTGTCAGTACTAGCTTACAGTGGAGCAGTGGAGCTGTTAATGAAATCTCTCTAAAACAAAGTTGTTCACTTTTGAGTTTTATGACTTGAGATCTCTCCTCTCTTCCTAGGCGTCTGTATATAAGATCTGCAGAGAAATGTACGCTGATGGAGCTGATCAACCTTTCCATAGTTTACCAGACTTAATTGGAGACAAGTATGTCTTAGAAATAAGTGAACTGATAGAAGTGGTTATGAAGGATCATGTTGTGACCCTGAATTTAATTTGAGTTTCTTAAAGTATATGTGTGCAGAATGCAAGACTTCTGAATTAAATAAGCAAAAAAGCCATCTGTAATCATAAAGAAATTGAAACTTTGAACTTCTAAAAGATACTATTAACACTTGTGTCTCAGTTAATGCTCTGGTCACGTGTGGTGAGCTGTTAGAGAAAAAGATAGAGCTGAAATGTCTTTAAGAAACTCAAGCATCATAGTACCACTTCAGTTGTTGTGAAAGTTCATCATGGGTATCTGTGGTGACATTCTGGTGTTGGTTTTTTTTTTTTAAACCTGGTATGGTTCTTCTTTCCAGGTAATTGAAAGACTTTTTGAGGACTAGCATGCCAGACAACTGCAGTAATTTATATTTATTAATTGTGAAATGAATATTACAGTCTACCCCCACCAACATTTTAAAGCCATGACAAGAACTAAGATGAAAGTTTAAAAAAAAAAAAGTATTAAATCTTTTTAGAGTGAGCAACTTAAAGTATTTTTGCTGTGTCTTGGGTGTGTATTTTAGGTAGAACTTTGTGAAGAAGTTTCTCTGTGAGAGACAGGAAAGTAGTTAAGAAAGGATGGGTAGCTGCTCAGAAAAATGAACAGGAAGGTAATGGCAGTGGGAATATTGAGAGCAGCAGGTGAAGAAAGTTTGTGTGATGAGTCAGACCTGCAGGCTGTATAGAATTAAACTGTGAGGATCTTGAACTATTGATGCTCATCACTGAGTTCTGACAGCTGATTGGTCTGTTAATTGATGCATTGTAAGAATTTATTTGCACTGCTGGAGAACTCTGTCACTTCTTTGGGTGACCCCAGCTTCATCCAGAATACACAAAGAGCGTGCCTGTTCAATAGGACCTTCTTTTGGCTGAATTTGGTTGCTTCTTTCTGCAGGTTAGTAGGAGGTCTGCTCACCCTCAGCCTGGATTACTGCTTTGTCTTGGAAGATGAGGATGGCATATGTGGCTATGCTTTGGGAACGGTTGATGTGACTCCTTTCATTAAGAAATGCAAAATGTCTTGGATCCCTTTCATGCAAGAAAAATATACTAAACCAAATAGTGACAAGGAGCTGTCTGAGGCAGAGGTTGGTATAACCTATGAGACTGGAACTTGGTGCTGAGCTGCATTCTTCTTTCTTTCAATGGCAGTCCTTTGTATTTCTTTGGATTTTAAGCTTTTGTAATTTATTTTTCATAACTTTCTGTTATCTTTGATGAACATAGTATCTGACATCTTAGATGCTGATACTAAAAGTACTCACTGTGTGTCAGATACAGCTGTGTGTTATAATGCATCTTCCAGGTGTACTTAGTAGTAATTGATGCAGTAAGTACACAGAGGCTTTTTGGAACTGCTAAGTGGCAGGAGCTTTCAAACCAAGAGCAAACATTAATTTAAAGAGAACTACACTGTATGGAAATGAAGTACTGTTTCTGTTCTGCAAAATGAGACATTGGTGTCCTCATGCACATGAGGTTCAGGTCTGACAGACACATCACTTAAAGTATGGAAAAGCACATCAAGAACTGGGTTGCTTTTTCACTTAAAATCTTTGAACTGTTTGTGTGGTGTGATAGGTGTAAGTGGTGCAGAATGGTATCCCAGCCACCAGTTCCTGATGGTAATTCAGTCTGTGGCCTCTGGCCAGTTGTGTTGTTTGTGTAGAAGGGGTTTAAAAAAACAGCCTTGCAGCAAACATTGTTCTTTCCAAATGTGTGTGTTCTGGATTGGGTGCAGTTAGAGAATGTGACCTTATAGCTCGCTTCTGTTGCTGAAGTGGAGCTAAAGTTAAGTCTACAGTCTTTTTTAGTAAGTCTTTTGACTTCATTTTTCTAGATTTGTGCAGTTTTTGCTCTTAACTGCATAGGAAAGCTCACGGGTGTATAAAGATACTGGTAACAAAGCACAGCAAAGCTCTAGTAAGTCCAAAAAGCAGAAGCTTTGATTTCCAGATGTTTAAAGCCAAACTTCAGGGGAAGAGAAAGCAGAAGGTATGTTATGCTAGTAATCTAGCTTTGTCATTCAGAGGTCTATGAACATTTGTAGCTGTTGGTGTGTTAATCCAAGATTTCTGCTTCTAGAATAATACTTTAGAAAAAGTCTGGTTCCAAAGCCCATGGGTGTTGAAGGATGTTCCCTGGAGTGCAGAGGAGGTTTTTGTACTTGCTATTGGGATAGATGCTGTGGGTTTTTCTCCATGTAGCCTTTTGACACTGTGAAGGAGAGAACATTCAGTAGGTTGTTAAGGAGCTGTTGCCATTAAAGGTCAGTTGTTGTTTTTTTTTTTTCCCCACAGAATAAAGAGTTCCTTTACAGACCTCTTATCTCTTAATAATGTCTCCCCTTTGTTTCCATACTTCTTAGAGCATTTGATTCAAATTGCTGACATCTCATATGATTCAGTTGTTTCTTAGTTCACTTAACTACTTCTTGAGACCCAAACTCCAATGGGATGTTTTGTTTCACAAAGGAAAAGTCCAGACTTTTGAGTGTTGTGTTGTAATGTTTGCCTTTGCCTTGGTGCTTGATACTAGCATGGCTAGCTCTGAATGCATCCTGTGGGATTGTGCATGCTATAGCTGTGTTAAAGTCCAGAGGGCCAGGCCTGGTTCTGTATCTGAAATGGTTCAACCAGTTTGAAGTAGCAACACTGAGCAGAGACTTGGTCTGTCACTGAAGGAGTGTGGGAGATAGCAGATTATAGATTTGACAGTAAAGTGTCTAAGCTTGTCCTGAAAAAACCCTGACCGTGGCCTGCTAACATTAAGGTTCCTTGTGTGATGAAGCCCCAGTTCTGGTTGTTACAGTGGCAGCTTTCAGTTATACAAAGTTAGGTAGTTTGTTTACTTGAGCCAGTGCTCTGTGATGGCTTTGAAATTCTGCAGCCAGCAGGTGGTATGATCAGTGTATTTCAGATTTGGCTTTGGGGCAAATAGTCCAGATAACTGCATAAGCAGTACAGATTTCTCAGGCTGCTATAAGCTGAAGGATTTGTGTGGGAGGACAGGAAGCTTAGAGCTACAGCCACCCATGACTGTCAGGTGTAGTTGAAAAGTTTTTAGAGGTGTACTCTATGAGCAAAACAACTTCCCTTGAAAATGAATGAAAATAAAAAGCTGAACAATGACTGAATATCTTATTCTCATATTCTTTTCAGAAAATAATGCTAAGCTTCCATGAAGAACAAGAAGTATTGCCAGAATCATTCCTTGCCAACTTCCCATCATTGATAAAGATTGATATCCACAAAAAAGTGACAGATCCAAGTGTGGCTAAAAGCATGATGGCCTGCCTGCTCTCTTCTCTAAAGGCTAATGGTAAGCTTACTGCACTCAGAATGCCTGGTGTCCTAATTACTTATCAGGTCTGCCATAGTTGGCACTCTAGATTGAGGTAAATAGCCATCCAGAAGTCTCCTATAATTAACTTTTGCTGCTATCTTCATTAAAGGTAGCTTTTAGCTTTTGCCGTTACCCTGCAAATTAGAAAACAGGAAGAGCTGAGGGAGCAATTTGCAAAAAATGTGTGCTTTCATTTCCATCTTGAACAACGTGTAAATGCTCATATGTTCTCTGCTGCCAGTGACAGTGGTGCTTTTTCTTACATGTGGAAGTGTGCACTGGTGAATAATTACCAAAACCTTCAGTATGGGAAAGTACTTGGCCATCTGCCTTACTGCACATCTGAGGTTCACAGGTCTTTGCACAATTTGGTACCTTCCTGTAGTGCCTTTTTTTTCTGAGCCAACATTCAGGGTTTCAGGATGCTTTTATGTGAAATAAGAGATCTTCAGAGGGATGTGGTTTGTTCATGCTGACAAGATCTCTGCAATATGTGGCCCCTTTAGGGAATGGTTGGCTGTATTGCCATAAATCTGGTCTCTTTTGGGTACTGTGCTGCTTGTAGAACTGAATCAGTGATTTAATTGGGTTTAGATGATGAAATAGATGGGGACTGTAGTACTCGACTGCCCTCTTATAATATTTCTCTCACTGTTTTTGTCCCTCTTTTTCCTTTCCAGGCTCCCGAGGGGCTTTTTGTGAAGTGAGGCCAGATGACAAAAGAATTCTGGAATTCTACAGCAAGCTGGGCTGTTTTGAAATTGCTAAAATGGAAGGATTTCCAAAGGATGTTGTTATCCTTGGAAGAAGCCTTTGAAGTGCTCAACAGCAAACTGTTTCAGTGCTGTAGTCCCTTAACATCTGGGCAGGTAGTGGTGGGGATCTTCATATGGTCTAGCTGAACAAAGCCAGCAATAAGCCAGCTTGGGAGAGGGGACTATGCGAAAATCGCCCATCACACGTTCAGACTGATTTGTTGGAAGAGGATAATGCTGCTGAAAACACCATTTTAACAAGAGAATCTTTGTTCTCTCCTGGTCTTGTGTGAAGTGCCAAGGAATCTTGCATGGACTATATAGCTTCCTGGAGGAATTCTTCTGAATCAGCGTTGTGGTTGACAACAGTTGTGTGTTTGAGTATCAGCAGGAAAGTGGCTGCTATAAGGAAGTATCGATAAAGATGCAGTTTTGTTTCTATGTCATAGAGCAGGATGTGCAACTGGAAGTTGCAGAAATGGGAGGGATTACTTATGTCAATCAGCAAATGTAAAGATAAGTAGTTATAGTTCTATTTTTGACTATCTTTATGCTTGTTGATAAAGCAATGACCCATTGTCACTTCTAATGACCATTGGTTCAAGCTTTGTGCTTTGTTAGGGACAAATGTGCAGTGGTCTGTGGCAGAAGTCACTTAATGACAAACCTGTAAATTTCAGTGTATATAAACTTAGCCGTATGCTGACTAACTTTTTGTTTACCAGTTTTTGTAACTTTTTCTTTTAAAAAGTGAAAGGATATAGGTCCAAGATGGCACTTTTGAATAACATAAAACCACGATGGAGAGCAAATCTGTCCACAGCACTGACTTTTTTTTTTTTTCAACTGTGCCTCATGTCCAGGGCTAGAAACTGAGCATGTTGGGTAAGGAGTGCTGATCCTTCCTTCAGATGGCTGTTGGTTTCCTGCCGAACTCCCACAGCTCAAGGCTGTATCATCATTCTCCTGGGACAGAAGCAGCAATTCACAGGGTGGGCTGCTGAACCTGTTACTTTTGGTGGCATTAGTACAGAACTGGGTGGAAGATAGAGGGAAAGAGCTGGCCCACAGCTGGGATTTATCCTTGGAACAGTCACCATGTTTCAAAGCCCTTTCATTCTAGTTCAATTAAATCAGGGTCTTCAAGTCCTGCACATTTGTATCAAATAACTTTTCTATAAGAAATGCCACAATAAGCACATTTTTACTCATTATTTAAATGGTTACCTATTTTTAAATGTTCTAAGAACTCAGTGTTCATACCCAGGTGTGGCGCTTTGGCTGCGTGATGGAACCAGCATGTTGTGGGATCTGGTAGCGAGGTAGTTGCATCATTTGTGACACTGGTATGTCACGAAAGTCCTGGTGTCACAGAGAAGGGGTTGGCCAACATTGCAGTACCATGTTTCTTTCACCTGCAGTCGTCTTAATCTTCCTTCTTTGATTCCCTGGGTTCTTTCAGCGGTGCACAAAGGAAGTTCAGTTCCTTGCACGAGCTTCCAGCTGCACTGAAGTTCCACAACCTATAATGAACGGCATTAAGACTGCAGTGATGTTGTCTGCAGCCTGTAAGGAGATGCTGTGCTCAGCCTTCTGCTGCAGTCATGTGCAGGATTATTTTTTTTTCCTTTGCAGAATGTGAACCATTATTTTAATGCGGTAGCGAAAATATTTAAGTTGAAATCAGTTCATTTCAGTTTTAGAGAGAGGTACGGGGTTGTTCTGTGGGATTTCATGTAAGTCAGAGCTGAATGCCACTAGTTTTTATACAGCTTTGAATGCATGTTGAGTAGCTGATACCTTGGTTTATCAGATGGGAGAGGTTTTTTGTTTTGTTTCTTCATGGATACCGGAGTCAACTTATTTTATCTGGATTCATAGCATTACAGCATAGGATGCTTGTGGCCTTATTTCTGGCTTTTAAGGAGCTGCCACATTTTTTCTTCCTATGACTTTGTTATTATTATAAAAGTTAATTGTATAAGCCTATGGGAATGTCAGGCCAATGCCATCATTCTAGGATTGTAAAGTGATATGTTGACATATCTTTCATGGTTAAGAATTTTCATTAAGGTTGGAATGCCACTTTCGTTAATCTGTTTTTAGATCAACAGTATCTGTAGCAGGAAAGGGGAAAAAGAGAAAAAAAAAAAAAAAAGACCTGTAAAACTGTATTTGAAGACCATGCAAGAAATAGAATAAAAATTGAGAAGTGAATGTAAATAAGAAATGTGTGTTTTGTGTATAAGGTGTGTGAACCAGAAGTGGGTCGGCAGTGAGTATTGCACCATGCCATGTGTGTTGGAAGCCCTCAGGATCAGCTGTCAAAGAAAACAGGATGCACTGGATTGCTCTCTTGTGCCTTTGCCAGCCCAGAACAGGTCAGGCTTTTGCTGCCAGGACCTGGTGCTCGCAGGTGTTCAGTTGGCACTGTGGGAAATGCACTGGGGATTGGATGGATCCCCACTTCTGCATCTTATTTGCAGGAGACAGATATGGGAGGTGCTGTCCCCAAAGCTGCTCTGCCTGCTGGACCTCAGTCTGCAGGGATTTGTTTGGCTGTGCTCCTACTGGCTGAGCCTATCTCGTGGTTGTGTAACGTGCAGCTTAAGGGAGGGCTAAGTCCTTAAGGCTTCAGTCCTATGACTTTTTATTCTGGGGGGTGGGGATAATGTTCCTTTGTATATATTTCTGCGTGTAGGATTCTGACAGGAAGAATGATGCATCTCTCTCATAGGGAATCATGTTTGCCTTGCTCCTCAATGTGTTCTGGGCACAGCAGGTGAGCCGAGGGAAAGGAAAACTGTGCATCCCTTGCACATCTCCTCTCGGCCTGAGAGATGGTTCAGATCCTGCTGTTGCACTGGGAATTGTTCTTGTAGGGAAACACAGAGCAGGAAAGTCCTTGCCTTCTCTGCCCTAGGATCGTGCTGCAGGCAGCCGCATGGCCAAGGGAGCAGCTGCTGCGGGAGCACATGAGTTCACAGGCAGCCTAGGTGTGCTTGTGTAACCGGCAGCAGGTGAGCTCGTCTTTCTCTGGGACCTGGGGCAGCTCTTCAGCCCTCTTCAGCCGTGTTTTCGTTGAATCAGCTCCGGCTGGAGCAGCACACGTGGCAGGCAGGCTGGTGGCTTCTCTGCAGTGGGAGCAGAGCCAGCTACAGGCCAGGCTGCGGAGTGAGCTCGCTCTATTGAAGTCAGCTGTTTCAATGCAGCTTCTTCCCTAAGAGGTGCACCAGGCCGCTTCCTTTCCTGTTCGGAGATCTACTCGAGCCCTCTGCTCCCCGTGCTGCGTGCTGGAGCAGCATATTGCCTTCCCACCCCCTGTGTTCGAAGGTGTGTGGCCAGATATCGAGCTGCTACGCTGACAGGAGTAGAGATGGGTTGGTCCCTTCCTCTGCACCCCAGTCCCTATTACCCCTCCATCAGCGTTTCCGTTCCCAAGGTGCCTTCTGGGGCTGCTCACCACCCTCGCAACTTCAGATCTTCTCCCCTCCCCCTGCCCACCCCCCAGAAGAACCTTCATCCGGAAGCCGCCAGTTGCCAGGAAAATCCATTAGGATCCCACCGGGGTTAATATCCCTTCGCCTTTTATTGCGCGGGAATAAAATGCCATAAATATGCCATTTCACCAAGTCTTCCCCTCTCTACACAGCTGCTCCGCGGGCCGAGCCCTTCCACCAGAGCCCCATAGCCTTCGGGGCACGGCTTCGCTTCCCCCCACCCCGTGCAGCAGAGCCGGGCCGGGCCCGTCCTCAGCGCCCGGCGGCCGCTGGGTGGTGCAGCCCCGCTGGGGCGGGCGGAGCCGGGGGCGGTGCGGGGCGGCCCGGCACAGCTCTGCACGGCTCTACGCGGCTCGGCACGGAACTGCCCGCCCCGCACTACGGCCTCATGGAGCCGCACGGCCCCGGCAGCGTCCTGTTCGGTGAGCGGCAACGGGAGGGGGGGGAAAGGGGGCTAATGGGGCCGGAGGAGGGAGAACGTATGGGAAATATGTTGGGGGCAGGAGGTGCGGGTAAAACGTGGGGAGCGCGTGGGGAAAGGTTCCAGATGGGCTGGGGGTTGGGGAGACCTGGGGGGGGGGGAGGCACAGGGTGCGGTAGGGGCGCGTAAGGGGGGCCGGGGGCAGCAGATGGACCGGAGGGACGGGGGGGAGACGCGGACACGTGAGTGACACGATGGGACCGGCGGAATGGCTGGGAGGGACGCTGGGGTGAACCGCGTGCGTGACCGGGCACGGGCACACGTGTACGGCAGCCGGGGGGCTCGGGCGGAGATGTGCCGGCATTCCCACGTGCGCTGCCGGCTCATCCCGGCTGCTCTTCCCGTGCCGGGGCCGGGTAGGCGGCCCCAACCTGCCTCCCCTCATCCCCTTCCCCGAGAGCCGGCCGATTCCCACACGTGGCCGGGCCGCTCTCCAGGCGCACACGTGCTCGGGGCCGTCCTCAGTCTAACGCCGCCTATCGCGGCGCGACCCTGCAAAGCGGAGCAGCCCCGCGGCTTTCCAGGCACCTGGCTTTCATTCCTTGTCCTGCTGAGCCGAATGCGGACCGGGCTTTGGGCCGAGGCTTTGCCCCGAGCTGCGTTCGCTGAGTCTGATTCCTCCATCTCCATTGAGAATCCCGTGTCTGTCGCGCAGGGCTCAGCTCCACGCTTTTCCCGTCTGCTTCACACGGGTGAATCATCCCGCAATAAGCAAACACGCCCCGGGCTCTGCCTTGCCTTCCTTGCCACGGTCCGTTGAATAATTTTGCTCTCATAACAGCTCAAAGACACGCATGACAAAACGTTGCAGTACTCAGTTTGGAGGACTGCTGCCAGTCCCCATCGCCCAGCCCTGCCTCCTCCATCCTCCCCGCTCCTGTTCTCAGGGCCTCCAGCCCTGTGGCACTGTTTCGTGGCAGCACCTTTTGGGGACACCAAGGTCTGTCCCCATAGGGCGCTGAGCTGGGCCTGCAGCTCTTGGGGTTGCAATCTTGGAGTCAGCAGGAAAGCAGTGTGTCTCAGGGATGCTGCAGGCTTGTCTGCCCTGAGGACCCTGTGGCATTTCAGGGCTTTTTTTTTTTTAATTCCAGCTTTTTTTTGCTTCTGTTTCCAGGCTGCGAGCTGACTGCCAGCACCAAGTCCTACACATTTCAGGTGGATGAAGATGATGATTCTGACCATGTTTTGGCCCTGTCTGTGGTAAGATAGAGAAAATAAACTGTGCTTGCCCTCTCTTATGGAGACCTACAGCCTCAACCCTCCCCTTCCAGGCTCACTCTCCCTCCCTGGCCCAGCTGCACCACGGGGTGCCCTGGGCTGAGCTGTCAGCCCTGGCTGCTCAGATGGGGCTGCTGCTGTCAGTCATTGTATGGAGCTGCTGAAGCAAGTGGTGTCAGGAGGCAGCCTCTAGAACACTCCAGCTGTAGGGCAGAGGAAGATATTTTTCCTTGTATTTGACCTTGTTGGAGCCCCCCATCAGCTGGGTCCCTGGCCCACTGCTCTCCAAGCTCAGGTATTTGGCTCTCACTGGGGATTGCCTTCTGTCTTGGGAGCACAGGAGCTGCCATCAAGGGTCTGGTCAGCAGGAAATGCAGCCCAGATGCCATCTCTTGAAGCAGCTGCAGGAACAGCTGTCCCAGCTGGAAGGGCACTGTGCTAAGGAGGGTCTTTGTCTCTCCCCCAGGAGCTGACAGCCAGCTTGCGCTCATCAGAAGTTTGTATCCTCCCCAGGTGTGCCTCACGGATGGTGCCAAGGATGAGTGCAATGTGGTGGAAGTTGTTGGGCGAAACCACAAGAACCAGGAGATCGCTGTGCCGGTGGCAAACCTGAAGTTGTCATGCCAGCCTTTGGTGAGATCTCCAGCTGGCATTTGGTGGTGGGGACACAGCTCTGTAGCTTGTGCAAAAGAACACGTGTGGCATAGAGCTGTGTGGTTTCTGTAAATAATGATCAGATGGTGGGGGCTGATCCAGGGGGCTGGAAAAACAAGGTACAGTGGGTGGAGATGAGCTGGGAGGGATGCGATCAGCTGGGCCGAGTGCCGGACTGGGTGTGTGGGCAGCTCTGTGTCCTGCTTTCACCGCTAACTCGGCTCCATCTCTTTGCAGCTGAGCCTGGACAACTTCAAGCTGCAGCCTCCAGTGACGTTCCGCCTGGCAGCAGGCTCTGGCCCCGTGCACCTCACCGGCTGGCATCAGATCTGTAAGGGTTCTCAGCTGGGGAATGGCTTGGGAGGAGCAAGGGGCATGCTTCAGTGTGTGTGCCAGCCAGGGAGCCCATGGGAGCCACACCTGATGCTTCCCAGCACGTGTGTTCAGTGCTGGTTCCCCAGAGCCCTCTCCTGGTCAGTAACCCGCCTGTCTGTGTGTCCCAGTGCACAGGGATGATGCTTCCTTCGAGGAGGAAGATGACGATGATGACATGTCTGAGGAGGAGATAGCACCCATCGTGCCTGCTAAGAAGGAGAGAAGGAAGCAGTGACTTGTATCCCAGCAAGGTGAGGAGCTGGGCAGCTCTGCGGTGGTTGGTGGTGGGTGCTGCCCTGCCATGGGGTGCTGGTGCTGAGTGGGATGCTGCGGAGGTGTTGGTCTCAGTCTGCTTCTTCCTCCAGGTGCTCGCTGGGACTTCTCACAGACAGCTGTTACCTCAGACGCATCTCACCAGGACCTCAACTTTTGCTGCATTTTTTTAATTTACTGTTGTACCTTTTGGGGGTGGTGGGCAGGGGCTGCTCCCAGCACTGGGGGGTCTCCTTTCCCACATCCGTGGGAGGTGATCATGTCTCCCTGTTCCCTTTCTGGGTGTCCGGGATGGCTGTCCTCACCCTGTGCCTTTTTGCTGCCCTCGACCTCTGCTGCGCGCACAGCCCTGCTGGCTCTGCAGTGCCCAGCGTGTCCCTTCCCCAGTAGCAGCTGGATGTAGCGACAGCAGCAGGAGGCAGCATCTTCCCTTCCGGGATGGTGTGCTGGGAGCTGATGCCTGCTGTAATTTGGGGGAGGTTCTGGGTCACTCTGCTTTGTAGGGCGGTTTTTACACACTGAAATAAAGGTCGGGTTTGGTGTGATGGCTGGCACGTTCCTCCCGTGTTCGGGGATGTTGCCGATCCCTGCAACGAAATCGAGGCACGGGGAAGGTGGGGAGGGGGGGCGTCTGCGTCGGTGTGCGGAGCCCAGGAGGCGGGGAGGGCTCCGGGTCGCTCCTTAGGGGCCGCTAGGTGGCAGGCGGGCAGCGCGGCGGCCGTGCCTTGCAGCGGGGATGGGATCCGGGCAGCTCTGTGCCGGAGGTGCGGGAGGGCAGAACGGGGTGAATGGAGCTGTGGCTGCGTCGTGCGGGATGGAGCCCCGCAAAGCACGGCCGGAGTGTGCGGGACCTCGTAGGCGTCCTCGGGTGCGTGGGGTCTGCGGACCCTCCCGGTCAGAAAACCGTGTCTGCTTCCAGAGGGGCGAGCGGCACTCCCCGCCCCATTTCTCCATCTCGCCTGCCGTCCTACACCAGGTCCTGAGGCTGAGCTCCCTTTCTTCTGCCCAAACCTCCCAGCTACTTGTGCAGCGGCAGCAGCTGGGTGCTTGGACTGCATCGGATCTGATTTATCTGCCGGGCCTTGGTCCCACTTGCTCCCTGGGACAGATAAAAGCCCGTAGATCATTTTTAACAAGCTCTCCTGCCAGGCTGGCCTGGGGGAGCTGCTGGTGTGGGGTGAGTAGAGTGGTACCGGGAGGGAGAGGCTGTGCAGGCTGATGTTAGATGGCATTTGGGATCTTGTAGAATAGGAGAGGATGCCAAGGTGCTGGTTGCCTTGGGGATGCTGGGATAAGGGGCTGTGGCAGGAGGGACAGTTCTGTGAGAAGGAATGACCCAGAGGGACACTCAGAGGGGTTGGGGCAGCTGGCACTGCCAGGAGCTCTCCGTGCCTTGGAGAGGTTTGGTCCCCCTGCCCAGCAGTGTCACAGCCTGGATGAGTTCGGGAGAGAAGGAGATGAATGCTGAGATGGTGGGGGGCTGAGAGGGGGGCTGTTAATGGGGAAGGATGGAATTACAGGGGTCACGCTAGGTGAGCAGCTTCCTTTGCCGAGCTGATGGTATCGAAGCAGGTGCCACCGGCCACAAATACCTTGGGCAAACAAACGGCTGGAGGAGAGCGGGTGAGCTCAGGTACGGCTGTGATAGGATGTGTGGGAAGGGGAGCGTGAGATCTGGGAGGTAGGTGGCTCTGAGCATCCCTCCTCCCCGGGGCTGTGTTGTGTTCTGGGGTGCTGCATGCTGACGTATCCCAGGGGATGGATCCCTCCCTGCTATAGCATCACCGGGACACCCTGACCCTGGGCAGCCCATGCGAGGCACAGCTGTGGCCGTGCTGTAGGTGGGGCTGGTTCCCTGCTCCATCAGCGCTCCACTTGTCTTCCCACGTTGTTTTCCTCCTCGGGTACCGGTGGCTGAAGGGATGCTCAGCACAGCCAGGGTTGTGGGACACAGTGCCTGGTGATGCTGGAGCATGGCTTGTGCCGTGAGATGGGCCCAAAGCCATAAGTGCCCAGGCCAGGTGTTAAAAGTGAACACAGTTGGGTGATGTCGGACAGCTGCAGTCTGTGCCCACTGCTGCACAGTGAGAATTTCCATCTGCACGGCACAGCTCTGCCACACCGTCCCCTCCTGTGTCCCCAGGCAGTGATGGCAGCTTTGCACCCAACAGCCACAGCTGAGATACCCTGGGGTCACAGGTGTCCTGCCCTCCGACCCCTCTAATCACTGCAGGCTGCAATGGTCCTGGTGCTGGCAGAGCTGTCACCACTGGCCACAAATCCCTGCCAGAGCTGGTGGCAGCAGGGCTGTGCCCAGTGGGATTTAGGGTCTGGTGGCCGGACCTGCTGTTCTTCTGTTCTTAGGGGAGATGGGCAAAATTTTGTGTCCGTGGTGGGAACTGGAGGTGTGAGCTTGGGTAAGTCCAAGGGGCTGGATCGAAGAGCAGCAGGTGCGATGGGGAGTGTGCCCACCTGGCCCCTCCTCTGGGGTTGGCTCTCGCTGGCCCCATTGCCTCTCCCCTTGTCCCCATGCAGGGTGCCAGGGGCTGGTTCCCCAGGATGAGGTTGGGATGAGCAACGTCTCCACTGGGCTGGGATATCCGAGGGGCCATAACCCCGGTGTTTTGCAAACTCCTGGGGTCAGCAGTTCAGCTGCCACTGACACAGGGGCCCAGAGACACACACCCGGGCATTTTGGGTGGATGCTATAAGCAAACAAATGGAGGTAGAGTTACAGGCAGCCGACAGCCCCCTGGCCACCAATGTTGGTTTTAGGCGTGGCCCCCCCGCAGGGCTGGGTGCAGGCATCCTCTTCCCAGGAGGACCTAAACCGAAGTCAGATGTGCTGCAGGCCAAGAGGAAGGTGCTGGGTGAGCTGTGCCAGCCAGCAGCACACTGGGAGCATGTCCTGGAGGTGCTGTCTGGTCCGTGTTGGGGGGGCAGGAATGGGGTGGAGCTGCTCAAGCACCACATGTGCTTGTCCTCATCTGCGTGTGTCACCATTTTCCCATGCCCAAAGCCCACGGTCCCCCTGTTCAGGCTGCTATGTGCAGAGAAGATGGACACCAGAATGCCCAACCTCATGTTTAAATTACTCAAGGCTGGGGCTGTTGCCTTCTTCATTAATGAACCCGACACAAAGTGCCCTTATTGGCAGCTTCCATCTAATTCAAGCCCAGTGGTGGGACTTGGTGGGACCTTTACCGGTTCTCCCTCTTTGGAGGTGTGTGTGACCTGGGGGCCTCCTCCCCATTGCTGCCCCACTCCCCCCCCACAACTCCTGGACACTCTGTGGTCTTTACCCATGTCCCTGGCTCACCTCCAAGCCCTCCCTGTGTATCTACCCAATGGGACCAAACCACTGTGGTCATTCCTGTGCAGGGTGGGTGCAGCCCCATGTTGCTGTTCTCCTGTCCCGACATTCCCACCGTGCTCAGCCCTGTTGCCACTAACTGAACAGAGAGGAGAATCAATGAGGAGCAGCCGTACCCCCCTCCCTGTTCCTGGAGCTGTGGGTAGTGCAGACGAGGTCATTCCCACCTACCACATTGTGGTAGGGTCTGGCCCTTGGGGGGATGCTGAGTTAATGGTGAGCGGTGGGATCGCCCCGGGCTGCTCAGCACCACTCAGCCATGGAGAAGAGCTGCTGCCTCCACAATGCCCCATTAAAGCTGCGGGCAGGACTGGGGAGGGTGCGAGCAGGGGGAGCGGTGTCCCTTTGGCTCCACTGGGGAGTCTCCACGTGTCCGTTTGAGGGTGTGTGGCTGAGCATCCAGGCCTGCAGACAGGAGCTCCTCTCACCCTCAGATGGGTATTGGGGTGTGCCTTGCAGGTGCTGCTCTCCTCCATCAGTCGGGGTTGGTGCTGTGGTCCCTGTCCCAGCAGTGCTGGGCACTCATGGGGAACTGCAGCCACACTCTCTGGTAGAAGGTCCCCTCTGAGCTGTGGGTAGGGATGGTGCTGGAGCAGGGACCCTGTTGAACTGTGGAGGCTGTCAGGGATTTTGCACAATGGAGCAAACAGAGGAACAGGACAGCCCCTCTACTTTCTGCTCCGTGGCTCAGCCAAGCTGGGGCAGTCCTGGAGTCTCCTCCAGCCATCAGCAGCCCAACCATGGGCTGCCTTCCTGGGCATTCCCCATTAGCCATGGCAAGGCAAGAGGGTGATGTGGGGGATAAAATCCTGACCTGGATATCACCAGCTCTATGGAAAAGGATGAAGGGAGCAGAGCTCACATCTCTGTGGGTGTTTGATGCTTTGCCCACAGCATTCAGTATTGGGACCCGATTGGGCCATGCTGGCTGCCTCCTCTAGGAGTTACAGCTGTGGCAGCAGGAACACCCCAGGTCCACAGCTCTTTACTGAGATGGGATTTCTTCCCCTCCCCACGGCAGCTCAGCCCCGTGCCTCAGGCTGAGCTTTCTCTGCCCAGCAGGAGGGCCAGCCATGAGCCCAGTTCCCCATCCCGTGGCATCGCTCACCTGCACAAAGGTGGGGAAGGACGGGACAGCAGCAGGAGCACTGTTTGTCATTGTGTCAATGACGTGTGGCCACCCGTGGGTGATCCCCTTGTCACAGCCCTGCTGGCACTCGAGCCTGTTTGCTGAGGGCAGGGGGCACGTGGAGCCATCAGCCCCCAGCTGTCTCCGACTCCCCCAGCACATGGTGCAGTTGTGCACGCTCTGTGTGCTGCATGGCCTGACCCCCCCACCTATGGAAGGATGACCACAAGTAGCATCTGGGAGAGAGGTGCTGCATCCAGACCTTTCCTTTCGATGCATAAGAAAAGCAGGATTGCTCCACTGCAGGGCAGTGGGAGCACCTTGTGCTGCCCGCTCTGGTGCTCAGCTTGTGGGCACAGCACTGCTTTGCACACAGGTTTGTGCAGAGGGCTTTTCTCTGAGCCAAACCCAAGCACTGAGCACCTCCAGCACCCACCCTGCAGCCCCCCAGGTGAACGCGGGCACAGCCCGGGGCTTCACCAGACGTTTGGGAAAGCCTTTCAGAAACATCCCCCGGCCTTTTGCACCGAGAAGAAGGGGACGGCAACGCACGGTGCCCGCTCCCAGCACCTGGCGGTGGGTGAGCCCCAGGGGGTGGTGGTGGGCAGCGTTTTGGGGTGAAGCGTTGGAGGGTGCCTGAGCAAGGGGGGAACGAGCGAGCCGGGCGGCAGCGTGCGTGCAGGGCAGGGAGGGCCGTGCGGGGCTGTGTGTGTGTGTGTGTGTGTGTGTGTGTGCGCGCGTGTGTGTGCGCCGGTGCGGGAGGGCCGCGCAGGAGCGCTGTGTGTGCGCTGTCACTCAGAGGCCGGCTGACAGGAGCTGCCTTTCCAGCGGCGGCAGATAGCGCTGATTGCTGATTCGAGGAAACAAAATAGCAATTGTAATTATGGGCTCTGATAAGATAAAGGAGGGCGCGGGGAGCGCGGGGACCGGCAGCGGGGCACGGCCGGCAAATTAGCGGCTGTCAGTCAGCGCGGAGCAGGCGGCCCCGGCCAGGTACCGGCCCCGGGGTCCCGCCCGCCCGTCCGCCGCAGCCCCCGCCCCGGTGCGCAACAGGTGGCGGGGCCGGGAGCAGCGGGTCTCGCCGAACAATGCAGCCCTCGGCGGCCCTACCTGGGCTGCGGGGCTGAGCCCCGTCCCGCCGCGGCCCCATGGCCCCGCGCAGCCGGTGCTGACGGACGGCCGCCCCTCCAGGTAAGCGCCCGGCGGGGACGTCCGGGGGAGGGGGGGTCCCGCCGCCCAGTACCCCCGGCTGCGCTGTTTGCACAGCCTCTCGAAACTCCTGCCCACCCCTCCGCCCCGGTAATCCTTTTAATGTCTGACACGTCCGGCGAGAGGGCTCGGCCCCAATCCACAACGCGGACCCTTAAGCCTCGTTTTACAGATGGGGAAACTGAGGCACGGCGCGGGGACGGCATCCCTCCGCCGGCCGAGCCCGTAGCGCCGCCACCCCCGAGCGGCCGCCGCCGGAGGTTCCCCCTGCTCTGCCGCCCCGCCGGGGCCGCCCCCCGGGCTCTCCGCCCCCGCCGCCTCCCGGGCCGGCAGCGGAGCGGAGCGGGGCGGGGGGCTCCCCGCGGCGGGGGGCTGCCGGCCGCGCTCCCCCGGGGGCTGGGCGGGCGGGCGGGCCGGCGGGGGCCTTTCCCCTTCTGTAGCCGCTTGTGCCCTCCTTTCCTCGGGGCGAGGCAGGGCGAGAGGAGTCGAGGAGCCGAGCAGCGCCGCGGCCCCCCCCAACCCCGCCGCCGGGCTCCGGGCTGCCGCCCCGTAGCGCTCCGCGATGGACCCCTGCTCCTCGCTCTTCAGCTACGTGTGAGTACCGCAGCCCTCCCTCCGCCTGCCCCCAGCCCTCCCTCCTTTCCTCCCCGCAGCCCCCCGGCTCACACCTCTCTCCCGCTTTCTGTCCACCCCCCCTTCCAGGTTCATGCACTTGTTCGTCCTCTGCCTGCAAGCCCAGGTAAGCGCCCGTTCCACCGCCGGCTTTGTTCGCCCCTCGGGGCCGGGGTCGGGAGGGGGGAGTCGGGTTAAAGCCCCGCAGACGACGCGAGCCCCGCTGGAAAGAGACGGGAACGGGCGGCTGCACGCCGGGTGCGGGATGGGGTGTGGGGGAGGGAGGGCCCCTCGCCCACCCGCGTTGTGGGGGCTTCGGGGGTTCGGTCCTCCCCCGATTAGGGTCTGCGGATCGCCCCTTCCTCTTGTCTGGGGTTGTTTTTTCATCCGAAAAACGAAATAGAATTAAGAAAAAGGGGTCGGGATGGAGGAAGAAAAGTGGGAAAAAGAAAAAGAAAAAAAAAAAAGGAGGAAAAGAAAAAAGGGAAGGAGGGAAAGAAAGAACGTAGGGGAAAAAAAATCAATTTCCTTACTAAAAAGCGTAGATTTCGCTCCAGCTGAACATTGCTGCTGCTGGTTGGCATCGCCGGGGCCAGGAGTGTCAGCGGGAGATGGGGCTGTGGCTGTGTGTGCAAAATGGGGAGAAACCCCCTCCCCCGGGGCCACGGATGCAGAAGCATTTTGAAAACGCTCCTTAAGCCGCTTTTTATTATTATTATTATTTCATTGGAAGCTCAGGAAAAAAAAAAAAAAGAAAGAAAGAAAAAATGGAGTTTCCAGCCCCAAAGCAAAGGAGTGTGCGGTTGTATAAAACATAGCTGTAATATTTTGGAGGACGAGACGGAGCGGCACGGCTAATGACCTCTCCTCCACATGGTACCCTCATCAGGGCCGGGAGAGTCCGTGCATTATCCACAGCCGGCTGCAGGAAAGGCGCGGAGGCAGAGGGGTGGCACTGCCGAGGGGAGATGTCGATGTATGGGCGGCTGCGGGAGAGAGGCGGCTCCGGCTTTTATTGGGGTCTGCTGGTGCTGGGGAATCTTCCCGTTTGACGTGGGGGTGGCGGGGGGGGTCCCGGCCTGCTGGTGTTGAAAGGAGCGACCCGCTAACATTTGCTCGGAATACGTCTTTATAAATGTCAGTGAGCAGTGAAATTTTTCGGACTTAAAAGAGGGTTGGAGACGAGGGGGGAAAAGGAGTCCTGTGCTGGGGATGGGGGAAGCGGATCGGGCTGATCCTAGAATTGCTTATGGCTGGGGAGCAGCGGGTCTGGAGGGGTCGGGTCGGCTGCTGCTACGGGGCCGGGGGTTGGAGCTGGGATGGGGACGGCACCAGGATAGAGGTGATGGTGAGGGATGGCTTACACGTGGGAGCTCTTTGGGGTTTGTGCCGTAGGTACCCGGTGAGGGGAGTGGTGTCCTGACGGCTCATAGATCTGCCTCATCTGCAGGTTTAGGGCATGAGGAGTGGGGTGTTTAGGGGCAAAGGGGGTCCTGGCAGCTGTGTACCCCATCTTAGGTACCTCTGTGGCAGCTGGGACCCACCGAGTCCTGGCAGACCCTGGGGGTCACCGAGCTCCATCATGTCCCCAAGAAGCACACACCCATTTGGGGGATCCTGGTCCCAAAGGGCTCAGCTCCCCCCATCCCACTGACTCTGCTCCTCCTCTGCAGGCGCCGGCGATCCTTGCTCAGCCCGTTCGCCTCCCTGAGGAGTAGAGATTATAATGGTGTGTCGTATATTTTTTAATTTCCTAAAGGTAACTGTTCAGTCCCCACCTAATTTTACACAGCATGTGAGGGAGCAGAGCCTGGTGACAGATCAGCTCAGCCGGCGGCTCGTGCGCACCTACCAGCTGTACAGCCGGACCAGTGGGAAGCACGTGCAGATCTTGGACAACAAGAAAATCAATGCGATGGCTGAGGACGGGGACGTGCACGGTAAGGAAGGACGTGGCTGGGGGGGCTGGGAGGTGTCCGCAGTGCTGTGTGCCGATTGATGATTTCCGTCCTGTTGGTTGGCCAGAAATCGTTACGATCGCCTGGTGCGTGCAGGGGTTTGTGAAGGGAGGACAGTGGGATGAGCTCTCAGTGGGTTTGGGTGCTTGTGGGGTGGGCGCTGCTCGCTGCTGCTGTGCACCTGACTTGCAAGGCTTGGTTTGGCACAGGCAGTGCTGACTGTCTCTGATTCTTCCTTTGGAGGAGAAATAGCGGGCAAAGTTGGAAAAGAAAAGATGTAAGGGGTTGAAGTGCTGCGCTGGAGTCCTGCCCTGAGTTAGAGCCATCGAAAGTAGTGTTCCCCCCACGTACCCCCCTGTGCTTCTCCTTCCTGAGCTAGGAGTGTGGGCTCAGCAAGGCGTTGGCTGCGGGCGAGGAGGACACAAAGCTGGGGGGGTTCTGCAACTGTGCACAGCCCTCCTGCTGCTGTGCCACTCTTGGCATCCTGTGTCCCCCCAGCCCGTGGTTCCCTGGGGAGGAGAGTGGTGCCATGCTGCAGCCACCTGAAGCCAGGACACCTCGGCTATGCATGCTGGTGTCACATGGGGACAGTGGTGTCAGCCCCATCCCCGTTCCGTGGGGCACCGTGCCCCATTCCCTTGTGGACAGGAGGTACCCATGCCAGCGTGCGCCATACGGAGCCATCCCAACTGTTGTTCTTTGACATTAGCTGCAATTTCCCTTTCTTGTTGAGGGAGATTAGTAGGAGCACTTCGCTTCCTTCCCCGGTTGGTTTGGTGTTGGGCTTTTATTCCCATTTTTGCTTTGGCTGCCGATGTCACACCAAACTTCAGCTGTGTGTGGAATCCCGTACGCAGCGTTAGTCGGGAGCTGCTCCTGGATGGAAGGAGCGTCAGCCAGCTTCCCAAGCAAAAGGGCCAAGCAAACCCCAAAGCCTCCTCCTGTGACTTTAGCCCTGTAACGCCTCCGTTTTCAAGGCAGCTCCTCACCTCCAGGAGCGGCCAGGTTTAAATAAGGCCAAAAGGAGGGGACGCGCAGCGGCGGCTCGAAAAACTCTATTAAAACGTAATAAAAGAGGTGAAGCATCTGAGGAGTGGGGCAGGAAAACGAGGGCTGATCTAAAGCAGAAAGAGAACAAGCAGTTTTTCAGATGTAAAGTTTTAGGAGTTGCAAGTCTGTAAATGTTAAAATAGAGGTTCGGGATTGTTCTATATGAATCTCCAGGGAGGCCCCCATGTCTGGAAGAGCTATTAAATCGCTTCTTACTTTCACCTTTTTTAACATTTCCTGAATACTTTCTCCTCTTCGCAGTCCAGTTGGGGGATCAAGTGTGTCTCGCTGCATTTTTTCAGCGTTTACGTAGCCGCTTTCCCTTCAAAGTTTGAGCATGAAACATAACTTTTCTGGGATAAATCTGTCACTTCAGCGAAAGAACAGAGTTGAAAATGTTAAGCTCCCCCCCGTCCCTTAAATAGGGAGAAAAAAGGTCTCCCCAAAACCTTTGTCAGAAGAAAACACCCTTCTTTATAAAGGGCCCTTCCTTCTGCACTGAGTTTTTTTTTCCCCATCTGATTTTTGGGGCGGGCGTGCAGAAAGCACTGATTTATTTTTGTGGGTGACCCCTTTCCCCACGCTGACGTTTTTACAGCCGACTTCACATGGAGCCCGGCGCTCTCGGTTATCTGTCTTAACTGTCAATATCTGATGGACTCCTCCTCGGCCCCGGCAGCGCTGCCGGCTTCTCCCTTCCTCTCCTGTGGTGCCGTCGATCCATTCACCCCCTGCAGTCCCTTTGCTCGGGGCTCTCCCCATCCTGCAGGGTGATGGCTGTGACTCCAGGGCCGGAGGGGAGCGCCGCGCATCCGTGCCTGCCTTCCTCCTCCCTCCCTCTCTGCTCTTCCTATCTCTGGGAGAGAGCAGGGAAAAATCAATTCCCCTCAAAGCTTTGACTGCCTCCCGGATCAATCCTCCCCCATACGGGTGATTGGGGGTCCCTGGCTTGGCGGTCTGGGGACGCTCAGCCCCTACAAGGGGCTGCTGTGGGGTGAGGGTGGCCAAATTTCCTGGCTCTGAGCTGGGCTGAGGGTGTGGGATGGTGCATGCGGTGCTGGAGGTGAGGAGCTGTGAGGGGCAGTGGGAGAAGTCCCCACGCTTGGTGCAGGATCAAGGCTGGAGACAGGCGGTGATTTACTTGTGGTCCTGAAGTACTGCTCAGGCTGTGTTTAGTGAGCACACGGCCTGGGTCTGCCATCCAGCAGCATCACTGCAAAGTCACTGTAGGGCTGCGGGCTGCTGCTGAAAATGAGCTGCATCGTGGTCCTGAGGAACTGAGCATCCCATCTGCAGAGCTGGGAGAGCAGGGCACCCTGTGGGGCAGAGGCTGTGTGCTCTGAGTGCCCTCTGAAGTTGGGGGGGCAGCAGTGAGGGCTGGTTTGTGGCAGGACGTGGTGGTGAGATGGGACAGCCCTGGGTGGCTTTTTGTGGAGAAGCCTTTGGCATCCGGCACAGCATGGCTCTGCTGCTGCAGTTGGATTTGGGCTTTGCCCCAGGAGGAGAGCTGCCAGGGGGCTGCAGGGCGGGGAGGAGGATGCTCTGTTCCCAGGGTGGCCGCAGGAGGGAAGGTGACAGGTCTATTTATAGGCGGCCCATCGACCTGTGATTTGCATAGCTCCTTAGGAAGTCAATCGATGCCTCCATTAAAAAACTGAGACCAAATCAATATGCCCTCTTGACTTGTGCAAAGGTGAAAGGCATTAAAAGGATGGCCGTACCCTTCACGCCTCCCCTGCCAGCTGCAAAGTCACTGCTCCTCCTGCAGCCCCAGCTCGGTGCGGTGTCCCCACGGGCTAAGGACAGCTGGCAGAGCACTGTGTAGGGCAGCTGGCTTGTCCCCTGAGTTCCCTTTTTCCTCCTGGGAGATACCCCTGTGGCACTGAGCCACGTGGATCTGGGCAAGGCAGAGCTGCTCCAGGTGACAAAGCGAGGTGACCAAGGCCTGCCATGCAGGGATGCAGTGACAGGGAGGAAGCTGTCATTGCCAGGCTCTCCATCCCTGTGACCTCCCCATTTCTCCTCCTGCTGCTCTCCCCAGCCAAGCTCATCGTCGAGACCGACACCTTTGGGAGCCGCGTGCGCATCAAAGGGGCGGCCACGGGGTTCTACATCTGCATGAACAAGAAGGGGAAGCTGATCGGCAAGGTAGGGTGGGGGTGGCAGCCATCCCTGGGTTGGGAGGTGAGGTGGGGAGCGCAGGGCTCTATTTGGGGTCTGTAGACAAGGAACTTGCAGCCCAGCAGCAAGGGAAGGGGAGGGTGGGTGCGGAGTCCTTGTATCTCCTCGAACAAATAGGCGGATTGCCGGGCTATTCTCCCCGATTACATGGTACAAGGGCTGGGAATGTTAAGATGCTCCGTGGGGCAGCCCCTGAGCACACCGCTTAGTCACGCTCCCTCTGAGCCTCCATGCTCCTACCCCGGGGTGGATGAGCAAAATCCTGGCAGGGCAATGAATTTTCAGGAGGGTTTTTCCATTTCTTGGAGCTGGCTGATGTTAACCTGCTTGGGAACCATGACAGACTGGGTCCTCTCCATGGTCCCTGTGCTTTGTCTGATGTGCCGGAGCTCAGCTATTCCATGATCCCTGCAACTGGTATCTGTGGGTGTTACAGAATGGTTGGATTGGAAGGGACTCTGAAGACTGTAGAATCACAGAATGTTTGGGTTGGAAGGGACCTTAAACCCACCCAGTTCCACCCGCTGCTGTGGGCTGGATGCCCCCTACTAGATCGGGGCCTCATCCAACCTGATGCATCTCCAGGGATGGGGCACTGGCCAAAATCTGGGCAGCAACCTAACTCTAATCCCTCACATCATTCCGTTGTCCTCACAATGTGGACACAGTGTTTTCCCTTCCTGTGCTCACTGCCCAAAGGGTGGGTGGGTGGCTCGCTCCCTGCCAGATGTCAAGCATCTCCCATTGCTCAACCCCATCCCTCTATCCCCGTCTGCACAGAGTAACGGCAAAGGCAAGGACTGCGTCTTCACCGAGATCGTGCTGGAGAACAACTACACGGCGCTGCAGAACGCCAAGTACGAGGGCTGGTACATGGCCTTCACCCGCAAGGGCCGCCCGCGCAAAGGCTCCAAGACCCGGCAGCACCAACGCGAGGTGCACTTCATGAAGCGGCTCCCCAAGGGCCACCAGACCACCGAGCCCCACCGGCGCTTCGAGTTCCTCAACTACCCCTTCAACCGCAGGAGCAAAAGGACTCGAAACTCCAGCGCCAGGGTGCGGCCGTGACGCGTGCCCCTCGGTGGACTGACGTTAGAGACGTTGTGATAGGATTATGAAAGGAAAAAAGAAAAAAGCAACAGGGGATGGGGGGAGGATAAAAGAACTACACTACTAGTTGTTGATAATTTGGGGGTGGTTCTGTTTTTACAAAAAAAAAAAAAGGATAAAAAAAAGAAGAAGAAAGAGGCTCTATTTTTGTACTCCAACTTTACAAGAGATGAAATGTTCAAAGACTGCTGAAGGGGGGAAGAGCCCTTCGCTTAGAAATGTTTTAGTGTTTGGGGTCGTGTTTTGGTTTGTACTTTTTATTTTTTTTCAGTAGCTCTAGGGGGGAAAATCCTCGCTTAAAACAAACAAGAAAAAAAAAGAGATGGGAACCCAACCCAACCGAACTGAACGGATGCTCACCTGAATGGATGCTCAGCGGAGAGGTCGGATAACGATGGAGGGCAAGGATGTGCCTCGAGGCGATGGAGGACTCGTGGCTCCATCCCCACGTCATCATGACTTGGGCCAACTGCCCTTGAGTGCCCCATAGGGAGTCCTGGACCGGTTTGGCACCACTCACCCATCACAGCATCTTTGGATATTTTTTTATTTTTCTTTTTTTTAACTACTACGGTGAAGCAGCAGGTGATGGCTGATAACTGTTTTTGTGGCTTTGTTTGTTTGTTTGTTTTTCATCTTGAAAATGTGAGCTTTTCACCAAAAATTGACTTTTTTTTTTTAATCAGGTGGAATTTTTCATCTGTCAAATTAAAGAAGCTTACAAATCACTGCAGAGCCCCTTTGGGCTGTTTTGTGATAGTATTTGGTTGGTGCTTGACTCTTCCATCCTCAGCTGTCTCTTCCAGGTTTGCTCTCTCATCTTTGCCCGAGGAAAAGAGAGGGTTTCTGTAACAACTTCTGTTGATGGAGGCCCAGATTTTTATTTAGGACAAAAAAGAATCCAGGGAAAGATGAAATCCTTTGAGTGAGCAAACCCAGCCCCACTCCACTCATGCTGCCGTGGGACCGCCTCTCTCCAAAGGGTTAAAGCAATTATTCTTAACGGGGAGGGCAAACAAAGACACTGGATAGGAGCCAGGACCAGGGGTGAATTTTCATCCAATTTTTTTTATTTTTATTTTTTTTTCCTGTTTCCTTGAGGATTTTTTTTTCAGTTGTGTACAAATTTTAATGTGAAATGATTTGAAATATTTATTTAATATGTGCATTAAAAATTTGTATTAGCCTACCTGAGCCTGCCTGCTTTCCTGGGAGGGCCTGGAGAAGCAGGGTGGAAGGGGGTTGGGGAGGATGGAGAGGTGCAGGACAGGCTGAGGCTGCTGCATGGTGCCAGCCCTTCCCAAGGAACAGAGAAGGGAGGGTGCTGAGCTTCTGGATCCAGGTGTGTTTTATGGAAATCATTTTCCTTGAGGAGTTCCCAGGTTTAATGGGGAGATGGCACCTCTCTGCCCTGTGGAGGCGCGTGCATTTGTTTCTGGGGGGTGCAGTAAAATGGAATCTTGGCATGGGATGAGGCTTTCATGGAGTCGTATCAGAATCACACAATGGTTGGGTTGGAAGGGACCTTAAAGCCCACCAGTTCCACCCTCCTGCTGTGGGCTGTGTGCCACCCATCAGGTCAGGATCCAGGGCCCCAGCCAACCTGACCTTGGGCACCCACAGCTCTCTGAGAATGCCCAGAGCTTCTTCTCAGGGAGCCCCAGTTGTCTCCAGTTGACCACACAGCAGTGTAAGGAAGGGTCTCAATAGGGGCTGGAGCTCGCAGTGCTGGGACAAACCGTGTTGTCCCCAGATTGCAGGGAATACAGGTGAATGGCTCCTGGCCCTTCCCTAGGTGGAGATGGTGTTTGATAGGTCTTAATGGGTGCTTTTCTTTCATTAATTTGTCTAATTGCTTCTCTTAATGGTTTTGCGAGCCTGGATGAATTGGTACTTGGTGGCTGCTCCAGGTAAGGGCAGCAGAAGGGCAGGACTGGCTTCGGGCAGGTCACCAGGTGTCCCCTTGTTTCTTCCCCTGGGATAATGGCATGGGGGAGGGCATGGCCTGGGCACTCCATGCCCGGGGCCACCCAGCACCCTGGGACAAGGGGACAGGGTTTGGGGAAGGACACCCTGTGTGTCCCAGCACAGCCTACCAGCTTGTGCTATTGGCTGTGTTGCTGAGAAAGGCACCCAGGCCTGGCTCCTGCTGAGGGATGCTGGCTCTCCCAGGGTGGTTGGTCTGAGGTTAATTAGTTCCTTTTCATTTAAGAGCTTTTGGGTTACCATACAACCTAGGAGCACTACAATTTGGGGCTTTGTTTATTGCATGAAGGTGTCTAGATTCAGCTTCTAGCCAGCAAATCCCACTTTGCCTTTGCTTGGAAGATTAAAGTGCCTGCTGCTACTTAGTTAATGAGTAAGTGAATTAATTAATGGCTTCTCATACCCTGTTCCTGCATTGATATCACTTGATCCTGGCTGGAGCAGCGTACCCAATTCCCAGCAACGTGGCACTGAGGGATGTGGTGGTGATGGGTTGACAGTTGGTCTAGACAATCTTAGTGATTTCTTCCAGCTTTCATGATTCCATAGCAGAGAATCAGTAGGTGGAGGTGGCAAGAGCAGCGAGCTGTGCTGCTGGAGTGGGGCTGTATCCCCCCCATTGCACCAGAGCTTGGTCCACCAATCCTACTGGAATGTGTTGTCTGTGCTCTGTCCTGTCTCTCACCATGAGCACTGCATTTGTCATCACAGAGTGAACCCACAGCGACTTGTCCATGAGATGGCCATGGAGCAGGGTGAGCATGGCAAGGACGGGGCATGCTCCAGTTGGGAAGGAGGGCTGGGCTGTTTGTTTATTGCATCAGGCTCAGCTTTCAAACATCTCACTGCTGTCCCCATCCCCCTCCTTTAATTAATTCTGGGTAAGGAGTCCTGGCTTTATTGTGCCACCGAGCCAGGGCTCCCTGTGGGAAAAGTCACACCTTCTGAACAGCTTCTGATACCATGCAAATGAAGGACAAGTCCAGGAAACGCTTTCATCTCGGACCTGTCCAGCCCCCTGCCCATTAATTACACACATTTCATTTGAGTGAGAGCAATTCCTCTCGAGGAGGGGGCGGGGAATGGCCACAGAGTGTGGATCATCTCAACCCTGCTCTCTAAAGACCCCTCCTTGGAAGGGGGGTTATAGCCAGAAACAGGGATGCTTAAGGACTGAGTAGGGGATCCCATATTTCTGCTTGTGCACAGCCACTCCAGATGAGATCATAGAATGGTTGGGTTGGAAGGGACCTTAAAGATCGTCTAGTTCCAAACCCCCTAGCTGTGGTCACAAGTGTTGCAGGAGCATCCTTGAAGGGAGGTATAGGACTGAGCAGAAATAAGCTCAGTGTTCTCCCAGGAGAGCAAGTCTCCAGGGCAGGAAGCCTCACTGGCCATGCATGGACCAGCCCCAATGCTCCTGCTGAGCATTTCTTTCTCTGTGCCCCTCTCCTTTATTCACAGCCCCTCTGACTCTGGTGGTCCTGGCACAGCTGATGGCACAACCACTCTGGCTCCCATTTGCCTGGGGCTGATGGGGAGAGTTGGCCCCAGATTCTGGAGAAGACGCAGAGACAGGGATTGTGGAGTCAGTGGGTTTTTGCAGCCTGTTTCCTGGCCATAATAATAACACTTAGCACTTCCATAGCACCTGGGATGCTCCAAGCACCTACACATCTGCTCCTCATTACCACCCCACTTCCCATTTGCAGCACCTCTGCCCCCTGCCCACACACACCTCAAGCAGCAACAGTTCTCCCCAGAAATGGGGCTACTCTGCTTTCACCCAGGAATCTCCTTTGGGGTAGGGTCCTGGGGAGCTGTGACCATGTTCTGCTTTGGGGTTGGAGCAAGACACTGCTCTCCTGGATGGGGTAAGCAAAGCCATGCCATGTTTGCCAAAGGGTGAGGTGGGGCTTGTGAGTAGCAGCCCATGCTGCTCCACCATGAAACCCACTTCAGATGTGCTGCTCTGGAGAAGAGGAATGGTCCTAGGATTCATTCAATGTGCAGCATCTCTCCTGAATTCACAAGGGTGGAGCACCAGAAGGTCCCTTGTGGCTGTCAGATGCAGTGGCCAAGATGCAATCTGTGGTTGTGAAGTCCTGAACCAGAGGTCTGGCTGTGCTGGTAAGAAGCACCGTGGCTGTGCCCAGGTATTTTTGCTGACCTTGTGCTATTGTGGGCTGGAAATGGGATGCTGAGGGCTGTTGGAGCCTGGGTGCCTGATGTGTATCCCTGCTCTGGGTCCCCTGTTCAGTTTGGAGGACCCCTATCAGATGCAGTCATGGCACTGTGAAGGGTCTCTGCTTCCTCGGATGGCATCTCCTTTCCATAAGGCCAACAGTCTTTTTTCGTCTCTTTTCCATCTTTTAGAACTTTTATAACATAAGGAGATGGAAAAACTCAGCTTCAGTGATCATTTTGCCAACTCTACATTGGTGGATGGAGTCTCTCATTTTATGAGTTCCTCCCAGAGTGGATGGCAGCCCTTGCCCAAAGACTTGCTATCACGTAAAGTCAATCACACCAGGTGGCACCAGCCGGCGTGGCGGATCTTGGTGTGCTCACTGCTTTTGTTGCTGCCATAGCAAAGGAGACTTTGTAAAGGATTCGGAGAAGGGCTGGAAGGTGGATGCTCACAGCAAACATGAGAAAAACTCCAGTTGCAACATCCAAAAGAAAGACCAACCGACCAAAAGAAAAACAAACTCAACTACAACAGAAAATGCTGCTTGGATGCAAGGTGACAAGGCGCAGGCTGTACATTGGTAGGAAAAATTTGGCTTGGAGATGTGAAATGGGATGCTGAGTGCTGGCTTGATTTGCATACTCAGCCCAGCGCCGTGAGAAGAAGCTGCCCAGCTGGGAGCCGGCCCTTTGGTAACGGCCTGCGAATTTCCCCGGGCTCCGTTAATTGCGGGCCGGCTGCTAGTTACAGCTCCCGGTCAATTGCTGGGAGTGTTGGGCCCTGCTGAACAACCCCTTGAAATCAGTTGTTAGCCCAATTAACAACCAGTTTGGCTACGGTTCGGGCTGTTAACCATCAAACAGATAACTGCTGGTCATGATTGATTTCTCAGCAGTTGGGGCTGTCGTGGAGGAGCCAACCTGTTCCATGAAATGCCACAAAAGCCAAGACTTGGCGCAGGCAGCTGGCTCAGACTAACGTCAGGGCCATCCCACAGCAAGGCGGGCAAGGCAGCAGCTAGGATTTCTGCTTGCTTTGGTTGAAATGAGGTCATCGTGGTGTGTTAGGGTGAGCCACATCCACCACCATGTGATGCTCCAGCCCTGTTCGTAGGGCACCACTGGTACTCGTGCTCATCGCAGTCCCCATGGATGGAGAATGTGTGGTGCCCAGCTCTCTGCCATACTTCTTCTGTTCTATCCATGCAAAGATGGTCTTGTTCAGTTGGAATATTCAAGTGTTTCCACATTTCCATCTGTGTGGCCAGCCAGGAGCTTGGATAGGGAATGGGAACACTCCTAGAGCAGCCCGGGATGTTGGCCCAACTCAGCAGGTAGGCAATGCAGACCCAGCTGTAGACATGAGTACATCTATTAAAGCCATAAAATACTCTTGGGGTCATACCTAAAGCTGGCAGGCCGGGGTTTGCTTAAGGTTGTTGGTCAGCTCTTTCTCAAGTTCCCTCTGCTGTTTCAAAGGAATCTCAAGGTTTCTCCAAGAGCAGATCTGGTGTTCCCTGTTGTGATGCTTTTACCTGCCTTTCATGGGAGGTATGTTTGTCCCAGGTGCCCGTATGTAACCTTGCATTCTGTGTGTGATTTTCTGGTTCTCCCAAAGGGAAAAAATGAGAAATTTGGGTAAGCAGGAGAATTAAGAGCTCAGCTTTCCCACTCCTTGGATCTGTAAGCAGAAATTATATTTGCAGCTTGTGTATGTTTGGGCTGAACTACAGTCCTGGCTGGTGCATCTCCTGCCTGCCTTTTTCTCCCAGCAGCTGTGGGAAAATGCATCCCTCCAGAATGGAGCTGCTGCTTGGGCTTTGACTTTCTGTTTTACAGAAAGCTATAAACGGAAGCAGTTGGTTCTGTTGGGGGCTTTTTTTAGATGCTGAGAAGGCTCCATCGCCCCCAGGCTGGCTCTGCTTTCAGCAGCCAGCGAGCCTGAGCCAAGCACTCAGCAGAGGATCCAGCAGGAGAAACAGTGCAGGATTTACTGGGCTCCTCTGCTCAAGTCCTGCATCCTAACTCCTCCTCTACAGGAGGCCAAGGAAAGCTATGGAGGTGGTCCAGCGGGGAAGCGATGCCTATGTGCTATAATCTGAGCTCTAAATGAAGTACAAAGCCACAAAACTGATCCTTTGCTAAAATTCACATCCAATTCTATAACTTGGACTGCATGCTGGACCCTGTCCCACATCCCGGCTGGAAGGAACCTGCTCTGTACGAGTTTTAAATTCGCAGGGATTGCTCTGATTGTCCGGTCCAAACCTGCTACACCTTGTCAAGGGGATGCTGCTCAGTGCCTTCTGAGTGAAAGCCATAGGCAACGAAAGAAAGATTTCCTGTAGAGTTGCCATATTTCAGTATTATTTGGTATTTCTCACTTGAAACTGTATCACTTCACCTCCTGGCACTTGGTCTTGCACTCACCCTTTCAGTTCATAGTGCCATCTCACTTCTCCAAGGCAGGTTTTCCAGGTATCTCTGTGCATTGCAGCCATTACTTTCGGCTTTCCCATCTGTCAGCATCTCTTGTGAAGTGGAGCCTGAGCACACTGGCTATAGCACCCAGTGATGGAGCCCACCCCTGGCTGTGCTGGGGATGCTGTGAGGACAGTGATGCAGTGACACCACAGGACAATCTCCCTGACTGAATTCTTGGTGTGGAAGTGCAGCAGGGACACGGTTGCAGGCTTCTGTCCCTCCGTAAAAGCTGTAGCACATCTTCAAAGCAGAGGTGGCTTTGTCTGTGGAATGAGTTCTGAAGAGCTGAGCCCTGCTATTGCCCAAGAGGGCTCCATCTCTGACATTCAAATGTTCAGCTGGTCTGAAGTCAGAGCTATTTTTGCTCTCTGTTGTGATAGGGTAAACTTGCAGTCATTCTTCTGGCTTCAGTAGACTTGCTCTGGGTTAGTTCAGACAAGAGAAGAGGTTTGTTGCACCTCATTATCCCCAGCGGCCATACCTGCAGTTCTCTTACATCAAGTGGAGACAGCAGTGAGCACAGAGGCATTCATGCAGGGTTAGGGCAGAGACTGCTTGAGTGACTGCTGTCCCACAGCACTGCCCTGGCAGTGACCGAAAGATGGGGAGGACACAACCGGGCAGTTGCAATACATGCAGCACCCAGTGCTGACCTGCGTCCCTCTGCCATCACCACCCAGCTAGCTGTAAGAAAACCTCCTTCCTGATCATTGCTGCTAGATGGCAAAAGAGCATCCCTGAGGGTGGTGGTGGCTGATAGGTGCTGAGCCCTTGCAGCCCCCATGGCAGAGTCCAGGCACTTTGCTCCCACTTGATCACCGCAAGGAGCGGAGTGTTTCACCACCTCCCTGCACAGAGCTGTGCCTTTGCTGTGCACTTGACACCAGCACAGGGGATTACTTGTGCCTGATGGCTGTCTCCACCACCTCGTGTCACCAAGCAGAGATGTGCAGTGCCTGGTGCAAGGCTGAGCCCCGGAGCCCTGCTGTCAGCGTGGAGGGACGTGGCATCCCGTGGAGTGGTGGGATGCTGAAGCCTGTAGGAGGGAATCACAGTGGGATTTTCCCTCTAGCCGTGATGGTCAGTGAGCTGGGATTTTGGATGAAAGGCAGGCTCTCAGCACTGTGACACAGGATCACCTTATGCATGGTGAGGATGTGGCATTTCTCTTGCTCACCACCTGTGCTGTGTGGGAGGATTCTGGAGTTGGGAGCTCAGGGACATGCGGCAGCAGGTGGGACACCTACAGCCAAGGTCAGAATCTGCTCTGCAGTCTGGTGGAGTCCTGAGTGCTGCTTGTACCAAGTGTGCTCCCTTGCTGGGCTTTTTGCATGGGATGCTACTGTTGTCACTGGATGCTGGCAGGGGACCCTGATGCAAACAGCCCCAGGAAGTCCAAAGAGCACTCACCCATGCGGACAAGAGCAAGAGGAGAGTCTGCAACCTGCTATGCAGAGCTCATCTGCAGAATCCTCTTCATACTGCTGCTTGCTCTGTAACATCCTGATGGAAGCAGAAACCCGGAAGTCATTAGCTGCTGCTATTTCAAAGGGCACGCTGTGGCAACGCACTAAAAATCTTCAAAATCCTATTTAAGACTGGAGGCAGCAGGGAGAACACCAGGATGCTGCAGAACAGCACAGTGCACTGAGCTGCAATCCGAGTGCCCCAATTACTGCAGCAAGCTGTCATGGACAGCAACAGGTCTCCTTGAGTTATTCAGCCCGTATTGAGCTGCTGAGGAAATCTGTGACCTTCCTTGAAACCAGAGCATCAGCTCAGCCTGTGTAACCTCGGCAGAGAGCTTGGGGCAGGAAGCACAGCAGTGAGCGATGGGGGCAGTAGCTTTGCTGAGGAAATGCATTTAATATGAGCTACGCTGCAGTTTTTTGTTTGGAAAAAATGTTGATGCAGTAACATTCTCCGCAGTAAGCAGGGGTGGATTAAAGGTCGCAGAGATAATGTAGCATGTTGAATTCATAGGCAGCAGATGAGGTGAGTCCCAGACCCACTGGGAACGTCTCCCTGAAGGTCTTCTCTGCAGCTTTGCCTGCTCTGCTCAAGAACTGGGTTTGCACCTCTTTCCTGTCAGGTTTCACTCTTTCCTAGACCTTCTTTTCCTTGAGATTCACCTCCAGCTCCCTTTGCTCGATTTATGCCCGCAGTTAATGCAGTTCTTTGCAATGCTGACTGTGCACACAGCTGGGTCTCCCTGCACAGCGTGCTCCTAGGCAGCAGGAGGAGATGGTTTCCCCGCTCTGCTGGAACTGTTGTGGGCATCTGAGCTTCATGCAAAAAGTTAAAACAGAGGTGATGTCAAGTTCGCAGGTCTCTGGAAGCTTAATGCAGGTTTCCCAGCGGTTTTGGAGCATGCATGAAGGATGCTGCAGTGCAAACTTTATTTCATCCTTATCACCCAGAGGAGACAAAAGCAGCCTTCCTCTCAACGACTATTGAACCAGCTGGGTAAAAATCCAGCGAGGAAGAAACCTGTGTCTGCAGACCCCCCCAGTATTGTGTGCTCTGTCCCAGCAGAGGGAGCCCGAGTTTATTAACAAATCCAGGCCTGAGATAGGCGCTATCAAGGTGGTACCGAGGCTGGGTAGGACGTGTACTGCAGGAGGAGGGATGCTGAGACCAAGCCAAGGATGGATGGCCTGCAAGAACTGTTGGACTTGTTTGTTGCGCAGGGAAACTTTTTGCAGGGAAAGATACATCAGAGCCATGCTACAGTGGATGTACTGTGCCTGATCTGTGGTTTCTTGAGCCAAATGGGAGCATTTGAACTGATTTCCCTGGGATTTTGAGGCTCTGTGTTAGTGCACAGAGGGCTCCAGTTGAGGAACAGGAGCACCTTCAGCTCTGATGCCGTGGGTGCTCCCATGGACACAAAGTTATCTAGGAGAGGAAAGAGGATGCCACTGGAACATGGGAGAGGCACAGATCATTTTAGCTCATATCCAAACATCATTTAAATCAGAGCAAAGCCTCCTGTTAGCATGAGCCAGCCTGGCCAAGTCTGGGCACTTCTTTTAGAATCACAGAATCATTAAGACTGGAAAAGACCTCTAAGATTATCTGGTCCACCTGCCAGCAATACTGCCCACTGATCACATCCCTCAGTGCCACATCTATCCTTTTCTCGGGCATGTCCAGGGACAGTGACCCCACCACCTCCCTGGGCAGCCTGCGCAGTGCCTCGTCACGCTTTCTGAGAAGAAATTCTTCCTAACATCCAAGCTGAGAAGCTGAATAACAAACTAGGATGTCTCTGGGCATGGGGATGGAAAGGCAGACGGTTCAGGCTGTGCTCTAAGCAGCAGCCGGACATTTTCCAAGGCAACTTTTGAAAGGAAGGTTAAATTTCTCCAAGATAAGGAGAGCTTCAGTGAGCTGGAATGCATCGCAGCCCCCCTCTTGCCCAGCTCACCCTACGATAACAGCTGTTGTGTTGGAAACTTAATGCTGATGAAAGAGTTAAGGGCTGGTTGATGGGCAATATCGGTGACACACCTCTGAATTGAGCATACTCCTGGAGTGAGACTGCGGACTGGTGTTACTCAATGAATAGAGGCCACTCCAAGGGAGTTTTTCCTTGAATAGAATGGGGTCAGGGAGCCGCTTTGGGGAACAATGGTTGCCACCGGCTAGCTGAATTTCTTACAATCACACACCATACCCCCTGATCAAATAGCTCCTTTGTCAGCCTGATATAAAAACATGTCATACAATGATGATCTGGAAGAATGACATGAGCTGGGCTTTCAAAGAGATCAGAAGGGCTTGTTTGGCACAAAAAGAGCCCCCATCAGAGTCAAGACAGAAAAAAATGGGGAATAAAAGGGGGTGAATGGAAACAAACAGCAATAACAACAACAGCAGAAAAGAGGGCAAGTTGGAATCTCGGGTCTGGCTTGTTTCATTGCATCCCGTGGCTGCGGCAGCACCGTGTGGCTGCGTTGGAGCTGTTTGGGTACAGACGTGGATGTCAGATTGAGCTGCCATTGGGATCCCATTGTCATTCTGCACTGGGACAGAAGAAATTGCTGGATGGGAAAAGGTCACTTGGCCCAACGAATCATCTCACCCCCCCCGAAAGTGTCTCAGCGCCATCTCTCTGCTTTCTCACTGTAGTTCTCTGCCTTTCTAATGCGATGTTTGTCTGCTGCCTTTATGCCTCCGTACAAAGTTCAGATTGCTGCTCTTGTCCATCTGCTTATAGGAGCTGGAAAATGTCTTTATTCAGCCCAATTCTCTTGTTATCTTTCATATTTTTTTTCTTCTTGGAGTGCATACACTGTTTACAATCCTCTTCCCAGGGTTCACAGGGACATTATAGAGTTTTGATGGAAAGAAAGAGGTTTCCCCAAATAATGCTTTAAGATGTGCAGGGAAGTGGATCCCTCTTGGCTGCTTCCAGGGGAACTGCATTCCTGCAGAATTTATTGCAGGAGTCCCAAGAAATGGCATTTGCATACAATCATGGCAATTATTTGTAAGTTAGGAAAGTTCAGCAATTCTGGAATGAGGCAGCAGGAGATATTGGGCAGTTCCAGCACCTACAAGTGTAGGAAGCAGCTTACATTTGGATTCTAACCTTGCATTACATAAAAAGCAGTCGGAAAAAATCATAGCATTTTGTCATTCTTATAACATATGCTGCTTTCTATAAATATTCATTTATAGAAAAAGTAATTGGTAAATCGTGTTTACACAATGCATTGCTTATTAAATACAGACTATTTATAGGCACATCCACATCCACACACCATAGTGATGTGTATAAGCCAAACGAAATTATTGCTGACCTGCACGCTTAAGTCTTCCATTCCTATACCTAAAAGTCTGCATTGCACAAAAGGAGGGTCATAATTAATCACTTATTCTCCTGAAACACAGCTCTGAACAGCTGTGCAGCTGGCTGAAAATAGTAATTTATTTAGAATTGTTCCAACTGGAACCTGCAGGTACCCACTTCTTACATGGGGAACCAATCCCAACCTGGGTCTGGGTGATGGATGACACTGCCCAAATGGAGTGCCTTGCAGAGAGCGGGTGTCTCCAGTGCTGGCTTTGATCATTAAAGCACATTGAGACCCATCCTTCCACCATTTTGTGGCAAACTGGAGCCAACTGGGGTTGAGAAGAAGCACTTGGCATTCCCAGAGAACTGTGGGTGCCCCATCCCTGGAGATGCTCAGGACCAGGTTGGATGGGGCCCTGGTCCTTGATCTGATGGGTGACACCCAGCCCATCACAGGGATTGGAACCGGATGGGCTTTAAGGTCCCTTCCAGTCTGAGCCATCCTGTGATACCACGATACGGGTCCATGCCATGACCATCTGGATGGTCTCTGTGAGTAAAATCTGATTCTAGATGTGGGGCATCTCTGTTCTGGGATCAGCCTTCGTTGCAGGGCTTTCTGTATTATGGAAGTTCTGGATAGGCCAAGTGGACGATGTCTTGGGTAATGTTTTGATGCAAAACTGTAATTTTCTTAAATGGTGTTGTTTATAGCAACCTCTCCTTTGACTCTGAGACTTTGGATAACTCAGGGAAAGAAAAAAAAATGATGTTAAAGGAATATTAACTGCGTAACTATTCCAAAGGTTGAGGGGATAACTAAGTCAGGTTGTACACACACCTTAATTCTGTCCCTTTGTCAGCAGGTGGTTGATGGAAATGTAAGTGACACGGTCACCCTGGATGTTTCCACGTCACTTCACCCTGCTGGTCCCGCTGGCTCTGCTCAGCTGGATCTCGCCTCGTCAAGTTTCCAGAGAACCTCCTTGCATTCTGCTCTGGTTCCCATCGTGCCGTTATAACCTCGGCGTTGGGAGCAAGCCTGGAAAATTTCAGGATGAAAACCGAAACCTTCCAAAAGGTAGGAGCACATAAAAATCAGAGGATATTAATGCAGCAACAGCTGGACTTCTGCTTTAATAATGTGTGTTTCGTAGAGCACGTAGCCATTGGAGTCAGATATGGGTATTTCTGAGCACTTCTGTTAAAACAAACCCCACGCCAGCAATACAATGAGAGGCTGATATACTATATTAAAATACTAATTACCGAGCTCCTTTCTTCTGACGGATCTACTAAGGGTACTTCAGATGGATACGTGAGAATTGATCAAAGATGCGGCAGGCTGTTGCCACTGCTCACTGGGCATTGCAACCCAAAGGAGAACCCGACTCCCATGAAAAAGATACGGTGTTTTTACAAGCAATAAAACCCGCCGGTCACTTGATTGCTATGGGGATGGGTACAACCAAACCGGGCTTTCTTAAGGCAGAAACAAAAAGGGACATGGGAGAGGGAGGGAGAGTGCGAGCGAGCGGGAGCTGAATTGATTTCAGTCTGTTCAGGTCTAGCTGGAAAACACAATGCGGCGAAACGCTCCCTGAGTCGGCAGGCTTCTTTTCCTGGGTTTTTCCCATGGTTTGAAGTGGAGAGGGAGGGATGGCAATAGAAAAAGTGTGTGAGAGAGAGAGACGGGGCTGTAGGAAAGGGAAAGAGATGAGAGACATCATTTGGAAGGGTGAAAATAGTCCATTCCTTCTGGGGAGTGGAAAACTTTGATGTCAGCGTCTCTGGTTTTAAAGTGGCAGTGTCAGGTTCAGGCTGAAAGGCTCTGGTATTCGAATCTTTGTCTGAGCTTGCGCTCACACCTGCACTGCAGGCACCTGCTGGGTGCAGATGAGTGGTGGAAAATAGGCACACGGCAGCACAGGTCTGCATGGCTCCCGCTGG
This sequence comes from Chrysolophus pictus, assembly GCA_037305975.1. NCBI lineage: Eukaryota > Metazoa > Chordata > Aves > Galliformes > Phasianidae > Chrysolophus > Chrysolophus pictus. The sequence continues at coordinate 12,868,555 of CM074581.1, read as the reverse complement.
AGGCTCATGCTGAGAGCCTCTTCTACTCGTTTGAAAGAATAGGAGCAAATTTGTTGCTTGTGGCACTCGGGTGATCCTGGTAGAGCTGATCCACAGTGCATATGGCTGCATGTGGCTTCTCCTTTCCTCCATTCCGAGAGCAGAAAGGTTTGAACCCTGGTGGGGCTGTTGAGCAGCAAGATCATCCTGCTGGAACCTTCACCCCCTATTTTGCCAGGCACGAACATGATACAAAAGTAAAATGTTTGAGAATTCTGCAGAATTTCAGATCAAGGCAATGACGAATGCAAATGTTACTGCGCACAGGGTGGCTTGTGTGTCCTGATGGGACAGAGACAGTGAGTCAGTGTGTGTTCCACTGACAGTCCTCCTCTATCGGAGGCAGAGATTTGGACTAGAATCCCAGGAATGTCGAAATTTTCTTTCCCAATCCTAGTTTTCAGTGAAAGGCCCACTTTCATGGCAGGTGGGCTGGAGAAGGGAGGTTTTCATGACTCTTTATTCTTGGATTTATAATCTGACACGCTGTACGCACATGTGCTTGTCACAGGGCTGTGTGAGGTGCCCATCGCCATCCACGCATGGTCCAGCAGATGTTATAGCCATCAAGTGTGTTTTCTTCCTGTTCCAAAGGAAAACATTCTCTATTTTGGGATGTGGGATTTATTTTTTTAAACTGATCTAAATAAACAAACAAAAATAGTGGTGGAGAGGTAGGGCTTACATGATCATAAGAAACCTGTGTAAATGAGGATCTAAGCCTGTTCCCTGACCCATAAACTGGGTTAGTAATTAGTTGCTCCCGCAGTTTGTTGTCACAGAACCTGAGGTTAGGCTGTGGACTGTTTGGAAATTGTGAGCATTAGCAATACGGGATACCCAAACTTACGCTTACAGCAGTGCCTTGGTTGCTGCTTACAATGGGATCTGAGGGTCTGTGGCCACAGCAGAGGCTGCGTCCTGTAATTCTGCAAATTTGTAATTGCTGCAAGTAATTAGACTCTGCCTTTGTCGTCTGGTCCAGGCAGACCCAAAGCTGCTTGTAGGATTAGGCTCACCCACTTTCCTTATCTTACTCCATAAGCAAAGCTTCAGATATGGTAGCAGAACACCCTCCAAGGGACCACTCTGTGACCGTCGGCACAAAGAGCTGGGATGCCACCAGGCTTACCCATGGACAGGGTCTGGGTGAAGCCATGTAGGTGGAAGGAACATGCAGAATAAAACAGTACCATTGCCACTGTTACAGCGAGGTTACTCTTAGACTGCTCAATGAACACTCCAAAATGTTTTGGAATGACCCGTGGAATTAATGAAAACTGAGTTGAAAATTGCTAGAAACAACTTTGTAAGTCTTGTTCTTACTCTCAAAGAAGCCAGTGGGAATTTGGATGTTTAGTTCTTTAGATTCTAAGTATGAAAGGAAAAAGCCCCTAAAATATCTTCATAGGTAGCCCCTATAAAAGCACAAGATTCAAAAGCATTCCTTCAGGAGATCAAGGACGGTCCAGCCTTTGAAGCCGGGAGGATTGGGAAATTTAAAGATCTTTGTGGCAATCATATTGTGCCATTACAAATCTACCATTTGGAATTGTAAAGCATTTAAAAGGAATGATTCCAAATTCCACAGCTGTCTGGTGAGTGACAACTTGATGTGGCCTCAGGGGTAGGAAGAAGGTCATTGTTGGGAAAACAGTTAAAATGAACATTTTCCGAACAGATGCTTTAGATAATACTTTGATAAATGAGGTTAAAAACAAATAAAATAATCCGGGTGACTTTCAGAAAGTAACAGACTGGCAAAACAAACAAACCAAACTCAAAATGCAATGACAAGAAATAGGTGTAGGGTTGGCACTCAGAAAAAGCCAATAGAAGACTGTTCAAAATAAAACAAACAATAAACAGAGTCTAAACCAGCAAAACGAGGCAATTCTGCTGGCTTGGGGAGGTGATACTTTGTTGTTTTTTTTTTTTTAAACTGCACCACAATTTAAGAGAACTTCCAGAATAGTCAACTGTTGATTTTGATACACGAAATATTTGACAGTCCATTTTTATTGTCTTATTTTTCAAGCCATTCGAGCAGCTTAGCTGCTGATGAAAATACAAAAGCGTTGCATGTGCCTGGTAAGTGGATAATGAGAGTGACCCCCTTGGTTTAGTATCTTTGTCAGCAGAGTGCAGTGAGAAAAGTAAACAAACAACATCACCGCTGACAAACTGATTTATGGAATTGTTTGTTTTCATAATTTTCAGCATGGGTATGAATAAAGGTCCCGATCCTGTGGCTGCTAAGTACCTCGTAGGGATGGCTGCTGGCTGCGTGCCCTTCGCTCTCACTAAGAGCTCCTTGTAGCTGTGGTTTGGAACTACACAGAATAGGGTCTGTTGGGATTATTTTTCAGGGAAGATTTTTCCTCGTCTTTTTACAGAACTCACACCAAATAGTTTCTAGTTCTGATTTCTTCTGGCAGCCCTTTTAAAACCAAATCAATACATACAAACTGGAGGAAATAAAGAAGAAAATTCACTCTTAAATTCGGCATAACCTTTTAATTTTATCCTCTTTAATCCTTTGATATTTTTTGTGCTTCTACTGCAGAAAAGCAATTCTGCTAATCACCTTTGTGCCAATCCCTGCATTCCTGACAATAGCGTGAACAGCTTCCATCAAAGTCTTTGATGTGGGAAAGACACACACACATATAATCTGAAAACAATTCAGCTCCTTGGTTCTCAATGGCGAGCACTCTGCTTTAATAGAGTGCAAGTTCCGTGGAGGTTTCTAATCCTTTCTGCCAAACAGAAGAGACACAGTCAGGTAGCACACCTTATTCAGAAGTTAAAATAACATGTTACTTGCTCTCAGAGAAAATCAAAACAACTCAAGATCAAAAACAGATTCCGCCAACCTGAACGGGATAGACTTTCTACTCAGATAACTCTTGATCTAAGTGTGTAACAAGTAACCTGCTTTAATCCCTCAAAGCGATGGTGTTACAGATAAGTACTGTAGTAGCAGAGGAGGTGTCTTAAATTTCAGAAATACACAAAAGCATTGGTTGGAAGGAAAAACAAAACAAAGAGCTGTCCACATGATTGTGTCTTTAGCTGGAAAGGTGTATTTGAGGGCACTGCAAAGAAGAATAAAACCCTTGAAGACAGGAAAAGAAAAAAGGAAGAAAAGACAGGCAGGTATTGAAATGGAATTTCTTCCAAGCTGGATTTCATTGACTTGCACTGTTGAAGCATAAGCTTTACAGGTGTCAGCCCTCATTTTCAGTTTACAAATCCTGCAAGCTATGATGCTGGAATGATCTGCTGCTTCAGCACAGAACCCCACTCTATTTTCTAGAGGTTCAGGGAGGTCATGAGCCATGAAAGGACTGGAATCTTTGTAAGATTTGTGAAGGCTGTGTTATTTATTGACTTATCCTGCACTGGGCACCTGCACTGACTTCATTATTAGAGTATGACCATTTTATGGAAATAATCATGTTACACGTCAGTTTTAGAAATGCTTCCAAAACTTCTTTGCTTCTTGCTCTTGCAGACAGCTACCTATGCCCTTTGTTCAGCACTGCTGAGAAGACAAGGGCCATCTCAGCCTGTGGAGCCTGACAGCTCCACAGCAGTCACATCAGCTGAAACCACATCTGAATAGTGTGCTTGGAGGTCTGTTCCTCTTGCAGAGAAAGAAAGTAACAGATTGTAGTGTTTGGGGTAAATTACTGTTGTAAGGCAACTATCCACACTACAAAACAGTATTATTTTCAAGAGCAACATATCATTGGTTTCTTCATAACATTTTTTGTGACATCTATTTGGATGGTATTTGACCTTCTGTATGATTACTGCTTGTAAACATATTTCATCTTAGCCAAATCTTTCATAGTTACTTATATCTTGGGACACAAACTGGAGAGTGCTAAGTCAGACCCTACTTCCGTGGATGTACTTCTCAATATTTTGGTTCTTCTATTGCCACATGCTACATTGCAAGGAGACTCAGACTTTGAACAGTCTCCTTCCGACATGCACCTTGGTGAAGAACTTAGGCACAAACAAGGCTCCTGTGCACTGGAATAAGGGTGTCATAGTGTGCAAGGAGATGTCAGACATGGCAGATGAAGCACTTGCATATTAACAGAGACTAAAATGAGTAGGGGCCCCTCTGACTGTCTGATCTGATCTACCAAGTTAGGAGTCGCTAGATCAATTCCCAACTTAAAGATTTAGTTGTTGTAGGCTAGTCAGCCTTGCTCAAGGGGGAAAAAAATCTGATATTGTTTAAAATAGCTTCCCTACAAAAATATATTTATAAATTTGTTTCCCATCACCTTCTGTTAAGTGATCTTATCACTTTGTTTGCTAAACTGAAGATCCTGGTATCACCAGACTTTATTTCCTGTTTCAGTGCCCATAAGGTATGATCCCCTCACACCTTAACCTTTTTAGAAAGCTAAACAGACTGAGCACTTTGGTTCTCACTATAAAACATGTTTGACAGCCCTGCAATCATTCTTACTGCTCTTCTTTGAAAACCCGCTAGTTTTTCAACATCCTTTTTGAAATGTTGGCTGGACAAATTATTTCCAAAGCCGTCACAACAGAGTCAAAACCAGAAGTAAAACAGCCTCCTGGCTCTTGTTTGTTTCCCAGCCCTTTGGTCACAGCACTGCAGAAGGAGCTCACGTTTAGCTGATTATTCATCTTAATGAAGTCTTTACGGAATTGCAGCTTTGCAGGATAGAGTTACATCCTTTCAGTGTGACCTACATTCTTTGTTCCTGGATGTGAGACTTTGCATTTGACTTGATTGAAATACGTATGATTTGATTATGCCTAAACATAACATAAGGTTACGCAGCCATGAGCACCCTTGGCCTCTTCCCCGAGGCTTTATGCCTTCTAAAAACTTTGCTAATAATGATTTCAGATTTTTTTTTTCAGGTCACTAATAAAAACATCAAATAATGCAGCATCCATATGCTGTCTCTGTGGAATCCCACCGGAGAAAGACCAACTTGATAATAAACTTCTCTTTATAATAACAATTTACGACACAGGAGTCAGTCAGCTTTTAATAAATTTAATGTTTCAGACTGCCAAAGTCTATTACAAAAGAGCTAATTATAGTTACATGTTTAAGATTAATGTCATCAAAAAGACACAGAATTCACATCAATTCTCCATAATCTTTTGTTAAGTAACGTTTGTTATATTACCTCCCTTTCAACTGGCCGCTTCAGTCCTGTACCAGATGTGCTGTTATTTTACCTGAACTTAATCTGAGGTGGTGAAATTTTTAATTAGTCTGGCCATCTGATTCACTCATTATAAATGTTGATAAAATATTTGCTGTCTTCTGATCCTTTAGAATCTCCTTGACTTCCAGAGTGCATTGAAACTCGGTGTAAATGGACCAGACAGCTCCTCAGCTGGCAGTTTTGAACCTTTCAAATACAAGGCCTCCAGAGCTGATTTAGATAAATGAATATTTGAGTGCTTGAGATTAAACAGATGAGATGACCTTCTGGAACAGGATGCAAGTAAGTGTCTAAAAGGCCTGTCTGCTATGGTAACCTCATTAAATGCTGAAATTTATTTTCCAACTCTACAGTGCAAAAGGACCTATAGTTTGAGGTTGGTAAATGATGCCTGTACAAAGAATTCTAGGTAGATGATTTACTTTTCATAATTTATGTATTTTTTAATTCCGAGGCAGAAGTTTCCTTAAGCATTTCAGGCTTCTGTAGAGTGGAAAATACTGTAAGAAAGAATAAAACAACACTGTACTCATATTTTCCTGCTCCACTGTCTGTGGAGGGCTACTTTGCCATTTTGGACCAGGATCCTCTTGTGTTGTCAGTACTCCAGGCTCCTGTGGATGGCAACAATGACTCAGTTATTATGAACTGTTCTTTGCAGCGGCGCACATACATGTATGCACATACATGTACGAAGCGTGAGCACTTTTTCTGCCCCTGCTCCATGGAATAGATGGTACCGAAGGGTCTGACTGACCAGCCAGCCTTAAATCCTCTGCAGCAGGGGCCTTTCTGTCATAAGGAAGACCCTTTATTTTAAGTGGATCAGGGAATCTAGGAGTCCGGAACTGCAGCGTAACACCAGACGACCCCTGCTGTCATCTGGTGGGTGACAAGAACTCCTGACTCTGCTCAAGGGTAATTGATGAGCAGCAACCACCTTGCTGTTCACCTTCCTTAGCAGGAGTGCAGCGCCCAGCCAGGTGGTGGAGCAGATGCTCCGGTTACTCACGATCACCATTCCGGCCGTTAATTATTCACGTTATTAACGAATGCGTCGATAAGGTGGTGCTATTAATCTCAGCAATAAAGAAGAATAACGCACGCGCGGGCCGGGGGGTTGTTTCGTGGCGGACCGAGGCGGGGGTCTCCCCGCTGCCTCCCGTTAATGAATTAATTTCCTAACGACGGTGTCCCCCCCCCGGCCGCCGCCGCCTCCTCCCCCGGAGGGGGGCAGTGACAGGCAGCGGCTCCTGCCCCATGTGACTGGGGAGCGGCTGCCCCCGTCCATGGCTGGGCCTCCCCCGGGCAGCAGCAGCTCCGGCTCCCGGGGAGGAGGGGCAGGAGCTGCTGCTCCATGGGGAGGAAGAGCAGCCCCCGATCCCCCCGGGCGGAGGGGGGATCCCGGGCCGCCTCCCCCCCCTCCTCCGTTTCCTCCTCCCCCCCCTCCTCCCCGCTCTGGGCCTTACCCGAGGAGCTGCTGCTCCTCATCTGCTCCTACCTGGACGTGCAGGCCTTGGGCCGCCTGGGCCAGGTCTGCCGCCGCCTGCGCTTCCTCAGTAGCCGCGATCTCCTCTGGAAGCGCATAGCCCGCGGGTGCCTCAATTCCGGCTTCACCCAGCTCGGCACCGACCTGTAAGCTCGGCCTCCGCGGCGGAAGGGCGGGGGGGAGGCGGCCGCGGCGGCTAGGAAAGGCCGGGGATGCTGCGGCCTAGCTGGTTGCTAAGGGGCGTGCTGCGCTCCTGCCGTAGTCGCTAAGGGGGCTCCCCGCTGCCGTAAGGGGGCGGAGGGAAGAGGGGCGTTATTCTCGAAGCGCGGCTGCGCCGTCTCTGCTCCAAGAGGGGCGGCGAGCGCGGGGGAAGCGGCGGGGCCGCCCTGCCAGGGGAGGGACTGCGAGCGGCGGCGGGCGCTGGGCCTGGACGTGCCAGCAGGGCTGCCGCGTGTGGGGAAGCGCTGCCTGCTGCCGCGAGGGCTCGCTAAACGCCAGGCCCGGCAGGAGCTGCCCGCAGATACTGGAGCTCAAGGGCCTCTCCGGATGAGCTCGGTTCCCTACAGACCCCCCAGGCACAAAGCGGTGTCTGAGCTCGAGAGCTCTGAGCCGGGGGAGCTGGGCTCTCCTCACAGCTCCTGAGCTGCACTGTCTTGCCTGTGCCTGCCGAGGCCTCAAAGACCTTGGAAAAGTGGCTGAGAGGGAGCAGAATCTGAACTGGCAGCTGAGGAAAGGCCTGGAGAACGAGCCTAGATGTGCTATTAGAAGCACAAGGCTCGGTATCTTGCTGTGTGTGACACCAACATCTTTCTGGAGGTGCTTTTGGGCTTTGGGCCTTGATGGCACTTGCTAAGAACACACAGGCTGTGTTTCCTCTCTCCATTTGCTGGCATGCAGAATGCCACTCGGAGGCAGCTGCACCTCGTGGGCTTCCGTTGCTACCTCAGGGATCCCAAAGGGGAGTTTTTGTGCTTAAGGGTCTACAAATCGCTTCCTGGGTTTCCCTATAGCTGCCAGCCTGAGATCCGGAACTTTGTTTCTTATCCAGAATGCAGTATTGTTGCCCTAAACGCTGTTGACGTTAATCGTAAAGGATGTCTGAGGCCTGTTTCAATGTCTCGTAGTGCTATCTCGTCAGTAACACAGGCATAGAGAAGCAGCTGTGGCCCCTGCTCTTTGGAGCAGGACTTCAGTGGTGCTGAAAATCTCTGTTGGGTTTTCAGGCCAGGATTTTAACCCATTCAGTTTTTGTAGATTTAGGCCTGTAGCCAATGGACGCTGCAGCCAAAGACCGGGCCTGGAAAGTTAACCACAGTTCCCTAGGAGGTAAGCAGGAGTAAGTGCTGCAGAATGGCTGTGCGTAGGACTCTGTCCACCATGATATATGATTTTGTCTCCTGAGGAAATGAAGTTCTGTATTTTTCATTAAGAATAAGGTGATACTATGCTGCTTCGGTTGCTGGAGGGATCAGGTGTACAGCAGAGCAGGTGCAGCACATGTAAGGACCACCACTTCCCCCTGCAGAGGAATGTGGGTCTATAAACAGCTACAGAAGAAGTTTGTTAGGTCAGAGGGTTTAAGTGAAGGGAAGGGTACTTATGTATCATGAGCTCCCAGGGATTTCAGTGCCGTTAGACTCACTATGGGAACACGGAGTTGCTTTGCTTAGTTTTTTTGTTTTGTTTTGTTAGCTATTCGAGGATGTGCGTTTGTGCTGGGCCCTATTTTCAAATTTTCTTTAAACTCTAGTACGGAGCAATGCTTTTAGCATTGCCCTTGTCCAAGTGAGTTCAATCACCAGCAATGCACTGTGGAACTACAGTCTGGTCATGAAGGATCCTTGAGATATCCCAGAGGATGAATCCTGTAGTTACTTTTAACTTCATGAAAGACTTGTGCAATCTTCAGTTCTTTGAAATAGACAGTGTGCCAGTTCTTTTGGGCAGTACCTGAAAGCCAAATGCTTGTATTCCCTGTGTGGACATCCAGCATCTGGGGGCAGTTTCAAGAGTCTTGCTCCAGTGAGTTTGACAGTTCTGGCAACAGATAAAAGACAAGGGTGTACTTTGGTGTGTGAAGGGGTCTGGGTATCTGTGCATCTCCAAAAGAATCACAATGAATGCATATGTTGGGTTGCGGTACAGTTATAAAGTTTGTACTTGATGAAGAGTTTAATAGCCTGTGTGGCAGCTTGAGGGTTTTAGATAGCCATGTCTTTCTTATACTGCCTGTGCCTCATGCATGTCTCCAAGATCAAGAGCAATCTCCAGTATTGCTCTTATTGCAATTGAAGGGTGAAGATTTGGGAAGAAAGGTTATATTTTATTTGACCAGGCAACACAAGTTGGGGAGGAGAGTTAGGTAAGCTTCTAGGCACATTGCCTTTCTTCCTGACAGTAATTCTGGGTAAGAAATTGGTAGGTTGCTCATTGGAGATTAAATTTGAGCTGAGCAGGTGTTTAAGCTAGAATATCATTAGGTAAATAGAATGATGGTGAAGATGATGGGTAGTTGAACCTTCTTGATGACTGTGCTTTCTTAATCATACTCTGTATGATTAAGACTTCCTTCATCATAACCTCAAGTATGTCATGCTTGGCTTGCTCAAGAGCTGGGGCTTCTGTTGCACGTTCTGGGTAACATTGCATGAGGTGAACACTGTTTTTTACTTTCAAGAGGTATTTGTGCAATTCTGTCTGCAATTGAGAAAGCAAAGGCTGGAACCGTTTGTGGTAAATGTACTTAATGAAATAACGTGCATGGTTCTAACATTAGATCTTAGACTGATGGTCCCTGAGAGGCTGGCATAAGTTAAAAACTAGTCTAGGGAGTTCTTACTGCTTAAAACAAAAGAACATTTCAGAACTAGTTTGATCATTTCTGCTGTTAAATGGCTTTTGATAAGCCATCTGTTAATGCTTTGTAAATAGAGATAAATTTGAGCTTAGAGTGTAAGATAGCTGTGAAACTTATCCCCCCTCCTCCACTTTCCCACTTTTTAAAGGCTGATTAACTTGAAAATGACACCGTTTCTTTAAAATGTTGTTTCTGTTAGGTATATCTTCAGGTAATTGTAACAAGGAGATCTGAGGGAACAGGCTTTAGCTTGTATGTGGAACAAATGTTCGCACAGTGAGCTTGCTTATACGAATTTTTCATGCCCAATTAGTGAAGAGAGAATATTCATTAGAAACTGGTTGCAAAACCCTAGTTGTAGAGCAGCAAGGGAGAGAAAAAATGTAGTACCTAAAACAAGTTGACTTAACTTTTAAAATTACCCTCTTCCCATCTTGGCTATCCACTTTTACCAGCTATTTTTATCTCGGCACATATACTCAGGCTTAAACAGTGTTCAATTGATTGGCTAATGTTGTCAAAAGAAGATATGAACTTAATCCTAGGCATGAGTTGTTATGTTGAAAAGCATTTTCACATCATTGACAAGCCTCTCCTGTTTGCCCTTTCTGATAGATTCAGCTAATGAGGAGCTGTGTGTGCAGTGAAGTTAAGTATTTAAGGTGTTGTTTTAATCATGCACGTACAAAGAAGAAAGAAGTTTGCTTCGTGCCATGTTTCCATCATCTTCATTCCTCAGCAGGGGAATCACTAGATCTGCATCAGTTGAGTGAGTGTATATTAGGGATAGCAGGGCCTGACTTGGAAAGGTTCTTAAGTACATTCTTGGTGTTAAAAACATACTTTTTCTTCTTTGAATCAGTAGTAAGTAAATGCTTAATAGGATATTGTGTTACTGTTTTGGAAGTCTGCAGCGGGTTTAGATGTATGCGGTTCTTGGCGCCTGTCTCTATGTCAGGCTGCCTTTTGCTCTGTGTAGTCATGTTAATTTTATGCGTAGACCTGTACTGTAATAAGGCCTTGTTGTGGGCATGGTAAAAAGATAGTCCCCACACAGAGGAGTTTTGCTCCGCTCAGTCACAGGAGCTGCTCAGGCAGAAGTCAAGACCTGTCTTTATGACGTAAGGTGAATGGAGCATTTTTCTTCCAAAAAATGCATGGCAGCGTTTCACAGAAGAATATGGCTTAATAATTCTTTTTGCAGCTAAACCATAGCTGAGCAGTAGCACAAAGCCTCTGGGGTTTCTGGTGAGTATAGTGATTTTACAGTTGTGTCTGGTAGCCTGTGTCTGTTTTGCCAGCTGTTGTACAGGCCCAGCAAGAGCAGTCTCTGCCCTGAAGAGCTTGCTGCCTAAATAGACAGAGTAAACAAGGGCTGGGAGGGCAGCGAGGCACAGAGATGTGAACCAAGCTGCCCTCTGTGCAGCAGGTCAGTGTCAGAGCCAGAAATAGAAGAGGGTGCTGTGAGCCTTCAGCCAGTGCCTGCCTTCTGGACCACCTTGGACTGGAGAAATTGGAGAGCCGGAGAGCTCATTGCAAGGTGGTTCTTTATTTAAAGCCTGGAAGAAAGGAATAATGTTGCAGCTGGGCTAAACTTATTTCCTCTTTGTTACAAAGGAATTTTAAAGGGCAAGTTAAAAGTTGCAACCTAAATAGCTTGACAATGTGCTCTTTGTAATACATTAATAGCTGTTCTCAAAATATAGAAACGTTCTGCTGCATGTTTTCTCTCTCCCATCTCCCATCCTGCCTTGCCCACTAGCACTGTGGGATCTTCTCCAGTCCAGAAAAATAGATTAATTAGTGGGTGACTTTATTTTCTTTGAGTATTTAAGAACTAGCGTAAGTATTTATGTGAGTTAATAAAAGCAGTGTTTTCTCCAGATCTTGGATAAATATATACACCTGCAGGAGCAGGAAATGGCCAATCTATGTAAGTCAAATCCAAATGCAAACTGCAGCAATCATGGGAGACTTCTGTCTTCAGTGCTGGGGGGAGGGGGTGTGAAGGCGCGTGGAAAGCTCCTTCAGTTTCCTTCATCTTTTAAAAGCTGTTTTGCCAGCTTTAAGTCAGAACTGAAGTAGGCGATGAGCTGGTGCAGACGATGCAGAGGGCAATACTGCAATAACAGCTGAAGCCTGGAAGAGGGCACACAGCTATTGCTCTGTGCTGGAAAAGTTGGTGCATTTCAGGAACTCCCGTTACATTCTTGCTGTCTTAAACTATTACTTCTGGGCAGCCAGAATGGCATGCTTACTAAAACAATTTCTTGATGTGGGAATGGGAAATTGTAAGGAGCCTGTATTCCCTCCCTTTACAATCTTCAGAAGTTCAAAGCAGCAGCAGAATTTTATCTAGTTCAGGGCTTCAGAAATGTATGCTGTGTCTATCGCTATTATTTCTATAACTTGCATGAGTGGAATAACTACGTGCTATTTCATAATGTACAAACATTGCTCTGACAGACTGCTCTTTCAATTCAGAATACATGACAACTATTGAGCAACTGTGGGTTTTCTCAGATCTTCCTGGGCTATTCATTTTTTTTTTAAAGCAGCCTAGATATCAGCTCCAGAAGACTACATAGCTCCTTGAGAGCAGCAAAATCCTGCCTGGAGTTTCTGTCTGAGTTCCCATCGCAGGCTGGGAGATCATCAGTGAAGGATGAAGGATCTGATGGTGGTGATCTGCTTCAGATCAGATGATGATAGGTGGCATTTTTTGGAAATCTCTCTGAGGATGTTTGTCTTGGCTGTGTGTACAGAAACACGATTCTGATTAGAGTCTCTGGCTTCTTCCTGCAGGTGGATGGTTTAGAGGATCTGTGGGGCCGTGCAACCTGCTCACACTGCCTGCTTATGTCTGACCAAGGGAGCTTAGTGGCACCACCAGAGGCAAAGAGCAGTGAGAGAAATTGGTAGTTCAATCTTAGTGTTGTTTGAACCCATGTCACATAGGAAGGAGTTGAGTGCAGAAGACAGACTGAACCTGGCGGTAAGCTAAAAACGGGCCATGTGCTAAAGGAATTCAGGTGGAATTTTTTACTGGAAGAGCCGTACTGAAAGCACGCCAACTTCTTGAGGACAGCAACAGGAGCTCCTGACATAAATAGCTTTTCCCTCTTGGCTGTCTGTTGGTGGCCCATGACTTGCAAATGCACTGAGACTCTGCCACTCAACAGGTGTGTACCAATTACACAAATAAGTGCAGTTGGTCCCTGTGTTAACCATCTCTGCCACAGGGCCAAGGTTGAAAGAGAGGCTTAGCCACTATGACCTATATGTTTCTCTGTATGACCCTTTCAGTCAGGCTAGAGGCAGCCTGGTGATGGCTTTTATGCAGACAGCAGATTTTCTCCATAGAAGACATTCAGTCTCTGCTGACTTGCATTTCCAGATGACCTCTTCAGCATTGAAAATGTAGTGAAATGGAAAGGACTTCAGTGGGTTAGGATGCCCCATGCAGCTGGGAAAATATACAGTATGACATATTGGTGTTACCTTTTGTAACATGGTATTTGTTGTTGCAGGCACCATTGTTTTGGCACATGCTGAAATTGTAGCCGGCCAGTGGGAATCTCGCCGAGATGCAGTAAAACACAGAAACTCTTGCTGTTGCAGAAATGCCATTTCTCGTGGCAAAAGAGTTTGGCTGGGGAGGGGATCAATGAAGGCAAAAGCTGCTGGAAGCGAAGCTTTAGCAGGAGATGTGCTTTGTCTGTGGCTGAGTGATTCCTTCTTTTGCTGATTTTTTGAGGGTCCAGGCCAGTAACTGCCATGGTGAGGTCAGTGGTGCTGGGGGAGGATAGTCCCAGTCTCTCACTTCAGCAGGTGGGAAGCAGGCTCCAGAAGGAGTATTATATTTCTTCTGGTAACTCTGCCAAGAAAGAGAGGAAATCCATAATTTGAGCAAAATACATAAGGGTTGGGTGAAGTAGGAAGGGAGAAATGAAAATTCTTTTATAGTGGGTTGGTTGGGGTGACTTATACTGGAACTCTCTCTCGTGTTGTGACAAATGTTCAGCTTCCCTTTCGTACTGAAACAAAGACGTTCTAAAGGAAGCTTCCACCAGGAGCGCATGCAGTTGGAAGCATGCATTAGCTTAGGTCATATATTGTGCCACATGGTTTGGCATCCTGATAGAGTGCTTTTTGGATTAATTTGCTAATGAAAAAAGATAGCCATGTATGTTCCAGATCACGTGGCTTTATAGACAGTTAATAATAGTCACCCTTAGCACAGATGATAAAATGATGGACTTTGAACACTGCTTGGGTTTTAAGAGTGTTTTGCTTAAATTTCACTAAATTTTTACATCACAACGTTCACTTCGTTGTGTGTCACCCTTCTAGGATGGGCTGTGCTTCAATTGCACTCTGATGCAGCACTGTATTGCTCCTAGTACAAGTCCTTCCTCAGTGAGTCAGCCTCCTGCAGTCTAGAACTTCACTGCTGGAAGTTTTCCACGAGAACTTGAATGCTACATTTCAAAGAACACTTAAGCACGTATTGAATACCAGCTGGTGTTTTGTGGTATGGCATACTAAGAAAGGTCAAGTTATTTACTGTCTGTGGATTGTGGTCCCTCCACAACATCATCTTTGTGAGCTGGGTTGGTCTTGTTAATCTCTGAATGCTCAATCCAGTTGCTGAACCACTCAGTGTAGACATGTGATGACTTGATTCTCTCAGTTCACAATGGAGAAATTTGTATATTTACATAGATCTTGTAGGGGAGAAAAGGATCGTTATTATTTTTTAATTATTATCCTCTGATTAAATTTATATAATGATGCCCTTTGTAGCTCTCTAAGATTTGAGAATTGCTCTAGTGTGCTAATGGTGCTGCTTGTCACCTTTGCTGTTGTATTCTTGGAGCTGCTGTTGAGGAAGCAGATTAAATTATATGTCAGCACTGGATTCCATCACTGGCCTCAGTTTGACTTTCTTCTTGGTTCAGGGGAGCACCCATCTCTGGCCAACACTGAAAGTCATTGCAGTTTGGTCTGTGCTGCCATGGAATTGGCAAAGGAACGTATCAGTTCAACTTTTATATCTCCCTTCTTGTGGCCTTCTTATGTTCTGTCCCACCTCCTGCTTCTATTTAAAATAAATGGAAATGTATGGAATATGTGGATGCTTTTAATACGTGTTTAAATTAGATTGATTGAGAATTGCTATATGATGAAGGCAGGCTGGATGAACAGTACATCTATTAGCAGTAACCCCCCACCCCCTCTCCACCCCAAAACAAACAGCCCGCTCCCAAAGGAATAACAAACTCAGACCCCCATCATCGACAAATAGTCCTTCCCTTCAACACGTTTTGTCCTTGCTCTTTTCCTGCAAAAGCTGTTGATGTGCATGGAGGAGCAGAGTGTCTGTTCCAGGAGTAACTACAGCAGTTTACTGATAGTATGGGCTGAGCCAGCATGCAATAGTCTCTTCTGAAATTTCTCTTTTAGTGGTAGAAGGATCAAGGCCTACCCAGCCCCAGCTAGAAAAGTGACTGGCTTTTTCAGATGAAGGTTTCTTTTTGACCTCGGATTCACCTTTTTTTTTTTTTTTTTTTTAAACAGTGGAAATTGCATCTAGTCTGTGTAGGTTTTGTGCATTGAGCTCAGGATATCTGGCTGGGCCAGTATGTGTTGGGGGGTTGTGGCGCGAGTGCGTTTTCCATCACCATGCAAACTGGTGCTTTAAATCTGTACATGGGGAGAACTTAACTGAGGGCTGAGCGTGGGGAGGAGAAGAGTTTTGGAGTAATGAATGGAATTGGATGTAGGCGGAGAGCCTGAACTCTGTCTGGGAGAGTAATAAGCAATGAGGCGACTGCTGGACCTGACCTGACTTCTCAGTGCCGCGCATTCCTCATCTCAGACGCTGTATGGCCCCACAAACCCCTGCAAGCGCTCTCTTTAAATGGAATTCCTCTTCTTGCAGCTTAGGCTATCTCTAAAGATTTAATTTTATTCTTCTTTTTTTTTTTTTAAGGGTTTGGAGAAATAAAGAGCTTGTAGCTTCTTAAAGTCACTTTAGTTTGGTGTGGTGCTACTGTTCATAAACTTACAGTTGCACAGGTGTCTAAGGGACGAAGATCTTTTCTGTGTGTGGTTTTTGTTTTTGTTTAAAATGGGTCAAATGCCCAGGAATGCAGTCAAATTATAATGGTGACTAAGTGCCGGAAAGCATAGAAAAGGGGAGGGTAGGGTGAGCAGGGAAAAAAAAAAAAAAAAGAGCCTGAGGCTATGGAAGGAAGGCTGGGAAAATGAGAATCTGGCCAAGCCGCAGGGCCAGGTTAGAGATTCCTACACCCATTAACAACCACAGGAGATGTTTATTTACGGAGAGCTAATCTTTGTTTTAAAGATGACAAAGTACCCAAAAATGGAATTGGGTTGGAGGCATGGTAGAAATGTGAAGAGGAGCTGGTTCTGGCTGGGCACCAGTCTGCCATCTATCAATGATCTAAGGGTCTTCCTCTCATCCCATTTGATTGGTAACATTCACAGCTGAGAAATTCATGAAAAGGGAAAAAAACTCTCTTTGTAGCCTAGTAAATGGCTCACAACACCCAGTTACAAAGAATAATTTCAATAATTTTTCTTTTTTTTCTTTTTTTTTTTCGCTTTACTGATCCTTTCCACCTTAGCAGCTCCACCAATGATATTAAATAATTAATACTATGATAGGTTGGTATTAAAGCTGGGTGTTACTTTTTTTTTTTTTTTTTAATCTTTAATCAATTCTAGATCATGAAAGCAAAACAGATGTTGAACAGCTGCTTCAACTGGGTAACTTCAGTAGTCACTGAAGAGACCTGGGTCCCAGGTGTCTGTGGTACTTACCTTTTATCACTTCTTGAGCTCTGCTGATCTTGGCTTGTTCCATAATTTTGGTTTGTATCCCAGTGACTGGGTATGAGTCTCTCTTTTAGCAACTTTTAGTAACTTTGACTAGAAGTAGGGAATTTCCCAGCAACCAGGTGGAATTCTTAGTCTTTTGGTGAGCTGCTGCAAGTGATGGTCCATCTTACTTGGGGGGTGTGTGCACTGGGTGGTTATACAGATGAATGAATTTTATTTTTAGTCTGAATCTATTTTGATTTCTAGTTACTGTATCTAACTGTGTAATTGTTGGGCAGATGAGGGTCTTGAGCAGTTTATTTACTACTCTTCTGACTGGACACTTTTAGCTTCTACTTTCAGTGTTCTCTTGACTGGTCTTTCTTCTATCTGTTCCTGTATGTTGCTGTTCTTATCCTAACTGTCCTTCTTTAGTCTCCATTAGAAGAGTAGTGTCCTGTTTCTTTGGTTCTGGTAATTTCTTTGCGTGTAGACTTGATCACATTTCATTTTAACCTCTATCTGTGTACCAGATCAGGTCTCCATCAGATCTAAAGCCTATACATAGTGATCATTGTGGTTGGCTTTCTTTATTGATGAACACTCGCTCTGCTCAGAACTTCTTTCTTGTCAACTTTTGTAAGTGCATTTTCTCTAGTGTGGCTCTGGCACCATCAGTGTATACGAGCTCATCATTTGTGGAACCAGAGTGAAAACCTGTGACCAGCTCGGGTGTGTTTGTTCTCTGTATAGCATCAGTCACGGTTGCTAATCTCATCTTTCTTCCTTTGTCTGCAGAGCACCTGGCATTCCAGTGAAGGAAAGGGTGAAAGTCTCTCAGAACTGGAGGCATGGACGCTGCCGGAGGGAGACAGTCCTGAAATGGAAATGCAAGCAAGTGGCTCTGTTCTCTTCTACTTGGTTCTTTCTGTTGCTGAGGGGATTTGGGTCTACCTTTGTGCTCCAAAATGAGACGTTTCATGCTCCTTCTGATCGAAGAAGGGATTTTACAAGTGATGTCACTGGCCTATTTTGGATGTTGCTGTCTAGCTGGATGTGGGGTAACTGTAGTTATTGCCTTGCTCTAGGGTTTCACTCTGTGTTCATAGAATGGCTTTGGTTGGAAGGAACCTCAAAGATCATCTGGTTCCAACTCTCCCGTTGTGGGCAGGGGTGCCAACCATTGAATCAAACACTAGATCAGATTGCCTGGGGCTTCATTCAGCCTGGCCTTGAACACCTCCAGGGATGAGGCATCCAGTTGAGAGTTCCTCTCTCAGTAAGAGCTTGAATTTGACATTGCTCTGATTTGTACATTTCTAGTTGGATTTAGTAATATTGCCTGCAGACTCCAGGCTATTGTGTGCCTGTCTATTGCTGTATACTGTGAGCAGTTTTCTGCCCTGCTCTCACAATGAGCATACCTTGATCTCAGATGTGGACTTGCATGTTTCCTCAGAATGCTTGTTTTGTCTCCAGTGCTTTATCTTTGTTCTCAATTTGGATGTACAAATCTAAAATGCTAATTGCCATTCTTCTATTTTGTGCTTCTTCTTTCTTCTGTTTTATGTTTTCCTCCTTTACTAACAAAATGGATATTTGACATTAATGAGAGGAGGTTGTTGTTAAAGCTTTTCTTGCAAAGGCATACTCAGCTTTCAAAGCAAAGCCTGAGATGTGTCTCTTATCTAAACAGCACATCTAAATTTTCAGCTTTCACATCATCAGACAGAAGGAAAAATGAGAAGAACTATGGTTTGTTAGCTGCTGAAGAACAGGGACCTGCTACTGAGCTTTCATGCCTTTTTGTGCTGTGTAGATTGAAGTGGTGGATAATGTGCCACTGCTTGTCTGAAGTCCTGGGAACAGCTGTAATGAGCAGAGTGGTTCTTGGTGCAGGTTGTATACCTGCCTTTGAAGTGCTTGTGACCATTTGTGAAGACAGGCTCTGTGGTTGTTAGAGATCATTACTAAACCAGCTTCCCAAATGAAAATGCAAGGACTGATTTAATAAGGCCATCATCCAAACAGTATCCTCTGATTTTCATTTGCCCTACTTTCAAATTTGCTACTCCTCCTTATGAAAAACCCATAGAAAAGGGTAAAAAGCTAAACTGTGGCAGGAGGAGAGCTACAGAAACTGGCTGTAGGCTGAGGAAGCTGGATATTCACTTGCTTTTAGAGGACTGCGTGGGAGTGCAGGAAAGAAAAGAAAATCAAAGCCTGCCTCAAACCAAAGCTGCTACTCCAAAGATGCCTCTTATTTTTTCCTTGCATAAGACCAAATCCCAAATAACCTGTGCTCAACTTTTTATCCCTGTGACAAGCTTCTTATTGGAGATGAATACAGGCAAGCAGGAACCTTCTGTCTAGTAATCCACATTGTTCTCTTGCTTGCTTCTAGTCCCTCATTGTGATGATTTGAGGTGCTGCTGTGTGTAATGTCTCTGCTAATGCAGAAAATCGTGACCTCTAAGAATGAATGATCTGCAAGAAAGAGAGAGACATGTTTTTATGCTTTAAAAACAGCTTTTCTGAATAGTTTGAAAGCTGAAAGGCTCTGATTTTGCTCAACATTTTCGTGGGTATTGATGTGCTTGGCAATGACTGTGCAGACTGGAGAAAATTTTACACATACGTGCCTCATATGATGTGAGCCCAATATCTCTTTGTATCTGAGCCCATGTCCAGAAGGCCTATTTGTTGATTCTTTGCAGGACACAAAAAGCAAGAATTCCAACAAAGAGCTCATTACCTGCGTGTACATTGTAGCCTGTTCTGTTTTCTTTATTTTGATATTGTTTCAAGAATCAGTGAATCTGTTGTGATGAAAAACTTGATTCAGACGCTACTTGAGTGTCTTCTCTATCTTGATTTCCCAGGATTTGAAGCATATTTTCCACTTTTAATTTCAAACAGATCATTTAGCTGTCTACTGCTCTTATACCTGGAACCCCGTGTAGGAAATTGTCACTGTTCCATAAATAGCAAGGGGCAGAAGAGGTGTATGGGCTCATCTGAGTGGTGGACAACATAAATCAAGAGAGACTGCTCTGCAGTTGCTTTCAACTCAGCAGTGGAAAAGGGGTGAATGTAGAAAAATACCTCCTTTACTTGAGGAGCACAGAGTTTCTGGATGCCCTCAGGCTTTACATAACAGTGTGCAGTATGTGTAGTAGGTGCAGGACTTCATGGGAAGACATGTTATTTGACGTGACCTGTTCCTGTGCTGAGATGCATGTGAAAAAGTAGCAACTTTGTGTTCTTTGCTGAGCATCAACAAATAATGTGGACAATCAGGACTGTTTGTGCCAAGAGCTTTGTACTGAAAGGTCTCTTAGAAATGTTTGACATAGCTCACAAATGCCTGATAGTCTAGTTTCTTTAAAAGTACAGGGCTCATGAAGAGGGGTCAGGGAGCCTTAAGTATTTCCTATCTAAACTCACTAGAGTCTTGGCAATCTTCTCTTCAGAGATTCCACACTTCATTTTCCTCAGCTCTTGGTTAGAAAAATGCCAGCAATGTGATCTGCTTTGTATGTTGCTAAAGAAATATCACTTCTTAGCTGTGCTGCATTAAGCCCTGCTTTTATATGTGACCAGCAGCTCCAACTTCACAATTTTCTTTAGTTTATTTATGAGTGCATTGTTATTACTATTGTTATTCATTTTTGTGTATTTGTTTTTCTCACTCCTCAATCTGATGCCTGTTTGCAGTTTGATGCCCTGGATGGAGCTGGATGGCCAGTATCTCTATCTGTCACAAGCCGAGAACATCCAGGCCTATCAACTCTGTCCAGATGGTACAGGCTTGCAGCGTCACCCTCAGGCTATCTTCTCTGGCCACCAGGAGGACGTATGTCGCTTTGTTCTTGTCAACTCCCACATCGTCAGTGGAGGGGGGTAAGTTGGGTCAATGATGGGAGTCCATGGAGAATGGTAGCAAAGCTGGAAAGGTTTTGTGTAACTCCAGCCCAGAGCAAACATGTCAGTCTTTATAACAATATCTTTGTGCTTGGCTGTATTCAGCTCCTGCTGCTTCATCTCTTATGATTTGGTTCTGTCCTGAAAACATTCTACTCTGTATAGAGCCACACAGTCCTGACTGATCTGCAGGGTTCATTTCTTTTCCCCGTCACAGCCAGGGTAGAATGTGTTCTAATGCTCAGAACTGAGGCTTCAGTTGTGCATAAATCTTTCTAGACACAAGCCTGTCTTTATTAGACCTGCTGATATAATTGTGGAGAGGGGGAAAATTGCCAACCGTTCCAGCACACACACATTTCTCTGATTAATTTTGCATTTGGCTGGCCTTTTTCGATTATAGCAAATGACAGAACTGTTATATATGATGTTTTAGCTGTTAATATACTTCAGCACAGAATTGAGAGATGTAAGCATGGCTGGCTGCCCTGGATGCCTTCACACTTTTCCCTATGAACTGTAGCCTAAAAT
This sequence comes from Chrysolophus pictus, assembly GCA_037305975.1. Taxonomy (NCBI): domain Eukaryota; kingdom Metazoa; phylum Chordata; class Aves; order Galliformes; family Phasianidae; genus Chrysolophus; species Chrysolophus pictus. The sequence goes on along the minus strand of CM074581.1, from coordinate 12,847,635 downwards.
TCAGGTAAAAATGAAGGCATGCATTTAAAATCCCAGTTACTGTATTGGTTGAAAAAAGTCTAAGTATCCTTATAGTTAATTCAAAACACAATACCTTGCATTGCTGCTCTGAAATGAATGAAAAACTGAGGCTCTAATGTGGTAGAGAATGACCTCTTGCTTGTTCACCTACTCTGTCCATTCAGCATCCAGCCAGGATTTTGGCCAACCAAAAGCAGGAGAGGGAAAGCAGGAGAAGGATGCCCTGTTACTTTCTGCGGTTTAGCACAAAGTGGTGGGTGGAATGTTTGCCAGAAAAAATGTCATGTGCAGCAGATCAGGCTTTGAATGGCCATTGTGGAATCCAGATAGGATTTTGGGAGAACATATGATGTGTGAGAAGTAGAGGGTTAATGATGCTGTTTGAATTTCTGCTCCCATGAAAGATCAGTGCTGGTCTTTTAGTGGCATTGCCAAGTTTTAGTGGAAGGTACGTGGCTAGCCAGCTCATACAGTCTCTCTGCTTGGGGATGTGTTTTTCAGAGATGGAAATATTGTCCTTCACAAGATCCACGGCTCCTACAGTGTCAAGTTCTCTGCACATGAACAAGAGGTGAACTGTGTGGACTTCCAAGGTGGCCTCATTGTCAGTGGCTCCCGGGACAGAACAGCAAAGGTGAGCAGAGATGTTCTGGCTGCTGCAGGTGCTGCTGCAGTGGTGACCTCAGAGATCTTATGCCATGAACATCTAAGCGTCAACAAAACTGTTGTGAGTCCTCCCTCTGCAGGAGGAGCGCTGGGTATCTTGGCATAGGCTCATGTCTCTGCAGAGGTGCTTGCTGTGCCAAGCTTTTTGGAAAGATTTAGCAGTAGCTTAGTATATCAGCTATTGGTTTAAACTAGAAAAAACCCGTGTCCTGCTAGCACAATGCAGTATCTGTAGCATCTTCATAGTCTCTCATTTTATTGTTAGTATTGAATGCCGCATGTTGAATGTTTTGACTGTTGCTCAGTGCAGCATGCACTCTTGATCCCTGGTACATATCTTAAATCATTAATGGAGTTAAGAGGAAAAACTGCTATTCCTGTTTTATGAGAGGGGAAGATAGGGGCAAAAGAAGATCTAAATGTCTATTTTAAGGTTTTATAGGAAATATGTGATAATTGATAACTATCTGGCAAGGCTGCTCAACAGTGCTATCCTATCTATTCTGGCTGGTTCCTCTGTTATGAGTGTGTACTCCTGGATAAAATTGCCCTCAAGCAGACCAGCATTCAGATGCAGAAGGTCTGAGGTGCTACTTGGCTCCTGGGAGCAAGGTTTTGATACTGCTTTGTCTGACATTTAAGCAGAGCTGCTTCTTTCTGTTCTGTGGAGCCTCTTTGCTGGGAGAGTGCTTTCTTGGTGCTTCCCTGGCAGCTGGAGGACAGACCTTCCCTGACCTTGAGAACAAATCCCTGAAGGCTACGGCAAAATTTAAGTCTCTTTTTCTTGGAGCTAGTGTGAGATCTTGCCCACCCAGTGCTCCCTGGAGGATAGGCTCTCGGGATGTTCACCTTTTATTTTTTATTATCTCTTGTGTAGGCTTCCTTGTTTGCATGAGTGAGACTCTTGGAGGGTGGAAGGGAATCCCTACTGGCCTTTTAAAGGGGCTCTAAGTGTCTAAGCTATTGAGAGCTCTGCTGAGTGTTGATTAGGACTAAGCCCTGAAGAGCTGCTAATGTACATTCCTGTGTGATAGGCACCAGATAGTGTGCTCTGAGCAATATTTTTAACCTGTAGGAGATAGGGATGCCTTAAAAGAGTTAAGCTTTTCTGCTGCTTTTGCTGACACTAGGTGCTAAATTCCCCACTGACAAGAATAGCCTGCAATCCTGGGCATTATCAACAAACAAACAAATAGGGCACTCCCAGCTTTGAAGTCCTGAAGTGAAACATTGGGGGTTGGTTACAGAGAACTGAGGAGCTCAAGTTCCACGAGCCAAGAATGAGGGCAAGGTGGGGAAAGTGAAGAACACAAGCAGAGGCCCCAGTAAGACTTTATAAGGACCCAGAAACAAAGGTAGCGGGAAGGGTGAATTTGTGGATGGAGATGTGCATGCATTCACTGATGGGGGAGGGAAGAGATCTCTCTAACACTGTCAGTGAGCAAAGGGGGGCCTCTGAAAATGGCCTGGGGTACACTTAAGAAATTTGGTCCAACTGGAATGGCTTTATACAGAATTGCTTTACAGAGTAGTGAACAATTAATTTTATAGACAAAATGAATGGAAATATTTTCAGGGATGGCACAAAGTCTTCCCACGCCATTAAAGGGAACCGCAGAGACCTGATCAAATCTCACTTCTTGTTTATTTAACTACTAAAGCAGAGAAATATCTATGCTGAGTGTTGCCTGAGAGCGCATGGTGATGGAGGTGCTTTCTCTGTTCCCCGTAGCGAAGCAGGATGGAAAGTCATACTCATAAACTGAGTCATTGTAATGTTAAGTGCTTCTTTCTGCCAGTGATTGAAAGTTCTGCTCCTCAGAAATAAGTAATGGGAATTCAGGGAGAGGTATCAGGGAAGGTGAGCGAGGCAGTTTTGGCAGCTCTTCCAGCACTGCATTAGTGGTGTGCATCCTACCTTCTGGGTTACGTGGCATAACATGCATCTCTCTCTTTAGGTTTGGTCCCTGTCCGCGGGCAGAGTCGGACAGTGTCTACATACAGTGCAGACAGAGGATCGAGTGTGGTCCATTGCCATCAGCCCGTTATTAAGGTAACTGAGCTCTCTTTATTCCCAGTTTCTGACGGAAAGAAGTTGAGGAGTTGTATAGGATGTACGTCTGTAAATGTTTTTGAGGCACCAGGGTGACACTTCAGGGACTTGCTCAGGGTGGTAGCTGATCAGGTGCTTGTGCCTGCAGCAGCAGTTCAGGGAAGAGCATGTAATCTTTGTTCTGCAGCACAGCAAAGTGGTCCTTTCATAAGAGGCTGCAAAAATAGCCCTGCGTTCCTATTACTGTCTCGGATGGGACCTGTTCATTCTTACTTGCAGAGTGAACTTTCTGACTTGCTCTGCCTTGCTAGTTAGAAGCAATGAGCAGAATCTCTTTGAGGTTTTCTGTACTGAAAAGATGCCAACTTGTATTCTCACTCTGTGGCAGAAGAGATGCCAGGCAAAAACGGTTTTTTGGCTTGGCAAACTTGGAGCTGTGTGCTGTGGTTAGCACTCGGTTTTCAGGGTAAATTGAGCATACTGAACTGTGGAAAGTAGTAGAGGTCAATGGTGAGGTTTTCCAATCTCCACTGCATACAGTGCTTTGCTTCTAATGGAGATAGTGCATTACTATAACTTTAGCATGGAAGGTAAGGGTAGTACCAGTGTCTTCCAGGATGTTTTTCAAGGTGATCCCATTCTTGAAGAAGCAAAAATCTGAGAAATTCAAGCTCTCCTTGTTAAAATCTTATACTCGGCAGCGGTGATCGATCTGTTTCTTTCCACTGTTAGCTGGTCTTCTGCTTACAGAAGAGATTCTTACTCAGCCTTCCTCAAAAGAAGGGAATGAAGAACTGTTGTTTCTGTCCGTGTGATGTCTGCAGTGAGTGGATTTTAGACTTGTGCAATAGCAAAGTATTTCCTGTAACTGCTGTCTTCCTCAAGTGTCTGAGCTTGTTTTGCAGGCAGCAGAGACTTAATGGTACAGAACAAGTGACATTATCAAGGAAGTGACCTCAGGATCCACCATTATTTTGCCCTTCCACCATCCCATTGCTCCAAGTGTTTGGAATAGATAATGTTTTTGAGAAGTGGCATGTACATTAATGCTACTGCAGGATGTTAGATAGAAGCCCCTTGCTGTCTTCTGTGCTACAAGGGCCCCTTTTCTGGCAGACTCACAGCAGAGCTACAAGGCTCTGGCTCTTGCCCCATGTTTAGTTAGAGCCCAGTGGCATGCTGCTTCCTGCTCCTAAGTGATGACCTACTGATGTGGCCTCTTGTCAGGACAGCGTTCCCCTCCGTGGTGTGCACACACTCCTTGTCACAGTATTTACCCACTGTCTCCTCACTCCCCCCTTTCCTCCCTGCAGGGTGATAAATGGGAGATGGTGGAACAGCTACCCCATGAACAAGTGAGCCTAAATTGTGCACTCTTTTTTTTTTTTTTTTTTTTTTAATGAGACTGTGGACTGTACCAGCCTCCCCCAGTAGTCAGCCCTACTTCCCCCCGCTCCATCTAGCCCCTCCATATTTTGGGGAGGGGGTGGAGAATTAGAGCCAATTAGCCACGTCATTAATTCTTCAATTTGACGGCTGATATAGCAAGGGCCTGAAACACGCTGCTGACCTCATATAATGGGAACCCTGCTCCTTAACATATTGACGATGGGAGAAGTTAATTAAAATTCCACAGAGAGAAGGTGTCGGCTAACCTATAAACCTGTCGCTTCTCAGAACAAATCACAGCCATCCTAGAAGAGAGAGAGGATCAGAGCAGGAGGGCATGTGGGGGGGAGGGCCAGGGCAAGGGGCAGAGGAGATGAATTTTTCACTAATAGGTTTTATTGCTTGCTGTCTAATGAGGGTGAGTATCAAAAAGATAATATTTGGTTTCTAGCAAGGTCTGCTTTGGGGAGCTCTGTGGTTTTATTTGCAAGAGCCCATATTTCACCCATCTGAATTCTCATTGTGCTTTTCTGCGAAGCTTTTCCTCCTCTGTAGTCACCATCCTTCTGGCTTGGACATTGTATGCACGTGTTCCTCAGTGAGGCTGAACGTGGCTTGTAACCTCCACTTCCTCCTAAATGTTTGACATGCCCTTCTGCTTCACCTTCTCACTTGCTGGTGTAAACTGGGAGCTCCTCCATAAGAATGGATAGTTATGCTGGTGTAGAACTGCTGTGGAATCAGGCTCCAACCATAGAAATATTTTGGCCCATCATTACTCAGAGTCCACCAGCTCTCTCTACTGTATACAAACAGAGGTTGGGTACAGCTCAAAGCAGTTGTGTGCAATGGGGTAGAGCAGGGAGCTTCTCTAGCTCCAACCATTAGAAACTGCTTTGGAGAGGCTGCTGTTTCCTGGCTTGGAGGTTTGCCAGAGCTGAGACAAAAGTAGTCAGGGCTGTGTTCTTACTGAACCTCAGCTGTTAATGGGCAGGAGTGAAACTTTTCTTCTCTCTTTTCAGTGATCTCTCTTTCTGTCACTGAAGCTTCATTAGTATCCCATGTGGTCCTGAGCCATAGCTGGGATTTCTGCTGTCTGTTGTAATCCTGCTCTGCAGGGCTGCTGTTCTGATGGACAGTGCCCATACCTCCTCACTAAACTTCAGTAGACAGGACCTGGACCAGTGCAACCCCAACAGGAATGTGTGTGGTGACATCACAGCAGTGCTGCTAGGGACTGGTCAAGGTGGCTTGTACGGCCATGCAGTTGCTTTGCCCTGCATAGATGTTTGTGCTCTTAAGTGCAGCTTTTCTGGCTTTAAGCATCTTTCAGCTATTCTGCCTTGAGTTGTTCCCAGTTTCCACAGAGCTGTACAGAGACCCTCTCACAGATGTGCTGAGCTACAGGGGAGGCTTTCTTGCTCTTTGTATGGTGATGCTGGGCTGAATGCTGGGAGAGCCTGCAAGTGGAATGATGCCATTAAGGAGAAAATTAGTAAGAAGTAGTTTGGGGGGAAAAAAAAAAAAAAAGGCGCTAGGGATAGAAGATTTTCTCTCCTCACTGTGGGGAAAAAATTGTGGTTGGTCTTTTGTGCTGCCTTTTCAGTTGTGGAGGTGCCTTCACATCAACGTATGCTATTGGAGCCTCATTCCTTTAGGGCTCCCTAACAATGTTCTGCAAGGTAGTGGGGATGAGGAGAGCCTTTTTGGGTTTTTAGCAGGTGTTTTGAATAGCTGTGCTGTGGTCAGTGCAATTGGGACTGCAGGTCTTACATTGCCTGTTGCATCAAAATTAGAGAAGTATCTTATAATATCCATAAAATAGGATGCCTCAGCTAGCTCTGTCAACTGTTTAGTTGGTCTCCAAAGCTATTCTTCTGCACAGGTGAGCAAAATACTATTCTTACAGAGAGGCTACATACACAAAACCGTGTTTCTTAGCTGCTTGTAATCCCCTTCCCCCAGCTCATTTGCCTTTTGAACTCTGCGTCATGCAGATGTTAAACTTTCATTTACTGGTGCTTACTGCAGTGACTTATGTGTGCTCAGGGACCAGGGCAAGCTTGAATGCAGTGGACCAATTTAAATGTGCAAGTGAGTCAAACCCAGGGATTTCTAGCGGAATAGTGGCACCTTCATGCTTTGTCATTCCCTGAAGTGGCAGTAGCCAGGGAAGAGAAGTGGCCACAGTGCACTGTCTAATTTGAGTGATAGGTTTATAGAGAAAATGAGGTCCAATTGCTTGGCATTTATGGCTGCTGCTGCATATAAGGTTTTATGTATATAAACCCAGATGTTTGTTGCACTACTGAAATGCAGCTATTTTTTCCCTAAATAAAGGAGTGGTGCATTTTTTTTCCCCAATGATAGAGAAGCTCGAATATTGGAGGGGAAATTAAAGAAAAAAAAAAAGTGAACCTTGATGTTAAATTTGTTGTTAATCTTGGATTCAGAAATTCTTTGATATTAGGTTTAAAAAACTATTCCAGTCTAAGCTGGCCTCTCTTACAAGATTTAGCCACTAGAATTTGCTATCTAGATTTTAGAATATTTATGGTGAGAGCTGATCTTCCTGAGTTGTACTCCAAATGTAGCAGATTTAAAACCAAGAAAAAAGATGATGGAGGGACAAAAATGGTTTTCAGTGTGCAACCAGAGATAGAGAGCTAGGAGACATTCAGCACAATCTAGGGAATCAACGCACAACTGTAATGTGCCCTATTGTGGCAGAAATGTGTTTCTGTGTGTAAGCCTGAAAGATGGTCTCCCTGTCCAGCTGTCATCTGGGCCTGCTGCAGTATATAACCTCTCCTTGCAAACGTTGTACTGAAATGCAGGTTCACTTCAGAGAAGAGGAAGGTTTGTGCCAAAGACGAGGTATCTGTGCTCAAAATGAGTATCTCTGGGAGCAGCTGAATTAAAAAAGTTAGCTTGGTCTCTTTTATTTATGCAGTGTTGTAGCTGAAACCCTGCTCCTGTTGTTCTACATGGTAGATTGAATCTCTTTTAACCTAGCTGCCACTCCTGTGGAATATTATGGGGAGTTAATATCTTGGGAGACATATATCCCTGTGGACAGCTTCAGACAAACTAAAACGTACTCAGAACATGCTGGGGAAAGGAAGAAAGAGAAGGGTTAATGACAGGCCCTCTCTTCCACTGGGAAGAATCAAAATGATTCATTTTGAAGGCTTCTTCTTTTTATGGCTATCTGGAAACTTTTTGTGAAAATGGAACAATCTGGTCTTGCAGTTTGCATTAAAGCAAAACAACCCACGTGAGTCAGAACCGTGTTGCAATGGTTTTAACTGTACAAATGAAGCCCTAATGTGCAGCAGTTAAAATGCTTAATAATGTTCCCCCCACCCTCATTTCTTGCTCTGCTTTTATCAGTGGATATCCCTTACCGCATATCAAGATGAGCTGTTGTTCTGTAGTGGTGCTCTGTTTTGACCTAGCTTTGTGCAGTTAACCTTCCTGAATCTGTTAGGACATGGGGCAAGTAACTGGGTTTCGTTCTGGTTTGTGCATTGCCAGCAAAATAGCAGGCAGCAATAGTTCTGCTGTCCTCAGGGATCTCTTGCAGAGTCTGGTCGGTTTGAATAATTGAGAGGGGACTCTGACCTGCAGCTGTTTCTTAAGAAGGAGCAGGAAGGGCTTTACTCAACTGTGAGATCCCTGGGTGTACTTGCAAAGTTAGTGGTGGTGTTAAGTACCATCTCTTACTGACCTCAGAAAGTGATCTGTGCAGACTTCTAGATACATGCAATAATCATAACTAACTTGGTGCTCTTTCACCCCTGAGCTGAAGAGCAGGAAATGAGTATCAGTTTCTCTTTTCAGTTTCTACCATCTGGAGCTAAAATGTCACCTGTGTCTTATCCATGTGCCCTGACTGTTCCCTTGATGAAGGGAAGAAGAATTTGTTCTACTTTCTTAACTGTGTGATAATGATTCTCTTTTCCCTCCTTCACATGGATGGACATTTGAACATACATGTCCTCTTTCTGTCTCCTCCAGAATCATGCATGCAAACAATTCTGTATCACATACATGCTGGCAAACTGTGCAAGTCACCATTCTTCAGTTTCTTTGCTTTGCACATTGAAGCTTACATGACTTACAGCGTGCTCCCTTGTTGTCACTTTTGGCTGATAGTCTAATGTATATATTGTCTCTGTGTGAATTGGCTCACTAGGACTGTGGGCAGGTGAGCAGGTTTGGGAGGCAGTAGCTGAGTTAGATCTCAGACATCTGTTTCTAATCCTTTGGAGCTGTTGCATATTGAGTCTTTTTTCTTTTTCTTTTTTTTCCCCCTGACATTTTTTCTCATCTTTTGCCTTGCTGGAGGGGAAAGTCTGTCTCAGAAAGCTTGGGGGAAGCATCTTTATTGTGCTGCTTGGTTTGCACAGGAAAATCTGTGTCTGTTTAATCAGTGTGACAGAAGAAACTTAGTTAAAGGGGCTGACAGCCTTATGTCCTGAGGTTTCTATTTCCAGTTTGAGTCATTTTCTCTTTGCTTTTTAAACTTATAGGAGAAGGTAACTTCACCAGACCTCAGCTGCTGTTTACCTTTGCTCGGCTGTGCAGTGTGCCTTTGTTTTTCCACCTTTGATCAGTGTCCTGCCGACAGATAATTTAGCAATTGCATCCCAGGGTGGAAGTGTGGAGTTAATGTTAAAATTAGGGTTTTTTTTTTTCCTTTCCTAACTTTTCTGGCTGATGGAGCAGAGAAGGAGAGAGAGGAGTTGAAGGGGGCCATAAATTCTAGACCTGGTGATTCTGCTCCTTGTAGAGAAAGGAAAGCCTCTGATGTCTCTTCAGCACTTTCATTAACATTTAAATTAAGGGTTTGTTTTTCAGGCGGCTTCAGTCACAGTCCTTTCATAGCTTGACACATGGAGGCTGTTCTCTCCCTCTCTTTTTCTCTCTCTCTTTCTCCAGCTTGCAAATCAGTGTACAGCAGTAATCACTGCCCTATTTTTTTTTTTTTTTCTGATCTCTTGTGAGGGCAGCGACCTGACAAGCTATACCAGAGGTTCAAAGAGAATCAGAGACAGAGCGCAAAGGTAGATGGTCAGGAGGATGCCAGGTTTCACTCCTACAATTAGAGTGGTGTCTGTTCCCTCCCCTGTCTTTCAAAGAGTCACTTTTGGGGGCGGGTAGGGACAGAAAGGGATGGACCTTTCTTGCTTGCTGAGAGCCCCAGGTGCAGGTGCCTCTAACTGGGATCAACTTCCACTGTTACTCCTCCCAAATGAGGCTGGGGGTGTCGCTTAGAGGATGCAAGCTCATGCCCTGAGGTGGGAAGAGGAGTTGCAGTGTCCTAAGATAGAAGCCTGGCCCTTCCAGAGAAGTGTTGTTTCACTCTGAGGAGAGCAGCAGGCTGGTCCTCAGCTGCCATTTGAAAGGAGGGAGGTAGTGGAGATTATTGCCTTGAATTAAGAAGCTCACCTCTGTTTTCTGTGCTGCAGTACTAAGGTCTTGTTTGCTCTGCCTACTGCAGCTTACTGCAATGGTGAAGGAGATAGATGGTTTGGATCTTGGCTTACCACAACCTAAACAAGGCCATGCGTTATTGTAGGTAAGGTATAGGAACTAGGCTTAATGTCAAGGAGAAAAAAAAACTGTCTTCCACCTGATTCTTTAACTGTGTAAGAGCTAAGGAACAAGGATACAGTATTAGGAACCTGATAGCTAACTTCTGAATTAGAACTTAATGGAAGTGATTTGCAGTCGAAAAGTAATGCAGCAGGATTTGTGTAAACATGATGTGAACTACAGTCCCTATTCCAAGCTCTTTTGGAATCTCCTCTCTCTCATCTGCCACCCAGTTGATCACCACTGCCTCCTAATTTCTGTGGGCTCTCTGGTAGGAGTTAGTAGACTCAGAGAAGAAATGAACGAGTGTCTTTCATGAGCTAAATCTCAGCAAGTGGTGGAGGAACTTGAGCCAACACATGAGTTAAGTGTTTAGCGTAATGAAACCTGCAGCTTTGGCTGCTGTGGCTGTCACACTGCTCTTGTCCTCACTTCTCCACAACATCACATTTGCTTGCCCTTCACTAATAGATAGGCTTTGGAGGACACAACAGGATGTGACAACAAGCTAGCAGTGGGATTGGGAAGGGGATTGCCTATCTGCTGATAGATATGGTGTATCAAGATAGATACCAGAAGTTTCTGCTCCACCAACATTGGCCTTGTGTGTGCTGGTGGTGGTGACAGACACGATTTATCCATGTTTTGAATAATGTCCTTTTGCAGGACATTATTCAAAATCATGCACTGACAGAAGCTTCCTATATAAGCTGAAAAATGTTTCTGTTATGGAGATAGGTTTTTTTTGTTGTTGTTGTTTTCCTTTGTGTGTGAATTACTACAGGCTGCAGTCTGTCAGTTCTTGTGTCACGGCTGTCAGGTTGAAGTAGTATTGTATCACTGACCAGGTGATGGTATCCCTCTGACAGTGAGTGACTCAGAACAGCTTTTCAGGGACAGGTGATCTTGTCTGTATTCCAGGTGCTGTGGGGCTGTGTGGTGGGATATGCTTCTCTGATCCCATCTGACCCATGCTCTATTTTGTACGACCCATCTGATTGCCCTGTCACTCCAGGTGGGTCCTAACTCTTCTCTGTGAATGGTTTCTGTATAGTCATAACAACTACCACCATCAAAGTCTTCTAGGTAACTTCATCCTGTGTCATGCAAGGGATATTAAGGACACACCATACTGCTAGTATCTGTCCACTCTTCCAGGTGCTTTTGGAAGCTCATAGACTCATTTCCTCTTCAGAGGCTGTGCTGGATGATGCTGAACATGTCTGTGAAGCTCACGGCTTGTGAAAGCCAAAGCTATTAGGAATGGGAAGAGGATGCTTAATTCTTATCACATGTGGTCCTTAATTATTACTTCTGAGCCACCTCTGGTATAGCTCAGTTTGTAGCTCTTCAGTGAGGAGAGCTTTTAATTTGAGCTCTCCTGAAGCTGAATGTGTGGAGGCCAATTGAACTCCACTCAGGACAAGTGTGCTGCGGTACTAACTGGGTAACTCCTACTGAATTCTCTTTGGAAGCTCCACTGTATTTATGGGTGGGGAGGGTGGGGGGATGCCTGCCCTCCCACCTTCCTCCATGTTGTCTCAAAGGACCCTGGTGCATCTTTGATTAGGTGTAGGTCAAAAGAATTTCCACATCGTGACCTTAATAACTGGGGTTGATTGGCAGGTGGTCTGCGGAGAGGGAGCAGCCTGTCCCTTTCATCTCCCTTGGTGCCGTGCAGGGACAATGGGCCAGCATATTTTCCTTGTTGTTCCTCATTTGAAAAGGGTCTGGTATCTCTACTAGGTACCTGTGACATGGGGGTCTTGATTGGGGTCTCATAAAGGGCCCTGTCAGTGTGTCCAAAGGCCAGGAACACAAAAGCGATCAGTGGGTGGGGGTCTCAGCTGACCACTGAAGAAGGGAGGGGAGGGTCCTGGAAGCAGTGGAGGGAGAAGCAACCCCTGATGGGAGACCTTAAAGGGGGGAGGGAGGGAGGAGGCGGCCCATTTTTGTCCCGAACTCATCAAGCACATCTGCAGAATTGTCCCAGCCGCTGCCTCCCAGTTTCAAAAGAAAATGATCGTTTGATAAACCGTCCTGATTCACCACTTTCTCACAAGGGAGGGAGACCCACCTTTGACCTCTATGATTTCACATTGGGCCCAGCTCCCCCCCCATCCAATTGCTGGAGAAACTTTGAAATGCATCCCTTGCGTTCCCTCTCCTTCTCTCTCTTTCCCTTTACACTCTTTTTTTCCTCTTTCTTTTCTCCCCCTCCTCCTCTTCTCCCCACCCCCACGTTCCCTGCTCTCTCCTTTTGTAAAAAAGCAGGCGTACTGCTTTGGAGTTTAGGCAAGTAATTAGTAAAATCTTTTCTGCAGCACAATAAAACACAGCGCTTGGCCCACATCTTCCCACAATTTACATACTCGCAGGCATTTGCGAAAACAGGTGGCATTCCCAGTGCATCGCTGCCTATGAACATCATTTGGAAGGCAGGGAGGGGAGGGTGCTGGGACCCGCTCGCTCCTGCAAGCTATAGGAATGTGCATGAATATATTAAAATGTTTTCACACAATGCTTGTATTTTCCAACGGGAAGAGGCATCTTCTGGATGAAAGGCAGCCGGCCCAGACACAGGCCTCTTGCAAGCTCTCTTTCCCACTCGGCGTTTGTTCGCATGGACCAGATAGAGAGGGGACTTGTGGGGGAGGAAAGGCCAAGGGTGCTAGCTCTGAAGAGTAAATCTTTGTGTGCCTCCTGCCCACTCCCTGTTTGTGGTCCCAGAAAGTCGAGTTATGAGGGAGCAGTGTCTGCGGAGGGGGCAGAAGGGGGAAATCTTTCTGCAAAAGCCTTTGGAGGCACTGCAAGTGTACAGAGGAAATAGTTTGTAATGGAGCATATAGCTCTCTGACCAACAGGATTTGTTGGCTGCAGCAGGAAATGACTGAGAGGGAGCTGGATATCTTGGGCAGTATTAGCAAAGTGCCTATTAATAAGAGAAAACATTCTTGCAGTACTTTTCCATCTTCATCTTATTGTCCAAGAAGTGGCTGATCAATGCTCAGCCCGTGCAGCACATTTGACTGTCCATCTTTCCAAAGGGGCAGTGGTTCCAGGCTCTGCCACAGGTAGAACCCAGGAGTTCCTCCTCAACTTCAACTTCACTTGGAGTCCATTCAGCTGCTTTGTCTCCTAAGAGGTTCTTTGGACTCTTTGAACTTGTAGAGTGTTGGCAAGAATGTGTGGTGTCTAGAATGTGCAACAGGGATTTCCTTTCAAATGGCTGAGAATCAAATGAGAGAATTGAAGGGAGGTAGAAGCTGAACAGGAATAATGAATAGATAAGCTTAGGAGCAAGGTGCGTGTGTTGTGGTGGCCTGAGTTCAGCCCCAGGTTTACTGTTTTATTCGAGAATACTCTGGCAGGATGCAAAGAAGCCTTGCTGGGGAAAACTGAGGTAGGATTGTGGCTGGATTTTATTTACTTATTTTATTTTTTTAAGTGGAAAGAACTCTATAATCTCTGAGGGAATTGGTGTGCTACCAGCAGGGATCTAGATGTCCATCCCATGTGTGCTACAGGTACGGTCTTTGTAGAAAGGTCTTCTGGGCAGGCTCCTGTCCGGATTGGTCTCTCCTGCCCACAGCCAGCCAGAACCATGCCAGCACACATCACAGCTGCCTGCAGGAGCTATTTCAAGGCCCGTGCTTCCCATCTCAAGTCCCTGCTCCCAGAACAAGTTGTAACCTTCAGGGATGAGTGGGAAGCACTGTACTGAGGCCTTCTCCTCAGTCAGCCAGCTTTTGTCGTCCTTTCTGGCCAGGCTATCCCTGTGGCAGGTGGGGAGAGATTGCGTTACCCAGCCCTGCAAGGAGCAAGACAATTCAGCATTTCAAAACCTTTTGCACCAGGGATTCTTGCATGTCAGTTGTTCCTAAAATAGATCTGCAGAAGTAGGAAAGCTATGTGATTCTGTTTCTCCCAGTTGGCCTGGCACTGATCATAGTGATGTTTGTCATGGTGCAAAGGTCTCTAACCTTTTGTTGGAAACAACCAACAACACAATCAGCAAGAGGGCTTACTTTTTATTTTTAATTATTGTCTTCCCAATTCCCTACTCCTCCCCTTCATCTTTCTGCATTTCTTAAAAAGGCAGTGGAGGGAAAAAAGGCTTTGGTTTTTGTTTGGGAAGGGGGTTAGGAAGGGCGACATGGCCCCTGCAACCTCTCATAGGGGTGTCTTGTCAGGGCGCGGCATGAAGGGCACAAACAGATCATAACCTTTAAAGGCAAATGTGATGGAGGGAAGAGATGAAAGCAGTGAAACAAATTAGATACATCTAGAGGGGGTGCTCAACTGGAGAAAATTAGCATTTCTTCCTAATTGGAGTGCAGGGCATTCCATTACAGGGTTTCATTACAAGGAGGGAAGCACTGGGCCTCTTTAGGGGATTCCCCCTTGCCCTCCATTCTTCTAAAATTATATTTTTTATATACATATATATACATATATATATTTGGGGGAGAAATGAGAGAACACTGAGTTAATCAGAGTGAAAGTTTCATTCCAGTGCAGGAAGAGCACCAGTTCTTTGTTTATGAAGAGAAGGAGGAGATGACTGCATGTGAAATGAGACACTAGTCTTAGTTTTTCTGAAGAAAACTAAAAAGTCTGCAGGAGGCTGCAGGTGATGGTAACTTTCTGATGCTACTCTTTATTCATTTAAATTTATAACTGTATTCAAGATGTATTAGGCCAAAGCATGGGGTTACATATTTTATGGTTAAGATCAGTAGAGTCAATTCAAGTCTGTTGTAAACTGCACGTCAAGACCATGCTGTGCAAAGCACTTATTGAAGGCATGTATATCTGTTCCTGCCTCTGATTAGAACTGTTGTATCCAAGAGGAGTTCAGAGTGAGCTGGTGGAAAACATCCTGTGACTGCACTGGGGCTTGTGCATAATTCTGTGGTTCGAGTGGCTTGAACCAGCCTGAGAAATAGGCATGTGTGAGTGTTCTTCGTATGTACATCTTTACATATAAATGGGCTATAAGAATAGTTTAGATGGAATTCAAGGGGCAAAATGTCAGCATTGCATCTTTGGATTAGGAGTAGAGGGAGATGGTTTCTTTATTTAGAACAAAGACTATATGCTCACTGGAAGGTGGGGAAAAAAAAAAAAGAGGAAGAAACTTGCTTCAGGTGCATGGCATGTAATGCATGTTGCTCTGCCAATCTACAGTTACAGCATTTACTGTTCCAGGTTGGGAGGGAGCATATACAAGCATTGGGATGTGTTTAAAAAAAAAAAAAATGCTGAGGGAAGGCTCCTGTCTGCACAGAAGGTGTTTCCTTGAATGGAGAGTGGAAGGATGTTTACAGCAGCAGTGCCTTCATCTTGGGCAGCCTCTGTCATCTGTATGCCCTGAAAGAGATTGCAAACAATATGAATTTACGGAATTTGTGAATGCATATGTCTAACTTAACCTTTCTTCTGAATTTTGGCATCTCCTTCAGTTCCCTTTGCACAACAAGTCAATTCCTGTATGCAAGAAGTAGCAAAGCTTATAAATCCGTTGTCTTTGCAAGACCAGTTTTTACTTATGTCTATGCTGAACCCTAACAGAGGATGTACTCAGTAATTGTAGGGGTGGATTGTGACCCTGTAAATATGAGTTTGCAAGGTCTGACTCTGAGGAGCTGAAAGTTAGAATCTCATTGATGTGTACTGTGTGTCCATAGCTCTGAGCACAAATAAGTATTTGCTAGATTCAGCTGTATCATACATCATGTCTAGTGTACCTCCTGGCTTCAGCATCTGGAGAAGACAAGCCTGAGGCAGACAAGCTGGAAACTGCATTTTTAAATCAGTCCTCTTCCTCATGTTCCTATGCACCCCAGCTAATGGTGTAGTACTGTCTGAAAAGATGAAGCAAATAGTACTTTGTATTCATCATGTCTAGAGATGCTTGTCACACTTACCAGCCAGGAATCACAGAGCATTTAGCATCCTCTTCGTTGAAAGCATTTAAACCTACATGTAGAAATGTGCTCAAGAATGAAATCTGCCATAAACCTGGTGTATCTCAGGCCTTTAGTTAAACTACGCCTTTGCTCTGCTTGATGGCTTTGGGAGCTTTCTGGTAGTAGAATGCTGGAATGAAAATCAGCTTGGACATACCTTGAATTTTAAGAGTATGTGTATGAGGATCCTCTGTTTCTTCCGTGTGAGGCACAAGCAAAACACTGTCCACAGGAATATCTTCAAGACTAGAGGAAGAACTGTTAAAAATGAGAACACTGCTCAGAGATGTGCTTCTTCCAGTTGAGGTCTGGCACACATCAGTATATTGTCTCCTATTCCAGGCCTCTCCAGACCCCTCAGTTCTCACAAAAGTTGTTTGAAAGACTGTTTAATGTGAGCAAATGCATCAGAGACAGTCTGGCTCTGGATTAGCAAATCAACCTGCTTTTGAAACACTAGCGGAGGTAGAGAAGCAATTTGAGAGGGACCAGTGAGGCTGGAGTTTGAAAAGGAAAAAGTGATTGGAGAAGGTTGGCAGGCTTAAAGGGAGACTAGTTCCTCTGAAGAATGGGAATGTCTCCTCAATTTATGCAATTGTGCATCTAGCTTGTGTGCTGATATTCTATAAAAGACAGCATGCTAGGGTGCCTCCTGCCTGTCACTAAGCTTCAGCTTCTCCAAATAACTGGCATCTTTCAGAACTGGCTTTCTTTCAGAGCATTATGAGAACATTCCAGACTGGGAAGTCAATTCTCTCTGTGTAGTGTTGTCCCCGTGTTCTGTAGTTGATTATGTAGGATTTGTCAGGTCTTCTCTGACTTCCTTCTCACCTGCAAGGAGCACAACAACTGTAGAAGATACTTTCTTGCTATAAAGATGTATTGTGGATTCATAACATTCCATTCACCATTTCTGCACATAACTACTTGAGGGATATACTTACAGAGCTTTGTAGATTGCCTGACATTTCTAGATGTAGTGTTATTTTTGGGTCAGGTGTTAAAGCCAGTTTTATGTGCATTGTCCTGCCTAATTAGTAAATCTTTACCTCTCTCCTCTGAGATTGAGGTATATGTTCCTCTAACTCTAGCTGTCCATCAATGAGGATTTGAAATGAGGTTCTGCTATGGTTGGTAGACATGGGCACCTAATGAAGAGAGAGAGAGAGCCCATTTCCTTTGAGAAGAGCGATCTGTACCAAAGTGATTGATAGTCCAAGAGATTTATTATTGTGAGGGCTGGGTAGAGGTTTTCAAATTAGAACCCAACAGCTTGTTTGTTTTTCAGGGGGAAAAAGAAGTCTGGTGCTTGTGTGTATGTACCTCCCTTCTCTTCCACTCCCAAAAAAGCAGAAAAGGAGACCAAGGAATAAAAGTGGACTGATCAGAGGAAGCAATTACAGATTGAGCTGGACCAAGCTACTTTTGCTATGCTTGGTTTCTGCTTCCAGGTGCAGCTATCTTGAGTTTTGCATCTGTGCTTTGTGTGGTGATCTGCTTCACCTGTCCAGACAGATTTAATGAGGGATGAGGATGGAGCAGGTCTGTCTGATGGAATTAGTTTTCTCTTCCTTCTTGTTTTTGGTCTTACTTGGAATACTGATTAGTACACATGGTCAAGATCACGTTTCCTAGTAGTTAAGAGTGAACTTCCCTGAGATGTGGTAAGCTCAGCATTTCCTCCCTGTGCAGCCTATGGCTGGAGTCCACAGAGATGCAGCCTAATCTGAACTAATGGTTCTTGTTTAGCCACATGCTAAAGATCACAGACAGCTTCAGCTGGGACCCTCCAAACTTGCTGCAGAATCAAATACTGATTTTCTGATAATGCTCATTTCAGTGGAGGACATGTGAGCAAGTTTGGTTCTGGCATTTTTTCAGGTGGGTGTTAGACTTGCCAGAAAAAAGTGGTTCTTTTAATACTGTGTTTTTGGATGAGGCTTCCTAAAATCTCAAAATGCATGGCAATTGGGCAGGCCATAGAAGGGAAGGAAGGAAACTGTGGTTTCACACTCCTGCCTGCAGAGTTGCCTGTGCATCCAGAGCTTTCCAGCTTTTATTCCTTGAAGTGTCAGAGGACTGACTGCCAGCATTTGTCCTACCTCACCTAGACAGCAACTTACTGAGGGGCAGGGGGCAGTGGGGTATTTCATATCCATGTCAGGTATTTCTTGACATCAGAGGACGATTTGTTTTAGGGAATTCTCCATTCCATTTCAGACTTAAAAGATGTGTGCCTGAAGAGGTTTCTTCCCAGTGCCCTCCAATGTGAATCTTTCCATCCTACTCCATTTTCTGTGCCTTTTTTGGGGAGATCAATATTTTGACTTCTTGACTTGTCCTTTCCCTGATTCTACAGCATCTACTTTGCCTGATCCCTTTCCTATCTTTACCTGGCTAATCTCAGTTCTCATTTAAATTCAGTGGTTCATGGCCTGCCATGCTACCCAGCCTGTGATTACAGATGCTGAAGCTGATGACCTGTTTTATTGTATATTGATTTCAGAATGGCTTGAGCTCTGGTTCTGCAAAATTTTTTCACATGTTTTTTTTTGGGGTAGTTCTGGAGTTTTGTCAGAAGTAGCCACTTAATATCCTTATGCTTTAGATATCCTTATACCTGATTGTTTAATGAAACCTTACGTGCATTTTTCTGCATACAGGGCTGGGGATATCCATTCTGATGGATTTTATTTCTCACTCTGGTGCTTGCCCAAAACCAAGCATGTCCTGAACGTGCAGATGGAGTATAGAGGCTTTGTCCAGGTTCTTGGTCACTTAGGGGCAAACAGTTAATGTGCTCCAAATGCTTAACATGAAAACCCTGAAGCAGATCATGTTGCACAGAGTGGAGAGCTGGCAAGAGGAAAGCTGCCCAGAGCTTTTAGGGCACATGAACTGAGATTGTTGCAAGCATGTCTGTGTTGGGGCTGGAATGATCAGAGCAGGAAAGCTCTAGGAGTCATTTCATGGCTGAGTTAAACACAGATGAGGCTTTGCTCGCCTCCTCCACAAAGCACCTGTGTCTCCATGCCTCAGTGTCCTGGACCTCTTTGCTTGCAGCATGTGGTGTGCACACACTTCTCCCCTTTCACCTTTCCTGCCTTTTAGCTTCTTAAAACCCTCTGAGCAGTATTTCCCCCCAGTCCTCTCCTACAGGATAAGAATAACTAATTTTGACTTAATTTGGTAATTATTTGAGTTTAAGTGATTGAGCTTTTTTCCTCTGTAAATATGAACAGGTATAGCTCCAGCCTCTGTGATATAGAATAAGAACTACTCTTTGTGGGAAGATGTTAAAATTTTATGCTGATTGAAAAGTCCTCCTTTTCCTCATCATCCTGACCACTTTTTTTTCAAAATTCTCCTAAATTGGAAGGTTTGGATTTGGGCTGTGTGTCTGTATGGGAAAAGGAATAAGAGAAATATAATGCCTGGCTTGTGGCACCAGGAAAACTGATTCCTTCCCACCCCTACCTTTAAACTGAAACATTCTTGGGTTTTAGTTGTTCTGGCAAACCTGAAAGGATTCACCCCTCCCCCTGACCTCCCTGGCATGCAAGAATTGCTGGCTTATTGAAAAGTCATTTTCTGTCACATATTCTAATGGAAAAGCTTAGATAAGCTCTGATTATATATGCATTTTTTTAAAAATAATAGTTGTTTCTGAAAACTCTGCCAGTCACGTCTGAAAATGTATTGGGATTGGCTTTGGCAGTCGTGAAGCTTAAAAAATAGAAAGGAAATATTTCTAAAATAGCAAAGCCTTTCTTGCTTTGCATCATGATTCTTCAAACGTTTGCTGCTCATTGGTGTGTATCTACACTTTTCACCACTGATGGCAACTGGAACCTTTACTTAAATCACTCTTACATCTTCCCTGGTGGTAGAGTGTGAGGTTTCAAGAAGAGAAAGCCCTAGATTCTCTAAGGTTTTACATATCTTTTTCCACTGGTGTTGCAACTCTTTGGTAGATTTCTTTGTGTAGCCTTGAAACTGGCCTGATCAGCTTGAATCTGCTTGTATTTATTTCTTGTTCCTGTTTCTCATATGCCAGCATTGATTTCATGTCAAGCATATTTTGTTCAGAGGTGTTGAAGATTATTTTTAAGGAAAAAGTCTAGAGTGCTGATGAAATGAGGACACATGGTATCTAGCTGAACTCATCCCCACAGCAAATACTTTGAAGCTGCAAAAACTTGGGTTGAAATTCAGAAATCAACCTTTCTGTTGGAATCTTTAGTTAAAGGTGAAAGAAGTGTATAATTTGAGAAGAAGCCAGAATATTTTGGGGTAGAATCATGCAACCTGCTTCTCCAGTTTGCAGCCTGCTATGTTATTTGATCACAGTTCTGTATAGTTTTAGGCAGCTTGGATGCTATGGGTCTGTGCCCTAAGAGCTGTGCTGCGCCTGTCTCCTTGCTTATCAAGTCTCTTCCTTTTAGTTGTGATTGTTGTGACTGTGTCATCTCTGAGGGCTTGTTCAGTACTCCTTTGTAACTGGTGCTATGATGAAAGCAATGGGCTTGTTCTCACTTGGCTTCTTACCTCATACTCCACATTGCAGATTAAGGACTGAGCTTTAAGATTGGGACAATTTCTTGTTTTTCAGTAGAAAACTGCAGTCATAAGGGGCACAAGTAGAGGTTGTTCAAAATACAATTCATCACCAAAAATAAACCAAAAAACCAAACCCAAAAATCCAAACCTTATTGCATTGGAGGTGCAATCACTAAGTCAGCTGAACAGGTTTAACTTGTCTACAGCCCTAGAGCTGACTATTTAAGACAGATATTTCTATCTTAAGAGAGCCATAATAATTCAAAGAACACATAGATGACACTGTCACAGGATGCCAGATGGATAAACACTCTGGTGTGGCACAGGAGCAAATGCACTGCAAGCCAGGTGGTTTGGCCACTCCACAAGCAGAAAGCTTTTCTGGTAGGTTTTGCAGAACCAAAGGCTTGTAACAGAAAGGTAGCTAGCATAAGTGAGATCCCACTATGAAAAGTGATTTTGCTTTGCTAATGGGAAAAGGCTTAGCAACAAGGGAACCTGGAGCCTGTCTTCCTGGTTCTCCTCGTTGCCTGACTCTGGGCACATGTGCTAGAGGATCTGTTCTTGGAACAGTTCTTTCTATCCTGTCTGGGACCAGTGATATCCAGTTTTCTTTCCTGAAGCTTCTTGCTGTTCCTAATCTCAGTGCAAAGACTGAGAAATCCTTCTCTGGTAGTGAACTCTATGCCAAGCCTTCAAGAATCTGTCATGCATTGCAGCTCTTCAGATGCGCATCGTTAGATTTCTTTCCTCCTTTACCCCTTTTTAGCATCCCGCACTGCCCCATTATGCAGACTGAGGGGAAGATGCATGTTGTGCATGTTCCACTGCGCCACCAGGCTGCAACCCCCTCCTCCTCACCCCAGCCCGCAGCCCCCCGAGAGGCCTTTGTCCTCCTGTTGAGAGCAGCCCCTGTCCCACCGTTCCCACATGGCACACCCTCCCTGGCAGCCCCCTCCCCATTCAGCGGTTTGGGCTGAAAGAACCTTGGCTAATTACGCTGGACTGAAAATTACCACTTTGCTGTGTTCTCCTGCTGCTGGGCGCATTTGTGTGGGGCCTGTAGTTAAGAGGGAACAAAGCCCACCCCCGTGGAGCCAGGCAGGCCCCAAGTGTGAAGCTACAGGTACAAGCAACAGGGGAATGAAGGGAATAATTACCAGCTTCTCCAGGTGAAAGCCCCGTTCAAACTTCAATAAGCCAATTAGGGGCCAGGGTGTGTGTTGAGGGGAGAGTCTCCTGCACCTATAAGTGATTCCCACCAGGCAATTAACTGAAATCATTTCGGGGAGGGGAGGATAAGAAATAGCTCTTAGAAATTGTCTTGGGATGAGGGGGGAGCAGAAACAGCATGACTGCTGCAGTGGTCCTCATGTGCTCCAACCTCCTGGCTCACTGTGTGGCCCAAAAGTGTTGGTGGGGATAGGGGGAAAGGGAGGAGGAAGGGAAAATGGCAAAGAAAAAGGAATCACTGGAGCTTTACACCTGGGCAGCCTTTGAGAAAGCTAGGGCCAGAGTTCAGGGCTTCTTGTAAGGCTGTGTGTGGGCCCAGAGGACTGGGCTTCAAGGAGATGCGGGTTCCAGGAAGGGTGGGGGTCAGGTGTCTGCCCTATGGGTGCTAGGGGGAAAGAATAAAGGTGTTGAGCCACAGGGAAGTGATTGGTGTAGGATATGAAGGCTAGTGGTAAAAGTGCAGGTGGGTGAGAGCTGAGATCTGCCTGAGATGATCCATGGGTGCCCTGCCTTATCCCAGGAGTGGGTGATGTCCAGTGTCTAAGACCTTTGCATGCATCTCATACAGGGACAGTGTTCAATTGGGTCAAAAAAAACAATGTACTGGGCAAAGATGGAGACCTTATGAAGTTGCCTTACACTTCCCTTGTGCTGTATTGCTAATGGCATGTGCTGTAGTCTGAGGGTAGGGCCTGCTATGTGGTGGGTACCTGGCAGCAATATTGTGTATACTGCAAGTTCTGACTGGAGGAGGGCAAGAGTAGAGTGTGGGAAGAGGTTGCTGCAGATGACTAAGTGATGTTGGAGGGAGAAGCACACAGCTCTCCAGATACCAGCTGTGGTTACTTCACCACTAACTTCTCAAAGTATGAATGTAACCTTAGTAGCACCTTTCTTTGGCTTTCTAATGTTTTGACTTCTGAGAAGTAAAAATGCCCTGTAAGGCTTTGTTCTGGTTGCTGATAAGCTGAAGTGAGTCTTCTGTAAAACTTCTTTAGTTCAGGAATCTCTCTTTTTTCTTTTTTCTTTTTTCTTTTTTTTTTTTTCCCCTCTCTGTGATAACTGTAAAAATTTGAGCAATGGTTGGGGTTTAAATTGGGTTTGAGAATGCAGGAAGTTCTCATACAGAAAACTGTACAGACCAACCACTCCATACCTGGTAAACCCTGAGTCTGGGGAAGGAGGAAGGGTAATGGAAGAGTATTGGACATACCATGCTAGTAAGTATTTTATGCCTGCAAAGGTATAAAGACTGAAAAGCAATGACTGCAGTGTGGAGGTGTCCAGGTTGGGTACCAGCTAATAATCAACTTGCTGGAGTAGAGGGGAATTCTTCTGCTATGCTGGGAATTGGATCTTTGGAGATACAAAAGGCTTATTATATCCTCCAGCCTGCACGTCTCTGAAGTCTAGAGGAAGACATGAAGGTAGAAGCCTGAGAGGGCTGGAGCTGACCTTCTCTCTGCTCTGAGATATACAGTAAATGATGTGGGAGACAATGACGTGAGCGTTTCTTCTCTTAAATGTGCTGGAGTTCTGCCTCAAATGTGAGCCTTCTCTGTTTCAACCCAGCTTCTTTACAGTGCCCTTCAGTACAAAATGCAAATGCCTTCTTTCTGGGGACCGCTTCCCACTTGTCCACTTGGGGCTCAAGGCAACATGTAAGTGAGTTATTGGTCTGTCTGCTGGTGCCTGTGTCACTGGTCTTCTTGCCAGAACACAGCAATTCCTATTTCAAACATTGAGGTGTTCATGTAGTCATATTTACACATTTTCTTTTCTTTCTGTGCTGAGACCCTGGTGGGGTATCCATGAGGACTAGGCAGAGCTCTTCTGTAGCTTCTCTGTGTGCTATTTACGATGCATATCTGGAACAGAGTTCAACCCTGAGCTGGCTGATGCCTTGGGACACACTATGGCATGCACACGAAGCTGAAGGAAGCAACAGCAAACATGCCAACACTTTCTAGTCTGTTTGTGGAACAAGTCTGGTCATTTGCCTCCAGCTGCAGGTTCTCTTTGGCAACATTATTCAGTGCTGAACAAAGGTGAGGCTTATGCAGCTGTAGGTCTCTGTTGCTCAGGTGAACTCAGTCCTGTTATTGAGTTGAAATACAGGAATATTTTACATTTATGCAAGCACTTGAGCCCAAATGTAAGCTCAGCTCTAGAGCACCTCAGAAGTTCTTTTTATGATAAGTTTGGATTAGCAGTACAGGAACCTGAGCAGATTATCACAAGCAGACTTCTGAAATTAGACTTTTGCAAGGTAAAGGGTGGATACCCTTAAGCCTAGAAAAGCAGCCAGCAATGCAAATAGGAAACGTTTAAGTTGGTATGATGCATCTTGTCTTCTTTTCCTTGCACTAAAGGTCTGGATCTCGAGCACTGCATGGCAGAATGCAGGAGGAATATAGTACTTGGGATAAGAAAGACAGCAAGGCTCTTGAGGACTGAGGAGCATGGAAAGAATTAGTCTAGAGCCAAAAGCCTGAGTGATATTGCAGGGAAACTGAATGCAACTTGCACTTGCTATTTCAGGTTTTGTACAGTTAAGTGTTATCAGCCTCTTTAGCCTTTTCAGTCCCATCTTCTTCTAAATAGACTTCGACTCCCCACACTTGCTGTTCTGTGAAGTCATTATTTTGGCCTGTTAGTAATGGCCAGACTTTCAGTGCGACTGCCGTTTCCTGCCAATTTTTTTTTAGTTTATCATTACTGAGCTGTCAGCATATAATCCACCTGTCCTGACTGACTTCTCCTTGGTTCAATTTTCTGGTTATCCTGCAAGAGAGACGAAGTAGCTAGTGGAATTTGTGTGGGGCAGTATATACCATTGGATATGAAGGGCCAGCACCAGGAATGTGTGCACACCCAATCTTAGCTTCATCTAGCATTGCCTGAGTGATAGGTGCATGGGACTTTTTGTACATTTGCACATAAAAACTGATGCTGCACTTTTTCTTTCTTCTTCTGCAAGTGCAATGCTTCCGGGGAAGGAGCATCTGCTTCCTCATACTGTTTCTGTCTCTCTCTCCTGTTGTGTTCATCTGCTCTGTCAGAGAAGCTTGGTGCTGGAGGTGCTGAAATTCACTGTGCAGTTGTATACCCCCTTCTCTCCCCTTGAGAATATTGTTACTGTTACATCTGTTCTGCAGCCTCCTGGGCTCTTCAGCAGGGGCTCCATCAAGTTTGTGTGACCTTAGCACTGTATTCATGCTGGAGGAGTTACCTTCCTTAATGATGTCAACTGATGAGGTTAGCGGGATGCTGGCGACTGCGATAAGACATGACATGTTCTAATGATTCGCCTTAGCGAGCTGTGTGCGTGTGTTGGGGGGGCACAGAGGGGCTTAGAGAGGGGAGGTGGGGGCCCCACAGGTGCCGACAAAGACTTTGACCTTTGCTGCTATAATATCAGTGTTTCACAGGCAGGGCGGTTCGGTAACCCACTTTCAGCCCATCAAAAATTGATTTAATTGCAATTTTTTCCCCCAATTAGGAGCACTGGAGCTTAACTAATTGGAGTAATAGAGAGTAATAAGGCTCTGATAAAAAGCCTTCCTCTGCCTCCTTTGTATCTTGTGTCATCGCCTGTCAGAGGTCAGAGAGCTTGCATATTCTATTAGGCAGAGTTGCCTTCATTTGTACAAATTAGTTTACCCAACAGTAATTAAAATGCCAGTGCGGGTCGGGGAGAGCTGAATACAATTGATGGGCACGTTGGTGAAGGATTTGACAGCTCTGGTGGCCTCCCTTGCCAAAGCGTGTCAGTGCTGAATCAAAGGCTACACAAACCCACAGACCCGTGTGTTTAACCTGCGGCACCAGCAGCACCAACTGCTTTCTCTCCTCTATTCCACTCTCCATTTTGGATTTCCTTCCTCTTCTCCTTCTTTTCTCATCCAATTTGAGACTTCTCAAAAGGATGTTTCCCATCTCTGAGGAGTCCTTTCTGTTGGTCACTTTTCCTAGCACTACTGCTAGTCCCCTCATCCCATCTCCCTCAGTGCTCCCCCACCTCTCCCCCCCCGCCTTCTACATTCCCAGCTGCAGGGCTCTGTCAAGTAATAACTTCTTTGTTTCCCGGTCCGATGAGTCTCTGTATATAATAGTCTCCAAAATGGAACAACGATGTCCAATTCCAGAGGGTGGGGGAGCATGCAAGGAGAAAGGAACAGGCTCTTGCACGTGTCAGGCAGATTCTGGGTTCAAAATCTCCAAACAGCAGAATAGGACTTGCGAAACAATCTGTTTACAGTACAGGGAAAGGGTGCAAACCTTGGGCACGCTGGGAGTTGAGAAGAGGATGGAAAAGACCTTTTTTACCCAAGTTCCTTCAATGACTTTGCATTACAGGATTCTCAGCTCAGGCTTACTCTGAAAATTGGGTTCAGTGAGAAGGCTTTGTGTGGGATGTGAGACTATTTCCAACCCTTACGACAAACAGCATCTCTTAAAAAAGACTGATGTACAGCTACCTCTTTCCCATTGGTTCGACCACCTCTGGCAATGCATCTTTCCAGCATGGGGTAAAGAGGGATGCTGCAGGTGGGATGGAGCTAGTATTTTAGGAGCAGGCATGAGATTGTTGCAGCTGTACTACTATGTTGGCTTTCCTGGTTTTAGCTGCTGAGGAATCCCTGTGAAAACAGTGCATGCTGCTGTGGAAGTCTTAGAATCATAGAACCATTAAGGTTAGAAATGACCTTTAAGATCATCAAGTCCAACTGTCAACCCATCACCACCATGCCTACTAAACCATGCCACATCTATACGTTTCTTGAATACCTCCAGGGGCAGTGACTCCACCACCTCCCTGGGCAGCCTGTGCCAATGCTTGACCACTCTTTTGGAGAAGAAATTTTTACTAATATCCAACCTGAACCTTCCCTGGTACTGATTGAGGTTATCATCTCTCAATCTATTGCTGGTTATCTGGGAGAGGAGACTGAAGTCCTACTGCGTTGTGTATTTTTCCATTAAGAGGGTTGGAGAGAGGCTGTAGTCATGGTACACAACAATTTTCACAAGATGGGGAAAGCATAGCAGGGAAAGAATCTCTGCATCTCCTAGCCCATCTGAAACTTGAACACAGAAGTTTTTATGTAGTGGGTGGATGTATCTGGTCAGTGTCTGCATACACCAGTAACATACTTGAGACACGGATCATCCATGTGGTAACACATATAGGTTATCTTCTGTTTTCTTCTTCCAGTCTAGTCTCTCTTCAGTCTCTGACTCTCAAAAGCACTGGAAGACAAAATAAATGACGCTTACTAAGCTAGTAAGTCTTCAGCTGTTTTTCTTGTATACCAGTTTTTCAGCAACTCAGTTTGAGTTATTTGTCTTGGGCAGCTGGCCAGACCAGTTGTCAAGAGGTTGGACTTTCCTAGTTCACAGGTTTTTGCTGCATGCTGTGTACTTCCTAAGACAAAAAGCCTTGCTGAAGGTAAACTGAAGAAAGCAAACCTGGTGGTAGGTTTCAGCTCTGTTTTCAGAGGCTTTGAACATCCATAGCTCCAATTTGCATATTGTTTCAGATCTACCAAATCATACTTGTGTTGCCCTTCTGCTTGGTGTGAAGCTGTCACCTCTGTGAGGCTCCTGTTTTGGGAGGTCTGAAACTGTCTGCAGACTAGACTCAAGGTGAGGGGCCCTGTATCATACCTGGGGATACAGCTTTCCAGTTCCATTTGCTCCAAGGCTTTGTCAGTTACCCATTTGCAGTGCTTCTTTGTGCAAGTCTTGTGAATGCTGCTCTTTAATCCTCCAGTGAAGATGCCCAGCTCTTCTGGGAGAAGTCTTATCTTTGCTTGCTAATGGGCTCCGGCCTGTTAAAGATAAGGCCTGCAAACCTGATCCTGCTGAAGTATGAGACAAAATTCTTGTTGACTAAATGGAGGCAGCTTTACCCAGAAGAGACTTGTTTGTGGCCCTGAGGCCTGTATGTGATGCTGAAGAGAAATCTCTTCATCTAATACTATTTTTTTGGGTGGGGTGGGGGTTGGGGGTAAGAACTGAGGAGGGAAAGCTGAAGTCCAGGACTGACAGCATGAGCAGGGATTAGATCTTGCCGTTCCTCCCACCTTTTTCTCCCTGTTGGTGTGCCTCCATGCTAATTTAGACCTGTGACAACCATCAAAGCCTTGCTGCATACCTTCTGCACAAAGGGGTCTGTCTCCCACGTGAG
Organism: Chrysolophus pictus; assembly: GCA_037305975.1. Lineage (NCBI taxonomy): Eukaryota > Metazoa > Chordata > Aves > Galliformes > Phasianidae > Chrysolophus > Chrysolophus pictus. The sequence goes on along the minus strand of CM074581.1, from coordinate 12,819,947 downwards.
GGCGTTCTCTGCTGGGACAAAGTCAGTTTGTCCCCCAAAAGAAAAATCTTAAGCACCCAATTGCCTGCTTGACTGACTCCCTGACTGCTATTATGTTTCTAACCACGGTAATTGGCTTTAGTAGTTATTAATGGATTATGCTTGGGAAGGGAGGGACAGAATCCAACACCTAGCTTTGTAGATGAGGGACTCCCTGACATAAGTGCTACTTTCCAGACATGGGGTATGGCTTGTGAGCTGTCAGAGTGAGTCTTTTTGGCTTGTTTCCTCTGAGACAGGAGATGTTTGGAAGAGGGGAATATCTCATTCTTGGTGGAGGGAAGGCAGGTATTGAGCAGAAACCCTGTTTCCAAATGCAGAATACTGCAGGTGACAGCTGTCTGCTTCTTCTGCTCAGCATACTTGACAATGCTGCTTCAGCCTTATGATTTCAGGTTGGATGTTAGGAAAGACTTATTTTAAGAAAGAATTGTTTACACATGGGAGCAGGCTGCCCAGGGAGGTGGTAGAGTCACCATCCCTGAGGTGATGTGGCTCTGAGGGACATGGTTTAATGGGCATGGTGATGGTGGTTTGGCTAGATGATTTAAGAGTCTTTTCCAATCTTAATGATTCTATGATTTGGAGAAAGCAATTGCTCAGCTAAAACATGGAGCTGGAAGTACTGAGTTCTTGCCCTTCTTTCACATGGCTCTTCTCTGGCCTTGATCAAGTTTGAGTGCATGTTTGCTGCTGGATGCCACGTAATGCTGGTAGGAGTGCTTCTCACAGAAGTCATGGTCTGTGGAAGAATCCATTCCTGCTACAGTAGAGGCTTGGAGACACCTTTTGATTTCCAAAGGAAGAATCAGTGAAATGTTTTAAAACTGCTATTTTTGCAGACATTACATATTTATTTTCTTATTTTGCTTTCTTCTTTGTCATCCCCTATGTCATGTTTAGGCAAAGCAGCAAGCTGGCTGTTTTTGAAAGCAGGCCGCACTTCCTGCATTTGTGCTATCAGTGACTTAAACATAGTTTTGACATTTTATTCTCAGCAGCTGTAGTAAATATGGCTTTGTGAGAGATCATTTATAGCTTACTTAGGAATCTTTGTATGAGTCTGTTTCTCTTCTTTACACTGAGTATTGGAAGCTGGCACAAAACAAGCAGTGTGATGTGGATAGCTGTAGCATAGCACCCATGTTTCTGCTGCTTGAGTTTGGAGATTTGATCCTCTCTTATCAATTAATTTGAAGCCAGTGAATGTTTGCCAGTCTCTGGACTCAGCATATGCAGCAGGGACATGGCATCACCCAGAGAGGACTTTATAACGGACCTTGGTAGAAAGTGTGAACTAAGCCAAATATTGCTGCCTCTAGCAGAGAGTGTTGTACTAGAGAGGGCATCCTGATCCAGCTTTGAAATTGGCCTGACTTTGAGCAGGCGCTGGACTGGAGACCTCTATTCTGTGGTTTGTTAGGTCTGTGATGCTGCAGCCAATTCATGATTGTGCTGGGAAGCTGCCAACACACAGGCACAAGACATGAATTGAAAAGTAATGGGGAATTTTCCATGAAGTTTTTCTGCAGCTTATAGCCTTGACTATATGTGAAATGTCCCAAGTATGTGCTGTTTTGAAAATGTCATTGCAATTTACAGCTGCTCCTGGTTTAGGCTTTCCATCCACACATGCAAATACATCTTTATGTCCTGCCAATTCTCTGCAGTTTTGACCTGCTTCAGCTGGGAAGCTCAGCCCAGCTACACTGACAGAGCACCTCTCCCTCTTCTGCAGCCTGCCCTTGTGAAATGCAGTGGAATATGCTGAAATAGTCTCAAGCCAAAATTCAAAGTGTGCCTTGTAGCCCATTTTCTCTGTCTTGCTCTGTCTTTGTAACTTAAGGATTGGTAATTGTTTCTGTTTGCTTGTTTTTAAACAGCTCATTTGTGACAGGAACGGCCTGCTGTGGACACACGTCACCTCTGAGAATCTGGGACTTCGAGAGGTGAGTGGGCATCCAGGTAATGGGGAAGGACTTGGCAAAGGAGAATGAATATCAATAGGAAATGGAAGGCTAAAGATGGTATAGGATCATTCCTTTGGTGTGTGTGGGCAAGAGATGTTTAAATATGACATTCAAGGCCAGGCTGGACAAAGCACTGAACAACCTGATCAAGCTGTGAATCTCCCTGTTCATTGAAGGGGAGTTGGACTAGATGACCCTTAAAAAGTCCTTTCCAAATCTAAGGGTTCTATGATTCTGTGAAATATGAGATGTGAGGGCGGGGTGTAGAAAGGTACGTGATGGAATGATTTTGGTTCAGCATGATGCAGCTCCACATTTCTCTCCAACTTATGGCACAGTAATCCTTGATATTTAATGAAGCTGCTCTTGTTTTATCTGGTTTCTTCTCACGATGCAAATACAGTCAGAGCATTCCCATTATTACACCTTCCTTTGCATCCATCTCAGTTGATGCATCAGTCCAAGCCAGAGAGGAGAGAAGTGACTCTCCATTTGCAAACTTGTCCACGGTGTTGAGAAGCCAAATGTGAATACAGGCTCTACAGCCATCTTTTCCTGGCTGGTGTTTCTGGCAGCTCAGGGAGGTGAGGGTGGCAACAGGTTAGCTACTGAAGTGATTTAGGCATGTTGTCTTCTCTCTGTCTTAATAAGCATTGGAGGTTAATTGCTGTGGCCTCTGATTTGGGGCCACTGAGCAGTTCATGTCTGGTAAAGGTGCTGACCTTAATGACTGGGGAAATGTTGGGCTCAAATCCTGACGTGAGACTCAACTGCTGACAAATTTGAAACTCTTAGCCTGAGGGTCCTTGTGTAATGATGGACAGATAGCAAATATTTGGCAGGATTATTGAACGGCAGCTCAGCTTTCCAGAACTGGTATGCTCTGTGTAGGAGTGGCACAGCACAGATTATCAAGGCAGTGCTGTCAGGATTGAGGAGAGCTGGTGAGGTCTGGGAGGGGAACAGTGACAGAAAGGGCCCAAGGGTTGTCACCAGGGCTGTATTTGGGAAAATGAGGGTAGAAGGAGATTGGTGTGGATTCGGAGCTGGTCTGAGGACAATTGTCTGCTAACCTATAGCTTAGGTAATGTGAGTCAATTACGTCAAATATAAATATAAAACACTTTGTTTCCTTTCCTCTGAAGTAATAAAAATGAAGAGTTGGCAGAAGATGCATCCTGCAAAGGCTGGGCTAGAGCAGGAAAGACAGCCCTAGTGTTTTAGTAGTGGCAAAGGTTTCTTGCTTACCTAATCCAGTGGTGCCCTTGGTGTGCTCCAGAAGGATACAGGCTGCCCTATGATACCTCTGCCCATCAAATCTGCTGATGATTCTTCAATAGAGGCATCTGACAGGAGTGAAGAGGTTGGCAACCCTCTCCCCCTGCCCTAGCCTCTTTGACAGGCTTTCCCAAGGAAGCCTGAAGAGATAATAAAGCTGTGTAGAAAATAGGATTAAGGTAATGAACAGGCACAACGGAGTTTGATCTTTCAATAATGTCAAAGCCTGAGTGACAGGCAAATAAAAAAGCCAAGGCAATCTAGGCCAGTGGGCCTCTGTTGCAATGGCTGCAGTGTCAAACTTATTCTTCCCTGTTCGCCTGTCACAGCTGGAATGCACCATGCCAGTGGGGCTTTTCCTCCCTGGGGATCTGTGCGTGAGCTGGAAGTCTCGTCAGCACGTGCAGAGCAGGAGGATGGGTGAGGAGTACTGCTGGGAAACTGGCATGTGAAGTTTGATGTGATCATTCATAGTGAAAGAATATGGAGTTGTACTTGAAGATCTTAACTTCTCCATAAACTGTTCTTCCCAGCAAAGCTTTAGACTATTTATTAAAGCTTCCAGTGGTTGCTAGCAACCATGTTGGAGGGAAGTGCTGATTTCTTCCCTTGGGGCTTGTGCATGTTGTCTTCCTGCTGAACACTCCTGAACTGGGAGTATGGTGTGGAAACTCAAAATCTTTGAGCTACGCAGGACTGAAAGACTCCTCCTGTGTCCAGTGTGTCCAGTTAACGTCATGCAGCTGAAGCCAGACTCTGCCTCCTAGTTAGGTTTACCCTTTCCTTATGATCATGAAGGGACAGAGTCTGACCTGCAGAGTCTGACCTGAGGCTGAACACGGTGAGGACTTATTGCTATGAGCAGAATTGAGACAACTTCTCTATCAAAAAATGATGCAATGATGCAGGGGAGAGTGATGCTTAAGATACGTTCTTTAAAACCACAGGATCCGTAATGTTGGTATTTGGTGCTGTTCAAGGCCTCACTCAGTTTATTTAGCTGGTGCATGGCGGTGTGTGCAATGTCTGTGGTATTCTCTTCCCTTGGGTAGGTGGTCTTTTTCTCCAACAGCTGAGAGATGGAACATGCTACAAAGGGATTTAAAGCTTAAATAACCTTTTGTGTACTGATCTTCTTAGTTCCAGGCCAGATAAGTCCTTGGCTGGTGCTTGTAGCTGTTGGTCATGGTGTATTTTCGTATTTATGACCTTCGCTGTTCCCTGACCCTGGGGCCCCTCTGAGAGAAAAGGGTTAATGTCTTCACCTGAAAACGTGTTCTGGGCACTGAGAAAGGTTGGTTGGGTTTAGAGGCAAAGAAATTTTTCAAGGGGAAAGGAAATGCTTCTTGCTGCATCCCACCCCCACAACTGTCTTTCATTTCTAACTCTGCTTATGATGGCGTTGGATCAAAGCTAGAACAGGCAGCAACAAGCAATTGTCAAAGGGAGTCTAAAGCAGGGGAATGACCGCGTAATGCCAAGACACTGTTTCTGATGGCTGAAATTCCAGCTGCTGCTACACCTGGCCCTTTCTCCTGTAATAAGAAGGATTTTTTTTCTTTTGCTTTTGAAGCTGACTAGCTACACCTCTGGAGGACATATCCCACAGATGCTACATTGTGCCACCTCTTTGCTTTTAGATGTGGGGAAACTACTGTGCACTTATTGCTACTCAGGATCAAGGTGTGTTTGTTGAGGGGGCTGTGAATAACTTAAATGATTAGAGGTCTGTACAGGAAATGAGAACTATTAGTAATATAGGCCACTGGATATCAGCCTGTGTCCTTGCAAGTATCAGGTCTTGTTGACTTCTGGGCTTCTTGCAAGTTCCCTTGCCTTTCTGCACCATTGGGGGATGTGAGGGCAGCTGCCTCTCTTTCTGATCGTGCACCTCTGCTCCCGCTGGAAGTGCACCTGCCTTTCTCTTCCCAGACCTTCCTGTCTCATCTGCCAGTGCTAGTGTGTGACTTAGCATTAGAGAGATCATTAATGGCAAGCAAGAGAGAAAGAACAGAATCTGAAGAAAATTTCCTCTTTCTCTTCCCACCTCTAATCTCCATTGGGAGTCTAACCTAACTGCCTGGGAGATAAGGGTGACACTTCTGGAAACAGCTCAAAGTCAGCATTTGTCCTTTGCCTGCAGCGTGCTGTTGCTCCCCAGTCTGTCATGGTTGTCTGCATGTCTTTACGTGCAGAGAGACAAATGCCCCTTTCTCAGAGATGCTCCTTCGCAAAGCAGGGTCTAGATGTCACTTTGCAGCAGCTCTTGGAGCTGTTATGCTAATGATGTTTGAAATGGACCAGTGTTGCAGTATGGCAGCACTTATGCTGTAAACACTTGGAATGCACAAATCCTACCTCATCCTTTCCTGTGACACAGTGTGACAGGCACAGGGCAGGAGAGCCTTTGTGTAAACTCAGACAATGTTAACTGTGCCCTGCAAACCTCCTTTACCTTTTAAATATCCACTCTTTGTCCATCTCCTCCCCTCTTTTGAAAGCATTTTTGCTAGAGTGGTTTCTTGTTTTTCGGGTGTGTTTTTTCTTCTTCTTCTTTTTTTTTTTTAAGAGCCCTCTAATTTCTCGTTCAGTTTTTCTCCCTCTCCTGAGCCCTTTGAAAGTGGCTTTACGCCGTCACTGACACCAAACTGACACTTTGCGTTTCCCCACTTCTTGTCCCTTTATGGCAACAGATGTTGAAATTTTGTATCCCTTTTATCTGTCCCTCTTTGCCCTCTTCCTGTAATTAGGTTTCCCTTGTTAGCAGTACAAAGTGGCCCGGTTTGCTGCCTGGCCTTTTGAGCCATTGTGTCTGAGCACATTTTTTTCCTCCTCTTTCGGAAGAGTTCCTTCCCCCTTAAGTAATAGGCAGGGTGTGGGCCAGAGATGTGGCTTTTTCTTGTTTCTTTGTTCTCCATTTATCTCTGCCACCTTTTTCAAAGGGATGGGGAGAAAAAGACAGAGAGTGCGTGGAAAGGGAAGATACAGTGTTTCATTTCTTGACCGTCAGGCTCCCCTGATCTTCAGGTGTTCAAGGCAGGTGCCTTTGATGTCTGCATGTTTTGGGGTGGTGGGAGGTAGAGGATTCCTGAAAGTGGCTTGGGAGTGGAGGAGAAGGGAGATTCAGGTGTGTGGCTGGTGCCTCATCAGAGGGGTGGGCTGCTGAGCAGGTTGGTAATCCGTATTTGCCTCTCATGCTATTGCATTGTGGTCTGTAAGAGGCAGCATAAGCAGCTGGCTGAAGGTTGTGTGAGCTTGCTGCTGCTTCATCTCTGGTATGTGTTTCCATGGGACCCTTGCTAGGTTGCATCTGTCTGTGAAGTAAGGTGGGCAAGAATTAGTTGCTGTCTCTCAAATCTCAGTGTATGTTGATCTGCATCCACTTTGGTAGCTCTTAAACCAATTGAGTGAAGGAACCTGAGCACAGTTGTCAACACGGAGGGAGAGCTTTAAAGCTTTTGCTCCCTGTGCTGTTCTTAAGCAGCAAGTGTAATGTGACAGCTGCCTGCTATGTAGCACTGGTTGTGCACTGTGCACCATAAGTGCTAGGCCCTGCAAACGTGGACCCAAAGCAGACTTTGGTCCTGGCTCCATTGTGTACTTGGTGGGTTTAAGGGCTGAATTCTTTTCCTAACTGCTATATGAGATTTGTAAACTGTTTGGGGACTAATGGTAGAATCTGATTGCTACTGGTGCTTTCCTGTTTAAATCCAGTCCTTGTTGTCTTATCAGTCTCAGATTTTCTACACATGGAAGTAAGTAAATGAAATGAAGATCTGCAGAAGTAGCTCTTGGTTATAAAATGTGCTAAATATTTTATCAGAAGCTTTTTTTGTAGAAGCTTGGTCTAAAATGTACAAGTGTCATGTTCTAAAGTGAGTTCTGTGGAAGAGTGCTCTCTTCAGAGCTTTTAACTTCAAGGTTTAAACAGGTTTGAGACCCTCTACAGCTCCTCACAGGGGAACAGAGGGGCAGCACTGATCTCTGCTCTCTAGTGACACCCACTCTCTGGGAACAGCATGGAGCTGCATCAGGGGAGAGTCAAGTTGAGAATTAGGAGAAGGTTCTGCACCAGAGGGTGGTGGGCATGGAACAGGCTCCCCAGGGCAGTGGTCACAGCACTGAGCTGCTGGTGTTCAAGAAGTGTTTGAACAGTGTTCTCAGACACAGAACTTGGATTTTGGGTGGTCCTGTGTGGAGCCAGGAATTGGACTCAATGATCCTTGTGGGTCGCTTCCAGCTCGAAGTGTTGTATGATTCCAATTTAATGACAGAGGTTTGGGTGAAGGGGAGCAAACAGACTCAGAACTGAAGTTCCTAAATCAAAAGGAAAGGTAACTGTCTCCAAAAAGGGTGGGGAGTCTGCTTCATCCAGGCATTAAAACTGGATTTATTTAGTCACAGAGTAGTGGATGGATATCTCAGTGGGACCAGGAAAGATGAGTGGTAGGAAATATTCTGGCACTTATAATAGATTCACAGGATTTGGGGGACAGAAGAATGACAATACCACACTGTAAATGAAGAATCCCTTCTCTTGCCCTGCTTTTCTATGGATTTATCACACAAATAATCTTTCTTGATGAAAACATTCTTTCCAGGCTTTGTATGAAAAAGGCACCACGTTCTTTTTAGGCTTGAATTTCTTTCTCAGTATCTCTGTCTTGGCTGAACAAAGTCCTTAAATCACAGTAAGTGATTCAAAACTTGTCCAACAGTGAGCTAAACTGCTTTCTGAGCTGTGCTTGCCTCAGATAAGTGAAAGCAAATGTGAACCTTTGACTGTCTCCTCTCAGCAATGGGATGATCCACAGTAACTGCCCTTCCTCAGATAGCTTCTTATTCTCTTTTTCTGGGGCAATCCTGCTTATTTATTGCTGTGCTGTTTCCTCTTCCCCTCCATACATGACTTTGTCTACTCTTTTTGAAGCATCAGTTTTGAGTATTCCCATTAAAATGTACTTTGGTTAAGTGAGAACAGAAGCGTGCCTTCCTGAAATTCAAGGGAAAGGGGTTTGTGATGTGACAGTTTGAAGTCTATCATAGGGACATTTTAGTCTTCAGGCACACCCATTCTTGATCTGTTCATATTAAATTAGTTTTGCATAATGACTATCGTGTTTCTAATTTGGTGCTCAGAACCATTCCCTCTGCAGTAAGGTCAGCAGAATGGGGAGCTCAATTGTAGATCTAGGCAAAGGAAGAGCAGGTCCCTCTCCTTGGGAACGGCTTGTGCTTGTGACTTGAGAAGCAAGACTAGAGGCAAACTGTTCTCTTGCCTTCAGGCATGAATTAATCCTTTGACAAGGCCGCAATGAAATTCCTACCCCAGTTCTGCAGCTCTAAACTGTGGGATTAGTTTCCCTTGCTCTGAGATCTCAGACCTTGTTGGAGGCAGGATGCCTCCAACAGCCAACTACTTGAGCCAGTGCTGGAGGAGGCTCACTGCTATAGGGTGCCTCTTAAGTAGCTTTCTCCTGGATGAGGGCTCCTCTTAGCAGTTTTACTGTGGTCAGAGCACTGTCTCTTGGTTTATAATGAATAGCTTCTGTCTGATCTGCTTGCACTGTATTTCCTGTGGTATGCATGCATTCCCAAATCAGTTTTGGGTCTTGTGATTCTTCATTGATTTTCTTTTTACTTTTTAACATCATTTTTCTCAACCTTTTGTCATGAAAGCTGGACGTTCTCTGCCTTCCTTTTGTTAAGAGGACTCTGGTGCATCTTAACCCAGAAGTAAAACACTTGTAAGAGGAAGAACATACAGGTATTTATCTGAGATCCTTTTCTCCCCACTGCAGTTGTGATTCTCTCGCACTGCGGTTGAGCGTGAGGCCAGCTCCTGCCCTTTGGATGTTACATGTCCAGGGCATGCTGTGGCCTTTGCACTCCTGTTCAGGCGTATTTATGACAACTTTACAAGGCCCTGAACAATTGGAGAGCGCGGGTGGGGGCTGGACACTCCAAACGCATCAATCAGTTTCATCCCTCTGAGCCAAAGCAAAAGCAATCTTTATTTTTCCCTGGGTTGAGAAAGAATCAACAGAGGCAAGAGAGAAGAATGGGAAGGAGTGAATGAGGAACCCCCTCTGCCACTGGCTAGTGGTAGCTCATTTAAACAGATGGCTTTGTTTTGATTTGGACTCTCCATTTTTTTGTCTCCCCACTAAAGGAGACCTGCAGAGCTCAGTCCAGAAAGGGAGCAATACAGCCTCCTGTTCCCACACAAGTGGGGCGAAAGGCGAGAGGCTTTGAGAATTCCCTGCTTCTTTTCCTTGCCTTCCTCTTTTTCTCTTCCCTCAAGAAATCACAGTTTGAGAGAATTCCCCCCTGCTCCTCCCGTTGGAAAGAAAGACAGAGAAGACATTCTTGACATTCTTTGCAGAGAAAAGGGGTTAAATGTCTGAATTTGGGGGTCACCATGTTATACAAATTGCAATCTAATCGTTTTTACAAGAACACACGTGTGCTGAGAAAAGGAGCCATGGACAAGAAAGAAAAGGGGACAGACAACTTTTTTTTGTCCTATCTTTTTTTTTTTCTCTCCCCCCAAGGTTTTGGACTATTGTCATGTCCTGTCTCTCTACCCTCCTCACCCCCGAGAGGGAGAACATTGGTTTTATAGTTAAATTGGTCCGTAAAGCAGAAGGGCTTGGTGCCATTTCTGTTTGTTTTCCCAAATAAAAGCCCCAGCAGGGTCTCTTTTGCACCGTTGTGGCTTTATTTGAAGAAACTGGCTTTTTCCCATAGCCCAGCGTGTCAGTTTATCCTCTGAACTTAACCTTACGGGAACCCACACAACAAAAACTCACAGGGTCCCCGAGCTGGAAAGGTAAAGAAATTGTATCTTTTTATTGGACCATTTAAAGCGTGTGTGGGCCAATTCAGAGAAAGCAGAAGAAAAGAAGGCAAAACTCCCTCATCTGTCTCTTCTCCCCCGAAATAATCTCAAACCATCGTTGGTGTCATTCCCCCCTACTGCCTCAAGGCCCTTCAGCTGTGCTGGGGAAGCTGAGAGAGGCATTTTTCCTGAAAATCACTTAAAGTCACTTATAATGGCATCTCAGAGCCATTTCACATGGAGGTCATCCCCAGAATTCCCCAGTGCTACCCACACCTCCCTGCAAGAATTAGTAACCTTGGCCTAGTGCCGAAGTAATCTTGGGGTAGGACAACTCTGTGAAAAACAGCTTTGCCAAATAGCTCTGTTTCTCCCTGTGTACATTTATAGATGTTGCTTAACCAAGCCTTTCTCTCCTTAGCATAACTTGCTGCATCCCTTGAGTGTCCTAGCCCCAGGTGCAAAGCACCTGGAAGAGATGACAGTTTAGCCCTTCCCTTCAGTTTTGGTGTTCTCTCCAAATTGGATGACAGGGGTTGTACAAATGTTGCACTCCAGATAATTGTCTTTAAATGGGTTTTCTTTCCTTTCTCTGTTTGATACCCTATTCAAATATCCCACTGTTCTGAATAGAACAGTGCACTTTTCAGTATTTATTTATTTATTTAAGTCAATGCTTCCAGCTGGCTTGCTGGAAGTAGATTTTGATGCTAAAATATGCGTATGGAGCAGTGCTTGGTTTTGGCCTACTTCTGTGCAATGGCTTCTCCTCTCTGATGGATAGTCACAGCTCACAGATGAGGTTTCCAGAGTGAATGAGTTATGTCCTCAAATTCAGGCATATCTGTTTTCAACAGATGTTTTGAATCCAGCAGTTTCCTAGAATGCGTTTAATACTAAACTTATTTGCTGTGTATTTGTGTAATATCAATGCTAGTAAATGAAGTTTGACAAAAATTTAGGGTGGGGAGAAAACTGTGTATTGTTTCAACCCAGCTTTTGGATTGTAGTTCATGTTCATCAGAGATAGCTGGCCAAGACCTGAAGCAATTGGGCAGAGTGCAGGTAGGGAGCTGCAGACTTCTTCAGAGCTCTGTTTGTCAGCAAGGTCTCGGGGAAATCCTGAATTCTTATGGTCATGCAAATGATCATTTTTGCTTGGGAGGCTGTAGATTATTTCAACTTTGTGGTCTTTTTTTGTGCCTCTTTGAGGTACAGAATGTGCGCTGCCCAAATAAGTTGTTAAAAAACTATTGGAGATGCACTGGTGTATCTACTGCTTTTTTTATAGCACCTTGATAGGTCATCCTGATCATTTTTGGGTTTTCAGGGAACAGCTGTGGGTTTTGCTCCCTTTGGAAGTGGAAGCTGTTGAGGACTGGGTTTTGAAGGTAGGGAGTAGTTGGGATAATGAGGACTGAAGAATTTGTAAGCACTAACTTGGTGATCCTGAGACTGGTACACCTGTGGTTGCAGAACATTTCCTTCCCAGCAAAGCTCAGCATGATTGCACATGCTTGGAGGATATGGGGCTAGCTCATGGTGGCCTGGATCCTGGAACTACTGGCCCAGAGTCACATAATTTGCTGAAAAATGGGAGAAATATTAATCACATTCAGGTCTTTATTTATTTTAGTGTACCCATGCCAAAACTTAGCTCTTTCTGGTTTATGTGCCCAGTGTGCAAGACAGTATGATTTTCCCCTGGTGTCAGGTTATAAGCTTTTCACTGTAGCAACTAATGTGTTGCTTCTGTAAACTGCTAAAGGGCTGCTGCTGTAAGTAGGGGCTGGACCTCCCAGCTGAAAGCTGTCTTGGCTGACCTATTCTTGGAGCAGGAGGATTGAACTGATTAACAAACAAGGAAAACAAGGTTTCTTTGCTGCAAAGTGACCTGTATGCATCTATGCTGCTTTTCTGCCTACTAAGGAAAACTAATCCTGGTGGGGATTTTGTTTGTTTTCTTTTCTGTTGTCTAGGCTGGAAGGGAATTGGAGGAACTCCAATTGCTGAGGTACTTGGGTACCACTTGTGGTGAGGTGTGAAGGCATGGTGAAAGACTGGAGCAAGGCACCTGGGTGGTGCTCAGCACAGCACAGGAAAGGAGAAATCCAGACTCTCTGGTTTCTCCGTGTGGTTCCTTGATGTTTAATACTGATTTTTTTTTTTTTCATTTGGAAACATTAACAGCCTGACATTAAAATTTGCTGCTGTCTTGCAGCACTGCATCCTGAAGCCTGCTCTGGGGACGCAGAAGACAAGCTTTTGTGTGGCGAGGCTCAATCTGGATGTAATGGGAGCTTGCCAGAGGTGGGAGTGTGTTAGGAGATCCATTTTAGGCACCTGAGAGGAAGAAGAGGTGCTCCAGCACATAAAAGATCCCTGGATGTTATTCAGCATCCTGCTACCTTTCCTTAGCACAGTGCCTCTCTCGTCTGAGCACTATGCATTTTAAAAGTGTGTTAGTAGGGAAAAATGATGGAGGGTAAATAGTACAAACAAGTGTCAGCCAGGTAGCACATGTTCACCAAATATGCTGCTAGGTAGAGTTGTCTGTGCACAGCCACTGAAACAGCTCATTTCCTATGAGCTGCTCCATGCTTTTCTTCTTGCAGCAAGCAGAGGACTCAGGTTGGGCAATCTGTCTTCTGCTTCTTTCAGGTAGACCAAAGGCTCATGATTAAGAGAGCAGCTGCTTCCTCTTATGCTTGTCTTCTGACACAAGTCCACACATACAGCTCATAGGATCGAACAGGTTGCATGGAGGCCTTGATAACTGTATTGTGTCTGTCTGTCTGTCGTGCTGACTGTGCAGAATGGCAGATGGAGTGGATCACTGTACTTGGAGGGGCAGAGCAGTGCCAGAGCTCAGATGTCCAAACCTGCCACACGCTGTGGTGAAGCTGGAGGACACATCTACTTCAGCTCAGACTTAATGTTCGACCTCCAGATCTACAGGTGCAGGTGCAGAGTTGCAGCTAGGTTGGTCTGTAAGTAACCCTTCAAGGGTTAATGTATTGTGAGAAGGTTGCAAAGGCCTGATGCCTGGAATCCCCTCGATCCCTTGCCTAGAGAAGTACAAAGTCCAATAAGCCAGCACCCCTGGATTCGTGTTGGGGGGGATTAATTCATGCACTTGATGTTAAAGCTTGTCCGAGAGGTTTGCATGGGGGGGCCATTGCTAGGGCTGGTTGGCCTCTCTAAATGGTTGCTAGGGCCCTGGCATCAAGGGCCAATGTAGCTGCCCACAGCCACGGTCACGGAGGGAATTACACAGCCACAAAGAAATTGTTATTCTACATAATCTGCTCTTTGGAGAGTGACTGTGGGGAAACAGGCTGGCCCCAGCATGCCGCCAGCTCTGTGATCATAGAAGCGTGCTGGCTGCAAAGATCGGCCAGGGCTCGCCTTCTGATCTGGGGACACCAGGGCTCGAGGCGCTAATCTGCTTTATCAGCGATTTCTGTCTCCTGACACAAAGGTGTTTACTTGTTTTAACATCTCCTGGGACTCTATTTCTCCTTTTGTGTGGTCTTTATCCCCCGACGAGGGCTTTAGCCCAGATTACAGACAGAATTAAGGCATTTGGCGATGTGCCTCAGAACTGTGTGATGCTGGATCAAGGAGCAGAAAGTAACAAAATAATGGTGGGAAATGCTGGGAGTGACCCCACGGCAGGGTTTGTGCTGTCGGCTTTCAGGACCGCTTCATTGTCCTGAGAACCAAGCGCCTGTTGGAGACGGTGGCCGTGTGGCAGGGTTGGAAAAGCAGGTGCTTCGAGGTTTATTGTGTCCAGCACGTTTGATGTAAAGGGTGTGAGGAGGAGGCGGAGGAAGAAGAGGACAGTTTGCAATAGGTGGCCATCTCCAGCAGCTGGGCAGATTGTCCCCTCTGTTCCTGAGAGTCTGGTATGGACAGGTGGTGTTGGCTGCTGAGGTGGGTGGAGAGTTAGTGGGGACAGGCTGTGGCCTGTGCCCTAGGCAGTGTGTAGTTTCATGTGACCGAGAGAGGGGCCTCAAACTTCTCCCAGCCTTGCTGGGAGGCCCCTTTTAGAGCGGTCCCTCACCAAACAGCTGCTGCTCCTTAACATGAGGAAACAGTTGAGTGATATGGCCGCAAACTTTGAACTTCATGGAGATTTTGTTTTAGCTTTTCTACAGCAAAGAATTTTAAAAGGGCAGGAGAGGCTAGCCTTTGGGAAGTTGTCTCCAGAGCATACCAAGGGTGGCTGCTCTTGGCCTGTCATGTTCAGCCCCGGATGATATGTTTGCAGCATGCAGCATAATATAATGAGGTGAGGAAGAGCAACCATGGTGACCTGGGGCAAGAGTCTGATTTGGCTGTGGATATGAGCTGTGTCAAAGATTTTGGGAAATACCCTAGCAGACCGTGTGCTGAAGGACAGAATCTGGGATGGAGTCAACCAGGGGAGTGGCTGCTGCAGATTATCTGGTATCATTTCCCATGGAAATGGAGCCTTATCATTCAGCGTATTGGTCACTTTTCCCAAGGAAGATGATCCCCTGTTGCTAGGGGTCAGCTCTACCTTGGCTCACGTCTTATCACGACCAGCTGTGACTCCTGCTGGCCACTATCCTTGGCAGTTTTTAGCTCGATCAGTAGCAGAAGCTGGAGGAGGAAGAGCAAAGCTGTGCAGGCTGTTGCATTCTGTGAAATCACAGAAATGAGATCTAGGAGATTTCTGTGACATCTCTGCTCTGGCCTGCTGGACTGGAAGGGCTCTCTGCTCTGAATGACTCTTCAATTATGTTTCATTGCAGTGGTCAGCTGTTAACCTGCTTAGGGACTGACTTTCACCATGGAGCTGGAGTGCTTGATGTCTTCTATGAAACTCCCTCCCTTCTCCTCTCATGTGGGTATGACACTTACATCCGCTACTGGGACATACGGACCAGCACCAGGTGAGCCTACCCTGCTGGCATCTTGGGCCTGTGCAAGGATCCTCTGGGCTCTCCTTGTGCAGTGCCTGGGGACATGCCTGCAGCTTGGTTAGCTCCTTCAGGCAAATGGGACCTCAGTTCCAGTCCAGGCGCTGGGTGGTGGAGGCTCAGCCGCTCTCTATTTTGTGTTGTCATTGCAGAAAATGTGTCCGGGAGTGGGAAGAGCCCCATGACAGCGCCTTGTACTGCATAAGGACTGATGGGAACCATATGATTGCAAGCGGCTCTTCCTACTACGGAGTGGTGCGCCTCTGGGATAAGCGGCAGACTCAGTGCCTGCAGGTGAGGGCTGGTTGGAGGCCAGGCAGCAGCAGGGCTTCTGGCTCGTTCTCTGGCAGCCAGGTACCCATGTCTCTTTGAAAGAAGAGACAGAGGCTGCTGAGCTGTCTTCAGACTGAGTCCACCATGGGGAGCCTAACCTTCATTCCTGCTTTGCTAGGGCATCTGACCATTTGGGCCTGAAAAACCTGTTGGGATCTGTGGGCTGACCTCTTCTTTGAAAAACTGACTCTCCTGTTTTCTTGCAGAGCTTTCACCTGTCTTCACCCACCAGCAGCCCAGTGTACTGCCTCCGTTTCAGTACCACCCATCTGTATGCTGCCCTGGCATCAGCCTTGCACGTCCTTGACTTCACGGCCTCATGAAGGGCATCGTAACTGTTTCTGGTCGCCTCAACTCAGCAAAGTTGACACTTGGTTCAGGGAAAAGCAGTGCAGGAGAGGTGAGAGTGGCCCCAAGACACCCATAGAGATTCTTTGCCTGCCAAAAGGCTATGTTAAAGAGTCCAGAAGGGGCAAGGTTTAACAACTTCATCTGCCCCTTAGTGGAAATAAAGGCCAATTGTCCTTTACATTTTTATTTTGTGCAAGTCAGGGTTTGTAACATTATCTGTTCTTGTTTTGTTTTGTTCTTTTTTTTTTTTTTTTTTTTTTTTTTTAAACTCTCCTGTGGATACATTTGAGGGGCAGGTTGAGCCAGAATGCCCTATCAGCTTGAATGCTGGTCAGATTGAGATCAGCTAAAACTCTGAGCCATGTGAAGCAAGTCTGTGTGTGGGGTACACTCATTTGGTGCAAGGGAAGGTGCCTGGAGCAGGGACTCCTTTTCACCTGTGCTTGCTCTCTTGACAGCTGCTTGTGCTGTTCTTTTCAGCCAAGAGAAGAAATTGAGCTAAAAGGCAGAGCCAGCCCTGCTTTCAGTGTATGCCTCCCCTAGCTGGCCATCAGGTCAGGCAGTGCACTTGGCAGGGCTGAAACAGTTGTATTTTGCTAAATAAAACTCTGAAGGGAAACAGAAGAGAGTGTTCTTTTTGCTTCAAGTCCCAAAGGAGCTGTGATGTTATCTGCTGGTTGTAGAGGAGACCTGGCCCTGTTTTCAGACAGTCTGTATGTGTGGAGGATCCTTCTCTCAGTAGATGCTGTGGCACTGCTGTGTTGATGGCAGTTGCTGGGATCTTGGCTCTCATACCACTTATTCAAACAAGAAACAAAAGCAAGGACTGCAACTCACCTGCTGCCTGCACACAAGCAGCAAACTGGGCTAGTGCAAATACCAAGGCCTTGCTGTGACTTATTGGGATTCTGTAGGAACATCTAAGAAGGCTTAACTTTTTGTAACGGTCTTCTGAACCTGACCAGGACTGAATCTCCCAGCTGTAGCTTTCATATATTCTGTGGTGTCTGAATGATTGTGGATGTCTGTGGATGAGTGCAGCGTTGTCTGGTCCTCCTCGGAAAAGGAGGTGCATGAACTCTATTAGGCTGTGAGTTTAGGTATCCTAGATAGGTAAAGGAGAGTTTTTGTATCACAAGCTGGCAGCACCTTTAGGGCAAAGCAGCTGGCATGATGCTTTGTTAAGACTTGAAGGGCAATTTCTGCCTTCAAGAGGCTGCTTTTCTCTTGTAATCCACAGTGATTGGAAGATGTATGCTGGAGCCCCTGTTGGAGCAAGGAGGGAGTGGAATCAACCAGGTTCTCACCTGCTTGAAGACAGCCCTCCACTCCCAGTGGATGTGCGACAGTAATCGGCTTTGCTGCAGGATCATATTCTCACAAAGCTCTTTCCAGCACAGCTTTCTGTCACAGTTTGTGATCCAGCTCTGCTGACAATTATGCTTACTTACTGCCAGCTTCCGTGTAGCTACATGGTGCCACATGTTCTCCTGGAGTCTAAGTGGCAAAATTGATATCTAAGTGCCCCAGGCACTGATCTACTGCTGTAAAAAGATGTCACTACTGGAACAATCTTCCATCTATGCAGATCTGTAAATCCCAAAGACAGCTGGTTCAGGATAATGACTCTGGAGAAGACCTTTGGGCTATAGGTAACATGGAGCTGTTGTCCAAAAGATGGAGCTATGTGTCAGGGACTGCTAAATACTGTTGCTGTATTGCTTGGAGCACTTCAGGCTCTGCATGTGAGAAAAGCTTTAGGTACATGATTAGGCATGAGATGCAAGAACAGAGAGATGGCAGAACTTGGAAGTGGGGAGGAAGATCTGTGTTTTCTCAGATCCTTCAGTGTTCCAGGTCCTTTAATGAAATAGCAAGTGGGGGGGGAAGGATGGAGATATTAAATGTCTCTGACAGAGTCCCCAGAGAGAGGTTCTGAAGGATTGGGGTTAATATTGGGTGGGAGGAGAGGTTCTTTATTGCACTGGGACTTGGGCAAGGCTCAAGAGTAGAAATGAGCATGTCAGCAGATTATGTGAACAATGTCCCTGGTGCGTCCTGTGACAGACGCACCTGCAACATTGCTGCTGCCAGTCCTGCCATTCCTCTTCTGCAGCCCCTGATGGTGGATCCTGCACTTTTCTGTCTGCTCTTAGGTTCTTTCTGGTTGAAACCTAGAGCAGAGCTACAACTTCATGGTGGTGCCAGCATGGCTGGTTAAAGGATGCACCCTCCCACCTCAAGTGACATTAAGGAATGGGAAAACCAGAAGTGGGGTTTGGCACACTGCTTCTGCTGACCTCTGCCTGTCAGCGGTGCCTGGGAAAGACTGTGCAGATGGGAGCTAAAGTTAGGCAGCAGGGAGGGTATAACCGAGGATGTCAGCAAGGCTCTGAGGAGTTTTTGTGATTTGAAAGCAATGCTATGCTGGGAGCCCATAGGATGCTCACTTGGATTTGTTGTGGGCAGAAGCTGTTCAAATATGAACTGGGGATGAAAGAACATGCAGAAGTCTAAGCACAGGGATGACTGGTGCGATGAGGAAAGTAGCCAGCTGGAGGGTGAGTTGTAAAATCAGCGTTGATGGAGTTGTCCCCATGCACAGGGTGCTGTCTTTACAGTGAGGCTTGCACTGGGGCAGGTTGGGGCCTATTCCTGCAAAGGATGTGGTTCAGCTACCCTTGAGTTGGCCAGTGGCTCCTGTAACCACGTTCACCTCCATGTCATGCAAATGAAGGCAGCTGCATCTGAGTTCCTTCACTCTGCACAACAGCCCTGCATCCTGCACGTCACGTTACACATGGCTGGTCATAATGAAGCAGCTCTTCACCCTGTTTCATATGCTGTGCCTGCTGAAGCCTAAGCACTGAAGCTGTTTGCAGAGAAATGAGAGTCACCAGAACATCCTTTTAACAGCACAGAGGACCCTCTGCAACAGCACAAGAGGGAGCTGCTTCCAACCACATTCCAGGCAGGTAACAGGTGTGAGGAAAGGGTTCTTTTTCTCCACATGAGGAACTACCCAGCTTTCATGTTGCTTCTCAAACTACAGGATGGGGAAAGGGCAGCTGACTGCAGCTGTGATGTACTTTTTTTGCTTGCTGCAGCTTCCCACAACTAATAGAAGGATTATAAATGTCTGTGTAAATAAGGCAAAAAACAGACTGCCTTGCAGTTTCCCTGGGCCTGCAGAAATCCCTCTGAACACCTCTATTAACAACACAACTTATTTTTATTAGAAAAGGCAAAATAAATACCATGAAGCTGTGACAGAGCTGTCCCCGATACCTCAGCCTCTTAGCAGTCACTGCCTATTGGGTCTTGCAGTCACCATCACCACTGTTTGCTGCCTTTATCTGCTTCAGCTCCTTCTGCAACTCTTCTTCTGCAGTGAGGATCTCCTTTGGCTTCTGGTACTGTAGGACAGAGAAATGCCCATAGCACTCCTGTTCAGCCTCTGCTCCAAGCAAACTAACTGAAGAGAGGTTGTAAGCAGTAGGGTGTCTGTTAGCACAGATCTTGCTGGGTGTAAACTACACAGCTGGGCCCTCTTGACAAGGGAGGTCTTTCCATTATCAGCTACCTCTAATGAGGTGGTGCCCTCCTGGTAGGGACATCTGCCAAGATCTGGAGTGTCAGTTACAGTGCAAGTAAAACTTCCTAATTGCATGTGGAGTCTTGGCCTCCACCAACACCTCTGGAATATCCTGGCAAGCTGTGTCGTGTGTATCCCTGGTGTGCTCACTGGTCATATGCTCACACGTGTTTTATATATATAATCTCCATTTTTTTTTTAAAGGCAAGAGAAATAGGAGTTGCAGTTCCTCTGTCCTCCCCTCAGAGCCCTCTTGCCCAGCTGCAGTTTAGTGGTGGATGCAGGTGGTTTTTTGCAAGTGTTGGGTGTATAGCAAACAGAAGCTCAGAAGCACTCAGGATGCGCCTCCTGGCCTGTTTCCTCTGCACACCCACCCCCAGCTCTGTTGTGAGGTTTCCCTTAGAGAGGATGTGCTCTTGGTAGCTGACTTCCATGTTTAAGATGAGCACATGCTGCTCAAAAGCATGTCTGCCTCTGGATGCTCCTTGCAGCAGGTAAGTGCTCATTTTGTTAGACTCTTAACTTCCACCATGTGTCTCCTCTCTAGCACAAAGCAGCAGGTGACTTTTTTAAGGCTGAGAGACCTCCAAGTGCAGCAGGACCTTGGAGTCTTTAACACTCATGCACACAGCATGAAAGCATGCTCTGAGCCAAGACAAACTTTTTTTTGCTGAGAGAGAACACTTGCTCAGGCAAGTGGGAGGGGGGTACGTGGAAAATACGGCACTATAGACCCTATTCCACTTGCAAGTCACCTTGATGAGCAAGCAGGACCCCTCTGGTGGCCTGGGCTGTCCTGGCCAGTGTCAGCATGTCCAGTGTAATCTAAAACTGCCAGTGACTGTGACAGAGAAGGGGACTCAGCAGTGACCCACAGCATAGCTCCCTTGCTTCTCCACATGTAAGAATTTTAACTTCTTTGTGGGCATAAAGGGAAAGGCAAAGTGGTGTTCTGTGTGGCTAAAACCTC
The DNA here is from genome assembly GCA_037305975.1 of Chrysolophus pictus. NCBI lineage: Eukaryota > Metazoa > Chordata > Aves > Galliformes > Phasianidae > Chrysolophus > Chrysolophus pictus. The sequence continues at coordinate 12,799,621 of CM074581.1, read as the reverse complement.
ACCGTGATGATCAGTGTGTTGTTAGTATGGGTGAAGCTCAGGGCAGCTGCATCTAGGGGGAGCTGGTATCGGTCCAGGTCAGGAATAGGGAACTTCTTGTAGTACCTACAATGCGAGAAGACAGAAATGAGAAGGATGGAGTTCCTATTCTCCTCAGCTACTTGTTATTCTGCAGGGTGTACTCTTGCATCTCCACTGTGCCTGCCTTTGCTTCATGAACAAGGGTCTGCAGGGAGCAGGGTCCCAACAGGGTAAAAGCAGAGGGTAATGGACCTGTCAGGATTGGCAGGAGAAACCTGTGCTATGCTGTGTGACTGCTAGTGCCTCCAGGCTGGTGGAAACAAACCTCTGAACTGGGAATTGGAGCTGGCAAAGCCCTGAAGAGCTTTGGTACAAGGGAGCAGATTTGGTCCCTTCAGGTTGCCCTCAATAAGTGCCAGGCATAATTAGGGATAGAGTGCTCAGCCTTGCTGAGGGATGTTCCTTATCTTTGTTCCTGCTCGTTTCCTTTTATTCCCTTTAAGTTACCTGTCAAAGTCCTTGTGCCTGTAACTTACTTTCCTGAGAGCTGCAAGGTTTTATTTTGTCTCCCGCTTGCTCCTACTGTGTTTCCTAGATCATATCCTGCTTTGGTGACCTGGTGGCACTCAGGCATTGCCCGGGGCACAGAGCTCCAAGCATAGATGCCAACAGTCACATAAGCCTCTACTCTGCAGCATCTCCATGCAGCCCCCATGCTGGCTGTGGTGCTGTTCTGCGCTCCCAGCATCCTTGTTCTGATCTCTATCCCAGTTTCCCAGTCTCGCATCCTAGGAGGGGATAGAAAGGTTTTTGCCAGCTCCCTAACCATCTTGTCTCTCCATTGACCAAATTTTGGGCTTTGCTCAGTATGAAGGGGATATGTTGCTGGTAGAAGTGGAGGGGTTATAAGCTGTCTATGCTGCTAAGAGTTTTCTTGATTTGGGGACTAGAACCTTGTAGACCTTCATTCTGCACTTGGCCAAGATCCTTCTCCATTGGCATGGCTTGCTCTGCATCTGCTGCTTCCATCTAGGATTGCACCAGATGCACCAGTTGTTGGTCCTATGTCCACCTGGAGGCATGGTTGGGTTTTTTCTCTGCCAGCAGTTTCATGGGTAATTCTCTCCAAGAACTGGCAGCTCTCTCCAAGGAATTGACTCATAGCTGGTACTGAGGTGCCCAGAGATGAACATGAACAGGCAGCAGTTGCTGTCATGCCATGAGGGGTTCTTCTCCATTCATCGTTGTGTGTGAGGTTTGGCCTCCCTGGCTACCCTGCCCACATTGCAGTTTATTTTCCAAGTCACGGTGAAAACAGCTACAAAGGGCAAATGGCTCTCCTGGTGCAGTGGGAGGAATGTACGCAGCTTGTTACCGCAGGGCTCAAACCGTTCTGTGTTGTCACTGCTGTCGGTATTTGGAAAAGGTGGCAGACATGGATAATAAGGGAGATGTCAAAGGTTAAACAGCAGAGATTAGATGAACACAAAGACATGTTAAGGAAGTGTTAACTTCTTACCGATTAGACCAAAAAAAAAAAAAACAAAAAAAAAAACCTCGAAAGAAAAAAAGCAGTACACAGAAAAAAAACACTGTTTCAAAAGGCCTTGGGAGTTATCAATGAAACAGCAGCATTCTGCTGCCCCAGGACTAAGGAGAAGGGAAGAAGAATGGCTTTGGCTGGCCTCAAACTAAAATCTGTGACAAGATCAAAGGAAACCAGATCTGCCTGGCCACCCCCTCCTCCTCCTAACATTACCACTGCCTCTTGCTACAATAATTGAATCAGGTTTGGCGTTTGGGGAGAAGGCTTTCTGGGTTTGTTTTTAGAGTTTAGTTTAATGGATTTATTTTACAGCAAGAGGTTTTAAGCAAATCCCACTTGAGCAGCCCTTGCCGTGGCCAGAGGGAATGGGAGTGACTGGTGGATGTGAAGAGCTCCGTCTGGGCTGGGAAGGTAGCTGATGGGAGGTAATTTCTGCTGAAGCAGGGAGATTCTCTGCCCTCGTCTCTCACCCCATGGCCAAGGGCAGTATTGCACTCTGAGCCTCGGTCCTGGCTTGAGAGCCACAGTGCGTATGTGAAGTCACCTCTATTTTTTTTCCTACTGGAAATCCACTTTTTGTCAGCCTGTAGGGAAAACTGCTACTGGTATGCTGAGAATTTATTGCTGAGCTACTCAGTAGTGACTTGGCAACCCATCCTGTTGCTTGTGCCTCTGGCTGGCGGTCAGCACGGCTCTGTTGCTCAGAGGCAGCGTGGCTGACTTCCAAGGGTTGGAGAGGCTCTGAGGTTTCCTTTCTCTCCCATAGCGATGTGCTCTTGCTGTGGATGCCCCCATGCCTTTGTTGCTATCTTGGAATTAGTTGCTGAGTGGTGCCTTGCCCTGGCCAAGACCCAGGAGAAATGATATAAGATATCCTGGAGCCTGTACTAAGTACTCCAGTGCTGGAGTCTGTCCCTGCTCCCCATTGAGGTGACTTTCAGCTTTAATTCCCAAAGCCCTTAACTTTCATCTGCAGGCCATGAGCAACTTTCATGTCCTTCAGCTATCTCTGACACTAGTCTGTGAGTGCATAGGCCATATGATTGTTATATGATTGTTATCCTGAGAATGGTACAAAAAACCTGAAAGTCAGGTAGGACACAAGTGAAACATTAGTGTTTGTTATAACCTTACACCAGGCAAAGTAGTTCCCACATGCACACTGCTATTAGTAGGATGGGGAGTAAGTAAGCTTGCCAATAATAGCTGGGGGTTGGACTTAGACTCAAATAGTACCACTTTCCTATCCATGGGTACCCACTTGTACCTGGTGAGAATCTCACTCATCTTCGCTACACAGGTCTCCCCATTCTTTTCTTGAAATCCTTCTCTGTGGATTCAGGCCAGAAACTTACTGTATTAGAGCTGAATCTGCTTTCATAGGGCAGACCTCCCCTTCCTACTGTCAGCTTCCTCCTGCTTTTGAGCATCCAGGTGTGCCCGTGTGCAGAGTTCAAACTTCCCCTTGCCACTGTCTCTGATGTAATAAACCATTGCCTGAAAACTGTGGGTTCTGCTGTCCTGAAAGCTGTTTAGTTCCCAAGGCAAAGCGAGCTCTTTGCCAACAGCACCACCTACAGTCAGCAGCAAGAAGCGGCTGAAAGAGGGCAGGGTGCAGGCCGGAAAGCAACACTGCGGTTTTTACCCACGAACCTGATCCTCCCGGGTTCTGCAGCAATGCTGGGGAGGAAAGGCAACCAAAGGACAGGCTGCCCAGCTTTTCGTACTGATGTATCTATCCTAGTCTGTAAATAGCTTTTACTGCCTGTCCAATATTCTCTCGTTTTCCTAACACTTCATCCTTGCTATCTCTCCTCAACACTACTGCTCATCCTGGCCTATTCTGCTGAGGCAGTTAAGGATTTGGGGCACAGTGCATCTCATTCTCTAAGAGTGGACAGGTAATGACAAAGGTTAAAGGATGCTTAAGAGGCTTTTTTCCCCCTCCCTTCTTAGTTTTCTTTTGGCAGAATATTATGGTGCTTTCCTTTCTTAGATTGCCTATTTTTTTTCTTGCTATCATTGTCATTTGACAATAGAGCAAGTTTTAAAAGGTGAAATCTGTCTGAGTGCTCAGAGCTTACACTGTGCTTACTGAATTCTGCAGCTCCATGCATTCTGAGATACAATGAGTAAATCAAAGTACTGTGTCGCAGGAAGAGGATGGGAAGCTCTAGTTTCAACAAGTCTGCAAAGGTATTATTTCCTTTCTCTTTGGGAATGATATTTGACAGGAAAAGAACAGACTAAACATCTTGCTACTGAACTGTGAGATAAGTTTGCAAAGTCCACTTGTTGAGCCTGAGGGGTTTTTTGGTCAGTCTGAGGCAGCTGGAAGTGGAAACTGCAGTTGGCACATCTCTTTCTGTCTAATGTATGGCTCCTCAAACAAAGGCAAGAGAGGACATCACCCCTCTGCCAACACCACCCTGCCCTCTGTGCCAGCCCACCCCAAGGGACTTTCAGCACTGGCAGTGCTGTTCTTACTGACTTCTTGTTTGTGGTCCGGATGACACAGCAGCGCTGCTCCTTCTCCACAGTGACACTGTAGACCTCCTTGGGGTAGGGCAGGTTACGGATCCGCCACTGGAAGCTGGTCAGGGTGTCCTTCCTCATGAAAACAGGCTACAGCAAACAAGTACCTTTAGCAAGGCCCCTCCAGCTGTCTCCTCTCTCCTCCTTGTACCCTTTTGCTTTTGATACTCCGAGAGGCTCCATATGAGGCTCTCTCTTCTTTCCCACGGATTGTTAGGGAACAACTCAAGAAACAGCCAGAGCACCAGTTCTGAAGGGCTAGAATTTACTCAGGGCATTGCCTGCTCTACTTGTAGGAGGCTGAAGGCATTCACCAAGGGAGTGCCACAGCAGTGTTACAGTGAAACTGGGCCTGTGCCCCAGTCTGCTGTGCAGAACTGCTCTTGTGTTTCAGATCTACAGAAAAGAAAATGAGAGACTAAAACCTCTGCCCCCCATGCTGGTGGGACAGGAGGTTAAAACAGGCAGTGCTGTGTTAAGGAGCAGCTTGTTACATACTGCCTCTGTTGGCCTTCCACTGTTATCACCTCACTTTCCATCCACTGATTTGTCCTGGCTCTGGCCTTCCTTTCAGCCTACTTTTTTGGGAGCTAGCACAATAGCTGGCTACCACAGCAATACAGTTTCTTTACTTATAGGAACTACAAATCTCCTGAAGACCTCAAAAGAACCTAAACTATGCCCTCTTTCTCCCCAGATCTTTGGTCTGTTTTGTAGCAGAGTGCTGGGCAGGTTAAGGCTGTCTCCTGGGGCAGTGAGTGACCTACAGACTACTGCTGTAAGCACAAGGCTAGGTAGATAGTTTTAGGTGCAGTGGTGCCTGCAGACCCTTACATACATTAGAGCTGCTTTCCTTTATGAGCTCTGATTCCAGTGGTCCCAGAAGAGGTGAAATTGGGTCTCCCACTTCAACCTGCCACTTGCCAGTGCCCCCGAGGGTGTTCTTCTCTCGCCACCTTCTACCTGTAGAGGGGAAAAGAGATTTTGTTATTCTGTTTTATATGAAGAACTCCAGCAAATTACCACCAAAGCTGCCCAGAACCTTAAATTGAAATGATGATAAGGCTTTTTCCTTAATTTCAATCATTTCCACTTTGGTATAAGTGGATCAGTTAGTTGGACTATTCCTGAATCCAAGAATTGTGCACTAACTGCCTCTTCTTTGCTATTTGATACTGAAGCCATAGTAGATTCACAACAGATGCCATGCCGCAATTGTGGTTTTGGATAAGATCTGTAACCAACACCTTGTCTGTCTGTGGCCACAAAAGCCACCAAAAAGCATGTTTCACCCCAGCACGTGCCGCAGCTCGTGTCTGGCTGTGCGAGCTGGCAATCCCGTTCAGTGCAATTATGTCTGTTGTGAGTGACAAGCAGTCTGGGAGTGATCCTGGGCTGAAGCAAGGTTTGCTCAGGGATAAAACCCTGGACCTAATCAACCATAGCTATGTCCCCTATGTCCCTTCAGAAGGGAGCGGGAGCTCCAGGAACAATTTGTTCTGGAATATTTAGGAGCGCTTCCTTCCTACCCAGACAGTGCCTTCCACCACTCCAGCCCTGCAAACACTGACCTACCAGCCCACTTACTCACTAACTGGCCGGTCTTCATGTCGTACTCTTCAGCCATCTCCTTCCCATCCTCAAACTGGTAGTGGATCTTCCGCTTCCCTAGAAGCAAGGCAGGGCTGAGAGTCGATAGGAATAGGCTTACCCCTGGGTGCAGGGCCCCGTCCCCTCGCCTGGGACCGTACCCCCTCTCTCGGGACCTCGTTTCCCTGTACGAGGGCAGCAGCACAGGGCCGCATCCCTACGTTTGCAGACCCGTTTCCTCCCTTAGGGCCCGGGCCGCCCTTTCTTCCCGCAGGGCCTCCCCAGAACGCCCCGGATGGGAGAAAAGGGGAAGGCGGGGCCCCATCCCGGCTCGCCGCTTCCGTTACCGTCCTGCACCAGCGCGGTCTTGCTTGCGGCCCGCAGCCTCTCCAGCCAGCTCGGCACCGCCATGGCGGCCGGGGCCCGTCGCCACGGCAACGCGACCACTTCCGCCGCCGACCGGAAGTGCTTTTCGGCCTCTGCCGGCGACCCGTAGGTGAACGCGGCCTACCGCGGCGCCTGGGCCCGGTGCCGGGCTCGGGTCCCCTCCCTTCCTTTCCCTTTCCCTCCTTTCCCCTCCCTTCCCTTCCCTTCCCCTCCCCGCGTGCCTTCTGTCAGCCCTCGGGGACCTCAGGGGATCGCTTCCAGCCCCGGAGCTCAGCTCCCCAGCAACAACGAACCAACAAAGGCTGTAAGCAAAAGGTGCAAAGCTTAAGTCGTTTTGATTGCGCGCAGCCGTTCTAAGCGTCTTTCTCGTTTCTTAGTGCCGTTCAGCTGCAGCCTAACTTCTCCTCAGGGGAGCGAGGCGCAGCCCGGCCTATGGAACCGCGAGGGATTGTCAAAGCCTTTCCCAAGAGGAAGAAGGTGAGGGATGACTCAGGGAAAAGCGTCCCTCCAAAGATCCCAAAAGAAGGAATGGAGGAGCCCAAGGGTAAGTCCCTGTGCCCATGGTGTGGGATGTAAGGGCAGTATCCCAGCTTGCTGGCTGGAGGCTCTGTGCCCCTAAAGGCTTCTTCTGGCCCCCGAGTGCATTTTCTGTAGAGGTGTGGCTGCCTTGCTTCAGTGTGTCCAGCCGTGGTCTGAGATATGGAGCCCGACAGCTTCAGGATGCTGTTTCTCTGTCACTGACCTCCTGCCCCTCTGCTTTTCCTCAGCGGAGTGGCTGAAACCAGTCGCTGCCTACGTGTTGCAAGCTGGCATTGGCCAAGCTAGGGCAGAGATCTTCCATAAGCAGATTGTCCAGAATGGGGGGTTTGTACACAGCCGTCTCTGCTCGGAGGTGACGCACGTCATTGTAGCTGAAGATATGGACTGTGATCGGGCCTTCCGGCTCCTCAGATTAGCCAAGCTGCCTTCGAGGTTGCAGCTGGTGAAGGCATCCTGGCTCAGCGATTGCATTAGAGATCAGAAGCTGCTGAATACCGCTGGCTACAGTGTCTTTGTCCCTCGGAGGTAGGCAAATGCCATGCTGTTTTCCCTCCCTATAGTGCCTCAATCCTAAATTGAATTGCACTAAAATTTGACCTCTGCTCGCAATCTCAGACTGCATCTCTTCACAGCTCCCTTGGGCATGGTCCCAAATCCTTTTTTGCTGTACGGATAGTGAAATTTAGTGATTTTGTGACTGGTTGCCATTCTGTATGGTAGCAGAAGTTGGAGCAGAGCCCAGAGTGCTAGTGGGAGTCCCGTTGCTTATTGCTGGTGATAAAGGCACTTCTTAATCCATCAATGATAGAAAAGTTTTCTTATTTTTATTTTTTTTTAGAAATACTGGGGATTAAATGCTGTTTCTTACTGCAGATGAAGAGCAGAGAAAGAATTGACAACTAGGCATAAGAAGAAATAAGGAGAGGAACAGCAGCAACCACAGCTTAGGGTCATAGTGTTTTGGTGGAAGTGTAGAAGTGTTTAAGACTGAGGTAGATTGGAGCGGAAGTTGCAGGTCAGTGGAATGGATTGAAAATGGGGGATTGAGCCAAAGCCAGAATAATCTGGGAGTAAAATTCACATCGTTTGTTTCATTCCAAAATGTGCATAGAGGCTTTTTGGACAAACTTCTTGGAGCTGATAAGTACTCCTCTGCTAAGGTGTCTGATCCATGGCAGGTACCGGGAAGAGGGAGAACAGCAACAGCAGCAGCTCCTGGGCAGTGAAGAAATCCAGTCCTCAACAGAGGAGAGTGCAGCAGAAGCAAATGTTAAAGCACAGCTGGGGGATTCCTCACAGCAAAACCTGGGCAGCCTTGCACAGCAGCAACAATCCAAGGTGAGGCTTCCCACACAGGCTCTGCTTCTTGTGGACAGGTTCTCTGTACTACTTTTGGTAAGAGCTTTTCTGCAGGGCTATGATGCCGGATTTTCTGAGCAAAGGGATGTTGTTGGGATGTTCCAGTGGGTTGGTACTGGCAGACTTGGGCTGTAGATGTGGCTACTGCTTCTCTTGATCCCTTTGGGTGTTTTAAGTAGAAAAACAGTCCTTAAATTCCCATCCCTATCAGAATATTTCTAGCTGAAGCAGTCCAGGTGCTCCTATCAGGCCAAGGCTCGCTCCAGTGATCGTGTTTCCTCTGCCTCTTTTTGAGAAGTATCCCCTGGCTTAGAATATCTCCCTTTCAGGAAGCACTGATATTTCATCCTGTGTTCCTGCCTGAGCTACACTGACACATTCTCTGCTTCTTGGCAAGAATTCTGTTCAGACGCATGTGCTGTGGATCAGATTGCTACTAGAATTATTGTGATGGTGTGCTTAAAATATCTGTGTTGAGGTATTGGTGGCCTCTGCTGTGAGTCAGCTTCTCCAGGTCTGCCATCAGCTTTGCCGTCTTTTCCTGCATTTCTGCCCAAGTTTGCTGAACTCTTTTCTGTGTTGGCATTATCCAAATCTATCTGCAGTAAAGTTACCCCAGACCTCTTAGAACAGCAGCTGCCTTGTAGTGCTGGTAGCTGATGCTGTGTTTGCTAACTTGGTCCCAAATCATAGGTGCTGAATTTGTTTTATGAAACAATTACTCCCTAGTTGGCATCCCACCAAGGACACCTTTGTTTTAGACTTTCTTTTCTCATGAACACATGCTTGGGGGATCTTTTCTCCCCACATTTATTGTCTAGTATGACAGAGTTGGCTACTGCTTCTTAACTGTATCTGTACCTTTGCAGTTAGCCTATCTTTGCCATTTATTGTAATTCTAGTGGCAGTCATTAATAACAAATCTCACACTTAAGAACAAGAAAGGGACTTCTGTACTGTTATGGATCCTGTGGCAACTGTCCTGCTTTCTTCTCACATTCACTTTGGGTGGTCAGACAGCTGCTAGAGTCTGTGGGAAGCCTTGCTGCCTTTTTTTCTTTTAAATCCCCTCAAGCAATGATACTTCCTGTTAGTCTGCGTGCAGAAACAGTATCCGTAGGCACCTGAGCAAATTCCCTTGGTCCAGGCTTAGGGCTGTGTGGGGTTGAGAGGAGAACCCACTGGTTATGCCTTAAAGACAGTACCTAACACTTTTTAAAAATGACACCAACAGAGAAGCTGAAACTGAAATCTTAATGTGGAAATGGCATCCATTTAAGCACTGAATATTTTTTAGCATGGATGGATGCTATTCTCTAGGCAACAAGGAGTGTGCCAGTGTATCATACGGAAATGGGGACTGCTCTGAGAATTCAGGGTTCGGTGTGAACTCAGCAGAAATTCTGTTGCCAGTTGGATTGTAGCACTGCCTTGTGATTGGCATCAAGTTGCTGTAGTTTTCTGCAAGGTAGCAAGTGTTGCCAGTTATTCACTTATGGAACCCTGTTACTGTTTCCTCCCTATCAAGTGAAGTATTGCCTCAGCTACCAGGCTCCAGCTGCCTTTCTGGGACAGACAAACGCAGCACAACCCATTCTCTCCCAGCTCTGCAAGCCACCTGCTATAGGAACATGGAGTAGTTTAGAAGCTCACAAGGCTGTTGGTTTTGTATGCATGGTTGTAAAAAGTCCATCAGCTTTTTTGGCAAAGCACAGAGATTCTGGGGTTTATGTACTGTTTCACCTATGTGACACTGCTGGCTGAGAGAATGGGAATTGCATGCTCCAGCTGTAGTGTTGTTTACATTGTGCTGGATAACATGCTCCTTAAATGCTTTTAAGGGGCTTACTAAGCGATCTGAACACTCTGAGGCTTTGCTGCCCTTAGAGGGAACTTTGTCTTCAGGGAGTTGCATACAGAGTTTCAGAGCAAATAAAACTACTTCAGTCTATCAAATCCTCAGTCTGACCCAATTTTCAGAGTTATAAAACAAGATTACAAAAGGGAAAGCACAGGAGCATCCTGCCTCTTCTGCCTAATGGCTTCAGCTCTGTATCTTGCAGGGACTTTGTTTGCAGGCCTCCCTAGCCAGCAGGAATAGGTTGTAAAGATGTGGCTCTGCCTTAGGCTGATGCTCTGCAGAAACTCGTAACGGGAGTTGTGTGCAGAACAAATCCCAGTCAGCCCTGTTCCTTTCAGGTTTGCTTCAATGGTACAGGAGCTCATATATCTCCATGGACTCCTGTGTTTATACATAAGGAGAGAGGGGGACCCAAATGAGCAAAGCAGTCTTCAAAGCCTCTGTTCAGTTTCCTCCTTCTATTCCTTTTGTTCATTACCTGAAGCCAGGGGTCATTGTTTCTTAAGTCCACACAGAGGCATCCTAATGCTGAGAGTATCAGCAAATGTATACATTGGTTCTTTCTTCTGTCACTGAGGAATGTGGAGTCCTTTGTGGCATTCCTTCCTTCCCCTTTTCTCTTGCAGATAGCCATGGGGAAAATGGGGGGGTTGTAATTTAGTACCCTGTTAAGATTTTGTCTGTAACGTGAAAACAGAGCACAGGGTGTATCTCCTGTGATCTGCATCGTGGGGTGGAAGACAGAGAGACTGAATGTGAGAGATGTGCCTATATGGACACCAGTTCAATAATAAGTTTCCCAGTGGAAGTGTGTGTGTTCTTGGGTTTTATCTGAACAGCAACCTCTGTTCTCCTGTGCTTTGTGAGATGTGCATGTATTTTCAAGGGGTGCCTGGGTAGCTTAGAACATTTAGAGCTGTGTATGCATATAACTAACAACTTCCTGAGATGGCAATTTGAGCACTGCATACCCTGGAGGTTGGTTAGTGCTCTGACTTCCTACTCCCAAGAGCAGGCTGTGCTAACGGGACATATGTGAGGCATGCACTTATTCTCACATGACTGCTTTTCTACCTCTCCCTAAAGAAAGTCTATGATGATGAAGACAGCGAAGGAGAAGATGCTAGTGTCACTCAGGGAGATCTGGAAGCACTGATTTCTGGCCACTATCCTGTGAAATTGTCAGAGGAGACCAGTGGCAGCTCTTCCACAGTGGCCCAGCCTGTCAGCAAGTGGGTTTGTGCACAGTCCTCCAACAGCAAGAAAGAGAATCACAACCAGTGCATCACAGAGAAGCTGGAAGTGCTGGCAAAAGCCTATTCTGTCCAGGGCGACAAGTGGAGAGCTCTGGGCTATGCTAAAGCCATCAATGCACTCAAAAGCTACCACAAACCAGTCACCTCCTACCAGGTAAAACACTTCCCCAGAGTAGCGAAACAGAGAGATGGACTCTGCATCCCATCTCTTTTATAAGGCAGATCTGTTCCTGTTTCTGTGTGAAATAGCTTATCCTCATGCCTTGGGAATCGTGTTGTAAGTTGCTGTCTAGTGAGTTGGATTTGTTGACTGTTGGCAAAAAAGTGAAGGCAGAGTCTCTACCCCATATTCAACTCAGAGCTTCTTAGGGTAGGATCTGAGCACCCATGAGATAAATGCCTTCCCTAGGTTCATTGCAGGGCCATTTTCACTTTCCTCTTAAACCTCAGCAATGGGCTAACATTGGAAATAACATATAAAACTAGTTGAATCTGCCGCTGGTTGACTGTGGCAGCCCAGCTGTTCAGTGTGGTAGTGTTTCAGTCCTGAAACACTTGTCTTTTTTCACTTGGCATTGAACCTGTGTAAGCCAGATCTGAAGATGAGCAGCTCACAGAACTAATCCTGCCTCTTACCAATCACTGATCTGGTTGGGTTCTGAATGGTAACAGCTCCCCAGCTTGTGTGTGGCCTCTGTCACCTCTGGTTTCTTTATAGGAAGCCTGTAAAATTCCTGGGATTGGGAAGCGAATGGCAGAGAAGATCCTGGAGATCTTGGAGAGTGGACATCTGCGCAAGCTGGACCACATCAGTGAGAGTGTGCCTGTGCTGGAGCTATTTTCCAACATCTGGGGAGCAGGAGTCAAGACAGCTCAGATGTGGTACCAGCAGGTAAGTTTAGTGCTTTATACGGTGGTTCTCAGGCTGTGATTTGAGGACTGCTTCTGAGTGCAACAGGGGAATTACTTTAACAAATAGTTTCCAATTACCAGTATCTACAGATGGGATTCAAATCTGTGTTTATGGGAGTAATTGTGAGGCTGGGTCCTGTTGTGGGTGTATTTGGGGAGAATGGAGTGCAGGCAGCCAAGACTGAGTTTGGTCGTGGGATAGACGACAAAGATGTGCGATAGGAAGAGTGGAGGAGGACACGTACTGTCTCTTCTGTTACCATCACTGCTTGGAGACTCATCTCCCACTGCTCACTGCAGTGACACTGTTAGGAACCAGCCTTGAGCCAGGATGTCTTGGTTGTCAGTTCCCAGTCCAGTCGCTGCCCTGTTGTCCTGGCTGACTCCTATAGCTGTTAGAGCAGCCATCCACCTTGGCATAAAATAAGTGACAACATGAGCCTCTCCAGCCCACTGGATAAATTCCTTCTTAGAAGGAGTTTGTTTCCTGAGCATAGATCAAGTGAAGCCTGCCTTCCTGTAGTGTTTGGTTTGTGAATGGCTTCTTTGCTGTCTAAAAATATGCCTGTGTTTACACCATAGGCTTTCCTTTACCTGCACCACTTAATTTCATTCAAGCTGTAAAGAGCACAGTTGCCTTAAGAATAGCACCCTTCTTCAGGTTTAGTTAAGATCTGAAGTCAGTGTGGGGTGGAGATTAGAAGTATGTGCGAGGATTGCCTAAATATCTTCTTTCCAGTAATGAGTCTGTAATTTCTACATGCAATTTCAGAAACTGTGACTAGCCTGGTCTTGAGACAGGTTAAATACAGTCTCCCCTGGTCCTAGTGGAAAGCATTTGAAGAGTGAGGTCTCAGCAGAGATGATGTGTTCTGCACTAGGGGTTCCGGACGCTGGATGATATCCGCACAAAGGCATCTCTCACCAGCCAGCAAGCTGTGGGCCTGAAGCACTATGAGGATTTCCTGGAGCGCATGCCTCGGGAGGAAGCTGCAGAAATAGAGCAGACTGTGAGTAGCCTCTGAGCCCTTGGAGTTGAGGACCTGCTGGGATCTGACAGGAAGTTGCAGGCTGTGGAAATGTCCCTCTGTTACAGCTGAGTTCTTAGCAACCTCTCTGAGCTGTGTCAGTGCTTGGATGACTGCTTTTGGGCATAAGCCCACCAAATACTTACTTTAGCCTGTAAAAAGGATCAGTTTGAGTGCTTGGCAAGAAGGAGGATACTTCCTAGCTGTCAGTTCCTCACAGTGCCTTGAAAAAGACTACATGTGGCATGATGGCTTGAGCGGCTTCTAGCTCCCCTTTCCTGCCTCTCATCTTTTCTGATATCTGCTTTTGGCCAAGGTCCTGAGCTGATTCCCTGATGCTGCTTCTCCTAAGGAGTCCATTAGCATTCTGTGAGCTGGTTGTTGTTGACAGACCTTGGATATCCTTAGTAGAAGCAAAGGGGATGCAGGTGCAGAAGGGTGTTGCTCGCTCTAGTAAGCCATTGCACTCTAGGACCGTGGGGTGCTAAGCCAGTGTACCCTAATGTGAGCAGAGAGCCTGGGGCTCCATCATTGCTACCCCTGTGCTCTCTGATCACCATGGAGGCAGCAAGCAGCGTGACCCTGTCACTCGGCCACAGGGCCTGGCCAAAAATAATACACTCCTGCCAGGCTCCTGCTGGGGTGTCAGTCCCGTATGCCGGATTAGCCATTTTGGTTGTGAGTGGTCCTTTTCCCAGGCAGGCTGGTTTGAGGAGCTGGCTCTTGGGGCTGGACCTATTGTTATCTTGATGGGATTACTGTGCTCCCCTCCATACACAGGCACACACCTCTGATCCAGGCCAGGGAGAGAGAATAAGGGATTAGTCACTGTCTGTGCTGCCTGTCACAGTGAGAGCTGATGAGCTTTTAGGCTTTTGGGTGGGGTTGGGAGTTTTCTAGAAATCTTCATTTAAAGTCAGAAGGGGGGCAAGGACACCAGAGGAGGGCTTGCTCCGCATGAGAAAGGCTTGTGGCTTCTTGAAGCACCTCTGGGGCAAAGGTTAATGGGTTTATCTCTTGCTAATGAAGGATGATCCCCAAGAGTGACAAGGGGCTGTGGGCATGGACACTACCTTCCTGAACCTCAGCCCCTGTGATGGCCTCGTCACTGGGAATTGCTGAGCCCCTAATTATTTGCTGCCAACAGGGTGATTGGCACAATCAGACCAAGAATACTTCTATCCAAGGACATGGGAGCCTTTCTTAAGCATTTAATGAATGAAGCCATCAGAACTGGCACTGTCCACACGGAGTGAGAACTGGGATCCAGCCTGGAGGTGGCTGCATTAGTGGTATCTCTGATGATGCTGCCTCCTTAACACTGCTGTATCTTCCAAATTGTCCCAACCCAGCTGCAGCCTGGCCTCCCCCAAGAGCTGATGCCAATGGCCAACTTGTGGCAGCAGCCTAGTAGATCATTGTGTTGTATGGCAGTGGGCTGGGCATTTGCAGGACTGTATGAAAGCCACCCCAGCACACGCGGCTTCTGACAGCAGGTCAGTCTTCTCCTTGGGGCAGTTTGCCATGCCTGCCAAGTGTCAGCTCTGTACAGAGACCCTGGAGCTGCAGGACTGGTTGAGGCAGGTGCAAGATCATTTGCTGTCTGGACAGAGAGGGCATTAAGAGAGTGGTCTGTGACTCTTCTTCCCTCTTTCCCCCTCTGTTCTTGAAGGTCAGACAGGCAGCCCTGGCCCTGAAGCCTGGGCTCGTGTGTGTGGCATGTGGCTCCTACCGTCGGGGAAAGGCCACCTGTGGAGATGTGGACGTGCTGGTCACTCACCCGGATGGTCAGTCTCACCGTGGGCTGTTCAGCAAGCTGCTTGACAATCTCCACGAGAGTGGTAAGAGGGCTGGGGGCTGGCACATGGTGCTCGAAGCTGTTCTTAGCAGAGCCAAGCCAAGGCGGGACTGAGGTCAGAGCTACGCATGAATAGCATTCATTGAAAGGCAGGTGATTGCTCCTCCTGTCTTGGGAGGCTGTCAGGGCTGAGGCTGTGTTACTGTAGGGACCCTGCAGCACACTGAGACACCTCAGCTGCTGCCTGGACTGTGGAAAGTTCAGAATGGGGATTCCAGGTCTGCTGCTCAGTCCCCCTCTGCCTGCTCCCTCTCCTCAGGCTTCCTTACAGATGACCTGGTGAGTCAGGAGGACAACGGTGAGCAGAAGAAGTATCTGGGGGTGTGCCGCCTTCCTGGGCCAGCCCGTCGTCACCGACGTCTGGACATCATCGTGGTTCCTTACAGTGAGTTTGCCTGCGCCCTGCTCTACTTCACTGGCTCGGCCCACTTCAACCGCTCCATGCGTGCCCTGGCCAAGACCAAGGGCATGAGCCTCTCAGAGCACGCCCTCAGCATGGCTGTGGTGCGAGGCCCCGGTGGTGTCAAGGTGACATCTGGCCATGCTCTGCCCACCCCGACCGAGAGAGATGTCTTCACTCAGCTGGGACTGCCTTACCGAGAGCCCTCGGAACGGGACTGGTGATGCTGGTTGTCACCCAGCACTCCGAGCTGTGTGCTGCTGTTTTGAGGGGTGCTGGCTTCTCCAGTGCTGTTCTGTGGTGACTGTGAGCTGGGTACGTATCGCAGTAAACTGACTTCTTGCAAACTGGGGCCCTACTGCTAGCAGAGCTTTGTGGCTTCACCCAGCAGAGGGCGTGGGCTGGAAGGGCTGCCCGGTGTCACACATCTGCCAGTGCCCGGTTCACAGGCAGCCCGTGGCTGAGAACACTCACTCACTGCACATCAGCTCACTGCCCATCAGCTAACCTTGGCCTGGCTCTCCCTAGGGAAGCTCCAGAAGGCTGGCTTGGAGAGCGTTATGACAAAAGCCCTTCTGGTGCTTGGGAAGTGGAGAAGAGGGATGCATCTTCCTCTCTGTGTGAGCACAGGTGCCCCATAATCTCTGTCCTGAGCTGTGTATGAAGGCAACAGAGGTCTGGCCTAGCCTGGAAACGAGCCCCTTTTCTCTGTTTGCTGCTGCTGGCATCTGCTGCTGTGAGAACTGCAAAGGTCTCCCTGTGCTGCTGCCATGTCCTCCCTCTGTCTGACTTGTGTTGTCCGGTGGGTCTCATTGCACAGTGCCAAGTAGCTTCCCCTGGGGCCAAGTGAGCCCTGAGGAATATGTAAAAACCCAGTGTGGTCCATCTACATGTTCTCAGTTCATCATGTGCTGACCATTCTGCAGTGCAGAGTGCTGTGGTCCTCCTGGCCTGGGCACAAGGGCTCCTTTCCCCTCTGTGCAGAAAAGAAATGGCCTCTTGGGCTTCAGGGTGACTGTGCTCAGGATTGTAATGGTGCTGAATGTAACCTGGGAAGGCTGTGTGTTTGCGTGCAAGGCATGGAAGCAGAGAGAAACACGGATAATTCAGTGTTAATCTGGGCAAAGCAAAGCTTTCCCATTTTTTGTGTGTGATGACCAGGAAGTCATCTGGTCTCTGTATTGATCAGAGCGAGTGTGTGTGTGTTCATGTACAGGTGTGCTAACCCCTTCTATTCCAAGGGAGTGAATTTTGTTTCTCAGGAAACCTCAACTATTTTTATATTCTGGAAATGAATTTTGCAGAGGCTTTCAGTGCTCTGCAGCATCAGCTGCTGGTGAGGCCAGGGTGTTCCTGCCTCAGTCTCTGGGGCTGATCTGGCCTTACACTCCCTTATCTTGTAGGGGACCTGCCACCCCCACTCTTCATTTTGCTGCTTTTTTGTCACGTGCAGGGATGAGCTGTGTTTGCTGCCTGAGCAGCCAGTAGGGCATCAAACCTGGCTGCTGTGGCTGCTGGGGACCTGCAGTGAGGCCTGGGTATTTGCTGGGAAGGACTCAATCCAGGCAGTGTCCGTGGTCAGCCCAGCCCTTCTACAGCACGCCTGGTGGAAATGAATGTCTTCTGGCATGTATTGGTGCTTTGAAACATGAAGTGTAATAAATCCCTTATCTCTTTTTCATCCAGCTCTGGGTGCCATGGTGAGCTGTTCCTTGTGGGACTGGGGCTGCCCCTCTCACCAGTCACATGCTGGGGACAACGCTACGGGGGGGGAGATGCGGTATTGCTGTCCCCCATCTCTTTCCCCTTTGTCCTTTCCTCTGGGACCACAATTCACTCTGTGGTGCAAAATGGGTGCTGCAGCAGCCCTGCAAAGCTGTGGTCTGGCTGTGTGTGCTTTTACAAAGGGGGAAGGCTGGGGCTGTTCTCTGGGCAGTGCGACTTTCTTGGGGACACGAAGAACTCCTGCCAGCCCCCTGCACTGTGAGGGAAGTGTATTCTGTGTGTCCCTCTCCTCCCATCCCTCAGCTCCCCGCCCAGGAGCTCTGGAGAGGGCAGAGAGCCCTCCCGTGGCCGGCAGCAGCCGCACCTGTGTGGTCCAAGGATGGGGCCATTTCCCCTGCAGACGCAGCACGATGGCCCTGCCAGTCGCCAGGAGTGATGCTTTTGGGTTCCAAAGGCTTCCCCCTTGTGCTGGGCCAGGCAGAGCAGCACCAGTGACTGGATCATGCTGCCTGCTGTGAGTGCTGGACTGGGCAGAGCCTCCTTCCCAGCATAGAAGGGACAGAGCATCTGTGCGCCCCTAATCCCACTCTGCATCTTCTGAGTCACTTGCAGACCTCAAGGTAGGGGTTACCTCCAGTCTGGCATTTCCCAAAGCCAGGTGTGGCTCCCAGACCACTCCTCTGCCTGTGCAGCAGAGCAGGGCTGGCCACTGCGTGTCCCCAGCACA
Organism: Chrysolophus pictus; assembly: GCA_037305975.1. NCBI lineage: Eukaryota > Metazoa > Chordata > Aves > Galliformes > Phasianidae > Chrysolophus > Chrysolophus pictus. The sequence goes on along the minus strand of CM074581.1, from coordinate 12,781,876 downwards.
GCTTCTGTCTCTTCTAATGTCACACAGAAGAAGGTGCAAAGCTCAGGGCCCAAACGGAGCTCCTGCAGTGCCTGGGATGGGGTGTATGGTTGTGGGTGCTGAGCCCCCAGGATGGCTTCTGACAGGGTGAGCAGAGATTGCTTTAGGCATCTCTCATGGGGTGTTGATTGGTTCCTGCACCCCAGGAAGGGCCTTCAGTACTTTCCCCCTTCCTGTCCTCCCTGGCTGTGAGTCCGATCATCCTGAAAATTAAAAAGAAACCCAAACACAGCAGCACTTGAAGAGACTGAGTGAGAAGCTGGGGAGCCAGGACAGGCATTGAGTTCCTGCCGCAGAGCCTCTCGTTCCCACTTCTGCCCTGTGTGCTCCCAGTGTGGGCATGGATGGGGGGCTCAGGCAATTCCTGTCCCACCCAGCAGCTCTCTCTGCCCCCAAAAGTAAAAGGAAGAAAAAGCCACGCTGAGTCACATCGGGGCAGCTCTTCCCACCCTGCTCCCTACCCCAGGGGGAGCACATCCCACTCCCTATGCCTGTCCTACAGGGGAAGAAGAGGCAGAGGGGTGCAGAGGGGCCCTTTGGGCTCCTAACAGTGGCACTTCATATCATGAGCAAATATTTGCTAATGGCAGCGCGGCCGGGAGAACGGAGCGGAGCTGCTCCCCCCGCCGGGGCAGGCAGGGAAATGAATATGAATTTATCATGATTAGGTGAACCCAGCAGGGAGAGCGGGAGAGAGAGGGCCAGGCAGGGAGGGGGCGGGCGAAGATGGATCTGTGCAATAAAATTAAATAAGGACACCAAATAGAGTCGCTGCTCACACGCCTGCCCGCCCGCGTGCTGGGCCTCTCCCGCCCTCCCTCGCTCCTCCAGCTTTGCTGATTTCTCTCTTTCCTCAAATTTATGAGGCCAATTATGAAGATGAGGTTGGAAGTTCTCAGAAGTTCACTAAATGCAAAGTGCGGTCCCTGCTGTTCCCATCAAATTAATTAACCGAGTGCTATTGATGGCCGGGCGACGTCGGTGCGGCGTGGAGCGAGAGGGAATGGCTGCTGGGGTGCAGCTGGGGGGGGACGGGGGACCTTGTGAGGTGTCCCAGGGCAGCAGCCGTGTGCCCAGTGCACCCTGCTCTGCTGGGGCGGCTCCTGTGTATGGGGTGGCTGTGCCCCCAGCCCATAGGGGCGGTTTTTGGGGGTCCTACACAGCCTCTATTTCTGCTGTGTTCCCACAGCAGTGAGATACTCTCTATGTGTGACCCGCTGGGATGCTCATGGGTGGGAGACGCAGAGCCCCAGGCTGAGCTCAGCCACCACCCAGCCAGCCCTTCCCTCACCCATTCTTGAGGGAAGACAAACCCAAAGCAATTATATTGCTCAGAGACATCTCACCCCTGTGCTGTGCTGCAGCCAGTGCTTGAGGCTGGTAGGGGATGGTCCCAAGCCCTTTCAGAAGGTCTGGTCCTGAGGCCCCGGATCAAACCCAGAAGGTCTCCATCCGCTCTGTGCCTCAGTTTCCCCGCTCCTTGCATTTCTTGGGGCTGTTTGCTCCATGGGTTTCACTAGTTGCCAAAACAGCATCCCAGTCTCCAGGGAGCGCAAAGACAGAGAGATGCCCCCCAAAACAGCCTTATTTGGCACCAAATATTTGTGCCATGTATTACTTGCACTATCCGGCCATGAGATCCTTCACCCCGCAGTGTCACGAGGTCTGAGAACACGCAGCCCCCATCCCAGGGCTGTAGGGCCGGCTCTCCTCCTGCCCGGCCGTCAGTGAGCTCTCATTGGGTCACACAGCGGCACAAACAGCCGCGTTTACAGAGGCGTTTCTCTCCAGCAGACCCATAACTCAGCTCCCGTCACCACGGGAAAGGGGAGGCAGGCTCTCCAGTCCCCTTGGATGGGAGACGTGTTACTTGCCGATAATTTACCTGCTTGTGTCAAGTCGGAAAAAGAAACAGCCCGGCAGCTCCTGGGCCGCTGACACCGGGCTCAGAGAGGGAAAAAATCAATCCCAAATGCTGGAAGGAGCGGTTTGAGAGCACCCGCCTTTGGGGCCGGGCTCCCTGCCGCCTGGTGCCGTAGGGCTGAGCTCGCAGACTGGTCCTGCCCCGCAACCAGCCCCAGCCACGGCCCAGAGCTGCGCAGGTGGGGTGGGAGGGGGAGATGATGAGGAACCTCGTCGGGAAAGGAGGAAATCGAGGGAGAGGTGAGGGGACAGGCAGCAGAGGGAGCTGGAGGACCGGGTAAGGGCAGCGCGGGGATGCCCGAGCTGGAGGCGGCCCGGCTCCGTGCAGCTCCTTGTCGCGGGGATGGGATGGCGGGGCAGGAGGTGGGTTGAGATGGCGCAGTGACAGCCCGGCTCCTGCACCTATCCCTGTCACCTCCTCCAGTTTTACTCGCAGCAGGGTCCTAAGACAGCAGCACTGACCCTCGAAGGATGCTCATCACAGCAAGGGGATTTGGATGGCTCTGTGACCATCAGCAGCAGAGCAGTGCGTCCTCAGGGAGCGGGAGCACCTGGTACAGGTACGGCAGAACCTGAAATTGTCCCCCTGCTCTGCTCCCTCTGCCTCCTGCTGAGTCCTGGGGTGCAGAACTCCCCAATTTTTCCTGCAGTCAGCCCGCTTTGCCTTCCCATTTGGCAGGCCAGGCCGTGGGTTTGAGCTCTGGGAACACCAATCCCAGCTACAACCCCCAGCCCCACCTGCCTCCCCCCCAGCTCCCTCCCTCTACCCTCGCCATTCCCTGCAGCGGGAGCCAATTCATGGCCATGGGTGCCACGCTGGGACAGTACAGCCCCTGGAACATGGGTGGTTGAAGGCACTTGCTGCTCCCAGGGAGCAATGGAGCAATGCCCACAGCAGGAAGGTCTCAGTCTTGCTGCTGTGCCTGGTACTGCAGTGGTCTCCATGGTGCCTCCGGGCTTCTGCTGCTGTGGTCTCTGCCAGTCTGGATGGGCACTTGTAACGCCTTTCAATGGATAGCATTTTTCTGCTCCCCATTTCCCATACTCTGCAAAGCTGCAGCAGCTCACAGGAGATGCAGCAGAACCCCCACCCTGCTCCTAAGGTTGTACCATTGGGACACGCCAAGAAGACGCCATTGAAACACCCCAAGGAGGCACCACTGGGACACCTCAAGGGTTCACTGTGGGAACACCATAAGGGGACACCATTGGGACAACCCAAGGGTTCATTGTGGGGATACCCCAAGGGGACATCACTGGGATGCTCCAAGGAGACACCACTGAAACATCCCAAGAGGACATTATGGGAACGCTCCGAGGAGACACCACTGGGACACTCCAACAGCCAGCACCCACAGCCACGGGGGAATTTGGGTCTGGGGGGACCCTCCTGCTCATTCTCCGTTTTCTGCCTTAATTAGAACCCGGAGAGACCGGGCGAAATCGCATTAGCGCGGGGCCCCGGTGCGCGGAGCCATCCATCTTTTTTTATTACAGCGTAATGGGGCTGCTCGCGAGGCGCCGTGCGATTTGTCACAGGCCTCGTTCCCTGATAACGGGCATTTGTCATCACTTTCTTCCCGTGTTAATGTCATCATCGGCGGGCTGACAGGCGGACCCGCGGAGGGAGCGCTGGCGACAGACCACATCCGTCAACCTAATATTTCCGTGGCTGTGGGGATCGGCCGGGCTGAGCGCACGCATTAAAGCGCTTATGGGGGAGAGAGAGGGGAAAAAAAAAAAAAAAAACCAGCTAAAAAAAAAAAAAACGGGAAAAAAGAAAAAAAGAAAAAGAAGAAGAAAAAAAAGGGAAAAAAAAAAAAGAGCCATTGTCATTAATTAAAATGTTGGCACGAGCGTGTCACTGCATGCGGACACAGCCGTGGCTTTCTGCTGGAGGACACGGCATCTCCTGGATCGCATTTGGGGCTGGGAATCAGCAGAAAGGTCTTCGGTAAGAGGGGAAGGGATAAGTGGGATGGTCCCCCATGTCCCACCCCAAGGGTTTGTGCCCTTGGAGCTCATTGGAGGCGTTGGTGTGATGAAGTGAGCAGCCTCAGCCCCATGGGGTGGTGGGAGGGAGGGGAAACCCCCATGTCCCCCTACCAGGGACCTGACCACGGCCTGCAGCTGCTGATAATTTGTGCTTGGGGGTGCTCAGGGCTTTGCCCCCCAATATTTGGCTGTTTCCATGGAAACTGGAGGGTGGGGATAGGGAGAAAGGTGCTTGGGATCACGGGTCTTCATGGGGGGGGCTGTCATTTTCAGTTCTTTTCTATTCTTTGGGTAATAACACAGAATAAGAAGGTTTGGGCGGATTTTTAATTTAATATCTGTATTTCTAATACCTCTGCAGGGTATTTGGGGGCTTTTGGTGGGTGCTCCCAGCCAGTTCTGCCCACTGCCTTCCCAGCTCTGCCCGTCACGTCCCAGGACATCCCACCCTCCTCCAGTTGGGAGTTTGGGGTTTCCCCCACAGCCGATGGGGAAACTGAGGCACACAACGCTGCGTCCCCAAGCGCTCCCACCATAAATCACTGCCCTCCACGGGCCGACCACCTTTTAGGAAGGATTTATTGGGGGTGGGGGGACGGGAGGGGTGGGACACAACTTGGGTGCGGTGGCAGCGATGCGCTTCCATACATCGAGAGGCAATAGCAGCAATAGAGGTGGGGGCACACAGCACCCCTGCCGCCCCGTCCCTGCACTCTGCAGAATCTCCCGCTCTGCAGAGAGAGCAGCGTGGAAAATCCCCCGGCGGGGAGTGCGGACGCGTGTTCTTTGTAAATGAAGAACATAATTAACATTAAATTAAGGTAATACAAATGAAGACAACACAGCGCCTGACAGGATGAGTGTTTGGGGAGGCAGTAGAGAGAAGTGATTCATATTTTTAATTTACTGTACAAATAGACTAGCAGGGCTGGGGGGGGAAAGGGCCATCCGAGTGGAGTGGGGATTTCTTTTCTTTTTTTCCTCCTTTTTTTTTTTTTTTTTTCTTTTTCCCACTGTTGTTTTGCTGTGCTTTAAGCACACAATGACTATTAAAGTCAACTGCCCATATAATAGGACATCTCCTACATGAGTGCTCTCCGAGAGGCAGCTTGCTGCAGCCATAAATCCCGGCAGTGCCATCTGCTGGCGCGCACCCCGCGCCCCGACCGCCCCGGCACCGACCCGCTCCGCCCGTACGGGATCCTTCCTTCTGTTTCTATTGGGAAGCACGCTTCTGTACATACAGCTAATTTCTGAATAGCTCATCCTTTAAAGATGTCTTCTGGAGAGGTTGGGTTGGGGAGTGTTGGATCCAAGGAAATGTGTTATGGCTTGGAATGACACAAATCTCCGTTCTCCTCTCCACTCAGTGCTTCCTCCCCCAGCACTGGGCACACCATAGGAAGGCACTCGGAGAAGATCAGCTCTGTCTTTGCTTCCACAGATCCTTCCAAGGCCATGAGTACCCTCACGGTACAGAAGTCACTTCTTTGCAACACCTCAGGTTTTTATAAAGCCTTCCCCTCACTGTCGCTGTGTCATCCCCTCATCCTCAGTGCCCTCTGAGTATGGCTGGATCCTTTTGGTGGGTTTGGGCAGTGCTGGAGGCCTGTACTTCTCCCAGCCCGTGAGGATTATTTAGAACTACCTAAATCGTTTGAGTTGAAGGAACTCTTAAATGCCATCTGGTCCCATTCTCCTGCATTGAACAGGGGCACCTACAGCTTCATCAGGTGCTCAGAGCCCATCCAGCCTGACCTTGGTGGAGGTGGATGTCCCCACACACCACCTCTCTGGGCAACCTGTGCCTCAGCCCCAGTTCAGTGGGCAATATTGGTGGTAGGAGGTTGTTTGGACTCAATGATGTTAGAGGTCTCTTCCAACCTTAATGATTCTATAACATAACAGCAGGGCTCATGGGTCACACCGACACGCAGGGGTCGAGGGGTCACTGCTTGCCACGGGGAGGGCACAGGGCATCTCCCAGGCTGCCCAGCACGCCGGGTGGGAGAGATAAATAAATACCGGAATAAATAAATACCAGTGGCAAAGAGGCCTGAAATGATGCTGTCGTTTGCTGGGAATGAGAGACACAAGTGTAATTTAGGTTTTGATATTATGAAAGTCTCGCTGCTCTAAAACAGCAGGGCACTCAGTGCCTCATTAATAAAGGATAAACTTGGAGTCTATTTACAATGCACTTTTTGGGGTTATTTACACTCCATTATACATATGTAATGCTGCACATATTTACCGCTCTGTTCTGCTGCCGAGAGCAGCCGAGTCGGGAGGGAGACGTGGAGGATGCTATGGGGCCGTGATCTCTGCTTCCATGGTGTTGGGACCAGGCAGTAGGGACCCATACAGACCAGTCGCTGTTCCCATGTGCATCGTCAGGCTGTGGGTTGACAAAACATCCAGCGAGATCCACCATTGTCCCCTGCTCCCCTCTCAGCACTACCTCAGCTCAGGCTGTGCTCTGAGCCCTCCAGGCTGCTCTCCACGGCCCCGTATCCACGGAGCCTCAGCATGCCTGCGTGGCACAGTGGGGCAAGGGGTTGGCGGACAGCAAAGACACGGCTGATCTCCACGAAGGTCTTGTTCTTGGTCTCAGGGACAATGAGGTAGACATAGAGGGCCACCAGCAGGCAGACCCCACAGAAAACCAAGTAGGAAAAGGCACCGGTTGACATCTGGGGACAAGGAGAGGGAAAGGTTGGGGCGGCTGGTCTTGGCTCCTGGGGGAGCAGAGGGGTCATGCCCATGCCAGTGCCCAACTCGAGGCCATTACCTGCAGGAACGGGAAGATGAAGCCGATGGTGAAGTTGCAGAGCCAATTGAGAGACCCCCCCAGGACATAGGCAGCCGAGCGGTGGGACTGCGTGAAGAGCTCGGCCGTCATCAGGAAGGGGACACCAGCTGCATAGGGATGGATGGGTCAGTGGCAGGGGACCAGGATGCCATGGTCTTTGGGGACAATGGGATGGGTACTGGATTGGGAAGCTTCAGTCCTGGTGCTGTGCCCGGGGTCCCGGTGCTGGGGATGGGGATGCTCAAGTCATCCTCATGAGAGGTGCTCCAGGAAGGAAATGAACAAGAAAACAAAAGTGATAATAACTCCGGGAGGAGAGCAGCCCCCGATGGACTCTTACTCACAGCTCGCCCAGAATAGAGATATGTATATTTTTGTTATAAAAGTCCTATTCATCATTGTTTGTGAACAATGAGCCATTAAAATCCTAATTAAAGATGTAATTACAGTGAATAAAGTCTGGGCTGAGGATGAATTATAGATCTGCTAACGGCTCTGCTAATACATCAACTGGGTAAAGCAGTGCAGGTTCTGTGCCTGAGGTCTGGAGCACCCAGCTCTGTGCTGTCCCCTGTCCCCACCCCCGCCCCACAGCCCCCAGACCCACCTGGCCCCATGCAGAACCCAGCGATGATGCCCACCACGCAGGCAACGGCGACGTAGCGCATCCAGGGCAGGGCAGTCTGTGGTGGGACATGGGATGGTGGGACACCAGTAAGAAGAGATACGGGTGGTCTGGGGCAAAGCAGAGCCAGCTCAGGGAGAACCCATCCCACCCACTGGAAGGTTGACAGTTGGACTTGGTGATTTCAGTGATCTTTTCCAACCTTAATGATTCTATGCATCTATGATTCATCCCTTCACCACCCAGCCCTCATTAAGTGTTGCCAGGGGTTGGAATCTCATTAATGCACCCAAGGGCCATGGAATGGCAATGTCCCAACCCTACCTGAAGCAGCAGGCAGCCGGTGATGCCTGCCAGGCAAGTGCCCATGGCACAGAACCCGGTGATGATGAGGGGCCGCCGGCCCAACCTCTCAATGGTGAAGCACTGCCAGAGGAGAGCAGAAAGCAAGGGGACAATGGGGATCCCACTGTGGTGATGAGGGTCTAGGTCCAGCTGCAGGCATGGAATGTGCCTGGTGGCATCTCTATGTCCTCATTCAGATGTATGTCCTAAAATTGAGCCTTCTCACCCCATTCTTCCACCCCGTTTTCCTGCCATCCCCTGCAGAGAGTGGCACAGATGGATATGGGGTCTATCTGACCTGAGGCTCAACGGCGCGGGGTGCTGAGGTCTGTCTGTCTGTCCATCCCTCACTCACCCCAATCAGCCCCGCAACAACTTCAATGGCGCCGGTGCCCACAGTGGTGTATGGGATCTGGGATTTGGGGATCCCTGCGTTCTGGAAGATGGTGTTGGTGTAAAACCAGATCTGCCAAGGAAGGGACTCATGTGAGCATGGGCACAGAACTCTGTGTCCCTGCAGAACCAGGTTTCAGGACCAGGACTCACGGCATCGATCCCTGAGAGCTGCATGCCCACATTCACTACCGCCACCGAGAGGGTCTGCCAGCGCACCGAGCGGTCCTGCAGCAGCTGTCGGACAGAGACCGTCTGCACCGAGGAGAGGGACTGCTGCTCCTCCTTCATCTCCTCCAGCACCTCCTGCACATCAGGTGTCCCCAGGAACCGGCGCAGTGCTGTGGGTGAGGGTGGATGGGTGCTCATAAACATGGCATGGGGGAATCTGCGGGGCTGTGCATCCCTGGGAGTCAGGGAGATGCCCTGACAACACAGTGACGGGCACCATGGAAATGCTATGGGATAGTTGAGTGGGAGAGAAGATCTGGGTTGTACGGGGTATGTGGGCTGTCAGGGTAGTGTGGTAGGTTGCACACCTAGGACAACCCTCACCCTCAGTGGCCCCACAGATGTCATTCCTCTCTATCAGCAGGAACCGCGGGCTCTCGGGGAAGCAATGCAGCAGCAGGAGCTGGAGGGAGGCAGGGATGGCCACCACCGCTAGGAACAGGGGCCAGTACCTGTCCTGGGGAGAGCGGAGATGGAGATGTGTCATGGGGAGGGCAGTGCAGGGCCTGTGGTAGGGACAGGAGGGGGACATTCCATTAGGGGGTAACCCATCGGGGGGCATCCCACTGGGGGACATCCATTGGGCAGTACCCCATTGGGCGATGCTCACCTGGCCCAGCAGCTCAGGCAGCCCCAGCACCTGCGCACAGAACACCCCCAGGCAGATGAAGATGCTGGGCAGGAGGCCCAGGAAGCCCCGCAGGTTCTTGGGGGCGATTTCTCCCAGGTAGAGGGGCACCACGCTGAGACAGATACCTGGGCAGCATGGACAGAAGGGCCCGGCTGTGGGCAGGGAGGTGGCCACACAGACAACCCCCAGACCCTCCCATGGTTAGGGTTAGGGTCTTCTCCACCCACCTGAGTGCAGCCCAGTGATGGCACGGCCGATGATCACCATCTCGGGGGCTGCCAGCTGTCGGCTGAAGGCCATGAGGCCACCAGCCAGGAGGACGAGCAGAGCGCTGCGTCCCAGTGTGCCGTGCCTATGGGGTACACACAGCAGTGGGGCAGCCCCTACGGCCCCATCTGCCCCGTGCCACCCCCTTACCTGCCATAGCGTGCCACCAGAGTCCCCACCAGCAAAGAGCCCCCCAGCCCACCCAGGGCGAAGATGGAGACGGTCAGAGAGTAGAGGAGGGTGAGGGGCCCAGGGGGCAGCCCGTGCCCATAGCGCTGGGACCATGTGGCGTTGTAGAAGGCCTTTATATGCTGTGGGGCAGAGAGACGGGCACTGACTGGAGAGGAGAAAGGTGGGGGGCCAACAGCATCACAGCCAGCCCTGGGGCACAGCCTGAGGGAAGAGCCAGCACTTCACTGTGGGGCAGCAGTAGGGGTCCCACCACCTCCATGGAGGGATACAGATCCCGGGGGAGCTGTGCCATTCCTTACCGCCGCTGGCGAGTTCACCACGGCCAGGTTGTAGCCATAGAGCATGGAGGAGCCAAAGGATACCAGGAGGGTGACGGAGAGCAGGGGGCAGGTGAGGCACTGGGGGAGAGGAGAGCAGCAGAGCCCTGTTCCAAGCACTACCCCAGCCCCACGTAGAGCTCCCCGGTAGCCAAGTCCCAGTCCTGGGAGCTTCTTCTCCCCCAGACCCCCTTCCTGAGCCCAGTAGCCAGATCCATAGCACTCAGCAGCTCCCGGCTCACGCACACCAAATCCTCACTAATCCCAGTAGGAATCCCGAGCTGGGAACTGGGGGGTTTGCACACCATGAGGGACGTGGGGAATGGGGATGGGGCATCCCCCCAACCCTGCCCCCTTCCCACCCAACACTCACCCCACTGATGTCCCTGCTGGGCTGCGGGGTCCCCTTCTCGTCGGTCTGAGGATGAGGAGGAGGGGAGGAAGGCAGCCCCTGCGTCTGGCTCTTCTCTCCCATTTTCAGATGGAAGGAGGCAAGGGGAAGGAAAAGAAGGAAAGGCAGTCTGGGTGTTGTCCCCTGGGCTCATTGGAGGCTTCAAAGCAGGCGGAGGAGGAGTCTGGGGCCCTCCCTGCCTCAATGGGGCTCCTCAGAACTGGAGGCAGAGGGATGAAGGGGGTGCCTACATCTCCCAGCACCCCCACCAGCCCCCCACCATCACATCGGGCTGCAGGGCAGCTATGCTCCATCTGCTGTGATGAGGATAGGAGGGCTGGTGACCCATGTGTCCTGATGAATGGGGGCATCTGCCCTTGTCGGGACCAGGGTGACAGAGCCCCCAGCCCCGGGTGCAGCCCCCAGCCCCAGAGAGTAGAGATGCAGCTCATGGCAGCTCAGAGGAATCCAATTTTGCTGCGGCCAGGAGCTGCCTCCCCTGCTGCTAATGAAGTGCCTTTAATTAGCAGCCTAATAGCAAGCTCTTAATTTGCTGAACAGCCAGTCGAAAGGATGGGGACCCCACTAAGCCAGGCTGGCAACAGCTCCAAAAGCTTAAAAGGGACAGGCCAGGCTTGCTGGCCCCACCATGGGACAGGTCCCTCCATATGGGACTCCCTGTGTCCTGCAATGATGTTCCGAGAGCCCCTCCATCTCTCTCTGCCTCAGTTTCCCCATGTCTTCACTGGGGCATCGACCCACATAGAGCTCTGGGAATCTGAGGGCTCTGTCCTCAGAGCAGAAGACAAGGCTACTGTCAGGAGGCACCTGGATATAGGAGTAAATCTGGGTTACTGTCACTGGTCCCCAGCAGCTGCTAGGAGAGCTTTGGTGGATGTGCAGGTGGGGGCCACATGGCAGGAAGTGAGGAGAGTGAGGAGGAAGCCTGGGGTGTCAATTAAGGGCCACTGGGGAGCTGGGCTAATTGGAGACACTCCTGCGAGCTGACCCAATGATGGTGGCACACGGTGTGATGGGGACAAGTGCTGGCAAGCAACCCCCACTGCTCCGTGCTGGGATGCAGCTCGGCGCTGCGACTTACTGGCAGCCCTGGTCCTCCTTTCCTCCACAAAAGGGCTCCCCGACCCCATGTGCTTTGGGGGGAAAGCGGCAGCCAGACCTCAATCCATCCCATTCCTTCCCACTGTCACCCCTGCAGGACCGCTCACAGTCACCTCCTTACCTGGGTGTCTCCTACTGCAGGAAGGCCACGTACCTGCACGGAGCCCTTCCAAGCCCAGCTTTTCCTCCTCCAAGCCCAGCAGTCCCTGGCACAGCAACCCCCTCACCTCAGCAAACATCCCCAGCAGCCACGAGGCTCCCACCATTAATTTGCCCAGCAGGCCGACACTGACCAATTTCCCTCTTCCCAAAACACACCTTACTGAAGTGTGCATATAAAATTGAAAGAAAAAAAAAGAAAGAAACCACCACCAGAAAATTTCATTTTAAAGCCTTGGGTCGATCAAACGCTGTTAATTTGGAGATATGGCAAACATTACTTTCCTTCTTCATTTGAAGTGGAAATAAGGCACACATTTTTAAAAGGAAAGGGTAATTAAGCACTGAATCTATTTAAGATAAGCTGCCTGGTACTCACTCCGTTCCTGCAGAAATTTACAATGAAGATTGCTTTTCTGTCTCAGAGAGGAGAGAGCTTCAGGTCCTGAGTTCCTGGATGTGAAGGCAGAATTGCTGGGAAGAGTTCTCCAGCCCACTCTGATGGGTTGGAACTGGGTGGTCTTTGGGGTCCCCTCCAGTCCAACTATTCTGTGATTCTCCCATCTTTGAGTCCCTTCCAGCCCAACCATTCTGTGATTTTCTCACCTCTGGGGTCCCTTCCAACTCAATCACTCTCTGATTCGATGACCCTTGTCTTTGGGCATCAACAGGAAGGAGAGGAAGGGTTGGCTAGGGATAGAGCAGGATAGGAACAGCAGAGGATAAAGCAGCATAGATAGATGATGTACGTATTAAAAATCCAACCCTCTCCAAACAAAGCACCCGGCTGCTGGGAATGCTGTCACAAGGAGAGATGGGGATTGGAGGTGACAGGACTCCCAGCCCTGCAGAAAGCAGGAGGTTCGCAATCTCCATCCCCTGCTGGTTCCCAAGAATGGAGCCAGCAGGGAGAATGGCAGCGGGCGCGCGGCGCGTGTTTGTTTTCTGCCCACCCTGGGAGCCGGGATCTTAAAACCGCAGTCGCCTTTGTTTTAAAAGGGGCTGTTAAGTAAAATGGGAAGATCTGAGGTTGCCATCCGCAGAGCATTTTTAAGAGAAAGGTATTCTGAGGCCAAGGGTGCTCGCGTTTGAATCGTCAGCATTTCAGCATCCCCAGCCATTGTGTCGCATGGCGGTGCCGCGATATGTCAATTACTCACTCATTATTGAACAGCAGGATTCTGATTAGCTTATAAAACAAATTTGTGCTTCTCCTACCAGGATCTTGCAAGTGTACCCAGAAAAGCACAGTCTTTATACTTTTATAGGCAAGATGGTTGTGGCTCGGTGCATCACATCCACTCTGACTTACAGGGCAGACCCATTCGCCCCAGCTAGAGGCCACCAGTCATTCAGTGGAGTTTGTTAATTAAAAAGTATGCTGTGGTTTTAGGAAAAAGTGGTGGTGGTTTTTTTTTTCTCCTCCTCTTTCTGCCTTCCAGAGCATGCACACGGGCCCCGGGAGCAGCCCCCAGGCTGGTGCTGGGGCAGGGAGGTTCGTGCTGTCCAAGCGCAAGGCACAGCCGTGATGGTCCAACACTGTCCTTCATCCCAAAAGGAAAACAGGAGAGGTTCACAGCTTAACCTTTGTATTTGTATTTAAGTTATTTTCTGAACAGTTAAAAAAAACAAACCACACTGTTACCATGACCCTAGCTCAAGTGAACATTAGTACATTAACTACACATCACCGTAACATAATCACAAAATTCAAAGCACTCGTTACTTAAGAATCCAGATAACAAATATAGCAGAGTAACAAACTGAAAACTCTGGAGAAGCCACGTCCTTTCCCCCCCAGCCCTCAGTCTGAGCAGGGATGTAGCACAAGACAGTTATGGGGGTGACCATGTACTACAAGAGACCCATCCAGCAGTCAGTTACCATACATTAAGGGCTCATACATCCATGCACATCAGCATCCCTCTGATTTTCAGTCTATCAGTTTAACGTCACCGAAGATTAACCAGTGGTGACAACTCCTGTGGGATATCCACGGGACAAGCAGGGAAGCCCAGCGGTCTTTGGGAACAAGCACAAAGTCACAGGGAGAATTTTCTGACAAGACAAAGGATGATTTATTCTGGCTGTGTATCAAGGCTCACCACGGGAGAGAAGCTCTGGGAACGTGCCAGGAGTTAGGCTACAGCTCATTATAAAAAAAAAGGAGTGAGGGGGAAAGCAGGGGAACCAAATCTCAGCCTCAGCAGGTGACCACCCCTCCCAGCCCACTGCTGGGGATGGGCAGAAGGAATGTGCCTGTGGGACCTGATGTTTCTGTTTTGGTATTAAGTGTGAGGACAAAGACCATGGCTCTCATGCCAATCAACCCAGTGGGATTTGCTGGCAGGATGAAGGAGAGATTTCATATGGAGACCACTCCAGGGACAGCTGGGTCTCCTGCCGTTCCCCTTCCTTCTGGGAAGCTATTATTGCTCCTTAGGGAACAGCAACAGGGCAAGGCTCAGCACATTAGTGCATCATGCATGCCACTGGGAGACCTGGCAAAGTCCTCTTGGTCACTGCAGTTCAGACCTCTCACCCCGTGCCCCCAGTGCAACATAAAGGTGGGCATCAATGGACCCACCCATTCCTGCAGGCACTGCTTGATGACCTCCTGGCATTTCAGATGTCCTCATAGTAACCCTTCATCCTCGTGAGGGAAGTACCCCAGCTAAGAAACCTGTTTTTGCAGCACTGTCCCCACTCGTGCAGAGCTCCATCTCACCCCCAGTTCCCTCCTAGCCTTCAGCCACACGGTTATCTCCTTCTCTCCTCCCCAGGCCTGCAGCAGGAAGGCGGGGACTCCTCTCCTCGCATCTCTCACCAAGGAGAGCCGCTAGTGCTGTGTCTCAGCACAAACACTGACTGCATCAGCCACAACAGTCAGACCTACAGGTGTGAAAGGAAGGTGCTCTCAGAGACGTGCTGCCCCATCAGAGCCAGGATGCTGAAGAACTGAGAGCCAAGCCTGAAGCCCTGCTCAGACTGAGGAAGGAGTGCATGACAGGGGCAGGGAACATACCTGGGGCAGAGGAACGCACATGATAGTCTCCAGTTTTTTCAGTGTTGTTAAAAAAAAGAAAAAAAAAAAAAGAAAAAAGGATCCTTTAGAGCAGGAGCAGGTGGCAGGTAGGTGGAGCGCGGTGGTCCAAGTCAGCTTCCAGTTTAGGAACAAGTGTAAAGCATTTCAACATTTCTGATGATCAGGCTTCTCAACTTGTCACCTGCATCCTTCCCTTCCAGTAGCGGACGTGTCTGTCCCTGAAGGTTAATGGGGAGGAGACAGCCGCACAAGTTCTCTCGCTGCAAATTCCTTCGTGCCATTTTCTATTTGCATATTTTAAAGCAAGCTGAATTCCTCTGAGGATGAGAAATATTTGCAGCAAGACGGTGTCCTATTGCCAAAGGAGTCACAAGCAGTAGACGGTGTGGCTAGAGGAACTGTCCTGCTCTGATGTCCCACACCTGCAGTACTCAGATCCCGCAGTCCAAGGGGAAGGCTCTGCGAGCTCCCTGCTTGTGGGAGAAGTGACGATCTCTATGCAGCAGAGGTATTTCATTTCAAAGTGATGTGCAACACTTAAAGCCCACAGACACCTCCAGCCCCTTTTATCTCCTTTCTGTAGGCAGGTGCTAGCTCTTTTCATCATAAGCTCTGCAATTACTCCAACCTGGCTGAGGGATTACCCATTCGGTTCATGCTGAAACCTCTCTCACAGGTGCTCTTGCACTCTCACACACACAAGCACATGTATCCTAAGGGGGGAAATTTGAAAAAGCCACTCTCCTCTGACTCTGGGAGATGTACTTACCAGATTGCTCCTCCCTGGGTGCACAATGAACACCACCAAGTGCCAGCCTGTGGCAGCTTCAAGTTCAAGTTACATCAGTTCACTTCAGTTTCCTTCCTAGTTATCAGAAAATGTGTACAACTCAGGGATGGGTTCAGAATCCTCACCCTCCTGCAGTTCTGTACGAAGTACCCAGACACAGCCCCTACTTGAAGGGGAGACACCGTTCCTATGTTTGCCAAAAAATGGGAGTTCAGCTGTTGCTCACAAACTGTACCTTAAACAGCTCTAGACAGCAGAGTTTGAACTACAGTACCACTTGAAATACCCAGCACTTAGAAGTTACAACACAGCAGCATGGAGCAGCAGGGCTATGACAACCATGGCAATCTGCAACAGTGCGCTCCCTGCGCCTGGCCAGCCAGTCTTCTGGTTCTCCCAGACTTCTGCAGATAGTAAAATAAAAGCAGAGCAGGTGCCACCCACAAAGATGCAAGCAACTAAAATATTAGGAAGTTCTGCAGCTATCAGAGGCTGGAGTAACAGATCACTGTTTTCCACAGTAACCTAAATGTAAAAGACAGAGGACAACCAGACAAGATGAGGAAAGTGACTATTAGATCTGAAGCCAAGGTTTATCCCCTACTGATATGTAACCATGCTGCAGACCTTGTAGTAACTGAACTAAGAGGAACCGCGTGCAAGTAGGATTAAGAATTAGACTCTGAACTTCAACTGAGAGATGTCTGGGGTGTAAACTTGGTTGCTTTCTGCTCCCCTGCCAGTTTTGCTCTAGGACTGCAGTGCACCTGATATGTATAACTGTCTGAAATCCACAGCAACCTTCTTAGACTCAAAAGTAGCATCATTAGTTGCAGATGAACATATTATTATGATCCAGAACATTTAGGACTCTGCAGAGGTAAGTCATACTGTCAGTGCTACCTGAGCAGAGTAGAGCTAACCTGTGAGACCCTTTTTACAGCAATAGTTCAAACAGAAAACAGGAGTGTCATCACATGCTCTGAGCTGCTCCTTTGAACTGATGCAGCCTCCAGGTTCAATGAAAATACAGGAGCTGGGTGCTCAGCACTGCTGCTCATGCATTTCAGGAACTACACCAGGTGCTCCCCAAGCACCTGCTTTCCATTTCCCCCATATATCCACTGCCATCTTGTCCGTCCTGACCATCACCAGAACAATTTAAGCCCTCTGGACTGCTCTCTGGGGACTCTTGGTCCAGCTCCTTGCAAAACTTCATTGGTGGAAAAAGCACATCCCAAGCAATTAGAAACAACACAACTGCTTTCCTAGCAAAGTGAAATTGATGAGAAAAGCTGAATAAAACGTCCCATCTGCCAAGTTCCAAGTTTAAAGGGTGTTAGAAACCCTTTTAAAACCCTTCCAGCCCAGAGACAAAGGACCCTGTTTCCCACTGCAGGACTGGAACTCCCCACTGAAGCATTGAGGGTTATTCAAGATGTGGGCATGGCTTGGAATGGCCAGGGACTGATATACACCCTTTCCTAATCCAGTTGCAGGCCTGCTGCAATTCCCTTCAGCTCAGTAAAAAGAGCCATGTCACATCAGATCTCTGTCTAGTTCAGAGACATGCAGAATTATTTCACACGTCCCTCCCCTCCAGGGCTATTTTTATCTTCTAAACAACAGCAATTTGCAAAAGGCTCAGCTAGAGAGCAAAGATCCAGCTCAGCTACCAGCAAAGGGACTAATCATCCTGTGTCCCTCAACCGCAATGCAGCATGCACACAGGTTAGAGAAGCACACACAAAGGCAATCCTATCCCTCCCACCTAAGGCTTTTTAGCAAGGCCAGCCCCAGAAATGCTGCAGAACTGCTAACCCTACTGCCTGTGCTCATGGCCACCACTACCCACCTGCCATCACCAGGGGACTGTGCTTTTGGATGGAAAGGCAGGGGCATATCCAGCTCCCCTCCTCGCCCCAGCCTCAAACCTCATCCAAAACAGAGAACTGTTCCTAAGCCATCGGCAACACACTGCCTTCAGGGAGAAAAACGGGGGTTAGATTGTCCTTTGCACAAATGATTCCTTTGTTAGGGAAATACTGCCCTCAGACAATGCTGCACCGGGATAGGGGGAGCTGGACATCAGCCCCAGTCCCTCATGCTTGGGACTTTGCAAGAGGAGAGCTTAACTTTTCACTGAATAGCGTTCCCCAGCCAAGCAGATGTTAAAGGAGACTACAATGCACATCCAGCTTTCAGAGGGTTAGCAGAGCAGGCAGGAGAGAACAGAGATGGATTTGGCTCATCACAGTCAAATTTCAAGGGTCCTCCCTCCAAAAGAATGGTCAGAACAGCCAAAAGCTGCAGTGGGTGTGGGGAGTGAGGTCTGGCATTTCTGTCGCTCTTCAGAGCTGAATGCTTTTAAAAAGGCCTAGCAATGGAGATGGATTTCAGTGGGAGAGTAGCAGCCTCCTCCCCACCCACCCTCCCACCCTGAGGTGACTCTCCCAACAGGGTGAACTGTGACTGTAAGTCTTCTGCTTAACAGCAAAGCAACACATTCTGGCAACATCTTAAATATATTCACAGGACATCTGTGTCTGGGTTTGGAGGGAAACCAAACAGGGTAAAAGGAAGGGGAGTGAACAGGAAAATGGGGATGAGGGAGGAAAGGGATGGGGAGGTTTAAAAATGTTATTAGTTCACGAAAGATAAAAGTCATCTTCTGATATAGCAGCACTTTAGCAGTCAGCCACGCTGAGTAGACCCTGTCTGAGATCAACCGCATGCCAACTTTGTTCCAGAAACAAGTCTGAGAGCCTTCTCTCTTCGGCAAGTATTGGTTACGTGGATAGTTCTTTTGTCCTGGCATTGGCAGATAATATAAATACTGCAGCTTAAATGAGTCCTGAGAACAAAAAAGAGAAGAAACCAAACAAACCCCATTTGTACTAAGCCTTTCAATGATTGAAAATAATGTCTTACTGATCAGAGTCTTTGAGAAAATCAAGACAGCTGATGTGACAGCCGTGGCACACCACTCTGTATTTACTCATCAAACAAGATATAAGATGTTCTCCAGAACAGAGCATTTTCATGGAAAAATGTCACTGTGAACACTCCCTGCAGAAGCCTGCCAGATCATCTGCCTTTTTTCTCAAGCTACTAACAGCAGTGGTACCCATCACAGTGGGCAATCATGCCATGCCACTCTGATTACAGACATCAGATCCACTCTGCAATTGACCCAATCTTAAGAAACACAAATTTCCTCCCCATATTATGTTGGCCAAGACAAAGGGATAAGGCAATAAGCAAACCAGCCAGGCTCAGACATGAGCAATTTACACCCATGCTGTAGCTGGAGTGTAAAGGAGTGCTGGGCCCAGTCAGTAAATGATTTTGCATATTGATGCATCTCGACTTAATTTGCCTGGTCTTGTGCCTCAGTGCCTCCTCCCTTAGCCAAACAGTTCTTTTGAATCAGCTTGCTGCAGAGTGAGAAGAATGGTCACCACTTCATCAGGAGGGAATAAAGCTGACGCCTCTTGGCAAAACATTCCTGCCTGGTGACAACTGCCCAGGGTCAGGCCATCTGCATCCCCTTGTTAGGCAGCAGCTGCTCTACTCGCTCTGCAGAAACCCTTCTTCCTTCCAGACAGCAGTAATAGCTGATTTAATTATTGATAATGATGGACAGTGGAGGAGTTCTTCATGGGAACTCACGGACACCACATGTCACAAATACTTGGATAAAGACCTTCCTGTAAGGCAATAGAACCACTCCTGTCCTTTTACAGGACATTGCAGTTACTGTCCAATCAAAACAAGAAATACTGATAGACCCAGGTAAGTATTCAAGCTGCATGCTCACATTACATCCAGTGTCATCTTTGAGATAATTTTTACCTGTGCGAGTGTGAGGTACAGTGTACTGTTATTTATCTTGAGATGTAGGTGTATGTTCTGGATGGGGAACGAGTGGATTCTGCTTGGGCAGCTGGGTCATTCAGAAAATCCCAGATGAGGATGGTGTCATCATGTGAGCTGCTGACAATCTGGAACTCGTCAAACTGAAGTCGAAAAACTCTTCCAGAATGCTCCTAAATGGAAGACACGGCATGTTAATTCACAAATTCTAGCATTATATGAATTCCTCAGTCAGTAAACCCCATACGACATATCATCCAGCCCCATAACTAAACCACCCTTGGTGAAACAAGTTTGCTATATCTGTGTTCTTGGCTTGCAAGGAATTTTACATTACATTTATCACATTACTCCTTCAGTCCCCATGAATGCATTGTGCAGAACAAACCAAGCTCCCTCCACCATACAAGGCAGCCTTGTGAGGCTGATGGGAGCAATGCCTTCCTTGTTCTTTGGCTCCTTCCTGAAATCACGGTGTTCCCAGATGCAGTAGGTTACAGGGGATTAGGATTTTGCAGTCAAGGCTTGGCACCACTGCTACTGCTCAAGAGGGAAGAGCTTAATACTGGAGGACACTAAGGAGCCTGTTGTAAAGTCCAGTGACACAGTAATAATTCCTCTTAAGCAGTTCTAAAAATATGAACTAGAAAGGGCATTCTTTATAGCTTGCATTTTGCTCTGAGGCTGAATGGAAATGGCATGATGATTTGGCAACAGTTCAGACTGTAATTAACAGGAGGTAGCAGAAAGATCCTGGATATCAAAAAACAAATCCACTAGGCTTTCCCTTTTGTGCTAGCCACTTTTTCCTGGTGCTTACTGCCACAGGAGTGAGCAGCAGCCTCCTCAGGAAAAACAGAACACCATGCAGGTGGGACAAGCCCTCTCTCTCTAATACACATTTCTCTGTGGTTCTCTGTGGCCTAAGGTCAGGAAAAGATGCTTAAAAGCATTTTACAGCTTTTTCAAATATTTGGACAAAAGAGAATTGTTAGCTACTAAAAGGGAAGCCTGTGTCTTATGGCACAGGACTCTGAAAATACAGCTCGGTTTGAAAGCATGGAGAGAACAGAACAGCTGCCTTAAAGGGAGCCTCTAAAGCTCCAAATTAAATATACACACTCCAAAATCAGATTCTGTTTTTATGACAATTTTGTTATAGAAGCCCAACCACTGGGACCTTCCTGATCTTCTGACCCAATAAGTGCACCTTAGAAGCACTTCATGGGTTTCTACTCAGTTCCAAAAAGAAAAGTATTTCCAGATCCAGTATTGTATCAGTGAAGTAAAGCAGTACTTGCTAAAAAAGTACCACAACAATAACCAGATCCACTGAGGGACCCTTAACAAAGGCACCAAGAAAGAGGTATTTCTACAAACTATTTTGAAAAGTCCTTTTCCTCCCAGCCCCTGTAGGCTAAGTAAGAGTGCCCTAGAAGTTCCACGCAGCCCTCCCCAGTGTGGTTGCATTGACAATAAGCAGGCTGCATGCCCTGAGCTGAGGCTGCAGGGAGCGGAGCCCTTCAGCTCAGAAGGAGAGTTGTGCTGTTTGCTTATTCTGCGCCTGGAAAGCTTCTGTGACACTCGTGTGGCCACTGTTCCAGCTAACGGGAGGGACCTGGCATGCAGCGAGCATTTGTTATCTGTGCACTTTCCTCCTACTGTTTGAAAATTGAACACGAGCAGCGGGAGACTCGCGATGTTCATTGTGCAGCCAGGTTTAATTTTGGAGGCCGAGAGAAGGGAGGGAAAAAAAAAAACAACTATGGGTAAGTGGGTATAAGGACGCCCTGTTGTCATAAACATGAAAAGCCCTAAAAGCACTACGACAGCCTCCTCTGCCCCTCCTCTTCTGGCATCCTCCATTGCTATCAAACAGGGATTTATGAGTATCCATGTGTTGAGATTCCTACAGTGTTTCCATCCCACCGCTTCTGATTTATAATACAATTAGTTGGGGCACTTTGGCTGTCCACTGCTGGAAAATGCAGAGGAAATCGCACCAGTTAAATTAAGTCTACAGGTTACTAGGCACACATTTGTCTCGGGCTGGAGCAGAAACACCACTAATATCACGCTGAAGTCTTGGACTCTAGGGATACGTGTTCATGGGCACAGAGCTGTTCCACAGTTTGCAGCTGGGTGGCTGACGACAAAAAGGTTTTCTGGATTTCAGCCATGAAACTATTTGTAGTTCTCTTTGGCTACCAAGAAGGTTTTTCAACACAGTACCTGCAGGCATCCAAGGCTCTCACCGACTTTTACTTTGCAGCGTATGGTCCAAATACAGGATTGGAAAAGAGCTAGTGTGGCTTAATGACCTACTGCCTGTCAACCCTCAAAGCCTGTGCAAAATGTGAAGCAAAATACTTTAGTGAAATCTACAGCAACTGTAGCAGTTTGGGTGGTAGATGAAGGTGTGGGACAGCTAGAGCAGCAGAAGGTCTGATGTCCACCAAACTCCGACATCATCCAAAAATTTATTTTCTAAAAGAAAACAATAATTCATTACTTCTTTTTCAACATGGACTCTGCACTGGACGAAAATCTTTCTGTAACCCCCAGCTGAGTCTATCAGAGCAGAAACAGCAAAGATGTCAGAGGAATACTTATAGGATCCACTCCATGGCCTTGGCTGTGCTGGCATTTTTGTCACAACCTTCCTGCATCATTCTAAGATCAGTGCAGAGCCACTGTTAAGCATGATGGTGAATGCTGTGAACACTCTGCAATGACATTTTTATCACACTATCATCAGACTGTACTAAATATCACTGAAGAGCGTTAGAAGCTGCTGTTTAAGGATGAGGCAATCTCACTGTCTGTTCCAGTCCGTAGCCCTTCTCTCCTTAAACACACACAATCCACTGAAATGCAATGAAAAGGTTGCTTTTGTGTTTGGTTTTTTTTTCCCCCTCAAATTTGGAATTTATTACTTTTCTTTAAGAAATTCCCTGTCAACAGCTCATGGGAATAGGCACAGTAAAGTAAAGCCACCAACGCATGGATTCCAAGGACAAGTCTCAAAAATGACTTAGCTTTTAACTTCCAAAGAAGAAGTCAGATCTCTAGAAATGATTTTTAGATCCTGCAGGCTGGTGCTAAAATGACTTGAATCTCTGTGGCTCAAGACAGCCCTGAGCAAGAACATTTTCCTACTCCCTCCAGCACTCCTACCCAAAGCTCTTACCACAAGGGTTCGTAAGCAGAGGGTCCCTGCTGGAGCACGGGGGTCCAAAGCAGCCACCAGATCCCACACCTTAATTTTCCTAGTATGGAAAAAATAGAGAAACACCATGGCTCTGTTAAAAAGAAAAGATGAAGTGCTCAAAGAAAAAAAAAAAAAAAGAGAGCTGTTAGTGCAGCTGAGCTGATACAGCAGATCAAGGAAAACTACAGAAAGCCTTCTGCTCCTGAAATGTGGTTCTTGCGCTTCTCCTTTGTAATGCTCATAGAGTTTAAAGGGAGAAAATAATACGCTGTTGACAAAATAAAACATAAAAAAGCAGGCAATAATAACTAACAGAAACATATGGGAGGGTTAATGCACACTAGTCCTAGTGGCAAATGGATCAGAAGACAACCACAGAAGGCAAACATTGTTCTTACCAATGGTTGAGCTAGAAGATGTTTCAGATCAAGTCTGTCTGATATTCTTACGAGCTAAAGAAATGGACCACATGTATCAAATCACACTGACTTTTTTAAAAAGAAAAAACAACAGGCATACTTTGTAGAATCAGCCTGACTTACTGGCCATGACCAGGACCTCTTGGTATGACAGACAAGAAATTTAATTTTTATAAGGAAGATCCAGCAAATTGATGCGTGAGACACTGAGAAAGACAGGAGGATCCAACGCATTAGCTAGCCTCACCCATCATATGCCCCGCTGACTATCCTCTTGTTATCAAAGCGGATGCATCTCACCAGCTCTTCGTGGCCTTCCAGTACCCGCAAACATGCCCCACACTCGATATCCCACAGCCTGGAAGAGATCAGGAAGAAGCACTGAGAATTTCTGATTATTTCAAGGAAACACTTTGTCTTTGCTTGTAGTTAACGAAAACTAGGAAATAAAATTCAAGATGAAGCAACAAAGAACAAACAAGCTATTCATCACTCCTTTTCCTGCAGTTCAGTTGATGCATGTTTTTCAACAACTCTTATGTGACAGTATCATATGGGAGATTACTCAGATACCCAAACATTTTAAGATCAGCCATGCCCACCATCCACTTCTCTATTAACACAAGACACATGATATCTCCCAGTTATCTTCATGAGAAGCCTGACTTTATTTTAAGTCAGTTTTTCATAAAAGTATCTTTCTTTGATTTGAAGATGTTTAGTGAGAAAGACTCACCAGTCCTCCTAGTACCCTGTTCCAAAGGTAAAAGCACCTTTACAAGGCACACACCCCTTCTATGCCCCTACATGCCTATTTCTGATTTCGAGACTAATGTCAGACGAACTGTGGATACAGTAGTGAAAGGTACAAGAACTAACAAGCCCTTTATATTTGTCATTTTCTCCCACTGAAGGTGTATTTGCTCTGTAATGAAGGTAACTTATGCATAAGCTAAAATGGGCATTCTGCGTTTATTTAATCATTATGCATTTTTATTTATGAGTTTATCATGAGTTTATTACTCATAGTGCATTTTCTTCTTGTGTTCAAACAATTTTTTAAGAAATAAGCTTATATGCTTTTGATACTTCTGTCAGCTCTTTGAGGGGATTCCCAATTGGAACAGATAAAGAAAAATTATTTGCCAACAAGAACTGAAATTCTTGACATGCACTGTTTACAGGTGTTCCACCTCCGGATGACATAAACTTGGTTCACAACAAATGGAATCTTTCAATAACAGTATCTGCTGAGGCTCTGACACACAGCTGAGAAAAAGCAGTCACAGATGTTCTTGAATGCTTGTTCAATTAGAGTTCAGACTGACAGGGACTTCATGGTAGTGAGGTTCATGGTTCATGGAATTTGTCTGGGTGACACCACACAAAGAAGTACAGCTGCTGTGGGGTCAGGTCACTTTTTCTTGAGAAACTAAGAGAGAGATAAATCGTCCCACATACGTCAATCCTGAGGTCCTCCAGGGAATAGTCCAGACCCAGTGGATGTGTGCACAAGGGTGGTGAGTAATCATTTCATCTGTCCTGCCACAATAAGATGCTCTCGCTATGGACGATTGGGGAATGAACAGAACTCTTCCTATAACTGTACTGGGTAAGGGTTAGTTTATCATAGAATCATAAAGGTTGGAAAAGACCACCATGATCACCGAGTCCAACCATCAACCCAACCATGGCCACTAAACCATATTCCTAGGTGTCACACATCTGAGGCCAAAGAGGAGCAGAAGATGATTCCTCAGTCTGTGAAGCTGAGTGTTCATCAATCTGTGAAGACCCCACTGGTTTTTGCATCAGCACCAGCACACCATTAAGGTCAGAGAAAGTAAATCCATGGTAAAGTTCAGCCAAAGGCACTCTGGCTGGCCAGAGAGCATTATGTCTCCTGCCAAGGACTGCAAACAGGATGCACAATGCCAGAAGTGAACTGGTGCAGAAAGGTCCGAAGAGCAATCTTGTGCCAGGAACTTTCGTGCCATGTGTTTCCACTCCTTGCCATCAATCCTGAGGTTGCCCGCAGCTTGGCAAGGCTGCATAACATTAACTTAGACTTGTATTATCAGGTCCTAGTTTGAGTTTTTACCTGAATTTGACTGTGATTAGAAAAGATGATTGCAGCCCTTAGCCCTGAGAGCAATGGGCTTCCACACACAAAGGGAGTAACTGCTGTGTAAGAACAGCATATGTAGAATTGGTTCCAAGGGAACTTCCCAGATTTGGTAATCTCAAATTTCTACTTCTTTAAATAGTCAAAGGACCAAACAGAAACAAGACTGCTCTTAGGTTTGAAAACTAACTTAGAAATTTCACTATGAAGTGAATGCAGGCAAAGGAACAGCCACTCTTCCTTCCTAGAGCTTTGGGAGAACTTCTATAGTAGAACACCTCCAATTACCACAGCCTTTACTTCTCTTGAACTTCTGGCAGAGTAGGAAGATGTACAGAAGGTAGATAAGCCTGAATCCCCTTCTTCAAGAGTCCAGCAGCAGATCCTTGTGTGCACACACTGGTGGTTGAATACATGAACCCATGCCAGCCATTCATTTAAAAGTGAACACAGAATGATACAGCTTTTTTTTTTTTTTTGCTTTGGCACTAGTGGCTAAGATACTTAAGTGACTGGATTAAAAAAAAAAAGGATTAAAACAATGGGCCACTTTCTTACTGGTGGAAATCAGCACAATAAGAGTGATGCCTACATGGCTGTATTCTTTTACCTTGTGAGAACTCTCTCCTAAACCAAAACCTAAACCATTTTTATGCATGGAGTCTCTACAGAAGAAAGATACTGATTTCTCAGCTACTTCCTTAGATTCATGGTTGAAGAATGAGTAATCACACAAAAAAAGTTTTTCTGTAACCGAGGAATGGCCAACTTCAAATTCAATACCAGAAGGCAATCCCTACTAAAGGCCAACACAACATCTGGTATTTTACAATGGATTAAAATCAAACATGCAAAACACCAAACCACCCACAGAGAGGACTTAGTAACCTGCCCTTGCTTAATCACTCTTCCACTGACATGTGCCTTCTGCTAATGGCTGGGAGAAAGCTACGTGAACAGGTAAACCTTGTGCCTTGCCCACACAGCTGCCAAATCTGACTTCCATTAAGATTCACTGCCAACATTCTTGAAATTCTAGCACAATTTATCTGTCAGTTAGGGATTTTGTCCAATGTAAGCATAAAAGTAATCACACTCCTCTTTAGCATTATCACTACATTGACATTTATTTTTATTACTATTACTCATATTTTAGATCCTTCCCTAAATGGTGTACCATTTAACTATTTCTTACTCTGAGACCTAGTTTCATAGTACAGAAGCAGAGGGTTATTTTTTCCATCTGGAATTTTTATGACATATATAGTGCTACTCTTACATGATGTCTATTAATACTTTTTGCCCTGATAAAGGGACAGAAGCCCCAGCTCTTTAGCTCACGCTCTCAGGCAACCACACACTAAAACCTAGTGCAACAATCCAGTGATGACCATCAAAGGACCACCATTTTCCAGAACACAAAGCACAGAGAGGCACCGTTTTGCAAGCAAAGTCCACAGACAAACATCTGCACGAATCATTCTCACTAAGGAAAATGAACTCTGACATCAAAAGTGAAGACTTTCTGCTTAGGCTGTCCAGACTTTCAGTTTTATCAGAAGGAACACAATTCTTCAAAGCAGTGATCAATACAAAATGGAGGCTTCTCTTCCTCCTGCTTGAATGACAGAGCCGCTTCCCCACACAACTTACACCCCTATTCCTTCTTGCTCAGTACACCCAGAGATTAGTGGGACACCCCTCTGCCAGCAGCTGCTAGATGTAGGGAGAAATTCTGGCTCATGATACCAGAAGGAGTTAAATCTCAGATTGCAGCAAGGGCAGCTGGAGAAGTGCAAAAGGCAGCAAACTGAACTTCATGCTCTAAACCAGCTGTTCCAAACTTAACCCGGTGCCAAGTACCACAAGAAGAGCTTGGCCAGAGCCCAGGAGGATTTCTGCAGAGGATTAAATGCCTCTTACTGCAAATCTGACCCCTTTAACTAGACACATAGCCCAATTAAAATATCACAAGAGGACATCACAGAAAGTGTTACTTGCCAGCTCTTCAATACACCAGAATTGTCAGAGCAATGCAACTTGTTGATTAGTATGGGACTCCTGAGATACAGAGGATGAAAGACAACACAGTAAAACAGACTTCTAATATCTCTTCCCAGTAGTTCCCAATGTTCTCTACCAAAGGAAACATATTTCAAGGAAGACAAGGGTACAGAGCACTTTGCTTGCCTAACCTCCACGCATCCCAGGGATTCAGAGACAACATGCTTGCAAAGAACTCTGCAACGGGGAGTATGTCTCTCACCTGATAGTATTATCTGAAGAGCCGCTCACTACTAGCCTGTCTCTGTACTGCAGACATGCAATGCCTCGTTTGTGGCCATTTAAGGTGCGCACAAATTCGCAGGTACTAGTGTTCCATACCTGTGACAGGAAAGGTGAAACCACACAGAGACAAAATTATTAAGAAGAGACTAACAAAAGATGGTATCTGTATGATACAGAGGGTGCACCTAGAATGTTCTTAATTGAACACACTTCCGTAAGACCAGGAAAATTACCCCTCTGATGACTCGTGACTACTGCCTGAACGTGTTCACAGGTTGGGCCACAGCACACAGAAGGTTTTTGCCATATGTACTGGAATTAGCTTCCAAAAACAGTCTTCAGCCTGAGAGTGATTTAGTCTGTGATTTAATCTACACAGGAACTGGATTTTCCTCAGTTTTAATGCAGCAGATCAGGAGCACAGCAGTAACACTCAAGTGACTCCTACCCGTTCACCTTTGCTTTTGCCCCCATGTTGCCCTCTGACAACTCTTTGTGTTACCAATGCTGAAATAGATTGTGAAACCATTCAAATTGAAAAAGAACACAGGGAAAAAAGAGTCCTTTTTCAACTGCATCTGCACCTGGGTCTGACTTGCCATACAGCTCTGTCAACAAGTCGCACAAGCTCAACTGATGAGGGATGAGCGAAAATGAGCAGGAGGAATACTGCTTCTAAAGGAACATCAGTGTAATAACAGCCAAAGACTGTTCCCTGTTTCCTGTCTGGTCATTGCTTTTTGTTAGGAAATACTCGGTGCTGCAAATAAAAAAGCCTCTGAAATACCTCACCTTTATAGTTCTGTCACCTGACGCTGACACGATGTACTTGTCATCAAAGTCCACTACGTTGACAGCAGCGCGGTGCCCTACGAGCACCCTCCTCAGGGTGATGTCTGTTGGTGAAGCCATGTCCCACACAGCAATGGAACGGTCTTTGGAACACGTCACCATCATGCCGTTATTGAAGCGGAGGTGCAGTACTGCTTCACAGTGGTGAATCAGTGTGTTCAGCATCTCGCCTGCGTTCACGTCCCACACCCTGCAGTTTCAGATTTCAAACCAGAGAGGAGAGAGTTAAAAAGATGTAAAGTAGTTTTTCTGCAGAGGGAAAAAGGAAAGGGGAGAGGTAATTAACTCTCTACCAATATTAGAGATGCAAATGCCACAGGTTATAGCTAAATCTATTAAATATTTCATTAAAAGATTTGTTATATAAACCTGTTGATTACACATATATTGAGACAGTCCAGCAGCCAAAATCCCTGCAATGCAGTTAACACCATAAAAACAACCCAGCCAGAAAAACAAAAAAATAAAAAAAGCATTCCTTAATTAAGAGAATTTAGTGTTTAAGGAAAGGTAGGAGATTGACAGTCCTAGAGACTGATGTTTCCTGGTCAAGTCAGCCTACTATACTCCATTCCCAGTCACTGACTGCTTAAATATGACTTGTGGAGAAGGAAGTTCAGAGATAAGTTTCATTTTTGACTTCTCTCACAGGACTATCATCTCATAGGATAACTTACACAGAGGCGGAAGACAAGGTTATGCCTTTCAAACAAATGTAATTGCTACAAGTTGCACAATGGGTTGCTTTTACTCTGCAATGCATCTGGTACACAGCTACATTCTAAGAATGTGCTGAATACCCAAATTAAGACAGAACATTCATGTTGATTTAATGTTATTGGAACCAACTGTTTGTACTGAAAGATCATTTAAGATGAAAACTACTCAAAGGCTTCATATGGAACTTCTAGGACTTGAAATTAAAATGTTAATCCTCAAAAATGTTTTGGGCTGTCCTGTTTGCAGGCTTTTTTTATTCTCCACAAAGAGATTTCTTTTGGCACTATCACACCTGTATCCCACATACACTGTGTGAGAGCAGACAATGGTGTATCATTAGGCAGATCACACCGTAAAAGCTGAAACTTTCTTCTGCCAATATGGTGAGCAGTTAGAAAAGGCAAGATGTGAGAAAGGATTCTAATGCCTCATTTTCTAATGCATAGAAGCTGAAGCAAGTCAATTTCTGGTTTATAAATGAGAAAGGAAAGTACAATTCCAATTACAAAATGCAAAGTTAAAAAGACTGCAGACTGCAGACCTGAGCCATTAGCATACAAGCAGTTTGCAGACAAGGTTGCCAAACTGAACAGGAGCTGGAGACCTACTGACTTCTCTGGACAAGTGCATCCCTGAGCTCTCGGAAGCATTAAGAGTCCATCTGTACTGTCTATTGGACAAAGCCCCTCTTTTTGAGGAGACCCAAGGATAAAAGTGATGCATCCTATGTGCCTCGGGGGTCTGCACAAACGTTTATAGCTACAGTGGAAAACAAAGTATTTCTGGGCAAGTAGCCAGTCTGCAATTTGGCCTGCCTGGCCTGATATGGAAAATGATAGTGCTTATTACAGAAATAAGCATCTCCTTTTGCAACCTGTATTTAGCACTGAGCAGTTCCCACACAAAAATTCTGGATTTCTACAAATGTTAGGAACCCAAAACCTAGCAACACCATAAGACTACATGCATCACGTGTAAAGTACTAAATGAAATGGTCACTAGTTTAACAGTGGTAGTTTGCATGCAGCACAGTGATAGCCATGAGCAGCCTGCAGCCATAGGAACACATGGTAATAGCTTCAGAAAAGGCCATTGGCACAGCTTTTTTGTCATCTGTAACTTCGCTGCATGGGCATCGCTGATTCTCTGACAAAAAGAGGATATGTAACAGCATGGAGAAGACAGACTTGCTCCTCTGTGTCCAAGTTCACATTGCAACTCACTAATTCAAATGTGCCTGTATTTACACTGCAGGACTTAGGCTCTCTGTGATCCTGTAATATGTCTAGTGGACTTTACATCTGCATAGTGAAAATGTGCACTGCATGTGCTGACTTGAAGTGTCCAGCCTTTTAATGGAGACTGGAAAGGAAACGAAGTTAGAAAGACCAGGAAGAAACATCATGCTGAAACTTAATTAAAACTCACAGGAGATCTAGTCACGCATCTTTGTTAAAATTAAGGGACAACAGATGACTAAACCTTCAAGCTTACTTTGAGTACTTAACCAACTTTTAAAGTTATTCCTATGGAGGATGTAAAAGCATTCCCAGGGAGTATCCAAACAAGCAGCACCTTGGTGAAATGCCAAATTGTCTTCCTAAGTCATCTTGACCTTGGCTGACCTTTGTTTAGGGTCTCATTTCTCCTTGACAACCACTTGCATGGACATCTGATAAACAAGGACAGTGCACTCCTGAGCAAATGTGCTGAACTAGATTATGGAGGTAATTGAACAGCACAGATTTAAGAAAAGATCATTTCAGCAGCTCACAAAGCTGAACTTTCTGAAGCAAATGGAAAGCTCTGAATCACAAGCACACACCTGACAGTCGAGTCTGAAGATCCAGTGATGATCACCCGCTCATCATACTGCAGGCACAGGACAGAACCTGTGTGTCCAGTGAGAATTCGTTTGCATTCTAACGTATTTTTATCCCAGATCTAGGAGAGCAAACATTACAAAACAGACAGCTAAGTAAGGTTTACATCATACTTTAAGCACCTACTGCTCTGACTGGTGTGTTTTTCATTCCAACGGATCATCTACATTGCAGGTAGAACTACCTCAGTGGCATGGGCTAATTGTTGTGGTGACATGCAGGCTGGTGTAATATGCTAATGTCTTTGGTATTACTGGGTTTGCTCTGAACACTGGTTTTACCTCCTCATTAGGGCAAAGTAGTTATATAATCTTAATTACTGACTGAAAAATCAGCTAATGAATTCTGTTCAGAAAGAAAACAAAGTCTCTCTTGACAAATATAAGAGGCATACATGTTGCTTAGGTAAGAGGTGAAGGAGAAGATTGGTTTAGTAGCAAAAGGCTGGAGAGGTGCTACTGAAATTAGGACACTACTACTTATGGCACTGGCACTATGTGCCATTGGCATGCCATTCTGGAGAGTTCTCACCTTGATAGTGTTGTCTCGTAGGCCACTGACTATCTTCTGATCATCGTACTGTAAACAATAAACGCCTTTGCTTGTCTCACTACGGCAGTGGATTCTCTGTAAACTGTGCCTCCCACACCGCCAGTTTGACTCTATTGTCTTGAGAGACAGGAGACAAAAGAGAAGTAAAAATAAAAGACAAAACTCTCTATTCCTTACTTTTGTTTGCTTGAGAATCACACAGAATCACAGAATGGCCAGGGTTGGAAGGGACCTCAAGGATCATGAATCTCCAACCCCCTGCCACATGCAGGGCCTCCCACCTCCACATTTAATGCTAGACCAGGCTGCCCAGGGCCCCATCCAACCTGGCCTTGAACACCTCCAGGGACGGGGCATCCACAACCTCTCTGGGCAGCCTGTTCCAGCACCTCACCACTTTGATAGTAAAGAACTTCCCCCTGACATCCAACCTGTATCTTCCCTCCCTCAACTTAAAACCATTTCTCCTTGTTTTGCTGTTATCTACCCTTTCAAAGAGTTGATTCCCCTCCTGTTTATAGGCTGCCTTTAGGTACTGAAAGGCTGCAGTGAGGTCACCCCGCAGCCTTCTTTCCTCCAGGCTGAACAAGCCCAGCTCCCTCAGCCTGCCTTCGTAGGAGAGGTGCTCCGCCCTCTGATCATCTTTGTGGCTCTCCTCTGGACCCTCTCCAACAGCTCTCTGTCTTTCTTGTACTGGGAGCTCCAGACCTGGACACAATACTCCAGATGGGACTTCACAAGAGCAGAGTAGAGGGGGACAATCACCTCCCTGTTCCTGCTGGCCACCCCTCTTCTGATGGAGCCCAGGGTACCATTTGCTTTCCGAGCTAGAAGACAGCAGATACTTAACATTTTTTCCTGCAGCCAGATCCACAGAATGACACAGCAGTTTTCTAGAAGCAGCAGCATGTGATGAAACCAATGAAACAGGCAAAGGCTTGGAACACATACTGTGGCCAAACTCCCCTGCGTGCTCTGGCATGGTGAGGGAGCAGTGACCCAGAAGTTGTTTTTTTCAAACTCCAACTTTTAATTCTGTGACTCTGCAACTAAACAATTGCAGAGAAAGTCTCAGCAGAACTCTAAGGGCTTGTGCAAATCGGCCCAGACAGTGCCAGACCACCTCTTTTGCCACTATCCAACTGTCAGAACATGGCTCTTGGCACTGGCTCTCCACCAAATACAAGGCAACACTGCCCAGTTGTCTCCTGTTTCCCTGGGTCTTAGAGACTGCACTTTCTCGCTGACTCATTTCCTGAGATCCATCTGTTATCATCTCATTAGACTCATGTGCATGGATGGGGAAAGTACCATGGAACAGAGAAAGTCAAGACGGTAGTGTTGCTATGACATCTGATGCAAAGTGTGGAGACTTCCTGAACAACGCAGCTCCCCCTGTGACTAAGGCAGTGATGACGGCCTGGGAATTTATACATAGCCCAGACCTTCAAACTCCCAATGAACACAGACACATCGTATTTAATGAAATACTCCATCAGCATGAAACATTCACAGATTTTGAGCATCGTGAGTAAATGAGAGAGATTGTTAAAAAAAAGCAAAACAAAACAAAAAAGCCCATCACACCTGGAAGTTACTCCTTACCTCTATATCCTGTATAATTTTGGGGTAAAGTGCTCTGTAGAAGGAGTTGGGCGGAGCAGTCCCATCAGGGGGTTTATTTTTAAATAGGTATTGTCCCCTGGAAGACAAAGAACACAGATCACATTTCAGCATTTGGGAGGAAGGTCTTCCTGGCATTTTGGAAATGGATAACCATTGCTGAAAAGCACACTAAGATTCACAGTCTAACTTCAGTTACTCAGTAACACAAGGCAGTTCCTTGTTTGTTTGTCTGTGACATGTTGAAGTTGCATTTAGACACTGAAAAATTAATGACAAAGCAGTTCTTCCTCACTTGGGGAAGGAAAATGTAGTATTTTGAACACAAGCCCCTTCAACTCAATAAGAGGTTAGAATGGCTCATACCCACTGCATACACATTCATATCAGAGGTCACCTTTAAAATAAAGCATACAAAAAAATATGAGAAGCCGAAGAACCGTCAAGCTCTCTGTGTGTTCAGGACTAGCTTTGATCTACATTAACAGGAACAGCATCAGTTTTGGGACACGGACATTTTAATGCTACTACTTTATTTTGGTAAGCAACGCTTCATCGGTGGTGCCTTCCTCATTTCAACACTGATTTGGAATACTCATATCCCAAGCTAGATTTTTGCTACAAAAAAATCCATAAACGGCAATCACTACCTGCTGTGTAAAAAACTTAAATTCCTCATCCTGAAGTTAAGAAGCCACCAAACACGGTGTGGAAGCTAGTAAACCCCACCATGGGCGTACTAACTGCTGCTCTGCCTGGCAACATGCCTCGCAAAATGGAGAGAGGCACAAATGCCTCCGAGTGTAATCCTGGCATCGGAGGCACGGAGTTTATACTGGGCCAGCTCTCCACTTCCCCCTCCCTCACTCCATTATGGCATAATTAATTGCTCAATACTTCGTTGTGCATTCTTTTCTTGTCCTTTCCATATAACATGTCTTGAAAGTCATTTGAGAGACTACACTAACTGGCTGACATACTGTGGGCAAAATCCAGACTAAATCATTACAGTTTTTAGGTGTAAGCGGGGAGGTAAACTATAGGATTGAACAAACAAAACAATGAATGCTCAAGAAAAGATCTTTTAACAATTAGGGAAACTACTTTACATTCAAATTAAGAGAAAGCTGCGTTCTACTTAGGACAAAAGAATCATCTGAGTTTTCAAACAGTACCCAGCAGTCCCCTGTCTGGGGACAAATCGCTGTGAAGAAGGGACATATGGCTGCACGCAAACCAACAGTTAGGTGGATCCTTACAGGATCCAGTTTGGAAGTGCAAGAAAATTACTACCACTGGCCTGGGGAGGCTGGAAATGCTTCGGAGATGTGCAGAACAGCTATGGCACACTACAGAAGACTTAGGGTAGGTCTAGAACAATCTGTATATAAGCCTAAGTGCCTGAAAACCTGTCTATTGTTTGCAGCTTTACTACATGAACTATTAGAAGGTCCTGCTAGCCATAAGCAATGTCTTGCTGCTTGTAAAGTCAGTTGCATACAGGTCAGCCAAAGGACTGTTTGGAATTTCCCTGGCATCCCAGTGATTGGGATAAAAGCAACTATTGTTTGCAGTTTCTGATGACTGGCCAACTCAATCAAGTATTCAGATGGAAACAAAAGTACCCAATCTTGGGCTTCTGTTTTGTTTTTCTGTAAATCTGGGTAACCCTTACCGCTGACAGAATAACATAGAGTTACTGTCCTTCAAGATAGAAAGCAGGATTTCTGATAGGAAGAAGGTAAACCCAGGGAAATGGTGGACTGTCCAAATGAACTTCACAGACTTCTCACCGTAGATCACACAATTAGATGAGTTCCTAGAAGATGAAAAGCTGACCAACAACAGCCATGCTGATCAAGCCAGAATAAATAATGTCAAATGGACCTAATTTCTTCTCAGAGGTCAGTTTCATGAGTTAGCTAGAGAAGTATAGTGGTGGAAGTGCTCAAGGGTGAACATACAAATGGCTAGCAAGCACAGCTTACCAACAGTACACTGTCAAAAAGAAAGGCAACTGGGATCTTGCATGAAGTCTCTCCTAGATGTGTCATATTAGACACTTTCATTAATGACGAAGAATGGAATTGGGATCATATTTACTTTGTAGCCAATGATGCTGAAGCTGAGAGAAGATACAAGCACTTTGGAGGACAAGATTAAACTCATAATGCATCTGACAAAATGGAGAAATACTAACCAGTATATAGAATCTAATTCAAAAAGAACAAGTGCTAAGTTCTCTATTTATAACATAAGCATGAAAGATGAGGAACAACAGGTAAGGAGAATTTTCACAGAAGGGGTAATTAAAAGTTATATATAATATAAAACCACTGTTAAAAAAAAAGCACGTGTTCTTCTGGAAAGCCTAAAATGGAGCATCCCCCATAAAGCAGAGAAAATAATCCTTCTCATTAAAATCTGGTGATGCCTCAGCAGAAGGAAGATGATCAACTGAAGTCACCATCCTCCAAGACTGGAGAAGAAGAGTAACTGGAGTGAGGCTATTCAAAGCAAATCAAGAAGAGGACAAGAAAACACAGAGTGAGCATTCATTAGTGCATCCCATGCACAGGAAATATGATCATCTCCCAGCTATGCAAAAGATTACTACAAAAAGCAGAAAGAGAAACTGTTCTCTGTGTCTGTGTAGGCTAAATATGACCATCCTGAACTGTAGATAGGAGGATGGTGTTCACCAGAACTGGCTGCCCACAGAAGCTGTGCATGCCCCATGCCTGGAGGCATTCAGGGCCAGGTTGGATGTGGCTCTGGGCAGCATGGTTAGCAAAATAGTGGTACTGCTTGCTCAGGCAAGGCACAAAGAATCTCCATCATTAAAGGCTTTTAAGAACCATTAGACAAACATCTAGGATGACTTAGAAAAAGGGGGATGAAAAAGTTACCACTACCATGTCTGTGTTTATTTTACACTCTTTATAAACACTATACAACTGGAAGCAGATCAACATAGTATTTATATTTAAAGGACATTTCATAATTCTGAATTACTTGCCTTTACTTTCTGAGACAAGCAGTATAACAAAATTAACCGTGAAACAGAAGTCTTTGTTTGCAATTCTGTATCTTTTTCTTTTTAATAGCGACCAAAATGCCTGAGCTGTCACTTTTATCTTGTTTATGAAATATTCATACCCAGCTTCCTTTCTGCCAACATCCTAGGGACACCCTTGGAAAAGAAAATTATGTATTAAAGGACGTAGCCCCTGAGAGGGAAAGTTCTAATGAAATGTTAACAGAGCAGCTTCAAACTTGAGTGAGACCCACATTGTAGTAAGGCTATTCCAGATGATTATTAACTAATCTATCTGCATTTCTAAAGTCCCCTATTCTCTGTGGTACCTACCCTGAGCTTCCAGTTTGAAAATTAAACAGATATCTAATAGTGAAAATCTGCTGAGGAAAACAAACAGACCCATCAGGAAACAACTAATACACAGCACATGCTGCCCCATTGCCACCCCCAAAAAAGCTCTTCTGCTCTGAACTGCTGACTAGTTTAGTGTTCCCCTGGGGCGTACACAGCTTCTTAATTTGAACCGAATGACAGCTGGGCGTAAAAATCTCACTCTGTATATCCCACTTGTCACAGTGGGATAAGAGCATGATCAGATGAGGAAAGTGAGGAAAAAGCCCCCACACTGTCTGCACAGCCAAATGATGCCCTAAGCCCCCAACCCCTAAATCTGGTCTCATGCATTTGTCAGGTTTGGAACCAGTGTGCTATTTCAGGATGCTACGCATTCTTCTTCAAACAGGGTTTGAAACACACAGCACCCACTGTCCTAAATGGGGGCAAAAGAGGTAAAGATACAGTTCCCTCACCATCCTCTCCTCTCTGACAACCCCCTCCACAGCGAGTCTGTCCTGACCATCCTCTCTATCAGCTTCTTCCACAGCATGCCGTCCGACGTCACGCGGTACCACTCCTTGCACACCAGCTCAGCGGCACACAGCGATTTGGCATCCAGGTAGGACAGGATGTTCTCAGCAATGTGATCCAATCCCCGAGCTGCGGGGGGAGGAAGGAAAAAAACAACAAGCATTATTTGCTGGGGAGAAGGGCAGTTTAAAACAACTCTCCTTACAAGTACAAATATACCCCCTCTCTCCTATTCCTTTCCATCTACTCTTCTGCATGCGGAGCTGGACCAAATGTGCAGAAGAGCATCTGCAGCTAAGTTCAGGAGTGAGCAGTGTTCTCCAACTTCCTTTGGATATAACACAACAAGTCATTAAAAATAATAAAGAATCCAAGAAGTCATTCCAATCTATTTCGATGGGTTTTAGCACTAGGGGGATATTCTATGGATGGCATTTCCAACTCAGCGACGCAGCCCCCAAAATCTCTCTATATTAGGACCATTTCTCATCTCACTGCTACAGCTGTTCTCATGTTCCAGCGGCTCAAAAGCTGTTTTTGCTAAAGCAGTAGCTTTTAAACGTAATGAAGAAAAAAATATATATTCCCAATGTGTGCCCTGAAGGGTAGTGGTACCTTCAGACATGGGGGAGGGAAAGATATGCAGATGCACGGGGAAGTGGAAAGGAAAGAAGAGGCTGTCTGAGGAGAAAGTGAAGCAGGTTCACTAGCTTCATTTATTAAAGCAGGCGGAGGAAAAATATGCACCATAATTGTATAATTTGCAAATTTTTTCCTGTGTGAATACCATGACTGGCTTTGTTTCAACATGGCTGGAGTAAAAGGCAAAGCAGTTGAGCCAAAGAGGCAGCAATGTTGGCAAAGCATTGGCTCTACAGCCTGGGTAGCACCTAGCAGCTCAGTGTAACATCACACAACGCCATGCTCTGTCTCTTAAACAGACAGATGGGTCTAGCAAAAATGTGCCCCTTCCCACTCAGATCTGATCAGCTACCAAACATCAGAAAGATGCCTTTTAAATGAGGTGTTGCATAAACACTGGCTGTTTAATTCATAAGCGAAACACAGTGTCAAGGGATCCTCCCTCTTCACAGGGCCAATTGCTGAGGCTTTGTGAAAGTTGTGGTTGAGACCCTAGAAAACCTCTGGTTTACATATGGGACATGGTTATACATGTCCTTTCCTGCTTTTTAAACAACAGCCTCAAAGAGCAGGCCTTGCTTGTCAGTGATAAAGAAAAAGCAGTGAATGCATTTGTACAGTCACATGCCCATACATCAGCAAACCCAAACTGGGGGCAATCAGCTGATTCCTTTGGAGCTCATAAGAAACAAAAGGCCCAACCTCTACTTGGTTTTGTTAACTGAAACATCTCAAAATTATCTACTGACACATGAAAATGAGAAAACTCAGCATGTCTCCTCTCAATCCTATCAAACATCTGAGATTTATAATACACATTGGGTGAGACATTCTGCCCAGCATTTTATGCTCCCATTCATTCAGAAGAAAAAGCACGGGAATGATACCAGACACAACCAGAATGCAGCAAGAGGGCTGACATTTCTTATCTTTATAGATGCAAAATTAGATGTCAACCTGCAAAACTGAAGCATCAGCAACCTTTATTATGTATTTAATCTGAAAAGATATACACAGCCATTACGTGGAACTCTCTCAAAGAGGAGTGTTTGTAAATCCAGGTTCACACTACAGCAATTCATAGACCTATGTCTATGTATATATGTCTATGTATTTTGGTGAACCTGAACCAATTCTGAAGGACAGAAGTGGACAATGGTGTTCCCTTGCTTCCCCACTCTGATTCCTGCAGTCCTGAGCTCTCTCTGGCGAGTAGAAAAGCCACATTCTGGCATTCTTTGGCATTCTTTCTGGCAATCTTTTCCCTTCCACTTAACACGTGGGAAGAGGAGGCCAAAACCTCACTATTCCTTGTCTTCACAGAATCAAAGCTATTTTGGCGTGGCAGCAAACTCAATTGTATTATTATAGATACATATCTACTGGAGCATTGCTTCCCTTAAAAAAATTCTTCATGCACAAAAGCTTTTGCTAAACTAATGTGAAACACAATTAGCCCTTCGGTCCTCCACATCAAGTATTAGAAGAATGTTTCAGTTATTTCACACACCAAACCCTTATAAAATGACTCTGCTCATAAAAAATGTTAAACAGCTTGGAAATGCTAAGCAGAGACTTTGTTGGTTTTTGTTTTTTTTTTTTTTTTTTTTAAGAAATGGAACAAAGTTTGTTAAGTACACAGTTAAGCTGTATTTTTCCAACCTTTATTCTGTCTAAAGCACTGGGAAAACAACCTCAGTCAATTGCACTCTATATCAGCCAGGTCTGCTCATGACCTAAAACCATCTGTGGTCGTTCTGTGGGACAGTGCAAGGAGGACAGAGATAAGACGCCTCATGATTTTGGAAAATCTTTATTGTTTTATTTACTTGAGGGGGAGAGTAGGAAAGAGAATGAAGGCATAAAAATGAAACTGGAATATTGAGCACTTGAGAATTTCAGAAAGCTACAAAATACTTAAATAGGTTAGGGTTATTTTTTTATCGACTTAATTCAAAATTTTAGGTTCTGCACTCTTTCCTCAGCGGTTCCCTCTTCCTATCACCTTACCAGAAAGCTGCCTACACTGAGCACATTCTGCACCTCCCAGGCTGCAGAGCCAGAGCCAGCCTAGTTCCCTGCCATTCATTTTCTCCCGTAGAGCTATATTCACCAGGACATTAGCACTTTGCCAATATGCAAATTGATGCACATATATTATTTAAGCACACAGTTCCCACAACTGTTCACGTTCTCAGACATTAGCTGCCTAATATCCTGTCTGTTCTGTACTTGGAGACAGTAAAATTCAAAGCTAGAGCTGCTTCCTAGATAACTCTGAAAAGAC
The DNA here is from genome assembly GCA_037305975.1 of Chrysolophus pictus. NCBI lineage: Eukaryota > Metazoa > Chordata > Aves > Galliformes > Phasianidae > Chrysolophus > Chrysolophus pictus. Next base: position 12,742,212 of record CM074581.1, on the reverse strand, counting down.
CACTAACAAATATGGCATGGCAGGCACATTTTGGATGCCTGTGAAAATATTTCTAATATTTGCCCAAAACGGTCAGAAAAAGGCTTGTAGGATGAAATTAAACAGCAGAAAATGTGTGGTATTTGCTTGCTCTGATGGAGCTTTGTGGAGGAAGACCTGGAAAAATTGTGTAGCTGAATGTATGCTTTTACTTTAAAAGTGGGGAAACCAACGTGCTTTCCAAGTATTCTGTTTTTCTGAAACAGAACAGCCTCACAAGTTATAATGCTGCTCTAAGTACACAAGATTATTGCCATTGGACTACTAAAAACTAACATAAAGAAGGTACTTAGCATAACTAAGATTTTTTTTTAATGCTACAACAACCATTTGATTACTGGGCACAATGAGCTTAAAAATCCAGAGACTACATACTTAACTTCATAGCAAAACTCTCACACTACCTCCATGCTTTGCATAATTCACAGTTAAACCCTACTTTTTTCCACCTTTTTTCCAACGTGACATTTTCAATTTCAGGTTACAAAATCCCCTCCAAAGAATGATCGAATGACTGGATTGAACGAACTGTCCACGTTGATCACTTCTCCAAAGGGATCCACAGAACAAGCATTTTTGCAAGAAATTCTTCTTTTTAGCTGGTTATTTAGATGGAACAAATATAGGACTTGCTCAGGCTCACCTGAAACAAAGGGATTGCTAACCTACTGGCTATTTATTGAGCTATGATCTAATGGTCTGGAAAAATTCGACAGACAGGAATTCCCGTCTGGTTCTGAAACTCTATGGCTTATTGTTCACATGTTTTATCTCCTTTTGCCTCACTTTCTCACCTGTAAGATGGGGTCAAAACACTATTTTATGCATGCATTCTCTGAAATACACCCAGGTACCACATGCGAGAACACCTGGGACAAAATCCTGAAAGGAAAGTCCAACAGAGGTGCAAAAAATACACTGAACATTTCCATTCTTTCTTCTCATGTCCTCCATTCACTATGGGCAATAAACAGATAATCAAAGTGATGGCCTCAGGAAGGTATTTTATTAGCACCAAAATAATCTACATAAGAAAAGAGAAAAACCTTGGCTGAGCAGTGGAAAACGAGAGTAGCTTTAATTTTTTAAAAAACATTATTAATGCATCACTGCAGGCATTCTAAGCACAACTACCTGTCCTCTGGCTTGTGATGATCTTCCTTAAGATACAGATAAGAGCTACCATTCTTTCCTGGCCAAACTATGCTCATGTTAGATCATCCCTTCAGTGATGGTAGGAATACAAAACAAAACGTTCCTGTATTTTGTATTGCTATAGAGCTTTTCACTCAAAAGCTACAATTTGTTTTGCAAGATGGCCCTAGAAAAAACTTCTACAGCAGGGCAGGCCAGAGACACAAGAAGCCAAAGAAAATAATTTTCTGGAAGACAAGAGGAAGGAGCACTCTTCCTCTGTCTGCAGAAGTACCTGGCAGTGCAGTGATGAAGTCCCTCTGTAACATGGGCTTGAGGTACGAGTTTATATGTCCGTGCTGGTAGTGACACATCTGGGAGATGAGGTGCTCCACAAACTCCACCTGGTCAGACTCAGACCACTGCTCGAAGTACTTGACGCAGAGCTCCTTCTCCTTCTCATAGCTTGCTGACAGTTTTCTCTGCTTGGGCACAATCATACTGGAAGTGCCATTGGCAAGTTTTGTCTGTGAAAGGAAAAAAAAAAACCACAAATCATACATACAAAAAGAAGATCAGGTGCTCTGGTACGTGAAGTTGGCCAGGACTGCGTATCCCATTTGCAGCTGAGTGCAGAGCTGTAGCTCCAGCAGAACAAGGTCCTGGTCCATGCCTGAGCTGCACACAAAGGACTGCTTGGAAGGGAAACCATGAGTGCCAATTTAATACAAACACAGTTTTATTTACATCTTGCAGACAGCAAAATGCATTTGGATTCCTAATCTACAGTTATCAGCTATTTCAGTACACCAACAGAAAACTGCATTTAGATTTCACATTTCTTCTAAAGAATGGACTGCTACTACAATTCATAGGAAATGCCCGGAACAAATGAGGGAAAAAAAAAAAAAAAAAGAGTACTTCTTCTGAGTATAAAGTTATACTGTGAGGGTAAAGCCAGCTAAAGCACACCCTGATATTTGCTACATGCTTCCTTCACAGAATAAAAGAGCTTACATTTTCCGAGCACTGTTAATATCTTGTCAGAAAGGCTCAGCTCAAAGAAGAGTTTCAGGGACAATACAAAACACTGACATTTCAATTTACTTCTTGATGGCAAGATGTAATTTCTGCTTCCTAAACGATTTTACTGGAAGAAAAGTGCACATTTTGCATCGTAAGGATATCCTTTGTCCAGAAAACATTAACTGCTTAAGGAGAAATTATTTTTTTTCCACACTGTTCAGTTTGCATTAAATGCTAAATCGAGACTTCTGTATCTTTTTAGGATTCATTATCCCCACACACTCACTTCTGTACCTCCCCAGCCTAGGAATACACACTACACCAAAGCACGGATAATTCTCATTGTGCTTTTGTAGATTATTCCCACTGAAAACATGATTTTCCCTTTTTCACCTCAGTGGTGTAACACCAGACAGCTCTGTAAGAAAAGTCAATAATACTGCATCACTTTTACTTCCAAAATGTATTTTGAGGTTCACTATTAATTATCAAATCATTAGAAACGAATTACAGACACTGAAATATATAAACCATTGATTCAGGGCGCCATATTTCTGCCGTATGATAAAATTTCAGACACTGACCTCATCATGAGACTTCATTCCCTTTAAAGGAAAAGATGAGTACCTAGATCTGCCTGTAATTATAACTAAAATATATGGATTTACTCATTTTACTGGAAGGAAAAAAAAAAAAAAACACCACAAAACAATACTTTTTCTCAAATGCTGAAACACTGTGTTTAGAGAGCAGAGAAAAACATTATCCAATTTGGGTTTAGAATGTGTGAATTCCTAACTGCTCTGGAGAAAAGAATTCTCGTTCTTTGATACCCGCCTGCCCTGTCAGCAATTCTCTGAAACACCAAAAACACCATCATTTGAAAATATACCTAACTATTCACTACTTACGTCTCATTTTATAGCACAAAGCCACCTAAATTTCAGCGTCTCCAGCAGAGCTGGACAGATTTTCTTCAGATGGAAAAAGGTGGTAATTAGCTGCCATTTTTAGCAAGAAATTTCTGCTATTTCTGTGTTAGGTCTCAGAACATGGAGTACACACCATCCGCACTGAACTCTGCAGCTCAGGGTTTTCAGCCTCCCTTTTCTCCCCACAGACCTGTGTGTGTGTTCAGTAGGATCGTGTCAGACAAGGGCTATGACTGATTGACCCTATTTCATTTGGTCATCCCACGGACTGCGCTGCAAGTGAGTAACAAACCCAGTATTGGGCAGCAGGAAGAAATTCTCTTGGGACATCTTTTTATATAGAGAAACCTCTATAAAAGGGGCTGTGGGAATGACGTCCTTGGTGTGAAAGACTGAAGTTTTCCTAGCAAAGTCTGCAGCTGGCAACAGCCAGGCAAAAAATCATTACCAACGGACTGCACTGAACATCGGTCTTAGGGGACTCCGGTCATTTCTGCTGCAGTTAAGCTGCCTGCAAAACAGACACCCCCGTAAAAGTGCTGGATTTAGACAGCAGAGAGCTGTTGTGTTCTACAAGCCTGATGTGGTTTAATTTCTCTTGTTTGTTTGTTGGGAAGTCCATCCCACAACAGGCTGTCTCAATAATACCTCCGGCTTTTAATTTGAGAAACTGTAAGACCGAGCAGCATGGTAGGCAGGTGAAGTACGAAGACAAGAGGGGCTGCTCCTCCTGGCATGGGGCTGCACCAGGCTCAGCCTCTGCCTTGCCAAACTTCCAGCAGCCTCCAGCCCCCACTTACCTCTAAAAGCCTGGGACATCAAATAGAAGCTGCAACACCCGCAAAAACAAGTAATAGATCCTGTGTGCCTAAAATCAGATGGCTTCGGTGGGCCAAAGCAACTCACCTTGCTTGTGTCCCAAGTAAATACAGCCTCTGAGGTAGGGAGGAATAAATTAAAGAGCCCACTGACCAACACTCGTAACTTGAAGACAAACTCCGCACTTACGTTGCGGATCTAAGAAAAGCATTCTGTGTGTTTGTATGTCTGAATTAGCAGACAGGAGTACAACGTGTTTTTAGGTCTGAGCGTCCTACTTCAGCCACATTCTGACCACATAAACCTGAGACATCGTCAGTGCCCCTGCCTGCTCAAGTTTCCCATCAAAAGAAGCACACCCAAGGTCACCATACCATGTCCAGGGGTCCCATGGTCCATACACCAAGGACCAGAAAGACTGTGCAGGCCAGGAATACCCCAGCTCTGCAGGATTCAAACTCCTGTGATCGCCAAGACCACCTGCAGCTAAGGGTAAGAAGAAAATTCCAAAATTTCAATTGGAAGATTCCTGAAAATCCACTGAGGAGCTCAGTGAAAATGGTCTGTTATTAAAAAAAGCAACGACACAACAATGACATCAAGCATCTGTATCATTAAAACACTGGGGAGGTACCGGTTACAAGCAGCAAGAGAATTCATTTAGCTTTCTAATAAACCCTGATGACTCAACCATTCTGTTCAGCTGCAGTTCATGACAAATCAGATTCTGTTTCCTGCAGCACACAATGGTCTCTTCTTCAACGGTTCCTTTTCCTGGCACAACAGCAGACCTAATCTGAAGAAGTGAGCACCGACCTGCAAGCAGGACACACTGCTATGTTAAATAGGCATCTAAATTTAAATAGGCATCTAAATGCAACGTCTGTGCTTATGCTTTTTATAAGCTTCACTTCCCAAAGTGGCAAAGAAGAACAAGCAGTGGTAGCCCATCACCACAGGCAAAAGCTTGAGTACAACGAATGTGCAGGCTCTACTGTGCCTCAGCCAGCTCCAAGCTCTCCAGTGGCAACTCCTCTGCAAGAGCAACCAAGATGTTCTGCATTGGTGTGCCTGAGCCTGTGAGCTGTGCTGGGAAACCCAGAGGACTGGCTGCCTCAGGTTGGTACTAGCTCAAGGATCTACGTACCGTGCTCCACTGCAGCCCATAATTACAAGAGCCTTTCTCCAAATGGCTACACTTAACACAAAGCATATTTGTATGCCCTGCAAAGTAGAAGTGGACTAATATATGAAAGGAATTCAATCTAACTAATGGTTTGCAACTATAGGAAGGTGCCATATTTCAACATGGAAAAATAAAGCCTAGATTAATCTCCTACTCTGCATAGTAGACACAACAGCCATGGTATATTACAGCTGTAACCAACATATAACAACCAAGGTTATTTTTTGTTTTGATCAGTAGAGGGGACTAAGAATCCTTCTAAAGCACAACAGTAAGGATCAGCACAGTTCTCTGATGGTGTTACAGGCACAGTGTTTCACAGCCCACAGTAATGGTCAGAACCCATAGCAGTGGTCAAAACCTAGTAATGATCAAATTTTTTTTAATTAAAAAAGTCCCCATAATATCTTCTAATCATTGCAGAGGATTTTGTTAAGGCACTTTCCACAGCATGGGAGAATTTAGTTTATACATTTCTTGATGTAAGAAGACAACTCTTTTAAGAGAAAGACAGAAAATCATGTGCTGCTTAAATGATCTCAGCAAGGTTTGGGACCTTCTGAACCTTCCAGATGTCCTCAAGCTGGAGCTCCAACATGACCAAGAGATGAGGTCAGCACCGAGCATCTCTCCAGACCAAATGAAGAGACCTCCCTTGGACAACTCAGTACCAAGGGTCCATGCTGGGCTTCCTCCCCTCCCTCCATACTCACAGGGACTGCAGCTCCGACCTGGACAGGTGGCTCCTACTGCTTACTGGCAGCTGCAGCATCCCATACCCAGCTGCTTGTGTTGCTGGCCACGGTTAAGTCGCTGATCTAGACAGAACCACCTTAACAGGAATTTTGGATGGGTCTTAGTGAAGGGGAGGAAAAAAGAGGACATAATGTTTAATTATAAGAAATGATTGAAATAGGCACAGACATACCCCGGGTGCCTCTGCACTGCAGCAAGCTCTAAACTTGTTATCGTTAATGGTTTAAATTTCACTGTGCTAATCATTTCAGGACACAAGCCTTTCTTGATAATCTAATGAATTATTCCAACATCCTTCAGCAAAAAAAATCCTCCATGACAGCACTAATTACAAGACGTTTTCCCAGTGCTTATGTAAAATATGACAGAGCAGCAGCTTAGGGAATTGCAGAAAACTGCTTCTAATTTCCACTGAGAAACTGACAAACACCTCTCTTTCATCTCTCCCAGCTCTCAAGTAAGATTTAACTTTCTCATTTAGTTAATTACCGAGTGAGGATCATCATTTTCCCGGATCGGAGCGGCACAGAGCCTTTATCGTGTTAACTTGTGAACTTGATCGATGGCTGCTGCTAAAACTTAATAACTTCACCCCCTGGCAAATTGTAAGATAAATATAATAGGAGAAACTCTGACAGTAAAAACCTGCCAGAAATGAGCGCTGTGTTTATGTTTCTTTGCAGGCAGCAAAAAAACAACCGACAGCTTATTACTGGGTGCGTGTTACTTATATTTAAAAGACTCCAGGCAGTTAACTTTCTGCGTACTGTTCAAACTTCACTCACAAGATAAAAGACACTGGGGGGGAAAACGAGCAATGGGATGACAAAGAAAGGTACCATGCAGGTGTACGGCTATAGCAGGGGGAGATGGTAACTGCAATGAAAGCAAAGCCACACCAGTGTACACATCCCAAATGTTCCTCACAATTAACCCCATTAAAAAACCACAGTGGTGAAACCAGACATGAAACCTGTAGTTGCAGCAGCAGTACAAACAAAGATCAGGAATTCTGCAGCATGCTGGAAGCTGTGTGGGAAAAGCAGGGGATTAAAAAGTCCAAGTCGTAGAGAGATGTTTTGAGGTGATGTCTGTAAAGCTGCTTGCAGCCCCAGAACACTGCACAGCTCCTTCAAAGCCACTCATGTAGCTGTGAAGCTGCTCCTGCCCATAGCTCTCAGTGCCACCCCAACAGAGCAATGTAACAAAAGCACTGAAATGGAGCTGAGAACCTCTGCCAGTCCTCCATCCGACAAGGCAGAGCCATTATTTCAGAGTCCTGTTGAAGGGGGCTGTTGGCACGCCTGAAGGCAGTAACAGCATAATTAACAGGACACAAGTTCACTTCCTATGGCTGGCTTCTTCCTTTTTAGGTTCGTAATTGCCAAATGCTGCAGAACAGATTCCCAGACCGCCAAGGCTAAGCAAAGAAGATGCTCCTTAATGCAGCTCCCTATGGCAGAGCTGCCTTGTTTTAGGAAGTGAGCTAAGAGTCTCCCCGTAAGGAGCAGGACCTCTTCTGCCACAGCACCTGTATGGCACAAGAAGGGCAGCAGCTCCTTGCTTTTCTCCTCTGCAGAGCAAATCTGCTTTTCTGATGTTTGCCTTGACAGAAAAACTACAATCCTAGGTCATTTAACAACTCACTCCATTTACTTTTATCTTAAAAGCTCAGTTTAGAATCTACCCGTTTCTGTTTGCCTCCATCTCGCATAACAGACTCTGTGAGGTTAACCATGGGTTTAGCACATATACAGACTGAGTCGCTCAGTACTGAATTAGCTTCCACGCTGCACAGCTCACCACAACATCCTGAAAAACGAACAGAACTCAGAAGCAGATGATCATCAATCACATCTGAGAGTCAAAAGAAAGCACCATGAAAGAAACTGCAGCGTCGCGACCGTTCATTTTCAAGAGAAAATTCAAAATACACGCTCACACTGAAATTAGCAGCACCCTGGACACTTAAGGACCTCACAGTTTTGCCAGTTCGTGACTTTTAGCAGCTTGCCCACATTTGGTCTCCAAACATCTTCAGAAAAGAACTTCGATACGAAAGGATCTGTCTAGATGAAAGATCACTGGAATTACACTGGACGCAGCAGCCCAACCAGCCGCACTTGCTGAAATCTGGGGGGGCAATCGTTTTCAGAGGTACCATCCAAGTGCCTATGATGTGATATTAGCCTGAAGGGCACCCGGCTACAGATATGGCCTCAGACACAGAAGAAGGAGAATGCTGCGTTGTTTTAGGGCCAGAGAAAGCCAAAGACACCCAAACAGGAATGTCTTGGGTCTCTCCGGGGACAGGGGACGCGGGACTCAGCCATGGGCACTTGCACAGCGGCTGTACAAGCTGCAATAACACCTTGCTGGAGAAGCTGCTCCCCTCCCACACTGCTACACAGTAAACAGCAACAGGGAGAGGAGATTAAAAAACTATTCTTTTAAGATAATAGTTAATGTTTCAGACAGACTAATAAAGTTTAATTGTCTGGAATCTCGTAGCTCCTATTGTAAACTTTCGTTTGATATAGGTCTCCCATCTAGATTTTAAGTGCTGGTAAAAACCTCCAAAATAAAATTTCTCTGATGCCAGCAACGGATGCGAACTGGGAGTCCCTCTCCTCCTCCTCCCTTATCTTCAAGTTGCCTTTGAAAATAACAAGCACTGATGAGAAATCTGCTTGCATCAGCACAGCACTAGCATATGTTACTTTCCCAAACTAAGATCCCTGACCGAATGCAAATCTAGACATATGGGGCAGGGAGGAGCAGCCACTGTCACTCTTAAAGTGGTCGTTTCATTAGGTATAAACTGAACATACACCGATTTCAAAGCAGATACTACAGTAGTAAGAAACCATTTTCACTGGAAGTCACCAAAGGAAATTCTTTCTCAGAATGGCTACCAGAACCTATGTTGAACTGCTGGGACCATTATATGTTATTACTGTTAATGGAGGGAAGGAACATGCACATTATCACTTGGAGAACCAGTCTACTAAAGTCATTGGGTAACGGCCAGCAGCAGCAAAGGGCTCGTTTATGGCAGGGAAAGGCATAAGCTATGCTCTAAGCAGCAGTTTCATAGTTTTCTAGAACAGTTGCTTCTGTTTTAAAAACATCCAAGCATGATTTACTGCCTGAGTGAAGTTTTTCTTTATGGTTGATTTTCTTTTTGCTCCAAGTACTCCCTGAACTCAGAGAGAAAAGCAGCCAGGAACAGGCAGATGGACTAAAAAGGTTCAAACCATGGCTAAACCCTGAAGACTACACCACTGGGAAGAACCCACAAGTAGAGGGAGAGAACAACCTGAAAGATAATACTATCTGCATTCAGTAATGCTACTGAGATTTTCAAAACGCTATGATCCTCTGATCCTCTGTGTAAAGCTTTTATCATCAAGAACAAAAGCCCTCCAAAACAGCTCATCCAAGAGAACACAGCTGAAAGCAGCATTATTTTCCAAGAGCCTCCTTGGAGATGCACATTGTCACTGCCAACAAAGAGGGCACAAAGGCACCCAATGACCAAGATACGCAACAAACGAAAATGCAGCAGTGATCTAAAGAATGGCAACTGTCACAACAATGCTTGGTCCCACTACAAACACACTCCTTAGATCTGCTGGCAGAGTTGGCTGCATGAGCACTGCCTAACCTATTTCAGTCAAAATAAGCTTGTTAGCAAAGACCTGCTATTTAAACTGTCTAAGCTAAAACACCTCATCTTAACTTGAAAGCAGGGTTGCAGTTTTGCTGACAGATCCTGGAGGGCAGCAACCTGCAGCAGCCAGACAAAGGCTGTGTGGTGTTCTTTTCCACCAGTACAGCCAGGTCTAGAAGAGGACATCTAATGGGTTCACACTCATTGACACCAACACTCCTGCTGTTGGCAGCCATCAAAGAGGCAGCTGTAAGAAAGAAAGTCCATGAAACAGAATTATATAACTGTTTTATTTTGAAGGGACCCTTAAAGGTCATCTTGTCCAACTCCCCTGCAACAAACAGGGGCAAATACTTTTGCACAGTGTCAAAGCTAGCCAGTAAACACCTACACAGACTTTTCATATAGCCTCCTATGGTCTCTTCTAGATAATCATGCAATTTTCACCCATTAATAAGTACTGTCTTCGCAAGACTAGCTGTTACGTTAACCTTGCTGGCAAATGTTACCTTGCTGGCAAACTGGGGTGATTCCCAAGAAAGAGCACTAAGATGGCTGAGGAAGCTGGATGTTTGGTCTGGAAAAGGCTGAAGGTATCTCATAAGAAGTTACAGAAGAACGTGAGATGGAATCTGTTCAGAAGTGCATAACGTGGGAAAAAGTGGCAATAGGCACCAGTGGTAACAACCAAAACTTTAGTCGTTATGAGAGAGAGAAACATAAGTGGTCAAAGTCCTGAGCAAACTGAGCTGGCTGTGAAGGCAGTCTTCCTCTGAACAAGGCAATTGGACTGGAGACCTCCAGATGGTGTTATCTCAGCTTAAAGCTTCCTGTGACTTTGTATCTCAAGCTGCTTCGTTGATACCTGGTAAGAGATTTATCATCTGAGCAACACTCTCCCAAAACACAAGTTACAGACATCCTCTAGTGAATTCTATATTTTCACACCTTGCACTGTGCTGGATTAGGCCAGACAGGTAACCGTATGTACATGGGAGAAGAAAGGCATGAAACAATACCCTCAGCAACACCAAGCAAACGGCTCTGACCAGAACAGCAAAGTGTATTTGGTTTCAGAGATGAGCAGATTGTCCCTATCAGCTGCACTCAAATCACACAGCCCAGATCCTGAGTCACAGGCAGTGGCACAAGGGGTCCCTTCATGGCTCACTGCTTAGCTGCCAACAAGCTTCCAGAAAAACCCTCAAGTTAAAGGAGGGAGGAAGTCTTCCAGTAGTCATTGCCTAGAACAGACTCAATTACACAGGGACTGTGGAAATATACAAGCACTGTAAACATCCCAGTAATATGGGGCAGAACAGGGCAGTGAATCTCATCTGGTCCCTCACTATTTTGCATTTCTCATGTAACATTCAACCACTCACACAAAGGTATGATTCCGTGGTTTCTTTTAAGGAGATTAGCAAGCAGTGGGAACAGTTTCAATCTGCCTCCAGTTCCCTTTCTACAACAATAGGCTTATCTTTCTTTTCATCCCACTTCTGAGCGTTCCTTTCCTGTTAATTTGTAAGAATTGTCCTCCTTTCTGAAAACAAGTGCATATGAATGTTAGGCTTCACCACTGTACATGATTTGTTAAACATCTCAGTGCTATCTCTCACTTGTTTCCCGTATATTCAGGGAGCTCACAGCAGCCAGCACTAAGCTTAGTGTTTGCATACCTGAAAACGCACTATTTGCAGCTCGAAAAATGCAAGGAGTCAATTCGGGATCATACCCAGAAAAAAAAACAACCTTCTGATACAAAAAAAATTCAAGAATTCAAGATTTACCAGGGACCAAAGCTGGACAGACACACTGCTCCTGTTCCTACATCAAGGGGTTAGAGCTCCCTCTAGCACTCTCCAAACAGAAGAGCCATAGATTCTATGCTGTGACTGTATGATCTCATCCAAACCAACCTTGGGTGGTGCAGTCCATTATTTTTATTTGCTTTACTTTCTGCTGTCACATGAATAATTAAGAATACATCTACCAGTTTGTCTGAAGCTCAGGAGAAACAAGCGTCAGAAGAATTTCTCTCTATAACCGATTAGAAATAGTCAGATTGCTATAATTAACTGTTCTGTTTTAAAATGTAATTTAGGACCGGTTGAAGGATCTTCATGTCAGCTGTATGTAGAATGTGAAACGTAGCAAGAAATTAAATGAAAAAGTTGCTGAAATTTTCAATTTTCACAACGTAAGAAAGTCTTGCTACCTCGCCCTACCTTGCAGCTGACAAACATCCCAACGTAGCTGACAGGTCGCCTACAGCTGTGAATTAGGTGTTTCTATTTCAGCATTAAATATTGAGCAACTCAGCTTAAGTGAAACTCAAAAGGTGTAACCCTGCTGAGTTTTGCACAATGCTGAAGACAGAGAAGCATCTAATGACAGAAAGCGTGTCAGGCCTTTTTAATCACAGGTTATTACTTATTAATTCTTGATAAACTGAAAGCTGGCAGTACAAAGTAAAACTGAGAAAGGAAAATGGGAGCCAAGCCTTTTCAGTTTTATTCCTAACTCTCCTGCTGCCTTCCTGAGCTGCCGTAGGCAAATCACTCCTCTGCTTTTCACGAGTCTCTTGTTAAATACATGTGTCCTAATGCAAGTCACTCAGAGACAGAGCAAGGCTGCACGTTGGTGAAGTCCAAGGAGGCCACTGTGTGGAAAGTGCCTGGTGAAGCAATCAGAGCTGAACTACAGCACACCTCACTGCCCACATGCGAGCATCCATCATTAAAGAATCATTTGAGTTGGAAGGGACCCTTAAAGGCCATCTGGTCCAAATCCCCCGCAGTGAGCAGGGACACCTACAGCTCCATCAGGTGCTCAGAGCTCCTCCAGCCTGACCGTGGGTGTCTCCAAGGATGGGGCAGCCACCACTTCTCTATGCAACCTGTGCCAGTGCCTCACTGCCCTTACTGTAAAATGCTTCTTTTTTATATCCAGTCAAAATCTCCCCTCTTTTAGTTTGAAACCATTTCCCCTAGTCCTGTCACAACAGATCCTGCTAAAGAGTCCATCCCCTTCTTTCTTACAGCCCCCTTTAGATACTGAAAGGCTGCTACTGGGTTTCCCCAGAGCCTTCTCCTCCAGTGCTGACAAACACATTTGACCCTTAAAAAAATAAAGACTTGTTAGAAGGGTCTAGACATCATCTATTAGGAAAAAATGCAGCCAGACTAATCATTTTTGTGGTCTTTCAAAGCAAGATCAAAATTTGTGTACATCAAGAAAACACTTTACCTTAAGTTTTCTCAAGGTGAGCCACAGCACCCATCTACCCATCTTAAAATCAATGCAAATGTAGAAACAAATCCTCTCCCTGCACACAAGTGCCCCAGAGTGGGCACACTTTCGTTTCTTTACTTACCACAGCAGTTTCAATATTTAACCACCAGGGGACTTATGAACACTGCTTGGTGTTAGAAGTTTGTAATTTTAATATTAGTATGTGACTGAGACGAAGAAACACAATAGGATGTTAGGCTATCCCACTTACATTTCCACTTCTCTGACAAGTCCAGTAAGAAGGACTAGAAGTAATCAGAGCCGAGGAGATGACAGAAGCACCTGACAAAAACTACGCAAACCTCCTGGCATAACCTGCCCGTGTCCCTCAGCCCCAGCTGACAGCTGTCATTGCCATTCCAGGCCAAACTTTCTGTACTGCTCTGCTTCTGCACCCAGATCCTGACACCCAGACCTTCCCTCTCGTGATACAGATGGCATCTGACACTGTTTCTTTTATCCCCTTAAGAGGACTTGGAGAAAAGCACTGGCAACTTCTGCTTGCTCCCCACACCTCTCCCATTCAGCAGGAGAGGATGACAGCAGTCATCTGACCTATCGAACGCCAGTGGAAGGGCATGCAGAGGGACGCAAGACTGCCTCAGAGCAGCCCAGTCAATGATGTGGCTGAGCAGTACTCAGCTGCACGCCTGTACTGCCTAGATCTGCGGGTGCCACGGGAGACTTGCCCCTCAAATTGTAGAGCAGAATTTGTGTGCGTGCAAACTCTGGGAGAAGCACATTGCTAAGAGCGGAGGTTACCTTGTAATGAATCCAATGCTGACCCACTCTGAGCTGAAGTCAGACTTCCGAGGTCTCTTCCAACTTAAGTGATCCTGTGATTCTCACCTGACAATCCTCAAGTCAATGCTCACAATACATTCCAGGTGTTTGGAAAATCCTGTTTAGGTTTTAGCCGAAATCAAAACAGAATTGTCTGATGCTGATGTATTTCATATATTATACACGAAACCTAAAATTCTGTTTAAAGACACTTTACAGAGAATTACTTTTTAAAGCTTTCCAGCTCTGGGCTTCACAAGCCTTTGCTTTTCAATTATTCATTCTTTGCAATAATCAAATATCAGACTCTTCCAAAGGGCACTGCAGATCTGCCTGCTCTTCTGGTTTTGCAAGTTGAGAGCATGCAGTATCCAAAATACTGCCCTGCTTGAGATGCCCTGCTTGGATTGCTGATCTCACCCTTCCATTCTGTCCACCCAGCCACTCAAATTTTGCCAAAAGCTGTTGATTCTGTTACAACGTGTGTTGTCTCTGAATTGCAGCTGATTATATTCCAGACATTTCTGCACTTATTTCTGCACTTGGTGTTAGAAGTTTGCAATTTTACAAATTGCAGTTGTTCACAGTAATAATGAATCTTGACAGGTAAGAAGTCCATACGTGCTCAGCTCACAAAGTAGTTTGAAGTTAGAGAATGGAAAGGATGCTCTGTTTACAAACTGCAAAATTCAGGTCTTAAGCAAAAAAGACTGTGATGCCCAGTCATCTTCAGAGTCTTCTAACACTTGCACTGCAACCTGCCTATGAACTGAGATTACAAATTACTATCAAGCACATGAGTGGCAAATCTAAACTAACATGGCAGGAGAACAACTTGATTCCACAGAATCACACACATTTGTAAAATCCAGGGACTTAAAAGAAAATGATGCATGCACATAACTGGCATTAATTAAGCAACATTTTTATTACTTATAATCAAAGACTTGTAAGGAAGGTTTATTTGACAGAAAGAGGGCTTTTTTTTTTTTTTTTTTCTGAGAAATTACCATTCTTACTTACTTAACAATCTAGTTTTTTTATAGCGTAGCTGTTAAGCTTTTTTCACTTTTATTTTCACCTAAATGGATATTATATAGGGGAACTTTGTCTAAACACAAATGCAATTACAGAAGTGGGTCAGAAAAGACAATGCTGAACTATTCTAATAATCATGCATTTTAGTTTAGTTTGCAGCCACTGTTGCAAGGGTTTCATTTTGTGTTGTGAAGCAAGAGGAGGGAAGCATAGGAGAACAAAGTTAAACTTGGACCTGTGCACACAACTAGGAAAGACCTACCATGTTTCACAAATTCAGGGCATACCTCTACCACGAAGGCAGGTTTGCTTCTTGCACACAGAGTCCAAACAGCCTGGCTGCACAGACCACCCCTTCCATTCTCTAACTTCAAACTACTTTGTGAGCTGAGCATGTATGGACTACTTATCTGTCAAGATTCATTATTACTGTAAAACAAGTAATTGCAGCTACTTGGAATGCTACTTTCAGGTCTGTGAGAGCGATCATCTGGTTGCTCATTTTTAATTTTCCTCAACAGTAAGGTTCAGCAATCTGTACAGTGAGTACTGCTGTCTGCTCCCAAGCTGCAGCCTCAGCTAAGCCCGTCAGTCACATGCAACAAGGGACTGCCTGCCCTGCTGAAGTTATCTTGGATATGAGCTTCCACAGGCAGACTAATTTGAATCTATTTTTGTAAATTATAGATTGTGTTAAATATACATGAAGGAAAATATGGAACAGTTTGTTTTACTGCACAACATGAGTTATTTCACAATCTAGGTTCCCTCTGAGAAAACTCTCAATTTTAAAACTTGCCAATTAGTGGCAGTGACTATTGGTGAGACCTAACCCAGGCAAAGATTATTTGCTGAGTGCTGCAAAGGGCAGAACAGCACTGCAGGAGAATGAAGGAAGCGGAACAGCAGACAGGAACAAGGAGAAGCACAGAGTCACTTGCCCAAACTTCTTTTCCTTTAAGAAGAACTGAAGGTTGTGTCACTGCTTTAATAGAACAGTGAAACTATAAATTCACATCAGCCAGAATTAAATCTTTGCATGCAAAGTGAAAGTGAGCGTTAATTGCTACAGTAAAGTTTAGGACAATTATTAGACAGAGTGTTTGGAAGAGAGCACAGTGGTCTTCATGACTACTCTTCCCTCTTTTTCAAATGAAGACAATCCCATTCAATTCATCCTAATAAATAAACACAAAGAGAGTATGATTTCTTCCAATAAACACATGGGGATAAACATAAAAAAGGGAAGGGATTTCTAAAACAGAAGGAATAAAGAAGCAGAAGAATCAAAGCTACAATCCCATTATTAGCAAGCTAACTCGGCAGCCTGGAGAGGATTTCCAGTGTTCAGACCTATCGAGCTGTGGAATGATCTTCTGGTGGAAACAGAATGGAAAAATAAGTCCCACCTTCAACCGGTTGTAAAATAAAGCTCAGTGAGTTCACCAAAGGGACAGCACAGTACCTGCAAGAGCAGGGAGCAGGAACCAGTGAGCTGAGGTCCCAATAGGTAGGATGATAGAAACCAGGAAACGTCCCGTTGTGCAGGAGGTCGTTCACCACCTTATAGCTCACACATCATCTGAGACAGCACAGATGCAGACTTGTTGACTAGTAACTGAGCAAATTGACCTTCAATGCGTAGAGAACATAGATGAGACCGCGGACTCCACTCTATTAAATATACAAAGGTATATTGATTCCTCTATCACAGATGATAGGCTACTGAGTCAGCCAGAAAAACAGCTGTCAATTTTCAATCTGAGCTTGAGCATACCTGAGATTTATGAAATGTCCAACCTACACCCTTCCCACTAGGTGCTGAACTGAGTTCCATAGATACACAGGAAAACCACTCCAGTATGTTTTTATCCATCTGTCTCAGCTCCAGGAGACTCACAGATAACCTCAGAGTGCCCCAAGGCTGTATCCATTGTGACAGGGGACCCCTCCTAGTCTCTGATGTGTTTATAACAAATGTATTACATGGGAACAGAGGAGATCTCTTTTCATACTTTCACAACTCCCATAGGATGTGGGGCAAACCCTTAAGCTGCTTGTTCACGTCATGTTTGGATGTAAGATGACGATGGGGTCTGGCAGGTTGTAAAGCAAGTGACCTTAGAGTCCCTGATATGCATGCACTTCTGCTGCAGGATTACGGAGGAGATACCTTCAACTCACTCACCACTGACTGAGAAGATTAGGCTGTGACCTGCTGGGCAGTGAGCTGCAGTGACTGTGAACTCTACTGTCTCAAGAGACAACTGTCTACTGTCTCCATAATTAGAAGAAAAGATACATTTCAACTTTGCTGCTGTCTTCTACTAGCTTCTGCCTTTAGCTGATCTGGGTATAGGTTGCAATGGATATCTGTCATACACTCCCACACTTTCACACATTTCATGAATATTATCAGAACCAAAAGGAGCAAACTCAGACAGGTATTAGCTGGAGACCAGCATGACTCCTAATCAATTCTTAACGACTAAGATCAAAACTTGTCCTGCCAGCTGATGCTGGTCTGCTGCAAGAAATTGACTGACAGGCAAGTGTCTGACCTCCATACTAATTACACTGAGCCACTTCAGGTCCAACATGAGAAGAGTTCTTTAACTTATCAGAAAACTCAGAAGGTAAATGTGACCCAGTGGAGGACAGCATCTGAAGGCTGCTGATCAAGTCTTTCACATTAGCAGGGATTCTAATTGTCATTACTTGATCCAAAGAAGTTACTGAGGTGACAAACGGCCAGAAAGTAAGGTAAAGGCAACAACATATTTGGAAGTAAACTGAAGGTAAGAAATCAAGTTCTCCGTTCTCTAAGGTTTTATTCTATTAAACATTATTGTATGAGATGAGATCACAGACTCAACAGTGCTGCTCTCATTTCCTGACTGACAACTTACCTATGCAGCCTGAAAGTTCACACATCTCCACCCCCACCTTCATGAGAACTGCAAGATATGTTTTAGGGATTAGGACTTCAATACATGTACTGATTTCATTAGTGTGGGTAAGGTTTTATAATTTTGCTAAAGAGGAATGATATTCTGTAGCACTTTATAAATAACTGTTTGCCTGTTAAAAACTTAATACTTAAGCTCCCAAAATGATTTGTCTTTGAGACAAACCTGTCTTGCTAAAAATAGAGAGAAATTTTAAAGACACCAGCAAGAGCAAAGTTTTGCTAGCCCACCTAGAGCACAGAAAGAAATGGGTAACTGAAACAAGCACAGCACAGAGAGATTTTAGCTGGAGGTTGGAAATATTCTAATATTTAATAAAAGCAGGCTTCAGAAATAGCATCCAGAAAGACTGTTGTGCTGGACAAAGCACATGGGAGAGACTGTATATAAAAAGTAGATACGCGCTTTCTCTCCACATATATACACCAAGTATGAGACTCTAGGAAGCACATGGGTGGGCACGGGATCCATGGAGCCTAGCATCCTGCCTGGGGTCACTTTGGTACCAGTTCCCAGGGAATTGGGAAAGGATGGCTTCAGATGGCACAGGCTGGTACAGCTCTGTTCTCAGAGCACAGGCAGCACTGTCTGGGGACCAGGCTGCACATCAAGGCTTTTGTGTGGGTCGGCCCACCACCAGCTTAACAGGAGAAGGCATCCTGCTCTAAGGAGCTCCCTTCTGTGTTTACCAATGTTCAGGAAGTTATATTCACATAAGGAGTGTTTCAGGCGGGTCTGAGGAAGATATGATGGTAAGCAGCAACACTTTACACGTGAAGAAAAGCTCCAAAATGATCATGCTACAGAGGTAAAGCAAAACACTCAGAGACTGATATCCCCCAGCCTGGAGCAGCTCCCAGAGTGCAGGGCACAGGGCAGGGAGAGCACTGGGAAGGAGTGGGAAAACTGCACTGAGAGAAAGCAAAACCCAGACAAGTGGATGGAAAAAATTCATAAGGTCATTTTAAATAAAACTGACTGAAAACAGGGTTCTAAAAACTACCAGTAACTTCTAAAATTGACAAAATCAGATAGTTACAAAATCTGACCAGCAACTGGAAAAAAATGTATTAGGTTAATAAAGAATTAAGATTTGCTGCATGTTCATTTTAACATGTATGTCAACACTACCAGTCCGTAGGCTGCCTATTAATTCACATGTGGCATATTTACATTCATTCTGATATTATGCCCCATGCTAGGACATCCCATTACAGAGTCACGGTAGCAGCTCCATACTTAAGGTGTCAGAAGCCGGTGAATTCCGCAGCACGTCGCCTTTCCCCTCTTATTCTCTTGCAGTAGAATTACTTTGGGGCAGGAATTTGCCATTTGGTTTTCAGGCCACAAGGGAATCTCTTAGGGAACTGACAAACTGATTTAAGCAGCTGTGGAATAATTTACTGGGTTTTCTGTTTTATTAAAAGTGGGGGGGAGAGGAGGGAGGAAGGCTTTGACATCTTTTGGTGGTTTATGCAACAAGAAGAATAAACATTTGTCTTAGAAAATGACCACTTTTTCATAGATACTGCCATTGCCTCCTATAAATATTGTATCTGATTGCAAATTTGTCTGCAATCATTGGTGGTTGGGAGCACCAGTTCCCCAAGACCCATAGCTAGCACAGACAAACCTGGGAGCAGAGAAGGTATCAGAGGAGAAGAACCCAAATCAGCATTAGGGTTATATATAAACACAAGCAGTGCTCAAGCAGAAAACACCCTTCAAATGGTATCACACTTCCAGATCTCCAGATGTCAAGCAAGGAAATACTCTGCAGAATTACGCCATTTCACAGACAGAAGAACTGAGATGGAAAAGCATGATATGACAAAGACAAAAGGTATCTCAAAATCTGGAGCCATAATTCCTAATCTAATAAACTTCCTGTTAGGCCTTATTGCTTATTATGAATATTTCATCCCTAGATTTCAGTTGTAAGAGTAACTTTGAACTCCTCCGCAAAAGAAGGATGTTGTGAGTCCAGTCCTGGTCCCAAGAAACATGGGGAGGATTAATTAAGGCTTGTGAAGCACTCAGACTGCAGGGAAATCCCCAGGAGGAAGTTCGTATTTCCATATTCTGACCAGGGCTTGAAAGGCATGCAATAAATACAGCCTGGGGCACAGAACAAACAGCACGAATAAAACAAAATACTGAGCAGCTGTTCCTTTAGCAAATACCCTCTGTCCCACACCAAACTTTATTTCTGCCTCAGGCCACAGGGAGGGAGTGGAGAATCAGATTGAGGGAGAAATAAAATTGTACTTCAAAAGGTTAAATGGTAGCAAAGTTACAAACAAGGGAACCTGTTTCTTATAAAGGAAAATAAGACATCCTTAGCAGGCAGAACTGCCAGCCACAATGTTGCACCACCTTCCCGTGCCAGAAAGTGGGATGCCTAGCACTGAAGGCAGCCTGTGTAAGTGTCCTAATGAGAAAAAGGAACAAAAAGCAGCACAGACGTGTGCAGGAGGACAGCCTCGCTCCGCAGCCAACACAGCTTCTTTGGGAATTACGGGGAAGGAGAGGCAGTGCCTGAAAAACACAATGCAGAGAGCAAGGAAAGACGAACACGAACTGTGCTAATCAGCTGGATTCCTCTGCGCTGCCAACACAAATGCTGTTTCATAGTATTTCTGATTTTCCTTCCCAGAAGTCACCCCCTAACACCACTCTTTCCTCCACAGTATTTTTTCCCCTTACAAATATACCTATTTTTGAAAGACTGCTGTTCATTCAGAGCTGACAATCATTAATTACTGTTTCTGCTTTTAGACTGTATTTGAGAAAACTGCTGTTTTATCAAACCTCTAGGAAAAAAAAACAATCAAGTCAATCTTCTCAGCAAACAGCTGCCAAACCTTTCAAATTACAACTTCAGTGAAAAAACTGAAAAATATTGGAGCAAAAAAACTACCAAAAAAACCTCCCAAAACGCAACCAAAGAAAGGAGCAGCAGGAAAGCAGTGCAGTATCTGCTCTCTGCTCCTTTTTGCTGCTGAAAGAGGCACGGCACGCATCGTATTTTTAACTAAGGAGTCTCACTGCAAATATATGCCAAGGAATCTTATTTCAAACATATACTAAATAAGGAGGGCAGTAATAAAACAGGCAGTCCCTTACTCTAATTTTATCCGTCTCCCTCCTCTTCTTTCCTTGATGCAGTGAAACTTTAAATCCAATACCAAACCCCGTCTCTCTCCTTTTTTTTTTTTTCTTAAACAGTGATCAACATTTTCCTAAATGACCCCCGAAAGGACCTACTTCTAAGCTACTCATTAGTAACAGCCACGTTTGCAATATTAACCTGGATGCGGCTGTTTATTAAGATCTTTTAAGGGGTTTCGAATGAAGACACACTGCCGGTGTACAGGGAGCACAGAAGGGGTAATTTAAAACCTGTGTTTTTCCTCCCCCTCGCCAAAAACATGCCCAGCATTGTGCAGCTGTGCTGCCAGCTTCATCACTCCCTCCGTCTCCACTCTTGCTAATTAAAAGGTTGATCACAGAACAATGCTCTTCTCATTAATTTCGGCTTTCTGATTGGGCAGGATTCCCGTTCGCCCCGCCTGATCTTTTCCACACTGCTGAAGTTAATGTGACAGGAGCCCGAAGATGGATTACCCGCTGCCATATTGCCCATCACCTCCAATCAGCAGCTATCTGGGTAAACTGATTGTTCTAATTTGCTCTCATTATTTTTACAATATCAGGAGAAAATAACGCACACAGCTCACTGTCAAAGCCGTGAAAATCAGCCATTAGTTAAACCCAGGCACTGAGTGCCTTTATTAGAAGCGCTGCAGTTTATCGACGCGGCTTCTGTAAACGAAGAGAATACCTGCCCTCTTAGACACACTTTTTGGTGTGTGGTTGCATGGAAAGGAAATATTTATCAGGATACTTTTGGCAACGCACGCTGTCTCAGCCTGTTATCCCAACCCGCTGGCACACAGCGACGAGGAAGAACAATAGACTTGACTTCTGCAGAAAGAAGGGCAAAATATGCAGCATTACCCATGCAGCAGCCTGCCTGAACATCTCCACTATTATTTACTGCTCAAATAAATTAAATCATTTCAGCACTAATATGACAGGCCAATACATAAATACACCTCCAAAACACAGGAAATATTGTAATAGAGTGAAGATAAACATGGCATGGTGTGAGCTGTACGCACAAGGTCAACATTTTGGGCTGGAGCATTTGTTTGGGTTTTGTTCTGCTAAGCACAGGAGCCCCACATCAAAACCCAGCAATGAAGAGCAGGAGTTCCATGCACTAAGGGAAACCAGTCTGTTCTTCAGATTGATTCTGTTCTGTCCTACAGCTGTGTTCTTCCCCCACAAAAAAACACCGTGCTGCAACAACTTGGGAGTGAGTCAGAGCAGAAATGTCATTCCACACTGGAACCTCACAGGATCCCATGGCTAAGAAATGAATGAAGTATTGTTCGCAGCATGAAGTCAGGCGTTTTTACACTGCAGTGCTGCTACAAGCTACGCTCAAAATCCTGGACCGCTGGCAGTCTCCATGCTGTATAAAAAGGGACCTACGTTATTTTGGCTGCTGCCTATCAGCATCTTAGCAAAGAGAAATGCTAAACAGAAGGATTAACAGAAATATGATACTTTAAATCTTGCTAAAGATAAACCTTAAACTGGTGTCTACAATGCTGTGACTCGCAGTGTGCTCCAAGAGTGACAGGCAGAGCACAGAGCAGACTGATTTTACTTTTAAATAATATCTAAATTAGATTAGCTCTTTGTGTAGATCTGCATGAACCAGAGGGGACATTCATCATTGTGCCAAAAAAGTTAAATTCACTGGGGCACGCTCAAAGTGAATGGTTCTAGACCTACGTTTTATCTCTCAGACACATCATCAAGATGCTGTGCCAATATGCATGAAACCAGCTAGGAGCTGCAAGAAAGACAACGGGAGGGGAACTGGATACCAGAAACAGTTTCATTTTTCCCACTGTAGATTATGAATTGCTTGGGACAGGATCTGTGGTTTCCATGCAAGCACGGGGCATCCCTTTCAATACGTGAGCTTCTTTTTTAATATTTAAACGGATTAAATATAAGGGAGGGTATTCTCTTCCCTCCCCCTCCAAAACAGATGCAATTCTAGTTCCCCTTCCTCCCCCCGCTGTAATTTAAAACACCATAATTTTCATTACTGCTTTTTAATATTTTTAAACCCTCATCAGCTACAGCCCTGAGTTCGGGGGGTGATCTTCCCTCCCTCCCAGCTTTGTTTGGCATTTCTTTTGACCCTGGCTAATGGCTTTCCCTCGGAGGGGTGTGCCACGCTTTTCTCCTTAAAATTCCTGCACTGAAAGGCTGCACCGCACCGCGCTCCACAAAACGTGCTGATGGCACAAATTACAAGCCCCCAGCCGAACGCTCCAGCCCCCACCATTCGGGCAGATTTATGTGGGCTCTTGCCGACGTTATTACAAGTCAGAGTTTATTGGGAAATTGTTACATTATGCGGAGTGTCTAACAAATTGCTTATGCTGCTATAATTGGATTACAACAGCCGCTTGCTCCCACCGGTAAGATTAGGCAAGTAGGACTCCTGCCGATCTCTGAGCGTTAGCAGTAATTTTATTTGCCTTGCCTCTCTCTTTCCTAACAACATGCCTCTTTCCCTGCCAGCTGTCTGCTGAAAAGGCACAGGCTTGTTCCTTGGCCCTAACAATGCAATTACAGCCCTGCAGATCGCACTGTTTGTGCATTAAGTACAGAGCCAAAACGAGGCGAATTGATCGTTTGACTTTTGGAGGAGCCATGTGATCTCTGCGTGCGGGTGATCCGGCATGCATCAGTGGGCAATGCTGCAGTACATGCCTGATGAGGAGCTTGCTTCGTGCCATTTCCCCTCCCCGTCTGCTCCGAACAGCAAGGACATTGGAGCCTCCCATTAATCTGGATCTGTCAATAAAGATGGGCTCCTTTTTGTCACCTCTCTTGCTAGGTTCAACTCAGCCTTCTGAAATGTGATGCGTGGCCCCACCGATGGCATCCTCACTGTGGGCTACAAGATGAAATGATTATTGCAACATTTCACACCTCCAGCTTAAGCACAAGATTTGGACATATTTTTCAAACTGCTTTTTTAACCTCTTGCTTTTGAAAAATACTGAAGACGTATCTAGGTAATGCAATGATTGGAATGTTTGTATCCTCTGCCATCTGAGCGTGCTGTCACTGCAGATGACTACTTGAGAGGTGATGCTTCTCTTCGCCTTTACCACTGCTTACCATTAAATCCCTCAATGACTTGGATTCTGAACTGTTTTGTATTTCCATCACAAAACATCCCTACCTGATTGCTCTCTACAACAACCTGAAAGGCTGAAGTGAGGGTTGGCCTCTTCTCTTGGGTAACAGTGATAGGACAAGAAGGAACGCCTTCACATTGCACCAGGGGAGTTACCAGTTGGGTATTAGGAGAAGCTTCTTCAGTGAAAGACTGGTCAGGTGCTGGCACAGGCTGCCCAGAGAGGTAGTTGAATCACCATTCCTGGAGGTGTTCAAGAAACGTGTAGATGTGGCACTAAGTGACAAGGTCCAGCAGGCAGTATTGGTGGTAGGTAGAATCTTATCCTGACGAATGGTCCATACAAGCTTAACGTTGCAGGACCTGAATGAAGACCTCAGGACTGCAATTGCTTATGCAGAGGATCAATCACATAGCAGACGTCTGGGGTAAAAGCACAGCATATGAGAACACACATGATCAAAGTGCAGGGCAATTCTGATTAAGGATGTTCTGTCATTTTTATTGATTTATATCACATCTCCAGTACCTGCATACTTGGAGCACTGCAGGACAACCCAGTTTAAATGGGACCTTGGGAGCTCTCCAGTTCATCCTCCTGCTCAAAGCAGAGCCTGTTGAAAGGGCAGTTCAGGTAGCTCAGGACTCCATCCCGCCTGCTTTTGAAAACCTTTAGGGCTGATGTGCAAAGCATCCATAGATAACCTGATCCAGCTGACGTTCATCATCATCATGAAAAAGCTTTTTTTTACAACAAGTCAAACCTGAGAGGGAGTTTCTAACTCGGGAGCCTTTCAAAGATATGCTCAACTCAGCTTCACTGACCACACAATTTGCTTACTCAAAATTCCAAAGCCAGGGATCCAAAAAATAAAAACATCTCCACTGACGTGGCTGAAATCTGGAAATTGTTCTTCATATCAAGATTTCTCATATCACATGACCATCCTTACTGCAGAGCTGATCTCTGAATACACTTTGAGACCCTAAGCTGTAAAGCGCTTTGCAGCAAGTAAGCTTTATAATAACATTTCTTCAAAGTCTCTTTTTCATTTAAAAAAAACAAGTGTAATTCTTTTTTAATTTGTGGCTTCATTGACACGCAAAGTCATTTTGGGTGCTAAGAGAAGCAGAAATGACAACCATAGTGTTTGCATAACTGAAGACTAAAGAAGCCTGTTTACATGTAGTTTAACACTCAAAAGAAACTCTGAACAGCTGAAATGTCTTATAAATAGCTCAGACCCAGAGGAAGTGCAAACGTCTGCATTGTGAATTGTAGATCTTAATTACAGACAATGGCTGGTACAGCAAGTAGCATGGAAAAAAAAAAGTGAAACAGTTGCACTGTTCATGGTTGGCAATAATTCTTCAGGAAAATATTTACTATCAATCAGTTATGAGAAAAGGGACTCTGCGCTCATAAAACAGCACGTTGCTTCTCATACCAGGACCATTTTGCTTCAGCATAATCTGAATTTAAACAGCTTGTTTCCTGCGGATATAATTTTGGAAATAAATAAAACAAGTCTATCAAAATCTGGAGAATGTGTATGGTGGGGTAGGGTGGGGGAGCAGGATATCACATTTCTTCCTCAGCCATTTGCAAAGAGGTTATTAGACTGAGGGAAAGCTAAAGCATAAAGATTGTCTTGAGCTAAAATAAATAAACAATTAGAAACCCACAATTAAGATAAAAGTAGCCACATCGCTATGAAAAGAAAATCATCACTATGTTAACATTCTAAGACAAACCTCTGATTCTGCATAGTGCCTGAGTTGTCTAAATACTCAGAATCCAGCACTGAACTTCATGTTTCATAGCAACTTTTGAATACAAACCAACCCTCAGCCATGTCCCTGCAACACCAGCCATTCACAACACCCTCTTTTACAGAGACAGCAGATGGAACAGAAGAGTGAAATGGCATAAAAGGCATGCCTGGACCTCTCCTGGCCCACGGTGGCTGAGCAGGCATTTGTAGGCAATGGCCTCAGAAGCTGTTGTCCCAGTTGTGTCCCCAGCATACAAAAGGGAACACTGCTAGCAAAGGTTTTGGAGCTGGAAGCAGCTCCAAAATGACAGCTAATAGCCCCCCTGCATCACTGCACAAAAGCATAATGCAAAAATAAATTTAGGATATGAAGGAACATACTTTCTCATTAAACCGGTTGAAGAAGTATCAGGAAACGACATAGTTTGTCAAATAATATTCATTCAGGATTACATTGGTCTACTATCACTTCAAGGACTGGGAAGGTTTCAGAAGCACTGGAAAACTGTACGTTATCTGAAGATATACCGACTCAGCAGTGTCTCACAGCAGAACTCCGAGCTGCATGTGCAGCTCATGTAAAGTAAATGCAGCGACACTCTCAGGAAAGAGGAGCCATCAATCTGTGACATAAAGGGAGTTGAGAGTCCAAGAGGGACACTCTTCAGATCAATTTGTCCTACTGCCAACTGGAACATCCAGCCCGGAACCCTAAATGTTTGTTTGTTGAAGTGTACTCGTGGCTTCTCCACTGAATTTCATACAAAAATTCCGAGCTCAGTGTTATTACTGTGCAGACTATTCTTACCCAAAAAGTTCTGAAGTAGAGATGCAGAAAGAGCTCACAAAGAAAAGCTGGTTCCAATTAGCAGCTCCTTCCACCACTCCCTCTCTTCTTTACTGGAATCACCCTTGAATGTAAGAGTGCAGCTACAGCTAAATAATACTATGCATCTTTATAAGAATATGTCCCTGGAAGACACGACACACTTGGTTTGCAGACACCTTAAGAGGCAGGACCGGGGATCATACATGGGTATGGCAAGGAGCAAGGAGTGCTCAGCTGCATTTTGCTTTTTCCAATTTTGTTCACCTCTGGTAATAACAAGGGCTGGGAACCTGTCCCAGCTGCTGCCCAGCTCAGAGCTAAGCAGATACGCAGGGATGCTGTATGACATTTAAAAGGTGTCTCTATGCTGTCTGTGGCTGCTATGCTGTAGGTTGCCTGGCCCTGGCACATACAGAGGAGAATTTGATGTGCAAAAATGAAACTGAGAACACTTCCCCATGCAGCAGATGCAGACGAATTTGATCTGACTGCACGAGTTAATAAAAAAACCTATCTAATGAATACAGGAAATGGGTATTGACTGCACAACTCCATCAGATCAGCTCCTTCTCCTGCTGGGAAGCAAAAGAGCACTTTGAATCAGGAAAATATTTCCACGATCCGAGGAAGTGTACTATCCAACAGACTCCAAGTGAACAGCAAAAGTCAAACCTAGCACAGCCCACATTATCAAAGGATGAAACGGCAAGACCTCTATTTAAAAATATATAACCCATCTAAGCAAAGACTCAGCCAAGGAGAATGGAGACAAGCAGAGCCTCCCTCGCTGCAGGGCAAAGCATGAAGGTCACTGCACAAATCAAGTGGTTCAGGATACAGGACAGGAGAAAAACTTGTTTGCACACTCAGGAGCATCACAAGAGTCCTAAGGACAGACCAGATGCCAGGGGATTTTTAACTGAGGATGCAGCACACACCAACACCGTTATCTGACCCAAAGATACTGGCTAACAAAATAGGGAGCAAACAATGGGAACAGATGCTCAGTTGGCCAATTTTCAATAACCCTCATTAAAACCAAACGCCCTGCCCTTGCAGCTCAGGTTCACGTTATATTTCTACCTTATATAAGCATCTCGCACCAATTTCTGAGAAAGTCATCCAATTATGGTTGCACACCAGTACCACCGTAACAAGAAATCCTCTTGCATATATTTTGCAGTTTCCAAAGGGATAATCAGGAGGATTTCTGTGTGTGAGCAGCATCTATAAAAACACAATAGAAATTACATCTGCCTTTTAAAGACATTAGGTTAAATATATATCACACTTGTTGATCACTCAGAGGCAATGGCAACAACATGCCCAAAGATTAATGGAAGAACTCCCAGTGACATCTGTGCACCTAAATATATAATTATTAATTTATGATCCCCCCTATTCAATCTAGACATGCACATTTTGAACAATTTTCCCTTTCAAGGCTGATACTGCATTGCAGAATCAGAAAAGGTAATCATCATTTCCAAAGCAACCCCTTTTCGTCCTTCAGTGCCCACTTTTAAAACAGCAAGCAAGCAAGCAAACAAACAAAAAAACTTACAGTACTTTCAGAAAAGTGCTGTAGACAAAGCAACTTGCATTTATGCTTTCCAGCATTCACTCTCTCGACAAAAGATTTTAATGTTCAAAGCCTTAAGACATCAATCATGGAGGATAAAACTCGCCATGTGCATAAGGCTAGGAGAAGGCCTCTGAACTCCTTAAATCCCATTTAAGCCCTTCACCAAGGGAACATTTAACAGTTGTGCCATTTGCCTATGCCATCACAGAGCCATCTGCATCCAGCTAACTGGAGTTTAAATGCTTCAACACTTCTGGAATTTGAAAGATAAGCTTTCTTAGAACCTATTTCACTTTGTTTTGCAGCTGGGAAGGCAGGGAAAGGGGTACAGCAGCCAGACAATCTAGTTCTAGGGGAAATATATCCCCGTAAAAGTCCTTCTTTTATATATAGTATATGATGATCATACAGTATATGGAGACACAATACTTAAAAACATACAATTTCCCACCTGCAGAGTGATAGTTCAAATTTATCCTCAATAACAGGAAACAAGACTTGCCATTCTACTTCCAAAGTTGCCTATTCTTTACCATGACCCCACTGAATAGGCTGTTTCAGGACAGTCTATTATTTGGGACACTGGGAAGTTAAAGGTATGTCATCTCAGTTTAAAGAGGCATTACATAAATTAGCAGTAATTCCTGCACATCCTTGCTCCTCAGTAAGAAGACCAGGTTAAACAAAATGGTGTACAGTACAGGGCATTGAGTGGGTTTACTCCTAGCTGGCTTGCTGTGAGCTGTTTCATCAGCATCAGAATAGTGCTGTATGCTGATATAATTCAGTAAGAGCTGCTTCAAGAGTTTCACTTTGTATCATGAAGGGCCTGAGGAAGCAACATGCAAAACCAACTGTCTTAAACTAAGAAAGTAGGTTTCAGGATTCAATATTAGCAGTTTGTACCAGGATTGGGAGCTTCTTTCTGAAGTGCATCCCCACTGCAAGGCAACCTTGCATGGCAAGAGCAGTTTACAAGTGCTGAGTCATCTGAATGCACCATGGCAAACTTTTATGGTGGCCAATTCAGAAAAAAAAAAAAGTAAAAGTAATGGGACATCCAAATTTCACTAGAAAAATTCCAAAGCAAAGATTTAGCTGGGAGATCAGCTTAAAAGTCAACACAAAAGCAGGCCTCAAAGAGGCAAGGCACCTTTTAAAGTATGGGTAAAGGGGGACTTCAAAAATATCAAGAAATTTAAAACAATGAAAGAGAAAACAGGCTTTTGAGTGGTCAGGTTGTGGTGACAGAGAGCTGCAAAAAGCCAGCTGGTTTCAGTAACAGATGGCTGCGTGCACTGATCTGTCCTGCATGCCCATTCTAACCCTCCTCACAGTGGAAACACGAAGCTTATACAAGGCTAAGCACATCCTTCACACAGCCTTTTTATACTTATTGCATCATGGTTCAAATGTTTTCCATTCACAAACAACTCTGCATGTGTCTTATTTTACTCCAGTTATGCTGAATTTTAAGAAAAGAGGGTGGCTAATGGCAGCTCCTCTGTTCCAATCACACCTAGTACAATTTTCAAGGAATGCATTCTCTCTGATGCATGAATATATCTATTTTCTTACCATTCTGACTGTATTTCCCTCTTTCTCTCCTAAATAGAGCATTCTACTGGATTTTAGTTAAAGGGCCTTTATTAACAACTCTTTTTACACATTCCTTCTGGCAGCTAAGAAAGGGCACCATGACACAGAGTTCTCATGCTTCATATATTTTATATATATAGATCAGCATCTATCTGGACATTCATCACATGAAGTTGCCACAGCTAATCACGTGGCAGGAACAGGTCGTCCCACTGTAACAGCCTACTTGTGTAGCAGAATAAACTCTTCTATCCTAGACCATTCACGACTCGAGTAATCATTTCCAACAGAGGAAAACAGCACATCTCAAACTCTACACCAAAGGCTGGAAAAACCTACCTCAAATAGTTACTTTCCATTTAAACGCTTTTCCTGTCATCTTTAACAAGAATTTTTCTCTGATTAACATTGGATAGAATGCTAAAACACCTCTCACAACCAAAGCCATTCTGTTACTTACTTTGGCCACACAATTTTCAGTCTTCATAGCCGTGCTTCCTAGACATACTGTTTCCTGGTTTAAGCACAGTCTGGCACAGCTGTTGTAGGTCTGCAGAAAGATTAAAATGGTTATGAATAGAAGAAGACAATTTTCTTTCAGGCACCATATTTTTGGCACCAGAACCCACAACAACACTACTACATTTCCTTTTTCCTATGGTGTAATAATTTCAAGCCAAAATAAACTAGATTACAGCAAAAA
Source organism: Chrysolophus pictus (assembly GCA_037305975.1). Classification (NCBI taxonomy): domain Eukaryota; kingdom Metazoa; phylum Chordata; class Aves; order Galliformes; family Phasianidae; genus Chrysolophus; species Chrysolophus pictus. The sequence goes on along the minus strand of CM074581.1, from coordinate 12,711,774 downwards.
CCTATGTTGAGGGCATGCTTGTTCTCTGAGAAGCTGTGCAGTTTTATAGTTCTGAGATACACAGATTGAAGGGATTTTTTTTTTTTTACTGTGACTAAAATTAAACTTTGGATGAAGTGACTCTTTAAACTAAAATGTCTGAAGAACTCAGGAGTTTCTAATGGAGGTTTTCAGCACCTTGTCAATGACTACTTGATGAAGCTCACGTTGGCTAAAAGGAGGAGGACAGTAGTTCCTAAAAGTCCCAGTACTTGATTAAAACCCCAGTGTGCTATGCCTGGTGCTAACAGAAGACTATTCTCCACCCCCAAAGAACCCACAATTTATGTGCTGACCAAAAGACACAGGAAGAAAACAGCGTGGCAGTCAGCAGATGGTATCAGCTGCTTAACCAATGCAGTATCTGGGGGAACACTACAGAGCAGGACTGGTCTGTCACTGCTTACAAAAGACTGCAACTCCTGCCTGCATCCAGAAGGAGAAACAGAAATTTCCAGGCCCAAATCCTTTCCAGCACCATGTGGCCGAGCAGAGTGCATCTTTCAGCATCTTCCATCTTTCAGCAGGGAGGTTTGCATTCAAACCAGGATTAGGCTGCGAGCAAACAGAAGGCTGAGGGACTCAACTCTGCCTCCTGCAAATATTTGCCAACGTCATAAAACTATCACTCTGGTATGCACAGTACTTTTTTCTCAGAAGAAGGATCAGAATGGCATAAACTATAATAAATTGTGGCTTAGATGCAGTGGCTCAAGTGGTGGACAGAAAAGTTGACACCATCTGCTCTGCGCCGACGTTCAGACAACACCACACAGACTTCATTTTATAAGCATCACATCGGTTAAATTCCACCAGGCTCTGAAGGTGGAAAACCGTGAAGAGTTGGTAATATTCTTTGTTCATTATTGACATGTATAATTTAACCCACTTATTGTAAATCTGTGATCTCCCTCGTTTGCATTTGCATTCCCAACATTCCAGTAGCAGCATTTCTGCCCAGTGTACCTCATATATACTGCAATTTCGATGAGAGGCTCAAAGAAAGCTAATACCAACTGCACTTTGCAGATGAAAAGCTCAGTCACAAAAGCATTTACTGAAAGAAACATGGAAGACTGTGGCTTCCTGAACTCAACCATGAACCAACTCACATCTTTTTAGTCTTTTTCCTCCCAGAACAGGTATCAAAAGGCTTGGTAACAAGCCAGTTTTTTAAAAGGCAAGCTTACAGCAGGCTTTCCATCACATCACATACACAGAGCGGATAATCCAAATACAGTACGTAATCCAAATACGTAAAGTAATAAAGGCCAAAAAACAAGAGCTTTTTGAGAAGGGAGCTCACTACATCACCGTTCAAAAGTAGGATACATGACAGACACAAATAATTATTCCATTGTATCATTTATTTTTTATTACTTTTACCCTCATAGTACACCTTAGCGTGGACAGCACCAAGACAATTTCCAACATAACTTGTTCATCAAATCCCACAGGATCTGGTGACACTTGATGGAACTAATGGAGTACTTAAAAACAACAATAAACAGAAACAAAAGGAACCTCTTCACTAGACCTGATAGCAGCCTTTCAGTATATAAAGAGTGAGCACAGGAAAGAAAGGGACAGACCCTTTAGCACACTCTGTTTTGACAGGACAAGAAATGGTTTCAAAACAAAAGAGAGGAGATTCAGACTTTATAGAAGGGAGAAGTTTTTTCCAATACAGGCAGTGAGGCACTGGCACAGGTTGCCCAGAGAGGGGATGTATACCCCAACTCTGGAGATGCTCAAGGTCAGGCTGAAGGGGGCTCTGAGCACCTGATGGAACTGCAGGGGAGTTGGACCAGATGGCCTTGAAAGGTCCCTTCCAAATCAAATGACTCTATGATTCTGTGATTATATACCTAGAGATCCCCTGCAGCTCGCTGCCATGGGATGCTATGGAGAGAAGCATCAGCAAGTAAAAGTAGGAATTAAATGAAGTCAGGGAGAACACGTCCAGAGTATGAGCCAGGATACCCCTGGACATCCCTAGTGCCATTTGCCATCATTCTGCAGCATCTTCCACTGGGCACTCCCATGTTCATACCTCCCTGCCCCTGCACCACAACCAACTAGTTCTAAATCGCTCTCAAGCTTTTCAGCCACAGAAATGAGATAAGAACATACTTTTATTGTGAAGACCAACCTTTGTACAGTAACTTTACTATGTAAAGACCTACGTAAGCATCAAGTTGCCAGACAACCATTTAGTCCTTTGGCAGCTCTTTGCTTCTTAATTAAAGGAAAGTTAAGAGGAGTCAACCCATCACTGGGTGCAGGATGCAGAACTGAGAATCAAACACATGAACAGTGATCAGCAGTTCGATGCCCGTTACTATGTTTGCACATTTACAATGTTCTCCTGGTCTTTTTCTCACATTCTCACAGAAGAATTCATTATTAGCTGTGTGATGAATAAAGACACTAAAGATGCATATGCAAGATGTACAACGTGGTCAAATAACCTCAAGCAAAAATATTGAAGAACATCCCTGGAGGCATCCAAGGCCATGCTGGATGTGGCTCTTGGCAGCCTGGTCTAGTGCTCGGCAATTCTGCACACAGCAGTGGGTTCACAATCAGATTATCATTACGATCCTTTTCAACGCAGGCCATTCTATAATCTATGATCTAGTTCTGCCCTAACATCCAGGAAAAAAGAAAAGAAGTCATGTCACTCTAATGGGTCTCAAAGGAAATGTTATGAGAATGTTGAGAAGATGCAGCATTTGGCTCATGAAGAGCAGTCATGAGGAGCTAGGAGAGTACATGAGGAGCATGCAGGTATTGCTGTATGGATATCTCCTACTGTTGCTCTGCAGGCAGCAGTTAGCAGCTGCTGTGAGACACAAGATCACTAAAGATGTGGTTTCATCTGGCATTGTCATGTTGTGTTTGCACACCAACAGTTTCTAGTGAGCAGGCTGAACAGAAAAGAGAACAATTGTCACGTCACTGGATAATAACAGAGCCCTACATCCAGCTGAAACAGTTTGTGGTGCCTCACAATACACTGCAAAATATCAGAGCACTCCTTTCGTTGCCTCGGATGGCTGTAGGAACACTGACTACTCTGGAAGAAAAATGAGAACATCAAAGCCAGAACCAACCCTGAGAAAAGTAAATTTCTCAGCTCATCTTTAAAGCTCGACCCTTTTATGCATCTCATCTCATTTGCACCAGAACCGTTCAGGTTTCTCCTCACCTTTCATCAAGATAAGAGGTTTCCTTGCCAAGGAAAGCAGTCTGAAATGGCAGCCTGGTTCAACGCCACAGGCGGATAGCTTTGCGTTGGAGTGCTTTAATATGTTTTTATATTGCATATAAAGCATGCAAACATAAACCAGTTTGTTGAAAACTACCTTCTTAGTGGAAGCCGGCTGTAATTCTGAACAAGTTTTCAATTTTCACACTGCTGCTAGGGTAAAACATTTTAAAGAGTTTAATTTTTACAGAGGCTTCAATGACACAAGATTATCTAACAAAGTAATGGTTAATCAATAGAGGGTTTAGTTGTCAGGTGAAACATATAACACACTAAAAGGGATTGATTGCAAGGCTCCTCCTTATTTACTAGGAGGTATATATTTAAAATGACACAAACTTGTTACCAAGCCGCATTCCTTTAACCTTGCAAAAGCCGTTTGAGAACGGTGTTAAGCAGCCCTACAGCAAAACAAGCTCTAATGAGAAAAAAACCCTAGGAATATATGGTGGCACCAAATCATGTCAGAAGCAGGGGACCACAAAGCTGTATCCACTCTCAGCCAAAGGCTCAAAACGCCACAGAGACACGAGGCTATAGTTCACTAAAGATAGAGCTGGATCTGATCTCATTCCATAAGTGTCTTTGGTTACATTTTTCTTTTTAAAGAACGCAGGTGCTGCTCTTTGACACAGACACGTAACCATCCCTCCCCGTGTCGGTGTGGCTCGGGATGAAGGTGGAATGCCAACCTGACGGCTGGAACCCCAGGCTGAGCTGCGAGCGTGCGGCTCGTCTCAACCCCAACTCCCCGGCCATTTATTCAGAGAATCCCCAGTCCCTGAACAAAACTCCACTTTTTAATAGAAGCTGCAGCCCAGGAGCTCAATAAGATTTCCCCCCCCGCAATAGTTAATAATTACATGATTTATCAGAGAAAGATAACACTAATAAAAACGCGGCAAAACGACAAAACCCATACCCTCCCTTCAAGTCATTTTCAGGGAAAAGATTATTAAACTGTTCTTTTTGAACAAGGGCTTTTGTAGCTGAGCACAAATTGCCAAACGGTTAGAAAAAAAGTTATTAGACTCCGAAGAATTGAGCAGAAGTGGGAAGTTATATAAACAAATCACTCCAGCAGATTTGGAAAGATCGCTTTCATCTCACTTAGAGCCTTAGGAGACTTGCATTAATTACCCTTTAAAGGTCTTTCACATGGACTATTTAAAATAAATGCAATTTATTTATTTATTTCAAATGAGGTGCTTCTTCCAAAAGAATTAAGTAATCTCAACAAATTTAAAAAGGTTTTTATAAACAGGTAATTAAAAAGAAGACTAGAATTAAGGCAAGCTGTAAGATGTTACCAGCCATTTGCCGCAATTATTTTCCGAAGCCTAAATTTTTGTTGCCCGCGGCCCAGCCCGCAGGAAGGACAGTCTCCATAGAAAGCCATAAGCAGAAATAAAGACCAGCCAAACAAAAAAAAACAGATCATTCACAGCGTGTTCCCCAAAGCACAGTTTGTCATATTGCAATTACACCTTGCCTACTGCGAAAGGCAGAGTCCTTAATATTGCCACTAGAGGGAAGAAGTGTCTCAACACATGGTGATGGTAGTTGGGGAGTGGGGTTTTTTTGAGCAATTACCATAACAAAGCTCCCTTGGCTGTGTGTACCTTCTAATTACTCAGTACAATTAAAATGACTTACCTAAAACAAACAGCAAAAAGAGAGGCCCCTAAAACAAAAAACCTCACCACAATACAAACAAAAAGCCTCACTCCAATCTGCCTGTTATCTGAAATTACATTAAAGATGAAGATCTTTCTTTCCTCATCCATCAGTGCACAGGGGCAAAGAAAAAAAAGTAATGTCACAATGCCCAAACACCACAGGGTCTGTTCAGCCAAGTAAAAGCATTAAAACCAACAAAAACAAAGAGCAGAGAGAACTACATCTCTTGTTAAAATAAAGAACAAAAAAAGAAAAAAAGGAAATGTCGTGGTATTTAGCCATCTGGTAGCTGCTTGAAAACAAATTGTCCTCAAAAGAGCAGAAATACAGTATGTCTTCTCTCAGTTCACTGGCTTATGAATCAAGACGACTTTTTTTTTTTTTGTTCCTTTAATTCAGGCACAGCAGTGTTAGACTTTGTGCTGCCGCCCAGCCCTCTCTTGTCCCGCCGTGCAAAAATGGCCATCCCCATCAGAACTGCTTTCTGCAACGTGGACGCAGCATTTGCAGTCTTTCAGGATCCATCTCGTTGGGCCCATTGTTCCAAATCCCCCCGGATTTTTCTTTTCCTGACAGCTACTCGATGATTTTTTCTACCCTTAAATCTTTCATTTTATAAGGCGCGTCATTAAGGGAAGATGGCAGCCAAGCGATTTTTCTTCCCATTGACAATTTGTGACATTTCTCCAGCAGCGTGCAAGGTGTTGAAAACCTGGCAGCTGTTACCTCCCGGGATGAAGCTCCTTTTTTATCCTCCCTTGACAGTTTAACTCAATGGGTCAGCACCTTTAAAGACTGCAAAGTACCACTGAAGTGGATGGAGGCTTGAATTACTGCTCCCTCCCTAATCAATGTAAACCCTCGCTGCAGGTGAAACTCTTCATCTATAGAGGTGCATGGGGGAGGAAAATGTAATGCCCTGAGCCAGATGGTTCTCATCTTGTTTTTTAAAGAAGAAAGGAACAAGCTAACAAGGGGACAGCTACTTTGTTAGCTTCTTGGCCTCTCTCATGGCTTTGGATCCCCAGGGTTCCAGCCACACAAGAGAAAGAATACAGAAAAACATAAACACTTAAACATAACTAAGGGGCTGGCAACACGCTGCTTTCAAAGACTTGAGAGTCCTGTTCAGCGCTTTATTTATCACTGCCCACGTTCTTTGGATGGTAAGTGGACATGGACACAAAGGACAGGGGGAGCAGACAACACTCGCAATTTACTCAATTACACAGGAATGCAGAAATGCAGCAGGGTGACAGATTCCTATTAGCACTACTGCTGAAAGAGCCCAGTGCCCTTTCTGCCACGAGGCAGCATTCCCACTGTAACTCCAGCCCCACTACAGCCTAGGTTGGCTCATTTGTTACCGTGCATGGAGTGTTACAAACAAATGGAAATTATTTTTCGCTTTTATTTGAGAAGGAAGATCTTTAAAAAAATAAATAAACATAGTAAGTCCAGGATGTGCTTCTAGTGAATTCAGAAGGTTTTTTTCAACCAGCACCTCCCAACTTGCAAGCACTAACAAGGTAAAAGCTGAGGTGTGCAGGACAACGTTACTGACCTGGTTCCACCCGCACTATGCCAGGTGAATCAGAAGGGCGATGCCCTCCCCAAGGGCTGGAGGACCCTTGCTCCTTCCCACCATGCAGCTATTCCCATTGCAGAAACAGAAGAAACGCTCCTGGAGAGCACTGCTGAGCAGCCCCATGGGCAGGACAAGGCCAGCAGAAAGGGCTGGCTGCTGCTGCTTTTTGTCTTTCCTTTGCTCTGCCTTCTTTAGCTGCTTTCTGCTTCTAACAGTTTGCTCGTGTACTGACTTAAAGCCCTTTAAGAGTGGAATGTGTCTACCTGAACACCAAAACAGCGCCTAGAGCATGTTTTAGGTGCTACATGTAATTTTACAAAACGATCTCAAATCCATAGGAGTGAATCGAGGCAACATTCTGTGCCAAAATGCTAACAGGAAAAAAGCCCTGAAAATGCAGAGGGGCTTGCCTGAATGGGGAGCAGGCTGGGATTTTTCCCCGGACTTCCATCTGGAGGCCTGATGAGCGACAGCAGAGAGCCAGGTGAGCTTTGCAGAGGGTTGCAGGAGGGAGGCCGCAGCAAGCTGCCGGCATTTCCCCCCATGGCACCCGACAGCCCCAGCAGCACAGCGCAAGGCACTTCGTCATCGCCCCGCCAGGGGAGGGAGGGCAGGGCTCGAAGCAAGCCGCATTGTGCCCGTCTTCTTTAAAAACCAGAGAGGTAATCAAGTTCAGGGCAGCCCCGGACAGCTGCCCTGTGACCTATTCATGTTGACCCCCGCTATTCATCACTTTCCTTAGGACTGTGAGGGCAAGCTCCCGGGGAGTGACCACCACAATAGACAGATAGGAGCCAACAATAATACGGTTCCCGCAAAAAAACCAGATGGCACTGCAATAAATTTACAAATCTGCATTCATGGCTCTGTTAAAAACACCCAGAAGCTAAAAGGCTGGAGGGGCCCCCAGAGAGCTTCCCCTGCCCGGTTTCTAAAGGCCGGCTCTCTCCCCAAGACTATTGAGCTCGTGTTCTTCATAAATGAAGAATGGAGACGTAGCCCTTAAAATAACAAATGCCTGACCTAATCAATCTAGCGTTTGGGGCTAACACTAAATGATAGGCACTGAAAACTAATTATGTTTTTTGGCAAGGAAGTTGAATTAAAATGGAAACACACAGGTTAAAAAGGCACTGAAGCATTTGCGAGTCCCTTTGAAAGGGCGGCACGCACACACACACGCAGGGCTTCAAACAGGAACCTGATTCAATAACTCATGCATTTATTTTTAAAATGAATCAGATTAGTCCCATGTGTGACCTGCCGGTCCATCTGTATGAGCTGGACTTAATGGGCACTCTTCTCACGCTTACTTCAGTTTGAAGTATGAGAGAGATAAATTTAGTTTAATTTTCAACAGATCAAGCTATCCATTTTCCAAATGGACCATCTGGATCAGCCTATTAAAATTAATTTATAACTTTGCAGTGTGAAAATTCGTTTGTTAGCTTAAATAAAGTTGCCAGAAACTTTTGCCACTCGTCATTGTTTTTTTCTGAAGTTTTCGTCCTACGACTGTCAGTTTACCCCTTCAAAATTGAATTCTGCCAGATCACGCGCCCAACAAGAACCGAGCATTTGCATCCATAATTCAAAACCTGACACAGCTTAGATCTTTTTCCTGTTCCAGCTCACAGAGTCAAGTTCACTGCCTGTTTCTGCTTCTGTTCCCGCTGCTGATCTCCGTGTCCCCTGTGCCCTGCAGACCCTCCTGGCAAGCCATGGCTCCCACCTGCACAGCTCCAATGTTGGCACTTCCGAAGGCAACCTTGTACAACAACCACCTGAGTCAACAGAAGGGTTGCATTTCTTGTAGTAAGAAGTCCACAGCACCGAGCTATGGGGGTCTTCAGCCTCTGTGCAAACTTCAGGTGCACAAACAACCACCTTTTTGTTACCTCCACCTCCTGGTTATGTCTGTTCCACAAACCCTCCCGAGGACACGTTTATGGCCAAGGCTGCACACCAGCACAGCAACCAAGAAACAGCACTGCATCTCTACTCACATACATCAGCAGCTGAACATACCATCACACCATACTTCCCCTGAAGCGGTCTGTTGCATCTCATTCACTTTCTCTAACAAATCAGCAAGGACAGAACACACGGACACTTTCAATAGAAGGACCATGGAAGTAAACAGATCTCCCCTCTCTCTCCACATACCCACATTCGTTGCTTCTGTGCAGGAGGTCCATGTTTCTCAATAATGAAATTTCAACAGCAGTGTCCAAAGGGAGGGACGGAAAATATGAAGCCGTATACTCAATATTTACCAAGTTAGCATCTTTCCACTAAGGTACTAGGTACTGAATTCAGCACTTTTTGTGTGTTACTGCTTTCACAGCATTTGCGGGACAGATCTTTTTGGTATTACAAAATATGCACAGATGTAAGGCAGGTTAATCTCTTCCTCGAGGATATGCAGATCTTTACTCATTGATTAAGGCAGAAAAAAGCACAAGACTGCATTTGTCTCTGATTTCCCCACTTAGAGCTGGAAAATTCCCAACTGCTCCTTGTCCATCATTAACAGAGAAAAGGTGCAATCTGAGCTTCCAAAATGCTTTGACAGTTCTATTTATGCTTATATAAAGAACCAAAATTCCTTCCACCACAAAATCACACAAGATTTGGGCAACCAACTCTGATGATCTAGACAAGAGGGCATTTGCTTTCAGACTACAGCTTGAACTTGTCCACAGGCAAGCAGAAGTGCTCCACACATAAGGTGCCACATTGCAAGCAGAAGGCCCAAGGATTTTGTCCTGCATCTGCCCTGCTAAAAACCGGGCACAAAGACGAAGGCTATGAAGGCTCAACAGTACGTACAATGCAGCTGATCACCATGTTTTGAACTATGTCTGGTAAGAAATTTGCTTTATTATAGATAAGTGGCAAAGATATTAAAGTTCTATCATCCCACTCTTCCTTCTACCAATTAGTAATATATATGAACGTATAAGAAAATAAATTAGTCATTTTTCAGGTTATTAACCTGGACATCACCTCCAAGAAAATTCACCTTCAAGGGTAATGGAAAACTTAATTGTTCTGGAAAGCTCTGACTTTCTTGAATGCATGACCTGAAACAAGATAAAATACACTACAAACAAGGCAGGAACAAGAACAGAAGAAAAGGAAGAGAGCTGCATGAACACTGACTGGAGAGAGGTAAAACTAGAGAGTTCCAGCTGACTACACTATGCAGAAATCAAGATTTCCTTAGAAAGACTCATGAGACTCTCCTGAAAGCTAAATCCGTATGGCCGATTTTCCTGGGTACACTGTGACTCGCTCAGAGCCCAAAGGAGAAAAGAAAGAATTTCCACGAGTGTAAGTCAGACTTCAGCTTCCAAAAGCATTTAAGGATTCAAATAGCTAGAAAGTTTTATTGCATTTTTAAAGAGACTGATCACATACCTGTCTAAGTGAATTCTTCTCAGGAATGATCTTCCTAGGGGGCTCATCATTATTACAGTCTTCTCTCTCAGAGGAGTTCTGCGAAAGAAAGTAAGCTTTAATTCAGTTCTTATCCCTAATAGTACTCTGCGAGGAGAAAAGAAACAGAGTATTTGTACAACGCAGGCTATAGCATTTTACGTATACACGTACAGGAGGCTAACGTACTTCTAAGCCAAACAGCTTGTTATGGCAGAAAAAGAGTATCTCCTCCTCAACACAGCAACGCACCATTGTGCAGGTACCTATGGAAGAAGCCTGTGCTTTGGGGATTTGTTCTGAAATTACCAATAACTGCCTCTCTGACAAGCTGGAATAACGGCTGGATGAGCATGGTAGCACCAGTGCTCCTAGACACCCCAGTGTACCCATTGAAAACAGTGGAACCTGATGAAAACAAGACTGTTAAAGTGTAGGCAGCATACGGTAGCATGGCTACGTTTCTCCCTCCTGCCCCTGACTCCACCTACTACACGTACCATTTCTAGGAAGTCTGAGGCTGCAAAACATGAGCTACCAGATCCAGAGAAGAGATCAATAAAGTAAGGGAAGGGGACAGGAAAGAAGAAAAATGAGGGCTTTTGCAGCATGAGTAAGAAAGGACAACAGGAGAGTTTTTTTGTATTAACCTCACAATTAAAGCCGATTACTACTCACTTTAGAGTAAAGATGGGCTAGAGCATCTCTCAGGATAGGCATGAACTTTAGCAAACATCTGGTAAAAACTGCTGGGCTCGTAGGAGAACCCTGTTCTAGCATGGCAGTTCCTGTGCACGGGTTCAGTACGTGCCAGCAGCATTGTGACAGCCAGATTTGGGGGAATCCCACACACACATCTCAAATCAGTTTGATCACTACAGTATTCATAGCCTTAGGCCACATTCCCACGCTTTCAGTAGTGAGTAACTAAACAGGTTTTAAAGAGAGACAGAAAAACTGCTTAGGGAGAGCTCTGCCAGGAAAAGGGTGGATTTCCAGTTCCTTGCAGACGAGCTCAGGATGCAGAATTTCCAGCAGAAGCGTGCATGCTGTGCTGCTATCCTCTTTTCCCCCAAAGAACCTGCCTGGTTTCTCTGAGGGCCAGATCCTCAGGCAGAGGTGGGCTGCAGGGCTGGCAGAGGCACAGCCAGGAGGTACAGGCAGAGAAATAGCAGATAAGGGAAAACAGTTACAACAAAAACTCAAACGTTTGGGATGTTGTCAGCTGGTGGGAAGGACTCAGTGTAAATCGTGGCTTGCAGACCAACTAGAAATCTTTTTTGCGTTTTTTTTTTGTTTGTTTTTCCAAACAAGATATAGAACTCGCAAGGCACCATGGCATCGGGGATGCTGTAACCAGGGTTTTATAATGGAAATCAATCCTAAACAGCCCTGATAAATCGCTGCGAGAGGTTGGTTTTTAAAAGTTTTCATATGAGGTCTCTGCCAGGACCCAGTTATTGCATTAAATCCAGCCTAGGAAGGACTGCGATCATAAAAACACACAAGCTAGAATCACATATCTCCAAAAAGAAAGGTCAGACATTAAAGCTGCTCTCTGCTAATCATGAAATACAGCCTGTTAAGTGGCTAAATTCAAGCGAGGATTTTAATTTCTGTGCTTTGGAGAAACAGACCAAGTACAAGAACCACAGGAACGCAAGGTGAGAGCTGTGCATTTCTTGGAAATGCATTTAGTTGCCCAGGTCAGGGAGTCTGGGGGGGACTGCTTACTCTTTCTGGATGGTTTTTCAATAGTCGACCCCTTCCCTACTTGCAAGTGCCAAAATGTTTCCCCAGTCTTTTCTACGGCACTGAAATTTTGCATCCTTTCTGCATTTCAAACCATCCAAGATCCCCCCACCAAAACTATCAAAACGGAGAAAAATCAGTGCTGATGCTGGGAATTCCTAGTTCCTGCACAGCATCAAGTTATCTACTTCTCCTTTAAGCCGAGCATCTGATTTTAAGAGCAAGCAGAGGACCATTTTGCATTCATTATCTTTATAGGTGGCAAGGCTAAGAGGTTGGCTGAACAAAGACCAGACAAAGACTGCCAAGTGCATATGGTGGTTCACAGCTTGGCGCCTCACCATCCTACAGCACCAACACAGCAGCTCCAATCGCAGCCTATTAAAGAGGAGAGCTGCTCATGCACTTTTGTCGGCAAGTAAGTTCCGCTCGGTGAAGACAGAATGACTGGAAAGCATTACACTTAAGGAAAAGCACAGATGTTTGGAACTCCCGCTCATTTCTCAGGAATAGGAAACCCATCGATCCAGGTGCAGGTACAGGATCCTGCATATTTCAGGACTAACTGTGGCTGTGTGGACGTGATTTGCACTTGATAGGGCGACGCTTAGGCACGGCCATGGGAAGAGCATAACGTAATTGACTGAAACGGCACATCTATATATTTCTCCTTGCTGAACAAGGTGGGAGGAGGGATAAACACACGCGAGGTCACAACAAGGTTTGCCTCGGCAGGACTTCAGCGATGCTCCCGGCCACAGGAGAGGAACAAAGGGAGGACTGCTCCGAGCACCCTCTCGTGGCTGCTGAAACGCACATCCCAGGCACAGAGCTGGAAAGGAGCATTTGGTATCCAGACGGTACCTTGGGTGTACTCGCTGGGAATACTAAAGATCTGCGGCGATTGTACTTGATACAGAGGGGACGAGCGATGAAATTTATTAGGGTGAAAGAAGCGAAGAAAAGCAGTGCACACAGAAAGCTGAAAAAGCCAACGCAGGCGAAAGGGATAAAATCCCCAAGGCAAGCCTTCCTTCCCAGGCTGGAGCCAGCCTGGCCAAAACCAGGTTGGTTACAGCCGTGGAACTCACGCGCAAGGGTCTCTGCTTTCACACAAGGACAAGCGAGGTACAACAAGAAACACCAAAGTCTCCAGACCCCAGACCGATCAGCCCCGGTGAGATAAACACACAGGGTTACCACAGACAGGCAAAATAATTTCCCAAGGTCACACAATGACGGCGGAAGTGCCAGGATGAGAAGGCAGCAAACCCAAGCTGACGTTTATGTAACCTTCAAAACCTGCCTCTAACAGGAGGCTCTTGCAACAAGAGGCTTTGCCCTTCGTAGCTCGTTTTTTCCTAAAATGGCCACTACTGCCTGGAACGAGAGCCTTTTAAATCTGATTTGCATTTAAAACTTCAGCCTGTAATTAACAGAATAGAATTCCGTGGCAGGTTGTCTTAAAGACCACTACGAAATTATTACTATTTAACTCTCCCCATGACGCCTCCTCCACCACTAAACACACCATGCTACGATGCGTACGAAATCCCCAGGCTGAGGCGTTTGATGGGAGATGACACGCAGTATTTTGTGTACACAGCCCAGCAAAACACTGCTGGGAACGAGATATAATACATGGATAAATGCACTCCCAGGGACTACCAATTGGGCAGAGCTACCTTTAGTACCGCCTCGCTCGTCGCGGTGGAAATCAGAGCCCTGCCAACTGGGGGAGGCTTTCTTCGGTGCCGTGCTGCCCAGCACTAATTATAAAGCGGTACAGATGCAGCCTTTTTCTGAGCGTGGGGAGGTGGGGTGGGGGAGAAGCGTGCGTCTATGCGAAGAGCACAACTATTTTTTATGCTTTCAAATTCTTAATCCTGTTTGGAGCTGTCAGTGGGGGTTAATGGAAGCCTTGGATAGGAGAATTCCAATCTGGTTGGCAGATGGATAGGTTGGTTATAGCTGCATAACTATGTCTTGCCTGCAGGCACAATTCAGAACACTGTTAAAGCAATATAAAGTCTCTGTCAAGCTGAACCATTTGGATCAGTAGCAAGGAGAAATAATAATAAAAAAAGGAGTTCATTTCTGGGCCTTGCGCGTTTACGCTAGTATGCAGAAACTGATTAATTGTCATCGTGTGCTGGTCTGCTATACCTCGGATTTCTACTTCTGGAGTAGATTTTGCATGCTAATATAATCATTCTCCCTCTTGAGACATTAGCAAATAATCAAATGAAAAACAGGATCATAATTTACTGAGATTCGGGCAATTCTCTATGCAAATTTGACTTGTTATTGCTGCTGCCTCGTTAATCTGAATGCCTTTGACAAACTCCTTTGATTTATGAACTCGTGACAACTCCAATGTGTATATATTTTGCTAGATTGACATTATCATTAAGAGTGGGTGGACTGAGCTCACATGAATGGCTGATTTTATTCGCTGGTGTCTGCTGCTCAACAGCTGAGCATCTCCTTCTCACAAAGCCCCTAAGCACCAGGCTCTTCCCATCTACCCATCCATTCATCATCTCGATGTTAATTGGCCCAGGCTTTAAGCAAATTTTCAACACGATTTAAAGGCACGATGACACTGATTACTGACCCTCTGCCATACGGTGCCTATTGATTAACCTGACAGAGATGATGAGCTTGAGGGAAACTAGGTGTGTGCGGACCTCAGGGGGAAAAAAATATATTGTTTATGCAGGCAAAACACTTGTCATTATCCCAAAGGCCAGAATTTGTACTGCACTGGCCCTTAAAACACACTATTGCTTTAAACACCTGCATCCAATACAGAAAATGCTTGCTTGCTGTGGAAAAAATGATTACAAATTTGATGTCATGTGCAGTCTGTATTTTAATCGAGTTCCCTGATAAATAGACCCCCTCCAGCCAGTTGAGCCTCTCTCCAGCCACGGCGTGCGAATGCATCGGCTCCAACAGGAGCCAGGGCAGGGCATGCTTTTAGTGGTATCAGCAGATCCAACCACATGGAGGAAATCTACTTGGGTATTTCAGGTCCCTAAGCAAATAATGCAGAGGGAACGCGGTGTCCAAACAGTTAGAGTAGAGTAAACGTTTCAAGGGCAAACTGGATGCCAGATGCAGCCATTGCAGTGGTTGCTGCCACATTAAAATAGATGCTCTAGTACACATGGGCAAAATACCACATTTCCCCTTTCCTAGCGCAAACTGTTGATGGCACTTGACCCTCAATCTCCTAAGAGGATTCAGGCATTTTAGCAGAGCTCAAAAATAACTGGCATCCCCTTCCTTGCCTCTTGAAGGGTCCCCGCGATGCACTTGCTCCTCCTCACCGAGGGCAAAGGGCTGCTGTGTTCCGCAGCTCCCTCCTGGCTGAAAGCAAGAACATCAGCACTGAGCCTGCAGAGCAGTGCTGGATGGAAGGAAAACGAAGCAGAAGCGCTGCTTCACCCCACCCAGCCCCAGGTTAAGGCTGTCACTCACTGCATGCTGTTCTTCCCCAATTCAAGCAGCCAGCAGCCCAGATGCGTCTCTTGTTTAGTCTGGGGAGGGGGCGGAGGGGTTGTTGCCCTAAGATGTTAGGAAGTTGTCTCCTCATTTGCATCATTGATTGCGGGAGACAGAACAAGGCATCACTGGATAAAGGTACGGGAAAATGAGCTGCAATTGTCTGATGCCTGTGTCAGCCAGAGTGCACTGAAAGGGGAGAGGGAGGGAGGAGAGAAAAAAGAGAGATGTGTGGAAATAAGTACCAGGCTAAGACTACAGGCCCATATAAGCCTTACGTTTCCCTTTCCAATAACCTTTGTAAGTGATAGATGAGTCCAAGCCCATTGTTATCGTTAAGGGACTGTCAGCATCCTGATTTTATAAATGCTGTCTGTCAGTTTATAAATATCTCAGCCATTTCAAACAGTGCTTGGATGAATCCTGGCATAGCCAATGTCAGCCTGAAAGCAGTATTACCGTTAAAAAAATTATGGGTCTAACATCCACTAAATGCATTTAACAACAGCTTCTCCTTTTTCTCCTACCACAAGGCCTAGAGCATTCAAATTCATGCTTATTTGGCTAGTCACCTGCTAGATAAAAGCAGTCTTTAACATTGGTAATGTTCTTTGAAAGGAGAAAAAAAAAACACCAAGTATAAAAAAATCAAGTTTTAAGGCAATTCTCTGCCTGTTTGGTATATAAAACAAAAATGACAGCTGTAACACACAGGGAGATCCATGGCAATGAAAATGCAGAGATAAGTATTAGACCCCATTCCTCTCTGGCATTTGCTACTCTGAACATACACTGAGATTAGATCCTTTCAGAGAAAGCCATAAATTGCAGGATGTAGGCACGAGGGGGTGACTTCAGCCCGGAATGGAGCACAGACAAGTTTCCCAGCCCTTACAAGTTTCAAGTTAAAAGATACTTCTGCACGGGGTTTATGCCTCAGCATAGAATAATGGCAAGAGAGTAGACCTGCTGCAGCCTTGGAGCAACCGAGAGCTGAAATGGAAAAGAGATGAGCACAGCTGGCTTCCAGCTCCTACCTGTTTTTCCCTTATTTTTCCACTCACATCCATAATTTGCAGATTAAAGGAAAATACATATATTCAAAGCAATGCAGCTTGATACTGGAAATTCATGGCATAAAGACGACTTCCTTATCAAGTCGATTTAACTCATTAATCATTGGTTCATTAGAAATGGTGACCTAAAGATGGGGGGAATCTCAGCATTATGAGAACAGCAAACTCAGCTTAATGTTAAAATATCAGAAGCCAGTATAAATATCTGAGATCTGATAAAGAAACGTATCAAAAAGTACGAATCTGAGTCGCAGCTAAAAAACACCACAGAAATCCAGGTGTGGGAAAGAAGGCATTTAGGGAAATTCTGAAAAGCCAGCTTTACTTCGTAGACATTTCTCAAACAAGAGTGGGGGAGAGAGAGAGAGAAAATACGGCTAATGAGAACAGCCTTCCCCGTTCCCCGGGAAGCAGCCCTGCTTAACATTTCTGTTCTGTGAATTTAAGAGAGTCAGCAGTGGTAAATTTGTTTTTAATATTCAAGCTTTCAAGCTTTGCGAGCTAGTTGGCCAATGGCCCTTTCTATTCCAGTGTTTGTTGGTGCCTTATTTACACAAGCATTACATCCGGAGAGCCTTTGAATATAATTTCACGTGGATTAAGGGAAGAACATTTGCTTCTGCTAATCAGGACATCTGGTTATTTTTGTAACTCAGACATCTGCATTAGGCAGTTCGACTTCGCCATTCCTCATAACAAGGTTAGAGCTTAAGAAGCCTTAAGGACCTCTGGCTAAATGTTATTATTTGCATTTTTCCACAGCCAGGTCTGTTTCAGAATTTCTTTTCCTAAATAGCACAGATCGATCAGCACCTTTGCAGGTATGCATGCTTTTATAGCTAGCACTTTCCATGCATGATTTTATAGCGTACATCTTGTACTCGGGATTTTATAGTAGTTCAAAGCCATCTACATCTTTTTAAGGAACAGAGAACACATATTCCCAAAAAGCTTGGGTGAAAACATCCAATTAACCTTATGATACACATAACATGGGTATGCTTCTGAATACGCCATCGGGCCACTTACGTAAGAGCGGTCTCAGACCCGCTCTGAACCTTATTATCATGATGCTTTCGGTTGTCTCTTACCAGCAAGTCACCCTGCATACCTACTCCCACGCTGCACAAAGCAGCCCTCTTCCATTTCTATTCTTTAGGACAACCCTAACAATTTCTCCAATCTTTTAAATCCTTGCTCAAATTCTTTAAGTGGTTTCAGACGAGGCTGATTTGTCTGCAGGGCTGCCGAGTTGTGCCTCACATACTTCAGGAAGACGGATTTTGCATGCAACAGAAGCTTCTTAAAGAGGAACAGAATCAATCACAGCTTGGCTCTCGCTTCTTTGTTGCTGTCATTTTGCTACATTCCTTTCACAAAAATTCATATTCTACACTCATCTCGGGGTGCCGAAGTGCCGAATGTTGAAACCACACACACTCCTGAGTTAGCAGGATTCTTCCCTCCCCTCCCACAAACCACAGCTCTTCTCAGTGTGTTTCTTTCTTCCATCTTTGAGTAAGATGCTGTGCTGATTTTCTCCTGTGCGTAAGGAGAAGGAAGCACAAAGCCTGATTTCACAGGCTGTGGACATGAGCCAACATCCAAAAAAGGTGTCAAAAACATATTTCAGTACTAACAAGAATCAGGACGAGCCAGCAGATCATGGGAGAATCTTTAAAACTTTTTACTTATTAAAGTTCTCTAGATAGAGATTAACTTTCTTCCTACAATATTCATTACAGATTCATCTGCATAGGAACTGCAAGAGCTCTGAGAAATGGGTTGTAATATGGGCTAGTGTTGCTGCAGCTTTCACAACCTTCTTGAAGAAGGATTTTGCTACTTTTTACAGGACCAGTGCTGTTTCATCACTCTTACTATAAAGCCCCTCACTCTCCCATCTCTGGTCATCTCCTACCTTCATTATTTTAATCTTTCCCCCCCAAAGTGTCTCGTTCTGAGCTCTCCCATCAAGCAGACCAAAGCTCATCCAACACTCCTTGCACCCCTTCCTTAGAACCCATGGCTTGCTCACTCCTACACATCTAAATTCAGCCCCCCTGCCCTCACCTTGCTGCACTGCTTCAAGCTTCTCCTGGTCACCTCTCTCTTATTTTTCCCATTTTTTTCATTGCAAGCAAGGAAGAAAAGATATTTAAAAAAAAATGTCCATCAGATGTCTGCCCAAAGTCAAAATGGCACCGTCAGCAAAGAACCCCCAAATCCTGCATCCTATAGAGATTTTTCAATCACAATTCCTCCTAAAACGGTAACTGCAAGCAGCACACTCGTTTAAAGGGAGGGCTTTATGTCATGAACAATGAGAGCCAGGTGATCCTACAGCCAAAGCCACTTGGCATTCCATCTGGCAGAGGTTTCAAGCACCGTTCAGGTGACACAGCCCCAGCTCCCTGGCCTTTCTCACAGCAGTCTTTGCCCAGGCAGGTCTGGCTGTATGGTCCAGCTTCCAAAGTCACGCTCACACCAAGAAATATCAGCTACCACTGGGCAAAGCTGGTTAACTTCCAGCACACAGCACAGCACATCCACTGCTGCACAACACGGCTGAAAAAAATCAACGCTCATTATATACAATGGTGCGAGTTTAAATGTGCCCCAGCCTTACATCTCATCAAGTAAAAATATATATATATATATATATATATTTTTTTTTAAATAGAAAAATACACAAAGGGAAATGACAGATCAGGTACTTCATGTCTTAAGGTTCTGCTAGCCAGTAATATGGCCTCATAATTTATAACAACTAGCACCCTAGAAAAGAAACCTGGGTGCTCCCAGTTTATCTGTACCAAAATCAAATGTGGTAACAACAATTCCAATTCAAAAGCTCACTACTTGCTTCTGTTATTACAAAATAATTCCAACACTGAAACACCATTTTCTTGCAGGGAGGTACAAAATGTCATTGCAAATCTCACTGCCCTGGGTAAGGATGAAGAGTTGGACCTGCTATGGAGACCATCAAATCAAGCAGGTAGCCAAGCAATCAAAGAACGAAAGATAAAGGTGTATATAGCAGCACGTCTTTGGATACCTTGGGGCTAGCAAACATTTTGTTCCTACAGGAAATTATACAGCTCTAGATCACCAGCTATTGAGATCCACTATTTGCAGCTTTTTGCTACGACATGAATGGCTTATTAAACCTACAACATATCGTTTTAGTTAACTTCTTGGTGGAGAGGGGCCAGGAAAACAAAATGTACTTAAATGCTGATTTTTTTTTTCCAGGCTGAATGCCTTTCATCCAATAAGACATTCAAAGCAGTGACCCAGCAAATGGATTGAAAAAGCAATCTTCCGTCTCAGTGCCACATTATCATTCCTATTCAGTATTCTCGGTGAGATATCTCAATCAGCTGGATGTGTGTGTAAGTGACAGCGCAGCCCATTGCTGGGTTAATTAAACATTTGACTTTAACACCCTCCCCGTCATTAAGCAAATAAAAACAGATAATTCAAACTGCACTTCATCCACGGGGTACACAACATACATGTCAAAATTAAGAGAGTCCAAGGCCCTCGGGGAGTTCTACTCGGGGAGGTAATCAGTTTAAATCTTATCTGGTTTATCAATTATTCTATTGATTAAAGCAGGGTGATTATACAAAACTCCTTCTTGCCACATGGGATACATGTCAGCAAAGCGGGACAACGCAGGGAGGCTCAAAAACCATTTGAAGGAAATGCAGACAGATGAATAACCGGCTATTAGTAGATGCCAGCAATCCATAGATGGAAAACCTGATCCTTCCTTTTAAGCAAGTCCTTCCAAATTAGACTGCCAATGTTGTTACTTCATCTGCTTTCAAATCAGATCTATACGTTAAAGGGCAACATCTCTTCATTTTAAATGGACAAGTTCTTTGCCCGCATTTGAAACGCGTTTTATTGATACTGGCCTCGGAACACAACAAAGACACCAAACACAAGAAATTATGGACTCTTAAGGGCATTATGCTTATCCATCAATGAGCTCAAAAAGCAAATGGAAAGAGCATTCTCAGGACTTGAATTCTACCACAGGCACCCATGACACAGCCGTAAGTAACATGCTATATTTTAATGATCCAGGTGTGACAGCTCAGAACTGAAACCTCGTGCTCTGGGGTTTGGGGGATTTTTTTGCCTTGCTTCAGAGGATTGCAAAATATGAGCAACCCTAATAAAAGCACATTTTGTACATTTTCACAAGCCCTCACAAACACAATTGCCATACAGCAGTCCTCACTGCTCTTCTGCATTCAGCCATGGGACACAAAGCAATTCCAGTTACTGCTTTCTTGTTGTTTGCAGATGAAGAGAGGCTGACCAAAGGACCGGTCTCTGCTCACACCCTGTGTTTATGGGCACAGTCCCATTCTCACTACTTTCCCAGTAATACTTTAACTCAAGTCTTTTAGAACCATAGAACCATTTAGGTTGGAAAAGGTCACTAAGATCGAGTCCAACTGCTAACTCATCCCCACTGACCACGTCCCTCAGTGCCACATCTCCATGGTTCTCAAACACCCCCAGGGACAGCGACCCCACCACCTCCCTGGGCAGCTGTGCCACTGCATCACCACTCTTTCCGAGAAGAAATTGTTCCTAACATCCACTCTGATGATATTATTCCATTGCATTCTAAACCAGACCCTAAAGTGGCCCGCACAAGGCCTTGCCTTACACGTACAAGCTGTCGGAGCTTTTAAAAATGTAACACTGCAATCTAGGAAAGAAACAACTGAAATTTATTTCTAGAAGTTCCTCAAAGCAGACAATCAGCAGTAGAAAAGAGATCAGCCTTAAACCAGAGACTTTTTTTTTTCCATAACATCCCCACAACCTGCTTCATCCAATCGCTCTGGCACCGCCAACTCTTCGTTATTAACCTAATTGTATCTCCATATTAAACCGGGATGGAGGCAGAAGTCGCCTGGGTCACAGCACAACAGGCCGGAGCCGGCAGCGATGATCCGCTCCCAGTGCTGTGGGGCTGCAGTCATAGAAATGTTAGGAAAGGAGAGCTAAAAGCAGGCCTGAGCCGTGCTCCTGCCCTTCACCTTCAGAAGGGGCTCACAAACCTCCCTGCACTGCGTGTGCACCCAACCATACTTCAGCCTCTTTTCGTCTTTGGAAGCAAACGGGAAGCCTGCATTAGCATGCTGTATTTTACTCTCTCCACTAGAAATACTGAGGGTGCTATTTGTAATTGTATTCTTTTAAGAGGTTTGTTCTCTGCAGCTGTTTTCTGCTTGCAGTGTATTTTGTGTAATCAGCACATCATCATAAATACATTGGCTGTTCCCCCGAGGGAAGCTGTCACTGTTTAATTTACAGAACAACCTGGCCAATGTGAATTCTAACACTACAGCACTATGGCACAAAGTTACCACACTCAGAAAAACAGGTTTCTATGAATTTTTATATCAAAGGCTGGTCCCAGGACAATTTCAGTTCTAGAAATAGATTGTTTTTAAAAGCACTTTACGCACTGGAAGGAATGGGCTCCTTCCCACTTCCAGCTTCTTAAGGCAGCACTGAACTCACCCCCATCTTATTTTAAAGGTGACAACCCCAATCCCCCCAACACCACAGCTCCACTGCTGAGTGTGCCAAAAGAAGGCACTGCAGGAGGTGTCCTATGCTACCCCACTTCTTTTCTAAATGAAGAACCACCCCAAACATCACGGTGTTACTTGTCCTCGTTTCAACAAGGAAACGTACTCTGTTGCAAGGTCAAATGTTATTACCTACATCAAAAGGTTGCTGCACAGCTTATTACTCTGAAGACGCCATAGAAGTGCAAAGCATATTGCTGAAAGACAAAAAATGTATGCAGCTTTATTGGCTGAATGAAGAGTTGCTTCCTTTGTTTGCTAGATATAAGGTTATGTTTTGAGAGAGAATAAATCACAAGCTTTTTTCTTTTTTGTAGATGGCACAGAAAAGACCGAAGGTTGATCATTCCCTATGCAGACGCATTTTAGGAAGTCCTACAATGGTGCCAAATTACATTTGAGAGCAAAACGTGAACCCCAAGTAAGTATTTGGGAACAATCAATGAGTTACTCGGCTATTTCAGTGGCAATGCCTACCAGAAGCAGCATGACCATTTGGGAAGGGATCCAAGGAGGCTGATAACCTGACTGTTTTACTTATATACGTACACACACGCATACTTATATATAGATATAGATAGATAGATAGATGTATATATATATATACACACGCACAAATGAACTCTAAAGAGAATCGCCTACAAAGCCAAACAAATCAAAACCAATTTAACAGACAAAATTGGTTGGGAATTCTCCAAAAGCAACACGCATCTTTTAAGATGTGTAGAATAGTTATCTGTTTTCCCCTCTTAAAGGGAGTTAGCTAAATTTCGGTGCAACTGGAAATGCCCAAGTTCTGTGCACGGCAGCACTTTGCTGGTTCTCAGCAGTAATGAGAAGCCCTGTTTAACATCTCCGGACACAGGACAAGCATACGGATGTAATAAAGAACCACGCACATCACAGAATGTTGTTTAAGCATTTTGACAAGCACGATTTAAGCTCTACCCAGTTTGCACAGCATTCTAATAAATTATTTTTGTCTCTTTGAAAAGTAACAAAATCTAGGGAGCAACTGTTAAAGCAAAATAAATACCGGCTTATCTCTCATCTAGTTTGTGAGAAGGATGTACCAAGGAGACAAAAAGCTGCATGGAAATGGATTAAATTTTATGGACAAATAAATTGTCCATTGGTTGAAATTGGATGAAGGGAAGGGAAGAAGAGGAAAAATGACAATAAAAAGAAAAAAGCCGTGAAGTAACAAGGAGACGCCGAGCTCCCGTACCGCGCGGCGCAGCGCCAGGCCTGGCCAGCAGGGGGCAGCACAGCCCGCACCATCGCCGCCCCGCGGCTCCCGGCCCGGCCTCACACGCATGCGCGGTGATACGCGTTTGCTCACACACACACACACACACACACACACACACACACACACACGCACGCACGCACGCACACAGGCTGGTTCTAATTCAATTAGTGCAGTCTGCAACTCCAGAAAAGAGTAATTCAATTAGTGCATTGTGCAGCTCTACAATACCTCCAAGCAGATGTTCGCAATCCTTAGGAGCTGGAGCTCTCTTTAAAAATACCTGTACGCCTTCAACGCGGTGCTGCATATGCTGTTTGTCAAAGCAGCTCCCGGCACCCTGCTTCCAACGAGGGAGGGGGTAAAGGTGGGGCTGGGCGGCAGTTCGGGTCCATTTTTCAAAGCGATGAGCCTAACGAACACAGTGAGCTACAGACCCTGCTGCATCGTGCTCATGAGATCCTTGCTGAGGGCGCAGAGCGGGGCTGCTCGGCCACTGCGTGCCCTGAACTCATCCCTGCTCAGCACAGGATGGAGTCCAGTGCAATCAATCAATCAATCAATAGGAATCAGTGTATTCATTTGGCTACGCTTCCGCTCCTTCCCTTCCCCCTTCTCGTGCCTTTATAATTGCTCCTGCCAGGCGATGAGGAGAAACACGAGAAACCGATGCCCCACAACGAGAAACTTTGCTTAAAAACCCAGGTGTCACATTGTGGCAGTTCAATATTTCATAGCCAATACAAGGAATGTGCAACAACACTGCAACTTTAAATCTCTGCCTCTGTGTCAGTCTCTCTCCTCTCATTGTAATGCCAAAGGGAACAGCAATCAGAGTGGAGATGTTCAACGTGATAGAGGTCAGGACACCGGTGGATCAACGTACCAGAAACACGACCTTGTTTATTTTTTTCCCCGGTGTTATTGTTTACAGGGTGCTTTGCTCATGTACCTTGTGGTTCTTAGCTAAAAGATGAAATTACAGCCCAGGATGAAGCGCTCAGGCACACATCCAATTTGTGTTTCCATCTCAGAAAACAAAAAGCTTCGGAGGCCCTCGGGCTGCCATTCAAACTTGGAGAGGCTGACATTTTTAACAGCATGAACCAGAGACTGGCAGAGGGAATGATCTAATGCATTTCTGACTTGTCAATCAAAGGCCTCACCTCTGCTGTCTTGTAAACAGTTGGGGGCCACCTAACTACGTCCATAAACAGGGGCGAGCTGCCACCAGCCGGGGGTTCCACAGCCAGCTGCTCCAGCTATCAGCCACCAGAACTGGGATTCAGTTGTAGGGGCTCCCTGCAAACAGCCCCCAGGCACGTTCCATGCAGCCTCCGGGAACTCACTTCTCTGGGCTGGGGGCTGCAGGCTGGACAGCTGTCTCCCTCCCCACCTACGCCTACCAACAGAAGTCTTCTTCAAAGCCAAACCACTTCCTTCAAATGCATTTCATGTGAACACATTCCTGCCTATGCACAGCTTGCCCACCTCAAGACTTGGGCTTAAATATCCAGGAAAACCATAAATAATGGACTACTCTTCACACTTACTCTGTATTTCAGGTTGGATATTAGGTAAAAATCCTTCCCAGAAAGAGTGATCAGGCACTGGAATGGGCTGCCCAGGAAGTCTCCATCCTGGGAGGTGTTAGAGAACCACGGAGGGATGTGGTTTGGTTGGCAAGGTGGGGTGGGCGGATGGTAGAACTGAATGACCTTACTGGTCTTTCCCAACCTTAATGATGGATTCTATGATTCTCAGCAACAAAACATCAACTTTTATGGTAAAATGAGCAGTCTGAAGGAAATTTACAAAGACTATTGTTTCTAATTCACTGACCTCTTTAACAAATATTCCACTTCCTAATGGGGGGAAAAAAAAAAATCAATGTAAAAATCACATGACAAACTAGTTCATCACTCCCCCATGGGTGAAAGAGGATTCCATTACTCCATGCTGTTTACATCTTAGACATTCCTGCCTTTCTGCAAAAGTGATTTCGGTCCAAAGAAAAGGAGCAGTGGAAATCACGTTGGTACTGCAGAACCTCAGGTGTGTTCCTGCTTACGTCAATGTGACCAGCATGGGGTGCCCATGCCTTCCTTCCTGAACCAGGACAGAGCTTTCTGCCAACAAGGAGGACACTTCGCTTCTGCAAAACCAAGCTGGATGCAGCTATTTACGATCAATTCATTAATGCATTACTTTTGTCCCATAAAGTTTACCATCCACACTGGAACTAATATTTGCAAGGGGTGTCAGTTGGGTAAGAAGTAAGAAAGATTTTTTCTTGTGATCACCCCAATGCATAACCTTTGACAAGAATTTAAAATTGCTCCTTAACCACCTTCATCCATACAATAGCCTACAGAAATAAATTCAAAGACATATTATGATCTTCTGCAAACCTGGAAGGTTTAATGCAGTCATTCTCTTGGCGTAGCTGATGGATGTAATTGTAAATCAGAATTTTCAAAGAACTGTGACTATTAAAGGCAACACAAACTGAGCCCTGTAAGCATGCATGGCAAGTACTGCAAAAAGGGAAAGTAATCACCTTCAAATAAAAATGTCATGAAAACCAGTAGCGGTTGGCACATCTGGAAACTTCAAAAACATGAATTTCTAGGAGAAAATACACTCTACACAAGTTTATTTTTATTAGAGGAATCTACTTGCAACCTAGTTTTCAGTTGCTCTGCAGTAAAATTTGGCATCCACAACACTGAAAATGAAATGTCTGGCCCTTTTCTAAAACAGCCTTTCGGAGTTCATGTTCCAATTTGCTGCCTTCTTTCACCATGATCTCTATGAAATTCAGTTAGACAGACTATCAGTTGCAAAGTCTTTCGAGATAAAAGATGTTAAAAAAACAAAAACTGTTTCTAGCTCCTTAATCCCTCATTCCTGGGTTTAGCCTTAAAACCTTTCCCACTGCGAGACGATTGCCAAACAGAGCTGAGGAACCAGAAGATCTTGTTTTCACACAAGTGTCTCCAATAATAAAAACATACAAAGAAGAAAAATGAAGTTATCTGACGTATTAACAGAATCATCTCTAAATCGACTATCTGCCAATGTTTCCCATGAGGAGTCAGCGGGGCTTCAACTGAGCTATTCAAAAAGAGCCTGTTTCCACATTTCTGTCTGAGCATCTGAAGGTAAGCATGTAAATAACCAGACAAATTCAGCAGTGACTAAGTGGCCTTCCAGATGGCACCTTCTCTTTTGCCACAAGCAAAGAACATTGATATGCTTCTCCAGTTACTACGAGCTTGCTAGGGAAAAAATAAAATAATATGAGAAAAATGGCTGGGCTACAAGAAAAGCCTTTAATGCTTTCCTGCAGATTTAATACTAAAGCAGACATTAAGAAATGATGAAATATTCCAACCTCGCAGTTTCAAGCAGGCTTCAAACCACTCCCATGTAGACCACCACACTTGAAAATGCTGAAGCCATACCTCCCACAGGACAGCTCTCATCAGAGCATGCAAGCTAATGGGAATCAAAGTCCATTGAAAAATGGGCTGCAGAACGGGTGACTCATTGCTGCAGAAGCTGTTGCTGGCATTTAGTTTCTCAACTGGCACTAAGTGAGTTCCTCAACATTTAGTCAGAGTGCTACAAAGACTACTAGTATACCTCTTCTGACAACAAGTGGGGCAGGCTTCCCCAGTTCCCATAGTCACTAAATACCCATGGAAATGTCTCACCAAATCAGCAGGAATGTGAATGCCAAGAGCCCTCCTGCACTTCCAAGAAGGCACTACATGGTATATGGTTCAGCTGCTGACTCATCTGATCCCAAATATCAAGAACGTGCTGTATTAGCAGAAAAGTTACTGTTCATATCCATCAGTAACATCTTGAGCTTCCCTTTCCCTTTTCAATATATGCTTATTGTGGGTAATCAAAAGTAACTCAAGTAGAAAGACAGTCACAATCTGAGTTTATAAATTGTTTTCAATATAATGCTAAGGTTCTCTAAAACCTGAGCTTAAAGAGATCAGAGATTTATACAACAGCAGATAGCCCAAAAATGAGGCCCATCCGATTTAGTCAAATTATGCAAATCAGGATTAGAAGTAGGATTCTAAATTCTGCCTGTTGTCTCCAGAGTCCTCTTAGACTAATAAAAAGTCTTCTTCCCCCTCCCCCACAGAAAGCTCTGCTAAAAGCTTGCTTCAGCAAAGGAGGGCTGGCAGGACACCTTCCAGAGTCCAGCAGTGCTGCTGCTGGCTCAGCAAAAAGAGTTGCAGCAAAATGATGCAAGACACTTAAGCCTCCCCTGAGACCGAGACGATTATTTCCACAGTACTCTCCTAGTCCTGGGAGCAGGAAGCCAAATGCAAAATAATCTCTGCATGCAATCCTTTAGAGGCAGATAAACATCCATCAAGATGATTCTGAAGTTTTCAGAAAGATTCTAGTCTGTTTGTTGTCTGGTTTTGCAAGATGCTGGTGAATAAAACTCTCTGCCACAGGTTAGGACAACAAATCCTGCAGCATAAGCCTTGAAACAAGCTTTTAAGCTTTTTGCTACCACGAGCACATTCTGCAAAATTACTTCTGAAGTCCCTCACTCACTGCAGTTCGCACAGAACCATCTCAGAAGGAATATACGACACGGACAGAACATCTCTGCAGCCCAGCCCCTGTTCCTCTCCGGTTTACACCCACATGCCATCATTAAATGCTTACGATGATCCTGAAAGTTCTGGTTAGGTTTCTAGCCACCAACCTAGCAGCTGCCTCACTCTCTCCCCATGGGAGAGTGGCTGAATTCTGTAAGCTTCACTGGCCATCTAAAACACCTGAACAAATCCTGTTCAGCAGAAAGCTGTCTGATGACAGAGAAAAGCTTGAACCTCACTAACTCAGAGTCCAAAGAAAACCAGGCACCTTGACTTGCCATCTGACTGACAACTTACTTGTACAGTAATTTTCTAAAGCCAAAGTGTCCACACTACTGCTACCATATGTGAAGTAACCAAAGGCAGGCATCAGCTAGCACTGTGGCAATGAACACACCCCCTCAGTCCTCCAAACGGCACACGGAAAATTTAGACATGAAGGAAATCACTGTCGGACTTAACGATCCTGGGGGCCTTTTCCAACCTTGATGATTCTAGGATCAGAGACTGTACAATGGATACTGTTTGCAAAACAGAATTGAGTGGTATATTTTTGACACAACTAGAACCTGATGGAAATGATGATGGTACCGAGCCAATGCAGGCAAAATAATGAAGTTAAACCAAAGCGATGGAAATGCCCCAGTACTGAGCCGCCCTGCAACTACACAAGATGGGTTTAAATACTGGAGGAGCTCTGAACGGCACGGGAAAGGCATACAGCATGAAGTAAATGGAAGAGTAAACAGCAGAGTAAATGGAAGTAAAGCAAACAAAGAAAAGAAGCAGATGCACACAGACATAGATGGAGAGAAAAGAGCGGAGAGACGGAAAGTACCTGGAAAGCTGGGAGTGCGCCAGTCCCTGGGTTATACAGGCATCGCAGCGAGGGCATGCTGTCCGCCAGGCTGGAGCAGCCCAGCCACAGAGATCTGGGCATAGAGCACTGCAGAGAAAGGACAACTATGAGATGGGACCGTATGAGACAGGATGGCACAGATTACAGGAACTTTCAAGGCGTAGCCAAACGGCATCAACACAACTGAAACTAGCCTTAAAGACTGAGACACCTTTAAGAGAACACAAACTGCTGATGAGACTCTTCCTTCAGAGCAGCTCTACAATGGCAGAATAGCAAGGAAAAAAAGGTACTACGGACCAGGAAAATAATTTTTGATCATTTTTCTAACACTAACATGAGAGCTTTTCTGCTAATAAAAAGTTTCTTTCCAATTAATCAGACCTCTTCCCCATCCATAGCCACATTCCAGGCACAACAAAACACAAGCAGTTCTGCAAGGGATGCAGAAAAGCAATCAACAACTTTAAATGGAATGCTGGCAGGGAAAAAAAGGATTCATATGTTTGGGTTTAGAAGGAGAAACCTGCAAGCCAAGGTGAACAGGAACTTGGTGATACTTATAAGAGTTTCATGTTTCTGCTTGCCTTGTTAGTCATTAAATAAAATACTGCTATTACCACAAAGACATTCTGTTTGTCAAAGCACAAATACAAAAAAAAGGAGCCAAAGCTCCAAAGGAGTCAAGGAAAATGCTAGCCATTTTGTATAGTTAAAGCCACCGCTCGCCAAAATACAGGCAATTGCTTGTTCATTTAAAATCACTGCTATTAAATTTCAGGATACATTATGATAGCTAATGCCTTTACCAGCCACAGCGTTTTTGATGCCACAAGTACTGCTGCATTTGTCTAATTACTCTTAAGAAAGGGAAAAAAAAAAAGGCAAGTCTATTTTAAATGGGCAGCTAGCTATGAAATCTATAGGATGTGACAGATTAGATGCTAGAGATTTCAGATCCTAGCACCCTTCTTTTTTGCAACCCTCCAGCCTTTTTTTTTTTTTTTTTTTTTTTAAGGGGGAGGGGAGGAAATCTGAGTGGGAAGGGCAGCTGGAATGGGTATGAAATGACAGCTGCCTTTTGAGCAACCATTTCTTGCTCTGAAGAGGGCTAGAAAATCTTGCACTAGTTTACTATGTAGAAGCAGTGCAACCCATCTTGGATTGAGCAGAACGGTGATCACCAACATACATAATTTGGCACTGCGTAGACAGCCACAGAGAAACTAACCCTATCACCACATTCTTTGGTGCACTTTGTTGTAATTCATGCTGCTGTTCCAGAAATAGTATTGAAAGACCACTGAGGAGCATAACCTATACAAATGTGCTTTGTACAAATTTATGGGACCTTAAAATAAATTCTCTATCTCATTTTCTTTTTTAAAACCTCTTCACAAAGATACTGCAACTCAAGAACGTGAGTGCTTTATAGCGTTACACCTCACAAGATAATGCCCTCCCTGAAGACAAAAAAAAGCACAGTATTGTAGCAAACACCCAAGCCATGCTCCCTCTCTGCCATCCCAGCCTCCCAGAAAACATGCACTCCCACGTACAAAACCTTTCGAAGGCCAGCAATCTTCTCTGTGCAATGTAATGTGCATCACTCCTGCTATTAAAGCTGTTGTGATGATCAGTTTTAAAAATGAATGAATAAATAAATGAAATGAAGCAGACATCTACACTTTTCACCAATTTCCTCATGTATTTACATTGGTCATCAGTGCGCTCCAAAAACATTGTGGCAACAAAAAGAGATCAACTACAACGTGGTATCCCTGATGATGCAAAGCAAATTCAGTAGGTGAGCATCTTATATTTACCATTACTCATCATAGGATTCAAAAGATAAGAATAAATCCGGGGTATGGTTTGGTTTGTGCATAAAGGTTTATCAATGTTTCACCCCAACACCTTATTCCCTCTTCCCAGGCTGCCCCATTCCCTGTGCTCACTCAACATTTTGCCACATGATGAAGAGCTGACTGTCACTGAAGTAGGTTGGCCAAATGAAGGAGCTTACTTGAAATATTTGTAGTGAGCGAAGCACAGAAAGAGAGGCAGCAAAAAAGAGGACATCTGTGTTAGCAGCAATGCTAGACTGCCTTGCCTCCAAGTTTCCATGAGACGTGACTAAAGTGAGATGGAGTCACTGTGAGCAGCAGATTGGGCACTTACAAGGTAATGCCTTCCTCTCCAATTGCCACGGTAACAAAGGAAAATACTGAGGGCCCATTGTCCCTGCACCTGCAGAGGGTATTGTTGCTCACCCATGCTCTCCCACTGCTCAGCATTATTGCAGAGCTGGGAAGTAAGCAGTAAATAATTACCAACACCTCAGATGACTTCTCAGTCTGCTCCAGTCTATAACAAAGTCTGTATGAGCGATACAACTCTGTTACCCAGGTTAAAAAGAAGAGTGAAGTTGCACACGCAGTGGGGGAAAATGTCACTGCTGTACTTGTGTTACCTATTGAAGGAAGCAGAGACTCTAAATTACTGCTGGTGACTGAAAGAGGCTTATTCACAAGCATGAACAAAAGGCCCCAGGTGCTTCAGGAGAAACAGCTTGCGTGTAAATCAGATGAGTGACCCAACAGAACAACTTCATTTACAGCCTGATCTCAGGAAATCTCAGCAGCCTCTGTCCCCATCCACCCCACACCCCACACGTCCGACGCTCACCATTGTGCCGTCAGCTCCACAAACGAGGGACCGGCCCTGCCTGAAAGCTGCCTGACAAAATCGTCTCCTGAACTCGACTCTGTGCCCATCGATTCTCCAAAATAAAGACTTGGAGCACAGGGGCCGGCCCACAGCAAGGCACTGGGATGCTGACGCTGCTCACCCAACGCTGGGCAGGGTGCACCATCCTAACCTAGAGGTGCAAAGCTGATTCCTGATAAAAGCTAAGCATCTTTAAAAGGCATTAAGTGGCATTAGATGGGGAACTAATTGACAAAAATCCACGGTGCCTTTTCCTCACTGTTTTTTTAAATCCCGTTCCTTGACCTCTGAAATGTTTTCCCACTACAGAAACGCAGAGAGCAGTTTCAGGCTAGTTCAGCATCCTGCTGCTGGTGGAGGTTGGAGCAGCTGCTCTGCTTGTGATTAACACAGGCTTGCTGCACTTTGAATTAAAATAGGCTGAGCTGAGTGGGCAGCAACCCTGCACTGAAGGGAAGCCGTATTTTAACCTATTCAACTACTCTTGTAACTATACTGCAAGAACATTTTTTACTACGTTGGATGGTTTGCCACTGATACTCTGCTTTCTATTCCAATTACTTCACATCCTAAAGACAAATCTAAGCGCACATTAAATGGCGAAATTTTTGCCAGCACCAAGAATTGGTTACTTCGTTTATTTCCTATTGCATTACAAGATTACACACTACAATTTCAGACTGTTCTTTATCAAATTTGCTCTCTTCTGGTCTTTCGGCAAATACGATATACTACAGGTAACTAACAGAGTTTTAGTAAATTATGTTACAGGTCAGAAATGCATCACCTTCCCCTATACAACCAAGTGCTTCTGCACGGGGAAAAACCAAAATCCCTGAACTACTGCAATTAACCACCACAGTGCACAGGAGGTGTGAAAACACAAATGCACTGTACTAAACTCAGCATAAACAGCAACAAAAATTGAACGCTAGTTTAAGGATATTTTGCTTATGAACACTTCGGAGATCTTAATTAGAGAGTAGTACAGCATGAATGCCTTCTAAGCACGTACCTTTTCCACATGCCGAAGGGCAACAACCTATTATGCACTGGTGAACTCTGCACTCACAATAGGTTCCACATACCCAGAATGCCTTTGCTTTACAGCCAACATAAAAATATTTGTGTACTTCTTAACTAGGCAGTGGCAAAGCCAAAAAGGAAATAATTTTTTTCCCTAATTGCTGATTTTTAGGCACCCATACCCAATACTCATTTCAGCTGCTAGCCACACCTATCTCAGTCCTTTCCTCGTTCAGAACTACTCTTCTTCTAGCACAGCATCCAGTGCTCAACTCTGAAGAAAAACCAATACCATTTCTGCTCCTTTTGGGAGACGGTAATTCTGATCCTGTTCACACAACATTTCCATTAAGGAACACAAGTAGAATATGACATGCTGACAAGATGAATGGTTTAAAAACTGAGGGAAATATGGCTTTTGCAGGTTGGCCCCACTGATCGCAATGAGGGAACTGGACAACATAGTACAGAGAGAAACAGGTGCTTATTACTAAAACTGGGACAAAAGGCAAAGAGAAGTAGAAATTCTAGTGGCCCACAGCAATAGAAGGAACACTCCATACTAATCCAGCCCTGGGCTTGATACGAGGAGACAGGTCTTTCCCCGTTTCTTATTTCCATCACTGGAGAAGTGCAATATGGGATGGCTGTGAGGTACAGTTCTCCTCGAAAGGGTCTCAGAACATTGTTTCCTCATGCCCTCCAAGATCCAAACGTAGGAAGTACTCCTAAGGAGTGCTGATCCTATACCATGCTTCATCACATCAATGCTCAGATGTCAGGAGGATTCTTAACAGCCACAATTAATTAAAATGTCCTGCAAAAAGCAGAAGAAAGCCCCAAACTCTTCACTCCCACTCAGCTCCTCTTAGTATTTTTTTCTTTGGCCACATATTTAACTAAGCCAATGCCAAAAATACAACACATCACTTTCACATTGTGTCCAGTGTGCACTACTCCTGTCACCACAGAATGCAATACATTCTATGAAACGTATCAGAGAAGGCAGCTGCTATTTACATTACAAATGCTGGTGTCATGAAATCTAACTCCAGAAACGTGCTTCTCGCTAAAAAGTCATTTTGGCTCATTTCTTTGCTGCGCTTTTCAACCTCTCACACATACTTATGGGATCTTGTATGTTTCCCCTCTGCTGTTCAGATAGGTATTAGTTCAATTAAACACATGATATAGATAGAAAAAAGGAAAAGAAAAAAAAAGCACCTCCCAGTGCCATTTGCACACTTTCAATTTTAAAAGTCTGCCAAACATATTCTATTTTTTAGCTTGATTAGCACTTGATCCTATGGGCTAAGTTCTATGATATAACTTCAAAAAAAAAAAAAAAAACATTTTAGTTTAGTAGATTTTTGTGGGTCTTCACTCTTTTTCTTTCTTCCCCCTATCCAAACAGTGGATACAAGGCACAGTAAATACGTAATTACACGAGAGAGCCACCCGGCTTCCAGAGGAGCCATTTCAGTGAATTGTGTAAATAATATGCCTTTAAACCCCCTCAACACATGAATACAGATTCACCAGTTGTGGAGCAGTTATATACCTGAGAGACAAAAATACCCATTTAAAAAAAAAATTCCTGCCTAACTCTATGATTCTGTGATTCTAATTATGAACTTACCAAAGAGACCAGCATGGCTCAGAGCAAATTAATACTTTTATAACTTTTGGAGAAAGTTCTTTTTTTTTTTTCCAGTTGAAAATAAGAAAAAGACATGAAAAGCTTGGAGCCTGGATTAAGCCAAAACCAGCTGCCAAAAACAAAGTTCAGACACCTCACACCCCAGGCCCCCGTTCCCTGCATACAAGATAGTTCTGACTGCCTTTGTCACTGCCTTCATGGCGGTTTTTCCATAGTAAAAAGATAAAGTTATAAAACAAAGGGAACTGCAGAACCCCTTTATTGTAGTCCATGCCTCCATGAGCCCCCCAGCACTTCCAGCTGGAAGATGCTGCACCACACCTGTGTTGGGCAACGCGCGTTTGCTGTCACAACCAGTGCTTCCAACTATTTCTCAGCTTCTGCTGCGCTCAAGTATTTTGGTCACATTTCCACAAATATGTACAGGGACTATCCAAAGTAGCTTGTGTTCCTGTTTTGTTGTAATAAGCCAGTTAGCCATTTATGGGACCTTAAAGCATTCCACTAACTGCAAGCAACCCAATTCCTCACTTTCAGAAGACTGAAGATGTGCTCCTGGAACACTGCAGGATCGCTCTTTAGAACAAGGAGATCTCACAAACCAGCTGGTGAAACATACTGGCACAGCTCAAGCATAGCATTCTTCCCATACCCCAAACACCTCAAGTATCAGTCTCACACCTGCACACACCACTGAATTCAGTGCGGAGGTTTCCCCACTCACACTGTGGCTCTGGGCTCAGTGCATTCTGCAAGCT
Source organism: Chrysolophus pictus (assembly GCA_037305975.1). NCBI lineage: Eukaryota > Metazoa > Chordata > Aves > Galliformes > Phasianidae > Chrysolophus > Chrysolophus pictus. The sequence goes on along the minus strand of CM074581.1, from coordinate 12,676,865 downwards.
CTGCAGTGCACAAGCAGCTCACAGCACTGGGAAGGATCCCTTTGCCTTTAGCCTCCCACTTCTCATATAATTGTGCAGTAAATTTCCCTGAACATACATATTATGCAAACTCTTCTCTAATTTGCTGCTAACTCCCTCGCTTACAGTAAGTTTTTACAAGAGATTCCAGTTCACTAACTACTCTTAAATATCAAATATATGGGACGTAGAAAAGAGTTTACATATTCAGATTATCCAAATATTTTCTTACCTGAACAGGTTCTGGGAGGATCAAATCATGGCTTTTAGGAAAACGTTTGTGAAGAAATGTTTTCCCCAAGGAGTGGTTACTGGTTTTGTTGAGGCTCTGGGATTCAAGAGCAACAGAACTTACTTGCCCCAGAGAGGAGCGTGCTTCCCAGCTAGGAGGTGTGCGAGATCCTCAGCTGCCAAGTGCTGGAGGGAATTCACGTAGATCATATCTGAACCAGACAATACTGATGTTTTCATAATTACAGCTCTTTAATCCGCGAAGCTGATATATATATATAAACTAGTGCACCTGCAAAGCTTTGAATCAGATGCCATACCCTTCTTGGAGGAGTGGAACAGGTAGAGACTTGTGTGTGCTTCTTTGAGCAACAAGCGCGTTCTTAAAAGCGAGACCTACCCAAATGCACTGAAACCAATCCCAGCAAGGTCTAAAGTTTAACAGCTATCCAAAAGCTGACAGTGGAGATGCTCTTGGTAAGTTAGAGTAGAAAAAACCTGATTTTGTCACCACTTCTAACAATTTAAAAATCACACTATGCCACAAGACACGGGAGAGGATAAGACAGCCTGAGGCTCAGCAAACTCAAAAACCCAATTCTTGGACCAGGTTCTCTGCATGAGCTTGGGTAACAAGTAACAGGGCACCTCAGCTCCATGCCTGCCCACTTGAGAGGTGTCACAGACCTGGGTGCGTTCTGGCTCTGAAACACAAACATCCCAGACTCATACAGCAGGGAGCTGAGCAGAAGGCAGTAACAGCAAATCACCGCCTTTGTGACAAAAAGCAGAAAGAGCCATAACACCAACTGCTTAACCAGCACTGAACCTGAACACCTATGAGGTTAAAAAGAAAAAAAAAAATCCCCCAAACCAACTCCAAGATTGAGTGGAAGCCTCCCCAGCTTGGGCCACTTCCATCAGCCAGGTCTGTAGTTCCCCCTCAAAACATGCAGAGAAGAATCCTACGCGGATGGTGAGATGGAGAAATGGGAGTTTGATAGATTTTTCCTCCACCTATGGTTCTGCATAGTTCTTCAAGATCTCTGACAATTACTGCTATGTTATGCACACATCACATATACCCCTTCTCCTCAAAATGCTTCTGTCTACGCTGTGCTTGGCACTCTCGAAGTACTATCAGAATGCCAAGCATTAATTAGGAACTGCAGAAAGCAAACGTGCTTCTACTTCCCACCCAAGGGATTATCATCTGAATCATAAACAGCACACGGAACCATCAGAACCAGAATACACATCTTTGAACTTACAGAGGAGACACCAAAGGACAGAACTACTAAAAGAAAATATTTCCAGCCATCGCATGTTTCTAAACAGGGGAAATTCAGTTCTAGTGCAACAATCCTGTTTTCACCCCGGCCCTGGTTTCACACTCTGTTTTGCAGCTGACTTGACTGAAACGCAGACTGTTAATATTTTAGGTGCCGTTTGATTATAGCAGGCTTTGCAGGTCCCAACCCAGCAAAGGTAGCACCAAGAATTTCCAGCATAAAACACATTTATAGGTTTATAACTTGGCTCTAAAAATTCTACTCCAAAAGACAGTGGGAGGCAGAAAGTCTCAGATGAAAGCATTATATTATGTATCTTAGGTGATGTGTACTTGCTCACAACAGTGTATGAGGGAAGGGATTCTCTTTCACAAGCCACTTAAAATGATGCTCTAAAATTCCTCCTTTATGTAATCAAAATAATGTTTTGTAAGTGTTTCAGCTAATTAAGAGCCTAATTTGCCCAATTTCACACTTTAGCTTAAACCATAGAAGGCATCAATATAATACAGGAATTGAATTGTCATGTCTTATTGATCGAGTCCCAGACAAAAATCCCCCCCCTCAGAAGTCAATTGCAGCTTGTCTTCACAGGGTCAGCATCTCAGTGATGGGATGTTACGGGCTGCCAGCAGCACAGCACTGCCACTTGAAGACAGGATTAAATGAAGCTCAAGGCTGAACAAAATAACTGTAGGTGTTCACCTTTTTTTGTAAGGGATAAACTCGCAGCGAACTGCTGGAGTAAAAAGAGCTTTCGAGGTTCCTTAAAACCCCTTTCTTAAAGCAACACACGTTGCTGGCCGCCGGTATTGTGCTTCCTGTAGCCCACGTATGAGCACAGCGCAGCTCTGCACTGCAGCACAGCAACATTAAACATAAAAAGCTACCATTAAAGGGCAGAGGGTAACGACATCAGTGTGGGCGACCCATGCTCAGGTAGTGTTCAACTATTATCTCCTATTTAAGCAGGCTGAGAATACGCAAATCCAGCCAGCACTGTTTTTAGATAAAATTGTCAGTTTTATGGATATTTATAGTACATGTCCAGTCTTGCAGAACTCCATCTTCCTCCACCTCGTCTGTAATACAAGCTGCTTTTAGCCCACATTAATACATTGTGTTACTGGGATACTTCTCGTATTCTGTATAAGCCAGGCAGCAGATCAATACTCAGCTATGCAGAAGAAAGAGAAATCATTACGTTAGAATCCTGTTAAAAACACAAACAGACACCAGAAGGGATAAGTCTGATGCACAGACACCATTCCATTTGCATGCATATGTAGATTACTGCTTTTAAATAAAAAAAAGATGTTTTTAAGAATCTTACAGGTTGGGCCTTTGGATGCATCTCCTAAATCAAATCATTCTGACCTCAAAAATTCTAAGCTTATGAGAGCTCCTCCTTTTGATCAAAAATTGCCACGCTTTGTACCAACTCCCTTATCCATATACTTCCTGCAGTGAAATCACAGCTGAAATTAGAATAGTAGAGCTATTTCCAAGACAGCATCTGCTCGTGACACAAGCTCGGGTTTATAACTTTTGCTGGATCAAGGAGGAGTAAGGATATTTAAGTTAAAGGCTTTAGAACCAGTTACAGTAAACACAAAATCAAAAGGAAAGCAGCCACACAGAAAAGTATAAGGAAAGTGTAAGTTCTTTTATTATTTCAGACTGTTTAATGTGAAGATCTCTGAGCATTGTTTTGTTGTTGTTTTTTTTCCTGAGCATTTTTCAGAAGCAAAAACGCCTATTTCCCACCTGCATCAGAGCACTGGTAACATAACATAGTAAGAACAGATGCAGGTCTGTTTGCCTTTGAATTAAAAACCAAAAGAACACACAATCCTCTCTCTACTGTTCTCCCAGTCTACCACATAAGAACTGACGCCATGCCCCATAGGTCAACAAACTTGAGTTCTGAGAGACATTAATTGCAGAACTGGGATCCCTCTGAGAGGCTATGCCTCCAGCTCAGCAAAGCTGAAATCAGGAAGGCATTGGCTGCAGTGTCCCAGCCGACCTTCAGCAGTGTGGGACTTCCAGGCAGACGGAAGCTCCAAACCACACTTCACCTTTGTGGTACATCTCTCAACCAAAGCAATGGTTTGCAAACATAGCATGGGATTCAACGCCCAACCTTCTGTAAGCGTTCCAGCTCTTCTCAGCTTCCCAGAAGTCAACATAAGCTGACGGCAGCAAGCAACTTGCACAAACAAGTTACCGTTAGTACTTGGAGGAGAGAAGGCTGGAGAGAACCGAAGCCATCCTGTTAGCACCTGCAATGAAACTCTTGTGCTTTAAGGCTTAATGCTGCTGTTGTTCCTAATTCTCTCCCACCCCACACAGGTGACTTGTCTCTTTGTTTCTGCCAGGCTCACAGCACCATAGATCCTTTCATCGCCACTTTCCATCATTTCCACAACTCCAGTTGCCACGACAACAGGATGCAGCTTCTCTGTGCTGTTTTCATGTTTCCCGTTGTTGTTGCCATAACAACACAACCATTCTGGCTTTTTACAACACCAGCAACTTTAAGCCGTGTGTTCCAAAGGACGCCAGCTTCTCTTGTGAAGATCCACATATGATGGAGAGATTGATACAAACAATTTGTAAATTAAGCTTTTTTTTTTCTGAAGGGGGATTTTTCACTCACAGAAGTGAAAAAGCTGACAGCAATCGCTCGCGGCAGACTGCTGAGACATCTAAAGGCTGGCCTTTAATAACAGCAGAGCAATATAGAGCTGGGCCGCTCCTGAGCAGGGAGTCCCCGCAGTGTCAGACTGTGTCAAACAGCACAATTGTATGTGATGTGAGCCAGTGTCCGTGCTTGTTCCAGCCAGGCAGATCTGAATGGTGCTAGATGCAATCCTCTCGTGTTTTAACCCATTGGCCTCCCCATTATTACCAGCACCGCCGCCATGCAGCTTTGTGTTTGAAGGCCCATTTTAATTCTGTAATTTGAGCTGCTGCTGCAGATTTCTTTTCCAACTCTGACCCTTTTTGCTTTCAGGTGACTGCTTTTTGAACTTTTATTTACAGGAGGTGCACATTCATGAGATTGGTGAGAAAATGTTATACAAACACAGCATGCACAAACACAAAACAGTGATGGCTATGAAGGGTATCAGCTAACATGGCACCATAACTTCATTATACCCTCATTTATGTACTTCACTAATGAGACAAGCACAGGTGTCCAACACAGTCCCTCACATGAGATGAATAACAATAATACAGTCCAACCTGCTTTAGCCATGCTTGGTATCCAGAAGATATAAGTTGGAATCCATCTTTTGGCATGTGTATTCGGGGCTAGGAGAGAATAGACATAAAGAGAGACCTCCTTTTACACCAGGACCTAGCTAACCTACATCTAAATTCTGGAGCATTTTTAACAACGCAGATTTTTTAAAGCCACATATGACAGTTTGGTTCCCACGTTACCTCTTGTTTGCTGCCTCAGGTATCAGCTGCTTTAGCAACACTTTCTTAACAAATTCACCACTAATTTATTTACGTATTTACTTATTTTTAAACCATTTCCACCATTTTACATTTCAGCTCAGTACATACAGGTTTGTTTGTTTTGTTTTTTTTTAATTCCCCCAGAAATGCACCTGGATAAGCATAACCTATTGTGGATGGTGGATGTCGTACTAGCACCTAACAGACATCATTAATGCTTTTGCCACTTCATAACACTACATGGTATGGAAACAGCAGCCAGGCTGTGAGAGCATCCTTAGTGCCACTACCCTCAACACGGTCAGACACAACAGTGAACAACGTGGAAATTATGGAACAGCTCTGAAAGGTGCAGCCTCAGCATGGACTATCAGGAAACTACGCTCACATGCTGTCAGAAATTATGATTCAAACTGATGGACAAATGTAACCTCTTCCCCCATTTATTGATTCTACACCTTATCAGGTTGAGGCCAAAGCAAGACACCCAATTGCTCTAGAAGCACAAAACAAAAAGCATTATTTACAACTTAAAAAAAAAGACCAACAAATCAAGCTTTTCCTAACATAATATTCCCTGACATGATGTTCAAAGATTCTCAAAACTCACAAAGCTAAGCAAATTCAGCTGTGCCTATCCCCCTTCCCCAACCAAAAGAAGGGGCATGTTTAGAAATTAAAGTCATATCTGAGTAACAGGACCAGGCAGGACATGCTCAGACACCAAATTCCCCATCTTTCTTACTCTTGGCAATTATTTCACAATCCCTTTTCTTAATTCATGGTAGTTCCTCTCCAAACCAACAGATGCGTGTCCGCATTGCTCCATTCTGGAAGGCTGCAAACATCTCTCATTTTCAGAACAGATCTATTCAAGATGAGTTTAACTCCACCTGCCCTTGCATCCATACAATATATTTAGTTTGTACAAACTGTGTCCACAAACACTGAAAATAAGAACTGTTAGAGAGGAAAAACATGTGACCCCTGAATGCTGAGCATTCACAGCTATGGGCGGGAAGCTGTTCAGCCTGGGAATCTGAAATAAAAACATGAATTGGAACGTACTAAAATCTTGCCTCCCAAGAGAAGTACAGATATAGATCTCAAAACACACTTCGATTTGCTTCTCCCCAGTTCAAATTTAAATTCTCTTAAATCTTTCAAAACAGTAGGAAGATTATGCCCTGGTGTCCTAGCCAGGAATCTGAGTTAAAGCTGAATTTCAATAACCACCACTGAGCTGATAAATTAGAGTCAAGTACATCCTGGTTATGGCACTCACCCGCTGAGTGGACTTGCAGTGCCTAACACATTAACAAAGTATGTTTTAGGGGACCTCTAGCACAGCTAGAAGCATCCTAATCCTTAGTTCAGCACCGACTTCATGGGTGGTTAGTTTCTACTACTGTAAAATGAGGACAACACTTATTTAACCCACCTCACAGGTTTGCTGGGAGGAGCTGCTGACATTTCTACGTGCTTTGAAAATGGAAGAAACTATACTGAGTGCAACATATCTAGCAAGATCCCTCCAGAAAGCCATGCTTTACATCTGGCTTAAGTGCTCCAGTTGCTCTGTAAGAGTAGCACAGCATGGTACCCCCTGTCTAGGAAGAATCAAAGGAAAAAAAAAGCCTTCATAAACAAGCAGAAATAAAAAGCTATTGGTTAGATCCCAGTGTCAGGAGTAAAGAGACCTGAACATCAGACTGGGACCTGCCCAGGTTCACCCCACATATCTGGGGAAAATCGCCCTTCTTCTTTCCCCATTTCAGCCACCTAGCCTGGAAATTAGAGGATAACAGCAAAGCTTTCTCTTAGGACTGGCAGGCTGCTTAACGTCTGTAAAGCCCATCAGCCTGGAGTAGTTTGAGTAATTGATTTAAGAATGATTTAAACCATTTAATTTGAAGATCCCAGCCCTGTAAACATGCAAGTAAATTAACAAATCTTTTGCCATTAACAGGATTACTCGCATGCAGAAGTGCCTGCAACAACAAAGATAACATCGCATTTATACAACTCCTACTAACACCAGTTCCTTCCAATATTAGTGCCTGAGCATTAGCAATAAGAGTAATCAGGACTTTCAGCAGATGAGCACTTATTGTAAACTCCATTTTTCAACACTGGCCAGTTAAATACACAAACAGTAGAAACTAAGGTTCATTGCCATGCCTGCAAAACCCCCTCACTGCACACATCTCCTCTACATTCAAGAAGCTCATCCTCATCCAGAAAAGGAACCATACAGAAGAGAAGCAATTAGTAGTGCAAGGTGTGTCACTGCCTGTATGCTGCTGCCTACTCCACTGAAGTGGGACACACACCCAAGTGAGCCTCCATTCACACCAATGCAATTACTGACGGAAAAGTGTAACTTTCTAAAAATCTCTGGTGTTGATTTATCAGCACTTAACTCAAACACCCTCCTCATTGGCTAAACTTCATTTTACAACCAGCCCCCAAGATCTTGAACTTCTGTGGCCTTTCTACAGGCACACTGTGAGCAACCCCAGGAATGTCGTCTTTGGCACAAACAAGTACACCTGGTTAAAGCTTTCCAAATTTCTGTACCCCAGTGACAGCAGACACACAACTGTGAATGACACAACAGAAAGCCACGTTATCTGTCAATACAAAAAAAAAAATCAAAAACCTGTCCCTCCTCCCAGCTTCTACAAGATCTATCATGCTGACGACTATCTTGCTGGAAAGTTGTGCTATTTTACCAATCAGTTGTACAATCTTCCATGGTTACGATCCATTCAAGGCAGTTCTATCAACAACACACTTGCCCAACAAGATCTACTCATTTTTGGATTTACATGAGCACACATAGTTTATGCTCATGATTACAATATCATTCGTAAGAGTTTTTTTTCTTAACATCTGCTCCAGCATTTTCCATAACGAGATACTGGGTTGCTGGGGTCAGTTTGCTCTTTTTCAGTACTCACTTCCTGAGGAAGGCGCTCACAGGGCTAACTTGGAAAGCACTCTAACTGCTCCTGCTCTGATCTTTTTTCCTTCAACACTTAACTGGCATTGTTCCTTTAGCCATCTACTCTTCCATTTTTAATCCATTTGATTTCTGCAGTCCCCAGCAAGGCCTAGAACAACAGAATGATTTCTGAGAACAAGTCAGCAATTTAAAATTCAGTGGTGCCTCTTTCCTCCCTGACAAAGGAAGATTTCTAGAGGACATTTAATTACAGGCCTGAGTTCCTATTTTCTAGACCTAAACACAACCCCTGAAGGCTTACAATATTTGAGTCACAGCTGGAGCTTTGGTTACTATACAGTTTAAATATCAGCCTCTTTACTGTGCAATTTGTTTTGAAAATCAAATCAGATGCCGTGTCATAAACAAGTGCTAATTAAGTGCTGAGCGGAAATTGGGCTTTTTTGTGCAAGAAGGGTTCTTAAATATCTGCATCTTCACTTCCATGAGAAAGGATAAATATGTCAGTATGATAATTATAAAGTGAAACCTACTCTGTTACAGGCAAGGCAGTACTGCTACTTCCCCATTTTATCTGCTTCCATGCAAGAAGATATAGAGGGAATGACGAGACGTGTATGAAATATACATATGCACTAAGGATTTTATTAATCTGATCATATAACCCATAATGCTTCCCTTTCCCTCAGAGAGGACACTGACTCTGGGTTTCCATCACACACCATTCAAACAGGCAAGCTAAACCCATCTCTCTCTGCCACTGCAAAGCAACTGTAAGGCTACTTAAATTTTCATTTCTCTTAAATTATGGTCCACACACAGGAATTTATTTGAAGATAACATTGCATTCATTAGATATAACACCTTCTTTGATAAATACCAACTGAATAAGAGGAATAATGCATTGTAATACTCTGACGTTTGCCTCTGAGTACCAATATTCACAACTCCATTAACTAACGGGCTCTCGGCTACAAAAGCAGAATTAGATCTGTCAGTCAGTGACATGGGAGGGCATGGCCACTTGCACCAAGGATTGTCCAGTTGAAGTGATTTTCATAGAAAAGAAAAGTACCCCCTGCGGCACAGAACTTGTTAATGAGTTTGTATGCATTACAGCAATAAATTCCTACTGCATAACATACCATCTCACAGCCCACTAAATATCCCGTTCCATTGTCAGTGCTCTAAATAAGGGGACAGAGTCTGGGGACTCTGAAATCCTGTATGCGATTCTCTTATTAGGAAAGAAATGTATAAACTCTCTGATGCTGCTAAGATTTAAGTGTGCTGCTTGCAAGATTTCTGAGAATGAGTGGAAGGCAATGAGTTGGTTGTTTGTCCGAGCTCACAGTTTGCTACAGGAACTCCTTCTGAAGGAGGCAGCACTCTCAAGCAGTGAGCTCTGCCCAGAAGCTGAATGAATTCACTCCTCACGGAGCACATGCCTAACTCCAGCTCTTCAGCAAACTTGGAGTGCACTGACCAAAAGTCTGGTCAAACGTGTATCTACATTCCTTGACAGACACAAAGCTGCAGCTACAGGGAAAACTACCTGAGTCACACAAAACATCACACTACCTTCTTAAGGGCTCAAAGGAATACTAAGCTACAGCACTGTGAATCAAATGGAGATCTGTGATGACACTTCATTAATCTTTGGACAAATACCAGCAAGCTCTGTGAGCATGCTTACTATCACAGCATAAAGACACCCTCTTCATGCCCATGCGTAATAGCATCCTCGATTGTACAACCACTTGACATTTCAAATCTGAAATTCAAGTTCTAGGTTCAGCCCCTTCAACGCTGCAAAATCTACAGCAAAGAGAAGCTACACATCTCCTGCTACTGTCTCAACTTGTGCCAAGTATCCATCAAGAACAGCGGCAGCCACAGGCATGCATCGTACAAACCAGAAGGCAGCTTGTCTCAGTATCAAGAAAACGAAGACAGTGCCTTTTAAGGCTGTATCTTGTCACTTCTTCTTAAATCCATATAAAAGCCAGAAAGCTCATCTGGATACTAGTTTTTTCACTGAGACTCAGAGCGTGAGGAATAGAAAAAAAAGATGAATAGGTGACCTAATAGGTGATTAAGAAGTTCGGAAAACTACAGTCTCCATAAACAACAAAAGAACTTCTAGTGCTAACTTTTACCTTCCTGTCTTCCTGCTAAATTCCAGGTAACAGTCCAAAAACCACATATGTATGGCCGTTCTATCCCAGCCCCTTTCCCTCACAAAGCACTGTGCCACAATTACAGCATGAGACCTATTCACTCATTGTAAGGAACTTGGAACCCATAACCAATTGCTCCGAGAATTTACTAGGATACATTCCAGCTCCTCCCCTAATCTAATTGCCCTGTACCAAGGGCAGCTCCCTGACAGTTCTCAACTCTTCAAGACTGGAACAAGATGTAAATGCTCCTTGCTTAACCAGAGAAGGTATTTAAAAGGAGTACCAGGGAAACATAGTGTCTCGGAGGAACGATGATGGTGCAAGGATGAGGCAGGGACAACACAAGTGAGGGAAGACACCCAACAGGCAGTCACTGGCAGCATCCTTATGCAGATAAGTATTTGTAACGAGTCTAACCAGAATGAGTCTGAAACATTGCAGGACTGACTGACCAACCTTCAGAAAAATAAAAAGAACAAACACATGAAAGCAAACAGTACAAACTGAATTCTGGTAACTACCGCCAAAACGGAGCACTCGCCGTGGAAGCTCCAGTAAATCTACTCCCAATTTAGAACAAATGAGAATTAGTGCTAGACTAACCCAATCTTCTTCTTTAAGAAGATCACCAAAGTCCAGACAAATTAGAAGTAGTTAAGCATTTGATAGATGACACGTAAGAAGTTACTAGTTAAAATGGAGAGGATTAGGATTAATACCAGAGTTGTAAGGAGGATAAAAACCTAAAAAGGGAGAGGATCACGGGTTATTTTCAAAAGGGAGTCATCAAGCCATACAGTTGGATCTTGGTTGAAATCCACTATTAATCTTGGAATTAATTAAAAAATATTAACAGCTAAAAACCAAGAATTATCAACATGCTGAAAACAAACTTCCTTGGACACAGTATCTGGAAGTAACAGAACTAACACAAAATGTATATCAATCAAAAAGTAACATTATTTCTATTGTAAGCTGGAGGCTAAAAAATTGAAAAGAGGGGAAGAGGCTCAGAGATGCACTATTTTTTAGATAGTGATGGTTCACCAATATGAAACTATGAAGAAGGCAAATCCTAACATAGAATATATAACATGAAAAATCCCCAGCAGAGACAAATTAGTACTAGTGCTTTTGTACAAGGGATCAGTAAAAACCTTTCCAGGAATATTGTGCAGATCTGTCCATCTGTGTCCCAGGTAGATTAATCACCTTCTGCAGCTGTTTGAAAAGATCTCCTAAGAGATAAAACCTTATATGAAACATCCTATGAGGGAAAGAAAAGGGGGAAAAAAATAAACTCACCAGATCCATCTCAGAGGGGATACGACTGCTCTCTACAAACACATCCAAATGAACACAGAGGAGCAGGAAGAGCTGTTTAAACTCAAGAACAACACTGGCACAGGATCAAATGAGAATGAATGAATGCCATGAATGAAGTTTAGCTAGAAAAACATGAATGAGGATTCTAGCTAAAAGTACTATGGTTTGGAATAGCCTTACAATACCGTAGCAAAGAAAAGAGCACCCATGTAAGAGCTGCTTTGAGGAGGCTGCAAAAAGAACTGCAGGGTGCACTGCCTGCCAGTACAGGGGATTTGAACCCATGCTTCACAAGACTGCTCCAACCCCATACAGTACCTTCCCTCTTACCAATCAGCTCCGTATTGTTTTGCCTCTGCCTGAAGTCTTATTTTTAAGGCCAGTAAGAAATAGCTACATGGGAATATCCTCTTGCCAGTAGAAAACTTCCAAGGTATTTTCTTGTTTATTTAAAAAAAAGCTTTTTGAGTACAAAACCAATGAACTGCACTGGAATCACCTCAGTCGAAAGAAATGAAATAAAGGAAAAAAGTTACAAAAAAGAAAAAGAACCGAGATTTTTGTTCTTTCACACCTAACCTGTTACCTACAGAATAGCTTAGCTCATATTTGAAGGTGTTAACACTGTCTAGATTCCTTTAGATAACTGCTGAGATGGTTTCAAGATACATCTTCTAAAATGAGACTGATCCAGTTTCTTGAGACTACACCCACTTCTTATTGTTCTGCTTTGCTGGAGATGAATGACAGCTGGCTGCATTTCTCAATTCTTTTGAGACTTAGGCAGAATATAGGGAAGAAGAGCAGCGAGCAGATCCAACAAACCACCCCTCTGGAGAATCACCAGAATCTTCCTAACAGATGAAATTGAAAGGCCAACTATCCGAATGCTAAAAGCAACTCCCACATAAACACCGTTCCATTCTGCTCTGCTCTCACAAAAAGAAATCACATGTGATGTGTGGAGAGGGAGCCAGACCCTTTTTCTCTAAAGCAACAAGAGACTCTTTTGGCTGCTGAATGGGCAGGTCTAGAAGCTTCAAGATTTCATCTTCCAGCCAGAATGCAGCCAAGCCCTGCTTTGTATCCAGCAAAGATCACCACTGCCTTCCTCTTGAGTATTTAATCCATTCTCCTATACTTGAAATACCTTACAATCTGTGATAACTCTGTCCTTAGATGCAAGCACCAAGAGACAGCGCTCCTACAAAGAAACCACAAGAATTCACATACGGGCACAAAGCCGGATGATGAAAGAAAGCCACACCAGAGTTCTGCACTGGCTGATAGCTCCCAAACTCCCTTTCTACAGCTTTCATCACCTCTGCATTGCTGTAGGTGCTTCCCTGCAATCCCTCTCACCCAAGAATGAAGCAAACAAAACCAGCACTAAGGCTCTTTGCTTTTGCCAGCCAGACCAGTTACTCCAGGAGGTGCCGGTTGGTTCCTGCTCACAGCCTGTGAGCTGAGAGCCCATCCCTTACTGAGCTTTCCTCTTCTTCCCCATTCTCTCCTTCCTGCTGCTCCCATCAGGATGATGCACAGACCCTGCTCCAGCACCGGGGCAGGGGGGAAATTAGATCAGATGTTTTCAATTCTTAGTACAGAGTAGGACTAAAAGCAGCAAATTGGTTTGTTTCTGAGCAAAATCACAATGGAAAAGTGGAATAATTTTAAATGATTAGTCTTTGACATATCTTTGAATGCTTTCTGCCATCACAACAAACAAACTGGGCTGTGCACATCCAGCTGCAAGCAGGCCAAGCACTCATTGGTTAACTGAACTCACAGATGAAGAAAAAAATGAATTTTAATGCAGTTTTTAGAAATACTTGTCATTGTTTCAGCACTGCCATTTAGTGAATGGGGCCGATTTCTCTCTCAGTAGGGGATGGTATTTTAATGATGTAACAGTGTACTTCCCAGAAGAAAGACAAGCCTCATGAGGCAGATTAAAACAAAGAATATTCAGATCCCATTAAAAACAGACAGTTTCAAGCCATTTTTAAAATTAATTTTGTTTAATGATAAAATGTGTTCTCTTAACAGGTGGTTAGCCAATTGTAAAATTAACCAAAACATGGTTAGAAGCACAAGGCTGGCTATTAGAACAACTGGTTTCCTCTGATGCTGCCTGCTCCTATCAGGGTACCGCATGACCCTGTGTGAATTCCTCCAGTCCACAACACCAGGCACATTTCTGAGCTTCAGTTTCCCCTTCTGCATATCAGGAGTAGTATTTGGTCAACACCAAGAAAGCACTGTTGTTGAATAACAGATGACATCTAATGTAAATCTGAAGATGCTTATTTCCAATAGTTTCTGTGGAACCAGAAGTTTTCTCAGCACTTATCAGAGCTCATCAAGAAAATAGCTTGATGTTCAATTGCCTATTAGTTGTATCTTGAGCACTTACTCTTTAGCTGCAGCCAACAGACACTACTATGCTACAACCCTTTATCCGCTGCCACAGCCAAAAAAACACCTCATTCAGTCCTTCAGTGCAAGAGCACCTAAGATATACAAATAACACATCTTACTGAGCATCTTCTCAATTGTAAGGGAGGAAATGAAGAGGGCTGAAGAAAACACAGAGCATTGGGAACCTGAGGTAGTTTGCCACCAAGAATGGCTAAACATTACCCAAGTGTCAACAGCACATGGAGACAACACAATGTAAGCAGACAAGGAAGTGAGAAAACTCCTTGCACGTGCAAATGGCTTATGCCACTTGCATTGCTGAATATAGCATGAAAATCTGTATACAATAGAAGCAATTTGCTCAGCTCACTCGTTACACATGTGGTCATTTGTACCTTAAACCTTACTACAGCGATCACTCAAAATGAATAGAAGAAGAAATGCATTTATGCAGACTAAAAAAAAAGTCAGTGGAATCCTTTCACTCAACTCTTAATGAAATTTCATAATTTCAGGTATAAACGATTTTCCTTGTAATAGGAAACAAGCACTTTTCATTAACGAGTTTTATGGTGCAAACAAACCCCAGCAGAGAGAAAGGAAACAAAGCAGGGGACAAACAAATCCACTTGACAAAGACATGCAGTCAGCATTCCTAACTCAGCAAATACCGTCTGGTCCCCACTTTAAATGTTCTCATAGCATGAAGTGAATTTTAAATCAGATCAGAGCACAAAGTTGCTTCTGCCACTTCATTTCTAGTTGCAGATCAGCCCTTCCCCTGGCTCAGTCCCTCACAATGAAAATAAACAGGAGGATAAGAACAGTGGCTTTACCTTTTCATCTCACTTGCTGCCTGGAGATCAGAGCTTGGCTGGTCACTGAAAACACTCTGAAGATCAGCGGTTGTTGTGTATGTTCCTTTGTTGTTGTTTTTCCCCTCTCTCTCACTTAAGACCACCCCTTGAAGAGGCCATCTCCAAACACCACCCACTTCCCACCTGCTGCAACTGGACAGATCAGTATGATAGAAAAAGGTGTTTCACCAAAGGTGTAATGACAGAAGGATCAGCACAATAGGAAGGTGCTCCAAAGGAAGGGAAGAAGGCTGCCCACCTTTAACAGAAGATTCCAGGTTCACAAGGGAAAGCTTCACCAAGGAGGGATCTCCAGAAAGAGATCCTTCCCCAGTGACAGTCAGCCCTTAAATGAGGTCTAGAGAGGTGCAGCCAGGCTCCACCCCCTCTGATCACAGCTGAATTGCCTTCACCTGTGCTCCCAGGGCTGACCGGCTCCTTTCCCCAGGTGCTCAATCAGCGGTTCAGGCCAGGACTCAACAGTTCCCATGCACCACCTTATCCCTGGAGACAATATAAAACTACAGAATCATCATTTTCTCCCCCTGAAACCTCCATTACCTCTTTCCATAGCACAAAGCACTGTAGAACGCTGAGAACATTGAGGCCACTGCACATCCCTTGCATCTTCTAAAGTTCAGTCGGGAAAAACTTTGCCTAACCAAACTGTGCTTAGAACACTCAGCTCCATCTTACTAACGAGAATGATAATTTAGTACCAAATACTCACAAGGAATTATAGCTCTGCTGACTGGCAAATAATTTGCCAAGGCAGATTAGTTTAGCTGCATAAAATAAATATCCACCTGCACATAGTAGCACTAATCAGGGCGTGAAATTAAACTTTTTATTCAGTGGGAAATAACTGCTGCAAGGCGGCGATTTAGGCTAGGAAGCAAATATTAAGGTCAGCCTATTCTCTCTGATGTTTATAGTACATATAATAGTACAGAGAGCACGGTGCAAAAAATTCTGCTTTTTAAGTCCTTGAAACTAAATACTTCAGCAATGTGATAGCAAATTTGCCATTTGCTTTTCTAATTGAACACATTTAATGAAGCAAAGTGGCTGAAATGAAACATGACCAGGGAAGCAAGGGTGAAGTTCCCAAAGCACCAACAGGGTGTGCTTAGAGCAGAAGAACCCGCAGCTCCGTGACTTTGGGGCAGAAGGAAAGAAATCAGTGCCTTTAGAAACACCGGTTCCTACAAATCCTCCAGCTGAGAGAACATTACTTGAGTTCTACTGGAGGAAAATACTAAGAGTACATTTAAAATTCAAGCAGGCTTTGCAACCCCACATTCAGGAAGTAACTGCTGTCCCAGCTGTTCTACAAAATTATTCTCATTGTTGTCATGCTACTCTTCCTTTGGATACCCAAGATTCTACAACAAAGTTAGCACAACATAAATGTCAGTAGGAAGATGGTAAGGGTTTTAAACCAGAGCATAGCTAATGAGTCCCAGCTCTTCAAAATCCAAGTGCTGCTGATGCCATAAACCATACGTGTTCTGTGCAAAGGGAACCTCACTGATGTATTTGTTATTGTCTACCTGTTCTGCATGCGTGTGAATATACATATAAAGAGAGATGGAAAAGAGCAAGCCAGGGATTCCAAGGTTTGGTACCTTTCAGCCTTCAACTGCAATGACCACACGACCTGCCAGAAGCACCTGCAAGGATGTAATACCACAATAAAGGAACTTCAGACAAAAAAAAAAGAACAAATTCATCTTAAAAGACACCAGTTTGTGCTCTTCTATGAAATAAGAAGGCAATCAGGACCTTCTAGAATCACAATGCCCAGAAACAAAACACTAACAAGAGTTAAATGGAAAAAGAAATTCATGAAGAACATCGGTACCAACATCCTCCTATTCACAAGCCAGGAAATTAAATGAAGTACTGCAAATTGATTCACCCAAAGAAACTGAGAAAGTGAAACTGCATTAAATACCAAGTTATTGCTTGCCAAACCATCCCAGATAGGATCCCACACCGGTCAGGTGCGGCTCCAAGCACTCCTAATTAAACACAACTGGAGTCGTCATAAGTCCATTCACACAAACAGATGTTACTTCATAGAGCCTTGATATTTTTTTTAAATACCTCTCAAAATGAGGAACAAAAAATATGAACTCTTATAAAAAGGGCTTTATTGTATTTTTATAGCATATTACATACCTTGTAACAATCATTCCGTTAAGTGTGAATGTCAGTTTTATTTTCTGTCCCTTTTTTCCTGGCTATTTACAAGCTTTGTAAGAATCGTTCCTTAATTAAGTCTAAACATAGTTTTATATAAATGGATTCCTGGAATTAAAAACGTTCAGACTTAAGAAATGATTGTTACGGAGACTGTAACAGGCCGTAAAAAAAGAATGCCACTTTAAACAAAGATTTCTCATTTTAATTAAAAAGATAATCATCAGAACATTCGTACACTTAACAGAACCATTTGAAGCTACTTTGAAAAAAATATCTACTATTCTACGCAGGCATATGTAGTTTACTTTATATGACATTTAATCAAAGTCTCAGTTGAGCCTATTGCACTCATGCTTTAAATACTGTATCTACAGTTGTAAACACTTCATTCAACTGTGGAAGTTACTTATCGAGCACCTCATTCCCAGTACTTCTGTAAATGGTTATGACAACACAAATCCCATATTCTTGAAGGAATAAAAGCAGAGCTCTGTAAGGCACGTTTTTGTCGATGATGGTGGCTTTTTTAAGCTAATGGGCAGAGCTGTCTCTCCTTTTAGCACACACATCAGTCTCTTAGAACTGCGCTCTTCGTAAAGCACAGTGCGTATCTCAAGGGTTTTAGAAACACGAAAAGGCACTGAGAGAAACCAAGGTGCCACTCCAACAAAACCCTTGGTGTAGCTGCAGAACACTGGGCTGTGTAATTTACAGCATTGTCTTTTAAATCTATCACCTAGCTTTCACTCAAAAGAAGCTTTGAAAGATGAGGTGTAGAATGTGTGATAGAAAACACTCCTTCACCAGCAGATACAGCCCTCCCTGGTGAGCAGCTGCTCAGTATTGCATAATGCTCATCCGCCACAGCTGAATATCAGGAATCAATTAGGCCTTCTTGAAACACAGAGGTAAACTGAGTAGGTGAATGATGTTAAATACATTACTTAAAGCTGAAAGTATCAGATGACACGTATGGTAGCTGAAAGCACACCTGGAAAACTGGTAGCAGATATTACCTGAATGCAACACTGTTTTATTGGCGAGTAACGGAGACAATAGCAGCCAGGGAGAACAATGAGATTTTAGTCTCACTGAAAAGTTACACACCAGCATACAGAACCTTGTCTTTCAAGGTAATGAATACAGACACATTAAAAAATAAATAGCCCCTTTTAAGGCAAGATAATGTCATTTATAAGGTTAGCACTGGATGAATTTTCCACGTGACATTTTTCTCTGAGTGTCAGACATGAAATCAGCAGGTCTGCCTTGCCTGATATCTCGTGACTCAGGAGCACTGCTCAAAGTCACTGCCAAAAATGAGGCACTGTCACGAAGTGGAAAAAGTATTATTTTCTAGAGAAGCCCAAAAATAACACCACCTACAGGGCTGCTTTTCAACACAAAATGAAACCCAACGCAAATTCACATTAGAAACAGAACCATCAAAAAAGCTGGAGAGATAATAGATCACACACCTACAAAAGATATTTGAGTATTCGCCTACAGTGAGATACCTCAGCACTGGGAAAGTCTCAGGGAAAAGTCACTAATTAACAGCAAAGCCCACCTCAACCCAAAGCACAGCCCTTCTGTGAAGGCAGCAGCACACAAAGTGCATCACACACTCAGATGACAGGGTAATATGCTGCGAATGATTCAGCATTAGCTGAGGATCCACTACCTCCATGCAGATGACTGTAGCAAAGCCATTACTGCAGCACCTAAGCACTTTCTGAGTCCTGACAGACTGAAACAACAGGAGACTTCCCAGCAGCACCGAGCTGATATTTACAATGGGATCTCATTTATTGGAACAACCTACCCGCATACACCTCCACCAACAGCAAAAGGAGAACAGGGAAAGACCTCCCTGAGTCTGACAAAAACTCTTTGTCAACATAATTAAAATGACAGGACTACACAGATGCACGTTGAAGCAAAAGCTTGAGATGTGGTATAAACAAAAGCTTTTATCACTCTCAAGCCATGCAAACATACATATACCTGTAAAGTTCAAGGGGATCAGAGGGAAGCTCCCTCTTTCACTGCAATTTTGCATGCATTTTGCTTTCAAGAGGCACTTTAATAAAACATTAAGGAACTTGGTTTAGCTTTTAGCCCTCAGCGAAGCCTGATCCTCAATAATTCTTCCCTTTATCTGGAGCCCTTACCAGATGCAGCTCTCAGAAGAGCAGCTCTCTCTCATGCTTATGTCTCTCCTCAGCATCAGGGAGTTTTATTGCTCAGGTGGCACACTGCCAGCTGTGAAATGGGCAAGGATTCCCTCAGGTCCCAGGCCCAACTTTATGGAAGATCTCAAATGCCTGGAACTAAGCTACTGCTTGGGAACTTTAGCACAGAATGACAAAAGGAGTGCATGAGGGCAGCACACAGAAACATCTGAGGATACAGAAGTCACTATGTAGGCTAAGGCTTTCATCACCCAGCTTGGCCCAACGTGGGCACAGCAGGCTCAGCAACACTCCTCTGGCCAATTGCATGCCCAAGAAGGTGGTTTATTATTACTAATTGCTACCTTTCCTCTTTAGGTATCCACAGCATTTTCCCACTTCGCTGAACAGAGACCCTATAAATCTGCCAAACTACAGGGCTAGCAGCAAAAAGGTCACCGAACCACAAGAGAAACAAGTTCTGCAGGATTAAAAAAGCAGAAGTCAAACAAATGTTGCAAAGCTCAGTTAAAAAGAAAACATTTGCAAGTAGCACTTCCTCGATTTCACTTGGGCATACGTTCTGAAGGTTTAACAGAATTGCTTCCTTCTGATGAGCTCACATTTAGGTCTGTAGGACTGGAAATACCAACCCAAAGTCAACTTTCACCAGGTGCTGCCAGGCATTTAGATGACATCCATAGGGAAAGGGCAGTTTCAGGCACACAACATTTACATTCCATTCAGACGGCACCAGTGAGTTTCCATTTCTAAGCTGCACGTTTCTAGCCTAAAAGGTTTAGAAATATCAACAACTCAAGTAAAAAAAAAAAAAAAGAATTGAACTACAGCTGAAATGTCTGAAGCCTCAAATCTAGAAACAAGCGCAGAGCATCTCGGATGCGAGCAGCCCCGGTCCTGCCTGCCATGCCCAAGGGCGGCCCACAACCCAGGCCGCACACATCCACCGTCACCGCAACGCAGCAGGAGGTGAGAGCGAGGTGTCAGTGCGCGGCCGTGCGGGCAGGGCGGAAGGGAAGACGGAACAAAGCTGCAGGGGGACGGGGCGCAGCACAGCACAGCCTGAAGTACGCGACCGAAGGGCAAATCCCGAGATTCCCACGCGTACCGTCCCACCCCGCGGCCCCCCGCCCCGCACGGCCTCCCCTCCCCTCCCGACACGGGAACCCCCCCCCGCGGCCCAGGGCACCCCGACCCGGCGCCGCCCCTCGCCCCCGCCCCGCACGCAGGTGCCCCCTCCGCTCCCCGCGGCCGCTCACCATGAACTTCAGGGCCTTCTCCTGCAGCACGGCCTCGGCCGGGTCCATAGCCGTGCGCGGGGCCGCGGCCGCCCCTCCTCGCAGTGCCAGGCCGCACCGAGCGCCGACGGGAACCTGCGCTGCCCCGCGCGCCCCCCCCCACGGCTCACCCCCGCCGCCGGCAAAGCGCATGCGCCGCCCGCGGGCCCACGGGAAATGGAGTCTCCCGCCGCGCCGCCGGCGAGGGCCTGGGGGTGAGAGAGAACTACAAATCCCAGAGGGCGGTGCGGCGGCGGGCATGCCGGGAGCCGGGTGGCGCACGCGCCGTCAGCGGGCGAGAGAGCTGCTGGGAGTTGTAGTACAGAGGGCCGTGTGACCTGAGGGCAGGGGCGGGAAGAGCCCCTGTTATGGGGACGTTTGGGCCGTTGTCTGCCCCAGGCCGCTCTCGGCGAGGTGAAAGGTTGTCTCCCTGCGCTGTTTCTAGTTAGCACCACGCGTGTGGCTCGTGAGAGGAGATCCCGAGCGCACGTTCCCGACGCTGGGCTCCTGGCTGGGCTGGCGGACCGCTGCACTCCGTGCCCACGCAGCAGCGATTTCTGAGTCACCTGCTCGCTGTAACGCAGCCCGAACGCCAGCCGCCGCTCGTCCCGTGCGCTGGCACGTCTCTGCATGCACTGAACCGGCGGCTGTTGCTGCCCCTCAGCAGCACGGCACAACCTGCGGGGAATGGCAGCACAGGAGGGGATCGCACAGACTGGCTGTGCTCAAATCCCCCCGCAAAGTCACCTCCTCACATCGCCGGCTCCTCTTCCCTTGGCATAACGATGCTAAATCAATTTTCCCTCAAAATGAGGCCAAACGCTCCTTGCTGCATCAAGAAAGCAATCGGAAAGCACTGTCCGGCGGCCCTTCGGTAACAGCTGCACGTGGAGGAGGGTGTTTGTCGCAGCCCCCCGTGTCCCTCCTCCGTAATCCCCTCCATGCACACCAAATCAGAGCAGCCCACTCGTTGGCAGCCATCACCACTAATCCTCTCCGTTTTGTTAATTTTGTCTGATCTCTTCCCAATTTGCCCGCATTTCTTACAGCCTGCCCAAAAGCTGAAGCTACTTTACGTGGAGCAGCAGAGAGGGATTGCTTCCTTTATTTTACCTTTCCCTATAGCAAGCATGACACTGAATTTCTACACAGTTTGTGATCCCAATTCTTCTCCTTGCTGCTCTTCTATACATGACTCTGCACCTCAAGAAGTTTACCCCAAGTTTCTTCCAAGTTAGATGCAAGAAAGCCAGCAACAAACATCAACTGCCTCTTGCCAACATTCAGCTTAAACCCATTCCTTCTGTTCCTGTGCTTGAGCGATACAGTGAAGCTCCAAGCTGCAAGTACACTGCCAGCAACTCCTGCACACCAACCCTGCCCTTCATTTTCTCTGAACACCTCATCTCCAGGTTTCTAAACAAGATAATCAGAGAGAACACAGTGCATAGAAAATGCCCATTACTGCATTCCTTGCAGGGACACCCGAGCTGGGTGGTGCCAGGCTGAGGTGCTGGAGGAACTGTGCCCTCAGATGAGCAGCACAGGAGATGGTCGTAGAATAATCTTATGTCCTCTGGATCTCAAGGATGGAAATCTTCCAGAAAAAGCTTTCGGGTCACCAGGACATGAGCTGTTATTCTTGGCCTATCCCAGCCACGCTCTGGGTCATTGTACTCAGCACTGAAATGCTTGGCTGTAATAGGCCTGGGCATTTTTCAGAATGCTGACAGTGCTGAAAACCCTTACCACAATTATGTAAATAACAGTAATTATAACGAGAGAGTCCTATAATTGCAAAGGGATGGCTCCTGTAACAGTATTGCAGGCAACTGAGGGCCACAAGTACTGGGAGCACAGCTCTCCTGCTCCTTCCTGTAACCATAGTGCATGGGTGGGATAACAGAGGATCCCCTCAGCAGCAGCTTGGTGGCTTAGGGTTTTGATGATATGTTTTGTCAATAATGTTTGATGCTGGCCTAATTGTAGGAAAACTAGGAAGTGTAATACTGCAGCACCAGACACCACTGTCCCAATGCCCTCTGGGCTGATTGATGTATGTAGTCTTTAACTTAAAAGTAAGTTCTCAGGATCATAAAAAGCACAGGCCCATAGTGGAGCCAAGACTGTAATGACTGTTTAAGAACCTTGGTAGAAAAAGAGACCAGCTCAGTTCTCCTCAGAAGAACTTTGTGGATCCACAATACAGGACAGAACAGAGGGAGAGAACAGATCTGTGTGCACCCCAGAGCAGCCCACAGAAACAGTGCACCAAGGAAGGAGTTGGATTTACAACAAGTTAAATAACAATTTGTTCGGATTGCAAGAACCCAGGACTGGACACGTGGTCAGTTCTGCCTCAACCAAGCAGAACTACACTGGCAACTCCTCTTAATCTCTCTTGAAACAGCAACCATACACCCCCTTCCTGCAATCCCCATCCTTTCTGCAAAGTGTGTTGCACAAAGCCAGCCACACACTGCACAGGGAGCTCCCAGTCCTTCCAGATGAAGGATGCTACCTAACAGTAAAGATATTACTGTGATTATTTTTGCACTAGCATATTGCTCTGTGCATTCCGGGCTCTGCGGACCACATCCACGCCTGGTGTAACGCCATGTTAATTTGCTGTGGCAATCATTAATTGGGTAAGGAACAGCTGGTGCTTTGCTTTAAGTGAAGCTGATTGGGTCAGTAAGTAACTGTTTGGGTAAATGATGTACAGCAGGTAAAGCCTTGCCTCTGTCTGCACTCCAGAGGGGTTTCACTTCTTGTCCCAGTGACCCTTGGAGGAAGCAGTACGATTTGGCCATGAAACATTAGGGAACTGTAATCAGTACAGTTCCTCTGGGCATTTTTGCCTGAATTTTAATATTTTGAATAATAAAGAATGATTTTAAATTAAATTTGTGGGCTCACCATCTGTGTGTGCTTGGCCTTGTTTTTCGCTGCTTTGGCAGTCCCTTGACTTTGTTCTTTCCAAGTTGCAGCAAAAAGGAAGGGAACAAGAGGTCTGGTGCTCTCTCTCTTTTTCCCTTTGTCCTGCAGCAACCAGTGTTGCACAGCACTGAGCACACCAGTGGGAGCTAGGCAGCACCCAGTGGGATAAAAGCTGCTGAGCACAGGCAGGAATGCCCATATCTAGAAAGCAGCACAGCTGAGTGTCCTCCTAGTCCTGCTCAACTTCTCCAGTGCATCCTGCCCATGTGGGATGGCTGTGTGCTTCGTGCAGGGACTAGTTGGACAGACAGTACCTAGGAATCTTAGAGGCAGGATGCCTCCCTACAGCCTAGAACTGAAGGAGATAAGCAGTCATTTGTGCAAGAGGAAGAGCAGAGAGCCCAAGATCATGTGGCATGATTTATGTTCACTATATGACTTGAACAAGGCAATACCCATCATTCGCATCCCCTCTCCTGTCTCTGCCCAGTCATGTGCTTCTCATCCTCTGCCAGTTCTGATGCTCATTTGCTAGCACAGTGAACTGTTTTATTTGCTATAGTGGCAGAAGAATGATAATCAGGACATACCAATGAAGCTGTTGTTGGTTGCTGAGTCAAACCGACTCTCCTTGCCCCTAGACAAATAGCAGAGCTGCTGTGAGGGTAAGGAGGTACTGCTCTCTAGGGTAGGGGAGGATGAGCCCAGTCCTTCCCAGCAATGGGCAGCTGCTAATTACACAGGAAACAGGTGAAAAATCACACATCTTTACAGCACCAGGGTCTCCTGACCTCCACCACAGGGTGCCAACCTTATGCCAGGTCTTGAGCACAGACCTGGAGGGCTCCTGCTCCCCCAAGAATGCATCCTCCAGTGGCTGCAGCATCTTCTGACAGCCTGTCCTTGGGACAGCAGTGATGATGAGGTCACCTGGTCCTTGGCGAAGGCGAGAGCATCGTCATGAGCTCAGCATCACTGCCTGGATGGTGGGGAAAGGGGGAAAAAGATTTATTCTTACAGGGATAAAAAAAAACAAAACCCAAACCACCAACCAAACCTGACCCAACAGAACAAAACCAACCCCAACAAGTATCTCACAGCCAGAAAAGCCTTTTAAAGCCTCATGAATATTTAGCTTGTCCTCATGTAAAATATATGACTTTGTGTAAGGATCAGGCAAAGGAGGTGCATGATTTTTTTCTGATTTATGGGCCCAGCAACGGATTATTCATAGCAGAGCAGCTGTGTGGAAAGATTCATCCACTGCAAAATGTGATTGTACATCAGGCAGTGTGAGGGAACAGAGCTATGACTAATGGCTACTTTACATATAAATGAGAAGGTTGGCGCTAGGAACTGTAAAAAGAAAAAAATACAATCGCTCAGCTGACGGACCCAAGCTCTTACTGCAAGCACTGCACAGGGGCCTGGAGAAGACAGAAGAAGGCTGCCTGGAGGCACTGCCTCCCCTCATATCCTCCACCAGGCCATAAATAAGGCAACAGCAGTAGAGGCATCCGAAGGCCAGATTTGTTGCTGGTGTCAACACAGGCTGCAGGAGAGAGCAGGAGCAGGAATGTGCCCCCTGGTTGGGCTGGGGCAGACCCAGCCATGCCCGAAGGCTGAGGGCAATGCTATGGGGTGCCCAGCACAGCCCCACGCCCCTCCCACCTGCAGTCCCTCCAGCCACATTGTCTAGACACTGCAGATGTGGACAGATGTTGGGGCTGTAATTTATAACAATGGCCTCCAGAAGGCAATTCTAATTTGTTTCGCTAAAGCTTTAAGTTACAGGCAGCAAGATCTCCTGTAAATACTCTTGACTTACTCAGTAAGTACATAAGAGTTAGCCTGGCAAATGCCCGTGATCATTGCTTTCCTTGTGCCTCATAGTTCTTGGGGGTGATATTATAATCCACAGGTCCAAAAGCCATCGTGCACTGACGAGAGGCTCAGCAGGTCCCAAACAACCCAAGTAACTGACTAACAGGGTTCAGGGTTGCTTCTCTACCATCATTCACCTGCTTAAGTGAGAGGGGATGCTTCCAGCTCTCACATGATGCCTTCATCACAGGGAACATCCCAGCAATTCGTTACCTGAAGGTCCATTTGAAAAAGCAAACTTGGAGCTCTTTAAGAGATTCCCAAGAGAGAACCTTCTCCCAAGGCAACATGACTCTCACAGGAGAGGGTTCCCCTACTGGGAATCCTTCCATAGCCTGTGGAAAGCATAGAGCTCAGTCTTTCCTAATTCCAGACTCCCACCAGCCCTCTTCAAAGCAGCCCACAGTAGATGCTATGAGGCATTCTCTCTTCATTGGACACCATCAAATATCCCAAATACTCTTTTTCATGCTGTGCTAACCAACTTGGTGAGCTGTAGCAAAGGACATAGTGACAGTAGTGACACTGCACCCATGGGAGGAAAAAGGCAGCACAAAGGAAGGATGCATCCTGCAAGGTTTGAGTTGGATTGGAGACGCTCTCTCTGGATTTGCAGCTGCAATTCTGCAGTCTTGTGCCATGTTGGGAGAGCCCAAACTCACTGGCCCTCAAGGGGTGGGAGCAGAAACACGACTGCACTTTGCACAGTTCCTGTCGCTTTTGGTCCAGAATAATTAAAGCAATGGGAAAAGGCAGTTTTCATGGTTTTGGCCAAATTAAAAAGTCATCCTTTCCCCAGCCCCCAAAAGTTTAATTTCAGATTTAATGAAACATTTAATTTGAAGTAATACATCTTGATTGGAAGGGAAGCAATGTTTTGAATTAAAGTAAATAAAGTAATAAATTATTTATTGCTCTTTAATTTGGATTTTGTTTTCTGGCTGAATTCAAGGTGAAACAAACATCACTGTGAGCTCCCAGATACTGCTTGCTCACACAGTTCACATGGGACAGCAGGGTGCACAAGGAAGAGACTGATATTGTGGAATTGTTACAAAGGACTCTTAAAAGCCATCTGGTCCAACCCTCCTGCAATGAACAGGGACACCTACAGCTCCATCAGGTTCTCAGAATCCTGTCAGGTCTGACCTTGAGGTATCTTCAGGGACCACCTCTCTGGGTGATGTTTTGGCACTGTTTTGGTTGATTTTGCATCCACAAAGACCTATTTCCATATTTCCTTGTATGCCTGTATCAGTGCTGGGGAGGCACAAATGTTCTGCAGTTCATCCCACAGCACCCACCCCAGTTCAAGGTGAAAGCACGGTTTCATCCACAAATAGGCATCCAAAAGTGGATTCACTCCTCATTTCCTTTTAAATGGGGAAAGGCATCTCAAATTTAGGTTATCCCTAGATGTATTCCAGGTGCACACTACTCAACTGCACCCCATCCCTGCCCAATGGCACCACCTAGGTTTTCATTAAAAGGGGATGGGTCAGCACTGGAAGGAAAGGACCCCAGTCCCACTTGCACATCTGTCTGATCCAGCCTCCAAAGTAAAATAGTCCCAAGTGCCCCCTTACCCCACCACTTCAGGGGCATATCGCTCCTGACTCAGAATTTTCAGAACCCAGGTGGGATCCCACCTGCTGGTGGAGGCTGGAGTGCACAGGGGACCCCCAAGTACGCAAACCAGCAGAGAAGGGGATGATGGAGCTGTGAGATGCTCCCCAAGCTGCATCCAGCCCCCACAGATCCATTCAGCCTCTAGAGAGCATGGCTGTTCTGGGGCGCTGGACTGGACTCTTTCCTCTGCTTGCTCAAGCACTTCCAATTAAGCCCAGTGGAATTCAATCTATTCCTCTTAATAAACTTCCCTGTTTTCCTGCCAACTCCCCTCCGGACACCAAGACACTATTACTCCAAACACAACAGGAAAGGGCTATTTTTTTCTGCAAACTTTCTGACTGAAGAGACAGCACGATTCCCCCCTAGCAGGATCTGAGCTATTAGGATCCATGAAAATTAACTGCAAATAAACATTTGGGGAGGGGAGCAGGGGGGCTGCTGAGCTGCAGCAGAAGGGATGCTCACACACCCGCTTCCCAAGATGGACAAATTATGGGGGACCCAGCATGGGGACGAGCAAGCACCTCCAAGCACATGCATCTCAGGGGATACCGTCCCCCATCTCTCATCCCAGTGCATTCAAAGTATGTGGTTTGTGTGTGGGGGGCAGGGGGTAGATGAATCCCAGCAGCCCCATCCCCACACATGGTCCCATCCATCCCCATGAGCCTGTCTCCACCACTCAGCCCCAGAAGATTGATGCAGCCATCGCCCCGCTCCCAAAGCTCTGGTCGCAGCTTTGCAAGGCAGGAGCCTCCTTCTCTGCTCTCCTCTCCCTGACAGATGCCTCAGAGCCCGGGGCCGCAGTTAAGGTGACAAGATTCAGCAATTCTTTATGAACATTTCATTCCCGCTCGCTACACGACGTAAATTAGATGGTGTGTTACATTCGGGCAAGAAGCACGATATGTCACCGCGGCGCCGGCCCATTGGATGGAGAGGCTAATCCTGCCGTGAATTTCATTACTGCTTTTATGCCATCGGAATTAGCTCGGTGACAGCGAGCCTGATTGTCTTTCACTAGGGGTTTGCCAGGGCGCAGGAAGGCATCCTTCCTCCCTGATGGGAGCACCATGGAGTGACCCCTCTCCGTGTCCAGGTTTCAGGAGCTCCAGTATTCCTCCTACTGGCACTGAAATAAACATGGATTGGCTGAACCCGTCCTCTGACACCCTGTACCCATCCCTACACCTCCCGTTATGGAACTACGTCTGTGGCTGTGCCTCATGCCCAGAAACACTCAAGGTCAGACTGGACAGGTCTCTGAGCATGCTGATCAAGCTGTAAGTGTCCTCGTTCATTGGAAAGGTTCCTTTCAACTCAAATGATTCTGATTCTAACTAGGGAACAAAGCCAGGAGCACGCAAACCCCCAAACAGCCAGCACTTACCTAAGGTGACATCGCCAGCGGGTCACAGGGACCAGAATAGAGGCTCCAGACAAGCCTCAGAGATCACTGGGAACACCTGGAGAACATGAGCAGAACACAGGTATGGGGTTAGATGCAAGCACATGCTGTGCGTGTGGCAAGGACTGCTTTGCAGTGTCCCTAACAAAACCAGGAGTATTGGAAACATGCCATCAGTTGTCTCCTGGTATCACCTCCAGACACAGCTATCGGGGTAGCCTGAGCCTGCCTACCATGTCTCATAGACACCATGGCATGCCTTCTTCAAGCCCAGCTTCTAGAAAGCCCTCCTTCCCTCAAGCTGCATGCTGTGGTCAGAACAGCCCCAGCAATTCCTCTTCATTTATCTCCTCTCCGTCCCCCCTCCCCCCCAAGCTCCCTTTTCTTCCTCTGTCCCAAATTCAGGTGCCACCATCCCCCTAACCAACAAACACTCATCTGCAAACCCAAGCAGCATATGACATACGAAACCACTCACCTTTTTTTTCCTGGTGCCTCCCAGCAGCGATCCATTTACAGGGAGCATCAGTGCAATGCCCTCCATGGGTCAAGATGTTGAGGTACACAACACTTGGAGGTTGAAGTTGATGCTAGTGGTGAGCTGCCTGGTTGATCTGATCCATTCTGCACCTGAGAACAGGTTCAAGAACAAAACTGCAGGCAACAAAGACCTATTGACCGTCACTGCCTGTCAGCCCTGCACGTGTTCTCAACTTCCTCCATTGCTCCAACCTCTATGCACCCTGCAAAATACATGGCGGACTTTAAAGCTACAACACCAGCAGAGAAAAATAAAGCTTTCAACATTTCTGAGATGAAAACAGGTGAACAGCTCCTGAAATTCTCTGTCCCACCAGCACAGACCCCATGGCACCTTTGGGTGACAATGCTCAAAGTGCTGGTGCAGGCTGTTCCCTTTAGAGCATCACCAATGGACCCAAGGAGCCCTGTTATGCGAGGTGCTGCACAAGGCACAGGGGGAAAATCTCCTAACCCTCCAAGCAGGAAAGTTCTCATCTACAGCTGAGAAAGGACCCCTTCCCATCTCCTGGGAATAACTTGCCAAAGGACAAGCTAAATTGGGAACCCATCCCTAAGAGGACATCTGAGAGCAGTAATGTACCAACTATGGGATGCTCCAGCAGGAAACCTGGACAGAGCTGAAAATATTGAGATCTGAGAGTACCAAGATCTGGAGCTCAGCTCTGTGTTCCCAGCCCCTCCTGTAGCTCTCAGGACCATGAGGACGCAGAGCCTTAACGCACATCTATTAGTCCAAGCACTCTCCCCTTAGGTAAGCACTCTGGGAAGCTTACCTAGTCCTTTGCAGTAATACTCCATTAGCCCTTCACTCTAAATCTAATTAGGGGGAGGAGGAGTGGGTAGGGATGGGGAAGAGGGGGAGGAAGTGAACAAACTGATTTGGGATGATGAACTACAGCAGGGATGTGTCAGAGAAAGGTAAAAGAAAAAAAAGCAGCCAGACTTAAATGGTTGCAGGACAAGAGCCTGAAGTGGATGTGGGAAGAAGATGTGGGAGAAAAGGGGCCCTAGGTTGGATCCCACCCCGAGCCACCCCACAGTATCGCTCCCCTCAAACCTCTCCTTGCAAGCTGTCCCAGCACCAGGCTCCCCCACGCAGGTCCCCCGGCGCCATCTCGCCCCAATTTGCCCCCAGACATGGAAAGCCTGGAACATATCATCCATCGTGCAGCCCAACACAGCTGAGACGAGGCCAGGAGCTGTGCAGAGCAAAAATAAAAAAGTCACCAGGACTCCCCATATCATATATATATCAGCCAGCAACGGCTCCACTGGGAACAGAGGTATTCAAGCATTGGAAAGAGAGTGCTTAGCAGTAAAATAGGTCCTGGAAGCCCTCGGGCACTATTTACTGGGGAATGAATCTACCTTGGTGACTGATTGCAGCCTTTTAACCTGGATAAATCAGATGACAGATAGGAGCGTCTCCCAGGTAGCCCTGCCGGCAGGTACCTCCAACGCAGCCCCATCCATTTCAAATATCTCTGTCACCCATCAGGGGACACGTCCCCTGCTGTGCAAGGAGAGCTCCACCGAGGGATCAGCGGGCAGAGCGTTGCCAGCTTTTGGAGTGCCTCTGCTCTCTATTTACAATGGGAAAGGCAGGGGAACCATCTCTAGCCCCTGTGCAAGAAGAGCCCAGGGCAACCGCGACCACACTGCAGCAAATGAAGCCAGCAGCTCTGCTCCTGCAGGCACAGTGAAGCACAGAAGACTGAGCTGTAGGGAAAGGGAAGCTCTAACCTCCCCTCTGCCGCCCCCTGCACTTGATGCATCCCTTCAGCCTGCAAAAGCTCCATCCATCCCCAAATAGCCCTGGAGCAGGGAGCCCAGAGCAGCTGCCTCCCCCTTTTCCCACTTTATAGGTTTTAGGGAGAAAGCAAGAGGCAGGAACAGGTGTTCTTGCATCCTCTAACCCAATCCTCTGCTCTTCCCAGCGCAGCTCCCACCCAGGGCCAGCTGCTGATGTTCAGGAGAATTAATTACTCACCCTGAGATAACAGCCTTCACCAAGAGAGTTAAAGGAGCAGTGCTCAGCTCCAGCAGGGAGTTTGGGGCTGGACAATCTCAGTTCCCCAAAGCCATTGGTGTCCTCAAATGAAAGACTTCTACCCCAAACTTTGTCAGCAGAGGTCACATGGGGGGAAGATGTGAGAACATCCAGTTTGACTGGATAAAAACAGTGTGTTCTGCAAAGCCTAAACTTGCTCCTGGCTTTCTGTTGGCTTGGAGGAAAATGAGAAATAAAGCCAAATCAATGTATATTGTTTGCATTCCCACATATGGAATCACTCCCTTCCACGTTATCCTCATTCAGAATGGTACCAACACTTGCACAATGGGCACGGGGCATTTGCTGGGACCTGCTCTGAGTGATGCAGATGGGGCAAGAGGGCAGCTGCCAGCCAGGATGCACCCAGGATGCTAAAAGAGGGATGAAGGCACGTGCATGGGGAACAGGGATCCACCCAGGGGCTGGGCTCCCAAATCCATCATGGTTCGCACCATGAAGCCGTGCTCAGCCAGCATTAGTATGCAAAGACTGTGAGCTGAGAGAGGGGGAGAGAGAAGGAGAGAGGCAGGGAGGGGGAAGAGAGAGGAAAAGCCAGTTGTTTTATTCATGGCTGGTGATATTATAGACTGAGTGAAAATCACATTATCGTAATGGGAAAGTTAGAGTTGCTGTGATGATGCCCTGAAGCTTGTGTGCTGATTGGGGTGTGATTGCTATCTGTATTTATATGTAGAAAGCAAAGTTCACTGCCAGTTCAAGATGGTGGAGCCTGCTTCTTCATGCTACATAATTCTTCAGTAGGGAGAAGCTGGGAGCAGCGGTGTGGGAGATGTGGTAGCCAGGGGTGGGCGTGAGTCAGCCCCACAGCACTGCTTTTTGGTGCTGCCGGGGGAAACCCAGCCTCCATCCCGTTTGGGGGGTAGGGGGAAGGGAAGGAGGGAAAGAGTGTGATGCTGGAAGCAAAGCATCCTGTCCATGCTTGTGCATCATGTCAGCATCCGGCTTTCTCCCTCCCTCCCTGTCCAAAGACTTCATATGGGGAGGAGCAGCCTTGGACCCTCCATGCTTGGGCAAGGGAGGCTGTGTAAGGTGCAGGTAAGTCCCGATGGTATAAATGCACCTTCAGAAAAGGGTAGTGTTCCAAGGGCTCCCAGAGCTCCAAGCACAAACCTCATCCTCCGCCAGGCCTGGCGCTCACACTCGGTTAGTTCAGCACAAGGGGATTTCTGTTCACTACTTTGGATTTTTAGATCCGAAAGTGACACCCATTAAAAAGACAGACCATTAACTGTGCATCTGTCAGCACTAACGCAGAGGTTATATCAGCATCCCTGCCGCCTCCTCCCAAGGACACACCTTGCAGCGGGCTTCCGTGTCTGCAGGGTGTGCTGGCATCCGTGGGGTGCAGTCATCTCCTGTTTGTGGGTCCACTGAGGAGAATAACAAAGGTTTGGTTTCAGTGAAGGCTGAGGTCTGTTTATCAAACCACAGCAGAGAGAAATAAAAGTGGCCAGTGTTGCAAAAGAATAGTGAGGGTGCGCCACTGGAGAAGTGGGGAAGAGCAGAGGAAAAAAGGATAAATACTCTTCAGTTCCCTGCTGAGTTTCGGTAGGGTTTATAGAGAGCTACCAACTGTGCTCCACTCCCACTGGAGCGCTTTCTCTGTGGCTGCTCAGCCCCATGCCTCCTGTCTTGCTGTTGCATTTCTCCTGTGTGGAGAGCTGCAGCAGGGCAGAGGGACTTTGGGATGCTGCATGTACAGGGATGCTGTGTGCTCCAGGGATGGTGTGTGCTCCAAGGATGCTGTGTGCTCCAGTGATTCTCTATCTCTGAGGATGCTGCGTGCTCCAGGGACGCACCATGTCCTGTGATGCTGTATGTTCCAGAGATGCTGTGTGCTCTAAGAGTGCTGAGTGCCTGTGGATGCTGAGTGCTCTGCAGGAATGGCTCAGCCCCAAGGTCAGCAGCAAGGACGAGCTTTCCTTCCCAGGCAGAGCTCAGCCTTGGCATTTCCAAAGACACATGGTGGCAGCGCCAGGTCCTGGGTGCCAACCCCAAGTGCCCTCAGCACGCCAGATGGATGCTCACGCTCCCAAAGAGCAGCCGTTACCTCGCCCGCCTCCCTCCTGCTGAGAGAGTCAAATGTGGCCCTGGGCTGTGCCATGCTGCAGAGCAGAGCCTCCCTCAGCCCCCACCTGTCCTCTCTGCCCGGCGGCACAGCATGGGCTGGGGTGGGAGGAGGGCAACTTGGGACCTTGTGCCACCTTTGTGCCATTCAGTTCCACCATGGCTGACAGCAGAAACTCCAAAAGCCTTGTTTCCCAGCCATGAGCTTAAGACATGCTCACTTTTGTTGCTCCTGCAACCTCCAGGTGGACTCGAGGAAGTGACCAAAGAGAGATGAAGGTCTACTTATCCGCATACGCATGCACAAGAAGATACTTCCCTCTTCCCAGAACACTGCCTCCCTCCCTTCCTTCCCTCATCCGTTTTTCACACTTTAACCAGAATCAGCAACTTCTGTCACCTGCTGCTACCTGGCGCGTCCCTCCCCGCGCCGGCTGAGCCCGTTGGAGCCCACAGATGTGTGTTTAACTGCAGTGAGCGTTGCTGGCGAGGCACCGCGGCGCGCTCCCCGTCTGGCTGATGAGCGTGCAGCTGGAGCAGAGCTCCCTGGGGTCCCCTGCTGCTCGCTGCAACGCACCGGGTCGGGGGGAGGAAGGTGTCGACATGGTGGGGAGGTATTTGAGCATTAAGCCATTTCTTTTCCCTATGAGGTTCCTGGAAACGCAGCTTTTCCTGCCTGGAAGAGCATCTGGCTGAGACTCCAGTGGTGTTGTGTAGTCTATAGCCCAACATGAGCTGTGCAGGGGAAACAGAAAGCAAAGGGAGAGGTGCAGTGGCAGAACACCGGCACAAACGGACCCTGTGCCCTGCAGCTGGATCACTCTACCCAGCGCCCAGTGCCAACAATTACCCTGAGCAGGAAAGGGAGGACACGTGGATGAATGGGTGTTTAGGGGAGATCCACGGGTGGAGGGATGGATGAAGTGCAGCCCAGATGGGTGGTGGGTCCGAGCGAGGTTCCGGTGTACATTCCCAAATTCCTCATATTAATTTCCTTTCCCATCTGCTGCAGTGAAATCAAACACTCCCAACGTTTCCTTATTCTGCATTTCTCCCTCTTTCTGACAAGTCATGGAGGCAGATCAGCTGAGACCCTCAAACTGATTTCTGCACCCAGAACAGGGATGAAAGTATGAGCACTTGAGGAAACGGAGGAGGTCAGCAGCCCCTATCTCATAGGAGCACAGAATGGCTGGGTTGGAACTGACCTTATAGATCATGTAGTTCTGCAGTGGGTTGGTTGCCCGCCACCAGATCAGGGCCCAGGGCCCCATCCAGCCTATCCTTGGGTACCTCCAGGAGGCACAGTGGGAGAGCTGGGTGGCATCTTGCACAAAACTTAAAGCAAACTGAGTTCCTGTGCAGAAACTCTTCACTTTGGTAGGAATCTCCTCATTATTTATTCATGGTTCTGCAAAGCCCCCGTGTACAATTTGGTTTTTGGTTGCATTTTTTTGACAACCAGAGGCTTGTTCTGACTTTTGGAAGGCTTGACATAAAATCTGGCTTTGAAAGCTGGTTTTGGGAGGGAGAGAGGACAGGTTGCACCCAGCCGCTCATTGTAGGAAAAAAAGAAGTGAAGCCATTGGCAGTTGCACGCAACACAGAGAGGCAGAAGGAAAATGTCAGTGCCATGTCACAGCTCCAGTGGGTATGGGACAGCTCTCAAACTGAGATGTGAAAGGGCTGTTTGGGATTAGGTAACCTCTGCTTCATAAATTATGGTGAGTTGAGGGGGGCCGAGTATGGCCAGGATGTCTTTGGGAGGAGGACCCAGCCGGTTCCTGTTTCACCCAAAGTGGGTCACCTGTCCCAGCTCTGGTTCCCTCTCACTTTCAATCTTGGCTTCCTCTTGGGGCACCGGGCACCTCGCCACAGCACCCTGCTCCTGCTCACAACCGTCTTGATCTCACCCAATTGCCTTTCTTTTCCTTCCTGGGAGCCATTTGAGCCCTGCAGGGCCAGGGGTATGGATGCAGCCCCCTCCTCACCCCATGGCACTGGGGGTCTCAAGCTGCTGAGGCTTTGCCAGCCACATGCTGGCACGGTGAAGTCACACTGCACATCCCCAGCTGTAAATCACACCCGTACATTCCCCTAGTGGCATCATGCTCAGGACACATTCCCCCCCCTCCCCGTCCCCAAAAGTGCTGCAAAGCTGCACCCCACCCCCACCTCTTCTCCTCTGCAGCCCCCATCCCAGTATGGTTCCCTCATGTAATTGTTGAGCACAAAGAGGCATTAAACTGTAATCCACCTCCTTGGCACTCCTTCCTTCCTTCTTCTCCTCCATCCCCACTCTCCTCATCCTCCTGGGTCCATAAATCTTCAGTGTGGCTGTAACTTGGGTTCTCTTTCTCTCTATCACTCTCTTTCTGTCTCCCTCTGTCTCTCTTTTTTTTTTTACAAGGTAAATTAATCATGTTTAGGCCTGGCCCCAGCTGTTACCACCACCAGAACCCCCTGCCAGCCCTCTTTCCCCACCCCCAGCCCAGATGCATGGCAATTTAGGATAAATCCTTTGCAAGGAAGACCTGTTGGTCTATCTGTGGGCAAGAGGTCCTATCTCCAGGTCTCTGTGCCCAGGAGGGATGCAGAGGAAAATCCATGCTCCCTCCAAATGAAATCATGCTGTGGGCACCGTTGGCAGAGCTCCTTGGGGGTCCAAACACAAGGTTGGACCCTGCAAACAGCCTTCTTTCTGCTCCTATGTCCCCTCCCCACAGTCAGCTGCATTCTCACCTGGCACTGATCCCTGGTGTTTGCGTCAGCTGATGGGGCTGGCACATCCCCGTGCCACATGGCAGCCTCTCTCCAGAGGTGACCTTGTGCCTGCCGCCACCAGGACACACGGGGACACGCGGGGAGGTGGCTGGAGGGTGCTCACTAACCCCAGAGCCTGTTGCCAGTGGTATTCGGTATCATAAAAAACGAAAAGATCCCTGCTTGTGCCACTTGGGATGGTTGGAAGTCTTTGTCTCAGAAGGACGGAGAGCAGAGGTGGGAAAGGTCAGCGCTGCCATAGCACAGCGTGTGCAGAGCTGGGCTGGAAGGTGTGAGAGGAAAGGTGGGAAGCTGGGGGAGCCCAGGGTGTGGGGAGAGCTTAGAATTTGGGGATGAGTGCCTGAGCCGAGCAGAGCCCCTGGTGCTGAGCTGTGGGAGAACTGCACAGCTCCTGAAGGGCAGAGGCAGAGCAGGCAATGTTGGCCATCCAAAACCTGGATGGCACACCCCGACTGATACACAAGTGCTGCTCCAACACAGCTTTACCTGGCTCCCAGCCATGCCCGCTGGCTCAGTCCTCCAGTGTTTCCATGAATGCCTGCCTCTTGTGCCCAGCTTTTTTTCTCCCCAGCAGCAAGCCAGCCTGTCACACTGGGGCTGATGTGGGCCAGCAATGTGCAGAGCCCAGCAGCTCGCCCTGTGCTCACCCCATGCTTGAGATGTACTCCCCAGCACACAGCCCAGCTCCCGGTCAATTCTGTGTCCTGATGCTCTTGGCTCATTCGTGAAGCTCCTCTATTTTGCCTCCCTTCTGTGCCGCCTGTCCCTCTAAATTATACCCAATCATCCCCCCAGGGCAGGCTCCTGGTGCTAATACCCCGCAGATATTTGCAAGCTATCATCGTGTCCACAGTGAGTCATCAATAGGCTAAGCCCTCGCACTTAGCTCCTTTAATCTTTCCTTGTAAATCTTTCTCTTTGCACCTCTGCTTGTTTTCATTGCTCTTCCTGAACGTCTTCCAATCATGCCGGTGGCCTTCAGGTCATGGGCCTGAAAATGACCCTGGTGCCTCTACTTGGACCATGGGCAGAGTTGCCGGGGGCTGTGTCTGCGCTCCCAAATTCTACTGGCACCTTTCCAATGGCCGTCTCCCTTCTACTACTCATGGCTGCACCCAACGGTGCTGACTCCAACACCGCCTGAACCAACGTGGGCTGAAAACAAGATGATAAAATCCCCTTCTATTTATTCCCTTTGAAAAAATAGCCAGCCTGCTCTCCATTAGGCTCACAAGGCAGGAGGTAGCGACTCATGCTGAAAGTGGATCAGGATTCTTTCCCCCACAGAAAGCCAAGACACTGCTGGGTATTTTGGGTTGGGAGCTGGAATGGAGCTGATGGGGCCCATCTGTTGCTTTTCCCTTTGCGAATCAGCTGTGTTTTCCCAAGCTGACCTTCATCTGCTATTTCAAACCCCAGGTCAGCGTTCCCATGGGCCCCATCCAGCTCCCATTGGGAACCAAACCGGGTGCTAAATATTTTGGTGTCATTTCACTATGTGTTCCTGCCTTTACTACCACCTACAGGCTTCAGGAATGAAGCAGCTTCTTCCCAGATCATTAACAGGGAGCTTAATTAAGAGCTGTCATAACACCAGGCATCACTGCTGGAAAATGGTGGCCCACTTTGCAGCCTGGTGACGGGGTCACGCTGTTCTCATTTCCCTGATGAGAACACCCTTTCTCTACCACTGACTCCAGCACTCCTATCCTACCCTGTCCCTCACTGTTTCCAAAGCCAAGCCCCACAAGAACCCCATTCCATGCCGATATTGAAGCACACAGACCATGAGCACATGAGTTCCACCACCGCTCCCAGAGGACTTCAAAGGGTCGGGCCCACGTGCTTAAAGCAGAACAGGTGTTAAATAAGCTGCTGGATCAGGTCATCCGTCATCTGCCAGGCGGGGGGCACTGGATCTATCTGGTGATAATAAACTACTTTGCTACATTTGCACAGGCCCTTGCAACAGCCAATAAATCAGGCAAAACAGCTGCTGCTGAACTATGCGGAGACTTCGCCCTTCGACGCAAGTTTTCTGAAAAGCTCAGCCATGAGGCTGGGGCTGGGGGATGTGAGGCAGACCCTGAAAAGCAGAAGCATGGATGTAAGGGCAGGTGGTGACGGGAGCTGGACACACATGCACCCAGTGGGCTGGGCTGAGCCCCACACTGCCCTTGAACCATGTGAAGCACCTGCACGTGGCTGGGGACATCATGTCACCCACTGCACAAGGGGTCCTTGGGTCTGCCCAGCGTTTTAACCTGGGCTTTAAAACATCTGGGGATCTGATGAGTAAGGAGAGATGATCTGAGCTTGGGGAGAGGTCCTCAACCTGGCTGCTTAACAGCCCTGTGACTTGATCCAGTTTCTTCCCTGCTTCTTTAAAGGAATTCCTTTCCCATTCAACCAGCACCTTACTGGGCCCAGTTCCCCAGGAATAGGCTCTTTTGGACCCTATTGCTCTGAGCCCGCAAGGACAGGCTGCTGGAGGCACAGCAAGGAACAGCTGCTGGAGGGATGGGAAGACAAGGGTGAGGAAAGCCTGTACACAAAAAGGAGAAGAGAAAAAAGTCTCATTTGAGAGGAGGATCCAAATGAGACGCATCCAAATCTACAAGCCCCTCTGAGCGTACCATAAGGATAAAGGGTAATGTCATTCTCCATCAGCATTTTGCTCGTAATCCCAGAGGCCAATTTCATAGAATTATGGAATCATTAAAGCTGGAAAAGACCACTGAGATCATCCATCCAACGCCAACCCACCTCCACCGTGCCCACTAACGCATGTCCCTAAATGCCACATCTCCACATTTCCTGAACACCTCCATGGATGGTGATTCCACCAACTTCCCGGGCAGCTTATTCAGAGCCCGACCACTCTTTTGGAGAAGTTTTTCCTAACATCCAGCCTGAACCTCCCCTGGTGCAACTTAAGGCCATTACCATTTCTAATGCAGAGCAGAGCACCCCCTTGGCCAGGGTGATGCCGGCTCCCACCTTGCTCCCATATGCTCCAGACATTTCAAGCCACCACAAACCTGGAATCCATAGTCTGGTGCTCAGCTGCCTCACCCCATGGGGAAAGTCAACACGAGGCCCTTAGATATGAATGATAATCTTCACTTCATAAGAGATCTCAGAGCCAGTGCGTGAGATAAAGCCACCAGCAGAGAGAGAACATGCTGCACTATATCAATCTGTCAGGCAACAAGTGTGCTGTGTGGGCAGGGCTCGCTGCTTCCGACCTGGGCGAGCACATCCAGCAGCTGGAAGAAGCCGACTGGTGCATCTTTTGAGCTCAAGCCAGCACATCCTACAAAGCTCCTTCAGACCTTTGTCTTCTTTCCAGCTGCTTTTCTGCCTCCGTCCTCTCCAAAAAGAAAACAAAGGGCTCTGAATCGCTCCTGTTCCTCCAGCAGCTGCAAGGAGAGTTTTGCTCCACTGCTCACCCACTTCTCCATGAGCATGGGTCAGTGCAAGGTTTTGCTCATGGAAGAGTTCAGGCTACAGCAGGGATGGAAACAGAGTGCTGTGGGGTTGGCGCTGTTGGTTAAAGGGCAAAGAAACCCACAGCTGGGCAAGCTGCAAACTGTTCTCTGTGTTTGACTGTAGGACACGGACAGGCACTGGGGCAAGTTGATAACCGGGGCAAAGTAGTGGGAGAACCACTGATGCCTGGGGTTGGAGATTTCCATTTGTAGAGCTTCACAGAATCATAGAATCATAAAATTCCACAAAGATCTAGATGACCACAAAGATCATCTAAGCCATCACTACCATGGCCACCAGACCATGTCCTAAGTGCCTTAGTTTCCCATGCAGAAGGAACCCAACTGCTCCTTCCTGCAGGAGGACCAGCATGGGGCTAGCAGAAGCAGAAGCCATGCGGGGTGGTTTTAAAAGAAAACCAAGCAGGAACAAAATTTGGAGAAGATAAAAGGTGATAAATGTCCATCTCTTCCCCAAACTTTTCCTCTTAGCCTCTCGCTGAACCCAATTACCTTAAATAAAACGAATGTGCTGTGATACGACAGACTTTTCTCTTTGATTAAGGACTTCCCGGCCTCTTGCAGGTGATGCACACTATAACTCACGGTAAAGATGGCTGCATTTTATAACCAATGCATTGTGTGGAGTTTAGGGCTTTCTTCCCCTTTCTCCCCCCACTTCCCTGTCTCCTTGCACTCCAGTTCAGACCGAACTGGGTTTAACTAGGCCTGAATAATTTAATAGAGTCATTATGCTCCTGTGTTTTTCCCTTACTGTCAACTGTAAAATCCATACAGTAGCTTCGGGAAATGGGGCTAATTTGAATTGATAATAGGAGACTCTGGAAAAAGTCATCTATTGCCGTGCAATGGTGGAGCAGATGCATGCTAAATCTTGTATAATGAAAGAATATGCTGGTGTCAATTATGTAAGAAAACGACTTTACAGTGGTTTGAGGCAATGGGTTAGCATTCTGCTTGATATTATCACATAAAGAAACACCCATCAAAACTTCTCATAAATATGGAACGGCGAGTAAGATTACATTATAAATTTGAATGTTATGAATGTGTATGAGAGAGACAGATCGATGCAGGAAACCCACCTCTCATAACTGGAAGTGAAAAAGAGCCATATTTCAACATTTACGTTGATCTGGGAGGGCAGGATGGGATGGGGGCCGGAGTTCCCATAGTTCCCATAGCTGTTGTGACAGTGTTTGCCATGGACAGCACCGCTGGGCACTTGTCCCAAGGCAGTGGGAGTGTGATGCTTTGGGATGAGGTGGTTAGAAGGTGGCGTTGGTGCCGCAGGTGGATTTTTCTCTATGATGATGATAACTGGGGAAAGGTCTGTTCGCCCAGAGGGAGAGATATCAGCTCATGGCACAGCAGGAGGGGTGAGAGAGAAAGGATTAGCAGAGTATCAGAGGGGATTTGCTTCCCAGCAGTTTCCCAGCACGTGCTGGAGGGAGGAGGTGCTGGAGTGAGGGAATTCCAGGGCACAGACTCAACAAACAACAACTAAATTCAATTCCTCATAAAATGCTGCAGCATTTGGATATGGAGGAAAAAAAGAACCAGGGAACTCCAAATCCCCAGGCACCCTGTAGCCACCCACATCTTCCATAGACACTCCAGGGCAGGTGGAAAGGGAAGCAGACCAGGCTCCTTGCATGAAACCCAGCTGATGGCTGAGCCCTGTTGTTTGCTCTGCCTGGGCTCCAGCTGGCTGCCCGCAGCCCCGACCCATCATGCGCTGTCAGCACCATGCACCCGAGCTCCTGGTGCAAATGGGAGGCAGGTGGGAAGCATCAATTTGCAGCCATTCCCTCTTGCTCCCCCAGATGTTGCTGCCCTCCACAGCCGGGACAGCTGAGCGCATCCAACCCAGGGCCACCCGAGCTGCCACAGGCTTGTAGCATCAGCATGGAGAAACGTCCATGTGCAACCGTGCAGCTGTTAAGGTGCAAAGGGCCAGCTGTGGGGTTGGGGCCATCTGACCCCATTCTCAGCATTTGGGCTGTCCCATGCTGCCCCTCACTGGCTGCCCTTCTGCTGGTCATTGCCAGCCTTGGAGCCAAAGGAGCAGAAGAGAACATGACCTGCACCACTGCCACTCTACGAAAGCACTTTCAGCAGCAGCTCTGCTGCTCTAGTGAGGGTTCCTCTAGGAGTTGTGGGGATAGCGTTGTAGCTGGATTCACCCAAACTTACCCATACCATATGGTACCCCAGCATCCCTCAGCATCCAAAACCACATCAGGTTGCAGGATCTGATGCAGAGATATTCATCTGCAATGTGCAGGTCTGCTGACAACTGCCTGGGAGACACAGCAGCTCTTCAGCCAAGCAAAAACAGCTCTCGACTCCACTGGAAGATGCACACCAGAGCATGGGATGGGGTGAGGGCTCTGCATTGGGCCAGGAAAGATGCAAAGAGCAGAGTGAGCCATGAGAATAGGCTGAATGAAGCCTGAATCCTTAGGGTGAGGTGTGTCTGAGGAAGGGACACAAAGGCAGCAAAGCTCTGAAAGAGGAAAAGAGAAATATGACTTTGAGTAGTGCTGTCCTACTAACCACCCATAGAGAAATGACCCTGAAAGCTCTGGTAGCCTCAAAGATGGGTGCCAAGATGCTCCTGCTAACACAACAACAGCAAGTACTTCCTTTGATAGGCTGAACAGAAAACCATAGAATCACAGAATTATAGGATCATTAAGGCTGGAATGACCACTAAGACCATCAAATCCAACCACCAACCCATATCTGTAACCACTCTAGACAATGTCATTCAGTGCCACATGTACCCTTTTCTTGAACACCTCCAGGGACAGCGACTCCACCACCTTCCTGGGCAGCTGTGCCAATGCCTCAACACTCTTTCTGAGAAGGATTTTTTCCTAGTATCCAGTATGGTGCAGAAGGCTGAAAGTCCAGTTACCCACTGGGGCCAGGCGCTAGAGGACATCCCACAGAAGCTGGCACACCTGGTGGAGAAGGGGATCCCAGAGCCAGCACCTCCATCAACAGCAGTACATGAGAGGTACCCATCCTCAGCAGTTCCCCACTTCATACGGGATACAAAACAAGGGTGGGGACAACTGCTTGGAATGCACCCAGCACAGCAGCCCCTGTTTGGACTGAACTGGCTCTGCCTTACACAAGCAGTGACTTTGGATCACACCAAATCAATGTGGTGGCTGTTCCAACCTCTCATTGCTCTGATGGTTGCGAACCTGCTGCTTAATTCCCAGCCTACATTTCTTCCCTTCTGCTTTAGCCTTGTTTGCTCCAGTGCCAATGTCCTCTTTTAGCTTCAGCGGCTCTTCCCTGCTGTTAACCCCGTTGACGTATTTATGGATGGCAATCAGATCCCCTCTCAGCGGGTGTCATGCTGGGCTAAACAAGCCGAGCTCATTTAGCCTCCTCTCTCTAGAAGTGGTAAGAACATCGCACACTGAGGCAGTGCAGCTGCTCCGCTTCCACAGCCTGGTGGGAGCACATCTGGGCCAGATTCATGCCATCCTAGTCCTATACCTCACCTGCTGCCATGGTCTTGCAAGGAGTCGGGCGGGGTGCTTGTCTCACCCACCCCCTCCAGGATGAAGATGCCCCTACGTGAGTCACCCTGAGCGAAAGGTACTTCTGTGAGCTTCTCTACAGACAGCCTAAAGCCTTGCTTGCTCCTGGACACCAAGGACTAATTGCCTAGTGTGGATCACCAGGCAATGGCTTATGAAGATGTCCCAGCTCTGGATGGCTGGATTCACAGCTGGTGTAAGCCATGCAATGATGGCTGGTTCTGTAGAACCAGCTGGTAAATCACATCTGGATCCCAAACAGCCGCTTAACCTGACTCCAAAGAAATCC
Organism: Chrysolophus pictus; assembly: GCA_037305975.1. Lineage (NCBI taxonomy): Eukaryota > Metazoa > Chordata > Aves > Galliformes > Phasianidae > Chrysolophus > Chrysolophus pictus. Next base: position 12,633,719 of record CM074581.1, on the reverse strand, counting down.
ACTGGCTGATGGCGGTCCTTCTCGGTTGCTCATCCTTCGGGGTCAGAATTCTGCACCCATCATATGGGTCATGATGGTGATGATGATCCACGATGATCCTTCTCCTGCACTCTTCAGAGCCCCCAGCCCCAGCATTCCCTCTGGGTGCTCTTGGGCATGGCTCTTGGCTCTCATGAGAAGCAGTATGGTGTTGGTCAAGACGTGACTTCTTGTCTTAACATTGAAAAAGTAGGATGCTTTTAAACCTTGAAATGAAAATGAAATTAATTAATCTGATCTGCAATGAGCGTTCCTTGAGGGCTTTCCTTTGCAGGTAGTTTGAGATCATTGAAAGAAGAGGGGGAACAAGATAGACATTTCTAATTAAGTGTTGCACATCTGGAACTCTCAGACTTCCTTCTCCCCTCTGGATTCAGTAAACTTCTGCATTTGTCAGAGCTCTAATAGCCCTTTGTTGTGCTTGGTGTTGTACGAGCTTTTAAAAATGTAGTCCTAATGCCAGTCCAAATCCACAGCTTCAGTTCTTACATAGCCAAATATTTCTTACGTATAAGCCTGGATTTACTCCTAGAAACATGTTTTTTACCATGTCTTTGTGCAGCATCCCTCCCCTGGTTTCCTCTGAATACCCTCTTGCTCAGTTGCAGACCCACTGTGTAACCCACAGATTTGTCAGTTGTGAAATAGAGATGGTAATTCCACCTTGCCTAAGCAGAATAGTGTTTCATTAATTTTATCTCTTGATTTGCTGAAGTTAAACTCTTCTATGGGCTGGTTTAGATACATTTCCTATACTACAAAAAAGTATTCCTGGCCACACAATTCTTGCAACAGGGCTGCTGTGACTTTTAGAGTATTTATTGGAATAGGGCACTGTTGTAACCCTCAAAAAGAAAAAAAAATAAAGAAAGAGACTTTCCAATCTTAATTCCAACCATGTTTCAAGGCTTCATGCTGTAAGCACATTAAGATAGAGATCTTTATCCCAGCTTTGTCCTTGCTCAGCTGAACGGACCAAGCCTAGAGTCTGCAGTGGGAACACCTGGCCAGCTGAGTTCCTTGCCACAGTTTGCCTCTTTCTCCTTGGTATTTGAGGTGAGAAGAGGACACAAGCTCCCCAGCCATTTGGAAAGCCCTCACGGTGGTTTGATGGCATGGCTGGAAAGTGTTGGGTTGTTGGCTGCCCTGGGAGCCATGCCCACATGGCCTTCTCATGTACTGAGATATTTATAGCCACCAACAGCAGGAATTTGGCTAGGACACAGCCGGGGAGGATAACAAGTTTCTCTTTAGGAGGAATGTTCCACCCCAACCAGAGGAGCGAAGAACAATAAAAGATGATTGATTTCCTCACAGCCGTCCCCGAGCACAGCCCCGTACCCACGCCAAGAGGGCTGCAAGCAGCCCTGGCACATCTCACCCTGCAAGGCCAATCCAAGGTGGCAGCGTCCCACAGCCCCATAACCCACCTTGGCTCCCCAGGTCGGGTATCTTGCACCGCTTTCACCAGAGATGAGCTAGAAGAGGAGGAGCAGAGAGAGGGAGGGCTTATAAGGCCATTTCCCTGGGCCTTCAGGCACTTTCTATTTACATTCTTTGGAGTAAATTACCAAGCCTTAGAAATTTACAGGGAAATCGCTTTGATTCTTAAACTATATGAATGAAGCTGCAGATGGAGAGAGTAATGGCTTAAATTTATTAGCGCGCATAAAATTGTTGATGCTAATTTTCAGCTGTACACTAAGCAAGCAGTCGATGGGATTAAACCAGATCCCTTATTTAAACAAACTCGCAAAATGTAATTTACATCTAGTTATTGTTCCCGACTCTTCTCAGACCCCTTCCCAAAGCTCCCTCTAATGTTGCCAGGTCTGCATTGCACCCATTCCCGTGGAAGAGATGCACACCGCATTTCTTCCAAGCGTAGAACAATGCAGGCTTAGCAAAGATTCACTCATTAGTTACTGAGTGCCTGACCTCACTGGAGTCCAAAGGGACTGTCAGGATGAAAACTAATTGGATGGGAAGAATCTGGCCATCTACAGCCTTAAGCAGTCACACGGCCTAATCCCATAAGTGAATCTGTGCTCCAGGAATCAGGAAACAGTGGCATGGGACGGGGAATAGGGTGAGAAAGATGATCCAGGTTTCTGACAGCCACATACAGAATCCCTATTCCCTGCCCTCTGGTGCCTCCCTATGAGAGGAGTCTGTGTTACAGAAATTCTGGGCGTCGGTGAAGGGTGGGAAGACTGCAGAGGATAACAGGGCTGGCAGAGCATGTGGAAACACAGGGATCCTGTGGCAGCTGCTAATCCTTGTCTGTCTGGCTGTTAGGGCCCTGCCAGCCAGACCCATGTGCTGCCATCCCATGCCTGCTTGCAGCAGTGGGCATCCAGAAATGGCACCTGGGTGCAAGGGGGAGATAGGGCAGCATGGCTGGAGATGAGTGGGCAGAGGCATGCTGGAAGTACCTGTGCTTGCAAAAAAAAGCTCTCTGTGCGGCACGACTTACTCTGATGAGAAATGGCTGTAGTGGAACTAAGCCAAGAAAAGGGAGTGGTGACCAAACCAGTGATGCTCACACACTCAGGATAGGGCTGCACTCAGACTTCCCTCTCTTGTGATCAGGCCAGAGCTGTCCTCCGATCCCCAGAAGCTTTTTCCCTGGTGCTGGGACATACAGTAATTTAGCTGCTTCTGTGAGCTGTACTGTTTAGAATAACCATGGCTCCCCTGCATCTCTGCAGCAAGACAGATGCAGAGAGATGAAAACAGGAGCAGAGGCTTGTCCTGCAGCCCATTCGCTTCTGCTGGAGTTTTGCAAGGACAGGAAGGGGGCAAGGATGTGCAGAGGGCATCTGCAGCCTTCTCTGTCCAGAAAACACATCTGTGTTTGACTGCATCTTTTTCACCTTCTGGAGGGATCCTGCTGAAAACATCACTGCTTGGGACACCAAGAAGAGGCTGAGGGGCCAATCCCACCCTGCCTGAGGGAGAGACATGGAGGTAAAGGCAGGCAGAAGGCATAGGAGCTGCTCCAATAGCTCCAGTGGAATCAGCCTCTGGGCTTGGGTAGCGAGTGAACAGGAGACCAAGAGCAGAGATGGAAAGCATCTGCAGCACCTCCCCTCCCACCACGCCGCTGAGGGCTGATCAACCCCGTGTCACCTTACAAGCCACTTAATCCCTTCCGTCATGCTTCTCAAGGAAGGGGGTGTGCAGGCCGAGCCTTGGCTGCCACCAGCTGCCCCAAAGTCATACGCCGAGCGGCTGCTATGACTTTGTGCGGGGGGACGTGACTGACACCTCAACAGTCCCTGCACCTGGGAATGGCCCGGTCCTACAGCCGCAGCCCCAGCTGGCCCTTTGATCTCAGCAGGCCAGAAGCCGGTCCTCCTCCGCTCCAGCTTTGGAGAGGATCATTCTGATTTTGTCTGGGCATCTCACATCCTGGCAGGTGTCAGTCTTGGCTTCCAAGATACCTTGGAGGGGGAGGTGGGAAAAGAGAGGATTGTAAAAATAAATCAAGTGTTGAAAACCCATGTGTGTGCCCACCCTTCCTCTCTCAGAGGAAGGGGCCTTGTTTGATCTCTGGAAGATTCTTCTGATAATGCCACCAGCCTTCCTACAGCACACACCTACTGCAGGAAATGTCACCCTCAGTGTTTCTAGATCTTACTGTAAACTGCCTTAAATACAAGGACATGAACATAAGTGCAAGGCAGGTCACCTTCCTCCCACCCCAATAACCCGTGCATTTTTGAGCTTTCTTTTGAACCCCTTTCTTTTTAAGCAGCTAGCACCCACATACACCAAGGCAAGGAGTCCAGCAGTTTGGCTGTACACAGCACAAAGAATTTCTCTTCCCATTTTTAATCCTGCTGCTTCCACTTGGCAGCAGTTGTTGTACTGAAAGAAAGAGTGAATAATCACTCCTCAGTTCCCAGTTCAATAGCACTCACCTCCGTCACCCAGCCTGTCTCTAGTCGTTCACTGCCTGAAGGATCTCAGCTCCTGCTTGGTGCGGATACCACAGCATCCCTTTGACCATCCATGTAGCCTTTTGCTGTTTCTCATCAAGTTCTGCTCGGTCCCCTTTGAGAGGAGAGACCAGAATGGCACTCTGGGGCTGGCTGTTCTGCTTTGCACGCAGCAGGTGGGACATCCAGAGGGCTGTGTGCCATTCTTGGCATCACACTGCAACAGAGGTAAATGCTATGAAAATCTGACCTTGGGAGGCAAATTGAAGGAATTGCATTTATTTTGCCCAAAAAAAGAAAGGACCAGAAGGCAGTGAGAAAAATATTTCGGTATATAAGGTTTTCATACAAGGACACAGATGGATTGCTCTCTGTATTCAGTGGAGGTACAGGACAAGGAGAGCAAGGCTCCATTTGCAGCAGAGATGATTTAAGTTGGATGTTAGGGAGCTCCTTCAGCTCTAAGCACACACAAACCCAGGAGCAAGCTGTCAGGAAAGGATGGAGCCTCTTTCACTGGCAGTATTATTTACAAGCAGTTGGGCACCCATCTGTTGGGAAGGTTTGAGGGGAGCTGCCTTGCAAGACTCTCTATCAGGGTCCCTCCAGCCTCACATTTCTTTCTCCATGTTCCCTCTGTCAAACCATTCGGCTCGGACAGACCGTGCCATCCGGGGGCTGGAGTCACTCTGCCAAAGGGCCTGAGGGAATGAGCAGCACTAAGAGGAAATCTGTGCAAATCTATTATCTGGAGTCTCTGCCGAAGGCAGGGAGGGTCTCAGTATCAGGCACATCCCCAGTGGGAACTGCCTTCTCACCTCCCTCTGCTCCCCCAAAATGTCACTGCTCTAATTACAGAGGAAATCGCAAAGGAAAACTTGCCTGGGGCAATGTGAATTTTGTTCTTGCAGCCCCACTGCCTTTTCTCTCTCACTTTTTTTATGGGACTTCTTGGGAGCTCACAGACCACAGGCTGAAAGCCATTACTGACATTTTGTGGTCCTTGCCAGCATCATAGCATCTGGGGACAAGCTGATAATCATAGAATCTTTAAGGTTGGAAAAGAGCATGAAGACCATCAGTTCAACCACAGCCTGTCCCCACCAACAACATTTCCACAGTTCTTGGACATCTCCAGGGATCCAACCTCCTCACCTGTATCACGGCTGTTTGGGCAGCCACTCCTCAGCTGCCCAGGGAAGATGGGGCGGACAAACCATGAACCTTCTGCTATCCAGTGGACCTCACCGAGGACATTATTTTTAATAGGGACAGTGCCAGCTCTGCCAAGATCTGCTAGTGCCCCTCTCCTTCTCCAGGTTTATTGGCACGGCCATTGCTGCACAGTCATTGCAGTGTGCTCCCCCTTCCTTCTCTCCTTGCTTATTCAAGGCATAATCACAAAGCAACCCATCTTTTTGCACTTGTAAACGCATTTTACAGAGTTGTAAATGTTCTTATTGATTCTTCAGCCTTATTATCCTCGCTGCTCAGCTAAGAATTAACTTCCATTTGAGGATAAATTATTAATCAGCCTTCCCCAGGTCTATTTCATAATCATTTCCACCATCCTCGCTGTCACATAAGAAGGATTTGCATATTTATTCAGCCACTTTTCCCCAGAACAGTATGCAGAAGCCCATGTTTACCTGCAGTCTCTTAAATCACTTTCCCTACCTTATAAAAGCACTGCTTTCAGAGAGAGCAGGCCCAGCACAGTGCAGTCCAAGTCCTTCTGATTCATTTACTTTGTTGCATGTTTTTTGCAGGCTAATCCTTTTCTTTTTCACTTCTCTGCTTTCTCATTGCTTATTTATGACACCCTGTAGGGTAAAACTGTGTGGTTTGCTCAACAACCCATAACAAAAATACACAAGCTTCCAGCCTTGTACCGACTGTCTCCAGTCCCCAGCCCAGCTTGCACAGGAGAGCACGTTGAGCTGCAATTTTGGCTTTGGGCTCTGTCCTCCCCAGGTGGTCAGAGATGAGCAGACTGTGTGCCCTACTCAGTGCATGGCTGTCTTTCTGGGGTACAAGGTTGAAGCAATTTGGGAACGGTGGGGAGAGGAGGGAATGGAAGCACAGTGAAGCTAATGGCACCCATCTAGAAAAGGCCATAGTAAGTGGGAGGGAGCTGAGCAACATTAAGGAGTTGTGTCTTAAGCAGAATGAAGGAGGCCACACTCCTTTGGCAAAACTCTGAGCACATGGCAAAATGGGCAGTGAGCAGGAAGGTTCACCTAATGCAGCCTTCCTTCTTCTGCCACCTCCATCATGGCTCCCGCAGGGCTTCCATGTAACGAGCAAGTGCACAGGCCAATTCCTTCCAGCAGATGGTAGCAGGATCATATGTGGGTATCCACACTGGGACCCTCAGCCAGACGCCGCATCACCATCTCATAGCAATGCCCAGGGAGAATGGCTACCAAAAGAGCAGCACCCTAAGGGACCACAGCCCTCCCTTGGTGCTCAGGCCATGGACAGCATGTGCTTAAAGGACTCATTGTTCCAGCAGGGAATTCATATACAAAATGGCTGGGATTTGTGCTTGGCCATAGCTATGGCCAGTTGGGTGCATTGGCCAAATTGACAGCTGTGGCACAAGCCTAGATGGCAGCCATAGCAACAGGCAAACTGGCAGGCAAGGTGCAAGTCAAGCTGGCCACCATGGTGCTTGGCAGGAACTGATGTACTCCTCCGCTTAAAGTCAGCCCTGTTGTCCTCAAGTTCCACATGCACATGTGGCACCAAGGGACATGGTTAATGGGCAATATTGGTGGTAGTTGGATGGTTGTACTAGATGATATTAAAGGTCTTTTCCAAGCTCAGTGATTCTATGATTCTATTATTCTAAGTTGTGTTTGGAGCACAGCTCTTCCCTCTCAGACCTCACACCCTATTCTCTCTAAAGTTAACAGAGTTACAGACCACGTCCCTCCCAAAACCCCGCAGGCCCAGCTCCTCTTACCGTGTCCCTCCTTGATTCTTCTGTCTCCTGCATATACTCCTAGCTCTTGGCACAAGGACACCACAGGGAAATTTCCACGTCATTTTTTTTCCCTCTCGCTCTAAGAGAGAAGATTTAGCTCTTGTGATTGCAGAGAAAGCTGGAAAATATGATGTGAGCACAACGGGAAGAGACTGATCAATAGAAATCAAACGCAGCCATTAAACAAGCGGCTGAACAGAAGGACCCGGGTGGCTGAGCTGAGCATGGGTTCGTTTCACAAGCAGAGACAAAAGCAATCCTTCTTGGAGCTTATGCAAGGTGAGAGTCAGGCAAGCAGATCCACCAGGAGAGCGGATGGAAGGAAAGGCAGGGAGCAGCTAAAAGAAGCAGCTGGGAGATGAGCAAAAAGTGAAGACCGGTAAAATCCTGCTGGGTACATTAATGAGCAACATTGGATTGGATGTAATTGCTTGGTAAGCCTCTTAACAAGCAGATTAGTATGCCATGGCATCCACAACTCTGTGAGGAAGTGCATCGAGGATGGTAGGTCAACAGTAAACCATCACCTGCATCAGCTTTGCCTTGCTGGGAATAGCTACGGATATGCACTAAAACATATGTTTATGTGTATACATACATATGTAGAGGATGAGGATCAGAGAATCGTGGTATCATTAAGGTTGGAAGACTACTAAGATCTTCAAATCCAACCACCAGCCCATGCCTCTCCAGACCATGTCACTCAGTACCTTATCTACCCTTGTCTTGAATGCCTCCAGGAACTGCGACCACATCACCTCCCTAGGCAGCCTGTGCCAATGCCTCACCACTCATCCTGAGAATCACATGTGATTCTTTCTCCTCCTTAACAACTCTCAAAACTTTTGGATAGCCTCCAAAGATTCTGACAGAAGGGATGTGACATTCTGGCAGGATTTAGGAATGTACCTACTTGGGAAAAGAAGGCCGTGCTCCCATTACCGTACCTGCTGTATGAGACCCCAGCTTGGATCCTGATGGTAGGGTTTGCACGTGTTGGGTGCTGGAGGACGGAGAGAATAAGACACGGAGCTGCATGTGACACTTACAGATCTGCACCATATGCTCCATCCCACTGCAGGCCCAGGCTCTCCTCTGAATCAGCTCCCAGCCTGTCTCGACATGAGGTTAAACCCTCACTAGGGAGCAGGAAGGCAGAAAAGCAGCAGATGGAACCAATCAATTTGCCACCCAAAAAGTGATCAGTTGGTGGAGACTCCTCGCCATCCAAAGGCAGAATGGGAACACGCAGGAAAGATCAGCGGGCAGCCCATCATAAACCCTGAATGTATTTCCAGCCATAAAATGCTTGACATGCCTTCAGAGAGGCTGTTGAAATCCTTGATTTGCAGCTGGCACTCATTTTCCATCACAGGTAGTAAAAAGACTCGGCCATAGTGGGGTCTGTTGCCATCCCCCAGCCCACTGGGACACACACACCTCCTCCTGCTTCCTTCCCAGGGCTCTCCTTTCCCTTCAAACGTGGATGTGGACCCGGGACTGAGATATAATGAGCAGGAGCAGCAATTTCAGGAAGTGGTCGGGCCCTGTAAATCCTGGCGGGGGCTTCCTCTGTCAGAGGAGCCATCCGGGGCGCGGGACATGTGCGGGCTGAAGTCACGGCTGTTAGGAAGGTATTTGTTCTTTGGGCCCCCGTGGGCAAACTGGGTTGTGGTAACATCCCTCGAGTCGGGATCTGGTTGCAGCAATAAAGTTGGGCGGGTTGGGTTCCTGGCTGGGCAGGAAGGAGCCATTGATCAATGCCACCCGTCCTTCCCACCTTCCTCCAGCCCCGGAGCTGATGTAAGGGATACCAGGAGGAGTGGGAAGGAAAGCTAGAATGGTGAGGAGCAGATGGTGGCATAGCCAGGGCAAGGACATGGGGAGGTAAAGCACCAACTGAGCCAAGAACAGCACCACAAACATTTCCAGATTGGGGCTGCAGGTGGATGCAGTTCAGTCTGCAGCCATACAAATGCAACAATAACAAGGACCGGGGGAAGAGGGTTTCAGAGCTTCTCCATCCGTTTGCTTAGAGGACATCCCAATGAGCTCACATCCCCCAGGTGCCCAGGCTGCAGCAGCTCTGTGCCTCATAACGCCTCAGCAAACAGTGCTGGATGCTGATGGGAGTGCTCAGCCATGCCCTGTCTGCTGGATGCACACACCCAATGCACCAGCATCATATCTGTGAGCATACTTCAAGTGGAGCTGGGAGAAATTCAGAGGCAGTTCTTTGTCCTATGAGGCTGGAGAGACAAAAGGGGACCCCGGTCCAGGACAGAAAATAAGGTAATGCTGTGGAAAACTAACTCTGCTGCTGAGATCATTGGTGGATACACTTGTGCTCCCAGTGGGGAAAGCTTTGGCAGGTGGCCTGGGACACAGCACCTCTGACAGCTATTAAAGCTTCATCGTTTTTGATCCCAACCAGATATAATGACTATAATGAGATTGATATTACTAATACAGCTAACCATTGTGGTGATACTAATAAAATAATATTGTGCTCCTCCATCCAAGGAGCTCAGTGCTTTTATAGGAGTTTCAGTCTCATGGCATCCATCCCACTTCAGGAAAGCTTATTTAGACAGCAGCAAAGCCTCCTCGCCAGTTTTGTGCAGCATAGCCGCCTCCAAGGTGGAGCACAGCAGCTATTTATGAGCAAGCAATAACCATCCTCTGCAATCTGGGCTAGGCAATGAATGCAAATACCACATCCAGGGCAATTGGAGGGGTTAGGGAGAAGATAATGTACCAGGACACTCTGCTAGGCTTTTAGGAGATGCGTTTGGGGATATTTTTGCAGAGCTCAGATCCATCACTAAGAACTCACCAGCACATGACTTCTGCAGGCTCCGAGGAACACAGAACTAGTTAGCAGCATTGGTGTGAGTGGGTCCAAGGGGTCATGCTGGGAAATGGCACGTTGTCAGAAACGTCATTTCAGCTGCATTTCATTGCCTTTTACTTCAAATGAAAAATTTCAGAAGGAAATGAAGCCAATGCATTGTTTCACTGTAATTTGAATTTTTTTTTGCCTACTGTTTTTTAAAGCAGCCCTTCACCATACCTCAAGCTCCTCATTCTCTTCCAGTGCATCATTCACAGCTCAAAACCACCATTCCTCAGCTTTTGTGGCACACCATAGGTACTCGGTGTCCCTTTACTCAAAAAGATGCACAATGGCAAAACAAAAATGCAGTGACTGTCAGCATGATGGGAAGAAGGAGGGCTGAGGGATCCTGCCCTACCTCTGCCTCCCCATTGCCTGGGGAAGAACAGGAGCTCACCTGGTACCCTGGAGACAAATTTCCAGTGGGGAAGTGGCTGCCACCACACGTCAGGAGTGATTTGCTCAGTGAGAGAGATGAACACCTCCAGCACTGACATCAGGGGACAGGCAGAGGAGAGTGTGAAAAAGCTCATGCTGGGCAGCAGGACTGCATGGTAGGGTGAGACCTGGGGGGTACCCATGGCTCTATGCTGGGGACAGCTGAGCTCATAGGTGGCTCATGGGGCTGTCTGATGCTGTGCTGAACGCTTTCAACAAAACCCGCTCCATCTGCGATAACTGTTGAAGAGCTGTTAGCACAAAGCTGAGTCCCTGCACATCCTGTGCAATCAACTGGACGTGCTTGGGATCACGATGTGTCAACCAAGCTCATCTGCTGTGCTGGCCACCCCGGAGGCCAGCAGGATTCACCACGGAGCAGCAGGATGGGCTGCATGATGCTGACCCCCAGACATCCCATCTCAGGCTTGTCAAGCTGAAAACATTTCCTATTCTTTAAAATGCTTTTCCAGTGTGAATTCAGTACTGTTAAAAAACACTGGGCAGCAGCACATATCATTTATCCATGGAGCTATAGATTCTACAGCAATAACACTAACGCCCTGTTATTTCCAAGGCCATCTATGCAGTGGTCAACTCCCATGCAGTTCCCAAGCAGAAGCCAACTGCAATGCACACTGCACATGTGTGCATGCACAGCAACGGCTCATCTCAGCACACCAAATTGTCACCAGCCCTCAAGGTCCTTCCCTGACCGCTCTGGCTCAGCAGTTTCCCAGGGCCAGGATGCCAGCTGCAAATTGCTTTCAAGGGCTGGACTCCCACCAAGCGCAGCCCAAAGCTGGCATCACTGCACGTCCTACAGGACCACAGGTGTATTTTTGCTTCCCATACGGACAACTGCTTCAAGGCCTAGTCCTCTTCAAGGATGCTCTTCATGGGGAATGGGCCTTTGGATTATATCCCCCCTTCCTGGGATCTATTCTCTCCTTTAAGATCTGGATGCTCTCCAGAGCCCTTTCAATATATCTCATTCTCCTCTGCCGTCTCATCATCGAAGCATTTTTGCCATCTGCTCATATTTATTGCCTTCGGGAATAACTCCCTTTTTATTTTTAGATTCCAGGGGCAAAACGTGGTCAGGCAGCAGTGGGTGGGGGTTAGAGTTTCTTGAACCTCCACCTCACAAAGATACTCAAAGCATGGAAGAAAAACCCCAAACACAACACAACCCCCAGACAGACAAATAGACACCAGAAATTCCGCAGAGGCAGTGTGGTTTTGGCACCACCTTGCTGAAGCCCCACTCTGCCCCTCTGCACATGGTCCTCACAGCCTGCCCGTGTCTCCTTGCCTCTATTTATACTAAAGCCCTTGCAGAATAAAACATCCATGTAAAATCCAATTTCCTCTGAATCTCTCTCGGAGACGAGGCCCCGAGATTGAGTAGATAACCTCTGCAGTAATTGCCTGAACCACTCCTGTTTGCTGGAAAGGTGAGATCCATTTTTCAATTATCTATCTGCAGTGACAGCAGCGAGCAACGGAGCTAAGAGGAAGGAGAGAGAGAGGGAGAGGGAGAGGAAATCCAGCCAACAAGAGCCGTCTGTGTCAATCCTGGCAAACGGGAGGTACGATAGATGTGGTCACAGTTCCTGCCATCAATATCCTCTAATATAAATGTCAGCGATGCCATTTTACCCACAGTCATTTCCCACAATGCTGATTACATTATCGTATAATAGAGGGGCGCCAGCCGCACCGCTTTCTCTCCTAACCCTCCTCGCGGTAATGTGTCAATAGCCTGCCTCCATGAAACAAGTCAATTTTCTGCAGGCTTGGCAGCGGAATAAATCTGCCGACTATCTAGAGAGCTGGAGATATTTATACACACCGCGTCCTCTCGCTCTCTTTCGCCCTCCCCCTCCCTGCGTGTGCAAGCATAGATGTGTGTCCTCAGCAGAATTGAGTGATTTTCAGCCCAGACTCAATAAGAAGAGAATTTAGGGCAGTCCTACAGCTTGGCTTCCAGTAACAGCCCTACACGTTTATTTTCTTTAGCTTAACAGGAAAGAGAGAATTATGTTTAGATTTATATGACAAGGGCAGTTCTACCAAAACGCAGCGATAAGCACCATGGAAGGGGGGGGAAGGTGGCAAAACCCAGGCAGGCCAGTGGCAGAGAGGGATTGCAACACCTCGCAGGTCACAGCAGGGTTCCTCTGGGAGCTGGAAAAGCAGCTCTTATTTTAACCGACAGCTCTGCTTTTAGTGCATGTCCAAAGCACACGGCAGTGGAAGGAGGAGGGAGGCATGGGCTGCTCCATCCCTGCTGATGGACGAGGGTGGAGGTGTCTGGCTCAGCTCCCTCAGCGCCTGCAGGCAGAGTGCTCAGTGGGGACAACACACTCTGTCCACCTAGGGGTGCCCGTTCTCCTTGGGCTGTCCCCAGAAGACAACTATTACAACTACTTCTTGCCATGCCTGGCAAGACCAAGAGCAAATAGAAACTTGCTTTCAGATTCCCAGGCTCTGTTTTGGTTTGTTTTGTCTTTAATAAAGACTTGCAAACGTTCCATCTGTTTTCATCAGAGTTTTGTGCAAGAGGCAAATAATGCTAGGATCGTTGCTTTTGGCTGGATGGCTCCTCCCTCCTGCTCCAGAGCACAGCAGTTTCTGGGCAGGGAGCTGGTGTTTCCTCCACCAGAAATTTCACCACCTCCACCAAGTGACTGAGAAAGCTCCATCCCGGAAGACACCAAAGATGAACAGTATGCAGTGAAACCCACAGCTCCATCACATCAACTCCTGCTCTCCAACTTGACTCAGCCCTATCTGACCAGGCTGCAAGTAGTCAGCCCCTGCCAGTGAGTGAGGACCACTCTAGAGATAGCTCAGAATGAATTGACACCACAGTCTCAAGCGCAAAGAACCCTCAATTCCAATTCCTTCTCCATGCTATCTTTGTCTGGGAGAAAATTTGTATTCATCCTGAGCCGGGTAAGGCCCTACCCATGTGCAGAAGGGAGAGATTTGCAAGAAAAAGAACCAAATTGGAAGGAACTCACAACTGCCTCATCCAAGAGCCATCAGGGCCTTCCTCTTGACACCATTAGCCTTCAGATGAGCCCAGGATTTGGAGACACGCTCTGGATCACAGCCTTCCTAGAGTCAGGGGGATTGGGTCTATTCAACTGCCAAGCCTGGAGACAAACCACAAAGAAGAAAGTGCATTAAGAAACCCTTCTTCAGAATGAGGAAGTGGGGACTGACTCCAAAGCTCCGATTCAGATCTTTGTCTGCATATGTGGTGTGTCATTAAGGGAGAAAAGCTGGCAGCCAACTCCAGTCACTTACTACTGCACTGGCAGGCAAGACAAATGCAGAGCATAAGATAAATGAGCCACTTCCAAGAGCGAGAAAGTCAATACTATAGAGACCTTCAAACTGGAGGCTGGGGAGCAGCTTGCAGTTCAGCTCGCTGGTGCAGACGGAAAGACAGCTCTGCATGCTGTGAGCCCTTTGGAATGGCACATCCCAAAAGGATACAGGGTGGGCTTGGGCTGAGGCTCACCAGGAGGGATGGCTCATGCACCATCTGTGTTATGGGGGCTCCTGAAGGCAATCAGAGCCTTGCTGAGCATCGTATTGTACCAGAAAAGAGGATCAGTCCAGGCACAGGACAGCTTCCGCTGGCACCACAAGGAGCGAGATGAAAAAGAGGATGGTCCCAAACACCCAAAGGATGGGAACCACTCACTGCTGCAGCACAGAGATGGGACTGAACATGGCCCTGGGCTCACGCACGTGCTCTGTCCGACAGCTGAATGAAATGCAAACTGATCCACCCGAGGAAAGAAAGGAGACGTTGCCCTGCTTTTTTCAATTATATCCAGGTCCAAGGTCAGTGACCTCTTCCCTCCTGCACTGCAGTATCTTGTCACACAAAACCCAGAGAGAAAGGGAATGTGATAAAGATGAAAATGATGTGGCAGGCTCATATGTGAAAACAATCACCCTTCAATTAAGTGTGATTGATTTCCCAAATCAGAGATGCATCCACCTTCCAACAAACAGATATCAGTAAGGGGCAAATGCTGAGGAATTCAGCATACATACATCAGGGTTGGCAAAGGAACGTGCAATGCTTTGGGGCAGACTGGGTGCTCCCACTCTGGTCACCAGAACTGCCCTAGCACCATCAGCAGCACTGCTTTAACCGTGAAAGTGGAACTTACTGCTCTCCTGGTACTTTGCCCCTCAGCTCTGCCAGGAGCACCCACCATTGTGGCATCTGGTCACAGCATTCTCCTCAGTCCTATGCATTTCTCAGCAATGGGCAAGGGCAGAATTAGCAGCACCAGGGAGGTGTTGAGATAGGAGAGGGGAAGGCAGAATTGCAGACCTTGCACAGTTTGTGGCAGGAGAGCAGCTCAGCCCGGGCTGTTGTCCCATTTTCTCTCCCCTCATCATATTCAGTCTCTTCCAGGCCCTGAGAAGGAAGGATTTCAGATAAAAGCCTGCACTTGATCCTCCCTTCCTCCCCATAGAGAGAGGAGAAAGCCATGAATAGAGAGCCCCTCATGTTTGCAGCAGTCATTTTCACATTAATGGCAGCATATGTTTGCATCGATTCCCACCTGCAGGGCTATGTGTGTGTGCCTGCACGGCCGGCGGCCCCGCGTGTGGGTGCACCAGGTGCTCGCTGTCAGGCAGCACAAAAAGAAGCATCAGCACTCAGTGCCAGGGGGCCACGCAGGCAGCCCACTCCCTCCCCCCCTCCCCGCCCCCTCCCAGCAGCCCAGCGCTTCCATCCAGCATCCCATCCATGGCAGCATTCTCATGGCAGCGCATGAGATCTCCTCCCCTCTTCTTCTGCCCAAATCCCATGCACCCTGACTGCAGGCTCTTTGCTGTCCTTGCTCACCAAGAGCTCAAATAGTCCTTGTGGACGGAGGTTGTGGAGACCTCTTCTGCTGGAGCATCGTCTGGAGGCAGCTCTCCCCCCCCCCACCCACGCGAAGCCCTGCCATGTCCCAAACCAGCAGTGAGGTCATCTGCTCAGTCCCCACCCTCAGCTCACAATTAGCTGCAGCCTGCTGACTCCTTTTGTGCCTTCTCCCCATACTGAGTAGCCACAGGGCTAGCCCCCAAATATGCAATCCCAAATGACATCCCCCTGCTTTCAGGAGGGGGAGAAAGCCCTGACCCCAGCACCCATCCCTGTGCTCAGCACTCACCCACGCCACCTACACACCACTGGGCATCCTCCTCATCTCTGCCCTCCCTGACACACTGAGAACACTGGCCCAGACATCCCTGCTGCAACACCAGGCACTGCAGATGGGAACCCTGACCCTGCCTCCTGGTTCACTCCCAACTAGGGAATTCCCCAGTTCATGGATGCACTCAAACTTTTGTCAGCAAAACTTTCCACAGAGGAGACCGAGGCCTTCATCTTTTTTTCTGCTCCATTTCTTCTGCCTCTGAAATGGGAGTCGCTGTGTTTCTTTCAGCTGTGCTGCGCATCCATCTTGTCTGCTTAGATGCTGACCCGCCGGGCGCCCTGCAGACACGCTGTGGCTCCAGCAGCAGGGCTGGCAGCTCCCCAGGGGGCTGCAGGCATTGCTGCAATCACAGCCAACTCGTGGAGAATGAGAATTAGCAGTGATCCTATACGGACTGAGAAGGCTCCTCAGGGGGCACAGCTGGGGTGAATAGAAGGAGCAAGCTTGTAGGTACTGCTGCGTCTCGGGTGTGCAATGGCAAGCCTCCTCCTCCCAGAGAGGTCAGGGCTGGAGAATGATCCTGTGCTCTGCTTCCATTACCTGCCAAAAGATTGGAAGCAGCCAGAGTAGAGATGCAAGGGTGCCTTGCACGAGCCCTGCAGGGCATTGCTGCCTTTAAACCCACCAACTCAAAAACATATATAGAAAGCTCCTATGCCAAGCACCTTCCCCCAGTATCCCCACATCACATGATCCCAAGCCCACCCTTCCCGCAATAGCAGGGCTGTGAGGGTGGAGGACTTAGTTAATCAGTTAATTAATCCCAAACATTTTAACCCTCCGCATCCTCACTGTGCAGTAGTTTAGTAGTTCTTTTCATTAGCAGAAGTTTTATTTTGGGTTCAAACATGGATCATTTGCTCACTCCAAGACAAAAATGAAATATAACCACACTATTAAAAGTATGTGAGTGAGTGTTCATACACATGTGTATCACTGCCCTCTATGTAGGAGCAGGCTATGCTCAGGACTCACTGTGCCCTTCTTCTCGGCACTAGAGGCTCATGAGGCTGAAGTCAGGCAATGTAACTCCTTCATTCTCTCTCAGCATTTTTTCAAGCCACCCCAAATGCACAGAAATACAAGCTGGAAGACAGAAGGAAGTGAAGTTGACCTTCTCCTTGTGGGTAACATCTACAACATAGAGACACACACCGTATCTCATCTCCTGCCAGACTGCAACAGCTGGATTCTTTTTACAGAACTCCAAATTCTGCTTCTACCCCTACACTGTGCCAGATCTGCTAGCCTCAGCCCTCGAGTTCCTTCCCAAAACCAGCCCAGTGAAGATAACCTGAGCTGCAACCAACACCACCCAGTTCTAGGCTCTTGTGAAAAGGATCTGCCCACCCACCCAAACACTCCAGCAGTGCTTAGTATGCTTCTGTTCCCTGGGCTTTTATAGTGCCTCCTGGCTCTAGTAATGAGGCCTCAATCAATTGCCATCCACCCCAGTTCAATTAACAGCTCCACCTGGTGAGCACCAACATCTGCAGTTCGTCATCCCCTCCCTCCTCCTGTCTGCATCTCCCTAAGTCCCAGTGTCCTAAAATTTAGCCCCACAGCTCCCAATGAAGCTTGGTGACATAGCACAGGAGATGACTGAGGGATGTGGTTGGTGGGGATGGGTTGATGATTGAACCCTAGCTGTCTATGCCATCCTAAATGATTCTATGGTGTGGAGGGCTGGCTCAGGCAGCCACCCCACAAGAGCTTCACCCTGCTTTGATTCAGCATTTCTGCAGACAGTTCTGCACCAGCCCAGCTCTGAGACACAGCATCATCTCACAAGTGTGACTTCTGTAGGATGTGTGCACACGTGTGTGGAAGTCTATGCGTGCATCACCATCTCCTGCAGCTGGGCAGAGGGAAGGTCACCCCTCCAATGCAGAGGTTAACAGGGTCACGCTTCCTTGTGGAAAATGCCCTTGCCTAAAATCAAGCCTCAGCCTTGCAGAAAGACAGGCCAAGAAAGCATTAAAAAAGGTCAACGATACTATCAGCTCCTCATCCAATTAGATACTGATTATCTGCACATTCAGTACAGCTGCCCTGCTAGAGCCATGCTCAGGGAAAAGAATGTCTCCAAAATCCAGACATGGGACTGATAGGTGACACAGCACTGCTGTGGAGGGCAGACGGCTCTGCCACCGTCCCTTCTCTTGGAGGGATGAGTTTGAGAACAAAAGCAAACAAGGATGTCTGTATTCGATTAAAAGCATTGTTGCGGCAGCCTGCCTTGTCGGGAGTCCTCCAGCAAAACGTTTTAATGGAAAATATCATTCTGGCAAAACCAACAGTTTCCATGGGGAAATAACACTTTTACCATTTATGTGTTTTGTGGGGTGGGTTTTTTTTTATTTATTTTTGTTCAGTCTAGAAAAAGCAGCACATTTTGGGGATATTTCCTACTAGTGGTGTCTGGAAACAAAACCTTTCAGTGGGGTGGAAATCTAGCTGGTTTTAGTCTGGAACTTGATTGCTTTATGAAGGAGATTATGCGATACGGTCCTGAGATAGCAGGGTGGATTTGCTCCCCTGGCAGGCGGTCCGACACAGAGAAAAGAGAGTTTGTGTGCTGAGTGCCGGCTGAAAGAACCACGGAAATCCCCTGCAGCTTCATCCCCGTCTCTCTGCACAAGGAGCTCTCTGATATTTCCTTGTGCTGATAATAAGAGAGAACCATGGCCACTTTCAAGCAGCGGAACCTCCGCCCACCCTCCACGTTAGCTGTGAGAACAGCTCCTGGGCTGGGCAGCAGTGCTCACTGTCCATGCTTTGGGTTTACAGCTGCTTTAGGTTTACAGCTGCTTGAGGTTCAGCCCCGCAGCGGTGGTTACCACCATCCTCCTGCAAAGGGCATCTCTTTTGCTGCACAACCCCATGCAGACGCGTGCGGGCAGGATTAAGAGGCCATAATCACATTCGGCTCAATGGGCTTTGGAAAGAGAAATCAAATGAAGGCTGTGAACAAGGATGTTCCCAAGGGGGCTTAATGCAATTTGGCTAATCCACTTGGCGTGTAAATGCTTCGTTCAACCTCACCGTTCCTGCCAGTCTGCATAGGATGAAGGAGTGAGTGTGGGATGCAGACCCTCAGGTGAACCCCACTGGATTTGCTTGAGGGAGACTGGGGCCCCCTCCTGTTCCCATGGCTGCCCCTTTTGGAGGCATCTTTTGGGAGCAGTGAGATGGGCACAGCTGAAGGTAGGAAGCAGTTTCCCCCTTTAAGTGAAAGAGTGAAGGAGATGTTGGTAAATAGGCCATTAAGACACACTGTCACTCCGTTAATTTCACTGAATGAATCTTTGCTCTTTTCTTCCTCCCATGGCCTGAGCTGGAGGCTCTTTGCTGGGCTGCAGGGTGGGCTAGCCATTAAACCTCTTCCCACTGAGGACAGAGCCCACAGGAGGAGGGGGAGAAATGCTGGCCCTTCCTCCAGGCCCAAGGTTTTGCTGATACAGAACTAAAACTCGAGGCAGAAGGTGGAAGGAAAAGTTCCATGGGACAGACCATAGTGCCTTTGCCAGGGGAAGAGCTGCAGACACTTCTTAACGGCAGGGGCTCACCTTGGACCCAGTGCCTGCAATCCCAATGTGCTGTCTGAGCTGCAGCCACTTCACTCCTCAGTATTTTGGGATGTGAGTGTTCTCTTTGTGCAGCAGGCTCGCGGCAGAGGCTGAAGCATCGCAGCTGACAGGGGGCTGAGGACACCCCCAAATGTCACCTCCTCCAGCTGCAACCTCCATCTGGACCAGTGAGGCCACTCCATCAAGGGGTGAGTGGGAGGTGGGAGGATATGCAGCAGGAGATGCTCTGGTTTCAGCCATGCCCTGTGAGAAGCTGGGGAGAAGGTGAGAAGAGCCCCAGCTCTGGCATGCATCTCTCACATCCCCCATCCCACAGGGCAGCTGCACAATCCACCACTTTCCCAGCGCTCGCCCAGGAGGGAATAACGATAATAAAAACAAAATTAGAATGACTCCTTCCCCCAGACTGGGGGGTGGGAAGGGAATGAGCTCTTGGGAACGGCTTGGATTTCACAGCCTCTCCTGGCAAACGTGACTTTTCAGAGAGAAAGTCGCCGCCACCGGCTTCTCCTTTGTGTCTGCAGAAGCCTGGTCCTCTCCCAGCCTTCCCCTTGTCACTGGATCTCATCGAAGGGCTGCAATCTTGCCATGTCTCTGCTAGGGAAGCAGATTTGCTTTCTCTGCTGCAGGCTCTGCATTCCCAACCTCTTCTGCCTCATTTTAAGGAAGCCTCGTGGTCCCCCAGTGATGTAAAGCTTGAGATCTTTTCTTCCTACTCTATGTTTCATTATTGTGACTGCTCCTTATTGATTAATAGAATTGCTTTTGCAAACACCCAGGAATCCTGGAGAATGGTGAGCATCCTACCCCATCCCACTCCTGCACACATGCGCTGCTCCTGCAAAACACAGTGCAGCCCTTGGGGAATCAGCCTTTGGGAAGATTTGGAGCTGGGTTTTCTGTCAGACAGCCTAGCACAAGGCCGGTCCCTTGGTCATGCACAGCTGGGCACATGGGTGCCATTGTTAGTAATGGCCCAAAGGGTTTAATCTGTGCAGCAAGGGCAGGTTGTGGCTCAAGGAACCTTGTGGGAGCTCAAGAATGGGTGGGTGGTTGGTTAGTTGGATGGGTGGAAGGGTGGAAAGTAGAAGGATGGCCAGAAGGATAGGTGGATGGTTGGGTAGTTGGATGGATGGGTGGTTAGGTGAAGGATGGATGGATGGATGAATGAGTAGGTACTTTTGCAGTTGGGCTGCAGAAGTTGGAAGTCCCAGCCTGTCTGTTTGGGCTGGGGGAGCTTGCTGTCACATCTGGGGAAGACTCAGCTTACTGAGGCAGTCCACAGCAAGACGAGCATCTCAGCTCTGCTTGCCCTGGGGAGATCAAAAGGCCAGGTTTACAGGCAGTAGGGTCAAAGCATTGGGCTAGGGACTTCCCATGAGCAAATCATTTTTGCAACTCTGAACTTCTTGCTACATGTGCAAACCCAATTAATCACAATGCAGTGGTCAGGGTTTGTTAATATTAGGGCTTGGCTGGTTTCAATGCTGGCTGCCAGCAGGCAGGGACTGAGGTGGAACTGCACAGCATAGCAAAGTGCTGGCACTCTTCCTACTCTCTCTCAGTAGGATTTAGGACAACATCTCCCAATGTGGTCTGTGGGATGCATTCACCTGTACCGGGTCTTCACTCACACCTCCATTGCTCAGAAGTAGGAGATAAAACGTGCCCACGGGAGGAGAGGCAACACTCTATGTTTGTGCCAGTAGTGCCCCAGCCTCTAGCACTGGTTGCCAGCTCAGACCTTTCCAGACAGCTAATCTGGGGTATTTGCATTGCAGAGCAGATTACCCAGAGCCAAGCAGGGTCACGGAGTCTCCAGGGGTCAGCCCACAGCCACAGCATGAGAACGCAGTGTCAGCCTACTGCCCTACATCCCCACACCCATTTTGCTATGTACCCCTCTGAGCATCTCCCAGCTTCACAACTGAAAGCTCTTCCCTGTAGTGAGAGCAGCTTTGAGCCATGCCCTGCAGCCCCAGCTTCTTGGAGGGGTTGTTCTCTTTGTCTCCTTTTCCCTTTTCCAGATCTGACTTAAAGCAGAGATCAGGATGACTCATAGAGAGCAAAGATCTCATGACTGTTTCCCCAAGAGCCAGAATATTAGTCTTTGTATCCTGGCCATATTCCAGCTCTGGAAATTACCTTCTGCCTCCCCAGTCCCCCCTGTGGTTTCAATTGGATGCAGGCTTCTTCGTGCTTTTGCTGAAACTGCTGCATGCAGTGAAGCAGCTGCTGCGGGAGGTGGGTGATGGGGTGATGAGGTGATGAGGTGATGAGGTGCACCTTGGGGTGCTGGGGCAGAGCATGGGGGAACAGGACCACTGCTGCACCCAGCACTGCTCCAGACCCCAAACCAGGCTCTGTCCCCAATCTCAGGCCCTTCTTCTCCCCTTTCCTGCTGCAGACCCAGATGGATTTTACTTTGCTTTCCAGCACATTGCTGGCCAGGCACCATGCACTTGCTTGCTTTCCTTGTACACGCCTGGACATGGGTTCCATCTTCCCTTCATGCACTGCAGAATATCTCTGGATTTTGGGCCATTGCAGGACTCGTCCATGTGGTAACGGCTGTGGAAGAATGGGCAGGAGGGTGGAAGGTTGGATGGATGAATGGATGGATGGATGGGTGACTGGATAGATATGTGAATGGGATGCATGGTGCCACCGTGCCTTCAGTGCCAGCTCACAGCAGCAGTTGAGAGCACAGCCTGTCTAAAGAGGTAGGAAGACAGGAGAGAGCCCTGCGCCACCCTAAATGCTGAGGCAAGGACTCTGCCCATGTTGGGACCCATTTTACACAGCTTCATCCTATGGAAGGCACCAGTGCACCCCACCTGCAGAGCCACCCAATGCTGCGACACAGAGCAAATCCCAGCAGCCAGCAACCCTGGCACAGGAGCCAAACCCCAGAGGTCTCCAGGCAGAAATTCTTCAACCTTGAGTTAAAAATGCAACACTGTTGAGCAGCCAGAGTTTGTGCAGGGCTCTTTGCCAGAATCTATAGAAGCAAATTACTTTACTGTCAGGAATACAACAGGAGACAGAGAGAGAGAAATCCCCTGCCTGGGCACTCTGGAGACAGACCTGGAGTGCTCGGATTAATGCAGCCATCTCGCTGACATCCCCCGACATCTGGGGAATGCAAAAAATAGAGCAGTAAACCCTTAAAGTCATTGACTAGATGTGATTTGTGGATAAAATATAATATACAGTGAAAGGTGGGGACAAAATGGCCTTTAATGAAGTGTCTTGGAGGAAATCCTGTGTGTTTGAGCGCGTGCATCGAGGAGAGGTGTTTATACCCACATACACATGCTTTTACACACCTCTAGATCTGTAAAATGTGCTGTTGGGAGCACAGCAGCAGGACCCTTGCTCCCCTCCAGCAGCATACCCTTAAAGCAGGCACCCCAACCCCGCTCCGTCACGCACTGCTGCTCAGGTTTAAGCTGGGAGCTGGAGGAGAGGCTTATTTTAGAAGCAAGTTGTTTTTGCAGCGGTGCAAAGGCGAGAGGGGAGACAGCGGGATCGTTTCAAGGGAAACCCCCTGAGCACAGGCCCAGGCTAATTTTAGGAGCCAGAACATCCTGGAGCCGTGACAAGGAACTCATGGGGACAGCACAGCAGCAGGAACGACCGTGTATGGATTGCTGCTGAGAGCTAGGTGTGTGCGCTTTGGCAGCATCCAGCTCACCGCTCCATGCCTCACTTTCCCGGTCCCCAGGTGGGGATGCTGCCTCTGCATTGCTGAAATGGTGACATCCCTCCCTGCGGCCTGCTGAGCTAGGAGCTTGCCTTACCCCAAGCTGATCTATAACTAATTCACTTACAACACAATTGCAATATTGATTCCCAAACTGCTTTGCAGACAGTGCTAAAATGCACGGGTGCGTTCAGCGGGGAACAGGCTGACAAAGAGCTGCGATGCGGGGAGAGCATGGGTCAGCACCCACACTTGTGGGGGAGGATGGGGTGATCCCAAAGGGACTCTGGGGGACACTGCCATCCCCTGCCCTGCTCGCACCGCAGCCCTAAGGTTCAGTCGTGTTGCTGTTGCAAAGGCTCAGCTCGGCTGGAGGAAAGTTCCACTTGGACAGAGCACAGCAGAGGGGAAAAGTGATCTTAAACTGGCAAAAATAGAGCATCAGCCTCATATAATTTCTGTGAAAACAAGATTTATTGAAGTTCTGTCTGTGGAAATCACTGTAGTGTGGAACATTCAACGCATGGATTCGATCACTGACTCATACCCTACTACATTTTTCATTAGGAAAAAATATTGGCTGGGAAAGTTTGACCTCATAATCTCTGCATTTTAAACAATAACCAAGGAAAACAAAAGTGACTGGCTAAGGCAATCTCTTCCACCTCAGCACCGAGGCAGGAGCTGAAATTTACTGTTCAGGATCAGAGCTGTCTGATGTGACCCCTGGTGACCAGAACCTTCTGGACCTGATGGTCATCGGCCACGTCCACCCAATGAACCTCCAGCATGGGTACCACTGGAGGACAGAGCCATACAAGCAACATTTCAGAAAGCTAGGCTCCATTCTCAACGTAATTTGGGGCCCTGAGCACATTCAAGTGGGGACAGTCTCAACTGCAGGGAAACCAAAGATAACCCCAATCTGAGAAATAACTTCTCACCTTTCTGTAACAAGAGCTGCCCAGCCTGACATCAGTACAGGGTCAAACAGACAAGCAGATGCCATCCAGGAGAGCTGTGGTTTCCACCTTAGGTATGGTCAAGCCAGGGGTGGCTGGAGACTCAGCTGCTGCTACACCACGACCCCTTTCAAGTAAAATCCTGTTTTATGGTCTAAATAAATTAACCTCCATTGATTAGAGGTTGCTGGTGTTTTTAATGTCATCCCCCGACATAATCAGGTACCAGGATGGATTTGCCTTTCTAAATCACAGCTCCAAAGGGCTTTGGACATGATGCTCTCACTGTTTGATGTGTGACACAATTAGAGACCACAAGATTCAGGTCCCAGTGTGACATCAGCCTGCTCCATGCTGCTCTGTGGTCCTGTGCATGCTTCCCACCTCCTGCAATCCTCAGCTCTCTCCATGCAACTCCCAGAGCCCCCATCACCCTGCAGCAAACACAAACTCAGGAAACCCAGAAGCCTGTGGTGATCCTCTCTTTGATTCTTCGTTTCATGCACAAGATCTGCACAGACAGAGGAGATGATCTACAGCTCCTCGTGATGGAGGTTCACGATGAGTTCATCTCCAACAATGACATTCCACTGATGGAAATGAACCCATCTTAGAGATGCAAGCTCCATCAGAGCCCCGACGACCTTCCAGTGATGGAGATGAAGCCATCTCGAACCCCCAGGATTGGAAATTGGAGGTCATCTCTTCTTCCCATGCAGATCTCATGCACAAATCAAAAGAGAATCAAAGAAAGAGCACACAGCAGGTCTCTGGCTTTCTTGACCTTGTCTTTTGCTGCAAGTGATTCCATTGATGGCGATGAACCCATCTTAAAGACCCAAGTTTCATCTTCTATTGTGGAGGAGATTCATGATGGAGGTGAACCCATCACGAACCCCCATCATTTGAAGTTGAAGCTTGGAGTTCATTGATGGAGATAAACCTATCTTAGAGACCCGAGCTCCATCAGACTCTCCCACCCTGCTGGATGTCCCTGTGCCAGCCCATTGCTCAGAGAACCGCTTGTGCTAAGAGATGCGCTGGACAGGGAGGTTTGGGAGAATGCTGCTCCGAAGTGTGACTGAATGAAACCACTTTACCAGTGGCTAGAGGAAGAGGGGTTTGTAACAACCCTAACGGGCTTGGATCAATGAGAAGAGCTGCCTGCTTTCTGGGTAGGTTTTCTATCCTTTCCTTTATCACCACAGATCTCGGGGCCTTTTCTGACCATTCATCTGATACCGGGGAGAGAATTCCTCTCCACCCCCTCTCTGGTTCTCTGTGTCTCTCTTGCAACTTTGCCGAGGACCCTTGGTTTGATTTCCAAGTTCTGACACAGTCATTAGTTACAAAGAGTGATTAGTTTGGTTGTTGTCGTTAAGTCATTTTTTAAATGGCTCCAGGCGGCATCAGAGAACAAAGAAACAAAATACCCGTGAAAAGAGTTAATCACAAATTACTAATTATTCCCCCCCCACCCCCCCTTTGTGCTCCTTCCTCCCCAAATCATGAAATATTATCCCCATGAAGAAAGGAAAAGGTCTGTCCATCCATGAGCCCTTCACGGATTTTATACACCTAATTCATCAAACAAGAAGCACTTCCTGATCGTCCGGGATTATTTGGAGAGGAGATCTCCTGACCCCAACCCATCTGCCAAGAGCCACGGTGAAGGGCGAGGGCGGTGATTTACATGTCCCCATCACCGTCGCAGCCCCAAGGAGGGGACATTGCAGTCCTCACCCCTGCCAGCTTCCTCCAAACCCCCGCTCCCCGGACTCCAGACGTTTCAGGACCCACTCAGATTTTATAGGGCTGCCGATTTCAAACACACAGAGTGCTTTGAACACAGCGCCGTGCATGCTGTTTGGGTTTTCATCTTCATTTACTACAAGACCTTTTATTCCTCTTTGCAGCCGAGATGTATGTGACATGAGACAGGACTTGAGCTCAGGGTAGCACAACCAGAGCAATGATGGGGAAGGCATGGGGCTCTGGGATCCTGAAGATTTTCATAGAATCATTTGATTTAGGACCCTTAAAGGCCATCTGGACCCACTCCCCTGCACTGAACAGGGACTCCTACACCTCCATCACATGCTCAGAGCCCCTCCAGCCTTAGATATTTCCAGGGATGGGGCACCACCACCTCTCAGGGCAATCTGTGCCAATGCCTTACCACTCTATTGTAAAACACATTTTCCTTATATCCAGCCTAAATCACCCCTCTTTGAGTTTGAAACCATTTCCAGGACAGACAGATCTTGTCCTGTTTGCCTAAAAACTAAAATGGATGCGGGAAAAAGACCATAAGGGAATATGGAAATGCATTCGAATTGATAGGATGAAGTTAACAGGATCAAGAACAAATAGAATGACTCAAATAGGATAAAAGTGCCGGAGACGATGCTGGAGGATCACTGCTGGAGTAGCTACACAACCAAGTTCACCCTCGGCTGTTCCCATGGATTTAGGAGCTTTAGGTAGGATTTTTTTTCTGTCAATGATGACTCAACTCAAATAATGTGTGAGATTCTTGGGTTTGCTCCATGCCTGCTTGGCACAGCTTGGGGCCCGGCTTCTATTAATGGCATCATCCCATCACCCAGCAGCACTGCTCTGGCTACAGGGTATCCAGAGAGGTGCCTACATGCGGGTTGGGGTGATGAATTTGAAACAGCTATGTTTGCAGACATGTTTTAACGTTTATGTGACAGGCTCCATCCTGATTCAACAAGCATGTTGACAGCCAGGCTGTGCTCCAAGCACACTCTCCCACCTCGTTGGCTATCACGGAGTTTCTGCCCACACTGGAAGGAAAGCGGGAGCTTTGTGGGTTGAGTACTGCATCCTTTTGGCAGATCCCACAGCCCCCCCAAAGGCAACAGGCAGGTACCATAGAAGTGACACTTGGGATGTACCAGATGTTTTTCCCCAAGAGCTATACCAAAAAAATATAAATAAAACAAAAAGAAAAGAATATATACCAGTATGTTGCAAAGCATTTTTTCTCCATACCAGCTCCCTGTTTGGGTTCTGTGCCTCAGTGTAGCATAGACCTGATTCCCCATGTTTCATAGATGGTGGGGAGCCCAGGAGCAGCCTTCACCCCACTGCCTTGGCTCCCCTACCCAGCACCAGATCCAAGGCAGAATTTCACCCAGCTTAGGAGCTGGGCTGAACTCACTGCCAAGGCGAGGTGGCTGCAGGCCACCAGCTAAAATAGCTGCTTGTCATCATCTCTTTTGTCCAGCCTGCAGGCTGGTATGACCTGTCCCCATGCTCCCTTTGGGATCTTTTTACAGCAAGACCTTCGTCTTTCCCTTCATCCCCATGCTTCCCTCCCTTCCCTCTGCCACCTGCTGACCACAGCAGCCCCTTGCCCTGGCTCTGGGCTGCGTTGAGGCTCTCTCTGCAGCAGGCTGCCCCACTCAGGTGACTGCAATTCTTCTCAGGTCAAGGAGCTGGTGGGGTGGGGGTGTCACTTATGCCACGCATGGGGTAGCACAGGCCAATGAGGGTTAGCTGCTCAAGGCTTGTGCTGTTGTCTTCTGCCATGGCCAGGAGATGGACATCAGCAGGTCCTATCAGTGTCAGCGGGTCATTCTCTTTCCATTTAGAAATGAGTTGTTACACTGAAAATAATTGACCCTTAATGCCAGCTGCAGGGACTGGAGCATGCATTTCCATGAGGTTATGCTCCTTCCAATCCATCTGCTGTCCCTCTGCCCAGCTCAGATGTCTCTCCCCTGC
This sequence comes from Chrysolophus pictus, assembly GCA_037305975.1. NCBI lineage: Eukaryota > Metazoa > Chordata > Aves > Galliformes > Phasianidae > Chrysolophus > Chrysolophus pictus. Next base: position 12,606,153 of record CM074581.1, on the reverse strand, counting down.
TCTCAGCTTTCAGAGACACCCCAGCTAAACCCAGGACATGCCTTTAGCCTTTCCCACCACAGGTCCACAAAAGGATCGAGGTCAGGGACAGTGATATGTCACCACACAGCCCTCTGTGAGTCAGGAGAGACGTGAGACAGGGCTCAGGCCCCCAAATATCCATCAGCTCCCAAGTACAGCTCTTGTGTTAACATCACAAAAGCAACATTTTCACTTCGTCTGAGCCTTGTCAGGGTCAGTTCCCACCTCCACCCCCTGGTTGTGCCCCATAGCTTTGCCTTGGGCACACAGCCCACACTCTTGAGACAGGCAAGGAAGGACAACAAAGGTGACCACTACTGTGTGTTTGGGCTTCCCCCAGCCTGCTGGCACCAGCCCTTCCCTACTAACCATAGCCATCCTGCCCGCACATGCCCATTCTCAGCAAGAAGCTGCCAACAGCTCAGAAGCTCTGAGCATGGTGGTGGGCAGTGAAAGTCCCCTTGAGGAGGTACAGCAGGATGGACAGAAGAAATACAGCTGTTGGTGGAGCAACAAGCAGCCTTGTCCCCCAGCAGCATTTTTTCAAGAAAGACGAGTCATGAAAACAGGAATGGAGCTGGAAAGCAAGCGCGGAGAAGCCAGGGTTCATCTCATTAAGGCCATAGCAGAAACCTCCAATGTTCAATAGTTTCCAGAGAGAGGATGGCAGCCACCTTCCCACCCTGCCCCTTTGCCTCTCCTACATGACACAGCCTCACAGGAACATCCTGAAGGCGAGCGCGGCAGGTGGCCAGACTGGCAGCAGTGAGCAGGGCAGCTCCAGCCCTCCACAGGTGCAGGGCTTCGTGGGCCATACAGCTGTACACTGGCTGAGCTATTGTGATAGCTTCATCTTCCCCATCTCATCTCTGCCCTTTTATCATCAGTGCTTTCGCCCAAGGGGATCGCTCACCTGGTTCCACTGGCACCATGGGTGCCAGCACAGAACGGGCTTCAGCCCCGGCAAGGGGCACGGCACAAGGCAGAACTGAGGGCAGGCGGCTGCAGCAAAGCGAGAAGGGCTGATTTACATCCACTCCGCTTCGTTCCAGCAGAGCTGAAGTGCCGGTTGTTCTGTACTGGGCCCATCGCGGTGCAAGATCCTGCCAAAGCGGGAGAGGGATGTGCGGTGGAAAGCGTATCAGGGGTGGTATTGTCTACACGCAAATGCTCAACTTTATGTACTTTTAACTAGAGGTGTAACAGATGGTTGCATTTCGGTCCAAGCAGCGGAGAGCCATGCCCATTCCGGCTGGAGCCAATCAATCCCGCCACCCTGGGGAGCACGGCAAGCTGGGCTTGGAAGCGTGGCTGCCAGCAACCGGAGGAAGGCTCCGTGCAGGCAAACGTGGGCCGCTGCCATGTGAAACCAGGGAAACGGGATACGAGAGGCATGGAGGCAGCCAGCAAAGTGCCAAGCTGCAGCCTCCTCTGATGGACCAGTGCAGGGAGGGAAAGGCAACGGGGCTGGCATAGAGGGGAGGGCAGCTTCGGAAAGATGTGATGCTGGTGGTCATTTGTTTCTGTGGAGCTCTGAGGCTGGTGGAAGAGGACATGAGGCCATGGAGGTGTCTAAGCTTGGTTAATCTGGGGAAGAGGTATCTGGGGTGTAGGTATTGGGTAATGGAGACATGCGATCCAGTGCTGTTTATGAGAAACTGAGCTGGGAGCTTACAGCCAGGAGGAGTTTCTGTGAGAACAGCCTTCAGTATGACCAAGAGTGAGGGAAAGTCCCCGAGAGTGAAAAAGCACCATTCCCTCCTTATTCCTCAGGACCATCAGCTGAAGTAATGGAGATAGCCACTCACCTGCTGGGTAGGCACTGCGTTTCCCAATAGAGCTGATTTACCCTCATGGCACGTAGGGCTGGAAACACCCGTGGGTTTTGCTGGCTCTTCCAGACCCCATTTCTAGGGTAGAACATCAGCATCACCACCTCCCCACACATCTCCCCAGGCTGCATGGGCATTGCTGCCTTTGGGTCACCCAGATCAGCTCCCCCCATAGTTCTCCCATCAGCAACGAGGAGTACTTGAAATACAACCCTGCCCCTTTTCCTGGGGCATGGGTTTATACTAAGAGAAGGAAAATCAGAGCGACAGAGGTAACATTTCCCCATGCCACCACCTCCCCTGTGCTGGGGAACCTACAAGGCTGAAGTGCTGTGGGACCGATCCCACGGCTGGTTTGGGGGTGCTCAGCAGACACCCTGGTTTGGGAGGTGACCCTGGGGAGGCAGTCTCAGGGCCTGTGTGTTACAGCAGCACAGAGCATCAGATCAAAAACTGCAATGGGAGGTCGTGGGGAAGAAAGTGATTTTGTTTAATAGCTTCTGGAGACTGAGGGATTTGGGAAAATCACTGGAATCACAGATCCCGGTGGGAAACCCATCTCTATTTCAGAGCTGTCAATGCCACACAGCCAAAAAGCAGAGGATCTAGTTGAAAGTCAAGCTTGCTTTATCTTTACCACTCACCCAGGGTGGTTTGTCCATAAATATCTGCTCATCTTCAGGGATGCCTCTCAGGATAGGAAAGCCACATGTGGGTGCAGAACTGCCCCCAAGGTCTTAAGCAAAACAAACAAACAAAAGAATAATTTGCTAAAAGACAGTGAAGCAGCAAGACTGGGGGACCCCAGGAGCCTGCCCAGCAGGGCAGCACACAGCCTGAGGCCAGAGGCTTGGGGGTTGCTTTTGGGGAGACACCTGCACCAAGTGCTGCCCATCCCCTGCACTGCGGATAATCCATCAGTGGCTGTAAAACAGAAAAGCATCAGCTCTTTCCCACTGCCCAAAGGAGTTTGGGGAGGGGTGGCAGGGGGGAGAAAAACCAAAACTTCTCCATCTGATGACCACTAATAATAGAAACAGCGCTGGAAATTTGCGAAGCAAGCAGAAATCTGGCTAAGCAGAAGTTTTCCACGAGGCATCAGGAAGTCTCTGGATTGCCACCAGTGCCTTATGGAGTGGTGCGCGTGCTTTCTGTCCACACCAGTTCCAGTCACTGCAGCCATCAAACATTTTTTAATAGGAGCATTAACTTAAGAATAGCTAACAGTAATATTCCTAGCTGTGTGGAAACAGCATTTTATTAAATGCTTCACACAGATTTTGTATAATAAAGATGAATATATTATATCCTCTGCCTCCCCCAGAGTGAAACAATAATAGGAAAATAAAAAAAAAAAGCCAATAAAGTGAAACATAAATAGAACATAATGGGACTAGTAGCGAACTGAACTGACTATATAACATCTGCTATTGTTTGCCTGGCAAACGCAAACAAGGGAAGAAAGCAAGAAGGATTTTAACAGCCCTAACCTCTATCCCCTGTGCTGCAGGACAGCGGCGCTGATGGAACAGCACAAGGCTTGCAAATTCAGCCTTGAACAAATGTGAGCAAAAATATTCTTGAGTCTGGAGAGTTCTCGATGCAAACACCCATTCTTTAGGTTCCCAGAGCCCTGTTAGGGGACCGATGCCTGTCACCCCATCAGCTGAGCAGGAACAAAGCCACGCAAGCGGGCAACAAATAATGCCAATTGAAGAGGTACAGAAAGAGCCGACGTTTATGGGCAAGGCCTCAGCTGGCTCCTGTATATCACAGGCAGGGAGCACCCGCCTGCATGCAGGACTTTTGTGGAGGCAGGGATAGCAAAGGGATCACACTGTGAGCAGTGGGCGGGGGAAAGGAGGAAGAATTGCTGCCCAGCTCCCAGGTGCTGGATCCCGGGGCTCAGCATCTGCACTGCTCTGTCTGTTTGCTCCCAAACTTAAATCATAGCCACGCTGGTACAGGCGGATGCAGAACCGGCTGGAAGCTGGGGGAAAGGAGAGAAGAGCTAAACGCCTATAAAAGTCATTTTCTCTTTTATTTGTTGTCTTCCTTGTAATGATCACACCATGTTTCCTATCTATTTTTGCAGTAAGTTGTGCGCGGGTCTCAGGAGGCCCCCGGATGACTTATTATTAACGATGCCTTCTTATTATGGATGGTGATTTATTATCAGAACGATTCTATTTGTACCGGGTATGCCGTTTTGCTGCCAGCACAAAGCTCTGACCATCTTCAGAGCAAAAGGTCGTGTTCCTGCAGCATGGCATGCCCAGCTCTGTGACGCTGAGCTGCAGACCGTGGGCATGTACAGGGCAAAAGGGCAAAGACCACAGGGGGAGCAGCCCCAGAGCAGCCCACGACTCAGGTAGATGGGCACTGCTGCCCCCACAGTTCAGCATCACCCCTCCCCACAGCCCCACGTGGAATGAGGTCAGCATTTAAGGATCCGCTACAGATTTTAAAGAAAAATCTGTATCTGCTACGGTTTGTATTTTGCATTACCAGCCAACAAACGTTTAACCTTCAGAAATTGAAGTCACTTTTCTGCTCTGTGCAAGATCTCATGGACGCTCACTTGAGCTGCAATAAGGGATTTTGGCAATAGGTTAGCAGGGCACTGGAGGCCTTTAACACCGCTCTTAGCTGGAACTAAAAGAAGCCGCAGGAGCAGGTACGCTGCTTGCTGACCTGGAAAAAGCAGGATTTAGGTGCGGGAGAGGGGAAGCTCGTGGAAAACAGCCCCATGGGCCGGGACAGCCCGAAGGCAGCCGGGCGGGGGCTGTCGTTCCGGGCCGTCCCCGATCCCTCAGCGTTCCCCTTCCTCCCTCTAGCGGCTGCTTCCCCGGCCCGACGGGCTCTGCTCACCTCCGCATCGCTCCGGGCCCCCCGCGCATACACTACAGCCATCCCGGGCTGAGCCAGGACACGAGCAGCACCCGCACCATCTACTTCGCACTCCTTTTGAATCGCGTTATTTCTGCTTTTAACGCCTTCCCCTTCTGGGCCTTACCCCCCTCATTAGCTCTAACTGAGGACACTTGTGGGTCCTGGTTAAGCTGCGCTACCAACAGCTGCAGATGTGGAGTCCTGACTGACTTTTGGTCGTATCCAGGCAGGATCCGGCCCCACGTGTCGCTGCACATTTGGCATCAGCAAAGAGTTTCTTTCCGCACCTGTAAAAAGCAGCAGAACTAAGTAGACCCCGAGGAGAGTTCAAGCAGAAAAATGGGAGAGATCTAAAGGCTGTTCACTACACATGCTTTACTGAGTGCCCAGGAAAAAAAGAAAAAAAAAAAAGAAAAAAGAAAAAAAGAAAAAGAAAAAAGAAAAGCCCAGGCAGTGAAGTGCAAGCATTGCAATGATTGTTCATCAGGTGGAAAAGAGCCCTGAGTGCAGGCAGGGCAAAGTGGGAACTCAGTGCCATGAACTGAGCGAGGCAGAGGGAGATGGCCTGGCCCTAGTATGCTCCGAGGTGGAACTGCTGAAGATGAGACACTTCTGCAGTGATACTGAACCTCAGAGTTTGGAGTTTAAGTCACTTTCTGAGCAGAGATTAGCAAAATGTCAAGTAGAGGTCTGTCACATAGAGATTTTTTTCACCCCAGCCTCCTGCAGGGAGCTCCTCTCTCTCCCCATCACACCAAGGTGCAAAGTCTGAGCCAGGAGCCAGCCCAGCCCCACAGCACTGTTGGTACAGGTGCACCATAAGCTGAGAGCAGCTATTGCACAGTGTGGGCTGGGAGAGGTTTGAGAACCCTCTGAGTTTTTATTTTATTTTATTTTATTTTATTTTATTTTATTTTACTTTATTTTATTAAGATCTGGTGAGAGAAACAGGGGTATGAGAAGAGGAAAGCTAGGTTGGGGAGCAGGGAGGGGTGCTACATGGCGCTGCAGTTGAGAAGGGAAAGAACAGCTGCCATCTGAGGGCTTGCAAACTCACCCACATGTGATTTCAAAGACACGTGAATTACTGTTTGACCCTGCTGCTCATTGCTACCCCCTCATTCCAGGTTCCCAGAGGGACAAGGACAGTAAGCCTAAAGTGAAGGGACCGACTTTATGGACAGTCTTATTTTAATTCCTAGTAGCGTTTTATCACTAGGGGAAGAGTTGAATTCTGCCCTAAGAAATCCCTGGGGACCCAAATCTGGTCCAAGCTCACTCCCCTGGCAGGTGGAAGGGTGACAGAACTGGGCATGGCCAACCCATCACTCCAGCAGTGTCGGTGTCTTGGACTCCATAGGACTGTCCCTGGGTGTTGTTCCCATCATGTCCCTCGGTGGCCCAAGGGAGATGGGTGGGGGGAGGGGTCCATGGGCTGGAAACCCCCCACTGACATGGCAGTGCCCGTGCCTGTAAAGGTTCTATGGGGCTGGATAGGGTAGGATGAAGAAAAGGAAGGCTGGGGAAACAGCACAAAAAGAAGTGAGGTGGAGGGAGGGTGGAGGGAGCAGCCTGGCAGCACACAAAGTTGAAAGAGATGATGGGCAAACTCCGGCAGTGCCTCCCGCTCCTCATCTCGGTACTGCTTTTGCAAGGGGTGGGAATATTAGTTTTTAATTAATTTCCTCACTGCAGTTGCTGGAAGAGGAGGAGGGAGGGGGATCACCTTCAGAAAAGAAATACAAATAACTGCTTTAACAGGAAACTTTTGCTGCTGTAATTTATTGGAAGCCGAAATGAGCTCCGATTACATTATCCACCCGCACTGTGCGGCACCGCGTACTTCGGATATTGCGCTATAATCCAATGACTGCTCCTGAATTATTAACAGCCAGTTGTTATTAGAAGAAGTTGCCTGCCTTATTTCCGCCATTCTCTCTTCCCCCCCCCACGCCCTATATTAAGTTTCAATTGATTCCCCACACCTCCTCCTGCCCCCCAAAAAAGGGCCTTCGCCTCCTTCAGAGCTGCCACACACGTTACATAGATTTGGCAGCCCGGTGAATTATTCACACATGCCGGGAGCGGAGGAGATATTACAGATCTCGGAGGAGCCAGTGCGGTTCGGCTGTCACAGCCCCGTGTCGCTGTCCCCCCCCACCCCCCCGGCCAACAAAGTTTTGTCCAGAGCCAAATCGCAGGGCAGGAGGACCCCTGTGCCGTCCTCATCTGGGGGAAGTGGTCCCGTCTGCTCTCTGTCCCGGGATGGAGAAGGGACGAGCGCACCCATCAAAATACTTAAAAATAAAATACATCAAGTTCTCGCCTTGCCAGGCCATGGATAGGCACGTCGCGGCTGTTCTTCCTGGGAGCCCGCGTCCTACTGGATTGCCGGGGCTGGAAATGAAAATACTGGAGTTAAAAAGAATAAAAATGCACCGAGCTGCTCCCTTCGGAGCTCCCTGCGGCGACTGCAGGAGGGCCCGATCCCGCTGCTCCCCGGCCGGGTGAGAGCCCGTGTCCAAAGAGAGGGGCCCACAGGGCTCGTTGCTCCTCGCAGGGCTCAGCCCCGGGAGACCCGACCTCCCCGCGAGGGTCCATCGCTGCACTAAGGGCGGGGTCTGCGCTGATCCCCAACATCTGGAGTGGACGCGTCTCGGGAGTTGTGTAAGCTTTGTATTTGGGACTGGTTTGCGGGAGCTAGGATCCCCTATTTTTCCTTGCCCCAGGTCCTAGGCACCCTGCCCGGGAGCACCCCTGCTTACAGCTGCTCCGGCTCTTGCCCAAATTCACAGGGCGGCCGTGCCCAGCTCCCCTCACGGGCTTCAGAAACAAGCTGGAAACAAGGCGGGCGGGGGGTGCCCGCACCTCGCAGCTCCTCCTGCCCCGACGCCGCTGCCTCGTCCTAGCAGTTGGTTTGTAAACGAAACACCAGAGCTGTTCCCCGCTTCTCCGCTTTGAGCGGTGGTTCCTGGGCAGAGGGTTTCTTCCCCTGTGAGTGGGCTCGGGCAGAGCTTCGCCCCGTGCTCCGCAGCCCCTCCAGTGTCCCGCATCCGGACCCCCGGGGGAGCGCGGATTTGGAGCCGGGCAGGGCCGTGTGCGGGAGCCGCGCTGCAGCCGGGCCGGGCCGGGAGCGCTTCCTCTGGCCCCAACTCCTCGGGCGGCTGCGGGCGCTCGGGTCACGTTTATTTTTGGTGCAGCAAAGTTTTTTTTCCCCCCACGGGAAAGGGTTTGCGAGGGGAGGAAGGAGCGGACGACAGCTACAAAACGACCTCCGCAGATCGGCTGCCCCGAGGGGCTTCTCCCCAGACCGGCCGGGCTCCCCGGGCCCCCTGTACCCCTCCCCAGCAGAGGCGGTGTCCGGCGAGTGCGCACCTCGCGGGGGTTGTTTTTTGTTTTCTGATGGGTTCGAGAAGCGTCCCCTCCTCTTCCGGACTCGCAGCCCCAAAAGTAGGGGAATGGGCTTCGAGAAACCCCCTCCCCCCCCTCGGCCCAACTTCCACCCATCCCCCGCCTATTTGCACGGATCCCGGCTCTCCAGCCCTGCCCCGTGTGGGATGTTGTGCCAGGACTCCGCTCCCGCTGTCAGCCCGAGGGCACGGAGCTGCTTCTCCCCGCGCTGCTAACAGGGAGCAACGCGTTTCGGGCACTCAAACAGGGCGGACATAACTGGGAGCCGTGCACGGCTCAGCTATGTCGGGAAAGGAGGTGTCATTTGTACGCAGTTACTTTGGTGATCAACACTTGAATGATTTATGCCGCCCGCTTTAATTCTAGCGCTTTGACATTTTCCTGGACAAAAGCGGGCCGAGTGCAGCCAAAGCCGAGCAGCCCCTGCAGAACCGCTCCGCGCAACGCTCTTGGGGAAAGGAAGGGGGGAGGGGGGGGAGGGACCTCTCTGCTACCCCAGAACCCCCATGGAGCTGCGCCTCTAAAGGTGCCCACCCGGAGCCGGGGGGTTCCGCGCGTCCCCGGGAGTTTTGGGTTTTCTGCTCCGCGGAAAGGCCGCTGCTGCCCTCGCATTTCTCTCTGGAGAAAGGCAAAGTCCCGGTACGGCACCTCCCCGACGGCTCCGGAGACCCCCTCGTAACCCCCAGCCCCGCTTCCCTCTCAGCCCCAAACTTTCCCAGGAGGAGTCTGGCACAATCGGGGGCAGGGGTGTGAAATTCTCCCATTGAGGGCGTTTTTCCGCGAACGACCCCAAAATGAGGAGAGAAGAATCGCCGTCGGGGCGGGCAGGAGGAGAGCCCGAAGGATGAGAAGTTTGGAGCAGGCGGCAGGATCCGCCCCGGGCTGCTCGCGGAGGGAGGGGAGACTCGATGGGGCTGCGGGGTGCGCAGGGTGGTCTCTAATTCGGGGCTGGTTCCCAATCGGACTGCTAAAATAAAATACAATAAATTTCAGTGCGGAAAGGTATTGCTGAGCTGTTCCGCTAAGCCAGGTCAGGGGCAAACCGGTTTATCCGCCCCCTCGTTTTTGGCCACCCCCGGAGTGTATATACGGGGTCTCTGTACGGATTTGAGAAAGCTGTGGCGATGGCAAAAGGAGCGCAGGGGACAAACCAACACCACCAAAGGGTCTGCAGACGAGAGCGCAGCGGACAGGGGTCGGTCGGACCCCGCCGGGGGAGTGGCGTCGGTCCCCATCCCAGATGTCCCATTCCCAGCGGTGTGATATTTTGGGAGGGGGGGTCGAGGAGAAGGGCAGGCGCAAGGCCTGAGCTGAGCTGAGCTCCTCGCACACAGCGCCCGAGCCCTGCCACCGCCTCCCAGGGACAGGCAAACGAACAGGGACCCCCCAGCCCCACGAACCTGCCCTGAGGCTGCCGCCCGCCCCCCCCGCACTCCACCCGTTTTGGTTCCGTTGGAATAAAAAAAAAAAAGAAAGAAAGAAAGAAAGGAAAAAAAAGAAGTGGGGAGCACTCAAATCTCTGCCCCCAACTCGGGCAGAGAAGGGGAGATGCGGACTGCGGGCCCTGCAGGAAAACCCTGAATCTTTGCATCTCTTCGCAGTTACCAGCACAGTTTGTCCCCTGCCCTGGGTTTTTTTTCCCCCCTTCCTTTCATTTTTTTTTTCCCATTCTTAAAAAATAAAATAAATTAAATAAAATCTCGTTTCTGTAATTATAACACCAGCACCCCCGGCTGAGTTCTCAATAAAACCCGGATCCTGACATAAAACGCCACGCTGGAAAATAATGCGAGGGGACACAAGGGAGAGGAGGAAAGTCTCTAATTGGTTAAAATATGTTTAAATCACTTCATAAAACCCAAGCAAAGCGAAGCAAATAATCCACCTAGCAAAGCAAAGAAGCCCGGCGATTTAGAATCAGTGTAATTCGCTCCCCCCCGACCGGCTCCCCCCCAGCTCCTCGCAGTATTTGATATGATGAATAACCCAATATAGGCCTTTAAAAATAGGTCACTGCATAAAGAGACTCCCAGAGAGCTATAAAAAATGGGAAGAGGGCGCTTTAAGGAGAGAAGCCATTTGCTTCTTTTGTGCTTGTTTGGTACCTACAGCGGCCTGGGAGCCGCCAGCCGAGGTGAGCAGGGAAAGTTGGGGCCGGAGCTGGCTTTGGGATCTCCTCCTGCAGCGCCCGGACCCCCTCGTCGAGCCGCGGGTTGTGTGCGGGGAGAACTGCGGACATCCCCCCCTCACGGGTCGGCCGTCCCCCCCTCGGTCCCCGTGCTTTGTCTCCTGGCCCTATAACAAATTATAAGCCCTCCCCCCACGGGAGCCTCCAAACCGCGGGAGAGACCGCAGCCCCACACGCAGAAACTTCCAGGGGAGGTCCGAGCCCCCCACGGCCCCGCTACCCGCTCCGGTGTAGGGCGCCGGGAAACAGCAGCACCACCGATGCGGCGGTATTGGGGTTTCATTGGAAAGGAAAGGTCTGCCTTACCTGGAGACACGTTCTCCCCTTCTTCCCCTCACTAAAACAGCACAAGGGCTCCGGGTTGAGCCGGAGAGAGACGTTTGAAATAAAGTAGAAGCCGAAATTTAGAGGAGGGAGAAACAGAAAAAAGAAAAAAAAAATCTCTATTAAAAATAACAATAATAAAGTAAAATATTTTTTAAAAGATGCCTCGTATTTTTGTTTTGTTATTATTATTATTCACTCTGCCGTATTACCCCGATGCAATAAAGGCTGCTTTGTAATGTAATTTAAAAATATATATGTCCTAACAAATAGCAGGGCCCGAATATGACAAGTGCATTCAGCATTATAATTCAACCGGGCTCCACCTCCATACCGCCTCCTAATTAATGGGTCTCCGAACTTGCAAAAGCCTGCATTGGACAGAGCGGGAGAGAGCGAGCGAGAGAGAGAGAGGGCGAAAAGTGTCATTGAAGATAATTGATTACCTCCCAATCAACAATAACTTGTTAGCAATAGTCAATTACCCCGTCTCTTCTCGCCTCTTTCCCCCCGGTCCGAGGGCTCGGTGCGAGGGCTGCTCTGCCCCTCTTCGAAGTCTTCTTTTTTTTATACATTTCTACGTATCTTTTTTTATTTTTCATTTTTGTTTTTTTTTAATTTTTGATTACGTGCCGGGGAGGTGAGGGGAGGGGGGGAGGAATCCTCTTTTTTGGGGGGAGAGGGCAGGGAAAGTGCAGCGATTTGGGGTGTTTCTTAAAATAGCAGCCGGGAAGAGGAAGAGAGAGAGGAGGGAGAGAGAGAGAGAAGAGAGAGAAGAGAGAGAGTGAGAAGAGAGAGAGAGAGAGGGAAAAAATCCGCTCCCGAAGCCCCGGGACAGAGGCGCGGCGCGACCACCTCCGGCGCGGGACCGACGGCCGCTCCGCTCCGCGCTCCGCTCCCCGCGGCCGCCCCCTTCCCCCCCCGACGTGGCCGCGGCCGGACCCGGAGCTGCGCTTCAACTTTTGCTCGCCGCCTCCCCGAGCTCTTCTCCCCGCGGCAGCGCATCCCCGGAGCGGGTGGGGAAGGCAGCCCCGCGCCGCCCGGCCCCACCATGACTTCCAAAGAAGAAGCCAAGCCTTCCTCGGGGGAAGAACGACGGAGGAGCCCTTTGGATCACCTCCCGCCTCCGGCTAACTCCAACAAACCCCTCACCCCTTTCAGCATCGAGGACATCCTCAACAAGCCGTCGGTGCGGAGGAGTTACGCGCTGTGCGGGACGGCCCACCTGCTGTCCGCCGCCGAGAAGCACCCCGCGGCCGGGCTGCCGCTGTCGGGCCGGGCGCTGCTCTCGCAGACGTCGCCGCTGTGCGCCCTGGAGGAGCTGGCCAGCAAAACCTTCAAGGGGCTGGAAGTCAGCGTGCTGCAGGCGGCCGAAGGTAAGGCGAGGACGGGGTGCGGGAGTCCCGTCGGGGGGCGGCGGTGCGCGCAGCCGAGGGCGCGCGGAGAGGAGCGGGGGATCCGGGAGGGCCGGGGAAGGAGGGGGGGGTTTGTTCGGGGCGAGGTGGCAATGTGACGGCTCGTCGGCAGGAAGGGACGGGATGACGATCTTCGGGCAGCGGCAGACGCCGAAGAAGCGTCGGAAGTCTCGGACGGCCTTCACCAACCATCAGATCTACGAGCTGGAGAAGCGTTTCCTCTACCAAAAATACCTGTCGCCGGCGGACCGGGACCAGATCGCCCAGCAGCTGGGGCTCACCAACGCCCAGGTCATCACCTGGTTCCAGAACCGCCGCGCCAAGCTCAAACGCGACCTGGAGGAGATGAAGGCCGACGTGGAGTCGGCCAAGAAGCTGGGCCCCAACCCCGCCGTGGACATCGTGGCCTTGGCCGAGCTGGAGCCCAGCGCCGAGGGCCGGGGCAAAGCGCGGCCCGGTTCCCCGCCGCCCCCCCCCGCCGCCCGGGATCCCGGCGCCCCGCCGCCGCCCCGCCCCGCCTCGCCCCCCACGGAGCGGCCCCGCAGCCGCCGGGACAGCGAGGAGGAGGAGGACGAGGAGGAGGAGGACGTGGAGATCGACGTGGATGACTGAGGGGCGGCCGGCGGGCCTCCCACCTCCCCCCCCCCCGCGCCCCCCAGCCCCGGCCCATCGCCCCGCTCTCCCCCCACACGCACCCCCGGCAAATCGAGAGCTCCAACCCGGCACCCCCGGGCCGGGCCGGGCCGCTTCTCTCCTCGGTCACAGCAATAAGCGGCTGCGCTCACCCACACCGCAAAACCGTAGGGCGCAGAGTCGGTCTGTCCCTCCGCCCGTACATCTTTGGAATGGTGCAATTACGGACGGCTTCTGTATAAATATTTAAACGTATATATTGGATTTCTTTTTCCTCCTTCCCCTTCTTTTCGAGGTTTCGGTTACGATTTCTTTTGTACCAGCTAACCACGGGCATTCTTTTATCCACAACCCGGCGCCGAGCCGAGTTCTGGGCGCTGAAACGAGCCACGTTCGGGGAAATTTGGGTGATCCTTAACCCGGCGACAGCACAAAATTCGCGACTTCTCCTTCCTTGCATGTCTCAAATGTGCACGAATCGATTTGATGCTTTTTTTTTTTTTCCCCTTAAAAAAAAATCAACATTTTTTTCCCCTTCGCAATTTTGGGAACTTGGGGACGGGTTATAACGCAAGCTGAATACGATAATCCTTTCTTTTCCTTTTTCATTTTTCCCCTAGAGCATAGATTTGCCCCCCGTGCGATTTCTGCCTCGTTTTACCCATTAAAGGCTATTTTTACCGTTTTTTTTCCTGCTATCGCTGTGCTTTTGTGAAGAAGCTGCCTTTCGTATTTTTGATATGAAGGTGGTAAGAAACGAAACAAATCAAAACAAAATTAAAAAAAAAAAGGAAAGAAAATAATAATTAAAAAAAAATCCTAGAATTATTTTTTACTCTTTTTAGAAATTTTTTTGCATGCTCCGGAAATAAAAAGGGCGAACCCCGAGATCGATACATTTAAATATTACGCTGTAAATTAAAATAAAATGTACAGATTTAAGATCTGGGTTATTTTTTTTTTCCTTTTTTTCTTTCGTTTGAGTTGTACAAACCCGACAGGCCTGCTATTTAAGTTCCGATAGGGACAGTGTCGCTTTATTTACCGTCTCTTAGAATTGTACAGATAGCTCTTTTTTTTTTTTTTCCTTTTTTTCTTTTTTTTTTCCGATACAATAAAATCTTTACCATTTTAATACACTCCCGACGTCCTTCTTTGCGAGCTGAACCCCCACCCCGTTCTCATTTCAAGTTCCCGGAGCCGCAGCACCCGCGGGGAAGGAAGGAGCACCTGAGAGAACTTCCAGCCTTCGGGCTCCTTTTTCTTCTCCTCCTTCTCCCCGAGCCTGGCGGTGCCGCTCCGTCCCCACCGCGGGGCTGAGCGCCGCGCACCTCCGCACCCCCCGACGGCCGAAGCAGAGGGGAAAGGAAGGGGGGAAAAGGGGAGAGGAAGGGGCCGCCCCCACCCGCCGGGACAAAGGATGTCGGCCGGAGGGAGCCGCCCGCTGCCGGCCTGAAGCTGCGCGGCTGCGGGGCGCGGGGCTGGGAAATGGGCCCGGTACCCCTTTTCCCCCTTCTTTTTTTTCTCTCTCTCTTTTTTTTTTTTCTTCTCTTCTTTCTTTCATTTTATTTCCTCTCTTTTTTCTTTTCCTTCCTCCCCCCCCCCTCCCCGTTTTTTTTTTTCTCCTTTCTTCTTTTTTCTTCTTTTTCCTTTCTCTTTACTTATTTATTTATTTCCCCTCCTTCAAAATGAAGCTTCTTCCCCTTTTTGGCAGCGTGACCCTCCTTTGCGGGCTCGCATCGCGCGTTTCTCTCTATTCTTCGTAAAATTTATGTGAGAAAGACAAATCTGGTGTACAGTGGCACAGCTCCGCCGAGCAGTGCCCGGATAGCACGGGGCTGCTTTGCTTTGCGGGCTGGGTTGGTCTTTTTTTTTTTTTTTTTTTTCGGTCCAGTTTCTCCGAGGCTAAATAAATCTTTCTCCTCTTTGAGAATGGATGGGGTTGTAATTTTTAGCGTAAAGCATGAAAACTGGGGACAAATGAGCCCTCTTCTCTGAAGTGACAAGCGACAATGGAGCATATACAGCCTCCTGCGGTTCGCCATGCTGAAACAAGCGTGCCCCTCCGCAGCACAGAGAAGGCGAGCGCTTGGAGACCATATGGTTTTTGAATTTTCTTCACAATTTCCAGACAATTTGATGGATTAGGTTAACCCTCCCTTCCACTGTTTAACTCCGCAACAATGGGAGCAGAGCTGTTCTCCCTTCGTCGGGGCATCTGTGCGCTTCTATTCTTCTCGCTTTCTCTCTTGGTATTTGGAACAAGCCTATGAATTACAATGAAATCCACTTTTCTTTCGTACCGTTTGGAAGAGCACTTGTTTTCCGCCCCCACGCCCCCATCCCCTTTTTTTTATTATTATTATTTTTCCCCCTCCCAACGATAGCTTTGACTTCTGTCCAGATCCCTCGCAAAGCCTTCAATCTTGTCCTTAAGTGTTTTTATGCTAAACAGGCACATCGTAAATGCTGAGAAACTGTGACATTTATGTGAAGATCTAGTTAAAGGGCTTTATTTGTTTGCTTTATCTCTTCTTTTTTCTCCCCATTCCCTCTCCACCCCCCTCCCCCCCCCTCTCCCCCCCCCATCCTCTCCCTCCCCTCAGTCTTTTATCCTTTTGTCTTGGAATGGATTTAATGAGGCTGCAAACACTACAATTCAATATAACCAAGAAATTAAAAGAAAAAAAAGGCTCGGAGTTCATTTGGATTTGGGATCTATGGACTCCTGTGTGCAAACAGAGGCGACGCGGGGCCGAGCTTCTCGTTTGCCACACGTGGATGGGGCGGGCTGGTAAATAAAGCCTCCAACGAAGGGCTGCAGCGTGCTCCTTTGGCTCGGCCCTATTTGCAAACAGCCGGGATCGGGGCGATTGCATTTGCGTACCGAAAAAAAAAAAAAGGAAAAAGAAAAAGAAAGAAAGAAAGAAAGAAAGCAGCTGGAATTGGGGTGATTTCATTTGCGTACCAAAAACAAATAAAAAAAATCTTTTATATATTTTTAGCTCCAAATCCAAGGGCCGGCTTGTGCCCCCCGTTTGTCACGCATTTTTTCCCTATCTGGGTGTGTATTGCTCGGGGTTTGCTCTCCCTCGCTGTGCAGGTGCCGTTCGGCCGGGTGGGGTTCCTTATTTTTTCACCTTGTTTTAATGTCTCTCTCTCTGTCTCTCCGCAGCAGCAGTAGGTGACGGCACCGGATCGGGCCCTATGGGACTGACCCACAGCAACCCCCGGGCGGCTCCCAGCGCTGCTGCCGGCAAAACCCCTCCTGTACCCCCAAACCCCCAAAGTGCCCGTATCCCTGAACCGGCCGGTCCTGGGGGGCCGGCACCCCGAGCAGCGGGCGGCGATCTCTTGCACGGCCCCGGTGGGTCCCTGGGTGGACAGAACAGGTCCCGTTTTCCCACCCCCCCCATCTCCCCAGGCAAGGCTCCCCACCCCGCGCCCGGCTCCTCGCTGCTCTCCCCCTCACCCCTCCCGCCCCTCGGGATGCTGCGGCCCCGCGCTGGGGCAGAGGGATGGAAATGGGGATAATCGCCTTTCCCAAAGGAATAAGCCCGCAGAGGCTGCGGCTTCGGGTGGGCAGCGAGGAGTTCCCTACACATAATGGACACATAAATGGGAAAAGCGGCTCCATGACCTCAGGGTCGGTGCAAGTGAAAACGTGAAGTTTGGCCAAATGGGGTGAGAGAACGCTGGGGGGGCTTTGAGAGAGTGGGCCGCTGTCCCGGACGTCCTCACGTCGCTGTGTTGCGTTCCCCCGTTGGGACGGACGGGCGTAGGACGTGCGCCGGGTGCGGGGCGGAGGGCAGAGGCAGCATCCCCGTGTTGGGTTGTCCCTTCCCCGGGGGGAGCTCGGCCCAGCCCGCAGCCCGGCCCACGGTTACCCCCTCCCCGACCAAAACCCATCCTCAAGAGCCCCCTCCTCCCCATCCTTCATTCTAAAGCTGGCACTGCCTCGCATTTCGTATGGATGTGGGAGGGGAGGGGGCGGTGTGGGGTGTTGTCTGATCTGCAGTGGTACACTTTAGGGGGGGTTGTCACGCTTCTATTTCTTCTTTCTTTTTTGGGGGGATGGGAGGAAGGAGATCCATATTTGATCTTGTTCACTTCACACAGCGCTCCCAGACGGAGAATAAAGCCCCCTCCTGAATTATCCAACAGGGCTAAAGCAGGTTGAGTCAGTGAAATTCAGTTCCTTATTTTATGAGGTGTCAGAGCTGATGTCGAATATGGCAACGATAACTAATACTACAGTCTGAGGGACCAGAACGTGGTAATTAATCCCAAAGACTTAAGTGTATTTTAGTTCAGGAGAAAAAAAATCACTAATTCAATCGTCCGGAAAATTGAAGTTTGATGCATGAGTCTCTGCTGAAAGGAAAGGCTTTTTCTTCCCGATTCTGGGGCTGGGGCAGGAATCGCAGCCTGTCCGCTCCGCTCCCCCGAAGGGCCCCGGTGTGGGGCTGCGAGAGGATCGGGGGACGGAGAGCGGCTCATAAGGGACGGACGCGTGGGGACAGGGACACCGGGACCGGCCGAGCGGCCTCTAGCATTCTGCCTGCTCGTATTTGCTCCGTTGCTGCCAGGAATAAAGGAAAAAACGGGGAGGACCTCGGGGCCAGGAGAGCCATGCAGCCCCTCCCGTGCAAAGAGCAGCCCGTAGGCGCAGGGCAAATCCAACAGCACGGGAGCGGCGTGGGGCCGGAGCCATTGAGGGGCCGGGGCGCCCGGGGGCAATGCGGGCAGAGGTCGGGGGGAGCCGGGGAAGAGGCTCGGAAAGCGTCAGTGCCGCGTTATCGGTGGGGCTGCGCTCGCCGCACTCGGTCCCGTCGGCGTTAGCATCCACGCGCAGTTCCGCACAACCTTTGGCCTTTTTAAGCCCCGGTGTCTCCCGCGAGCCGCAGCCGGGGCGCACCGTCGGGGCGCGTCTCCCCAGTGCCGTGCCCCGCCCGCCCCCTCGGGCCGTGCCGCCTCTCCTCGGGCCTCCTGCACCCAAGGGCTGCGCTTTGCTCGCCCCGCGCTCCAGGATCTCCTCAGTGCCGGGCTAAGGCCCGAGGGAGGGAGGGAGGCACCCTCATGTGCCCCGCTGTATGGGTTTGGGTTATGCGTGAAGGCAACGTGACGTCATCAGCGCTTGCAGTTACATCATCACCCAACCCAGTAAGGGTAAGGGGCGTTGGAGCCGAGCCCCGAGGGGGCGGGCGGGCAGCGGGATCGCGGTATTGAAGAACAGCGCTGGGCGGCACTGGGGCACCGGGTCGAAACCCCCGGGGAGGGAACCACGCACGGGCTCGACGTGGGCACCGCGGAAGCCGCGGGCTCTCCGGCGCTAAATCAACCCACTTGGGCTGGGGGAGGGGAGAAGCAAATGAGAAGAGGAGAGAAAATAATGACATATTTAATTAGGCGTTCGGCGAGGCGGGGGCTGCCGGCGTCGGGCTTCCCGGAATCGCCCCGTCCGGGCTCGGCGCTGGGCGGCCCTCTCGCCCCCGACGGCTCGCACGCAGGAATCGCTGTGTGCCGGAGTCGTTATCATTTTTGTTAACTTTTTATCGACTGTTTGCTAGATGGCATGTCACTAAAGTGTATGATTTGAGATGAAAAATTAGACAGATTAACCCGAGGGGAGAGCCTGATTGATTACTAAATAGGATCAATTTGAAAGTTTTAGTCATAACGTTTCTGTAGAGCCCCTTAATACTTCAAACTTCAATTTTACGGGCTATTGAACTAAGCATGTTCCTGACAAAATTGATATATGTATTAATTTGCTTTAACTGTTGATTAATTACTCTCCACTGAAAGAATTATATGGAGCTGTTTGCCTCAGATTTGCATATTAATCAAATTCTAGTTGATAATTCAGTTGGTGCGATGGATTTGGAGATGGGAGGGGGGCAGCCGGGGCAGGGCTCGCAGGAGAGAGAGGGAGAAATATGGATATCGCCTATCCCTGCTTCCTCCCCAGGTTTTCCATCTCCGCTCCCCACCCCTGTGCTCCCCTCACTGCTTAGCTGCCAGTTAGTGCATTAAAACCAAAGATGCAGAACGCGTTACCCCGGCTATTTGGTGAAAACAGAAATTGCCTGTCCGGTTTTTATGATGTTCTCAGCCTGAGAAGGCTGCGCTTTAATGTGTCCTGTCAAAATGTCTGGGATTTAAAGGGAAAACGGCGCAATTTAGCGGTGGGTAATTAATGACGAAGCGGCCGAGCGGTCGGGATGGCACCGTCCGTCTGTCCGTCCGTCTGTCCGTCCGTCAGTCCGTCCGTTCCCCGCCGCCCCCCTCCACTCTTCCTCCGCGGACTCTCTCCCATCCCCTTCGGTCCGCGGATGGTGAAGGTCCGACTCCTTCAACTTTTGGTTCCCCTCAAACACACGGATTCAAAGGGTAACGGTGTAATTAAAACCAGATAATTAATGAGACAATATTCCTTCCGCTTACATCTTTAATGAACAAAACCCTTCAGGGCCGGCGTGCTTTTCCAGCCTCATTAAAGAGAATAAAGTTGCGGGGCTTATGTACTTCCCGGTATGTTAATAACAAACCGGCGGCGTATGCTTCAAAAAAGCGGCGCTGCTGATGCTTCCCGTACCTCGGAAGAGTCTCTCAGAGCCTTCTGCGGAGGCTTAAATGCTCAGCAAGGCACAACGGGTGCCGCATCCGAGGGGCTGCGCGGCGCGGCGCGGATTCCGCGCATTTCAACCGCCCCAAAACGCGGAGGAGCAAAGAGGGAGCAGCGCCCCGCGCCCTGCCAACTTTCTGCAGCACTTTTTCGTTCCTTCGCCCATCCCCCTCCCTCTCCCCCTCCTCTCCTCGGTGTTCCAGGAGCGCGCACCGAACCCTTTTGTTTATTTCCGTGTATATTTAAGAAAATAACGGCCCTGGGTTTAATGCCGAGAATATACGGCTGCTGCGCGCCTCCACCCGCTGAATCTCCTTGTTTCCTCCCAGATCCTACCCGTGGAAGCTCCCGAGGTAATATTTCCTTTTTAGTGCTTCGCGAGCTTCTAACTCAAATTGTTATTGCTTCCCATTTTTAAAGTTTACTTAGCAAAAGGGCCGGCCAACGTGAGCTGCGTGCGAGCTCGGAGAGGCGGAGGGGCCTCGCCTTCAGCTACACTGCGCGAGTGGGGAGGGATAGGGGCTTTTAGGGATGAGTTATACCGCAATCAGCTTAGTAAATCTGCATGCAGAAAGGATGCTAATTAGTCTTAATAGTCTACCAATATGCCCCAAGACTGGAGACACGACGACGTAAATCTGCTACCGATAAATATTTTTAATTGTTGAAATTGAAGCGGGAAGAAAGAGCGCGTTTTCCGTCGCAAATGGTGCGGGATGCGGTGGGATCCGCACCGCTGCCGGGGGGGGGTCGGTGTCCCCCCACCCCGCTCCCGGCCACCCACACCCCGTCCCCCCCGTCGGGAGGAGGAGGAGAGCCCGCTTATAGCTCGTGCTCGGCGAAATTAGTGATGTATCACGTTAATTACCAGTGTGATCTTCAAATGGTTGCAGGCCCAAGGAAAATTAATGGAAATCCAAATTCTAATTATGTGGCTGGTGTTAAAGAGTCGAACTAAATACCCGGGAAGGGAAATTGGATGATAATGTGGAAATATGCTGCGTTTTCTGGTTATTGCATCACGAAACCTTAGGAATGCATCAGCAGAGACACCGCCGGGAGATGATCTTCGGGGAGACGACGGGTGGTGGGGGGGGGGGGGGGGGGGCACCTGGGACAACGACGAAAAGAGGGAGATATTCCGGAACCCGCTCGCTGTGTGCCCCATTGTGTCCCCGAGGAGGGCTTTTCCCTGCCTCCAAACCCGGAGCTCCCCCCGGCTCGGGCGCCGCGCACTCATTGCAGGTGGGGAAACTGAGGCACGGGCGCGCTGTGTCTCCGGGGCCCTCTCCGGTCCCCCCCGGCAATCGCGCGCGGAGGGCTAATTAATTATCACAATTAAGCTTTCGGGTCCCGGGGCTGAAACCTACGGGGAGGGGGGTGAGGAGAAAAGCGGGGTGGGGGGACCGAGAGCGGCGGTGCGCGTCCTACCCACGCGTGTCCCCGGGGGGGGACGGGGACGCGGCCACCTGCCCACGGCGTTAACCCTTTGCTCGCCGGCCGCCTCGGGGTCCCGGCTTTCAGCTCTAAGATCTCCGCCTCATCCATCACCGAGTTAAAAAAAAAAAATCAACGGGGGAAAGCAATACAGACAAACACATCAAGACTCGAGAGTGGCGACCCTTGGAAAAGCCGAGGTCCAACCAGATATGAATCATTTTTCTTTGCATACTTTAAAGGAATTACTCGTGATATGCACGGCTGTCACTGCAAACTACATTTATGGATTTGCAAGTCATTTCCATAAATCAGCTGCATTGGATCCATCAGAAGAGCAGAGCCCGGCGTCGGTGCGAAGATGATGGAGCTCTCTTTGAACGTATAATGAAGTGTTCCAAGGGCTGCAGTTATTTTTCTGCTTGTTAAGGATTTTTTTTTTTTTTTTGAAGGGGGAGGGGGCCCTTTTCGAATTTGATTTTAAATTAAAATGTCGCCAAGAGATGTTTTATTGGTGATCACCCTTATGATAAATTTATGCTTCAATAATTACTTTTCACGGGGTATCGATTTCCTCTGGCAAAAGCCTTTCTCCCTCCTTCTGAACCCGTCTCCCATCTCCTGAACATGGCAGCACTCCCCCCCCTCACTGCAGCCAAGCAGAGCTGGGGGGATGGCTGAAGTTCAAGTCCGAGCCCATGGCTGTAGGTGGGGAAGGGGATGTCCCCAGGCTGCTGCTCTGCAGCTCCCATAGGATTACAAGGGCTCTGAAGTGATGGTGCCCAATTTACCATCGTCCTCCCCCCCGCCCACCCTCCACACCTTGAGCCCACGGGGATCCAGGCAGACACAGAGGATCCCTGGTGAGCTCATGGCACAGAGCACTGCTGAGGCCCAAATGTGGACCTGTGTGTAGC
Organism: Chrysolophus pictus; assembly: GCA_037305975.1. Classification (NCBI taxonomy): domain Eukaryota; kingdom Metazoa; phylum Chordata; class Aves; order Galliformes; family Phasianidae; genus Chrysolophus; species Chrysolophus pictus. The sequence continues at coordinate 12,584,455 of CM074581.1, read as the reverse complement.
ACGGGTGCTCCTTCCCTTAAGTAAGTAAGTAAATAAATACATATTATTACAACAATAAAAGCATGATTATTACACCCAGATTGGATCTTGACAGCATGTCAAACTGATCCAAACAAATCTCTGCTCATCTGCCCTTTTCCTACAACGCTGATATGCCTGTCGGCTCCCCCTCACCCCATTTATTATGGAGAGAACGTCCCCCTGGGCAGGAGCTCACCCTGTGCTCAGAGGACAGAGCAGAGGGCCGGGAGCACAGCTGCCCATGCCAGCTCCCTAGGAGGGCCCTCTCATGGGGTTTCCCTCTTCGCCCTGGCAGCAGGCCACTGTGCTCCTCTCCATTTATTTTCTGCTCCCTTCCCTCAGAGCAAGGACAAAGTATTTGGTAGAGAAGTGGTGTAGTTGTGAGGCTACCTGGTCCCCAAGCACAGAAGTCACAGCCACGCTCAAGAGCTGTCCTTGCTCACATGTTGGAACTCGTGGCTGTGGACATGTGGGTGGGTACATCGCTGTGCCCACGGCACGATTTTCAGCACAAAAAAGGAAATTGGGAGTGTGCAGAGCATGCTCTACTCCTCCAACCCTACCCAAGCATTTGGGCAGAGGTGGTGGTGGGGTTCTCATCACTCGTGGGTATCCACGGCATGAATACCTCTGCCCCAAACACGGGCTCTCCTCTAGTTCTCAGATTGCCACGGTGCTAATTAATTTGGCTGCTAATTTACCTGCCTTACCAGCATCCCTCCCGTCCGAGCCCACATCCCGAGGGAAAACAACCCTCCCGGGACAGCATCCCGAGGGCTGCACCCGGACGGTACGGTTCAAAGCAGTGAACTGGGGGCTGCGGAGGGGTTCGGGTTCAGCTCGGCCTTTCCCTGCGCTCAGCCCCGCGCCGCTCCGCGCTCAGCCTTGCCTGGATCGCAAAGCTTGGGCGAGGGGGACCTCTGCAGGCTGCGGCTCCTGCAGCTCTCTGCCTGCATCGCGCGGCGGGATGGAGCAGGAAGGGCTTCCTCCTGAAAGTTTATTATTATTATTATTATTATTATTATTAGGGAAAGTAATTTTAGAGAGCTAAAAAGCAGAGGGCGTTGGCAAAATATCCCTTTCTGGGGTATTCCCAGCCCACCGGCACAAGCGTCAGTACAAAGCCAGCATCACGCTGCCTGTAAACAGCTGCTATTTCTTATTCTTTAAAAACACTGTTTTACGATCCACTAATACTTTTCCCAAATAATTCCATTTGTTCCTCACCTAACTCAAACCACAGCCCTTAATCTCTTGATACTAATAGCTTTTATTTCTCTCACTTCTTTCTCTTTTTCTTTGCTCTGCCGGAGAAATCAGCTGCGGTGCCCATGAGCAAGGCTGCAAAACAGCTCCTGCCTTCAGTCCTCACACTGTGCCCATCCCAGAGTGCAGAAACCATGGCCCAGAGTGAAGAGAATTTGCCCCTCACCTTTCTGCAACACTCTTTTAAAGGGTTTGGCACAGTGTACCTCACTCCTCTGCCAGTGGCATCCCCAAAGCCAGGCATGAGAGGTCAGCAGCACTCCCCAAAAGGCCCCAGTATCCCCATGCTCATGTCACTGCAATGGGACCGAGGGTCTCTATTCAAGTCTCCTACAGGGTGATGGTCCCATGCTGCACTCTGGCAAAGGGACACACAGCGTCTTGTTTTCTTGAGCCTTGACTGCCACCCAAGTCAGGAATCTCCCTTCAAAGGAACAGGGCTCAAAGAATCCATTTCTTATGTGGAGATTCAGAAAGCACACAGCTGACATCAGCCCTAGAAATGGAGAAGTGCAGCCCCTACTCCTGATCTCCTTCCTATCTACAATGAGGAGAATGCTTGCTGTTCCAGCAACCTCCCATTGCATTTGGTACTATAACTCTAAAAGCAACCATCCGTAGCTAGGAGGATGAACAGAGAGCTTTGAAAGTTTCTTATCCTTTTTCTTAAAACTAAGGAGCTGCCTGCACCAAGCAGGGCAAGAGGAAAAGGTTTCTATGAATGAGAGACAAAAACATCTGTCAGGAGCGGATTAGCAGAGCCTGCCTGAGAGAGAAGCAGAGGGCGAGGCCAACCTTGCACAGCCAGCTTGGGCTATTTCCTGGAGGAAGGCTGCAGTGACAGCAGAGAGCTGCATTAAGAAGAAAAACCCATTTAGCTGCAATGCCTGCAGCTGCTCGCAGAGCGGTGCTGCTTCCAGTCCTGACGTTCCACTGCCGTCCCATTCACCACCGAGCACGAGCAGCCAAAGGGAGCGTTTTTCCTGCACTCATCACAGAGAGCACTGCTCTTGCTCTGTGGCCTCCTGGGAAGTGTAGTTCGGTGCCAGCATGGCCGTCGTGGAGCACGCAGGCTAGGATACCAACTGGGATATAGCAGCAACCTTCCTGCAGCATCGCGAGGGTGAGCTCGAGCACATAGGAGGCACGGCTGGAAATAAAGATCCAGCATGTGGTGGTGCCCAGAGCATCGTGCAAGGGATGGCACAGGCTTGTGCTCACCTGCCTGCTGAGTCAGGGCCTGGCAGCACGGGATCTGCAGCTTTCCTAAGGGAAGGGCTTCATGACAAGGAGAGGGAAGGAAAGTCGCAACCAACCTTGGGTGCAGAGTATGACCCAAACTTAGCAAACCCCAAGGGTCTGGAAAAAATTAGCCCGTTTTACACACTCCTCAGTTTGGAATATGAATGTGTTCAGGTTTGGGAGTGTTTATTCCCTAAGGAAACCTCTGAACTGTCTGCATTGCTTCCCCTGGTTATTTATTTCCAACACCGTTTTCTTTCTTTCACACTAAGGAGATGTGAGTTGCATCCAGACTGCGCCTCCCCATTTTCCTCCTCAAAATGATAACAGTCTCATTTGCTAAAGGCACTATTAGGGTATTAAGTGAAAATGAATTAAGTTTAATTCAATTGTTATTTTAGGAGCTTTGCCTCGTCAGGGTTTTGCAAAGCTTCATTCTTCCACTCGCTGGAGACTGGCTTTAACACGCTCCTGCTGTGCTGTTGCTGCAAGCCACGAACCCATCACGCTGGGAGTTTTACTTAATGCTAAGGGTTGGATTTTATTTTGCTTAATGTCAGAGCCTTCCTGCCATGCTGCTGGGGGAGAGGGGAGGGCCAAAGATCGCTTAGCTCGAGTCCATCACAAATTAGAAACTGGAGCGGCTGTCAGGCTGCGATTGCTTTGGCATAACCCCATTGCTCATTTCTACCACATCAGTGCTCCTGCTCCAGAGAGCCCTCCTGCAGCTGGCAGGCACCTGGAGCATCCTTATTACTTGGGATTTGTTTGTTTTTCAGATTGCCCAAGGAAGCAGAAGAACCCAGGCATGCAGCAGGGTCTGCCCTGTGGGAACTGTGCTCCAGTGATGGGTGAGCTCCATCACCAATGAGGAACTTCTAGATAGGCAGTGGACCTGGACTTTCTTGGGACAGACAGCCATGTCTTTGCCACGTGGACAGGCAGGTTACTGTGTGCCCTCGATCCCAGTGACCTGTAGAAAATAGAGAAAATTCACATTCTTACACAATGTAAAGGCATAAAGGAGAATGTGACACAGAAGGGTGAGAAAAAGAGACTCAGACCTCCCCCTAAAACCCAGCAAAACCCCATTTCAGATGAGCCATCTGTTCCCTATATCACATCTATCCTGCCTTCCCCTCCAGTTCCCACAGCAGAGAGCAAGGCCAAGACCCCTCAGACAAGCATACACCCTCAGTACTAGGACACCTCGGTGTCAATAACAGCAAGAACCAGCACCAGTAGCAGGGCTCCCCAGCCCCTAACCTTGCTCAGAGCCAGCGCCTAGGATTTATGGAAGGAAAGCTTGGCAGTGACCTCTGCTCTGCTCCAGCACCGAGCGCGGACTCGGATGGCATTACAGCGTGATGTACGGCCAGCGGCTCTGCCGGGCAGTCTCTTGTGAGCGATGGCTTGCGATATTTCTGGAGTTTATACCTAGCTCTCCAGCTCGACGGGCCTTCTGGATATGATTTGTGCCATATGTAGCTCTATAAATATTGAGCTCAGAGCATTATATATGGCGACAGCCCTACAGCACTCCAGGTGATATATCCCTGCGTTTGCGGTTGTAGGCGAATAATTTTAGTTTGAGTGGTGTGGCAATGAGAACAAGGAGGAAGTAAAATAAAAGGGTAATTCATGACCAAGCAGACGGTAGAGAGCGTGTGAGATCTGGCTTATCCTTCAAAGCCTTTCCCACCAACTCATTCAGGAAATTGATAGCTGGAGTCATTCCCCAAATTAGTTACCCTATCCCAGTGCGCTACCGGCTGCAAAACAAAGAGGTGCCACTGAGCTCCCACCCTGCATTTCTAAAGCAGAGGAGGGCAGGTGCAAAGCAAATGCAGGGGAGGAACAGGGCTGAACCCTCATCAGGACAACCCTATGCATGGGGCTGCTGGGGCATGGAGTCCTGGGCTGTTACCAGCTGCTCCTCATTCCCTAAACTCATGGAAGACTTTGGCAGCACCACACTGGGAGCCCTTCCTTGCAATCCACCATGTAGGTTTAGGCACAAGGGTATTCTCCTGGCTATAGCTTAAGTCACCCCACATTGCTGCAGCCCAGGTGCCATTTCTCCCCTCATAAAGCCCCAGAACATTCCCTCACTCCAGCCACAGATGAGCAAAGAGGGCTGCCATCCCATCACTGCACACTTTGGAGGGTCATTGGGACCAACCTGGGAGCCCGATGCCCATCTCCAGGGGAGAACTGAGGGCAGGTTTCATGTCATGCTCAATCCCCTGCTGTACTCTCAGGCACTCAGGTGCCAGTGCCCACACGAGGCTGGCCCAGGCTGGCAGTTCACCCCATCTGGGCTCAGAACTTTCACCTCCACCCTGGCATCGGAGCTCAGCACTTCCATGGAAAGGGCATCCACAGCTGTGGGTGATGAGGGCATGGCCAAATGAATCAACACTGCTCCTTGGAGAGAGTGAGGCAGAGCCTGTAATTAATTGTGAAACAGGTGAGTGAACAATCACACAGAAATGGCAAGAGGTGGAAGGACAAGGACCTGGGCTGCTTGCATACTCTCCAGCAATCCCCATTCTGTATCCATGTGACCTTCCCAGGTGGGGACAAGAATAGGGACTGCCCATGGCACCCAGTGTGGTGGGGAGTGGGGCAGCAGCAGGAGAGAGCATTTAAAAGGAGCTGGAGTAGTTTTCTCCAATTCTGTAAAGGTCAAAAGAGAGCAACAGTGCAGCTCTGCAGCATTGTGATGGGGCAGGGACTGCAGCCATGCGCATCACAGCTCCTGCAGGCATAAAGGATGTGTGAGCTGATGTGGTTTCTTCCTCCAGAAGAGATTTAAGCTATACAGGAACAAAGATTTCCGCTGGAAGCTGCTGCTCTAACCCTGAAGAGACACCAACGTCTCGGTGAGACAAAACCAGATGGGGTTAAAGCTGCAGTTTCAACATGGCAAAAGTCTCCTAGGGCTGGGAGCTCCAAGCTCTGGGGCTCTGGAAAGGAGGCAGACCTGCCAAGTAAAGCACAGCCGTGCAGCCCAAATCTCTTTGGTTTGCTGCCCTGAATGCTTCTTTGCAATGCCAGTGCTTTATGTTCTCCTGCCCTCCTTTCTACAAAAGGAAATAAAGCAGCTTTGACTCTTCCCAGCTTCTCCCCACCTCTATTTTGTACACCAACAAGCCATGAGTGCTCTCAGAATGCTGTTTCATGCAGGTAACACTGCAGGTGTGGCTCTCTGGGGTATCCCCAGCTACACTCATAGCATGCATCCCCTGGGCTTGGCTCACATCCTGCTACAACTCAGCACCACTCTGCAAGCCCCACTATTCACAAACAGGAAGGTAGAGCTTCCAAGGCTGACAAATTTGGCCAGAGGAGACACCTAACGGGCATTAGGTGAAGATGACAGGCACATTTCCACAGACTCACCTGGGTAGGCCCACATGAACAGCTTGCTTTTCTGTAAACAGGGCAAATAAATAAATAAATAGGGGAGAAAAAAGCTTCACAGCTGCTAAATCATCCAGAAGATATTATTCCCAAATTTCAGCACGTTGTTTTAGATCACATTTTGGCCTCTGCCCTCTGGGCACCATTTCACTACTAAATGCACCGTGGAATAAAAATACCTAGAGATGGCAGAGCACAAATAATCCCATCTCAGACAGAATTACTTTTCTGGCAAAAACTGAGGAATGAATGCAGCTTTAAAAAGCAATAACTGGTTAAACAGACACACGCATACGAGCAGACCCCATTAAAGTCATTTGATACGAGCCAAGGAAAAGCATCTCTAAATCACATAATTATTTTAAGAGAAGACACATTTGTTTAAACTGGTTCAAATCACCTTTGGGGAGGGAGGAGGGAGGGCTTGCATCTGCCCCATTAAATGCTTTGATTTCCTGCAGCTCAGCCCAGACTCCTACTTTAATAGCATTAAACATATGAATGGGATAATAAAATACAGGTGATTTCCTTGAGCATTATTGACAAAGAAAGAAAGTCACTGCTTCCTTGTTTATCTCTTTTAGCTTTTTCTGCTTTTCCTGGAAGACGCGCTCCACGCACTCAGCTTCTCTGCACCCAAATCCCATTGTTTTAACCCAAACTCCCCCTTCCCCGTGCTGAAGCACTCGCACCCGAGGCGTGATGCAGGGGGCGGCCCGGAGCCCCCTTCCCGTGTCCAGCCGGGCTCAGCCCCGCGTCCCCGAGCAGCCCCTAGGTGGAGCCCGGCACCCGCAATTGCTGCAGGACGGCCCCGCAGCCGTGGATGCTCCAGGGCTGTTTCTCCCTCCTGCACAACGGAGAGGGCGTGGAGCTGGGGGCCCCGTCCTGCGTGTCCAACCCACCCGCGGGTGGCTGCAGGAGAGCACCGGGAAGGAGGAACCGTGAGCTTAGAGCCACGCAAAGCAGCACTGCCAGGAGAGCCCCCTCCCAGCCACCACACGGGTTTGCATGGCAGAGCCTCCACTCCCCCATCCCACCGGGATCCATTTGGGCTCCCGTTAGGGATTTCCACAGGAAGGGGAGCCGGATACTCAGTGCAGAAGTTCAGCAGCACAGCACCCTTATTTTGGCAGCATCTCCCATCCATGAGTGCTCTCAGAACTTCTTTTCATGCAGGTAATACTGCAGGTGTGGCTCTGCCTGCCTGGGTTTCCCCTGCTGTGTTCACAGCGTTCATCCCCCGGGCTTGGGGCACATCCTGCTAGCAAAACCAACTGCTGCAAGTTTGCTTAGGTATGGCTCCAGGGGACTCGTGTCCTGCAGTCCTAGAGAGCACACTGTGCTCTGTGTGCCACCTCGGGACAGGTGTGTTAACCAGATCCAGACCCAGCAGAATAACTGATGCAAGTTTTCAACATTTGTTTTCCATGCTGGGATGGCAGCTGGGTCTCTGCAGGCATCTCCACGAGGATGGGGGTGCAAAGAGCACACTCAGCCCAGCAAATTCACATCCCCATGCAGGGGTGCCATGGCCACAACTTGCTGCATGTGTGCTTACTTACCTCAGTCACGATTCACACCCAGCACACTCAGCATCCCAGGCATGGACTCACACTGCTGACCACCAGCATCATGAACCCAGTGCTCTTTACCTAAATCCCAAAGAGGAGGAGTCCAGCAGCCACACACAGTCTGGGGACAGCAAGCATCAACTCCCAAACAACATCACTGCCCGAGCTCTTCCTCTTGCTGAGAAATGAAAGCTCCTGGGAAGCAGAGCTCTCTCCATGTTTTCCTGTATCCCGCCCATTGCGAGGCTTTCCAACTGTAGTTTTAAAAAAGTATATATTGATTGATTTTCTTTAATCACTCGTTTGTTATTTTTAGGCTACTGCTGTCTAGGAGACAGGCAGCTAACTGCAGCTTCTCACATTCTTTGGACGAGAGCGAGTTTTCTCAAGCCTCTCTTGTTCCTGCTCGAGAATCGGATCCAGGACACCTCACCTCCATCTCAACAGTCGGTTTTTGCTCCTGAAACACAAGCCTGGTTTCAGCTGGAAGCTCAGCCGGTGGTGAAGGAGCAGTTTGCTGTTGCCCAGGCTGCCACACATGGAAAGAGGGGGAAGCCAGACATTGCTTCCCTGCTTCAGAAAAGCCAAGTTAACTTCTGCCTTTGGGAAAAAGAAATAATCTTTCGAATGTATTTTGAATTTTTACTTACATATATTTGTAGACTTCATTTAAAATGAAATGCTTCTGAGCAAAGGAGATGAACAGGGGCAAAGAACCTGCATCCTGATATCGGGTGAGCACTGACATAACGTGATAAACTTTCTCACTGTAACAAAAAATAACAACAATGATAATCAAATCAGAGTCCCAGCTAGTTTCATAAAGAGATCTGCAGAAACAGAGGCAATCTGGATGATCTGACTCCAGCAAAAGCTTGCTGGGATCATCTATTACTTTACACACTTCTTTGCTTAATATCTGCTAAAAAGCATTTTAAAAAGAACCCCAGATTTTCCCCACAAATTGAGATCTTTTCATTTATGAAGTTTCAAAATGGGCTGTTCTGATAAATTCAAACCTTGTTCCACAAGAGGCTTTTCAAAGAAGCAAAAGCAAATCTTAATCGTCGCACAAAGAAATCAGCATCACTCAACAAGTACTTTTCTAGCAGAAAACAAAACAAAAATTAATTTAAGAGGTTCCAGCTGTCCTAGAACACCAGACAGGGTTTGCTTTGCCACACAACCCACCCAGCTTTCAGCAGAACAGCTTTTGCACTCCCAGCACCCCCAGAACCTGAGCTGCCCACGGTGGGGCTCTGCCCTCAGCAGTCCCTGCTCCCACCTAAGAGCACTGATTTAAGCCTCAAAAGTTAATTGTGAGCACAGCCAAGTGATAGCAGCAGGAAGAACCAGTTGCTCACTAGGAGAGTTAAAACAAAATAACAAGGAAAAAAAAAAAAAAACAATCACAACCTTGTAGCAGGCCCCATAGAGTTATGGGGGGGAATGATCCTATATATTGCTGCTGGTGGGAGCAGATCCTCCCTTTATTATTAATTACAGCAAGCTGTGTCTGGGGCTAGGCACACCTGCCTGGTGATCCTCCTACAAACACCAGCTGCAGGTCATCCTGAGCTGTCAGGCAGCCACCAAACACCTCACAGACAGGACAGCATGGCCCCAGAGAAGCTACATGCACCCTTACAGCCTGCTTGCAGGGATGCTGATGGAGCACACTCATCTCTGTAGAACCACGGACCGTTCCTTCATCCCCAACCCAGGGCTGCAGCAACACCCTCAGCCCTGATGGAGCTGAGGCAGCCATCCCTCATTTGGATTGATTCTATGGATGACCCTGCTGCTCAGCTGACCGGCTGGATAGGGACCAGGCTGCTAGGCGGGCATCAGGCTGCTAGGTGGGGGTCAGGCTTTTAGTTGAGTACCAGGCCTGTAGCAGAGGGCCAGGCCACTCAATGGAAGCAGGGCTACTGATGGGGCCAAGCCTTTAATGGGGACCATGCTGCTCAGTGGGGACCAGGCCCCTTAGTACAGATCAGGCTTCTCTCTCCCCTGTGCCCACAGAGCTTGCTGAGCTGGGACCGAGCCCGGATGACTGCAGTCCATCCAGCTGTACTTTGTCTCCTCCAGCTCTGCACAGATGTTTGGTATTCCTTTCACTGCTGTGCTCCCCACCCCCGCTCTGCCCCAACTCCAAATTTTGCCTTCAAAAGCTCAGCACATCCATAGCCAAACCAGCACAACCCATTGCTTTTGGTCACATTTCATGCCAATTTTTCTCCTTCAGCCAAAGTTCTCTAGCTGGCTCTGTATTTCCTCAAGGCAGTTGGACAGATGCTGAAAAACCAACTCGCACTAAGTCCAGTTTCACATTTGGGATTTGCTACGTTGTGAGATAAGCGGAAGGGGGAAATGACTTTCAGCGCTTCTCAGTGCAGCCGTGTTCCTGTTCCCAAACTGGTACAGCACAAAAAGCGAACTCAGCCGTCAGTGAGGTGAGCACAGCCCTAAGATGTTTCTAAACATCCAGCTGTATGTCACCGCTTTGTGTCATTGCTTATGGATTTAATTCCATCGTGTTTCAGGCAACTTTTATTGTCTGGGCACAGCCCATCGTGTATGCAGATAGCAAAATCCTCTCACCACAAAACCAATTTTAAAAATGAATCCAGGAAAAAACACTTTAACAGAAACCCCTTCCAGCAGCAATTGCTGCCAGAAAGACCAGACAAGGATTCTTCCGTCTCTAATGTTACATACATTGTTGTTTCATACCGAGATTCTCTTTTTTTCTTTTTGGTCTTTTTTAAAACAGGAAAGATTGATAAGAAAAGGAGGAAGTCAACAGTCTCTAGCAGAAGGTGTAGCTAAATATTGTATCTAAGCACACGCCCTCCAATGTGCATTATCATACATTCAGCTTTGCTGGGAAACATTTTGGAATACGAAACGAGTAATGTGGATATTATAAAATGGCTGTCTTGGAATTAGATTTTAAGATATTGATGTGTCACGATAATAAAATAGAAAACACTTTTAATATCAACGGTGAGCGGTGTGATCCCTTCTGTGTTTATTTCGCGGCCGTCGGTTTCTTTTTTCTGCAGGGAAACCTTGGAGAGGAGAATGTGAGCCCCCGGCCCCAGGGCAGCAATGCCTCCTGGAGGTGAGGCCCGAAGCACAGCCATCCCACTTGGGCTCGTACTGAACAAGGAGCCTGGCCGGCTCCTGCAGATCTCACTGTGGCATCAAATAGTTTAAACAAAAGGCTTCTCTCAATTTGTCTGAAAAAAAAAAATAAAACCATGTTTTATTCTGTTTCTTTGTAAGTGGGTATCTTTTAAAGATATCCCCCCAAATCTGTGCTCTCTGTATTCTCCTGTGCTTTCTCTCTTCTTTTTTTTCCCACTTTTTTCCCCTCTTCTTTTTGCTTTTAGTCTTTCCACCTCTGCAGATGTTTCTCTCTGCACTCATTTTTGTGTTGGACTGCAGGGTAGGAAAATCCTGAAAGACCACAAGTACCGAATCCGACCCTGCAATATTTGGTTTGGGGAAAACAAAACCAAACCCCAGCAAATGGCTTATTCGTACTATCTCTTCCCAACCTCCCCGGGCTGCACTGCCCAACACAAGACCGAGCCCTGGTCTTCGTGGTGGCATTTCTCTGGCCAGGAGCTGGGGCCAGCCGGGTTGCAATCCTCACACAGCCCCAGCTCTGAGGGAAGGGCCGGGCTGGAGCCAAGGTCACATCCCTGAGGGTCTCCCTTGGGGGAAGCAGGATGGAACTTTCCCACCCATAGGGTTTTCCTCCTCCTGCTCGGGGTGATGTCCCAGAACCAGCTGAGCACGGACGGAACACAGAGTAATTCCTCATCAGGGAATAATTCCCCCTGCTGCTGCTGGAGTTTTCCTTCCCTCCAGCCCTGCTTTCTGCACAGACCCGCTGCTAGCAGCCAGCCCCAGTGCTGTGTGCACCGCTCGGGGAATTTCCCCACCCGCGCTGAAGGCAGAGCCCCACGGATCCTGCAATTAACACAGGTGCTCTATGCACAGCCAGAGCCTACAAGCAGCTCTGTGACGGGGAGTTAAACCCACCCAGAGCTCCCAAACCCAGCAGACTTAAGCAAAGCCAAATGGAAAAAACACTAACCCTATTTTCATCTTAAGCAGCCGAGCCTCCCGCGCCAGCTCCGATCCACGTCTCCTCTCTGGGATCTAATAGGGAAGCGCAAAGCACTCCATGATTTATTCAGTACCCCGGAGACCTTTTTTTTTTCATCTTTTATTTTTCGTTTCCACATAAATTACACAAGCACTTTATAAAATGAATACACAGAAAACACCTTATAAGTGCATAACTTAAAAAAAAAAAAAGCCTTAAAAAAATCTCACTGAAAATAGGATTTCTGCTTGCTTGCCTGTACTAGCTGTTTAAATTGGCAGTGCTGTTTTAGATTATAAGTAACTGAAAAATATATACTGTATATATAATATCTATATATTCCCGGCGTTTGCTATAGGAAGTGCTTTGCTTAATTGTGTCTCATTCCCTCAGAACAATTAAAGAAACAACAAAGTCGGAAGTGAAATCGATTTTCGCCCTCGCAAACCGCCTCATAAAGGGACACGGGTAAAACAACCCATCGGGCCACGCTTTGCAAATGATATGGAAATAACCCACGGAGCAGAGCGGCAGCAGCCCTGCCAGCCGGGCTCTCCTCATTATTAAAGCCCGGGCTGATCGGCGCCGTGGCCGTGGCGGCCAGGGACAGTTTGGGCTCTTGGTGCAATTGAGATATCACATTTACCGTCCTCAGGAGGCTGTCAGTTCCTTCGCTTCTTTCCCCCCTCGCAGGAAAAAAATTAATGAAAAAGGGGAGGAGACGCTGCTAGGTGAGATCCAAAGGGCTTGCCACTGCTGCCAGCAGAAATTGCTGCTGGGAGGCCAAGAGATGGGTGGCTTTCTCCATTTGTTGCATCCCCAAACGTCTCCAGCGCCAAGGGCCCAGCACGGTGCATGGCTGCACAGACACGCTTCCCAGGGAGCCGCGTCCTTTTGTTCCAATCAGTCCAAAGCGCGTACCTACAGACGCACATCATATATACATATAGTCCTACGGGGTGCCCCGAGTCCTGCAGAACACAGAGGAAGTTCCTCCAGCCGGGCGCTCGCCCGCGGCCACGTCTGTCAGGGCTCAGCTTTGTCTGGCAGCGCGTCAGGAAGTTTGAGGCCGGCACCAGAGACTTTTGGAAGAACAAAAGGGCTGGGGGGAGGCGAGCCGCTGCCGCTCCGCAGCCCTGCGGGCGGGGAGAGTTTGGGGGGCAAATTTCCCTTCCCCATCGGTCCTCGTAGAGGGATGCTCCATGGGACGCATGTGTGCCCGGTGACAAAGGGGACACCGCAGGTGCCAGCCCTTATTCGCAGGCGGAGGCGACGGTGGTGACGCTGGTGATCTTGGTGGAGTCGTCAGACCAGGGCTGGAGGTTCTGCAGAGCGAAGAGAGAGGAGTTGTGCACGCAGATGGGGTCGGCCTGGATGGGCTGGTTGATGGTTTTTTGGAAGGCCTCCTGCTGCAGCTGCATGAGGATGCGGTTCGCTTGCTGCCGCTCGGCCTCCCGCTCCTCCGCTGTCTGCCTCCTAGGAGAAAGGCAGCCATCAGGGGGTTGTGGGGTGGGAATGGGGAAGAAAAGAGGGGCTGGGGACGCAACCATGACCCCATCCCCACAAACCACTGGTATGCCCCATGCACTGCGGGCTGTGGATAGCTTCTTTTACCTAAGGAATAATCACTCCCTCAGGCTAAGAGATGAAAAGCTCCACTTTATTTCCGGCCCTGGGAGAAATCCACACAGGAATCAAAGCACCCAAAGGAACAAAGAGGGGACTACAAAGTGCAATTTCCTGCAGTGCTGCAGCAGGGATCCTGGGGATGCCTCAGAGGGGTCTGTAGTACCCTGGCAGAGGGGGAGACAGGCAGCATCCCACCCCTACCCACACTCAAATCTGCCACCTCTTTCCCTGAGCTGCAGTACTGAGATGGAAGCAAGCAGATGCAAGGAGTAAACAGGACAAAAATCACGCCTTGCAAGCAGCCAAACGTAGCCTAAATACTAGAAACACACAGAGCAATGAGAACAACCAAATGCCAGAACACACTGACTGGGCAGGGCAGAGGAGGGAGTTTTTAAGAACAGGTCAGACACGCGTCTGTCTGGAATGACAGAGGCAGAGCTGAGCCCGCCAGGGGGTGGATTAGGGGGGAGGCTGGCGGAGATGCCCTGCAGGTCCAAGCCCTGGAGTGTCTGGGAGGAGGGGATGGGAGAGGAATGTCCTATACATGCTTAAATCTGCAAGGAAAATCCCACATCCCTGCCTCGATGGCTGCAACCTGTAGTGCCCCAGTTCCCATCGGGGAGCATCCCTGACACCCCTCCCTTGCTTACAGACAGGGGTAATGACAGCTTTTTAATTTAGCAACTCGCAGGGAACACAAGTCATCTTGTCTTCTTCCTCCATAGGGATTGGAGGTGGCAGATCTGAGTGCAGTAGTGACACCTGGAGCAGGGCTGGGGACACAGAGCACGAGGCCACCAGGTGTGCACAGGGAGCGTGTGGCTCACGGCTCAGTCCCTGTTCTCATCACAGTGTCAACAACTCCCATCTCCACATACCGGCGACGGGGGCTCCCGTGGCACCGGGGCAGCTCAGTCTGCACTGCAATGAATTTTTAACGACTGCCTGCATAAGGTGGAGATGCTCCTGGGGTTGGGAACAGAGAGCCCCACGGCTGGGCAGCTGGAGCATGATGCCACCAGTACCTGGCTGTGTGCTCACCCTTCTGCCGCAGGCTGGGGTTTGCAGGTTCAGATCTGCTCGGTCTGAGGAAGGAACCAAACATCATGCCTGTGTCTCAAGTGAGCACCCAAATCTGGGGAGGGGAACACTCAGCCACCTCATTCCCACGGATGCAAGCGGGGAAGGGGCTTCAGGCACAGGTAGAGCTGTCCCGTAGCCCTTATTTATTCAAGCTCAGGCTCGTGTGGATTCTCCCATGTCTAATACTGTGGCTGAGGTCAGGCTGCAGCCTTTCCCTCCGACAGAACCAGTCATTCCTTTCTCTTCGCCCAGCTATTTTTCTTTGTCAAGTGTATGAATAGGTTTGTATCCTCTGCTCTCCTGCCAAAGGGGATTGAACTTAGCCAACAGACGCAAAGAGTATTGACAGACACAAGGAGAGCCAGCCAAGCCGCATTTGCCTCACTTCCTTAGGAAACCAGGTTAGAAGACAGCTGACCCTGTTGTACAGGGCTGTTCCTCCTCCTCCAGGACCTCGATCTTAGCCAGCAGAAACCTCTTCAGCCCACAGCTTCCCTGTGCTGGAGGAGCTGCTCCTCCGTGGACTCTTTATGAGAGGAAACTGCTGAGGTCTCACCCCTTGGTTTCAAGCTCCCTATCCCCCATTTCTCATTCAAGCCCACGCAGCTCCTGGGGAAGCCCATTTCCTCCATGTTGAAGAAAATATAGAAACAGTCAGGAGTGAAACTTTAACTTGCAAAATACCCAGGATCAGTTTGAGTATTATATGGAAGGATTCAGCCTTTTGTGCATGGAGTATACATCTGGAAAAGGGGGGGGAGGCATGGTCCCATTTTCCTGCCTGGAACCCTTTGCTTTGGCAGTGTGCACCCATTCAGGCAGCTTGCACATTGGAAAAGCAAAAGATGCCTCCCTTCTGCATCCGTACAGCCCCCTCCAGCACCCAGCTGCCCCTCACTCAGCTTTGCAGCCTGTCACTAAAGCTGATTGCTTCTCCAGGAACACCCTGGGAAGCTGCAGCATGGGGCACAGCCTGGGAGCTCCATGAGAGCCTGACCTCCTCCTCTCCTGCCCGCATGTACTGGCACATCCAGGAGGAAAAAATGCACTTTTACAAGGAGGAGTAGTAAGCCCTGCGGGGGGCAAAATCTGAGCATATGCAGGGCCCCATATCCAACAGCACCAGGTGCAGGACCCAGCCCAGGCCCCCAAGTACCATCCAGCACAGAGGGGTCCCAGAGGGTCCCACTGCCTATGCGGCACTGGGGCCTTGCAGCTACAGCTGTCACTCCCGTCGGGCCCCCCAAGGGCTCCATGCCAGGTTGGGGATCCCACATACTGCACCCCAGGAACACGTGCACCGTGTGCCTACCACCCTTTCACACACATGCATCTGTCTGCACACACTCCCTGTGCTCACACTGAATACACACGCGCTGACCGCATACGCATCCATGTGCACGCAGCTGGTTCGCACACGCATCTGTGTGCAGGGTCACACATGTGCACACACTGCGTGCACACCCACGCACACATGGCCTACACACAGATGCACTCACACTGTGCAGCCATGCACACATGCCCTGCTTGCACGCACACAGCTGTGCACGCACACATATTCACCATCCATGCGCGTACACCAAGGCACCTCCACGCATACACACACACACAGATCCTGTAGTGCCTCGCCACTGCATCCCCCAGCCCAGAACCAGCCCCGCACTGCGGCCCCCTGTCCCTCACCTCCACTTGGTGCGCCGGTTCTGGAACCAGGTCTTCACCTGTGCGTCCGTCATCTTGAGGGCCTTGGCCAGGGCTGCACGCTCAGCAGAGGCCAGGTACTTCTGCCGGTGGAAGCGCTTCTCCAGCTCGCAGATCTGCAGGCGGGTGAAGGACGTGCGTGGCTTCTTCTTCTTGGGGGGCGTGCGGTTCTGGTAGGGGTGACCTATACGGCGTGTTACAGTGAAGGGTGAGAGGGCCACTGGGGGGGACATGGAAGGGGGGATGAGAGGCAAAGAAGCAAGCAGCGACACATCAGCACAAGGGCTCCAGCTCCCGGGCACTGGGCTGGGGACCCCCCCACTGTGGAGCCGCGGAGCAGAGATGGGCACGGGTGGAGGATCGCAGCCGGGCACCGAACTCCGGCCTCCATATAGGAGGGGGAGAGCCCGGGGCGGCCGCTGAGCTGCGGGGCACGGCGGGGCGGGCAGCTCCTCGCACGGCTTCCACCCGGTTTTCTGCAGCCCTTAAGGCCGAAAAATTAAAAAAAGAAAAAAAAAAGAAAAAAAAGGAAAAAAAAAAAAAAAAGAAAGAAAGAAAGACAGAAAGAAAAAGAAAAAAAAAAAAAAAAGACAAGCAATGGCGGGGTTGGGGCGGAGGGGCAGCACGGCGCTTTGGGGAAGAAACGAAAAAGCAACAGTGAAGCAGCGGAGAGTGGGAGTTTGGGGACGAGAAGGGTCCCGCTGTCTGCCCGCAGTCCGGCCCGGCCTGGCCCCAAAGCTCCGATCCGGGAACGTTGCAGGGGGCCCGGCCCAGTGTTCCTCGTCCCGCACGATCGGGAACGGGGGTAATTTCGGTTCGGCGCGGCGGTAACCGGCCTGCCTGCTCGTTTCGTACCCAAAAAATAACTTGGAGCGTTGAAAACGGGACTCGCTTTTCGTTTTTTTTCGTTTTTGTTTCGTTTCGTTTCGTTTGTTTTTCTCCACGAAAATAATAATTAGAAAAAAAAAAATTCATACTAATTGCGTAAAACCCGCGGTGTTCGCGAGCTCTGCGGCTGGGCAGGATCGGGGCCGCCGGGACGGGGCCAAGTGCGAGCGGAGCGAAACGAAACGGGAACTCGGACAAAAGCGGTCCTGGTACCGCGGCCGAGAAAATTTTCCCAGTTACGAATTCGTTGTTGGTGTTTTTTTGTTTTTTGGGTTTTTTGTTGTTGGTTGGGTTTTTTTCCCCTTATTTTCATTGTTGGAGTTTTTGCTTTGTTAGGGGAAACAACAACAACAACAAAAAAAAGGAAAATAATAAACGAGCGCGGCTACACCTGGAAAAGGCGGTGGCTCCGGGAAGCGGCTCCAACCCCGCTCGGGGCTGTGCAAAGTCCCCGTTTGTCGAGAAAGGGCTGAGCGCAGCGGGGACGCGGGGCACGAGGGGACCGAAGCGGTCGCACGGACCGGGACGGCCGCGCTCCGCCGGGCCGGGGCTACTGACGGCGCCTCGATCGACGAGGCAACTTTGGGTGTGTGCTTGTGCGGGCGGCGGGGGCTCGAGGAGTTCTCCGCCTTTCCCCAAGAATTATAATAATACTAACGACAATAAAACGCAGGGCAGCCGGAACGCTCCCGCATTCCCACCCCTTCGCGCTCCCGGCCTGTTCCAGCCCCGACGGCCCGGCGCGGCCCGGCGCCGGCTCCTGCTTGCCCAGCGAGAAGAGGAGCGTGAAGGGGGTCCCGACTCACCTGTGAACCTGTCCTTTGTGTACCGCCTGTTGCTCTCCATCCAGGGGAAGGTGAGCCCCGTCAGACTGTTCATGCCGTTCACCGGCGGCACGGCGGCGGAGAGGGGCTGGTGCACGCCACCGGCTACGGGACGGTGGGCCGGGACGCGGATCACCCCCCCGGCCGAGCTCAAAGCGTTGCCGTTCATGCTCACCGCCATGTTCACGTTGTAGGAGCCGGGCAAGGCTCCCATACTGCACGAAGTGCCGCCGTAGGTTCCGGCCCCGCCGCCGCTCGCCCCGTAGCCGCCGGTGACCGTGTTGTAGGCGCTGCCCACGATGCAACCCAGGCCGTAATCTGCCGAGTCCTGCAGCCGCGAGTGGGACACCATGCAGCTGCCCGGCTCCGACGTGTTGAGGATCTGGTCGATGCCGAAGCTGATGGGCTCGGCTTGGCCCTGGTGCAGATGGTGAGCCCCGAGGTGCTCCATGACTCCGCCGTCCGTCCTCGCTCCGGCAGCGGAGCCGCGCACTGAGCCCCGGGGCCACTCCGCCGGACTCCGGCACAGCGGCGCAGACCCCAAAACGCGGCAGCAGAACGCAGGAGCCGGGCACGGGTAGGCACTACGCTCTCAGACCCATCGCGCCGCAGCTGCGCGCCCCGGGACACCGCGACAGAGCCACGCAAGACCGCTCCAAGCCAGCCCCACACTCAGAGCCACGCATCGCCGGGACGCACGCGGGAGACGCAGCCCACACCCCGAGACCCTCGGATCCCAATGGCACCTCACACCCCCACCCAAGACACCAGCACCCCCGAGGCACCCACGCACCGACACGCGAGGACCAGGAGCCGAAGCCCCCGCCGGCAACGTAGAGCCGGAGCCCCGCGGCGCGGAGCTGAGCGCGGCTGAGTGCGTGTGCGAGAGCCCCTCCGTCCTGTTTGCCCATCAATCACACTACCCAAGGCCTGCTGCTCCCAGGCCCTCACTCTCCATTGGCTGCATGCTGAAAGGAGCCGAGTGAATGACAGCGGAGAGGAGCACACGAGAAAAGGAGTTTCTTCTTCCCCAGCCCCCCCTTAAAATGAAAAAAAAATCACCACCCAGCTCGGCCCTATAAAGGCAGCACTGCTGTGCTGGGTGTGTGCAGGGCAGTATGGAGATGTTGTGGTGGGCAAGGGAGACTCAGGAAGAGAGTGCTTCCCACCCCCCCATGAGCAACAGTGGGACCCGGTGTGGGGCAGGAAGGGGCTTTTGATCCTGGAGTTGGTGAGAAATGAGAGCAGCAACAGCTCTGATGGACCTCTGCCTCTCCCCTTTCTCCAGATGGGTTTTCTCAGTTTCAAATCTCAGCACCTCTCAAAAGCTGAGCAGGAGGATGTGCCCCTATTGCCAAATCCCTGAATGGAGGCACAGGTGGAAGGTCCCCACAAATGCCCAGGCCTGGACAGAGCTGCCCTTGGAGGGGGAAGCACAGGAGGCGGCAGCAGGGACCCAGGCCTACCTTCCTGTGCTGTGAGGTTTTGCCGTGGGGCCTCATTGGCCAAGGCACAAACTGGTTCCTTCTGCTCCCCCAGGGCGAGGGCTGAAGGGGTGCCTGCTGCTCCTGGCTGTGTCCTGCTTTATCCCTGCCTCTACTGTGCCTTCATGCACACCACTGCCACCACCACCACCTCCTGCACCTGCCTGTGGGGAGATGAGTATTTTGTTCATCATGCTGTCCCTCAATTCCACATCTCCATAGTCACTTGCACAGCTGCGTTCTTGCATGTCTGTCCACCTATACATCCCAGCATCAGGCTGCTGTAGCACCCCAAGACCCTCACTGGGGGCCTTCTTATCACCACAGCCCCACAGCAAGGACACTGCAGGGACACTGTGGGGACACTATAGGGGTACAGCGGGCAGCAGCTCCTGGCAGCCCCATGCCCAGCTCGGTGCCCAGTTGGCCGCCTCATCCCCCGCCTGCCGGGGTCAGGTTTCCCCCCTCCCCATACCTGCCTCAGTTCTTGACTTCTGAACTCTTCAGGGAACTCACTGGCGCCAGCTCCATCAACCAAAGTCCTTGTGGTTAGGAGGAGCTGGGAAGGGAGGGAGGGAGCGAGGGCTGAGGCCAGCGGGTCCGGGGGCTGCACCCAAGCAGGGGCCTTCTAGTCCCCCAAGGCTGCTGTTGCCTTCATCCTTCTCCAGAGACCAGCCTGAGCCTCTTCTCCTGCCCTTACACATGTGGGACAGCTGGGGTTTCAGACCTCTGGAAGCCGATGGGAATTATTGATGAGTTTGGGGATGATGCACAATCCCAGGATTTAATTCCTGCACAGGCCACAGATCTCACCTACAGCCTTGGGGAAGCCATGCAGCTCATAGCATTAGGAACATGGGCACTGCTTGTCTCAGCCCCACAGCAACACCTGGTTCAGATGCTCTAGCTGAAACTGCTCCTGGCCTCAGTTTCCCCAAGGGCTTTCCGTGGCTGGGGCTTGAAAGAGCCATGGAGCACAAGGCTCTAGAAATGCCCTGCCTTGTGAAAACCAGCTGTGAGAACTGGCAGCTTGTTTCTGCATTCAGCTCTCTAATTCTAGGACTAAAGGGGGTTTGCATGCAGTGCTACAATTTCTAACACTCGGCCAAGCCAGGGCCAGTCTTGGTGCTTTCAGGTTCACATTCCTGGAGGAGAGAAAATGAGGATCAGCACTCACTTTGAGGTGCATCCAGTGCCCCTACAAATGAATAGCTTGGTGGCAGAGGTGTACCAGGACAGTCAGCTCAGCCTTACACGCTCCTCACAGCCTTGAAACTTTTGCTCCCCCTTATCCATCCTCGAGCAGCTCCAGGAACAGGCTCATTCCCAAAGCAGTGGTTCAGCAGCTCGGGGTAAGGGACTGGGAAAAGCCCTGTTGTGGAGACGAGCCTCCCTCTCTCCCCCTCCCACAAAGGTCTGGGACCCTTTCTCAGGTTTTCTCATTGATCCGGTGCATCTGCCTCCTGCTAGCCGAGAGGGACAGCCCAACCGGGGCCTGACCTCCACCCTCCGCTCCCATTTCCTTCTGCTTTGCTGAATTTCGAGGGCTCCCCCTCGGACGCCGCTCTTCTCCAGAGCTCGAGGCTCCCAGGAGCACTCCGAGCTGCCCCCGGCCCGGCAGCTGCTGCGAAACACAAAGCCCTCCTGCGAGGACCGGGGACAAAAGTGGCACGCCTGGCACTTTGGCAGCATCCCAGCAAGCGCTGCTCTTCCTCCAAAGACTGCGTTTCGAGCAACACTTTCAAGAACTTGCAACATCTTCCCTATTTCCTAAAATCGGATCGAGCGACGGCTGCGGGCAGACCTCACCTCAATAGCGGCACCCCAACCCCCGGGCGTCTCCTTCCTTAATTCGTTCATTTCTTTTGCCTGGGGGGCTCTCCCGACCCCGGGCGATTATTCACCCTTCCGCACATCCATCACTCGCCGAAGTTCTTTCCCTCCCGATCCCCTGTAAAATCAATTACCGAACGCAGCACATGCGGGGCCGAGTCGCGCCCCTCTCGGAGAGCCGCCACGCCTCGGCCCGTCGCGATCTGTCGCGACAGAGGCCGAGGAGAACGCCTTCCCTCCAGTTCTCTGCAGCGGCCGAAGCCGTGCGGGTTTCGCCGCTCCGAATCTCGTTTCCCACATCGAGCAGCGGTCCCCAGAGCCTCCGCCCCGTCGGGACCGGGCGCGCAGCGGCTTTCCTCGGGCTCGGAAAGGGTGGGCCGCTCTTCCTGAAAGCAATTAACACCATTTGGGGAATTTTTAATTGTTCTATAAAGCACGCCGTAAATAATTACTCCCAGCTCCGTTGATCCCTCGAATACGCACTGACAGCTGTAATTTATGGCTTTGGAAACGTGGCCCCTTGTATTCAGCATAACTCCTTATTACGGTAATGACTTAGCGCCGCTGCACTTAATGAGTATAAAGTGCCCGGCGCTGCGGGATCCGCGGCACCGCGCAAACTTCACCCGCACCGATATTTCTCCCCTTTATGGTTACAAACGAGCGAACTGTTCGGAGCTCATAGGGCGGCGGGGCCGGGGGAGCGGAGCTCTGGGCCGCACGTCGGAGCTGAGGGATCCCAGTGCTTCTCAGTGCAGTGTGCCCTCTGTTTCTGGCACAAGGGCATGCAACAGGCCGGCGGCCCGACGGAGACAAAAATCACCGAGCTGGGTCCCTTCGGAGGGGACGTGACGGTGGGGGCTGAAGCACCCGAGGGCACTCCATGAATATTCAACGTTCCCGCTCGCCGGAGGAGCATCTGCCAAGAAGTTATTGGTCTTGCGGCAGCAGCCCCTCTCCCCACCGTGCAGAAATGTGTGAAATCCCATTAGCCCCCTTCCCTCGGCCACCCGCCCCGCACCAGCCCCGCTAATGAACGACGTCTGGCCGCCACCCCCGCGGGCACCGACGGCAACGAGGGACACCGGGGGCTCCGCCCCGTTAATAACTCCCGGCTTAATTACACACCTCTCGTGCCAGCTAATTGCGGCTCCGAATTCAGCGAGGGAGCACGCGTGGGCTCCCGAAGCGCTGCCCCCTGCGACAGCCAGGCCTGTCGCGACCGAGCGGGTGGCTTCGTGCTGTCGGGGCTGCCGGCAGCTGCCCCGCATGTTTGTTTGCCGGGGGAGCGGCTTTTGTCTACTGCCTATTCCAGCCCCCGGGCCTTTTCGCGATCAGACAAAGTCCTGTTTTGCCAACAGATTTTTGTCTCTTCCCCTCGCTCCCTCCTCGCAGCTTAAAAGCAGCCCCCGGGGGCAGGGGTAGCTCCGCAAAGGGCGTGCGGACGGGGAGCGGCACGCCCGGCTCCGCTACCAGAGCAGCTTTCACTAACAAGAAGATCCAATAATAACTATCTCATAATTATTGCAAACATTGTCACAGGCTTAGCCGTAAAACCTCCCAAACCCTCCTCGTGTTTGTTTATTTGTTGTTTGGGTTTTTTCTTTCCTCTCTTTTTCCCTCCCCGAGGTTAATTAGCACACAAAAAGCAAATAGAAATTACGGCAGAGCCAATGGGTAAACTTAAACCTAATTTGCTGCTGTTTGCATTAGCCCTCGGAGAGCAGGGCCGGAGGCACCTCAGACGGACGGGACACGGGTGAGACCGGACCGCCCCGCTCGGGCTGTGGGGATGGGGACGAGCCGTACTCGGAGTCCCCATTGCTCCTGAAGCCGGGGGGGACACCGCGCTCCGCACCTCTTCCTCCGCCAACGGGAAGAAAGAAGAGTTCTGCCTCTTACAGCGCAGGGTGGGTTCGGGGTTACCTGTGACCAAAAAGAGGGAGATGATGGAAAGTTCGGTCGCAGTGAGGTTTCCAAGCACAGTTCCCATTCCGTAGCGCACACACCGTACCCAGTCGGGGGGATTATCGGGGTTTAAACACCACTGAGCGTTTGCACAAACAGCTTTCTCCACACTTGTAAATTAAACTGATTAATTGCGTTGTTTCCAGGTATATTAATTGCGTTTTCCACCTGCAATTAGTTGCGATTTCCAGTATCGCTGCCCTCGGGCTCCCCGAGCGGACACCTCGGGCGGGGCCCGACGGCAGGCGGACACGCACCGCGCCAGCACACGTCGAGGGGAGAGGAGGTGATGCTGTGGTTTCGGTTCCGCAAGTCACCATCGTGAAGTGCTGCTACAAACAGGGACGGTTTGGGGAATAAATCGCCGCAGAGCTTGCGAGACCCCAGAGCGGCACCAGGTCCAAGCAGAGATCCGGGGGGAGCGCTGGGGTCCGACACAGGAGGAAAAGTCCCAGCAAAGCCCGGATCTGCGTCCCTCTCTGTTCCAGGGGCGATTCAGCAGCAAAGCTCCCAGATTCGGAGTCCCATCAAGCACTGACGTTGCAGCTCTGACGCCCCCGTCCCAGATTCCCCCAATCCCTCCCGGCACCTTTTATTTTCCTCAGCACTTTTACTGCTCGGAGGAGATGAGCCAAGACATTTCCTTCTCCCCTTCCATAAATATTGCATCTCCCAAATGCAATTACCAAGGGCAAAGCAGCACAACCGTTTGCTAAATAAGATTACGTGATAATGTTAATGTATTTTATGCCTGCGCAGTGACACTCGACAAACCCTCTATTAATAACAGCTCAATGAGGTGTGGAAGTTCTTAACAGGGTGCTTTGGGGGACGGGATTTTCCACTCTGGGGAAAAGGTTTGCACAACATTACCACAGCATCAGTTGTGCCACAGGAAGAGCAGTGCCCATAGACAACATTTTTGGGGTTAGCACACATCACCATCTGAGGTTGGGACTCCCCTATGAGCATTGCTGCATTACTACCCTGAAACCAAGAAAAGAAGCAGCTGAAAACACTGTCTAGTCTTCCCCCATTAGAACTACACCCCCAACAAACCTAAGCCCCTCTCTGCCAATCCCCAGATCTCCAAGCTGTGTCCTTTATCCACTTGCCCTCCAGTGGCCACATCCATCTGCCACCTCTTATTGACCCACCCATCCCTTGTGGTCTTCTGCCTCTATCATATGACTCGGTCACAGGTTCATTGATGGCCAAGTGTTGGTTGGACACTCAGCTCCAGCCACTGAGTTCCCCTTCACTCTTCCCTCAGACCTGCTTCAGCATCCCCACCCACTGCCATGGGTGGTAGGGCCATCACCTCATGTTGGTGCAGACAGCGTGACACACGAGTCCTTTGCCTTCTTTGATGCTTCCAGGGCAAATTCCTCCAGAGCCTGCAAAGTTTGCCTCTCCATTTCACATTAACACTAGTTTGGAGCTGCCCTCTGGCCCCCAAGGGTGAAAGGTCAATCCTTTATTTACTCAGCCCCTCACTTAGTTCATCTGCAGCCCTTTCAGGGACCGGGATAACAGACACAAAGTGGGCTGCTAACCTGCTCCCTGTCCTCTGCCTGCTGCACCAGACAGGGAGGAGATGTGAGCATCACATGCTCCAGGTACAGCACAGCATTTCCTACCCAAGAACAAGGTTTGTCTCAGTGCGAAGCAGAGTTCAGGACATCAGGAGTTTGAGGGCAGGCAGGAGCCTGAGCACCCAAGCAGCCCCAGCTCTGCCTTGACCCCATACAAAGCCATACACCACCTGAACACTGCCCAGCACCTCCCACACCCGACCTCACCTTTGAGAGAAGAATCTCCCCAAGAGCCCTACATCCTGCGGTCAGCAGCACTTAAAGGAAAGACAGCACTGACTGGTGGCATCCCCTGCAACACCACCTTCCTCTCAGAGAACTCAGCTAAAGGAGAGCTATGTCCCTGCTGAGGGTTATATGGCTGAGGTGGAGCTGTGCCCCAGGTGCTCAGCATTTGGCAGGATGAAATGCCTACAGCTGTGGGAAGGCTTCTTCATTTGTTGCTATTATTGCTGTTATTACTGGGGAAGGGGTTTACTTCCTGTGTTTTCCCTGTGCCCATGGGAAACTTTGAGCCCATTGCAGCCCCAAGTGCTGCAGTCATGGGGCAGTGCACTGGGAAGGCCCCCTGGTGCTCACTTGTCTTTTTGCACCAGCCCTCCCAGATGTGCAGAGGCTTTGCAGATACTGTGGAAATGCTTCCAGTGTGTCTTTCACTGGGAAAAAAAAAAAAAAAAAAAGGAATTTCATTAAGTCTGCTTTGAAGTAGATGGGAAAATCCCCACCCTGTGTCAGCGCTTTGCTTTGTCTCCACTGGACAATTAGGAAGAATGCAGCTTTCCAGGAGCATCACTTGTACTTTCTCAGCTTTAAAACTTCTCTTCCACCTTGCTCTCCTGACTGCAGTTTTTAGCTTTACCTCAGCTGTGGAAAAAAAATAATGTTAAGGTGTTCTATTTCTGGTACCAGAAGAAAGCAGTCACCAATTTTCCACTTTAAAACTTTCCTCACTAACAAGATACAGACCAAGCATGATATTTTTTCTCGCAAAGTAGCTGAAACCTTTCTTCCTTCTGAAATTAAAAAAAAAAAAAAGACAAAAATTCAGTAGTTTCCTCCCCAAGCTGATGGAGATCTCTCTGGAGGAAATGTGGCTGATAAGCCCAAGTGGAGTGGCCTCCCTGCTTTATCTCAAGCAGTGTCAGATGGGTATTTCCAACAGGATCCCTCCTGGACACTGCAGCGTCAGGTTTCTCTCCCATCCCAACCAGGCGTTGCAATGGGGATGCCCATCCTATAGCACACGACAGGAGTTGGGCCCGGAAAAGCTGGCTGAAAATGGGGCCAATTACCCATTAATTGGTGCCGCTCGCTCCCTGGTGATTAATTGCTGGGAGAAAGCGTGTCACATTTTGCAAGCCCAGACTCCAGCACAGTGACACCGTGGGTCCTTTATCAGCCCCGGGGCCAGGCGCGGCACCAGCCTGTCTGAGCCTGGCAGGTACCTCCGTGTCCCATGGCTTGTTTGTTTTGGTGTAAGCCTGAGCGTAATTGGGGCTAAAGCAAAATATCCACAGCAAAACAAACGTGGCGCCAATGATGGACACGGCCCTGCAGCCAGCACGAAGACAGATGGGAGGAGAGCCTGTCCAAGCAGCCCAGGTGGAGATGCTCGGAGAGTTCAACATGCGGCTGTTGACTGAGCAATTAATTTTCAGCCTCCTCCCTGAGAGCAAAGACCTCAGCCACAAATCTGCAGCATGCCTGCCTGGATACGGGCAGCCCCCATGCCAGCTTCACTCAGAGCCATGGGGCAAAATGGGGGGGAATCATGGGATGGGGTGTCCATGCAATGGGATGCCCAGGAGATGGGCTGTTTATGGGATGGGATGACTTTGGGATGGAAAGTCCATATGATGGGTTGTCCATGGAATGGAGTTGTCAATGGGATGGAGTTGTCCATGTTATTGGCTGTCTGTGGGATGGGATGCCCACGGGATGGGCTGTTCA
Organism: Chrysolophus pictus; assembly: GCA_037305975.1. Taxonomy (NCBI): domain Eukaryota; kingdom Metazoa; phylum Chordata; class Aves; order Galliformes; family Phasianidae; genus Chrysolophus; species Chrysolophus pictus. Next base: position 12,557,848 of record CM074581.1, on the reverse strand, counting down.
TTGGGCAGTGTCCCCATAAGGCAGATCAGTCCCGCTGCATCCCATGCTACCCTTCTGTTTGGGGGAGCTGGGTCACTGGCACCAGTCATGGGACTTTCACACGGCTTTCCTTGCCTTGGCATCACCCTGAATAATTCATGTACAAGACAGAGAAGAGGATAAATTGCAGGCAACGATTAACATGAGTTATTTTATGTGGTAGGAAGATCTATCAGTCTGGCCCCGCCAGGCTGCAGTGATTAATGCAGTGCTGCTCCCTTAGACTGGAGTCCCTGCATTCAATTACAGGTGCTGGTAGGCTCCTGAGCTGCCAGAAATCAGCAGAGGAGTCTGCATTCAGGACCAGGACAAACTGAAGCAAAGGGGAATGCACTCACCCCCTGCTGCACTGCGATCTGCCAGATCAGAGTGATATGAGTCCGACCCATTAACACAGAAAGTTATTAGTAGGCTCTTGGGCAGAGTCTATTTTCATATTCATTTGGCTAATTAAATGTAAATCATTGCTCGGGATTACTACACAGCATCCCAAGCCCCATTAGCCACATGTATTCACCGGGGAGAAAGGGCTGCACCCTTCAGTTCACACATGATGTGCCCAGCCTGCATGGCCACCAGTGGATCTCTCACCTGTGGGTGATGACAGACATGGGAGGGGGACTTGGGGTGACCCTGCAGAGCACTCACTGCTTTGGCAGTGCTGGGGATCACGTCTCTCCACTGCAAACAGTGACATCTGGCCATGGCTGCATGGGAGAGGCTCCGTGAGCATCCCAGCCATGATCAATATTTGGAGCCTGCAAGGCCTGGCCACCCCCCGCTGGGGGCCCAGCAGAGCATATGGGTGTTCCCAAGCCGGCAGCTCATGTTGCAGCAGCTTTTAAGATGTCACCGACCTCCTCGTGGGTCCCTCTGCCAATCATTTATGGCAAAGCAGTGGGAGACCAGCATCAAGTTTGGGGGTGCTGGTCCTCACTGGGGTCCCACCACCAGCCCAGGAGTAAAGGTCAGGGCTGATGTGCAGCTGAGCATCCCTGACCAGTCCACAGAACCTGCTGCAAACCTTTCCTGGAACGTCTTTGGAAGAAGATCCCACAGTCCTGTGGGATCAGTGTAGGGTGGAAGGATTGCTGCAGCCCCCAGCAAGCCGCTAAGGGTTTCCCATCACTCTCCTCCTCTCCCTTGCCCTTCCTTAATTATTCTTAATGGGCAAGCTCATAAGAGCTTTTATTAACTTTATTACAAGATCAATTAGTGCTTGCTTTTCCCCCTCCTCCACACCCAATGCTAATAATCCCATCAAATATGAAGACAGCATCACACCGGTGCCCAGCAACCTGCAGAAGGTGCTCCAGCCGAGCTCCAGCTGCTCCATTGGACATTGCTGAGATCGATGGATCCTCCCCAGGATTCAGCCTAGCGAGGAGGGGAGAGAGAAGATTAATTGGAGAAGACTTTGGCACCAACCAGTTCCAATATCCACTAACATGAGCTGAGCAGGAGCAGTTGGCAGCGGGATGCAGCCCCTCGCCTGGAGCCCCGTAGCTGGAGGAGGATACAGGTGTTTGTCGATGGAAAGATGCTGCAACATCAATCAGAGGCGGGGACAGCAGGAGGGGGATGGGTGCTGGTGCCTCCACTCGTGGCCTTGCACTCTGAGCAGAGAGGAGGAGACCCACAGAGAGGAGGAAACCTCTGGCCATGTGCCTGGCACTGGGTGAGAGTTGGTCCCAGAAATCCTTCCCCTACATCCATCCCCTTTGGATCCCAACTCCAAGAGCAGCTCTCTCACTCTACTTCCATACATTCCAGGCACAGACGGGATTGCTGGCTGCCAGCTGTAGCTGTGCCGGGTGCCCAGGCTGAGTGACAGCCCTTGAAGGGGACATTCAGGGAAACCGTGGGAGCGAGAGGATGTTGAGATGGTTGACCAGGGTCCTGGCTTGCAAAGCATCCCTCCTGCAGGGACGCCGGTTCCCACCCCAACGCGTTTCTCAGAATATCCTATGCAATTTGGAAGAATCCACTTGAGCCTCCAGGAAAGGCCACAGTGTTCCCATCAGCCTGGACCATGTGCCCTGTCTGTGTCACACTGATGGCTCGCAGCTTTGGTACTGGGAAGAACAGCAGGAGAACTCAGGCATTGAATAGGTCACGGGGCAGCACAGCTTGAAACCAAAGAGCTCCACATGGGTTTGCAGCCCTCCAGGGCCCACATCGAAGGAGGGCTCATGGCAGAGGAGCACCCAGAGCCTGAAGGGTTTCACAAACCAAGATCTTGCACATGGATGGGGTCGGAATGGCCATCAAGAATAGGGCCCTGCCTTCATTCCCTTAATCAGCCTTGAGACCAACACCAGGACCATTTCCAAGTAGTGATCCTATTTGGGTACTGGGGGTCTCTCAGTCACTGCAGGGCTCTCCAGCCCCTACCCCAAATCCTGCTCTTTGGCCATTTTCCCAAGCTGCCCATTCACAGCCCACACCCAGTCCCTATTCTTTCCCACCAACGTCCTTCTCCCTGCCGAGTCAATATGAAGCCATTCGGATTCCATATACCAATCACCTAGGACCTGCCCCAACCACCTGGCACTGAACCAGAAGACACCAGAAAACGGACCCTAAAGACTTCTAACTTCAAGGCCAAGTGCTACCCTTTAGAGATGGAAAGGGGGAGGATGACGCTCTTCTTCTATGGGGCTGTTGCTGGGCTATGGGACAAGAGAGCAAAGCGGTGCTGCCCCCGCCTCCCCCAGCCCTTCCCAATCCAAAGAGACTGGGAAATAACACTCCATGCAAAAGGAGTTGAAAGGGCTTCTGCGTGTGTGCGCGCGCATGTGTGCGAGCTCTGCCAGGTTAATACTGCTGCCTATTTGCCTGACAGCTCCAAGATTGATTACCCGCCGCAGCGCTCTTTATAACTTGATCAGTTGAATTAATCTCTGGCTGCGGGCCCATCTGATGCCAGGCATCACAAATTTAATTTGGAGGTGTACGGGATCTTTTATCCCCGCCTCACTCTGCCACCCCCCATCCTTTCCCTTTCTCCCCCACTTGCCTGCACCATGCTGCTGCCGTGGGGATGGCCCAGGCTGTCAGAGCTTCCTAAGGGCTGCAGGGAATAGCATCAGCAGGTAAATCCCTGCTACCCACAGAAAAAGAGAGGGAAAATAATAAAAAAAACCAACAACATCAGAGGCCAAAGCAGACACTAAGTAAGACATATTAATGTGCTAAAGACTTAATGAAGTTTAGGGGGGGTGGCGGGGATGGAGGGGAAAGTGCTTACTTTATTAGTTTATGGCCGATTAATGGGAACGGTCATTACAGTGATGGAGATGGATTGCTCCCGTCAAACACAACCACCAGCCCCATTCGGAAGGTAGAGGAGTGCCGGTGCTGGGGCATCTCTGCGTGGCTGGGGCACATCGTGGAAAGGAGGGTGCTGGATGGAAGGAGGCTAGGGGGAGCCCACGGGTGCCATGAGCTGGGCTTTGGGTGGTGGGAGTGGGATCAATGCTTGGTGGAGGGGAAAGAGAAGTGGAAATGGGTGAGGAGGAGGCAAAGGAGACCCCATGCCAATGGGGTGATCTCAGGATCTCAAAGTGTGTTCGGGTCCAGAGGGAGGAAAGCACCCTGCGTGCCAGCTCCCAGCCAGAGAGGCCACAGCACATACCTATAGCCAGGAGGCAGCTCCATGGTAATGAGAGCAGTAGAACCTCCATGCAAGGTCTTCGGGACATGGAAATGTCTTCCCACCCTTCTCCAAGCCCAGCATCCCGCCACCTGGGTACATTCCATTGTAGACCAGCTCCTATCCCAGGCAGCTGCTGGGTAACCCTGAGGATAACTCAGACCCAGACCCCAGGAGAGCCATCCAGCTCGCTCCTTGGTGCAACTCAGGGGCTGAGGGACCGTCCCCACCCCCGCTGGTGGTCAGCATGGGAAGGATGCTCAACCGCATGCTGGCATCAGGCAGTACTGCTCCCCAGCACCCACACAGACCCGCAGCCTTTCATCATTCCCAAGTGATGAATAACCATCCTAATGAATGGAGGGAAATTGGATTAGCACTGAACACCCATGTGCTTAAACTGGGGCTGATTAAACCCCCATCTGTGCAGGGAGTGGTCAAGCTTCATGTTGCTCGAGCTGGCAGAACTTGTGCGTGGCCCTGCCCGCAGCCTGTCGGGTTGGTTATGGTGTTAAGGGGAATTTTCCCCCTCTGCCCCTGGCAAAGTATCCCTGAAAAGTTAAACTGGCTAGTTTTCTCTGGTGCCGGACATTCCTCAGCCTGCTGACTGGTTCCCAGCAGATGCTCTTGCAATTAGAAGAGGGAAAGGTATGAGACTTAGAGACATCAGTCCCACCCTCCATGACTCAGTTTCCCCCATCTCCAACTCATACAGGTGACATCTGCTTCAGTGCAGTGGCTGTGTTCTGTTCTGCAGCTCACTGGGATGCTTGCAGTTCAGGGTGCTGCCCCTTGCCAGGATGTCAACCCACCTGGGCTTAGTGCCTCCCTGGTTGTGCCAAGAGCCCCTTTGGATTGGCACAACCTGGGGTTTGGCCGCAAGCATAGCTGGCACTGATTTGCTCTCACTTTTCTAATAAATGAAACTGCAACAGCTGCTGAGCGGGCATCGGTATGCAGGAAAGTGCTGCCACTGCTCTGACAGTCCCAGCAGTGCCAGGACAAGGTCCAGCTGCATGTCATGTATCACCACATCAACCTAGAGCCCCAAATCTCTCCCCAAGGCCTATGTAGACCACCACCCCACACCTCAACTGAGCCACGTGCCCCGTGGATCCTCTGCCATAATAAAGCCTCAGGTGTCCCAGCCTGGCCACATCACCTCCTCCACGCGCTGCACAGCGCTGGAGCAGCAATAAAAGTGTCACTGCCGTCTCCTCGTGCATCACCAGAGCGCGGTATTTCGGGAGCGGCCCGCGCAGAGGTTAATTATTGCTTCCCTCTCTTCCCCTCTCGCTCCCAGTTTAAGATGGATCTGACTGTCAGCAGGGGTGACAGATGAAGACAAAGCACAGGTACGGCTCCCATGAACTCTGCGCCCGCCTGCATCATCCCAGAGCAGCCAGGAGCGCTTAGCGGAGCTGGGGGAGGCAGAGGAGGGGAATGGGGAGGAAGCAGTGACCTGTCATCGTGGAGCAGGGATGCCAGGCTGGGAGAAGGGAATATGGCTCTGATCATCCTTCTTATGCCTCTAAAGGGGGGCAATTCCCTGGCCATGTAAGCAGGGAGAAGGGAATAGCCTCTTCAGTTTCAAGGCAGCCCAGAGTGCTCCATCAGGAAGATGAATTTGTGCCTCTTCCCCTGCAAGTTGCGTGCAGCTTGTTGCGGTCTGGTTTAGCTCTCAGCCATGCAGAGGGGCTGCCAAAGCCCCAGGGGCTGCGGGCTGGGGGATGCACGATGGCAGAGCTGCAGCTGCATCACCCTCAAAACCAGGGGCTGCCCCAGTGGGATGGGGGCAGAGAACACCGCAGTAATGGGGCTGGAAGCAACTGGCCCCAAAGCCGCTCTGCAGAGCCCCAGGACAGGGCAGGAGCTCCATCTCCTGTCCCCATCTTGCGGCTGAACCCGCAGGGAAGGTCTGACTCCAGCCATTCCCAAGGGACGTGCTTCCTCTCCAGGCTTTCCGGCCGCTTCAGCCTCATTTGATGCCATTTACTGCAGTCGCTGAAGGAAACATCACTTCAAATTAAACCAAAGGGGAGCACTTCAGCCGGACAACTTTGAAGTGGAAGATTTTGATAAAAGCCCACATTTCCTCCCCCTCTTGATCTTTGTTTTCCTCTCCAAATGTTGAGCTCTAGCCTGGCCCAGCCAGGGGAAAGGCTGTGGCTCTCTCCAGGAGACCAAACACAGCACCAAATATTCTCCCCCAGGATGAAGCCGTGGGTTTGGTACCCCAGGTGCAGCTCCCAACCCCAGCAATCCTCCTGAGCTGCACAGCCTGGGGACCTGGCTGGGAGCACATCCCTCCCTGCACGACAGCTAAACAAGCCGAGACAATTAAATGTGCTGTTTGATGGCTGCCTGGCAGAGCCTCTCTCTCTTTTAATAAAAGGCCTCTTTCCTGAAGTCGCTCAGGCTGCAGCAAGGGCTGAAGCATGGGAGCTCTTCACATTTAATTAAACAGCACATCCAAGGCAGCATCCGTGCTGCTAGGGATGCTCTGGCACAGGACAGGCAAAATGTCCCTGCCCAGATGCTAGCCCCCTGACCTAGGAACAGGGTTTGCTTTTTGTGGACCCCATCCCCACTTCCGCCAGCTCTGCTCCTCATCAGGAGGCAGAGGGAAGCGTCCTGATCCTGCCCGGGTGGATAAGAGAGATGGATAAGGGCAGGGGCAGAGGGGAGGCTGGGCAGCTGCGGGATGTCCCGGAGAGCACTTGCTCGGCTGGGACCTTCAGCTTAACCCTTCCATAACCATGGGTGGGTAGCAGAGAGAGAGGTGGAGTTTGGGGTGACTCGAGGCCAGGAGATCCATTCTGATGTGCTCCAATCCATCACTGCATTCTCAGGACATCCCAGATCTGGGATGTGAATTTACAGGTTGTTCACCCAGGAGCTGCAGTTTCCCTGGGGCGTGGGGCTGGCAGGCTGTGGAAGAGCACAGGCACCCCCCAGCCTGCATGGGCGCAGGGGCTGCTGCTATCACTCACACTTTGAGGCCTGCCAAGTCAAAGGCATGGTAATTGTGAGCCAGATCCCCCCACTTCGGAAGCAGCAGGGACCAGGCACGGAGGCTCCCGTTTCCGCCTGCCTCCGGCTGTTACGGACCAGAGAAGTGACAGAGAGCAGCCCCAGGGCCAAAAACACCGTGAGGAGAGACAGCAGCCAGCCCTGCGATAAGGCCATCCCCCCACACTGCCCGGATAACCCCCCCAAGCATCAGGCACAGCCAAACCAGCGCTCTCCAAAGCATACCCGAACCCCAGCCCCTCAGTTTGGGGGATGTGCCACCCCCTCTCAGCCAGCACCTCGCAGTGCCAGAGACGGCAACCTGCCGCTGTTATTAAACTCTTTGCTTCCTGTTTTAAGCTGAATAATAAATTGCATGTCACATTATGGCAGTGTTTATTAAAACCCATTGGCGTGGGCTCTGCGCTGCGGCGGCATTCAAATTATTGAAAGTCACCCCCCGTGGAGACCCATTTGCTGCAAACGCTGGAGGATTTGTTTCCATTTTATTTATCAGGCAGTGTAAGTGCTGGGCAGAGGCAGGGAAACGGTCTTCTTCAACCTGAATCGGGCCGAGGAGGGGTCACCGTGCAGAGGGTATAAGGGATGCTGCTATCCCCAGGGTTGGGGACAGGCTGAAGACAGAGGTCCTGCGCGCAGGTGGCCGCAGTGCTTGAATCTCCATAGCTTGGCTGCTCCGTGCCTCAGTTTCCCCGCGGCCAAGCGAGGGAGCTGCATCGGGTGCTCAGCCCCGCGTCCCGCGGTGGCTTTGCCGGGAGGTGGCACTGTTCGGCGGCGGATGGGGACAGCATTGCGGTCCCCCGAGCCCGGAGAAAGACGGCGGCAGCTGCTGGGAGGGCTGCAGCTCCCGCTCCTGGCTCCCACCCCGTGGTTCGGTGGCTGCTCTGGATGCACGCGCCTGAACAAGCCGCTGGCAGCACCAGGACGCGAGGGTGGGACGAGCACTGAGAGTGTCCATTAGGGCAGTGGGACACCTTCGTGTCACCCCTGGGCAGTTACCACTCTGGTCCTGGAGCGTTCTGGGGACGATGATGTGCCCTCGTGCAATAGGCTGTGGAAAAACCCAGCAGCAGGGCTTGCATGCACTGTGGATTTGGGCTCAAGAAACCGCAGATTTGTGGCAGAAAGCAACTGATTCCGGAGCTTGAGTTGTGAGTGCACAACCAGAGCGGCCAAAACATTTGGGGTGGCCAAAAAGCACCAACCCTGCATGTACCCTCTTGGGCTTTGGGTCTGGTGGAGGTTTGACCGCTCCTTTAGCACACATCCCTGGATGATGGCAGGACGGGACCCTTTTCTTTGTCCTCAGCCCTGCAATAGTCTTCGGTATCACAGGGTGCCCTGGGCAGACAGGTGCTGTGGCACGTGTGCCTGGTGGTCACATTAGCAAGGTTCCCCAGATCCCCAGGACCCTCCAGGCACCCAGAGCTGAGCACTGTCCTCATGCATCCCCTCAGGGAGGCACCCGTGCAGAGCTGACCAAACATTTCAGAGGCAACAAATAACCTCAATTATGCTCTGTGGCAGTGACCGATTCCAGGCGCATAGCGATATCAGCTCCTTTAATTTTTAAGTGGCACAGGGGACACCAACCTCACCGCCTTGCAGGGAGCGGAGACCCAGATTTGCAGCTGCTGCCCTATGGATGGGCTCCAGCCCCTCATTCCCCACCAGCCTAGTGACGCAGTGGCACAGGCAGGACTGGCACAGGAGCATGGCTAGGGGCCAGCAGAGGGCCAGGTGGCTCTGAGCCATGGGATGCTCTCAGGTTTCCCTACTGCAGCCACAGCCACAGCATGGCCCAGTTCCACAAACACTTGGTATACAGAACACGGAGGGGATTAGCAGTGGGGGAAATGTCCCAGGCAGCAGCAGAAGCAGCACAGAAGCCAGGACTGTCCCAGCTCCACAGAGTTCACCATCATGGAAAGAGCCCAGGAGCCACCACAGAGGTGCAGGGACCTGGTGGGGTTGGGGAGGCATTGCTGCTGGCTGCAGCATGGGTGGGGGCCAGCCCAGTCTCACCGGCTGAAGGAATTTCGGGCTGCTGCCAACTCCAGACAAACCCTTTTTATTAGCTCGCTCAGGTTTTGATGCTGTAATTGCATCGTCTGAGCCAGCTCTCAAGAGAAAGAGGAAGGGAAGAAAGAAGGAAGGGAAGGAGAGCAGCCAACCTCGAGGGACCCCATGGGATGATCCCTGTTGGTTGCTCAGAACCCTGCGTGTACACTTGACCCATCACTCACTGAGATGTCAGCATAGAGAGCTGCTTGGGAGAAGAAGCATAAAGCCGATCCAAAAAGGCCAAAGCGTTTGTGGCCACGTGGGCTTTCAGGACAACATTGTCCAGGGTGAAACCATAAATGTCAGGTTGCCTCAAATCACTACTTTTCTGGTTAAGAACAAAATGGGAAAGAAAGGCATTTTGGCAGCAAGCTTCTGGGTGTCCCTGCCTGAGGGTGACACACAAGCCACACGGTCATATGGAACAGGCTGCCCAGAGAGGTTGTGGATGCCCCATCCCTGGAGATGTTCAAGGCCAGGTTGGATGGGGCCCTAGGCAACCTGGTCTAGTATTAAATGGGGAGACTGGTGGCCCTGCATGTGGCAGGAGGGTTGGAGATTCATGATCCTTGAGGTCCCTTCCAATCCAGGCCATTCTGTGATTCTGTGTCTCCAGCCCAAAACAGAGTTGTTCAGAGAGTTGTTCAGGGCTGGGGGTGTTTGCTCTGGATCCATCCCTGACCCCAAAGCACCATGGGGCGAGTGCTGCCCAGTGCCAAGCTCTGCAGCTGGACTAGTAGTACTCCTCCTCACTGTCCACGTAGTCCTCAGGCACAGCACGGGGTTCCAGCAGGGACAAGTCCGTCAGGTTGAGCTGGTCTGAAAAAGCAGCACGGGGACTCTGTGACACTGCCACCCTTGAAAGCCAGTGCCCTGCCCAAACGTCCCCTCCCACTGCTCACCCGGAGTGAGGACAGTCAGGCTGGCCACTGCCATCACAGCCCCAACCCTGTTCCTGGCGAAGCAGCGGTACGTGCCCTCATCCGTCACCCGCACGCCCTGGATCTGCAGCCAGCCGGTCACCTCGTACTTCTGGGGGCCACCTCTGAACTGCAAAGGGAGAGACAGCAATGAGCCCCAGGGTGAGGGAACTCCCGTGGGATGACCATTTGGGGTGGTGAGGAGTGAGATGTGGAGAAGCTCTCTTTACCCTATTAAGCACTGCTCTGGCGTGGGAGCCAGCCCTAAGCTCCCTGGGGCCAAGCACGCTATGTCCTGTTTGTCCCCAGCAAGAAACAGCCTCCTCCGGCCCCAGCTGTGCTGCAGCTGTGTTTGCAGGCAGCTATTTCAGTGCAGTGGCCAGGGATGCAGGATGCCTCCATCCACACCCTATAATAGCTGGGTATGACCCAAGAGAGCTATATTTGGGGCTGGCCACAGGCAGGATGCATGCAGGGTAAGCAGAGATGAACCAGGCTGATCCCCCTGTGCAGTCCCATGTATGCATGTTCAGCAATGACCAGAGATGTTTTCACATCTCGGTTACCATCCCCTATGCCAACCACTCACCTGGACAGAGATGTGGGGGTCATCTCCTGGCAGCAGCATCTCTGTGCCATCCTTCCTCCACTCGATGGATGCCATGGGGTAGGCAAAGACCTCACAGCCGAAGATGGCGTCCTGGCCAGTGACATTCCACACATCATAAGGAGGGGAGGTGATTTGAGGCTCTGGGAATGGAAGATGGGGAGGAGACAGGGAAGCATACTGGGCTGAGGGTATCAGGCTCTGGTAGTGATGCCAGGACCCTTCTCATTCCCCTCTCCTCACCCACACTTGCAGAAGGTCACTCCCCAGCTCCCCAGTGACCAACGGAGGGCTCCAATCCCTCCCAGCCGCACTTCCCCCACCTGCACAAGGAGCTCCCCTGTGATGCAACCTTTGGGTCTCCTGTCCTGGCCACAAACCTCTCCTCTCCCTGTGCCTGTCCCAGCTCTTACGGGTAGCCAAGAGGGAAAAAACTCAAAGATACCACGAGATACAGAAAACAAAGTCAACCCCGATCCCCTCCTTGAGCTGCAGCGAGTGGTGTCAGTGGGTTGTCCCAAGCCCATAGTCACACACATGGCTTCAAACGGGAGATGGAAGCAGTGCAGCCCCCTGACCTGGCCCAGCTTTCCATGAAGGAGCCACATTCCTGGGGTGTTCCTTGGCCCCAGCCACACTCCAGCCACGCTGCAGCCAAAAGCACGCTAACGACGCCTGGCTCTGCCCCAGCCAGCAGCGCTCACCGCCTCCTATAAATCCTGAGCCGACTTGGCACAGCCTCCCCCTGCACCAGACCCACTTGCAGAGGGGCCTCTGGTTGAACTACTGAAGCCAACCTCCCATCCTTGCGCTCCCTCTCCCCACGCACTACCTGCCTCGCAGGGACCCTCATGGACCACGGTGAGGTTGGCATCGGGGTGGGCACGGGCAGATTCGAGGAAGCGGCAGATTTGGGGGTAGGTGCGCCCGTCGGAGCCGCACAGCGCCTGGTGTGAGACGCAGGCACACTGGGGCTCGGGCACCTCGCCGCGCTGTAGGTCTCCAGCCTCCAGCTGGCATTCCAGGTGCTCCCCGCATTTGCCATAGAAGTGGTTGGTGTTGTCCAGGTCGCAGATCTGTCCCTCCAGGTTGGCACACTCCCAGCAGCAGTCACAGGCATCCCGCACCGTGCCGGCCAGGCAGCCGCGTGGCACCGGGCACTCCTCCGGCAGGCACTGGGCACAGCCCTCACCCTCCTCCAGCAGCCGCTGCCAGCCCCGCTGCAGGTACTCGGCGCTGCTGGGGAAAGCTCGGCCTGGCTGGAGGCAAGCCCAGGGCAGGGTGAGCAGGGAGAGCAGCAGGCAGGAGGAGCTCAGCATCTCAGGCATCCTCATGGCCGCTCCCAGAGCCCGGTTCCAGCATCACACGGGTGGAGATTTGGATGGGTCAGAGCCAAGCGGCCATTGCGATCTGCAAGGAAGAGAACATGTGATAGCAGCACTGTGTGATGTGCCACATCTTGGGGCCCTCTGCCTCCTACCACGCTACAAAAGCGGCTCCCACCCCCAAAATGTGCTGCTGTGCAACCCCCTCATCTACTGCCCTGACTGGATGCTGACCCATACCCACAGGCTTCAGCTTTCTCCCCTAGCAGGTAGAGCCCAGCCTGTTGCAATCCCACTTGAGGGGCTGTCCCATATTCTCCTGACTGCTTTGTGCTCTGCTCCTCTCAGGGAGCAGCTCTGGAGCCAGGCACCCCTCTCCTTTTCTCACCTCTCCTCAAAAGTCACGAGGATTTTTCCCTCCATCACTGCCTAGAGGAGCAGACGAAGGGCTCTTTCCATGCAGGAAGCAGCCAGCCCAGGGGAGCTGAGCCAGGAGGATGCTCCCCCTCATGCCTGGCTTTTGTCCTCCCCTCCCTGCTCTGAGCCCCACATCTAGCCACACCAGGAAAGCTCTGCAAATTCCACAGTTATCACACTGGTGGCTGAGCACCAGGGAACTCGGTGCACAACTGAGAACAATGGGGTTCCCACCCCCCAGCCTATGTTAACCCCTCTCCCGCAGCAAGCAGAGGGGCCAATCGGCCCTCAGACATCCCATCTCTGCTGGGGAGGATGTGCAGGTCCATATGAGCTGTGCTTTCCCCCAGCCCCCAGCTTTCACCTCCTGTGCTGGAGGGGCAGAGTGAAGTTACAGCCATCTACCCTGCAGCAAGTGGAAGCTGAGAGATAAAATCCGGCATGGGGGGCCACACCTGACCCCCTTCTGGGAGCCTCCACGCTCCCGGCAGGGCTTCAGCCCCCTGATAGCCCCACAGGAGCCGGACTAAGGCTGTCCAAAGCCAGCCTGACAGGGATTTGTTACTCCCCGGATCCCAAAAGGGGAGCAGAGCTCTGCCCCGTTAACTGGAGACCCCCAAGCAGCAGGGGAAAAGGGGCGGGGGGGGGTCCTGCTTGCCCTCCCTCCCTGTCCCCGGATTGCAGGGAGAAAAGCTCCAACCCCAGGAAAGGGGGCCAGGAAAAGGGCGGACGATGCAACGCTATCCTGAATCTCTACGAGGGTTGTCCCGGGGTGAGGGTCCCGCTCGCGACAGCACTTACCGGAGCGCGGTGCGGGCCCCGCCGACGGCTGCGATGCACAATGGCTTTGGCAGCAGCGCGGCGCGGGGCTCCGCTGCCACCGGCCGTGATGTCAGCGCCACGCCAGTCCCCACGCCCCCCGCGGGCCCAGGCCCAGCTCCGGACGGGCCCCGCGCTGGCGGCCACCCCTTCCCTGCCGGGCGCCGGGCCGGGATCATCCATCAGCAACGCGCATTCCCAGAGCCCCTGTGCCTCAGTTTCCCCAGGTGGGATCTATGGGGGCACCCGCCTCTGTCCTAAGCTGAGCATAAGCGCTGTGCTGGGGAAGCCTGCAGCCCCCCCCACCCCCCAACTCCCTGTGAAGAATTTGTGGGATTTGCTTCTGTGGCAAATCTGCAAAGCCAAAGCCATCCCAGGACCCCTCGGTGGATCTGGTTTCTTTCTCTGCACCACAAAAATCTGCTTTTGCTTTCCAAAACCCCGCTGCAAATCCACTCTGGGCTCCGGAGCTTTCGTTCAGGCATGCTGCAAATCTGGCCGGGGCTAAGGATGGAAAATGCATGAGGCTTTATGCTGCCGAGGGGCTTCCTGCCGGTTCTGCTTCCCCTTTGGTGGCCCCCAGCCCCATGGCTGAGCTGGGAGCTATGGGATTTGGGGCAGCTGAGGCTGGAGGAGCGCTGTGGAGGCTGCTTTGGGAGTTGGGGGGCTGAGGTACCACTCTGTGCACCTCCAGGAGCATTTTGGAGAGGCAGAGCTGGGAGGAATTGTGCCCCCCACCCTTTAGCTGGGACATCCCTATATCCAGCACTGCCCTTGCCCAACCCAGCACCTGGAAACAGCTTAGCTCAGCCCTGGGAAAAAGATGGAGCCCCAGCCTGGCAGGTAATTAAACCTCCTGCTTAATGAGACTGTTGAATGTGCTAATAAATAGCAGCAGTTCTGAATTAGGGGGGTGGGAGATCTAACCTGTGCTTAATGAGGAGCTGTACTCTGGTTCAGTCAGTGTACCTCATTACATAGCGCATCTCAGAGCTGTGGGAAGGCTCCACCTGCTCTCATCACTATTGCCCCCAATGATGGTCCCCTGAGATGCTCCCTCAACCGTGGCATACCTCCTGGGTTCTGACATGTGCACCCATCACTACTTCCATGACCATCCCAGGTTGCCCCAGCCATGCCCTGGGCTGATGTCCTGGCTGATTCCAACGGGCTGAGGCTGACAAGCATAATCCCACCCTGGAAAAGAGGCCGTGGGCCAGATGACTCAACGCTGTGTCAGTTCTGGCAGAGCGGAAGGCTGCGTGACGCCCAGGGCAGAGCACGTGTCAGCAGGGCTGCTGGCCTGCCGGATGGCTCTCAGAGCATGGAGGCTGATTCTAATCATAACTCGAATCTCCTGTGCTTCAGCTCAATGCCCATCTCTGCTTTCTGCCACTCTGACCCTGGCTCCACGTGTGTCTCAGTGGGGTCCTAGCTGCATCCCCCAGGACCCTGTTGGGGATGAGGCCCCACCCCATGTGCCAAGCAGGGCCCACACCGCCAGGCTCAGGTTTCCCCACAGCAAATTCCTGCCCAGAACAAACCCGTCAGCAAATTCTTGGGGAAGCGGCTGCAGCTGTGTGCAGGAGGGATGCAGGTTTCCCAAGGGGCCCCCAGCAGCACTGTCTGGGTGGTGAGGGACGCTCTGTCACTGGGCGCTCTACAGTCTGTCACCTCTGTGGGTCACCCAGCTTCTGGGGGCTGTGGAGACTGCCCTCTCCCCAAGCGTTCTGCTCAGCATCCCCCTGCCAGCTTTGACACCTTGGGGTCAGGAGCACAGTTCCCACCCCCCTGCCACATACCAGGCTCCCCCCAACCCCAGGCACAGAGCAAGCAGGAGCTCAGACAGGTTCTGCAATGGGGTGAATAGCCCTATGAAGTTGGGGTGAGGGTGCCGTGCTCTGCAATCCCATTCCCATGAAAATAGCACTGCCCATGGCTGTCGCTTTTCCCAGCCTAGTGCTGGTGCTCTCCTTGCCACCAATGTGTCCGGCCCCACAGCAAGGTCACTTCCAGCACTTCCACCAAGGGCCATTTCTGGCTGGCATCTGGGGACCTGGACTGGGAACTCTGTCCCCATTTTGTTACAGGGCGCCCCATCCCATACGAACTGCAGTCAGGGTGTTGGGGGGGTCCCTTGTGTTTAGTGGCCTAAACGTTTCCCCCTGGGGGCTGACGCTGCTCTTCAAGCTGTGGGGACAGGCTATGGGGTCTCTGCTGCCACCTCCAGGGCACTGCTGGCCTCGTCTGCGTCCCCTTGCCGTCACAGCCTGACCCTGACCCTGCAGGTACACGGCCCCCCCACACCTCTCTTCACCTCAAAGTACCCCCATCATGCGACCACCCTGGGGACACTCCCACCAAGGATACAACGTCGTGTCCCCTCTAATAGGGGTTGGGGGACGCAGCCGGGGAAGGTGACCCCCACCCGGCACCCCTTACCCCAGGGATGCTCTGTGGGGAGGTGGGAGCCTGCCAGCGGGCAGCCCATTTCCAGGCGTCATTAAAGAGCAATTAACTGGAAATTAAGCTGAGAACAAGTATTGATTAGCTCATTAAGGCTGGGGGAGCGGGAGGGATTGCTGCCGCTCGCCCTCATTATGGGCAAGGTTAAAGCCTGTGGTTGGGCGGCTCATTAACAATGCCAGGGAGCAATCGATGCCCACCCCCCCCCACCCCCCGATCCTGACAGCCCCAGCACTGAGACCTATGGGATAGGACCGTGTCACCAGGGTGGCAGCGGTGCCACCTGCAGCGTGTCACCATCCATAGCCCCACATCTGCTGCTCCGAGAGCAGCAGGAGCTGTCCCTGCACAGGTTGGGAGGGGGGGGGAGAAGTGTCATCATTATTTTTGTTTTCTTTGCTCTGCCCTGGAAATATATTGTATTCTCAGCTAATCCCGTTCAATTACACCACAATAAAACACATAATAAAAACGTAATTCATTTTTCCCGAGCGCTCCCTCTCTCCCCGCGTCTTGGCAAGCTATTAAAAATTTGTCTTCATTTTTCTGGCAAGAGCCTTGTACCTTTTCATCTTTAATTTATGAGAGCAGAACAGCAATTGACAAGCCCTTATTGCACGGCGAGGGGCTGCATTATTTATAAGCCACCGATGGCTGGCTCAGGGAAGATATGTGCAATATGCCGGGGCTGGGGGAAGTGGGGGATGCTCCTGCATCCCTAATGGGTGCTGCGTGCTCTGTGCTGAGCATCCATCCCATAGCGTCCCCGTGGCAGCCCCCAGCCCCTTTCCATGGCATGGGGAGTGGTAAGCAAGGGACTTCTCTCTGCTTTTGTATAAACAACCTGTCTTTATTATTTGGTAGATACAGATATGGAGTATGTATTACAAAAATAACCAGACGAAACAGCGATGTGCTTAAAGCCATACGAAAAGGTCCATGGAGGAAACCACGCGGGAGTCGAGCCTTGAGCAAAGGCGGCATTAAAGGGAATAAAATGGAGACTGCTGAGATTAAAATGTGCCATTTGCTCCGGGGAAAGCCAGATTACAGCCCGGATCAGCACAGAGCAGAGCGCATGGGGAGCTGTGCACACACACCCAGGCTGGAGCGGCCCCCCCACTGCACTGTATATCCCATAGTGCTTATCCCTGGCTTCTGGGGGGTTGTGTTCTCTGGATGCCATGCGCAAGGGTGGGGACATCCATCTGAGGCTCTAGCCTGGGGGATGCCATGGGACACAGCCTGAACACAGCCACATACACACCGGGTATGGGAAATACGCTGGGGGACAGCCAGGAGTGGAGACACCTGGTACGATGTGGGTTGGAGCTTGCAGGGACACCAGCACAGCCACCCCATGATATTGCCCGAGATTGGGACACTTGGGTGTACCCACAACGTGCAGCACAGCAGGAGGATGGCAGCAGCACACGGGGCCTCTTTGTCCCCACCCTCATGAAGCACCGCATGCCCAGTGCCCAATCCTGCTGCTGCTAGCCTTGTGCCACCACGGAAATATCTCCTCCTCCTGGCTCTGGGCTGGTGGCCCTCAGGACAGCCCCATGAGGGGATGGGAGAGCAGCAAAGCACAGCTCAGGGGAGGTGCTAGGATGGGCGCCCGGTGGGTTTGGGGGCTCAGCTATACCCAAGCACCCAGGGACAGGAGGCGGCCACAGGGCAGCAGCTGCATCCTTGGGACGCTCTGAGCTCAGCGACGCAGCGGCCCCATGCTCACAGCCCTTTGTTGAAGTAGACAGTGTGCAGCTGTGGGTCCACCTCTCGGATCTGAGCTTGGATGCTGGGCTCCAGGCGGCTCACCTGCATCGAGCTGCCAAGAGACATGGAGTGTTGGGGGGGACACAGGCATTTGCAAGCTTTTGACTTAAAAGAAGCAAAAGCACCTCCGGAAAGTTGGGCAAAATGCCCATCCTTACCTCTTCTGTGGGAAGAGTGCGCAGCACAGAGGGGTTGCAAACACCAAGCTGCATAGAGAAGACAAGGAGAGCAGTGGGGGCAGCCAGGAGATGAGGAGGGACCCTCCCAGTCCCAGACCTCAGTCCCCAGTGTGGGGTCAACAAGGATGCTGAGGCTTCATCTGTCCTACCAAATGCAAACCTGCTCCTGGCACAGGGCATTACCCTCATCCCACCTCCCTGGGATGGGTTACCCTGGGGTCACTTACCAGAGTCCCACCAGGCCAACCTGAAGGGGAGCGTTCAGGTACGGGTACCGCTGTAGGGGACAGTTTGGTGTCAGTGGAATGGGCAGGTGCTGTTCCCCTGTAGGGTGCCAGCACAGTGCCAGTGGGTGCCAGCACAGTGCCCTATGCCCACTCTCCTACCCCGTACCTTCAGGAAGGCTCTCTTCTCCAGCACATTCATGATCACCGGGGGGATGGCTGGGGCAAAGGAAAAGGAAATGAGCTCCATGGGACCTGACTCACATGACCAGGGCTGGGGCTGGGCACTCACCCATGGCCGGGGCTGCCATCCCGATGCGGGACACCACCACCTGGAAGATGGCCTTCTGGGCAGCTGCCGTGGACTCACCCAGGCGGTTCCCATTCTCGTCTGTGATGGGGATCCCCACTTTGAGCTCCCTGTAAGGACAGCGGAAATGAAGGGGGTCACGGGCACAGCAAGGAGGGAGGTCGGTGTGCCTCCATGTCCCCCACCCATGCACTATGTGATATGCTGGACTCTATGTGTGCACCCAGGGATGCTGGCATTAATCCACAGCTCTTGGGACAAAAGAAGGTGCTGGTACCCCCAAACCAGCCTTTTGGTGTACGGGGCCCCAGAAAGCCCCTGCAGAGCATGGGCACTGCTCCCCACAATGTCCCCATGTACCCCCCTGCAGCTGGGCACGCACCTCTGTCTCATCAGCGGGATGTTGATGCAGTTGGCAGCAGCCACGGCCGCGAAAGGCACGTAGCGTCCAATGATGGCCGGCAGGTGCTGGGGGGGGAGCAGGGAGCAGGTCACCGAGAGCTCTGGGGACACAGCTGGCTGTCCCCAAACACCCAGAACAACCTTACCTTGGTGAGGGACTTGAGCCCCAGCGCCGTAACAACTGCCCCACTGGTCGCGCTCACGTAGGCCATCCCCAGCTGGCTGCAAAGGCAGGAGGTGACACCCACATCCCACCACCCCACGGATGAATGTCCCACCGTGCCGGGGAAACTCACCTGGGGGTGATGGGGGCATCCCCGCTGCGGTTGGTGTAGTTAACGATGGCATTGAAAGACTGGTTGACCCACTGCCAAAACACCACAGCCGGCGTGGTCCTACGGGCACCGGCATCGTTGGGGGGCATCCATGGCAGGGGGGGGACACAGGCAGCTGGGGGTGCTGGGGATGGGGGGGGGGCCGGTACCTATAGAAGGTCAGCATGCAGCCGGTGATGGTCATGTTCATGGGCACCTGCGCCGACATGCGCCCGATGAGCAGCATCTTCTCGCCCGTGTCGGGGTGGAAGGCGGAATCATAGATGTACTTGGCACGCCACAGCTCATCCTCGGTCAGCCCCGGGGGCACCGTGCCCGCCCTGCAGGGAGCGCACAGCTGTAGCACAGATCCCACCGCTGTCCCGCGCGGGTGGGATACCCCGTCCCGTACCTGTAGGCCAGCACCAGGCGGCGCGCCTCGTCCAGGGCCGCCCCCGACAGCAGCAGGTTGCGGGGGTCGGTGACGGTGAAGAAGTGCTTGGCTCTGCCCTGGAACGTGCTCTGGTCCCAGCGGGGCTCGCGGATGTCGATGGTGCCGGGCAGCGTGGGGGGCATCCTCTGCGAAGGGGAGGGGGGGCACAGGGGGATGCGGTGACACGCAGCTCCAGAGCCGCCTCCCAGAAAAGCCCCGCGCCGGTCACGCTTCCACCCGTTGTGCAGCCGCCCCCGGGGCTCGGCGGCTCGGACCGCTATCCCCGCCACCCCCGCCGGGTGACCCCCCCGGCCCCCGCTCCCCGCCGACACTTACGGCTCCGGGCAGCGCCCGCTCGGCTCCGCGCCGCTCCGCCCCGATGACGTCCGCGCCCGTCACGGGGCCGCCTCACGCCGGGGGTAGGGGCGCGGGGGGGGCCGCAGCGGAGGCTGCCGAGGCTGAGCGGGGCCATCTGCGCCATGCGGAGCTACGTGCGGCGCGGCACGGCCACGGGGCGGGGGGCGCGCGTGGGGATGAACGCGGGGCAGTCCTGCGTGGGAGAGCTCAGGCGGGCGCGGTCACGTGGGCGCGGTCACGTGGGCGCGCGCGGTCACGCGTGTGGGTGCGTGTGTATGTGTGCATTTGGGCGTGTTTCCGCGCGCCCACGCGTGGCACAGCTCCCGTGTGCGCGGGGACGAGCCGCCTCGTGCACGCGGCCGTATCTCTTCGCGTGCGCGGGGCACACGCGCGTTCGCGGCGGCTCGTGGGCTGTGGGTGTCCAATCGGGAGCGCCGTCGGAACGTCCGGCCCGCGCACCCCTCCCCATTCCCCCTCTCCCCCCCCCCGCTGCCGCACATCACCTGAAACCGGCGCGGTGTCGGGTTCGCGCTGCCGGCGCCAGCCCTGCCGTTGGTCACGGCCAGCCCCGGGGCGGGGGGGATGGGGCGACACTGGCTGGCACCGTTCGGGCCGGGGGAGGGGCACCCCCACGCCGCATCTCGTGCCTCTGTCCACCCTCGCGCGGTGTTCGGCTCCGCGCGCGGCCCCGCGGGGGGGGCTCATCCCACGGGAGGAGGGGGGTGTGACACGGGGCTCCCCCCGCGCCCAGCGCCAGCCCCGGCCACCTGAGTGACAGCTCCCACGGCCGGCACACCGCCGGGACAGCCAATCTCCGCTGGCACCGACGGAAGGGAGGCGGTGCTGCTGTCTCCCCCCCCGCGTCCTCTCCATCCCCCCCGCGCCGAGCGGTGTCTCTTTCGCAGGTGGCACCATGGGGACAGGTGAGGAGGGCACGGGGAGGGGGGGACGGAGGTGGCATGGGGACCCCAGCGCCGGGCGCCCCGTCGAGGGGGAGCGCCGCTGGAGCGCGGAGGGGTGGCCCTTGGGAGGGGGGGGCTGCCGGGCGGCGGAGACACCGCGGAGGGGACGCACGCAGAGGAGACATCACTTATTTATGGAGGTCAGGCCGGGGCGAGCGGGGGGCGCTGGGAAAATCCTCCTCCCCCCCCCGCCCTTCCCCCGGGAACGGGGCGGTTAGTGGGGTTGTGGGGGGCGAAGGGGCTCCGTGCAAAGCCGCATCCTGAGGCTGAGGTACCCGCGGTGCCACCGGCGATCCCACTGGGATGCGGCAAGTCGGGGCATCTGGGCAGCAGGGGAGGTCACACCGTGCCGCTCGCTGTCGCCCCACAGGCTGTGCCGCCGGGACCCCTCCTGCTGCCCCCCAGCCGGCCCCAGCGCTGCGCTGCTGAGGATCGCGTCCCAATCTGGGCATGTGCTGCGGGACGGTGCCACGGTCTCCCCCGGCTGGCGGGCAGCCCCGGCCCCGTGAGCACCCGGCGAGCCGCGGTCATACCGCTCGGCCGCCGCCATGGCCCAGGGCTGGGAGGACGCGGAGATGACGGCGGCCGGGCGGTCGCGGAGCTCCAGCAGCGAGGTCAGCCTGGCGCCCCGCTGCCTGCTCAGCAAGCAGAGCCGCCTGCTCAACGGGGTCACCCGCAGCGCCCGCGCCACGTCCCCCATGGGGCGCGTCATCCTCATCAACTCCCCTATCGAAGGTACGTGGGCACCCAACCGGACAGCTGTCCCTGCCTAGGGATGGCTGCATCCCCCAGCACGAGTCTGACCTGGTGACACATCTGTCCCCACAGCCAGCAGCAATGAGAGCGATGTCATCAATGCCATCACGGTGGAGAAGAGCACGGATGGCAAGCTGGGCTTTAGTGTCCGTGGTGGCTCCGAGCATGGGCTGGGCATCTTCGTGAGCAAAGTAGAGGAGGGCAGCGCTGCCGGTAGGTGGCATCGAGCAAGGGGCAGATACGTGCCACCAGGACACCAGGGAGCTATCAGGGACATGGTGCCACAGTGGTGACACCGACTTTCATGTCATCATCTGCACCCACCTTGTGCTGCTTGTTCCCGCTGGGTTGGGATGAGATTGGGGATATACGGGAGGGAGCAGATCAACCTACCTGGGGACAGGTCAACCCAATTTGGGACAGAAACTGTTTGGGAACAGGACACCCAGCAAGGTCAGAGGTTTTAGGTCAGGTGCCCAACTGAGCTGCTTGCCCCTTTCAGAGCAGGCCGGGCTATGCGTGGGGGACAAGATCACGGAGGTGAACAGTGTGAGCCTTGAGAACATCACCATGAGCAGTGCCGTCAAGGTCCTCACTGGCAACAACCGCCTCCGCATGGTGGTCCGGCGGATGGGCCGTGTGCCGGGCATCAAGTTCTCCAAGGAGAAGACAGCCTGGTGAGCAGGACACCCACACCCCAAACCCAGTCCCATGGAATGGGGAGGCTCAGTGGGGGATGCTGGAGGGCGAGTAGGGGCCCAGAGGTGAGAGACTCTCACTCTACTGAGTGACATTAGTGTCCCACTGGGTGACAAGAGATGCCTCCCCCCAATGCTGTGTCCATGCCCCAGGGTGGATGTGGTAAACAGGCGCCTGGTGGTGGAGAAGAGTGGCTCAACGCCATCAGAAAGTGGCTCTGAGGATGGCCTGCGGCGCATCGTCCACCTCTACACCACCTCTGACGATTACTGCCTGGGCTTCAATATCCGCGGAGGTCGGGAGTTCGGCCTTGGCATCTACGTCTCCAAGTATGGCTGCTCGTGTGTCCTCATCCTGGGGGGCACCAGGCGGACACAGCACTCAGTTTCTGCTGTGACCATTTTGGGGCTGAGCTTACCTCCCTGACTGATGCTGGGACATCACCACATTGGATGTTGGGGCATCACCACATTGGGTGTTGGGGTATCACCATGTTGGGTGCTGGGGCATCGTCACATTGGGTGCTGGGGCACTGAGACTTTTGATGATGGAACACGGCTGCCTGGACAGAATGTTTGGGGCTCCATCCCCATCCTGTCCTTCTGTCAACCTAGGGTAGACCCCGGGGGGCTGGCGGAGCAGAATGGCATTCGGGTGGGTGACCAAGTCCTTGCAGCCAACGGAGTCAAGTTCGAAGACATAAGCCATAGCAAGGCGGTGGAGGTGCTCAAGGGGCAGACCCACATCATGCTTACCATCAAGGTACCCGTGCCCAGCCCTGTGGGGTCAGCGAGCCCCCATGTTGGCACTGTCCCAGCACATCCCAGTTCCCGGGGGGGTTGGCACGGCCGTGGGCCGCTTGGGTTTCATGGCTGGTGGGAGGGGGATGCATTATTCATGGCTGGCACCCGGATCGGGTTCGGCCGGCACGCGCTGACCCCTTGTCTTTTCCCTGTGTGTAGGAGACCGGCCGCTTCCCTGCCTACAAGGAGCTGGTGGCCGAGTACTGCTGGCTCAGCCGCTGTAAGGACCGTGTCACTTGGGTACTAGGGGGGCACATGGCAGGACTGGGACCCTCAGTGCAAAGATGTCCAGAGGGTCCCAGTGGGGAGGGAGAAGGTCTGTGTGCTATGGGATCATGTGTGTCCTCTGTCCTGGGCGGGAACATGTGCCACGGCCAGCATCTCTGCAGTCCCACTCACCCCCATCCCTTCAGGGGACATGAAATCCCCAGGGACACAAAAATCTCTGTGCCATGTCCCGCAACCCCGTGGTCCCATATTCCCCTCTCCCTTTGCAATGCTAGTAGCCTGCCATTCCTGTGGCCCTATGGTCCCCATGTCCCTGTCCTTGAGGGATGCGAAGCTTCTGTGTTCCCTGCTGAGCCACCCCATGCCCCCCTGGTGTGCCACCCTGTGTCCCCTGGTGTGTCACCGCCTGTCCCTGCCATGCCTTGCAGTGACCAACGGGCAGCTGCAACAGCTCTCTCAGACCTCGGAGACCAGCTCCTCCATCTCCTCATACTCCTCGGGGCCACCGCCAGGAACAGTGAATGGGCTGGGGACGGTGACTCCTGGGCCACCCACCCGCACAGTGGACGTGGCCATCTCCACAGAGGACGGGCCGCGGCGGGGCTGGGTGCGGGATCGTGCTGAACGGGCCATGCAGACTGAACCAGCCACTGAGGGGCTGCAGGAAACACGGCGCACGGTGCGGCCCCCAGAGCTGCTGCGGGACACAGCCATCCGAGGCCAGGGTGCCCGTGAGCCCCCCGGCACCCACCCGCGCCGCACCTTCTCCCACTCCCCCAAAACGGCGCTGCTGTTGGCGCTGAGCCGGCCCCGGCAGCCCATCACACGTTCTCAGAGCGACCTCACTGTGGCTGGTAGGAATTCGGCACCCATTGATCCCCAGCCCCAAAAGCTATTTGGGATGTCTCCCCTGGTGCATCCCAATCTCCTGCTCTGTTCCCAGAGGAGAAGCGGAAGAAAAAGCCGGAGGGACAGGGGTCACGGGGGGCTCCTCCCGGGCTGCACCGCTCCAAGACCCTCGTCAACCTTTTCTTCAAGGGTGGCCGCACCAGCAGCCAGAGCTGGGCACCCCCCAGCCCTGAGCCCCCCAGCTCCGAGCGCTGGGCACGCACCAAGTCCCCGGGGCGTCCTGATGGGGACAGAGGTACTGGGATGGGGCCAGGGGACAGGCATAGAACTCCACTGGTGGGAGACAGGGCTGTGGGGTGGGGGTCCCTCTGTATGCAATTTCACCACTGCCCCAGTTGCTCACCCATCTCCATCTCCCTTGCAGTAGGTGCTGTGCAGAAGTTTGTCATCCGGAGCCTGAAGCGGGGTAATGGGGGTGGTTGTGGGGGAGTCCTGCATGCGCCTGTCCTTGCATGGTGTGGCTAAGCAAGGGGTGGGCACCAGGGGTCCCCATTTCCAGTGCTTTGTGTGTGACTTCGGCATGGATCAAGCCTGCATGTGGGTTTGGGTCTGGTGTAGGGCAGTGGGCACAGGGTGTCCCTGCCCCACTGGCCACCCTCTGTTCTGTCCCCCAGAGAAAAGCCGCCGTGGCCCCATCCCAGCCCCATTCTGCAGCCCGGGGACCCCACAGCCTGACAGTGGTGATCCCGAGGCACGGCTTGCACTTATCCAGGACACAGCAGCCCGGCTGCTCAGCCCTGATGAGGTGACAGCCGTGCTCCGCCACTGCACTCGGGTACGGCACCGTGGGCATCACTGGGAGGTAAACTGGGGCACGGGTTTGGAGCTGACACCCACTCCATGTCTACAGTACCTGCATGAGGGCGGCGTGGAGGACCTGGTGCGGCCGCTGCTCGCTATCCTGGACAGGCCCGAGAAGGTGCTGCTGCTGCGGGACGTCAGGTGGGCACATGGGTGCCACTGGGATGGATTGGAGCCCTGCGCTCTGCTCACATCGCAGTGTGAGCCCCTTTTGTCCTTATAGGAGTGTGGTGGCCCCAACAGATCTGGGGCGTTTCGACAGCATGGTGATGCCACTGGAGCTGGAGGCTTTTGATGCCCTCAAGAGCCGCTCAGGTAGAGCCCAGCATGGAGCTGGGGGGCGGAGTGGGAGGGCACCACACTCACCCCACTGTTCCCCTCCTGCAGTGCGCTCGCCTGCCCTGCGCCCAGCCCACCATGATGTCCCCCCTAAGCGACACCTCATCACACCTGTGCCTGGTGCGTGCCCTGGGACAGGGGGGATATGGAGGCAATTTGGGGTGGGGGGCTCGAAGGAAGGAGGGTTTACTGCAGAAAGAGGGGTTCTGGGGTCTGATGGGGTGGTGCCAAGTGTGCCGCCCCTCTTCTGAGTCTCTCTAACTGCAGATTACCGTGGAGGGTTCCTGCTGAAGCCGGCGGGGGCCCCTGAACCAGAGGAAGTCGAGGGGCTGCCGCAGAGCCCAGCCCGGCCACGGGCCTCCCCAAGCCCTCGCCGGCTGCACCCCCGCACCTACACCCCACTCCCTGACGTGCCAGTGGACGCCTACACCTACACCGGTGGTCCCCCACCCACCCCTAGCTCCAGGCCCCCCAACTGGCTGCTGGCTGAGCCCCCGCACAGCCCCCAGACCCAGGATGGGCGCTGCTCGGTGTCGGTGAAGCCCCGGAGAGTACGGCCTCCCCTCACACTAGGAGGTGAGAGGGGGGCTGTGCCACTCGCCAATGGCCCCAGGGAGGAAGAGGAGGAGGAAGAGCGGCTGCTGACTGTCACCTTGTCCAAGCTGAAGCATTCGCTGGGTGAGTGAGGGCCTTTTGGGCACCAGCACCTTTGGGATGGTTGGGACCCCCTCAACAAGGGATGGTTAAGCACATGGACGAAACATTGAGCTCTGCCAGTTGCAGTTGCTTAGGATCTAGCAAAACAGGGCAGAGAGAGGCTGTGCAGCCCAGGAATGGGGGTGCCATGGGCGTCCCCATGTCAGGTCTGAAGGCACTGTGGTTCCATTGCAGGGATCAGCATCTCTGGTGGTATTGAGTCACGGGCACAGCCGATGGTGAAGATTGAGAAGATCTTCCCTGGGGGGGCTGCTTTCCTCAGCGGAGTCCTCAAGGTAGGGGGTAGCTCTGGGGGACCCAGCCCCTCGTCCCTTCATCACTGAGCCCTCCTGCAGTGCATCTCACACCTTTCCTCCTGGCACCAGGCAGGGCATGAGCTGGTGTCAGTAGATGGAGAGAGCCTACAGAACGTCACGCACCAGCGTGCTGTGGACATCATCCGCCAGGCCTACCGCAACAAAGCCAAGGAGCCCATGGAGCTGGTGGTGCGGGTGCCTGCTGTCCCCCCAGAGTGACACCGCACCTCCCCAGGAGCCATCCCACACCCCCATGGAGCTGGCTCGCTCTGCACCGAGCTGCAGCCGGTCTCAGTCAGCAGGAACAAAGGGACCAGTGTGCACAGAGGGGCAGCCCAAAATGGGACTGAGATGGAGGCATGTTTGGGATAAGAGAGGAAGGCAGGCAGTCCCGACCCTGCTACAGATACATGGACACTGTCCTGAAAAACACAGCCAGGGGCTTGTCTTTAATCAGTGTATCCGTGTGGTAAGAGGGCAAGCCGGGCTCTGGAAGTGGGACACAACAGAAATAAAAGTACAAAAATACAACGCCCCCCAGCAGCCAGGGGCGAGCAAGCCAGAGCTGGGTACAGCCAGACTCTTCCTTTGGTTTGACCCCACAGGCACACAGCCTGTCCCCATCCCTGGTGTCCCCATGCTGGTGGCCAGTGCTGGCTCCTGGCACCAAGCCCCTCTCCCCACACCGAGCAGGCTGGGAATCACAGGGGCACGGCTGGGCTTTTTTGGGGGGGGAACACAGGGACAAGGGCATGGGGAAGGCACTAAGGGCGATGTGCCCCATGGTAGGGGTGAGGAGACCACGGCCAGGCAAGGCGTGAATAAGGGAGGAGGAGGTGTTTTTTGGTAGGTCCTATAAAAATAGAGTTATTTAAAATGGCACAGAAATGAATCCCCTGACAAACACGATGGGGAAGGTGGAGGGAAGGCTGGCATGAGCAAGGACATGGCACGCTGTCCCTATGGGAAGTGGCTGTGTGACAGTGCTGAGAGGGATGTGAGGGAGATGACAACGCACCCTCCCCAAGGTGACCCTGGCTGAAGTCAGCGCGATAATCCCTGGCTGCTAAGAGGATCAGCAGGAACCAGCTCTGGGACATGGCACCCCCTCGGCCCCACAGCTCACAGGCACCCCCCTGCCATGGTGCAGCCAACACGACCTCAACGTACACCGCGATGCTGGGGAGGGGGCAGCACCTGAGGTCCCCATTGCCCCCTCCCAGTGCATAGCAGTGGCGAATGGGAACTCCCGCTCTCAGCCCCACGGCTCCCAAAATCCCAGGGGCCAGGGCAGGCAGTGTCTCAGATCTCGGTGGCCGTAATCTCCTCAAAGGGCAGATCAGGGCCAGGGGTCTCGCAGGGCTCCATCGGAGGCTCCTCTCCCTGCAGCCGGAGGTGCTGCAGCCGCTGCTCCAGGCGCCGGTTGCGGCGGTACATCTGGATGTAGTTGTACTGCAGCTGTTTCTGGTAGCGGATCACCCTCTCCTTCTCTCCCTGCCACGTGCTGCGCTCCTGCTCGAAGGCATCCCGCTGCTCCTGCCCACGCTGCCTCTCCAGGGCCACCTCTGCCCGCAGTCGCTCCAGCTGCCGCTGCAGCCCCGCCATGCCCCGCGGTTCCTCGCCAGGCTCAGGGCAGCCCTCGCTGGGCTGAGGGCAGCGTCCACGGGCGGCATCCCGCAGCCCGGCCACCTCTTGCTCCAGACGGCCCGCTTTGGCACGGAACAGGTCAGCCTCGCTCTTGCGTCGCTGCAGTTCATTGGCGCACACCTCCAGCTCCAGCGCCTTCAGTCGGGCAGCCTCCTGCAGCCCCCGTGCCTGCTGCTCACCTGCCTGCAGCTCGGCCCGCGCCTCGCGCAGCTGCGCTCGCAGCACCAGCAGTTCTGTACCGCGCTGCGCCAGTTCTGCCTGAGACTCCTTCAGCTGCTGCTTCAGCAGCGAGATCTCACCTGACTTCTGGCACACCTGTGGACAGTGGATGCTCAGGCACTGGCTACGGCCCCATCCTGCCCCCCAAGAAACAGGGACACCACAGTTGTCCCCAGACACCATGGTTGTCCCCACTATGGCTCACCTCCCACTTGGTCTCCTCCAGCCGTGGCCCCAGCTCAGTGTGCTCCCGCTGGAAGGATGCACAGCGGCGCTCCAGCAGCTCCCGCTCCTGTAGCAGCTGAGCAAAATCCTCCTGCAGCTGCTTCTTTTCCTGCTGCAGCTGCAGCACCTGGAGCTGCAGGACCTGCTGCCCACGCTGTGCCTGCTGGGCCGCCTGTCGCACCTGGGCTGCACAGCGCTGCCGCAAACCCTCCAGCTCCTGCTCACAGCGACGCTGCTTCTCTTCGTACACCTGGGCACAGGTGCACGTTGAGATAGGACATCCCACACCACCACCTCCATGTCTCTCCAAGTCGACATCTAAAGCCTCCACGGGGTTCCCCAGACACACCACTGCATGCACAACTCAAACCCACATGATGGGGCCATACGGGCACCCCCAGCCCTGAGAGCTTCCCTGGTTCTCCACACCCTTGCAGGCTTCTTACCTGGCAGATGGCCACCTCATTCTCATCCAGGCTGTCCCGCAGCTGCTGCAGCTCAGCCTCCCTCTCCCGCAGCTTGTCCTCCAGCTCACGCACCAGCAGGACCTCCTCACCTGGCAGCGGCGAGCGCCCACAGGAGCCACTCTCGGAGGAGGGCCGGCCCCGACCACTCAGCGAGCCCGTGCTTTTGCTGGAGGATGAGCGCCCACTGTCCGAGTTGGAGGGGCCAGCTGGTGGGCGGTAGCCACCTGAGGGCTCAGGGTGGCCGTGAGGGGTGGCTGGGAGGTTGCCAGACTCAGTATGCTGGCTGCAGCCTGTGCTGTAGGTGGGCAGGCTGGACAGAGAGTTGCGACCCGAGTCTGAGAGCGTGCCTGAGTGGCTGCTGGCGCGGCAGCTTAGTGATCCAGGCTTGTCGGCCCCGGTGGTCCCCAGCAGGTGAGTGAGGCTCACCTGGCTCTCTGACAGTGCTGCAGCCCCTGGACGTATCCCCTGGTTGGCTGGCCCCGGAGCAGTCCTGATTTTCGGTACCACCGGCTTGAATGCCATGGGGCGGATCAGGGTCTTCTCCACATTCTGCAAGGGGAAAGAGGAGAGAGTGGGGTCTGGGGACCAGGCACGCTCCAGAGGTGGCCTGGTAGAGGCTAAGGATGCTGCCGGAGCACCAGGAAAGACTCAGTAACCCCACCAATTCTGGTCCCACCCAACACCTCAAGGTGTTCCAGCTCTGAAGAAGATGACCACTAGGTGCCCTCTGCTCCATGCAGCAGATTCAGAGAGACTCCCACACACAAATGGCCACTCCTGACACGAGGAAGAGGGCAACAGGAGCCAGAGATCACCAGCACCCGCAGCGACACGGACCATGTGCTCTCTCCTTGCATGCACCAGCACCTCTGCCCAAGCCCAGCAGCCCTAGTGTGACACAGGGCACTGAGCAGATCCCCCAGCACCGCCCCCACCTTACCTCCTCTAGCTTGCCGGAGACGGGGACGAGCTTGGGGGGCGGCCCCCGGATGCCACCGCTTGGAGCCTGTTCATCCCGCGCCTCATCTGAATCGCTGCAAGGGCTGACGGGAGAGGCGGCCTCCAGCCACTCCCCATGGAAAACTTCGTTGGTGTAGGCATGGGCAGTGGCTGAACATGGTTTCTTAGGGGGTAAAGTGTGGAGCAGGGGATCCGGGGGGCTAGCTCGCAGCAGCGTATCCTGCACACGGAAGGGACCCCCGGCACCAGCAGGCTGGCAGGAGCGATCGTGGCAGGGTCGGCTGGCGATCAGGCTGCCCACACTGCCCATGGTGCTGTGGGTGGGCAGGGGCGAGCGGGCGGCAGTGCGGAGCTGGGCAGCCGCCTCAGGCGTGGCCTCGATGGAAACAGGCAGCGTCTGCACAATGGCCATGGCAGGGGGGCCCCCAGCGGGCAGGGGGGCACGGGCAGCCTGTAAGAGAAAGGCAACGTGGGGTCATCAAGCAGCAAACTCACTCATTCATCCCGTAAGATGCCAGTGAGTATAGGACCCCATAATGCGGCAGGCGGATGTGGGATGGCTGCAAGAGATATGCTGGGCAGGAGGAGGCGTCGAGCAGAGCAGCATAAAGCTGGGATTAGCCGAAGAAGGGGGGAGGCACGGGGCACGCTGGAGGCTCACGCAGCACCAATGCTCCCCTGCGAGGCCCAAAGAAAGAGCTCCACGGAAAGCGGGGGCAGCCCCAGCACTAAGCAGGATCCCCACTGCATGGCCGTCACAGTGCCTTTTCTGCCCCACTGCTCCCGGACCCGCACCCCTGCGCTGCCCCACAGCGCCGCCCGCACTGCCGTAGCCCGGCTCCCGGCTCCAGAGCCCTCAGGACGCCCCAAACACCTCGTCCCGAAGCATCCTTCGCCCCGATCCCCCCCCGGCACCAACAGCACCCCACACCCCCGTCCCCGTCCCCACACGCTTCTCTCCCACACCTCACGGTCCCCACGCCGCCCCCAGCCCCCCGCGCCGGAGCACCGCAGCGCCGCGCTGCCCCCGGGCCGAGCCGGACCCACCCGGGCCGGGCCGCCCCATGATGCGCTCGGGCCGCCGGGCCGCCGCGCTCCGCCCGCCGCGCTGGCACCGCCCCGGGGCCGCCCCCCGCCTCCACCGCCCCCAGCATCACCCCGGGGCGACGCCGGGCCCCCGCGCGGGGCGCCCCGCTTCTCACCTCGCCGGCCGCGGCCCATCCGTCCGGCGGGTCCCGGCCCGGCTCCGCCGCCCCCTGGGCCGGGAACAGGAACAGAGAGCGGGGTCAGGGCCGCCCCCCCGCCTCTCCTCCCGCCCCTCCGAACGGCCCCGCGGGGCTTCCGCGGCTCCCACCGGCCCGGCCCGGCCCGGCCCGCGCTCACCCGCCGCTCCGCCGCCGCCGCTCCCGCCGGCCCGGGCCGCGCCAGGCCCCGCCCGCCCCGCCGCCCCCGGCCCCCGGCCCCGCGGCGGATGGGAGGCGGCAGGGGGTTGCCCTACGGCCGGGCCGCGGGGCAGCGACGGCCGCGAATGGCCCTCTGGGGGCGGCGGGGGGGGGCGGCCCGCCCCCCGGCCCCGCGGGCGGCAGGGGGGGCCGCGCCCCGCTCACCTCCGCGTCCCCGTCCTCCGCCATGGGCCCGGCTCCCGTCCCGGCGGCCGCCGTCTTCTCCCGGCCCCACGCGCGTGGGGTGCGGGTGGCGAACCCGCGCGTGGGTGCCGTGGGGCGCGGTGGCGGGGAGGTGCCCGCCGCTGGGTCAGCGCTGGGGCGGGAGGTGCGTACGCGTGGGGCCGTGTGACCCGCAGTGCCGTCCTGCCCCGCAGCCTGAGCACCGTCCGAGCAGAAGGGGACCCCAAGGTGGACGGATGGAGGATGGGAGCGCGGGGACGGCAGCGAAGGACAAACGGCATTCACAGTTCTGCTTTAATAAAAGTGTAGAGAAAACAGAAGGATGGGGCCAAAAGCCCACCGGGAGCTCCCCGCGGTGGGGAGGACGGGCTCAGACGCGGTGTTTTGCCACGAGAGGCTCCGAGGTGCCTGGGGCTGGGACCCTGAGGCCTTGCTGCTGCTGGTGGTGGTACCCCATGGCTGGGGGGACTGCGGTCAGAGCTGGCAGAGCTGTACCAGCACCAAACCACGCGGGAGGTAAACCTGGGCCGTGGGCTCCGCTTAGCAGCCATATAATGACCTGCTCAGGGTCCAGAGACCCCAAAGTCTGCGCATCCTCTCCCGCTCCTCTCACATCTCTGAGGAATGTGAGGATGCTCTGCACAGGAGGAGCACAGCCGCATGGCACGTGGTGTGCCCAAGTACCAAGGTTGTCCCTGCCACGCTCAGGGCTTGCCGGAACCGCCCATGCCTCCATTGGGACCCTTCTTGGGTGAAGGCACCTTCTCCTCCTTCACCTTCTTCAGCTTGGCCTTGCTTTTGCCGTAGGAGGAGAAGGTAAGCGAGGCCTTGCTGAACTCCAGCGGGAAGACGCCTACATCGCCATCAAAGCGGTTCTTGGACACCTGCAGGTAGCGCTTCCCGGGACCCGTCGTGAGCTTGCGGTCCTGCAGGATGAGGACGTTGTCGGCCTCCTGGCTGGCCTGGGGGAGGAGAACATCTCCAGGGGGTGCTGCAGGGCACGGGGCACCCCCACATTCAGCGAGCTGTGGGGAACCCAGCATCCTCCCCCCTACCCCGTGGAGCAACTCATGGTGTGTCCCACCCACGGCTGATGAGCATCAGTCAGCTGTGTGCCACCAGGTGACAGGGGACACCCAGCCCCACCGCGGCACGTTTTGGGTCACGGCGTGCCGATGTCCCCACCCCATCCCCGCCTGAGGGCCAGGAGGAGCCACCTTGGCAGAGCCGAAGATGGAGGCGGTCTGCAGCTCCTTCTCGTCGTCCTCCTTGCGCGGGTGGATGACCAGTGTGATGTGGCACGTGTTGTCGGTGGCGAACTTGCGGAAGGCGCCGATGATGAAGTCCTGTGCCGCCAACCTGCGGGGGACAGCAAGGGGGCACAATGGGGGCACCGCCACAACCCCAAGGCTGTCAATGCTCTGTGGGGGTGACTGTCCCAAAATGGGGCAGGTTGGATATTAGGAAACATTCTTCTCAAAGAGCAGTGGAGCTGGTGGTGAACAGATCTCTCCACGGAAGTGTTAAAGAAAGATGTGGCACTGAGGAATGTGACTTAGTGGGCACAGTGGGGATGGCTTAGGATTAGACTCAATGATCTTAGAGGTATTTTCCAATCTTAAAGATTCTAATGTAGGTTCCTACACCAGACAGGACACCCAGGTGGTGTCAAAACCCCCATAGAAGCATTACCTGTCTGCAGAGAGCTGCTCATGGCCCATCATGAACTGCAGGTTGTCCACCACCACGTGGGTGATGTCATACATGTAGACTGCGTGCTGCATGGTGTCGAGCACTGTCCTGCAAAGGGGACACCAGGAGCATTGGGGACACCCAGCCAGGCACAGGGGGAGCTGGCGGCACCACAGTGCCTGTTCCCCTCCCTCCTTTCCTCCACCTCCCTCCACCAGATGGATGACACTGTGCAGCCCCATGAGTCACACTTTGCGACCCCAACCACCATAGTGTGATCAGCCCCACGTCTACCCCATTGTGCCACAGCACACAGAAGTAGAAGACCATTAAGGGACAAAGGGATGGTGCCATACTTGATGTTCTGTTGGCCATGGAAGGTCATGAAGTAGAGTGGCAGGTCCTCAAAGCGGTCGGCCCACTCATCATACAGCTCCAGCTGGTCCTCCAGGCGCCGGGTGGCAAACTGGGTCAGCATGATCTTGGCCAGGCGGATGTTGTTGATCTCAAAGCTGCCCCACAGCGTGCACACCCCTTGTGTGCACAGGTCCAGTGCATACTCACTAATGAATGTCGTCTTTCCGCTGCCTGTCGGACCTGGAAGTAAACAGGGAAATGAGTGCAACTGTGATCATCATACTAAAGGGTGGTTGGAGAAGAATTCAACAGGAGCAATCCAAGCTTGGGATAAGCTGGGAAGTGAGCTGGGGAAGAATGTGCAATGGCAATGGTCATACCAAGAAGAAGAACCAGAAGAAGAACCCAATGAGAGTAACCCAAGCTTGGGATGAACTGGGAGGTGAGCTGGGGGAGAACGCACAATGGTGATGGTCATACCAAAAACCAACAACACAATAACAGTAACCCAAGCTTGGGATGAGCAGCATCCCACACCAGACTTTGGGTGGAGACCCTCACCGGTGAAGACGGTGAGCTCGCCTCGGCGGTGCCCCTTGAGCAGCTTGTTGAGCTCAGGGAAGCGCGCCCACTTGACACCGGCCACCTGCTCGCTGTTGGCTAGCTCCCCAAACACCTCCTCGCGCAGCTGTCGGAAGGAGACGATGGCTTTGTGTCCGGCAGGCAGGGCAGCACGCAGGATCTTGGTGAGGTTCAGTCCCCGGTTCAACGCCTCCAAGGGCTTCGGCTGGAGGTCTCCAGGCTGCACCAGCGAGCAGCGCTTGGGGTTCAGCTTGCGGGCGAAGAGCTTGGCGGCCTCCCAGGAGCGCAGGTCGTCACCCAGCCACAGTGTAACACGCCTGAACTGCTCCAGGTAGGGCAGCAGGGCGGGCGGCAGGATGGTGGCCCCACGTGGCAGTGCCAGGCAGGGCACACCAGTGGCCTGATGCAGGGCCAGGGCGTCCAGCTCCCTCCCGGTCAGCACCACCTCCGTGTCGCGACGGCCGATCAGCGGCAGCCCAAAGAGGTTGCGATAGGCGTCGAAGCGGGGGAACGTCTCCTCCGTGTAGCTCACTGCGTCACCTTGCCGCTCTGCCACCAGCAGCTTCAGGCCCCGCAGCGCCGCATCGCGTGGGGCGAACCACGGGAACACCAGGGCTTTGGCCGCCCGCAGGTAGCGCACCCCGAAGCGCTTCAGCGTGCTGTCGGCCAGCGGGGCGATGCCGAAGGCCGCCTTGGTGGTCTGCGTCTCCTCCTCGTCCAGCAGCTCTCCCAGCGGCAGCGCCCGCTCCCAGATGCGCCGCGCATCCTCACGCGCCCTCCTCGCCTCCGCCTCCTCCTCCTCGTGCTCTCCTTCCTCAGGGCCGGGCGCCGGGACCCCGCGGTGCCGCAGCTCCACGGCAGCCTGCAGGTCCTGCCAGCCGCCCTCGGCTAACGTGGCGGTGCAGAGGAAGCTGCCCGTCGTCTTGTCGATGAACAGCGTGAAGGGCGGCCCGGCGGCGGTCGGCAGCTCCGGCCCGAACAGGCTGGGGGCGTGCAGGCAGCTGTAGCCGTCCTGGAACGGGATGCCCTGCGCGCGGAGGTACCGCCGGATCTCGGTGACGGACACGGCGGGCGCGGCGCCGCCGGGCTCGGGCAGCACGTCCTTCTTGTACCGCCGCTGCGCCACCCGGCCCGGCCCCGCCGCCCACGGGGAAGCCCCGCGGCTCCGCGCCCCGCCGCGCAGCAGCGGCAGGAACCGCCCGGAGGCCCTGCAGGGCCGCAGCGGCACCGCCGCCATCCCGCCCGCGCATCGGCCCGGCTCAGGCCGCCCCCCCCACGTGGAGCCCCGCGGGCGCCGCCATGCTCCCGCGTCGCCGTCACTACCGGCGCGCGGCGCGGCCGGATGCCCTCCCTCCCTTCCCCCTCCTCGCGGAGCGCCGTTCCGCTTCCGGGCGGCGAGATGACGGGCCGCGGGACGGCCAGCCGCTTCTTGACGGCCGTGCTGCACAACGGCGTGGGCCGCTACGTGCGGCAGCTGCAGCGGCTGCAGGTGGTGTTCAGCCCCGCCGCGCCCGACGCCCGCGGAGCCAGGTGAGCCCTCCGCCCGCCGCCCCGCCGCGCGACCTCCGACCCCTGACCTCGGATCCCCCCCTCCGTCCCGCAGGCAGTTCGTGGAGGAGGAGGCGGTGGACTTCGCCCGGCGGCACCCGGACGTGGTGGTGTACGTGCGGCCGTGCGACTGCCCCGCGCCCGTGCTGCAGGCCGAGTACCGTGAGTGCGGGGGGGGCGAACGGCGGGAGGCGCTGCGGGCACGGCGCGGCGACACCGAGCGTCTGTCTTGTCCCGCAGTGAACGGCACGGTGCGGGAGGAGCTGATCGCCAGCAAGACGAGCGAGGAGATCGTGCAGCTGGCCGCCAAGCTGGCCTCCCAGTCCGGCCTGGACATCGTGCGCATCCGCAAACCCTTCCACACCGCCAACCCCAGCGTGCAGGGCCAGTGGCACCCGCTCACCAACAAACCCTCCGCCCTCACCGTGCGCGGCCCCCGCACGGCGCCGCAATAAAGCCGCACGCTGAAGCACCGCCGCTTCCACGCAGAGCCGTCGCCTTTATTGCCCTGGGGCCGTACCGGAGGAATGCGATGCGCCCTGGGGGTGGCTCGTCCGCCCCAGAGAGGGAAGGGAATGCCCGGTGGGGAGGGGGCCGCGCTCTGGGCGATGCCCTCAGTCCAGGGGGTGACAGAGGGGGACACGGAGGGACAGAGCTGGGGTGTCCTCTTGTCCCCAGGGTGAGGGAGCAGAGGTAGATGAGGGGGGAGAGGGAGTCAGGGCCAGCAGGGCCACGGGGAGCTGGAGGCCCCGCAGGGAGCAAGCCTGGGGCAGGGCTCCTCAGCGTGCGAGGGGACAGTCCGTGGCACGGGGCAGCGGCCAAGATCCCAGCATCTGCTGGCACTGCATGAGGATGCAAAAGTGCATCGTGTCCAGTCTGCAGGGCAAGGATGCCGAGAGGACGCTGGTCCCTTCCCACACCGCATGGCGAAGATGCAGACGAGCCAACTGGTGTGTGTGGCCCTCAGGCACGGAGAGCAGTCCTGCTGCCAGCAGCACCCTGTGGGGGGAGAGCAACGTGCTGTCAGGGTCAGGTTCCCCACAGTGGTACCCCTCCCCATAGCACCCATCCCGCATCTTACCCTGGGCTGATGGCGGGCACAGGCAGTTTCATCCCACTTGTGGGGACAGCTCTCCTCTTCCTCGTAGTCCCTCGCTGAGCATCTTTCCTGCAGGCAGCCCTGGGGAGCAGATGTGCAGCAGGCAGCAGCTGGTGGCCCTGCAGCACAGCCCCAAGCCCACAGTCCCGCTCTGCACCCACCTCTCAGTGCCTGGGCACCCAGAGCTGGGGATGCCCAATGGGGTGGGCCAGGTCCACACAACCAGGACAGGGTCTTGCCTGCCTGGATGGACACATGGACAGACAGACATAAGCCCTCCCTCCCCATGTCCACTGTCAGCTGTGCTCCAGCTCCTGCCTCCAGCTTGTGGTCACCATCGGTGGGTTTTTATACATAAATAGAGCTCCCAAATTTAAATAGATTCTTCTTTGGGGAATATTTTTCCCTTTCTTTTCCCACTGTTTTTTTTTTTTTTTTTTTCTGTACATCAAGTCTCAAAAGTGAATGAAAAGCCAAAGGGATGGCCAAGCCCGGGCCCAGCCCGGCGCTGTGGACCCAGAGGTAGTTTCGCTGAGTCTGTAACACTGCTGGCAGGGGTGGGAGAAGGGACTGGTGGAACCCCGGTCCTACACGGAACTCTCATCCAGCTTCTCCACTAGCTGCATGTGTTTCCGCTTCTCCAGGATCTTGCTGAGCTCCTCGGTAAAGGACGCGCTGTAGAGCGGTGAGGCCAGCGGCTCATCCTGCTGCTGTAGCAGCATATAGCTGTTGCCGTTCATCTTGCGGAGGACGCTGGGCAGGGAGCCCACCCCGTTGGTGAGCTCGGTGGGTAGCGGTGGAGGTGGAGGGGGGGGCACGGCCACCGGCAGCTCCTTGGCTGGGGACACGATGGCTGTGGGTGCTTCACCAGGGATGATGCGCAGGCAGGGATAAGCCAGATCCTCCTCCTCCTCCTCCTCCTCCTCCTCCCCGCGGGCCTTGCGCAGGCAGCTGGCCGACACCGTCTGCAGCTCAGGACTCACAGCCCGCGGCTCCCCCAGCACGTACTTCCCCCTGCGCTTCTCCAGGCAGGACACGTAGAGCAGGACGGTACCCAGCACGACACACAGCACCACCAGCACCACGATAGCAGACACATAGACCACCTTGGTGTCTCCAGAAGCCTGGCTGGCCGCTATGGGCCCAGAGGTGGTGGTGGTGGCGGCACGAGGCAGCTGGGGCAGCACGGTGAGGCTGTAGGCAGCCAGCAGCGTGCGCAGCCCACGCTCCTCACCATAGCAGCGGTACTCGCCGCTGTGTCCTGGCAGCGTGTTGGTCACCAGCAGCCCATCCACCCCAACACGCAGCTGCTCCTGCCCGGTGCCCGGCACCTCGCTGCCATTCAGCAGCCAGACAGCCCGTGCCAAGTTGGAGCGCTGGTCACAGGGCAGCAGCACATCATCCCCGCGCAGCACCGTGCGGTTCTTCCACGGCAGGGAGCCTGCGGGGACAGATGTCAGAAGGAAATTCATCACTTGGAGGGAGGTGAGGCCCTGGCACATGGAGGTGTCCAAGGCCAGGTTGGATGGGATCCTGGGCATCCTGACCTTCCAACTCCCCATGGCAGGGGTTGAAACTGAATGGGCTTTGGAGTCCCCTTCCAACCCAACCACTCCGTGATTCTATGATGACTTACCACGTCCAGAGCTGCTCCGGCATCCCACATTGCCACTCTGCACATCCTGCACCAGCCCTGTGCTGTGGGACACTGGGGTTCAGCACATGGTGCTGCTGCTGCTGGCCCCACAGCCACCACCCATCAGCACTGCCCCTACCTGTCCCCGCTGGCCGTGTCACGGCAGGCCCAGCCGTCCCAGGCGCAGTAGGGGTCCCGGGCGAGGATGCAGTCATAGCAGGAGCTGTACCTGGCGCAGGAGGCCAGGGGCACCTGCAGGACTCCGCTAGCAGCCCCCACATACAGGCTCCTCTGGGATGGAAAGGGCCAGCTTGCAGTGTTGCCCCAAACATGGGGTGCCCCGTGCCACCCCCAGCCCCATAGCCGCCCCTCACCTGTCGGCGGGACACCACCAGCGTCTCCACGGGCTGCGGGTCCTGGAACACCTGCACCTCCTCGATGATGTGGAGGCTGGAGCCCAGCACTACGGCTTTGTGCAGCCAGCCATCCCCTGCAGACGGGGTGGTGAGGGGATGCGGGATCCCCAGCACCACGCAGGGACCCGTCCCGTGTCCTGCACTCACCCGTCCCCATGAAGAGCACGTCGTAGGAACGCCCATCGAGGGCTTGCACCCTGTCCACCGCCAGGCGGCTGTATGCCACACTTCTTTTCACCAGCAGCGGCTCACCGCCCGCCGGCTGCACCTCCTCAAACATCAGCGGGTGCAGCTTGACAAAGTCCAGCACGCTGTTGGGCAGGTCCTGCGATGAGTTGAAGCCCCTCCGGCGGGAGCTGTCTGTGATGCACTGCCCAGGGGGAGGACGTGGCTGTCAGTGGGGGCTCACCCACCTGCGCCCCCTCCCCAAAACCCGCACATCCCCAGCACTCACAGAGCCGGGCCGGGGTTCGGGCACTGCTCCATCATAGCGGGACCACTTGCGGGAGGAGTCCTGGTACTCCATGTAGGGCCCCTCGAAGGCACGCTGCACCTCAGAGATGTCGTAGCGGCACACAGCCGAGGCCTCCATCGTCCTCCTGGGCGCAGGACCTTCCGTTAGCCCCCACCACCTCCATCCACCCCCACGCCCGGCCCCACTCACCACTGCGCCGAGAGCGTGAAGGCAGCATAGAAGACGGTGCTGGCCCAGCCACCGCTGTCCAGGCTGCAGACGCTGCGCAGCACCTCATAGTAGGGGATGTAGCACACCAGGCGCGCCTTCATGAAGGATGTCCACTTGCGCTGCAAAATCTTCTTCCCCCCCAGATCACTCTGGAAAGGTGGACAGGGGTTCTTGGTGGGTGCACTGAGCCTGGCATCCCCAGTGCAGAGCCAGTCCCCATCCTCACAGCCCCCATTCCCCATTAGGGGAACCCCCCAGAGCACACAACCAGCTCTGTCCCCAGGTGCATGCCCGGATCCCCTGCTCCACAGGGACACCCATACCTTGCACACGCGGGCCACCCGGGCCACCCGAGCCACCTGGCTCTTGTCAAAGAAGGATGTGGTCTCCTCGCCTGCTCGCTCCATGAAGAAGTAATAGATCTTGTCATCATCACCCACGAGACTGTCCTTGCTTTCCTGGACCAGCATGGAGGCCACAAACTCGGCATCTGGGGGAAATGGAGCGAGAGGTAGCAATTGGGTCCAGGTTCCCAGTCCCTCCCTGCCTGTTTTCCCCTGCAGTACACCACTCTGGACGAGCCCAGGCACCAATCCCAGGGGACAGAGACATCTTTACCATTCAGCCAGTGCAGAGGGGACTCCTCTGTCTTCAGCGGCCGCTGGTGCAGGTTCCTCCGGATGTCAGGGAGGCTCCGAAACTCATAACGTGTAGCTGTGTACAATCCACCATCTGCACAAGGCAGGCACCCGTCAGCATGGCCACCATACTCCAGGGACTGTAAGGACAGCCCCGAAAGCCACCACATCCACGTGCCCCGGGCAGAGGAAGAGGAGAAGGAAGGAGATACCCAATCTCACTGCACCCTCCACAAGCAGTCCATGTGGCTGGCTGCCCCCTTAGTGGCCCAAAGTGTCCTGACCTGGTGAAGTGTCACTTACCCACAATGAGGCCAGTGTAGCCACGGGAGGGGTCGTAGGGACACTTCTCTTTGCCTTCCTCGAAGCGGGAGGGCAGTGTGAACCTGTCAGCATCCTGCAGGACCAGGGACATCAGTATGGGGGACAGCCCTGTGCCCACTAGGGCAGGGACAAAGCCACACCCACGGCTATCCCCTCCAGGCAGGATGAGTTCCCAACAAAACACCAACACCCAATGCTGTCCTCAGCCGGGCTGAGTCCTCCCTGCAACATCTGTGTCACTGTAGGAGTTATTTTCTTTGAGGGTTGTAGTTCAAAGCACTTTAAATGATGATGGAGCCAAGTGTGGTGGCTCCTCTAGTGGCTGGGGACAAACCAGACTGGCAGTACAGCTGTGGGAACGGGCACAGACCTGCTGTGAGCAGCTGGGGACATGGGGACACACATCATGACTGTGGGAGGGATGCGGGACATGCAGGACCCCACGTGGCCATCAGGGACCTGTGCCATCAGTGTGACAGTGACTGTGCCCAGGTGCTGCCACCCCAAAGCCACCCTGGATGGGGACGGGCAGACTCACAATGGAAGCACAGAGTGGGTGGAAGGCGTAGGTGCCACAGGCGTAGAGATGCGTGGTGTTCAGCCTCTGTAGGAACCGCACGTGGTTGAAGCACTCGGTCTATGGTGGACAGGACGCACGTTACTGCCTGGGGACACCGCCTGGGGACACCATGGGACCCTCACTGCCTGGTAATGGCCATACCTTGTTGTTCCTGCCCTTCTGCAGGCAGTCCAGCTGCTTTTCCGGAGATGCTTCCCAATGGATCTATACAGGAAGAAGTGCCAGCACAGCATGAAACCCCACTCCAAAAGTTTGGAGGCTGTTTGGGAATGGGGGGCATCAGCTCACCATGCGATGCGAGCCATCGGCCACATTGCTGGCATTGAGAGCAAAGACGGCCCCCCTGGCCCCCACGTACAGCACACCCCGCTCGTCTTCCAGCAGGAGTGTGGTGTAATTCAGGCTGCGCCCACTGAACCGCTGCACACCCGACAGCTCTGCGGAGAGAAATGGTTTTCACAGTGAAATGCACCCAGGCAGGCTAAGTTTCCTTCCTGTTCCCTCCTCGAGCCCTCTTACCGTCAAAGGTGACCGTCATCCTGGGGGTGGCATCCAGGTCGGTGGCAGAGCGCCGGTTAGGGTAGCCCATGGCCACGGCCACCAGCAGGGCAGTCAGCAGCCGCACCGTGTCCCCACACATCTTCAGTCCCTGGTGCCCAGCAAGGGCAGCCCCCAGCTGGAGGGGCTGGCACAGCTGCTGCTGGGGATGGGCTGCCCAGGAACCTTCTGGAACAGAGAGCCAAGGTCAGAGGGGCTGCTGGGCACAGGAATTCGGCCACCACGAGGGGTGGTCCCCAGGTTATCCATATGCAAAGAAGGCAATGGGGCAGCCGGCGTGACCTGAAAGCCAAAGGTCTCTGTTCCTTCTCCAGAGCCAAGCCAGGAGCTGGCAGGAAGGAAGGGAAACCCCAAATGTGCATAGAGGTGACCGGGACTCCTGAGGACAGAGGGCTGGAGAGGGATGCTCCAGGCACATGCAGCACAGGGCAAAGCGAAAGCAATACAAAGTCACTTGGCACTTCCACCATGTGTTTTCAAGGAAGACTGTGTTTTTTTCCCCCCAGTGTTTTTCCACTATATTCCAGTTTCCCTTTTATCAACAGTTGCCTTGAAGCTCAGCATCTTCAGCTCCCAGCCAGGAAGCAAATCCTGGCTAAGAAACCACCACAGGGAGGCATGGACCTGAGTGGCCACACGGGGACACCAACGTCCACGGGGAGCGAAACTGCGACAGGAGGATGGGGAGACACGGGGAGGCAGGACGGAATGCCTGCTGCCTGCTGAGGACCGTAGGATATCTCCGCACAGGAGACCTCCCCGCAAAGCAGCTGGCATTAACCTGTTTGCTTAGGGCTTTTTTCTATATATACACCAAATACCTGGCCCTCCAGCGAAGCTGTTCAAACATGCCTGCTGCAGACGGATTCCCTAAAGCAAATACCGCACCGGGCTTTGGGCAGAGGGGAGGGAGAAGGGAAACAACAGGGAACCAGCAGGGCACAGAAGCGAGCAAGCAGGCAGACAGCATCTCCTGCCCATGTCACATCTCGGCGCTACGAGCTCAGCACAGCCCAAACAGCACCGGGAGCAAACACAGCACGGCCACGCGCACGGCCGGACCGCACCTCCTGCGTGCACACCCTGCCCCCGTCACACCGCCGGACTTTACCCGGGAGAACCCAGGCAGTGCCGGGGCTGGGCACGTTGTGCCGTTCCAGCCCAGCGACTGCGCCCGTGGAGCAGAAGCTCCTTCACCCCCATGTCAGATCAACTTTGTCCTGAAGGAAATGAAGCAGCTCGCTCCAAGAGCTCGTTAATGTTTTACCCGAAGGAAGGAAAGAGCTGCTCTGAGCTTCTCTTTTCTATTTATTTGCTTTTGTGTGGATTTTTTGTTGTTGTTGTTGTTGTGTTTTTTTTTTTTTTTTTTTTTAATACCTACAGAGTGGGGGAAGAGCAGGAGAGAAATGAAAGCATCCCTAGTCCAACTCAGATCAGAGTAGTTCTGTGCTCTCCACGCCACAGTGACCTGGGCACTCCGTGCCCGCTCCCCACACGGGGGCCCTGATCCCAGTCTGAGCCCAGAGCGTGGGACGAGCTGGGGGGGCACCCACAGCTCCCCCGGCCACCAGCATCCCTAAGCCACGCTCTGCAAAGCGGTGCATGCACCTGAGCCACACAGCTATGGGCTTAGGGAGGCAGGGAGACAAGGGAAAGCTGAGCAAAATGACAATCCCCATTTAGGGTCATGCAGCCCCAGCAGCCCTCAGTTTTGGAAAGGCAGTGAAATCCTGCGAGATCCTGCGGTACCCAGCGAGCAGAGCTGGGATGAGGGTTGCCAGGCAACTTTCTGCAGCTTTTCCCCAACTTGCAGCCCTCCCATGCCTCTGCTGCAGCAGATCATAAAACATCCCTGGGTGCAGCACCAGCGAACGGCCCCAAATGGGGTACAGCACGGACACCCATCCCCATCCCCACATGCCTGCGGCTGCGACCCAGGGCAGGAGGCAATCCACTCCTCAGCCAGACAGGACTTTGCCGACAGCAGCAAGAAAAACGCCAACTTGGCAAAAGTCCTCCGGGAAAAGGGGATCTGTGATGTGCTGGGTGCTGGGCTGGGGAGGGAAGGAGCGCCGTGACCTCCACCAGCACTGCTCTGCGTTTATTTTGGTTCTTTAAACAAAACCCTGCTCGACCCCGAGGCGCTTCCCAGGAGATGCACGAGATAGCGCGGCTCACGCGATGCTTCTCCTTTCCCCAAATTTGGGATGTGGGCGCAGCAGAGGGAGAGCGCCATGGAGCCAAACAGGAACTGAGAAGTGTCTGAGACACCGCAGCCGGGCGCCGAGATCCCCTGACCAAGACACGGGGGGACGGGGATGTGAGGTGCAGTGCCCCCACCTTCCAGGGGCATCATGGATGAGCCATCCCCACATCCCACCTCCTCCATCCTCAGCATCGCTGCCCCAGCCCCACATTTCTATGGGAGGGAGAGGCAGGCAGTGCTGGGAAAATCTCCACCTGAAAAAAAACCAAACAGTTTCTCTGTGTTGTTTTTTTTTTTCCCCTGCTGTGGCAAAACAAGACTGCATGGCCAGATGGACAGACAGACAGACAGACATACAGCCCTCTGTGCCCAGCAGAGCTCCCAGCAGAGGTTCTCGTGCCGGTTCTCTTGCACGCCGTGGCTCATCGTGCAGCTCAGCCTTAAAAGGATTTGTGGTCAGAGCACATTGCTTCCACAGCAGAAGCAGGAGAATAATTTTAGAATTAAACCCCCAGGAACAATTAAAAATGAAAAAAAAAACCAACCCAACTCAAAGCCTCAACCCTCAATTTAAAGGGACGCTGCAGAGCCAGCAGCTGCCAGCGCAGCTTTGCTCAGATTTGGGGTTTGGGACCAACTTGGGACCATTTGCTCATCCCCATGGATGCACTGTGCTCCATCTCGCTGGGCCATGGGTCACTACGGGATTTGCTCAGGGTTTTGCCACAGGGATTCTCCCTGGTGCTCGGGTTTCAGGCACTGCTCCCATGGCTATGGGATGCGGGAAGGGGGGCCCCAGCCCATGGGGCTGCAGGCGCTCCCTGCACGCCTGTTCCTTTATGCTTTATTTATTCCAAAGATAAACTGTTTCCTTATTTCTTTTTCCCCGAAGTCCAGCAAAACTAGATGATGGCAGCGCTCTTATTGGTTCCAGCTTAACGACCTCGTCTTGTTTGTTCCAGTTTCCCTCCAAAACAACTGCAGCTTTGGGGTCAAACTGCAGCTGATGCTCTTTAACTCTGCATCCCACTCCCACACACCCCACGAGTGTGGGACTCGGCCTTTCCAGTGGTTTGCATGCAGCCATGCTCACATCAGAGCTGGGTGGATTTGCATGGGTTTGGCAGCGGGGAGATAGAGTGATCCTCAGCCCCCAGGGGAGCAGCAATGGGGCTGAGCCCAGCCAGAGCACAACCCGGCACCAAAGGTGCCCTAAAACCTCACCTTCCTCCTGCTGCAGCCACCCGGCTGCCCTCACCCCAAATTCGCTACCGGTATTCGTGGTGGGGAAAGCAGGGAAAGGTTCCAACAGATGGACACTGGAGGTGGGGGGAGGAAAAGCCGCGCAGCCCTCGCTCGTGGGAGCTGAAAGGGTTGGCACTGGTTTTGTGTTTTTCTTTCCCCTCCGGTTGCAACACAAAAACAAAGCGCTGATAGGGATCGCAGCACGGCGGGGGCAGCTCTGCCCCGTACCCGTCGGGCACATCCCATGGGGGGCGGCGGCAGCGTCACCACGGCCGTCGGGGAGGGGGCCGCAGCCACACAGGGGGCCGGCAGCGGGCATCACTCACAGCAACAGATCCCTGCCTCTGCGGGAG
The DNA here is from genome assembly GCA_037305975.1 of Chrysolophus pictus. Taxonomy (NCBI): domain Eukaryota; kingdom Metazoa; phylum Chordata; class Aves; order Galliformes; family Phasianidae; genus Chrysolophus; species Chrysolophus pictus. The sequence continues at coordinate 12,512,933 of CM074581.1, read as the reverse complement.
TCCGTGCTCCTCGTCCATTTTGGGCAGCCTCTTTGTCTTCACAGACGGTGCCCTGGCACCACCGGATCCCTCCCGCGTCCCCCACCCCCGCCTCAGGCTCCGGGATGGAGGAGCCGCGGGCCCACCTGGGCTGCGGGCGGGGCGAGCACAGCCCCAGTAGGAGCGGGAGCAGGGCGCAACGCACTGCCCCGGCACAAGCACGGTCCCCGGTACGATGCAACCCCCCTGCTCGGGGCATCCCCGAGCCCCAGCGGCGCAGCCCCAAACCCTGAGCGGAACGGGCCGGGAGGATGGGCTGCACCGCCACCAGACCCGCACGTCCCTTCCTCCCCCGCAGCTGTGGTCACCCAAAAATTGTTGTCCACCGCCTCCATCCTGCCCCGGGCCCTGCTGCCGCCGGCACCGCTCCCAGCACCCCCCAACACCCGTTCACCTCCGTCCCGAACCCTCTCGAGGTGCCTCTCCGCAGCCCGGCCCGGCACACAGAACCGCACCGGCACCGGACCGTACCTGTGCACGCAGCGCCAGACCCGGCACTCGCAGCCAGCGGACCCAGCGCCCGCACCCAGCACCCCAAATCCTGCCCGGTGATGAGCCAGCACCCCGTGCTCAGCACTCGCACCCCACGCTGGGGCACGCAGCACCTCATCTACGGACCCAAAGCCCCAAATCCAGCACCAGAACCCCGCACCCCACCGGTATCTGGCCCCGATCCCATCTCCCCGGCGCTTGCCTGCGGCTCGGCTCGGTCCGGTTCCGCCCGGCGCGGCGCGGCGCGGCGCTGGCTGAGCTGCCCTCCGCAGGTCGCTGTGCGCGGCCCCGCCGTGGGCCGCGCCGCGCCGCCCGCACTATGGCGCCCCCTGCCGGCCACCCTGCGCGCCGCGCTCCGCCCCGGGTGCGTGAGGGCCGCGGACCTGCGGTGCTGCGGGGGCCGGAGCGCGGAGCGGCGGGAGCGCCCTCCAAATCCCGCAGCACCCCGGCTCGAGGCCACCCCGAACCCGGTGGGTGGGTGCATGGAGCACGGCCAGCAGCCAGGTGCGGGAGCCTGCACGCCCAGCTGGGCACCGCGCCCGGCCTCGAGCTGTGTGAGGGCAAAGTCCTCGATGGGGGAAACAACTGCACAGCCTCGTCGCACCACAGCCGGCTCGCAGCCAAAGATCCCCTGGTGTGCTGCCCTGGGGGTGCTGGCACCCTGTGTGTGGGGTGTGCTGGGAGTGCTGAGCCCCCTGGAGCCTCCTCTGCCCCACGTGGCTGAGCCCTCCTTCCTCATCCGTCACGAAGACGCAAAGCTCAAGCGTGGCGTGCAATCTGCAGGTCGCATCGAGGGCACTGGGAAGCCGGCCGGAGCGGGAGGTGGCTGCTGTGCCTCCCTGCCGTGTTGGCAGAGCCATGCAGCACCGCTCCCAGCACGCTGCCTTCTCCCCAGCCTGCCGGCCGCTCTCCCGCCACGCCTGCACACTCCAGCGGCTGATGGCCATTTCCTCCTGTCCTCACTTCTCCTCCACACCTCACCTTGCCTCCTGCCCACCCCATGGAAGACAGACACCTGTGCACCGGGTTCACTGCAGCCCTGCCCTGCACAGCCAACCAGACCTGGAGCACGGCAGGGCAGCAGCGCTGCCCACACAGCTTTTTTGGGATGGAAAATTCAGAGCATGCGGTCCCCTGGGTCGCATCCTAACTCCACTGTGGCATGGCATGGAGGGAGCCACCTGCATGCCAGCTGTCCCTATGGGGAGTTCAAGGAGGCTCTGCTGCTTGCAATTGCCTTCCTGGTAGGGAATCCTGCAGGGATGGGCTGTTTGCAAGCACCAGCCATGGTTCAACCCCTTTCTCCCCAGGTCCCATCCTATCCCGTCCTATCCCGTCCCGCAGCAGCGCTCCTGTCCACCCACGTGGCCCCAAGCCCAAATTCAGGCTGTGCTCACTCCTGGCCTTGGAGTGGGGTAATTAGTGCATGAGCAAAGATCAAGCTGAGCCCGGTGTTCTCCACGCTGCCTATTTACAGGCCTGAGCTTGCGAGGCTTTAATTAATTAACGCGAGTCATCGGCAGCTGGAAACAGATCTATTTTCAGAGCTTCCGCTTGCTCTGCTGCCCCCATGAGATTCTCCGGAGCAATGGAGGGCCCCGCTGGTGCAGAGGCCGGGCCTTGCCTGCCATGTGAAGCCTTCCTGGGGCTGCAGTTGGGGGCCCAACACAGTGCAGTCCTGCTCCAGCCCTGCGGCGCAGTGCAGCCAGGTGGGGGGAAAGAAGAGGAACCGCTGCAGCGCCCAGCCGGCCAGCCCAGCCTGGCTGCTCTGTAATTGCCCTTTGTGTCACTCAGAACACTCAGCTGGTACCCAGTGAGCCTGCCTGCAGCCCGCTTTGCCCCTCTGACATCCAGCCAGCACAGTGATGGCTTCCACATCACACCACACCCCCATCCCAAGCGACACTGCTAACGACAACACAGCCACAGTGCTCCATTTACTGTTGGGATCATCTCACAGTGCAGAGAGTGCAGCTGCCCTTGGCACACAGGGGGCTCCAGGCTGCCCCCAGTTTGCTGCCTTTGGTCAGAAAGCACTTGGTGGAGAGGCTGGGCTGCTCCTGGTGCTGCCCCTCCTTCGCTCCGAGCGAGAGCAACAAGATGCAGCCCCATTGCAGGGATTTGGCTCGGTGCCGCCAGTTACAAAACCTCCTCGTGCTGGGAGCTGGGGATTTATGAAACCCTGTGAAATCCATGCTAATCCAGCGTGGTACCCACCAGCTTGCAGCCCCAAGGCTGTACTGAAAGGGGTGCAGAAAAAGCCCCTTGGTTCTGGACAAACCCAGCACAGGAACGGCAGCAGCACTCCTCCCAGCTCTCCTGCATCTCTCCAGGCACAGCACAGAGCTGGACACAAGGAGCCATTGGTGCTCAGGTCATTCTGACCCGGCGCAGTTCTTGTGAGCCCCACCAAGCACATCGGCCCTGGGATGAATGCTCCAGTAGGCACAGAGCATAAAAGGCAAGGGATCCTCTTCCATTGAAATGTTGAGCAAACTTTCTGAACCACTGTTCCTTGGGGCTGGGAGCCAGCAAGGAAAATTACAATTGCAGGATTTGTCTGAGAAAGTTGTAATGTGCCAGAAGCCAGGGGCACGGCCAGCCCTTGCTACTGGGGCTCCAGCAGGCACTTAGGGCTCAGTTTCTTTTATGGATGAGCTCCCCTGGCTCCCTACAGCAGCAGGGGTCACTATCCCCAACCTCTGCACAATTGGATGCCACGCTCCCCCCACCCGGTGCCAACGTTTATAAGTGGAAGTGGGGATGCTTTGCCCAGGTGCAGGTTGGCTGCAGGAAGCAGCAGCTGAGTCACGGCAGCCTCCGCCTGCCCTCCCCTGCCCTGCTGCCCCAGGGAAAGGCAGGGGAAGCCTTCCCAGCCGGTCCGGACAGACAGACAGCACACAGCAAGGGCAGGTCAGCAGCAGGTGGGACAGGAGGGAGCAGAAACACTCCAGGGATGAGCAGCGATGGCAGGGACGCAGCCACACACTGCCAACCAAAGGGCTGCGACCTCTCCCTCCTGCACACCAAGCCCAGGCTGCTGCCATCCACACGATTTAAGCAGCAGCCTCGGCAGCACCGTAAATAACCTGCTGGCGCTGGCAGCCGAAGCTGAGCGCGTACATCACTCTCACAGTTTTTCTTCGCCTCTGACACTTTGATAGGGGCGAGGGGGTGGGGGAAGGAGAGGAGCTTCCAAAATTTATGAGCTGGGATTTAAAAATACATCTGCTAGAGAAGCGCTGCAGAGATGGGGAGGAGGGTGGCTGCAAGGCTGCCTTCAGGAAGGCGCAGCAGGGAGCCGGCAGAGCTGGGAGAGCTGCGTGGCTGTGTCGAAAGCAGAGTGCCCTGGGGGGACTGCACTGCAAGTAGTGCCTGTCCGTGCCGTGCATGACAAGGCTCCTGTGAAACGAGAGGTAGGGGCAACAAATCAGGTGCTAAAATCCCTCCAGCCCTATGGTAACGTCAGCTGTCATGCAGAGCCGGTCGGGCTCTCAGCTCCCCTTGCCTGCAGCTTCTCCTCTCCATCCCCAAGAGGACCATCCATCCACCCTACCATGGCTCCCGGCCTCCTCTGGGCACAGAGCCCTTTGTTCAGAGGAGAGGCGTGCAGCTGGGATGTAGCCGAGACATCTCCTCGGTAGGGAATCATGGGTCAGATAATGAAGCCAAGTGGACGTCAGGAAGAATCACTGTGATATCCGAGTGCTCGGCCTTACAGGCACTGCCCCAGTGGGGTGCTGCACAATGAGAGGCTGAGAAAGGCTGCCCAATCCCGAGCAACATTTAAAAGTAATTTAGCCTGAGCGACAATGATGCTCAAAGCAAGTATTTGTCTGCTGAGACAAAATGAGCTATTTCAGTCTCGCCTCTGGTTTTAGTTTTCTTTCCAAGTCAGAGGACTGGTAAAGGCTGAGCTCAGGCCTTCCTGCACAGCCTGCAGCTCCCTGCCTACTCCAAAGCGATGTGAGCACACAGGATGGTCCCAAGGGTCACAGCCCTGCTGAGGGCGATGCTTTGCCATGGAAACATCTCCCTCCTAACAACACATCTATCAGCACGCATCCCAAAAGCAGCCCGGCCTCTGTGACGTGGTGAATTTTGCTTCCATCTGAGGAAGATGGCAGCTGTACCCTCTGAGTGCTGTTTGTTACAGTTCTGAGGTAACCCATGGAAAGGATGTCAGAGGACCTTGGGCACGTGCCGTGTGGACATGCAACTTCTCAAACATAGGCTTTGCAACTCAGTGCAGTTTCTCTGCAGCCTTTGGTCTGCACCTCTGCTGCTCAGCCAAGTTAATGTATTCCAAAGCCCGATGGTTTTCCTCCTACACAGTCAGATTTTGGGAAGTTACACCGAAATGCCTCACACACAAACAGCCTTTGTCCTAAGGTGTTTATGAACTGGGCAGTGTTCATCACATCCTGGTGTTCTAGCACATCTCCTATTACATGACGGTGTAAATGGGGCTTCTTAAGAGTCAGCTGAATTCCTTTGATTCATGTCCATGCATATCCATACAGCTAATTTACCTTTATAAACAACAAGGGAAAAAAAAAAAAAAAAAAAGGAGAGAGAAGAGAAGAGGAGGGAGCTATTAAAGCCAGTGTCAAAGCCAGCAAAGCGCACACCGCAGGGCTGGGTTAATGAGCAGCCGGCTGGCCGGAGCCGGGCCGCTGTCCCAGCAGGACTGACTCAGCCCAGCAGCCTGAGCAGGCAGCTCCTGGGCACCCGCAGCTCCTGGGCTGCACCGAGGTGCTGGGGGCTGTGGGGCTGCATGCAGTCTGTGACACCAGGGCTTCTCGCAGCCATCGCACGTGGGTGGCCCCGGCCAGCCCTCCCGCCGCACTTCAGGGGAAAAAAAAGCCAAGCACGGATGCATTGCTATGCATATAGGAGGCATCGATTTTGTACGGCACGCCAAGGCCGCTCCGTGCGCATCGCGTGACCGGCCGAGCACGCAGCGTCCCCCTGCCTGCCAGGCAATGTCACCAGCAGCTCCCTGCAAGGACACTTCCAAGGCGAGGGAGCGGGGATCTGCCAGACACCCGTCACCATCGTTTATTCTCGTCATTTCTGACCCTCGGGGTAGGAAGAACATCAGAGCACTGCGGGCACGAAACAACAAGCTTTGTAGGTCATATCAGCGTGCTAAGCCCCATTAGGAACCGCAGCACGAAGCATGAATAATACTCCTTTTATTCCACCATATACCTCAACGCCCTTTAAATAAATGTAAATGGTTATTTACGGACAGGGTTTGTGTGGCACGTCTGCTCACGAACACGGGACTCCAGCGGAGCTGGAGCAATAAGTTTGCTATCTCCCCTACATACAAGTCAGGGTAACCACAGCGCTGATAGGATTAGCGATTGCCCAAGGGATCCCTGGCAAAAGAGCAGCGGGAGAGCGCTGTAAATCTTACACAAGCGGATTTATGTGCTGCCCATTAGCCCGGAGCTGCAGAGCAGCAGTCCTCCCATGCCACGCTCTCCGAAGGACAGCGAGGCAGCAAAAACTTTGAAAGATTGCAAGGTTGGGACCTTCAAGAGGCAACTGGGTCATTTCTGAAAAGCAGCGAGCAGGCCAACCTAGACAGCTTCTCTTAAGCCCTTTCAGCAAATAACTGCATCGATTGCCAAAAACTATGCGATAAAGCGAAGCCAGGGAGAGACGCAGTGAGTCATCCCCTCCCCAGCGCGTTAACTCCCTTTTGTCTTTGCCACGGCTGGAGCAGGCCGAGGTTGCCCCCAAGAGGCAAACCCGACACAGCAGCTACAGAGGAAAATACCGAATTCTGTCCCGAAGGTATCACATGGGGAAGATTTAAAATCCAGCCTCGCATTCCCTTGGTTTTGCTTCTCTGCTAGCCGACATCATCTATTGGATGGGGCGGGAGGGGGAATTGGGTGCCCGCCCCACACCCTGCAGGATACAGCCTGGAAGCTCTCAGCCAGGGACGGCCGCTTTCACTTTGCAGGCCCTGATGGATTTTTCTGCCACTAAAACGTTTTTTGAACATCTCTACTTTCAGCCTCCACAACATCCTGAGGCAAGAAGATCCCCAGCTCCACCATCTCCTTTTGTTCGCTTTGAGCCTTCATGCTAATAAAAGAACTACAGAGTCTGAAGCTAAATTACAGAGCAGCACTGAGTAACTTCACTCTATTCCCCCATTTTCAGGCCATTTGACTGGAGAGCTCACCATCCATCTCACTTTCCAACATTACAAGTATTATCTATTTCCCAGCCGATGAGATGCAGCTTGCAGACGACGGCAGCTTGCTTTGTTCCTCCCCTATACACGCACACGGGCTCCATCCCAGAGGGCTGAACCCAGACAAAGCTGTAACCTTGGCTCTGACGCAGCTGGAACTGCTCAACGAGAGGACGTGGGCAGCTGGAGCATCCCAGCTGTGAGGGATGGGGGTTACTTACTGCTCTGTGCTGGGCTCCTGGCGGGTCCCCCTGCACCACTCTGCATCCCCAGCTTACGGTCAGCTCCCTGCCAGAGGTGACATCTCCAGAACGGCCGCCGCGCTCGCTCCTGCCAGGCTCTTAATTACGAGGAAGGCTGACACAGTTTCTCAGCAAACAGCAGCCGCGTACTGCGGGGAAAAACAGAATGAGGGCAAAGGAAAAAAAAATGGGCTAATAGGAAGAGAAAATCAACCGGAATGAAAAACACGTTGTGCTGTGCAAACTTTACCATAACAATGCTGGAGCCCAAATGCTGACAAAATAGGTTAGTACCCAGGGGAGGCAGGCAGTGCTCCACGGCTGCATAAAAGGAGCGATATGCGACACAGCACCTGGGTGAGCATCACCTGCCAGGCCTCCCTCCGGCTGGGTGTAGGGCAAAGCAAGTGGATTCAGTTTCTAGCATGCAGATCAGTTCTGTGAGCCTGAGGAGCCCACAGCTTCCCTGCATGATTTATGCTGCCTTTTTAAAGCCTGCGGCGTGAAGAGAGCACCAAACTTAACGCCTAGCCTTCCTCTCCCCAGCACCGAGCCTGCCAGCCTTAAGCTGTTATTTTTATTCCAGCAGAAGCTCAGCGGTCAGTTTGGAGGAGATGGACCTCCTGGTACTGCCTGAGCTGCAGCAGCCAGACCTTCATCTCTAAGCAGGCTTTGAGAAAAGAGCTGGAATTAAGTGACAAAGCCCTGGAGCCTTTAAGCTGTCCCCCAGCAGTTGCAACCCTGGTGAAGGACCCTCGCCCAGCAGTCCCAAAGCAGCAGAGGTGTTATTTACCCTGCAGGACGGAAGGAGCGCAGCTCACCCGGCTTCTAGCAGCTACAGCAGCGAGCGTCAGCCCAAAGGAAAGCACGGGGAAAAGGGTGTGTGCCAGTGGCCCAATTTCCTACGGCCGGGAGCCCTCCTCCACACATCACATGGGGTAAGCCACCTCGGGCAGCCCCGGACCTCCCCCCAGGGCAGAGCCTGGGCCGCCCCGGTGACGGACTCAGGAAGGATTCCAGCTGAGCTGCCACCTCCTCCCCTGTTACCTCCCTGCAGGGAGCCGGGAGGGGGCGGGGAGGCTGGAGGAGATGAGGTGCTGCTCACCAGGCTGAGGGAGACAGCCGAAGAGCTGCAACGCGTCCGAATGCCGCTTAAAGGCCACTTGAAAACACATCTCGACAGGCAGCACTCACAGCAGGCATGGGGGCTCGCTTTCAGCACCCACAGCAAAGGATCAAGGCAGGAAGACGGGAATGTTTTCCCTCTCTCACCACCCAGCGCCGCTTCTGATAGCAGGGAAAGCGTTCCCTTTCAAATTCCTGACTACAAAGACGCAGAAATGCCGGCTGAAAGAAGTCAGACAAAACTAAAGGCGCCTCGCTAAGGATCAGCCCTTCGAGGAATTTACTTTCCCTAGGAGTCTTCCCAGCAGCAGCCCAGGCCGTTCCCCAGCACGGAAAGTCCTTTTCAACACCAGATAAGGAGGGGCCCCATCAGTTAAGCTGGCAAAACATCCACAGGGCAGAACATCAAGGCGTTTGGCAGCCCAGGGGAAGACGGGAAGAATCGCAATCCGAACGTCACCGAGAGCGTTCAGATAATACAAACCACAAGGCACGAGCTAAAGCCGTCCGCGGCCGCCTGACCTCTGGGCAGCCCCTTAACCACGCCGTGTTCCATAAGCGTGGCCCTGCCCTGCCCCCAGCAGCCCCGCGGCCGGCTCGCACGGTGCAGGCTCCTGCACGCCCTGCGCATCGCCGTGCTGTGGGCTGGCTCCTGCACCGAGTCGATCCCAGGAGCCCTTTCCCTCGAGCAGGCCAAGCACGAACCCAGCGGGCTCCTCTGGCACGGCAGGGTGGTTCTCACCAGGGAGCTTTGGGCTGGAAGGGTTTGTAAGCCCACGGAATGAGTTTGCAGAAGGAACGGGAGGGCTGCCTCCAGCAACAGCCTCAGTTGCCCTTTCCAGTAGGAAAAAAAAAAAACAACACCAAACTTGCACAACTACTGAAAAAAAAACAACCAACCAAACAGCCCAGGAAGCACGTAGAACAAACATACGTGACCACTGCAATGTCATGCCCTGAAGCACTGCGTCCTGCAGGAGAATCCCCTCTCAGCCCATCACCTGGAAGCATCAGCTCAAACCTCCCTTTAAAGACGCAGCTGGGTGAGGGCAGTGCTGCAGGACGAGGCCAGGCACAGCTCTGAAGGCAGAGCTCACTTGTCCGTGCTCAGAAAGCTAACACCCCAGTATCCATCCCTCATTAGGAAAAGGTCTTCTTTCACATTACAATATCACCTCTCCCGTCCTATCGGGCAGCCATTTCCCCAGCTGCTCTGCCATTTAGAGCAGCATAAGTGTTTGTTCATCACCTTTTCCCAGAGGTATTCTCAGCTCAACTCTCTGGGGACTTCAGAGAGCTCCTGCAGCCACTGCATCAACGACATCAACGATGCATCCACATCCCGCTGCCCTCCAGCCAGCCCCGCCTGCGAGCCACTCAGCACTTCTGAAATCCCCTTCCATTACCAAGTTTCACAACGGGACTGGGAGGACATGAGATGTGCAAACAGCTTTGCAGGCAGATTTCTTTAACTTAGGAACAAACTTCTTTTTTTAAAGCCATAGAGAGGCTTGTCAGGAGAAAAAAAACCAAAGCCACAAATGTATATTTTATAGTCCACTTTTAATTTTTTTGTCTGTGATTACTGCAATAAAGTACACCTAATTGCCCATGAAACAAGATAACATGGTTCTTAATACAACCAACATAATATCAAAAGATAAAACTCAGTGCAAAATCGCTTATCTGAAGACAACTGAAGCAGTCAAGACATGTAGTGTGCAAACAGCCTTTTTCAATGCATGTAACTTCTGGCTGGGGGCCAGCGAGGGGGTGGGTGAAACAAGATGGCAGCAGGTTTGCTGGGCTGTTCCTCGCAGTCCCGGAGCAGCACTCAGCTCAGCAGCCCCATTTAAGACGCTGCAGCAATGCTTTGGTTTTGCCTCTGTCGGGGTTCTGAGGAGCTCCAATTCAACCCAAGTCCAGACGGAGCAACCGGGGGATTGGTACTCAGCTACAGACAGATGGAAGGAAGTCCAGACAAAGAAGGAGGGGGGAAAAGCCAGAATGTATACACAGGCATCAAGCATGAAAACACAGAACTGGCAGAGCTAAGAATTACTCCAAGACTTTCTCCATTTATAGTAAGCTAATCGGCTGTGAACCTAAGCACTGCAGGAAGACCCAAATAGGACCTGCGGCCATATTTCTGTGCAGTGGATGATGTGGTGACTTTGTGCACAGAAATCGGATTAGAAAAATCTGGTTTTATTTTCTCATTGGTCTACTGAAAAAAAGTAAATATCAAAGTGGTTATTTTGTACAGAAAAACATCCCCAGCACTTTCAAGGTGCTCCAGACTGCAATACAAGGAACAAAGAAAGACGCTGATCTAAATCTCACCCTTTCCTTCTCCAAAATATACAGGACCACAAATTCAATTTGACATGGTAAGAAAATACATACACATTAAAGTAAGCGTACTTTTAAAAACTGTATACAACATTAGTGAGAAAAAGATAGAAACATTAATAAAATCACATACAATATATTCAACATAAGAAGCAACTGCTACCAGATGGAATGTTGTCGCTCAGGGAACGATGGGCAGAGCAGAGGATAGCATTGGCATACCTGTATACCAACACGTCATTCCTATTTTCAGCCTAAGACAGTCCTGTTGTCAAACAGATTCCCTTTGAGGTAGATGCAACCAATTCTGAAACCACACGCTGGGATTAAAAAAGGGACTTCTTGCTGCCCTCAGATAACGATGAAGGTAAGATGAAGGTAACGCTCGTTAGGACAAAGTTAAGAATCCTGTGAAGGGTACAGAGACACTGCAGACTTTGCCTAAGCCACCCACATTTGAAAGAAAAGACAAAACACTGGATGGGATTCCCCAACAAAATACCCTCCTTGGAGGCTGTGTCCCAGCTCCTTTACACACAACATGCAGACTTAAGATTTAACTTTAATTTTAACCTTATTTTACATTCCTGTCAAGCTGTAGGAAGCTTACTGTACAAGAGAAGATAAGTCAATCTACAAAAATGAAAAGGAAACAATACTATAAAATACAAATGTAGTAGTATTAAAAAAATCTGAATTCTCTATGTGGCATTCTATCCAACACTTAACTTTCTGTTCACACACACACCACAGACAGAACAGTGTACATTTAAATTATGGCATTCACACGAAAGCACACACAGAGGGATTACATCTTTCTCTGATTACTGCAAACACAGCTCATGGAGCTTTGAGCTCACGCTGTGTGCAGCAAGACTTTGCACAAAAGAGCTCAGTACTCATACAGCTTTCAGTTACTTTCACATGCACTGGCCACCTCTCCTCAAATCTTCAGTGACTTGATATTTTAGGAACAGCTTTCTCTCCATTTAGAGAAAGTGCTTAAAGGTATTTTTCTTTAAAGGGTAGTACAAGACCACTTGTGTAATGAGAGTTCATTTACAATAGGATCTTATAAAATCACTTCCTGTGCAGTCACATTTACTGCATAAATAACATCTGAAGATGGGGAAGTTAAAATGAATGCACCACAGTAACAGCAAATGCTATTTTGTTATTTGTAATAAGTTCTGCTTTGTTGTTTGTTAGAAGACAACAACAGAGCAAAGCAGCATCCACTTACACTGGTTGGGCACAGCCTCTCTTCAGCTGCCTCCACCCTCAAGTGAACAAAACACCCCATCACTTGTGCACACATCACTGTCATATTTTATTAGAGACACTGGACGGTCATACCAATTAATCTTGCTTTGCAGATCTAGATGTGTGGGCAGCTCTGCTATTCAGATCAGTAGTGAAGCACTTCCTCACCTGCTTACAACAGAGAAGGTCTAATACTGTTTCTAGACTCATATTTCACATCACAGGGCAGTTCTTTCCCAGCTATCCCAAAGCAATACTTATAGGTGTGTGCTGGCAAGAAAACCAACACACAGTTTCCAAAGACATGTCATGATTAACAGTGGAAATAAGAAAACTTCCTTCAACTTCCAACATGATAAAATTCAATCCAGACAGAGCTATAGAAATAGCTGCTGCTTCAGTTCACCCACTTTCAGAAGTACCACATTCATAGTAAAAGCAATGCCAATCAAATTGGATTGCTGTGTTTTTCATATTTGCTTGAACCAAGCTCAGGTTCTAATTCAGGTGACCAGTAATTCTTGCATTCTGATCCAGGTGAAGCTCCATTCCTTCTACACACTCCTTGGTTTCAGGTTGGTTTTTTTTTGTTGTTATTTCCCTGATCTAGGCAAGATCTCATGAATCTGGCTCCCAGAAGTCATGTAGCTTTCCCTGAAGAATAGAAACAAAATAGAAAACTCAAACCAACAAACACTGAAGTGAGGAGGAGAGCAGGCAACTGCTTAGTATAAGATCACCACATCAGCTTGGAAGTCCCTACAGTGTTATTTGGAAACACCATCCCCATATGTGAATCAAATCCAAATGTCTCTAAGAGTTGTATCTTTACCAGCTTCCATCATCTGCTAAGTAACTTCTACAACCACAGCTGCCACCTAATTCACTTCCCTTCCTAGAGCAGGAAACTTTAGATACTACAAGTGATGTCTTTTTCTGAATACTGCTTTGACTGATCAAATATGCTTTAGAGACAAACGTTTAATTACAAAGTTTTTAATTGAAATCAGTACTAAGCATATACATGTTATTTAAACTTCCTGTTAGAAATTCACTAGATTACAAAGTATTAAAGGGTTTTCCTAATCATTGCACAGAAATAGACAGATTGGAGGGGCTGTGTTCATCAAGAGCTGTTGAACAGATGTGCTTAGAGCACTGGACTGGAGTAGCCTCCAAGTCAAACTGCCAGACAACAGCAGGAAGTGCCTCACTGCATTCCTGCCCCACTCAAAAGTCCCTTCTGAAGCATCTGCTAATGACTGTAATCAGAGACAGGCCCTGCAACTTGACTCAGGTTAGCACTTCAGGGTGTTACATAAGCCATTTGTGAGAACAGCACTTTAGAGGATAAAGGTTCACTTCTGTTATACCGAAGTGAACAAAGACAGAATTTTAACTAAAGAATACGAACGAGTCTGCAATATGAAAATAAATAGGAATGTTTCATTACATTACCTGAGTAAGCCGACTGTTTTGTATCAGATCTTGCCATCTGCCATATATCCTAGCAACTAAGTCTTTCACCTGCAAATTCAGAGTGATTAGTTTAGCTATTTCTGTTAAAAAAAAAGTCAAAAATTACAATCACCACCACCCAAATCAAAAACCCAACACTCGAGGCTTTCTGGGAGGGAACAGTTTGACAACAGGCAGAGAGAATCACCACTTCAACTCCAACGAGATCCCAACTCAGGTATCTACACAAACACGTGATTTCCCATGTTAAGTGTCTGGAATTCACCATACAAGCCTCTGGCCTCCAAAAACTATCTCGGCCACCGTTCAGTTAAGTTTATGACAGGGGTCTTGTTGTTTCTAACTAGAAAAGGTGCCTGACAATGCAATCACAGAAGCCAAGGATGCAGCACCACGATTCCAAAATGAATTCCTTATACAAGAACCTGGTGTGTTGTTTTTTGTTTTTTTCCTCCTCAGAGCCAACCACAAGCAGGTGTGAAATACAAGAGCTGAGATTTGCTCTATGTTCAATGTAAAACCCAGCACAGTGGTGTCCTCTGGTAGCTGCTCCAGTACGACAGTGAAAAAATAGAAGTGGCAATAGGGAAAAACAGAGCAAGGTTATCTTCTCCAAGTGCAAGGAAAACAGAAACAGAATAGACAGGGAACTGAGATTCAAAAATTCAAGGCAAGATTCATTAACTCATTGAAAGGATCCATGCTCTAACCCATCTGGCTGAATAAAAAAACCCACAGCCTTTTTGAGAGTTATGAACACAACTGCAAACATCTGACGTAAAGCTGAAGAAGGCAATGCTTTTCAAAGCTGAGATTCAGCTTGCTATGACAGCATGCAGAGCATGAAAGTCAGAGTTAGGACTACCATTAGCAAGCTACATGCCACAAAGCAAATGAAAGACAATTAGCCAAGCTTGATGCTACACCACATACAGTGTCGGCGTAAATACACAACATTTTAACAACTAGCTTAACTACGTCATTACTTTGAAAATAAAGGACACACAAGACAGTCTGGCTAGTTTCTTCTGCCCTCTGTATCCAGCTTTACACATTGCCTCCATTCCTGAAAGTACAAGACTGATTCCTGTCAGTTATCAGAGATTGCCATGGGAGAGAAAAGGAGCAACTCTGTTGGTCGGAAAGTTGAGATGCCTTCCTAAGAGGAAGACAAGCTCACATCTTAGTGTCATTAGCATCCTGTTGTTAGCAAAGAATATTTTCAGTGCATTAAAACAGATCTGCATTTATGTGTACAGACAGACAGCAAAACCAGGAAAAATAAATCCATGAGGAAGTCTTAGAACTTCCAGTGTTGAGATGAGGGAACAACACTAGAAAAGACCAAATGAAAGTAACAAGAAAAGGGTCTTACCTTTGTTCGATAGAACAGCCTTGCATCTTCTCTAATATCACATTTTATGTGCTTATCCAATGTACTACAAAACTTCAGTAAGTGTTGCTAAACAAAGATAAAAAGAAGTATGGCTATTTAAATGACTATGTTGAAACTAAAATATTTACTTCAAATATTTATTTCAGTGTAAAAAAATACATGCTTTAATCTGAAGTTTTCTCTAAACTAGGAAGTAAGGAAGGGGGAAGAATAAAAAACAAGACTACAAGATCCATTACTTAAATAAGCAATTCTAAAGTCTCATTAGAATACAGCTACAGATCACAAACATTGAAGTTCCTACTAGCTAATTTGTAAGTTCCCTCTGCTCCCAAAGTAGCAAGAAAAATACAATTCAGGTCTTCCACTGATGGAAGAAGGTTCTGAAGTTACAACAGCTAAAAATAACCTCTTTAGTAACCATGATTCAGATAATTTCCTTTTGCAGTCCATAGGAATTAGCTGAGTAGGTAAAACATGCACAGGGTTTATGCACTGATCTTGTTACTTCTCTCTACGCTTCTGATGGCTTTAATAACAGCTTTGCAACTCCACAATCCCCTAATAACAGCTCCAAGATCTGATGTTCTGTGAATTTCATGATAAAATTCCTGCTCTCAATCTCTCACTAACCTGCTGTAAAGAGGCTGCACTCTCTAAAAACACAATGAAATTCCACTTATAAACTTTTTCAGGTGCCTCAATGACAGTTCACCCCATCCAACTGAAAGATAAGTAGAACTGACATAACAAAACCAATTTCATACAATGTCCAGCCTGCATAATATCCAGCTTCTGTCCAATTCCGCCCCACATCTCACATTCAAGAACATACTATTCTTTCATCAAATTCAGAAATACAGGTGGTTTGTGTATATGGCTGCAGAGTTTTTGTTTTTTGGTGTTTCTTAATTGAATTTAAAATCCCCATCATAAATCTTCAGGAAGGCAGTTATGAAGAACAAATTTCAGAAGGTCATTGTAATATAAGTATTTTCTATAGCAAAGATGGTTTGATTTCATATTACAGCATACGATCATCCTTTTGCAATCGAGACAGGATGGAAAAATGACAAGGGTGTGATGCTCTCTGAGTAAAAGCAGCTGCCTGAGGATGGATAAAGACTCCACTGAGAACTTACGAGTTGGAATTAAAGAGAGGACAGGTAAAGGTGACATTACAGCAGTACCTGCTGCAGGCCACCTGACTGGGAAGAACAAGCAGATGAGGCCCTCTACAGACAGAAGAGCAGGTTCACATTCACAGGCTTTGATCTTAAAAGGGGACTCGAACCAGCTAGCTAGTTATCAGGAAGACAGAGCAGCAAGACATCAGCCAGCAGGCTGAGAGAGGTGATCCTTTCCTCCCTGCATCTGCAGTGTGGTGCCCAGTCAGAGACTGACACTGCAGAGAGTACAACGAAAGGCCACCAAAGTGATTAAGGGTCTACAACACCTCTCCTCTGAGAAAAGGCTGAAGGAGTTGGGACTGTTCAGCCTAATGAGAAGGTTCAGGGAGATCTTATCAGTGTCTAAAAATATCTGATGGGAGGCTACAAAGAGGATCGAGCCAGTGGGGTTGTTTTAAAATAGAGTTCCCATGACAGGAGGCAATGAGGCACAAACTAAAACACAGGAGGTTTCATTTGAATAAGAGAAAACACTTCACTGTGAAGGTGGCTGAGTACTCAAACTCAGTTGCAGGAAAGGTTAGGCAGCTTCACCCTTTGGAGATATTCAAAAGCTGTCTGGCCATGGTGTTAGGCAACCTGTTCCAGGCAACACTGCTTGAATAGAGTGGTTGGATCAGATGACTTCCAGAGGTCACTAAACTATTCTACAACTCTGTAAGATGTAAGCAAGCATAATGTTTTACCAGCATCTTCAAGAGATCATATGACATTTCTTAAGACCAAGGAGTGGTTCAATGGGACAGAAGATTTACACAAACACCGTGAAGCAAGCAACTCACAGCAAATGCTTGCAGAAATCTGAATTGAGACTACCAGAAGGCCAAACAGAAGGTCTTGGTTAACAGATATTCACACTTTGCAACACAAGAGAAATATTGCTACAGAGAGCAGAAAAGATACAGTCCTAGCCTTCACTTGCCACACCCTAACACAGCTGTTATATATTTCAACATATTTTACTGGTTATTTTCAAAGCGTTTTTCTTCTAGATTGAAAAATTTCAGCTTCACAATAAAGTTCACACAGGCTCACTGAAGTTCTGAGAATCTGTATTAATCTCCATTTACTCTGTGAAAGATAACACATCTGCTGATCTACAGCCTTATCTTTTTACGTAATTCCACTTAGAAAAATGCAGAAGTTTTTCTTTGCATTTACTGCAGAGAAGAGCCCTTCTGCATTTGCTTTGCCTCTGAGCAAAAGTTTCTCTCACAACAGACCAAAAGCGCATAATTAATTAGTATTTCAAAATCTAAAGACCTGGTCACTGAAGTTACTTACCCTTTGATCAGAGTTTACAGTGTCAAAGAAACTAGCTTCACTGACTAGATGGAGGAGGATGTAGATTAGGTAATATACCTGTAGAGAAACGAACAGAGCTGTAGCAGCCAAAACTATCTTAACATATAGCATACTTGCTGCTTTAATAATTTGGTGTTATGACTTCAGTGGCACCCTCCAACAGACAAATAAGAGGACAGACTTTTTTTCCCTAAATAATTGGAAATAATACATTCATATATCATAATATTTAAAAACAGTATCATGCTGTTTTAAGTTACCTAGCTAGCCCACAAAGCTTTCTGGGCTTTCAGTTACAGAAAATTAAATTCACGTTTGGCATTATTTTCCCCACCACCTATACCCAGATCAAAATACTTGCTAATATGTTTATATTAGACTCAAATAACCAAACCAATTCTGAATTTTCAGCTGAATGGAAGTTTTTCTAAATTGGTTTACAATAAAAGATTTGTTTTCAAAATTGCAGAAAGTGTAAAAAACACAAATGCAAAAAAAAGTCTTGTTGGCTACATACCTCCTGTTCCAGCTCTGTATTGATGTGTTCTTTAATGTGTTCTTCACTGACATTCTGCTGCTCATCTTTTCTCATCTTCTCTAACAGATTAGAAGGCTTCATGTACACCAGATACTGATGCAGAAGAGTCATCTATAGATACATGTGCATTTACAAGTGGGATTGTTTTATTGGCAATGGAGAATGTGAAACAGAGCACAACTATCATATTATCTAAGACAAGAACATCTATAGCAGGGACTTCAATTAACACTGAAGCTTTTAAGCTTTGGCAATACTTGATTATTCATAAACTGAAGTGTTTATATGAACGTTTAGGCACATAAGTAATATTGCACTTGAAGTGCAGAATATACTGGCTACACATGTGCAAACACTTCCATTGGTAATCTAAACAAAAATCAGTGACTGGCCATTCTTGAACAGGAAAATAGGCTTATGGTACTAAACCAAAGTACATTCAAGCACAAACAACAAAATAGATGTTTTCTACACTTGGAAATTACACACAGATGTGCAGTACCTGCTTGTCACAGTCACCAGGTATTCTCATGTGCTTTTTGTTAAGCAGCTTAGCAATTATCACAAGGCTAAGGCGGCGTCTTACTTCCCTGAAAAACAAGTACAGGATTTTTAAAAATTCACTTCCCAGGTAACATCTTACATTCACACTGTTGCTACAAAGTGTAGCAAAGCTACATTACAGAATGTTACTAACCTAGAAAGGAGGCCATTAAGACATAAATACTCTTGCCTTAATGCAGCTTTTCATGTGCATAATACTGCTACATACTTGCCTCCAAGTCTGAAAGCAAGGGGCAAAGTTACTGTCATCTCTCAGATATACTACAATATTTATTTCAAGCATACAGAACTCATAACAAATTGACACAAAAATCAGATAAATCATCCAAAGAACATTTAACTTTTGGTCATTCAGACAGAAACGGTGATAGATGTTTGAATCTGAAGCTGTCAATTGCTTTTCTACCATAAACCACCAGTCTGCAGTCCATGAAATGGAAAATAATCCTTTTTCACAGAAGAGGCGATGAAGAAACATATTCAAACAAAAACTGCACATACAACAACTGAAACATACAAGAAAACCCAAATAGTTGGTTCAGTGTTGTTTTCGCTTGTTTGGTGTTTTGACTTTTTGCTTGTTTTGAAGTATTAAGAAAAACAACCCCAAACCACCACCTCTGTAACAGCTACTGCATTTGTCAGGCTTTGGGTTTACACAACTAAATCAGCTGCTGTAGTCCATTACCGTCCACGCGTTATCCAGCTGGGCACCAGCTGAACCAGCCACAGCAGATTATGGTGCTGACTGGAGAGTTCGCTCACCCCCAGGCAGAGCTCAGGCATCTTTAAAAGAACAACAACAACAACAAAAATCCCCAGATTACTGAGCAGTGGATACAGCAGGTGTTTGTTTTACTTGCAAAGAAATACACATCTGCTTCCAAGCAAAATACACAGCATAGATGTTAACAAGAACTGGGCTAGCAAGAGATGATGCACATGAAGATACTTCCACTCCCTGCTAAATAGCATTTTGCAGTAGGCTAGCTGTGATCAGGTTGCTTTTGTTCCCTGCAATCATTGGCTTCATTCTTTCAAACAGCTACCTTTAATCAGTATTCACCCAAGTCACTGCAAGCTCAGTACAACAGCCCATGTGCAGAAGAGGACAGGCAGACTATGTTATTGGGCAAACACCCTCCCAGTATGCCCAATCACCTCCCAAATCCCACAGAGCTAAAAAAGCCCTCAGTTTGTTCACGTTGCATTTTCAAGCAGTACTTTTCTACTATGCCAAGGAACAAAAAAAAAAATTGAAACAAGCTTCTTAAAAATTAAATTGAACTCCCATAAACTTAATACTAGAAAATGAATTCCAAAGTTACCTTTGTATCCCAGTCTTTAATACTTATCAGAAGCTTTGTGAGAAGGCACTGGAAATCTATTAAAGAAACTTGCTTTAGCTGTTTTTCCAAGCTTATTTTAAAAAGCAACAGAAGCAGCAGCAATATTTCTTGATCCGTATATCCATCCTGAATTACTGTTGTACAGAAGTCTAAAAACTTAAAAGACAAAAATAACATTAAAATCTGAAATTAGATTCTATTAAAGTGTAATGAGAACTTAAGTTTTGCACCCTCACATTACAATTCGCTTCAAGCAACAACTTGTCACTGTAACACTTATGTATCCATATCTTCTTACCTCCTAGTAATTCTCCTAGTAATTGTCCGCATTCTGTTTTTCCCCCCACAAGCAGCTCCTGAAGGATCATCTGCTGAACATGAAGCTAGATGCTATGCTAGGGTTCTATCTACTCAAAGGACCATGCCCAAAGCTAAATTAAGATATCAGGGTTTTTGCTTGCAAGAATAAAAAACCCTGTGTGTACTAAGTGGGGTTTTCTCACCTTGATCACATTCATTAGATTGCTTTCAGGTAGACTGGAGAAGGCTGGACTGGCAGAGTTGGCAAATCCTCCCGGCTGCTCTTTGCTCACTGTTCCTTGCATCTGACTTCTAATAAGAGAGACACTAATTGGAGCAATCAGCATTTTAAATGACCACAAAGCCTTATCTGTATTAAATTGAAGGAAAAAACCCTGCATGTTTTAAACATCTTCAAATGACAACCATCCTCAGCTACAGTGCACACACACCTTAAACTTGCAACTCATTATTTACAGTTAGGCTACAACTCTTGCAAACCCCCCTTAGGAAATTTAGGCAACAAAAACACTGACTCTAAGCAGAAGACATCAAAGGGTCATCAGGGACCTAAGCAACAGATATCAAAATGAAAACACTTACAAAATATCACACTCATTAAAGTTGGGCTGAAGATGTTGCAATGGAAAGAGAGACGTAAACGTAATACCCATGTTGACAAAAACAGTTGTCACATCAGCTAGTGAAGGGATCCACGGTTTACACTGTTCATCACTGATGGAGGCTACAAGTAAGAGATATGGGACATATTAGTTTTAGTTATTTGCATTAATTCCTTTCTCAAAGTTTAATCCATTCTACTAGCCCTGATCTCAGAAGAATTGCTGCTACTTGCAGAACCACAGCAGGGCTACAGTAGTCCAATGCAGTATTTTACACTAAATAAATTCTACACTTTTGTAGAATCATTAAGTCTGAAAAGACCAATAAGATCATGAGGTTCAAGCATCAAACACCTGTGATGGCTCTGACCACGTCACTCAGCATGACATCCAGCTATTACTCCAAGAAAAATATCCGTAAATATAAACAAATAACACTTGAGACATTGTAGTTTCAGACCTTAATGTTCTACTCAGTTAAAAAAAATGCATCTTTAATTAAGCAACAGAACAGAATGTCTCAGAACACTCTGGAGACTCTACAGTAGGCAACGTCGTAGTTTAACAAACTTCTCAGGAGCAACTGTAGGTGACTTGATCCTGCTTCAAGGGAGATAGAGAGATCTGCTGAGACCTCTCTGAGTTCTCTGAACATTCACTGATCTGCTTCAGTGACTCCTTCCAAAACAACCTGAGCACCAACAAAGCAACAAACGAAGGAGGCTACAATCCCTCTCATACCAAACAAGTCCTGTTTCCAATGACACTTAGAATACATAGAACAATTTCAATAGATCTGACCAAGTGCTTCAAAAGTGAACTTGATTACTATAATGATGTTAACTGACAAACCTAAATGAAGCAGTGACTGTGATGGATCTAAATGAAGACATGGGGAACATACAAAGCATCTGATACTCAAGAAGTTTTTAGAGTACAGATGAAGGAAGGCAGAACACACAAACAAGCAACCCTTCAAGGTGTTTCTCTGCATGTATGCAGTTGTACACGTACACAGTTTTATCTTTCATCATTAGTTTGGGAAGTGAACTATGCAGCGTTGGGTACTACTAGGAGAAAACCATCTTATAGTTCCCTAAACTACAAAAGCTTTTAATGTAGAAGACAGAAAGGACTTTTGATCAAACTGGGTTCCTCCTCAGGTCAATTCCATTTGTGAAAGAACAGAAGCAAGTGTAAAAGGTTCTGTAACACATGCACAGCTAGGCAAATATACACCAGGACGACATCTTGTGGTAAAGCTTGCACACCCTTACTGAAGACCAATTCAAGACATAAGCAACAGAAGTTTCTGACTCGTGTCAGAAACACAGCACAGAACCAGTACTTTTTCTCCCCTCTATTTAGCAGAAGGGAGATGATTTTGTTCAGTTGGTAAGTTCTCCATCCCTCAAATACTCACCATTGTTTAGTGTTATTTCTATCAACCTGTCTAAAATCTGGGTGGAAACACAATAGCTAGGATGAACAGACATCATCTGTGGAGGAAAAAAAAGAGAGCTATGTGTCAAATACTGAGCTGCACAACATCAGTTTTCTTTAGTAAAAGAAAAAGAACAGAACAGCAAATAAATACCAAGCTCTCTTCAGCAACACAAATAGAGAATGGAATATTTTGTTTATGGATCATTTCAAGCAGTGCACATGTTCTGTGAATACGTTAAAAGCAGTTATTTGCAGTATCAGAATGCTACAACCCCAAGCTGAATCCATCTATTCATAAGAAGGTATTGAGGAGTAAGAGAATGGAGGTATCATATCTCCTTTTGGAACTTATTTCTACCCGTGATCAAATTGAACTCTTTAAACAGAAGTGAGGGCAACTGAGAACTGACTACAGCCTTTACCAATCACGGGTAAATTGAGCATCTTTAATACTAAGCCAAAACAATGAATGCCTAACTACAAAAATACAACTGAGAAATACACATCATGCTTCCTGGTGTCTTTCACCTCGTTTTGCCCTTCACGTGCTAGACAGTTTTGTGCTTGGTGAGCAAACTGAGCTGCCTCACACTCCTGCCTTACTTAAGAATGCCAGAGCTCATGTAAGCAGTGCAAGGCAATCTTCTCCCAGCTGGGGAGAACAAGGTAAGAAGACAAAAACTTTCTCCTTTTGCTAGAAGCAGAAAGTTAGTCAACTGACCAGCTGCAATCCTACAGGCAGTCCAGTTTTATTTTTTCATTTTAGGGATAGTAGTGGTAAATAGTAATGGGATGAAAATAGGACAGGGGCATTTTTGAGAGTAACAGAATGAGGTAAATTCCCAACACAGACATCTAGCAAGAAAACTGCCATGTTTCCTTTGAGTGTCTCTAGATTTTTTAAGCCATAATGCATGCCAACATTTTACAAATACAAAATGCAGTACTTAGATTTACAAGGTGATATATGTACAAATTGCAGAGTGCATTTTTTTTTTTTTTTTTTGAGGGCAGAAGGAAACAAATTAATGTTTGCTTCTGATTTGCCCCACACTTGACATCCCGAAATACCTCCTCATCTAGCATGGGTTGTGCCATTTTCAGATGAAATACCATGTACAAAGACAGGCAAGTTTAGGAGGTTTTGCAGTCACTCAGGAAATGGAGAAAAAAAGCTATTCCCATGTTTTCATTTCTAATGACAAAATATTTCAGACTACAGGAAAAAGAAATCAGAACAACAGATTCACTGGTACCAATTGTGTACTATCACCAGCCTTCGGGAAGAACAGTCTATCCAGACACAGTGTAAGTGCAGGAACAGTATGGTCCTTACCTGAAAAAGCCACTTTAGAATTGGAATGGGACACACACTACAATTGTAACAACTCAGAAAACCATGAACAGCCAAAAAAAGCTGCTGTGTTACATCAGAACTGTAAAGCAAAGTGGGGAAGAGAAACAATCCATTAGTGACTGAAGCAGCAATCTCACAAAACTACTGAGAACTTCCCCACCCCTCAGATCACCAACAGTAGATGAAGATAGAAAGGGTCAAAACGTATTAATTCTATGCTTTTACCCACTATGAGATGCTATAGCAATTGAACTTTATTTTTGACAAAATTTTTAGAGCACTAAGTAGAGAACAGCCATCTTTATCTCCAAAATGCCATATCACGCAATTTGGAAATTTTTTATTATTAGAGAATAATATTAGCAAACAAACACTGATTTATACCACTGTACTGTGAATCATGATGCCTGTCTACACAGACAGGCTGCTGGATTCAGTCAGGTCAGCAAGATTATCCTTTTTTTCCTTCACTGTTCAATGATATTTACAAATTCTTTTACAGGTAAAGAAAAAAAAATGTTTGAAGTTGGAATAACCTCAATTTTTTTTTTTTTTATAAAGAATCTTCATTTTCAATAATCTGGAGGTAAAAATTAAGCTATTAAAATCAAATGGTCTCATCTTGCCATGTAAGTTTTGCTGAAGTACACAAATAACTGTTGGGAGAACAGAAAATCTGTAAGATTTAGTAGTAAACTATTTTAACCTTCCTTAGAAAGTAATGTATGCCCTAAGCAGCTGAACTAATGGTACCCAATTAACAATAGCTAATTTCCCACATACACCTCTTTAGTCTCCCATATTCTCAGTAACTACTGGGACAGGTAGATCTCCTGAGAGACCCAAGTCCTGACTTCTCCATAAACCATCTACCTATCTGACTGATGAGGTGGCTAGGAAGACATCCTTTTGTCAATGGAAGAGCCAATATGTGCCAGCTGGGTGGCTTCATAATACCTAAGCAATTCAATCATCACTGCAAAGGATGATTCATTTAATTCTCATTCCTCTAGTTACTGATTTACAAGATAGATCTTGAAGCTTGTAACCCTGTGATCTTAAATCATTAACAGATAGGCCTCAATCCAGAAGAAGGTAACACAAACACAACCTCCTCAAGAGGCAAACAGACTCTCCCCTCCTCACACCCACAACAGCACACAGACACACATATATATGTATACATAGACCAAATCCTCTAGCATATTATCAATGCTCTCAGTTTGACAGAGGTAGTTGGGAGTAAATCACCAACTGAAATCAATGGAATTTTTCAGGATTTGCACTTGAGGTATTACAGAAGAATTTGTCCATCTACCTGGAGCCTGACAGCCTCAAGAACACACCTCCTAGCAGCGTGGTCACTGCTGTACGTGTGTATTATTTACACTTTGAGCTCAGTGACTGAATTTAACTGATGCCATAAACTGACTTCCTGTGATCTTAATTACGAGGAATCTTAGGTCCCAGGCCCATTCAGCATATGACATTCTTAAGCAGACATAATGCAACATTAGTTGGTCACAGATCATTTCATCACTGAGGTTCTCTTTCTGCCTTGGGACTGTTAAGCTTTTGTAGCCCACCACAGTAGAATCACAGAATCACTCAGGTTGGAAAATACCTTAAAGATCATTGAGTCCAACCATGACCTAACCATATTACCCTAACAACCCTCCACTAAATCATGTCCCTGAGCACTACATCCAAACAGTTTTTAAACACATCCAGGGATGGTGGGTGACTCAACCACCTCCCTGGGGAGCCTATTCCAGTGCTTAACAGCCCTTTCTGCAAAGAAGCATTTACTCATATCCAAACTTAAACTTACCCTGGTGCAGCTTAAGGCCATTTCCCCTTGTCCTGTCACCTGTCACCAGTGAGAAGAGACCAACCCCACTCCCTCTGTAAGCACCTTTCAGACACTGGAAGAAAGCAATAAAGGTCTCCCCTCAACCTCCTCTTCCCCAGTCTGAACATCCCCAGTTCCTTCAGTCTCTCCTCATAGAGCACATTTTCCAAGCCCTTCACAAGCCTTGATGCCCTTCAGTATAAGTACTGAAGAGGCCATAACATTCCCTCACACCTCATTTAAGATGTTTTCACAAGAATCACTGAAGAGGAAAGAAGGAAGGGTCAAGCAGCTGTTCACTGTTCTAGACAGCTAAGCTAGAAAGGACAATTTCAGAAAAAGAGTCAGTCTTGCCTACAGTTCATTTGTATGCCAAGATACTATTTTAACTTAAGAACTGCTAACACTTGTGAAAATCCTACAAGTAAACACAACAGAGCAAAGAGGTTCTTACCTAAGAAGAAGTTTTTCTATAGGATTTTGAGGGATGAAATGGAAATTCCTCAAGTCAAGGTCATGTTGATTGAAGATTTTCCCAGAGATTGACAAATCAAATACATCTTCTCCAGGATGGTAGTCAGGTATAGCATGAGCTACTACTGAAAATCTCTTTATAAATGCCCTGTAAAATCCAAAATTGCTTTCATGAATTTGAACAAGATGCTATTTGCTGTCTGAGATGGTCATTTTCAGATGATGAACACATCAGCCCTATGTGAAAGTTGAGTTAGGTTAATACACAGTGACATCTAAGAAAATTCATCCAGCCTTGAAAGATGATAAAAATGGCTCATGATAGACGTTAACAACAGCTGATAGAATGAGAGATTTGAGAAAAGGACTAAGAAAAAAAAGAACTAGATTTAATTGGATTTGGAATAGGAAGAACCTGTGCTCTTCTGAGAGGTCTCCATTCTCTACAGCATTTTCATTTTCTCCATCTGAAGAATCAATTTCCTTTCTTTGCATGTCTTCTCGTAACCGCTTTTCTAGTTCACCCAACCTGAAATAACAGTAACAGCAAAACATATCACCATTTAGCATCACTTACTAGACTCACATTTTTTAAGAAAAAGCATTTATTAGTACATACACCTGCTCACCACCAGTGACTGCCATCAGTACATACACCACATTACACATTTCCCCTGAAAGAGCACTCATTAGTTCTATCCACTGAACTGTGTACCTGCTTGCAAACTGACAGTCTATACAACTTTGGAAAACAAAACTGAGCTGCAAATGACTTTCAAGAAATGTAGTTAGCCCACATAAACAGTTTTTATTTCATGCCTGACCAGCAGCCACTAGCTGACTAGGTCACCTACAGCAAAGGCAGCAGTAAATTTAGTCCAGCTCTTGTGAGAGACAGATATATCACATATCACTCAATACTGCTTGCAGAGAGCCCATCATTTAGCTTCTCAAGTAAAGCCATGCTGGTAGGTCCTATCAGACCTATGGCAGTAGTGTCAGGAGGCAAAGCTTAACTTGCTGTCATTCAAATCCCATCATGTTCGGGGAGACAAGGTAAGTCTAAGCATCTACAACTCCATACTAAACTTCTCAAAGCAGCTTTAAAAACAGCAAACCTTTTAGATTGTTCCTTCTCCTTCAAGAGATGTTCTAAGCTGTTCACATATGACACCTGGGTACCAACAGGAGGCTTAGAAAGCTGCAAAGGAAATAGTAAGACATTTTAAAAATACTGCAAACTACTCACTGTTTCACTATTAGTCGCTGTAATGGGATGATAACAGCAGGGTGGCAAAGTCTTTGGCTGCAGCAAATGAGAACGAGCCCAAATTCAGCAGTCACAGATACAGAAATGAAGGAAAAGAACTGCTTATCCTTGGAAGGCCTCAGGTAGGCAGGGATCTCCAGCAAGAGATGCCCTCAGCTCCACTGCCAACCCTTAAATGAGGGCTGGGAAGGGGTGGATTCTGGATCCACACATTCCAGTCACTCAGCTCCACTGCCTGCACCTGAGCTCCATTGGGCTGACCCTGCCTTCCCACCTGGTGCTCAATCACTGCTTCAGGCTGTGATTCAGCATTTCTGCTATAGTCACTATTATCCTCTTCCAGTTTTAAATATACTTGACCTGAAGGTAAAATTTCAAAGGAAACCCTGAAAAGCCAGACAATTAATAGTTGGGCTTCTCAGTTCCTTGACAACTTTCCGTAGTGGTCAAATCTCTCAGTGATTAATTCAGAAATGGTTGTGCTTCACAATGAATCTGAAGAGCAAAGCAAGCCTCTGTTTCTCTCCCTTAAGCCAACCTGCAGCTAAGTCTTCATGAACAGCATTCACATCAGAAGCCTTTTACTGCACAGCTTCATTGCAATCCACGGAGACTCCAGGAATCCCCCATTCCTGTGCACAACTCCTGAAAATGATTCAGTGCATCTGTGTTACTTTCATCATTTTCTGAAGTGCAAAACATCACTCTCTGTTAAATCATCTCCTAAGTCATTACACAAGAGAAAGCTTCAGGTGAGAGTCCTAACACAGAAACAAATTAGGAAACTAATAAACAACCCACAAAAAAACCCACAAAACACCACCACCTCTACAAGGAACATCTTAATTGCTAGTAAGATTTGTTTCTCTGTAGTCAGCATTCTGTTCAGCTATCTGCAGACAAAACACATCTCAAATCCTTTATGGTCACAACCCAGTGCTTTGGATAGGCAGTGCCCTTCCTAAGTAGGAAAGCCCTTACTAGCGATAAAAGCTTCTTCCTCCAAACTCACTCGCTGAAGGGAAATTCTGGGACAGTTCTTAATTGTTTCGTGTGTGCTGGTCATTAATTACACAGAAGGAGGATAAACCAAATGATGCAGTCACACACGTGTTCCACAAACACTTGATCTGGGCTGTATCTGTTTATCATTCCTGACCATTAATTACACAGCCATGTCGATTAAGATTGTGGAATATGTACGTAACCATCAAAGTCCATTCTATAATTTGCTTGCTCCATTAATCGTAAGGACAGATAAAACAATTATGGCTGCCTAACACTTGCTTATGGAAAAACATTTTAAAAGAAACTTAGCAAAATAAACCATTTCAGAGATTTATAGATGGGAGATGAGTAGGACAAGAGTACAGCTATTCTGCCAACAAGTTTTTTCCCTGTGGTATAAAACCATGGTGGGTTCCCCCAGTCAGCAGCTAGACAACAGAACCTGCTCACTCCTCCCTCACCATGCAGCAGAGCAGGGTGAGCAAAAGCAAGCATGTTCTTGGGGTTAGATAACAGTTAAATAAGCAAAGGGAAAACAAACCAACAAGTGATGCTCCTGGCATTCACTTACCACCAGCTCCCAGAAGCAAACCATCACCTACCTTGTCTCCAAGCAGAGCCTTAAGGGCTGCCTGCCAGAAGCTCTGCAGCACCTTTCATTTCATTGCAGTGCACAACAACGTGCCAGGATATCCATGGCCAGCTGCAGCCAGCTGCCCTGCCTGTCCCTCACTATGGCTTCTCTCCCCCTTCTGGCCTACTCACCTCAGGGCCACAGCATGGAGAACAGAAAGAAGTCTTCACACACTGTGCCAGTACTGCCAGCAACAGCTGAAAAACTGATGGCTTACCAACAGTGTTCTAGTCACAAACATGAAGCACATCACACTGAAACACAGGCTGCTGTGCAGAAAGTTAACTCCAGCCTTGCCAGACACGTTTGAATACAGCCATTCAAACCTGCATTGGCTGTGTCAGGAATGCTACACCCAGTACAGGTGCAAGACTTTGCTAATGAAGCCATTACTTTACGGTAGAGTTGCAAAGCCACAATTTATTTGACACACTGCCATTGAATAGGATAACTTTTAAAAGACAAACCAATTCATTGCCATAATACCCCATAAATCATCTGTTAAGATACTTCTTCATTCATTCCTTGTGAGCAGAATTCATTCCACTTTTTGAAATCCTAACATACTTCAATCTCCATGAAATTCAACCTCAAGGAAAATACCAGGCAGACCAAGTACTGGACACAGATTTTTGAACCATCTTAAGGGTGAGAAGCACCCCTACACTGACTGCATTCCACTGCACAGCACGGACCCTCAAGTAAGCCAAGTCACCAGCTTTGCAGGAAAATAACTGAATTTACACACATTAAGAACAAAGGAAGACAGTCACTGAAAAAGACACTGTAAAAAAGCTGACAATGCTTTTTTTTTTTAATCCACTTACATGATTTGTCAGAGCTGTGGTGCCCTTGAAGAGATCATCAAAACTGTCTCCTTCTAGGGCTTCTGTCTGAGGCCTGCTACTTGAAGACAGGATTTCTTGCAATGGTATGAATGTTTCATCGTCGTCGTCATCATCATCTAGAATGCACTCTAAAATCTCATCTTCACTATCAAAACTGCTTTTTGATTTGCCATTCGTATTGCACATCTCTGTACGGGTGCTTCCAACTTTTAACTCTTCTGAGAGTTCTGAAGATACATGGTTGTTGTCCCCACACCCTTGTTTAAAAGGCAATGAACACTGAACCCTTTTATCACTCTCTTCCAAGACCGTAAGCTTTTCAGAACCTTCCACTGGACAAAAATCTGAAACATCTTCTAAAGCCTTTTCTTCTGGTCTCGAAAAAGTGTTGCTGGGTGAAATGCTATCAGCTCTACTGAGCGTACATCTTTTTGGTATTACCTGAGACAAGACAGCATTCTGGAGGTGAGATTTCACATCTTTTGTGAGTACAGTCTTAGTTTGTTCTACACGGTGTGGAGAAGGCAATTCGGCACTTTTCTCCTGAGAAGGCAGGGACATGTCCAAGTAGAAGTGTGAGTTGGCCACCTGCAATTGATTCTCTTTGGTGTCTACAACAGAAACCTGGCTATTTTCATTATAATGCTGCGCAGAACATGATGACAAAACCCCAGAAGAACAATTATTTTTCTCATTTTCATGGCTTGAGTCAAGGTATTCCTCTGAGTGAGGAGAATCACATCTGGGTAGAGCAGCAGCCTCCATGAGCTGCAGCGCATCCATGCACGGAGACTTTAGCACATCTTTAACCAAAGCAGACTTCCTATTTTTCCCAGTCGCAGAGGACCTTCTCAAAGCAGGGTCATTGGAACTTGCTTCTTCACACTGATTCGAGCTGTTTGCATACACACTCATTACAGTGCGTTTTCTCTTCCCAGAAGACATCTGAGATCTACGGCCGACTAATGGAACAGACTGGCTTTTCCACACACTGGCAGCTTTCTCAGGGGACATTCTCAATGAATTTGGAGATGATACGTCATGTTTTGAGTCCTGCTTTGGTTGGGATGTGTCATCTGTGAAAAACATTTGAAAAGAAGAAATAAACCACTATTGCTGTTCAAGAAGTCAAAACTGTAACAGCCTACTCTTAAAAACAGAACAAAAAAAAAACAAACACAAACCAAACAACGACTTACAACAAGCATTTTTACATCAACTACAACTGAAGTTTTTTGACCAGGAACAACAGCACATTCATTCCCCTTGAACACAAAAGACCACACTTCAGATTTACCTGGCCACTCATCTTAACTAACCTGGAAGTGAAATACTTTGATTTTAGAAGCAGCTCAGCACCTACAGCAGAACACCACTTCTACACACTGCCATCAGTTCTCAGCCAGACCAGCTCCTCGCAGTGCTGGCCAGCTCCCAGTGCTAGCATAGGAGGAAGGGATTCATGGCAGCATAGAGTCCAATAGGCTTCCACAGCCAAGGAACCATACCATGGCAATCCATGGTATCCGTGGATTTTTTAGTTTATTTTAAGAACAATCATCCTGGACTGGGCCAGTAACAACAGCGTGGTTGCTTGGCAATTATTAAATCAAATGAGGTGGGCTATGCAAGTAGAGCAAGACCTGATCCTTTCTAAGAATAATTCTGCCATTCTCAGTTAGCATTACATAGTAAATAAGTAGAATTTGGCACATCAAACCACAGGAATGTTACTGTATAAAAATAATGCTCTGAAGCAAAGTTACTTCACTGATCTTATACTTATTTTATCAATCCACTTCAAGCTTGATTCACATGAGCTTTACAAACCAACTTCTACCTACTGTAGAACAAAATAAGATGGTTACAAGCAGCAAAAAGCAGCAAGGATACCAACTAAACTTTACTGTTCTGCTCAGAGGGTTTGTTCTGCTGCTTTTTGTTTGTTTAAGCCAGAAGACAAAATTTGTTAATCACCACAGCAAGCACAGATTTTCCAAATGAACCTCTGAACACTTTCAGGGCCTTTAACACAAAAAGGTAATCACTAACATATAAACAATCCATTCTTCACTAATATCCCAAATTACTTTTAAACCTCTTCAAGCTTGCCATATATTAGAAATAGCCTGGACTAAAAAGCAGTAGTGATTATTGGCAGGGACTTGGAGTAGATTTATTCATTACAGGAAACTCCTATCATTTCAAAAAAAAACATACCTTGAATCTGCTTCCCCTGACAAGTTACAAACTATTTTTAATGGCTGTCACTATCATTGACATCCATGAAATTGTATGCAAATTGTCCTAATCACCTGAATCCCACTACCAAAATAACCCTCCTTCTGAGACAACTTTCACATTCATTTATTTTGTAGTCAACTATCATAATATCACAAGCTAGAGAATCTATTTTAACTACATACATACAATTGAAAAAAAAAGACAGCAAGTGATGAACCTGATAGCTTAATTAATTCCATAAGAGCAGTACTGCATCTACCTGAGGCAGCCTCCCTCGAACCAGAACGTGGTATTTTTCTTGAATATCCATTTCCCTAAAAATAAAGGGGGAGAGGATAAAACATTAATTGCACACATTTTAAAAACAGAGTGTTGATGTCCTGAGCTGAGCATTGGGTCCAGAATATATTCAGTCTCACTCCCAGAAATACAATAATGTATTTCAAGACAAACTTAAAATGCAGCAGCAATGGTCTCATCAAAAGGACTCTTCCTCCACACCCTATTTTCTTTTCTTTCAACTTTTCTTCAGATTGACCCGTTTCTAAATCAATGCTCTTGCAATAATAATTAAGGCCACTAGCCACCTGTCTCTCTGGGCCAGTTACTAACACAGGCCAGTTGGCCTTCCTCAACCATCCATGAGGAACTACAAAACTACAGTAAGCACAGACAATCAGATGCAGAATGAATGGTGCTACGGAGAGAAAAGGAAAGACAAGCTTAATCTTTGTGTTCATTCATACCTTGGGGAGGCACACAATGATTTTCCTTGTAAGTAAACACCTACTCTTTAAAGGGCTTTCTTGGTTGTTCAAAACAAGAATATAACTCAATTTGTAATGAAATACTACATACTTGATATGATTACTCCCAACTCTATCCAACCATTGTGGCTTAAGTTCATAAATCTGAACTGATATTCACCACAGCTTCTAAAGAGCAGAAATCTGTCAGACTGTTCCCTATGTTACATGAGAAAACACAACACCATTTCCAGTAAGACATCTTGTCTACAAAATAACGACCATTTAAATTCCATTGCATTTGCATGCTTGCAGCTACATCAGCCTATTTATTCTCTAGCCAGAATTTCTCATTTACTGAGAGACAATTATGAATCAGCTTACCCACTAGCACAACCCAACGTTTACAGAGGAAGAAAGAAAAAACTCTTTGTTGCATGTGCAAAAGGCAGCACTCAGAATTTCATCCTACATTAAAACAAGAGTCACATGCACAATGGTCACTGGTTTCAATCCTTAACAACCTTTTTAAACACACCTGATGTGATACACTCGTTCTTGAAAATGGCTTTAAGTGATGTGCCTTAGGTTGCTTCGTTCTATGCGTCTTCTGCTTTCCTCCTCTGTGCAGAGTTCCCAGTGCTAACCTAAACTTGGAGTCAGGCGGAGCGCACGGCAACTTCAAGAGAAGCCCTGAGTTTTGACACAGAGATGTGCTGTTTGCATTGCCATTATTTCTAGCGCCAGCCTTCCAAGAGTCAGCTTCTGCTAAAACCCATCTATCCGAGTCTGAACTGGTCTCTTCTATATCCATACAGTCAGTTTTCTGCTCCCAACTGTTTTCACAAGACAGCAGCGTTCTTGTTACGTCCAGATAATTCTCACTTCCCTGCTCAGACTTGACACCTTTATCTTTTTCAGCCAACATATTCCTGGGAGATGCTGCAGTAACAAAGAGTTTCCGAATCACAACCCTTGGCCATGCTGAACCCGGTGTCTTGCATACTGCATTGTCCTCTAATATGTTTACAGTGCCTTTTTTCTCAATTCCTCTCCGGAAGGCATCTAATATAGGACTTGTTTTTGGCGTTGGGTCTGGCATCTTTTTCCTTCTAACCTTCTTTGCAGGAGTCGTTTGCTTCTCAAAGCATCCAGCGCGTAGAACAGACAGTCCAATTCCTGCATCTTTTACGTTTCCTGTGTCTGAGGAGCACAACACACTTCTGTCTTTATGGCCAAGCTCTGAAAGAGCAAAAGAGAAGATTTATCATTCACAACCACAATACAGGGGGGGGGAGGGGGGGGAGCAGGGGGGAGAAGGGGGAGGAAGAGTTGTCTTGGATATCCTTGCTTGGTATTTCACCTCTCTCCCACACAGCCCAAAGTGAATTTGCTCAATCACTTAGTATTTGTTAGTACTACACAATCTGTTTCCTGTATCAAATCACAGCTGCATGATTTTTGACATGGCTGTCGTTACTATAACCACCTAGCTTAAGTGTGATAAAATGACTTTACTAATTACATTGCTACTTAAAGATGTTCATTTGGGCAGTAAGTTAATTATTCAGTTATGTTTTTAAGAAAACAAAAAATATATATGCTCATTTAGACATATTTGGCAAACTGAAGTCATTGTGCCACTGCTCCAGTTTGGAAAGAGCCAGGACTTACGCAGACCTACATAATTATAACTTTTTTTTTTGTTAGTGGAAGACATTTATATTTACCTTGTTTTAAAACTGGCTTGAAGAACTCTGTAATAGACTGGTTTCTGAAGAGAAAAGATAAGTATTATCATCTGAAAGAACAATACCTACATGTCCACATAGCAAAAAAAGCAAAAAGCAGACATTTATTTTTACAGGGGTTTTGTAGTTTTTTGTTTTGCTGTTAATGCCAGCAGCTCTTATTTCAACCTGGAGTTCAGCTTTCAGATAGATCAGAGAAAGCAAACCTTTACTCTTCGCTAATGAAGCCAACCTGTCAGCTTCCTCTCAAACACCACTTCTGCTATCAACCCTGTGAGTCTTACCCACCCTCCCAGCTTAAAGCCAAAGAGACCTCACCAGTACCCAATGCAATGGTGTTAACAACCTCTCCATTGCTGCTAGCAGCTCTGGCCGAAAATGTTGTGGTTTGTTTTAAGGTCAGAATCACACAGACTGCTTATTCTAAGAACAAATCAGCTGCTAATTCAACTCACTATCTCCCCAAATGAGTTTTGCTGTTAGATTAATGAAGTGTGTTTGAGGAGAGGCCAGAGCCAGCAAGCAGGAAGGTGTAGAGAACAGGGTCCGTCCTGGCTCCAGCCCAGCTGCATTCATTGTGCTGTGACAGCTTCTCAGTGGGAAGCATGGCTTCCAGCAGGAGCTGCAGGCATCTCTTGGCTTCCAACAGCAACAGCCAGCCGCAGCCATCCTATTTTTACATACACACAGTAAGGTCAGCGAGCACTAGTTCACAGTTCTTGAGTGCAGAGCAGTATTTCAGCATTCAGACCATACCTCACTCAGACAATCCGGTTGCTGTTAGACATGGACACCCTCTCATGGGCAATTTCAGCTCAACAGAAGAATCAAAAGGCTGAAATTCCCATTTGCTTGTGGCTGTGGCTTTGCCTCCAGGCAGGGAGCACTCAATATTTGCCTGGGGCCGCTCCTGCAGCTCAGAGGCCATGCAGTGCTCACAGCTTCAGCACTGCCCAGCTTCTCAGAATGGTCCTGGCTCCTAACCAGGTAGCCATACTTGGTATCTGCAATACAAACCACATGGGCAGCCCAAATCTCATCTCCAGGCACTGCACAGACTCCTTCTCTGCACTTGAAGATAAACCAAAGCCAAAGACCTTTGCTCTCTTCCTCCTCTCCTCAGCCACATCCCTATCTCAGTGGCATCCTTTTGCTGCCCTTCAGTTGAATGCAAGTGCTTTGTAACAACCAACATATTTGTACCATAATCATGCAGAGCCTTGTAAATCCACAGCTGAGAGACCAGAGGTGCTATCAATAAAAAAATGAATTGTTTGTTGGTTGGTTTTTCGTTTGTTTGTTTTGCTTGGGATAGAAGTTGGACCTGACTGCATTGTGATGCGATGTGTCTCAGACACAGAAACATACCAGAAACTTCAAACAAATAAATCAGTTGTAAGAAGGAAGCAAGGAAGCTTACGGTACCACAGAAGGAAAAACATGAAGAACAATTATGCTTTCCATTCTGATCTTCGTGCATATGAAAATACACAACTTCCCAAGGGCACAGGGCTGTAACAGGCAGCTTTCCATTACTGCTTTAATAGAAGGACAAAAACCAGCCCTAAGAGAAGGAACAACTGATGAATCAGCATTAATCACTATCTGCTGCTTTTTTACCTAGCAACTTCCTCTTGAAAAACCTTGAAAAGTATCATCTTGATGACAAAGAACTACACAGAGTCATGCATAAAACCTCACAACGTTCACGTAGCAGAACGTACTTTTTTTCTTGGATCAAAGTTGTTTTTAAATATTCATGAGCAGCCAAACCGAACCATGTGAGTACTTTCACTTTCACCGGCAGGCAACAACAGAAGAGGAACTGAACTTCTAGCTCCACCCTTTCTCCCAGCCTTCAGGGTTACCAAAACAGAATCTGTGTCAACAAACAAAACAAAGCTCTGCTAATAGTGTAAGACAATTGCCACTTGCCTCACACAGCTAGAAGCAAAACATCCCTGATCTGACAGCCTCTGAAAAGCCTTATCAAGTCTTTAGCAGAATTAGGATTTTCAGTACACGGGCAGATTCATCAGTAATGGAGACTTACTGTGCTATTAACAGAACTTCAATGAGAGTACAATGTACAACAGGCACAGACTGGGGGCCACTACCAGCAGCAACTGGAGCTTTCTCTCTATAGTCCAACTGCTGAAGCCTGCAGACAGGCTTGACAGCAAGCAGTGAGAGACACGACGGGAATGCAGGCAGGTACAGGACTCACAGATTTCGAGTGATGATCTGAAAACACCAGCCAGCATCAGCTCCTCTTGTCACTGCCAGGCTGCCTGCCCACCGCGGGGCAGCTGAGGTGGAAGGGAGTGCTGGGGCTCACTCAGGCCCAGCCCTTCTGTGCAACCGGAGCCAGCAGGCACACACACAGCAGAGAAGAACCACAGAACCACGCGTAGTCCCAAGCTGGAAGGGCCACGCAAGGATCACAGGAGGCGTTGGGGTGGAAGGGACCTCAGTGGTCACCCAGTTCCACCCAACAGGGGCTGCGCGCCCCCACCAGCCCAGCGCCATCTACCGCAGCGCCTCCAGCAACGGGGCACCCGCGGCTCCGGGCAGCGGTGCAGGTGCCTCTCAGCCCAACGACGACGGATTTGCCGCCGACATCCAACCCACAGCTCCCCGTCAGCCCAGGGCCGTTGCCCTCCCGCCTGCCAGCTCCCCGAAGGCACCGCAGTGCCGCCCCGAGGCGTCCCGCAGCCGTTTCCTCCGAGCCCGGCTCCCTCGCCCCGTTTCCACAGAGCTCCAGCCCTCCGCGCATCTCCGCGCCGTGCTCCGGACCCGCCCCAATAGCTCCGCGCCCTTCCCGTGCTGAGCGCCCCGGGCCGGCACGCGGCGCTCCGGATGAGGACCGTCGAGACCAACCGCCGGCTCCGCACAGGACCGGCCCCGCCGCCCCCCGCCCCCGTGCGGGACCGCCGCCCCTCGCCCGTACCTGCAGTCCCGGGCCGCCCCCCCGCTCGCTACCGGCCTAAAATGGCGCCCGGAGCGGGTAGCGGGGGGGCTCGGTGATGGCGAGCCCACGCCGAGCGGACGGGTCATGGCGCGCGGCGGCCGGCCGATCCTGCGAGGAGGGGCGGAGATGCGGGACCACCGCCCGACCCCGGCACCATAACACGGCCGCGCCCGAGACCCTCACCCGAGAGCCGCGGGCGTGAGGCGGCCGCGGTGTTAGGCTCGCTTGCCGATTGGCTGAGCGCCTGAAGGACTCGCGCCTCGCATTGGTTCTTCACCTTCGCGGGCGGGACAGGGACGCAAAGCGTAGCCGCGATTGGCTGCGGCGAGAGCGGGAGGTGGGACCAGCCTTCCGCGCCGAAAGGAGAAGGGGAGAGAGGTCGCGGCTCCTCCCCGCTGTCCGGCGCCCTGATTGGTGCGTGCCCGGAGGGGGCGGGCCCAGCCCTCGGCGGGAGCGCGGGGCGGTGCCCTCGGCTTGGCGCTCCGGGTGCGGGAGCGGCTGGTGTGAGCCTTCGGCGGGCAGGTACTGGTGTGCGCGGCGGCACTCGCTGGGCGCGCGAGTACAGCTGTCAGAATATGAACGAGTTTAAACTTCTCTTAATTAGAATAACTCTTACCGCTACAGCTACTAATTGCACCCAGGAAAGGTGGAGCCTTACTTTCCCTTCATGTCATCTGTTTGCACCAAGCAAACCAAACGCGGAGAAGCTGGAAAGCAGAGCCGAAGTCAGAATTGCTCCAATTTAGGTTTTATGCCATCAGTCTTTTTGATTACACGTGAGCTAACCATGTTTTTAAGCTACGCCTGGCTCTTAGCTACCAGCACTGCAGGCTGGCTGTGCCACAGCTGTGCTCACACCCACCTGTACCACCCTGCTGCTCAGTGCAGTTTGGTGGCTGCACCTGCCTGCTTATCAGCCCTGCTTCTCCATATCCCACCTGAGCAGCTGCAGCAATGAGGCTTCTTTTCCTTCAAGCCTGCCTAGGATTGTTTTGCTATACCCATACAGCAATAGCAGAGGGACAAGAAGTAAAGACCAGCTCCATCTCCTTGTATGTGGCACATACAAGGATGAAACGGGAGGTAAAAGAAAACAGGTGACAGATTTGAATGTGTATATGGCAAGGAATAGACAGAAGCAGAGAATGTTTAGATTTTCCTTTTCTTCTTTTAGTTATTATTTCCCTCTTCGCCTCTGCTGCTGATATCAGGAATGAACATGAAATCCCAGCTGGCTTTCAGAAAGAACATGATTACTCCAGTAGGATGATTCATTTAGGGACACTTAGCAGGCTGGGAAAGCCAACAGTTTGCAGGGCACTTACAGCTTGCCTGTGTGTCCATCTGGAGCTATGTTTTGTGTCCAAAACCAGGATGGCAGCAACATTTGTGGAACAGCCTGTGAGGGACTGCCACCACCCACTGGAGCTCAGAGAGTCATCTCACACCCACAAAATGCAGAACATCCACCTGCCTGCTCCAGGCACTCATAGAGCAACGCAGAGATTCATAGCAGAAAAGCTAAGGTTGTTGTAAGAGCACCAAAACAATTAACCGAGCAAGGGCTAGTAAGACACCTGCCCCAAAACTGGTTCCAGTCTGCTCAGAAGCTGGGCTTGGGCTGCTCACAGGACCAGCAGCATCTCATCCTCTGCATCACACGAGCAACGCAGGTCAGGCAGCTCTGGCCCTGCTTTGGCATCCACGAGTGTGGGAGGATGAGCGTATGAAGCTTGTGAAAGTAGGAGTGAAATAAGTTTTCTTGAAAGTAAACTTCACCCTTCCTGAGAGTTCAAGTTAAATTGTTGCGTTCATTTCCTGCAGGCACAAGGCAGCAAATGTAGCTCACTTCCCGTCTCACATGCTTTTCTGCACTCTCCCAGTCTAGCACTCAAGCAAGCTTTCCCATACTGCTGGCCCATACCAAAGGGCTGAGATGAGTCATAGGCTTTCCTTGGATCTACAGCCAAATTGCTGCTAGAAATACACAAAATTGGGCAATATGCAGGGTTGGCTGGAATAATTCCCACCTAAGAAAGGTCAGGCATTTCTACAGCAGTCATTGATGTTCTTCATACTAAGGATTCTCAGGCATTATAAAGCGTTGTCACTACACATTAGCTCTTCATGCATTCAAGAAAATTCATCCTTAACACCTTTATCTAAGTTAGCAGTGGATATGCAACACCATGGGGCTGATGCTGTATGCTCAGCACTGGCAACTACGGCCTGTGTTAACAGCAAGTGTGATGCTCTTTTGCTGGGCAACTGAGTACAGCTATGCTTATGCAGTCGCACTGTATTGATGTGGCCATGTTCATGTTCCCAGAAGGGTAGAACTGAAGTTTTAGCGTGTTTCTCAGTTTTGGCTGCAGCACCAGTGGAGGTCTCTTCATGCTCTATTTCATGTTTTCATCTCAGAGCAGCCTCTCCCTATCACAGCCTCCTGCTTCCAGCCAAACCTGACCTTCTCAATCTCAGAGTGGGACTGGGCAGACACCCTCAGCCTCCCACAGCTGCAGATAAGCTATCAAGGAAAGACTGCTGCCTGTGTACACAAACAGCCTGTTCTGATCCGCATATCAAGCCCTGAGTTAAGGGCAACTGCTGCAGTGCAAATCCCACAGCTGAGGCTTAGGTGGCAGTTTGACATCCAAGGAGCACTGCTGCAGCAGCATCCAGCACAGAACACCTCCCAGCCCATGCTGGGCTCTGCACTGCACCTCCATAGGCAAGAACAAAGCTTACACATTTAAATAGAGTTCCCTGACCTGCTGCTTTGCTACAGAACTGCATTGGTGTGCACCCTGCACACAGACAGCTGCTGGAGGGGGCTGAGGTCTGCAGCAACAACGTTTTCCCTAGCAGGGATTGCACCAAACCCTTGCACTGCAAGTGAGAAAAAAACACAGGAATCCAACCCACCAGTAGGAGATTTAACTACCATACCCTGCATTTCCAACAGAAAGCAGATGCTGTACCAGAGGGCATTTTAATTTCCTCCTGATATCTATAAGACGAACTCATATTTAGGGGGAAAAAAAAAAAAAAAGCCACCACCTCAGCCATGCAGCGAACGGTTTTCCGAAGTTACGCCGCTCTCCGTCGGGTCACCGAGTCCATAGCAGAACGGCCGCTCTCTGAGCTCCTCCGACAGCAACAACAGGAGCGTGCAGCCCCCTAGTGCCCGCTGCCGGCGTGTTCCCGTGCCCCATTGAGCCACCGCTCCGTGCCCGCTGCCTCAGGGGACCCTCCCAGCTCTCTGTTCTGGAGGCTCAGTGAAGCACCATATGGCATCCCCAAGGCTCTGTGCCATGCGTGTGGGCAGCTGCAGCAGAGAACTGTTTGTCACCTCCATCCTGCCAGCATGCAGGGCTGTCCTGTAGGGTGGCTGGGACAAGTTTGGTACCCCACAGGATGCTGAGTAGAATTCGGTCCCTCCATGCCCAACTCCTGCTTGTTCAGTTTGCCTGGAAAGGTCTGAAAACCCCCAACGATTGGTGCGTTTTCCTACCATGCACAGATGATTCACTGCACTTTCCTCTGTAACCAGTGGGTGGATTCCCGCTGGATTTCCAGGAGCAGTGTTGACCCAGTTCCCGGTCTTGGGGGTTGCAGCCCAGCACCACAAGCGCCTGCATCCCACTACCCCATGCAATGCTTACAGTGCTGAGAGCACGCCAGCTCTCCCACTGTCCCCCAAGTATAAGAAAAGATTGCCATTTGCAAAGAGCAGTGCTGGTCAAGCCCCAAGCCTTTATATCATGTTGATTGCAGTGCTTGCTATAAGGATTTGCCTAGCAATGCTGACATTTCCCTTTTTGGCATTCCTTGTCAGATGTTTGTGAGCATGGAGTGCAGTGGGAACTGACACACTGCATGCCCCTAACCCAGCTGTGGGACCAGGGCTCAGTGCCCAAAATCCCAATGTGAGGCTGCTGATGAAGGGTCCTCGTGACTTCAGCCCCAGGCTCAGGGGGTGTTGCCACTAGAGTTGGGTGCAGGAGCTGAGAGCTGGCACGTGGGGCTCTGGCACTGGATGGGTCGCAGCTCTGAACCCGTTCTAGAACCCATCCTGCTTGGCCACACAGACATCCTGACCCTGTTGAGGCTTCTTTCAAGCAGAAATACGACTTTGTCCATCAGGGAAAATACCAGCCTGGGGCCCACAGCCCTTCCCAGCAGGGCTGGAGGGAAAACAGGAACCTGGAGAGGAAAAACAATCCCCAAGAAACTCCCTTCCTACTGATTGTGCTTCCAGTGCAGCAAGCGTGAGGAGGCTGCTCATTTCCTCCATCCTGTGTGTCCCCCCCAGTCATTTCCATTTCTTTGCATTCCTGTAGGCTCACAAAATGTCCCCCAGTTTCTATCTGTGTGGCCAAAAGCTCTCTAAGGATGTGAAAATGTGACATGGGACAGAAGTGTCTCCTCAGGTGGAGGGAAGCTTAGCCCAGAGGGCTGCAATATGAGCAGAGCCATTGCTGGGCAGGGTCTTTGAACTGGAGATGCTGGCTGCGAGAGGGATCGGTGTGGTAAATCCCTTGGCTCCATCTCATGCACTCAGGTGCAAAGCAGCCGCTGGAGCCCAGCCGCCAGCAGCTCGGTAATCTCAGCACTGCAGCCTTCCGGGTGCTTCCTGCCCTGAAACACAACAGCCCCCAAAAGCACAAACGTTTAGCAATTGTTAGCACACAGTCACTCACAGCCCAGGCAGATAGGAGCACTGGTGCTGCTTTCCACCCATGTGCCCTTTTCCCATATTGATGTGTTTGCCCATTGCTGTTGGAGGACAGGGAGTGTTGGCTCAGTGCTGCAGCCCCTACTAGCGTCACGCTCTTGCTTCCAACCCAGAGGGGAGCCCTGGGGGACTTGACGTCATGTCTGAACAGAACAATGGCGCCGAGGGGTGCAAGGGGGCAGGACAGCAGCAGGACAGCAGCCAATGTCACCCTGTGGAAAAGAAGTCCCTGCAGCCCTCCCCGCCAAAGCCAGCAGCGGCTGCAGGGTCCACACACATCTGTGGAGCTGGAGGTGTCCCAAGTGGGTTAAAAGGCACATGCATGCCCCAGTGCAGCCACCAGTACAGGGCTCTGCAGCCTGAGGCCAGACACTGCTCACCATACACGTGGGTGATTTGGGTGTCACCCCCCAGGCTGAGAGCAGGGAGTGGAGGTGACTGACCCAAGGCTGGGTGATGCTAGGTGCCATCTGAATCCCAGAGGGAATACCTCATCCCCAAAGGCACATCTGAGCATTTCCTGAGAAATACCAGGGGGGCAAAGCTCAGCCAGGGCAGGAGAAGCCCCCAGCCCCATAGCACTGGTGGTTCCTGGCCGTGCCCAAGGCAGCAGCCCCTGTTCCCACATCTGCCCTTTTCCCGGGTGTCAGAGCCTCCTGGAGGCCGCATCTCCCCACAACTGCGTCCCTGGAACGGGGATGCCGGTCGCTCCCTCCCACGGCTTCCCCTTTTCTCAGAAAGCCTGGAAACCAAAGGTGAAAGAAGTGGGTGGGAACCCCGCACGCTGCCGTCCAGGAAGAGAAGTGAGTAAGTCGGCTGCAGTATTTAACGGTGCCTCCGCCACACGGCTCACAGTCCTGCTGCCAGAGAGACAGAGCCAGGAGCTGCCGGTGAGTGCCGGGGTCTAGTGCTGCGGGGGGGCTATGCAAGACTCAGGGTGAGGGCTGCTCCCATGCTGCTTCTCTTCCAGGAGCCAAAGCCCAGCTGTGGCTGAGAGTGAGCAGCAAGGATGCATCTTGCTGCTGTCAGGCTGATTGCTCCAACACGAGCTACGGGGAAGGAGATGGCAGATCCACAAGTTTGAGCTTCTCCAGCCTGGCTTCAGTTCTCGCTGCAGCTTTTGGGGCAATCTGTGGAACTGGAGCCATCCCACTGACATTTAACCACGGAGGGGGGTGTTTGTGCATAACCATTTCTGCAGACTTCCTGGGAAGACAAAGCAGGACCACCTGGATAAATGTCCCTGTGCCAAGGGTGTGCAACACCCATGTGACGCTGCTGCCTGGCCCCGAGAACATCCTCTCTAATCAGTAGCTCCCACACTAGATAGCTGGCACTGCTTTCTTATCAGCCTGGAGATGGGACACCAAAAGACAGAGTTCAGAGAAAAGCCTGGCACAGGCAGCACATGGGATGCACCAGTGTCTCAGCTCCCCAAAACCCCATGTAGGAACCAGCTTCTGCCAGACAAGTCCCTGCTTCCTGCAGGTGCCTGCGGTATTATGCCCCCAGTGGAGCCTCAGGGATGCTGCATTGTGGGGATGCAGCTTGCAGGGATAGCCACAGGCAAAATGAAGCAGCTGGAGCTGTTCGTGTTTCAGCCCCCACACTCTTCCCATCATGCCCAGGTCAAACTGGCTTGGTACTTTGGGAGATGCCCAGGCCCCACAGTCAGGATGCCAAAACCAGATTAGCTGGGGCTTGCCCTGCTCCATCCAGGCATGCTGGGGCACAGGATAGGTAAGAGTACACCTCTATGCATCCTATGTGGCCCCACGGCCATCACCTCCACAGGGCTGTACAGAGAGGGACGGGGACATCTCTTGGGACATAACAGGGAGGACATGTCAAGGCTGACCTCCCTCCTGCTTTTTTGCCTGAAACCCTTCCCTTTCCTTTGAAAATCAGCACACAGTGGAAGCCTAGGGAAAGCTTTTCCCTCTCCTTTGCTTTTCAGTCCCACAAAGAAGTGGCTGCTCAAAGCAGCTGAGAGCCGAAGACAGCCTGAAAGACAGCATTGCCAGGGCCCTGAGCCACTTCTCCCAACAGACATAGTGGCAGCAGAAGGCTCCCAGCCAGGACAGCGGGTTTGCACTGCCCCAGTTGAACTGGGGTTCCCTGCAGGCAGACTTAAATAGATGCCCAGGCAGGCTGCTTAGCCACTGCAGAGCTTGTTCCTC
The DNA here is from genome assembly GCA_037305975.1 of Chrysolophus pictus. Taxonomy (NCBI): domain Eukaryota; kingdom Metazoa; phylum Chordata; class Aves; order Galliformes; family Phasianidae; genus Chrysolophus; species Chrysolophus pictus. The sequence continues at coordinate 12,468,940 of CM074581.1, read as the reverse complement.
ATGCCAAAATTTGCTGGGCGCTTCCCCACTGAAATCTCTGCCGGTGCTTCAAGGCCACGTGTCATTTCCCATCCCGAAGCCGAGCTGTCAGAGCTGGGGGCTCGATTCCAGCATGCACCCCTCCCAGCTGTGCTCCTTCCCAACCACCATGAGCTGCTGCCGTCAGCACCGCATTGAGCCACAGCTGAGCCAAAGCATGTCTCCCATGCATTCAGCTGCCAGCTCCTGGTTGGGCTGAAAATGAATGTCATTTAATGAGGACCGGCTCTGGCCCCTGTCTGCCGGCAGCAGCTTGGTGCTGCTCACGAAGGTCCCCACGTCTTCCCCTTCACTGCCCATCTGTGGCACCAGCAGCAGCACAAGCTGCAGGCAGGTACATAGACAAAATTCCTAAGGCACCTGTTCCTGACATCCTCATCTACAAGCAGCAGTAGTTCTCCCAGCATATTGCAGACCTCAGAGCTGACCTGAAACTCTGCAGCAGCTCCAAATGACAGGGTGACACGTGGAAGCACTGGAAAAAAAAAAATAGCCAACTTCAGCAACGTTTCCAAATATAGCTGCAGCTCCCTGTGCTGCATCTGGGGCAGAGCAGTGCCAGAGCCCCCTCCTCACAGCAGCTCCCCATTGCAAAATCTGTGTCAGCTCATTGCCTGTGCTGCGTCATCGGCACTGTGAGCTCTTTGCTATTTTTTCCTACTTGCAGACGGAGACCCGGCCACATGGGGCAGTGGGAAGTTGGCAAGGACTGGCTGCTTGGCTTTGAGAACTGAATTCCATAGGCGTTAAAGCATCCGAAAATGCCCTATGGATTCAGTTCTGCAGTTGGGCAGCAAATAAGCCTCCATTCTTCAGGAAGAGGAGCTGAGTGCTGTGTCTGCAGAAACACACCCAGAGATCCCAGCAGGGATGGAGGTGAGTTATGACCATAGTGGAAAGACCCAGACTCAGAGCTGCTCGAGGCAGTGGTCATTTGTTGCAACCTTCTCCAAAGAGATAAAAAGCCCTGCTACAAAATTGTTCTTCCATCTGGAAGTGGAATGGAACTTAAGGAAATAAATGTTGCTGCCTCCCGATGGTTGTAAGCCTGTGCTAAAAATACTCATTGTCAACACAACGGCCTGGGTGTGCCTAGAAATCAGATTCCAGGCAGTGTAACCCAATAAAACATGGAGAAGACAAACAGACCAGGCTAAAGCCATGGGTCATGCCTGTTCCCTGGGCTGTCCCCAGCAGGGGACAGGCATGGCAGACTGTGGGAGCAGAGACAGGCAGTGCTGCTGCCAAGTATTCACACAGATCAGCAGCATTATTCCATAGAAAGTTTTTCTAGACACAACTGGCTCTTTCCACCCATCCATAGTATGACTCTGGGAGGCTTTGGCCAAGTTTGGGGAATAATTTCCATTACACCATGTTACAAAACTCTCCCAGATGTTTCTGCTGACAGTGACATTTAGGATAACTGATGCAGGTCCTGACACCATCTGGAGGCAACCACCTGCTCCCCCTTCCGTCCCTTGGATGTGCTGCTCTGCACCTGCTGCAGAAGCTCACCTAACACAGCCCAGATCCACCTGCATCAGCTCTGTGATGCTGGAGAAAACCCTCAGCACTGTATCTGACTGCCGCATCACCACAGAAGGTTCTGAAGTGCAAGCTTTGGGATTACTGCTTAAATGCTGCCCTTCAGATGGTGAAGGGATAACCACCAATCATTGGCAGAGCCAACCTCTGCCCGTTCAGCAAGCTCCACTGCTCACAGTACAGCTAGGGAGCAGCAGCAGCTTGGAGTTTCTGTAGCAGCTTTTCTGGTTCAGAGCTTTCACTGCCTCATCTAGCAGCAGAGCTCACCCACTTCAGAGAAACAAATGGAACAGTTACATTAAATAAAAAGAAAAAAATCCACTTGCTTTTTCTCTGTAGTAATTGAAAGCCAGCAAGGGTCTCCAGATGCACTCTCAGAGGCCATCTCCACCAACAAGCTGACATGGAGTACTCCTTTCTTTCCTTCCATTGGGACGCTCATCTCCCATACAGCCTGTTGGAAGAAAATTACAGAGGGAAGAGAGCTACATTTCTGGGGCACCCCACTCTTGGGAGTGGGGCTCAGTTACCAACCAGCAAGGCAAGGAGACTTACACCTGAAGAGAACAAACCGCATAGGTCAAGATCCTGAGTTTGTAGAAAGGTTCCAAAACAGGTTGAGAGACGTTCAGAGCTAAAAAGCAGAAAAAACTATTTGCATTCTTTTTTGAATTGTTTATTTATAATCATTTAAAAGGCACAAGTTTGCAAGCAAGTCATTCTCAGACCCAGGAGAGCAGCTGTAGAGGTGACACAGGACACAGAGCTCTGCTATCTGCAGCAAGGCAGCACCCCCAGCCAGAGCTGGGTCAGACCCAGGGGAGAGCCTCAGGCAGCCACTTCAGCCAGGACACACGGCCAGGAGGAACAAGCACCAGGTTACCAAGTGTAAGAGGATCAGGACACAGAGATCTTCTGCCAGAGTGCAGCAAAGTGCTGTGTGCAGGCATCACACCATAGGTACAATGGTACAGCCATAAAACAGCAGTGACGATATGCAGACAATTACCCTTTACAGTTCCAGAGAACCCCTCTCCCCTCTGGGACTTGTACCGCCTTCAACTTGAAGGAAATCCAGTTTTGATCCCCTCGGGTGAGTGCCAGGAAGGGATCCAGCTCCCAGCACCTTCCCCTGGACAGTGTAGGAAGAGGGCCATCTCACCAAGGGCTGCTCTCTGGGAATCCCCTCCCAGCCTCTGGCCACCCAACCAAACCAGTGGTAAGCAAGCATGTGTTCCAAAACCAGGACTGAAGAGCTGATCTGACAGACAGACAAGTGCTAGGTGGTTTCTTCACAGGACAGGCATTGTGCATCAAACAGGTGAAGCTGCCATAAGCTTGTGGAGAATACAGAGTTAAAAGCCCAGGGGAGCAGTGGCACCCATTGCTTGAGCTGCTTCCTAGCTGCCAGCTGGCTCCCTGGAGCTGTGGAGCATCTGTTTATTGTGTGACCAACTACATCAACGTCTCAGTTTCTTTTTCTTCTTCCTGTTCCGATCCTCACTGCTGTCATCTGCCTCACTGGCACTAGGGGTAAGAGCCCTCTGGATGACATTTTTCTCCACTGTGTATTCCTGCTCTCCTACCTTGGGGTCTGCTTTGACTAAGAACTCCCCTTTCCGGTAGGTGATGGAGACATTTGTCCGTGGGTAGGTGCCATAAACCCTTCGGAGATCATCCTTAACAAATTCTGGGAGGTCTTTCCTTGGTCCAAACACCTTCCCAAGCTTTCCCCACTGAAGCTCCCCTCTCATGGTGAAGCCATCTGGCCATGTGTCTCGATAATGGTCTGACCTCTGGTAGGCAGCATAGGGATTGTAGTTTGCATAGGGATTATACAATGGGACAGGGACCACAGGGGGTAAATGCCAGGTATAGTATGGATGGAAGTAGGGGTTGGAGACACTGTACATGTGGTGGTATTCCACCTGACTCCCTGCATAGTCAGGATAGCTGCTTCTGTCTACCACAAAGGTCATGGGGCGGCTGTAGAAGTTGTGCATGTAGATGGGAGGGAACATCGTGGAGCTGCTTGGGTCTTCTGCTCTCCCAGGGCGCAGTGGTAGGTAGGTGTAGGGAGGAGATGGGATCATGGTTGGACAATAATCCTGTGGTACAAAGCCAGGCTGGTACATGGTACAGTAGCTGGGGCTTTACTCGAGGAATACTTGGCCAGAGCAGTCGCTGAGATTCAACAGCTGTGAGGACAGGAGTGGAAGAGAAGAAACTTAGCATTGTTACATGCTCCCAAACCAAACTGAATAGGGAGATTCACCTAGCACTGTATGCAAACCAACAGATGAATAAAAGGATCTCCCCATTCATGCAGGTTATCATACAAACGGGTAGGTCTGTGTCCACATCTACAGCTCCTCTGGCAAGTCCTCACTTAGAGGCTTTTCACTTTGTTCTCACTAGCTACCATTCATGTTCAAGGGTGCATTTATCCTGAGGAACTCCGGCCCACAGCTCAACTTGTCCCCACCCTGCCCTCAGAGGACCAGATCACCCTCCAGGGCATTGAGCAATGTCCTCCCATGACTCATTCTCTCCCCCAAGAGCAGGAAGGGAATGCACACATACAACACACTTAGGGTTTGTGTTTGTTTTAAACAGCTTGCTGCCAGACGGGAAAAGACAATGCACATAGCAACAAGCTTTTTTCCCCACTGCTCAGAACCTTCACTCTTAACTACAGAGCTGCCACAGGCCAGCAACTCTCACCTTATGCAAGAGGGTAAATGAAACTCATCCCTCTGTTCAGTGCTTTCCTCCAGTCCAGCAGGAGGTTTGGCAGCCCCCAGGAAATTGCTACAAGCTGAAGCCTGCTTTTGCCTCAGGGCAGAACCAAAGCCCCACTCCTGCACAGCAAAGCAGTCCTGGATCAGGCTCTCCCCTTTCACGCAGCTGCAACCCAGGAGCCAGAGCTCACCACAACTGCCAACTCCCCAAACAGGAATACAGGAAAAGAAATCTACACTACTTTGTCATGCCCTTTAAAAATAAAGGCTCAAGCTGCTTCAAGTAATACAGAAATACCTGTATCTGCCTTGACTGAGGTTTACCTAGCACAGTAGGCGTCTGGGAGGAACAGAGCAGCCACCATGTCCTGGGTCTCTTGCACCAAGGCAGCCTGAGCACTGCGAGATGGTGGTGGGAACGCTACTTGCTCAGGCAGGCAGGACAGCTGACAAAAAGAAGCAAACTGAAGAGATAACAGGGAGAACAAGATGAGGACTGAGAGCAGCCGGGAGAGCTCCAGGGCAGCAATCACGTGCCCAACCACACTTGAGGACACATCCCTGGAAGTAGATCATCCTGAGCAGGGTGCTGACAGCTGACATAACCCAGAGAGTGCTCCAGCCCCAGGGGAATCTGCAAAGCTGCCTGGGCAAGTTGCAGGGGCTGTCAATAGCTCTGTCCCACAGCAGCCCGGTGCTGTCCTGTTCCTGCTCCAACCTGTCTGCAGCCTTGCACCCTCAGGGGCGGAAAATGTGGCTCATCTCACCATTGCACCTGTATATATTGCTCACATTGACCCTCATGCTGCTCCAGTTTTCAGAGGCTGGCTTAGGAAAAACACAGCTGGAGCAAAGTCCTGCTGGACCCTATAGAGCTGAGTGAGGATACAGCAAATCAAGTGCACTCAGAACCAGTGCCAGCCTGCCTGAATTTTTCCCACACTCATAGGGAAGATGAGCAACTAAGACTTCAGGGAAGACTAGACCATCTGTAGCCAGAAGGCACCAAAAGCCAGGTGCTGAAAACTAAAATATGAATTTAAGTAGCACTCCCTGAAAGAGGGGTCCAGCCCCTGTTCACCCCTTCTCTTCCTCTTTGCCTGTTTCTACTTCCATTGTTGTGAAAGTGTTAAGTGTGGAAAGGAAGCACCCAACAGCGTGTACCTCTCTCCTCTGCTCTTCGGGAGTTGTGGTAGGAGAAAGGCAAAAGGAAACAAGGCTGACCTGTCTCTTCAGGCTGCTACCTATTCCATTCCCTCACTTTTGTGTCAAGCTCTGCAGAACCTCAGTAAAATCCTCAGGCCTGTTGCCTGGGGTTTGGAGGTCCCACGCATGAAAGGGCAAGCTGGGCTGCTCAGCTCTCCTGGGCCAGGAGCAGCCAGCAGCGCTCACCAGCTTCCCACTAGCACAGGGGAGGCATGGAGGGGCTGGCACTGCTGTGCCAGGACCTGCAGTCGCCTGCAGGAAGCAACAGGGAACTAACCAGTAAGAAAGGTACCAGCAAGAAACAAGGTTCTTCCCCCTTCAGGCTCTTCCAGCTCTTCTGACCTTGCTAGAAGAGGCTTCAGCCCCACTTGGCTGGAGCTGAATGAGAAGGTTCCCAAGAAGGTCACAGCCAGATGAACACGACCACTCTCTGGGTTTGGAGAGAACACCCTACTTCAGATTCTTCCCAGCTTTGCCAGAGCTGACTCCAGCAACTCCTGGTACAGCTCAAAGAGCCCAACACAACGCCACAGCTTCCAAAATACTTGGTCTGCCAAGCAAAGTTTGCTTCAGAGCCAGCTGACCCAGGCAGAGCCACAATGGAGAAATCGCAAAACACTGGCAATACGGAGTCACAGAATGCTTGGCAGCTCAAGTGCAGAGAAAACAGTTTCACTGCTCTGTTACACAGTTACTTACTACTGGTGGTGAATCAACCACTAATAACACTGAATAGCCCTACCGGCCTGGGGCATTTCTGTGTTTGTAGCAGCAGCAGTTACCTCCTAGTACTGCAGAAGAGCATGGCTTTGCTGGACACCTTTTGGTTACCCAAAGCTAGCTTTGAATGCAGGGATCTGTTCAGTTTCTTGATTCTGGGATACAAGAAAACACAACTGTGCGGGCTGTAGAAACCCAAGGAACATAGTCAAACCCAAGCCAGACTGCACAGCCTCTGAGAGAAGTGAGCCTGACAGCAGCACTGACCAACATAGAGGTTGTGTCACTGTACAGGAGCGTCTATAGCATGTCTGCAGATTGCTTTCACCGAGGCAGATCAGGAGATTCCCTTTAGCTGCCTTTCGTCCTCTGCTGTTTCAGCACCCCAACTTTCAGACCTTTCTGGCTTTCTTCCTGCCTTGATCTCCTCCCCACCTCACACACACACACACAAAAAAAATTCACAAATCTGTCACCACTTCTCTGAGACATTCCTCAAAGGTACAGGGATGAGCACGGTAAGAGCAATATTTTCCCCTAACCAAGAGGATGAAGAAGTCATGAGTTATTTCCAGTTAATCTCTGTATTTTTGAGCAGACTCTGCAAAATCTTTGCCATCTGGCAAAGTCATAAAAGCCTTGCTTGGAAAAAAAAAAAGTGAAAAAATTTAAAGGAAGCTTCACTGTCTCTGAAAGAGAGACACTACCACCAAACCTACTCATTCATTTCAAATAGACAAGTGAAGTCTGCCTACACGCTCCCAGCCAACAAAGCCATGCATGTTAGCATGCACCAGGACCTGAGCATGGTGCACATCAGTGCATACAGGTGCAGCAGGCACTTTGCTTTCAGACTGAGCACAGCTCTGGACAGCAGGGGCAGAGCAATCCCCATCTCCCCAGCACCCCTGGGATGGGCAGCTCTGCCCTGTCCCTGCAAAAGACCCATTTTGCCCAAGCGTCAAGATCACTTTAGCATCCCAGCATACGTGGTGTTTTACACTCTAGGGTTATCACAACAGCTTGCCCCTGCCCAGAAGAGCAGTGCACCCAGCACACAGGCTCAGATTTGCACTCCAAAGCTCTGGTGACAGTCTCACATGCTTATCCTGGTAGCTAGAAATAGCTTGTGAGAAAGGATTAAAGTAGTGAGCCGTCTTATTTTTCCTTGTCATTTCCTTCTCCCGCCCCCAAAGATCACTCTCTTTGGTCAAGGTCTCAGAAGAAAATCTGACTCCAGGATAGGCCTCTTGGGTGCTTCTTAGGCAGGGAGCAGAGGGAGAGGAAGCAGCACAGAAACCATGCAGCACAATACAACACTTGGCTCCTCCATCAGCAGACCAGTTGGCAGGACAGGACACTTGGATATCTTCCCAGAGGGAATGCTCTCACTCAGCCAGACGTGCCTGGCAGCAACACAGGAATTCCAGTAAAGCACAACAGCTTGGTACAGAGCAGGCAAGCTGGCCCTCCTGGGTCTTAATTTTTAACTAGGAGCACAAATTCCCATGCTTTCTTCATCCTGCAAGCACTTTCGTGTTTTGCTCCTTTTCCCAAGAGGAAAAAAACAGCATCACAGGTTTTTGCTACACTTTCCAAGACAACACTAAACCCACATGGTTCCAACAAAGCCCTCCAAGGGGCAGTAAATACTTTCCCAAGAGGTTCCCACATCATCCCTGAGGCATCACAAAGATGTACTTTCTGGAAGAGATGAACTCTTGTAGCATCTTGAGAGGGATTTGGTGCAGCAGGAGAGGCAGGCACCCCAGCTGATGCAGCACAGCAGCTGAAATGAAGCAGGCAACTCAAGAGAAGCTTGCTGCTTCAAACTTGTGCCCTGGATATCACCGTGGGTGTGCAGAAGTATGCACCACGCATTTCCTATGAAGCCACAGTGCATGTAGCAGCAAACAGCCTCCAGGCAGCTGTTACACAGTGCCCCTCCACACCAATTATTGTAAGATATTTCTGGATGGAAACTTGGTGGGGCAGGAGAACACAGCCTTCACTTCTCAGAAGAGGGGTGAGGCTGTTTGACACACGCCCTTGTAGTATCTGGCAGTGATGCGGGAAGGAAGAGAAATGATACTGAAAGCGGTCTGAGAACAGCCACCAGGCATAAAAGGGCTTTGCAGAGACACACAGGTACTTGGAATGAAAGCCTAACTTTTCCCCCAGAGAGCAGTGGATCTACAGAGTGGAAAAGGTTTGAAAGATTAGATGTAATATTATTACTAGAATCAGGAGAAACCCACCAATTCAGGCAGTTTTGCACATTTGTTCTGAGGAACCTATTCAGGATATTTTAGTGGGATCTGGGTTCAAGGAGTGCTGCAGCCCCTGCTTATCTCATTTTCCAAGCTGGAAGGCAGCAGACACCTTCACCTTGTCTGCAGGACAGGCAGCAAGGCAGAAGATTCCTCTGAGCTCTGACAGTGCCAGTGCACCACAAAGAGGACTCCAGCTGGCGCTGGCAGCCATGGCAATAGCAGTGAAGATGTTGGTCATCCCTTGCAAAGACCTTCTGAAGAGGGAGCAGATCTGTTTCAGCTATTCAAAGCAGCATTCCCAGAAACGTCTGTGCAAAGCCCAGGCTCCAGATGAGGTCAAAGCATCAGGAAAAGTCCTCGGCATTGCACAGCAAGCCTTTACTTGACTTTGATGATAAGAGCCACTCCCTTGCATACCTCTGCCCAAATAGCAGTCAGAAGGCAGCTGGCTAAGGGAGGTTTGGAGCAGCCACCCCTCTTCCTCCTCCTCTTGCTGCAGCTGCTGGGTAACAGAGCGTCAGAACAGCTGTACTGCCAGCAATAGAAGAAGCAAGCCACATTTCAGGGTTGCATCAGCAGGGCTCCTAAAGTCAGCCCCAGTCACAACCAAGGCAGTCCTAAACACTACTGCCATTCATCCCTCCACATAGATTCTGGGGAGCTTTCCCAATGATGGTCACACACACACACACACACACACACACACACACACCCCAACCCGCTTCTCTTCCTGCTGCTGCACAGCTCCTTTCCCCATGGCTTGGTTTCTGGGTGACTAAAAGTCCCACCAGCAGCTTCACTTTCCCTGTAGGCACCTTTGGCATCAGAGCCATCTTCCTCAGCTAAGTTCAGGTCTCTGTCCCACATCTCAGGAACCCAGCCTACCTTTCTGGAAGCCACCAATTTCTTACCCAAACCCTCTCCCAGAGGCATCCCTGTTTTCTAAAAGCTGCTTTCAATCACTGTTTCTTTAATCTGCACTTCATTGCATTCATGGTCCTAAGGGTCCCTTCCATGCTGAAGAGCAGCTGGCACACAATAAAGTTCATTTGCTGCCCATCTCCTTCATCCACACACCTCTTCAGATAGAAGGTCTCAACATCAGTTAGTTCAGGCTTCTAAGCTGAGAGATCCTGGATGAGCCCCTTGCTGTCCCTGCTAGAGCTAGCTCTCTTCATTTAGATTACAGTTCCAATAAACTGATCCAAGAGACTTTAACTTTTACAGATTGCTCACTCCAGTAGGTCAGTTGAAGAATCAGTAACATCATCAACATACTACTAGTAACTCTTTGTTATTTGTATCATTCTGTGCACAACTAAAGACTTCATCAGAAGCTTTAACAAACCACGCACTACAGACACTGAATTACAAGTGCATCTTCCTTCCCTCCCATCATCACTCCTTCGCTCTGCCCTCCCACACCAAATCTTGCTGACTGGGGCCTGAGTCCAGCAGGCTGTCCATGGAGCTGGACTATTCCAGCATCCCAGCAAGTTTGGGTCCTCAGGCTCTTCCACCATTCATAGGTCTGCACTCCTACATTTAGCCAATCCTACCTTCCTTAGTTCTTTCATCTAATTTAAGATCTAATTTCTCTTCTCTCAGTACTCACATTTTTGCCCTGCTCATGCCTCCGCTCCTCCAGCAGATCTCCTCCCAAATAATCAATCCACCCCTAATCACTCCTTCCCCATTGGTCTCAGTTTTGCTACATCCATAACCAAACCTACTCTTCCTGATACCGTTACCTAGGCAATCTCAGCCTTATATGGCATTACTGATATGGTCTGGTTGGCCTTTCAAGGTTCTGCTCTCCAAGCGTTTCTTCAGACTCCCCTGTAATCCTGTAATTATCCAACCACAGCTGTTGACTTTACACACACCAAAACAAATTCTCCAGCTTCAGCCTTGGCCCCCTTTCCTAGCTGCAGTTACTTACAGGAACCTCTTTATTGTACATAGACAGTTTGCATAGCAGAGCAATGTGCTTTAAACACTTTTTTTTTTTTTTTTTTTTTTTTTTAACTTTTGCACCATCCTGCTCTCTCAGCTGCTTGATTACAAGACTTTACCCTATAAGTCTTCTTGGGAGAGCCTGCTGGCTTGCTGCAAAGGCCTCAGTCTGTTTCTCCAGAGTGACTTCATGCTCGCAGTAGGTCTCCTCTGCTGCTGCACACTAGCAACCAACACCACAGCAAGCCACTTGCACTTCAGCGATGTGCGTATTGACTACACTTGGCACTGCATTCCCTGCATCCTACATAGGAGTTGCATTGTGAGACAGAAGGAAAGAAGAACTCCCTGTAGTGGACTCTCCATAGTATCAGTGCCCACACAGGGAAAGAAACAGATTATCTACAGAACTTGGAGTTGTACTACATATCATTCTTTTAGCTCATAAAACAAGCTTCTCTTACAGAAACATGTTTTCAGACACCCATGATACGTTTCCAGCTTAACTTCAAGCTTCTGAGATAAAGTTAGCTGTGGGAATACCGCTGTTATTGCGCCCTTAGGGCAAACAGCTACAGCTTCTGTAGATCTAGGATTCTACAGAATATATATAACTTTCCTAACTTCCTGCTGTAAGCCTTTGGACAACCAGAACATAGTTGACAAGTAGCATTATTGATTTTTTCTTTTAATGGAAGAGAAAATGCAGCCCTGTTTCCAAGAATACAAACATTCAGAGAGATCTATGTCATTTTCCTTAACTGAAGGGCTTGTATCCTATCACCACAATAACTTGAAATGGCATCCTTCACAACCAGGAGGTACTCAGAAAGTTACAGGCTAGAGCAGTACCATAAATCAACACCCTAAGCCAGCTGTACCACTGCACATGGACTTGCCTCTGTTAGAAAACAGAGAATGTTCAGAGGTGAAAGGGAAACGTAGCCCAAACAAAGCTCAGAACTGCTCACTTGCGTACTCATAGCAGCAGTATTGCTTTGCCACTACAACATAGCTAAGTCCTCAGTATACGGATAAGTGCAGAAATGAGATTCTGAGTGTACTCACTCCCTGAGGAAAAAAACCAGCCAAGACGATGCCTTCACTTGAATCAAGAGCCAGGAAGAGCAGGATAACCTGACCTGGGGAAGGCAGCTTCCCCTCTGTAGCCTTCTCTTACCAGCACATCTCTGTGACACTCCGGGTACAGGACTCAGGCGCAGCACCACACCTTGCTGAAGCATGCAGCCGTAGCCAGGGCTGAAGCACCTGCCCTCCTCCCACGCTGAGTGCCCCGGTGGGGAGCAAAAGGAAATCAGCAGGCTGCTCAAGCTAACAGGAGGCACGTAGCTTTAAGGGAAGAACCTCATAGGTAGAAAACAGGGAGCCAGGGCTCAGCTCACATTTGTACCTCTGCCGTCCTGCGGGCCAGTCTCAAGCACCTGTGCTGCCTTCATGGGCTGCGGCTGGGCTGAACGCCTCCACGCCCTTCCCTAATTACAAAAATTGCAATTAACTGCCCAGCTTCCACGAGTTCATAAAAGCAACGTGGTTGGGAAGCTGTGGCAATCCTACCACACAAGGACAGTAGGAAGCACCAGGGTGCAATGGCGCCTCTGAACGCAGCGACTGGGGTCTTGTCGCTGTTTTGTAGCGAACGGCGCTGGATCAGAGCAGGGCTGCAGGGAGAGGCCGAGGCAACGTGTACGCCTCAGGCTCCATAGAGAGCGCTCAGATCTGATCTGGAATTGCAGAAGACAACTGCGGACTCTTTTTTTCTTGTATTCTGGACAATGCAGTGTAAAACGAGCGTTGGAAGGTGTTCCCATGCAGCTGATGACGAAGGCGGTGGGAAGGGCGCACACAAGGCAGAGCTCGCCGTTTCCATGGCGACTGGAGGCCAGGCACGCCGCGTTCCGAGCAGACCATAGAGCAGCCAGAGTGCCCTGGCTAGAAGGGCCCTGGGGAGCCCGTCCCACTGAGGAAGCCACTTCCGGGGCGTGGCTAATGCAAATAAGGCGGGGAGGCAGTCGTTTCCCTCCCCCACTGCGAGCTGCCCTCGAACAAGATGGCGGTGGGAGGGGTGGCTTCGTTCGCCAGGGCGCAAGATGGTGTCGGGGTGGGGTCGGGAAGCTGATGGGTGCGCATGCGCGGGTGTGCGGTTCGGTGGGGCGACGCCGGTACCGAGCGGAGGTAGGAGGCAGCGGGGGGGTGGCTGTGGGGTGGGCAGCGGTGCCACGCAGCCCCGGCTTGGGCTTGGCCCGATGCGTGCCTGTGTTCCCAGCGGAGCTGGGGCTTCTCGCATCTCGTTTCTTGGCCCGTGCTTTGCAGCGCGGCCGGGCCTCTCTCGGCCCCTGTGGGAGCTGCGGGGGAGATGAGCTCCTGGCCGGGTCACCGTCCGGAAAAGGGCTCGCGTGGCACTGAGGGATGTGGTCAGCGCCCACGGTTGGACTGGATGTTCTTAGTGGTCTTTCCAACCTTAATGGTTCTGCCGTTCCCTGCTTGAACGCAGTGTCGCTGAAACTACCAGCTGGTTTGAGACGTTAATTATCTAATTATTGTCTGCAGGGTCGTTCTGTTTCCATGCATGAACTCAGAAGGAGGGATGGAAGCATCTGATGGAGGCACACGATTGCCTGTAACAAGAAGGGTGTTGTCCAAACTTTGTGTGATGTTATCTGTCATTGTTGAATTGGTGAATAGTGCTGGGAAACACCTCCATCATCAGGGGGCTCATCAGAGTGGTGAGTTTCCTTGTCAGGCCCAGGAGGTGGTGAATTTGTGGGGGCTTCATTGCTTTACTCTTTGGTACCAGGCTGTTAAGAGTCTGTTGTTGGTTGGTTCTACATGTCACAGTATTTTGTGCCCCATTGAGATCCTCTTGTAGCAAGTGGATTAGCTGAAGAAATGAATTATTAAAATTCCAGAAATGCAGCTGACAAACTGAGTCTTGCAGATAGATTCACCTGTAACAGGGGACCTGGGGTCAGTGCTCACCAAAAGGACTCGTCACTGACTGGTCATCCTGGCCAGGTGAAGAAGTCTATAACTGTGCTTCTTCTGGCTGAAGGTGTCACCCATGGGGCCTGGAAGGCGTTTGTGTACCTGACGCTATGCTGTACCAGGGCAGGGAGCAGCAGCTCCTTCATCATTGTGGTTCCAGCCTGGCTTCTTTGGGAATGAGGTTGGACCACCACCAGCAGCCCTGGCATGTCTGAATATGAGGAGTATCTAGAAATAGCCCCCCTGGAGTTGCTTATCCTATCCAAGGGTCTATTGTGTTGTGGGTGTGGAAAGACAGAGCTGCTCTTAACTAGTAAGCTTCCCAAACTCCAGAATATGCAGTAGAGGCACTGTAGTGACTGCTGGAGCAAGGACAGGCTTATTGAGATATTTAGCATATTCCTGTATTACTCACATAGTGGAGAATGCACTGGAAAGTCTTGCTGTTGCTGTGGCCAGGTCTGCAGGTGGCTACTTTGGTGTACGGGAATTGCCTGGCCCTGCTTCAAGGACTGGACTGAGCCAAGATGCCCATACCTAGCTCTGCTGCCAACTCAGTACAAGTGGCTTCAGCTGTGGCATGTGCGGCTCCAGTGCTAGAGCCAGTCTGTTCTAAAGCCCAAGGGTTGCTGAGTTGCTGTGGGGCACAATAGCTTGTGAACCCAGCTGTGAACTGACTAGGAAGCTAGAGCAGATGTAAACTGCAATGTGTTTCCAGCTGCCCTTTGTCAGCACGCTCAAACAAATGCTTTCCTGGTAGATGATGTTCAAACATCCTCCTCAAAAAAGATAAGATCTGCAGACGTCACTGGCAGGAGCAATGCCAGATGTCAGATGCGGAGGTGGAAGTGTTCTGAAGTAAAGGCTGGTTGCTTTCTAATTTACGAGCTTGTTCCTTTATGGCTGTGCATTATTACTCCCTTTTGCAATTCCTTTCCCCCTTACTTCTTAAAGCCTAATTCTGAAAAGTTCTGACATACTCCATGACTAATGCTCTGTCCCAAGGAAAAAGGTTATGAAAATACCACTGTGGCAAGCTTAAATAACACAGTGCTTTGGATGTAGGAACAAAATGTGCTTTTTTATGGCTACTATAATTTGTTTCTTTTCATCTGCATGTTTTCAGATGAGGGAGTTTAAAAAAAAAAAACTTTAACAACTATCTCAACAAAGTGAAATGACTTATGCATGTCAGCTGGCTGCAGGGGTTGCACATCTGCGTGGGAGTGACCAGGGAAAAAGAAGAAAGGAAGTGGAAGATAACTTTTTAAACAGCACTGTATGGTACAGATGAGAAAACAAGGTGTCTCTGGAAACTTGAGCAGCTGTGGTGCGTGCAGCTTGTGCTTAGTGGAGTGCCATTCAGATGGGCTGTGTGTGAAGTGCAGTGCAAGTACTGAGCCTGGCTTTGCTTTCAGACAGGATTCGAGTAGCAAAGTCAAGTCCATGTTAGTGTGCAGGTAATGGCTGTGCCATCAGACCTGGCTGTGCTGGATCTGATGTACAGCTCATTGTTAGTAACACTTGAGCACTTTTAGCAGGTTTGTCACATATCCTTTAGCCCTGCCTCTTTCCCAGCAACAAAGTAGCTAATTACTTCTGTAAGTGTCAAAGTGGAAGAGAAAGATAACTTTTCAGGGTTGAGCAGTGGGGAGCTCAGGCTCAGCTCGGGGCATGCATTTCCCTGTAGTTCTGGTGTGACTGCAGTGCAGATCTCTGCTGTTACTTTGTGAGTCTCCTTTTGGGTGTGCACGGGGTGTGTTGGGGCACCTCCAGCATGCACAGTTCTCAGATGAAGGTTGCTGGAGGGGATTTCCCTGACTGTTTCCTTCCATGAGTTGTGTACAGCTGTTTTCCGTGAATTTGTCTAATCTTTTCAACTTGCCACCCACCCCTGCAACCTCACTTGACAGCACATCTCAGACACTTAGTACCTGCCAGTATTTCCAGGTACTCAAAACTGATTTCCTGCTAATTACTTTATCCTGGCACAGATCTGTTCCACTTTTCCTTTACCCACTCTGCTTGGGACTCTGTGTCCTCCTGAGCTTTTTCTCCCTGCTTGATGGGTCCCAGCTGCTTAGTCTTTCCTCCAGCAGCAGCTGCTGCATCACTTCAGTTGCCCTCTTTTGCTCTCCTCTCTGCAGTAACCTTGTAGCTGGGTTAGATATGCATACAGTACTAGAGATCTGGACACACTGAGGTTTCACACAGTCCAAAATGATGTTATCTACCTTGTGCTCAACCCTGTTCTTGCAGGTACCCAGTACTTGCTGGCATGATGTGCCCTTGAGCCAGTCCTCTGCAGAAAATTTGTGGTGAGAAGCCACAGGGCTTATGGGTGGGTCAGCTGCCCTAGCTCTGTTCTTTTTAGCCTTTATCTTTATCCATCACAAATTCTTGATTCCTTTTCAATTCATGACCATATGGAATGCAACTTCCTTTTGAGGCTTGTCAGCATGTCTGCCTTTAATTACACCTATAACTGTTCACTGTCTGGCTGAAGTCCCTCTGGAGCAGCGTCATCCTTTTATCTGGCTGTGGGTTTTGGTGTGGAGGGATGTGGTGTGGTGGCTTAGTCCCATGAGAGCTCTGCAGTTGGATCTAATTGAGATCTATCACTCTGGCGGGGTCGATGTGCCGTTTCAATCTAGTGATGTCATTGATTGGAACAAATGCTGTGCCTGTTCCTGCTGGGCTAATTACGAGGAATTCCTTGGGCTGAGCAGAGCAGACAGACATCTTTTGTTTTTCTAATCTTGCCTAGAAGTGGTCAGACTCATGGCTTCTGGGAAATACTGAATGGAACTGGAGTTTCATCAGTTTTCGTACCCAGCTGTTCTTCCCTTGATCTGCTGTTTCTGCATGGGCTTGCTGTGGCTGATGTTGCAAGCCCAGGGGGGCGACTTAGTATGTCTGGAACAGGAAATGACGCACCGTGTTGTGAAGTGGTTCTCTGATGTATCTGAACAGGGTGCATGGCTCTGCAGGGCTGCATTGGCAGTTGCGAGGGTCATCAGCTCCTTTATCTTGCTTCTGGCAGCACTGAGCTAGCAACCCTGTTGTCACCTGTCATGTGAATGGAGCTTTTTGGGACGGCCCAGGCTGGGAAGCTAACTGACACTGATTTAAGAGCCCTAAACTTCTCACCAGATACTAAATGCATCCATCCAAAGGGTGTCCTGTGTTTTGCCTTAGGTCTGTAGCAGCTGGAGTGTAAGGGGGGGGGGGGGGCTCAGTCTGAAGAGCATGGACCTCTGTCATGGGAATATGTCCTGCTGTGGGGATGGGCTTCCTGGCCGTGAGCTGTGGCTGGTGCTGGCTGAGCAGTCCTTCCCTCCCTTCCCCTCATGCCTCAGCCCTTTGTGAACATACAGTGGCTTCTTCCAGGATATGACTACTTGCTTTGCTTCCATATATATTGCTGTCTAGCTGAAGCATCTCTATTTCAGCTTCAACATTCAGGGTGTCCCAAGATGTGCTGGACAACTGTTCCTTGACTTCGGGTAGCCCTTGTTGCATGATGGCACCATTTCTGCTGTGTGCCATCAAATTCTGATCGTGTCCCTTCGTACCACAAAGCAGCTATGCTACTTGCCATAAATACCTCCTGTCTGAGTGAGTCCAGGTGCAGTCAGCTGTGACTGCCTGGGGATAGTAGTATGCATGTGTGCGATTACATCAGAGCTGTTGTCACTTCTATTTGGCTGAAAATTTACATGGTACCTAAAAATGTCAGTCGCTAGGTCTGTTTTCTGAAGGCTGCTTTGTTTGCGGCCACGTAGCTTGATTGCTCCTGTGACCTTGCCTTTAAAGAGATGGAAGGAACTAATCAGCTGACAAAGAACATTAAAGTATAAAGGACAGGGCAGGGACAGCGTGCTCACAAAGAGACAGCTGCACCCCTGAGCCTGGCCTCAGCTTAATGGGACAGCTTTAGTGTGGCAGATAGCTTCCAGCCTCATAAATCCCATCCAATCCACTTTTGAACAACTCCTCAAAGCAATACTAATTCTGATCTCTGCTGGCAAAGATTTATCAATTAATTTAATTTAACTAAGTTCATTTAACAAATTGAATCTGTATTGCTTATTTCTTTTTTTCTCTTTTACAGGAGCAACAATGGATTGGCCCCAAAAAAGATGTAACAGGTGTTGTGAGAAGACATCCCATCTGAAATGGAGGTGATCCATGGAGCTTGATGCTGACCCCATCAACATGGGGTTGCGGCTGTTGGCTTGTCTCTTCCATCTGCCCACTGCAGTGATCTATGGGTCCTGTTCGCTGTTTGTTTCCATTTTGCACAATGTATTTCTCCTTTACTACGTGGACACCTTTGTCTCTGTTTACAAGATTGATAAACTGTCCTTTTGGATAGGAGAGGTTAGTCTTTTGCATGGATTCCTACTCTTGTAAATAAGAAATTCTGAAGCTGAGACTGGTTCTTGCTGTGTGCAGGGTGTTTGCTGTAATAGTTGCATTCTTCTTTGGAAAGGAAACAGGGGAGTCCTCTGAGTGCTAATTTAGGCCTTGCAGTTTTTCCTGCTTATGTAAACAGAAAACAAGCTGGGATAGAAAACCTGGGGACTTTGTTCTGATGGGAACATTGGAGTGTTTTACTGGTGTGGAAAACCACTGGGTTTGCTGCGTTAGTGGCTGTTGCCACAGACAGGGGTATTAAACAGTGCTGTTGGTGCAGAGAAGATGCACGAGAGGTTCCTGTGATCTATTCACTGTGCAAACTCAGCACTGCTCAATTCAGTAACAGAAGTGCATCTCTCCAGGAGCTGTCCTGTGGTTTGTTTCACTGTTCTTTTTCTTTCCTAGACGGTGTTTCTGATCTGGAACAGCCTCAATGACCCTCTGTTTGGCTGGCTGAGTGACAGGGTGTTCCTTAGTACACAGCAGTAAGTTATGTTCTAAATAAAAAAAAAAAAAACCAAGCATGGTGGTGGGAAAGGATAATTATTTCCACCTGGGATGCCTCATAGTTGTTCTCAAATTCTTTGGATTATTTGCCACTGTTGGCCATTAGCATTTCTCATGTGCTTGCTTCAAGCTTTTAATGAAAATCATGGTGTGGCTTCCTGCATCTAGTGACAGTGGTTTAAGTGTTGGCTGAAGTAATGCAGCACTACCTGAATTATCAGGAAGCTCCATACTCTAGAAGAGGGAAAAAAAAAAAGATATTTCCTTCATGCTTCTGGCCTTCTTACACCCATATTTTTTGTGTACTAACATATAAGCTGAGAAGTTATCTGATGTGGGTACTTGTTAATGAGCAAAAGCTGTATTGATGTCTGAGCTTCATAAACAACTTTCTTAGAGAGAAATGATGCATGATTGTGCTTGGTTTTGTTCAAGAGTCTAAAGTTTTTTTGTCTTCTGTTACAGGCCAGGAGCAGAGATTTCCTCCCCAGAAGTAGTTCTGAAGAGACTCAGGGCACTAAGCCACAATGGCCCACTCTTTGCAATCTCTTTTCTGGCTTTCTGGGTTGCCTGGGCTCATCCTGGTTTGCAGTTCCTTCTCTGCCTTTGCATGTATGACAGCTTTCTCACCATGGTTGACCTCCATCACAACGCCTTGCTTGCAGACTTGGCTGTTTCAGCAAAAGACAGGACTAGCCTCAACTTCTACTGCTCCTTCTTCAGTGCCATAGGCTCACTCTCTGTCTTCATGTCATATGCAGTATGGAACAAGGAAGACTTTTTTTCGTTTCGCATATTCTGCATCGTGCTGGCTGCCTTCTCCATCGTTGGTTTTACCTTGTCCACACAGCTGCTCCGCCTGCGATTTGAGACTGATGGGAAGGCAAAATGGGACCAGGAATCAACCTTAAAAGAGTACGTGTCATCAATTCTCCAGCAGGTGATGAAGGCTTAACTTATGTCTTTAGAGTCCTGTTATGTACTGCAGCAAACTGTAGGAAGATCCAGGGCAAGGCAGACCATTGCTAATTATCTGTGGTTCTTGTCTGTTCTACAGTTTTCAGAATCACCTCTGGCTGAGGTCACTTTGGCTTCTAAGGCCCTCTGAAAACAGGACAAAACTGTCTTGTGACACCACTGGCCCAAACTGGAGGCAGAGCCCTACCTGCTGTGTGGTCTATCCAGTGTTTGGAACATGAAATGAGTTAATATCTAGAGCATCCATTGAGGCCTGTGAGTGGCAGTATGTCAAAAGCAGCTTACCATTAAAGTATTCCTGCTTGAGCATGAGACCACTTTAATGCCCATTTCCTGTGGAGTTGGACAAGCAGATATCTCTTACCTTCTTGCTCACTTTGCCTGCCTGGCAGTGGCTGAGTTATATTGTTGAAACCAGCTGCATCATGACCCAGTTCAATGCCTTTGCTTTTCTTTGGGCTGCCTCACTTGTCTCTTGTTATAAACCACTAGCACTGTGTTCTACTAACACAGCAGATCCTGATGAGATCTGCCAGGTGAGCTAACTGCAGGGATCTGGAGTAGGAGTGTAGTGGCTGATGCACAAATGCTTTTATCAACAGAAATTGTAGGATCTAATGTTATTTGGGAGATCTCTAGTGTGTTGTCCTCACATTGTTGTGGACTCTGCTGTTTTGGTCCAAGGAGAGGGAAGGTTTGAATGGGAGCTGAGAAGGGACAGCTCTGCATCTCCACAGAGGCTTTTCTGTGCTTGTTGTAAAGGATTCACTGCTGTGGGCTGTTCTGTTTTTTAACTTCCTCTCATCTTCTCCCTGTAGGCTATACATTGAGAAACCCTCTGCTCCCCAGGAGAAGAGGATCACCCTAGCAGAGTATCTCCAGCAGCTCTCTCGGCATCGCAACTTCCTCTGGTTTGTCTGCATGAACCTAATCCAGGTAGGTGCAGCAGTGATGTGCTGGAATTCAGAGGATGAAGACTGGTTATGGTCCAGTTGGGTGATTCAAATGCATGCCAGCTTCCTGGGAAGGATGGGGAGTTTCTGATGTCTGCTTGCTTTCAGAGCCTCCTGCTCTTGCACGCTGTAATCCATCAGCTACCTGGTAGCCACCATCTCTACTTGTGACCTGAGGAAAGTTCCTGAACTGAATGTCTGTGTGGTGCTCCCTCCTCTGCAGTGCAGGCTTAGTTACAGGGGACTGGTTGAGCTCTGCACAGCTCATCTGGATGTAGAAACACCAGGCCTGGCTTGTGTTGGGAAGAGTTCAGGACTACAGTTGGCTGGCTTGGCTTTCCTGAGGCCTCATGTCAATGTTCTCACTATATCCAGCTGGATCTACCTTCCCTCTGGCTTTTGCAACTTCTGTTTTTCATTCTCTTCATCGATTACTACCAAATGCAGTCAGCCTGCCCAGCTTTCCTGAACTTAATGTGCTGAAATCAGAGCTCCATCTCCCCAGGGTAATCAGTTCCCCTCAGGCAAGCTCTTAATGCTGTTTTGCATCTTTGCGTTTGAGTCTTGTCGCCCTCCTGGCTGTTGCTCCCACCTGCCATGCCACTGCCTCATCCTGCAGATCCCGGTGGCCACTGTTGTTGCCTCCTTGCTGTTCCCTGTCCCAGCAGTGCTGTGTACTGCATGTGTGCTCTGTGAGCTTGCTAGTGAGGAATGCTTCAGCAGCTGGGATGTGCTGTTGACCCCAGGTAGCCCTGTGGTCTCAAAGCCTACCATGCTGTAACCTCCATAGCAAAGCTCTTGCTTTGCTGAAGTACTTGGGGCCCAACCTGCATAATACTTTGGCATAAGGCTCGTCTCTTAAGATGAGAGTCTAGGGGGCTGTTAGATTTTTTTGTTCAGCCTTACTACTGTTGCTGCTTATCAGTTTGTGCACTGCTTTCACAGGTTTTTCACTGCCACTTTAACAGCAACTTCTTCCCCCTGTTCCTGGAGCACCTGCTGTCAGACCAGATTTCTGTATCAACTGGATCCTTCCTCCTTGGTGAGTCTCAGAAGGGACTGGAGGGAACAGCTGAGTTAGGGCCTGGCCTGAGTCTGGATTCTCTCTTTGTAAAATTTAGCTGAGGAGAGGTGTGCTCACAAACAGGTCTTTGGACTGTAAGATTCACACATGTAAACCTCATAAGCTTCCTTGGGACTTTTGAGTTGTCTTTCCTGGGCACAATAAAACTAATGTGGAGCCTTTTTCTAGCGGTGGAGAGCATGATGTGCTGGATCCTAGACTCTGTGACTCCACATAGATATCGTTTATAGTACAACATGTCTGCAGATACAGCTCAAAGATGCAGCAGGGAACACAGCTCCTAATTTAGTGCCTCTCTGTGGCATATGGAATGTGTCCAGGCTGCCTCAGGTCTGTGGCAGACATCCTATAAGGCTATTGTCACCCTGGAAGGTTTCTGTGTGGGCCAGTTCTGGTCACACTTTCCAGTCTCATTGCTGTTCCGTGACAGAATCCCAGCCCTTGTATGACACTGGGCAAGTCTTCCCTCTTGCTTGAGTTTGGTGAAAAAGGCCTCCCTCTGTAGGAAGTGTATGTGCTGTGCCACAAAACCACTGAATACATCTACTACCAGCACCTCTGCTTTCTGTGTGTGTGTGCGTGCATGTGTGGGATGGTGGGGGGGTAAGCTGCATCACCTGTCCTCCCATGTTGGCAAGCTTTGTCCTCTCTTGGTATTAGTCCTGGGGGGATAGTGGATACTAAAACTCTCTCAAGCTATTTGTGCTGCTGTCTCTATTCAGGTGTTTCCTACATTGCTCCTCATCTCAACAACCTCTACTTCCTGTCCCTCTGCCGCCGCTGGGGGGTTTATGCTGTAGTCCGAGGACTTTTCTTCCTGAAGCTGGCTCTCAGTGTTGTCATGCTCCTGGCAGGACCTGATCAGGTGTATCTGCTCTGCATCTTCATAGCAAGGTATGCACACAGCGCTTGCTTCCCTTGCTTTCTGGCAGAGGGAAGAGTAGCCACGGTCACTGTGGCTTCCAGCTCTGGTGTCTCCTTCTAACAGCTCCCAGCTCAGGAATAGTCAGTGCTGAATCTGCTGGCTGTGCAGGCAGCAGTGAGGGAGGCAGCGGTGTTCGGACTCTGCTGTGTGAGAGGACAAAGACTTGGCAGGCTGGTGGCTGCCTGGTAGCAGCCCATGCTAGCTGCTGAGTTGAGTTCCCGTTTTCTTCTGCAGCCTGTGTGGAGTGATTGCCCTTAGGATGTGCTGCAGCTGCCTCTTAACCCCAGCCCAGTATATAGTCCTAAGGCTTCTCTGTGGGGCAGGTCCAAGGCATCGCTGGAAGGCACACAAGGCTGTTACTGCTAGAAGCATTCCTCTCCAGTAACCAGGATTTCTGAAAGTGTTATTTTAAGAGTTAGGGAACCTTTCTAATCTCTCTCTTTCTCCACTTTCTCTGATCTCCCCCTTAGTCCTGTAACTTCTTGGTGCCTCTATTTAGTACTTTGCCTGTTGTTCTGCAGCAACCGGGTGTTCACAGAAGGGACCTGTAAGTTGCTCAACCTGGTGGTGACTGACTTGGTGGATGAGGATCTTGTACTGAACCGCAGAAAGCAGGCAGCTTCAGCGCTGCTTTTTGGGATGGTTGCTCTGGTCACCAAGCCAGGACAGACCTTCGCCCCCCTGATAGGCACCTGGCTGCTCTGTGTGTACACAGGTAAGTGCCCTTGAGAAAGCATTATGGTAGGAGAGGGCAGACCTGTGAGCTCAATGCCCTCCACAGTGTTTTGGGTGGATGCAGAGCTCTCTCACTTACGAAGCTGTGACTGGTCTCTGCATCTCCAAGCCCGGTCACTGGGAGAGAGCAGTGTTTCCAGTGTCCCATCTCAACAGACTGTTCTTCTACCCCAGGCTATGACATTTTCCAGCGTAACCCCTTGAGCAACGTGGTGAGTGCCCAGCCGAAGCTGGAATCTGATAGAGTCTTGGAGCCAACTCTCCGCCAGGGCTGCTTTTACCTTCTTGTCTTTGTTCCCATCACATGTGCACTGCTGCAGCTCTTCAGTTGGTCTCAGTTCAGCTTGCATGGGAAGCGTCTGCAGATGGTGAAGGCTCAGCGCCAAGGCCGAGCACCAGAAATCAAAATGATCTAGGGGTCTTTGTGCCCCTGGGGGTGCTTCTGGTTCCAGGCTGGTGTGGGACTGCTGGCAAAATGAAGGGATTGCTGGCTGGGAAAGCCCCCATGTTTACAATTTAACTGTGATGTGCTGTGATGCTGATGTTTACTCATCCCAGGAGGTGGCCACAGGGAAAGCAGAGTATTGAGTGTGTACTGGGCTGGGGATAGGTCACTTGGCTACAGCAGTGAGAGCGTTCCGGCCTTGCTGGTCCTAGAAAGCAGAATTCTAGGGCAGAGTTGCAGCATGTGCTAGAGAGGTTTGCATCCCTGGTGTGATATTCTACCCTGGGCGTACCTCTGACCCACAGCCCCTCAGGCAGAGCAGAAAGGGGGGAGCAACTGGAAGCTTTTCCTCTAGAGCCCTGTCGTTTTTGGGAATGGAGGGAGAGGTCCTCCTCCCAATGGAGGGACCAGTGACAGAGGAGGATTAACTTCAAGACAAGAGGTGAGATGAGAAGACCCTGAAGGCTTTTCTCAGTAGCTGGTAAGACCTCTCACATTCAGTGCTATGGTTCTTGGACCAAATCTGCTCTTAGGCTTGTTTCTGGGACAATACCTTGCACAGAATATACAGGCTCCCTCCTATGTGGCCTTGCATAGGGAGGTGCTGGGCTCAGAGCCTGGATGTCTTATGGCATCTTGTTGCTTCCCTAGCCCCTTGCAGTCAGCACTGTTACAGCAGTGCTTCCCATGTTAGCTGGTGGGTGTTCAGATCAGGGAAGGAGCTTGTAACACAGCAGACAAAATGCTTCCCTCCCAAGGCTGACATTGCTGCCTGTGTGAAGCAGCCCAGTGCCTTCCCTTTTTGCAGGTAGAGAGCACAGCCTGGAGACAGCAGGTCATGCTTTCGTGCCTTTTATTCCATTGAGAAGCCTGTCTGACATAACATGGGGCAGTCACAGGGTTGAGATTTTACTTCTGGGGGAGAGACCTTCTGTGCTTCAAAAAGCCCTGGTGATAAATTTTTCTGGTTGCTGAGTGATGGAGCCAAGGAGAGTGGGATGTTAGACTCTTGCTCTGTCTGGGAGCAGATAGGGCAGATGGTTACCCAAAATCTCAAAATGAGGGAGTGTCTCTTCAGTCTTGAGGTTGCTGTGGGCAGGCAGAAGTGATGTGCTGAAGCAGGATGGGTAAGCGCTCTGCCCTGTGCTTCCTGCAGGAAGTGGAGATTCGCTCACATTTCTGCTGTTATCCATTCTGTCACCTCCCAGGCCTTTTGTACCAGGTTCCCTCTGTAGATGCAGCCCACAGATCTGCTATCTTGCCTCAGGACATGGCTGCCTCCTGTCTTGGACCAAGACATTTCTCTTGTGAGGCTCCTGTTGGTCTTACTGTTTCAATCATAAGTTATTTGTGTAGATTTTAACAAACTTTGTGAATGAATCATTTCATAAATTAAATATGATTTTTTTCTGTATTGCTGTGGTCTCATTTGAATTGGCAGTCACCCCATCTGGCCTAGTGTGGGCTCACCTAACCACACAAGGCCCCAGGTGCAGTGTCCCTTGCTGGGGTGGGAGGGGAGCAGGAGCAATGGAGTTATTTTGGGATACTGCTTGACCCATTTGCAGGTGGAGATTAGCCAGCAAGTTCTGTACAGGCAAGAGAAGTACACACTGTTACCTCCTTAAAAATGCAAAGCAGCGAAGATGAGGCCAGGAGGCTTGATGTTTGTATATGAATGACTTTATTTAAGTATGCTGGGCACCACCAGGCAACATGGTTTGGACAGTGTGCAAGGGAACAGTCAGGCAGATCAAATGAATGCTAGATTGGAGACGGCACCTTTCTGTCCGGTCACTGCAGTTTACAGAATGGAGCACTGCTGCTTCTGCAAGGCCAGCAGAGGAGCTGGGGAAGGGGAAGAAGAGATCACTGGCACTGCCTGAGGCATGTGATAGGTGAATAGAGAGGATTTTTTTTCTCTCTGCATGCTGCAGCTAATCAGCAAGACTGCCACGATCTTCTGTTGGAACAAGGCTGAGCATTGACAGCTCTTCTCTACCTGACTTGTTCTTACTTAAATACAATCTGTTCTGACAGGGGTAGGAGAGCGAGCAGTGTGGCCTCAGCTGGGAACAGACCACCAAATCTGCCTACCTCCCTCCAACTTCTCTGAGCCCAGCAGTGAGCCCTGAGAATGTGCTTCCAGCTGGAGCAGCACACTACCTGCTTACATTCTTGTCTGCTGGGGCAGTGCACCAGCTTCTGCCAGGCCTCTGTAGCAGGGCTGCTGCAGCCTTCCAGCTCTTTCCCTGTCTTGGCTCTGGAGAGTGACCGCAGGGTGATGTGTGGAAATGAAGAGAAAGGAGGGGAACACCGAGGAACTGCCACCAAGCAACTCCAGGCCCACTGCTAATGCCAGGTACTGCAGAAAATCAGTGGTGAAGCAAGTGAGCACCAAGTAATGCACAAAAACACTCATGACTAACAGTGCCACAACCCAACACAAGCTGCTCTGGAGGCCTTCCAATCTCTGTAGAAGCAGCAGCTACAGAAGAGCAGCCAGTAGATGAGCAGGAAGGCATAAGCAGCTCAATGGGACAGCAGAACACAGCCACTGCATCAGCTTGCTGCTCACAGCCCTGCTGCTCACATCAGTGCACACGTACTAATACAATTTATTGTCCTCTCATGTAGTGTATTCATAGAGAACAGCAAACTTCCTAAAAAACAGTTATTGAGTGCTGTAGCAGGGCTGACTGGTTATTATGCTAAGCATGTGCGCTGTAAACAGTGTTAACATAAAACAATGGACAGCTGGATAACAGGTATTCAAAGAAGACCCAAAGAACAAGTCCCAGGTGCTATGGTCAGTATTTAAGATATCCTCAGAGATTTCAATAAATAAAACAATTCTTACATTACAATGCACCTTTCCAACTATTATTTTGCCCCCCAAATGGATGAAGTACACAAGAGTTATGCCTGGTTGAAAATACATGA
Organism: Chrysolophus pictus; assembly: GCA_037305975.1. Lineage (NCBI taxonomy): Eukaryota > Metazoa > Chordata > Aves > Galliformes > Phasianidae > Chrysolophus > Chrysolophus pictus. The sequence continues at coordinate 12,442,462 of CM074581.1, read as the reverse complement.
TTCCGTTGCCCTGACATGGCAGAGGAGGAGGGAAGCAGCCCCAGCTCCTGCAGAGGAAGAACACGAAAGCTGTAAATCTTGGCAGGTTGAGGGAGGACACTCAAGTGCCTTCACTCCCACTCTGGGGCGCTTGCTTCCAGAGGAGAAAAGGTATTTAAAAGAAGGAACAAGAGAATAACCGTCTAGCATAATGAAAGCTGATTAGAGACTGCTTTGTTCTACTCCATGCAATACAAACTAAGTCCTATCACCATCTTCTCCAGCTGTGGCACAGACCCACACATCAGTCTGAGAAGTTACACACTCATACACACACACCAAAAATAGTGGGGGCAAATGGGCTTAACTGTTAAGAATGTGCTTTCTCTTAATTTAAGAAAAAAAAAAAAGACATTAAAAACAACTTCAAAAGTCTACTGATGGTGGAGACACTGCTGAGGAAGAAAGTAGTTATGGGGCTTCAGCTATGTATTCCAGACAATCCAGGCATTGCAGTCAGGCTGACTAAAGCCTACGTGAGCAGTTTGCAGTGGTTAGCTCCTTTCTGACTTGCTAGGCAGATTCTAAGCTGTTCCCTTTGTTTTTCCTTGCTTGTTTTACAGTGGCAAATGTGATCGTAACACAGAAACTAAGGAACTGAAATGAAAAAGGAAGGGGCCATTCTGAAGAAAGCAGACTGGTATTTTATCCTTTCCATTAAAAAAAAAAACCAACAAAAATAAAAAAAAATAAGTCGTTAGTACTAATACAACCCTCCTGCTGCTGTTGTCTTTGCTCAGTGACATCGGGGCATGCTGGCGCACACACACACATACAGGCAGCTCTCAGACACTCGGACTCAGAAAAGCGAGTTTAGAACTGAAGTGAATCTTCAGAGGAGACTGAGGATAGGTCCCAGGGCTAGAAGGTTTTTCGGTGGATGGCACGAGCTCCATCTTCTTCATATTCCTTTTTTGAAACCCACATTTTCTTAAAAGTATCCAGCGAGGCCAGAATAGAGCCACTGGGGAAAGACAGACATTATAGATTAAAGGAGAACATTGGGGACCCTGTCACTACATCTATGCAGGGAAGAGCTGTTTCTGCTGTACAACTCTTCCACACTTAAGAAAGGTGCCAAGGCTCCTGGTTGCCTACAAAAGAAATGCTTCCTGGACAGTCACCACCTTCCCTCCTGTTAGCCTCAAATGTGCTGGTATTACAGAGCTTATCATGAGCCACGCTTTCACAAACAACATGCTGACACTGCTGTAAACCAGCAAGCTCTCTTCACATGAGATCTCACTGGTCTCACTTCCTAGGGTTCTGGAGCTGAGTTTAGTTCTCCTGATGAGCAACAAAGATGTACACAAGAGGGGAAACGTACCTACTGCCTCTGCCCTATGAAATGTGTTACCAATGAGCTTGTTCTATGTTAACATGGATGTTAGGACTGGTTAAAACAAAGAAAATAAACAGTCTCGCAGGAGCGTTAAGGATGCAAAGAGCTAAGGGTCTGACAGCATGAATGGAGGCTCAGTAACCAGGCTGGGTAGCACGTGGTTGAGGAGTAATGCCCTCCTGACACCCATAGTAGCAGGAACAACAGTGCAAGTGTCAACAGGCTGCAATTCTCCAGCCCTCATCCCACAGGAATACCTACCACCATGCAGTACTTACCCAATCCACGTAGAATACAATCTCTCCTGAGGAGCTGATATCTAGGAGAAGAAGAGAGTCAGTCAGGACCACTTCAAAATACAGTCTGCTCCTCCTGGCATGCTGCCCTAAATTCCCAACAGCTAACACAGGTATGACCTCTCCCACTAAAAAGACTTCCAGCAGGTCCCCCACAAAATTACCACTGTGGACCAGACCCTGGACAGAAATCATGCTGTCAGAGGAGTTACCTTCTCCACATGAAACCAAACAACAGTTCATCACAATAAGGCTGTTACTGGTTTGAACCACGTGGCAGCTACACTCTTAGCATGGCTTTTTTTTTTAAGAGGGCAAAGGTCACATAACACACAGTATGTGATAAACACCCAAGAGAATGCTCCTACCCTTATTTTGACGTCCTTTGGAGCTAGTTTCTTCACTTCACTCAAGAGCCTATCACCAAAGCCTGCACAAGACAAAAAAAAGCAGTTTGAACCCTTCAGCAAAATCCTGAGTTCCATCTAACAATGTGGACCTGTACAGTGGAGCAGGGTTTGAATGGGAAAACTAGGACCTATCTGGAGATGTCTGCCTGTGGTTAAGGGCTGATGGGCTCTGGCAGAGGATATCTATGTCCATAGGGACCAGATATATGCTGTTATGACTAGGGCTCAGAAAATTAGGGAGCGAGGATCAGTCTCCTGCTTCTCACAGTAAGTACCCTGAGAACAGAGTTGGACAAGTCAGGTGTTATCTCCCCTGTTTCACACAAGATGAGAAAAAGATGCAAGTTACAGCCCACTAAAAAACAAGAGATAGGAACCTTTGAAAAGTGTGGAGCCTCCAGACAGCACAATGTTGGAGAAAAGTGTTCGCCTCAGATCCATGTCTGATTTTTGAATGGCAAAAACGAGCACCTCGTGGAGTCCTTCACATTCTTCCCCTATCAGGTCTGGCCGGAACAAGAGCTCCGGGGCACGAAAGCGGGCAGAGCCGATCTGCAAGGAGAGAAGTCAGCATAGAGGGGAGAAGACAACAGTGTGGTACAGTTCACTGTCTACAGCCTCCAGGTTGTGTCTTTTTCTCTGAGATAAAACTTCAGAGGAACAAAGCTTTTTGGACATTCATGCTACATTGTTAGCTCCCAAATGACCACCATATTGACCTACAGCTTCTGGCAAAGGTGCCATTTCTATTCTGCAGGTGAAAGAGATGAAGAAATTTGCTCAGCTCCATACAGCAGGTCAGTGGCTGAGAAGTAAATGGATCCACCTCTGGTAGTAGAGGTAAGACTTGTATTTCCTCTCCTTCAACCATTCTACAGAAGGCTCAATCTTTTAAAGAATATTCCCAAGGCACTCTTCAAACCAGTAGTTTCTGTTCATCTGGGCAGGAAAAAAGCCACATACAAAACTACAGCATAATTTATGGATACCAACCCACACTCCATACCTGATCCACATAAAGATTTACTAGATCAGAATCTGCACCCAACAGTTCTCAGACTCCATGGCCATGCTTTACTCTTACCCACCAATTCGAGTTGAATTAGTAAGATTTCTAATAATGTTCTCTTTCCCTAAAAATTCTAGTGCCCTCTCTCAACAACCAGGGATGCATTTCAGTCTTTAAAATTATCCTCTCTCACTCCACATTGCTAAATCTCCCATTTTTTACAAACCTCAATAGTGCTTCCATCTGGCAAGTAGTACTGAGCCTTCTCAGTCTCCAGAGTCTCATCCTTCTGGGGGTTTATGGACAGATAGCAGGCACGCTGAAGAAGAAGCAGAGCCAGAAAGAGTGAGATGAGGAGGATAAAGACAAAGACCTCTGATAAATACGTTTCTCACTACAGAGACATCAATTTCAGTACTATGTTGTGTTGAGGAAAAGACCTTTCGGGTTCACATCAAGAAAAATACCTTACCTGCTCTTCACACTACAGTTGGTCACTACTTTTCTAGCTTTTGTTTTTGTCTCTCACTGCTTAAGAAGTAATCTCCCTCTGCACTGGTGGGATAACTATCTTGTGAGCACTTTCAACCTTTCATAGTGCAAAGCAAAGCAGGCATCTGAAACATCTTTAATGGCCTTAACTACATACAAAGGTGGGTTTACGCAACTTAGCAGAGATTAGGAGCATGAACAAAGTCCATTGTTACGTTTCAGAAGAAACAATAACTAAGAGCTATCAGCAAAAATTTCCTAGCATAGCCTAAACAGCTCAATTCCTATTGTTCACCACATTCTAAGTTACAGGAAAAAAAAAACAAACTTCTACTTTTCACTACTTTTACTACTCCAGCAGCCCATAATTTTTCTTACATAGGTAAGCTTTTCTATTCCAAATTGTTATCATTTGGGGATTTAAAATGCATCTATCAGAATCATAGAACAGTTGAGGTTGGAAGAGATCTCCCTGCTGAAGCAGGATCAGCTAGAACAGGTTATCCAAAACCACATCCAATCACATTAGGAGCAATTCCACAGGGAAACAATCTACATCCTCTATTCTGGGCAACCTGTTCCACTGTTTGGTCACCTTCAAAGAATCTGGGCAACAGGCAGAAGAGCTCTGATCCTTCTGCACAGCCACAACAAGCTACAGCCATGCAGAACAAGCAAACTATTCCCATTACATTTTTTTTTTTCCCATTAGGTCACAGGCTCAAGAACAGCTCATTGATGTTCTCAAGCCTTGGCTGCTGGCATAACTAGAGTTATCTGCAGCAGTTAAAGCTTGTAATGGAGGCCAACAGCATGGCAATAACTGACAGGCATCAGCGTACTGATCTGAGTGTTGAAGGCACAAATGCATAGGTAGCCCTAAGCTACACAAAGCCTTGCTGAAATCAGAGCGCAACCTGTCTGCATGAGAATTGTGATGCCATGGTGGGCAGTCACCAGCTGAGCTACTGTTCACAGTCCCACCTCTGCCCTCTTCTCTTGGAACACAAGAGAAGCCAAGTTAACTGTTGCATAACTACAAGGCCACTAAACGCTGTGGAAGCCATTAAAAAAGAAAGCCTTTATAAATATGAATGCCGTGAGTGAATTATTTCCATAGAGAAAGAAAAACAGCAGCAATCCACTTGTGATCCCAAACTACATGGATTTTCTAAAGTCTTCGCTTGAAGAGTAGGCAAATACTAGTGAAGGATATCAGAACTGATAAAATTGCTGCTCAGTCACACTTACATTAAAAAAAAGCTTTCCTTTACATTCAGATGGAGCCTCCTGTGCATCAGTTTGTGCCTCCTGTCCTGTCACCAGACGTCACTGAAATGAGTCTGGCTTTGTTTTCTTTGCTCTCTCCCTTCAGGTATTAATATACAATGATGAAATCCTCCCTGAACTTCTATTCTGCCGGCCAAAAAGTCCCAGCCCCTCAATCCCTCCTCATATGAGGGATGTTCCAGTCCCTTAATCATCTTACAGGCTCTAGTCTCCCTTCGGTAGATAAAGAAATGAGTTTCAGAGCTAAGTAGGCTGGCACTTCCCACTACACTTTAGGGAGTGATGACTTCCAACAGGCAGAAATCTTTGTGGATAAGCACAGAAACAGACAGTATGTCACCTCCTTGATGGTCTTGACAATCTCAAACTCTGAGGTCGTGTGGAAGTCGTAGCCTTCCTTCCGGAGATAGAGACGCAGGAAGCGTGAGACATCGCGACCTGCAATGTCAATCCGCATGATGGAGTGAGGCATGGCAAAGCCTTCATAGATGGGGACCGCGTGGGTAACGCCATCCCCAGAGTCCAGCACCACTCCTGTGGTCCTCCCAGTAGCATACCTAGCAAAGGGACATGAGACAGATGTTAACATGGTCTTTCTCAGTTTGTTTTTTCTGTTTATTTGTGGGGGGAAAAAGAAAAGATTTCAAGAAACATTTTGCAAGTGCACATCAAAGATGAGAGGTACTTACAGACTGAGCACAGCTTGCATGGAGATGAATAGTGCTGGAACATTGAAGGTCTCAAAAAACACTTCAGCAGCACGTTCTCTGTTCTTGCGTGGGTTTAGGGGTGCTTCTGTCAACAGCACAGGATGCTGGTGAAGAAAAAGAACCACGCTGTAATAACCAGGATGCAGCTAGATATATGCTCTCAAAAATGGCTGCTTATTTTTCCTCTTTAGGAACCATTAGTACAATAGGACACATAGAAGGGACTAATTTCAGCTGGTGAGCTGTATTACACCACACATAATCTCTACTAGGTTGAAGAAGCAATAGGACTGTGGTCTAGCCATAAAGAAATCTTAGGGAGTCCACCCTGTGAGTGACCCTTTGCCGGGAAGAATGATCAAGATCACTCTTTGTATCAAAAGGAAAACAATTTGCCCCAAATACAGACAGCCTAAGAAAGGGTGAAAGCATACAGTCCATATTATACACAGGCAGAAATATTCCTACACCAATGACAGAACCTATTGCTTTCAGTCTTTTACTGACTTTTTGGTCAGCTCCTTCCAGATCACATGACTGTTTTTCTTCCTCTTTACTTCAGATTATGTCACTGCTGAGTGGATATGCCTGATGTACAGACATAACAAGAAAAGTCAGCAGCACTTGGTGTAGAGCACAATCATTAGGGAGAGGGAGTGAATAACAATCTGATTTTCAGCAAGTCAGATTTTGAGTCAGGCCAAATACATGAGACGTGAGGAGAAATTCTGCTTGGACACTTCTTGTGTAGTATCTCATAAGAGGTGAAAAGAACATAATTGAACAACAGGTGAGTTTAGAAAGAAAAAACAAAGGAAAATTCCCAAATTGCCTCTTGGAGTTCAAAGGCTCCTGGTGTTATGCACAGAAAGGAAACACACCGGTGCCTCTACACAGTGAGGTATCTCACCTCCTCTGAGAATGTCTGAAGCTGATCTTTTGAATACACGTACTGCCAAATCCGCTCCATATCGTTCCAGTCCTTCACTATCCCATGTTCCATGGGGTATCGGATCGAGAGGAGACCTCTGTGCTCCTGAGCAAACAGAAACAATACAGCATACCTGTCACAAACTAACAATTTCATTTCTAAGCATTTCGACTACAAATTAATCTGACAGACTCAATTACTTTCAGTCCCACTAAAAAGTAACACGTCTCTAACACATACTACAAAGACCGAACAATAACCACAAGCATTTTTCCAGAGAAGTATTCATGAGATTTAACTAGGCCTTTTTATACAAAGGAGGAACACATTTGCAGAGCACTTTTCTTTCCTAACATGTTTTGAGCCACACAGACACCTATCAAATGTTATCTTTGTTCTACCAGCTCTGCCATGATGTAAAACATAGCAGGGTGATAGCAGGGAATGTAGTTCTGTGGGCTCACTGGAATTATGAGACCATGTTGACAGAAAGAAGCACTGTGGATAGCAACCTTCTTGTCCACACCAGGGAGATAAAAGGCAACCAACTAGGGTCCATTTCTAAAGTTCCCAGTCAAGAAAGTGGAGATGTAACCATACAGACTTCACAGTAGCCTAGAAGAAAAGGATAAGTACAAAAAGACCTGGGTAAATGGATTGAGACTAAGAGAAGAGGTCTGTGATCAGCAGGCTGACAAAGGAATTTTGTGAAGTTTCCCACTTCAGCTTGGACACACTTAAAAGAAGTGACAGTCTATTCTGCTCTTCTGATCAACCCTGATATCAAGGAACCACAGCTGTTAACATGCTTAAAGTGCAACTGCTACAGCCCCTCTAACAGCAGCACAGCAAGATGCAAGGATAGGGTGAAGTAATACAGGTTTTCTTACCTCTGCCTTTGGACCAATGAAAATATCCCCTTCTAAAGCACCAGCCATAACACGAACGTGCTTTGGTCTGCCCACACTGGAACAGAGACAAGAGTATAAATGCTTCCAGAGAGACAACTCCGATATACCCAACATTTTACTAACTTTTCTTCCTCTGAGCCCTAACCAGCACTTTCTAACAGCAGGAACAGAGTCTGAGGACACTACCAAGTGCGGACAGAGTCAGGTTTGCTCTGTAAACTAATTCCAGAATCAGAAGTGAAGGGAGCAGACTGCAGACATTTCTGAAATAATGGGACATAAGCCAGTTGAGTCTGGCCACGCTTTCCCTGATGATTCAGGATTCCAACACTGCCTAGAGTAAACCAGGCCAGATTGAGCAGTGGTCTGAGCTGACAGACCCACACAGGTTTGCTTGACCTTATGTAGGTCAGCTGACACATCTAGAGTCCCACACCCCACCTCACTATACAGACAAGTCTGCATTGCTCTGAATAGCTCCTGATCCAGCAGTCCTTTCAATAAACCTGTCAGAAAACTTTCAAGGAAGAATGGCAAGAATCAAGACTTCAGTCTACATGCCAAAAGGAGGGATTCACACCTCAAGACCCAACTTGGTCTTTTTTGACCCCACGTCTCAAGACTAAAGGATCCTACAGCTTTGACTGGGGGATGACATAAAACATATTTTATGTTTCAATTTTTTTTTCCCCAGAAAAATCTCTATGTGTTTAACAGTGGAGACCTTTTCTCCCTAACGCTTCTGTACAGCAGGCAGAAAAAGCATAACTTGTTTCTCCTGCTATAAAATTGGACCACTCTTCCCCTCTACATATCTAAGAATGAGTACATGGATTAAGAACTGATCGCGACCAGCAGAGTACTTACTAGTTTGGAAAGCAGTATTTCGGTATTTGATCACCAGCAAAACCTGCTTTAATCACGCCCGAACCCTGTAGGAGAAACAAATACATGAGCTTATCATTCATTCAGAAATCTTCATAAATTTTAACAGAATCGCATTGCCAGATCCTCTCCTTTTTACTAGGAATAAAGCTTGGAGAAAAAATTCTCCAAGCAGGGCTAGGGGTGGAAAGGTGTCAGCAGACCAGCTTAGCCACTAGAGAGGAGTAACCAGCACCTTCCAGGCAGTAAGGCATCACGCAGGGCACCAAGTCCCAGGATGTTCTGGGAGTAGGCTGCATGAAACAAGCTGTAGTGGAGAACAGGGAAGAGAAATTCAAGCAGGGAATAAGCTAGCTGGCACTAAGGTGGCAGGTCACAGAAACCTGACCAGTAAAGACACTAAACGGGGAGGGAAACTAAATGGGTCTCGAGTCTGAAAGAGACAAAGATGCCAGTCAGACTGCAAGAGGAAAGGCTGGAGGCTGGGAAAGTGGTTGACAGGACAGGGTTTGTTTAAAAGGGACAAAGAAGAACTTGAGATCAGGCATGGCAGTCAGAAAGGAGCAAACCCAGAAGCCTTCTGCACCACACAAAGCAGTGCAGGCTGTGGGCACAGAGTGTTAAAGCAGCTGCAGGGAGGCCCTGGCAGAGACTCAGCACCGAGAATTCGGCACCACTGCTCCTGTCCCTGCCGGCAGCATCAATGCACATCCCAGAGACCAACTGCCAGCCTAGGGCCAGGCTGAGCCTCACCCACTTCATTTCCCATTCATGCACAACAATCCTGAAGCAAGAAGGAGCTTGCAAGAACATGCAAGTTTTGGTAAGGAGCAGATTTCCATGGATATGGCATTTCACTGCTAATCTCAGAGTACCACAGGAGCAAGCTCTTCTATTCAATTTTTCTTGAAAGAAGAGTGTACTGGGAGCAATACAGTGTACTTGCACTGAAACCAGTGACAGAAAAAGTGCCCATTCACTCTCAAGGGTTCTGCAGCAGAACTGCTCTGTTTCTGAGGACATTCTCAATGTGTTTCAAAATGAACAGCAATGCATCTTCTCAACTGCTTCCCCCTTCCCACCTCTTCTGTGTGGGTCAGTATCACTCACATGCATGGAGCTGTGCAGCTAAGCTCTGGCCGTGGGGGATGCTGCAAGCCCCAGCCATCTGCTTCGTGGTTAGAGGAGTCAGCAGCCAGTACAGGCTCAGCAGAAAGGAACATGGAGCAGCCAGCCAGTCCAATACACAGTCCAGGGCCTTATTCTCAAGCTCCTTTTGTCAGCTGGTTCAGGTGAGGTGCCTGGCTTTGCAGAGAGCAGGCGTACCCTGCCACCAGAGCACAGGTGCTTCTGCCTTAAGACAGCCAGAATCAGGTTTGCAGAGATGTATCTGCAAAAAGGAGTACCAGGAACACTGGAAACTGGACATGGCTGGTTATGAAAGACGTAAGAGGGATGCAGTGCTGGAACCCCAAGCTGGCACTAGTCACAGCTCCCAGCGTCTGCACTAACAGGTGCAGGTGGAACAAAGAGCACTGTGCCATGGTAAGAAGCCAGCCCCCCAGGCAGACACTCCCTTCCAACCAGTCACCTCAAAGCAAAGCCAGGAACAAGACAAACAATATTGTGATTTTCCATGTCATAGCTTATAAACAACATCATGCCTGGGAAATAATATCATCCTTTGTCAAGTCTCAGAGTTAAAAAAATAATGATAATGAATCAAATGCAGTAAGATAGGCACTATCAGAATACTGTGCTCGTTGAATATTTTATTCTAGCTAATGCTTGATCTTACGGCCAGCACAGTCTGCTGCTGGGAAATGGTTTCAGGAGAACAATGATGCTCCTGTTTTAATGCAGAGAGCAAAACTTCCTTATAACAGGCCAAAAATTACCCTGCACATCCTGGTGAGCTTCCCAGCAAGTTATGCATTTTAAGATTTAAGTACTGAAGTTCAAAGAAACTGAGTATGTCAGGTGCTCCAAACTCTTTCCTAGATTTGGAGATGAACGCTGCTCTGAGAAGTGATGGGAGGGGATCTGAGCACTGTTGTGCTTCCCAGTGCCTGCAGGCAAACCAAGCACAGACGTTTACCCAACAGCATTTTCTGTCACGGCAGGCTGGGACTCGAGGGCCCTGGCTTGTTCACCACCTCAGTCCCCCCAGCCCATCCTCCCTTACACACACATACACGAGACAGGAGGGCACTCAGCCTCAAGAAGCCGCCTGCAGCTCCCCAATGTGCAGCCCTGCTGAGGCAGCAGAAGCAGCAGCACCTTTCTGAGCAGCTCCAATTCCTATCCTGTCTGAACTCCCAAGTACAAAAATGCAACGTCACCCCAAGGCTTGGCCTGCAAGCGTTAAGAGCAGATCTCATAACTGTTTCATTCTGCAGCTCATACAGGGAGAGGAAGGCTCATTTATCAGGGAGGCAAGCAGAATTAGCTTTTGTAAGACCAGCTGTTAAATTAAAAAAGAAGCAGTCAGTCTCCAGCAGCACGAGCCCTTCTTCAGGCCTGAAGCAGGTAGGGGGAGCAATCGTTGTGCTAAGTAACGAAGTCAGGATGAAATGAGACAGACTGCTATTATGTGACCCTACCACAACAAACTCATCCTCACAGTGCCTGGAAGTAACTTCAGTGGCTAGCTGGTAACAGCACCACAGCAGGTCAGCATTACTCCCCTCATTTCTATCAACAATCAGCCTGAGCTTTTCCTTTAAGTTTCCAACAATCTCTCTGCTGTGATTTCAGAGGAAGAAACAAAACTAAAGCTGCCTCAGAGAGCTCAAGTTGTAGAGAAGAATCGGATCAATGATAAAGAGGTTGGAAGAATAACTTCACTTGACCTGAAAAGATCTGCAAATCATACAGCTCACAACAAATGTAAGAGAATCATACAATGTTTCAGGTCAAAAGGGATATTATCAGCTCATTCCAAACTCTCTGACAGACAGAGTTGCCACCCATCAGATCAGAGTCCCCAGGCCCCATCCAACCTGTCCCTAAACAACTCCAGGGATAGGACAGCCACAGCTTCTTCAGGCAGCCTGCACCAGTGCTTCAGTACCCTCTGAGTAAGAATTTCCTCCTGGCATCTAACCCAAATCTCCTCTCTTTTAGTTTAGTCATTCCCCCTTGTCCTGTCACTATCAGACCACATAAAAAGTTGGTCTCCCTCCTGTTTATAAGCTCCTCTTAAGTACTAAAAGGCCACAACGAGGTCATCACCCTGGAGCCTTTCTTTATAACAGAGGTGCTCCATCCCTCTGAGCATCTCCTCTGGACCCGCTCCAACAGCTCCACATCCTGTACTGGAGGCCCCAGACCTGGTTGCAGATGGGGCCTCACGAGGGCAGAGCAAAGAACAATCACCACAGAATTCCATAGAAAGGAAGGCAATGAAGGAAGCACAAACACCAGCCCTTTTACACAGCAGAATGTGAATCAGCAGCAACGGAGCCAGAAGGGAGGAGCGGCAGCTTGTGGCTCACTGTTGTGGAGGAGGCTCCTGGGGATGTTCCACCCTTCCCTCCTCCCACTTCTTCTGCCATCCTTCCTCCCAGAGGCTGCCACAGGGCTGCTCATGAAGAGCCCGAGGACCCCACGTAACCGCTCTCATCCACCTCAACCCTGCAGGCCTGCCCCGCGCTGAGGCAGCACGCTGTTAGCGGTGGCGGCCATCTGCACCGCCACACCCTGCTGTCAGACCAGCTGACGCAACCCGCCCTGGGAGCGGCTCCTCCGGGCGCACTGCCGGCTCGGGCCCAGGCCTGTGAGGCCGCGAGGCACGGCGCGGTCACTGCGAGGAGAGCCGAGCACGCCCGGAGCATGCCGGGAGTCAGGCCAAGCGGGGCCCGCTGCACGCCGGGAAGCAGCCCCATTGTCCCCCGGGCACAAAGCGGGGCCGCAGAGCCGGGATGCAGCCGCTGTTGACGGACGGCTCTTCCAGCCAATGGGCGCAGGTGTTCCTCGCAAGGGCGTGCCGGGAGGGGCCCCGCTCCGGCAGGTAGCAGCCGGGCATGCCGTTGACTGACAGCCGCCCCAGCCAATGGGGGCGCGCCGCCCCTCACAGCCCGCACACGCCCCGGCGGCGGCGGGGGCCGCTCCCCATCAGTGAGGGGCAGCGACCCTCTGGGGGTGACAGGCGGCCGTCCCAGCCAATCGCAGGCTGCTTAGCTGTGCTGGCCCCGCCCCGCCCGAGGAAGCAGCGCACGGCGCTGGGCGAGGGCCTGAGGCGGCGGCCAAGCCGGGTGGGGGGGGCGGCGGGCGGGGCGCGGCCGCCCCCGATGACAAAGGGATCGCGACCGGCGGGGCCCCCCGCCCTTCCCGGCACCGGGACGCGCGACCGCCCACACTCACGTTGTCTATCACGACGGGCTGGTTCGCTATCACGTCGTAGGACTCCATGGCGAGGACCCGCCGCAGTCACCCGTCAGGGAGCAACAGCCCAGCCGGCGGCGGCGCATGCGCGAAAGGGCGGCGCGAAGCCAGCTGGGTGATGTATTCCCGCGGCCGCGGTGCGCGCTGGGAAGTGCAGTCCTGGGCCAGGGGCGGGGAGCGGGGCATGCCGGGAAGTGTAGTGCGGCGCAAACGTAAACACGACGCGAGCGGAAGCGGCGTGACGTCAGTGCGCGGCGGCCCTGTGTCCTCCCGCCAGGAAGCGCGGCGTGCCGGGGGCGGGGCTTCAGCTTGGCTCCACTGTTCCTCATTTTACCAACGGGGACGGGTTCGAAGGCAGTCCTTGCCCGCTTGTCGGCTTCGCGTTTGTACGCGACTACAGGACGCCCCGTAACGGCCCTGCGGCTCTGTCGGGCTCCCTCACAGCCCAGCACCCCTTCGCATCCCTCGCAGTTCCCCCGCGGCCCCTCTCCCCTTGAAGCGCCGCCACTCCTCCACCGCGAGGGGGCGCGCTCACAGCACGGCGCGGAGGCGGGGGCAGAGAGGCGCGGCCGCCTTCCGCGCCGCGCCTCGCTATTGGCGGAGCTGCGCTGCCCCTCACCGTCGCCCGGGCAGCGGGGCCCGCCCCCTTCCTCCCGCAGCGCCGCTTGGGCCGGGCCGGACCGGGAGAGGAGCGGGCCGGGAGCTGCCGCCGCCGGGCCATGGAAGGCACGCGGCCTGGCGGGGCTGCCCCCGCGGGCGGGGCGGGCTCCGGTTCGGCCTCCGGCTCCTTCCCGTCCCTCTTCCCGCCGGGCCTGCACGGAATCTACGGCGAGTGCCGCCGCCTGTACCCCGAGCAGCCCAACCCGCTGCAGGTCACCGCCATCCTCAAGTACTGGTGAGGCGGCCGGCGGAGCGGCGGGGCCCGGGGCGTTGTGTGGGGCTGGGAGATCGTCGTGTGGAGCTTGCGAGTCTTGCGCGGGGCTCGGGGGGCCTTCGGAGGAGCTGGGGGCCCTGCGTGGGGCTGCGGGGAGCGGTGGGGTTTGAGGAGTGCTGGGGGAAGCGGTGGAGCTGTGGGGAGGCGGTGGGGCTGAGGACCGTATGTGGAGTTGTGGGGAAGCGTTGGGCCCCTGGGCAAAGAGCTTCGGAGCTGAGCCTCCGTGTGGGCTTCAGGGTGTTCAGGGGGAGCGGGCATCGCGTGGGGTCAGAGGGAGGCGCTGGGGCAGCAGAGGGGAGGAAGGTGAGGAGGCTGGGGGCTGGGTGCTGAATTTGGGAGGAGAAGCGATAGGAAGGTTTGGTGCAGGCCTGGGGGTGTGATGGAATTGAGGGCGCGAGGGGCAACGTGCCGGGTGGAGGGAGGGCTGTGCTGGAGAGCTGAGATTTGGGGGAGGAACTGGAGGTGGAGGAGGTGTTTCTTTCTGAGGTGGTACGGCGCTGCTCTGAGCGGGGATGGGACTGGGCAGCGGGAGAAGGGAGCGTGTTTCCTCGTCTCGGCAGTTCATGGCGGGGATGGGATTTCTTCTCCTGGGCAGGAGGCTCAAACTCCAGGAGCTCGGGGTGCAAATATGGCCCAGTGTGTGCTGTTTGTGCGCCTGCGAATCTGAGAAACAGACGCAGCTTCTCTTGCCTATGCGTTGCCACGTGTTAGCACAGACTGAGAATCTGTTGTTTCTTCCCGTCCCCGCTGACACAGTGTCTGACACAGTAACAGCAGTTGTTTATGTGAGAGAGTGGCATGAAGGAAGTACTTAGAAGTTTAGCTAGATAAGTGTCTAGTATGTAGCCCTGTGGGAAGTTGTTCCTTTTGATTTTGTCCTCGTTTTGCTGCTTAGCCCTCTCTTCTGGTTCAGAGGAGCATGATCAGGTGATCTCTGAGTGTCTGTGTCTGGTGAACCATTGACTGGTTTCCAGTCCAGCACTTTGAAAAAATTTAGTAAAAGCTCAACTTGTACACTTACAGTTCATTTTAACCTGTGTGTCTATTTGGCTGAATCCTGAGCAGCAGAATAATATCCTCTCTGTGCTCTGCTCCGACAGCCTCATTGTTGCTGTTGTTTTTTGAATAAGTGCTTTTAATGAGTTTCAAGCAAGAAATATATCTTGGTCCATGTTGCTTATTTATTTTTAGCATTTGTAGCTTATCACTTAAACTGGCAGAGTGGGCTGAGATGATTTGTTAGTCATCTGCGTTGGTCAATGCTGCAGCACTGCAGTGAGGGTCTGATCAGTTTTTTTTACACCTGTTTCTACTCTGAGATGGGCGAGCTCAGTGAGTTTCCAACCACTGTGATTTGAGAGTCAGTGCTTACTTTTCTGTCACTGTCTTGGAGCAGTACTGGCCAGCGTGATGTCAGATTGGTGTGAGACAGAGAGAGATGGAGGTTTGTGATAGTGACCCAGCCTGTTTGTTTCTCTCCCTTGGCCAGCCCAAGGGGCAAAACTTGGAGTTTGATGCTCATGGAGCCTGGGAAAAGGGCTTCTGCTGCAGCTTGATCTCCTCTGCCAGAGCTGCAAGATAAAGGCTGGTCTAGATGAAAAGAAACTGCTGAGCAAAGTTCTGTGCCTTGAGATAAATATTGTAACACTAATCAGCTTTATAATTATAGCTATTGGTTTCTCTATTGTTAGCAGCAATTATTTTTGTTCAGGTAGCTGAAGCTTGTTGTTGGCGTGCACAGCAGATCCTTTGTACAGCTGGAGAATCTTCAGGTCGCATACACATTGGATGAGGGGGCTTAGCTGTGTGGGATTTTTCATAGAACTAGCCTTTTTTTTAACGTGATTTCCAGATCTTTGGAGAGAATTTCTGATTGCCATTGAAACTTCTTGGATGAGCTCCTGGCTATATTTTTTTTTACCATAAACGACCCCCCGTAAAGTGTTCAGGGGAAATGGACTGGAAATTTTTCATTATTTTTTTTTTTTCTCTCTTGGAGCTATTTCCTCTGCCTGCTTTGGGTTTCTCCTGGGCAAACAATTCAGCAACTCCTAACAGCATCCAGAGAAAGCTTTGTAAGCAGATGCAAATACCACTTTTCCCCTGAGGCTGCCCTTCTTTCTCTTGAATGAGCACAATGAATAGAGAATGCAACAAATTTGTACCATACCTGCAGCTTTGAAGTTGGGCTCCCTTTAATAAATTCCTCCAACGCTTCCAGCTCTTTGTGTGAACCCGCATACTGATATGTAGATGTGATATGAGGTGAGCCCTGCAGGAGCACTGTGGGCGGCAGGACATATCCGGGCAGGAGTTGTTGGTGCAGCAGCAAAACCTGTCCCCAAATGGGGTAAGCTTGTGCCACAGCCCTTGTGAGGCTCTTCTGCCAGGGGTGAGATCCTGGCTGTGCTGTGGGGAAGGGGCTGCCTGAAGCCAGTGCAAGGTGCTCCTGTGCTTGTATCTGTGCTGTGCCATGAAAGGACAGTTGAAGGGTTTGCCCAGTGTGCTGTCAGTGTCAGAACGTGTGTGTCAGCTCCCATCTGACTCATTTGACATCTGAGGTGTTATTAAGCCCAATTTAGGAGCAGCTTTTGTGGGAGGGGGGAATGCTTGTTGCTTAGCAGGTGGGGATGTTTTCCCTTTGCTTGGGAATCCTGTATGTCAGCTCTGAGGACTTGCTCACGTTCTGCACTCTGTTGACTGCTGTATTGAGCACTCTTGCTCTGAAGCCTTCCACTCAGGTAGCTTTGTTTGAGCACCTGTGTGGGGCTCTCCTCAAGGGATCTGCATGCTTGTGTTGCTTGTTTCCCTCAGAAGAATGGGGCCATGCACTTCTGCCCAGAGAACAAGATTTTAGAACCAGGCACAGGGGGGAAAATCAACACTTGCAGTTTCCTGGGTAGGTTTTCTTACAAACACTGGGCTAGGAAGATGGTCTGAACCCTGTTAGCACTTCATGGGGTGCAGGGGTTCTGAGATGTACATGTTGGAGATGGTTCCCATATGCATGTTTCATGGGTACTGTGGCTGTGTCCAGGCTGGGATTCCTTTGGTCCTAGTCCCATTGCTCTGGGCAGGATGCTCACTGCTCCCACCCATGCTTCTCATGGCTGCATCGCTGACTAGCCTGGTGTGACTTGCAAGGAAGGAAATTGTGAGGGGCTGTCATGCTCTATGCCCCTTCTGGCCGAAAAAAGGAGAACTGCAATTAGTGCTTTGCTGTTTGATCACTCTAGAATTCCCTCACAAGACAGGGTGCCTGTGTCCAGATGTGGGTGTAAACACTTCCAGGATCCTGGAGCATGCTGCAAGCAGGCTGGATGCTGCGACTATTTCTTCCCAAGTCTGCTGCTATTTGATGTAAGGCAGTACTACTTTAATCACAGCAGAAAAATTGAGGTGTTTGTATACTTTTCATGCAGTGGTTCTGGTGCGCAGAATTGAAATGCAAACCTCCAGGGCAAGAGAGGGAAGTTTAGGTATGCCTTGAAACCTACAAATGGCAGTGCTGGGATCTGTGCAGGTGCTGCAGTTGATGGTAATTAAGCTAACAGGTAGTTTGAATGAAGGTGGTATTCTTAGTTTAGATTTTCTCATTTTGAGCAGTTGGGAGCGTTTTACTTGAGGAGAAGAAGAATTGGATACAGAAGGCAGTTTCACTTCTCTTCTGTTCCATGGCTGCAGGGCACTTAGCAAGTCGAGCACTGGGCTTTGCCAGCATGGCCACCACATCCCCATGTCCCTGGGTAGCAGGTGGCTGCCAGGCTCTGCTGGTGGCCGAGTCACCAGCCTTGTGCTGCAGCAGAGCCTGCACTCACCTTTTGCTCCTTGATTAACACAGCTCATGCATTATACAGGTGCTAGTACTCTAAATCAGTGGTTTTTTCTGCTGTTTTAACTGTCGTGTCTGCATTTGGAGCTATGGACAACTTTCTTCAGAACTTAGATGTTTCAAATTGTGCTTTGAGGAATAGTGTTTTGTTTTTCAGTGAGGTATGTGCCTCTGGCCTGAATTAAGAGCTTTTAGTGTACATACAGCTATTGCTCTTTTACTGCTATAGTTCTGTGATTGTTTTGAGGAGGTTTTGATATGATTTTCCAGAGGCTTTCATGCTTTAATGTTAAAAACATTGTAGTATGTTGCACACATGCACTTTGCCTTCCTGTGCTTGGAGCTTTTTGGACTTAACCCAACCTTTTTTTTTAAGAGTAATTTGACCATGCAAATCTTATTTTTGTCACTAGCTGTGATTTAAAGCAGGTCCCTTAGAGCATCTATGCAGACTTCTTTGTCTTGAATAAACCCATTTACGTAAGAATTTTTCTGATTTTAATGCAGGCTGGGGGGACCCGATCCTCTGGACTACGTTAGCATGTACAGAAACATAGGAAACCCAGCGCTGAACGTTCCTGAGCACTGGCACTATGTCAGTTTTGGGTTAAGTGACTTGTATGGAGACAACAGAGTACATGAGTAAGTATTATCCGAGTTCTATTGCTGTGCTGAGTTCTGTGTCACATTTGGGGAATGTAGGTAAAATCCTGTCCTGCTGTTTATATTATTTGAACAGCTGTTTTTCAGCTGAGAATACTGTAGGCCATGGTAAGGGCTGACGTATGCATGTTCTTGGATGTAGAAGAGTTACTGTGCTCCCCTCCCTGGAGTTTGCATGCAATATATTTCCTTGTTAGTGTTAAAAAGTTGAGTGATTTCTGCATGTTTGTGTTGTTTCAGTTTTTTTTTAACTCATAGGTAAGCTTTTTTTTTCCCCTTAAACTGAATGTCTTGTGTTTTTCCACTCTTGGTAATTTGCTATGTTTATATGCTTAAATTCTGATCGTGCTCCCTGTTCATGCTTAATGACTTACTCTGCGAAACTGCTGTCAGGGCATTTTTCCTATTGCTGGCACAGCAGTGTTACTGTCAGCAAGTGAACTGCCACCCCAGTGGCTACTGTATGAAGTGTGAGTCTTTCATAACAGAAGTATAATCAAGTCATTATCTTAACCTGTTGATATGAGCTGTTTTTATCAGGTGTTTTGTGTTAGATCAGGCAGTCAACATGATCTAACCTTACCCCTGTCTTTCTTTTGCTGACTTTGCTCCTTAACTCCAGTAAAGTGAGTGGTATTCACCGCACTTTCACAATCTTGGGACATAACTCTTTCAACCAGGCAGAAATGGCAAAAGGTTTATTCTGTTAATGTTTAGTTAAACTGTCTTAGTTAAACTGTACTGTTTTGCGGTTGCAGGCTAAATATCCACCAGGAATGGTGCAAAAAAAGTCCAGATTTGTTCATCCAAGCTTTTCCTCTTCTGTTCATTTTAGTTAAGTTTCAGCCAGCAGGTTGTGTTCTGTTTTACCTGGGTGCTTCTATTGCGACATAAACAGTCAAGCAGTTCTTTAACCGTACCTCAAGGCAGTTTCTCCTGTTTGTGGATACAGGTCTGCTTTTCAGAAATCAAGTCTTCTAAGACTGGAGTTTACATAGAAACCTCGTGTCACTGAGACCTTCCTGGGGCATTTTAACCAAAACATCTGGCAACAAACTCCATTTGTTATTTTCTGGGGTGGAAAAAGGGTATGGCAATTGAAAGAAATGTTAAAGGTTTCCTTCCCTTGCTTTCACAAGAGATGTAGCCATGAACATGCAGGCTTTCATGTGATGCCTTTGTTCTCAAGTCATGAGATTTCATCTTTACCACCGAAAATGTGTGGTTGCCAAGATTAGGCAAGCTGTGTTTTCCAGCCTCATTCTACTGGAAGTTAATTTTGGAGGGTGTAAGTGCTGTGCTGACCTCTTTTTGGTGGCTTGTCAACCTGAAGATTTCTCATGATGAGACTCTTCTCTTTGATTGGGCTTGGTTTGCAGAGAGAGCAGCAACAGGCTGTGGGAGTCTCTGCTGAAGGCATGAAAAGTGAGGAATGGCTTAATGTGTTTTTAGGAATGAGGAAGCAAGTTAGATAAGGACATAACCTCTTGTGGCACATGCTTTGGTTTCTCAGTCCCAGACTGCCCTCTGCTAGACCATAGCCTGTTGTTCTGACATGGAGAACTTGGGAGTGAAAGTGTTACACAGAATGTCACACCCTTGAAAAACTTATAGGAATGGGACCAGCAAACTTTTCATGCTGTCATATAAGTAGATCTGGAAATCCAGACTGAAATAATGGAGGATGCCTTGTGCTGGTTGCAGTGTCTGGGAATTTAAAAAAAAAAATTTCTAGATATGAGTACTGTGCTCTGTGCCAGTGGTAAGCTGGAGCTGCACTGCTTTTCCCCCTGCGTTGGCAGGAACCTGTCAAGCACAGAGCCTCTAGTCAGTGATTTCTGTGCTCTGTGTACACATGTGCATTTCTGTTTTCTCTGTGGGCTGGAGCAAGGCATCTCTGTGTCAGTTGTCCTGTGAGGTTCAGCTAGCTGCAGTTTGTCACCTTTAGTTTAGCCTCAATCTTGGAGCTAGAAAATTTAATGTTGCATGTGCTGTCAAGAAAATTGCGTCTGCCTTTGTTACAAATAATCTTACTACACAATTATGGATGTGGTAAAGCTGTCGAAACCTACACATCTCTTGAACGCTGAGCCTGAAATTACCAGCTGGTGGGTGAGCACTGAGGGTGGATAAACAGAGCTCAGCACCCACCAGTAATGGTGGGTTGTTTCCAGCAGCAGTCTCTGCCACCTGTTCACAAAACCCGACTGCTGGATGGACTGCATGCCACCAGGCTGGCACTGCATGCATGCTTACAGTATTGTGGTGGGTTTTGTGTATGCTCAAGAAGCTCTCCTTTTTCAGGAGGAAAATGTACTGAAGCCCATGTTTAATACTGTGGATAATGGTCTCTGTTGCTCAAAGGACTTTGGAGTTCTGCTGTCTCAGGTAAAAAGCATCCGGCAGAATGGTTGGCAACAGAGCAGGGTGACAGGCACATCATTTTAGTCTTCACAGGATTTCCCACAGCTAGTGGGACACTGAGCTCTGTTCAGCTGTGCTGGCCACTGGAGATAGCTGATGGTTTGTGGCTCTTTATTTGTTTTCCAACTCTCTGAAAGAGTGCGGAGCTGGACCTGCTTATGACAGACAGAAAGACTGTGGCAACAGAGGCACATTTCCATAACCTCACTGCCTTTCATCGTTCAGAAGGGGACAGATAGTACATCTCCTGCTTGACTTTGGATAACACATGGCTTATTTCTTGTGGACCTCTTCTGGCAATACAGGACAATCTAAACCAATTACAATGAGTGCTAAATGAGAACGACTTTCTGATGATTATTTTGAGTGAACTGGGGCAGAGTTGGAGGCCCCTATATTTTTATTTATAATGAAATAGCAAACAGATGTAGCGTGTAACATGAAAATGTTGACTTTAATTTATATTTTTAATAAGAACCTGAAAAGTCTGAAGTGGAGCTCTCCTTGTGCCTCCTTGTTGACAGATTTATTTTCAGTTAAAACAGCACTATTTCCTGCTCTGCTTAAATGTCAGCTATGCTCTGCTTATAGAACTCTGTCCTGTTCTTAAGAGTCCACAGAATAGCATGGAAGAAATCTACAAATTTCAAGTGGGGAAACCTTTTTCATTTAAAAACACTCAGTGTTTCATGGTATAATGGCAACCATGACACCAGCTGTGCTGAGCTGATTGCTCTAAAAATCCTAAATCATGACATCATGACAGCACTGGGGAACTGCAGGCCTTTCCATGGGATTTCTTGCCAAGCTGTCTGCATGGCAATAAGTCTCTCCATTCAAGCATGCTACACAAGTTGAGTGGCAGCAGAAATCCTTCTGGGATATTTTTGCAAGTTGTTTTTCTCTCTCTCTCTCTCTCTTTTTTTTTTTTTTTTTTTTAAGTTCTTCTATCTACTTTAAAATCAAAACTGGTATGTAAGTTCTTGAATCCATTCAGCAGGGTTAGAATAGAGCTTTTGCTTTTTCCTGACTGTTTTTGCTTTCTGAATGAGATTCTTCACTGCAGTGACCAGTGAGTGGGTAAGGTGTGAAGTCACAGATGGGCTCCCTTTGCATCCTGTCTGGCAGCAACTGCCCTGCAGCAGAGTTAGCAGCAGGGGACCTGTCTCTGTGCGTTGGGAACCTGGTGCTTCTTGCAGCTTTCAGTCTTGACAGTGACTTCTGGCTATGTGGAGAACAGGCATCAGAGGAAATTGGCTTCAGTAATTGGAGGTGGATTCAGGCTCTATCAGTGGCATCGCCAGCTTTGGCTGCTGTGGTGCCATGACATGCTCTGGCCCCTGGCTGTGCTGGCAGAGGTTATCAGTGCATCCCAGGGAGCACAAAAGCTGTCTGTTTTTTCACCAGTCTGCCTTCTGTCTCTATTTTACAGGTCAAGGTTGAATCTCCAGGTAACTATTCCTATAGTTCCACAAGTACTCATTCTTTTTGTTAACAATTCTTAAAGTGCACGGAATGTTAGAATCACGATGTGATATAATTACTGAAAACCTTGAATAGCCTTATTTGTATTAAAATTGCAAGGTTGTAGCTCAGAACCACAACAGAAAGCAAAACTGAAATTGTGGCTAGGTTATGAGATAAGGTTTGTACTTGCAGCCTTCCCACATCCTGGGAAGAAACATGCCAGCTGTGTTTTGATGTTTAGCCTTTTGTGTAAATCCCAATAATTGAGTTTCCTGATCTACACAAACTTCATATCGACAGCGTGTTTTTTCTTTTTTTTTTTCTTTCTGGCAGCTTGTCAGGAGGCTAAGTGCAGTATTTCATTTGCATAAAGCCAGAAAGATTACAGCTGCCTTCATCTCTGATACAGATGCATGGTACCACCCGCCGAGACAACAGGTTCCAGCTTGCTGTGGCCCTTTTGATTTACGCTGCTTCCCGTTGGGATCGGGAAGGAGCGGTGCATGCCGGGGAGAGCGTGTTGTCTCTGTGGGTGGTGCCTCCCTATTAAAGGTAAGGGTAAGCATGAGCCTTTCATGATCTCCCATCCAGCTTGTGTTCTGCTGGCGTGTATAGATCCTCTGAATGACCTTAACTTGTAAAGGGGCAAGGATGCTTGTTAGAGCTGGAAGGAAGAAAAAGGAGTGCAAAACTGGATCAGGTAACAAGTGCGAGGCTTGCAGAGGGGTGGATGTTTTCTGGAAGGCTTTTTTCAAGTATGAAAAGAGTTTGAAAAGAGTATTTAGAAAATAGCCTGAAAGTTGGAACGAGTGCTCTCTTTCTTTGAGTGCGTGCTGGCTTCTCTTTTGAGCCTGCATGAATATAGGATGGAGTGGTGCTGACAGCTGTCACTTTAGTGGCCTCTTAGTTCTGTAGCCTTTCATAAATTCAAAAGCTTGCTGTGCCCCCAGCCTGCCAGCCTTTAGCCTTAAATTTTGGTATTTTATGGGTCCGTAAGTGCTTTATAAACCACGTGCTCAAAGCACCTCTGAAATCTTACACCAAAGTCTGAGGTGACTGAACTTTTTTTAAATGGTGGAGATGACTCTGCCCTTCTTTGTTTTCATGAAAATGCAGTAAAATAATGGACTTTTCAGAAGACAGTGAATTAGAGGTGGGTGGTGGTGCTTGTTATGGATTGTTATTTCAGAGAATGTTTTGAAGCAACTCTTGTAGAATACAGCATATCTAAGAGGAAAAATAAAAGATCAAATCACACTGGGAGCTGAGTCTGAAATTCCAGGAAAATTATTAAAAACCCAAGGTTTTCGTCCATCTTTCATGACATCCAGTTTCTTTTAAATGTACATACTTCACATAGAGGAACCTGAGGACTTGTTCTGAAATAACAGCAGAGTGGTGCAAGCCCTCTCTCCTCATCCTCACCTTGCTTCCCTAGGCTGTTAGCTCTGAAGGAAAATGACACCTGCTCAGTAAGGGTTGACTGCTTGGTACCACTTCAGCACATGGAAAAGGGAAGCAAGATTGAGTTCTGGGGACAGATCTTCAAATTGAGGACCTTCTGGGTACTGTTCCTGGAGATAGAACATCTGCCCCAACTAGAGGGAGTGACGTGGGAAATGACACTGGTAGGCTTCAGTGGAAGGAGCTACAAGAGTTAAGTCAGGAGGAGGGAGAGCTCAAGGTGGGCACTGAGCTCTCAGTGTTCTTTTTCTTCCTGATTCTGTTTGTCTGGCAGAGACTGACCCCAGATGTAATGCTTGCTTTTCTGTTTAGTCTTCTTTCTGAGACAGCGGGGAGAGGAAGTTTCATGGCAGAATAGAAAGGGAGAGGGCACAGAATTGCAGAGTTCTACTACCAGAAAAAAAAATATTTCCTTTTAGTAATAGCTTATATAAGATGCCATCAGAGTTGAAATGAGTAATTTGAGCTGCAGGGGGTCAGTAAGGTCCATATTTTGATGAATTTGTCTTGTGCTTGGATTTTTTACATGCTTACAAACATATGAACTAGTTTGAGCTTTTTCCAGAATTCCAAAATATTGCAACAGCTCTCACCTTTGTGCATCTCTGGTGTCTGGAAGTATAGCTGTGCTTCCACCTGTAGATCCATTTTTCTGTCTGGCTGTTGTTTCTGCCTACACGTGGTGGTATTGGGACACCTCTTATTTTGAAGAGCCTTGAGTGTGACTAATGAGTTGAACAACTTCAGAGACGTTTTAAAAATGTGCAAGTGTGACCATGAATGATTCAAATCCAAATCTCCAAGGCCAAAGCCAGTGAAACCAAACGTCGTGCCTGTTCACACATCCCATTGGCCACATCCCTCTGATGATGGAGGCAGTGCAGAAGGATGAAGAGTTGTTTTTCAGCTGGAGGCAGACCTCCCTTGAAGCAGTGGTCACCATGGGGAAACCTATTTTTCTCTCCTCCTAGGCGGAGTGCACTTGGCTTCCAAATGCCGTTTGCTGGAGGTGGTTAGCACCGTTAATAATGTGGATGATGCAGGCCACCTACAGAGAGTGGTCTGCTTTGTGCTGCTGCGTATCTGCGTGTGGAGCTCGTGGGACCAGAGCACACTTGAACTGTGCTAGATTTGGAAATAGTTTTTTGAAGCATCGAAGGAAATTCGTTTAACATTTATAGCAAAGTAGTTGAATTTACAAGAACGACTGTTTTCAATAAAAAAAGAAAAGGTTGGATGTAAGTTTACAGCTGAGCGTTGCTGAAGCCCAGTTTTTTGTGCAGTAGCAAATCTGTGTGTGCATCCCGTTAAGCTGAGCCCCCGCTGCCATGTGGGGATGGGGCACAGTGCTCAAACGGGACGGCTCCTTTCTGTCAGCAGAACTGCATTTATGGTCGGGTCTATGGGAGGAGAGCTGGCCCCTCTCATCTCACAGCTGGGTTAGTGCAGAGCGCGGCAGGAGGGCTCTCACGCTTGGCCTGCTGGGAAAGGGAGTGACTGGGGATCAAGCCTGGGTCTTCCTGTGTGAGATCGTTTAATTTGATAAGGATTGTTTTAGGATGTTCTAAAAAGCAATAATTAAAAGATAGGGTTGTTTTTTCTCTGTGGGATGTGAAGGTAAAAGCATTTCATAAGCCATGTGGCCAGTCCAGCTGTGAGATCAAAGGGAATTTGACTTTTTTATCCTCTTGCTTGCTGAAATAATGATACCAAGAAAATGAATGTTTGAAGAAATGCATCTAAAAAAATGTTGTTATTCAGACCCAATTCCCCTTTTTCCTCAGTACAGACTCCACTTTGGGAACATGCCTTGCTAACTAACTACCACAAAGCTAGGATATTCTGTCTGCATCTTGATGGGACAGTTTGATTACCAGATTTATTTTAGAAGTTGATCAGCATTTCTCTCCCCTAAGCTGCACAGTGGTTACTAAACTTGTCTGCTTTTCTACTGTCATCTCAATTTTGAATCGAGCCCCAGTAGGCAGTGACACTAGGCTAACAAAAGCAGGCTGTAAATCTTTGGTGGTCTCCATTCACATGGCGTTCCCTTCCCTGGACAAAGGGGTGGATGGGGCTCCCAAGTGCCACGCTGCCTCCAGGGATGGTGAACAAGGGCTAGATGTCTTGGGGGAGGCATCTGGGACAAAGCTATTTGGGTAGATGGGATGCCACCTGACAAAGGGGCTGAGGTTTAAAGAGGGATTCTGCTAGGGCTCTTAAGAACAAAAAGCACATCAAAAGAAACCACAACTGAAAACTATTTTTGCAGGATGTGACCAGGGTGGGAGGAGGTGAAGGGGGACTCAGCCATTCTTGGGGAGCTCTGATTTAAACCCAGAGGGCAGAAACAAGGGAAGGAGGGAAGGATGCACAGATGGCTCATTGTTTTGTCTCTCTTGGCATTCTTGCACTGCCAAAGCAAAGGGCAATTGTTTTAAAATCCCTGTTGCAAAGGAAGCTGTTTACTTTTCAGCTTTTGCTCATCCCTGAAGATACAAACTGTAAACCAGTGGGGCTAGACATTGTCACTCTCTTGTTCTGGAGGGCAGTGTTCTGACCAAGGGCACGGAGCAGCTGTCAGGCAGCATCACTCTGTAGGGGACCAGTAAGGAGCTGCAGCAGCCGGGGAGTGCATGGGGCAAGGGGATGCACAATGGGGACTGGTGCAGAGCAGCATATCCAACTGATGAAACGTGGCATAAACCTGCAGCCATGCCCAGTGTACAGTATAGTCCTCTTACAGCTTTTTGTTTTTTGTAGCAGATGATTTTAGTTGTTACGTTAGTACGGAGCAATATTCTGCTATTCCTATACTGCTATTCTCTCTACTGGTGCTGCTCCTTCCCCCGCCTCCCCTGTGGTTTGTTGTGGCCTTTCTGGAGCAGGGGCCTTTTTTGGCATAGTCGACAAAAATAAACCATAAAGGCTGCTGTTGTTATGAATAAGGCTCAACGGACGAATTTTAGCAATAGAACTACAGCAATATAATTATACTGGTAGACTGGTTACAGTAAATTTCCTCATGAAGACAAGCCTTAAGTTGACATTTCCTAGCTAAGTTGAATCCATATGTATAATGTTATTACACAAAAAATAATGTGTCTCTGGGCCTTGAATTATTTTTTACCCAGAAGAGTAATGTTAAGCAGAAAAGCAAAGAAGTTTGTGTTCAGGGATGGATGGAGATTTTCTGTAACAGAACTGCCATGATGAGTTGGATGCTGAACTTTGTTTTATTGAGCAGGTTATTCCTTGGAAATCAACCAGGAGCATAAGGAGTGCTTGTGCTTCTTGTACCAAAACCTAAGCGGTACTGAAGCATGCAGTAAGTTAACATCTCTCTCCTAGCTTCACTTCTGTTAGTAAGAGAAACTGATCCATTGTGCAGTTTCCATAACTGGTTTGGCTGAGAGGCACAGTAGTTTACCTTTAGGTGTAATCCTGGACTCACTATGAAATGAGGAGGGGAAAAAAATGTTTTTTCCTCCCTTGCTTGTTTTAAAGAGGCCAAGATTTATTTTATCGTCTTGTGTTTGTTTTGTTTCTAATCTTGCAGCAGATAGGGTATGTGTGGTATTCTTGTAAGTCAGGTATTTATTTCTAAAAATCAAAAATATCAGCCTTAAATGTCTGCCTCTGGAAGGTTCTAACTAAGTTTCCAAACTTGCAAAGGAATGATAGTCTTTCAGGAGAAGCTTAACACTTAATGGCAGATTAATTAAAAGAAAAATAATAATACTTTTCCTTGCAGCTGTCCCTCTTTTTTTTTTCTTCTTCCCCTTTTGGGAACCTTTCATCAGTGGTGTGGGATGTTCTTTTCCCTGGAATTACAGCTCGTCCCCCAAGGTTGTTTCCATACTGTTGAGTTGGTTAAAACTTCTGATATTGCTCATTAGTATGATTTTTAATGCACTCTTTGCAATGAAGTAAGACCAGATACCACCTCAGCAAGTAAGGAGGTGTCTTAATTTCTGCAGCTAATGAAGTAAAACATAAAGACTTGGGTCCCAGATCCAGTAGGTAACACAGCTATTTAATCTCCAGTTGAAATTTGGCCTTCGGTTTCCTCAGAGCTCCTAAATACGTTTTGTGTCTTAAGCTCATTGGTTGCACTGCTGAGAACTTAATCGTACAGGAATCGTAAAATGTGCTGAAGGCTCTGATGAAGTTGTTTCCTATGTTTTTCTTTTTACCTCTGCTCTTAAACCAGTGGCAAAGTAACGGGAGTAATGCTGTGGTCTGTTTATACTCTGTGTAACCTGTTGGAGCCTGAGATATCCAGGCTGTGCGACAAGCAGCTAACTACCTGTAGCTGTCAGTGTAGTTTCTAGCTTTGGGTTTTTCTCTTATTCTTTCCACCCTCCCGTACTGCTTTTGAAAGCCTCCTTTGTTATGCGAATGGATTCCTCCCAGCAGCTGCAGAACTTTCCACAGTCGGAGCTAGGAAGGAGCCAGCAGACACTGCGAGCGAAGTCGGTGCCCTTTTCGCATCTGCTCCCAGCAGTACTGTCCTCCCCAGCCATGCTGACCGCTGCTGGCCTTTCACTTACATCCTCTCAGAGCCGAGCCACTACGTGAAGTTTTTGAGATGTTTGAAGTTTATTTTTTTTAACTAGGTATTCTATCCCGCCCTCTAATCACTTGATTTCATATGGGTATTTTTTTTTGAATGCATGTTTTGGAAAACAGAAGGGCAAAATGATTTGGTCTTGTTAGTTTGGTGGTGGCTGGAGTAGGAGATCAAACCATCGCCAACTGGTGTGGCAGCATCTTTGTGCCACAATACAGAAAATAAGAAGAGTACCGCCCTCACGTAGACATCTTTTTGCTGGGGTAAGGGGTGACGTATTCCACACAGCCTCCTGTTTCATATTTTGGCGTTTTAGTCATTTCCCACTTTCAGTATTTGTTCATGCTGAGTAGAATATGGAGTTAATTTCCCAGCTTTTCTGTGACCTTTGCAGCCAGAATATACAAGCAGTTACTATATCATCAGTGTGTCACATTACCATCTGAAGTGTGGAAACAGTGTTACTTTACATCTGAGAATGAAATTCTGAAGGAACTCGAAGTAACTTGTGGAGGATGACGGGGTGGTTGCGCTACACAAGGGATTCATACTTCAATCGCCCAGATGCTGTTTCAGGACTGCAGAAGTATTCTGCAGTTCCTTGCTTAGTGCTAATAACTAAGCAGATCTCTTTGGCACTCACAGAGCCATTACAGCCTTCTGCCCTTAATCTGCATGCATACTGTTCGTGCAGGTATGGCTGTGTGCTGGCACTTTCCAGAATGAGGGGATAATGCTTCCAAGCCCCTATAGCTCAAAGGGTTTAACTCCAGCAGTGAAGCAGAATCCTGTCCTTCCTTCAGACTGTCACGGCAGGGACAGCTGAACCTCAAGAAGCACCCCCTAAGTTGCCTTCATTTGCAGCTGGGCACATTAAAGTGACCTGAAAACTGACAGTGGTTTACTTTAACATGCTGGGCTGGAGACAGCCTAGTTCTGGGGCTGGTTCACACATGGGTGGGTAGGAGCTGATAGCAGCAATGCTTCTGTCACAACAAGGTTAGCATGTGTGAATTATCAACTGTGGGTCCTGTTGGTTTGGGTTTGGATGTGGTGCCAGTAGTGAAAGTTCTTACCTGTGTTCTTGGCTGCAACATTTTGCTTTATTGCTTGAGCTGGAAGAGCCCTGTGACAGTCTCTGGTTAACGCCTGCTTGGAGGGGTGGCTTCCACAGCCTCGCAGCATCCAGCTCCTGGGTTTGATGGCTGTCATTATTTTCCATCATATCACTTCTGAATGGTAGATCAGTGAAGCAGAGCTCTGTTTTCATCCTCACCAGCAACAAAGCAGTTCACAAACTTCCCTCAGAAAACACATACTTGGGTAAGTGGGTCCTACATGAGCATTTCAGAAGGCTGAGCAACCTGCTTGCGAAGAGCTACATCTGTTTGGATTTAGACATCAGAATAATTCTCTAAGAACAACTGCAATTGTTGTTTCTAGAAAGGTTTTCCATTTAACTGATGGCAAACACATTTGATGCGGCTTACTGCGAAAGCCATCTCCAAACAACAGCTCTGGGATAGCTGTTGCCGGACATCTTGAGCCATGTGTTGCTTACTGCCTGACCTTGATTTTACATTAATAGAAGTCTTTGAGCGTGTGTTCTTTTCGCATTCATATTTTCCCTTTTTCTGGGGAAGCATTTTCTTTAAGCAGGGTAGAAAAGAGTCCAGTAAAGCTCTGTGTGCAGGTTCAGGGCAGTGAGAACTTGTGGAATTTCCTGCTGAGCACTGTGAAGAGATAACCATCTGATGGCCAGATAAAAGCATCTGACAAATGCAGGGACAATTGTTTTTCTTCAAAATTGATGCTTTTTTTTGATGTTAGGACACAATCCAGGAGAATATGGGAATAAGCAGGTACATTCGGGCTGGAACTTTTCTGAGTGCTTTTTAAGCTTTTTGTGTTGGGGGGATGCTGTGCTCTCAAATGAAACTTTTATATGGTTTGACAGCTGAACTAAAAACAACCATTTCCTGTTAGGCAAGATGGTGGAGGTACTGGGAGGGCCATTTCTTTTTCCCTTAACTTCTGGAATCTGTGAATGATTTGTTTGTGGTGATGGGACATGGTGCAAGTGCCTGGGGTCTGAATTCAGGAGACTGAATCTGAGCAGTCTTACCTGGGGCACAGCAACCACTGCCCAGTGCCCTAGCCTAGAGATGAATGTTGTTCCAGGCTTCCACTTGGGTTCCAGGCAGAAGGCCACTCTTTGTGATGCTGTTCACAGCCAGATGTGAGCAGCAGAAGGGAAGTGGCCTCTTTTTCTCAGGGAAAACCTGTGAAGTCTGACACATCAGCTCATTTGTTAAATGCCCCAGTGCTTTTTTTGTAGCTCTGTGTTGCTAACAGTCATATCCTCACTAGCTGATAGGAGATCCCCTGGGATGGTTGCTCTGCTCTCATAGAGCCATGGGCCTGTCTGCTTGGCTTTATCCAGCTTCTCCAATGACCCAGTGCCTGGCAGGGCTCATCCCTATTGCTGAGAGCCATGGATGCACAATTGCTGGAACTTCTCTTTTGAAGTAGAATTAGGACTACGATGAAAATAACAGCAGCTCTTACTGATGCCAGAGTTAGAAATGTTAGTGGTATTGTATTTCTGCAGCCTTCAAAACAACAGCAGAGTAGCTCACAAACAGAAGAGTGGGAGGTTTTGCCTTTGGTAGAAGACATTAAGAAATGCAATGGAGGAGTCAAAGCTAGAGACAGCGTGAGAGTTTCCCCAAAAGTAGCGGTGATGGAGCTGAAAACTGAAGCTGGGCTCACTGAGTGGTGCACCATGAGCCTGCCCTCACTTCCCTTCCCAGAGAAACACCTTTTATCTCACTGCAGTTGCTGGGAGCAGGGTTGTAACTTCTGAAAGCTCATTCCTAAGTATTCTCACAGACTCTGAAAGAGCTTTCTTGTTGTTCCATGGCTGAGATAAATTTAGAGAAGGGCCAGTGTTTCCCTATGTAAACTCCCATTCTGGGGGCTTGTACATCTAATATATTTATATATGCTTACTCTTACACTCTCAAAAAATAAACACTCAGTACACTCTGCTCCTTGTCCAGTGCTGTGTTGCTTTTCGAAGCAGCATTTCAGAAATACTGCCATTTCACACTGCCACAAAGCAAATCTTTTCTAGTTCCTTGCAAAGGAGAGAATGAAAATGCTTTGGCAAATAGCTTCGATTTAAACTGAAAAGCCTCTGGCTTTCAGAGCTGCCTTTAAAGCAAAGGGCTAGTTTGGCTTTTGATCCTCTTAAGCTGGCTTATTTGATGTGAAAAACGCCCTGGGTACTGCTGCAGAGGGAAGTAGCCTTTCAGTTCTCTGTGTGTGGCTTCGGGAGGGGGCTGGCAGTGTGGTGGGGGGGGGCTCGAGAGGCTGCTGGCGCAGCTCTGTAAATAAAGGGGCCTCTATTTCTTTGGATTCTTTTGCTGGAACTAAATATCATGGTCAGTGAAACTCTTACCTCATTAAAGGAACAAGCCAGACGTCTTCAGCCTGTGTGCAGTGCTGCACCAGGGTCTGTTCTGTTGAGCAGATTTGCTGAGTAGATAAAGAGTTTTAAACTAAAGAATGGCATGCAATATATGACCTTGATTTTTGAACGGTTTGTTTTCGTTCAAGTGACAAAAAAAGGTTTTGATATTAAGTGTAGGGTTGGATTTGACTTGGTGGATACCGGAGCCTTCCATTACCACTGTAGCCATAATATAAAACTATCTGATGGGTGCCAGTGGGCAGCAGCAAGCCAAGAATTTCTCCATCACTGTTTGTTTTTGTGAAAACTCACATGGCTGCTGCAGAGCTGGGCTGGTGGTAGAGGTGATGCCTTCTCTTGTCGGAGGGCCAAAGCAGTGGCTGGCAGAACACAACCCAGGCTGTCTCCTTGTGCTTAGTATCTTTGGGAAAAAATGAGGATTTTTTTTCTCTTAGTGTTGGGGAATGGCTTAAAATAAAAAACAACAAAGCCCTTTCATTCAGAAGTGCAGGGTTCAGCAGAAGCAAGGCATAGAGCAAACTATGTGAAATATTCAGATGTGTTAGTACAGAAACTCAATGCTGTGTTGCAATTTTCAGTTTATGTACCTGGGGCTATGTGTGGATACAAAACATGCTTTTTGAGTTTTCCTTCTGGCACATGTGCTGTCAGTGCATTGGTTGGTTTGGCACTGTGGTATTCCTGTAGAGCTGAGACACTTTGGGACTATTGTATTGAAACTGTGTTGTTGAAAAAATGGTACATGATGCCCTTCAGGGTTGGGGCGGAGAACTGAGCTCTAGCCGAAGCTTAAATTGACTGTTGTATGAACTGGACACCTTCAGATTTAGAAGGAGAAAAGCAACAATAATAAAAATGCAGAACCCAACCAAAATAAAGGAAAAGAAACCACTTCAAAACCAACCCCCCAGTTTCTATGTCCCTTGTTCACAGAGAAACCATCACCAAGAGAGCTGAAGGCTTGCCAACGTAGAACCAAAGCCTGTAATAAAGAGGTATTACCTGCAGGGTTTACACAGGAGCTGGGGTCAGGCTAACCTGGGAACAGCATGAGTGCTTTCCTGTCTGCTTGGAAAGAAGAAACGAGGAGGGAGTGCTGTGCCTCTGGATGAATGGGAAGGGCATGAGCACGGCTCACTTCTGTGTGCCCTAGCAGGATGCCTGGAGATTGTTTTGCAGAGCTGTGCATTCAAAATCACTGTGCACAACAGCTACGAGGAGTGTTAGTTATTTTTGGGTTGTCTTCTCCCCCTTCACCCCAATTTTCTGTGGGTTTGAGGCTTATTCAGTCTCTGTCTTTTGGAGGAACAATTTATTTTTAACATGCTGGTTGATGGTGGCCAGCCTGAAGAAGCTCAGTGATGGAGTTTCTTGGAAGTTTTGTGAAAATTGGGAGCTGGGGTAAGGAGCTTGTGTTTGATCATCTGCAAGATGCAATGCCTTTTAGAGTGGTTGGTCAGCATCCCGTGTGTCCCTGGGTTACCCTGCGAGCAGGGGCAGTCCTGGGAATCCTGTGTTTCCATGTGGAAGTGATGCAGTGTGCATTAACTTGTTTGTGGGGTCTCACTTGATGAGCTCCCCTGTTGCAGATAGGTTTTGTGTCTGGGATGGGTGCACCATTTGTCTTGTTGGTAAGGTCTGAACCAAAAGGAAAACAGGTGATGTGGGGAAAGAGCAGCTGCCCACTGCCCAGATAGGAAGGAAGAGTCTTCTTACCTTTGTGTGGGATCAAATGCCGTTTCCTTGGCCTTCCACTCTTCAGGTCCATATGTCTAATGGCCTTTAGCTTATAACAGGGCATTTTGGGACCTGAGGCTGCTAGAATATCCATTGTGTTGGATTCCTGCCATAGTCTTGTCTTAGCTTCTGGCGAATTCAGGATTTATTCCAGGCTACTTTGTAATTGAACCGAGCGTCTGTAGGAAAGGCGACCCCAGAGTCAGCAGCTGGGCATAAAATTGACTTCATATATGGTGTGGCTGGATCCTGGGATTGAAGGATTTATGGACAGTTGTTCACTGAGAGATTTTATGATAGCTGTTAGAACTATTCTTGACTAATTTTCAAATAATATACTTTTTTGGAAGAATAAAAGCAAAAGCTTTGGCAAAAAATGCTAACTGAAATTGACTACCCTCATTGCATTCCGAATGTTAATTCTATGGAAGACTTGTCTGAATTAAACAGAAATGATTTTTTTTTTAATTATCAGAGGCTTTTAAAGTCACTTGCCACAAATTTTCAAAACCAAATAACTAAAATGAAATGGGCTCGTATCAAAGACTTTTTTGATGAATTGCTTTGAATAACTGTACAATGCAGGGGAATTGCATGTATTTAAAATTTCATCCTAACAAAGCAGTGTCGTGTCAACAGCCTGTGACCATTAACTATTCTAAAACATTTTAAATCTAACTCTTCAGGGATTCTTAACATTTTAGAAGGAAACTGACTTACTATTCATTTACTTATCTTTTATTCTATGTATCTTCTTGCAATTCTTCTCTTTTAAAGCTCCTGTGTTGTTTATGAAACAAATCTGTGTGAGTAACATTGCCTGTCAATTTTGCCATTTTGCAACTATTGATGTGTTGCTGGCCAGCCTTGTTCCTGTAGCTCATTTCACTTTAAGTTTGCTGGAAACCCACCTGAACGCTTCTATTACTCAGTAACTTGCTTATGGATCAATATAAAACACGTGTGGTCTTCCGTTAAGTGGTTATTTTTGCCTATCCCTGAAGCAGGGAGATCTGTGGAGTTTAAAAAAAAAAAAAAAAAAAAAAAAGGGCAAAACTTATTCAAAATAAGACTTGTTTCAGAACTTGCCTTGAAAGGAGGAAATTCAATAGGGAACCATCTTACTTTCCAAAAAATTAACTGCATAAGTTCAGCTTGAAGGCTTTTTGTTTACTTTGATCCTTTCAAAAACTGACCCATTCATAATGCATTGCAGTTTATAGTGAATGCTTTTTCCTGGAATCAGTCCCTGAATATTACCCACTTTGAAGCATTTTTGTTTCACTCTCTATGGAAT
This sequence comes from Chrysolophus pictus, assembly GCA_037305975.1. NCBI lineage: Eukaryota > Metazoa > Chordata > Aves > Galliformes > Phasianidae > Chrysolophus > Chrysolophus pictus. The sequence continues at coordinate 12,407,874 of CM074581.1, read as the reverse complement.
ACCTCTGTTTTTCTTTTGCTAACTGATACGTGAAACTAATAAAACACAACAGGGGTGCTTAATGTACAAAGTACAGCTTTGAATTTACAAGGTCATCAGCACCCTGTACCAATCTTCTTGGCAGAGCTGCATGCAGGATCTCAGCATGCAGGTTTTGCTGCCCATCCAAATTCCACTCTGAGATCCCTGGCTGTCCAGTTATTCAGTAAGCTCTTGTTTTATTGTAGAACCAAATGTAATTATTTGGCTTATTGCTTAAAAGTACATTTGTTTCCTAAAAGAGGTTTTATGTGTACCAAATGACCACTATAAAATGTGTTACCTGCTGTGTTTTTGGAGCGTTTGCTTCTGTAGTACATAAAATTCACATTCTTTTTTGAGGATTATATATACAGAAACAAAAACAGACACACTTGCATATTTTTACACTAATAAGTATTTATTCGCTATATTGTTTTCTTCCCTTTCTATTGTAAGTGTCTGACTTTCCCTAGCAGCCCTCTTGCTTTCAGGCAGAGCTGTTCCTTATCTCTGTGGGCTATTCATGGTTGGGCTCTGTCTTGGGTGTATTACTTAACTGTTTTTCTTACCTTATCTTCGAGTCTACCACAAAATTTTCCTTGAAGAGTCTTCATACTAAAGCTGCATTGAATCATGAAGGAGGTACATTGATGCTTAAATTTGATCAATTTTAGCACTTGCCATTAGTCAGGGTTGCTATAAAGCATGTCTGCTCCAAACAACCTTGTTACTGTTGGAACGCTCCTCCCAGCACTTGGAAGCAGCCATGGCACTGCTAGTGATCTGTGTTTTTCAAATGGAAAATGCTCTCATCGCTTTTCTAACTGCTCCATTTGGCTGGTTTTACTGGAGGCACAATGTTAACACTTTTGTGCATTGTATCTACCATGTGTGTCAGCAAGGTACCAGCATCCAAGACATTCACAAAGTTTCTCCAGAGAATTTGCCAATGCTGGACAAGTAGATTTGAGTCTGTAGAACAGTATGAAAGTTTCTGTGAGGTGTCTTTATGCCCAGAATAAGTCCTTTTTTTTTTTTTTTCACATCTGCCTTCTTGGAACACCTACAACAAATGAGATGGTGGTGTGATGACAGTGCTAGGAAGAAAACTAGTTTCCCCACCTTGCTTTTGAGTTTGTGAGCCTAGATATTTGTCCATGAGGTTTCTCATTTTCACAGGCTAAATGCAGTAGTTTTAGCTGTTGGGGACTTGGATCTTTCCTGTATGTAGGAATGTAAAATACAGGATTGCAAAGGACTAGATTTGTTGAAGCAGAGTAATATACAGCATCCTTTATTTGCTCCTTTTTGTTGTTTTCCTGATGCTCCTAATATGAACTTATTCTCCTGGTGAGACTTTGTCAGACCAAACCAAATAAACTGATGTCTGTCTCCGTCAACTTGGGGAAATGGCAAATGTCCTGATTTATGAGCTGTAGTTGTCATGTTCAATGCTTTTCCTCTGTTGTCCTCCTAGATACAGAAAGAGAAGGTGTACAAGCATATTAGTTTAAAATAAGGTTGCAGCCCACTTGTGAATATGCAGAAATTTGAGTTCAGAAGAACAGAATAACATTTTCTATTGTGTATTTTCTTTGGTGCTCCCATTTGAGCAAGTGTAATTAGGGCAGCTATCTGTGCAAATTTTGCAACTTTCTTTTGAAAACAAAATCAGGCTGCTAAAAATCATACTTGTCACCCAGAAGAAGTTGAGATTTCACAACATGATTCTGGCTGAAAACATTACTATGGTTGTTACCTTTGAAATTATTACGTCTGTTAAACTATCCACGTTATGCCATTTCAGCTAGCATAGGCTGAAATAAGAGAACATGAAAAGGACATTCAGCCTTTTTCCATAGTGCTAATATTGAAGGCTGTTCTCATTAACAAAAATATGTTCTGACTTTTCATTTTTTGTTCCTTACAGGTTTACGGGAACAGATGGACCAAGCGGTTTTGGATTTGAGTTGACATTTCGACTAAAGAGAGAAACGGGGGAGTCAGCTCCACCTACCTGGCCAGCAGAGTTAATGCAAGGCTTAGCAAGATACGTCTTCCAGTCAGGTACTGCAGGGTTCAATCTGTTACTTCACATCTTGTTGCTTTCATTCAGAAGGGCTGTATCTGTCATATGGTCGGGTCTCCTGGTTGCTCTGTCAAATCTTGAGAGTTTTTTTTTGTGTGTGAACATTTGGCCAAAAACACTGGGTCTCTTCCATCAAGCCCTCTTGTTGGGGACAAAATCCAGCTGCTGTTTGGATAATTTGAGATCGTTGATATTGAGAAACTGGAGGTACAGAACAGTTAGTAATTATGGGAAAGGAACAGTATAGGAACTGGCACTCTTCTTATGGTGTTCATTTCAGCTCTCCCATGATGAGAGAAGTTAATGTAAGTATCTTGCTTGCTTATCTTGAAATGGCTGAGGAGCACACATCTGATAAGGTCTCATTTCTCAGTAGGGCTATAACTTCTGAAACAGTTGGTGTTTCCACTGATCTGTGCAGCTGAGTAGCGCTAGTGTGTGTAGATAAGAAGATGGGAAAGACATAAAAGTTGTAATAGATGCCAGGGCTGGGAAAGCTAAAGAATTGGCATTGAAGAATCAGCTGTGCTTGTGGAGACTTACCAGAAAGTTAAGAACCATCCAACTATTTTGTTGTGCCAGTTGATTGGATATTAGTTTGTATGGTGAGAAGGTGAAGATCTGTGGAGCGGCTGAGTGCATAATGTACTTGAAAGGTGCCCTTGACTGTCACAAGATCTGAATAAAAATATAAGAACTTTCTTTTAACCTAGCTTGAAGCCATTTACAGGTAAAGTACCTACCTTTCAAATAAATGATTATTGAATTTGCAGCATTTGGTTAGTTAATAAATTGCTGAGTAACTCTTGATTCCACTGCTAGTTTTCAGCCAGCTGGCTGACTCTCAAAAGGGAGAGGTCCAGGTGCAGGCAGGATTGCTCTGGTAACTTGTCATGTACTGGTAAGGCAGTGGTAACTCTTGTGAGGTGTGTTTTTCTAAATATTGACTGACAGAGACCAATGTCAGCATAGGTTATTGCTTGTCTTCGTACTGTCTTTTGAAGTTTAAAATGATACAGTAATTTTTGTAACCTTTGTGGTGCAGCTATCTTCTCCAATTGCCATTTATGTTTGGGCTCACCTGTTGTAGTGGTAATGCTGAGTCATGGCCTGAAGCAGTGATTGAGCACTTGGTGGGAAGGTGGGGCCAACCTAGAGGAGCTCAGGTGCATGCAGTGCACCGAGTAACTGGAAGGGGTGGACCCAGGATCAACCCCTTCCCAGCCCCCACTTAAGGGTTGGCAGTGGAGGTGAGGCCATCTCTTGCTGGAGATCCTTGCCTACCTGAGGCCTTCCAAAAGTAAGCAGCTCTTTTCCTTCATTTCTGCATCCATGGCTCCTCTGCTTTGGCGTGTTCTCCTTTGCTGCAGCCAAAGACTTTGCTGCCCTGCTATTATTGTGATTCTTTCCATCCCCTTGTGGCATTACAGCTGTAATCTTTTCTGTCTTGATTTTTTTGCTGCTCTTCAGCATCTCAGTTCACGTTACTTTAATGGTTTTTACCATTAAATTGTTTGAGGTTCTTATCCTGCCTAAACTGTACAGGAAGTTAACTTTTTAGTACCTGACATGCATACTCTTATTTTCTGTGTCTGGACTGCAGGATTTGGAAGAAAGCATCTGACTCTAACATTTTCCCTTCAGGTATAGCATATAATAAGTTATGTATTAAACTATATTACGTATAGGACTCTTTATGTAGCCTTTAGGTTATCTAGTTTGGTATAGTCTCTGCTATGATAATGTCAGTGCCTTATATTTGCATGTTAAACAATCTCTAGTAGTGCAGTTGCTTGTCTCAACCTTTCTATGAGAAGATGCGTGTGGAGTCAAATGAGATTTAGCAGGTCAAAATGTAGGATGAAAGTCTCAGAGTCTGAGCTGGTGCTGAGGGCAGAAACTTCCCTGGTTTGTGCAGCAGCCCAGGAACAGCTCTTCCTGGTAGATGAGGTGCCGCTTTCTGCTTCTTGGTATTATTGAGCCAGGGAAAGTTTTTTTAAAATGCTGCTTAAAAGAGCTTTACCAAGCAAAGGATTGTTGTACTGGAAGATCTCTCAAGTTTCCTGCACTGATGCTGTCTCAGCTTTCTGACCTCGAAGCAAACTGTTTTTAGACTGGAAAGAGCAATTGATTGTACCCATGTGTGTTAGGCTCTGTCACGAACTTTTAAGTGCCTTCAATATTATCCTCTGCTTATCCATGCTGATTTTGACTATCTACTATGACTTTTTAAAGGCACTGCTCAAGTATACTTAATAGTTTCTAGCCTCCAGGTATTTTGCTCTCAACTTACATTATTAAAAGAAACCCAGAGTATTTATGAATCATAAATTGACTCCTTTGAATATGAAATTGAGTATAAGCCAACAGTATGGTCACCATGCAGCAGGCAAACCACATACTGGGTTACATTGAGAAGAGCATGACCAGCAGATTGAGGGAAGTTATTACCTCTTCCACTTGGCACTTGGAAGGCCTGACTTAAAATACTGGGTCTGGTTTGGGGCCTCGCAGTGTGAGGGGCTGAGAAACCAGAGTCCTGTAGAGCAGGGAGGCAAGAGTGTGTAATCTGGGAGGAGTGCTGGTTTGGTCTGTGGGAAGGTGAGGGTTGGCCTAGCAGGAGTCAACAGCTGGTGGAAAAGTAGCTACAAGATGGAGGGCTCATTTGGTTTTAAGTTGGTCTTTTACAAGACTTCATTGCTCAGATGTTAAAACTTAAAAGCTGCCAGGTGCTTGGAGGGGTGGTGTTTCCAAAACCCAATCAGCATTAAGCAGGATGTAGTGCTGTTGCACCGTTTAATTTGATGGGAGGTTCCTTTTTGCTCAAGTTCTTCTGACTGTGCCGTTTGTAGCAATTGTCAAATGCAATGACAGCAAGAATTGTTTGACTCCAGTGCACCTACCTCATTGTTGTCTTGTTCACTTGTTTAAAAATCTGTGGTGACTCTTTAGTACTTCAGATAGCCTTAAAAATACTTGATGAATCAAGACAACTTGAGTAATACTTGTTAATCCACTCATAACAAGCAAGAAAAAAAAAAACCTAGCAAGAACTTTTTGGGTAGGCTCCAGGCACTTTAGCTTGTCAAAGGATTGTTTACTTTGAATGCTGAGAGCTTAACTCTTATCTCTTGTGTAACAAGCCAACGTTTTGGTTATCATAGATGTGCTTTGCTGGGTCCAGTTGTAGTTATGGGAGCGTAAGAGGTAGTTACACTCTTGCTGAGCCTGAGCATTTTCAGCTGGTGGTGATTGAGCTGAAGATTAATTTAGCAGCTACCGCTGTCTTAAATCTTGTTACTGTGTACCGGTATTTCAAAATGTATCTCATTGCAGGTGATGTATTTTTGTTACAACGGCTGTTAAGCAAATGAATGTTGTTTAATTGTTTCCATCTCTCCCTTTCTGTGGCTGCACGTCAGTGTCTTCTGCACTGGATTTCAGATCTCCTTGAGCCTTGGCTGCCCTGTTCACTGTAAGGAACACTTGATGCTTTGTGCTTTTGATTAAATGGCACTATTTCTCCTCCTTCAAGAAAAACCAAGTTTGCAAGTCTCAAAGTTTTTGTGGCTTTATCTGTTCTTAATTTTATCACTGTTTGACCATGACCACAAATTCCAACTCTGTTATTTTTAGTTTGCAAAAAGAAACAACCCTACAAACCTTGAAAATGAAACTTTGCACAATTCAGTGACCTTAACTTGTCATGGTTCGTGAGTATACCAGGAATGTCTGTTGGTAGAACCGATTTATGCTTGCAGTTGTTAACTCCTTAGGTACTGCAGAATTAGAGTTGCTTGATTGGTACAGAGTGGCCATGGGCTTTATTTTCCTGAAATTGAAATCTGTGAATTTTTTCTCTCTGTGGTAAAGTCTGTTTTCAAATGTATGCATTGTGAGGGCAATATATCGATGCAGCGTGGAAAGAAATGCATTGTTTATATGAGATCTTGCTGCTGCTGTGTTTCCTGGGCTGAAAGAGAAATCTACAGCTGTAAGGTACAGATTTTTGTCTTGTCCAAAAAACAAAGACATGAGATTTATTATTGGTCAGTTAGACTTTAGCACCTAAGCAACCAGTAGGAAGGCATTTAAGGAATAATGGAAGTTCCTGCCTGGATTTATCAAGAATAAGTGGAAATAAACTAATATGTATCATAGTAATAGGCACTGTAGGAAACAAAGAATGTTAGTTACCTTGGTACAGTGAGACTTTGGATGTAGTCTCATGGAACAGGTATGTGAGCAAGCCAAGAAAATGTGATCTTGATTAAAAAGAAGGGGATGCAATACTGGTTAGATATCTTGACTTAAGTAGTTGTTTGTGTGTTATCATCAACCATGGAAGATGGGTAGATTTGGGATTCCTATGAAGTCTGTACTAGGGCTGATGCAATTTGGGATTGACCAGGATGATAAAATCATAGAAGTGCAAAGTATCCTGACAAAACTTGCAGCAAAGCACTGTATTGCTTGGGGTGGAGTTCGGAGTGAACTTAACAAAGTGAGGAGATGATCTGGAATGCATGTGTGCAGGAAGCTCAGTGGGGTGCAACAAGTGCAAGTTCCCATGCTTCTTCAAGAATAACCCAATTCGCAATTACTGGCTGGGGGCAGACAGGGTAGGGCAGTAGTTTTGCAAGGAGAAGAAAACAATTCGGGGTTGGTTTCACCAAAACCAACACTCTACGGTCTGAGAGGGAGGCAGAATTGTTCTAATGCATAAATAGAACAGTTCTGTATTTTGCATGGGGTACATACAATACACTGCTGTCAGCGCCTCAAGAGGAAATGTAGAACATTGGCTCCAGTTTGGGGCAAAAGACTTCAAGTCAGATACATCCCAGTAAAGTCTGCAAGAGGGCAGTAAGAATGATCTGGAGGTCTGGAAAATATGACCTAAGGAGGAATGATCAAAAGAATTGCATTTGTTTAGTCTAGGGAAGAGAAGATGGGAGAACAGTCTTCAAATATGCAAAAGGCTGCTGTAGGGAATGAAGTAATATTTTTCTGTGTGCCAGAAGGATAGGAGAGACCTGTCACTGCTGATATTTCCGTAAGGTAGGCTCGCAGCTTGTCATTAGGAGAATCTTCACTAGGTCAGCAGTAGGGAGTTGCTTGTGTCTGCGGAACTGCAGAATAGTAGTAACAAAATATACAGGCAAAGGAAGTGTGTCAGATACAGTTTCCAGATGATGATTTAATGGAGATTTCAGCCAATTACTTCTGGAGAAAGTCGCTTACATGCAGGAGAGGCAATTGTCAGATCTTAGATAACCTTGACTAAATTATTCCCTAGCAAAGCGTATTACACCTTTTGAAAAGTGTGTTGGACAGATCTGATTCCAGCAGATGCATGACAAGTTACATGTATTGATAGCAGTGTGTCAGCACAGCGACCAAGCCAGCAATAGGTTATGGGTTATTTTCTTCACAAGCACCTCTCTTGGCATGTCTGACCCTCTGTGCTTCACTATGAGGGATTATCTTTCCAAAGGATTGGGTATGAAATGTCTTGTCCTCAATTTATTACCATGAAACCTGTAGGAACTCAGTATCTCTGAACTCCCGTCCCGTTCTGTTGTGGTTCAAGTCCATGGGCCAACTTTCCAAAGTTACTAGAAGGAAAGGATGCACAGAAGCATCCAATACACCACAGGCTTGTAAGCCTTCAGAAGCCAGGGTGCAAAGCAAGCCCACGCTGAGGTATATCTAGCTTTCTGTAGTTACCTCTGACAGACTGATTTCCTCAGGTAGAAATCCCTGTCTGATGGATAGTTTGTAGTTTGAGGAAACCCATATGCTGTTCCTGCCTGTGTCATTATTGCACTGAATCAGTGTGAGTGTATTATACCAGCTTTGCTGCCTCAGTTTCCCTTCTGGCAAATGAGCATGGTTATGAGAGTGGTAAGGACTGCAGCTGAAGATGCTCTCTTATTCAGCAGTTTTCCTCTGATTCAAGTTAGTTTAATCCCAGCCACAGAGGCACTTTGCACTTGACAGGCAGTTTAACTTTTACACTGAAAATGAGACTCAGTAGGATTAAGTGATTTGGCTGAGGTCACAGACCTGAAGCCATTACACTAGCGAATGCTTTGACACCTGTTGCCCTTTCTTAACCACTAGACCTCATCTTCAGCTCTTCAGGGGTTTAGCAGGCTTCAATGTGTAGCCTCAATGACTCTTTCCTTGCTGACATGTTTTCAAACACACTCAACACTGGCCAATTTCTGTGTGTAAAAACAAAACAAACTCCCCGCTTCCTTGAATACAAATGAGGCTTGTCTAGCTTGTTTGTCCAAGTTTATTTCTTCCCAATAGGATAACTATAGCCAAATAAAATCTTCCAGTAATTCATAGATTTTTTTTTCCCCCCTGACTGTGCCTTTACATGTTTTTAATCCTAGGCTGATTTATTGTTCTCTTCTGGTTGCTATGGCTCTGTAAAATATATATTTTTTTTATCATCTGTTAGTAATATTGACCATTTTCCAGTGTGGAGCTGGCCCTGGCTTCTCTCTTGTATTCCAGGATTTTAGATTGAAAATGGGCGGATTAACTGTGTTTTTTACTCCACAAAGAAGTATAAATCAACATGAATTTCATTTCAGCAGAACCCATTACACTGTGAACTCTGTGCACACACAGCAGTGTAGTGCCATTGTAGAGCAGCACCCAGCCTGCTGCTGTCCGTTGGTGAGTAGGATACAGCTGGGCACGCAGGCTGTGTGCCTTGGTTCTGCAAAGGGACATGGAAACATTCTGTCCCTGGTTCCAATTTAACCTAAGTTTGTTGTGGCCAAAAGCTCTCATCATCTGATAGTTATTCAGTGGTCCATGAGAAATCGGTTGGGTTTTAGCCTAATTCCTCTTAGACATTTCCCATAAAACAAGCTGTTCCGTGAGCAAAGCGCACATCCTTTACGTATTTGCATCTTCGTTCCTCCCTGTCCCGCAGCGCTGCAATAAATCCAGTTCTCCGTGTGCTGCTGCCCATGAGCTCACCTCCCCAATATTTCCCACTCCCTATCTCCAAAACTAACCCCAGCACATCCCCCATCCTCCAGTTGAGAGCTGCGTGCTGTGGCTGGCACCGCGCACTGTGCTGACTGCTGGAACCAGGCAGCTCTGCGTGAGTCCTCAGCAAGGTGCCTGGTGGGATGGGCAGAGCTCTGTCCTGCTAGGTGTTGCAGCAAAGCACTGGCTGTAGAGCGACCCAGCACGTTTTCTTCCCCTGTAGACCACAAAGCTTATACAGCACTGTTGTTAAGCCAGAGAAACAGCTGATCAATCACTTCACACTGAATAGACCTCATGGAAAATAGTTTAATCTGTAGAAAAGATGCCTCTAAGAGGAGACTGTGTGTAGGAGTATATGTTCTTTTGAAATACTGTCCCAGGATTGCACAGAGAAAACATTAAAGCTGAGACCACGTTTATTCTTACCTTCTTATTTCTCTTCCTGCTCAGGTTGTTCAAGGTCTGAAACATGTGGGCTGGCACTAACTGCTCACTGTGCCCAGCAGCCAAACAGTGCAGTACAGGTGCTGCCAGGCACAGCTGGTAGAACTGGCTTGCTTTGCCTGTGTGCTCCCATTAACTGGCCCAGAGCAGTGTCAGCTGCAGCAAACCCTCCTTCTGCAGCCTATGAGACACCAGCTTGCCCTGGCTGCCCTCAGCCTGTGCACGCAGTTGTAAGCCTGTAAGCCACCAGAACTTGTACCTGAGCTCTTGGAGCTAGGCACGTGCCCACTTTTCTGATGCAGCACCTCTCCAACAAGTTCCAAGAAGCCTTCTCACTGATCAGTCTTTGGCATCAAACTTTTTTCTCTGATCTGTTTTGGCTGGGTTCTTTTATGTGACTATTCTGAGTTTGATCCAGCAGGACCTATTGAAACTGTAGTATAGCTGCTCTTTTCCATTCTCAAAGAAATGTCCAGTACCCTTGGTTGCTTTTTCTTAATGTCATGACAGTCTTACCATCCAGCAGGACTCTAGAGAAAGCTGGCACAGGGTCAGCATGCAGAGGTGCATCTACCTTTTCTAACAAATTTAAGTGTGATTTCCTCTTCCAGACTTCCAGAACTTAATGTTGTTTGTCATTTTGTGATTTTGGGCACCTTTTGAGCGCAGTACCTTTCCCCATGCTTGTGAGGTGGGGACGTCTACTCATGGTGCTGCTGGGTGCTGAGGGGAGGGAGGAGGCTGCAGTTGTTACAGAGGAACTGTGGTGCCTACCTGGCAGTGAGCTGACACACATCTGGCTGCCAGTCATTCCTGCAAGTCTTGCCTGGGCCGGAGAAGTGGTTTCAGACCTTGGTGTTAAATTTCAGATCTTGGTGAGCAGGAAGTGATGAAGCAGAGCTGCAGGTGTGACAGCTGGGCAGCACTGCTGTCACCACATGGCTGGTATGCTCACTTGCACACTGCCCTGCTCTCATTCTTCTGACAGCATAAACGGAATGTCCTGACCTCAGGTTTTGGATGGCTGATTGTACTTGGCTTCTCTTTCTGCTCAGAACAGGCAGGATGCTGCCTTTGTGCAGTACTGCAGATGTCAGCACAGGGCTCCATCCTGCTTATTGCCACTCCTCCCACTGCTGCTGAGACCAAGCAACACTTCCATTTAGTGCTTGCTGCTTTCGTTGAGTAACGTCTCCCTGTGCTTTGCTTGGAATTTGCACCAAATTGCTTTTTCTGCACTGATGCGAAAGTCCCAGTAGCCCTCTAGTCAATTTGGAAAGTGCTGTGTGCTTTCTCGTGGACTGGAGGGGAGGGGATCTTCAGTATTGCTCTGTGATACTGTCTTTTGCTTTGTCAGCACAGGGGGAATCAACCTGGGCTAGGCAGGAGGATCAACAACTTCCTCACAAGATCAGGAAGGGTCGGTCTGTGCCTTGCTAGGGAGCTGTTGTTGTCTCAGTGTGTAACTCCCAGCTGAACACAGGTCTTTGACCTTCCTGTGCCCTGAAGGCTGGACTGACACTAAAGTACGGGGAGACTTTGTGCCAGGAGCAGAGGCACAGAAACTCTTTGTTCCTTATAAAAGACTGTTGAAATAGAGGAAAAGCTGTCTTCCTTCTGCCTGTATAGCATTTCTAGGTAGTAAGCAAGGGCTCTCAACACTGGCTGAAAGAGGCTTGTTTTTAGCTACTGCTGCAATTTAGATAAAGCAAGTTTAGGCCCCGTTTGTGTTGGCTGGATTTCAACTGGTGCTGTCCCTTTTAATTCTGTCAACCTCTGTCCTGTTGCAGCCTGGGAATTGAACTTGGCTCATTGCTTTTCAGCTGTTCAATACAGTTCATTCAGTTGGTTTATTTAAAAAAAAAAAAAGTTAAAAGGATCTGTCTTCTCTGTGCTCTGCATCAATCCATGTGTCACAGACTGCTCTCAGATGTCATGGATAGACAGAGCAGTGGCACTTATAAATGCAACCATACATCAGATTTGCAAATGCACAAGTTACTTCAGCCTATGTACTGCAAGTGGGCTGCCCCTGGAAGAGGGGGGGGGAAGAAACAGGAGTGGATACCCAGAGAAGCCTTGATGCATCTTGGTGCAAGGGTGCTGTGACAGCTGAAGGATGGAAGGGCAGCCAGCAGGCTTTATGCCCTGGGGACCCCAGGATGCTGCCTTCTGGCAGATGTTTATCAAGAGAGGTCATAGTTCAGGATCAGAACCAATCTCGCTTGTTTTCTGCCCAAGGTAGAGGGAAGCCTTTTCTCTATTCTACCCAGAGCATCCCTGCTACAAAAGGCTGAAGAGCACATGTGCTGGGGACCAGAAGAGTAGTTCTGACTCCTGGGGTAAGGAAGCAAGGCAGAAGCTGCACACGTTCCATCCAGCCTTGGACAAAGGCTCCAACTCTGTGCTGTGGGAGGAATGCAAGACAAAGGGCATGGCTTAGGGAATGCAGAAAACCCCCCTCCTGCTGATGTGAGGTCCTCTGGCCTCTTACATATGAGGTCTTTGTCCCACTCAGCCTTTTCTGGGAAACGGAAGCAGCCACTCTAATAGTTAAGGGCTTCTGCATAGAATAGTGCTGCCTCCCCCTGTCAAGGAGCTGAAAGCCACAAAACAGGGATTGTTTTGCAGTCATAGAAGCATCCTCTTTTTCTGCCTTTGCAGTCATTTGGGATGCACAGAGGGAGAGAGAGAAGGTTGCACAAACTGAGTAGTCTTCTGAAAAGGACTCGTTTTTTTCCTTGACAGCTACCAGCCTATGTTAGATGAAACTGCAGAGGAGAGCAGGCAGAACTGGAAGTTGGCTTTGCTGTTACACATATCCTTCTTACGCTTTCTATTGAAGATCTGTGAAGCAAGTGGTACTGAAATGGTGTGCTCTGCCTAACCTGCTCTGCACTCTGCCTGCGGTGGTATGCTGAGCTCATTACAGACCATCTTCTGACAGCTTTACATGCAAAGAACCTTTACAGCAGCCTGCTCAGCCAGGAGGCAGCAAATGGGCACAGCAGGGAAAACGTTTTGTTCTTGGTGGGGAAGGGAACTGGGAGAGTGCATTCAGAGACTGCAGGCAGCCCAGAGCCTGTGGGAAGTGGACTCTCTTCCTTTTTCTTTGAAAACCTGAGACTTAAAGGAATTGTATTGGAACACATGGAATGGAGTTTCAAAAGGTGATTCAGAAACAGGCTAATCATTTTGTGTTTGAACCATAATTATAGCTCTTGGACAGAGTTTGTGTTTCTCTTGCATTACTGTAATGAGCTTGTGGAGCTCATCTAATATTTCTAATACTTCGTATAAATGCGTGTGAATGCAAGGTTCCTTTGCTTCCCACCTTTCAGCCTCCTGCTTTGCTAAAATTAAAACAAAGGTTTGGCCCATGCAAGCTTTAAATTTCTGAAAACTTAAGTTAAAAGCAACCACTGAGAAACAGCACTATGGTGCTAAGTTGTCTCATCCCTTTCCACTAGGAGACTCAGAACCACTGTCAGGATAACTGAGTAACTTCCTGGGAGATTATGATGTGATTACCGTACAGGTGTTTGTGCACAGACTATCCTCCCTTTCCTGCCTTTTCTGTTGAGTAACTTTTACTTCAAAGAGAAATCTTAGAGCCGTCTTGCAGTCTGTATGTGAGGTCTCTGTCAGGCTGGGCATTAGAGCTGTGTGTGTCGTTTTTGGCTCCTTCAGAGCAGAATAGTGCCTTAGTTTTTCAAATCCTTAAAAAGTTCTTTAACAGAAATCTCCTAAGTACCTAGGGATGATCACAAGTAGCAACCGTGTTGTAGTGCTCCTGTGTCCACCTAAACGTATGCTCATCTTGAGAGCTTCCATATGCATGAGTGTGTAAAAGGTTCCACAACACAAAGAGAGTTTTTCTCACGCTGCATTTCTCCTCCCTCGCAGAGGACGCCTGAGAGGTTATTAGGTGCTGTTCATGTATTTGTTCTAGCTGCACCTAGCTGAAGTGTTCACATGGTCGAAGAACATTCTGACTTTTGTCTGTCCCACCACATGATAGCGTCCTTAAATAACAGGCAAGCTTCTCTTCCAATTGGCTCCATGTGGGACCATGCAATCTGTAAATAAATTGTCATTAAATACCTATTTTGAGCCAGCCCTTAATCTGACAGGAAATCCTGCTGTATAGCATCCTCTCTCTCCTGGGTCTCTACCCCATCCGGAGGCTATTTCTATTCAGAAAGCTTCTATTACAGAAGCTATTGAAGGCATAATTATGATCCTTTGAAGAACTGTTGTAAAACACATCTTGCTCAGGTGAGAGATGCAGAAATCTAGTGACAACTCTGCTGGGCAGAGCTAGTAGGGTCCATCTGGTAAAAATGTGTGCAAGAGGTGGGCTCTGGGAGGCTACTGCCACAGGGCCTCTGGGCTTCTCCTCATAGGCAGGAATTGCTGTGATGCCAAGGGGGAGGCTTTATCCACAGGGCTGAGACTGTCCCACCCAGGTTCAGTGCTTGGCAGGTGCATCGGTCCTGCTTCTCTGGGGATGCTTGGCTGGGAGATGCAGGAGGCAGGATGTGGGTGTCCCGCTAGTGTTGGAGGAAAGGAGAGCACACAAGCCATGCAGAACCTGGGGCAGATGGTCACGGGTGATGAGGTGTAGAGAAATAAGAGCTTGAAGCAGGAGAGTTCTGTAGGGCTGTGAAAGAGCAGTTCACACGCATGTTTGTTTTCTCTCTCGTTATGATGCCACACTGCCGTATGTTCCCTCCCTGTAGATGAACACCATGCAGATAGATCAGCAGACAGGTAAGAGCTGTGCTGTCCCAAAAGCATCACTAGGAATGCATCCTGCTACAGACAGTGTTTCTGCAGCGAGGCGCCCATGTGCTGCAGGAGGCTGCAAGGAGCAATGGGCAGCTTGGAGCTGGGGGAGGCTGCAGGAAGGCGTAGGAGAAGGGGGCTGGAAGAAGTCAGAGAGAGGACAGGGGGCCCCCAGCTCCCAGAGGGTGGGAGTGTGCCCTGGGCATGGGAGTCACGAGCTGGGAGCCTGTGTGAGAAATTCTCGGAGGCTGCAGTAATGGAAACTGTGCGTGTAGAGTTGGGCAGGGAGAGAGAGCCAGGCACACAGATGCAGAAGGGATGGGAAAGAATTGTCCTGGGAAAACAGAAGGGGTAGAGGAGGCCCAGAGCCATGCTGGTTTCTGCATGATAGTACTTTAGCAGCTAAATTATTATGCTTTCCACTGTCACGTAAAGCATCTGGGCTCTGCATTGTGATATGAAAACTGGTGTTTGTAACTCCATCAGGGGAAGCTGTGGCACATTTACCACCGCCTCAGTGTGAATGGATGGGTGGCAGTTCTGAGCAGTGAGGAGTCCTCTTTGTTCTGCTGGGATTACAGTGGGTTCTGCTTCTGGCCCCTCCACCTGACTTTCAGTCCAGGACTCTAAAGGGATCCGATAAGTTATATCCAAGTGTTTAAGTTGATGAGTTCTTTTCAGAGGATCATTCCTTTTCCATATTTAACAAGGATTTAAATAATAATGAAATATTTTCCACCTGCTGATCAACTTAAAAATATATATATATATATATCTGCTTTGTTCTTCTGTTTTCCGAACTCAGTCTTCAAACTTCAGAGGTCAAGGAGTCCTTACAGTGCTGATAATCTGTTTTTTTTTCCTCACTCTTTTTTTAAAGAACCGTTTGCCTAGGCCCCTTGTTTATAAAAGCCCAATTTGAATCCCTGCAGTGGAGCCATTGTTTAATTGTGCTCCGGGGATTGAATTCTTCCCAAGGCATCTTGTCTGTGCTGTATGTCTGCAGCAGGCAGCAGCCCCGTGTGAATCCGTGCTGGGGCTGTTCTTGTTTCCCAGACAGAGATAAGGGGCAGCAAAACTGAGCTGTGCAGCACAAACATGGGAAAAGGGCTTTTTTTTAATGTAGTACAAATATATCATGAGTTAGAGTCTACTAATTTCCTCTGTTCTTGAAACATTCTGCCTGAGCTAAAAATGAAATTACAAACTAATACTGCCAGCTGGTCCCCCAGATTATATCACAGTTGTTTTTCTCCTTTACCAATCTATTTGTGCAATCCTCTGTAGGTTAGGAAAGGAAGCAGACACTGAACTTAGCATTAACTTGGTTTTCATTGGATTATCTTAATTTAACATGACTGGTAAATGAGTCTTCCTTCATATACTGTTTTCTGTGCTATTTTTTTGAATTTGTGTCTGTATGATGAGTTGCAATAGCAATACTGTTTTGAGGTTTTTAGATGGTTTTCATGTTTAGTCTCTTATAGTTACATATTTGCATGCATGGTCTTATGCATTAGTGAGCTAATTAGAAATATATTAAGTAGCTTTGGTAAAAAGCATAGCTAATGCATTTCGACATTGGACTCTGTGTTTGCCCCTTGTTTCTCGTAATTAATTCTAGCTGTTCCATCTGCAAAGTGGTACTGAAACACAGCATCAAATCTTACTTGTGACAGATTGCCAGACTACCTTTTTTTTAAAAAAAAAAACAAAACCAGACTGAATATTAAAAATGTGTTGGGGAAAATGCACTTATATAATAAATTACAGAGCCGTGCATGGGGTAATGGCAATGCAATAAATTACATGATTTCTGCAAATATTGGATAAGCTGTGTTCAATTTAAATGTCCAGCTGCATCACTGTCATGCTGGTCAGGAGCTCACCAGGAGCCTTTGTAGCATTCCTGTTCCTGAAAGCTTTGGACTCAAAATCTTTCTCTGCTTTTCTTTGCCCTCAGCTACAGAATTTCTGAGTACTGCTGTCTGTTTGTTGCTGCTGACAGCTCAGCTGAGCAGTTGCTTTTGGACGCAACCTGAAAGCTTGTGTAAGTGTTCAAGCTGCTGAGCTTGAGTGCAGATAGCGTAGGTCTGGCTTGCATGAGGAATGTGGTCACTGTGCTTGCATCCAGCATGCCCACTGCCATGCTCTGCTGTGAATGTATTAGATGTGTTTTTTAGACCAAGCTAGCACAGAAGTGACAGGAGTTGTGCCAAGCATCATGAAAGCTTGGAGGGCAGCAACTCAGATAACTGCTGCTGTCACAGGGGGACAAGCAGGATTGTTCCTTTTAGCACCATCTCACAGAGCTCAGAAAAAAAGGGACCTTGTAACCACAGCCTGGCTTTCTGCAGATACAAGAGGAATGCAGAGACTTGCTTTAGAAGAATGAGTGCTGCAGAACAGCTGTTTGCCCCAAATCAAGCCAGGGTAATGTCAAAGGACCAGGCTCAGGCTGTGTGCCAGGCTGGGCACGGGCAGAAGAGGTGCTCTGAGGTCCCTTTCTGTCTCCTCACTGGTGGAACAGTCTTAGCTCTATGTTTTCCTCAATGCTGTTCCCTGTGCACATACGGGAGGAGATATTTGCCTCCCAGGTGCCAAGCCTGCTCTGCGTACAGGACACCAAGCTGATGGGGAGCATCTCTTGGGCTAGATTCAGCCTGGGATGGCTTTGAGATGGAGCTCCCAGTGCTTGTCTCGGTGTGCTGTCCTTTTCTACTTGCTCCCTGCAGTTATTCAGGGGAGGTAGGGCTCCTAAATAGATGTAAAAATGGCAGATTTAAAAAAGAAATGGAAAATACAGTGGGAAATAAGCTGTTTCTCTCAGAACTAACCAATGCCTCCTGAGCATGGATTGCACACTCCGTGCTGTTTATAAAGCATCTTGAGGACAGGAATATGACTTGTATTTATTTCTTTAGGCATTAACTGTATTTAGTCACATGGAATACAAGGGAAATGCACTTCAAGAAAATACACGAGCACTGCTGCACAAAGAATTTACTAGTCCACAGTGGGGTGGTTCTCTGAGTTATTTCCCCAGTTCTCATTATTGAGCAATTGGGGAGTAAAGCTGGGAGAGATCACACAGCTGAGTTACAGCCATTGCTGCAGGAAGAAGCCTCACCTGTTTCGTGCAGCCCGTTAAAGAGAATGGATAATGACATTTTAAAGACTTCAAAATGTGGGAGGCTTTACAGAGTAGTGTGGCGTAGCTGTCTTACGGATGCTGCTTTTGCATATTAGAAAGACACAGGAGCTGGTCTGTGGGAAATTTAGAGTCTCCTCATTTCTGTGGAGTTAGAGAGATGCTTCTGATTTGTTGTTATAAAATATGAAGTAAAGCAATAAATTTGAAATGAAATGTTTTAATGATTTCCTTGTTGAGCTGTTAAGAAATCAATACCCGCCTGTGATGCGTTTCAATTCTGTGGCATAAGTGTTCCCTGACAGAATAGAATAATTCAGGAGTTTTTGTTAAAACACCATTCTACAAATTCATGCAGGTGGGTGGCGTTAGCACCTTAGGTTTAAATCCCATTTGCACCCAGACTGATTGCTGCCTTATTTGATGATAGGGAAGTGCTGGGTCGGTAACAGCCCCACAGCTGTGACAGAAAGCCATCTTACCTTCTCCTGGATTCTGGGCTGAAGTGCTGCTGAGACTATGAAGTTTCAAGTTTACTAAACCAAGATGAATTGCAAAGGAACATTCTTATCTGAGAATTGTGGTTTGTCCTAATCCTAGCAATTGCTTTGCGATGCTGATGGCATCGTGGACATTAGTAATTTCAGACTAAATCACTGTCCTGTGGGCATGAGTTTCTTCCTGTAATCTTTTGATTTTACATCAAACTTTTATTTCGTGTGTATTAAAAAACCAATTTTCATGTCTACATTTTCAAGTTTTTTCATATATGAGTAGCTTCCAGCTATGAATACAGGTGTCTCATTTGATCTCTGCAGTAAGAGAGGCTGTAGACCCATATCAGTGTTGTGATCACTGAAGGTTCTGCTTCCATCTTGGGTTATCAGCAGTGCAGAAAAGCTCTGGAAGACTGCCTTCTACAGACAGTCTACATAGTCTGGGAGAAGTAGGAACACTGTGGGCACATCTCAGAGAAGTATGTTGCTCCTCAAAAGGTGTTTGTGCCTTTGCTGTACCTGGGATAAGTGCATGCATCCTGCACTTACTCTTCTTGCTTTTATGGAAATAAATAGAATCACAGAATGGCTTAGGTTGGAGGGGACCTTAAAGATCATCTAGTTCCTGCCCCCTGTAGTGGGCTAGGGGCCCCACTCCAGATCAGGGCTCCATCCAACCTGGCGTTGGTACATCTAAGAATGGGGTACCCACCACTTTGGGCAGCAGTGCCAGGGCCTCAGCTCCCTGTGAGTGATGAATTTCTTCCTGACATCTAACATACGTCTCCCCTCTTTTAGTTTAAAGCCATTCCCCCTTGTCCTATCTCTGTTAGACCATGTAATAAATCAGTCAGTCCCCCTCCTGCTTAGAAACTTCCTTTGAGTACTGGAGGGCCGTGCTGAGGTCATCCTGGAGCCTTCTCTTCTCCAGGGCAAACAAGCCCAACTTTCTGTCTTCATAGGAGAGGTGCTCCAGCCCACTGAGCGTCTTTGTGGCTCTCTTC
Organism: Chrysolophus pictus; assembly: GCA_037305975.1. NCBI lineage: Eukaryota > Metazoa > Chordata > Aves > Galliformes > Phasianidae > Chrysolophus > Chrysolophus pictus. Next base: position 12,388,860 of record CM074581.1, on the reverse strand, counting down.
TAGATGCACTCCAACTGCTCCACGAATGTGTACACATAGGAGATATTAGCACATCGTACATGTCTTTGAGAGTTTATCCAATGTTGTACATTCTAACTCAGCATTCATCAAAACCAGAAACGTAGCTGTAAATTTACATTTATGGAAACTTTGGCACTTTTGGTTAAAACATAAAGATTTTGGTGGTTTGGTTTGCAAGCCAGGTGTGAGAGGTGGGAATGGAGGATCTGCATCCTAGTTTCTAGCGTGGGTGCAAGTGGCTATCCAGTGCTTTGTTCCTGCAATTCCTCAGCTCAAACCCTGCAGTTTGAGCTCTCCTCGACCATGTTGCAATGGTCTTTATGCAGGGGCTGATCTTACATTCTGGATGGGTTACAATAAGTGAGTGTAGAGCTGAGTTTCAGGCTGTAATTCTGATTTTTCTGCACTCTTACAGATTTTAATTGGACTCTGTCTTATTTGCAGAATGTTTTTTTGTGTGTGTGTGTGATTTAATTGAGTAGGCAGTGTGAATTTTGTGGCATTCGTGTGCATGCAAGAGAGAGGGAGATTTTCTAAGTGTTCAGTGTTCACAGAGACATAAACAGGTGGATTTCCAGCAGAGACATTTGCATTTGAAAACCTGCTCTAAACGAGTTGGGATTTCCCAGGAGAAGCAGCAGCAGCAGTGAAATGCAGCGATCGATCAGCATAGAATTGTGTGAGCATTTGATGGGCAAAATGTTGTGGTATAGAGACAGGAACCAAGAATAAGTTCTTTGTGGTTTTGTTTCATTCCTAAAAACTGTGACTGAGGGGCTTTTATCATTTAAAAAATAAAACGAATCAGCCACGTTTTGGCTAACCTGGAAGAATATCAGCAAGATCCTTTGCAGCTCTGCTGGTTTTGTCTATTTGTTTAATCCAATTTTGATATAAGAAAACTTTAAAAATGTATTTTTCATTTCTGTCGTCTTCATTGTATGTCCCAACTCTGAAAGCAAAGTAATAGTACGAGCCGTTCCCTTCAGTCACAGTGCTGGAAGTGTGTAATTCATTGTACATACAGATAAACTTCTTTTCTTTAAGCAGCTCCATTTGATGTGTTTCTGTTCTATCTTAGTTTTAACGAAGGAGAACATTCCCTTATTTATTGCAACACTTCTGTCCCATTCCTCGTTTTTGGGGCCAAGCTTCTCATGGAATTTGGAGTTATTTTAATTCTTTCTTAATCTACTGAGCTGTCCGAGAAATTTGTCTGAAAACCCATATATAAGAAGTGTTCAAACCAACGCCAATGGGGACACCTGGTGGAGGAATCATGAGTTGCCCAAGATGCTATGGTTTAAACCCACAGACATGTAGGTGTGGGTTAGCTCATCAGTGGGATGACTTTTCAGATGCGCTGTGCTGCAACCAGAGTGAAAATGCTCGTGGCTGGTTGCTTTACTTCCAGTTCATCCATAGAGCAAGTATTGGGTTGGGGGCAGTGCTATATGCAGGGTTTCTGCTGTACACTCTGGTTTGCAGTTGGGATGCAGGGTTGTCTGGGGAGGGTTTGTCTTTCTGAGGAGAAGAGGAGGAAAATAAAGGAATTCTTACAGTTGTGAAGAAGGAAGAATAATTTCTGTCTCTTTGTTTAGATGGAGGCCATTCTGACTTAGAATGAAATTTGTAGCCAACTGGTTTTCTCATTGTTTGGGGAAGAAGGAACATATTATAATTCTTCACCAGAGCCAGCAGACAATTGGAAAAGAAAGTGACTGACATAGAATGTCACAAGTTGGGTAGCAGACTGGAGATTTTTATTAGGTAGAGCAAAGTATTATTTAAATCTAATTTACATTTCAGAATCTGTTTTCTGTGGCAAATCAAGTATAAATTGTTGTATAGGCATCGCATGTGGCCCACAGGCTAACTGTGCCCTCTCACAAAATGAGACTAACAGTAAATTAGAGAGGGACTAATTTAACTTGATGGTACTACTAGCTAACCTTTTTTATTTATTTGTTTATTTATTCTGCCACAGGACTAACTCGAGATCGTGCACTATGAGCAGCAACCAGGGGCTGTGCTGGTCCTGACCAGAGGTTCCATCTGACAGTGGTTAGGAGCAGATAGATGCTAACAGAAGCGTTATTCTGGCATATTTTCTGGACTAAATATTTCTTGTTTGTCTTTCTTGTAGAAAACACCTTCTGCAGTGGTGACCATGTGTCGTGGCACAGCCCTTTGGACAACAGTGAGTCCAGAATCCAGCATATGTTGCTGACAGAAGACCCTCAGATGCAGCCTGTGCAGACTCCTTTTGGGGTTGTTACTTTCCTACAGGTATGGCACAGCAGAGATGATGGCTCTTGCACCTCTCAGGCATGGGATGCACTTAGTACTACATTTTATTCTGCTCTGATAAGTTAAGGTGCTTATTCCCCTGTCTTTGTCCTTTCTGTCTTATTTGATTACTGTGGATCTCATCTTTGAGTTGTTATTCTGGGGATATTTGGTAAGGATTTTACTGGGATTGAGTAATGACACATTCAGTTCTCAATGTAGTAGCCTACCTCACTCAGAAAAGGTTTACACACCAAAGCAGACCTGGGGCTGAGTATTACCTTACTGCTCTGAAATTTCAAACACAAACAAAGGGTAAAAAAGCAGAGAGAAATGCCTGATATTGCTATTTTAATGTAGAACTAAATTCAAATTAATGCTGTGGCAATGTTAGTGGGTGATCCTCCATTGATTTCATTTCTAGGAGAAGAGATGTTTGCAGTAGGACTCAGAATTGCATTAGCATTATATAGTAAATGAAACATAGCTTGCCACATAAAGATTCTTTAGAGGCTCTTTGACTTTACCTGTAGTGATCTAAGGTAGGTTGTTTTGTGACAGAAACATCCCTTATATGTTAACCTTACTCTTCAATGAGCAGAGCTTCCTTAGCTAAACAGATTTGCTTGCTATCAGATACTCCATTTTCTCAAGTGGTGTCCCTTGGATAAGGCCTACTTCAAATACTTTTTAATTACATATGCAGTTACTAACCGTATTGACAGAACTAACATAGCTCCCTGTGCTCTTTAGAAAAGCTCCTGCCATGTGGGAGAACACGTTTTATTTTAGAGTTTTAAGCTTCGGGTTGCTTTTATTAGTCCTTAGCTGTAGTTGCAACACATAAGGGGAAGCTCCAACATCATAGACCTGCACAAGGCAACTGCTGTGCAAGGGCAAAGGCTTTCCTGAATCTTCTCTTTGCCCTAGAAGTTTTACCAACAGGAAAGAGATGAGTGTGGGGTTAATAAGTAAAAGGTGAACTGTGGGATGTGGAAGCAAAAATAGAGAGTCAAGCTAAGCAGGGTGATTCCTGGCTGACTCCCCAGTTAGTGCTGCGTTAGTCCTCATCCTTTCTTGAGTACCCAGCTGCTTGGGATCAAAGAGCAGCCAGCTTGTTGCATCCTGAGGCTTTTGGATCTAATCTCTCACAGTACATATGGTTGTCTTAATTTCCCCTTTGTTTGTTTGATGCTCGTTGTTAAGGATTTATTTTGACCAATGAGGATGAATGGTTGCAAAAAGTAAAGAATAAACGTGAAATAATTTCCTGTTTAGACTCCCACAGTTCGTATGCAGTTAGTGAATAAAGGCCCAGGGAGGGGAGTGCTGAATTGCGGGTGATTCAGGCTGTGCATGGAGGAAGCCTGGAACATGGGTGGGGATGGAATGCATTCTCAAGGCTAGGTCCTGAAAGATTGAGAGGGGCAGAGGAGTTAAGGTGTGCAGAAGTGGGTGCATGCTGACGTGAATGGTTTTCCACCCAGATTTCTATCAGTGCACATGTTTGTGGTAAAGGTATGCCGCATACTTTTGGTTACCTCTCTAGAGAACTTAGTTTTCCTCTTCTCTGACAGTACACCAGCTGAACAGATTCTGACCGAAAATTTGATGTCACTGGAAAAAGTTTAGTGTCTAGAGAGAGAAAATAGAAGTCCGTGTCTAAAGTCTTTTTTTTGTCTCAGAGGATGAATCAATCATTGGGCTGTAAGGCACAAGCTGATGGATCAGGGGAAAAAAAACACTGGTTGCCTTCATTTGAAGTATCTGATCTCAGCTGCTGTGAGAAGGATGTCTGGTATTGCTCAGTGAGGCAGATCCCAATCTGAAAAGCAAACGCATCTTGCCTTGCACAGGAAGGCAGAAGTCTGCAGTTGTATGCACTGAAGAGTGGATTATGCGATGTGTTAGGAACTTTACTTCATGGTGGTGGGTAAGATTAAACCAGTCAGCAAACAGAGTTGGTCAAGAACTTATGAGCACTAAAGCGTTCCTTTGTGGCAGTGTATCTTTTACCTGATTGAAGCTGCTGGTTTATCACATTTGCTCCTAGCAATTGGCCAGCAACACTGTGTTTGCCATGTGCTTAGTCCCTGACCTGTCCCAGCTTGGTCTGTCTTACGTGGACTGGTTTGGGGTGTGAGAACAGACCAGTGGATCTTCAGTAAATTGATTCTTCACCAGCCCCTCCTCTTATTTAAGTTCACACACTTCGTGCAAGATTAAATGTTACATGCCAGGGCACTTACATGGCTTGTTGAGAGCTTGCGGAACCTCCCTGTTGTTTTAAGCTCCGTTTGTCCTCACTTATCTACTCAGTTGAAAGGGATGATGCTTCTCTGTATCTACAGTTTGATCCAGCACCATGTGGCCCACGTTCCCTACAGTTCTCACAGTTCCCATCCAGTTTAATATTTCTGTTTTTATTTATTTCAGATTGTTGGGGTTTGCACTGAGGAACTGCATGCAGCTCAGCAATGGAATGGGCAAGGGATCTTGGAGCTGCTTCGGACTGTCCCAGTGTAAGTGCTCGTATAGCTCCAGACAGAGGAGTATTTTGACAGAGAACAATTCAGTTGTTTGTTTTTATTAACAATCTTTAACTTGTTGATGGAGCCTTTGCTGTAGCCAGAGATGGGAATTTATTGCAAATCTGTTCTCACGCACAGACATTTAGATGGCAAATTAATGCATGTGGAAGTCCACGTGTTCAGGGTGGAAATGAATGAGCTCTTGAAAGCTTAATTTCCTTCCTCTTGTGCCTGCAGCATATTCTCATTGGTTCTCCCTGAAAGAACCAGGGCAGCTCTGACTGGTAGTTCTAAAGAGAGGAAAGTGAGGGTCTGCTTTACCATGCCTAGGAAAGCTTGGGTGCTGTCTGAAAGTGAGGAAATCAATCTCCGAGAGGCCCCACTTGTCAGACCAATTTGCAGAAGGAGGAGTATTTGATGTAACAGAATGATCTTCACTATTTCCCCTGGCAAAACAAAGAGTGTTAAGGAGGAGATAGATTTTTAAATTTTAAATGATATGTTGATACTTTATTTGCTGTCAGGTTGCAGATAAACTTTTTTGACTTGCAAATGTGTGGCTTAAATGTTTTTCTGTGTATTTTGAGGAGATTATTGCAGAGTGATAGTAGCTCAAAAGATTTTAGAGAAAATGAATTTTGAATATCTATAGTCTCAATGGGCTGCCACAGTGGGTTGTAATTGATGATTTGGAGGAGTCCGGCCTTTGCTGCTGGATTTCTTAAACTTGAACTCTCCCATTTAGGTACAAATGCAGGTTATTTGTGTAAACACTCGAGTGAATTTGTCCAGCTGCAAACTTTGTTTCTGGGACCCCGAAGCAATGAACAGTCTGTAACTCCCTTTAACTTCTATGTCAATATAGACATAGCACCCTTCTCCCCAGTCCGTTCTCATATTGTTTCTTTGGCTTTTGTGCTGTGCTGTAAATACCTTTCCAAGGATAAAATGAAATCCAGAGATGTGCCAGGTTCAAAGACAAAGCTGAAAACTGCTCATATGGAGTCAGGGTGAAAGACTCTTGCATGCCAGGGAGGAACTGAAACAGATGGCACTTCTGCAGTTAACAGCTTCGAAAGTGATGTGAAAAAGAGTAGATATTGATGCATCTGAAAAACCTATAAAACATTAACTTTTATTGGTCTGCCTGCAAGTGCTTTTGGAGACTGTAACACAGACAGGGCCAGAGGAGGGGTCTTTTAACTCCACTAACAGAGTGTCTCATGAAAAAAAAGAAAAAAAAAGAAAATGTCTATGGTGATTAAAAGACTTCAAGCGAGAAGTGCAATCTGAGGCTGATTTCTACAGCCTGTGTGTGCTGTGACCCAAAGTAAAGTCACTGAGTAATTCATCTTCACAGTAATATGTCTTCTATCACCTTTGTTGGGAAACATCTTGCTCTTCCAACTTTCATTGCTAGCGAAAAACAAAGATTTCCCTGAAACATCCGAGTATTCAGACAAAATGTCTATTGTAAGATATTCGTCAGAGCAAGCAAGAAGCTCTTTATGGTACAGAACATGATTGCTGATCTCATCAAAAAATGAAGTTCCATTGGGATCCTGTTGCATCTTTAAATAACAGGTATAAATCTTGACCCTATGCCATGCTCATCCATCATATACTTAGACTGCATCAGACTTCTCAGTCCCATTTCAGTTACCTATAAAACATAGTTCAGTCTTGTGTGAGTAAGTGCATCTACACACGGGCAGCCTATGTCAGACTCAACTGCATTGCAAGATTTGCCAAGTGCGAGGCAGGTAACAGGTCACCAAGGGTTTTCATTATCAGCACAAGTCCTTGTTTGGTTCATTATCTTTCTTTCTTTGTAGAGCTGGAGGCCCCTGGCTGATAACAGACATGCGAAGAGGAGAAACAATATTTGAAATTGACCCGCATCTGCAAGTATGTCTTTAGTTAATAAAATATCACGTCTTTTGTAGTAGCCAAAAAGGATTGGCGTAGTGGTACAAAATGGTTCTGCTTTTTTTTTTTTTTTTCTGAAAGGGTTCTGTGAACAACTGAATTTTTGTAGTAATCTTAGAACAGTCCTAGAGACTCCCTTTGCCCTCTCAGAAGTACTTTGAGAGTGCGCATGTCCCACCCCAGATGGATGGCAGCTCTAGGAAGACATTTAGAGAAGGTAGAACTAGAAAACAATGTCATATATGAGACAAATTGATAAGATTTGGACTGTGTGTTTTGAACTATAAAGAATATCTAACAGTACCTGATTTAGAGATGACAGATCTGGATCTTCTTTCTTTGCTTTATATATATAAGGATAAGGAGAAATAACATGCAGAAAATTTTAAATCAGTTAAGTATTTTTTTTCCCATAGCCAATGTGACAGTGTAGGTCATTTCTGGAGGATGTCACGTGAGGCCAAATAATATGATCTGAGAAATAATGGCAAGCTGTAAGTATTTCTTGCTGCTGTTAGTAATATGTGCAGGCAGATATATGAAACCCTCTCCATCAGAGCTCAGTTTAATTTCTGAAGTTAAAAGATTGGAATAAGACCTTTCTAAAGGGGTTACTGTCCCATGGCCTACCTCCAGTTTGTACGTCTGGGAGGCAGTTCTGCATCCCTTCATCAGAGATGTGATTCTGCAGTACAGGATTCCTGGGCAAATCCAGTGTGGTTCTGATCTTGTTTCAGTGAATTGCTGAGTGTTCCTTTAACTGAGAACTTATGCCTTAGCCTGGTAGGGTATGTGCATATGTGTGCGTTTTGTACTGTTGTGTTTGCTTCTGGTCCGCATGTCTGTATCTGATTACCTTCCATTGCCTCACAGCATCTTTTATTTTGAAAGCTTAGGAAGGAAACCAAATTCTGCTTTTACTGTTCTTAAGGATTTGTTCGTCTAAAATAACAACCCCAATCCGAGAGAAAAAAGTGTTCCATAAACATCCCACAGTGTGGGAGTGAACATAACTGCAAGTCCTATAAAATTTTTGGGCTTTTCACAATTTTGCCTGTGTGTCCTCTCCCCTCCTGGAGGGTGTTGTCTGTTCTCCATAACACTGGTGATTCCTGACGATAACAGGGGTTTCTTCAATTTACTGTAAATGAGAAGTAGCTCAGATTACTGGAATGTGAGTCAGCCAAGACAAGTTAAGGCACATGAAGAGTGCTTCTGCCTCACAGTGTGTCCTGCCACCAACGGCTGCTGTCTGTGGTCTTTCCGGACTTCCTCATGTTAAAACATTCCTGTTTTCTGTTCTCTCTTGCCCCTCCAACAATCAATATGTGCAGGTGTGTGCGCTGCTCCTTTCTGCTAGGCTCCTCAAGAAGCCTAAAACCTGTGTAGGACTGCAGTCAGCCCTCACCACGCATCTCCTGCTCTGCATTAGTGGGCAAAGAATAACATGTCATTCATTCACCTGGCATTTTTAGTGGTGGTGGGGGAAATAGGGGATGTGAAAGGGGAGAAAAAATGGTTGGATTGCTTGGAGCAGACAAGCACATTGGCAGCCCAGGCAGTGGGTAGAGATTGTTTTGAGGCTGCATTGTCTCTTGTGGGAACTGCTGAGGCCTAACCCCAACCCTGGCAGCAGCAGCTGTACTTTCTGTTCGAAGTTGCTGAGAATGGATCCCAAGTAAGATGTCATCCCAGGATGTCAGCAATTAACACTGTGGCAGCACTGACTGTTCTCTGTGCAGTCAGGCTTTCCTGTAGGCCACTTGCATTTCTTTGGCAGCACTGTCACACCATCCCTGTTGGTCCCCAGCTCCGTGCTGATGTGCTGTCTTAGCAGATATCTCAGAAGAGAATAAAGCTGATTTGAATTTCCTGAGTTGCGGTTGCTGCTCTGTGGGTCACACTGTAGTGCTCTGGCTCTTTTAGAAAAGGATCAATGACTTAGAAGAGCCTCAGAGCATCCCTCCCACATGCTGAGAGGAAAATGGGACAGAAACATCCTTTCTTTGAGGAAGGAAAAAGCTGAACCTCCTTTGCCCTAGGCTCCTCCTGCTCTGCTTTGCTGCCCTTTCGTGGGAGGAGGAGCAGCCCCTCACCCATGCACAGCTTTACTGGCTAAGGATGGGGTAAAGTTACTAAAACCAACTGAACACTGGTTAGGTTTTTCTTGTTGTTTTTTCTTTTTTCTCCCTTGGACATCCATGTTTGCAAACACAAGCATGCAAATCAGGCTACCTTAAGCCAGCTTGTTTCCATCAGATCCCCTTGATCTCCCAGGGATGCCAATAGAGCAGCTCTTCTTTCCCTGAGGAAGTGCTCTGGGAGCCAGCTGAGATGCAGACAAAGGGCTGCACCCCTCTCCCCTCCCCAGGGCTGTGTGCCTAGAGTGGGGCCTCCAGCTGTGGGGATGAAGCAGCATGTCCCATAGATTCTCCATCCAGCTGCAGTCCTCAGGGCCCTTTCTCTCCCTGCTTGGGGCTAGTTGGTGGCTCTCCCAGCCTTTCTCAATGAGTGGAATGAAAAACAACCGTGCTGAATCTCCTCATGCCAACTGCTTTGGGTCGTGACAGAGCTCCCTAAAGAGCCACATGGTAAATCTCACTTAGAGCATCGTTAGCATATGTAGCATCAGATGTATTTCTTTTTCACAACTTCTATTTCTGGACAAAACAACAAATTTTGTGTTTAGGATATAACAAAAGAAAATCCCAGCAGATGAATTATTTGTCAGATTTTCCTATTACTTTTTCGAGGAAGCCGCTTTCCTGTGATGCCAGAGGAAGGTCCCAGGCAGTACCATTCTCTGGGGAAGAGAAGCAGAAGGAGGCAGTCTCTTGAATGCTTAAATCTAAGCCAGGACAGCTGTGGTCTTACCCCAAGCTGTGGTTTCTGCCTCCCTTTTTGGGGCCAGAGAGCCAGTGTAGGAAGGTGATCGAGTTTTAAAGTGTCACTTGTCAGACAGGAAGGGGCAGGGGCGCATGGAGGAGGGTGGGACAGCAGCCAGGTGAATTCCATCGTTTTAAACTGCAACACAACCACACCCCAAGTGCTATGCTTATCTTTGAGCTGTTCAAATCCTCTCTTGAATGGTCACAAGAATAAGTAAAGCTCTTTATAAAGTACAGCAGATAGAGCAGGGCAAGGGGAAGAGTGTATGCGGGTTTTAGTATGGAAACTGCTTCTTGGGGAACAGATTTTGCAAAGCACTGAATGCTCCCACGGTCTCTTGACTTCAGTGGCAAGGTCAAAGCAGAGGCCAGGAATAATGATCTGTTCCTGTTGTGTGACACAGCTCTGCTCTGCCCTCAAATCTAAAGAATTTCTGTCCTGCAAGCAGTGGGACTTATCGCATGTTTGGGGCTGACCCAAATGTATGTAGTGAAATGGAGATCACTGAATGGAGCTGGAAGTGACATCCCTGCAAACTTCGAAGAGGAGCCTGATTTATTCAGTGCCAGTGGAGAGGTACCAGCATTCTGAGTAGCCCTAAGTTTGTTCAGCTCAACATTACCCCCTTGTGGGAAATAAGTGGAAAATCAAAGTAACAGCAGTTCCCATTAGCAGGTAGGTGTCTTCTGGCTGAAACTTGGAGTGCAGTCTTGCTGGCAACAGATGTGGGTGTCCTTGGAAAAAAAAAAAAACAGCTGCTTGCTGTTGATGTGTGACACCAAACAGTGGTTACATGCTTGGAAAGTATTTTGCCAAGACTTCTGACACTTGCATACAGACCAATGTCTCCTTACACGTTTGTCCTCAGCTGAATGTCCCAGCACATTAAAAAGTAGTGGTTGTATGAGCAGTCTGCAAATTATGATCTTCTGTGAATGAGAAATCACTCTGTGCGCTTTCCACTGGGGACTTGGAAAGAGATCTTTGTTATAGTTATTCAGGAGTTTGTTATTGATGGCATATAATAGGTAGACTGCCAAGTTGTGTTGCATGTAGGAGTATATAAGAGCTTTGAGTTGTTGTAAACTGGAGCTAACATTGAAGGAAACAACCCTGTATACCTCAGGTTTCTCATTTCCACCTCTCTTTTGTGCCTGTGAGCACCAAGCAGTGAAGCAGCGAGGAAAGAACAGAAGCTCATTCCAGCCTGTCCTGGTTTGTTCCTGTTCAGATCAGCTCCTGATTTGACTCCTTGTGCAGTCACACTTAGCTGGTACATCAAAACATGGATGGAGCCAGGCTGGGTTTCAGCTCAGGGTCAAGCCACATCCAAAAAAGTTGTGGGGTTTTGGATCTTTTCAAGCAGGAGAGAGTCGACAAAGGGATTGAGACAGATGGCTCAAACCTAAGTGGAGTGAGTGCCAAATGTGCCTGGGATGATCTCAGCCGGCCCCCTGAGGATGACGAAGACAGCAGGAGCATTTGCATCGGAACCCAGCCGCGGCGGCTCTCCGGGAAAGGTAAGAGGTCCTGGGCTGTGGCCTTTTGGGCACTGATGAGTCTGAGCAGTGCTGTGGGGTTCCTTGGAAACAGCACACATGCTAGAAGGAGTGATATGCCTCAGAGGAGCAAAATGAAATTTTGGTGTGGCTTCTTTAAGAAGGGCAGGAGATGGAAATCTTTGTTTTTTTCTAAATATATCTTTCAGGTTTTAGGCTATTTCTCATCTAAATCTGCAAAGTTAAACTGAGCACTGGGTGAAACCAGGACTTTAAACACCTGCAAGGTGATGTAATTGCATTTTCCTAGGTTGTGTTTCCTTTTTAACACTGCCACTTCTTGGCTGGTGCATTGAACTGACATTGCATGTTGATGTAGCTGAACTCAAGTGATTCTTGCAAATATGGAACTGTGGGAGGAAGAAATTGAATATGATGGAGTTCCCCTTTGCAGTGAGATGCCATGTCAGAGTACAGATGTCGTGGACATTAAGCATGCTTGAAAGTATTCACACAACTTGCAAATGAGCGAAGTAATAAAACGCGAGGGTCTGAGATTTCTTGGAAGGAATGATGTTTTCCATGGGTATTTATATCGTATTTGTTTTAAGTCTGTGATTAAAAAAAAAAAAAAAAAAAAAAAAAGCAGATGTATATGTATATAGGGTTCTGCCTGGCCTCTGTGGAAATATTCTGAACCACACTGGATCTAAAAAGACTAGATGCTATTACCCCTCAGCCCTGCAAATGAAAAGCCCAAGACAGATATAAATGGTGATATTTGTATGCCGTGTCCTTCAAGAGATTCTGAAATGATTTTAATATCTTTTTCTCTACTCACTCATAAAAAAAAAAGGGGGGGGGGGGGGAACTTCTAAGCAAATTAAGAAAGCATCCCTTTAAAATACTTGGCCACTTGACGTCGTAGGAAAATGAAAAAGTAAGAACGCTGCATCTGAACTGTGTAATTTGCAGTTTATTTTCAGATGTGAGCTTGAGGATTTAGTTTATTTGCTAAAAGGTTTTTCTGTTTATGAATTTGGTAGTTAATTAATAACAGATTTTCAAAACCAATTGCAGAAACTCCAGGACCTCCTTGCACTTGTTTGGTAAAGGAATAAGCTTCCATTATGCCTAATGGGAAAAGTGACTTCCAGCACAAAGGCTGGATGTGTCAGGAGGTTCTGCAAGAGCCGCAGGAAGAGCAAACACAGGGGCATAGTACCAACGGTTCCCATTCTTGCCTGACATAACATTATAGCCCAGGGAATTCAAGCTGACTTTGTTAAGTGGATTAACTCTTAAGGTGCAGGAAGTGCTGTAATGAATTCACCCTTAGTATCTCTTTATTTCTTCCTGAAGGACTTAGATGAAGCGTGCCATAGAAACAGGCCTTTTAAGAAAAGCTGTTGTCTCCTTGTGTTTGTGATGTTTCTGGGGACTCTGAGTCACGTTAAAAAAATTGTCTTTGCAGATACGGAGCAAATCAGGGAGACTTTGCGAAGAGGGCTGGAGATTAACAGCAAACCTGTTCTACCTCCAATAAATGCACAAAGACAGAATGGGTTGAACCATGACCGAGCACCGTAAGTGCATTCTTCAATGATAGGAGGGTATAAGAGCACAGAGTGGAAAACTGAGTTAAAGCTGGCTGAGAAAAAGGCTTGGCAAGAAGGGAAAGCTAATAGCAAATGCTTACAAAGCCCAAAGACAGAGGAAGAAGAGTTGTTGAAGTTGGGTTAATAGGCTACTACTCAGGAGGGCAGATTTTGAGAGGAATTTTGCACAAACTTGCTAATACGAAGTGGCTCTGACAATGTCCTTTAGAATTTGTTGCTCATGGTGTACAGTGTTTGAAATCAGGCTGGACTGAGCCCTATAAAATTTGTCATACAGTGTTGTGGTATCCAAAGAGCTAGATGGCACAGGTAAGCATTTGCTGATGTTTCTGCATGCACATTTTCTGTCAAAGTTCATAATTAGAAACCTTTTGGTTAAAATGATTTTTTTCTAAAATCATCTTTGATCTTGCCTGAGAAAACAGGTACTGGCATTAATCAATGCCAATATCACCCTGGTGTCTTACGCTAGTAAGACTCACCTGTAGACTAGCAGGTGAGTAAAGTAGAACAAGGTGGGCCTGTAGATCTGTCCTCATTTGTGAATTTTGGCTTCAGCAAGTCTATAGGAAGTTACCTGTGGTTTCAAGCCATCTGCAGTATCTGCACTTCAGTCTTATGGGTTTCTTTCCTCTCAATCTTAGGCTTATTTCAGTTACTAATTAAATCTTTTCCATCAATTGTAACTTTTTTATCTAAGTGGTAAAGAAAGGCACGCGTCTTTGCACTCTCTCATTTTGGTATTTCCTTTGGTTTCCTAGTCTCCTACGAATACTGTGTTCCAAGAGTAAAGATAGTAATGATATCAGTTCTTTACAATAGTGCTAGGCAGCATCCTGCTCTATTTCAATTCTGTTTTCATTCCTAATTCAAAATATTCCTTGAATAGAACCCTGATGTCCTTTCTTGTTTCATTTTCTGGGTGACCTCTGATTTAGTTTGTGTCTGAGTATTTCTGATTTGCCTGGTACTCTGGGGGAAGTATTAAGTTAACTGCTGATCCTGTGTACTAATAAGTAAGATGATATATTGGTGCTTATAAAAGAAATAAATAAACAAACAAAATCTCAGGTGGCTTTATTACAGCTTTTTTTTAACCTTATTTTTTATATATACTAATTATATGGAGCCAGATCCTGACCTGACTCAGATTCTGAGTATATTGCCTTGTGTGAGGGTTGGTCCCATTAGACATTGGTTGGTCCCACTGGCCCTACTGAAGAAATAAAATGACACCATCTGATTTGCAAGCATCACACCTAGCCTTAGAAGGCTGAAAAGTACTGAGCAGGATTTCTCACAGATGCTGGGCTCTGCATTCCCAGGTACAGCTCTCCGTTTGCAATGGTTGGGGGAGACCAGAAACACTTGGGTGCTCACCAGGTCAGAGTGGCAGCTGATGGGTAAGTTGCAATGCTGGCTGGCAGTCATTGCTTAGATAAGAAGGCTGTACATTATCCAAGATATGATAAGCACAGATACAGTCAAGACAGAGTGCTGAAATGTTAAGGTGGAGCACACTGAGTTTTCAACTGTGCTGAGACAGAGAGGAAGGCAGGTCAAGTTCACAGCTTCATATCCTTGGTAGTAACCTTTGTAGCAAAGTTGTCTTTCGTGTAGCAGCTGCACACCCACCCTCCCTGAAGCCCAAGCAGAAGGAGAGGCTGGTTCCCTGTGTTTGTTTCCTAAAAGATCAATACATTACTTTGAGGTCTATGGTTACTGCTGAAGAAGCTGATAGCTAGCCTGTTTCCCCATAATAGCAATGCAGTTAACAAAAAAGACTACTGTGTGTTCTGCCAATGTCACTGGTGATAGTTATCATCTGAGTGATGGAGGAAATCTCCTCAATTCAAAGAGCTGTGTGTCTTCATATTTCCTTCCTCCATTCTTACCCACTGCTTTGAGAGGACTTTGGAAAGGAGCCTTTTCAACTTGTGCAGTGTTTCTTCCTTTCCAGTTCATGTAATTGTTTGATGCATTGACACTATGGTACAGCTGCAGTAGTATAGGAAGCTCTTATAAGCGTGAGCCTTTCTTAATTCTTCTTTTCTCTCTCAGCATGTCTTAAGCATTTGAGCAAGGTTGGACAGCCTGCTCCTTATTTCCTGGGCGCGGTCCAAAGTCTCGCAGTTCCTACTGCTGCAGAGATGTAGCATAGGAATTCAGTTTTTGCATGTAAAAGTATATCTGCATCCACATTGCCTGTAGGTACCTGCAGTAGCAAAGGCTGAGACATGAAACACACACAACTTAGTGTAGATAATTTCATAAGACCTACAGGCATCTGAGGTGGACAACTGCCCACAGATCTAGTCCTTGTACAAGAGTCTGTACAAGGTACCTTGCTTTGGGTCTCTTTGGGATGGCTCTCAGTTCTGCCCTTCACAAGTCATCTAGCAATTGAGCTTCAATTTAAAATCTATAAAATGAGACTAATAACAATGTCATCTTCTTGAGGCACCACCAGGATAAATATGTTAACAATTACGAGGTGCTGGCTGATGGGAACCAGGCTTGTGTGTAATCATATCCTGCACTGTACACACCAGACCATAAAATATCAAAGCCATGGTTCGTTGCAAGGGTCCTGTGAATAACTGGTGCGTTAGGGGCTCCTCAGGAACTTGACAGAAACACTCCATTGGGGCATGGCAAAGTGTTCCAAATCTACTTTCCATAGGGAGCACTGCAGAGCCCTGGCCATCAAATTTGCACTCAGCTGACATTAGGATGTTAAAAGCTGACATAGACTTTAATGGCTTTGTGCAGAAGAGGAATTTGCTGTTTATTTATCATAGATTTGCAGCCACTGACTGCTTTCCTAGTAGCAATCTCCTCTTTCTTTTCTCTGGCCCCTACCACCCACACACAATAATCTGTCAGGGTTTAGAGTAGACAACGTATTCCACATTCAGTGTCATTAAGTGCATCAGAACACTCAAACTTTTGAACGTTTGTTTGTATGAAATGTTGGGATCCAGATGCCACATGCATTTCCCCAGCTTTGTATTGTTACAGTTTTCAGTGCTTATGCAAAATCCTCACATTGTTTGGATGCAGATAGGACTCGATTCAGTGTTCTGGCTCCTGCAAAGCACATACTTACATGTTAAGCATGCATATTACCAGTTGTTCGCTGTCCCAGAGTCCTAAAAAAAGTTCCTTTGAGAAAAAAGCTGGTTTCTGTCAAAACCCTTTTGGGCAGCTGTAGTACTTTGATTCATTAGTGTTATTACTGTAGACTGTGTAGCCATTTTTCTGCTATGGATATGAATAAAGGCACTCTTAATGCTTAAAACTGCATCAGACATCTGTTTCTCAAAATGACTGTTAGCTCAGTTCATAAGCAGCCATTAAATCAGTTTGTATGCATTTAAGGAAAAAAAAAACAACAAAAACTAAATTAATCTTTGGAAACATGTCTAATCATTTTGACCATAGGTAACATAATACTCTTGACTACACCTTGGAAAAATGAGACGTGTATGAATACAAATGTACCCTACAGTAGAACATAATTTATTTCTTAGGACCCATTGGCTTGGTAGGTGCTGCTCAGGCACACAGAAGGGTGAGGCTCCCCATCTCCTTAACTGCAGATTCACTGTGATTGGATGCTGAGCTGTTCCATTCAGATGTCAGACTAAACACTGCTGCTGCTACGGCCTCTGTGGGCTGGAGGCTCCAGATGTCAAAGATCAGTGACACTTGTTGAGTCTCGCTTATTTTGCTGTTTAATTTCTTGATGTTGTAAACTCTGGAGCTGTCTTTCTTTGTGCTGTCCTGTGAGGTGGGTGAGTAGTAGCCCCACTTAATAGATGAGGACAGAGGAGTTAATTTGCCACAGTTGCAGTGAGAGCCAGGGTAGGGTTGGGGGTGTTCTTGACCTTTTTCACCACTTAAGGGTCCCCTTGATCATGCAGCACTACTGAAAGTGATGTTTTTCTGCCCCTTGGCTGATTCAGTCATACTGCTCCTGTCAGCTGAGGCTGGAATAGAAATCCAGAGCTAGCAAGCTGCATTACTGTATGAGCTGGAGCTAAAATTATCAGTAATTGCTATACTTCATTGTTCTAGGTTTCAAGTAATGCCCACGCACATCCCTCGTGTCTCAAGGTGAGGTTTGATAGCGGAAAAAGGTCCCCAGGGCTGTGTTACTTGGACAAAATGCAAGGGTGAACCAAAATCTGTCTGCTGTTTATCACCCTCCCTTTTCTCAAGAAGAATAAAACAGCATGGTTCAACTTGTGCATGGTTCCCATATTTCTGGCTGGGATTTATTTCCCAGGGAGTAGCATGCTGGTTCCTTGCCCACTCATGCACAGTGGTCATTTGTCCAGGAGCCCACAGCAGATGCTCCAAAGACCTTAAATCCCACTAGCATTCGATTTCCAAGCAGAAAAACAGGCAGAGTCTAGGGATCCCTGCACATATGGTTGCTCTGTGCCCGTATGCTAATTCCATCCAGCCCTGAACAATTTCCAGCTGTGTAGGGAAATGAAGACAGGCTCCTGGCAAATGGACCGGGGAACAAGCCTCTGGCAGGTGGGGCTGGCAGGGCTGTCCTGGCTGTGACCTTCTGATGCAGGGCATTCCAAGCATCCCAGGTTGTTGCCCTTTCTTTATGGGAAGTTGTGTCACTCCAGAAATCCTTCTGAAATCACTCCTGGTGATTTCAGTTGCTTGCTGTGATGTAGGATAATGTTTGGAGCATGTGAATGACAGTGCAAGCTTGTGGGATTGGAGTCTTCTCTCTGTGTAGTCTACTTGATTGGTAAATAGGGCATCCTGATTGCTGCTTTCATTAAGTGCTGTGTGTAGCATTGGGTTAATGCAAATTAACAAGTTCCATTTGAGTAACATTTCTGAGGAAGTTCTCAGGGTTGTATCAAGACGTAGGATTTGCTTTGAGGAGAGCGTGCACTTTGCTTCTCCCAGTTGCGCTAGGTTTTGCTTGCTGCTTTCCTTGGGCGGAGGGGAGCTGTTGTCTGTGTAGCTGGTTTCCTGTCTTCAGTTCTTGGAGGCAAAGTTTTACATAAAGGAGAACATTTCAGCATTCTCTGAAAATGTCTCGTTTTGGCTAGACTTTCTGATTCTGCAACCACTAAGCAGTAAGTTTCCAACCCAGGCCTGCTTATTTAGGCATGCTCCCTCATCAAGTCGCATTCAGTGGTGTCTTGCTTGAGTAAGGAATGCTGAATGGGGGAGGCAGTGTGCTTTAGGGAGTGACTCTCAGTGTGAGCCTGAGTGCTGGGTGACAAGCCTGTGAATTAGAAAAGCAAAAGTCTGGAAAACCAGTGTCAGTAGAAGTGCAGAGTGGTCACCATGCTAATAATTTGCATTTCTGCATAGTTTTCCTCAGATGAGAATCAAAGAGTGCTCTGCAAACATTGCCTTAATCCTTGCAACACTCCTATGTGGAAAAACGTCTCAGTTTTACAGATGGGGAATGTGCTGCATAAAAGGGTGGTTTGGGTCTTCAGAGTGCCAGTGGCACAGCCTAAATCTCTCAATTCTAGTTCAGCTGTAGGTCTGCAACAGTCTGGGCCCTGCAAGCACCAACAGTAATAACTATGCAGCTTTCCAAAAGGGCAAGAAGATTGTTGCTGCTGGCATTGTCCTTGGAGCCTTTCTGCATCAGGAAACGCACAGAGAACCTCTTTACCATCTGGTTGAACCAGGATGATGAGCCTCCAGGTTGGAACGCTTGAGCGAGCCTCGTCTCAGCATGACCACAGCAGGATCCATGCAGCAGCCTCCTCACTGGTTCTGCGCTTGCCTCTGTGCCTCCATGACGTGTCCTGTAATACCGTGTGCCAAGATGCTCTGGGCTCTTTCCCACAACTGCTGGTTTGTCCTCCAAGGGAAACTGTGGGAAAGACACTGGAAGACTGCTGGCACTTAAGTGATCTTTGACCGTATCTTCATTAGAGAGTGAGGAATTTTGAAATAGCCCCAGCTGGGAAGAAAAAGGGAAAAGAAAAAGTGGGGCAGTCTTTTTCTCCCAGCTGTGTAAGCCTGCTCTAATTGTCTGCATCTGCTAAGTCATGGCACTGACGCTTGTACCAGGAAGCAGGAATCAGTGATGTAAGTCAGGTTAGCAATGTGATGGGCACCCACCCTCACAGAAGCACTGCTATGAGCAGTTTCTAAGAATCTGTCCTTCGTGATGTCAGTACCTGGATAATGGCTTGGAAATGCAGAGAAATTGTGTTCCATGTTGGTGATGGAGCTTGGAAGGGAATTGTGACGTCCTCCAGTAACAAATCTGTGAGATCAAACACCCCGATCATAAAGCAGGATGTGAATGCAAGAATAAATAAACCTTTCTTAATCCGATCAATCTGGTTATTCTGGAATCCCATAAAATAACTGCCATTGGGACTGCTTGAGAGGAGGTTGCCATAAACATGACTTACAAGGAGGGGACATCCAAACTTTGCGCAACCTGGTGATTGCATTGGCGGTTTTCCAGGATCCCCCAAGGGCTGCTGCTAATTGGCATAAAATTAAGCAGATTGCAGCTACTCTCATCTTTAATACAAAGAGAGGGCCCCCGGGAGGCTACAGGTTGCAGCGTGTGGCTGCTTCCATCATGGAGCACAGTGCGTGGGGATGTTTGGCTCCTCGGGCTCTTTCTCCCTATTGAGGGAGGTCTGGGGAGGCTGCAGTCCACAGCAGAGCCCTTTGCAACAGCTTGACCACCTCTCTTTCAAAAACAGTGCTTTCCACGCCAAATATGGCTTTGATTAAAATCATGGACTGTTAATCAGCATTCACAAGATTAAAAAAATAATAATAATTTCCTCCTCTCCTCCGCCCAGAAGCAGACTATTGGTAGAAACTGAAGCTGGAAAAAATACTTGAAAGTCAGCTAAAGTCACCTTGGTAACTGCAGCAATACACTTGCCCAGAATAGGAGACATCAAACCCAACTACAAACAGCTTTAAAGAAACAAAAAGAATGTAATCATCTAAAGAATTAATCTGACAACTGCCCACATTTACACCTCCCACAAGCTCCCAATCAGAGGGAAATGCGCTTTAATCTCCTCCAACCCCCCTCCAGTTTCACAAAACACTAGATGCTCAGTCCTTAAACTGGGACATTTCCGGTGTGCTGCTTCCATTTAAATCTACTGCCTTTCCAAATGCAGCAGTCCTAGCTGTTGCAGACTTGTTTTTTCTGGGCACTGAAAAACATGACTTTTTTGTGTGGGTTGGATGAAGTATTAAATCTGGAATAGACAAAGTTTGTGGCGTTTTACATGATAGTCAGCTAAAGCTTAGTCATAATAAATAAAACTCTACCGGTTTCTGCTGCTGGTTTATTTGGTGATGGGGTGGAGGAAGCAAGGGCTTATGGGTAGCTGACAGTCATAAAACCAGATATGTTAGTGTTAGAAAGCAAACTTTTTCTAAATTTTCTTCTGCGGCTGAAAAGTACAAGCTGTGGACGGCAGTGTGTGTTATGATGTGAACTTCTCATTGACAACACCGTAGATGTCCTGGTGATCCTCCATCTGGGCTGTCACCCTTTGGAAGAATAAGTACGAGCATTTCTGTTCCCAGTGGGGGAATACTAATGGGTCTTTAAGAGCTGCTGCACGTGTTCCAGAGATGAAAGTCACATCCACTTTGTGGCTTTCCTCAAGCACCATGCACTTCGACATCTCCAAGCATATTGCAGAGCTGTAGGATGTACCATGTCCTCTTGATGTGCTTAGTCCACCACGTGGCCACAAGTTCCCGAACACAGAACTCTTGCTTAGAAACATATAGCGTAGATAGAAGGTGGCAGGGTTCTGCTATTGGAGTTTCACCCTCAACTTCAAATAGCTGAAATTGTGTGAGCCCCACTAAGGTAAAACAAGAAACACTGAAACCGTGACTATCTTGGAAAAGTTTCGTGGAAAGGATTAATTATTTCATGTCATTCAAAGTATAAACTACCATTTTGCTTCACTCCTTCACCTTTTTGACAGGACTGGTTACTTATTAATGTGAAGTCATAATTATTGACAGCCTTAAAGTCGCAACAGTTCCGTTTGGTAGTTATACATTAGTCAACATCTTCTCTCGAGTGTATAATGACAAACAGCATTTGCTGTTTCTAATAAGATTTAGAAAGCTTTGCCCCTTTTCTCCAGAATATTGTCGTCACTGCTATTATTGCATTAACAACCGGAGGCTGTTTCCCCTCAGGACTGCAGCCCCATTGTGCTAGCAGCTGTACTGGCTCATGTGCTGGAAACTGAAAAACCCACCTTCATTATGGAGGGTTTGGAGCCTGGGGTTGCTGGGATCCGCCCTCTGGCAGTCTGTCCTTCCAAAACATGGACCTGCAGCACCGGCTGTGGGACGCTGGGGTGGGAGACATGCCTGGCACACTTGAGTGATCCAGGTGAGAAGGGGACAATCTCCTGTCTGCAGCAGTAACATTGCTGTGTAACTCCCGATCCGCTCCAGGGTGCATAAACTCTGGAGCTGCATTTAACAAGTGCAAGCTTATGGCCTGCTTGAAAACCATGTGTTGCTAATGGCTGACCCTTTTGGTAGAGATTGATAAATTAATGATTGGAAGTGGTAGACCACAGACTGACTTTCCCACAGTTCACTGTGTATATACAATCTGATAAGGAAGTTCAGGCAAAGCTTAGCTTAAGGTCAACTGATCATTAATCAACTGTGCACTTCTCAGGTAATCAGCCTGCAAAATGCTGTCCCACTCCACTCTTTGAAGACCCCACCTACAAAGAACTGTAAAATGTTTGCCCAAGTAGATTAAACACAGCTTTAAGTGCCACCTATAGACTACAAAGCACGATGTGTCTTTGCTTCAGGGTTAACCCTCCGGACTGACACTTGGCTGACTGACAGACGATCAGACCACCCCGTGCATAAACTGTATCCTGACCTACTGTGTCCTTGCTGCATCCATTACTCTTTGTGTGTGGTTAATGCACAACATGAAACACATTTCATCTTGCAAGGAGATGAGCTGGGCTACTCTGGGCTACTTCTTTGTTTTCTCTGCATGTTTCTCCCCTTGACATGCAAGGTATTTGCAGGCCCTCCTGAGATTGAGGCTGAGCTTGTACCTTTGTATTGTAGTGAGCAGCTCAGCAGTCCAACTGCAGAGCTCTCCTAGGCCTGGATGCCAGGGCAGAGGCAACAGACTGAGCTGCTTTGGAAGCTGTTCTGAACTGTATTGCTACGTGTGTAGTTGATGGAAGTAATTTTGGGACAGCACCCAAATGTAAAGTCAAGTAGAGATGGGATGGGTCGTGAGGGTTTGTGAGGGTCAAGCTGTTTCTTTACATTCTTTTCCAGATGTATGTTCAAGATGGCTCAGCTTGCATGGAGGATGGATCTGAACATGCTTTGACAGTGTTCCCAAATGCAAACTGCTCAGCCTGGTAGTGCTGTTTGGTTTTTAATGTGGCAAAACAGAACCACATTACAATATGGTATCTTTCTGTCAGCTCCCTGCTTTCCCTGTCTTCCTCTTCTGGTGATTCTGCAGTATAGGAATTATCTAAACTTAATATAAGTCTTACTTCTATTAATTACACCAAGTGATAAAAATATAAATCACTTGTCAGACTCATCACACCAATTCATGTCATTCTCAAAAACTGTAAACTCCGTGTCCTTCCTTCTTTGTTCTGGACTATCATGTAACTGCTCTTTGAACACATAAAGTGTTTATGGTAAAGTATTTTGAGATACACCTGCTTGATTATCTGGAGGATTCTATCTGGCATAGTTCCTAATCATGTAACAACATAACCTTTAGTCATGGCTTCACGACATGCTGGCCTTGCAGAAACGAAAAAAATAGGAAAGGAAAGGTGCACTGCCTTAAAGCAGCCCCACTTCAAAGAGAAGGCAATCTGTGTATGTCCTGCTCATTATGAGCAGAATCCGTCTTTGGCTGTTGCACTTGATGCTGGTGGAAAAGAGTTCTCAAAACCTTTCAGTTGAGCTGTGGAAAGAAGTGATTTGAATATAGTTGTAGGGATGCCTCAGACCTGAAAGATAGGCCATTCTTTCCTGCAGGTCACTGCCTAAAATATCCTGAAGACACAGCAAAACGGAGAGGGAAGGCATACCTGCTAATGTTCCTAAGCTTTTTTTTTAGTGGTTTTGGCAGAGAGTGCAGGTTTTCTCCAATTCTTCCCAGAAATTCTATTTCTTGTGTGCTGTAAAGGGGAAGAATGCAACATGTGTCTTCACCAGTTCTGATCCTAGGTCATCAAACAAAGGCAGCAGCATACTGGGACTGATAGTCTGCGGGAGGCTGAGTCTGTGAAGGGGTGAGAACTCAGGTGTGTCTTCGTAACTGTTTGGTCTTGTGTTCCTCAGTGTTGACACAATTGATCTGAATCAGAAATGGCACACAGTGCTAGGATCCTAAGTGTGCATGTTTTGTCTCTCTTAGAAGCCGGAAGGACAGTTTAGAAAGCGAGAGCTCAGCAGCTATCATTCCTCATGAGCTAATCCGCACGAGACAGCTGGAAAGCGTACACCTGAAGTTTAACCAGGAGTCTGGAGCGCTGATTCCCCTCTGTCTAAGGTGAGTAGGGCCATCCTTCCTCCTCAGCTTCTGCAGCTTTCGCCTTGTGGCATTGTTTCACCATACAGACATGCATGCAATGGTTCTTTAGAGGCCAGAGCTGAGATAATTTTGCCAAAACACACTGGAAACAGATGATTCTTTGCATGTGTGTTCATCATGGTAAGCCTGTTTCTCATTCTTTTTTTCTGTCCTCCAGTATATTTTAGTGTACTGAAACAGAACAGGATTAGTATGTCTTTATTATTAATAGTCTAATGCTGGCGACTCTGATAAAGAAGGGATGTCTTATCATATTCTGTCAAAGAAATCCCTTGAGTTGTTAACTATGGCTTACGGACTCAGACACAAATATTTGTGCAAAGCCTGTTTGCAGTCAGTTTATGCATGCAAGTGTGTTTTCTGGTCAAATTCTCTCACTTACATGAGTGAACGAACAGAACATTGTGTGTACCCTATGCATTATCTTTTCAAGGTTAGGCTATGCATACCAGTGTATGTGACTTTCTAGATACTCACAGTTTCAGTCAGCAGTCTTTTAAAAAATACATGTGGCAAATGTAGTCGTTAGCATAAGACAAACGATTGCAGGTGATTGAATTACTTTGGCTTAATAAGTTACCTGCCTGTGGTATCAGAGTTATCAGCAGCAGGTGCACACTCGCCTGTGCCTGTTGAGAAACCAATGGGATAGCTGACATGAACATATTTTATTTTACATTACAAATGTGTAAACGCTCTCTGTCCTGATCAGTTAACACAGCTTAACTTGACCAGCAGTAACTCATCAATCAGCTGTGACCCTGTCATTGGGTGCCATATATCTTACCTTAAGTTTTCCCAATTGCACATTGGAAGCCATGCTTGTATGCAGAGGCACTCAGCCTAAGTACCACAGGCATAACTTTCCCCATGGAAAGTGCTGAATGAAGAAAAGGGTATTGGTACTATAAATGGTTATACATATGTATCTTCTAGGTATTTTATTGAAATGCGTAAGTAGTGCAGGTTACATTTGTCAAGCATCAGGGCATTGAATTACTAGGCATTGTCACTGTAGGTAAGTTTGATCCCACTGATGATTCTGCTTAGAAAAGCATCATCTCACTGCCACATGATGCAGAGTCCGGATTCTCTCTGCAGTTTTCTTGTTTCTGAAAGACTGACAGTCCCCTGTCTATACATGCATCAGGGCTTCATCATGGGGGCACCCTTGCAATGGGATCCAGTTAGGCTATTCTAGTTCTGAAACAAGGCCCCACATTATATAGGGAAGAATAAAAGAGAACTTGCCTCAAAAGATTTGTGATGGGCTAATCAGTCATATGTTCCTAAAAAATTAATAGTTGCTACCTTCAGATGGCTTCACATGCTGATGGCAGAATCTATAGTGATATATCTTCATTGATCTGTTGAATGCTGCTCACAGCCTTTCAGTTCACACACATATGTTTTATTCCCAGGGGAAGGCTCTTACATGGACGGCACTTTACATATAAAAGTATTACAGGGGACACAGCAATCACGTTTGTATCAACGGGAGTAGAAGGAGCATTTGCTACAGAGGAGCACCCCTATGCAGCACATGGACCTTGGTTACAAGTGAGAGAGCCTTTTTCCTTCCCCTTTTACATTGTCTTAAGTATGATCCTATGTTAAAGGCTCAAAAGTGTAACAAACCTGTTTAGTATCTCTTACAGTTCATGCAGAATATTTTCAGTGATTATGAACTCAAAAAATAATGGTAAACTGTTAATGTTTATGTCAATAGAGCTCAAATTGATGAGTAGTGGCTGGAAAGTTATAAAATTATCTGTGAATACAGTAGTATCCGTTTCCTGGAGTCAGCAACACTTTGAAGACTGTATTTGCTCTTGATTTCTTCCAGAAAGGAATTTGGGGAGGCAGAGTGGAATGACCTAAACAAGAACAGAGCCAGGGTAGAAGAGCTAGCAAGCTGATCTCTAGAGAAGGCTGTGGGACTTCGATCCTACAGAGCCAGGATCTCAGTTTTATGTCATCCTTTACAGGAGGGCAGCACAGAGGGTACAGCCTCTCAGTTTTACCTCTTTCTTAATGATTCTGTGACAAAAATGTGTGGTTCCTTGAAGCACCCACATATTTTCTGCACCAGATTGTTTCTGGATCACAGATTTCCCTTGGAACCTCCCCATCTGCTTGGTGTTGAGGGTCAGCTCTTTAGAGCCAGGGATGCACAAATTATATGAAGGCATAGCACTATTCTAACCTTGAATTTCTTCTTGGTTATAAACACGTTGCAAACATAAAAAAAGCTTTGAGGAATATGTTTATACAGAAAAACACATCTCTGAGAGACTATATACATGCAGTACATCTCTGCCTTCACTGTTGCTGTAGCATTCCTGCCTCCCCTTCTGTTTTTAAGGCAGAGGTTTGTTTTTGCATTGCAGTATTGTAGTTAACCTTCCAGTGACTTGTTTTCAAGGCATTCCAGTGCGTGTGTTCATACGTCTGGAGGACATCATACCTTGAAATCTGTATGACTTGTAAAGGAGCTGATCTTGGCTGGAATCATCTCATATAGGGATTTCAAAGAACTTGCATGCTTTGATTGTACTGACTGGAAAGTGCAACACTCCTGTAATGATTAACAGCAAACGGTCAGGCTTAAGGGTGGGTCATTTGCTGTTGGTTCCTGTGCTTGCCAGCATATGATACATGGGATCTTGTGACTGTGTTAACTCCAAACATAAGAGTATTTGTCTGCATTTACATCACATCTTGAAATGTATTGATGTGTGGAGTAGTCATGTAACCTCTAAGAGTGAGGAATGGCAGTAGTTAGGTCACCATTCAGGCAAGTAACCAATATTAACCCTTATGAGCCCAGTTGCTTCTGTGCCTATTACTGCAGTGCTAAAGATTAAGCAAATTTTTTTGGAGTATGTGGAAGGGAAAGGTGAAGAGCTTCTGGCTCCTGAGGGACTGGGAGAAGCAAGTTCCCTTGCTTATCTCCTGCACAAGATCACTGTATTGGATCTTCTCTTCTGACATGACTGACTTTGTGCTGGCTCCTGCCCCGTCCTGTGATAGGAATGAGGGAGGACAGCCTGGGTGGGAGGGAAAAGGAAGCTAGAAGCAGCCTGGGACAGGAGGAGGAGGACCTGGTTGTGTGAGATAGATGTGGGAGTGTCTGAGGCTCTTGGCTTAATATGCAGTGCAAGGCTTCTTCTGTGCTCAGCAGTCCCTTGTGGTGTCGGGAGTGGAGGAGGGAGGTTCGCGTGGCTTCGCTTCAGAAGTAAAAGGCATTGTGGTGCACCGAATTATCAAGGAGGCGAGTCGTGTTAGTTTAGACCTTTGCAGCCTGAGCAGGCAGAGTTGGCAGCCCCGCAGAGCTTTCACAATGAGGCCCAGGGGCCTTTCCTCCTCCTTCACCTGGGACCCTGGGCACTGCAATGCAGAGGCTTGTTGCAAAGGCATGCAAACAGAGGGATTATGGAGTGGAAGAGAGATGGCAGGTCTCTTCTCCTGCAGGTTTTTCTCCTATCTTAGAAAATGGAGCCTGAAAAATCCGGGCCTCCACTCTGTGCAGCAGCCAGGGACTGACTCCTTTTGGGCCTGAGTGCTGGTGCAGCGAAAGCCCAAACTTGCAGACTAAACACAGCACCTCCTGTTTACATCTAGTGGGCTGGAGTGGAGCATGTCCAAGGTGGGTCAGGCCGAGCTGAGCAATGAACTGAGAGTTGCTGGCTGTGGCAGGTGCTTAACGGGTGACAGGAGTTTGGCAGGTCCTGCGCTGTTCCTAGCAGACAGGTGTCCGCATCGCTGCCACAGCTCATGGCAGGAGCCCTTTTAGCAGTCTCAGCAGAAAAGGCAAGGAATCATTAGACTACTACGATTGTGTGCCCCATTTCTGTCAACAGTCTTTCCAGGTCACATTTGAGGTATGTTACTGGGGGAAGCCTGTCCTGCTGCTGCCCATGCTCAAGGGATGATTAGATTATTTCATTCTCCAGAGCTGTCAAATTGGCACCTTTCCCAAGTATTTGGATTTTTTTTTTTTTCATTTAAGTAACATTTAATTAGTTCTAAGAAGCTAAATTCTATTAAAGGTCTAAGCATGTCAGGCTGGTTTATTTCTGAACTTCTTCCACTGTGTCATGTATTGTTGAATAGGGAAATTGCTTTGACTCAGAAATGTACAAACATATTCAAGAAGTCCTCCTTGTTAACACTAGACTCCTGTTTATATGCTAGTTACCGTGGCAAAGTCTCTGATGTGTAACACTTGCATTAACATTATACATGATCAAAGGCTTCCGTCCTTCTTTCTTCCGTTCCCCCTTCCCCCAGCGCCGTGACAGCAGTATCCCCATGCCTCCTAAGCACCCCTCATCGCCTCTCCTTCCCGAAGGGCAGATGTTCCAGATGCACAGAGAAAGGCTGGGCAGGAGCTGTCTGGCCTGGTGTCAGAGAGTTAAGGATGCTGATCATATAAACAGACTCTGACATTAACTGCCCCACAGAGACATTCATATTCGTGGTGGAGTGCCCGAGCTTCTCAGTCTGAGCATGCCAAGCATGCAATTCATCACAGATCAACCTTGTTTGTCTGTATGCCTACCCAAAGCAAGGTGAAGTTGTGCGTGTGTTCTCCTTCCCTCCCTTACTTGTGTTCAGGCAGATGATAGAGACGCTCTGTTGAAATGTCTTACTGATCAAACCCGACCCAATAAAGTTGCCTGAGCCTTTAATACATATTAATATTATCCTGGGGTAGTTTGTGTCAAAGCCTGTCAGCATGCATCATCCTTTGGGAATTACCATCATTAAGTCTTCGGTGATGGGAGTCAGGACATGCTTCTGCAAAGCTCCTCTGCTTTTATGTGTATGTCTAGCACAAAGCAGACTGTTCTCCCCTCCTACCTTGCTCACCTGGACTGCTTACTCTCCCCAGAGGGGAGAAGGAGGTTTGTTTAACACTACTTTCAGATAATTTCTACTCCTGCTGCTTTAGGCAGTCATTGTTCTAGAGAAGAAGATGACATTCAAGTCTTTGATCATGTGCAACGTACATGTTACGCATCAGATATTGCTGCAAACTCTGACATACGAGCCCATACAGTGCAGTGAAAACAAACTTAGAGAGTCCTCGTTAACTGCAAAATCAAGCATACAGAATTTAAGAACTATCTGAACAACAGTCTCTGCAGCTTAACCTTGCCCTTGTTATGTGTATTTCAATATCATATCTAATTGAATGTTCAGATGTATTTTTTACAAAGTACGCCACCTCGTTCAGTGCAGAAGGATGCAACATGTTTTGGGGAGTAAGGTAGACTCTCACCTATAGGACATCCACTTTGTTTGTTTGTCAAAATTAGAACATGTATAGTGAATGAGGCAAGTAATTGCAGAAAAATCAGAATAGTCCCATGGTGAAGCCTGTTAAGTGTTACCCTGGAGAACTGAATCCTGTCCCTACCTCTATTATTCTGTTCTTTCTCAATATTATTTTCAGATTCTCAAGCTACAATATTTGCAGGTGGCAACTGAGTTTGTGTTCCCCATTTTCTGGATGGCCAACTTGAGAGCTGAGGTCTGATCCATGTTCCCAGCAGCACCAGAGGCCAGGAGGAATTCTGCTGCAGATCCCCTGTGCTCCACAGTGCAGAGTAGGCTGGAAAAGAGGGACCTGTGAGTCTTGGGGCAGGCACCTGCAAGAAGTAGCCATTCAGACTCAATTTCCTCTTCACTTGTTTTCCTCTGTCTGTTAAGGAAAACCTTCTTCCAGTCATCCTGTGAAGATTAATTTAGTGCTTGCAAAGCATTCCAGCACCACAGATGAACACTAGAAGCAATTTCAGGAAGATATTAAAATTCATTCTTGCAAGTCAGGAGAGAGAAAAGAATTCCGTGGGGTAGGGGGCCAACCTGAGAGTCAAGACTCACACTGAAACCCCTCTGCTTTTACAGGTTTTCTCTGAGATTTTGTTAGGTCTCAGCTTCTTTAGCTCCCTCCCCCATCTGCTGCATGAAAAGGAGTGCTCCCTGCCTTGCAGAAATGCGAGGCGGAGCATGTCAGAGGCTGTGAGAGCAGTAGGGACAGTAAGGTTAGGTACTTCCAATGTAATCCATGCTGGCAGTAGTCGGATGGAGAGTACTAAATAAAGGGGAAGAGAGTAGGAGGAAACGGGCAAACAACTTGAATGATAATGAAAAGAAATGATGACTAATGCTGCATTCAGTGAGAAGAACCATCCTGAGGACCAAGCAGGGCAGAGGTCTTGTGGGAGAAAAACTGCAGGCAATCTTGTGATTACAGATTTGTTTCGCGATGCAGACATTCACTGGGGCTGAATTAACATTGCACAGACAGTTTCTATTCAGCCATTTCCAAAGTTTCACATGCCCAGTATTGCTGGTCTCTGTAGAGTTTTTTTTTCCAGGTAGTTTACTCAGTTTCAAAACAAATGCTGTTAGGCTGATGGAGGCCATGGATCATTTGCAGTTAGCACCCTCTGATCCTCAGCACAAGGTCTCTGTCTCCACGTGAGCTCTGCTTGCCTCCCATGCCAGCAGGTTTGCAGCGTCCAACAGACATGGTATGGATGCTGAGGCTGTGGAAAAGGGGCTCCCCTCCCGTCTCCCTACCCTTTGTGTCACCTCCGGCTTTGGCCTCTGGTCTGCCCTCCATCCTGTTTTTCTATGTCTTTGTCTTCCCCTCATCCTGGCCCGTCTCTGCTTTTCTCTCCTCCCCTTCATTCAAGCTGGCAAATTCCTTCACCTCCTCCTCCACATCGCCTGACTTCCAGCAGAAATGCTGAGAGCACTGGAGAGTTTCCTGCTTTGCGTCCTGATGTGCCTGGTGCCATAGCAATCCCTCGTCACTCAGAGGAATGATCAAAGGGGAAAGTCCTACTTAGCAGCCTCTGCCCTGTGTCTGGGAGTGAGCTGCCTTGGGCTGGAGCACGTTCAATGAATAAGGGACCTTCAGTGCATTTTTCTGCCCTTCTCTGAAAGGCTGCGGGCAGATCGTCACTTTCAGAGGCTTCTGAGTTGGCAAAGCATTCTCTTGATAGGGAGAAAAACTTTCCCTTGACCTTCGGAGCTCCTCCTGAGGGCTAGTTCCAGTGCTCTGCAATAAAATGATTATCCACATTTGTTACCACTGCCGGAAACTACTTTTTCCAAAATACCTCTCTGAGATAACTTGATTCCTTTTCCCCTAAAAACCCTTAAAAACCTAAAACAAGACATCCAGCATGGAAAAATAAGTAGAGGCTTAGGACAGCAAGGTCAAACTTCTGGTAGAAAATGTTAGACAAGCATGTCTGTAGGCAGGATAGGTACATGGAGCCCGTGGGAAGCATCCAGCTTTCAGAAGCTATCAACACACGCTATCTATGTTGGCAATTGCAGAGTGGGGGGAGATTACTGTGAGCAGGGTCATAGGGGACAATCCATTCTTTTGGTTTGGCAACCTAAGTGAAAAATCTGGGAAAGAAGAGCAGACCAAGCTCAATCTTTAAATATTCTCAGTTTTTCTAGCTGAAACAAAAGCCTTAAAGAAACCAAAAGCAGAAGAAAATCCTTTTGTGTTGAATGAAACCAGAAATAGAAGGTTTTCTTCAGTAAAAACAGACCAAAGGAAAAAAAAAAAAAGCAAGTTTTGCAGAACGGAGCTGGGGTTGTTAGAAGTTTTGCCTTCTCTAATCAACATTTGAAGGATAAAGCACTCACCCAGGATATGAAAAACTCATGTTTTATTCCTTTGCTTTTATTTCAACCACTATTTCTACTTCTTAGCTTTATGGCCACCACAGCTATAGGGTATTTTTGTTGTTCCTCAGCTCATCCAATTGGAGTTGTTCCACATCATATAAAACACTGAATTAGTCACAGAGACAGAGAGCACAAGAGAATGACTCTGTTCCGGTAGAGTTAGGACATTCCCCTGGAAATGAGCACATCTGGTTCTTCTCTCTGCTATACCACATGTTAAATCATTTATGCACATTGGCATAATGGCAGCAGTAGAGGTTCAAAGCAACCTTTGTAACAGCTACTCTGGTGCTTGAGTTGCTCGCCCATTAAGTGGCAGCTATGGGTTGCATCCAAGGGATTGGTTTTTGGTCTCCCCAGACTAGAGTAGCTGTGTCATGCCCAGCCCGGTGAATTTAAGGACAGTGTCCACAAACTGCCCGAAATCACATACAACTACAGCCTACTCTTCCCCAGATGCATCTGTCCCAAGACAAACATTTTATAAATCTTTTAGGTGGCTTCCCCCAAATTCTTGGTCAGGCCTAGGGCAATCTAAATTATCACTTTCCAGTAAGTTTATCACCTTCCCACAACACTCTCCCAAATCTCTTTCTGTTCTTTTTTCTCACAGCCTCATTTCATGAGACACCAGGAGAAACAGCATTAGAAGTTAAAGCATCCCATTAGGTCATCATGATCCACTCTTCAATAGCATGTTCTCTAGTCCTTTGTCTAGGCTAACTTTGCACGAGTCAAGTTCTCCCATCCTTCTTCAACTGCCAACTGACTATCCTCCGGCCTAATGCTCCTCCCTTGCTACTTGAGCTACATTTTGGCTACTCTTTGTAACTCTCCTCTCACCTGCTTTTGGAGCATTTGCTGAAATGTCTGTTCTGCCTTAGCATTTTCACACTGAAAAAATTGGTGTTGCTTGGCTCCCTTGCCAGGTCTCTTCAGCTCAGCCAAACTTTGTGTTTACTGGAAGCAGCCCTGTCTACAAGATGGATCTCATCGGGCTGGACCTAGGACTAGCCTTGTAGCTGGGAATATCATAGGAGATCCCACAAGGTCAAAATCTTTCAGCATCATCATATACTTCCTCTTCTGGAATTGTAACATCACAGTGTGAAGCAATAGGGTCCCTCAGGCATCTGTGAGTGGATGTTTTTCCTGTACAAGGAGAGTTATGAATCTCCTGGAAGAGCAACAATGGAATTTCCCATCAAAGGTGTTTGTCGCAATGCTGGTACCTTGGAGGCAGTACTGAGATGGTACGGGCCTCTTCAGGCAGTGTCAGGGCTGGGCATGACGTAGAAAGACTTAATGACAAGGCCAGAACCATCAAAGCAAGGCAATGTGAAGAAGGCCAAGCCAAGGGGAAAGCCAGGAGAGGGGCTGGGGATGCTCATGGCACAAAGCACAAGTCAAGGGGTGTATTGGTAATGTCTAATTTCAATGGGAAATGCTGACACACCTTAGCTGCATTTTCTCTGTGCTGTCAACAGGAATTAATCTGAAACATTTTTAGGGCAAAGGGCTCCTAAATGCTGCTGGGTATTTGCAGAAGTAACAGATGACATGCGGCTTAGGGTACAGCTGCTCCACCCAGCCTAGGCATAGCACTTGTATGGATGAGCAGTGTCTGAGGAGTGCTGGTGTGATTTACATAGTGGTTTATTGCAATACTTCTCCACCTTCTCTGCCTGAGCTGTACAAGCCAGCTCTGTACTAAGTCCAGATCTAATAAAACCTTTATTTTCTTTGACAAACCTGTTAGAAAAGCAAGTGGCAATGTTTAATGCAAACAAAGCACTGGGACGAAGTGTGGGATCATTTGGTTTGTTTCTAGGTAGGCAAGAAAGTGGGTTTTATCAGTAAAAGCATCCATGCTGATTTGTCCCTGGGCCAATTGCTTGTATTTTGCCCTGAACAAAGCACATTCCCTGAAGCTAGACAAAGCTGCAGCTTAATTCCTAGCTCAGCTTCTGAGGGTCTTCCAAATCAAAGGTGTGCCAGCTGTCCTAGGCTGTCAGAATCAGCATGTACTGTGGTCCACAGCAACCTCTCCTGTGCTGAGAATTTCCAGTCCTCATGGTAGTGTTGAACTCTAATGTGCGAGAGAGATGGGGTGTTAGGTGTGGAATGGTACCCATAAGCTGACTGTGAAGTCTTTAATGTTTTACTAAGCACAAGTCGATTTCAAAGTCAGCTGAACTAGCCTAGAGCCCCATGACCTTGTGAACGTCTTTAGATCTCACCTGTTTTCCTGCATTTGCAGCTGCGTACCTGTAACAAGTCACAATACAGGTTTCTCAACTGTCTGCGGGTATGGAGGCTTCGACACAAGCTCCTTCACCTGACCTGTAGCTAAGTCCTGTAGGTAAGAAGTAGGTTTCAGTCAAGCTCAGGTGGGATTTACCACGAGAGGGAGACATCATGCTTACAGCATTCCCTGAATACATCCACCTGAGTGGGGCTGCCTAGCACGGTGTTTTGTAATGTGTCAGCACATGCAGCTATCAGTGAGGCAGAGGGAAATGTGGACCTTGATTGTTGCAGTAGGTGCCTCTGATAGAGAACAGATACTTCTCTTGTGGGTAGTCATCGTCTTCCGAGCTTCTGCAGCATTACTGACATTCACAGAGCCACAGAGCGCATGGGAAATGAAGAGTGAATCTGCTAGCAACGGGATGGCATCTGTCTGGGCCTCAGGTCAGGTCACAGAGATCCCAGTGTAAGCAGAACTGTATAGCACCAAAGGGAACGTCCCAGATAGCCCCAGCTGCTTGGCGAGGCCGTTCCCTGTACATACTGCAAACAGCCATGACAAAGGCTGAGTTACACCCTGCAACCAGCTTCAGCAGGCCAGGAAGGCGGGAATGTTTGCACAGAGCTGTGAAAACACAGAGCTGTGAGCAGCCGACCGCTATGGCTCCAGGAGAGCTCGGACGCCTCCTCAGCACTGCCTAAGAGATGTCATGGGAGGAAAGGCTGACTCTGTGTTTTGGATGGCTTCATTTGTCCTCCAGATTGCAAAGTCTCTTCCCCTAGCTGGAGCTCTGTTTTCGTTGGGGAGTGAAAAAGCTGCTTCATCATTATGATCTCTGTGCAGCGTCCTGTTGATAAGATCAGCTAACAGCATTGAAGGAAAACTCTAGATTCAGGCCTGAAATATAAAGTGAACAGAGCCTATTTGTTTAATTTGAGCTTCTAAGGTTTAAATCCCAAAGGAAATTAAATTAGGTGCCTAGAGCAATGGCAGTCTGTCATGTTTATTTGCTGGGAATGTCACCTTTAATATCATGCACATATAACGTGTGTGTGTTAATGTAATGGGGTATCATACTGTGCAGGAGCAGGCATGCTACAAGAGCTGGAAATGTGAAATACTGTGAGCGAGGGAAGCTGAGATGGGATCAGATTTATTCTCATCCTTCTCCATAGGAGCAAACACCAGCATGAAGCTGTTCTGCTGACTGCAGGTGTGGATGTCGTCCTGATCTATGAGCAGACCTTAGTGCTCTTGGGTCATTTAAATTGGGCTACTTCTAAAAGGAGAAATGTTGTCTGGATGCAAATCCAGGACTGCCGTGCTTCTTGCTTCAAAGCCCTCTTAGCAGCTGGTGTGCTGGGAACGTGTGCCTTCTGCATCCTCAAGTGAGTTCCGGAGTGCTGCAGGTTCCCTGAGCTGAGGGATCCCTTAGCTTACCAATTTGGTTGCACCCGTGCTTTAGAGATTCCCTTCTACTCTAGGAAGGAGGACAAGTTTCCCCAGCTGCATGGGGCTACGTAGGAGGCTTTGGGGTGGTTTGTTTCTGACTCAGACTGCTGCAGGTTGCTGGGCTGTGTGTCACACACTGTGTGAATGTCACTGCAGCAGTTTGTCACTGCAGCCAGAGACACTTGCCCTCCACCAAAGTTAACTATCTATGCAGGGCTTGCAGAACAGCACTGCAATCTTTTCTCGGCCTGCTCCAAAGCACAAGCTGCCGCCACTTCAATCTCACAGCCACAGTCCATGAGACAGCTGAGCTGCAGACTGCTGCCCCACTCCGCCTGTCAGACCCTTCAGGGAGCCAGTTCAGCTCACTAAATCAGTGGAAGCTGTTGTTTGGTTGCTGGGTTTTTTTTCAGCTGGATTAACAAAATCCACTGAGAGGGGATGGTGAGCTGCAGATGGGCTTGGCTCAGGGGATCACACCCCACATTGGTGCTTGTCGCAGTACTCCACATAGGCTTGTCTCCACTCTGCAAGTCTGTGGCTTAGCTAAGACCTGACTGGTTCCCCATTTGCTCCCTCAAGCCCTTGCTGCTCACCCCTGCTCACCCTGTGTTGTTTTCCAGCAGCAGAAGAGCAGCTGGCTGCCTCCACATGTGGTTCCCATTTCTTCCCTGCCTCTGGCACCTTGGGAGCGCCCAGGGGTCTTCCTGCTGCGCTTCTCTTCCAGTCCCCCTGCCAAAGATGTGACTCCTCATTCCTGCTCTCTCACCCATCCCAACCTCTGGCATTTTTGCTCATCCGTAGAGGGCTGAATATTCATTTCCTCTTTGCCTGATTGCTGTGAATACCAATTCCTCCTCCTTTTTCCGGCTGCTCTGTACATTTTGATGTCTGCCAAATTGTTTTCATTCCCTCGCCCCATTGCAGGCTGCACCTCCGCAGAAACTGATCTGCTCTACTCAGAGTCCCAGCTCCCCACCCAGCTATCCCTCCTGGGCTGAGCGATCAGGTTGCCCTCCTGCCTCTGACATGGACAGTCAGCTTCCTCATTCTGTGAGCAGCCAACAAACGAGTGTCTCCAGTTCAACAGGCAGGATAGTTACAGCCTCCTGCAAGGAGACTGCAGCAGTTTGCAGTGGCACTGCGTGTTTCAGTGCAATGTTTCTCAGCTTGCCAGTCTGCAGATTGGTGCCAGGTTGCAGAGTTCTGTCCAAAGCAGCAAGCTCCTGGCTGCTAGCTGAAGCAGAGCTTTTTCCAGGCTCAAGGTATGAACAGAAAGGCCTGATGGGCTACCTGCATCCAGGCTGAGCAGCTCAGTCATAAACCCTGGCCTGAAGCCTGCTGCAGGTTGGAGCTAAGTGAGGAGGGGAATTAGTGCAGAGTGTAGGCTACAGTTCCCTCATCCCCCAGGAAAACAGTGTACAGTGTTGGCAGGGCAGCAGGGGTGAAAGGAAGAGAATTCTGATACATCATAGCTCTTGAATCTGGATTTGATGTTTTCAGATCAAGTTTCTTACTAACCAAAGGAAGAAAGGGAGACCAGAGTACTCCCTTTCTTCAAGCCAACAGCCCTGCTGGTATTACCAAAACAGAGGCCAGCACCTTCAGCTAAGTAGCCCACATTGTCCAGGCAGTCATGTGCTCCCTGCTCCCATTCCTGGCTCCAGGAGCTAAAAGTGGCTTCCTGCAGGGCCATGAGACAGCCAGGCCAACCCTCTTCCAGCCCAGGGCAGGAGGAGACAGGATAAGAAAGGGGTCTGGGAATGGTGACTGCTTTGGGGATGGAGAGCAGTGCCAGAAATAGAGGAAAGAGTGGAGTGAAGGAAGGAAGGGAGATGCAGAGGGAAAGAAGCAAACCTGTAGGTTGAAATAGAAATAACATGCTGGGTTCTGCCGTAACTCAACTCCCAGGAATGCCACTCCAACACACTTGCATTGCATGGGGATGTTGTCCCCATCCCACACTGCCTTTCCATTCCCATTCCAAATCTGCTGACTGCTGGGGACTCCAGCCTTCGCATCTGCTGCAAAAAGAGGCAGAACATGTCTGGTTTTGGCTATTATGTGCCTTTCTAAAGAGAGTGCAGGTTTTTCTCCCCATGAGTGCAGGGTTTGCTCCCCAGTGTTCCTCAGCTTTATGTGAATTGTGGTCTTCATGGAGCTCCACTTCAAAAAATCAGATGAAAGCAGCACCATCTCCTACTGCCTCTCTAGCAGTTGTTATCTTGACCCCTTTTCCTTCTTCCCTACTCTGTCTTTCTAAAGCTGGACCTCTAATTTTAGTCTTAGGAAGATAATTAAGGGTCAAAAAAGATTGCCATATAATTTTAAAGTTTTTACTGTGGTTGAGGCAGGAGGCAAAGTTAGGAGCTCCTTGCCCTTAAGCTGATGTGTTGCAGGAATGAAGACCATTCCTGGTACAGTTTGCTCAGTGGAAAAGTCATTCTGTTGCTTGGCAGTTAGCTAAAACTAGGAGTGAGAAGACATAAACCACTGTATTTCCTTTGCAGATCCTATTGACCGAAGAGTTCGTAGAGAGAATGCTGGAAGATTTAGAAGATCTGAACTCTCCAGAGGAAGTAAGGCTGCTTCGTTCCTGCATCCCCAGTGTATGCCCCAGAAAGCCTCACAGTCTGAAGGCTTTGTGAGACGTTTACATCTTCTATGGGATAGGGCACTGAGAAAAGGGATTGCAAGAAAAGCAGAACAGTTCTGGGTATGAAGAGAGATGCTGCATATCCTCTCCTTCAGTGTCATTCATCTCTCACTGTCTGGGCACTCTGACCCAAAGCAGTGCAGCCCCTGGGCCAGGTGTCAGGGTTTGCCTTCATGCTGTGGGTAACCTCCTCAAGAGCGCACCTCCTCCCCACTTCCAGAGCAGCTGAACGCAGTGGCAGCACATTTACGATTGAACAGTCTGTCCTTGGGGGCCTCCTTTTTTGGTTTGGGAACATTTTCATGTGTGCTCTTGGCCCTCACCTGCTGCCTATGCAAGTCAGTGCACAGCGTGCAAAAGACCATCCCCAGCCTGAAAACGTTACAGCAGTGGCTGAAGGAGCTTTATAAAGCTTTGCTGTGTGGTGCTAAACTTCCCCTTGCCATGTGATCTCTTCCTGGGGAACATTTAACACCCTGTCTCCCATGCATGCCATATAAATATTCTGACTGACTTCAAAGAGCAGTGGCAAAAATGACATGTAATATTTTTAATCCCATTTTTTACAGCTCCCTGCAGACTCTAAAGAAACTTTCCTTGGCTTGTTGAGCAGCACTCCTATCCCTCGCCCCTATCCCCTCCCCCCAGGAAAATCTCAGGGCTCTAATTGTTTAATCCAGAGTTGATTTAATGCCAGGGTGTTCTTCGCTCTGAGAGTGAGGAGAGCACACTGCTGGCTGTGCAGGGACTTTCAGGCCAGCTTTTATCCAGTTAAACCTAATCCAAAGCTCATTTTGGCCGATGACATGGAAGCCCAGGAGCGCTTGGTCGGAAGGCCCTTCAGTAGAGCTTTGGATTGCTCGTGTTCCTCTGTGCCCTGCAGCAAGGTAAAGGCAGTGGGCATGGCAGCTGCTGGCACAGCAGCTGGCCTCTCAGTTACTGTGACTTTGCTAAATTAAAAAGTGAAAAGCAAACAAATGCAAAGGATGACTTCTCTGAGAGGATTGCTTTGGAACCACTCCTGTTTATGAAAAGGAAAATACTTGAGATGAAATGTGATCTTTCAGCGTTCAGATCCCTCCGAGGATTTGTATGTTACAGGATCCCAGTTTGGGCCAACTTAACACATTCCTCACAGCTCTAGCTGATGATATTCATGCGATTGAACGAAGCTCTGTCAGTGCTGCAAGGAGAGTCTTTCCTTTGCTACATAACAAGGCTCCCAGATTAAGTAAAATATCTTTGTCTGAGTTTCTTTAGCATGTTTTTTACATACTCTTGACCTTGAACTCAGAAGGATCCCCCCTAGGCTATATGGGACCACTGGATTACATGGTCCAAGCTATACAAAGGGACTAAGTTAAAGACAAAAAAACAGAACAATCCTAAGTGGAACTTGGACTGTTTATGTTTACTAGAGAAGGAAAAAGTAAAAGTTCTGGGGAGCCATTACCCTGAACGATCCTTCTGCCTTCCCTCAGATCATGGGTCACGCCCAGAACCACCAGCCTAGCACATTAAGGTCAGTGGGTCCCAACTGCAAGTTACCCTTGTACACAAGCTGTGCATGGAGCAAGGTTAGGAGCAAATTCATAGCCCACTGCAGCCATCCTTCCTGTGGAGCAAATGTCTGCAGGGGAACTTCTCTAACAAGAACCTACCAATGAGCAGGTGTTGATATCCTTCAGAATGGGGCTCTTATGGGAAGAAAGACAACTCACTGGATAAAGATGGATAACTGCAGGTCGTTTTCCCTTGCACAAGCTCTCTGTGTACATAATAGCCCCTGTGTAGCTTCCAGCACTGCTGGCCTTGTACAGAGGGCTCACACAGGAAAGGATGGCTGTGTTTGTGGCAGTTCTGAAACAGCTGCCTCCATATCCTGTGACTGCAAGTAGGGTAGGATCCTGGTGAGATTCCTCCCTGAGGATGCTGTAGAGGCATCAGGGATGATCACTGAGTGCAGCAGAGATTTCAAAACGAAATCACCCTGCACACTCGTTTACAGCCTTGTGTTCTAGACCTTCAGAGCAGTCAGTGGGATTGCTTGGAATGCTGGTCTAGAAGTGGCTGTTCTGTTGCCATGTTGCCACATACAGGCTTGAAGCCTTTATTAATGCTGCATCTAGGATGTTTGCCTTTTTTTTTTACTTCTTGCACTCTAAGACGTGGCTTTGGCAGCTCAGCAGTGAGAGCAAAATTCTAGTGACACAGAGGGGGAGCTTTTCTTGCTCCAGGATTGCACTTGTCAACTCACAGATGCCCTACAAGCTTCGTCTGCTAAGCAGCACATCTTTAAGTGCCTGCCCTTTGAACAAGAAGGCGATGGGAGGGCCTGGTCCATGTTAACCCCTTCATGGCTGTCAATGCCAGGAAACAGCTCGTATTGTTCCACTCCGTGATGGTTCAGTGCTGCCCTGAGCCTCCTGCACCTTCTGTGTGAATGCATGGGCCATGGTCAAATGTGGTTTTCATGGGGACTCCTTGGACTTCTGTCCCTAAACAGTCATGTTTGGGATCCGGGATGTTCAGGTGCCTTCCCAGCCTCAGGCTGTTATCCTGCAGCATTAGGACAAGTGGGACAGGAGCCTTGCATTGTTTGGGAAACATCTGCCAGAAACACTGATGTGTAAACGAGGCTGGGGCAAAAATCTCCGTTCCCTGCGCTTCAGTCAGTGTTTGCAAAACAGCCCAAGCAGCTGAGTGCGAATATGAGGCATTGTGCGGGCGCTGCGCTAAGCCTTTGTGCAGGGGGTCAGGCTGGAGCAGAACTGCTGCTCAGGCATGCTGACCTCCCAGCCAGGGCTCCCTCCCATGGATGGCCATTTGCAAGCCCTCTCAGTTCTGCCCTCAGCAGGGCTCACGCACACCCCACCCTGTGCGGGCAGGGCCTCACAAGCTGCCAGAATGCTCCTTCTGAAGAAAACTGGGGCTCTGGAGAGGAGGTGGAGGGAAAGGGACATAGCCAAGTGGAAGGGGAGAAAAAATGCACTTGTGCTGTGAATTTTCAGTGAGATCGGGGAGGGGAGATGGTGATGGGAGCAGAAACCCTCCGGAATCCATCTGATGAAATAAACAATGCTTGGGCTGAAATCTCATAACTTTACTTTGGCAGCTGAGGCATAGGCCACATTATCTAATGTCCACTGCTGTCCAAAACATACTGATGGGGAAATGTTTTCTTAGTGGCCTCTTGTTTTAAGTAATAATAATAACACAGGGCCGCCTGCCTTTGTACCCATTTTGTGGGTTTTTTTTGTCTGTGGATTAGATTGCAGTGATATACATTAACTGGTTCTCTGTATTGTCTTACAGTTTAAACTTCCAAAGGAGTACAGCTGGCCTGAAAAGAAACTGAAAGTCTCCATCTTGCCAGATGCCGTGTTCGACAACCCACTGCATTAGAGCTGAATTACACCCTTCTAACAACTGAGAGAGCCAAGTTACTGTCCATTACCCAGTGACTCACAGGATAATTAATGCAGTAAAAACTCTGCCTGCAAATAAAAGAGTTTGCTGCACAACCACTGCAAACAGAAGAGGAGCAACTCAGCACCAGCCCAGACCGAACTGAGCCTTTTCCTTTATCCTTCCCAAGGCTGAGCTCTCTGGGAACAGCCTGCGTATGTGTGAGTGCGAGTGAGAAATATTTAACTATGAAAATTAGTAGTAAGAATCCTTTCTCTCTCCTAGCTACAGAACTTCCCTCTGCCTTAGCCCAGGGTGTAGGCGCTCTGCACGCCTGTATTTACACATGCATTCTGCCAGGTGCAAGCCTATAATCCATGGATTAAATGTTCTTTACGTGACTCTGGAGTCCTTTTGTTAGCCAAACTTTTACTGACTGCAGAACTGTTCTTCCATGTGCTATTTTTTTTTTCTTTTCAGAAACAGAATGGTATTTCCCCTGTTTAAAGGAGGCCAAAAGCTCACATGCTTGAAGCTGAACAGATTTAAAGATGAACTTTCTAGTTCAGTCAAGAAAAACAAACCCAGATACTCCCTGCCCTCAAATTAGGCATGTTTTAAGTGTTGGTGTTGGTGCTATTAGCTATGGTATCGCTGCAAACAGAGGCAACTTTATTCTCACGCATCCTGTCCTTGTGCCTGAACCCCAGGGAAGGTCGCAACCTCTGGTTTTGCACAAGCAGGAGGAAGAAAGCTACCGGGGCGGGGGAGATCTCCTGTTTACAGTGTGTTTATCTTTAAAGAGATACTGTCAAGTATTTTTTCTTTGCTATTGTACAGAATTTGAGAAGCTAGAAAGAACCGTTTGTTCGCAGGGCAACTTCAGCAGCTCTGCAGGATCCAGAGGGGAGGCTCAGCCTCAGTAAATCTAACTATTCTTGTCACTATGGGGGTTGTGTCCTATCGCAGCTCTGTTTTCCCCTCCAGCCTTGCAGTGATGGCTCTTGTTGCAGCTGGTGTCCCTCCTTTTGGGTGGATTTGGACTGAAAAGCATCAAAAGCAGTTTGAAAAGGCCCTCTCCTCTAGACCTCTATTGCCTCTCGCCCAGAGCCAAATGTGCAAAAGACGTAGTCTATTCAGTCATGTTGTGTCTCTGCATCATGATGCTGGCCCCTGTGTTTATGCTGAAACAGTCAACCACAGGCTTCACCCCCTGCTGCTGCTGCAGGTTGTTCCTGATGCATATTCCCCCAACCCTTCTTTGCCCATTGTCTTTCAGTGGCAACTTTTCTCTCCTTGTCAGAGGAGATGCAGCTTTCTCTTCCACCCTTTTCTGCCAATTTAGCTTGGCTGTTTCTTCTTCCCGAGTTGTGTGCAATTGCCAGTTGCTGTGTGATCTTAATACAAGTATAACAATAGCTTTTAACACTTAACTCACCTGATCAAACAGCAAAGTCCAGGAGGCCTCTTGGTACCCCAGGCTTGGATTTCTGTTTGTTTTTTCTTCCTGGCACAGACGGCTTTGATGTTTTTTGCATATATTTGAGGCTGGTTAATGCTGGTCAAGAAGCAGAGCTAGGAGCCACAAAGCTTTCCTTGGACTTGCTACACAAATCCTCTGTGGCCTCAGGCAAGTCACTCAATGTGTCTCTGTGCAAAGAGGGTGATTATTGACTAGAGGGCTGTAGGACCTACCGAAGCATGCCAGGGTTTGCAGGGGAGGGCGTGCTTTGTGTACAAAGTAGTATTTGTATTATTATAATTGTTGTTATATTATAATTTAAGGCAGGCCAAATGCAGGGTCCAACACTGCTCAGCAGAACCTTCCTTTCTGCAAAGCTACGAAAGCAATTTACATGTAAATGAGTTTGTCATTTTGTCTGAACTCAGCGGATCATCTTAAAATCCTGCTGTGAAAGAACAAACTTTCAGATATCTGCATGTGCCAGCCAGAGTGATTTCTGTGCTGTGGCAGACTGCATTCATCCATGGGATCTATTGGCCAGTTTTCATTGTCCTGGTTCACACTAAGCCTGCACAAGCCTTCTGCGCTCAAGATGCATATCCAGGGGACACTGTGGGCTGCAGAACCACATGGAAATCTACCAGTCCAGCTTCAGAAACGGTATCCCCAAGCGTCCTGTCAAAAGATAATGAACAAACAGACAATTGTGATGGTCAGAAAAAGGGCAGGG
The DNA here is from genome assembly GCA_037305975.1 of Chrysolophus pictus. Lineage (NCBI taxonomy): Eukaryota > Metazoa > Chordata > Aves > Galliformes > Phasianidae > Chrysolophus > Chrysolophus pictus. The sequence continues at coordinate 12,345,772 of CM074581.1, read as the reverse complement.
TGACTACTATAATACTGTCCCAAAGCCATCTACCAGCAGTAAGCTATGGACTGCTTTGGTATGGGCTTGCTGAGGGTGCCTGCAGCAGCACTGGCCCATCACCATGAGGCTGACTGCTCTTCCATTCTCCAGATGCTAGCTCTCATTAAAAGGAGCTTAAAGTCCACGTCTTAGTGGAGAAGGGTGTTTGGAAGGTCAGCTGTTGCTCTTCCTGCAGAGATCAGCACAGGGCAGAGAGAAGTCCATTAGACCCTCTGTGGATCTCACACAGAAGGCTGAGGACCTCCTGCCCTTTGACCTCTGGGAGCCTTTGCAGCAGGGCAGGTGGCTCCTCCAAGCTGCCTTGTGCTCCAGTTCTGCCTATGCATACGTTTTCCTCACCACATTTACTCTCATCAGACGCTCTGGGTTGGGTTTTCATTGACTTCAGAGGGAGCACACTGAATGCATTTGAAAATCCACCCAGTATACTTGTGTGTGTGCTTTTTTTTTGTTCCATGTCATGTATTTATATATAGTTCTGTGTATTGAGTTATGAACAGGTGGCATGCCAGAAATCTCTATTTCTGCAACATTTTCTCAACAGATCTTTGCCAGTATCCGGATAACAATTATGGGGAAGATTTCAGGGGAAGGAAGTGAAATCTTCCCTTTTAGCTAAGGGGGAAAATACTAGACAAATGTTAACTGCTAAAATAGAAGACGCTCTTATTGTTAGACCAACTATAAGAGAGAAACTGGGGAAAGCCAACCCTTAAGCTCCAAGGTTGTGCTGCTGCCTCTGAACAGTTTTCGAGAAAAAGAAAGTTGCATGTTATTTGGCGTTGTGAGGAGCTGTGCACCCACAGGACCTCCCCTCCCCCGATTCGCTTCAAGTTTGCAACTATGCCAAAGGCTTACTCATTGGCAAGTAAATGAGATCTCGAGTTTGGATATTTTCATCTTGGGGCAAGAGGACATGCCTGTGTGTGAAGGAACTGGAAAAGAAACCTTTGTATTTTAGTGAGCGAATAGTTTTAAAAAGGAAAATGCATCAGTGTTAATAAATGCCATGCTATTTTCTAGCCCAAACCTGCTGAGGTAGTAGGTCTACTGGTGCTGATTTTTCTTCTAGATTGTGTAAAAGGTCTGAAGCAGGATTATATGAAGCCAAAACCCATGAGGCGTCTGTTGTCTAGAGATAGTGATCTGGGTATAAATGTCAGTTTAAAATAAGTGGGTACAAGTTTTCTGTCTCCTGGAGAAATCTCATGATGCAGTGAGGTAGGGGTATTTCCAAAGATGAAGAGCCTCGTGGCAGATCTGCAATGCCTTGAAAATGCAACATGTGACAGCAGTTCTGGAACAAGGGAAGTCCCAAAAGCCAGGACTACTTTCCTCTCAACTTGTGATTAAAAACAGAAAAAAGATTGTATAGTTTGAGCATGTGGGATATGACCTGGGCAGAGCAGTCAGTCTTGTAGCTGGAGTGACCTACAGTGATATTTTCAGTGGCTTCGTTAGGTGGTGCCTGCTGTGTATAATATCTTTGAGGTTGGTGATATATTGGTTTTACTGCACGTAGATATGCCAGCAGTGATTTGAAGTGATATTCTGAAGCTCCTCGCTTCAAATATTCAGTTGCTCTTGGATGACTTTTGAAATGACACCATCGGGTCATCAAATGGTCTTTGAAGAAGTGGGGATTTTGTTTTTCATCTGTGACCAGTAGAAATATTTAGGAGGTGTAGCTTTAAAAAAAAAATAGTTGAAAGCAGAGCTTGGCTAGGAGAGAATGGATTGCTGGGGAGAGTCTGCATGCTGGAGGCAGGTTAGCAGCCTCCCTTGCACCCACAGCTGGGGCTTCTTTTAGGCAGCACAATCCTTTGTGCCATTTCAGCAGGATGCAGGGAAGCCAGAAACCAAAGGGAGCGTCACTGAGCTGCAGTGGTCCCTGCAGACTAGTCCTTGTGTCCACACCACAACCTACCAAGGTCCTGTGTGGGGTAAGGACCTGGCTGTGCACGTCCCACTGCATGTTCACACCTTAGCCTGTGCCCATTGCAGAGGGTGTGGGCTGCGAATGACTGTGTTAGCTCAGAGATGGGGAATGGTGATGCAGCTGCTTCTGAATCATTTGGTTTTTTAATGAGCGTGGGGCAGGGAGTGGAGCTCTCGCTCCGCTGCCCCCCACGGGAGCCCCCAGGCTGGTCACTGGGCGAGCATTATTGCTCACCCGGCATCCATTCGCTTCATCAAATGTTCCCTAGCTCCTCACAAAAACCTATCTGAGATGCTTCAGTGAGGATGTTGGGCTGGCTGCGTGCTTCTCATGCTAGTTGGAGGACGCGTCTGCTTGGAGACGCAGCTGCTTGCGTATCTGTCTGCCCTGTGGTCATCACCTCCTAGGCAGGCATCCAGAGCTTGTGGACCACTTTGCAGGCTTGTATCTGGCTGAGGCAAGGCAGCACCACACCAGTGCGGAGACATTCAAGGTCAAGCTGGACAGGGCTCTGAACACCTGATGGAGCTGTAGGTGTTGCTGTTCATTGCGGGGAAGTTTAGATGTCCTTTAAGGGTCCTTTCCAACTCGAACCATTCTATGAGAACCTTCAGGCCTGATGACCCCGCAGACCCACGCGCCTCATTTTGTCCTAGCCTGGACACAGTCCCACAGTGCTGCTGGGTGGAATCCTGGGCTTCAGCTCATGTGTTGCTCCTGGGTGAGCTGGGGTCACTGCCGGCACCAGGACAGCCCCCACGCTCAGGAGGTGATCCTGTGCGAGTGTCCTCCTTCACATCCCATATCGTGCCTTAATTCTCCCTTCAAGTGACGCTGTGAGGGCAGATGAGCTGTTGAGCAACTGGGAATCCCTCTCAGTGCATCTGTCCCCATCGATAAAAGCAGGCTTGCCCAGAAGCCAGACTGCATCCAAAACAAGCTCTACATGTGCGTTTGCCAGTGGGGTTCACATCCCAAGATGTTAAAGCTGAATTTAGGTCTCTGGGACCAGTTTTTAACAAGCTCTGTAGCAACCTACTATTTTTGTAACATTTTTTTTTCTGTTGTGCAGTGCCTGCTTGTCCTCTTTAAAAAAAAAAAAAAAAAAAAGCAAAACAAACCAGCTTGTGTTCGACACCAGTCCAACATTTCAAGCAGAGAAGAAGCCTGAGATTGCGCAGGCTGTGGGCCTGCCCATGGGGCTCCCCTAAAGCTGTGGGCAAACCCCAGCATTGCTGATAGGCCCCACGGCCCTCAGCTTGCCATGAAGGGAGCCTGGCCCCTCGTGGGCTCAGCGGCCCTAGGCTAAGCTGCACACGTGAGGCCTACTGCAGCCTACAAGCACCCGCTGCTGTTGTTTATACTCCAGCCATAATGCCGCGTCTCCTCTCTGTTAATAAAAAAGAGGAAGAGAGAGGAAAAGAAACAGCCTCTCAAAGCTGGAGGAAAATTCCCTGCCGATTGTTGTGTTTTGCAAACACTGCTCTTTTCTCTCGGCCTGTCCCTCCTCTCCCCGGCGAAGCTGGAGATCAAAATGGCTCCTTTGTTCCTGTCCCTGGGGCCCAACCGCAACGAAAGAGCAGCTCCGGAAACACTGCGCTGCACGCATAGCGGCGGTGAGGGTGGGAGGGACCGCACTGTGGCTGTAGGTCCTACATCAACACGGTGTGCTTGGGTGGGTGCAGAGCCCCGTGCCCACTCTGCTGTCTGTGCTGCCCCTGTTTCCACAGCCCCGAGGCTGTGGGGTGCTTCCCGGCCTCGCTGTGACCCCGCAGGGGATTTCAGCCCTTCACACCCCTCTTCTTCCCGCCCGTGCTGGGCACAGCGGTGTTTCCCTACGGCGGTGTGGGGTGCAGGCTTTGCTGGTTGGCGCGGTGCTTTGCATTTCAGAGGGTTTCTGCACAACTTCGCAGGGGGACCTGGGGACACATGTTGTGACCTTGGAGATGGCCTTTCTCCCCCACCCCACCCCCTTTTTTCTTTCTTTTTTTTTTTTTTTAATAAAAGACAAAACAGAAAGCTAAACTAGCAGAGGTTTTTAAATATTTTATATTAGTTTCTAATGTAAATTCTTACATTGTTATTTCAGTGCTGGGTATGTTTCACCTGCACGTGACTTTTGTAATATTTTTGTGAATCACTAAACGTTTTCTCCTCCCGTGTATCCTAAGTGCATTAAAGGTATTTGCATACTTCTCGGTGTCCTTCTCTGTGGGTGCTGTGATGAAACAGTCCTGCACTAACGTTGTGATGATCTCCCAGTAACACTGAACGGTTTTGCTGTAATCGTTTTATGCTCCTCTGTAATAAATTCCTTTAAGGCCAGAGAGGGGAAGGGTGGGAGTTTGAGGTGGTGGAGGGAGGGGATGTGCAAGGAGCTGGGTGGGTTTTGCTCTTGTTCATCCAGGGACATTGTCCTGGCCGACCCTGTGTCAAATAGAAGCAATGAGCGGATGGCTGCAGCCGGTTTCCTTGCCCCAAACCCCACGTGCCATCTTCCTCCCAGGCCTCGAAGTGCTGCTCATTCAGACAACCCGGCAAGGACAGCACTGGGAACCTCCCCTCTGGCACCCAGTTAATCATTGCAATGCATCAAGGCTGTGCAGGAGATAAACAGAGCGGGAGGGGAGCTCTGGACCCCACAGCACCGGGATCAGAGAGAACCTACGTTGTCCTTTGCATGGCACATCCTGGCCGATGCCATGTCCGGCCCTGAGTCCCATGGGGCCAGCCCTGGGGTGCCCCTCCTGCCCACAGCCCTCGCCCAGCCCCGTGCCCCGCCGTGCTGTGCCGCCCGGCCAAAAGCACCTTCAGGCGGTGAATTTAATTAAGGTTTGTGAAAAGCGGTGTCTGGGAGCCCCTCCTGGATCTGCGGCTCTGAACTTCATTAGGAGTGGTTTGTTGCTAATAACGCCGGCAGCTCCTCTAATTAATAATGGAAGGGCTGTGAGCAGATGCCAAGCCAGGAGAGGGAAGGGATTTGTTTGTTTATTTCTCTCTATTTTTTTTTTCTTCTTCCACAGTGTGCAGGGAGGGCTGGGGCATGTTTCCCATCTAAAAAGTGAACGGCAGCACCGGGGACCTTGACATGCGGGAGGATGCAGAATAGGGAATGGGGTCCCCATGGCAAGGGGCTCATGGCCACAGTGCTGCTCCCTGCCCACCCCATTTCCCTACAGAGCTGATGTCACCACAGGGAAAATAAAAAAGAGGGGTTCAGGCTCAGGAGCTGTGATGGGACTGCCTGCAGGCTGCAGCCCGACAGCATTGTGAGGTGTCGGGAGCACCACCAGTGGTGGGAATCCCAGTCATTGCCTTAAAAGGAGATTTAGGAGACTTATTTGAAATTGTTTCCTTGTTATTCAGCTTATTGAGAGTTTAATTTCATTATTTGCAATATGACGTGAAGGGCTGTAGATGTGCTACCCGCAGAATTAACAGCTACAGCCAAGGATGTTTCTGTGGATTTGGGGGCCAGAGGGACCACTAAATCATCCCATCTCCTGTATTCGGAATTTCACCCAATTACTTGCATTGGGCCCAACAACTTGTGTTTTTGATTCAGGCGTGCGTTCCAGCAAGACATCCTGTCTTCATTTGGTGACTTCAAGCGATGAAGAATCCACCACTCACTTCCCCTCATTGTTTGTCCTACTGGTAAAAACACACGAGGAAAAAAACCCACTGCCGACTTATTCTGGACTTGGATGTGTCTCACACCAAACCAGGGTCATTCCATTCCCTTTCATCATCACGAAGCGACAAGGACAAGGGGACACCACGGCACCCACATTGCCCTCAGCTGCCCACATGTAGGTGTGCAGCTGAACAGCAATGAACCCTGGCACCCCTATTGGTCTGCCATTGGCAAGCAGCTCAAGAGTTAACCAACTTCCACCAGATGTGACCAACATGTCAAGACACGAGAAGTACGTGGTATGGATGTTTATAAGTACATTGACAGAAGGCATTCATAAAAGGTTATAAACCGTGGTAATAAGCAACCCATCAACTTGTTTGGACTCTAACACTTGATTAACCATTTATTAAAACACGCAGTAATCATTTATAAGCCGTAAGTGGGACCAAATGCAGTGTATGACTCTTTGTGTTCATAGATGCCTCCACAATTCCCTTTATCTTGTGCTGTGTGTCCGTGGCTAAAAGCTCACCGCTGCCACCAGGCACTCCGTCCCCACTGCCCCCTCTGTGCAAGAGCCCCCAGGCATCCCTGTCCCCATCAGGCACAGGATGGGACCCCAGGAATGGTAGCAGTAGGGGACCCAGTTTGGGGACCCGAGCTCTAGGTGAGGGGCAGAGCCCCGCTCCCTGCAGTCCTGACCCAGTGATGTGGTGAAGGAGCTCAGACACCACAACGGCTTCATTCTTCTCTCAGCAGGACCCTCCTTGTTTGCCATTGCACTCCTGCTGCCCTCAGAGCAGCCATGTTTTCCTTCTCGGTGTCCTAATGAGACCTAAACCCATAATTGCTCCCATTACACAACCAGGATTGACATTTTATTAGCAATGCTTCCTGACCTAATTTACGCTGATACTGTCGTGCTCTTCCCATGGCTGTGGGCAAACAAAAACAGTGCTTTCGAGCACTGCAGAGGCACGGGCTGCAGGCAAGCACCTGTCCCTTCCCTGCCTCAGTTTCCCTGCACCAAGCAGAGCCATGGGTTTGCACGACAGCAGATGCTGCCTGCAGCCCTAGGAACAACACATGGCTGTTCAAAGGAAGCTCGGTAGCGGCCCGGCGGGGGGCTTTTTATCATGCATGTGGTGCCGGGTCATTTGGCTGTAGCCTGCTTTAATTGCATGGAGCATGCAGAAAAGGAAGAGAGAGGATGAGAATTGCTCGGGAGCAAAGATTGCAGAGGGTTTGCCTTGGCTTGGATGGGATCCTGCCCCGCTCCTGCTCTCACCATCCCACGGGGGCAAGGCAGCCTTGTGCTGCAGAGATCGAGGTGTGCAGAAAAGGCTGCAGGGAGGGATGCTGGGGCCACGGTCCTGACCGACCTGTATCAGTCCCATGGCTTCTGGGGACGTGGCGCAGCTCAGCCCTGGGCAGCCACCAAGGATCACAGAACTCCACGTGAGCAGAGCTGCTGTCCAGAGAGCTCCGTTTGGGGGGAAGCAAGGAGGAGCCCGCCCGGCCACCCGTCTCACTAACTCTCAGAAGAGAGGGAAAGAAAATCTGTCTTTTTTTATTGTTATTTGTTTGGATTTTTTTTTTCTTTTTTTTTTTTTTAAGGGGAGGTGGGGGGGAGGTTTGTGGTTTTGACGCAGTTTCCTGAAAATCCTGCCTCATCCTGCCAGGGGCTGAGCGAATGCACATCCCAGGCCTCTGCGGTGGGGGAGAGAAGGAGAGAAAAGCAGCGAGGGAGAGAAAAAAGCCTTTGCCAAACTGGCCTGACCAGAATGTGACACAAGAGCAGGAAATGAGTCACTCGGCAGGGCAGCTGCTCGCAGGCATTTCCATAGAAAGAAACCCCACCAGGCAGGGGAGCCGTGCTGCCCCATTCCTAGCAACCCCAAGCTTGGATAGAGCAGTGAGCATCACCCTGACACCATAGCCATCAGACCACAGCCAGCAGTGTGATGGCAGCCCCACATGTGGATGGGTTTCCCCACATCCGGTTGGGCAACCTGAGCTCCAACCCCAGGCTTGTTTTTTCCACCTGGTGTTGGACATTCCACCCTGGATCTACCTCAAGATGAAGGAGATGTCCAATGTTTTCTTTCCACCATTCTTCAGCAGAGCAGAGGGGTCCACAGCCCAACATAATTTCTGAACATCCCATGCCTCTGACACTCCGTGGGGTGATCTCAGCCACCTCCAGCCCTGCGGGCTTTAGGCATTGGGTTCCCCTCCCAGAACATTTTTGTTCCTCCCACCTTCCCCTCACCTTGCTGCCTGCTGCTTGGGGTAAGGGCAGTCCACAGGATGAGCAGCACAGCAATCAGGTCCAGATCAGCTCCAGGAGCTGCGCTAGGTTTTGTCATTCACAATGTTGGTTTTTATCGTGGCACAGAGGGAATCTCAGAAGTGTGGTGTGTAGACATAATGTAAACCCAGGTAGGGATGTTCCCCATCCCCAGAAGTTTCCCATCAATGCGAGAGGAGAAAGAGATAGGCAGAGAAATAGGACAGGAGACCCCAGATCTAAATAAAGCTGAGTGGAGCTGATACCCATCACTCTGCCTCTTGGCAGAGGTGTCCTGAAAGGGAATGCACGGAAAAACTCCGACCATCTCAGCTGGGGTGTACTGCAGGATGCTCACTATGCAGCGAGGAGGGGGGTGGTTCAACACTGGGCCATTGAGATCTGAGGGCTCCAGACAGGTCCATGGCTGCAGTTAGGAAGTCCTGCTCTATCCCTGCCAACCAGTTTGAGGTCTTTTGTGACCTCCTCACCGGTGGGAAATGGGTTAACACCAGCCACATGCTTTATTCCCTGCGCATTTGGGGCCGGATACACCACATCCCGCACAACAGCTGCAGAGCCATTTGGTGAGAGAGCTGTCAGGGGGACAGCCGGCTGCAGAGAGACCCCATGGACAAATGGCCGCTGCTGGCATCAGGAGCACCCGGCCCCACCCTGACACAGCGGTGGGACCCCTCTCCGGAGCCCTACTACCCACGCACCAGGCAGTAGGGCACATGTGCCAGCCGGGCCCTGGTCTGCACTGCTGATTGCTGGTGGGGATGTCCTGCACGTCACCAGGGGTGGGACTAGGAGTCTCTGGAGTGGTGCTGACGGTGTGCAGCTCGGTGCAGCAGTGGCAGGGGCAGCCTTCACTTTGGAAGAGCAAAAGGACAGCCCCAGTGAGCTGTCCTCCCTTGAGGCAGCTGTTACCCACATCTGCGTCTCTGAGTGTATCTTTAACTGCACCTGTATCCCCATCTCCATTCGCATTTCCATCTCCATATTATCCCCAACCCTGTGTCATTCCATTTCCATCCCCATCCAAATCCCATCCCCATCTCCACCCCGTTGCATCTGCATCTCAATCCAAACACCATTCCCATCCCCACCTCCACTCCATCCCAACCCATCTGCATCCCCATTCCAACACCATCCCCGCTTGCCCAATGCCCATCCCCACTCCTATCTCCATTCCTGTCTGAACCCCATTCCCAACTCCATCCGATTCCCATCTCGATCCTAACCGAATACCCATTCCCGCGTCCACCTCCATCCCGACCCACCTGTACCTCCACGCCGACCCAATTATCCCCTCTATTTCCACCCCCACCCACCGCCTCGGTCCCCGCACACCGCGATGGGCCCCGCACGGCCACGGCCGCTTTAAGGCAGCGCCGGCCCGCGTCGGGGCGGAGCGCGGTGACGCGTGGCTGGGCGGGCCGGGCCGGGCCGGCTCCCACCGCAGCGCGGCGCGGGGCGGCTCCGAGGCGGTGGCGGCAGCGCCCGGCGGCCCCACCGGCGCTCAGCGGCTGCGGCTCCGGGGCGGGACGCGCCCGCCTCCCCCCGCCCCCGGTCGCTCTCTCCCCGCGGCCGCCGCCCCCATGGCCGCCCCTCCGGGCCCCCAGCGCCGGGGCTGAGCCGCGCAGCTCCGAGGCGCCGCCCCGCTCTCCCCCCACCCCTCAACCCCCCCCCACCCGCCCCAACCCCGCGGCTCCCGGGGATCCGCGCCCCCCCCGGCCGCGGCCGCCTCCCGGGGGCGGCGGGAGGAAGGCCGGGCGTGGGGCCGCCGGGCAGCGCAAGATGGCAGGAGGCGGCGGGGGCGGCCGCGGGGGGCTCTGCTGAGCGGCCCCGACGGGACGCGGGGACACGGGGACGGAGCCCGCAGCCCCCAGCGGGGCGGGGGCAGAGAGCGGCGGAGAGGCGACATTCTTCCGACAGGAGGGGGGGTGGGGTGGGGGGGGTCGGGCTTTTTTTTTTTTTTTTTTTTTTTTTTTTTTCTTTTTGCGTTTCCCTGCGCCTCCGCTCCGCTCTCCAATAGGGCAGCGCAAAATGGCTGAGGGCTGACTCGCCCGGAACCGCACGCTCCGGCCCCGCTCCGCTCCGCGCAGCCCCCGGCCCCGCCGCGACCCCCGCCCGCTCGGCGCATTGTTCCGGGGCGGGGGAGCAGGGCAGCCCCGCTCGGAGCCCCTCCGGTCTTTTTTTGCCCCTCTCCGAAGAGGACGCGGCCCCCCGTGAGAACCCCGGCAGGTTGATTTGGGGCTCTCCCCTCCCTCCCTTTGCGAAACCCATTTTCTTTTTCATTCCTATTTATGAACGGAGGCAGCGCCTGAATGGTTGGCCTGTCCTCCGCTGAGCTCTCCCATTCACCACCTCACAATTCTGAAGCAGCCGAGAGGGTTTTTTCCCCTCGTTTTTTTCCTCTCTTGTCTTTTTCCCCCCTTATTTTATTTTTTTATTTTTGCTGCAAACCTTTGGGGCTGCGGAGAGAATTCGTGTTTTTTTTTTTTTTTTTTTAATTGTTATTATTTCACGTCGTCATCGTCGCTGTTATTTTTTTTTTCAATTTCCCCAGTCTTCCTCCTTTTCCCGTTTTGGATCTTAACCCTTTGATCTGTTTCCTTTAAAAGACTCCGATTCCGAGCTCCCATCGCGGAGAAAGCCGGGATAAAGCCCGGAGGCAGCCCAGCCGCTCTGCTGTAGTCAGCTGGGGGGGGAGGGTGGGGGACAGAAGTCCCTTTAAAATATTGAATGTCGGCGGCGAACCCAAGGAACGAAAAATCAAACCCGGAGTGCTGAATTTCGGAGCTTTATATGGAACGCGGAGCCCGGCACTGGATTTTGTATGGATTTCTTTCAACCTTCGGTAAGTTTTGATTCACCCTGCGTACAGCTGAGAGGAAACCCATTGCTGCTGGGGGCTGTTAAGACTTTGGGCTGTAAATCCACCAATATCACATTGCTGGGTTGTTGGCTTTTTTTTTTTTCTTTTTTTTAACTGTTTGCGTTGTGTTTTTAACCGAACGCCACAGATATGGCCCCGTCCCCGGAGGCGTTCAAGGCCGGGTTGGATCAGGTCCTGGTCCCTGATCTGCTGGTCGGCACCCAGCCGCAGCAGGGGCTCGGAGCTGGATGAGTCGGGTCCCCCCCCGGCCGAAGCCATTCTGTGGCGTTTTCTCGCTTGAGATTCCTCGAGTGCTGCCCCGTGGCTCCTCGTGCCCTCGGTTTTGAGCTCCGTGGGGCGGAGGGGCGGCCCGGCCGTTCACCCCAACGCTTCCCATTGCAGGGCGACGCGACCCCGGTGCCCATCTGTAGACCCAACTGAGACGTTTGGTGGGGAGAGCCGCCAGCGAGCACTGGCAGCGATGGCCGAGAACTGGAAGAACTGTTTCGAGGAGGAGCTCATCTGCCCCATCTGCCTGCACGTCTTCGTGGAGCCCGTCCAGCTCCCCTGCAAGCACAACTTCTGCCGGGGCTGCATCGGTGAGGCGTGGGCCAAGGAGACGGGCTTGGTGCGCTGTCCGGAGTGCAACCAGGCGTACAACCAGAAACCCAACCTGGAGAAGAACCTGAAGCTCACCAACATCGTGGAGAAGTTCAACTCTCTCAACCTGGAGAAGCCTCCCTCTGTCTTGCACTGCGTCTTCTGCCGCCGGGGCCCGCCGCTGCCCGCCCAGAAGATCTGCTTAAGGTGCGAGGCCCCGTGCTGCCAGTCCCACGTCCAGACCCACCTGCAGCAGCCCTCCACGGCCCGTGGGCACCTCCTGGTGGAGGCGGACGATGTGCGGGCCTGGAGCTGCCCCCAGCACAACGCCTACCGCCTGTACCACTGCGAGGCCGAGCAGGTGGCCGTCTGCCAGTTCTGCTGCTACTACAGCGGGGCCCACCAGGGACACTCGGTCTGTGATGTGGAGATCCGGCGCAATGAGATCAGGGTGAGTCTGACGTCCACTGATGCCCGTGAGATGTCGCGATGATCTCCGCCCGCTGGAGCGTCCATGGGTGGGATCCATGTCTTGGCGGTTGGTTGGCCACCACGCCTGAGATCGTGGTCCCTGTGCGAGACGTTGTGGCGGTCTCCACCCCATGGAGTAGCCATGGGTGGGCGCATTTGGTGGTCAGTTGACCACCGTGCTCGAGGTCTGGCCACTGTGCTCCATAGGAGGTGCTGGGGTAGTGGTCCTGAGTGCTATGCGGCCACCTTGGGAGGGTTGAGGAGGTGCTGGGGTGTTCTGAGCCCACCGTGCTGCGAGACCGCTTGAGGAGGTTCCCCACCATCGTAGAGGCTGCGTTGGGTAGGAGCCTCTTCGTGGTGGTTCTCAGCTGGGGATTCTTCCTCTGCCTCCTGGATCTGTGGCATGCCATATTTGTTTCCCAACAGGCTCATGTTTGCGTAGCATCTACCCAAAAGCCATCCTCCTGGCCAGCACCGCGGCCTGTTGTTGTAGAGCTTTGCCAGTGCCCTCTGCAGCACTGGGGCAGCCAGGAGGAAGTCGGCAGGAGCAGACATGTTAGATCGTGGCTCGGCCGGGCGCGGCGGGGAGGGCCAAATTGCAAGGACAGAGTCTCCCACAGGGGTCTGCCGGGCCCTTGGTGTCCCCTTGGTGCTGGGTGGGGGTCCCGGTGCTGAGGAGGGGGTGATTGGAGATTTCAGCCCTGCCATGGTTCAGGGTCAGCTGGCGGCTGTTCGGTGACATGCATTAAAATTTGACAGTGGGTGGTGGTGTGTGTGTGTGTGTGGGGGGGGAGGGGGGGGTGTGTGAGGAGCCCCAAAATGCAGATCCAGGCGCCCGACCCCGGGATGACAAAGCCGCTGCGCGACAGGGACGTGGCCCTGGCCATTGTAAGGCTGGTGAATGTCAGAGCCCGGCTCTTCCCACCGTCCTCCCCTTCCTCCTGTATGGCCGGCACCGGATGAGCTTCGTGTTAGGCATTCAGCAGAGATGTGGCTTCTTGCTCCGGGGGGCCCAGGGTTGGGTTTTGGCCAAATAGTGCTTTTTCTAATCAGGATAAAGGGGCGGCAGGGGCCTGCCCCCAGTCCCTCTGGCAGCAGGAGGCGTTGGGTTTGGGGAAAGTGAGTCGGCCGTGCCTGTGGCTGGGCCATCTGGCAGCGGCTTTCACCACGGCTCCACACCCTGAGGGGTATCACACAGCTTCGCTGTCGCCCTGGTGCCCCCCGCCCACCTCGACCCTTCTGGAGGGCCCCGGCGCTCGTCCGACAAATAAATATTTAACAATGAATTGAATGGTGATTACTGTAAAATGGGGATGATTTCCTGTGTATTTTAATGTTGCCAAAATGAGTCACCATTTAGCAATAAAAAAAAAAAAAAAAAAAAAAAGGAGTCATAAATAAAAATTGCAGTATAATTACTTTCCAATTGGATGGCCAGGCCTGCGGGGGGGTGGGGGAGCGGCTCCCAGCCTGAGCTCACAGGAAGGTTATTTTCCTCTCAAGGTTTTTTGGGGGAAAACCAGAGACCTCCGTGGAGGTGCCACACGCACTGGGAGAGGAAGGACCCAGGCAGGCTGACGGAGAAGGGCTGTTCTGTTTCTATTTATAGGGAATGGTTTTGGTCTCTCTCTGGCAGGCTGGGGGATCCACCCCGGCGGGCAGGGATGGGGACCTGGAGTGTTTTTCCAGGTCCCTTTCCAGGATGCTTTGATCTCATCGATCCTTGCTCTCTGCATTTTTCTGTTGCTGTGCCGTCGTTAGGGCTGGATGTTGGTGTTCCAAACAACCTGGCACAAAGCAAGGCCAAATTTTGGCCCTGCTGTGAAATCTGAGGATGTGTGGCTGGGTAGTGAAGGGTCTGTATAGTAGAGCCGCGGACTTACGGTGTGACCTTGGCCAAATCCCTTAGAACCTCCATCACTGCGTTATCTTAATTTCCCATCCCCGCAGTGATCAGCTTGTCTCTTCTCACCGTTGGGTGCTGAGCCCCGAGCTGGGGAATGGGTCCCTGCTATGGCTCCCTATTCTCATGGACCAAGAGTGTAGCTACATCAGCCCCAAACTGGGCCACGTGCGTGTCCCCGTCCCATGTGCGCTCAGCGCCGATGGCTGCCTGTGCGATGATGTCGGCATGGTGGGGTTCCCGGCTGCCGGCTGGCTCCACACTGGGGGATGTGCTCCTGGAGCATCGCGTGTCCCTGCCAGCAAGTGGCCCTGAGAGATTTGTTCCGTGTGCGCCTTTGGGAAGCTCGTAACTGAGAAGTGAGTCAAAGTTTGGAGGCTCAGAGCCTCATCCTCCGCCCGGTGTCTGGCATGCGGGTTACGGGCGTGGGATTGACCCAGTGGCAGAGGCGGCCTCAGGGGCCCGGAGCCTGCAGTGCCCTGTGCCGTCATTGTTCCCTGCAGCCCACCTCGGGGGGCTTTGTGCCGGGCAGGAGGGGGCTTGGAGCTCTGTGGGGAGCAGACCCGGTGCTTCCTCAGCTTGCATGGCACCCAGCATTGTGGACTCGCCAAGCCCTGGCTCACAGTTGGGTGAACCCAAAGGTGCAAGCGTAACGCAAGCAGTAAATAAAATATGTGGTTAATCTTGCTTTTGTGGGCGTATCAGCGCCTACCTCCCCTTCCCCCCCCGTGAGATGTTTTCTCCTTTGTTTCCTGTTTTTGTAGTGCTTAAAGAGGAAAAAAAAAACACGCTGACAACCCACCCTCTTTTTGTGCTTCTTGACGTGGTGTTTGTGTCGAGGTCTTGAAACGAAACATTTTTTTCTTCCATCTTTTCTGCGGAGCCATTTACCTCCCAAACCAGGGCATGGGGGGACCTTCTCCTGGATTGAAATCAGGAAGTTCCCCCAGTCGGAGGAGGGTGCCCCCTAAGTATTTTTGTTTGCCCAGGACGAGGACAGGAGCATAAGTGGGAAGGCAGCAGCCAAAGGAGGACGTGTGAAAGGGGCTCACCTGAACGTTTGCTGGGTACCGCTGCATTTGTCCCGCCGTTGTGCGGGATGTGGTTGGTTGTACTGCTGCTGGAGGTGCTGCCAGTGGAAGGGATTGGCTGGGGGCTCTGCTCCTGCTTTGGTAACATTTCAAGGCTCAGAGGCAGCTTCCTTCTGACCTTGCTTCCTGCACCGTGTGGGAAGTCAGGAGAAAATCCCGCTGCCTTCTGAAAACTCCAGCACGTCTGAACGAAGAGTAGGCGGACGCGCCGTGACCTGCAGAAGGTTTTGGAGCCAGCTCTTCAGGGTGTCTGGCTCTGACACCTGGCAGTGTGCATGTCCCGTGTCCCATCCCCATGCTCCCCTCTGTGCTACGGGTGCGGAGATGGCACCCAGCAAGCCCTGGTGCTGGGGCCATGTGGTCGGCCCCGCCGCAGGCTTGAGCTGCTGTAGGTCGATTTACTCCGGAACAGGTTTGGTGACTTGCTATGGGGTGGATTTTTATGGGCTCACTTATTTTCCAGATGAGTTGTTTATGAGGAGCGTGGCATGCAGCCCACGGAGGCACTGTGAGTGCAAGGACCCAAGTTCTCAGGTGTGAATTGAGCGCTGTGGTGCCTGGCAGGCGCTCCCCAGAGCTCTCTGCACATACCCGGTCCCCGTGGTAGGCCCTGCAGAACGGGGGCTGTGCAGGTCTTTGAGCTGGAACCAGCATTTGCCTCTCCTGGGGTCTGGATGCAGGGCCTTTTCTTGCTGAGTTTGAGCACTTCCCTTGCCTGTAGCCTGTCAAGTCCCCAGCAGTTGCTTGCTTTAGACCCGTAGCCACAAGTTGTCTGCACAGTCACCCGAGAAGTGACAGCGGAGGTGGGGGACACAAGCATCCAGTGCCTACGGTGGGAGGAAGGAGGTGAAGAGGAGGAGGAGGGGCCGTGTTGAAGGATGCTGATTTTCCACAGTGGAAAGTGCTGTGTGGATGGGTGCTGGTGAGGAGCAGGGTGGGAGGGGAAAAGAGGCAGTCATCTCAAGGGCTCGAGCCAGGGATGCAGGGGTAGAGATGTGGCACTGGGGGACGTGGCTTGGTGGCCATGGGGTGGGTTGATGGTTGATCTTAGAGGTCTTTTCCAACCTGAATGATTCTATGGTTCTTCCCATTCCTCAGCCTCCTGGGAGCCAGGGAGCATGGGGAACCTCTTCTTCCCCTCCCATGGCTCTGGCAAAGCACTGACAGCAAGCCGTCCCCAGATCCGCAGTGGTACCCAGGAGCCCGTGCTGACGGGCCCCTGCCCCTTCCCGAGCGGGGCAGAGCTCCGGGGGGCCGGAGGAGGAGGAGGCAGATTTCCATGGCTCACAAAGGGCACAAGCGATCTGATCCATGCAACTGCCCAAGAATAAAGAGGCTCTTACACTGCTGGCTGCCCTGACCTCTCTGCGCTCTGTTTGAGGGGACAGCGTGTGACCACACAGGGATTTCTCCGCTGCGCTTTGCAGGAAGGCAACGGGCTTCATCCCCAGCTCTGCCTGCACACTGCCGTATTTTTGCTTTTTTTGCTGGTTATCTGTTTGCTGGAAATCTTGATATGCGGTGGTAATTTTTCTTTCCTTCTCTTTAATTTCTTGTAATATATATATTTTTTTTAAATCTGACCCTGAAATGGGGCTGAGAGCAGCAGTGCTTCCAGAGCAGGGACAAAAGTAACCAGGAAACACAGGGCAAGAGAGGAGGGATCGACACCGAAACAATGAAATAGCCAAGCAAGGGAAGGCTGAATGCTCAATAGCACAGGGCTTTGCAGAAATGCCTGGCTAGTGCAGTATTTTATAATCAGCTTCTGTGCTGGGCTGGCCTGCAACAGTAGTGTGATGGGGGAGGAATGCTTTGAATTAGCTGGATGCCAGAATTAATTCTGTCAGAATTCAAATGTACATGTATGTACAGATTTATAAATAAGCACTTGGAGCTAGATGCTGCTTTGCCACGCAGGCTCTGGGGCAGAATCTGGTCTGGCCTTGCTTTTTTCTTGGGGGGAAAAACTGAAATGCTGCAGATCTGTAGCAGTGGCTGGTGACTTTGTCAAGTTGCTGCGTTCATCGGCAGCCTGCAGGCTTGGGAGGTGCTGGCTTCTTGCAGGAGGGAGGTGGCTTGATGGAGCCAGAGCTTGGGGTTGTGTGGTGCGGTACACAACTGAAGCTCCATTTGCTGGATGGGGCAGATGCTACAGGGAACTGTGGGGTTTGTGGGACACGGGCAAGCAATGTTCTCCCCTTCCTGTCATCCATAGGAGGAGGTCTGGTAGGGGCACCCAGCTCTTTCCTGCCCAGGAGGACTGAAGGCACCGTGGTTGGGAACAGGAGGAGATGCCTGCTCCCAAACATGGAGGGATGGGCGGTTGTTTGCAAGCACGAGATGCTGGATGCACGCGAGAGATGTTACATCTGTCCTCCAGATGAACTCCGGGAAGAGGTTCCCAGTGCTGGATCCTTCCTGATAAGGGCAGCTCTGGCCCCTTCTCACCAGGGGACCGTGCCTGCCTGCTCTCTGCCTTGTGATGTGCCTGTGGTGGTGACAGGAGCAAAGTCTCTGTCTCAGAGCAGCTCCCTGCTGTTCTGGAGCCGTGGCTCCTGCGTACCATGCTCTCAAAACGCTCCGTTTGCTGGTCCGGTGCACCACAACTGCCAGAAAATACATAAATTAGCACCAAGTGATTTAATTCCTCTGCCTTTTCTCCCCCACTCCGTGCTCTCTCTCTCTCCCCGTATCTCTCCTGTCTCAGCTCCCTGCTCTGTGCCTGCTCTGGGGGGGTGGCTCCGGCGCGGGTTGCAAACAAGAGAGCTGCGGATGGCTCCAGATGAGGCAGTTGGCAGGGAGTGACGTTCCGGATGGCTGTGTCTCTCTGAAATATGAGTACACGCTGTCAGGCCAGCCGGCTGCAGGACGCGGCACTGGGCTGCCCCTCTCCTCCCTCCCCATTGCACTGCATCCTCCCGGTCCTGGTCTCCTGGTGGGTGACCTGGGAGCTCCATCCCAGTGCTGGAGGCCCGTATCCCAGTGGAGGGGCAGCTTCCCTGCCGTACAGCAGCTTCAGCTGGTTATTGTGTGGCTCCAACCCCGCAACCCCCGCAGCCCCGCTGTTGCTCCCAGTGCTGGAGCTGAGCTCTGGGCTTTGGTGCTGGGCCACACGCAGACCAGTATCGATCATGCTGGGGGGGGGCAGCTATTTTTGTGGCAGCGCTGCGGGCTCTTGGGTTTTTGCTCCTGGATGTGCTGAGGGAGGTGGGGGGGGCTGGAAGGGGCTTTCCCGTGTACGCTGCCATGTCCTTAGGCTCCATACCCTCCCGCTGGAGGGGGCTGCATCCCTTTCCCCACCCGTATCCGTCGGCTGTTGGGTGGGAGCAGGCATTCCCTGCAGGTGAAACTCCTCTGCGCTCAGACAAAGGGATGGGGGTGTGGGTGCCTCCCTTTGTTCTCTGTCCTGGTACACCCAGCTCCGCCAGCAGAAGCCCCTCCATGCATGGCTCTTGGGTGGATGGAGTGGAAGAAATATGCAATGCAGTCCCTGGCTCTGTGCTGTCCCTTTGGGGAAGGGGCTGCTCCCCCCATCCCTCCTTCCCTTGATGCTGTCGGGCCCCGTGATGGTGGGGGTGGCTGGATTGGGGGGGGATTACTGCAGCTCTCCTTCTGTGAGCTGTTTGTCTGTCAGAGAGGGGCTCGATGTGGAGTAGGGGCAGGATCTGCCCCGGGATGGAATAGGGACACCTTTTAGGGTTGTGTTCTGTTCCTGTCTCGGCTTCCTGGGGCATCCAGGCAGGGGACTGGAGGTGAAACCCTGTGCATCTCGCAAAGGCCACCCCTCTCCAAACCCATCATCCGTCAAGGCTGTGAGTCCAATGGGCAAAACTATGGACAGTCCTTGAGCCCAGGCTTCTGTAGCCCTTTGGTGAGATGGAAATTGCTCCCACTCACAGCCCTAAGTGTATGCACAGCCCCCAGGACCTTGCTGGGCAGGGACCCCACGGGCTGCCCTTACCCCAGTGCTTCTGCCCTTGGTCCTCCCTGAGATCTGCTTGTGGCTCCTGGTATCTGTCAGCACATGCAGTGTTGATCACTGTTTATTTAGGTGCTTTTGCAGTCATCTAATAAATAACACCGAGGCAACAAGCAGAAGCAAAACTGTCATCTACGTGTTCAAGCTGGAGCTTCCTTGGAAAACATTCCTCCTTCCCAAAATGCAAGGCTGAGCTTTGCTGGAGAGAACAACGAGAAGCATCCGAGCAGACAACCTTCTCGCTGCCTGCAGTCATGTGTCATCACAGCACAGGAATTTGAGGGAAGCATTGTGCTTCCCCTGAAGCTGGGACTGGGAGCTGGAGGACGTGGAGTGGTGGGAGCCCATGGGGTGTGGACCCTGAGCTGTGGTGTGCAGGTAAGGAGAAGCTATCGCATGCCCCAAGCAGTACATGAGTTTTCTCGTGGGCACGAGGTCTTGGGGCTGGACCTGCCCCTCTAGAAAATGGCAGCACGGCCCCAGCTGGAAATGGCTCCTCTGGCTGCACGCTGTGCACTGCCCATCCTGCGTGGCTCCGGCACATCCCTTAACCTTTGTGCTCCACTGCATCCCCTTTAAAAGAGGATAATGAAAGTGAAAGAGGGAAGTGGCGGGTGCTGGAGGCACCTTGTGCTGCCAGGCTTGATAAAGTGCTGCTGATGTGTTGAGGACACGAGGAGCAAGGTTTTGAGCCTGCAGATCAAATGCCAGATCCATCTGCCCTCAGATTTCCTCAGGGCTGATCTGCTTTGCCCAGCTCTGCAGCGCTTGCATGGAGAGAGGGCAGCTAGCAAAATCCCTCTTGTTTGGGGTTGGAGGCTGAGCTTCTTGCACGGCTCGTGCAGGCTGGCAACACCGGCAGGGAGCAGAGCAGGTCCTTGCTCCTGGGAAGAATGGAGCTGGCCGAGTCCGAGCTGCCAGGCTCTCATCTCCCATCAGATCTGGAAGATAGATGACACCTTGGGGGCCAGAGATCGATAATGTCAGAGGCTGGCCTGTAATCAGGCGAGATTAAAAACCAATGACAGGCGTCCTCCCAGGAGCAGCAGTCAGCATGTTGAAGGAGCATAGTGGGGGCTGCATCCAAGCCCCCTCCCCAGCAATGCATCTGACATCGAGCAGATCCCCTATGGCACCCTGTCTCCTATCCCTGTGAGCTGGGCATGTGGGGAAGACAAAAGCAAGCCAGCATGGGGCTGGTGTGTGGGGCTGTTAGGTGCTGAGGTGGATTGGGGCTGCAGAGAAAGGGGTGGCAAGGCTGCGTGGTGAGGCTGTGGGTACCGCCTTGTAAAGATGCTTGGTTTTGGGGATGGGATCAGAGAGAGGAATTTGGAAGTGCTGGTGGCTACTGACTTTGCTTGGATCCGTTGGTTTTACCTGCTTTTGTGTATTAAGTAAGGCCAGATGCACATGGGCAGTGCTGGGCAGTCAGAGCACATGGTCACATTTTGAGGCACTGCTTTTGGGGTCACCTTCCCATGTGGGCAGCGGCTCACCACAGTGGAGGAGGTTGAATTCATTTATTTGCAAGAGCATATTGCTATAAACTTCTGGTCCTTTTTCCTGTGCGTCCTTCAATGGGTGTGCAATCCTTTGCCATGCTCAGGCTTGGAAATAGGATGTTTCTATTCCTTCCCAAAGTCAAGGGCAATGAAAGGAGAAGGGGCCATGGTGCCCTGCACGCTGGGAGCTGGAGGTGCCGGCTGCCTTTGCCCTGGGCTCCTCTTCCCCTTCCTCCCACTCCCCGCCAGGAAGCCTGGTGCTGTGAAGTAATGCCTGCTGACACCGTGCTGTGCCGGGGGCGAAACAGGGAGCGCAGGGAGCTAGGGAGTGGGCTGTGTGCTGAGGGAGCCAGGGGCTTGCCTCTCCTTGGGCTGCCCCAGGGCTGCGTGCATCTCTTTGGTTACAGTCGTGTCATGTGCATGCAGGGCTTGGTCCGGCATCGCTGCGCTGTGGAGCCCAGGTCCCTGCCTCCTGCTCCAGACTGGATACAAGGATCAGTCTTTTACAGTAAGAGCGGTGAGGCACTGGCACAGGTTGCCCAGAGAGGTGGTGACTGCCCCAACCCGGGAGACCGATCAGGCTGGAGGAGCTCTGAGCACCTGATGGAGCCGTAGGTGTCCCTGTTCACTGCAGAGGAATGGGACTGGATACAGGTCCCTTCCAACTCAAATGATTCTATGCTTTTCTGCTCCGCCAGCCCGCAGCTCGGCCCTTCTGTGTCACCGAGCCGGGGAGGGGATTCGGTCCTATTCTTACTCATTTGCAATGTAAATATTTTGATCCCGAGGACGTTGCTGGGAGCTGGGTGTCACGTCGAGGAGCGTGATTCATTCATGCTGCCGCAGCTCGGAGCACAATGAGGCGGCGCTGGGACTGATCCCATGGATTTCCTGCGAGCGTGGCTGGCGGGGAGATGGGACGTCACGTTTGGCTGAGCCCTCTTTGCTCCATCCTGTGAGCCATGAGGGCTGTGCCCTGCCCAGGCCTTGCCACCTCCCAGCTCCCGTGGCCGCAGACTTTGTGCTTGGTCCATCCATCCCTCGCTTTCCTCGCGGGGGCTCTGCTCCCCATGCTGGGATGACGGCAGGGTGCGAGGGCAGGCGGTGCCGGGGCCGATCCCTGCATCCCTTGCACGTCTCCATCGCGTGCAGTGAGTGCTGCCCCGTCCCCGCCGCGCTCGCAGCCAGGTGCGGCTCTGGATTCATTCTGGCACCCGTCGTTAGTCCGTGTTTGTTCACGCCGCATTTTTCTTTCTGCTGGCTTGTTTGGACACGCACTGGTACATTCACGGCACTCAGGCAGTAACGTGAGGCTCTTTCCCATTAGGAAAGGGGCCAGGATTCGGGGGGCTGGGAGGGCGGCTTAAGCAGTAGTTTCTGAGATATTTCCTCCCGCTGCCACACCCTGCGTGAAAGAGCAATATCCGCGGCTTCAGCTGCTATCGCCCGGCTCCGAATGTCTCTCTTTTAATATAGATTGGTATCATTTTGCATTTTAAAGTAAAAACACGCTGCAAGCTGCAGACAGCTGTCGGTTGGCAGCTTTGTTTGAACATCTGGTGTTGCTGGGCTGCTGTTCAGCACGCTCTGACTACGGGATTCATAAAGATTAGAATCCGGGCGCTCGGATTCTCAACAGCCACCGCCTTGCAAAGATGGGGTGGGGGAGAAAACCCAGTGGCTTCCCTGTGAGGAGGCAATGTGGGGGTATCTGGTGTGTCACACCTTGGTGCTCAGCACACGGAGCCCAGCAGTGGGGTGCTGCAGAGGTGCCCGTTCGGACGCATCGTTTCCAGGAGAAATGGGGTCCTCCTCCTTGACTCAGCTGCTGAGATTGCCACGGCCGTACGCCCGGCCCATCCCCGTGCTCTCCCGTGGGCACCTCGCAGCACTAAGCAGCCTCTAAGCCCCTAACAGGTTTTGTAGATCTTGTTAGTTGATCTGCATTTTTGCAGAGCTCTCCGGACGCAGTCCATCGGCGCGTAAGTCACCTTGACTTGCCGCAAGGCGTTGACTCCCAAGTCACTTTCAGTCTCCATTTCTCAGTCGGAGGTGCACAAAAGAAATAAGTGCCCTCTTATCTTTATTAGAAAAAAAAAAAAGCTGCCTGGAGAAACGTAGCTGTGCTCTGGTTGGTGCAAGCCAGTAACTGAGGTGCGTGTAAACCTGTTCTGCCCTCGTTGGTGTTGATTTAACTTACCAGTACAAATTAGAATAGCCTTGAGCAGTTGGAAGTTTAACTGCATCGGTTAGGAGGAAAAAAGTCACTGCCTTGGAATGAAAGCGGAGATCTCTCCCTCATGCTGCCCTGAGCCCAGAGAGGAGCTCTGTGCCATGGGCACAGCCAGGCCCCTCGGTTCCAGGACCCCAGACTGGGCAGTGATGGAGCACGTGGCCATGGATTGTCACCTCCACGCTAATGGGCAATGGCAGTGCGCATGGCTGTGGGTTGTCGCCTCTGTGCCAGTGGACAGTGATGGGGCACGTGGCCATGGGTTGTCTTCTTCACACTGATGGACATCCCTGCAGCTGGGACATGGGAGCCACCTGCCACATGGGTAGCATTGCAGATGGTACCTGAGTACCTTCCACCTGGGTCCAAGTCCTGGGCTGGTCCCAAAGAGCGGGGTCAGCCCCTGCCCGCCTCACTGAGCCGTGGGGCAAGGGGAGGAGCAGGGGCTGTGGCTGAGTGCTCAGACCTTGCAGGCTTACGTCGAGCAGAGGTCTTTGGGCAGGGGAGAGGCAGCTCAGCCTTCAGCAGGAGGGAGGGAGAGGCTGGCTGCATTTCAGTCCTGCGGGGAGAATGCTCTGAGATCACACAGGCCAGCTGGATCTTGAATCTGAGATGTTTATTTGGAAGAGGGAGTGCGGGTTTCTCAATTGTACAGGGGCTGCAGATGGGGGTAGGCTGGCTGCCGAGCGATGGCAGTGGGTCCACATGGGGTGGTTGCATTGGAAGGCAAAGGCGTCGCGCTGGGACAGTGCTGGGCTGCAGCACACAGCAGCCTGGAGGGTGTTGGGATCCACTGGGGACGAGTGGGACGGCAGCAGATGGAGGCAGGACTGGGGGTGCTGCCAAACCCCACTAGTTTCTTCACAGCAATTATGGAAGGAACAACTCATGGATGATACAGAACAGCAGCGTGATAGAGGGCTGGTGTGAAGGGCAGGGCTTTGTGATATGACCAAGTTACAACCTTCTGTTGGGGCTGCCTCTATGAAACGAGAGACTGAAAAAGGAAAAAAGGTTAGCGCCCCCACAGCTTCCATCTGAACTGATAGAAACTTTCATCCCGGAGGATGCTGCTGCAGGAAAACGGCAACAGCCTTCCTGGGCATCATGCTTGGAGTAAGCTGGAGTCTAAAGGAGTGGAAGCAGGAGCTGGGAGCTGCACTGCATGGCCAGGAGCTGGGCTGTCCCCACCCCCTGACACCAGGGAGGTGTCACCTGGCTTCCTGCTGGTGTGGCTGGACAGAAGGCAGAGCCCCAAATAATCCCTGCAGCAGGAGGAAGCAGGGGCTGGGGAGGCGAATGGATGGCCGCAAGGTCCTTCTGAAGGTCGCTACTGGACTGAGAATAGGTCCCCGTTTCCCAGCGTCCAGTATCCTGCTGCCAGCCTCTGCCATGCAAGGCCTCCTGGTTTCCCCCTGCTCACAAGCTTTTCCTTGCTGCAGCTATAAACAGGGGGAAGAGCATTCTGCAGGACAGGCTCAGCCCCAGGGCTGGGGGGACCAGCATGTCCCCACACTAGCGGGTTGTGGCTGGGGAGAGCACTTGGCTGCAGCCCCTGCTGGAGTGGGCAGTGGGGATGGGGCATGGAGTGCTGGGGTGATTACAGGAGATAGGAATTGGGGTTCTGTCCTTTGTTTTCTCCTCCCGAAGTGCTCAGGACCTTGCAAGGAGGTGGCATGGGATTGCTTGGTGTGAGCAAAGGGCTCTCTGGTGCTCCCAGCTCTGGATATCCCAAGCAGCTCTTCTGCCCTACCAGAGATCAAGCAGCCCCAGTTCTGCACGGGGAGCGGCGTGAGAAAAGCAAAACCCCACACTCAGGGCAGTGGGGGAGACCTGGTGCTCCATCTTGAGCCCCCCCACCCCACTTACTGTAAGTGTGTGCGAGATGAAACCCCAG
This sequence comes from Chrysolophus pictus, assembly GCA_037305975.1. NCBI lineage: Eukaryota > Metazoa > Chordata > Aves > Galliformes > Phasianidae > Chrysolophus > Chrysolophus pictus. The sequence continues at coordinate 12,321,298 of CM074581.1, read as the reverse complement.
CAGCAAACATTTCCTTCCTGTCTCTGTAAGGCAATCAGCTTCTGACAGTGCTGTGGGGCTTTGCAAGAGCTCTGTGTGCCCAGCAGTCAGCGTGAGACCCCCGTGGTCTGTGAGGTTCCCAGATCTGGGGGGGGACTCCCTCTGCCCTTGGCTGGGTTTGAGGGATCTCCTTTTTTTGGGAGATGTGTGGGCTCTGCCCATGATGCTGCAGCACCAGGGGACATCCTCAGGATGGACCAGAATAGCTCTGCATGTGGGTTTTTCTTAGAAAATCAGTCAGTGGGTGTGAGGCCGGGTGACTGTGTCTGTGCGTCCCTCCCTGCCGCCGGCTTTGTGCACATTAGCATTCAGCAGTGCGACCTCAGGCCCAGCTCCAGCCCCGCGGAGCTCCGTGCTGGGATGCTTCTCAATGGGTGCCCTTGATGCAGGTTCTGCGCTCTGCTGCAGGTGGCTGGAGCCATTCCCGAGGAAAGCGTCTGTCCTCCTCCGCTCCCGTCCCACCTTCCTCCTCCTCCTTCTCCTCACCCCTCCTGCCCCACTCCCACCGTCCCGTCCTTCCGGTGGCAGCGCACAATGTCCCCATTCAGGCGGTGGCTGCGCTTTGGTGGTGGGGGGACAGCCCAGGGCCATGGGAGGAGGATGCTGGGAGCGATGTGCCTGGCCCCAGCCAGCTGCAGGGCTTTTGCTCCCTCCCACACCCCAACCTCCACAGGTTTGGGGCTTTAGAAGTATTCCCTACCGCCCTGGTTGGGGCCTGGAGCCATGCGGTGACCCTACATCATTGGAGCTGTCACTGTGGCACAAGCTCTGTCCTGGCCTTAATTTCTTGCTGCACCTTTGTTGTCCTGCTCTTGGGTCTCAGCTGTTTTTGCTGGTTTTCTTTTTTCTTTTTTTTTTCATGAGAAAGGGGCAAGGTCCCATATAATTCTGTCAGAACAAGCTGGCATCCAGCAGCCAGCACTGCCTCACTTGGAACCCATTGGATTGGGGTAGAACAGCCTGACCACAGATTAATACATTAATTAATTTGTCACATTAGTTCACATCTGTTGTCACTGAAATACAATATTCCTCCATGCTGGGGAACTCCATTTATGACTGTGGTTGGAGATAACAGATTTGTGATTGAGGAAGGCCAATCCTCGTGGGGTCTGAAGGGCTCCTTCAGATCCCACAGCCGGAGGGCCCCTGGCACCTTCCATGCCTCAGAACGTGAATTGGAGCTGCTTGGAGCCTGGGAAGAGCTTGCGTGGGGAGAATGTGCACAGAGAGAGCTGCAGCCATCCCAGCACCAAGGTCATGCATGAAATATGAGAAATTACCCTGAGAAATTCTGATCCTGGAGGAGGAGTTCATGACTTCAGAAATACCAGATTTGGGAGGGGATGGAAGGGAAAGGGATATATTTTCCTTTTCAAAATATTGAAGGAATTCGGCCTGTGCTACAGAGACAATGAGATTTCACCCCTCAGTGCCAAAAGGGCAGTTTGTACCCGCATGTCCTGGTTGGGTTTCAGTGGCTGTGGGTGAGAAGCTCCCAATCCCAGGCACAGATGGGATAGGGCTGGCAATGCGCGCCCAGTGCTGCTCGGTCCATCAATCCCTGCAGCATCGTCACATCCTGGGGCTGGTGGTGTCCCCATGGCCGTCTGTCTGCGCAGTGTGGGATGCACACACGGGCACTGTGGCGCACAGCTGTGAGCAGGAGGATGGGGTTTTTTTAGCTCCTCATTATTATTAGCAGTGGGAGCTGCTTTTGCGGCGATGGCTGTGCCATGCGGCCGGGGTGGAGGTGCCCCAGCCCTTAAGGAAAACAACAGGATGGAGAAGGCTTCCAGTTCCTGCTCCGAGCGGAGTTGGAGGTGACAGCCTTTCCCCACAACGCAATTAATCCCGGCAGCGCTTCTGCCGCCCTCCCCCTCCCACCTCGTCCAGGAATTAATTACTTGATTATAAATCCCCGAGTGGCGGTTTATAATAGCAATAATCCCCTCGAAACTCATCCTTGCTGCCGCTTTCTGCCCATCTCACCCCCACTGCCAGAGCCCCTCTGTGCTGGGGGTCAGGATCCTTCATGGAGCCGGGGCTCACCCCGATGGCGTTCTGTCCCAGTTCTTTGGTGCTTGCTGGGGCCCAGCCCCGGGGTAACGCAGCTCGGTGCCTCCTCTCTCTGTCCCTCCTGATTACACTGACACTGGCTCTAAGGCTTGTCACAGCGGTGGGGATGGGAGAAAGGATGTGGCGTGGCGTGGGGTGTGCAGGAGGGATGAGGATGGCTCACGGCGGACACTGGGGGTGGGTGATGGGCATCCAAATGGTACCTTCCATAACGGAGATGAATCCTTCCATGTGTGCCCCCAGGGTTGGCTGAGACCAAAACGAGTGGTGAAATGGTACTCATGGGGCTGCCTTTATCCAGGGGACACAAATCAAGGTTCCCAGCCCTTAGAGCTTCATGTGGGCATCCTGGGGTGAGAGCCCAGGATGAGTTCAGCTTTGCTCTGGTATGATCCCAGAGCTCGGCTCTGATGGCTGCTCCTCTTTTCTTCCCCTGCAGAAGATGCTGATGAAGCAGCAGGACCGCCTGGAGGAGCGGGAGCAGGACATTGAGGAGCAGCTCTACAAGTTGGAGTCTGACAAGCGGCTGGTGGAGGTAACGGGGCCAGCACCAAGGCCGACACCCTGTGGGATTGGGATGGGCAATAGGGTGGGGATGGGGAAGGATCTGGGTGTCCTGCAGTGTCACAGAGGTTTGGGGCTGCCAAGGGGCTGACTGCTGCCATCCCCCAGGAGAAGGTGAGCCAGCTGAAGGATGAGGTGCGCCTGCAGTATGAGAAGATGCACCAGATCTTGGATGAAGACTTGCGGAAGACCATGGAGATCCTGGACAAGGCCCAGGCCAAGTTCTGCAATGAGAATGCAGCCCAGGTCCTGCATCTCAATGAGCGCATGCAGGAGGCCAAGAAGCTCCTCAGCTCTGTCCAGGTCATGTTTGACAAAACTGAGGATATCAATTTCATGAAGGTGAGAACCCTGTTCTGGGGTGGGAGGTGGGCACGGGCCAGGTTTGGTGGGGGGGAGGCCTGGCTCACAGTGAGAGGGTGGGGACGCTGGTCTGGTGGAGCAGCCAACGTCTCTAGTGGGCTCAGTGGTGCCCAGTGGGATTGGTGCAGAGGGGACAAAGGGGTTTGGGACTCAGTGCCCCTCCTTTGCCCTGCCAAATTTGTGGCTCACACAGATGGGAAGGGCGATGGGATGTCCAAGGACCAGGTGGCTTTACCACCTGCTGGTTCCCTGCTGGCTCTGGTGTATCTACCGGGAATATAGAGCAATCCAGGAGCACTGTGGGCCAGCACATCTTGCATCCATGGGATGTGGAAGCTTCCTCTTGCCCTGGCCACAGACACCCGGGTCCTGTGTGCCCTCCTGGGGGGACACAGAAGGTGACACCAGTAGGGAGGGGGATGCTGGGATGAGGACTGTCCTCACTGACCAGGGCTTCTCCTTCCCTTCCTAGAACACCAAGTCCGTGAAAATCCTAATGGACAGGTGAGTGCAGCGAGCGCGTTTGGAGAAGGGGGCTGTTGTGAGATGCGGCAGCGTGACCTATGGAGACAGAGCAGGGCTGGGGATGCTGCAGGGCCTCTTTTTCCCTCTCAGTCTCCAGAGTGAGCTGGGCTGGCAGTGCTGGAGTTGCCCTGAGCCACTGAGGAGGGGCCTAGGGATAATGGATGGGAGCAGCCCTTGGGAAAGAAAGTCAGCCCCAGAGAGGGTAGGGAAAGGAGCCTGGTGGGAGGAAGGTGGACCCACCGCTGTGTGTGTTTTGTCCCTCACCTCTCCTCTCCGCCTCTGTCTCAACAGGACCCAGAACTGTACTGGTGGCAGCCTGCCTCCGCCCAAAATTGGCCACCTCAACTCTAAGCTCTTCTTGAATGAGATCGCCAAGAAGGAGAAGCAGCTCAGGAAGCTGCTGGAAGGTGGGTGAGGCGGGAGCATTGAGGGAAAAGAGCTTGGCTGCCTCTCGCATCCAGCGCTGGGCATCCTGCAGGTCCCAGCATGAGACGGTGGGGAGGACTGTTGGGCCGCAGGGACCCTCTGTGGTCCGGATTAGGACACGGAGGTGCTGTGAAGGCAATCTGTGGCTTGTGGGATGGATGCATGCTGGGTTGATGCCTTGCTATGCCTGTGGGTCCGGGGCCATCGAGATGGCATCCTGACATGGTCCCACTCTCCTGTTCCCCCCGCAGGTCCCCTGAGTACCCCCGTCCCCTTCCTGCAGAGCATCCCCATGTACCCGTGCACCGTCAGCAACTCCGGCGCGGAGAAGCGCAAGCACTCCACTGCCTTCCCCGAGGGCAGCTTCCTCGAGCCATCGTCCGGGACTGTGGCCAGCCAGTACATGAGCCAGGGTGCGTCGGCCGGCGAGGGGCAGTCCGCACAAGCCATGGTGCCTTGTAGCTCCACGCAGCACATTGTAGGACTTCCCAGCGGCCCGCAGCCGGTGCACTCGGGCTCCGTCTTCAACCCATCTCACTACCCCAACACCACGTCATCTCAGCAGTCCGTGCTCTCGCAGTACGGTGGGCGCAAAATCCTCGTCTGCTCGGTGGACAACTGTTACTGTTCCTCGGTGTCCAACCACAGCGGGCATCAGCCCTACCCACGCTCGGGGCACTTCCCCTGGACAGTCTCCTCGCAGGAGTACTCCCACCCGCTGCCGCCTGCGCCCGCCGTGCCCCAGTCGCTGCCGGGACTTGCCGTGCGGGATTGGATTGATGCGTCCCAGCAGCACGGCCGGCAGGATTTCTATAGGGTGTACGGCCAGCCCTCGGCCAAACACTACGTCACCAGTTAACCCGGCGGACGATGCGTCGGAGAGAGGAGTTGTGCTTCGTTTGGGCTTTTTGTTGGTTTTCTTTTCTTTCCAATCAAACCCAGCGTCCTTCCGCCTCGCGCCCCTCCAGGATTTTGGGGAGGGTTTGTGTTTCATCTCCTTTATATTTTCATTTTTAAAAGAAATAATAATGCTTATTTCCTTTCAATTCTTTTTAATTTAATTTCGGAACGTCCCTCCTGCCCCTTGCCAAAAAAGATGAGGGGGGAATTACGGAGAAGCAGTGGATGGGGATCTCCATTGGGCGCGTTGCCCTTGCTCGCTGCCGACACCTCCGAAGGGACAATGGCACCTTCTCTGCTCCCACTCCTTTCAGTTATCCTTTTGGTTTGGTTCAGTTTCCCCCTTTCCCAACCCTTCTTTTTCCCTTTTTAAAATGAAAGAAAAAAAAAAAAATCTATCATTGATTCAGTATGAAATGATACGTGTAGATTTTGGGTTTGTTACTTTTATTTTTTTTTCTTTAAAGGCTGATTTTTTTTGCGTTAAAGGCCACCACCTCTCACACGTCTTGGCGTTGGTTGGTTTTGGTTTGGTTTGTTTTTTTTTCCCCCTCTCCTTCTTTCAGAGATTTGTAAATACACAATGGCAGGAAATTTAATGCACAAAATACAAAACAAAACAAAAAAAAACAAAAAAAAAGGGAAAAGAAAAAAAACATGAATAAATAATAATAATTAAAAAACAAAACAAAACAAAAAAAAACTGTTCTAGTTTTCAGGAGGGGAAGTGTTGCCAAACGCACCCCCCCATCTCCCCCCCCGCGTATCGCTGATGCAACTTCCTGTAACAAGCACTTTGTATAAAAAAAAAGTGGACTTCCTGCTATAAGGCACAGGTATTTATTCTGTAACCAATTTTAGAACACACACACGCACACACACACACACACACACAAATATTCAAATAAATGTGATCACTTAGTGCAACCGCCTCGCTCTGCTGCGCTCTGCCCGGTGCGGCTCCGCGGGGCTCCGGGTTCTGGGGAGGAGCAGCACTGGGGTTGGGATGAGAGCCCCCGAGCCAGCCCAGAAGCCAGCATGCCCCGTAGGGCCGCGGGTCCCCTCCCTGGGTTCATCTCCCAGGGGGATGCTGGAGGGGTGACCCTCCCAGCCCGTGAGGATGTGAGTCAGGCGCAGGGCCGCGTCCTGCCTGCGGCCTCTGGAACAATCCCCATTGTGGCGGCACAGGGATGAGGATGGGGACGGCAGCTTTGCTGCCTGCAGCAGGATTGGGCATGGCACGGCCCCAGCCCTGTGGGAAGGATGAGGAAATGATGTCGTGCGGGGCTGAGCTGCTCTTTCAGGGGAATGGAGGCTGGTGGAGGGGAATGGAAGCCAGTGGGGCCAATCCAGGGGAAAACTGGGGCAGTGTAGGGGAATGGAAGCCAACAGAGGGGAATGGAAGCCAATGGGGCTAATCCAGGGGAAAAAGAGTAGCAGCCTCTAGTGGGGCAATAGAAGGGAATGGGGGCCAGCAGAGGGGAATGAAGGCCACTGAGGCCTATACAGGGGAAAATTAGGGCAAGAGAGGGAAATGGAGGCCAACGGAAGGGAATAGAGTCCAATAAAGGGAGATGGAGGCCAATGGGGCTAATCCAGGGGAAAACTGGGGTAATAGAAGGGAATGGAGGCCAATGCAGCCAATAGAGAGAAATAAAGGCCAGCAGAGGGGAATGGAGGTCAGCGGGGCCAACGGAGAGGAATGGAGAGGCTACTGCAGCCAATGGAGTGGAATGGAGGCCAAAGGGGCCTATCCAGGGAAAAATGGGACTTTCTGGAGGCATTCAGGGATTTCTGCCATTCTTTTCAGGATTGGGTTTCACTTCATTTTTTTCTTTACTCTCCCAGCTGTCCTCGTCCTCCTCCTCTGTGCAGCTGTGGGCATTAAGGCACCTGTTGCCTATAGACGGGGCTCTGGGACATGTCCCCACCTGTCCCCATGCCTCATTGGAGCCCCAGACGCAGCGCTGAGCCTCGGTACAAACCCCCTGCCTCTGACAAGACCCCGGCACTGGAACTGCTTGATGGCATGTGGGGACGTGGTGGCCTCGTGGTGGCAGTGGGACCAAGGGGGTAAGCCCAGTGCTGTGAGGTTCTGCTGATGAATGGCTCCATCTGAGGGGGAGAGGAGGAGGGGGTGAGTGGGGGCCATCCATAAACAGCTCAAGTTGTGAATGGAAGGAGATGGATTGGGAGCTGGGTGAAAACATGTCACGCGGCAGAAAGAAAAATGAGCAGCTGGGTCGAACCAAATTGGTGTCTGATGAAGGACATGGGGCTGGGTGGAAAAAGGACCATGGGGCCGAGGGAGGCTGATGGAAAACAGCTGGGGCCAGGCACACACATCTGGTGGAGTGGTGAGGGGAGAGGTGGCACCAACACTTGGGTTGTCCCCTGTCCGGTGGCACATCATGGGGTCAATGCTTCGTTCCCAGCTCAGCCCCAGGAAGGGTGCAGCTCTGGGGCTGTGGTAGCAATGGGGTCAGGCCCCCACCCATGCTTCCTCCAGCTTTAGGGACATACCCCATTGGGGCTCCACTGTGTCAGTGGGTGCCCAGGTGGAGGAGCCTCCTCCACCATTTGCATACAACTAAATGACAATCAGCATAATGAGAGTGAATGCAAACCAAGCTCCCAGTTTGCCACTAACTCCTTTTTTTTAACCTTGAAAAGGATTTCAGCACAACCGTGCTCTGGCATCCATACTTCAGTGGGTTGGGGACCCCACACCCAGCCCAGGTGCAGCACTCAATGCCATCAGATGGAAGCCCCTTGTCCCCATAGAAGGACAGGTGCCACCATGTCACAGTGTGGCTTCCGGAAGCCTTTTTGAGCTGAGGACCCCCCGAGACCCCCCATCGCCCCAGGACTCCCCTGGGAATGTGGCCCCATGCTTAAACATGAGGAGTATATTTAGACACTGTCAATTTAAGTTTGCGCATCAACCTTATAAATATGAAAGCCCATCTCAGAGAGATGTTTTAAGATACCTCATCAGCCCTTGGAAAATATGCAGGAATATTAATTAGCCAGATTTGGGTATTATCTCATAATGAATAAATGAAGAGACGCGCTGTGGAAGATAAAGCACTGTCGGCTCACAGGGTTTTCTAAGAGCAGTGCAGCTTCGGGGTCGTTCCCCCTTCACCATGCCCACACCGGGGCCACGCAGTGCTCCTTCTGCCCTCAGGACCTTTTTTCTGTCTCCCCCCCACCCTGACCCTCCCTCAGCCACCTCATGCCCTCCATCCAGGCCAGGACAGGAGCTTCCCAGTTGCTGTAGAAACAGGGATGAAAGATGCGCTTCCAATGGAAAAGCCAAACAAATAATGGCTTTGTGCACTCATGGTCAGGCGATCCTCCACACCGGGATGTGGCCACTGCAGGGCCCTTCTCTGGGGGGTGACCAAAGGGGTCCACGGGGCTGTGGGTGGCTCCTGCTGGACTCCAAAGCCCACACTGAGATGGGAGTGGTGGCCAGGTCCTGGGGAATGGGCTTTGAGGGACCCCATTGCCTGACGGGTGCTCAGAGCATCTCTGCAATGAGATATGTGCGGTCCTCGGTGCCATGAGTCCTCATCTCCACATCAAGGAAGGTCAAAATAGGGCCTCATCTCCACGCCAATGGAGCTCACCACGGGTACTCACCTCCACACCAATGGAGGTCAGCACAGGTACCTATCTCCACACAAAGGGATGTCATCATGGAGCCCCATCTCCACACCAAGGGCAGCCATCTTCATTTGCAGATATTGGGGCTGGCAGGTAGGAAGGGGCAGGGGGCCAAGCAAGTGACATCTGGGAGGTGGCAGGGGATGGGGACACAGGTGTGGGGGCCTGCTGGGCACAAGGAGGAGGCAGCACAGGAGTGTGATAGGAGGGAACGGCTGCTGGGGAGCATTCTCTTGTCCTATCCCACGTCCCTGATGTCTCCATGTCCCCGATGTCCCCTTGTCCCGTCTCTCATCCCCCGCATCCCCATGTCCCTAACATCCCCTTGTCCTATCCCACATCCCCCATCCCATCCCATGTCCCCACATCCCCAGTGTCCCCAGTGTGCCCTTGTCCCATTCCCCATCCCTGCATCCCGGATGTCCCCTTGTCCTGTCCCAGTCCCCATGTCCCCATGATGTCCCCACGGTCCCCAGCGTGGCGGCTGCCGGGGCGGCGCGTGGGTGCGGGGCGCTGCCGGCTGCCGGAGCTGCCATTGTTTGCCTTCAATCAAGATGTTTCAGGCGGAATCAAAAGCACCAACTGGGGAAATCATCATCACAAAAAATCTTGCGCCTGCAAAATAGGTCAAGTAAGACTCCAAAGAGAGAGAGCGTCTGATCTGCATTGCAAGGAAGAATAGCAACAGCTGTGATCTCCAGTATATATGGATGGGCTTGGGGGGGGATAAATATATATATCCATGCATATGTATAACCGCTTACAGCTGTTGGGCCGTATGTTCATTAGGGCCAACTGTTTTGGAGGCAGAGGGATCAACGCTAATCGGGAAAGGGAGTTTATCACCACATTCAGAGGCAAAAGTGTCAGGAGCAACTGCGGCCCCCTCGCCCCCCCCGCACCAGCTGTGCTGCTCAATGCCCCATTCAGCAGCACAGGGCACAGCGGGGCAGCTCCCCCACACGCAGCACCCCATGGGCTGCCGTCCCCATTGCAGTCTGGGTGCGGGGACCCCCCGCCCCAAGGCACACCCCAGAGCTGAGCTGTCCTGTAGCCCATCCTCGGGTCGGGCCCCAGCAGCTCCCCGCTATGGGGCCGTCCTGGCGCAGTGAGTCACATCGGTTGGAAAGAAGTGGAGCCGGAACTCGCTTCCCTCTCAAAACTCCCTCTGAACTCGGTCACGCTGAACCAAAACCAAACTGTTCTCTGCTTTGCTTTTTTCCCTGCTAATTTTCCTGCCAGATCAGCAGGGAGCGGGTTCCATGACACACACACTTTTTTTAACCTACAAAATGACTTTGGAGACAATATGCTGCTCTCGAAGCACACCGTCCGCGCTTCCTCACTGCTATGATAGTTTTGGATGAACAAAAATCTGATGGAAAAAGCGTTCCTCCAAAATCTAAGTGGTTCCAGCACCGGCAATCGCCTCGTTCCTCTGGTGAGATGGAAGGAAAGCAGAGGAGGCAGTACATGGACAGACGGATGGACAGACAGAGGGGTGGACAGATAGGCAGACTGATGAGTGGAAAGACAGACAGAGGGACAGATAGCTGGAACGGTCAGACGGATAGATGGATGGATGGCCTGACAGATGGACAGGCAGACAGACGGATGGATGGACAAACAGATGGACAGACAGGCGGACAGGCAGACATACGGACAGCTGCCGGAAAAATGAAGCCCGCGGAAGGGAAAGAATCACCCCAAGACACCATGTGTCTTTCTACTAAATTTTAATGATTTTTTTTTTTTTTGACAAAGACATCTAAACCATACACCGAGTACCAACATGAGCAGATATTGCAAATACCCCTTTTTGGTGGAATTCAGAAAGGGAACATAAAAGAAAGAGCTTGCGTGGGCCTGGCCACAGCAGGACCAGGATGGAAGAGGCAGTGCAGGAGAGGCCTCACCCCACTGCAGTCAGCCAACGCCGTCTGCTGATCAGGTACAGTTCCGATGGAGAAAAACGCCTTTAGCACACAAGGGGTGGTACTGGGGTGTGGGGAACAACGCGAGGGCAAGGAGAGAAATTCTCCATCGGAGCCAACTGGGGAGATGGGGTTGAGCACGAGTCCCCGCTGCAAACATCAGAGCCCCATTTCCTGCCGTGCCCTTGGAGAATTTCACTTCTCCATCATCTTTCCCCTCCAGAGAACACCAATGGGCAGGAGAGGCGTTTTTAATCTATCACAAAGGTAAAACCAGATTTAATGATGTGAAAGTGAAGCACGACAGCCTCCCCCCGGGAAGGGAATTAACCCCTGCGACAGACTCCTCGTGCCTAGGCTGGGGTCGGCCGTGGCTCGGAGCCTTAAATCAGGCTGCTGCCTGCCTGGCAGAGGGGCTCTCATTCAAGCGAAGGCATCGAGCTTGCAGCGAGCCTCGCTGGGTGGAATTTAATGGGCTGTGTTATGCGGGAGGTCAGGAGAGAGGAACATAATGGTCCCTTCTGGCTTTAAAAATCTATGAATCGATGCAATGTGTGGCAGAGCTCCACCCATACCAATGAGATGGTTTGCTTTGCTCGGATCTTACTTCAAAGAGGGCAAAGCAGAGTTGGAAGGACAAAGCCTCCTCGGGACATTAGCATGAAGCAAATGGGTCAGGAGGCAGAGGGGCAGCGTTTGTGTTCCCAGCTTCACAAGTTGTATTGAGCCGGGCGCTGCTGGGGGCAGAGTGGCAGGTGAGCAGAACCCCACATCCCTTTACATTTCTACCAGGTCAATACACAGAGCTTACAGTACAGAGAGCATTTATGGCCATTGCTGCAAGATGATTTACTTCAGTCGTTGTAACCCTCCACCTCCATCCTCCCAGGTAGACCACATTCATCTACCAGATGACGGGTGAAGCTCTGGCTGGAGCAGGACCAAGCAACCAGGATGTGTGCAAACATAAGGAATGAGCCAGCAAACGCTTCTGGATCCTGAGTTCAGTAAGGCAATTTTTCCTTCCAAACTGGAGCGAGAATAAATTTATGGCATTTTACACACGCTTCCAAGTATAACTGATGGGAGCCTAAAGAAATAGCAGAGCGGGGCAGCACTTAGCTCTGCAGTCCTGCAGGTGAGGTGGGCTCTCTTCTGCCCCCAGGGGGGTTTTGCTTTGTTCTGATGGGGCAGAGGAGAGAAGCCAAAGCACTTCACTCAGCACCCAGTGCACGATGAGTGCCAACCTAAAGCCTGGGACTGTTTCCACAACCCAAAGCGTGCCTTCCAGAAGGGGCTGCAATGCTTTACAGCACTTTCGTCAGGCAAATGTGCGGATAGGGAGGAAAAGGGGACCTCTCACACACGTGCTGGGATACATTTCTCCTCCTTTGGCTCCAGAAACACGAGGGCTCAGCTTCCTGAGGCTCCCCTTAAGCTAACACAGTTGCTCTGTTTAAATGAACATCTCTCCTCACGACTCCTTGCTCAACGCACGCCAACTGGAAGCGTGTCACTTCTTTGTGTCATTAGCTATTGCCTAACAGCTCGCCGGAGCCTCCGCTCCCCTCCCAGCCCTGCTTTTTGCAGCAGGCTGCATCACTCTGTCTGCACGTCCCGCCTGGGCTGCAGACAGATGCACTCAGGGTGCTGACTCACAGACGCAGGCAGATTACACTTGGATTGCTGCAGCAGTTGCTGTCCCAGCTGTCCCTCTGCCCCCAGCCACAGCAATGACAGCTGAACTACGCGCAGCCCAACCCCTGAACCATCCCCATGTACGGGGGGACCTGGAAGCGGCCCCAGACAATTTCAATCAGCCGGGCTCTAACACGGAGGCGGCTTCACGCACAGTGCAGATGTTTCTGCCATGAGCTGGAGATGTCCAGGGGAAGGGACGAGCGAGGCGTGGAGCTCCAGGGGTGTCAGCTGGCCGCCTGGCTCCATGAGTCAGCTCGCTGGTGCGTGGTGAAGCCACATGCCGCAGGACACACAGCTCGCCCCGTGCCGCCTGCCTGCAAGAGGTGGAAGGGGTAAGGCGGTCCCCAGCCAGCCCTGGCCTTTCGCAGGCAGGCGGCAAACAAAGCTGGCAAGCAGGGCAGTGGGATTATTTTACCATCTGTGCATTAGAAACTGGCCCAGGAGTCACCAAGCTCGCTTCAACAGGACGTGGCTGCTTTGGCGCGCTAAGTGACTCCTGCCCGCTGTCAGCTGGGGATAGATTTGAATCACGGACAAGGAGGTGGAAAAAGCAGTCGCTTTTCTATCTCAGCAACCGCATCCTTCTGCAGGAAAGGCAGTTCGGGGGAGAACAAACCCTAGCTATAAAGAGCGTTTCCCATCTGCCGTTGCGGGCTCCTCACCTCCACCCGGATGAGCTGCAGCTGGCAGCGGGCTGGGGGCACCTCCATGCAGGTCTGCTGAGGAGGGTGGGAGAATGGGTTTTGCACGCTGCAGAAAGGAAGCCTGGGACCTGGTATCTCATTCTAGAAAGTAATCACGGACTTAATTGCATTTTGCTGCGGAGTTGCCTTAACATCAAGGGAAAATCAACAGGGATTGTTCAACATCAAGACTAATCTCACATATGGAGCTTACTGAACACAGGAACCACGTTTTTGCTGGCTCAAGGTGAAACGCCGGGCTAAATTCTCCTTCAGCTGCGAGAAAAGCCCCAGGCACGCTCATCCTGCATTATTCCAATTGTAAAGAGCTTCAATTATACACACATAACCCTCTTCCTTCTACGGCGTCGTCGCAATGTAACAGTGTCTCGTTATGATCAAACTCCTCTTTTATGGCTATAGGAATATGCTGAAGTCTTCTACCCTCATTACACAAATGACTTCTTATCAGTTATCAGGTTTTTTTTTTTAAGAAACTACCCACAATTGGTAACAAAACCGCATTTTATCTGTCACTGAGGAAAAGCTGTGACTGACACCTGAGCGTGTCCTCAGCAACTGCAAGCCTGCACGGATAGGGCAGCTCCTATGCATTTAAGCAACTACAGTAACTCACACTCCCTCTGCTTCACACTGAATCAGTCTTGCTTCTGCTTACAAACTTGCTGGCTAATCAGAGATTTAATACTATTTATGCATAGGGAGGAAATATATAATTCCTTTATTGGGATAAAAAACGATACTAAAGAGCAGGTCAAGTTCCAAATCCAGCAGTAGGTTTTAACCGATGTTGTTCCCTTTTTTTCTCTCTCTCTCTTTTTTTTTTTTTCCTTTTAACAGCTGTAGCTGTGCACAGATGGAAAAACATTTGGTCAGAAAGCAGCAAATTAGTGTTTTCAGGCTAGAATTCTGCTCCCACCGCTCCTCCATTTCCATGCAGCTCAGAGCGCTTTATTTCTTCTTTGCATTGACATTTTTGCACACCCAATTCATGCCGTCCTTTAGACAGAGAAAGGCAGTGTTAGTCAAGGGAAGGGAAAGAGAATCTCCAGTCCTCCTCTGCCCCATGCCTGCAGTCTGTGCCCAAAACCACTGTGCATAAAAGCAAGCGCTTCATTGCTCAGTTATTAAATCCTTCTTCTGACCATAAAAAGTATCATCATCTCATCATGTCAGTATGCCTTGGTCCTTCAAGGAAGGATCACTTTGCAGTTAAGGTATGCCAGCAGCAGATCGAGGCTCAATTCTAGGTTCAAATCATTTGTGTAACCTTGGCCATGCCACCTTGTCTTTGAGACTATGCATTTTAAGCTGTTTGTTACACAGCCAGCTCCACATTCAGAGCGTGCCTCTAATTCTCTGCACAGCTGCGTGCCTCCTGTGTGTCCCCAGGCAAATCACATCAGCTCAGATGGACGAAAGTCCCTTTAATCATGGCATGTAGACTCTGTGCTCTCAGAAACAGGCACTGTGGGGTAACACAGTGAGAATAGAGGTGGTCATGTTTTACGATGCCGATACTCTCATTAGGGTACTTGTGTAAAAACGTGTGCAGGACTTCTTGCTATTGCAAGTAATAGGGCAGCCCTTCAGTTGTGAATAACTGAGCATGAGTTTCTTGCTGAGGTCCCAGAACGGGATATGCCAATGAAGGACAAAGTGACACTTTATCCCACTCCTGATGTTTCCCTGATGTGAGGTGCAGAAAATGGCGTGCAGGATGCACAGTTCTCATATTTGCGTCCCATCAAACCCACTCCTACCCTACCTACAAGGCATTGCTGGTGCCACGGGCAGAAAGAAGGCAGGTAGGATGGGACATGGTTGTGCTTGTAAATTGGGTGAAAGCCACTCTGGAGCTCTGGGAGGATTTCAATGTATCATGTTCAGTGGTCAACATGCTGAGTTAAAGAATAAGCATGCCCAGTTTGTGCTGGCTGCATGTGGGGCCAGGTACTAATAACACTGCTACCTCGAACCTCGGGGAGGGCTGCTGCCTCCAGTTTCATTTATTTATCTCCACAGCAGAGATCGGTGTAAAACAAATTGTCTGAAATCCTCAGAGCAAATGGGAAAAGACGAGAGGTAGATTCATTTTAAGGCCCAGAAGCTTTGTGTCTTCCCCTTTCAATAACACCGATAACCTAGGTGTAAAACATGTAATGCCTTAAGCAATCAATAGCATGGTTTAAAGCTTATCACTTTAGAGAGAGAGGGAGCCAGCCTTCCCAGCCAGCGGAATGCCAGGCTTAACAATGGGGCAGGGAAGAGAGGTGTCAAGCCTTTGGCTCCATTGTGTGCTTTAGAAATGCGCATGATTGCCTGCAAAGAGTGAAAATAAATAAATAACTAAAAATGCTCCCACAATGATTTCAGCTTCCCCTGCCTCGGAAGCAATAATCACATTTGCACACATCATGGCATACAAGGCAAGCAGAGCTCCTCATTCATTTTGAATGTAGGTTTATTTGCTGAACCAGAACAGCTGAGACAGCTTAAAGTAATAAATATCAGCTGACACTCTCTGCTATTCAGCACAGTAATCCCAGAAACAATACATCACTGCAAAACAACAAACACGCATCCTATCTTCTACCTAATCTGACCACAACCTGAATTCACAGTGATTAAAACTCTGCCTGCTGCCATCAGGGAGCTCGGGAAGGGGAAAGACAGACCATTTTAGCACTGGTATGGTGAGGGTCATAAAGCAGAGTTTATGATGGGATTTACCATGGCTGGAAGCCTGACTGCATCAAGCATATAATGAGGGCAAAAGAATGACATAGCAAAATGCAAGAGGAAAGGTGAACTCCAAACAGGCTTGAAATACGTAAGTAGGTCGCTGAACTTTTAAAGCAGGAATTGATTTTAAAACTCTCTTCTGGCATTAGATAATTGACAGGAAGAATCGCATTTAATTGTAAATATCTCCCTGCCTGGCAGTGATAAAGAGAAAATGAATGCAGCCAGCTCTACATGTGATGTATCTTCCTCATCTTCAGCCATGCTGCAGCTTCTGGTGCAACTTCATTGGGGCATGTTTTCTGCGGTGTCCTGAGTGCAACAGCAAATGCAATGGAAGGCAAAGGAAACAAAAAGGTACGTTTGCAGTTTTTCTACCTAAGGTCTGAAGCGGGACAGGGGGTTGTTAAGACAGAGAAATGGAGAGAAGCTGTTACAAACACAAAGAGCTCTGTGGGGAAAGCACAAGGGAAGGAGGAAAAGATGCTTGAAAGAGTCAAGTCCACAAGGAGTCAGCTGCAGTCATCCTTTGTCCCTGCATTTTCTGTCCCTATATCTGCATGCTTAAAAGATGGCTCTGTGCAGAAAGTACAGTCCCTACAGTAACATTTAGATCTTGATAGATGTCCTTGGGCTGCTTTGTTGAGACAGAGACGTTGGCAGATATGCTGAGGATGGAGACGGATACAATATTAGTATTCCAGCCTCAAGTCAACCATGGGAAAACTTAGCCAGGGAAAGATTTCAGATCTTTCAGCTTCAGCTCTCTTAGCTCCTTAACAAGCAGCTAGTAAACTTTACCAAAGCAAAGAGAGAGAACTCCAGGGAAGAGGATAATGCTCCTTGCAGAGAAATGCTGCTTAGCGCAGCCCCGCCTCGCTGCAGTCACGTCTGCTGTTGTGCCAGGGGAGTTGTGCTGTGACACCCTTTGGGAAGGAACTGGTAGAGCCTCCCCCAGGAGGAATGCAAAGTCCTGTTTGAGATTAGCCCACTACTTGCTTATTCTCTGCATTATTAGCTTTGTGGCTGTGGGAGTGAAGTAATCTGACTTCAAACACAGCGAATGAGTCCCTTCCACCCCATAAAAAAGCATCCTTATTTCTGCTCCCCTGCAAGCCAGGGATCAGGCAAGGCCACAAACTTGTGACCCCTAATGTGACCTTAAGGACAGCAAAGCTTAATCCTTTCATGTAATCTTCTGTCTGCCATAACAAATTGGGTCATGCAAGTACAAAATTCTCCATCTCTAGCATTTTTGGTGTATGTTATTTTAACTGTCGCTTTCTTCTCCCTCTGCACAGCTATAACTGTGGCTTCATTATCTGTCATTTCTTTGCACCTCTGCTCAGCATACAGGCAGGCTTTATAGGCTCCCACAAGTATACCATCCTTGTCTTTGCCTGGGTGCAAGCTTTTTTGTCCTCTGAGACCTTATATCCCCAGTGCAACTTTGTAGAGTCTCTTTTTACCCTGCTTAAAAATCACAAGACTTTGCCCTGTAGTCTGGAAATACTGCTGCTTTTCCTCATCACAACTGGCTCTGCCTGCCCCAGGAGAGCTGCAGTAGTCAAAATTGGTTTAAAATCACATTCACAAGTAGCCTCAGAACCTTCTTAAGATGTGGGAGATATCTGGCCAGCCTGCTGTGGCTTAGACATCTTTTAGACAAAACCTAGCTCTAAGGATGTAACGCAGAAAATTGCTGGGAGTCCTGCTCTGAATCTTGCCCCTGTCAGAGTGGTGAATTGCAGTACCAGCATCATGTTGTAGGTCTTGGGCTCCGTTATCCCAGTGGAGAATACAGCCCAACAGGGAGAAGTAAGCAGTTCAACCCATCCTACAGTCCTTTGGGCCAGACAGGCTCTGGCATAAATTAGAGTTTAGTGGCTACTCTCATTTCCACTGGCGTTTAATAGTCTCCTGGGTGCTATTATGCTTGGGAGACTCTGGACACAATATGCTGCAGCATCACTCTGGAGGAGATTCCTCAGGGCAGGCTGAGCTCCTGCTGCCTTGATCCAATATTCTTGCTTCAAACAAGAAATGAGCTGCAGAGCACAGACCGGTCCAAAGTCTTCAGTCACGTTTAATACGTACTGCCCCCTCAGAAGCATCTCCAGCAAAAGCAGGGGAGTCCCGTTTGCTTTCACCTCATACCAGCTGGCCAGGATGGAACATGCATAGCTTCTGCATGCTAATTAGAGACGTGGTCACAACCCCAGGAGAGTCCACACAGCAATGGAGAGCTGCTGTGAGGCAAGGTCTCCCTTGTGTTTCTCTGCTGGAATTGGCGATCACCTCCCTCGTTTGTTGTACCACACACAAGGGTCTCAGTGTAAGCTGGAAACAGGATGCTGCTGCTCCAGAGGCAGAGTCCAAACAGTCGTGGCAGGGAGACAAGGCTTTCCTGACTGATAACTAGTCAGAAGGTTAAAATTATATGCAAGCAGAAAGCTTGTTTGAAATAGCTTCTAAGGTGAGGGATGTCATTCCTCTTGCAATGATATTATGAAGGGTGATTGAGCAGACAAGTGTTGCCCATTATTTCACTCTGGAGGTAACGAAGTCTTCAGCTGGCACAATGCAGGATGCCAGCTGTCTTCCAGAGGGCTTCCAGCCACCTCTCTCCTGAGCCTGCCCAGGACATTGCTGGGCCCCTCTTCCTGAGTCCCTGACGGTTAATTTTAAAAGAGAAGATGACAATATGGATTCCCTCCTTAATTAACAGTTTTATTAAATAACCCAATTCAAATAATAGTTAAATTCTCTAAATTTATATCATTCTATTAACCATAATCTAATCTCATTAACCTTGAAATCCCCAGTCTTAACTACCCAATTCTATACACCATGGTGCTAGCAGCTAAACTAATTAAATGACCTTCAAACTATTTCTCCTTCATGTATCGGCATTATTTATCTTTGCTCATTGCTCTTCCTTCAAGCTATCACAAAAATCTTCTCCTATGAACTCTGTTCCTCTGTGTGCTGAGTACTAGATATGCCACCACTCTTCCTTGCAAAATCCATCGGTGATGTCTCCGATTTTACTCCAGCTAATATATTCCATCAGCAGTGATGGTTAGCGTGATTGCTCTTTGCCTTTCATTCTGAATACCTGATGCTTCCACATCTTCATTTATTTTTCTGTCACTCATTGTCATCTCTCAAAGAAGTCCTTAAAGCAGTGACCTGATCACTTACCACACATAGACGGCCTCCTTCTGAGCCACTGGTAGAGACAGTGTACCATAATTCTCAAAATCTTCTCTCTTCATCTCATGCTCTCAACAAGCTTTTCTTTGATTCCCCTACATTTTGAGCATGTTGACTTCTGAGAGTCCCAGGGACGAAGACATTCTTCATCCCTGGGCTGATCCAGTTGCACCTAAGATCCTTTAGTTTAAAAGCCATCTTGGAAAACATTCTGTTCAATGAACTGCCAAGAGAAGAAGAGCTTGGCATCCTTGCTGCCTGATTTGACAGGGCTAGAATTATGGCACAAGAGAAATACAAGGGCTCTTACTATAAGCTGCAGAGAGTTTGTGATTTGCCTTTTTGCAACAATCACTTATGGAATAAGCTGCAGTATTTAGGGCAATGAGACTGGGGACAACAGTATGTTATCTGCCCTCCATCTAAATTAATTTGTCTAGATAAGCACAATGAACAAAATCTATAGGGCTGCAAATACTTTAATTTAGCTCTCGTCTTCTGTTTTCTGGAAGAAAGTACAGAGCTGAATTTAATTTCTCTGGGTGAGAACATTGGGCTTATATTCTGGTCAACTGAACGCATACAAAGATGCACTACACTTCAAGGAGAGAGCACAGAAAGGAAGACTGAGCAACAAATAAGTGGGCAGAGCACTTCAGAGAGCCTGCAGATCAGTTTGGAAAAGAGGCATTTTTCATAGCTCATCAACAGAAAGTGCCATCTCCTGTCATGTAGCTCTTCCACATCCAGCACTCCCCCCAGAATCTCATCTGCCATTCTATTGCCCTGAAGAGCTGGACTTAGATAAAATAGAGGAGGGCCTGAAGGAAGGAAGCAGGTAGCCTGCATTTGTCTGCAACCCTTTGAAACTGCAACCTCACCTTCTCTATCTTAATCATGATCGCATTTCTTTGGACTTCAACATACACTGCCACTGCAGAATGCATTTCCCTCTTAAGACCACCACTTCAAAATAAAGATTGCAGAGTTGAAGCTTTTCACGAGGTTGGTTACAACGTAGCTCAGTTTGTATTTTAGCTACCTAAGAGCCTTTGAAGGACACCATCTGAAACATTTAGGTCTAAATGTTAGGTTAAGAATTTCAAAGCTAAATAACTACTGTAAGGGGTCAGTCAATGGATGCCAAGGGAAAGAACAAGTAGGAACTGGGTTTTTTCTCCCAGTTTATGGCCCAGGCTGTTCCTCACCCAAAAGTTCTCCCCAGATCTTGTCTGAGGAGCTCTTTAGAAATCTGCTTAATATTTTTCCGAGCCAACCGACACCTCTGGTCTCCACAGCATCTTCAGCCAAAGAGATCCACAACTCAATTATGCAACTAGCGAAGAAGCAGCTTTTATTTGTTTTAAATCGTTGCTGCACTAGGAACCTCCTTTCTCTAGCAATGTGGAAAAAGTAGCGTATAGTCTATCTGTCACTTTTGTATCTCATAAACCCCAAAGACATTCTCACTTTTTGTCCTCTCTCTCTTCGAAGCTGCAAGTCCCGATCTATTTATTCTTCTTGTTTACAGATGTCACTCTGTACTGCTGATCATTCTCAAAATAATCTCAAAAAAAAGATCCTTAAATCTCTCATACTGCTGAGCAGATATTTGGACAATACTTTTCTTGATGGGAGCAGTTAAGTGCTGGAAGATATTATGTAGAGAGATGGGGGTATTTCCATGCTTGGAGATGCTTACAGCTTGAATGGTCGAGGCCCTCAGCAATCTCCCTTGTACTTTTAGTCAGCCATGTTTTAAGCATAAGACCTGTCAACCTAATTTCTTCTTGGACTCTATGATTTTACTGCTGCTGAAGTCTTTTTAGACGGGAATAGAGACAGAAATTAATGTCGTGTTCAAGGCTGGTGCCTACCATGCCTTTATTCTGTTACAGAAGAGAGTTTTCTGGAAAGTTCCTTTTCTAGTTTCTGGCAACTCCCTAGCATTTGGTTTTCCCTTTTTGGCCTTTGCTGAGCACTAAGCTGCTGTTCCCAGTGATCTGCTCTCTGAGTAATGGCAGCTAATTTAGAGTCCATCATCATATATGTCTAGTTAGAGTTGTTGTTCCTCATGTGCATTATTTTGCGCTTGTCAGCACTGAATTTCATCTGCCATTTTACTGCCCACTCAGTATTGTGGGCTTCTGCTCTGACTCTTCGTACTCAGCTTGAGATCTGGCTATCTTGAGCAGCCCTGTAGCATCTGCAGATAAGGAATTCACTGAATTTGCAGTGGAGATAAATGGCTTCATGATTTTGTTTCTTTAAGTATCAGCGAAGGGAATAATCCTGACTGCTTGGATTGGTAGCGCTGCAAATATTTCATTAATTCAGGAAAGCCTAAGAGTGAAACAAACAAACCTAGGTCCCATTTACATTACAAAGAGCTACTATGCTGCAGGAACCGGCTACAAGACGCAGCTATTACAGTTCAGCTCGGGAAGACAGCTCAGCCCCCTGTGGGGGTTTGTGCTGCCCCACATGCTGCCGTTAGAAGTGGTCTTTGCCCCATGTGCTGTTCTCGTGTTTCTCAGATCAGAAAAATTGATCGGCTTTTCTCTGGCGCCTGAGTTGAGCAAAACGCCAAATGACATTAGTAGCGAAGGTAAATCAGATTTCTAAAGTGCACATTGTAACAGTCAAAGGGGTTAATAGTAGAAGGCGATTTGTTTTGTGAAAATGATTAACCTGACAGCAGTCTCTTTAAAATAAATCAATGTCTTCATCTGGCCCGGTCAAGGGGTCCCGGGTGGGGAGGCGAAGGCTCCCCTTTTCCAGGGACAGAGAGATCCCCAGGGCCCACAGCCGCCCCTCCCCTCCACGCAGGAGGTGAGTGAGATACATGACCCCGTGCTGCGAGCAGTGAGGGTTTGGCCGTGCTGACCCTCCTTTGAGATGCAGCCAGCGCTGCCCCACCCTGCAGATCACAGACAAGGATCTCTCTCTCGCAGATGGCCTGCTGGCACAGCAAGCCCTCTCCAGCGCCTCACCTGTACTCCCTCTCCTGAAAGAGCCGAACAAGACTGGATCTGCCAGACTCTGTCACGGATTGTGTGTAGGTTCAGTCCCTCGGCAATCTCTGAAGCAGGGGCAGCCGTCAGCAAATCCTGCTTGTTAGCGAATATGAGCACGGGGACTCCACCAAGCTTTTCTTCATCCAAAAGCTCAGCCAGCTCCTATATCATTTACAAGAGAGTAGGGTGAGGGGAAGGCGGAGGGAGGCAAGGGAAGAAAACCTTCAACCACCAGTGGTTGTCTCTAATTAGAAATATATTTAGGGCAAATGCTGGAAGAGCGTGTTCCAGTGTTCTTATTATAAGAGAAGAAAAATGTATACAATCATCCGAGCCCAAGGTTCAAAAGCTATTTCTTCCAATTACAGGTTACAAAAATCTTCATCTTAGTCTGAAATTAGCAGTTGCCTTAAAGGCTACAGCTCTGTGTTTTACCAGTCGCTGCTCCCCAGAGACCAAAATTGATGAAACAGCAAAAAACATGTAAATTGGCAGGATGAGGAATCTGTTTTAAGTTACTGCCTGACTGGCATTTGTACCTGAGCAGCCGCTGACACCAGCCCTGATATCTTCACTAATAATGACTTTCAGGGGTTTGTTCCAAGTTCTATAAACTGCAACTTGAGCAGCAGAGGACTTTTTTTTCTTTCTTTTTTTTTTCTTTTCCACCAGAAATGGAAAGCCCACAAGAAAGTGGCAATGCTTTTGAAGCCATTGGCTAGCTGAAGACAAGCTAGGTCAGCCCTGTTAGCTGGATTTTGGCTCCATATGCAGAGTACACATTGGGTGGCATCCTGAGAAATGGTTTGTTCATTCTAAACTGAATGACTCAAAGAGAGTCTTTTAATAGCCCAAATCTGAATCTGCAGTAGATCAAGGATGGCTGAAATACTTCATGTCTAGGATTGTGCAATGGCCTCACATGAAACAAGCAGTCTCAAGTCACTTCCCTATGTGAGCGTACGGCAAACCCAGCAGAACTTCAACTTGTAGGGACTGCTGGTATTGCAGAGAGATGAGTAGATGAGATTTTTTGTGGGCTCCTTATTTAGCTGGAAAGGTTTTTCTCTCAGATGCTGTCCTGATATCTTTCATTCACTGGCCAGATACTTTTGGATTAAAGGAGCACAGTCAGGGAGATGCTAAACTGCAGTGGAAATCTGATTCCATCCCCTCAAAAGCAATGTTTGGTTTGGAAACCAGGGCGAGAGAACAGAGTTATAAACAGAGTTGGCCAGGAATTTTTTGACAAAATAGGTCTTTCATCTGACACAGCTGATTTACTGAAATCAAATTATTTGTGGAAATGTGAGGGGTCCAGTCTGAGTCCACCTGACTCAGGCAAGTGCTCTACACTTCTGCTTCTTCCCCCTCTCTTTTGCCTAATAAATATTTAACTACTGATTATAAAACAAAACAGCATCAACAGGAGAGAAATTTCCCCTGCTCCTAGAATAACCAACAGTCCTTCTGTTAGGGTGTGCCCTTGAGATTAGAGAGACAAAAAATCAAGTGCCTCCTTCAAAACAGGCAGAACAGAGGGCTTTAGTTTAAATCCCTCATTTCTGACTCCCATTTCAAGGGGCAAATCTGCTGTTAGGTATTTTGAGACACTGTCGCTTTCCAATTTTTGTAACAGAAAGTTCAAGAGTCCTATTTTTGTTCCATCCTAAAACACAAAACATTACAAAACATCAAAACTTTGCAGAACGGAAATCTTATTTTCTAGCCAGTCCTAGTTACAAAGTTCCTGGGTTGTTTTGTTTTTTTTTTTTTTCAATTACATCCAAAAGACAATCAAGTCAATATGATTTCCATTTCAACTTCGTAAATAAGAAAATAAGATTCCTAAGGGTCTTGGTTTGGCAAGGTTTAAAGGACTTAGAAAAGTTTTTTTTCTTCTTCTTCTAGTATTGGGCTCTGTTTGCTATTCTTGTATAGTTTTAATGAAAACCGTTCTATTTAAACGGAATTAGGCTACCTATTTTCCTTGTTTCACATCTACCAAAATAATCTGCATTGATGTTGAAAGGCAAGTCTCTCTTGAAATGCAAATTTTCCTCATAAACAACAAAATCATCTCCCTAAGTTTTGTGAGCAAGGGGCACTCAGAAGCACTCTGTTACTTCAAAGGAAGCTGGGCATAAGTAACTCACCTGACCCGTTTCTTCAAACCTCTTCCTATCTGCACTGTCAATGACATAGATCTGAAAAAGAAATGAGGGGAAAAAGTTACTTTTCCCAGAAGACACTCTTCCTTAGTATCACATAAATGAGCTAAGCCTAATAATTATGGTTTTGGGCACAAAGATACTTATTATTATTTATACACCAAGTGTTGGCAAAACATCATGACGTTTAGAGAGGAACCTCCTTTTTTAAAACCCGAGGGAGTGGACAGCCATGTGGTTAGGATCAGAAAGTTGCTTGTGGCAGTACTGGGGATGCTCTTACCAGTTCCACATTATCTGAAGAGAACGAGAGACTGCCTGGCATCGTCACAAATGGCCAGCTTACAGGCTGAAGCTGAGTACAGGATGGTAAAATGTGGGGATCGAGACATGGTTGTTCACCCCAACAGTGCCCAAGCTCTGCAGTGCTGTGAATAGACCAAGCTGCTTTCTAGCAGAACATGTCACCTTCTCATAAGCCAGCATGGCACATAATAGCGCTCAGGGGACAGATGAATATATTGGTCACATTGAGTTTCTGTCCTACCATGACCTCCTGGGACAGGTGGCTAGGGACTATGGCTGGATCCAGCTTGCAAGACTCTGTCTTCATCTGTCAGCTTGTCTTTAAGGGTGGCAGAGGAGACAGGTAGAAGCTGGGTCCCAAAGTCTGACGACAGAGATCTTCCATCTCCTCGGAGCTGGGTACCACATCTCACAGTCTATGAGGAGGTCCCAGGCAGACAACTGTCCCTGGGTAAGAGTGGTTCTCCAGCCTGCAGGCTCCCTGCCTTTGGAGAGGGTCCCTGCCCTCTCCACCAGCATGCCATGTCCTGCTTTCCTTTTGTAAATGCCTCCTGCGCAGGCTAAAAGGCTCCTCAAAGACTCCACTAGGTAAGGGATTACTAAGTCCAGCCACCCTCCCTCCTTCCCTCCTGTAGTGCTACTGTAATTCAGAAAGCACGCGTAGCAAACTACACCTAAAGAAATTGGGGAACCTCTGTATAACATCCAGGCAAGAATCACCTCATCTTATAGGAGGAAGGGGAAGGTTGCTGGGGCAGCAGACAGGGACAGGACTGGTGATAAACACTGAGTCTTTCGCTTCCAGCCCCTGCCGTTCTTCATCAGTGCTGACTGAAGCTGCTAGGACGTCATATGCATGCTCTTTGGTGGCTTACAGGGAGCAAGTGTCAGCCTGATTTTGAAGGAATAGACGAGCACAGCACCCTGCCATCAAGTTAAATGGCATCCTTGTAGGCAGTTTCAGCGCAAGACTCCATGCTTCCAGGATAATTCTGACCAAACAGCAGGGGGAGGGAAGATCTCTAGCAGCACTGTCTACTAAACTGTAGGGACACCCTTAGTGAGCAGTGCTAGGGCTGTTCAGAATGGGACGAGACGAATGGTAGGAGAATCTGTGTGCCAACCTTGAGAAGGAGGAATCTCTGCAAGCTCACTGGTCTCTTAGCTGATCAGCTGGAGTCTGTAGTCCTCATGCACACTGAGAGAGCCTACGGATACATTGCAGGGCTGGACGCAGCTGTGCAGGGACATGGCAGTGATGCACGTGCCTGGTGCCACGTGATGGGGAAAGGCCCACGGGCATGCGTGACACAGCCTCTCCCTGCAATGTGACCCCAAGCACATGCAAAAGTACTGCATCAGCTACACCTGTCCTCTCTGTCCCTCCCAAGCACCCACCCCTGTGCATCCCATTGAGGTAGAAAGCGTGGACTAGAAAGAAAGAAGGAAGATGTAGAGTGGTGATTGTGAAACTTGATTATCATCTTTCCCCCTTCAGGACATCTCAGGGGAAGCTTAGCAACACACGAATGCAATAGTAGAGTGCTATTTCTTAGATAAAAGGTTACACCTCGCATATTACGGTGTTTCTCCAACTGGCAAGGAAGAGCCCCATGTCACAGCCAGCCAGGCTTTCTCCTGCACCCCTCTGTTTCTTGCTAGGGAGCTATCTTGCAAGATGAGAACTGGAGACACAGCGCTAAGGGCAAAAGCCACAAAAGCACAGCAGAGAAGATAAAGTATGTGCAGAGTGCCTACTTCCAAACCAGAAACCACTGTGCCAAATAGCTGCAGGTGCCTGTCTGAATATGCAATCAGCCAGATATCCACACCTTATTTGCCTGGGTTAAGCTTCCAAATATCACAGGTGTGTGATGCAAGACCTAGCTCTCATTCAAAGGCATCTGCATGGATTTGAATTTGCAATCACTTCCTGCTTTTTAATACTTCTTAAAGGGTTCTTTCTACTTTGTGCAATATATTTTAGGAGAAGATGGAAGCAGGGGGTCCTGGGAACTGTGGCATATCTTCTTTCCATCTTTCTTCTGCAGCGAGGCCCACACAAGGCTAATTTCTGGCTCTAGTGTTTTGTAACATGGTTCGCTGGTTTGAGCAGCCCTCAAAGTAGTCTTTTGGAGCTTGAGAAAGAAACTCATGTGAGGATGGGTGTCTCCTTTGAGTAGCAGGCCTAAACAAAACCTGCAGTAAGTGAGCTGGGCTGAAATTGCAAGCGGTGGGGCTGGATGAGGAAATAACACAAGGGATAAGTTAGCTCAATTTACAGAGGCATGACCTGCACCAGGTTTGCAAGAAGAGATGAATTACTGGCTGTAAGGGATGCAAGAGCTGACAAAAGAACTTGATCTCATCTTTTTTGCTGCTATCCCAGTTTTGGTGCATATGTACATGGCAAAGCACTGCACTAACATGTAGGCAGCTCCAGGACTGGCTGCTAGTGGCCAGTAGGGAGTGCAGGCTCATGTCCACATACACATCAGTTATTCCCTCTCTGAATTCACATTGCTGCTTCCCTCCAAACTGACTCTGGTTCTACCAACTATCTTACTCGTATAAAAAGAAAGGTTTTCTCTGCACGTTGCTTTAGCTAGGATGGGAGGAGGGCTGGGAACACAGCTGTATTCATCCCCTGTCTTTGAATTCACCTTTATTTCTACATCTCTCATGCAGCACACCCTGGGAATGGGGGAAGACCACAGTCCAGCATAGCTCATTGCTTTGCCAGCAGAGCCTCACAGGCACTGTTTTGCAGTTGTGCAGCCTCTGCAGTCTGAACAACTGCTGTAGCAAAGATTCCCTAGCTGCTGCTTTGCAGTGTTGATTTTGATTTGCAAATCTACATTCACCCCACCAGCAGCTGCAGAGCTCAGATCCAGTGGGCATGATAGTCCTGCAGCCATGCCATATTTTCTTAATGGCCGCAGAAGAGTATGTGTAGTTTGTCCTGCTAGTTTTTCAAACACAGATTTTCTCTTTATAAAGATTACACCATTACTCCCTGAAAAAGCAACCACTCAGGTTTATGCCCCTTCAAACATCAGACTGCAAATTAACACTGGAATAAGAGAATCTGGAGGAGAGACTAGGGGACTTTTTAGACCTATTTAAATAACATATTCATTTGGACAATGTTTTCTAAGCCTGCAGGTACAGCCAGACCCTTCAGAACCCTTATGTGAGCCTCGGAGCAAAAAGCCCGACTCCTAGTTGCACTGATCCTACTGTGGAAGTGAACTGAAGCTCCCAGCAAGTCCGTGGGTATGTATGTGTGTGATACAGAAGGGAGGAAGGGCGTCTTTCAGAGAGAGCTTCCTGCTTTCCCATGGGAGCCTGTAGACCTTGCTTAGAATGGCTTTTTCTCTGCTCCCACTGGCAATGCTGCTTGGCAGGGGGGTGGGCCTGGAGCCCCCAGACTGTCTCCATCCTGCCACGTGTGGCTGCATGTTAGAGGTGCTCTTTGAAACTAGTCAGGACAGCACTTAGAAGGTCCCGGGGTAACGTGCTCTGGCATGGTCCCACAGTGTAATTATAATGGTAGTCAACTGTAGCTAATTGTAAGGTAACTGCAGCTAAGATGTCAAAAACATTAAAGGACGG
Organism: Chrysolophus pictus; assembly: GCA_037305975.1. NCBI lineage: Eukaryota > Metazoa > Chordata > Aves > Galliformes > Phasianidae > Chrysolophus > Chrysolophus pictus. The sequence goes on along the minus strand of CM074581.1, from coordinate 12,293,321 downwards.
TGTAATGATGAAAGGACCAAAGGAAAAGACAAGGGGTCTCTCTGTGCCCCTCAGCCAGAAGCCTTCCTATCTGATGCCAGACACAACATTTAACTCTTCTGTGCTTCAGTTTCCCCAACTATAAGAAAGGCACCATTCTGACCCATCTCCATACATGAGGCTTAAGTCGCTCATACCCATGACGGGCTTTTGGGAGTTTCCAGTGAAAGGAGCCATAGATGGGCAAACTACAAGTAATTAATGTTCACTTTTTTGAAAGAGCCTGAGATGAGAGGAAAGGAACTGGCCACAGTCAGCACCATCCCATGGAAGAAAAAACATACAACTGAACGATTTCTCCAAACATCGCTGTATTTTTCTTAGAGCACCCAACCAATCTTGCCATTTCACTCGGAATAACTCCTGTTACAATGGCAGTGGTGTTGCTGAGAACTGGGACTTACACTGCTTGTTCCTTTCTGGCCAAGACCATGGATTACATGAACACAGCATTCAACTGCAGCCAATACTTACAAGGATATCAGTATTTTCAAAATAGTTCCTCCAGTATGGCCTGATCTTCCTCTGTCCGCCTATGTCCCATACGTTCAGCTTGAAGCCTTGAGACTGAACGCTTTTGATGTTAAAGCCCTGGAAAGAGCAGAAACAAAGGCACATAGAGCATAAACCTGAACGGCTGGATCAGATTCACAAGCAGACATTAGCACCTTATATATCCTATGCTTGCACCATGCGGTGAGATGGGCAAGGCAGCCATAAAGATGGATCGGCTGTGGGAGAGGCACCAGTGAAAATGAACACAGCCACTAAACCATCAGCTTGCCTGTGTTCCTGGGTCAAGGGTTGATGCTGTCATGGCTACGGAAACATATGATGCAGTTAGTACCCTGGAAAGGCTCAGCAGGGTGGGTGCAGGAAGAGGTGGGAGAGCTGCAGATAAGAAGAAAACAAGGGCACTGTGAGAAGCAGGATTGAGCTTATGAAAGCTGAGTAGAGAGTCCCAGCAAACGCGAAGCCAGAGGTCTCAGCTCAATTCGACACAACGCAACTAATGCCGGGCTTAAAAGAGCAACAGCTGCATGTCTGAAGGGTCCATTTCATCAATTAAAGCACCAACTGAAAAGGCATTCAAGTAGAAAAACAGGATGTGGCGTGGGCTGGCAACGTGCTGCTGCAACACCCAGGGGAATGGGACTTCGAATTAGGGTGTTGGAGCTGGGAGCTTTGCAAGGCAGCTACAGGGTGGGGGGAAGCATCTCCCATAGCTCTCTAGCAACCTCCTCTGGTCAACACAGGAGCAATGCTGCAGCATTTCTGATGGGTGACTTCTCTCTCCCCAACCTTCATGCTCCAAGAAAGGGGGCTGGAGGTACCAGAGGGGGAACGATGGGATATACAGGATGTTTGGAGTTGGCTGGTTGTAAGACAAAAGGCCTTCCTCACCTGTGTTGGTGTGATGTGGCTTATGTCCTCAGATGCCAGCTGTTTCAGGAGCGTAGTCTTGCCTGCATTATCCAGTCCCAAGAGGAGGATCCTCACCTCCTGGTCTGGGGTGCTTTTCAGTTTACGCAGGATTGACAGTAAACCCTAAATTAGCAAGAGAGACTGTAGTTGTTATTTCCCCTCTGACTTTCCCCACCAGGCCGTGCTCCCCAGGTTCTGTTCAGTGCTGGATCTCAGGACAGGCTGAACCCCTTCCCTCTTCTAGTTTCCTCTCCTACTCTTCCCCCTACCCCACAATTCTCCTTCATCTCCAAGAGCATCAGTGAGGTCTCAGACAGCACAAATGCCACTCAGTGGGGTGCACCACTGGCTGCATCGCTCATGTCACACAGCTGTTGGCACTGCCTGTGCCAGGAAAACAGTGCCTAAGGATATTACACGTAGGAGCTGCAAACCAAGTCCTTGCGAGCTCTTCATTATCTTTATCAGAGGGAAAACCCCATTAATTTAATCTCCCTCCTAGTTAACTGTAGGTTACGGCATACCTGACATCAGTTCTTTTCATAGTAACTCCCTGATCATCTCAAACCCCGTTTATCTGTCTAAAACATGCCGGACCCATGGGGCACGTGCAGTTCTGATTCTCAGGATGTAGCACTTAACAGCTATCTCAGATCACCACACGTCCTCGCTAAGAAAAGCACAGTGGATTTCAGTCATTAGCCAGGCTCAGCTCTCTGAGCTGACAGTATCACTCAGGATTAGGAAACAGAATATGCAGGTCAGCTCATTTACAACTGTGCACGTTACAGCAGCGCACCCAAGCTTTTGTCAGAGAGGTGCACCTCTCTGAAATGGATGAAAAATGGCCCAGATCCTGACGTGCAACCATGACGAGCAAATCACCCTGCTTCCATCCGGACCTCAGCCCTGCAGGAGAGGGGCTGAGATACATGGATGCTCCTGCAACTTGTTTGCCTGGGCAAACCCCAAGGAAAAATGCACCCACAGCTCCTTCTGGAGCCTTCGGGATCCTGCTCAGCCTCCCACAGACAATTTCCATGTCTCGAAGGGCAATCATGAGAATGAAGTTCAGATATCAGCACAGACCCAGGCCATGGGGGCCCACCCCTCAAGCAGTTTTGTTCTCCCATTTGCAAAACGGAGACGACAGTTCTTGTCAACCTGCAAGGGCAAATTAGCTAAATGTCACAAAGTGCTTTGTTGCTAAGAGGAACTACGCCCTCTAAATATTCCTGCTGGGAGCCGAGGACTATCTGAGCCATAAGGGTTGCTCCTTATCCCCTCCAGATCAAGCAATCAGAAGCCTGTCCTTAGGATGAAGGGCTGCAGGACTGCTGTCACAGCGCTGTGCTGCTGCTGCACAAAGGGCAGTTTGGAAAGGACGTGGCACTACCCATCATGATGTCAAAGCTTTAGCTGCACGGTGTGAAAATACTCCCAGATCCAGATATAGGTTAGATTTGATTCATCCCCTCCAAGCATTTCGGATTTGGAAGTAATTTGTTGGCTACCCATTTAATTAGCAGATGCAGCTCACAAATACATGATTTGAAAGAAGAGGAGGAATTCACTGAAATTGTGTTTGATAGATACTTGTAGAATGCTGCATGGCTGCCATTGTGACTGCGCTCTTGTGGAAAGCTGAGGGTCAGAACTTCCGAGCTCGTGCACAGAATCTCAGCTGCAGAAGTGAAATCTCACCCTTGGGCTGCATCACCTGCACCATAAACAGGCTGCTAAACACCTGGGAAGCCAGGCCCAGCTCAAGGTGCTAATCAGGAGCAGCCTCTGCTTGCTGGCGGTCAGTGCCCGCACGCACTGCCTGCAGCCTGGGCTGTGACACCCTGTGCCTAGGCTGGGTGCCCACAGCTGGCTTTGCACAGCCACAACGGGTGGACGGGCTGTGATGTGTGGGTGCAGGCAGCTCCCCCAGCCCGGCAATACCAGGGGCAGAGGGCAGGGAAAATGCCCAGCAATGGGATGGCCTCCAGTGCTTGTATGCACTTGACATCGTTAAAACATGCAAGTTGTAATTGCCCGACTCGCGCTGCAGATTTTTTCACCTGCAGTCAGATTTATGGCTGTATTTGTTGGCTTTTAAATACGCAGAGCTCGGCTCCCCACGAGAGCAGGAACTCTAAAATTCACACATTCTACCCCCTTCCCAGGAAAGGCTGTGAATTTCCCATTCCTACAGGCTGACCCAAGCCAACGCAGAACCATCAAAGAGCTGCTGCCGACTTCAGAGGGCTCTGAACCAGGCCCCATTATTTCAGTTTATTGCTCGTGGTTAAAAAAAGAAGTTGTTGCAATGCTAATCCTATTCTCAGCACTGCTAAGAGTGGAGCGGTGCAGCCCAGAGCAGATCAGGATTAGGAGATGCTACGTTTCAGAATTCAACTCCGAAACAGCGAGCGCAAAGCAATGTATTACCAAGTGTTGCTTATCTACCAGGGAGCAATTCCCAGGGGTCGGGAAGAGGAACTGTTATAAATGTTAATAGAGCTGCTCCCATTGTAGACAGATGCTATTTCTGGGCCAGTATGACAGCCTACGAGAGAACGATCAGCATCGCTCCATATTCTGCTCGAGTGACGCGGCGGCACGGCTGATCGCAGGATTATCTGGGGTAGCCAATGGACGGGAGGATATTTATAGAAATAAAAGTATTCTCTAAGGTATAAAGTAAGCTGATTTAAAAGGCTGGAAGACAAGCAGGCCAACACTGAGAGGTGGACTCTATCTCAGTAGCCACCAGCATAGGTTACGTGGTTTGTGTACACAACTTGAATCAAGAGCCAATTAATAGCCCAGGCTACTGTGATTGGTAGTATTTTGTAAATATTATTAAGAACTGGCACCCAGCATTTTCTCCTTAGTTAGTGAATGCTTAAGGTTAAGTAAAGCTAGGCACAGACTGGTTTCTGATATACTTACTATTTTTTTTTTTTTTAATTGGTGTAATGAGCATACTAGTTAGGAAGACAGAAAGCATTTCCTGATAGGTAGACTGGAAAAAATAACTCAGCTGAGTTCCTTGCAGCATGCAGGCACTACAAGGGACAAGCAACCCTCCCTGCACACATGCTGCTGGATTAGCACTTCTGTGCTTGCAGACACGGTGCTGAAACTGACTTGGCCCAACGAGAGACAGGAAACAATTACTTGGTATCCATGGTGGACATCAGGTAGAAAAGCCAGCAAATGGCGGTGCAAAGGGGAGACTCATGTGCCAAAGAAGAGGGGCAGGGCCTTGAGGCACTGCAGCAAGCAGACGTACCCTGAGCGAGGAGGGAGGACGTGGGGTGAGGAGCAGGATGGGTCCTGGCAGAGGAGCTGTGGGAACGGCTGCAGGAGTGCAAGGGCAGCACGGCATTTGCACAAACTAAGCAGACTGCGGCATCTATAACAGAGAAGGGAACTGCAGGTGCTGTTTGGGTAATGAGCAGCACAGCATGGCAGCGCATGCAGCCTTTGGAGAAGGGCAGCCACAGGGAGCAACTCAAGGCAGGGCACGGCCAGCCAGCGACTGCCGCTTGGTCACCTCAGAGTTAAGCAAACTATGTGTTCTGTGTCAGGTTGGCTTGTTTAAAAACATCATTATCCTTGGTGGAGAGGGCTTTCTTTACAAGCACCGTGAGGAGACAGACTGATGGGGTCAGCAACAAGAAGACGGCATTTTCCAGACAGTGAGTGGGGACATACGAAAAGAAAAAATGACTCCTGACAATTACTGTGAAATCAGAGAGGGGCATTAAATTCAGAGATGCAACTAAATGGGTAAGTGCACTCATAAACACGTTGAGCATGAAAGGGAAGCTAACCATCTTATTAGCATCCTTCTGAAAACAGGGATGTGCGGTTTTATGAAAGCCTATCATTGCTAGGTTTAAAATACCCACTGAATTATCGAAGGACGTTCAGTTATAGCTGCATGCAGTAATCCTGTTCTCCTTAAAAAAAGAAAATACAGACATATATAAAAATACGGTGACATTTATAGTCCTAGCTAAGGGTTTTGTGGGTTTATTCAGCTTTAAATCCAGGCTGTAGATGGGCCTTTTGAACTAGTTGATGCATGTAACTACATCCTGTACCACAGAAGCCGCCGAAAGGAAGATTCGCTTTATAGGCCAAAACAAAAATTGGTTTGGGACAAACAGAGCATTGAGATAATCTGTTTAAATATTGTATCAGATTGGCAATATAAGACCATAATGGAAAGAGCAATTTCCCCTCGTACTGAGGGCAGGATACACAGGGCATGGATAAAGCTCGGCCCGCAAGCCACGGCACAGCACAGTTGATTCCTATTAGGCAAGAGAAGTCAATGTATTCTGTTTAACTTTATTAACCACAGAGCTCAGATAATGAATTTTAAACAAAACCACCCTCCGTCACCAGCAATCTCTTATCTCGTGGATGTGGACGTTCAGCTGAAATGGAATCCATTCACCGACACACACCACGGCCACAAGCCCTGTGCCTCCCAGCCGCTGTGACCGCATCACCCACCCCCCCCACCCCAGCTCCCCCGCTGCCACGGCCGTGGGTTGGACCTTCACCTCCTGGCCCTGTCTAGCCAGCTCATGAGCCGCAGAGGTGCCGGTTCCGTTTCCCAGCAGCGCACAGTGCCTCGCTCTGTCCTCCAGCCGCTCCTTTGTGCCTTCCCTACAACCGTGGGAGAAACTTCACGCAACACCCACAGACCGGCCTGCGATTCTCTTGCTAATTCTGCCTCTGCCACACCTACAGTCCTCCAGGAGGTTTCGGCGGTGAAGGGGCCAAGTTTGAACCTGCCTCGAATTCTCTCCTATCGCTCTGTTATCTCTCACCACGGAGGGGGAACATCTCCTTGTTCTGTGCCCGAGCCCAGCCCTGCTCACCGCCGACTTTCAGCAAGCAATGCAGCAGCAATTCACCATTTCTAACTAGTCAGATGAAGGCAGTGGGGACAAGTGATGCTCGCAGGCGGTCACACGCGAATCACGCACCTGGGGAAGCACAAGAGGTTTTGCTGAGCCCAATCTCCTGCTTTCAGCAGAGGATGTTTGAGGCTCCATTTGCCGTCCAGCGTGCGGCTCTGCACACACACAGCTGGAGGAGGGGAGCCGGCCTGACAACTGCACTGATTAGCTGGTGCCCTGAAGAATGACGTTTGATTACCTTTATCTTCGGCTGCAGAACTGCAAATGTCACTAATGGTCATAAAATCACCCAGTCTTTTTCAAAACACAACCGAAGTAAATTAATCTATTGAGCACGGTTTATTCAATACTTCTTACTCTGGCAGAACTCCCAACAAAATCATTTGCTTGCTGCATGTCTCCACCATATGGTGTCATTCAATGCAGACTTTCTTTTCTCTGCTGAAATCCCACATTTAATGGAGCCGAGTCACCTACAGAGCTCTTCCAGCTCGAACCTACTAACACAGTTTTCTGTCAAAGAGGTCACACGGCACTCCGTGTTTTGGTGCATTAACCAACACCAGCATGAATTCTCCTTTCATAATTAATATCAAACTCCTCTGCTCTTTGCAGACTTCAAGGAAGCACTCTGCCCTGTGCAGGGGATTGCTGACGCCTGCTGCTTTGTCTCCCCTCTAGCGGTGGTCCCTAAGGACTTGGAAACCTTGGAAACCTCCTCCAGCTGTTGGGATACTGCACTCCCTGCACATCGTTTCCCATAAAACCATCACACAACCAGTAAATAAATGAAAAATGTGCGATGTGCAACTCTGCTAGGAAACTAGAGCAGCGGAGCACTGCTAAAGCTTTGGAAAATGTTTTGTTTTAATGGAGCCAGTTTGGTACAGCCTCCAGGTCAGACAAGAGGCAAAGGGAAAATTCTGAGGACTAGGAACCCCTAGAGAGGCAACAATACTTGCTGTTTTTATTAAAAATGGGAGCTTAAGGCCAGGAGGAAAATGTTTGACTACATGTTTTGCTATGTCGGAACTGCATTCTCTGCACAACATCTGCCTGGTGTCATCCAACCACTCCACGACTCAGTTTCCTCAGCTGTACAATGGGGCCACACTTTGACAGGCCTGGTTTTGATGCAGTGATGTCATCTTCAGCCAACAGCTTTAGAAAAACTTAGGTCGTCCCCCAGCCCTGTTACCCATCAGCAACATACCATCTCACTTAGTGAAGACAAGCAAGTCACAAGCTCTGCTTCACACAGCACTTCCAGAACTTTTGAAGGCTGCTTACCCTTTCATGTAACATCTCCCTTCACCCTTGCTGTGAGCCCAGCACATGTGCTGCTCAACTGAGCCAAAGCCTTCAGCACCATGCATCTCTCGTGCTATGCATTTTTATGGCTCATCTTTCCCTCAGTGCTCCACCTATGACCTTCCAGCACCCCTGCCTCACAGCTGTGAGAAATGCTGGTATGCTCAGCAGAACAAGACACTTCCCCTCTGCACTTAGTCAGTTGGATGAGCACTGAAATAATTTAAACATCAGCTTTAACCCTCTTTTCACTGGAGCAGGAGCAAGCAGAACTGAAGAGGGTTTCAGTGCTTACCAGCGCAATTGTGATGGGTCAGAAACATGCTCATGGGCAGCTCAGATGGCAAGCAGTGCATTGTTATGTCAGGCTGTCTGGATCAGTTCTGACTGCTGCTCCATACCCCCCGGGCAGCAGAGCTGCCCTGGATATATGTGCTAATGTTCCAGAGTTTCTGCCACTGAGAGTTATTCAGTTTTAAGGAAAGTTGAGACTCCAGAGAGCCGGTAACAGAGCTCCCCAACCTGCTGCCCAGCCCAGCCAGTCCATTACCCACATGGTCTGAGAGGTGCAGCTCCAGAAACAACTCCCAAAAATGGAAAATAGACTAGGAAGCATTAAAGTGCTACACCAAATAACACAAGCACTGGAAAACACCCAGTCCACCCTCCCCATGCACAAAGCACTCACTCAACAACAGCCAGATCCCAGACTACACCAGTTTATCAGGACATCACAAAGCAGAAGAGCAGATTTGGCTGATAGCAGCTGCAGGCCAAATGCGTCCCACAAAGCACGGCACTGCTGGAGGCAGCTGCCTTCATCTCCACAGCAGATGTCCATCCTGTGATGGCTTTGGTGCCTGGTGTGACAAGCTCCATCATCGCCTGATCTAAAATAGAGCAGGTCTCGCAGACTTTATCTCAATCTCTTTCTCTGTGGTACAGCAGGTGGGAATGCAGCCAGAATTAACCCAGCAAAGATGAGGAGCTGCCTTTGCTGTTCTCACTTATGCCTCCTCCTGTGCATTAATCCAGCTTGAATCCAGAGGGCTTCTGGACAAAACACAGCTTTGCCCTACAGAAGCTCTTTCCCCCATGACCATTTCCCTCAGCCTGGGCTCTCTGCACACGCTGCACCCTGGCAGCAGCTCCCCAACCACCACAGCTGTTTCCCACCCCTCTGCTGATCCACACTCATTCTTTCCTGGCAGTCCTTGATGGACTCAACCAGCATCCCCTGTCCCACCCCAAATACTGAAGCATATAGTATCCAAGTCTATCATTCAGCCTCACCCTAACCCGATACAGGCAACATTTCACCATCACCACACATTTGTCTCCCAGTGATGACCTCTGTCCTTACCGGACCTTTTGCAGTGAGGCTCCAATTCCTCTCCTCAGTGAACCCTGCTCCTCGTCAAATAATTTGTTTCTACGCTTGAGCATTCCTTTCCTCCCTGGATCATCTCTTTCTCTCACTAGCACAAAAACTCCTCTATTGCTTCCCACAGTGAGTCTTCTCTCTTCAGCCCGTGCTGTCCCCATTTCCCCAGCCCACGGCAGAAAACCCAAAAGCACCCAAATCCCAGCAGCCTATCCTAGCCAGCCAACAGTGACTGGCACGGTACAGTGATTCCCCAAACTGTTCATCCCATCCAGGTCTCTTCCAGTCGCCGGGCACTGTTTCAGCCCTCGCCATGCCCAAACATCCAGCTCCTTCACCCAGGCTTCTCTGCCAAGACTGAGCTCCCCTTTTAAGGCCATTTATCAACAGCCCTTCCAACTCTGTAAGCCCTCCTGGAGCTCCCCCGATTTTTGCAGCTCCCAGGAACCAACACAGAATGGATGGGTTGGAATGGATCTCAGAGCCCACCCAGGACCCCATCCAAGCTGGCCTTGAATTCCTCCAGGGATGGGGAACCCACATCTTCTCTGGGAAGGCCATAATGAGGTCTCCCCACAGCCTTCTCTTCTCCAGGCTGTCAGCCCGTCTCCATAGGATAAGTGCTCCAGCCCTCTGAGCATCCTTGTGGTCTGCTCTGGACCCGCTCCAACAGCTTGGTGTCTTGTGCTGGGGTCACCACCACCACCTCCACCACCTCCTCTTCCCCCTGGCTGCCCCGTCCATGGTCTTTCCACGCCCACAGATGCCCCCAGGCCCTCCCCAGCACTCGATGTTTGAACGCTGCCCCCATCACTGCCAGGTCCCTTCTGTCAATCCTCCCTTCTGCCTCTCCTCGGGCCAAGCGGGCCTCTGCGGCTCTGCTTCCCACCCGCATCGAGGACCCACCAATCCCCACGCAAACACAGCCCCCAGGACCCGATCCTCGGGCCGGACGCCCCAAATTAACACCACCCCAAGGCCAAGCGATCTCCTCCGACGCGGCCCGCGCGGCCCCCCCCCGGCCTACCGTTGGGCACCCCGGCACCCCCAATGCCCCGATCTCCGGCCGGACCCCCCCAGGGCCCCGATCTCCCGCCGGGCCCGTCCCGCCGCCCCCGCCCCGCTCACCATCCTCTGCGCGGCAGCGGGGTTACCATGGGCAACTGCGTCACACACACGCCGCCGCTACGTCCCGCGTCACCGCTTCCCGCCGGACGTACGGAACGCGCTCACGGCCCGCGGGAGGGGGCGGAGCCGATTCTAGCTCCGCTCCCATCCAGAGAGCGCTCGCTCTCCTCCCGCCGCCGGGAGGTGGGCGCGGCCTCTCTGCTCTCTCTGATTGGCTGAAGGCGGCCACGCGGCGCGCCGAGGGTCTGGGGGCCGCGCAGGTAGGGCCACGTGGGCTTGGGGCGCGCGGGTTGAGTAGGGCTGCGCGGGCGGCGTAATGGGTTGCTGCACGATGCGATGCGTTGCGTTGCGTTGCGTAGCAATGCTAGGCACAGCAGTGCAGTGCATGTCACCGGGTCTCTGTGCGGCTCTACGGATGTGCAGTCAGCAGTGCGCTGCGAGGCAGTGTCAAGGGGGAGGGAGTGCAACGTAGCACCGTTGGAAGCATGCAGTACTGATGGGGTGCAGGGTAGCGTAACCCCCCCGTGGGGGTGTGTGCAGCGGTCAGGGTGCAGTGCTGTGCAGTGCCGTGGGGGGGTGCACTGCGCTGTTGAGCTGTCTGTAGGGCTGTGCAGTGCGGGCACCGGAGGGTGCAATGCCACGAGAAGTGCAGGCGGTGCTCTGGGGCTTCAGTGTGGGCATGGGAGGGTGCAGTGTACTACCAGCGACCTGCAGTGCTGCAGGGACACGGAGCATAGTGCAGTACCGCGGGGATGTGTGCGTGTGGAGGGTATGCCGTGCAGTGACCCGGAGAGAAACACTTGCAGGGCAGTGCGATGCAGTCCTACTGAGGGCTGCCCCATGCAGGGAAAATGCAGTGCATTGCAGCACTGCTGTTGGAGGCCGGCGGCAGCAGTGCCTTGCGTACAGGGCCGCTGAAAGTCCAACCCAGACGTTAAATATAAACCTGCAGCAGTTCACCCGGTGCAACGCTCCACGGCAACGCAGCACTATCCCGAAATGGCTGCTGTGCCCCTCGGCTTCGACATCGACGCCCCGCGCTGGGACCAGAGCACCTTCGTGGGGCGGCTGTGGCATTTCTTCAACATCACTGACCCGCGCACCGTGCTGGTGCCGGAGCAGGAGCTGGACCGGGCACAGGCCGTGGTGGCAGGCTGCAGGTGAGCGTGTGCTGGTGGCACCGGCGCGGTGCTGGAGGTGTGCCTGGCACCTGCCCGAGGGCTGGTGCAGCATCTGAGCACCCTGATCAAGCTGTAGATGTCTCTGTTCATTGCAGGGGATTTGGACTAGATGACATTTAAGGGGCCCTTCTAACTCAAATGATTCTATGATCCGTCAGAGGTGGTTTTATGGATATTTATTGGGTTTTTGGGAGCCCTGAGCTATCGTGGTTGAGTCCCGCGGTTCTGGGCTTGCAGGGCTGGGATGGTGCCGCCGGGAAGCAGCCGGGAGCAGCTGCTGTATGCCAAGAAGCTGTACGACTCGGCCTTCCACCCCGACAGCGGTGAGAAGATGAACCTCATTGGCAGGATGTCCTTCCAGGTGCCAGGTGGCATGGCCCTCACTGGCTGCATGCTGCAGTTCTACCGGTGAGAGCTGGGGACACAAGTTGGGACACAAGTTGGGACACAGCCCGGACAGCCCTCAACTCCTCCAGGGGCACTAATGTCTCTCCTTGGTATCCCTGAGACAATGCTAGGAGCCCAGGAGTGGGTCACCCTCAGACACCTCTGTCCTCATGTGCTTGCTGCTCCCCTCACTGAGGGCCTACCTCAGCCCTGGATTTCGTCCCCATCCCAAATCCCTCAGTGTTGTGCCGCCTCCTGTGCTGTCTGCAGAACCCTCTCAAACACATTCATTTCCCAGCCCTGCCCCTGCCGCACTTCCTGACCTCAGGCTGCAGTTCCTCAGTTTCCCCCAGCAGACACCAGGACAAGGGTATGGAGGGCATCTTGTCTGTCCCCTGATGGCCCCCGGGCACTCTCTGTGCCCTTTCCCTCTGCAGGACAGTGCCGGCTGTGGTGTTCTGGCAGTGGGTGAACCAATCCTTCAATGCCATCGTCAACTACACCAACCGCAACGCTGCATCCCCCATCTCTCTGGCGTGAGTGTGCCCCTGGGATGGGACCCCTGTAGCCTGTGGGATGTGCCAAAAAGATGTTCAGGCACCAAAGGAGCAGGATCTCTGTGTCAAAGGCAGCATTTTGTTTTATATTTCCATGCATCTGTTGCAAATCACCAGGCAAATAGGAGTGGCTTACGTCACGGCCACCACGACAGCCCTGGCCACTGCTGTGGGACTCAACCTCTACACCAAGGTATGTAGGGACGGGGCTGCAGCGGCACCTGGCTGCATCCCATCCCCATGCTGATCCCATCCTTCATCCTGCAGCGTGCTCCTCCCTTGCTCGCCCGCTGGGTCCCTTTTGCAGCTGTAGCCGCTGCCAACTGCGTGAACATCCCAATGATGAGGCAACAGTGAGTGCACCTGGGGTCTGTCTCCACTCCCCGGCCCTGATGGAGGACGGGGGAGGTGGGATGGGATCTGTATGATCACCACCCTGCATCTGGGAGAGCGTCCCTGATGGTGTGGCCCAGCATCAAACAAAGCAGGAGGGTGGTTTTGGGGTGAAGATGTCCATTTTGAAGTCTGTGATGTCCTGGTGCTGCAGGAAGGTTGTTAGAGCTGAAGGAGTTTTGGGGTGTTCCACGGGGTGGGAGTCCCTGTGTCAGCCATACCCTGAAGGTGGCAGCATCAGCCCAGGGGTGGCACAGCCCAGGGCCACTGTGTTGCTGTTCCCACAGGGAGATCATCCATGGGATTTCAGTGACCGATGAGGACAACAATGAGCTTGGGCACTCCAGGGTGAGTGTTCTGGGAGGGAGAGCAGAAATGGGAATGGGGACACCTGGACAACAGCAAGACTGAGCAGCCACTTTTGCTCGCAGAGAGCAGCGGTGAAGGGCATTGCGCAGGTTGTGGTCTCCAGGATCACTATGGCAGCTCCAGGCATGAGTGAGTGCGGCATGAGGATGGGGGCCAGATCCACACTACAACCCTGCAGCCCTCAGCTTGGCCAGAGCTGATGGAGCTGCATGGGCTGGTGCGGTCCCTCATTCTTCTCCCCGCATGCAGTCATTCTGCCCATCATCATGGAGCGGCTGGAGAAGTTCCCCTTCATGCAGGTGAGCTCCTGCTGCTGCTCTGGGTGTGGAATTGTGGCAGTCAGCTGGGGACTGACCCTGCTCTTCCCCTGCAGCGGATCCGGGTTCTCCATGCACCACTGCAGGTGCTGCTGTGTGGTGGGTTGTGAGTATCTCAAAAGAGCAGCATGGCTCCGGAGGATGCCTGAAGTCACCCTGGAAAAAAACCCCACCTAGCGGAGATAGCAAAACTGCTTTCCTTCCAACCTGAGCTCTGTTAAATTGGGTCCTGGACTGGGACCTTGCAGCTGGGGATATGCAGCCCCAGCACTAATACCCACTCTCCTTTGCCCACAGCTTGCTGTTCATGGTGCCGGTGGCCTGTGCCCTGTTCCCTCAGAGATGGTACCTGTCCATGGTTTTCCATGGGAGCTTTTCTCCTTCCCTCATTTCCCACAGCCCATCCTGATGGGCACCCAAGAGGAACAGGATGATGGTTTCAGTGTCTGTCCCCTCTCCCCACAGCTCTCTTGCGCTGGCTGACCTTGAGCCGGAGCTGCGGGACAGCATCGTGACCAAGCACGGAGACAAAGTGCCATTTGTCTACTTTAACAAAGGGCTGTGAATAGAGGCTATCTGGGGAGCCATTGAACCCCTCCAGCCCCCCACCACTGCCAGCCCTGTGCCAGAGCGGGGCTTGGATGCATGGTGTGGCCCCCATTAACCCAGTCAGAGTGGAGCTGGGATCATCTCCCATTTCCCCCACCCCAAACCACATTGCTGCCTTAAACTGCTGCAGGGGCCTCTTTGCAAGAGCTGGAGACCCCACAATGAGTGGGAAAAGACCTGTCCCCTGTGTAGGGGAACACACCAAAGTCCTGGGACCAGTGCTAGGACTGTGCCTTCCTTGCTCTCAGGTTCAGGTTTTATTCACTTTGCGATTGGCACAATCCCAAAGATAAATAGCTAATTGTTTTTAAGCTCTGAATTTTGCAATCAGCACATTGCACTAAGCCAGGCATCACCTTGCCATTTTGTGCCTCACTGTTCCTGTGGTGGGACCAAGGACTTGGGGAACACTTGATTCTGGCCCCCCTCACACAGGGAAGGTCACAAAGTCATTGGGTTTTGAACTCAGGCTGTAAACAGACCACACTGCAAATGACACAGATGGGGGTTGGCAAATAAAACATGGTGATTTTTAAAACAGCTGTGGGCTTTGCTTTTGGCTGGTCTTTGGGTGCCTGCTTCCCTGGATGAGGCTGATACATGGGTCATACTTGCCTTGGAAAAAGGGAAGGTGTGGGCTCTCTGCTTGCACCTGAAACAAACCATGTCTCTCCAGTTGAGTGCCACAGTAAGACATTGCTGCTCTCTGAACTCCTACATTGAGATTGCTCCTGTCCTACACCCCAAATTTCTGTGAGCACGTTCAGAAAGGTATATTCAGCAGCCTGGAATGGAGCTGGATCCAAGGAGTGTCCAGCATGCTTGCAAATGTGATGATGCTTGTAATGCAAAGTCCCACAGAAAGACATGCTTTGGAGAGCTCCTGCCCTCTCCCCTTAGCTTTGGGCAGCAGGATGGGGTGCACACAATGCACTGGGCAAGAAGAAGAGGGTTGATCTGTGCTGGGACGAGTATGAGGCTGACCAGCACTGTTCTCAAGCCAGAAACCACCAAGCTCATAGTAATGGATTCCCTCTTCAGACCTGCACAGGTTGCTGCTGGCCAAGAGCAGCACAGCAGGGTTTCTAGGTTTTTAAGCTGCAGCAGGAGCCTCCACAGGAGAATTCATGCCATCTCTGCCACTCACAGCTCCAGAACAATGTGGAGGGCTGGCAGGTGGTTGCAGACAGTGCAGCCCCGTGCTGCCAGGTTCTGTCCAGGTCAGCTCTGCATCACACTGCTGCAACAGGAAGGAAACTTCACTGCCAGAAGTCAGTGCCGGACTCAGCCCTATTTGTGAAGAGCTGCGGGTGTTAATTACACTCCAGTGATGAGTCACTCCCAATCTGGGCTTGTTCCATGCTCTGGCTTTTGCCTCCTTCCTACTTCTAATTTCAGGGCAGGATGGGAAAAGGAGCGAAGCTCTGCATGGCTGAAATGTTAACCTTCTTTCAATAACAGCCAGACCAAAGACGTTCTGTTGGGCTGCAGTAGGGCTGGTGAGTCACAGAAGACCAAAATTTCTTTCAGTGAATGATCAGCAGCCCCAGATTCTTGCCCAAGTGCTGCTGGAGGTGCTTAACCCAGGTTAAGCATGCAGGGTGTGTGCCCAATGGGTTAACTGCTGCCGGCCCACGCTCGCAGGGGTGCAGGGTTAGGTGTGCCCCAAGTATCGCCCTGATTGAAAAATCCCAGGGGCAGGAGATAAGCTGCTAAATTGATTATTTTTCTTTTCGGAGCACGTTATCAGAGCATCTCACAAAGCATCACCGTGCCAATGCCCCATGGGGGCTGCCTGGCACTCAGGGATTGGCATGGCACAAAGCCCGCACGCTGCCCACAAGCTGTGAGTGATCCCCAAGTGCTGCCACCTGCACCTGGGACAAGCCCAGGCAGGGGATGGCTGTGCTGGGACACGTCTGTGGTGGGACATCCATTCCAGGTGCCACTCCTCTCCAACTGTGGCTCCCTACAGCAGCTGTCACCCAACTGCTGGATTTTGGAGGATGAGGGCTATCTCCCAGCCCTGTCTGGGTGAGACCCAAGCATGGCAGTTGGGTACAGCTGAATGGGAGCACGTGGGGCTGGGCGCACGGCACTGCAGCAGCCTGGCACCATGGTGGGGAAGAAGTGGCTTTGCAGTCTGCTGCCCCATCCTCAGGGCCTGGTGTGGGGCTAGCAATCTTGTTGACATCATCAGCAGCTGACAGCACACACTGCTTCTGCCTGCTGCTGCTGCTGTGGCCATTGTAGCCGCCTTCCTGCACACGTTTCCTGGTGAACCCCCAGGCCTGGGTGGGTTGCTTGGCTTTAGGGCTCTCTGTGTGCACTGCAGAGAGGCTGAGCGAGGTTTAAAGCCACCACAAGACATGGCCAGCAGATGGGGACGGGCGCTCTAGGGCCACCAGAGAGGCCCTGACAGGCGTGAGACAGCCGCTGCACGCCTCGTCGGGGCACAGGCACAAGGGGCAGCGCCCACACCCACACCCCTCTTCCAGCCAGTTCCGCCACTCACAGCATGGCGGCCATCACACTACCCCGGGCCCCCTCTCCGCCGCGCCACACTCAAGATGGCAGCTCCCTGCAAGCAGACCCCGCCCCTCTCCGTTCTGCCCTGAACGATGGCGCGTCGAGCCAATAGCCGTCCAAATCGCGCGCTGTCTGCCCAATCAGCGACCGGATGGGGCGGGATGAGGCGCGGGGCGCCCCCTCGGCTCCCGTCCCGGGCCGCAGTCGGGCTGGGGAGGCGGGGAGCGGGGGGTGGGGGGGATGGCGAGGAGGTTTCGCGCCGCCATGGCCCTGATGTTGTTTCAGGCGCTGCCCGAGGGGCTGCCCGCCAGCGTGGAGCCCGCCCAGGTAGGAGGCAGCCCGGGGGGCGCCGGTCGGAGGGTTCAGTGTGTGCTGGGGGGTCCTGAGCGACAGCTGGCTGCGAGGGGCGAGGGTTGTCAGCGGGCGAATTGTGGGCTGGGGGCAGCGTCTGGGGGGTGTGCCGAGGTTTGGGACTGAAATAGAGCTGGGGGCGCAGGGAGCGGCGTTTGGGACCGTGCTGGGGCTGGAGGAGCAGCATGGGGACGGGGCTGCTGTGGGCTGCAGGAGGGGCTGCGGAGGGAACGGCACTCGCGGGGAAGGGCAGCCCTGGTGAGGGCAGCGGCTTGGGGCGCTGGCAGGTGCGGGTGTCACCTGGGGAGGTGACAGGGCAGGGGCGGCTGGCCCAGGGAGCGGGGCTTGCCCGGGCAAAGGAGGTTGCTGTTGCGTAGGAGGTGTGGGGTGAGCCTCAGCGTTGGGGAATCATAGAGTCATTAAGGTTGGAAAAGGCCTCTAAGGCCATCTAGTCCAACACGTCAGCCCGTCACCACCATGCCCACAAAACCGTGTTCCTCACGGGAAGGAAGGAGGGAGAGTGTTTCAGCCAGGATGACGGGAACCAGCCCTTGTCTCTGTAGGCTCTGATTGCCTTCTTCGTGCCTAAAGGCTTCTGAAGAAGTTCATTCGCTCTCCTTCATTGCTTTATTCAGTATTGTGCCTGTGCTATGATGTTCTCCAGCAGTGTTCTTAGACGGCCCTTTGCAGAATCCATAGACCTTCACTTTGCTCAGTACTGCTCATAGAAAACTGTGCTGGGCCAGGTGTCCCGTGCACGACCTGGAACCTGCTGTTCATGGAGTTGTTATGTCTTTTTCATTCTCTGCACAACATAAATTGAGCAGGATGCCTTCAGATTTGATGGTTTGCTTAGGAGGCAGGAACTGCATTTTGCATTTGTTGAAGATCTAAACCTTTACAGATTATGTGAAGGAATTTACTGAAGGTCTAAATCTTCATGGATACTGATCCGTCCCTGCAGACCACAGGTGCTGTGGTTACACGGTGTGTAGTTTCTCTGGGACACTGGTGTGGAGTGTCCTTTCTGGGGAAGGCGTCCATTGGAAATCTTTCTGACTTCTGTTGCAAGTAGAGAGGTGAGGAGTTGAGTTTGACTACAGATGTTTTAAATCTTGTTCTTTCAGGGCACTGAGAGTACCAGACGGACTTTAAAGGCTTTGTAATTAGAATCATAGAAGCATTAAGGTTGGAAATGATCTCTAAGATCATCTAGTCCAACCATCAAATTGGTAGTGCCGTCCAAAATTTTCTTGCTGTGATTTGGCCTTTGCTGCAGTAGACAACTGCAAGGTTGCGCTGAACCATGTGTTTTCCATGTTGTCTCAACTGCCTCGAACTGGTGGAAGTCCCAGTGCTTGCTCTGCTCCACCACCAAACCAATATATACAAACTAAGTGTATATAGGCACAAGGTGTTGCGGGGTTCCAGCTATGAGCGGCAGCCAGGTGCTGGGATTGTCTAGATAAAAGCTGTGAAAGTCTTCAATCCTGTAAATGCTAATAGAAATACTATACCTGCCTTGAAGGTTGTGAAAGACACTCCCTGTACAGCTTGTGCACTAGTCAAGGAACAGGTAGAGGAAAGGAAATGGAAGTAGAAAAGGAAGAAGGGAAAAAGAAGGGTGTAGAAGTATTCATATATGTATCTGACTTGTAGATATCCTCTCCAATCAGTGCACCAGAAATAGTCCTAAAATAGTAAGTCTTGGGTAGTACAGTACGTGATGGTGAGAGAGAAGAGCTTTGGCTGCCTGTGTTTTCTTTAGAGCATTTAGATATGGATGTGTCTTTTACTCGTTTTCTTTTCATAGTTCGTCTATATAAAACTCATGTGGTTTATTTTAGATCTTAGACTGTCTGTCAAAGAACTGGTATTATCTCACAGCATACTACAGATTGACAGCAACCCACTCAAAAACTGTCGTTTTTTGAGTAATGTGGGATATGTATATATATATTTGAATAATGTGTGATCTGGGAAATGAGAATATAACTAAACTTTGTCTGCTTTCATGTTGCCTTAGAGTATGATTTCCTTGGAGGTGATGGGCTTGTACTGGTGAGCAGTGCTGGCCTGGGAAGATCTCTGCACCAAGGGTTCCCATGGTTTTAGCTAGACCTCTGACAGCATTCAGCTCTTGGTCTCTGCAGACCATGGCTGCCCTCACTGCCCGTGGTGACTGCTGCCTGCTGCCACCTCCATCTCAGACAGCTGCAATGCCCTGCTTGCTTCTGCTGCTGGGGAGGGCTTGTTCAGGGTTTGTGCTTCTCTGAATACTCTCCTACAGAGCTGGAGGTCTGAGGCTGGGAGGTGCTGCAGGAAATGTGTCCTCTAAATAATTCAGGAGGTGGAGCTGTGCTGCCTAGCCACACTGAGCAAACATTGCTGAGAACACGCTGTACCGTGCAGGAGGGTCTGATTTTTTCAGGTTAAAATAAGTCCAGGCTGCTGAGGATCTTAGAAAACCTTTCTTTTAATGAAGTCTTGTTTTGGGTGGCAGGTGGAGGAGAATGAAGATAATTAGCACAGACCAATCCTGAGTCCAAGTTTTTTACCTGCCCCTGTGACTGTTCATTGCATATGTGCTCACCATGAAGCACAAAGCTCTGTTAACAAGAATTGAGGCATTTATGGAACATTTATCTGCAGATTAAGGGAAGATATGTTGCAGCTGTGTAACAAAAATAAGATCAGAGTAAACACTGGAGAAAGAAACCTGGCCATGCCCCGTTGTGGCTGCACTTGTATAGCATTAGCTGTGCGCTGTCCTCGTGGCTTGAGGGACAGGGAGGTGGGGAAGTAAGAAATGAATTAGAATGTCTTTTAAAATAAATGTCTTTAAAAAACAAGCTTGATCAAATTTGTAGTGTTAAACT
The DNA here is from genome assembly GCA_037305975.1 of Chrysolophus pictus. Lineage (NCBI taxonomy): Eukaryota > Metazoa > Chordata > Aves > Galliformes > Phasianidae > Chrysolophus > Chrysolophus pictus. The sequence continues at coordinate 12,273,531 of CM074581.1, read as the reverse complement.
TTGAGCATTAATCGTTATTCTATTGCGGATTCTATTGCAGTACATCCCTACAGGGCAGACTAAAGGTTATTTGACCGGCCATCTGCTTCCCACTGCAAGCGGCTTAATTATCACATCGTTTTCTCAACTGTTGTTTTCTTTAAAAACAAGAGATTTAAGTGAATGTTAACTATGTGGCAAGCCTGAGGAATCTGTCTTTCTCTAATAAGATGGTTTTGAGCCAAAATCTGACAGAAGCACGGATCTTCTTAAAGGCCCATTTCATTCCAAATTGAAGAGTTCTTGAAATGCTGTGACTTGAGAGATGATTCATCTGGGTGGCAGAGAGGAGCCTTGTGTCCAGGACAGGCCTGACGTGACTTGGTGCATCTGACACCCCTTTAGCAAGTGTTTGTGCTCAGGGCTGTGCTGGCTGTGACCACACATGAAGTTACCAGGCTTGGTCCAGACTTGCCAGCACTTGGGACCCTTTAGGAGCGTCACTTCAGGCAGTGTATGAGCAGCAAAGCTTCAGTTATCCACATCTAAGAGAGACCCATCTCAAAATATGCACCAGCTTTTTCAGTTAATGTATGGGTCATTAGTTGCAATAGCACTTTGGTGCCTCCTGAAATGCTGTGGGTCCTTCAAAAGAAGAGCTGCTTATACAACCCCAGAGCTGTATTTTGCCTGCTGAAGTATCTTTGTGACTCTTGCTTTTTGGCTTGCTGATTTCCCCAGTTTTGGCAGGAGGCAGCAGAGATCAAAGTACGGCCTGTACTTACTCAGAGCAAAGCCACTAAATAACTGTGCAGATTGAATTAAGGACTGCTCATATCACCGTGGTTATACCTCCGTGTGCTCCACTGTCTCATCTGGATAGCATGCTTCCACACTGATTAACATTCTTCCATTTGTGAGCTGCCCTCACGATCACACACAATGCTGTAAGAATTTCTCTTTGCATCTCTACAGCTGTGCAGCAGATGGAAGGCCTGGTTTGAAAGTGTCCTGTGTGCCCTAGGCGAGAGCAGAGTGTTTTGTTTAGGCCAAAAGTGATGGGATGATCTTCTGGCCTCATCCTCTGTCCCACAGTGTCTGTGCTGTGCCCTTTGGTCCTGGCTGTGCCTGTGCAGGTCTGTCCTTGTCAGGCGTATCCTGGAGGGTTGGTAACGCATTGCTGCAGGTGGCCCTTTGTTCTGTCTCCTGACAGCATGCAGGTTTGTTTGGAGGTGCTCTCTGACTCGCACTGCCCTATTCTACAGGGGACAAGGTAAGAGATAACCAGGTAACCCTTCCTGGTTAGCTGCATAAGAATCTCCCTGTTAATGTGTTTAACTAGTGATTTTATGGCTGTACATGCTACTGTCTGGCATTTGTTTTAGTGGATTCATGAATCCCAGAAGACTGGGCAGACTACTGATGGGCTGTGAGGACCCAGCATATCAGGGACATCTCAAAAGCAGTTCCTTGAGTCCAGGCCGGTGACAGACAATCATGGAAGGGCAATTGTTCATAAATGGGCAGTGTGCTAGTTGCGTGATGCAGCCAACCTGATGGCCAGGTTTTGGTCTGTGCTTCCAAGCTGGAAGAAAGCAAGCATGCAGCATGGAACCTCAGGATGATTTCAGGAAACGTCTGCCATTTAATGTTCTGCCAACCTCCTGATGTTAATGGCTGCAAAGAGGCGGGCAGGTATGGTGAGCTACAACCAATATGTACAAGGCATGGGGTGTTGGGTTTGGGGAAGTTCTGGAAAGCCCCGTGTGAGGATCATGGATACAATCCTTAGGATAAGCAGAGGAAGGCTTTTACCTCAAGAAATTCTCCCTTCATTCCTCTTTATTCTTTTGTATTGCTGTAAGATGGAAGTTCATCACTAGTGTTGATGTGGTTTTTATCATAGAATGTTTAGAGTTGGGACCTTTAAGGGCCATCTGGTCCCATTCCCCTGCAATGAACAGGGACACGTACAGCTCCATCATGTGCTTGACCTTGCTAGCTTATTGAGTACAGGGAAATCAGTGAGTTGGTGGTCAGTGGACTGGATGCACATGCTAGCTTTGGGAAAAGCTTCACTTTGGAGTTGATTGTTTGATTTGCTGGCCTGCAATGTCAATCAGCCTCGTGGAGCAAACTGATGAGAGGTCACCTTTCAGAGTTCTAGTGGTTACAGAATTACTTTTCTTTTTTTTTTTTTTGTCTCCTGCTGGCAGAACTGCAGACAGAACTGCAGACTGATGAGCTGTAGAGATGGTGACAAAGAGAGTATTTCAGCAGGAATCTCACCACCATCTTGAGCTTTCCCTGTGCAAAAAGGTGTTGAGCATCGCCTGTTGGAAGTGGGGAAACTCAAACATGAATGGTATGTCCACAGGCATTGCAGAGGGTTTTCAATGAGTAGAACTGATTGGCTCTTTTCTCTTGTGTCCTGACTCTTGTAATAAGTTTTCATTTGTTAATGCTGCATCAGTGGTTGGGTACTTGGAAACTTTTCCCTTCTGTGGGATCTGCTTTAAGTCCCTGGTGGTGGGTGATGGCCAACATGGGGGCTGTCTGTTGGATCCATCAGATCGGGCTGTTACGTGGCATCCATCAGCGCCTCTGATAGCTCGGTGGCACTGGCTATGGGCACATGGATCCCAGCTGGTTGAGCTAACCAGGGATTGTGAATGACCGGTGGAGAATAAGAGGATTAAACGCTACCTGGGCCTGGAGAAGGTGGTGGGCATTGTACGGGGACATTACAAAGGCTGGGAAAAATCTTTTAAGAATGCAGCCTGTCTTCAAGGCCATGCTATTGGGCTGACTTCATTGTGTCCCGTGCATCAATTGTTGTAGACCCACGGGGAAAGTTGCTCGTAAGTGTTCCCCTCTCCCCTTCTCTCAGGGAGAAAAGTCTCTTCTTCAGATAGGATCAGAAGGACCTTTGCTCTGTGCTTAGAAAGCATTTAGTGCAGCTACCTGAATGTATGTGAAGGTCATGAGTCATGTCTGGGTGCCCTGCATGATGAATTCCTCCCTTTGTTGCTGGTTGTCTTGTTGGTTAGGTTGCAGAACGCTTTTTAAGCAGCAAACGCTGAAGAGGAGAAGGAGGGTTGGGGGTGCATTGTGTTGTCTTCAGATTACCTTGTCATTTTGACTTCTACCTATTTAGGAAAAACAAACTTCACCAACAGCTTTCATTCAGCTCTTCAGCCTCCTGCGATCTGAAGCTGAGATAAAGCAGGCTTGCAGACATCTGTCACTGCTGATTGTCCCTGTTTACTGACACTTAGCGCTTGGACTCAGACAAAGCCTGCCTGAAATTGCAGTGGCAAAAATAAGTTTTCCCTTAATTTATTTCTCTCTCCTTTTCCTGTCTGTATTGATTGTTCTGTCCCTTTGTTCACCTCCTGTTTTTGTAGGGAAAAAGAGCCTCCATTAGGAATCTTTTCCATCTCGTGTACTTGATTATTAAATTTCCCTCCTGAGTTTGTGGTTTATTTTACAGCATTTCTTGCTATTTTGCTTTGTCCTTCCCAGGCCTTACCAGTGTAATCACAGACCAGTTAGGCTCTGCAAACCAGTTTTGTGCCCCCAGGTCTGTCCCTTGCCTGCAAAGCCCAAGGACCATCCTTTCATTAGAAGATGAAAGATTTCATCCATGAAAGCCTGGAATGTTTCTCCTTGTCATTCCATTGCTTTTCATAGGAAACTTTTAAGTTCTTGTGGCATTTTATGGTCAGACTCCGAAATGAATTTTGTTTATTTGTGTCCTTGCTGTGAGAGCTTTCCTTATCACCAGCTCTTCCCTTGCACAGGCACTGTCTGCCAACAGTTCTTCTGAAGGCACTTTCCTTCCCTGCAGGACAGGGTGCAAGGTAAAACTTGTTTATGCTTTGAACTAATGTCTAATGTCTTTCATTAAAGGAATAGGCTTTAAAAATACTGCTTTTACCCAGTTCATCCCATTAACTTGTTAATTGCAGGTCTGACTCTGCTTTTGTGTCAGCTTTTTTCCCTGCCCCAAGAGCAAGCATTTTGCATTTGAGAGCTTTCCCTGAGAGGGAGGGATACGGAGGAAAAAAACAAAACAACAAACTTTTTTTTTTAGTTTTGCAGAGGTTTTTTTCCTTCTATAGTAAATTTTAAAATATTGTCAAAAATAATGAGTTTTTAGAAGTCACTTTGTGCTTTTGGGTCTTTCCTTTGGGACAGTGCTGCTTTTTGCAAGAGCTCGTCAGCTCTGATCCAGGCTTACCGTGTGATATTAAGCAAACAATTTCACATTTCTCATCCCAGTGTCCCCATGTCAGGTGGTGAATGCACTGTGAGCTGTGGGGTTTTTGATGTGGGTCAGAATACGAGAAGGTTGTGTGGCACCTGGTGTGTAAATGCTGTGTAATTTCCCTCTTCAGCTGGGGGCCTAAATGAGAGCCTTCAGGTCTCGGTTATTTGTTAACCAAGAAACTCCTGGTTTTCTTCTGCAAGGTTTCGGTCTGGAGGTTTTCAATGGCCTCCAGTGCTATGGTCAATTTTTACCTAATCGTTGAGACATGGTTTTATGATTCTTGGCTTCTGCTGTGCTCAGGTGAGAACTGTTCTTCTGTTTGTCTGGAAGGCATTGCTGTAAATCATCAACATGCGACAATACAAGAGGCTCCAGCTTTTGTTCCCCTCGCATGGCATGTGCTGTGTTTGCTGCACGGAGGACAAATACTCCAAGTGAGAGCTTTTCCTCCTTCGCAGCTCCTGGTTAATTGGCTCTGCAGTCAGGAAGTTGAGTTTCACGTACTGCCTTCCCCTTGGAGACAGTGGCAGGCAGGGCTGCCTGGGACTCAACCAGCAGGTTGAGTGAGCGAGGCTGTGAAACCAGAGCTCTGCAATGCTAACACAGGTTCTGCAAAGCGAGCGCAGAACCCAAACTGGCAGCACAGACTGTTTTGATAGCTGCATTTTGGCTTTAAAAATCTTCAGATGCTTAGAACAGGGGCGTCTGTTTTCTACAGCTGTGAACCACTAAGCAAAAACCTTTGGATGGCTGTGAACCACAGGAGCCTGCTGTACATGCCTTGGAGAGTGGAGGGGAGAGGAGCTGGGAGCAAGCTGCCAGCAGGTCCTATTGCATGGGGGTGGTGTTGGCCAGGCAGGCAGCATGGCTTCCAAGTGCCCCCCAGACGTGAACGTCAGCACGCAAGCTTGCCTTGCTTTCTTTGGCAGTGATGAGTTCAACTGCCCAGCTGCTGGGAAGGCTCAGACATCTGTTTTAAGTTCTTAGGGAATGGGATACCTTTATGATAGCCAAACTTTCTTTGAAGAGTAAGGTGATCTGATGTGTTTGAGGAGGACGTTTTATATTTGCACACCAAAGAGACATCCTCTGTTTCCAAACAAGCACCTCCTGCCTTTTCACATTGCACCTTTCATTCATGTGATGAAATGGACCTGCTGGTTTGACTGCCTGGTTCTTTAGGGCTAGCATACCTCCATCCTGATGTGCTTGGACTTTCCATCCAGCAGCCTCAAGTCCTTCTGAAAATAGTGAACGCTTCTGCCTGGCGGTGGATGTTCCTATGTGCATTCGTTGCTCTCATTAAAGTGAGTATGTACCAATAACACCTTTGAGCCTCTTATTCAAATTACGTAGTGTGTGTCCTACAGAAGAGCCCTCTTCAGAGTGCCTCCCAAGGTTATGCTGCCACATGATGGTTAATAAATGTTCATCAGAACAAATTGGACTGGAGACTTTGAATAGTTTCCCAAGTCCAGTTCTCCATATTGCTGTTTGCAGCAAGCGTGACTTACTCTCAATAGATTGACCTCGTGTGGACTTGTGCCTGAGTAAGTAGCAGCTGAAATCAGTGGTCAGAGTGCTAATCGCAAGCTGCAAACAGTGGGGCATTATTTAGGGAGAATGCTCTATGAGTCTCTCGTTGCAGCATTCTCATTCAAAAGGTCATTTCCGTGAGTTCATGTGCAGCTGAATTTAATGTTCTTTCTCAGCGAGGCAGGCCACAGCGGAGAGTGCATAATTATAATAAATACAACTTTGTTCTCAGTTGAAAAATCCATCTGAAATAAATTTTTTCCAGCCCTTCCAAGAAACGCTTCTAGTAAGATAAATAAAAGCAATTCTTGCAGATTTCACATTCATTCAGCAGGAATGTTGGTGGGTGTAGGGTGCCTCCACTTAAGTCACTCATTGCAGTGCCTTCTGGGCTCTGTCAACCCATGTTTTCAATAGCTGGCCATGGGTAGCATTTGCAAATTGGGCTTCTTACAAGCCAAGTAAAGCCAAGTTCTTTCATTACTTTTACTTAGTGTGAACTATGCCTATTACTTTTGAGTAAAATTGTTCTTAACAGCAAGTACAGGGAGTTGCTAGGCTCTCAACTTGAAAAAACTTGCAGCGATGCTTTGCTAGGTGCATCGTTGTTTTTAGGGACATGCATGTATTTATATGAACTTCTGTGGCTTTTTTTTTTTCCCCCACTGTGTAGGCAAAGTAGATTTGTTTTCTTCTGCATTCTATTTCGCAACGCTGGAAATACAGAAAAAGTCTCTGCCTAAACACAGAAGGGAAGCTAAGGGGACTTTTTTTTACTGAACTTCTAAGCAAATACTTAAACAAAAAAATCCCCTCTTTGCTTTCATCTTCTGAGAGACTGAGCCGAGTGTGAAATGCTCTGACTTCCCTTGCTTTTAATTTTTTAACCAAGTATAGCAAAGAGTCTGTGCTCTTTGATCAGGATCCTGCTGCTGCTGGAAGCTGAACCTTCATGCCATGTCTCTGGGTCCCTGAGCAGGTCTGGTTACCTTTTAGATTCAGAGGGACCGTATGGGGTGGCCCTTGAGTTTCTTTATCCTTTTGCTGCAGGGACTCCGGATAAGCAGTTCGCAGTCCTCTGGACTCATGTGCCTTGCTCCAAGTTGCTGCAGCCTTGGGTTTGGGAGCTACCTAGTCTTATCATGTGGTTTCTCCTTGATGCGAGGTCTCTCTTTCTCAGGATTCAGCTGAAGCCTGTAAGGCTGTAAAGGAGAGAAGACTTGCATGGTGATGTCAACTCTAGATGAAAGATAACGCAGCTGCTTGGCTGTTGCAGTGAGTTTGGACATCCCTGTGGTGCTCTGCTCAGCGTGAAGAATTGTTCCTAAGCAGTGGTGTCCAATACATCTTCCCATTTCCTTTTAATTTCAGATCTCACCAAAGCCGGCTTTTCTAAAGAGGAGAAAAATCCTGATATCTGGGCAGAATGTGGAGGAAGCTCACTGAAATCTGACCACTCTGACTTGATTAAATGCAAGTGATAGTCCTGGGAGGAGGAGTGGAAACTCGCATCTCCTTCCATTCATGGTCTGTGTGCTAGACTAGATACTCATCTCTTGAAGACTTGATACTTTTACAAGCCCCAGTGGGTCTCCAGTGAAACCAGAGGGTGATCAAAGGGAGAATTTACTCTCTGTTATCAGAGTGTTGGTTAGTACCTTGTGGTCATCTTCCGTATCAACCAGGAGCAGATTTCATCAACACCAAGATCACAACAGTCTGCCTTTTTTTCTTTTTTTCCTTTATTTTCTTATGGTATTCTTTTATTCTTTTCTCTCTTTGCTTGTCTTTGTTCCTCCCACTGCCTTCCTATTCTTGATGCAAGTCTTTGTGATCTCTTAATTTTTATCTATTGAAATGATTAGGATTGAGTGCTTGGTGCTTGCTAATGAAGTTCTCTGGCAATTAGAGGACCAGGGAAACTCCTCCAAACAAATTGTTGTTTCAGGATCTCTCTAGGCATCCTTGCAGACTTTTTTTTTTTTTCCCCAAAGATTGTCTTGAGTTAGAAAATCAGCTTGTCCTAAAATGAAAACGTTCTTCAAAACCTGAATTTCACGTGGGTTATGTAAACTTGTAATTTGGATTTGGTTTGGGCTTTGGAAAGTAGACAGTGCTGTTGTCTGGGAAGTTACAGTGTGAGAAACATGAGGAACTGCTGGAAGTCCCATTAACTGTGACTGCTTGGAGAACTGCCTCAGTTCTCTCCAAGGCTTCACTTCTGCATTACTGCCATGTGCTGTGGGTGATGCTCACAGAGATGGTCATTTGAGCAGTTGCAAAATTGTCGGATGCACGACATTACAAAGAAGAGGCTTCCTGGGTAGTTTCCTAGAACTCTACCTCAGTCCCTGCACTGATCTCCAAAAGCACATTCTGCTTTGATCCTTGCTATGTTTTATGTGGGCAAATCAGAAAGCCCTTTTGCTAGAGGTTCATGCCCTTGGACTTCTGGAGGTGACAGCTGAGGATATTTGCTGGCACCTTCACTCCTTTCTAAGCCTCTATCAGGGCCAGTTTTGAGCTGACCTGGATGGTCCCTGTCCCTGTCCACTACAGGTTTCCTGTGGGAGGTGTTAGACTTACTCCCCTCTTTGTCAACTCTGAGAACAGTTGTTGTTTAAAAGTTGCTCAAGTTTTTCAACGTGATTTTGGGATGACTGCTGATTCCTCCAGCCCCTTGTTTTCTTTTAGAATTTCTAATCCCATTTTCTATGACTAACTTCAGTTGCGTGGTTTCCACAGCGAGGATTAGGGTTTACTGCCATAGGTACGTCATTCTGCCTTTGAAGCTGCTTGCTCATGCTTTCCTTGGCAAGCTCTTGCAGATGTGCTCAGCAGCAACAGAGATCTTATCTTTTCTAAAGCTGCAAAAGGGTTAATCAGAAGTGTGTTTATGAAACCAGGTTCTTTACTCTTCAAAGCTTTTACTGTGATCGTTTTTGATGATTTTGGAAGATTTATTGCATCTGTCTTTGTAATTTTTATTACATTTTTCTTTATTTTCTTGAAGCTTTTTTAATTATATAGGATATAGTTAAAGTTAACAATGATAAGCAGCTTTTCTTGGCAAGCCCTAAATTGCATGCCCCTTGGGTACAAACTGGAGAACGTGACTGTCTACACATGGATGGCAAGAGGTTTTTGGCTAGTATGTCTGGGGTGGTTGAATGAGCAAGCGTAGGGCATCTGAAGTATGTCTGCAGCTTATAAACAAATGCAGGGAAGGCGCTTGCATCTCCCAGGCAGGCGGAGAGCTGCATGAGTACTTCTTGTCGAGAGCCTTTTTGTGGTGATGGTCACCATTGTGAGTGAGCTTGTTGTGTGCGCAGGGAGGAGGGCTGGTGGCTATTTGAGGCAGTGCTACTTTTCATCGGGGAGATGAAAGACATTGCATTTGATCAGGGAATTTCTTTATGTGGAGACTCTCCAATGAAACGGAGCACCTGCGCATATGCAGCGCTTCGTTAAAGATGTGAGACAGGATGTGCCCTCTGATGGGAGTTGTTAATTGTGCTTTTGGCTCTGTCTGCCTCTCCAGCAGATGTATACCACTGTGACATTTTTGCAACCTAATAAAACATTACAGGATGCTTCACCTCAAGTGGAGACTTGATTGCTGCTTTCAACCAACGCGTCTTTGAAATCAGGTGAGGTGCGTGCACACCTTACTGGCACTTGCACCTATCTGCTGGCAGAGCTCCAGGGTACTGATGCAAGGTTCGTGGATTGCAAGAGCCTGAATGGCTCTGGTGGGATAGGTGTTAGATGCCTGGCTCTGCTTATTTGGTATGATGTAGTTGATGGGCAGATGGTCCTGATATTAGTTTTTAATCACTGACTCAGTGTGGAGTTGTTCGTGTATTTCAATCCAAAATGTCTTGAATTTTTTTTGTGAGATTCTAAAGACACAAGGGAGACTTCTTTGGGTTTGCTGTGTTTATCCCTCATCTTGTAATGAAGGCTGAACTTTGTTAATTGTGAATTCTGGCATGAAGTTGTGTGCTTGAATACATGTAATAGATGGGTCTTTCAGAAACCCATGGGAATCTGGTGACTGGTCTTTCAATTTTATTGCTTTTTGGAGTTGCGCACATCTAGAAGCTTTTATTTCTGAAGATTTCATTTATCTAACATTTTCCTATGCAGGAAGTAGTGTCTCCTGGGATTTAAGTATTTGCTGATGCAAACCTCTGCGATCATAGGACTGTTAAAGAACTATCAAGTGTCACATCATTCGGTCACCAGTTCAAATCTAGTCCAAAGTGGTAATGGATATTTTTGTACTCTTGACATCTTTCATCCAGATTTATGCGTAGTTGCTTCAACTAAAGACAGTGCTTGCTACTCAGAATTATGGATTCAAGAGGAAAGTAAAGACTAGAAGCAGATTTTTCTATAGCAAAAACTTCTGTTTGGCTTCTGTATATGGTTGTAGATCTATATGGTTGTCAGTGCTTTAGAAATAATAGTAGTGGTTCGCTGTATAGGATGCAATGCAGAAAAGTGACCTCACTGGCCAGAAAAGCAAATGCATTAGTTAAATGTGGTATTATTAATGAGCTTTCCTATGGCTTTTGAATTGCAAGTGTCTTTGAAAGCAATACAAGAAGAATTAGACTTTGAAGAGTGTGAGTGATATTAGAATTCGACCGAGAGGGTTTTGGATGCTATCAGAAGCATTTTTGGACAAAGTTCTTCCCCAGTTCTTCCAGGCAGCTGCTCTTCAGAAGATTGATGGATGGTTGGATGGGTGTGTGGTTGGGTAGGTTCTTTCCTTGTTTCTTCCAGCATTTGTTTGAGAATCTTTGTCTGAAGCTTCACTTCTAAACCTTGCCTTTTATTTCACGTTTCTGGTCAGGAATTGTAGACTTTAGTTTAGGGTAACATGTAGTACTTACGCTAACTCAACAGGACTATATGTTCTCCAAACTGTGGACAGCTTGAAATAGTTCAGTCCCGTGTCTTCCCACAGTGTTGTAGTTCATCTTTTTGGTTCCTTTTTCTGAAGTTGGCAAATCCTTTTCTAGATATGTGGGACATAGAAAGTCTTGTGAATCCCTGCAGCCAGGAGCCTGAACTGCTTGCCACCACCTCCTGCTTCCCAACCTTTTCCTGACCATTTCCTGAACGCTCTCTGGCTTGTTTCAGGGACCAGATTGGCATCCTATCAGGAATCAGTATCTGGAGTCCTTCAGGAAAGAAGCTGAAGATGCTGAATTCTGGTGTCCTGATTGTTAGAATCTGTTAACCTCCAGATGTGAAGAAAAGAGATATTGAAGCCGGTACAAGTATTCTCTTTCTTTGTGCTCCTGAGTTGAGAAATCTGAGTTGGCTCCCCCCCCCCCCCCCAGAGTGCTGGGCAGCAGCCCGTGGGAAATCACTGCTGGCTTCCCTCAGTGTTTTGAGGTACAAAAAGTATTTTATAAGGTATGAATATGAGGGGGGGAGGGGAATAAGAAGATATGTAGTGACATTAAAAAAAAAAAAATCACTCACAGGACTTGAGCTGTCACTGTGGCATTTCTTGACTGAGTTTTCAGTGCTGTGTGTCTTATAAATATGTCCTTATATGTTTGTGTTCTGCAAGAATTGGGGAGGGAACTGTCAGTCTTAGGTCGATATGGAGCCCTGGCAACTGGGGAGAAGTTGTGAGGTGGTTCACTTTCATTCCTGATGCCCCTTATTACTGCTGTTTCCCTGACTGTCTCAGAGAGAACTGGTCAGTTATTTATTACTTTCCTCTTAGAATATTCTGTTACAATGAAGTGTCTCAGAAGCATTGAGGGTTTTTTTTTAATGCTGATTTGCTTTATAAAGGCACTATTAAGCTTCGGTCTTAGCTGCAGTGGGATACCACTGAACAACTTTGATCTGTCTTTTACGTTTCTCACTATTTATTGCTGTGATTTCAACCAGAAATGGTGCATGACTAGAAATCATAAGTTATCATCCATCTTTTTGCTGGAGACTAAAAATGGAGAGCTACTGAAGTGCAAAGGAAACCTCTTTTTATTTTTTTTTTAAACTGAGTCATGGCAAGATTGGCAAGTTGCAAGGGAAAATATAAATCTGGTGTTTACTATAGTTAACAATGAAATCCTCCTTTTACAAAAAAGTATCAGGGTGAATTACGCTTCCAGTCTCCTTGCTGCTGTGGAGGAGTTAAAAGGAACATTATGGTCTTTTTCCATCCTTGGTCTGGAAAGGGGATAAATTAAAGGAAGTTACCCATTTGCTCTGCTCGTTTTCTGAAGTTTGCTCGTAAAAGCATGGTAGTCATCTATAATTTCTAACTTTCACAAATGGTATTACAGCTTTGTATCTGTTTTCCTTCATTATTGACCAATCACTGAGTCATGCAATATCCAGTTTTGAAACCTGTGATCTTTCACTTAGGTATGAATTCTGATACGTATGTAGACAAACACCGAAGCGTGAAAAAACATGTTGAATCTTTTGCGTTGTGTAAAATAATAGACGTTATCTACGAATATTAATCACTCTGCCTCCGCTTCTGATATTATTAATGTTATTGAGGGAAAATAATAGAAAATAGCAAGGCTTTGCCAGACATGAAGTTCAGTGTCATGTGAAGATGGACCACGAGTCATTTGGAGTCCTGATTCTGTGTTATTTAAAGGCTACAATCGGAGTTATAGAAAAAAAAAAAACAACAAAAAACCTAATGTTAAAAAAATGTGATCTGTCTTTTTTGAAAACAGATGAAGTAAATTGCAGAAGAACATATTTGTCAACAGGAAATAACCGTAACCTTAGAGTCATGTAGGCATCCAGCATGACTGAACAAGACTATAGAGAATAAATGCAGAACATCTTTCCTCTTGCTTTTCATGATGTGCAGAGAACACCTTCTCTCATTGTTTTAAACAGCTTTGATGTGTGTGCGGTGTCTTGATCCAAGTCTTCATGCTAGGCTCCTGTGACACAGAATGTGGACCACAACTAGTGAAGCTCAATGAAATGGAAAGCCATGGCTTTTCCACTCTTGGTGTCAAAGGGGTATTTAGAAATTAGTAGGACTTGATGTAGATCACATCAAACATAAGAATTTCAAGCCATTTCAGAGTAGGCTTCTGTTGTGCTCCACTTTACTGAGCTGTTCCATGCCATGAAGGACGTTTTGAGATTGCGTTGATCAAGATAGTACCGTGGGTGTGTTTGTCTTCCAAGGAGAAAAGTGAGGTCAGTAGGAATGAATGCTGTGCTGCAATTCAAACTGGAGAAGAGGTACTTTGGTGTCCTGAGAAGAACATATGTCAGACTTCTGTTTTGAGGCATGGTTTAATATGGCAGTCTTAATGTCACGTGACAGGTGACTTTCTTGTCTTCCTTGTTGGGCTGCTCTGACTGTTTAGGTGAAGTTCTGTGCTTTGTCCTCTACCTACAACTCCAGAAGAGGATCCTTTCTGTTGCTCCAGCATGTGCTCTTCAGCCTTCCCTACTGCATCCTCTGGCTCAGAATTCCCTACCAGTTGCTTCTTGTAGATGTAGCCCGATATCTCACCCTTCAGAATGCTGAAGATCACCTCCACATGTTTTCTGTATGCGACACATAGCATGGAAGTCGTATGGATATTGGGTATTTGAATGTTCATACATTGTGTTGGGAATGAAGGCAACCAGAAAGGCAGCAGACTGGATAATCCCTTCTGTACACTGTCTGCCAGTTGTCTGAAGGGATAAAACTGAGATGCTCTCTTAACCCAGTTCTCCCACTTTTGGGGTTAGGTCCACTTGTTTGTTCAATGAGTGAAGAGTGTGTTGTGTATCAGAGCAGGTGGAGAAGTGAGATGGCTAAATATACTGCTCTTAAAATCCCAGAGAAGGTAAAATCAGCATTCCCACCATTTCCCACATCTTCTGTACTGCCACAGAGACATCCCTTGTAGATGGATGACAAAACTTCTCTTTTTTTGGTTCTACTTCCTTTCCTGAGTTTAACCTTTCCTATTATTACTAATGAGAGAGACCTAGAATTGTCTCTCTCATTAAAGTATATTGCCAAAATCTTTATTTTCTTGGTTTTACAAATTTGGCTTAAAAATTCTTGAGTGAAGCTTGGCAATGCCTTAGTATGCAAACAGTGGGGATGGAAGAGGGGAAATCATTTGGCTGTTGAAAAACTACATATGGGAAAGTCGCATGGAGTTTTCAGTGTTTTATTTATAATTCTGGAAGGGCCTCCGCTAATTTGCAAAAGTAGAAAAGACCAAATAGTGGCTTCTGGAAAGCAAACAGCTTGATTTTTTTTCCATGAGTATTTTTAACGCAAGTATTGACTTCACAGATTGTAACACTCTTTCCTTCTGACATTTTTTTTTAAGCTTAAGGATGTATAATTGACTAAACTAACATTGCAATGAAAACCTTAACTCTTGCATCTTCTTACTCTTTGAATTCTGATTGTGAAGCCATGAGAAGTGTTTTGCTTTCATTTAGCACATACATATTGAGCTTCCAGAAAGGTAACTTGATTTACAGTAAGTGCACCCAATGGGGACCAGGTGATTTTCACATTTGTCTTTCAATGAAGCATTTCTTTCAAAATCTCTTTTACAGGAAAAAAAACCCAAACAACCCACTAGCTTAACCATGCAGGACCTTGTAAATAAGCACTGATGCTTTGGCTGTACCTGTGAACAGACATTTCTAAACACTGGTTCTTGGAATGATTCTACCAGTTAATGATGCCATCTTGAGTTTTATACTAGCCTGATTCTGAGCAATGTTTCACTAATACCACCATAAAACAACTATATTATGTGAAAAACGCTTGAACAAAACAAATGGAGGAGTGGTGGTGGTGGGCTGCTCGGGGGGCTGTAGTGCTCTCCTGCTCGAATTGCTAACCGTGGGTAACTCTTCACAGAACGGCATTTAAGGTTACATTTGGAGCCATTAGGTTATAAACAGTCCACAAGATGTTTTGCATGCTTCATGTTAATATTCCTCCGAAAGCCAAGATTCCCCAGGGAGAAATGAGAAAGTGCACCAAAAGACATTTTCAGTTCTTAAGGCTTATCCACAGCTTCCTAGATCACTAAAGCTCGACCATCTCACGAAGAAGTTATTACAAAACAAACTTTGATACAGTTCTCAGAGTGTTTATATGTAGAGAGGGATACACTGGTGACGCCCTTCCCTTTGGCTGTTGAATTTTTATATTTTTGCTGGCTGGTTGCAGATGTTGATGACAATTCAGAAAATCTTTAGACATGAATTGGGTAAATTTACTTGAACTTTCATTTTCAGTCATGCATTTTGATCCTTTACTGTGTTGGTAAAGGGCTTGGCAGAGGTGTTCAGATCTTGATAGAATGTCTCAGTCTGTGCTGTTGACTACAGAGAAGAGTCAGTCTGCTGCTGTTTCTCAATAAGACTCATTGAGGAGGATCTTGGGCCCTTCTGAGTGACACCAGGGCATTTCTAATATTGCTGTCCCCCACCATGTGATCTTTTGCCTACAGTGAATCTGTGTATTCTGTGCATGAGTGGCTGTTTTATGCTGGGCAGAATCTATGTAAAAGTGGAGCCGTAGGGACTGTTCTGTGTTAGTGAAGAGAGTCTTCTGAGCATTTTCTGCCTTTTCCAAATGCTTGGTCTCTGTAGTGGCTGTTCCTTGCAGGTTGGTCAATCTTGGGTAACAGCCTGAAATAAAAGAAAACTTGTAGAGCACCAGCTTGTCCTTCAGAAACTGATCTTATTTCAGATTGCCGTGTTACTTTGTAAAATACTGGCATTTGTAGACTTGGCAGGAGGCTCTGGGTGGGTTATCACACGTCAGCAAGATTTGGGCTCTCTGTCAAACCCTTGACCTCAGTTGACATGTCCCATACCTGAGGATGGAACTCATACGGGACATTCTTGGCATGCGTGTGCATTCAAATTTCATCCAGCTCATCCAGTTAAGAGAGACTAGGAGGACTTGGTGAGAGCTTCTAGAAGTGGCAGCAAGGCTTGCATGTTCCATTTCACTGATGAGCTTCTACATGTACGAAAGACTGCTTTGTAATTTTATTTATTTATTTATTTATTTTTGGAGTGAAACATTGCTCGAATTTCCCAGGAATTTGGGGATGTTTTTGACAGTCACTTATTTTTCCTCATGTTGACCTCAGCTCAGCATGAGGTCGGACTCGACAAATAGTCTGCTGGGTGCTGACACTTTAAAAGATAGTTGTGTTGTCAGTTTATGCTGAATTCACTGCACAAATGGGGTATATGTTTTAAGCAGTCTGCATCTTTTTCTTACGCCACATCTCATTTTTAAAAGGATCTTAATTTTTATTTTGTCTTTTTTTTTTTTTTTCCCTGATGTTAGAACCAACTACTAAGTTCAGTCTCCCAGAACTGGAGGGATAATAAAGACTTTACTGTTCTTCTTTACTTTTGGTCTTACAATTATGTTGCAGCTGATGAGGAATATTCAAGGCTTAAGAAAATGTTCTGAAAATATGAAGTCTAAAGATTGATGAAAAAAAGGGAATGAAAGTATTATCTAAGATTAAATGAAAAAGGTTGAAAATGGTGGGGCTGCTGAACTTTGCCACTGAGCACTAAAGGATGACTGAGGGAATGTGTTGCTTATGGTATGCTGAGTAGAGATCTGTGTTTGGGATTAAATTATGGTACAGTGGGTTCATT
The DNA here is from genome assembly GCA_037305975.1 of Chrysolophus pictus. NCBI lineage: Eukaryota > Metazoa > Chordata > Aves > Galliformes > Phasianidae > Chrysolophus > Chrysolophus pictus. The sequence continues at coordinate 12,257,075 of CM074581.1, read as the reverse complement.
AAGTGACTGGAATTGATACGAGGGAGTCATTTGTGGAAGTGATGGGATCCTGGAGAGGTCTGTTCTGCTTTGTGCTAACAGTCTGGGAGGTAAAGCACTTGAGAAAAAGGCTTGTTTTATTTTTGAAGATGGGAGAAGAAATCATGTGAAGCCCAGCACCAAAGTCAGTAAAAAATGCAGGAAGAGGCAAACGGAGGGGAATCTGAGACTTCAGGATGCATCAGGAGTGCAGCTGCTATTGCAAAACACACAATTTTTTATGATGCTGCAGTAGAGGTGTCCTATGCAGGTCTGTTATTGTACTCTACTAGTTAAGTGATGTGCACGGTTTTGGATGCTGTATTGTAAGAGATGTTTCAGTTGGATATTGAAAAGAAAGTAAAACTAACATTTGGTCCCTATGGTCTTTGAAAAAAAAAGTCTGCTTATGTCTTCTGAAAGCAGTTCTGAAGAGTAGGACAGCAAACGTTGGTGCTTTAGGTATTTTGAGTCCTTCCTGGAGTAATGTGATGGACTGGGGGATTCCTGAGAAGCCTTCCCAGCCTGGTGCCTCTAGGATTGCATCTCGTCTCTGAGCAGCCCTGACATGAGAGGCCCAGATGGCTGTGTGGAGGAGGCTTGGCACTGTGGGTCACCCTGTCCTCCTCCAGCCCCGCTTCAGCCAAGGGAGTGCTCACCTTATCTGCTAGTGGAATAACAACCACTAATGGAAATTAGTTGGGATAAGATAATGCCCATTAAGGCAGGTTGTGCTGGTCAGTGTTTTGTCCTGAGATAAAGCTGAAATGAGTTTGTAATTACTGAGCGTTGAATTTTGTTTAATAAAGCATATTTATGCACGCTAGGGGAATGTTCGCTGATGCCGAAGGAGTGACCCTACGGATAGGAGGACGGTATGAAGCAAGACAGCAGGGTGTCCGAGGTGTCTGCCCTTGGAATGACAGCGCTGCCTGGCTTGCAGGTATGCGGCGGAGATTGAGAACCTGGCTGCGACTGCAGGTGCCACCAGTGCTTCCAATGCTTGAGCGAAGTGCAAACTGCGTAATGTCAGCGCTGAAACTCGATCCACGGGCATGGCTTCCTGCAGGCTGCCTGCTCCTTACGCAACGCGCCTGTCCTGGGGCAGCAGTGCTGCTGGGCACCCCCCTAAGTACACCCAATGGCTGTTCTTAGAGCTCTGCTGCCAAGATCTCGAGCAGCTTTCTGGCACTCTCCATGTTTTACGCTCAGGGAAGTTGCTGCAGAAGGGTGCTGATCGTGGGAGGCATTGAATTTGCTTTGTGTGCTTGAATCAAAGCAAGTCGGTACCTGGGAACCCACATTCACATGCTCTGTGCTTTATGAAGGTGATGCTATCTGAGGGCTTTCCTGGTTGATGCGATCCCAAAAGTTCTCCACTGTGGTTGGCAGAACAACAAAGTGTGTAGGATTTTGGGGGGCCATTGTTGTCGTTTGACAACACAAGCCAAACAGAACCTATGCTACTGCAGGGGAAAGGTTAGGCTTGCAGGTCCTGACATAACCCCTGTCTGTGAAATGGCAGGAAGACTGGAATCTGTACTTAAATATATACTGTGTTGGTTTATTTATTCCTCGTTTTCTGTTTATTCCTCATTTCGAAAGAAAGAGATGAGTTTGTGTTTCTTCTCCAGGCACTCAGAGAGCTCCTTAAGACAGTAATTTGGGATAGAGAAGATGAGCATGTATTTAAGATGAGGCTGTGTTCTAAAAAATTTCTAACATCAGAGGTTAAGATCTGATAGCTCTCCTAGTGTTTTGTCTGGTGATTTAAAAGTGATGGCTTTAATACTGTTGTGCTGTGATCTCTTAAATGCTTGTGGTATTGAGCTTTCTTAATAGCTAAACTTGTGGTTTCCTTTTATTCTTTGCTTTGGTTGTATGAAGATACATGTACACAACCCTTAGTGCTCTCTATTTTGGAGAGCCAGCAGTGCTGCCTCGTTACTGGTCAGTGGGAAGCCTTCCCTGCCTCCTTGTGCCTCAATTAAACCCATTGTTTGTGGCTGTGTACTGTGACGTGTGATCCATCATCCACTGATAGATGGGTGGAGGTGCTACTGCAGAGCCTGGGTGCCAAGTCTGGGGATAACAGCCGAAAAGCACTCTAGTGCACACGTGTAGGGCAGTTTGAGGACATTCCTTTGCCTCGGCACAACCTGTGTGATATTGCTCATGTTACATTATGGAGCCATAATAGCAGGGTGCTGGGAAAGAGGCGGCTGCTGATGTCTCTGTTTTTCCTGAAGGACTTCCCAGAAATCCCTTCTTTTCACAGAAAGATATGAGCCATGGAGAAATGGTGCTCTGCTGGAAACAGAAACTTGATTCTTTGAGCTCAATTTAAAAAAAAAAACCTCTTTATTGTATAAAAAAGAAAAAAACAGCTGAGGAAAACAGGACTGCGGGGACTTTGAGGGAAACTTTTGTGAATTTGTTCAAGTTTTGGCAAACTTAGGCTCTGAAAACACCAGTGAACTTTAGAAAGATCTGAGCAGGCTGTGTAAGTGACATATATCCCAGCAAAGCCTTATGCAGTGAGAGAAGCTGACGAGGCACAGAGTTGGTTAAATGGCCAATTAACTGCACCGCGTCTGAAGAAAGACCTGAGCACGTCTGTGCCATCAGGTGCCCGTTTGACAATCATCGCTGAACAATTTTCTTTGGCTAATAAGAGAAGTAGCAGAGGTCAACAGGCAAGTGCTTCCTAGTGTGCAGGGATGCCACATCCCTTCAAATTGCATGCCTCTGTAGACGTGCAATTACAGATTGCACATAGTATGTACTTGCATCCGTGTGGGTGTTTCCCATGTCACTGCACCTACATGTGGTGTGTGGGACCGGGTTGTGTCTGCGCAGCAGCATTTTGCAGAGTGGCACTTGAGAGGGGGGTAACAAGGTAGGGACCCTCCTGGGTTTTGTCTTTCTGCTCATGCTGATGTGATGCAATTCAGCTGATCTCTGACCCTCTTCTCCTGCTCCAGACTTCTGTCTTCAGGCATATCTTGGTGATGAAATGCCACACAACCTTCTTTGTCTTCAGTTCTCTGTTTTTGTGAGAGATTCTTTTAAAACACATTTGCAGGTAGAGAAAGATGAAGCCCTGCGTGATCTGCAGGGGCTTGTTCGGGTCGTGGTGAGGCCCAGCAGCAGCAGTGCTGCATCCCAGATAATTGCTCCATGTCTGTACCTATCCTTCTTATTGAAGACTCATACGTTCAGGCTGTCTGCTGGCATAATTGCCTTAGACCCTGATGAAAAATTCATCTCCTAAGACCCCGGAGGGTCATTTGGAGCAGCATTGTTCCATGAAATCTAAAGGCAATAGAAGAGCAAAGAAGGAAAGTAACCTTGGAATCGATGCTAGTCTCCCCAGCACTAGTGCCGTTAGCTTTGGCAAATCCTTTCTCAGCAATAAAGCCAGCTGCCATTTTGGCATCAGGACAAGCAGACTTGGCATCAGCCCCTCTGGCACCAAATACACGCTTCGTGGGAGCTGGCATCAGCAGTGTGAAACAAGGGTAAGACCCAAGGGAAATGCCAAGCAGACATAGATGAGCACTAAAAATAGCGAGTTGCTGTCATTTGGAGAGAAAACAAATAGCACCCCTAAGAGGAGGGTGTCTTGAGATTTCCATCAAGGTTATGCTGGTAAGCAACTAGCATTAGCAGCTTTGGAACAATGCTGTCTGCTGTGATGATGTGACCAGAGGCCAGGCACCTGCTGCATTTCTGGTACCCGCATGGTAAAACAAGAACAGACTCTTACCATCTTGATCCCATGTTTGTGGGATCCGTTTACTGTCTGCACTCTGCCTTCAGCCTGGTCTGGAGCACGGTGTCTCCTTTTGAGCCCTTACCAAAGGTCCTGTTTGCACACACGAGCTGAAGGAAAACAAGAGCAGTGCTGCCAACAGCAAGAAGCCTGGCGGGTGTCCCTGCAGCACCCCGACAGGCCAGCCCTGCTGGAGACATCTCGTCAAATGTGTAACAGCTGATCCCCTGCCCTGCCCTGTGCTCTGAGGGAGGAGTTGGCTTTCCTATGATTTCGTGGCCCACTCCAAACTAGAACTGAAGGGTGCCCAAAAGCTGGAAGCACTAAAGGGACGGAACTGACCCTGACTCCACTGAAGCAGGTAATGTCATCTTTAATAGGGCAGTTCTATCTCTTTACTCCCTCCACCTCATTGGCTCATGACTTTAAAGCTTTTTTTGAGGCCTCTGGGCTTGCATAGCAGGCCTGGGTATGAAACAGTAGTCGTACAAAATAACCATGCAAATAGCCCTTGGTGTTACCACACGTTGGCTTGGCCACAGCTCTGCTGCTGGGAAGAAGTGCCTGCTGGACCTGTGGTTATCATTTCCCCCTCCTCAAGAAAAAAGCAGTGGGAAACAATGTCACTGAGGGCTGACAATTTCAAGCTGTGCTTCACAAGAACTATATTGGACCCAGGGAAGAAGCCTGGGCCTTTCACTGCCACTGCTTTACCATCAGCTGAAGAGTGGTGGGGCTGGGACAGCCTGGATGAGGCCAACTTCTGCCTCCTCTGCTGGGTGGGTGCTGGGGAGGGCTCCTCTTGGGCATCCCCTGCCCCGTCTCAGCTTTCTGCCCTTTCTTGTGGCAGCTTAATGCAGAAAGCAGCTTCAGAAAAGGGATTGCTGGTTGAGTTACAGTCACTGAGGCTCTCCACCACACTGAGCGTGTTTTGAAGTGCACAGCCTCTTCCTCCTTGGTTAACCAGTTACTTGGAGACAAAGCGCAGGTGACAGCGGTGAGGTTGAAAAGCTGTGTCCCTATTTGCTTATCTAGACTGAGTAAAGCAGCAGAACTGCTTTGAAACCACCGAGCTGGCAGAAGCAGCAACAGGCTTCAGGGAGAGGGGACCTACCCAAGAAGATTCTGACCACTGTAAGCCCTTGTGCTTCCTTGCACATCAAAATGTATTGATCCAACAGGCCTTTGTGCTTCCTTGTGTGTTTAAATGTATTGAACAGACTGGTTGTGGCACTGGCTCACAAGTCAGTTTCCACATGTGCAGTGTGTTTTGCTGGTGTTGCTCTTTGTTCTTTCTAGCAATGAGGAAGTCGGTTTGGCCTGGGAAACATTAAACGCAAGTGACTTTGGTGTCCTCATTTTGTCTTTGAACTGCATAGAAACCGGGGGGAACCCTGTTTAGCCAGCACCAAAATAGTCCTGTGGCAGTAGACACAAAGGATCTGGAAGGTTTATCAGGACCGTGTATCCCCTGTGCAATAGAGAAGATACTCTAGGTGCTGGGAAATGCTCGGACTGGCCTGTTCCTATTGTCTGGAATTTTCTGAGGCCATTCTTTGAAGACAGCACCAGTGCTAGATGTTACAAGAACCCAGTGCACCCACTCCTTGTGTTGGAAAGCTGTGATCCTGTGTTGTTGTGTTGGAGTGGGTGAGTGGCCCTTTGCTCTTCAGGAATCAGTGGCCAGTGGGCAGACTTTGCAGGCAGAAATGGTCTAGAGGCAGCTTTACACTGCCCTTCTATTCCAATACTGCTCATCCTGTTTTTGCTAGCAAACAAGTACCTTTAAAACTTACTCTGTCAAAGCAGACGGAGCTTGGTTATTCCTGGATGTTGTCTTACTGAAAAGAGATAGGGATCTGCTTTTATGCCTTCCTATACAGTGTTTTTTTCCCCCCTTTTTCTTTAATCCCAAAGCCATCTCCAGGATGGGGAAAGATAAAGTCACGCTCCTTCAGGTTGCTTCTTTCACACATTGTTTGAAATGCCTGGCAGGTCTGTGCAGTCTCAGTTTTAGCACCCCAGGCTGTGGGATGACTAATGAAAGCAGATAGCTGATGCTCAAGGGATGGTGCTGTTAACAACACAAAAACAACAGTGTCCTGGGGTAAATGAAGGAGCTCTTAGATACAGTTGTTCCACCTTCATGGTCATCCTGTGTATGTATAGCTGTGCTATCTGATTTTTGTTTTTTTCCTAGAACTGTGATATTGAAGTTTGAGGGTATGCTAAAGACCACCCGGATTTACTGTTCCTCCAACAGGACTCCAGCAGTGGAGCCACTGAGACTAGCATTGTGCTTCAGGCTTGACAAATTGGAGCTGCACACGTTCATTTTTGTTCCAATCATGTTGTAATATTTGGATCATCTAAAGGTCAAGCTATCTTTTTGAGGGTATCAAAATGGATAATGCATCTTGCTGGGTTACTAACCCACTCACAAGCCTGTCCCATTGAACACTGCAGCAGTTCTACGATGGGCCACACAACTTCCATTGCCTACCTTAGTAACATGCTAAAGCCTAAGACTGTGTTGGGTTGTGAAACTGTCATGGAGCATCCTTTGTGCATCATGTTTAGGGTGGGTGGCATGTTCAGGAGAGCAGTCCTACCGATGGGTAGAGCTTGAGCTCTTTGTTCCCTCCTTCCCTCTAACCTGCAGTGCGATTCACTCTGATGTGCTGAAAAAGGGTGGCTGGTGGCTGCCTAAGCAAGCACATTTTCAAAATAATGTTGATCCCTTCACATGTTCTTACTTCAGCCTTGACTTTTCAGAGCCCTCACGTGATTTATTTACAGAGAAACTGTAAAAACTTGTGTTTGCTTTGTTCATTTTATCTTTGATAAACATGTGAGGTATGTGGCCTTGCAGATGTTAAGCTCCAGGTTCGCATAAAGGAAGTGAAACCCATACTGAGCTGTTGCTTTCATTAAAATAATAATTACTTCAGCTCTGCTGAAGTGCTCACAAGCAGAGGGCAGTAGAAAATTGGAAGGGTTTTGGAACAGATGATGAGCAGATGAAGGCTTTGGGAGAAGATTTTGCATTAAGAGAAGTAGGAAGATTGATATCTTTCACAAGGAGTTAGCTAACAAGTACAGACTAATGAATGGGTGAGAAGATGGATGGGGACTTCTGTTCCCACCTGGTAATATTATGAAAGTCAAATGAGAAGGTGGTGAATTCACTACAGACAAAAGGAACTGTTTGTTCATAACTGCTGCCTGTGAAGCTCATGGCTACTAGACAAATCATTGGGGTTAGGGCTTTGGGTTTAAGAACAATAAACTAAAAGAGGGTAAAATGATACCACTTGGAATACACAAAGCAATTGCAATGATAAGGAGAACCTATGTTTTTTGAAAGACAGTGTGTCAGTCAGGGATCAAAAGGGTATGAGCTAACTTGCCCAACTGCAGGGGCCGGGAAGGATGTTACTGCTTTTCCACTAAGGCCTTCATGACTTGTCTTAGTTCTGGAATGAAACTTTGCCTTGTGGATAATGCTGGAGAAGAGCAGGTTGTTAAAGCTGGATTACCTCTGACCGAGGGATTCGGAAGTGGCTGCATTGGCTCGGCCCTGAGATCTGCCTGGGGCCCTATAGGAGCAGCCAAATTGGGTATTTCAAAGGACAACATGAGGCTGCAGAAGGGATTACTAAAACAGAAAGCTGCCCTTTTATATCATTGGTGTTTGTCCTCAGAATTGGAAAAGCAAAGGTTGAAAGTTTAATCCAGAAAGCACAAGAGCTGGAAAATCCCATTGCCTAACTGATGGTGGTTCATGCTGATGTTTTGTATCCTTCAGGAAATTGCTGATATGCCTATTAGGAAAAACGGAGATGTGCTTACTGTAGACAGCAAGTCTCTATGTTGGCTTAAAGCTAGTGAAAAATAGATAATATTTATGACATCCTCACAGCCGTATTGTATGGTACACCCAGTGCGGGGTTCTCGCTTGGGGCTGGGAGGTGGTGGCAGTGCTCAGGGAGGACTTCTGGCTTGAAGACAGCGGGTATTGCTTCTGGCACTGCTGCAAACTACCTGGTTCCAGAAGTTGGAGAGGCCAAAACCAAAGGGAGTTTCCTCTCTGCTGAACATCCCCTGTGGTGCTTGAAGGGTGCTGGCCCCCTTGGGATGGACGAGGACAGCTGCTCATTGAAGAGACGCCCAAAAAATAGAGGCTGCTGAGTGTAGGTAGGAAAAGAAAGTTAAATTTAGATTACCTTCTGCAGTGTCATCTCCTACCTCAGTGTGGAACTTGCTGTACTCCTTGCTGGGGAAAGAGGATAAACAAGAAATGCCATCCTGCACACCAGATGATGAATTTGTTTATAAGGCTTAATTGCCCCTTGGCACAGCAGCGAGAAATGAGCTCTCTTAGAATTAGAAACCATTGGTGGGTCGTGGCTGGTCGTGCTCTCCCTGGGGAGAGGGATTAAAATGCCTGCTGTCACCTGTCCCAGGGCACCCGATCCCAGTGGCAGTGGGGGATCACTGCCCACGGCTCTATGGGGCCAGGGCTGGGTGGGGATCTGAGAGGTGCTCAGAAGCAGTGAGGACACGGTATGGGACCATCTGGAGATGCTCAGATGGAACCTGCTGCTCGCCAAACAGCGAGCAAATTTAGGCGTTTAACCTACTGTGGAGGAAGAAGCTCTTTTGCTTAGCGAGCTTTAGTTCCCAGCGGGGACCTGTCGACTTCCAGCTCAAGGAGCCCGGCCTGCTGCCAGCGTCCTGCACCGGCAGTGCAGCTCCTCTGCGTCTTCACCGGCACTGCCTCAAGGTTCAGCCTTTTTTCTCTTTGCTGTTTTTTTCAGAAGTGCCCGACCTGATGTCATTTCCACCCCGGCTGGGCTGCGTCTGAGATATGTCACGGGGAGTGGGAGGAGGAGGAGGGGGAGCCAGCGAGTGCGCACCATGCCCCAGGACCCTGTTTACTTTGCATTCCCGGCCGAGGAAGCCCTGGTTTAAATAGGATCGGAGGCGCGGGCTGCCCACAGCTGAGGAGGAAATGCTTGCTGTGGGGCTTTAAATTCCTGCGTTCCCATGCGCGGGTGCAGAGGATGAGCCTGCAGAATGCCTTTCCTCTTGGGTCTCAGACAGGTAACCGGGCTCGGTGCGGTGGGCGCTGCTTGCTCGAGGCTGTAACTTGCTTTAATTTTATTTTATTTCCCCTTCTTGCATTAGGAAATGATTTTCAGTTCCCAGAGCCCTACAGGAGGCACTTCTCCACCCGTAGCACTTAACCGGGGAGCACGGCTGCTTTTTGCTTAGTGAGGAAGGACCAAAGCAGTTGTTTGGGGGAAGAAACCCCTGTTCTGGTGGTGGTGGCCACAGTTCTTTGTGTGTAGGGCCACAGCTCTTTGTGCCTGGTTGGTTTTTACGGATACTTTCCACAGTCTTTAATATGAGATTGTGTATACAGTGCCTGAAAACTTGTGCCAAACTTTCCTGCACGAGCAGTATTTTGAGTGTTAAACTGCGTTTAAAAGAAAAGCAAGTTAGGCACATGTATATTCTCTCTCTCTCTCTTCTCTGACAAAGGTCACCAAACAGAAAATGGCAACTTTTTGCTACCCGGTTTGGTGACTTTTTAATTTTTCAACATGAACAAGGAGCTTGGGTAATGTCGTAGCTGGGCATGGAGGGGAGTGAGAAACGGTAGCAACTGGCCAGCTGCTCCCTGCCGGAGGAGAGTGCCAACTATTTGTTCTTGGGCTGAGGGAGAGCAAACCCTTTTTTTGGTCTGGGAGGCACGTCTGGAGGGGAATCTTAACTGTAAACTCTCTCCAGTGCTGCTGGGTTCTGTAATCCACAGTAAACAGATACTGCATGATACCAGTGTGCTGCCTGTAGTTCCTAAGGGGGCTTTAAAATTTCAGGATCTGACTGCGGCATGGTTGAGATCCCAACTTGCTGTTGTTTGGAAGGCAGTATGACTTAACACACTGCTGAGCAAACAGTGCTGTCTCATTTTCCTTATCAGTTCAGTTTTTGGTGAAATGCAGCTCCCCCCCTCCCTCCTTCCCAGCCTGCTGATCTGAAAACAGTTTTACATAAGAAACTACCTCTAGCACAATGACCTTCTGTCGCTGAATGCAATAGCTCTAGCAACATTTCACTTGTCAGCACTCGGGGCAAAGGGGCTTTCCCTAAAAACCTAGGAACTGAACCGTAGAGGAAGATGGAGACACAAAACCTAAACAACTTTGGGTAACTCAAGTTGCAGCCAGCACAGCTGGCTTAAACACTGAGATTGCTTCAGTTCCACAGGCATGTTTTTCTCTCAAGTTCCTTTTTCTAAACGAACCTTTTCATTTTGGGAGGATATTTGGCACGACTGAGGTGCTGCTGAAAGTGCAAAGCCAGCAGTGAGGTGCTCTGCTGCCTGGTTTGTTTGCACTGCTCACAGCTGTTTATCTCAGCATGCTGGATGGTGCTTTTCTGTCTGCTTGCAACTTTTCTGCATAGATACAGAGGCATTTACAGGAAGCAGAAGAAGGTGTTGCCTCAAGAGCAGTTGAGCAAATCTCTCGACTATTTTTATCCACCGATGAGAGATCCAGTGGAAATGAACTGCTTGAACTTCAGTTTTAGACGAGGGAAAAGAAGTATTTGGGGCCGTGTCCTTCATGCAGATAGCAGTAAGAAATTTCCCACTTCTAAAATGGGGAACAAAAGAGTTGGTAGCGAACTGTGCTGTTTAATTAAAAGCGTGGGAAGAATTCAGGAACATCTCGTCATGCATCCGCCTCTATTGTCTCTGCTGTTTGCACTCGGACTGTAAACCCTGGGGTGTCCAGGAGGGCTCTGCCCTGTTCCTGCTCCAGGGCACCCCTCTTCCCTCGGACCCGTGGCGTTGCAGCAGGTGAGCTGCCTGATGCGTGGTGGAAGCAGTGTTTTGGTTTGGGTTTGTTTTTTTTCAGTGGGGGTGATGTTTAAATGCCTTTGACGTCAGCACAAAGTGGGTGTCTGTTTAAAGCTCCCGCCCCAGGAAGCATGGTGGTGCAGGAGCTCAGTGATCATTTTTAAGCACATTTCCTCATAGGGTTGCGAGTGGAAGCTTGACTGCATCCTTCTGCTCCATTGCAGAAAGAACAAAGGAATGGAAGGTTTAAGTATTGGATGCCAAACTTTTCCAATTTTTTAATTTTAACCGCTTGAAGGTTTTGGTGTTGTCAGCTGTTCGGTGGCATGAAAAACCCAAATAAAACAATCTCAGAGCTGTCACTTCCTGGAACTGGTGTTACTGCGTGATGCCGGCTGCAGCTGGGAAACTTCTGCTGGGACATAAACACTTTCACGTGAGGTGTGGATATGGCAGCTCCCGCAGCTTGAAAGTGAAACTTGCCATAAACAAAAATGAAAGTAGCCCTTCTCAAAGTGTACCGGAGTGCTGTCGTGTGTGGGAGGGCAGCACTCCTTTAGGTGGTTGGAGTGTTTCTCTGCGATGAAAGAGTGTTATAGACTGATTTGTTCTGTAGGTAAAGGTTGATGAAACCTCAGAGGTGCTGCGTGCTGTGTGGGTGAGCATGGGCGTGTGTGTAGGGTGCCTTCTGAAGCAATGTCTGGGCTTCATTTATTTTCAGCCCAAGCTGTCCATTACAAGGAGGGCTTACAGGGATCTGCCTGCTAGTGGTTCTGCCAGGGGCCAATAGCCAAGGTTCCTGCACATCACAGCAGTCAACACTGCTTTCATCTTCACCAAACTTTGGTGCTGTGTTCAGTTGATTGCAGCTAGTGTTGGCCCAGCCCGATATTTTCAGCAGCTTATTTTGTGTTTGCCAAACAAACACTGGTGACAGTATGCTAAGATACCAGTTGTCACTTTTGTCACTCTGGATGCTTAGGTGTATATATGGTTCTAATACTGCTTGCAAGTCACTCTGAATACCTGGCATTTGTGCACTTTCCTGCAGGTAGCACCACCTGTTTGATTTCCGTCTTTCGTGGCTGTCTTGGCAGTGGCTGAGTACTGGAAGGCAAGGGTCTGTGAGCAGCAAGATTAGGGGAATATCTGAATATCTGGGTCAAGATTTTTTTAGTAGACACTTAGTGAGCCCATGAGAGCCATGCGACCAGGAGGCCTGGCATGGTCAGAGCTTGTGTCTGAGGCCCGCTGATGCCAGCAGCACCGTGCCCTGGGGCGGGTGCCATCTTGGCAGGTCCCTTCAGCCTGCAGCAGCTCTTTTCCCTGAGGCACTCGGTTCTTTCCCCCTGGCATGCCATTATTAATCCTCATCTCTTACAGTCCAGCCACTAATTGCTGTATGCCCTGACAAATCCTGAGGCTTGGAGAGGAGAAAGTATTAGCGTAGGCCTAAAACCTGGCTACCCTGTCAAAGAGAGGAATGGCACGGAGCCTGCTGCCAGGAGATGCAAGTCCAAGTGTTCTCCTGCTCTCTGGATGTCACTGGGGCGAGGATGGATTGATGTACCCTGGCAGATGACACAGAGGCCATGCGCATGCAAGGTGCTCATATTTAAGGTAATGGAGGCTGGATTTCTGTGGAAAGGAGAGACAGAGCAAAAAGTTACAGTGGTTATTAGATCTCAGCAGTATCAGGCACTCCTGGTTTGAGTTACCTGGTCAGTGCCAGCTGAGGAGTCATCTTTTGTAGGCGGTTCATGCCAACTATGCACTTCTGAGTGTGGGCTGTGGTGTTTATTGCTGCTCTTGCACGTATTAATTTTCAGCTTGGAAAATAGCCACACCGATCTGGAATTTGTTCATCTTCATCTTTCTCCTTTTTGACTTAGCAACAGTGTTACCAGGCTAGGTGCTGTTTTTTCAAAGTAGAAATGTGTGTTTGGAAGTTCCTTGATCCTTTGAGTGCAGTAATGCTGCACTGCCAGTCATTTCTCCTTTCCCTCCGTCCCCTATATTGGCTTCAGATGCAATAAATCGTAACAATTACAGACATTAAATCCAACCATTTAGTTCGGAAAACCGCTACAGAGAACAAAGTCTGGTTACCTCCTTGGTTACAGTGAGGGGCAATGTGGGCAAGCTGCAGACTTCCATGAATGCCTCCTGTCTTGATTGTGCCCCATGTTTTGACCTTTAATTCGTCACGTGGACCTCCAGCAAAGGTCCAGTACGGAGCTAGAAGGTGGAGAAGGTTGCTGGCACTTTCCCCTGACGCTGATGTTATTGTTTTCTGTGGCTTCAAGCCTGTCGTGTGCTGCTGCCTTGAGTCCTCTTATACCTGCTGCTTCTGGATGTTCTAAGGATTATTTGTAAAAGCACTTGACAGCAAAAGTGTGCTCCCGGCAGAGTTGGCAGCGTTGCTGTGAGTTTATCACAGGTGCCAATGTATCGACAATAACAAAAAAAATAAGTTAAAAAATCATCATCTTGTGCTTCTATGGAAACACAGTTGCTTTACAAAGTTTATGTGTGATAAAGGAAAACTAATCCAAAACACCAGACCTAGAATATGAACACACTCCAAGTGCACCAAAATGAGATCTTCCCAACTCAATGAGTTCCTTAAGAATTAGGATTTAACAAGTGGCTGCTGTTAGCTTGGGTGGGGGAATGAAACAGGCTTCAGGGCTGCAGTGTCATCTGGAAAACTCTTGCCTTTGAGTGTGCATCAGGGATTCTGTGACTGCAGTTTCCCAGATATTGGTGTCAGCTCTTAGGATGATGCCAGGGAGGCAGCAGTGCACAGGCAGCTCCCAGTACGTGCTGCTTTACAGGACAAAGCCAGCTCCTTGAAATTAGCTGGAATTCTCCAAGGCTTTGTAGGAAGGAGATAAGGGATGGCATGTTCAGGCCTCTTAGTTGTGAAACAGGAATACTCTGCTCTGTTAGGGCTGAGCACACTGAAAACAACCTCATGTAGACACTGCTTAGTAATCCTGTCCGGAGGCGTCTGCAGCTAGCTCAGCAAGGGCTGGCAGGAGGGGTGTGCCTGCACGGGCAACCAGGAGACAGACAGTCCTTCTGCAGGGAAGCCTGCATTGGAATGTGATAGCCGCTGGCTGAGAAAGTGCTTTAGGGAAGAAACCTTCCCCCTCGGTTGTTTTTGTAAGGCTATCTTAAAAAAAAAAAACAAAACAACAAAATGTCTTTGCAGTACTTCAGTGTAAACTCCATGCTGCTAAGAATGATTTAAAATGATCATTAAAAGTGGTGCTAGATGGCAGCTAGAAATGACAGCAAGCCAATAAAGTGTGAGTGTTCCAATTTTGCTTTTATAAGATTTTTTTCCCTTCCCATATGTGTGTTATCTGTAATATTACAGTTTCAGTCCTGTGCCTTGTCTGTGGCTGTTGCTGTGAAAGAGGAAACGCAAGCCCTTGTCTTGTTTCCAGGTGACACTTAGACTGTAGATAACTCTGTTACTGATGTGTCTTAAGTAGTAACCCTTTGGTGCTTATGACAAAAAGAATGAATGGGGAAAGGAAGTAAAAAGTAATGCAGCAGTGATAATAAGAAACGTGCAGGATGGGATTTAATTAGAAAATGAAGCCTAATCAATGTACTTGGCAGTAGGTAGAGGATTCCTGACAAGACATGGTGCTGCCTCCTTGGCTTGTGAGACAGTGGATGAAAATGTACAGGGGCTCTTTTTGCTGAAGTTATTCTTGACCTGAGAAGGGAGAGGAAAAGAGGCTGAAACACTTGGTGCATATGAGGTATCTGTAACTCTAACCCAGTGCTCTCCCAACACTGGAGTTTCTATCTAGTATCTTTTTCCAAAGATTTGGTGCTTTTCCCCTTTATCTCTTTCCCGTGCCAAGGTGTGTAACCTGGCATTGGAGGAAGCTGTGCTCTGAGCAGGGGCTTGGACCACATGACCTGCTGGGATTCTTTCCAAACTAAATTATTCCTGGATTCTGTGAAACAATTTGGAAACAAGTTCTGTGTTTGACACGTGGAACTGAATCTGGCTCCAAGAAGAGCTCCCAGCCACCTGCTGGTCTCAACACAGGGCAGCCAGCACTGCGTCCTGCTTGGGCTTTGGCAGCGTGGCTGGTGGCCAGCACCACATGGTCTCTGAAACCTGGGGCTGTCTGAATTGGGGGTGTTAAGAGCAAACTCTGAGCTCATTGACAGCTATGGGTGCTTCCACATTAGCAAGGAAGAGTATTTTGTTTGGTCGGAGTGTAGAGAAACTCTGAACAGTAAGCATGAGTTCTGCTTCAGGTGGAAAGCAGGATGTTGGTTGGCTCTGGATCTCCAAAAGCAGACAGGAGAGCCTCTGGAAACACTGATGTTCATATAGGTTGCTGCTGCCAAAAGACACCATTATGTTCCTTCTCGTTAGTCTTTTGAAGTAGACAATGCAGAGTGGAACAAATTTTGGGGAGGAGAATAAACACAGGTGGTCAAGGACAGATCGGTTGTGATGCAAAGGGGATCCTGAAATGGCACCGTGGGACTCTGTTCTTCCGCCAGGCTCTCATGACTCATTTGCTAGTTCAGCATCGATCCTTGTGTGTCACAACTGTAAACCTCAGGTGGTGACTTTCTGGCTCGTGCACTATCAGTAGGATTGCAATTTTGCAATAGGAACTTAATTTCTCAATTTGGCTGATGTGAGAGCCAAAATCTATCATTCATCAGTTCATCAGTTGCACTAACTCTGCAAAGCCAGCAGCAGTGAAGAAAAATGTAAATAAACTAATAAAAAGATAAGAGATTAGATGTTCTATTTTTTTTTCCTGACTAAAATTACAATTTTTTGGAATGAATAATGTGCCTGTAATGGAAAATGCTATGTTAGCTCAGCAATGCCTACTAAGAGTTGCTGTAGGCCACTGTGATTAGAGATGGAAAGCTACTCCTTACTCTATATGAGAAAGTTTCTACATTTTAAGACAGAGTATGAAAAGTTTGCTTTAGTTACCTGCAAAGCAGATGTGCTTGCAACATCAATGTGTTTTAATAAGGTTTGTTTTCAAAGAGAGATGTTTTGTTTCCTAACTTCCAGGTTGCCCTACCACCTGTTAGAGATGTAAATACGACAACTGTAAAGCACTTCTGTTTTCTTGTGTTTTGTACTTTTTCCCACCCATGTTTTTAGACCAGTAGGAAAATTGGGACTCCTGGGGGGGTGCTGAGACTTCACAGCAAACTCCTTTTCCATCTTAAGTGTCCTGAGGACCTGCTGGGTGACACAGTGCAGCTGATTTGGCTCTGCTCCTGGACTACTTCACTATTCCAGGAAGAAGTTTTACAGGAATGCTGATCTTACATAAAGCATATGGCTAATTATGAGGGATTCATTTTAGATTGGAATCTTGCAGGAACATAACGTAATTATCATTTAGATCTAAATGAATCCAAGCAGTCTTTTCTCAGATTATAACGTTCTGTTTATGATGTGTTTCCTCCACTCAGCATTCAGCCCCAGTAATGCAGTGATACTGTTTAAAACAGGGAATAAATGATGTTTCATCTACAAAAGAATGCCGTGTGCCCAAAGCATGATAAGTGTTAAAAGGAAAAGATTGATAAGTAAACAGCATTGTCTAGATGCTAAAGCAATGTAACTCAGGGGTTATTTAAGAGAGAATGGGTTTTCTTCAAAACTGTCATTTGTGGGACGTATTCTTTGATGGTCCCTTGAAATGTTTTAATCTTTGTGTATTTTAAAATTTCCCAAGACCGTAACTTGTGACTCTTAAAATGCTTGCTGGTTGCTGGGTAAAATAAATTACATTTCAGAAGATACTGACAAAACATCTTAAAAGTGTGTCTGTTTAATTTTAGGACAAGGAAACCTGCATGGGTGTCAACAATCAAAGTTACATATGTGAAACGGGCCACTGTTGTGGACAGTCCCAGTGTTGCAACTACTACTATGAACTCTGGTGTAAGTCCTTCTGTTTTGTATGGCTTCCCTTCCTAATCTGCATGGCTGTCATACTGCAGGTCTGGCTTGTGTCTTGGGAATGTTGTATTCAGCTCTTGTTTTGCATTGCCATTGCATTTAGCTGCAATGCAAACTAGAGTTGACTCAGTAAAACAAGGGAAATAGGGCTATTGCAATGATCATTGCCTTCTTTTTGGGAGCAGTGGGGCTGTCTTCGCATGCTCATGACTGGAAATTTGTTGTTTGGTGGTCTTACTGGTTTGGGCAATACTGGTCTGGACAATAGCATTGTATGTGTCTGGGGAAACTACTCTTAAGGGAAGATGTTCATACGCACAACTCTTAAGTTCGACACGCTCAGAATTAATTCAGTGTCTTTCTTCTTACTGTTTCAGTATTTTTTCAAGAATGACAGTTTATATCTGATATATCTCGTTAAAGTTGTCCTCTCAAGGAGAGGGGCCAGGACCTCTATTCTCCAAGGAAACACAGTGTTGGGAGCACAGCTCCGTGGGCAGGATGGGCCTGGGGCAAATTTTGTGAGCTGGCAGTAGCTGAATGTGGTCTGCTGTGAGGAGCATGCATTGCCCATTGCAGGGTCTCTTATTTCGTGGGCATTTCTGCAAACTCTGGGCTTTAAACATGCCCATTTCTTGCTAATGGTTATGTGGACTTCATGCTAAGTGTGTAGAGAGCAGCAGGCAGGTCAAAGCAGGCCAGCAAGGCTGATAAAGAAGCTGAAGGGATAGGAAAGTAAAAAATGCTGAAGTTTCGAGGCAGTCTTTGAGTTGTGCCTGGGCTGACGGTGTCTATCTTTCCCAAGGAGGAACCATGGAGAGTTGAATGCTGACCTTGACTTGCTGCAGTACTGTTAGGAACTAGGGCTGTCAGAAGGCATTTGTCCTCCAGAAATTTGGAAATAAGGAACTCTGAATATTGTACCCCCATGTTAGAGATTGGTGTTATCTTCTTACTATATCCCATGATATCTTGTGGTTTTTATGTAAGTGTATTACGTACATAACTCCTCTGCAGTGCCAACAGTTTCACTTTCAAAGTAGTTTGTGTTTGTGGAAATGTATTATACATACAAAGAGTGTCACTTAGCCTGAATATAAGGACGGGAATAGCTGATGCTTCATCCTTTAGTCTAGAAACATGCTTTTACTGAAGTGGCCGTAAATTAAGCAGGACTGTAATGGACTTGTTGAAGACATGTTGGGTATCAGGGTGTTGTGCCTGGCTGTGTAAATACAAATGGCAGCAGCTGAATGCTCTCTGGGCTTTTGACAGCAGCTTTATGTTCAGAAGTCTCCAAGCAGTTGCGGGAATGTTTTGGGATGGGGTGGGTAACCCTGGGGACAGCCGGCTGGGATTTGTCTGGACCAAATGGGGATGCATGGACAGAGCAGAGTTGGGAAGGTCAGACCCTGCTTTGGACTTGTGTGGGTGGGAATGTAGAGGAAGAGGCACGTATCCAAGGGCTTAGATGCTCTGTGGCAAACAGGATCTAAATTGAGCAACAGCATGGAGTACAGCTGCACGCTGATGCTTGTCGCAGAGTTGCCATGTTTCTCCCCTGTACGCCTTGAAAGAGAGGCTTTAATGGAACTGCATGCGAACAGTAGAGTCAGAACAACAGCCCCCTGCCATTTTAATGAAAGGATGTTACTTTAACTGTCTTTGTTTTCTCAACATGGCACAGGCTTTTAGATTTGACAGTGTCTGACTGCGTCATAAATGGTTTTGGAAGATAAAAACAGCTTTTGCTAGGAGGAAGCAGAATATTTCAGGCCTCTTTCTAGGGCAAGCACACAAGCTGCTTTGAGATCATGGAATGAGCACGTTAATGGCACACACTGATGAATGGTTCCTTGGGGGAAATGGGTTTCTGTGTCAAGTTTCACGTTCCTTCTGCATTGTGGAGAGCATCATACATGGCTCTGAGACAAGGGCAGTAATGCAAACAGGAGACCTATTCTCTCAGGCTTTCTGCAAATCCGGGCAAGTGCCCAGCATCGATTTGCAGCTGGTTAATGTTTTAGGGCTTGCTTTGCCCTTATGTTTGTCAGGAAAAGGTCTCTGGGATGGGGGTGGACGTGCACGGAGGAGCACGTCCTTTTAAACGAAAACTCGTGTTGTAGAGGGTGCCACCACAGCTTCAGAAACATTCTCTTTTTCCAGAAATTGTGGAATATCTTCAGTTTATACATGTAGTGAAGCATCCTTAAGACCTTTGTGATGAACAGCAATGAGAATATATGCAAATAACAGCTGTAAGTGATGGTGTAGCAAGCAACAGCGAGAAAATAGATTGGCTTTGTTAAAGTTAATAGTACATTTTGGTTAATGAGCGGTTAAGTGAGCAGCACCTTTTAGGTACAGTTTCACACTTGTGTTGTAATTTGATTTAAGCCAGTGTGTGCATGTACTGAAGTAACTATTTTCAGAAGTTTCTCCTTTGCTCAGAAACTCCCCTGACCACCAGTGCTTGGAAAAGGCCTTCTTGCTCGTCCTGTGAAGTCCTGGATATTTTACTGTTTAGTGGGGAGAAACAGAGGAGGGTGGCATTTGAAATGGAAAAGAAAACTCGTCTGGCTTTGTTGGCTCTGCCTTTTGAAATGTGATCCCGTCTTACGGCCACTTGGAGGATTTCCCATAAAAAGGATCATTTTTTCCCTGTTTAAGAATTTGAGGGAAGTTTGTCTTTGAAAATGGCTGATCTCAACATTTCTAGACAGCAAGTAAGGTTATGGTAATTATAAACCAGTCCTTGAGGGCTGTGGAATAGGATGCAAAATCAAGGTATTATTTTGTTAAGGGGTGGAGCGGTGGAATGGAGAACATGATATGCCAAGCAGGTGGACAGCCTGTGTTTAAAATTAGATAACAGCTCAGTTCAGATTCCCCACCCATCTCTTATTAAAAAAAAAAAAAAAAAAATTATGGCTCTGTGTTGCCAAATAATAAGATTATATCCAGGTTTATGTATGTAGGACTAATACATATAGGTCCAATTAGTTCCTAGCTGAAGTTTGGCAGAGGGTAACATGGTGTGGGGAGGGTGCTGCAGGGTTTTAAAAAGCAAAACAAAGAGAAGAGGCTTTACAGTTGCAAATCCCCACCTAGGGGAAACTGTCCTTGGGGCTGGTGGTTGCACATTTTAGCCTAACAATTTCTTCAGGCTCCCCAGAGAGGTCACAGTACCCAAGGAGGAGGTTTTGGTCTTGGGACAGCCACTGGATTTTGCTTACAAATAGTTTTTGTTCACGTCCCTTATGATGTGCTTGTGATTTACCAGAGTTTTCTGTTGCTGGCCTTTGTCCAGGCCTAATGGGTGTTTTGATGCAAAATGTTCCAAAATGGCACTTTTCATGCTAGAAGAAAGGAGGTAATTGAGGACTGCAGTTACTGTGTTTTGCAGGTTAAGAATTAAGGCTCAAATGTTCCAGATTTTCTGAAGTTTACGCCTGTAAAGTGGTTTGAGAACCTAATCCAGATCTGACACCCATCCTCATGTCTCCCTTTCCCTGTTGAGGAGCAGCGCAAAATCAGACGGCTCCTGAGGCATCAAACACAGCAAACAAAGCTGTGGAAAAGTATTTTACGTGGTGCAGTTGGAAGAGCAGTCTGTGGTGCTTGGGGAATCATGGAGCGTGGAGACAGGCAGCTGCAGCCCCTTCATCATTGAAGTACCTCACAGCAAGCTGCAGTGCTGAGTGAGGATTCACATGTGCCTTATTCTGCTTTGTTTTGGCTGTGTTAGCAGTGACACTAAGCCCTTCTGTTTCCAGTGAAGGGAAAAAAAAATCATCTTGACTGTTTAGACCTTAATGGAAGGGTTGTATGGGGAAAAAAATGTTCTGTTTGCAGGCAGCACAGTTGATGTTTTTGCTGATTTTGAGTGTTTTGCTCATCTCTGCACGCTTCCCCTTGGAATCTCTAGACAGTTCTTTTCCCCAAAAAGTGTGCTGCCAGAAAATGTTGGCAGGGATCTGCTTAGTTGCTGAAACTACAGCAACTGCTGTAACACGTACATGTTCCAGGTCAGCTTCATAACAGGAATTTGTTCCCAAAGACTTTGCTGCAGTCTCCAAAGCACTCAGTCAAATAACAGTCCCATGATTTCTTTCTAACCCCATGTTATCCTTCAGTCCAACCACGTCCTTTTCTGGAGGGGTTTGCCCTGTTCCCCACCTTTCTTCCAGCCTCCTGCATGGCTCTCCTTGCCCTCCCTTTCTCAGGTGCTTCACTTCTTGCTGCTGTTATTCCTCGGCTGATGCTTCAGCCATAACAACAGTGCCTGCAGATTGACTGCCTCAAGTGCAAGATAAGCAAAAGATTTTTCTGAAACACTTCTTTTTTCCATCTTTTTTCGTGGCAGTGGAGGTACGGTGTACACTGGCTGCTACCCTGAAAGCTAGAAACCAGCTGTCGTTAATATCCATCGTCTTTGGTTGGAGTCATCAATCTGGGGGCGAGTGAGCAGGAGCTGGAGATGTAACTTCAGTAACTTTTTTCTGCAGTGCTATCAGGCTGGGGCTGCTGTTCCACTAACATAGAACTGTCACTGAAAATCACAGTCTTTCCCTTGTGGCTCATTGATTGAGCAGATGGGTTTCAGCCTGCTCTGGTTTCCCAGAACCCGGTAAAAGCGCAGTTGCACAGAGCATTGTGCTGGCACAAGAAGAGTTGGAGGAGGCAGCATGGTGTGTGAAAGAGACAGGCAGGAAAGGACCGCATTGCTCAGCAGCCCTCTTTTTCCTAAAGTGTCCATAGGCCCATGGCCTGGATCCCCATCTCACATTCTGGAGCAGCAGCACCAACTCATAGAGGGCTCATGGCTGAAGAAGCAGGAGGTGATGTGGTCTCTGTGCCAAGGACACCGTAAAACCCATGTGCAGCTGAACTGTGGTACTGGTTAAATGTCTCCTGTTCTTGATAGTAGCATTGGCCCTAGGAAAGACAGTTTCCTCCCAGCCATGGCCAGCTGTTGGGAGATCACATTTTCGTCAATGAAATTGTCCCACTTCTGTTTAGAACCAGCTCTTGTGAAGCCAAAGCTATTACCCAGATGCTTGTCAGGCAGACACAGAAACACTTTGCAGTATATTTTGGCTTTCTTTTAGGGGACTTCCTGCCAATAGAACAATGGCATTTGCCCAAGTTTACCATGAACTTGAGGGCAGATTTCTCTGTTCCTACCCTTGGAACACTCCAGAAAACATGTTTTCCATTTTGCACAGGATAAAAGGAGCTTCCCTTGATGGGACTGCTGATGGCAGCATCCCAGGCAGCAAGCACAGTACTTGACCTTCTCAGCATCAGGATGGACACTGCTCTTCACTTTTTTTGTAGGGAGGGAATGCTCTGTTTCATACTCAGGAGATAGATAGTTTATTCTTTATTATTCTTAAGTTTGGGCAAAACTATGGTCTGGTTAGTGCCCAAAAAAGTTTTCTCACAGCTCTAGGCTTGATATATTCTTTCATGGCTGGTAGAAAGCGTCTCCAGTGGATGGAGACACTCCATTGGATGGGGCACCTTTCCCAAGAAAGCCGTAAGCATCACAGTCTTCTCCTTCCTGAGTGTTTTCTCTGCTTGTGAGCAGTGGCTTTCCTAGGAAATAATTCTGTTCTCAGGTCTTTCTGCAGTTCCTGTTTTGATTCCCTGAGCTTGGTGCTCATGGGCAGCTTGCAGCTTTTCTCTGAATCTGTCTGATGCTGAGTAAGACGCTAGTATTTCTGTTGCATTTCTATGAAAGCTTTTGATGCTCTGGCAGGGAAATCTCTTGGCAAAACTCAGCTCCTTGGCTGTGTCTGATTCACTCTTTGCTTGCATCATTATCAACCCCACTGGCATCACCAGTGAATTTGACAGAAGATACAGCAGCACTTCTCAGTACTCAGCCTTTTTGGGATCATAGTGTTTCCACTTCTAACTCTTCCATAAACCAAGAGCAAGCCTAAAATTGCCTTGAAATCCAACAGTTTGCTGCTGCATGTTTAGCTCCAAACTGATGCATTGCTGTTATCCACTAGTGATATTTTTTTCTCTCTACTTGTCATCTGCCCCTCAGACTGCAGCGAGTTCTGCTCCCCATGATCCTGACCTAGTGGGAAATGCCCACTAGAGCTTTTCTCTCACATCAGACAGTTTTCTGACAAACCTGGTGCCTCCAAACAGTTTCTCCTTTTGCAGTTCAGTGCTTGCCACAATAGCTCAGTGCAGTATAGCTGAACACCAGCTCATGTCCACGTGGGCAGGAGGTACATGTGGAAGAGCACTAGCAAAGCTTTTGAGGACAGTGAAGACCACAAGAAGCCCATTTTTACTGGGCTTTTAGAAGCCCTTTCTTGCCAAATTTCTGTTGCCTTTGTACATCACCCATTTTCAGCACAAGGCAGAACCAGTGCCTGCTTTGCCACAAACCAGGTATTAGCTTGCGCTGTTACTGTGCTCAGCCTCCACGTTTCCTGTTCCCGTAGTGTTGTCTTTGGATGAAATTGAAATTTCCCTTCTTCCCCTCTTGCCAGATGAGCTGCTGTGTGCACGGGCCAGAGCTCTGCTCAGTTTGCTCCCTGCTGCTAGTTTGAAGCCAAACGTCACCAGGTGTACACATGCACAGCTCAACCCTGGACATATTCACTGTTCTCTCCATACTTTTAGACATAATATTTACACTTGGCCGTTACACACAGCTTTATTTCAAATAAATGGCTGTACTATATATTTGCTACGCTTTTACAGTTTTTCTGTTCTGTAGCCAGCATTGCAGCTGTGCCCAAACTTCTGGCTAGGGCATATTATGGAGCCTTTTATGGACTCCCAACACCGCTCTGGGCATGCAACCAGACCTGCTCCATCTCCTGGCTTTGGCTCCTCTGCTCAAGCAACAGGTGAGCAGCTCAGCACCTACAGTGTCCCGTCCTGTTGCTTCCTCCATGCTGGGAAGGCTTATAGTCCTATGACACAGACATGCCGCTGCCTGACAAAGTGAGGGAAAGCCCATAAAGAGGAAACCAGAAGCCAGGTGGAGCAAATAGATCTGGGGGCACACAACGCTGACCCGTTGCCATCACCCAGGCAAGTCCTGGGGTGTGTGCTGAGTCAGGAGTTGAGTAATTCCTAGAAGCTCCAGGAAGTGTTGGTGGTTAATGAAACCAAGCAATAACGTGGTATTAGTGGGTTCTCTTTCTGGAAATTCCCATGAAAAACACCACTTTTTGTGCATTTGTGGTTGCGAGCGCACATTGAGACCCTTGGCACAAGGATGGAGGTGTTGTTCCTGGCACTGTGACCAGATTGCAGCTCAGTAAATTACGATCTGTTTACTTACAAACGCCACCTGCGGTTTCAGTAGGATCCAGCATTAATTTATTAGCCTGAACTGCTGTATGCTGTTTACAGAGCTGCTGAACATCTTCTTGAGAATGGCTGAGCTGACTTTGACCCCTATTCCGAGCTTGTGCACCAGTTTGTGCAAAGCATTTTGGGATTTGGAATGAGTAGAGAAGATTTCTAAAGAAAAACTTTTTAAATCCACTGCATGCAGGCTTGGGTGGGAGCAGTTATTCCCTGCAGAAAAGTTCGGCTGCTACAGCTGAGATTGCTTAACAGTGGCAGTTCTCCAGAACATCTTAACTAAGTGCTGCTTGCTGCTATTGCATCTAGAATGCTTGGGAAAGGACATGAATAAATGTGTTAAAAATCAGCTAT
Organism: Chrysolophus pictus; assembly: GCA_037305975.1. NCBI lineage: Eukaryota > Metazoa > Chordata > Aves > Galliformes > Phasianidae > Chrysolophus > Chrysolophus pictus. The sequence continues at coordinate 12,232,730 of CM074581.1, read as the reverse complement.
TTTCATAACTAGCTGAAATCCCTGGATAGCTGGGTGTAATTTTCCATTGTTTTTGAACGGATGATCACGGATTGCTCTTTGAATATAAGGAGTACTGAAAGATGAACTGCAGGCCTGCTTTGGCACATGGTGACGTGCTGTGCGAGTGACCTGGTTTCCATGAGTTGTTCTTGCTTCCTTGGTCAGCGAGAGCTGAGGAGCCTTCCCTTAGCAAGAGGTAAAATATATTGGTGGGAGTCTTCAAACTACGAGACAGCAACTGCAAACCACGGCATGGAATCATAGGTCATTAAGGCTGGAAAGACCAACGATGTCATCCAGTCCAACCATCAGGCCATGCCTGTGACAGCTCTAGATCATGTCACACATTGCCACATGTCTTGAACGCCTCTAGGGACAGTGACTCCACCACCTCCCTGGGCAGCCTGTGCCAATGCCTCACCTCTCCTCCTGAGAAGAAATTCTTGCCATACTATCCAACCTGAACCTTCCCTGGCATAGCTTAAGGCCATTACCTCTCATCCTGTCTGCCTGACCGGCTTAGGAGGAAGGGAGGACTTCAGCAATCCCTGGAAAACTTTCTGAAAGCTTTTGTAGGATCAAGGGACATTTGGAGGGCAATAGACTCTCTTGGCTCAGTTTGAAGCGAGTGTAGAGGGCATCTCAAGTGCTTTTCTTTTTCTCCCTTTGCTTCTGTAGAGCAGAGGTCAGGCTTCTTCCTGCCCTTCTACATAGGACTGAACAGGCTAGCTAGAAAAACTGCCTGGGAACCCTGATTTCCAGCCAAGCAGAAAAAGAACATATAAAAAATAAATTAAAAAGGAGCATGCAACACCTTAATTTGATAGCAAGTTTTGATAAATCTGACTATGAGACAGAATCTGGTCCATTAGGGAAGCAGGTTGTGCAAGGCAAGGGAGAGATTTCAGTTTGCTGTGCCAAAATCACGTGGAGATCTGGGTTACGACACAGGGAGGTGCAAGTCCCTGCTCAGAGCGCCTGGAGGCACAGCACCAACTCACCTCCACCAGCGCAGGGCTCTGACAGCAACAGTGCAGGTTGATTGCACTTTGTCCTGAGCCAGAACAGTATTCCTCTCGTTCTTCACATTCCTCAACTGTTCACCTTTCCCCACCCAGCTCTTAGCAAAGAAAACATTTCTAATCCAGTAGGAGATGCTGAGGACATGGAGGTATTGTAACGTTGGGCTAGAGGATATTATTAGGGCAGGTTGGTATCGAAGGGCGGAGTGACCGTGTTGAAAATGGGCTTTAGCATTGGCTTCATGTGTTTGGGAAAAGGAAGCTGGAGCTTTTTTGATACGTCTCTGAAACTCGCTGCTAATATATGGCAGCAGGGAGGCAGCTTTAAAGGAAGAGGGGTTTCTTAGTGTGTTGGCAGGACTGGGGAGAATTCGGGAAGTGCTCATTTTAAATTTCCTTTCAAAGAGCACTGTGTGTCCTGTGACCATGCACAGAAACCAACCGTGGCCACAGGCAGAGCAGAAGTTGGGTTTCTTGAGGATTCAGGCAGGGCAGGGGGCTGGATTAATTTAATTTTGGATAATTTAAGACATTGAATACAAAAATAAGTTTTAAAAATATTTTGAGACGTTTATGTAAAAGGAGTATGTTTTTGTAAAACATAACAATGAAGGATTTGGGCTAGAAATTAAAGAGCAGTGCAAACAAAAGGAAAATGTAGTGCTTGGGGTTTTTCTCTTCTTCTGTGGTTAATCTGCAGAATGTCTTTTGTGTCTTGATTATTATTTTGAAAGCAGTGTGGCTGTGGGATTCAAATTCAATGGTAGTCACTGATCTGTTTGTGGGTTGTTTTTTTTTTTTGCCAAAAGAAAGAATTTCCAGTGGGTGAGTGGGTGGATGGATGGATGGAGGAGGTACCTAAGCTCCACATTTTGCTCTCCTCTAGAGCTGTGACTGAAAGACACGCTCCATGCTGTACCAAGGCATGTACAAAATTACCCAAATTCCCCCAGAATATCAGTCAGCCATGCAGAAGCCTCCCAGTGCACAGACCCAGACTTTCTGACAATTGTCCCAATTGTGTTTGTAGGGTTTCCTAGGGTTGGATGTGGCTCTTCATTGTGATTAACGCTGCTCTCCCTTTGCAGGGTTTTGGCTGGTGTGGACCATCATCATCATCCTCAGCTGCTGTTGTGTTTGCCACCACCGCCGCACCAAGCATCGTCTGCAGGCCCAGCAGCGGCAACATGAGATCAACTTGATTGCTTACCGGGAAGCCCACAACTATTCAGCCCTGCCGTTTTATTTCCGTACGTACCTCACATCTCTACCTGGCAGACATGGGGAGCAGTAGCTGGGCCCAGCAAGAGGAGGGGGTGGCTCTAAACGTAGGGCATAGAATGGAGGGGCATATTTCAGCTTCTGAATGCTTCTGAGCCCTCCTAAGTCTGGAGCTGAACAACACCAGCTGCAGCACCTGCTGAATCCACCACTGATTAGGCTGTATGTGTGCAGTAATTAGCTGGGTGTCTTCCTGGGAAGGTTTTTAAAATACCTCCTTCAGGATGCTCCTCCTTTTCAGCCTGCACTCATCGAACTCTTGCCTCAGCAGTCCTTTACTCCCTAGTCCAAAGGCTGTACAATTACACATGGAAAACTACAGTGCTGTCTCTAAATGTTTCCATTATTTAAGCCCGTTCTGTCTATGTAGATTATTTTGTTGCCTGTTATAGAACAAATAACGTCTTCCTTAGATTTGAGGGACTATAAGTACAACAAACTCACTTCTATTGCCAGTACTGCCAGTTCATTCTGGCCGCACCAGAAAAGCACCAGAATCCAGCACTGAAACAACTATATGCCCAGATCCTAAGTTTTTTGTCTCTATATTTATGCAAAGTTCTGTGAGATTAAAGCTTTGCTCTTTAAAGTGAAAGCTCAGTTGAGAAGGCAGTGCTGGAGGGGGCTGGAGATGAGTTACCTCCCAGCTTGTCCTTCCAGCCAACACCTGCTTTCCCTTGAGGAGGTTCATGGGGGTCATGTTGGGATATCGTAGAATCATGGAATCATTAAGGTTAAAAAGACCTTTAAGATCATGCAGTCCAAGCATCAGCCCATCCCTACTGTGCCAACCAGACCACATCCCCCATTGCCACATCTCCATGGTTCTTGAACATCTCCAGGGATGGTAACTTCACCGCCTCCCTGGGCAACTTGTGCCACTGCCTCACTGCTCTTTCTGAGAATAATTTTTTCCTGATTTCCAGCTTGAACCTCCCCTGGCACAACTTGAGGCCATTACACCTTACAGGGAGGTAGTGACCTGGTACATTTAGGCGTGGAACTAAGAGCCAAGAAACTTCGCTGCTGTTCCCAGCTGTGTCCATCTCTTCATGTATCTCCTGTGCTGTGATTGCCATTCCTCTAAAACACAAAGCATCTCATTGATTTGAATTTCAGCATTGCATGTAAAGCCCGTTGAGCTGTTTGGTGGGAGGGTGCTGGTGTGGCACAGTGATCTACATTAATGCCAAGTTTCCTAAGAAGGGCTGCTCAAAAAATAACTTCTCCTTGCCTCCCACTTTCAGGGTTTCTGCCAAATTATTTACTACCTCCCTACGAGGAAGTGGTGAACAGACCGCCGACCCCCCCGCCGCCATACAGTGCCTTACATCAGCAGTGTGTCCCAGCAGGCAGCAGTAGCACAATCCCAGACACGCCGAGAAACCTGCAGCCAGCACAGAGCAGCTCGGCAGTGCCCAGCGGCAATAACTGCAGTACTGACAGCACCGGGTCCCCTGGCCTCAGAGACCCCGAGCCTTCCACCGCCGCGCTGGTTGAGCGAGCAGTAGCCAAAATGCAAAGTGTGGAGCCCGGCGGCACCAGCACGGGAGCCGAGCTGGTGGAGAGGGCCAGTCCCGAAAAGGATACGGAGTGCAAGGAGGAACTGCTGAAAGGTTACAGCTCGGAGAGCTTAGAGCAGAGCAGCGCCATTCCCGACGCCAAGGACAAGACGCCGGGCAGGCAGCGCCGCTTCACGGGCGACTCGGGCATCGAAGTCTGTGTATGCAACCGGGGCCATCACGACGATGACCTCAAGGAGTTCGACGGGCTCATCAATGATGCTCTGGACGGGCCCCTGGACTTCTGTGACAGCTGCAGCGGCCGCCCGCACGGCGATGAGGAGGAAGGGCTTTTTAATGCCACGGAGGAGCAGCACCGCGAACACAGCCACCACCACATGCCCCGGCAGCCGGTGTGTGTACTCTTGAACACAATAAATGAGCAGGACTCTCCAAACTCCCGCACCAACAGCTCCCCCAGCTAAGGAGGCAGAGCGGGAAGGAGAACTGGGGGGAAAACGAAGAAATAAGTGAAATAAGCAGATAGAAACTTTGAAAGGAGAAAAAGGTGATATAACCTTTTTTGTTCTTGTTTTTTTTTTTCTTTTTCCTCCTCCAGTGTAATTCGGGGACTCGTCCCGAAGGCCCGGCGTGTGGGGACGGGCTGCTCTGGATTTCGTTAATCATGTCCGTTCTGCTCCGTGGGGCAGGGACTGTTTGTCAATGAGACCTTCTCACAAATGGAACTTTTCCAATGGTGATTTTGGTGATGGTTATTATGAGTTTGTTGGTATTAGTTTTCCAGAACACTGCTTTATCTCGCAATCAGTAAAGCTCAGCAAATCTCACCCTGGGAGGATACGAAATCACCACAACGCTTCAACCTCCAGGTGTCTTCCCAGAAGCAAGCAGCTTCTGACAGTGCCGGCAGTCAGTAGCCCAAGAGTTCTGGTTTGATATAGTGCTCTTGAGGCATTGTGGGTTTATTTTTTTTTTTCACTTTTTAGGTTTGTTTTTTTTTTTTCTTTTGATGTTAAACTTTCCCAAAGCTGATGAATGCCTCAACACATCAGCCCTATAATCTCTGGTGCTTCAGTGTTTAAGACAGCAGGCAGGAAATTTCCCACTTGAAGCTGGTGGCGGAAAGACCAGTTTCTTCCAGGAGTGTTAGTCTACCACAAGCAGTCTGAAAGGAGATGTTTTTCAGAAATTTGCCTTTACATGTAATTTTCGAAGACAAGTGTATTCCTTCAATGCCTCCAAGAGCACAGCTAGAAGTAGAATCAAGGCAGCTGGGCTGCCTTCCAAGTACTGTGGTCTCCGAATGACCTTTTCCCGGTGTGCTGCAAAAGGGCTTGGCTTTATTTTTTTTCCTTATTTTTGCACCCTGAGAGCAGCACACTCGAGTTAAGATGACAAAAAAGAAGAACAGGGCTCTCTTTGGCCAGTGTGCCTTCAAGCTTCAGCGATGCATGTTGAACAAATGGAGACGAGAGCTCCGTCCATTGCGAAGGGATGACTTACCATGTAGATGTGGAACACCTGTGCAGTATTTTTTTTTTTTGATCCAAAAGTTTGGTGCGATTCTGATGTTGACCACTTAAAGAAAATGAATGTCTGTTTTCTTTTTTCTTTTTTTTTTTTTTTTTAATAGTGGCAACTGGCTACTGTATAATGTCTGTGAGCGTGTGTGTGTGACTGCAATCCATGCATGCGAGTCCTACTGGTAATATGAAAACCTGCTGTAAGACTGCAAGAAAATTTACTGTAGCTTTGCTTTAATAAACGGTAGAGATTTTGTTAGTAACAACCTGAAGGGAAAAACAAAACGAGCTGAAAACTAACATTCCCTGGTGTGCTCGTGTGGAAGAGAGCACAATTCAGACTGTGTATCTTGTTCTTGGGTTATGTCCCCATCCCTTTTATAACTATGGTCATCCAGATCATTACTATTATGGGGAAAGAAATTGAAAACTGAACTGAGTCGTATTCAGATTTGATTGATTGAAAACCAAAATCAGTTTCAAATAAGGTGGAAACCAAAATATAATGCCTTTTCTGATAACTTGCCTCTGTGTATGTGTATCATTTTGTGAGTCACAGAATCACGCAATGATTGGGTTGGAAGGGACCTTAAACCCAGCCAGTTCACCCCCTGCTGTGGGCTGGGTGTCCCTCATCCAGTCAGGGCCCATGGCCCATCCAACCCAGCCTTGGACACCTCCAGGGATGGGGCACCCACTGCTCTGGGCAGCAGTTCTGGTGCTCACTTCCCTCTGAGCCTTTCCCTTCCAGTGAAACAACTGATAGACAGCATTTGTCTGGGGGTGCTAGGAGCTCAGGGAACACTCCTGCCTTTCTGTGGCTATGGAAGTCATCCCAGGGTGTGAAAGCATGCCAAGCCACCAACTGAAGAGCGATGTGCTCTCACACCACCAGCCGTGCCTCCACCCTGGCACACGAGGATGTGCGTCAGAGCCAGCGCCCGGCCCACACTGCTTCCTGCCTGCAGCCTGGAAGCCGTGCAGGGTCATCTCTTTCTCCTTCTGGCCAGGCCATCCTGCTGAGCCCTGCTCCCTGGGGCTGGGACCGTTCTGCTTTCTTCCTCAGAGCCATTCACCGCTCCCTCACAGCCCAGATCTGCTTTATTAGATGGGGACGAGTAAGACCGCTCCATGCTCTGTGCTGGGGATTTGTGGGGTTGGGCCATGGGTTCAGCTCCTCGTGGTGACCATGGTGAGCAGCAGGACGGCTGCCCTCCTGCTCCTGGAGGAGAGCTTCCATGAAAAACTCTGGCCTTTCTGCCCTCATCAGTTCCTGCCTCGCAGGCTGCAAGGGGACAGGAGATGTTATTTCCTGTGCTCGAGTGCCTCAGTACAGGTGCACGCTCATATCTTGTTTCTCCCCTATTTAAATGTCCCAGGTAGCCCTGGACATGAGATGCAATACCACCTGGGCGGTTACATCAGCAGGGTCATTTCAGCTGCAAACGTGGCAGCTGCTTGCAATGGACCGGCCAAAACCTGGTGGCTGCTGCCAAGGTCCCCCCGCTGCCCACATCATGGCCATTGCCAGCCCCCAAGCTTGGGTTGCTGGTGTATAATTGGAATAAAGCCGGAGGGCTCAGCCCAGGCACTGAGGTCTGTTCATTTGGGGTCCCAAGGGCCCCTCATTTCCTGAGGCAGGTGGTTAGATGGGGAAGCCTGGCTGCTGCTGTCCAAATTGAGAGAGAAAATGTGAACCAAACATGGATAGAAAAGTTAGCAGCAAGGAGAGACTGGCTGTGTGCTGGCTTTCCTGCCCACCGCCAAGAGTTAAAGTGCAGAGGAAGCACAGGGAGGGAGGGAAGGTGGAGGTGCGCAGAGCTACAGGGTTAAATATTAAGAGGTCAGGTAATAAAGAACCAGAAACCTAATTGCACGCTACCCTTGTTGGCAGGGTATGGCAACTGGCTCCTACTGGCATGGGCTCAGCATGCACGTGTGTACAAATGTGTATATGCATGCATGTGTGTGTGGGCATGCAGGAATGCATTTCTGTGCCTGCACACTCTTGCAAGCACACAGCCACGCAGGTACATGCAGTGTGTGCCTGTGCGCAGCGGGAGCCACTCAGGAGCTAAAAATGCAGCAGTGTTTGAGCTCTTTCCTTCTTTCCTCTGCACTCAGCAGGTTTCCAGACACATCACCGTGGCTCCTGGATGGCCCCCCCACGCCATGTCCATAAGGCAATGTCTGCAGCCCTGCGGAGGGGCCATGCCCTCAGCTCAGCCCAGTGCTCACATGAGGTCTTGGGGCCATCTGAACCTGCTCTGCCCTCTGTCACCTGTCCAAAAAGCACCCTGAGCCGTGCTGGGTGAGGGACAGCTTTATTCAGACAATCTCACATCCACGAGACAGTCAGAGAGTGCAGTCTCTATGGCATCCACCCACTCCATTCCACTATCCAACTGCCCCATCTCACCCCACCATCTCACCCCTCCAGACCTCCCGCAGCCTGGCTTTCACCCGAAACTTCTGCACCTGCAGCACGACACCGAACTTGCCCTCCAGTGAGGGCAGGGGCTGATCCTGCGGACACTCGAGCGTGAACCTCTGCAGCACCCAGGCCAGGAAGAGGAAGAGCTCCATCTTGGCCAGGACTTCACCCAAGCACACGCGGATGCCGGCCCCAAAGGGCAGGTAGCTGGGAGAGGGTGAGTGGATGTGCTGGCCCTGCTCATCCAGAAAGCGGCCTGCAAGGGTAAGAGACACTGCTGGGGATGGGGATCGTCCCTTCTGACTGAGACCTTCCCCAATTCATCGTCCCTCCCACTTGGGCATTGGGCTAGGAGCTCACAACTCACCAGGGTTGAACTCCTCAGGTTTATCCCACTCCTCCTCATCGTGGTGCACAGACCAGAGGTTGATGACCACTCGGGCGCCCTTGGGGATGGAATACTCACCAATGCTGTAGAGCAGACACAGCGTGAGATGGATGCTCCCTCCCCAGCCTCTGCCCACACCCCGGTTGGTCTCACCTGGTGTCGGCAAGGGACACGTGTGGGATGAGCAGGGGGGACACGGGCCGGATGCGCAGCACCTCACTGATGGTAGCCTCCAGGTAGGGCAGCAGCGGGCGGTCACTGAGGTGGGGGTGACGTGCCAGGCCAATCTTCTGGTCCATCTCCTCCTGGATCTTCTTCTGGACCTGCAATAGGAGGGAGCCTGGGAGGGGTATGCTCTGTGCAACGGACACCTCCAGCACACTCTGGCAGATAAAGGCAGAAACAAAGCTCTCACACCCCAGTACCGCTTATCTCTAAAGCCTGACATCTCCCCCAGCATCGCTCTTTCCCAAAGCCTTCTGCAATGGCCCTGGTGCAGGAGGGACCCTACAGACCGTACCTCAGGGTAGTGGAGCAGGTAGAGCACAGCCCATTTGAGCACAGTGGTGGTGGTCTCCACGCCGGCCCCAAAGATGTCCCCCACCGTCATGAGGAGGTGGTCGTCTGTCAGCTCCAGCCCTGGCTCAGGAGGGCTGTTGTTCTCAGCATTGAGCCTCACTTGCAGGAGGGCATCCATCAGGTCCCTCACAGTGTCCCCACAGAACGCTTCCTGCCAGGGAACACACGTGAGTTGGGCTGTCCCGTTCACCAGTCCTACAGCTCAGCTCCAGCAGTTGAAGCCCCAGGCACCCCCTGCCCCTTCAGCACCTTGTGTTCAGTGAACTTCTGCTGGAGCAGCTGGTCCCTGACCTTGAGGCATCGCTTCAGCAGGGCCAAGTCCCTGTTGGGGAAGATCTGGGGGAGAAAAGCCCCATTGCAGCAAAAAGTTCCTGTGGAACTCATTCCAGCCCTTTCCTCTGTTCCAAAAGGAAGAGGCCCACATGGTTGCTGTGCTCCCACTCACCTGCAGCCAGGGGAAGATGTCCACCAGGCTCTCCTTGGCCACGGTGTCCACAATGCCCTGGCTGTACTCCAGCATGGCCTCGAACTCGGGGTCCCCGCGCCGGTAGGAGGAGTTGAAGCAGAGGGAGCAGACCACGTTGGTGACAGCCCGTGTGAGCTCCGGGGCCACGTCTAGGGCCACATCCTGTGCAGCACCGAGTGTCTCACACAGGGACGCAGCCTCCCGGCAGACTTTAGGTGAAAGGAGAGGGGCAGTGAGCTCTGGGGGCGGCCAAGGGGGGAGGGAGGGGGAAAGTGAACTCCCGGCTGCTTCACCAATCCCCAATTATTTGCCCCTGGCATCCCAGGAAACCCAAGCACGGTGAAAACCCAACACTTACTGATCTTCTCGAGGGCGACTGAGCCCTCCCCAAACATGGAGAGGGCAGCATGCACCAGCTTGCGCTGGAACTTCCAGAGGGGACCGTAGCTGGCAAAGGCGATATCCTTGCCTCCACGGGACAGCAGGTCCGTGGTCACCTGTGGGACACGCAGCCACGGGGTCACCCCATGCAGCATCCTCACCCCACACCAGGGGGTCTGCCAGCGCTGTCTCCATGACCCCATGACTCACGGTGCGAGGCCGTCCGGCGAAAGCCTTCCCCTTCTTCAGCAGTACCTCTCGGGCGTGCCTGTAGCTGTTGACCACCACCACGTAGTGGGAGCCCATCCAGAGCCCGTAGAGGCTGCCGTAGCGGCCCTGCAGGCGCCAGAGCCGCAGGTGGAGCTGCGGGTGCCCGGCCAGCTGCAGCAAGCTCCCCACCAGCGGCAGGGCCGGAAGGCTCCGCAGCCGCCCCGTCCCTGTCCCCGTGGGACCCTGACTGCAGGACAGCCTCCAGGCGCAGAGCAGGGCCAGGGCGAGCAGCAGGACAGCAAGAGGCGGCATGGTGGGACAGCTGTGGGACTGTGTGGCTCCAGGGCCTTTATACCCACTCGGAGGCATCCCCTTGACCCTGGGATGGGCTGGGCAGCTTATCGGGGGATGGCGGGGGGGTGACGGGCAGCGGGCCAGCACTGCAGCTGGGGTGAGGCAGTGGGGCACGGAGTGCTAGCAGAGTGCTGGGGGTGCTCCGGCTGCAGCCAGCGCGGTGCTGGGCAGGAGAGGGCTGCGGGCTGCTGCCACTCTGGGAGACCTTCCGGGTGCATGGGCTGCACTGGGCTGCACTGGGCGGCTGTGAGCGGTACCGGGCAGCCCCTCTCGGCACTGGGCAGCACTGGGCAGCACTGATCACCGGGTAATAGCGGTCAAGACCGGGTAGTACTGGGCAAAATTGGAATGACCGGGCAGCTCTGGAGGGCTCCGGGCATTACTGGTCAGCAATGGGCGGCACTGAGCGGCACTGCAGGACAGCAGCGGGCAGCACAGAGCAGCAGCATTGCGGAGCCGCAGCGCGTTCCCGCCCCTTCAGGCCCGCGGCGCTCGCCGTAGCTCGGCCGTGGGGCGGGGCGGGGCGCGGCAAGATGGCGGCGGGGGGCGCGGCGGAGGCCCAGGCGCGCTTCGGGCATTCGGTGAAGGGGCTGCTGACCGAGAAGGTGACGAGCTGCGGCACCGACGTGATCGCCCTCACCAAGCAGGTGCTGAAGGGCTCCCGCAGCGCCGAGGTGAGCGGCGGGGAGCGCTGCGGGGCGCGGCAGGACGGGGCGGAGGGGCCGGAGGGGCCGGGCCGGGCCGGGCCGGGCCGGGCCGCTCCGGGCCGCTCCGCTCCGCTCCGCTCCGCTCCGCTCCCCCCTGCTTGGCGCTGCCCCTCAGCGCTCCGTTCGTTTCTCTGCCAGCTGCTGGGCCAGGCCGCCAGGAACATGGTGATGCAAGAGGACGCCATCCTGCACTCCGAAGACGTAAGCTGTGTTTGTCTGCTGGGGCAGCCGCGGTTCTGCGGGGCGGCTGCTGTCAGAGGCTTTCATTCTCGGTCTTGTTCTCCACAGAGTTTAAGGAAAATGGCCATAATAACCACGCACCTGCAGTACCAGTAAGTACGGACACCGTGCGCTCTCTGGGAATCTGAGTGGAGCCTTTTGTTGCTTTTCCTTCTTTGTGATTTGTGATTCTATGATTCTGTAAGGATTTTGTGGAGCCCACTCCATGCAGGCCTGTTTGCCGCACTTCCCATAGCTGGGCACACCCTGGGACTGCGATTGTAGAACTGTAGAACCGTTCTAGTGGGAAGGGACCCCTAAAGGCCATCTGGTCCCACTCCTCTGCACTGAACAGGGACACCTCCAGCTCCATCAGGTGCTCAGAGCCCCTCCAGCCTGACCTTGGGTGTCCCCGGGATGAGCAACCACCACCTCTCTGGGCAACCTGTGCCGGTGCTTCAGTACTCTCCAGCCCCACCACATCCACTGATATGGATGAGGCTGTTTTGGAGTGAGAACTGTAATTTTTTGCTTGCTGTGCGCCATGCGCTAGGTCTCCTGTACCTGTGTGTGATGCTGAGAAGGAGAAAAGAGCCACTGCTTTCTGCTCTGAGCGTAATCCAGACACATTTGATGGTTTTGGCCTCCTGAGCTCTCAATCAAGTCCTTTTTCATCAGTATCACACAAATGCTGTTTCTGAGATTTTCGTTTTTTTCCTAATGCTCTTTCCTATCCTTTTTTTCTCTAGGCAGGAAGCCATTCAGAAGAAGTGAGTACCCAGCTGAGGAATGCCAGTCAGACATGGGAAGCAGCATGTCAAGGCCGATGGGAAGAGGATGAGTGATTGATAGAGGGGAGGGGAGAACACAACTGGAAATTTTTGCAGCTGCTTTTGAAACAGATGCTGGCCCAGCAGGATAACTTTTCACTGCTGTGAGGATCAGTACTGTAGAAGGCTGAGAATTTGGGTGAAGAGATGATTTATGCTAAAGCTTCCATTTGTTTCATTAACATACACAGGAGCACAAAGAGTGAGGTTTGCTTTGAGAGGAGATGGAGTTGGGCTGGGGAGATCCAGGGTTTCTTTTTTCTGTAATGTCAATGCCAAAGCTGTTCTGGGTGCTTGAGTACAGATCTCACTGTGAACTTCTTCTTATTTTGTCCCCAGTGTGGAGCAGTCATCAAACCTGAGGGACCAGCTGAGTCACTTGCTGAAATGAAGCCTAGCTGAAGGCATTGGACATCTCCACTGGCACTGAGCCGTCCTTTTCCTCCTGGGCCTGGGGCTCAGACCTGTGTCTGGATGGTGCTGAATGCCAGCTGCGATACATGCAGAGCGCACATTACTGAGCGTGCAGGCACCTCTCAGGTGTTCCCATCTACATCTATTTGTTCTGAACACTCTCCTGATTCCTTACATCTAACTGGAACCTTAGCAGAAACTTCACTTCTACAACAGTTCCTGTGTTCCTTTTCTTCCCATGTGCAGTGTGAGGTTCTCAGCCTGTGCCTGTACCACAGCACCTGCATTGTTCAGCTGATGGCCCTGTGTTGAAATGGTTTGTCAGCCCAGGATGCGGCATGTGCTGCCCATCCAAAGCCTTTTGTCTACATGTCCACAGCAGGATGATTTTTCTTCCCATCCCTGCTGAGTCATTAGCTGTCTCCTGTAAGATGATGGAATACTTACCTAACAATCTACAACAATCGTAGAGCTGGGATTTTCATACAGTATAATTTCTCCCCTGCCCTCCCAACGAAGTATATAAAATAGAGCTGCGGGTTTTAAATACAGAATAACTACAGCTACAGGACCTTATTTAGACACAGAGATGATGGGGTGCAGTTTATTTAGGGTATGTTAATCAGTGGGAGCTGTAAGTGGTTGGGTGGGTGTAGAGGTGCTTCAGTGTGGACTGAGGTGCCTGTCACAGAGCAGAATTTTAGAAAGCATGAATCTGGGCAGGCACCACTGAGCCAGCTGGACGAGGCTTGGTGAACATCCTGCTCTGAGCTTATCTCACTTTTTGCTAAGCCAGAATTTGGAATGTCATTTCTTTGCCAGTGCATCTGCGCTGCTTTTGGCCTTCAATTGCATTCCAGTTCTGGCTTGCTCCTCCAGTTCTTGATTAAGCAGCCTTGGTAGTGCTGTGTATCTGTCAGATTGGGAAGGTGTCCAGAGACATGGTTGGGATGTGGGCAGTGAGGGGCAAAGGAATGTCAGGAGCCAGTGTATTCAGTTCTGCAATGATCTGTGCTGAGGTCTTAGTGTCTGGGTTCCTGCTTGCTTCTCAGTGAAATGAGGTGCGAGCTATAAATACTACGCCTCGTTTTTCTTGAGTCTGTTATCTGAAGCACTTGGAGCACACTGGGAGCACTTGTTTGCCTGAGTGTGCTTTTCATCAGCTGATAGGACAAGAGCGTGGATCAACTTGCCGCATTCCTGCAGCGTGGTTTTGCTGGTTTGCAGTGCCATGTGGCTCTGCCCTTGCTGCTTTTCCAGAACCGCTGCCTGCCTGCCCTCACCTTGCAGCGCCCAATCTATGTTTCTGTCGAGGTGTCCAGTGGTACCGTTAGCTTTTCCTCTGCACTGTGCCTCTGCTCAGGCAAGAACACAGCCATGAAGGGCATGGGGAGCCATGCAGTGATTTGCTTTGTTGTTATAAAAGCTTGGTTTTCTACACCTTAAGTCTGTAATCTTTTCATCTCTTGTGTATGGTTACCTTGGTAGCAGGGGTTGTACCCTGCACTGTGTGAAGTGATACCTAAACGATGGGGTGCCAGGGGATGTTTGTGCCCTGGGGGTTCCTGGTACTTGGATCAAAGCAGCCCTCTGGAACAGTTTCCCTGGAGCTTCTTGAGAGTAAAAGGGCTGTCCCAGCCACTACCATGCTGCAGCTATGTGTGCTGCCAGTCACTCTGACCAGTGTGGAACAGCATGGCATACTCCCTCCTACTTCAGCTCCAGGGTCTTCCTGTGGACACAGTGTCCTTGTTGCAGGTGGCTTATTCCCCACCGGAGCTCCCATCTGCAGGGGTTGGAACATCACTCTGTGGTCTCCCTGCATTTGGGGCAAGCAGGAGGCTGGGATGGGCTGCGCTGTGAGAGGGACACAGCTGGATGGGAATGGCTGCAGATGCTGGCAGCAGGCAGGGCTGTGTGCCAGGGTTTGAGGCCTGCTGGGAACTGACCTTGGGCGGGAGCAGAGAGCCGGGGCGGAGCGTGGCTGAGCTGCAGCTGGAAGCAGTAAGGCGCACTTCGGGGTGCTGGGCCCTGTCCCACAGGGGACCCTGGGAGACATTGTGGAAGAAGGATTTGTCCTACAGGGATATCTCTGGCAGGGGTGGGGTTGGGGTGTTTCAGTTGGAGCGTTAGCAAGGGGTGCTCTTCCCAATAGGATGCGGGTCTGGGGCCTCCCTGGGGTTGTCAGACAGAGGCAAGGGAAGTGGTTTGGTATTTTGAGGAGGGGCTTTGGGAAGGCCCTGTAGTGATGCCCATGGTAGTGGTGTTAGCACCAGCTCTGTACTCCTGTTGCTGCAGTGGCTGCCCTGTGCAGGGACGGCGCCCCTGAGGACCAAATCTCCCGGGACCAGATCCACCACGAGGTGCAGGTGAGGGTGTGAGCAGGGGGTTGGAAGGAGTGCTGAGTCAAGGCAGAGTTGGCACAGGACTAAGTTCACTGCGGGATCCTGGTCAAAGTGCTAAGAGCAGCCAGCTGCTGCCAGTGGAGTTTTGGAGCAGCATTTTGCTTATCTTCATGATGGGGATGGGAAGGGATGAGCAGATGAAGCTGGGGAGGGTTGGGATGGAGAAACATGTAACGTTACCCAGATTTTTAGCTGCAGAGGGCAGTGCTGGTGTGCAAGCCGCATGACCCCAGGTTTGGTGTGTTTGGAGGCACCATGGCCCAGCTTGCTGCAGTCGGATGGCCCCTGTCTTTGCTTTGTCAGGATTACTATGGCAGAGAGCTGCAGAAGTTAGAGGACCTGAAAACCAACGCTTGCGTCACACCGACCAGGCCTGTTCCCAAGGCAGTGAGGGATGCTCTGCAGCGTGTCCACGAGGAGGTGGTGGCCAGGTGAGCCTCGCACTTCCCCCCCATGCCACCTCCCATGGACTGCACCCCCTCTTAGCCCAAATCCCCCAGGTACTATGGCTGTGGCCTGGTCATCCCCGAGTGCCTGGCATCCTGCCGGGTCCTGGACCTGGGCAGTGGCAGCGGCAGGGACTGCTACATGCTGAGCCAGCTGGTGGGGGAGCAGGGCCACGTCACCGGCATCGACATGACTGAGGCACAGGTATGGCACAGGGCCATCCACGGGGTCACCTTGTCCCCACCCTGAGTCCTACCATACACTTTCCTTTCCTCCTCTCAGGTTGAGCTGGCAAAGAAGCACATTGCCTATCACATGAAGAAGTTCGGCTATCAAAAGCCAAATGTGGAATTCCTCCAGGGCTACATGGAGAACCTCGGTGATGTTGGGCTGACTGATGAGAGCTATGATATTGTCATGTAGGTACCCTGCAGAGATTGTACTGGACTTACACCCATATCCCCAAGGGGTCCATTTTGGGACCAATGCTCTTCAGCATCTTTATCAGTGATATAGACAGTGGGATTGAGAGCACACTCAGCAAGTTTGCTGATGACACCAAGGTGAGTGGAGCAGTTGATGCAGTAGAAGGAAGGGATATCATCCAGAATGGTTTTTAACTAGAAGAGAAGAGATCGAAGTGAAATGTTAGGAAGGAATTCTTTATTCAGAGGGAGGTGAAGCTCTGGCACTGCTGCCCAGCGAGCTGTGGGTGCCCAATTCCTGGAGGCATTCATGACCAGGTTGGATGGAGCCCTGGGTCCTGATCTGGTGGGAGGAATGCAGCCCACCACAGAGGGTTGGAACTGGATGGGCTTTAAGATCCCTTCTAAGCTAAGTTGTTCTATGATTCTATGTACGTTCCTGCTGGGCTGCTCACTTCAACAACGTGTTAGGGAATTAAAAACTAAAGGTAGGATCTAAGGTATAGCCTGGGAATATGGAATTTCCCTTTTTCATGGTTGAATCTTGCAATGAGTGATGGACTGTGCGCAGCTGGTGGTGCTGAGCATAGGTGATGATACTGCAAAGAATCTTTGGTGTTCTACTTCCAGCTCCAACTGTGTGATCAACCTCGCCCCCGACAAGAGGGCTGTGCTTCGGGAGGCCTACCGTGTGCTGAAGGTAGGGAGCCAAGTGGGGCTGGGATGGCCCTGCTGCAGGTGCCTGTTTAGTCCCATCATCTCCCATCCACTTCTTACTGCCTTTCAGCCTGGAGGGGAGATGTACTTCAGCGATGTCTATGCCAACCAGCACCTGAGTGATGCCGTGAGGAAGCACAGGGTGCTATGGGGTGTGTAGGGCACTGCAACACATGGGATGGGAAGCCTTTGGGTCTGATGTGCATGGTGTCACTGTGCCCATGTCCTTGTCACAGGAGAGTGCCTGGCAGGAGCCCTGTTTTGGAGAGACTTGTACAGCATTGCCAAGGAGGTGGGTTTCAGCCCTCCGTGCCTGGTCACCGCCAGTCCCATAACTGTCAGCAACAAGGAGCTGGAGAGAATCATTGGTGAGTGTTCCACCATCTCCATTTGGTCTTGAGGACTGCACTGGGACCCCATGTACAGTGCCTTTCCCCTGTAGGTGACTGCTGCTTTGTCTCTGCTACGTTCCGGCTCTTCAAGGTGCCAGGGAGCTGCCAGGCCGGGCCAGGCCAGGTCATCTACAATGGTGGGATTGTGGGGCATGAGCGAGAGCTGGTGTTTGATGCCAACTTCACCTTCAAGGTATGGGGAGGCACATTTGGGCTCCCAGGGATGACACAATGGAAGGTTCAGGTTGGACATTAGGAAAAATCTATTCTCAGGAAGAGTGGTGAGGCATTAGAACAGGCTGCCCAGGGAGGTGGTGGGGTCACCGTCCCTGGAGGTATTCATGAACCATGAAGATGAGGCACTGGGGGATATGGTTAGTGGGCATAGTCAGAATGGGTTGATGGTTGGACTGGATGATCCTAGTGGTCTTTTCCAATTGAATGATCCTAAAATTCCATATAAACCAGGGGAACTGCAAACAGGGCATGGAGAGAAAGTCAGAGCTGTGCAATGCGTTGGGGTGAAGATGGGATTAGTAT
This sequence comes from Chrysolophus pictus, assembly GCA_037305975.1. NCBI lineage: Eukaryota > Metazoa > Chordata > Aves > Galliformes > Phasianidae > Chrysolophus > Chrysolophus pictus. The sequence continues at coordinate 12,215,452 of CM074581.1, read as the reverse complement.
GACCCTGGTGCTACACCAGGTGGTTTGCAGACAGCTGTGAGTGTATCTCCAAGTTTTGGGCTGGGCTTTGAGCATCATCTCTCTGGGCAACTGGGGACCCTTGGGCTACATGTCCCAGTCTCCCGCCCCATGATGTTTTCCTCTCCTCAGGAAGGAGAAGTGGTGGATGTGGATGCTGAAATGGCTGCGATATTGCGGAGCTCCAGGTTTGCGGACAAGTTCCTGATCCGGGCTGGTGGAACCGATGGTGCTGCACCACAAGGCTGCTGTCATGGGAAGATGAAGGTTGGTAGCTATGTGTTGGACTCTGGGATGGGGACACTGCTGCTGTGTGCTATCACAGGGCTACCCTGAAGTATCAGTGGGTGACGCATGACACCATGTTCTTCTGGGCCAGGCAGGAGCCTATGGGAGACTGGATGGCACCTGGTGCCTAACTTTGGGCAACTGTACCCCTTTTGAGGTTGCTGAGGTTTATTTTGCCTCCAAAGGGGTTTGCTGTGGCTTGAGAGCCCTTCATGCCCTGCAGATGTCTGTGAGGGACACTGGGACTGGTGACTGAACCTGCTGGAGGTCTTCATGGGAGATATCCTTCCTCTAGGCAGGTGGCGGCCACCCACAGCTGCCTCTTTCTGCTGCTGTGAGCTTGGCCCTGTCTGTCAACCCTGACCCTGCAGCTCCTTTATCTGCTGGCAGCCTCTCCTTGCCCCTTGCTCACCCTTTCAGCCTTAGTTGGGCCAGCTGGGGCTATGAAGCAGGGGTCACTGACAGGCAGAGGAGATAAAGCCCTGCAGCTGCCTGTCCCTGAAACGCAGTCTTGCACTTGAGTCTTTGGTCCCTGTCCAAGCATTTCTCAGATAAAAGCACAGTGAAAGTCTCAGAGAAGCTCTCAGCGTCCCCCTTATAGTGTGGCAAAATGAATGGGCTGATCTGCTGTTGCCTATGGCGTTCTGCTGGGGTTTGGAGGAAGTAGTGGGGAACTGCTGCTTCCCCATGGCCTGACCCCATCCCTCGTTGTTCTCTGCCTTCCAGGAGAAGATCTGTGACCCCTTCCTGCTGTTGCACCAGCAGGCAGCCCCAGCTCCTGCCTGTGGTGCTGCCGGGACCTGTGGGCCGCAGGGCTGCTGAGTGGAGAGTGATGTCCCCACAGCGTTGGGAGCCGGGGAGCTGCGGCTTCACCGGAGGGAAAATACAAAGAAATAGTTGAGGAGTGTGGCTGAGCTGGGGTGCACTTTCTTGCCTGGGGGTGAGGGTGAGCAGCACCTTGGGGATCCCTTCGTGCGGGACGTCTCACCGCCCTGCACGGCCACGGGGAGCGCTGCGGACCAGATGGTGGACGTGAGTTCACATCACATGGAGCGCCTGGATCCCCGACGTTCCCCGTGGGCATGCCGGGGCCGGGCAGGGCGGCTGCAAAGGCGGGGGAGGAATCTTTGGGAGCCTACAGTTCTCAGCCAGTGCTCCTGAGAAACAAAAGGCGCAGCCTAGCTGCTCTTCCTGCTTTAACCTCCCCGTGCCAACCTCTGCATTTTCTGCAGCCGGCCCTCGGGCAGGGACAGCCCCACCGCCCGCTCCTGGAGCCGGGATTCCAATCCCTGCCCCGTGTGGTGCTGCTGAGCTTTGTTTTTTCCCCGCACTCCATCTAGCGGGGAGCTCTGCGTGCAGCGCAAGCGCTGAGCCTGCAGGTTTGTGCAGGGAAATGAGGGGGTTCTGCAGACCCGGAGCTGTGGCGGCCGTGCCCCGAGTCCTGCAGCCGTGGGCCCTGGCGCTGAGCGGCAGTGCCGTCCCAGCCCGGACCGAGCTCAGCCATGTGAGCATCCCAACCCCTCGTTGTGCCGTGCGTGTACAAATCCCGTCCGTACCGGGAGCGGCGCCCGATGGCCCTGGCAGCACCGCGAGTGTCGGGAGAGGGACTTCTGGCAGCTGAATGGGGCGGCCCACGGGCCTGGAGATGTTCAAGAAACGTGGAGATCTTAGCATCATAGGACCGTTACGGTTGGAAAAGGCCGCTAAACCCGACTATCAGCCCGTCACACCACGCCCGCTACACCGGAGCGGCGCTGCGCTATGCGCGCTGTCAGCGCTCCGCGGGGGAGGCGGCGAGTGGCCGCCAGGTGGCGCTGCGCGACCGCCGAGCAAAGAGAGGCGACGGCGGAGCGGAGCCGGGGCGCGGGTAGCGGCGCGTTGTGGGGCGGCGGGATGTGGAGACGGGGCGGCGGCGGCGGCGGCGGCGGGCGGGTGGGAGGACCGACGCCGAGCGGGCCCATACTGTTCTGTTTTGCCCGCTCCGTCCCGTCCCGACCCTCTCCGTTCCGTCCCCCCGCCGAGCGCAGCACGCGCCGGCTCCGACTCGCCAGCCGCTCCGCGCTCTCATTGGTCGCGCCCCTCCGAGGCTCCACCCCTCCAGCCCTCGGCCGCGCCGCTATTGGCCGCCTCCTCGCGGCCGGCTCCGCCCCCCGCCGCCTGGCGTACACACCGGAGTCACGCGCCCCTCGGACTGAGGCCGCGGCAGAGGCCGGCGGCGGAGGGCCGGGCCGATGGCCACACCCCCCGGGCCGCTCGCGGGCGGCGATTGGCCGAGCGCGGCCGAGGCCCCGCCCCCCGCGCGGCGGGCGGGGAGGGGCGGGCGGGGCAGCGGCTTGAGGCGGCTCTCGGCTCGGCCCGGCCCGGCAGTCGCCGCCCGTCGGGTCCCGCGGGCAGCCGTGCCCGCCGCCTCGCCCGCCGCCACCGCGCCCGCCGCCGCCACCGCCGCCGCCGGGGGACCGGGGCACGCCGCAGGCGCCGAGCGGCGATGCGGGGCCGCGGCGGCGCCGAGCCCTGACTAAAGATGGCCGCGCTGCCCGGTGGGAACATGGCGGGGGGCGGCCGGGGGGCGCGGGTGGAGCTGCTGCTGCTGCTGCTGCTCGCCGCCTGCCTCGGCCGGCCCCCGGCCAACGCCGCCGCCGTCGCGCCGCCCGCCGCCTCCGTCCCGTCGGCGGAGGAGACGGTGATCATCGGCCTGCGGCTGGAGGACACGGACGACGTCTCCTTCATGGAGGGGGGAGCGCTGCGGGTGAGCGAGCGGACGCGCGTGAAGCTGCGGGTCTACGGGCAGAACATCAACAACGAGACGTGGTCGCGCATCGCCTTCACGGAGCACGAGCGGCGGCGGGGCGGGCGAGCGGCGGCGGGGGCGGCGGGGCGCGGCGGCGGCGGAGGCGGCGGCGGTTCGGCGGGAGGCGGCGGCGGAGCCCCGCAGCGCTGCGGCATCCGCACGTCGGACATCATCATCCTGCCGCACATCGTGCTCAACCGCCGCACCTCCGGCATCATCGAGATCGAGATCAAGCCCCTGCGCAAGACGGAGAAGAGCAAGTCCTACTACCTGTGCACCTCCGTCTCCGCCGCCGCGCTGGGGCCCGGGGCCGCCGGGAGGATGGTGGACGCCGAGGGGCGGGACGGGCCGCCGCCGTGGGGCGAGACCACCTGGATCTACCACGATGGAGAGGACACCAAGATGATCGTGGGCGAGGAGAAGAAGTTCCTGCTGCCCTTCTGGCTGCAGGTGATCTTCATCTCGCTGCTGCTCTGCCTCTCGGGCATGTTCAGCGGCCTCAACCTGGGCCTGATGGCCCTGGACCCCATGGAGCTGCGCATCGTGCAGAACTGCGGCACCGACAAGGAGAAGAACTACGCCAAGCGCATCGAGCCCGTGCGCCGCCAGGGCAACTACCTGCTGTGCTCCCTCCTGCTGGGCAACGTCCTGGTCAACACCACGCTGACCATCCTGCTGGACGACATCGCTGGCTCTGGGCTGGTGGCCGTGGTGGTCTCCACCATCGGTATCGTCATCTTCGGCGAGATCGTGCCGCAGGCCATTTGCTCTCGGCACGGCCTGGCCGTGGGCGCCAACACCATCTTCCTCACCAAGTTTTTCATGATGATGACCTTCCCGGCCTCCTACCCGGTCAGCAAGCTGCTGGACTGCGTGCTGGGCCAGGAGATCGGTACGGTCTACAACCGTGAGAAGTTGCTGGAGATGCTGCGGGTCACCGACCCTTATAACGACCTGGTCAAGGAGGAGCTCAACATCATACAGGGAGCCCTGGAGCTGCGCACCAAGACGGTGGAGGATGTGATGACTCCACTTCGAGACTGCTTCATGATTGCTGCTGAGGCTGTGCTGGACTTCAACACTATGTCTGAGATCATGGAGAGCGGCTATACCCGCATCCCTGTTTTTGAGGGTGACCGTTCCAACATCGTGGACCTGCTCTTCGTCAAGGACCTGGCTTTTGTGGACCCTGACGACTGCACTCTGCTCAAGACCATCACCCGCTTCTACAACCACCCGCTGCACTTTGTCTTCAACGACACTAAGCTCGATGCCATGCTGGAGGAGTTCAAGAAAGGTGGGCTCACGGCGGGGCAGGAGGTGTGGGTGCTGCGGGGAGCTCAAAGGTGCGCGCGGGGGGCAGTGAGAGGCCGCTCTTCTGGCATCAGCCAGGTTCCTGCGCCAGAAAGCTGATCTGGGGCTGGTAGATGGTATGTGCCCCCCACCTCTTTTCCCCACTCCTGGGATGTGTGTGTGGGCACTGTGCCAGGCATGTTTTTTTTTTTTTTCCACTCATCTGCCCATCGTGGCGGGAACTGCTGACGTGAATCTGCAGCCATTGCTCGGCCGCATCTCTCCATGCTTTTTCAGCTGGCCAGGCAGGAGGAGCAGGTGGGCTGCTGGTGCAGGGTTGCTCCTCTCCTTCCTGCTCAGCGTGCACACGTGCTGAGATAAACATGGCATTCCCACTCCATTCATAGGCTCGGCTGGCCGCCTTCAGCCCTGCGATTGTGTTCCTGTTATGGTGATTGATGCTTTGATCCAGTGACTCAGGCAGTGTCGGGGCTTTGCAGTGTGTTTGAGTGCCCCTGTTTGTGTTGCATTTTGGCTCATAGACTTTCTTACCTAGGCTGTCCCTTGCCCTGAGGACCACACTCAACTGGGCGAAGAAATGCCTTTCTGCGTCTTCGGTGTAGCATCTTTATTTGTAGCTTCATGATAGGGTCAAGTATTTCCATTCTAATTGCAGTGAGTGTTGGCTTGGCAGATGTCTTAATTGTTACGAAGTTTTGCTTATGAGAAAATAGAAAAAAAAACCACTTTTTCTCCCTGGGTTGGAACCTGCACCTCTCTGCAAGCCAAAAAGCAATTCAGGTTGTAAAAGAAAAGCGCTTGAAAACAAATAGGGAGATTTGAAACAGATGGGATGTCTGCAGACTCCCATGCTGGATGATGGGAGGTGAGGTGAGCTCAGAGCATTACACTTTTGAGCAGCTTGGTTCTGGGGAAAAGATCCAAATAGCTGCATTGGCACAGTGAGATTAATGGGAAATATCTGAATTTGCCTTGTATCACACTCAGGAGTTACCTGGAAAAGAGCTCTGTACGTTTGGTAGATGGTCTTTCTAGTTAACAAATTCAAACGTCCACCTCTGTTTCCAGGTGCTGTTTGGCCCTGTGCTGTGACAGCATGGTGTTTTGTCTGTTCCTTCCTTCTTAACTCAGGGTGGGGGATTTCAGGGTTATGCCGTCAGTTTCCTCTTTTTCCTCTCACTTTCACAGATGGAAGGCAAATGTACTGCAGTTCTGTTTACCTCCTTCTGCCTCAGTCTAATGGTGGGGAAATGCTACTCTGCATCAGAGCTGTTGAGCTGGAGAGCCTCGCCTGTGGTTTCAGTGCTGCAGGATCTGCAGCTGGGATCTGGGAACCTCAGTTATGTCACCTAACTGCTGGCTGGTGAAGTGGATTTTGCTGTGTGTGCTGTCATGGTGTTTGTTTCCCTCCATTATTCCAACACCACACAGCACACTGTGGTTCTCAGCCTGTAGCCAGACTCGGTGTGTCTGAAGAAATGAATGTTACATGGAATGCTTTATTTCCTGATTGAGGCAGGTGAAGTACTCCTGTGTGTTAGAGTCCTTTTATTTAATAGCTGGCAGAACCAGGTAAGCATTTCATTCCTGGAGTTGTGGCAGAGCCAGATATGCCTCCTTTTAGGTTCTGAAATTTGTGCTTAAAACAGGCTTTGTAATTCCCCTGGGCTGCTGGGAGCTACAGACCGGAGGATGTTCTTACTGATAGTCAGAGAACTTCCCTTGCTGCACCAGGGCGCTTCCCAGCAGCACAGGTTTAGGACAGCTTACCAATGCCTGTGCCATCCTGCGTTCTATAGTGGTGGTTTAATTCAGGGTACTTCAATCCTACCCAGCATTTACTCCCCAACAGCCATGCTGGTGGGTCTGCATCGACAAGCCCTGGGGTTAGGATGAGCTCTGTCTTAACTGGTTTCTCTTTAAACAAGCAGATACGGTGGAAATAAATGGCTTCCTTTGTCCTTTGAAATGAATGTAAATAACTGATAGCTTGCTTGATCTGGCATAGCGCAGTGTCTTTTGCAAGAGTTCTTCAAACTTTCTTCTTCAGAGCAACGTTGCCAAATTCCCGTGAGAATGTACAAATTAAGGGTGAGAATCAAATTGCACGTTGCTCTCTGGTACAGCGTTGAAAATAAATAAGCTTACAGTTCTTAATCACCCTTTTCCCACCACACTGACCTTCCACTGCCTGCTTCAAAGCTCTGGGTGCTGACCGAGGGCCTTCACTGCTTGTCGGTGTGGCAGGCAGCTCGTGGGATGGTGCTGCTGTCACTGAAATGCTTCAGTGTGATCAAGGGAAGAGGCTTTTCTTAAAGAAGTTTGGAAATGAGCTGAGCGGGTGGGGTTATGAAGCGTACTTTTGGGGCAGGAACAAAATATTTTTAACCCAAACATAGGATGGAGGCTCACGAGGAGGAGGTGAAGAGCCAAGCACGGCAGGATAGATGTCCTTACAGTGTTGTGGAGGATGGAGCTGCTAATTCTGTACTTGTCCTGGTGCTTGGGCAGGCTGGGGGGAGGGTTTGGTGGTGAGCCTGTTCTTCATGTTCCTTGCCCACAACTGCAAAATGAATATATGTTTTACTTCTATGCTGCCAGGCAAGAAACTTAATTTTGAGAAAGCTGCCGCACATTCCCATTCCCTTGCTGCTCTAATCTCTTGAAGTATGAATAAACATGACTTCTGAGGCAGTCTGCAGAAACACTTTTCTTCTAGAAAGCATTGTTTATTTTAAAATAAATAAAAAGCTGTTGAAAGTGGAGCAGTTTTCTATTCCTGTTGACAGACCTCGAACCCTTACCAGCACTGCCAAGTCCATCTGCCAGCGAGCTGTGCAGGCTGGGTGTACTGCTCGAATCCGAGCCATTCAGCTCCAGTTTAATGCAAGGAGGTACAAGGTACCCTTCACCTTGGGCAAGGGCATGCAGTGAGCAAAGTGAGGCAGTTCAAAGATGCGTCTCAGTGGTCTGCCATCGTTTCCAGGATCAGTTAGCACCCAGCTCCTAAGGTGCAGCAAGGAGTGTCTGAACAACTGAGTCATTTTTGGAAAGAAGCTATGGGCTATCTGCACTGGTCTCTTGCCCCTGCTGATCGGTGTCTGGGCTTCTTTTCCCTTTTGTCAGTTTTCCTAGGGCTCTGTTCAAATGCTCGCTGGCACTTGCTCGTAGTGTTTTTCACTGGCAGATCTCTGCGTGTGAGCCCAAATCCAAAGCGTTCTATTTCTAGCTCCCTGCATGCCACAGCTACAAGAATTCAGCTTGAAAAGCCCTGTGTTGTAATACTAATATTTTAAGATTGGCCCACTTTCTACGAGCCATTGTACAGCTGCTCTCCTGGTGTCCTGGACAGCTTCAACGTGCAGCAGTTTCTCAGCCGTGCTCCTCCTTATCTGTCCTTGCAGACCTGGGGACTTGGAACCGTATGTTTTGATTTCATTTATCTGCCTCTGCTATTAGGTTATAATAAAAGATCGGAGTTAATAACCTATTACAAAGAAGTCGTGGTGACTGTGCAGCAGTTCTGAGCTCTTATTTTCTGAATCACATGGCAGCCTTGAGGAAATTCCTAGATTCCTTATTAAAATTATTACCAACTGGACCATAAAAGATTTTTCTTCCCTAAAACCTTGTCAGATTTACTTGATGATCTTTTCTTCATGCTCTGTTGATCTTGTATCATCTGTTTTTTTAATAGTGTGCATCTTTAGTGTGAACGTAGGACCTTGTCTGCTTCTTTTCCAGTTCCTACCCTGCTCGCAGGAAAGCCACAGGAACCAGAAGCATAAAACCCTTACCTTTAATGGGAACAGAGGGGAATGCCCAGACATATTTACTCCTCTTTTGAGTACACAGGTGATCATTTTGGCAGCAGGTAAGACAGTGAGCGGTTAGTAGCCCACAGACCCAAAGCTCAGCATTGCTGCTGTTCTGATCTGAGTTCTTTCTGCTGAAGGTCGCTTACCTTTCTGGTACTAGTTGAACCCACATTTTTAGGTGGCTGCTTTCCTGGTCCCTTTCAGCTTTTATGGATTTTCATCCTGATGAGTCCAGGCATCCCATAAGTGCCTGTGGTTTATTATGACGCATGAGTAATCTTTATGTCACAGATCTGAATTGTTTTCTGCCTCATCTAACAGGCTGTCTGTCCCTGAAGCTGTTTCTCTGTTTAGGGCTATGACTGCAGCATTACCAGAAGAAGAAAGTACATAAATCCCTTCTGGAATTACCTAAGATATGTAAAACACCTTCTTGGAAAACAATGTTATTTTCAAGGTTGCTTGACTAATAAAAGGCATCTCCCCCAATCCTTCTGGGATAATTCACATTCACAAAGGGAAGGGCATGAGGTCCAGCGTGGAGACTTCATGTGTGAAGAGGACAGGGGAGCGATAGGTGGGACGGAATTTGCCCACCAAGATCCAGAAGACTTAGCCTGATGCACCTGCAGATTTCTTCCCTGAACAGAAAATTGCATGTGGGGGTGGGGGCTGCCTTGTGACAGAGGCTTCTTGGCTGCCTGACAGTGTGGCACCCACAGGGTCAGAGCTGCCAGGAGCTCTGCTGCCCTTGCAGAACGCTGGGGATTTGTGCCTGCGGCGCTGGAATGGGCAGATGTGGGCTGCTGCAGGCGGCCTTACTGCTGGTATGTGGAGAGGGAGGTGTCGAGGGGATGCGTCTGAGAACAGCTTCAGTTCTTCTCTGAGAATAGTTCCAGCTCCTCTCAGGGTCCTGGCTGCTACGCTTTGGTAGAGCCCAAGGGAAGAAGTGCAGTAGAGGTTTGAATCTGACATTTTTGCTGGGAATGATTCTTGATTGCTTTCTAACTGATTGTTAAGATCTCTTGTTGTTCAGCAAAGACGAGATGATGCTGTTTTCTCCACAATGTTTGCCAAGTTAGCAAACTCCTTTCTACTCTGAAGCTGATTCCGCTAGTGAACCAGGTTCCATTCTGCTTTCTCTTTGTCTGTAAATGTTATCTGTCACAGGCAGAGGTGAACTTCAGCCCTGTCAGCATAGGTAGCAGCATTTAATGTCCAATTTTGAAGCAGAATGGAAAGGAAGGAGAAAACATCAACTTCTGAGTAAATTCGGTAGTGCAGCAAAATGGTTGGGTAGTGCAACTGTCTCTCACCACCAGGCTTTGATTCAGGAAGTTCTGAAACCAAATACATTGTCTTTAATAAATTGCCTACAGGTTTGCTCCTTTCTGCAAGTGCATCTAATCTAAGTGGAAGCTTGGTCAGCTTTTGTGTGTAGGTGAGCAGTAACAGTGTGATATCTTCCATCAGTTGCATTGTAACACGAGTGGGAGAAGGAGATGGATCTAAAGGTTGCGTTGCTGATCGTGATCTCTGGAAAATGCTAAACAAGGAACGAAGTGCTATTGTGGTTTTGCTGTTCAGTCAAAGGTAGGAAATACTAGAATGGAAGATATCTGTACAACTTTTATTTGACACTGTAGTATTATAGAATAGCTTGAGTTGGAATGGACCTTGAAGATCATCCAGTTCCAACCACCCTGCTGTGGGCAAGTTTGCCTTCCACTAGATCAGGCTGCTCAGGGCTCGGTATGTAAGCATCATAATGCAGTTTTTAATTATGTGATTATTGTCTATTCTAGATCTCTGGGTAGCCATGTGATGGAAGAAGGGAACCTGAGATACTCTTCTCAGCCTCTTCAGTGCTCTGTGCCAAAGCAAATGTTTGGGACAAAATTGTCAGTTGTTTAACCTAATGTAGTAATATAATAAGCCCCCCCCCCCTTTTTTTTTGTATAATTTAATGTATAAAATCCATTCTGACACACAAATATTGAGTCATTTGCAATTGCAGGAGTGCCAAAGCCATCCAAAGACAGTTCTCCTTTTGGCACACTGTAGTATTGCTCAAACTGGTTTTAGAGAAAAGGAGGAAGCTGGCCAGCTCACATCTCATAGACATTCAGTGCCCCAGTCCCCTCCCTTCTCTGTTGAAGGAATCAAACACTGTAGTGCTTGGGATTATGAGCAAGGGTTTTAGATCACTTATCTTGGAGCATTACCGACACTCAACTGGAGAGAGGAATAGTGTCAAATTTTGTCTTGCTCACTTAAAGAGCAGACATAGAAAAGAGGAGTGAAGATCTGGAGAACTTGAAGACCTTTCCAGGCACATTGTAGTGTATACTCTATCAAGAGTCATAAGTCAGTTTTACAGCTGCTTAAGCATCATAAAGTGGCCTAGAATGAAGGGAATGGCTGAGCAGTGTGTTGAATGGGTCTGTATCTCATTCTGCATTACTTTTTCCATTAATACTTAAGAACAACTCTCATTTTTATTACCTTACGTGCCTCTGTAGAGCTGTGGTGCATTTGCCAGTCTGGGTAAACCAATTGCACTTCTAATACCAAGTCCTTTACAGTTTGATTCATGGAGCTTATAAAATGCAGACTCAAAACAGACTCCTTTGAACCATACCCTGGTGAGTGTGCCCTGGCACTCTACGTAACTTGACAGGATCCTAAAATATAGCCTAGCAGTTACATATGGGAATGCAACTACGTGCTGCTAATGAGCTATGGCACATGGCAAAAAAAACCCAAAAACCTGATCAGCAAGTTGATCCAACCTCAGTGTCCTGCGAAGGTCGTAGAATCCTTCCAAGACCATCCAATGATGGATTTTTGTTTTGCTTTCTCTGTGATTACACTGGTGAAGTGAGGTCTGTCAGTAACTGCTGATGGAATCCACCTCTTTCCTTTGGCCTAGGAATCAACATGGCCCAACACCTGCTGGCAGAAGAAGCTCTGCTGGGTCTGGATTAAAACATGATGTTGCAAGATCAGAGCACAGAGGGTAGAGAGATCCCTTTCTTAGAGCAAAGCCCTCAGTGCTTGGAGAAGAGCTTCATGCTGTATGTACCTGGTGCACAGTGGCTGGGTCAGCTTGTCTTTCCATTCCTGGTCTCAGTAGTGTAGAGGCTTTGAGTCGTCCAAACTCGTCTCTAACTCTTCTCGTTTCTGTCTTCCATTACTCAAAAATGCTCTCTTCTCTGTTTATGGTTCTGTCTGTACTAACTTTTCACTCTCAAGAGTCGTGAGTAGCGGCCCTTGGAGACCTTTGAGCCGTTGTTCTTCTGTTTTGTGTTAAAACTGCCTGACAGCATTGCAGATTTCTGGTAGACAGCCAGTTTTCACTGAACAGAAGAGTGATTTTCAGGATTTGCTACACTTCTGTGTTGTCTATGGGACATTGAAGGGGCTGTTTGTCTTTGGTAGTTGCGTTGGTTTACTGCACAACTTCTAAATCCAAGAGATGGGTGACTGGGTCAGCAGGCATGTTGGAAATTAGGATTCTCACATGAATGTTTGTGGGTTTTTTTGTGATTTAAAGACATGAGTCAATCTTGCTCTTTACCAACTAGTGATGATATCAGCTTGAGAATTCTGGTAAACAAATTCTAGAAAAGCAAGTTGTCTTGTAATTGAGTTGTCTTCAAGTACCCAAAGCCCTAGTCTGGGCAGAAGCCTCAGAGCTAAAAACTTGCGTGAGTGGGACTTGTCTCTTTGCATCAAACAGTATTCCTTGTAAACAAAGTTAGGTACAGTAATTTCAGTTTTTAAATATGAAGCAACAGCCCTTCTCATCAAGGAATTGTAATTTGAAGGGTAGAGTAAGTGCGATGCCTGTCAATCTGGGAACTGCAACCTGGTGATTACTGGGGCCTCAAGAGTTATAACTTAATGTGATTCTGCCGCAGTTACTAATTAACCAAGCAAGAGCTTTTCTCCAGCCGACAGAGCTGGGGCCAGGAGATGAGCACATACATTTAGTACAAAAGATCTGTATAGTTTTGTTCTCTGTGATGCTTTCTGTTGGGATTGCACCATCCTCTTGCTGGCAGTCCTAAAGGGATCACGCTTCAAATGAGAGTGATGTTGTAACGCTGTCCCTGCAGGGTGAGCCATGTCGTTGAGACTGGCTTCTCACTCACTCACTTGAGGATCTCCCCTGCAAGAAGCCTGAATGAAAGTTGTTCTTTTATAGTGAGCTTTTATGGTGATATAATCTCTTAAGAGATACGACAGAGCCATCCGTGGCTGTTGACCTTTATGGAGTGGAGACGAACGAGGCCTTTTTCCCTACTTGTCCACGGTGATCAGAGCAACAAAACGCTGACTCTGCTTCCGAGTTGGTCACTCTGCTGCCAGCAAACAGTTTGAAGAAGGATCTTGCCATTTCTGGTTTCCTTCCAGCACTACACCTCCTGCTTTGGGAGGATCGTCCCACCTGCCCTTTGCACTGTGGGGTTCAAAGTGCAGCCCTGCTGAGCAGGAGCCTGCAGGCCCCCCTTCTAGGCAGCAGTTATGTGAGGACAGGGGTGAGCGGGTGCCCACTTTTATTGCTTCTGAATTGCTTGTCAGCAATTCTGGTTTCCTACAAAAAAAAAAAAAAGGAAGACAACATTCTGCTGGTGTGAACTTGTTCTTGATAAAAATTTATATCTGGCACCAAGAGTAGGTGTGGCTGTGGGCTTTAGGCAAGCTGCAGGCTTAGTTCTTCCTATCTAGCCTGGGACATCTTTCCATTTGAAGCAAGTACAGTTCTTACAGTTACAATTTCTGTACACAGCAAGTGCAGACAGGGGCCCTAATTTAGTACTACAGGGCACCTGGTAAGAAGTTTCAGTTAAATGCTGTTCTAGTGCAGTAGGGCTGAGCTGTGAGTTATCCAGTAACACTGACTTGAACGCCAAGGGACAGCACTAAGCTGGTTTTGCTTCAGGATGGATAAATTAGCATGATGTGTTTTTGCTGTGCGAATTCACGTTTTTTGCCTGCGCATTACAGATACGTGTGTAGAAAATAAAAGCTGAAAGCAGAAGTTTTTAGTGTTGTGATGAAGTGAGGGTAGTAGGCCCACATTTGATGGAGACTTCTGGAGTAGGTCTTGCTGTCCAACAAGAGAGGAGAGAAGTAAGGGATGCCGTAGGATAGCTCCCAGTATGGGCTGCTTTACCCTGCTCTTTGGCTGTGACTTGGCCTTTGATACGTGCTGGTTCACAGCCCTCACCAGAATAACTTTTATCTTCTCCTCCATATTCTTGTTCGCCTGGAGCCTTTTGGGGTGGTTAGGGCACAGCTAAATTCAAGGACTTCATGATCCGCACTGGAAGTGTTTTTCTTTTTTCTTCATAGCACAAGCATTTCTCCAACACAACGTGAACAGGATTTCTTTCAGAAAAATCAAAATCCCTTTGAAAATCATTGCTTGCAATGACAAGCCTAAAAACCTCCTTATATTGTATGTATATTGCATGTGGCCCTTACAGAGATCATAACAATCTTCAAGTTTTGTTCCTTTTCCATATGATAAAGCCAGCCTCTCTGTCATAATCAGGACCGACAGTTTTGCAGCTCTGTCTGTTCAGCTCAAAAGGCCCGAGGGGGGTTATGATCACTAATGTGAACTGCTTTGCCAGTAGCTTACTGGTTTAATCCAGCTCATGTTGTACTGACTGAAGGCTCCCAAGGAAAGCCTGGACACCATAGAGCTGCACAGTTCACCCCACAGGCAGTCTTGGTGGGGGGTGAAGGCTTCTCAACATGGGAATCCCCTGAGGTTAGAGGTGGAGGGAGGCAGCTGAAGCAGTGAAGGAACTTAATTACCTACATAATGGATGCAGTCTCCAAAAACTACAGCAATCTGTTACTTGAAGCCTGTTGGAGGGTGGAACCTGTCAGTGCAGAAGTAGGGTGCGCAGCCAATATGCAAGCAAATACAGTAGCATTCTTTTTTCCCTCTTTTTCCAATGCCCCTGGGTTGAAAGGTGGGGCTGAAGGATTCCCCATGCTGTCTGATGCATCAGATGGGAATCCCAATCTCTCCTGCTCTCCCTGGGGCCACACCTGCTGCATATAGGATGAGATATCTACCTGTTGATGTTTTTCTTGCCTTCCAGAACAGCTATTTTGAATTTTCTAGTTTTTGCTGTAAAGTTTCTCCTTTATGTGTGAGAGGCAAACTGGGGAAGACAGTGGGGAGGAGGGAAGACGCACATACGTCTGAGTATTGAGGGCACTTTGTTTTCTGACTCCTGGCTTGAAAGGTGGATTTGAGCATATTGCTTGCCTGCTGAATGTGCTAAGAGGCCTTAATATGTTTCTTCTTTGTAAATCATCAATCTCACATCTTCCAGTAAAGATCTTTGTAAATCATCAATCTCATATCTTCCAGTAAAGGAAAGAATTTGGGAGAACGACTTCCAAGAGTAATAGCCATCTCAGCCCCATGCAATGCACAGGCTCCAACTCAGAAGTTCCAAGGAAAATATTCAGAGAGAGGAAACTTGTCTAGCTGTATCTCTGACCATTTCCCAGTGAGGCTACTGGGTTTTGAAGATAGATCAGTATTTTATTTTATTTTATTATTATTTTAATTTTATTTCTTTCAAATAGATATACAGCCATTCTGGAACCATTAACTATTTGGAATATCTTAATCCAAGAGCCCAGGATGTTCATTTAACAGATGTGGTGACACTAATGGGTAATGGCTGAACTACTTTATCAGATTGTGTTTGTTTGATGCGCAATGGAGCAGGTGATGAGGATGGTTGGAAAAGGTCCACTTACAGAATAAGAGTTTGTGCTGGTTTTACCTGAGATAAGGAGCCGAGCTCTCCGTTTTGCCAAGATTCAAGGTATTTGCCCTGTTTTTTGCATTCACGTTACCTACTTTGATAGTGTGTCAGAGAAGTGCAGGCAAGAACATGTTGCTTTTGAAGGGGAAGTGTTTGGACAGCACTGGGAAATCCAAAAGATCAAATTTTCGTTTACGCAGCTATGCCTTCTTTTTGTGCTTCATTTACTTTGCTTTAGAATGAGAACTATTTTCTTTTCTCTTCTCTTACACTGGCTTACACAAAACCATTTAGCAGGTACATTTCTCCTTTTCTCCTGTAATTTTAGGTATATAGTATGAGTTTGGTTTGCTCTTCATGTAAGAGGTTTCTTATATTACGATTGCAACTTTGTGCGGACTGATAGTCCCGCTAATGAGTCATATTTTTGTTTCTCTTGCCCTGAGGTTATTATCTGTCGATGTCTTTATTTAGTGTCATCACTCTATGCAAACTGATGTGTAGTACTCTTGGCACACTTTGTTGGCAGAAGGTGAAGAAAGGAGAGACAGGGAGATAGTAGCTACAGGTGAGATGAGGCCATCCACTAAAGGACTGGAGGCAGAGTTAAGGTGAATGCTCTAGTAGTTAATGGTTTATTCTGTGTAGTTTATGGATACTAAAATTAGTGCCGTGAAGTTCATTGTTGAATGATTTCTAACCCCTTACTGACCCAGTAGTTTGTGATCTGTTTTTTTTTCTTACTGTGTCAGAGGCACCATTTATCCTTCTTATCCCATGTGTCTTTTGTTTTCAGACAGCTTTAAAGTAACGTTCAGTTTATGATTGATTGTGCACTAAATGTTTTTCTGTTTTTGCTGGGCTGAAAACCTAGTAGGCAAGTGTTTAAGTGGCAGGACTGTTGTTATTGCTTAAATTCCCACTCTTGTGTGATATAGAATCATAAAATCGTTTGCGTTGGAAGGGTCCCTTAAAAGCCACCTTGTCCAACTCCCCTGTAATAAAGAGGGACACCTGCAGCTCCATCAGGTTGCTCACAGCAAGGGAGATATACAAGTAGCTCTCCTTTCTGAGAGGTGACAAGGTGTTGACTAAAGTAAAACAAAAAAACTTGGCTCCGTCATGAGAGAGGAAGTCTCAAGCTTTCCTCTTGTGTTGGCTGGAAAGCTGGACAGGTTTATTTCTCTTGGGAATAATAGAATTGATGCTTGTATTTGCTGTTCTTTCAAAGGGGTCTTGAACCATCTGGGTGAGAGGTGCAGTAACATAGGTTCAGGCCTGGTTTAACTGCTGGTGAAACTTGATCTGAAAGGAGTGGCTGAATTGGGCTTTTCCCCTTATTTCTACATATGCTGTTGTGACATGGGGAATAACAGTAAGTGCATCATGTGCAAGATATGCCCTCTTGGTGGATCAGCCCTGCTCTGTGGTTGTGTAGGCTCACTCTCCTATATGGCACGCTCCTGCTTTCTCTGGGGGCGCTGGCAGACTGGATTCTGCTGCTTGAGTGATGGCATGGTGGGGCTGTGACCATGTGGTTCTGTCTAGCTCCATCCTGATTCTTTGCTGTTTTGTAACGTTGAACGAAGGAATAGGAGGGGAAGCTGAGAATTTTGTTTGTTCCATTCTGAAAATGGATGTCACTGGAACACTGGTGAAGACCTGATCTATTTCCTCTTCCTTCTTCCAACGGTTAGGCCTGGGAGGGAAGAGGTGGGCAGGGCCTCACTCCTCCTCCTTCCCTTGCCTAGCTGAAATGAGGGATGAGTGATTCGTGTCTGCGAATTCAGAAATCTCAATGGAAAAGTCACAGTCAGAAGTAATAGAGGTAGCTTTCTGTTTTTAGAGAAAATGTACGTTTTCTTGGTTTTGAATCCCTTTGTGTTGCAGCAGGGTGATGAAGGCTGTGATGGTGGGTGTAGATAGGGCAGCCCCAGAAGGACGTGCAAGGACGAGATGAGTGTTGCAACCTCAGAACTGTTAACCTTTACAAGCTGCATGGGGTGGACGTGTCATTGCCTTTTCCCCCACTCATGCACATTTTTACCTGTGACATACCAAGCAAATGGCTTTCTGCCTCAGAGATGGCGAAGGGTTGTTAAACCTGTTTGACTTCGAGTCAGTCATTCTGGGGATTCTCCTTGTCCACTTGTGTGAGGGTCAGGAGCTACAAAAGCCCATTCTTCTTGTGCCTGAGGTCCTTTCTGCAGGACATGCTCTTAAGGCAAAAGCTTTTGTACTGGTTGGTAAAGGTGGCTGAGTTGTAATGAGTGCTTACAAGGACTGGTAGATTGTCCTCCAGGGTTAGATAAGGAAGCTACAGTGCTTATGGGGAAATCTGCAGCCCAGTGTAACAAGCCAGTGACTCCTTACCATAGGGGTGTGCTTGAGAATGGTGTTCAAAGATATTATTAGAGAAGAAATTGCACATTGAGCTAGGTTTGCAGTTTGTGATTTAAATCTACATACAAAGGTTACTGCTGTTTGATGTACGCATTTAAAACAATAAAGCTTAGCAATTCTTGAAGACATCAGTCACATGCTTCTTATTTTCTCTGTGAGAGCAAACTGGTTTTAACGTGCGTAACTGACTGTGTTAGTGTCCGTCTCAGTGCTATCATGTGCACGCAGATGTGTCTTGACAGCAGTCATGTCTTGAGAGATGGCACGTTTTTAGCGGGTGACAATAATACTGAACAAAGCCACTAGCACTTATGGTGTGCTTATGGTTTTTTCTCTTTCAGATATTGCAGCCTCCTACAAAATGGTTGAGACAAGGCTGAGTATGGGGGTGGATGGGAGGAATCCAGAAACTCTGAAATGGGGGGAAAGTGTTGTTATTCAGCGCGTGGGGGAAGGTTAAAGCATAGAATGCAGAAAATAAAAGCTATGACAGAAAAGTAGGGAAAGAATAGGCGTTAAATCTACTGATTAGAATAATTGCTGAAGTATGTGACCCTTCTCTGCTGCTCTTGTCACAGCCAGCACGCTCCTGATTTGCTGGTAAAGCTTCCATGCCCTTCTGGTGTGTCTCAGTGGTCCACAGTCACTAAAACAGGTGCCACAGACGTAGGCAAATGAGCTTTCCTCTTACTGCTCCACTGAAGGATGTGACTCATTGCTGAGCTGATGGTTCATTTAGCAGAGCAGTTGAACTAAATGTGGAACTTGTCAGGGTTTCCAACGATAACTATTTCCTTTGGATATTTCTTGCGCTATGGAGACAGCAAGTAAGATTTTGACTGTGGGCACTGGCCTGTTACAAATTGAATTGGAGATGTAAAAGTGATTTATGTGAGCCTCAATACAGGTAGCTGCCTGGTAGTAAAGTTCTGCTAGTTTCAAACCTAAAGAAAAACACTAATTTGATCCCTTAATCTGTCAGCTCATTCTTTGCTCCTGTTTTCTGTTTGGGTGTTGTAGTTTTGGCATGTTTTTGGACAGGGCACTGGGAAAACTAGCAAACGTTTTTCAAACAAAAGATAGTTGTCGTTGTGGCTGGGAGGGCTGATTTGGACTTGCTCTGTATTTTTTTTTTTGTTTGGAAAACTGAAGTTCTTAGAAGTTAGATGGCCTTGGCTTTCTTTGTTCTCTTCTGTCTCAGACATCTGTATCAGCTCTCTCCCCGAGCTCTTTATCTTGCTTGGCTTTTCTGTGGATGCCTGGAGGCCTTGGCTCACATTCTCAAGAGTGTCCACTGGTTCAAGAAGCCATCACTGCTATCAAATTACCTTGACAGCTGTTGTCCCATTTCATATTTGCCATTCCCTCCCCCTGTCTCCCTTGTGATTTTTGGCAGAAACTGTGGCTATTGAGCAATAGAACTTGGATCTGTGAATCCTGTTGCTGGTGGGAAAATGAGATGAGAGCATACTAGTTAATGCCTTGCAACTTGACTTCTTGCTGATATATAATCAGTAGCATCTTTGTTTAAAAACAAAACCTACCACTAGCTACTCTGTTTGTGGTTCAAGTGGATGGTTCATTTACTGTTCATCTGGAGCTGTGTGGTAGGTGCAGGTCTCCTGTAACAGTGCACTCTGCATAACAATACATATGACCAGACAAGCTCTTGATCTGAAGCCCTTGACAAATTCCTGTGCCTAAGGACTGCAAAAACAGCTTTAATGCTCATTTTAATGAGTATTCCTGCAAAAGTAATCCATAAAGACACTGCTCACTTTTGTCCTTGTGTTTGTTTTGTTTTCTGGATTAGTTTTACCCTAGGATAGAGCTCATATAGTGCCTTTTAGTGGACATCAGAGGTGATCCTACAACAAGTGATTGGTCTTGCTTGGATTCAAATTAACAAAATGAAGAGTTGGTGTATAGGGGTTCGTCTTTTGAGTATGTTTGGGGTTTTCATTACCTTTTTCTTTTTCTTCTCTGAAATCCTCTCCTTCTGAAGATGCCTTGTGTTTCCTCTGTCAGTTTGAGAAGTTGGCTGATGCTTGGCACTCTCTAATCTCTACTGATCATTTCTCTTGTCCCTGTTGGAACATGTCAGCAACTAAGTTTTTTGTGTAAGGTACTGGGAAAATTAGGGAGGAAGGAAGGAGCAGGTCTTAATTGGAAAGATGACTGACAGAAAACGATTAAGGCATGCAGAACACTCGGTTCCAAGGAACGCGTATAGGAAAAGCAAATTAAAAAATTCTTTTGCTTTCAACATGCATGATTTACTAGCTGATAACATTAGTGTGAAATGTAAAGCTTGTAAAAGTCTGGATCAGACCAGCCTTAATGCATGTCTTACAGCTTCTAAGTACTGTGTCGAAGGGGGGAAGACCAGGCTCCTTCTGCAGCCTGTGCTAGGGCTGCTTGGTGTGTGTCGGTGGGCAGGGTGTTCTGAGCAGCTGGTGTGTGGTTCTGTTTAGGGAGTGGAATCACAGCTCTGGGCTGTGGCTGTAAATCTGGGGGCTGGTGCACCGTCCTGGTAGGAGCCAGTGGGTCGTGGCATGCCATGGGGAATCGGGTGCTGTGGGTCCTCCTGGGCTGTGCCAAGGGGGAACCAGGGTGCAATGCGGCCAGCCGGGATGTCAGGGAAATGTGAAAAACGTGGGACTGAAGATGGTGTTCTCTGTCTTGGGAAAGTCACTATGTCAACATCACCCCGGAAAAGAAACGAAAGGGAGTACAATAGAGAATGGATTGCATCTATGTGAAGAATGCATGAAATGCCCTTCTGCTGTCTGTCATGTTTGGGCTGCAAGGTGAGATGCTCGGTTTTCTTTTGCCATATAGGGAAGTAACTGTCTTTTCTTCTCCCTGCCCTCTGAAGAAAAACAAAAATCTCAATTTGGTGTACAAATTGATTGAAGAGATTAAAAAAAAAAAAGTGGTAAATTATCCTTCCTGCCCAGCATCCCTTGATATTCTAGCCTTCAGTGTAAGTTTAAATAAGGTGCTCCTTGGGCTGGTCACTTAATGGAGATCACAGAAAGCGCCAGAAACACTGGAGTGTCCTGCGATCCTGGCAAGTCTTGCGTTACGCAGCTACGGTTATTGTAGCAGTAGGAGACTTGTTAGTTTTCCAACTGCAGTTCCCAGTGAACGTGTCTGCTCTGTGGTGTGGACTCCTGCATGCTCAATGTTAAAATAGTTCTATAGCTTTCAGGCATCTTGCATTTCAACTATGGGTGGAGAAACAAGCGTTGGCCTTTAAGGCAGGGGCTTCAAAGCTTTTTGATATCAAAGGCCATGTTGACAACTTGGCAAGCGCTTGTGGGCCCATGTGTGTTAGATCTTTAGGATATGAGCTGACTTGCTGCAGGCGTTGGAAAGGATGTTTTGCATTGTTTAAGTGTATTGTCAGGTGTGCTAAGCCCTGGCTTTGCAGCATGACTGCTGAAGTGTCTCCTGCTCTCGTGCTAGCTTGGCTTGCTTTGCTGTCAGCCAGAGAGGGGCTAACCTGGTGTCCTCCAGCTCTTGTCTTGCTCTCCAGTCTCCTCTACTTAAACCTGTTGTTGTGGAGAATCCCAGCGCTTGCAGCAACTGTGGAGTCAAATGTTTTGAAGGCAGGTTGTGGGGTGAAAGGAAGAGGCTCAACCTCACCCCGGTGTGGGAAAGCAGAAGGATTCTGCAAACCCAGAAGAGCTGCTGGTTCTGGCAGGGCAGAGCTCGTCTATCCTGGTCAAGGTCTTAGAGGTCTCACCAGGTTACTCGCTTGTTGACTGTTTGAAGTACCAGCATGTAGCTTCCGCTCTGCTCTTGCACTTTCCAACCTTACTGAACAGCCGCTCTGCTTTCTCATGCTGAGTGCAATAACTTTGCTATTTTGCTGCATTATTCGAGCACCTTTGGGATGATGGAGGAACATCTTACCAGCACATAAAGAACTGCGCTGTACCTTTGTAAGGAGGTTTGTTTTCATCTTGTGAGGCAAGTACAAAGGTCAGTGCTACAACAGAGTGTAGAAGGATAAATGCAATGTGCTTAGATATACAAGAGGCTTTTAAGATCAGCTCTGCTGGCGTGGGGTGCACCAAGATAACTGGGTGCTTGCCTGGCTCATGGATATAGGTTGCAGCTTCTGGAAGGAGCAAAGCAAGCTTAGGTGCATCTGCCTTGAAATGCAGTCAGGTTTTGGATTCAGGTTGGAGGCTTGCTTTCAGAGCTGCATTGCTTTGTGTAGAAGACTAAACACCAAATCTGTAGCAGTTCGAAGTGGGAGCAAGTTCTCCTAATGCCCGGTCATGTGCTTTCACCACAAAGACCCCGTTTCTTCTTTTACTTAACTGAAGAATTCCATTAGATCAAAAGCTAGTTAAGGAAAATAGAGCCCCATGTGGTCCTGTGTGGTTACTTAGGCAAGTGCTATTTTTAGGTATCCCAATTGAGTAAGCCCTGGCTCTCGCTGCTGTTAAAGTCCGTGGAAGCAAAATTAAAAGTTGTACGTTCCTCTCGGCCACATGCGGGCTACTTGGCTCTGCCACCTGTTTGTCCTCCCCCAGCTCATTCCCTGCCTTGCGGGGATTTGTGCCTTTCCAAGGGAGAGTTAATCAGTTCCTTGGGTGTGGGAGATTTGGAATAAGGCAGGTAGGAAGTAACGAGTTGTTCCCGTTCTGCACCTCTGAGGATCGTTATCAGGGATGTTAACAAGCTGTTGCCCTCTAGCCGTAGGGTTCTGCCTAATGCTGTTTCTCCCCTCTTTAGCTTTGTGGCCCGGTTCTGTCCATGTGTGGAAGATGCTCCTTGCCTGCTTCTCTGCCTACTGAGAGCAGAGAGCCGAGGTGTGCAAAATGAGACTTGTCTACAGCTTTTTCTCCTCCGTGCTGCTGGGTGAAACTTCTTGCTTGCAGAATTTTCTCTTTAGTCCTTCTTGTAGGAACTTCTTTTGGGGGGGCTGAGAGAAGGTGATGATAGAAAAAGGACTTACTCTATTTCAAGAGGAACGATGAACAGATTTCTCTCCACAAAGTCTCATCCCTGCTTACAGCATGTAGAATAGATATTTCATTGGTTGTTGTAATGTGTATTTTTCTCTCAATCAGAGCAGAAAAACAGGAGCGGGATGAGATGGAAAGCATGACAGGAGAAGCAATGAGAGGCTAAAGGATGGAAAAGCTTTGGGAGCGTGACTTCGGGGAAGGTCTGCTGAATGTTCCTGAGCAGGCTGAAAGGGCTAAGAAGTGGATACTTCGTTCTGATTCATACTGTTTGAAAGAAAATCATTCTGCCACAGTTCTAAGAGTAGGTTTGTTGTAAGTATTTAGTTTGGAAGTGAGGGCAAACAGTGTTCGGAGTGTGGAGAGCCTCTATTGGCTCATTACTTTCTTCAGTCTGTGTGACCTCTGCTTGGAAAACCCAGGATCTAAACAAAACTAGAGCAAAACCCTGCTGAGATCTTGTGTCAGGGCTAATGCTGGTATGCCTGGGCTATGTGGAGAAAGTATTGTAATATTCTGTGAAAAATTTGAGTTCCTTTAATGCAGAACAAGTAATTGGTTGCCATTTAAGCCTGGCTGATATTAGCCACTTGCTAATGTTTAGTGTCAGGCTTAAGTGATGGGAAGCTGGTCAGGGATGGTCTTTGGTGACTGGTGTAAGTGAAGTTAGATGATTAGTTTTCTTAATGTTTCTTAAGATTTCTCTATTTGGAGATCTGACATGAGCCTGACCGTGAAAAGAGTGGCCTTACTAGTAAGAATTGTGTGTTCCATTGGAGTTTGTCAGTCCAAGGGATGTGTAGAGAAGATGCGGGATACTTGAACTGAAGCAATGCCTCAAACAAGAGTAGCAAAGCATTAACCTTGAGATAGCCGTGTTTTTCCATCCATGTCCACTGGCATCCCTGTCCATGCTTAGAATATGGCACACACAGCACTACCATACCATGTCCTCGGTAGTAGGAATGTGACTGTGTTGGTGTACAAGGCTCAGGGGTATATAATGGATGATAACTGTCTGTTGGCTTAATGATTCTTCTCCCCTGTGTTCTCTTTTCCTTATCTGTGGATGGTACAGCTCCAGTGGTTAATATATTCTGTAGAGCAAGAAGGACTTCATGTGAAACCTTCTTACATAGAGTAGTCGGACTTGTGGCCCTTACCCTTCCATGCTGGAAATCTGCAGCCCATTTCAGGAGATTGACTTCCTACCATTTCTCTTCACATGTGTGCTGTGCATTTGGCGTGGTTTTTTGGAGCACTTCACAGAATCACACAGAATGTTAGGAATTGGAAGGGACCTCAAAAGATCTGACCAATCTGAAGCAGGAACGCCTAGATTAGGTCACACAGGAACACATCCAGATGGGTTTTGGATGTCTCCAGAGAAGAAGACCCCATAACCTCTCTGGGCAGCCTGTTCCAGTGTTCTGTCATCCTTACTGTAAAGAAGTTTTGTCTCATATTTATGCGGAAACTCCTATGTTCCAGCTTGTACCCATTGCCCCTTGTCCTATCATTGGATGTCACTGAGAAGAGCCTGACTCCATCCTCCTGACACCCTTTACATATTTATAAACATTAATGAGGTCACTTAGCTATATAAAACTGTTCTACCTAAACTCAGCTTTCTGCAGAGCATTCACAGAGAGCAGAGAGTATGTGGTCATAGCTTTTCAGGGCTAGCATCTTCAATCTTGATGATTTGGAGGCTTTACTACTTCCCATAATGGAACAGAAACTTAAGGAAATAATCTCAAATAATTTGAAAAATGTGGAATAGATAACTTGGCTGCCTATCACATGGACTAGGGACCAGAAACAGCATCCGTATTGAGCTGCTGTAAAGATTAACTGTACAAAACTGCATGACTGGGAGTCAGGAACTTTGGTCATGTAATATTAATCACAGTCTTTGCTGTAAAAGAAATTGAGGTGATGTCATGTTTCTGCAGTCTCTCTGCTGCAGCTGAATTGAAGAACAGGCTACTGTCAAGGCACAGGGTGGGATTAGGGGGATGCAGCATCCCATGCTGACAGTGAACTGTATGGCAAGGTCAAATAAACTGAACAAGTATGACATTTCTTGCTCGTGTACTTGTAATTGGAGGAGAAAATGTGCATTGTGATGCTGTTTAGTCTGTCAGTGTTCTGTAATGGTACCTTTTTTTGCCAAACCTCACACTTTCTGGGTGGCACAGCAATGTGTGACTGTTAGCTAGAATGCTAGTCAGCTTTTTCCTCTTTTCTAAAAATTGCCACTAATTTAGTATTTTCCTATGATTTTTATTAATCTTTGACATCCCCGAACCATATATATTGCTTTAGTGTTGGGTGCACGTTTCACTTTAACACACTGCTGGGCTATAGGGTGGCCTAGGCATCCTCTGTTGTGTGCCATCATTTTGAAGAGATGCAGAGTTTAGGACAGAGATGGTCAGGTCCTGCGTTGTTGCCTCTAAATGGCAAATATTGTGGCTGTTCATACCTTGCTGAGTTCTGATCTTCCTTCTCTAAGGGAAGAGAGAGATTGTGATGCTTTGGAGAGCTGCAAGGAAGGTGAGCAGGAGAAGGGCACTGTAAGAAGCCAGCAAAAAGCAGCTCAGCAGCATGGCTTCAGCTCGTGCACCAACTGAGAAAAGCACCTGCAGTTCTTACTCCCCAGCAGATGACACAGCAGTGAATATTAAGCAGGGAGGGCTGACTGTGTTGAGAACTACAACATCAAAAAAGATGGCCCTGTTTTGCTTCCACTCCTCGCCGAGCTGCGCGGATGGAGCTGCTGACTCACGGCAGCCGGCACTGCGGGAAGAGCAGAAGGAAAAGTGTGTCACCTCAGCCCTAGAGAGCTGCAGGAAATGAGGTGCAGCAATATATTAAAATTACATCAAAGGCTTTGGGAGATTTTAATGAGATCAGCCCCATATTTATTTCCATAGTTAGGAGCAGAAATAACTGAATAATGTCATGGAAATATTCTGGAATGAAGAGATGTAACAGCCACAGTGCTGTTAACTCCAGACTAGCTGGTTCTAGTTAAGGAATCGAGGGCTTATGGATACAGGGCTTATGGAGAGCACAGACCTGGTGAAGTTCCTGTAAAAGCTAAAATGGCAGAGCACTCCTTGCCCCAGCCTGTCCCTTCCATCAGCAGCATGACCAAGTCAGTGCTGTTTGAGCTGTGTTCTCCGTACACTTACTACTCTCTGTTAGCCTGTTTGTGCCATTAAGAGGGGCTGGGGCTCCTCATGAGGGCATTTGGGCTCACACACATTGCCCTCTGACAGGCTCAGCCTGGCTCATGGTGGTAGGTCCCTGCTGCTTGCCATGGCAGTCCTCAGCCTGGCTTTTACTTTGCAGACAAGTGGGTGCATTAGCGTGTAGGACTGCAGTCATTTCAGGGCCTTACTTTCTTAAGAGTGCCCCAAATTTCTTGGGAATTGGTGGTCTACAGCCTGTGGAGGCCATCTGCATACAGTTCAGCAGCAGAAAGGCATCATGTTCTGGAGCTTAAGCCCAGTTCCTGTGGCCTCAGGGACATGTGTGGGTGGTAGCCATGTCCCAGAAGTGCAGGGAAGCCATGGACTGAATCAACAATGAGTGTATTTGGCAAAATGTTTGCATCTCCAAAAGTCATCCTCAGGTGATACTGTCTGGTGAAGATGTCAGGCTGGAAAGGTGTAGTCTATTCCCAGTGTTCCTTTGGAGAATAGGATTGTCTTTACATTGTCCTCTTAATGTCTAACAGTGTCTGCACTTCATGGTTGACCTTGAAACATCCCTTTAATCTGCCTTTGATAAGAGAGGAGATGCTTTTTTGGTTTCTAAAATGCTTTTATTACCCTTTCTGTTGTCCTTTTGTGGCTTAAATTAAGCATTGAAACATATCGCTACCAAAGACTGACTCTCTGGATTTTAAAATAGAGCGTGAGGGTCATCTTCATCCTGAAAATGCAGCATTACGCTTTGATAGAGAGAAGATAATAGAACACGACTGCCTGAGATGAGCAGTTGCTTCATAGTGCATGACAGAGCAAATCAATTTTCCTCCCATCGCTTTTCCTCTTGGGATTTAACACGCCAAAATAGTCACTGCCCTGTACTGTGAAGGTTCAGGATGAGACAAGTAAGTTATGCACTGAGGTTAGTTTTTTTTTTTTCTTTTCCTTTTTTTTCTTTTTTTTTTTTTTCCTTTTCCCACTAATTGCTTAAATAAGTTTGCCTTTGGAAGCCCTAGCACGGGAATTCAGATGTCGTAAAAATAAGTTGCAATCTCACTGCTTTACTAAAATATTTCTAGTTGCTTTTTTGCTCCTTTTAGAATTCTGAAGGCAAATCAGAAATGCAGCTGCCTGAAGGTTGAAGGTGCATGTGGTGAAGATTTGGCTCTGCTATGAATCTTCTGTTTATTGAGAATCTCTTTAGGAAAAGTACTTTTTTTTCCCTCTTAACACAAGTATTTTCTCTTGTTTTCTAACACTGAAAGTACAGCATTTTACTGTTAGATGAATTATTAAAACTGTTGTGTGAAACTGGCAAACATACCATCCCTCAAGGAGAGGGAAATGAGGTAGAGATCATTTTAATGTATCAGATGTGGTGCTGTAGAAAGAGTAAAGCAATCTAAGAAGTCTCAGTGTGAATATTAAACAAATATAATGGAAGTTGTATGGAATTTTAAACAGCGTTGAAGCAAGTGGTGCACATTTAGGAAACTGAGAAACATTGCTGGGTTGTGTTGGGGATGTGTATGATGATGGAGATCAGAGTTTCAGTGAAGTGAATTTGTTTGGTAGTCTCTGGTAGCCTAACATACCACCTTGTTTTCAGGAAAAGCTCTGCTACCTCCGTTTAAAAAGGATGAAATAAGAAATGTTCCTTGTTACCATATTTTTCTTTGCTTGTAGCGTGCAGCAGTTCAGCTGCAGCACAAAATTACTGAAATGTTCTGAAATTCACAAGGAAAAGAGCAGTTGGGACCATTATTGCATAAAACTTTGGGTTACAAGAAGGTAGGAGCTGACAGCAGACAACTGGAATTTCTGTCTTGAAAGCTGCTCATAAAAACTCCTAATTGGCAGTGACTTCTCACTAGCAGTCTGCAAGCACAGAGCAGACTCATGGTGAAGCTGTGTTTAACCTGTCTCCATTTCTTGTTGGCCAGGTCAGGAGATTGTTGTCCTCTGGTTTGAGTGCCCTATAAAATACTTGAACATTTTTTGAAGAATGAAGTCTTCTCAGCATGCAGAGATAAAAGGAACTGCAGAATAATGTCTTTTGAAAGAGTACATCTGTGTGACTTTGAATCTGTAGATTTGAAGGTTTCTTTTCTGGACAGACATTTTGGGCAGAACTTCTGTGACTTTCAAAATACTTCCTGGAGCAAGCTGCCTTGTTCTGAGATCGACAGTGTAGCACAGCACTGTTGGGTTGCAGGGCTTACTTTCTCTGGTTGACATCTCAGGGAAGGTCTATACATTTTATAGAGCACTTGGGGTGAGGGTGCAGCCATCACTTGGTTTTCTTGGTGTGTGACTTTCTTCAGGAGCAAATGAACACATGCCTACAGTGAGGTAGAGAGACTGACGTCTATTTAGTGATCCCTTTTCAGCCAAAAGAGCAATAGCTAGCAGTACAGCAAAGGCTGAGGTCTGCTATCTCCTCTGAATTGAAAACAGACATCAGTGAAGTGACTTTGCTCAAGATAAAGCCTGATTAAAAGAGGTCCTGCTTTCCCAATTTATTACCAAATGTCTGTTTTCAGGCATCTGGAAGCCTGTGCAATTACTGCAATGGGATGTGGGCTTGTTAGTCCATGTGCAGAAGACAGTGTGTGCATTGAGTATATGAGGCTGGTGGTATTCTGGGCAGCTTCGGTGGGGCTTGGTTCTTCTTGACCTGGCGGAAAGAGATCCTAGTACAACTCCTGGCATCTTGTCTGTTTGGTTAATTTGTCAAAGGAATTTTCTTACATTATCTTCACCAGAGGCAGACCAACGCAGCATGAAGATAAAAGCTGCTCTCCATCTGTTTTATCTGTAGTCATTAATTAAAAACTGATGAAAGAAGCAAACTTTGCTTCAAAGCTGATTCCTTGCAATTTGGGCAGCCTGCATACTGAAGCACTGGTACTTCATAGCCAGGTAGAGCACTGAGCTGAAACTAAGATAGCTGGATTTATTCACACACTGATGGAGGCTTTATACAAATTATTTAGGTGGGAATAACACTCTCACTTGCCCTCTAACCGTATTTGGCGACATGTTCAGTATTTTCCATCCCTTCTGCTGAGGAGGACTTAGGGGTCCTGGTAGATGAAAAACTGAACATGAGCCAGCAGTGTGCGCTTGCAGCCTGGAAGGCCAACAGTATCCTGGGCTGCATCAGAAGAGGTGTGGCAGCAGGGCAAGGGAGGGGATTGTCCCTCTCTGCTCTGCCCTCATGAGGTCTCATCTGGGCTACTGTGTGCAGGCCTGGGGCCCCCAACAGAGGAAGGATGGGGAGCTGTTGGAGTGGGTCCAGAGGAGAGCCACAAAGATACTCAGAGGGCTGGAGCACCTCTCCTATGAAAACAGGATGGAGGAACTGGGCTTGTTCAGTTTGGAGAAGAGGAGCCTCCAAAGCATCGGGAGCAAATACTCATCCATTTTGCCATAGCATGTGGCCTGCACAGCAGTCAGCAGGTCTGAGCTCTTGGTGCAGCCTAGCACAACGCCTGCTTCGGCAGGGCTCTGTGACCCCCACCTGCCTGGTGATTCATGGATTATCAAATTGGAAAAGTATTCTAGTGTGCTCATGTCTCTTCCGGGAGAGCTGGGTGTCCAGTTGTGCAAGTCTCTACTTGGCTGCCTGGGATT
Organism: Chrysolophus pictus; assembly: GCA_037305975.1. Classification (NCBI taxonomy): domain Eukaryota; kingdom Metazoa; phylum Chordata; class Aves; order Galliformes; family Phasianidae; genus Chrysolophus; species Chrysolophus pictus. The sequence goes on along the minus strand of CM074581.1, from coordinate 12,186,175 downwards.
GCCAAAGGAGCTTGTTATGACTTACCAGATCACGAATGTCCCAGTTCTGAGAAGGTCAGTGAAAATACATGAGAAAGGCTGATGTATGCTAGGCTGTTCTTTTCTAAATAGTTTAACTGTCTGAAAATGCTGTTGCAGATTGCAACGCCAGATCGAACGTGACATTTAATGTGGGAGATCTAATTCACAGTCTCTCACAATTCTATTGAACTTTGTTCAAGTCAGGCAGTGGGCAGGTCCTATTAGAGAAGCTTGAGTCAAATTAGGGTTTCTCAAGATGTCTGAAAGTATCTCTGCTTATGCTCCTCTATTTGAAGATAATTAAGAGGTTCTACAAATAATATTCTCATCTCTGTCTATTCTCTCTTCCTTGTCTGTATCTGAGGGAAGGCAAGAAGAAAACACAGAAAGTCACCTTTGTGAGCACACGTTGGGTGTTCTCTGCTGTGACTCTTAGTGCAGTGATGTAGTCTGTGGGGACCGTGCACTACAGAACCGCTTGCTGAACAGAAATCCAACTCATTTGTTATCCTTCAGATTATTTTTATGAAGGTGCTTTGCTGGGTAAGCACAACATTTTTCGGAATAGGCACATATCCAGTAAGCGTTATAAGGCACAAAGCAAAGGATACCGTGCTGTGGCACAGTCCTGGAAGCCAAGGATGTCCTTCAGGTGGATGCACTACAGCTCTTGAGCCTGCAGATTCAGCAGCTGTGAGTTCAGATAGCACCATGACACAGCAGGAAAAACAAAAGCCAAACAAGCTTTTCTGGGCTACTATAGCAGAGCAATGTAATTTAAGGTAAAATGAGAAAAAGAAGGGGAAATGGTAATTTATGTTATTTTGTCTATGTGGTCATAGCAGTGCTGAGGACTGTCCAAGGGTAAGAGAAATAGTTGTTCCTTGTGCTGCTGTGAAGGAACCAAGTTCTTCTAGGGTTGCTGGGCTAAGCAGTGCCAGTGTGAGGTGCTCCTCTGACTTCATGTTGGTGGCCAGCACATGTTCAGCTGACCTTCCAGAGTAGATGGAAGATGTCATCTTGTGTATGACTTTTGAGTTGAGAACCCTGTGGGAACTGGGGCTTGTTACAGCAGAGAAGGACTAGTGGGAAGCTTTGGATGATTCTGATGTCACTTGGAGGGCAGGGAGCATTGCTTGGCAGGAAGCTTGTGTTTGACTTCTCACGAAGCTATGGTCTTTGTGCTGGTTGTCATTAATTCCATTCCTTTTAAGGCAGCTGTGAGATTATCTTGATGTCCCAACCTTCCTTGGCTCCACTGACCTGGATGTAGCCTGGAGTCTCTTAGTCTAGATGTAACTATCTTCTGGCAATGTCTGTTCCTGTGTTGTTTGTCCTGGTCAGCTGTCAGATTGTGCTGACACACCTTTCCTCTACTGCCAACAGATCCAGGCTGCCCTGGGCTCCTCTTCTCTTTTCTTTGGTGATCCCACAGGCTGGTGGTGAGCAGCTGTTCTGCCCCAGGAGCATTGTGCCCAAGCTCATCTAGTGCCTTTGCCATTGTGCTGACATAAGTGGAATTCTAAGAGGTGCCTAACCCAGACCCAGTGAGCATCTCCCATTCCTTGTCTATTTGCAAGATTATCTCTTGCTATTTGGGATTTTTCCAGTGCTCTGGTTTATTGTATTGTCCATATAATCACATGATAACAATGCAAATTAGCACTGTTTCCTTAAACCCTGCAGAGGTCAGCTTCTAAGGGAAGATGAAAGTACATTTTGCAAGTTTGCATCTTGTATAGTGAAAGCAGTTTCTGATATGACTTAGCTGAGTGGCAGTGTGAAGGCTTAGAGGATAACTTGCCTCTTTCACATCAGTTGATGAGTGTGAGAAACGTATAGAAACTACTTTGAACTTGATTGAAAAGCTGCTGATAGGGAGAAAGATGTCTGTACTTCTATAATGGCAAATAGCTGGAATCCTGTTCCATTCTTTGGTTATTGCTAGAAATTCTTTGATGGCTGTAAAATGATGTAACCTTGTATATGGCTTGTTAGACAGAAACACACCTATAAAATCGTCACCGTGCTACAAAGCAAGCTTCTCTGCAATCTCCTTTGCAAATGCTGACCATACTGCTTCAACTCTCCTTATTTTCCAAGTTAAAAGTGATAACATAAATGCTGAGTCTGAGTTCCACAGAGATGACTCAGACCTGATTTCTGTAAAGTGTCAGATAAAAAAACTGATACAGTGGCTATAAATAAAGAATATATTCCACTTAAAACAATGGAATTCAGGGTTTGAATCTGACTGCTTATCTTGGAGTTTTGCCAGTGCCCTCGGTAAGCCTAATTAGAAATGTTAATAAATATTGCAGGCTTGAATTCACCTTTAATCCCGAGTAAAGGATGGGATAGTGAATGAAAATGCAACTTGCAGGAGCTTGGTGAATAATTGGAAGATACCTGCTTATTGAAGGCAGGAGGTGACTGTGTACAGCATCAGTGCTGTAAAACAGCATGCATGGGTTCAGTGATTTGGCCTCTAAAAAGCAAAGCAGTCTTAGTATGATTGATCACTGCTGTGTGGTATCTATGATGTGAAAGAATGAGTTCATCTAATAGTTACTAGAGTTCAGGATGGAAAAGGTCTGGCAGTTAACTGCAGGTTAAGGATACCTGTCCTTAACTTACAGCTTGACTATTGATAAGGGATGAGTAGGTGAAACTGACTCTCTTTAACTATTTATTCCTTCTCTTTACCCTATAAGATTTCTTTGTGGCTTTGTGCTGGCCTTGCTGCATGGTGAAACACTGCCTGCAGTTTGTGTTGGGTGGGGGGTGAGAGGGTAGAACCTGCTGTGCTGTACTTGTTGGGCTGTTCTCTGGGTGATTGCACTGCTTCTCTGCAGCAGCTCTTTGCAACTGCTGCGATGCTTTCACACTTGCTGAGGAGCCTGGAGGTGGTCTGAATTTTTGTCCGACTCAGAGGCAGAATCAATACTCATAGAATCATAGAATGGCCTGGGTTGAAAAGGACCATAATGATCATCTAGTTTCACCAACCACCAGATCAGGCTGCCCAGAGCCACATCCAGCCTGGCCTTGAATGCCTCCACGGATGGGACATCCACAACCTCCTTGGGCAACCTGTTCCATGCATCACCACCCTCTGTGTGAAAAACTTCCTGCTTATATCTAACCTAAACCTCCCCTGTCTCAGCTTAAGATCATTCCCCCTTGCCCTGTTGCTATCCACCCTCATAAACAACTGTTTCCCTTCCTATTCATATGCTCCCTTCAAGTACTGGAAGGCTGCAATGAGGTCTCCCTGGAAATTCTTATGAAATGATCTCATTGTCAGACTGTGAATAAGGGAAAGGAGGTGATGAATATCCACCTCGGTGCTTCTGGACCAGTTTCACTGTCCCCACTTGAGTTCTAAATGCAGTTGGTGTGGGAGCTGCATCACAGTGCTTTGTTGCCTTCTGCTCTGGGCATCCCTGTTCCTTGAAGCAGTTGACTTTACATTTGTGAAGTGGGATATTCTTTTGCTTTTGAGAAATAAAAGCTTTTTTTTTTTTTTAATTTTTCATTGGATAATTAGCAGCAGGCTTGTGTGGATACTTAAATGCTAAGCTGTGTGCAGAAGGGAATATATCAAAGTCATAATGTAGGCAAGAGAGGTCCTACCTTCTCTTTCCTCCATTCCCACAACTTTTCCCTTGGTAGAGATTTGGATCCTGTCTCAGTCGTAGCCTGTTACTCTAGGAAGCCTTGCAGCAGTGTACTGACACTGCAGTGGCAGTGGTTGGCCAAGGTTAGTTGCTTTGACAAAATCACCAAGAGCTTTACATGCGCAAGTTCTGAAACTCATAGGTGGTTTGTTTTCATGAAGCAGTAGTTATTGACTGAAGGAAAATTAGAAAGTCCTAATGCTGCAGCGGACCAGATTAACTTCTTGCATGCCAAAAATGTTTTGTTTTAAAAAGGTGAGGATTTCTGAAAGTCACTCAATGTATGTTATGCTTAAGGACCTATTTTTTAAACATAAGTAGCTCCAATGAATATTCATGTATCACATCTGGTCTGTTGTTCTTGTTGCATGTCCAAACACAGCAGCTCGTTCTTGTGAATCACTTTATTTCTTATTTTTATTTTGCTAAGCATTAGGGTTACTGGCTTTATTTCCTGCCTCCTCCCCTTTGCCCACCAAGCCCTCCACACTAGCATTGAAGTACTGCTCTGAACATTGCTGCAGTTGTCAGACTGTGCACAAGCCAGCAGGGAAATGAAGACGACCTCCAAGATGTTGTGCCTTGTTCTGACACCTTAATGCCAGGTTTCAGAGCAAATACCTCTTGTCAGCCCCGCTGTTAATTGTCACAGTCGCTATTGGAATGGTTTAGCAGTAATACCATCTCATGATGGGCTGGAACATCTCTGCTAACATACCTGCTAATTGCTAGCTCTGTTGTGCTGACTGGTACTGCTGGGATGCATGCTTGGCAGAGTGTGTCCTGGTGCTGAACAGCTGACAGTGGTAATACTTTGCTCTCCCTGTGCTCATGTGCATGCTGCCATTCACTTTTCTTGGTACCAGAGCTGCTTAAAAGGGAACCCAAGGGGGAGCTGAGCCCAACACTGTTGTTTTTCTGTGTGGATTGGCTGCCCAGTAGCACAGAGATGATAGATAATAATCTCTGCAAACATTGAGTTGAATCTCCCATCCATACTGATCTTTATAAACTACGTTTCCAGTTATAAGTATTGAGCTCCCAGCAAGGCACACTATGAGGCTGTTCAGCTGATTATTCAATCCCAATCAGCACTGGAGAGGATTAAATTTCCCTAGTGCACAGACAGCAGATAAACCTGCTCCACATATTTGGTAAATATGAGTCCTGACTTTGAGACCCTAAAATGAGAAATCTCAGGTAATTAAACTAAGTTTTAGCTAGTTACTGATTAGCAAGCCATATTTTTCTTTTTGTTTTTGGTTTTCCTGCTTGGGTTGTCTCTTCGTGGTCCTTCTGGTGTTGTGTTGGGGGGAGCAAGGTGTTCATTTCTATGTGGAAGAGAAGAGCGTTTAAACTTTGCTCATTGTGGCACTATTTGCTGTGCCTTGTTACATTCCCACAGCTTAATGGGGACTGTAGAGCTTGTATTAGTAATTAGCTCGTTGTGGCTTTAGGGCTTTCAGACACGAGTAGTTGTTTTCATCAGGGGTATTAATTATGAATCACAAACCTGTAAACAGCTATAGCCAAGAATGTGCACATTTGCAGATATGGCTGTTTTGCTGTTCAGCTCTGGGTTAGCTCTGCACTGCCCTCATTGTTGTTGCAGAGAAGTGTATGCAAAACATGCTTTTAACCTCCAAGCTGCTATTGAGTTCCTACATTGCAGTATGTGGAACTGGGGGAAAACGAGTCCAGGCATTTGTTTTCAGAGCAGTCTGTTTTAAGGAGAACGGTTTGAGCAGGTAGAAGCAAGGATTTAGGGAGCTCAGCTCTCAAAAAGCCATGCATGTAAGATCTTCTGATAAACAAACACAGATGGATTTTGTTTGATTCCTTTCTTTGGGGTTTGGAGGAGGATGCAACTTACAGAGAGTAGTTTTACCAGCTTAGCATCGCAGATGCTGGCTTTGCTTCTAGTGCTGTTTTCCTGATTTTGTTTTTTAATTTATTTTTTAAAAGCAACAGTACCAGACTAAGAAATAAAATGAAATTCTCTTCCTATTATAGTTGAGAACAAACCTTCCTTTTAACTAGCGGAGCTGAGTATTCATTCATTCATTCATTCATGGGGAGAGCTTGCTGACCACTCAAAGAAACAGGATCCTTATATACCAGGGATCCTGGGAGGCCCCAGCAGCATCTTTGGGTCGAGAAGGACAGTGGCTATTGTGGCTTTAGGTTAGAGACCCAGTAGAGGTGGTTGGATGTCTGGATTTCTGCTGTGGAAATGGTCTCTGATCACGTGGGATGAGTGGCTCTTGAGCACTGGATTTATCAACAAAAAGGAAATGTTAAAGCTGTGAAGGATAGATTCATAATTCTGGTCATAAACACTGATAAAACAAGAGCTATATTAGTGCATGTGTTGGAATGTTGATGGCTATGACAAAAGGAGTTGCTGCATTGGGAAAGTGCTGCTGTGCCTTGCTAGCTGGCCTTTTGTGGCAAGGAAAGGTGCATCTGCCTCTCACGGACCCTTCATTGTGTGCATCCAGGGGAACTTGGTTTGTGCTCTGTCGGTTGATTTGTGTCCCTCAAAACCTACCTGGGCTGGAAGGCTTGCCTTTTTTTTCCAGAGGTTCCCTCCCTCTATTTGATCTTCTTTTCTTTTCACTAAGAACCCTCCTGTAAATGTCTAACCACAAAGACTTGAAAACTGATTTCATAGATGTAATAAAAACCGGATTGTAAGTCAGCTTTTTGAATAGTGATGTTGTTGGTTGAGTCCTGGAGTTACTTTCATTACTGCTAATTTCTTTAAACGTGTTCTACAGTGGGAGGTAGAAGGAATCAGAGAAGATGTTTTATATATATGTATGTTTATTTATTTATTCCAGTTAATTGCCTGTTTTAGATTTCTATACAGGATGGGGGAAGGTTCTTTTATCCAGTTTTCTCTCCTCCCCTTCCAAGAAACAGATGGTCTGACCTGTGTGAGGTTTTAAGTGTTGGGATTGGCACCAGTGACTTTGTAAGGATTATTTAAAAAATAAATACAGAATAACCAGGAAGCATAATGTCTTTGCTCAGTGTGAAAGCTCATCTACACAAAAATAGCAGGCTCACAATATGTGACTGTGATGCTTTCCTGGACCTAAATAAGGAAAGCCATTACCTGATGTTTAGAACGTGGCTTTTAGCTGTTAGCATTTCCTCCTACCTCCCCTCCCCTGCCCATCAGCACACTCTTTGCAGCAGTGCTTCAGCTTCAAATATCTCCTATCAAAGCACATGCAATCCTGACTGCTGCCTAAAGGACAGGTTGCAAGGAGGCTGTTTGCAGTGGGGCTGATTTTATACTGAGTAGAGCACAGTGTTTGGGCCAGGAAGGAAACTGCTGGAGAGCTGTTAATGAAAAGTACCTGCCGTATCTAATTAGGTAGACATAGCCAACCATGACTAGTTAAGTTAAGTCTAGATTTGTTTCCTTTTTAGGTTAATGTTTCTTGAAAATAAAGGTGAGCTTATTGCTATTTTGGGTCACAGACAGATTAATGGCTCTTCACAATGTGGTGGAGTCCAAACTGGTTTCTGTTGTTGCCTTAATGAATTTACTGACTTCAGAGCATGATGTTGTTGAGTAGGAAGGAAAACATAAAAACTGAAATCTGCTTAACACCTGTTATGTTTTACTGGAGTCTCTATTAATGAGATTCTGGGCTAAATCTCAGAATCAAATCAAGCTTTTTCAGTACAGCATAGCCAAGAAGTGCATTTCTTGGTGTTGTAAAGCTTGTGTGTAACAACTGTGGTTGAGACAGGTCACATAAGAGTAGATCACAAAACGCTAATTCCATAACAAATAAATAAATATTAAGATGTCAGCCCTGTGGTGCAAGTCCTGGTAGACTGTCTTTGGAGCAGTTCCTGTTTGCATTTGTCATTACATAGCAAGGGCCTTTTTAATGATGATAACCAAAACATGGTTTATAGTGTCTAGAAATAGTGAACATCGCGCTAAGGAGAACAGCATCTGGCATCACACATCTTGTCCTTCCTTTCCTGGCCTGCAGATTGGCTGGACAAGTTAATACAGGTATATCTGCGCAACTGCCATCTTCACTGTAAGGTTAGCTGTCAGGGAGCTTGTACTCGCAGTTTCAGTGCTTATTTTAAGGAAAATACAGGTGGTGTTTTACAGTTGAAAGAGTAGGAATGAAAATTATGGTTCTGAAGGATGACGTCATTGTCACTTTAAGCTCAGCACTGCAGCCTGCTTTGTTTCCCTGGACTTCTGCTGTTGGTCCTGGGGAGAAAAGAGGTTTGGGGTTAGAGGGATGTTTCATCTCGCCTTTTACAGCTATTTCTGTAGACAGACCTCTCAGCTTTTTTTAAGCTGAAGCTGCAGGTGTAACTCTGCTCTTATGGTTTAAAAATGATGTGTGTGCTTGTTAAATAAGGCTGTGATGGCAGTGCAGGTGGAGGAGGAGTGATTCCCTCATTAGTGCTGCCTTTCTGGAGGAGAAGATGGGAATTAGATGAGAATCTACAACTGAAGCAGTGATGGTTACATCCTGTCCTCTCAGGTGTGTATTTAACCTACTGTCACCATCTGACTAAAGGCTGTCATGTCACTTCTTGTGTCCTCCTTGGTGCTTGCCATCTGTGGCCAATTATCTTCCCTGCCGTGGCTCCATCTCTTGGCATTTTCTTTACCAAGAAAGTCTGTATGAAAAGTGTTCATTTTGTTGCTGCCTCCTTTAAAAAGGCCTGTTTGGTGCTTCTGTAACTGAAGCCAAGTGGTTGTTGAACAGGAGGAAAATGGTTTAGTCTTGCTTATGTTACAATATTTGCTACGCTGAGCTGTTTCACTAAAAGCAATCCAGGCAGCCAATACAGTGCAGAAATAACACTCACTGCAACATAGCTCAGCCATTCTGTATGGAAGGAGTGCGCTGCATACTTTGGGGTAAGGCTTTCTGTGTGATACTTTGACAGCCATCTCTTTCGGGTTTGTAGTCTTTGTTCCTTGTGGTTTTTTTTGGTTGGTTGGTTGATTGGTTTTTTGGTGGGCATTTGTATCTTTGGGACAATGAGGCTTTTGAATTTTTAGTTTATTCATTTATTATTGCAAGCAGGTTAATAATGACAAGATCTTATGGGACTGGAGAAGAGCTTTCTCACTGGGGCTACTGTGTTCTGATGAATCTCTTTCATTAGATGTTCTTTAATCTCATCAGACCTAATTAGCAGGTCTGGCTTAGCAAAATTAACTCTTCTGCCAACTGGGTTTAGATGCTATTGATTTTTTTTTTTTTAACTCTTGGGCAATCCTATTATACTTTCAGCAGTCTGATCTGTGCATTGGACAGGCAGCAGAACAAATCTGAGCTGGCAAATCATTCAGCCATTCAAGGACAGGACTCAGAATCATCTGGGATAAAGGAAGGCACTGAATGTTTGTTGAAACCAAGAATGCTTAGGAAAAGTCGGAGGCTTTTTAGGAGCAGGTACTCTATGCAGGGCAATGAGACTTTTTATCTGTATCTTGAATTAAGCACGTGGCACCGACTTCAGTAATAAACAATGAGATGAAACTGTGAGGATCTGAGACTTGACATTTTACAGTCAGTGTGGTTTGAAGGTTTCTGTTGAGCCTTTTGGAAATGGGCCAAGGATGGACCATGAAATTCCTTGATGGGCAGACTCAGCTATTTCTTCTGATGTGATGGAGAGATGACTCTTGTGTGCAAGGCTTCTGCTGCAGAAGTTCGGAAAGCTCCTCTGTTGGAAAAGAGCTAAGAGCATTGCTATCTAATTAGCTGAACCACTTAATCTTATTGCTAGACTAGCTGCCGATAAACCCTCAAGCAAAGTACTTACTGAACTTCAGGTATGAATGGTGCCTGAGAAAACTAAGAAGATGCAGCAAATAAAATGGATTGCCCTGCTAGACAGACACTCAGAGTCCCTTCCTGCTCTTCCACTCCAGACCTTCAGTTAGACTCTCATGTACTATTTAAATTACAGTAAGTTCTTTTGGAATTACTAATTAATTTTTCCTACTGAATTTACACCACTGTGACTGTAAGGATTTTAATGAGAACTACTGCTGACTCACGTCTGCAATAGAGAAAAGATTTCCCCCTTCACCCCACTGTCCTTTTTTTTTTTTTTTTAATGATCGTCATAACAACTGTTCAAATTTTGGTGAGAAGCTACAATAGCTTCTACTTAATTTCCATAGGAGTTACTTTCTAATGCTAATTTCACGCTTGATAAATACAGTCCCTTGTTGCCTAGGCTACAAGTTACGGCACAAATGTTGATTACTGCACTGCTGGTTAATGAGTCTCCAGTGTCCTGAAAAAATTAAAGCCAGAAGTAAGTGGGTTTATTCGCTTTAATCTTAAATCAGCAACAACCCAGGCGACCAAACTGCAAAATATTTCCAGTTAAAAATGATAACCAAATTCAGTAGTGACAGCGTAACCAGAAAAAACAGTAGAAGTCTTTGGAACATCACTGTCATGGTAAATACATGCATCCTTCTTCATCATTCTTTGGAGATCTGTTGTTTATGAAGGTGACTTTGTTATGATCAGCTAAATATTTCAAAGTTAAAACGGAATTATCTTGGAATAAATCAATTGTCAACTTCCACAATATTTCTCAGAATTGTCTGGCTTGGCCGAGTGAGCCTGATGGTTCCTAAGCAATTTCAGAGTTACGTTTTTATCTGCTGACAGAGCTTTGCATCCTGTCATTCCCAAATTTATTATACAACAAATTAGAACGTACTTGATTTGATGTTTTGAGACCGCATTAATATTTTTTTAATATGAATTTGTCAGAGGCCCTCTTGCTAGAAAATAGTTTTGCACCAAATCCTCAGGTGTTTTTTTTTTTTTTTTCTTTGTAGAAGTCTCATTTGTAAAGATTTGTTCAACTTGCTTTGGTTCACATGTAATTAAGGCAAGAATTCCTCGGTGCTCAGTTGGTTGAGAGGGGGCTCTGCTTGTTGACCTTTCCCTTGGTGACTCAGCATGGAGAACTCAACACTTCCCTACTGGGCAGAAGACATTGTTAACTTTTATTCCATTATTATTTTTCATTTAAAAGCTAATTAACTCGTTTGCCTTCAATCCACGTCATACATGTTATTCCAGTTGTTAAGTAATATGAAAGTTTGTCTTCGGCAGGCTGCACATGTCATCTTGCCTTGGGAAATCAAAAGGGAAGATTACATAACAGCTGACAGTAAGTTTGGCTCCAGAATGTCATTAAACTAATGAACATTGAGTTTTCTTTCTCAGCCACAATATTCTTGAGTTCAAAGCTAAAGACTCTTTTTATGTGAAACCTAGAGTGCATTTAGGTGAATTGCAAAGCTCTAGGAGCCTTCTGCTCCTACATCATTAAACAGAACATACCCGTTGGTTTAAGAGTTGGAAATACAGTGCAGACATATGGAAGCCAGTTGTCCTTAAGTGAATTTAGAGTAATTTAACTTCTAAATTCTGTCTCTTACCAACATTACTATTACAATTACCTGAATTTGAGTTGGCTCAGTATTCACCTGCTGATGCAATTCGACTGCTGAGTTGAATGCAGAAAAACATTGTCTTTTTTTAATTTGTAAAACACTTCAAAAATAGTGATAATAATAATTGATTTTTCAACACTGATTCTGGTTTGTTTTATGGAAAACTAAAGAATTTTAGGACTTAAAATTTTAGGACCTAAAAAGTCAAGATAAATGCCAAATATGTAGCACAACTACATGTTTATTATGTGCTATTAAAAAAACAAACAGTTTCAGAATGAAGTTTGGTGTCTGATGCACGTATTTTAATGAAAACCCAAAGGTTTCGTTTCTCCTAGAATTAATCAGTTCATCTCTTCACCACTGTAGGTCCTTAACAGCTTCTGTAAGGAACAAAAAAGGAATTGGTCACTTTCATTTAGATTAAAACCATATTCTGATATGAGAAGGCTGTTCACTCACATCTTAGGACTCCTTGTTGCTTTCATTTTTTGTTGAAAAAGTACATTTAATTGCAGGAAGGGTGCTGTATTTACATCATGGCTACAGTTGTATGCTTGTATTAGTTGTTTACTGTATTAGGTGCTATGTTGAAAATGCTATAATAGCAATTGAAGTCAGAATGCTTGTTTGTACTAAGTTCTTACAGATCTATATTTAGGCTTAACGTGTTTGAAAGTCCGTATTGGGCAGGAGTTTTGTTGTGCAGATTTTTTTGCTTGTTTTAATCCTGTCTTTCAGAAGGCCTTTATCCATCAAGCTAATGAGAAATTTGGTTTTGAAATAAGAGAAGGATGTAACAGGACGCATGGCTGTGGGCTGCTGTTCAGGATGCTGTTGACTAGGATGTACTTGATTGTTCCTTCTTAACAGAGGAAACTTGTTCAACACTAAGTCATGCTGTAATGTTTATCTCCTGCTATGAGAAACAACACTAAATTTGAGCATTTGAGCACACTTTCCCTTTTTGAATACCTAAGATGAAAATTGTGTTTCTGATCCTTAAAGTGAAGCAAGCCACATGTATGATATGAAAAATGATGCACGTATTCCATTAAACTACCGGATTAGGTAGTGTCTAATGTAGACAGCTTGTATTTTCATGTCTATGCATCACAGCAACCCTCTTATGAAAACAATTAACTTTGTTTGAAGTGGGGTCCTTGTTACTTGGTTCAAAGTTGAGGCTTTTCTTGCACAGCAAGGAAGTCTGTTTTGCAAAAATAATCAGAACCCTGAGGCAGGTGAGATGCTTAAAATTGTTGTGTGTGTACACATGCACTGGCCCAGATATCAAGGGCAGATGATGAGAAGTACAAGTAGCAAGGTCACTTAGGAATGGCTGGATTTGTTAAAAATATATAGACATTTTAATAGATTGGCTAGCATAATAAACCTGATGCAAAAGTAGAGCCTGTATGTGAATCACAATCGTTCTATGATGCAGCATATTCCTTTTCTAGTTACAGCGTAATATTCCTAAGAGCATATCACATTTTTCTTCCTTCTTTCTCAGTAATCTGTGGCAAACTGTTCAGAGTTCAGATTTCCCATGGCTGTACCTACTTGCTGATCTATGGGACCTTCAGACCCATTCTGTCTTTCAGCAGAATTTGTTCCCGTTCCTATTTCTCTGTCAAGAAACCGTTGTTTTGTGCAGGATCAGGGTGAGTGAGTCAAGTTCTCTCAGAATCTATTCAGGACCTGTTTAAAATTAAAGGCAAAATAAGCAGCACGTGCTCCTTTTGGATAACTTGGTGCTTGTAATCTTGTGCTAGTGCTGCAAATAGTGCAGACAGAGTGGGTCAGCCTGGGTACTGCAGTTGCAAGTGGAAATACATGGTTCTATTTACTCAGTCTTTAAACTTGCTTGTATGCACAGCCTACTCTGCTCAATATTCAAAGGCAAAAAGTGTGGACGCTCTTAGAAAATGCTTCAATCTGGACATGGTGTTCGAGGTGCTGACCAAGTGTACAAACTGTTTTGTTCAATGTTCAGGGCCCACTGCCTCAGGGAATGCTATTCCAAGCGCACTGAGCCGGGATGGGCAAGCAGTGATGGGGGGGGTGAAGAACCAGCTTAGTGCTGGCACAGGAGGCTGGGGCAGGATCTCCAGTTACAGGAGAACTTCAGGCTTCTGAAGGAGCAATGATCCTGCATAGCATCCACTTCACAAGGCTGCCAATTTTTCTTAGGAAAGCCTCTAATTTGCAGGTATCTTTCGGTAAGCTTCAGTGAGACATAAGACATGACTTCTGCGAGATGTTAGCTCTTGGCCATTGCTGAGAGGAATGTCCTGGGCTGGATGGGTCCTTCCACCTTCCTCCTGCAGGGTCCCACTTAAAATCATAGAATCAATCAATAAGGTTGAAAAAGACCACCAAGTTAAGTACATCCAACCCATCACCACCTTGCCAACCAAACCATGCCCTTCAGTACTACATCTTTGTTCCATACAGATGATCCCTGTGCAAGTAAGTTTGGTATGTTGGACCCAGAATAAGCTGTTCACTTCCTTTTCTGTGTTAGCTTTCAGCAAATCTGCTGTCCTGAGCTGGAACAGGACAGGATCCCTCCAGCACCAGATTAGTAAATTTGGACAAATGGATGAAGCTGGATCCAATTGAAGATGCATTCTAATGCATTTGCTCTGTTGCAGTGCTTCCAAGTCCGTCTGTGGAATGGCCATCCTGGGTGAGAACAAATGCCCCTCAGCTCAGGTCTTGTTTCTAGTAACAGCAGAGAACAGAAGCCTGGAAAATAAGAGTAGTAGACGCAGTGTATGTACATACAAGGCTGTGGACTTTCATTATGCATACTTGTACAGGGCTCTGTACAGCCCTAGTACACCTTTTCTGTCTCCATACCCCCTGGTACAAAGCCTTTCTAAAACAGAGGTAGCATCCTTGTATTTAGTAGCCTTCAGTTGATTTCCTGGCATCCCTCCACTTTATTTCTTTCACTCACAGCATCCTATGCCAAGACATTCTTGTTCCCAGAGTGAACATGGCTGCTTACCTCCTTGATGGCTTTGACCTTGCTATCGGTTCCTTTTCTACTGGAGAAGAGCATGAGCAATGCTTTGTTACTTCTTCCGTATCACTGACTTTTATAGACCTATAGAAGCCATAATGAATCTGGCAGTGCTTATTCATTTGAACTGCTCGTGCTGATGGTACAGTGCAAGCATTTGATCAGTAAAACTGAACCAGCAAAACTGAATCACCAGCTGACCGTAGGAAAAGGCAGCTTGAGTCAGGTTCTTCTTCCCTGTTCTTATCTTGTTGTTTGAATATGTTTTTTCCACACTGCTTTAGGCTGTACTGTGAAAGCTGTTGACAGTGCAGGACAGCACTGCATCCAGGACAGAATAAAAAACAAAATAATGGAAGCCTGAAGCAATAGTGGAAATTGTGAATAGATGAAACCCTGAATAGCTGTGCCAGAACTATAGGGTGTCCCTATATTTAATCTTCCTTGGGCAAGCAATAAAATGCTTAAATGCCACTCATGAAGATTTAAACTACGCATCAGGAAAAAGTGATGATAGGGCAATGGAATAAGTTAATGAGGGAAGTTCTGCACAGCACTAGGAGGTGAGGACACTCAAAGGATTTATAGAGTGAGAAGATGGAAATGGTGTGTTTGCCTGGTTTGATAATTACTCTCTGTCTTTGCTGACCTCGGGTAGAGGCAGATGTTAAAGGGGTATTTTTTTTGGTTGTTGTTTTATAATAAACTAGTCCCTTCTGTTTGCTCGTAATACATACTTTCCCTGTGAGGAATTTCCCTTGAAAGTGATATCACTCTATTAAGATGTTTAACAAACCTTGTTTATTTTGTCTCTGGGAATAAATTTGGGGTAGGAAGGCTGTTGCATCATTTAAAGAGAGAGAGCATAGTTTACCTGATCATGCTCTGGTTAGATCAGCTTCATCTTTTGCATTACAGATGTTGTTTCTGTAACCATAATTACAGCACAGTTTGTTTGGGAACACCAGAGAAATAGAACTACTTTAGGAAATCATTTATGGAGATGGGATTGAGATGTGATCTAAAATGACAGAGCCATCTTAGCCTGCAGCATGTATGTTGCCTGCTGCTTTATTCTTCTGTACTGGGCAGCGTGACTCCCTTGTTAGTCTGTGCTGTGCCGTTACCACTGAAATTGTTATTTTAGAAATAATTTTAAGCTGTGATTTAAACAAGTGCCAGAAGTAGAGTTGTTTCTTAGTTAAGCGGTGCCCTGTGCTGCATCAGTTCAGCGCATCTGTAGTTATGTGGCCGCTCTGCCATGTCTGCCAGAATTCTTCCTTACCCCTCCCACTTAATAAAACATTTCTTTTCTGAAAAGAAGATAATACTTACCTTCCTTTTTACTTGCTTCCTTCTCCCTCCTTTTTACAGACCTTTTAATATCAATGTTTGTTAACCTGCACATTAATTGAAAAATTCTTCACCCTACCAGGCCATGAATTCTTCCAGGCTGGATGTGGCTCTGGGCAGCCTGCTCTAGCAGTTGGCAACCCTGCCCATAGCAGGGGGGTTAGAACTAGATGATCTTTGAGGTCCTTTTCAACTCCAACCATTCTATGATTGAATTTAGTGTCTTCCTGCTTTCCTTAAAGCACGTGCAACATGGATGTAAGACCATTTTTGAGGGCAGTATAGTAACTAACAAAATTTATGTGTACTGTTTGACTGAAGATGAGATGTTTTTATACCAGCAGTTACAGTCAGAGCTGTGCTAACTTTCCTTGGGCTAATATTAAAAGCCCAAAATAAAGGTGAGCCTAGTGCAGAGATTTTCGTGTCTGCTTGGGTCTGAAGCTTGTGTATCCAATCTACTTGTGTGTATAAGCTGCAGGGTCTTGGAGGTCTGCCCTAGATTGAATGTCTCTGTGCAATAGTCTGTTTTCTGCTTTAGATGTGCTCTGTGCTTGTACTCAATTGATACCTCCTGCAGCATATTGGTGACTGAAGGGATTGTAGGGATTGATGGTGATGACAGGAGATGACGATTTCCCTTTGTCTCTAAGGCTTGCTGCCTCTTTTCACCCTGAGACTGTCTCTTTACGTTGTTTTTTGGGTGAACTTTTAAAGTGAAGGTCACATTCTGACAAATTTTATATTTGACTGTTGTTTTCAGTCTCAAAAGGACCTTCTTCTTCCTATTTGGAGGTGACTAATAAATTTTCCTTGGCTGTTATCAGGTGTATTTATTTCTTGCTTGGCACCGTTCTCTGTTTTTCAGGGTGATGGCTGGTAGCCTTAGAACTAAATAAAGCTCTCACTGATCTCTTCTGCCATGTCTTCTTTTCCCAGGATACATAGCCAGAGCAACCCAAATTACGTCTCCTCTTTTTATCTGGAAATACTGCTCTGGTGAAAGTTGACTCTATTTTATCTGGCTTTTCTGAATAAACAGTAGCCTATTCCTGTCTGTTCTGGATGTCTGCATACAATGCAACTTTTTATGCTATGCTTCTGTGCTTTATTGGTCCCCTCCTCTAGCAGTGTCCCTGAATGGTGTGGATCCCAGGGTACTTTGACCTCTGAGCAGATTTCACTTTACCTGTGGATTTTGAATGCGTTTTTTATAGTAATTCTGCAGTCAGGATGTTATTTCATCCTCTGGCAGCCACTGCACGCATTAAGTATGTAAGCTTCTTCTGATGTCAGAGGAACATGGGCATTGAAAGCAGAATGGAGAGGTCTCAGGTGCATGTAGGTGGAAGAGGATGCTTGGCCTCTGCACAAGCTAGGTCGTGTTTCAGTGGGAAAACTTGCTTTGGACCAGATAAGTTCTGTTATCTCTCGAGCTGTTCCTGAGGCAATACTGGACTGCAGGCCTGTTTCTCAGTACACCTCAATGTGTGTACTCGTTCTGCTCTTGCTGGATTCACTACCTGGCATCTGAGAGCCACGTTTACTGAAGCCAAGAGTCCAGACCTGTGGGATACCATTGCCATATTTATTACAGCATCGTAGGTTGGTGACCCTAAAACAAGATCTCGTGCTTTAAAGGTACAG
The DNA here is from genome assembly GCA_037305975.1 of Chrysolophus pictus. Classification (NCBI taxonomy): domain Eukaryota; kingdom Metazoa; phylum Chordata; class Aves; order Galliformes; family Phasianidae; genus Chrysolophus; species Chrysolophus pictus. The sequence continues at coordinate 12,168,948 of CM074581.1, read as the reverse complement.
CCCGCAGGGTAGTGACCTACCTTGACTTTCTAGAGTACATTCATAGCGGACTGGGAATAGCATTTGTGTCAGGGAACAGCAGTATTTGACACCATAATTGTGAGGGGACTTTAGGAGCACAAGTTCTCAAAACTGGAAATAGGGAAGGGCCAGGAAGATATTTGTATGGGAAGAGAGAAGCAGACAAGCAAAGCTGAGCATGCTGAGTTCACATGAAGTAGAAGCTTGTGTAGCTGTCTGAATTGCTGCTGCCTTGTGCCCTCTCTGCTTAGCTCCTCTCTCTGGGCTCCCCAGGCCTTGTGGCTGGGAGAAGAGAAGTGTAGGGCAGCTTGGAGTCCTTCACCACGTTTCCTTCCCTCTTGCACAGTGGTGCAGGGATGCACACGTGTGTGATCTTGTGATCTTTCTGGGCCACACGTACAGTGCAAGGGACACCTTTCAGTGTCAACAGAATCTGTTCTCTCCTTCCTTTGCCTGTGGGGTCATATATGCACATATATAACCAAGCCAGCCTCCGAACCTGAAGCAGTATTCAATCTGACCTCACTGTGCCTCAAATTTTGCATGCAGTACGTTTTGATGGGAATACCAAGCTTAAAAGATGTTTGGAGCAGATTGGCTTTAGTGACTAGCTTTGTGAAAATATATATAAATTGGATTGGAACCAAACTCCTCATTCTGGTCATTCCATTTCCTGGAGAAGTAGGTTAGAAGTAGGCTGGGATGAATGTGTCCCTTGTCCAGTTCCTCCCCTCCTCTGCAGAAAGGAACTCTGGTGAAGGAGGAGGACATGAGTTTGCTGGAGTTTGTTAACTTTCTTGGGGAAAAATCTGAGCTCATTAATAGCACATTCTGGGAAAAAAAAAAAAAAAAAATCTAAAGAATTCAGTGCCCCAGTGGAAGAAATCTGGTTTGGTTTTATTGTCCATAACTGTGCAGGAGTTCTGGCTCTGCCTCACTTCTGCCAAATAAGCTTAGGATAAGTAATGAACTCTTAAGAACAGAAACCTGCCTGCAGGAGCTGCAGCAGCTCTGCTTGGATTTTTCATGAAAGAGAAGTACAGCTCTAAATCTCCTATCCTCCCTACAAGTGGTCATCGCTTCAGTGATGGGGAGAGCAGCAGCCTTGGAAGGTTGCTTCTTCACTCCTCTGGTGACACTTTGTCATCTGATGCGTTGACAGAGACCTAGTGGCCAAAAAGTTTTTCCGTAGTCCTGCATTAATCACCTCTTAGTTTCCAAATAATTACTTCCTATGTATTGTGGTTGTGGTTGGCTGAGAGAGTCAGGAGCCCATTTCCAACCTCCTCTTGAAGCTTCCTGGCCTGGAATGTTGCATGGTTTCTGTGCTGCAGTTTCAAAGTCTCAAAATCAGAGCTATCCTCACTGTCAAGAGCCCTCTATTTCATCCAGAGCTATTTGTTTTCATCCTGTAAAATCCAAATCATTTCACTGTGAATGAAATACAGGAGATAAACAGCACTGATAGCAACATGAGCTAGATTTTGGACTAAGTTAAAAGAAAATAAATTTTTAAATGTTACTGAGATGCAGTTTGAAAAGTCTTATTTAAAAATAAATTAAAAAAATCCCACCCCACATGCCTCAATGCATGTGACTAAATGCTGCTGAGCAGAGAGTGGGTATGCAGAGATCAGGAATTGGGTGGTAGGTGGCACATCGTACTCTCTGCAGTGACATGTCTCCGGTGTTGGGATTTTGCATGCAAGGAAAGACAGCCTGGAAGGACAGGCTAGGGCTTCTGTGTTTTGCTGTGTTATACCTTCACGATGCATGCTTGAATATGTGTGTTCAGAAGTGTCTCAAGAAGGCACAGAGGGATGTCAATGTATTGACAAGAGAAGAGCACAGTGTGTAAGACTTGATCTGGTGACTATCCCAAAGCAATCACCATCATCAACCTCCTTGAAATGCATAATTGATGTCAACAGCACCTTATACTTCTGGGTTAGCAGTTTCCATTTCTCTGTGGTGTCAAGTAGCTGTCCTGTGACAGTCCCTGTAACCGTACAACGTGATAACGTGTCGTGTTTTGAATTCCTCCCTCATTAGAGGTGCTCGGGCTTGCTGAGTTCAGGAATGTGTGTTTGGGTATGTTTGTACCCTTCTTTGGATGTGATGGGCTCTGTGATTATGCCCTGGGTTGGAAGAATAGCACAGCCACGTGTTTACTGCCCCGTTAGGACATAGGAGTCCGTGCCACAGGAACAGCTGCTGGTGCAGGCATCTGAACTTCAGCCTCATGGTCCTCATTCTCAGTAGACCTCGTCCTTAATTATACACTAACAACCACAGTGTGAAAAGGCTGTGTGATGCAGTCTTTTGTTCTGCGTCTGCACTTCACAGTCTGAAGTTAAGGCACCAGTATGGTAGAAATTGTCAAGAAAGCAGGGGGCTGTGTCTGTAGCTGGGCTGTGATCTGCCTGACGGAGTTTTGAGGAGGTGCTCATGCTCTGGGTGTCAAGCAGGAAAAGAAAACATAGAAGCAATGTTTCCATATGATTCATAGTAGCTCTGAAAAGGATGTCGGTAAAAGTTGGATCCAGTAAGTCTTGTGTTCGGGAGTGTTTTACTGCCAAGCCCTGTGAAGATGGACACTTGCTGTGCCTGAGGCCTAGTGGAGCAGAGCTACCTGCTGACCCAGCCCTGGGCTCTTTCTCTTAGCTTTCTTTCGGTAAGTGCAGTGTTGGAGGCATTCTTTACCCTTAGACAAATCCATAACTTAAGAGAAAAAGCATGCAAACTAATTGCATTTACTGATACGTCTCATCAATAACTGCACTTTTGAGGCCCTACCCTCTCAGTCTTCAGAACACAAAATGGCCTCAGACCACCTCACTGCAGCCTCAGAGACTCAGACAGAGGCAATGCACTGCCAGTTCCTGAAATTTCATACTCTGCTGATGTCTTTAGAAAAGGCCCTTGGGTCAGTGGTCACCCACTTGCTACACCAGCCAGATAAAATTTGCTTGCATTAAGAAACAGTTCTCCTATTAAAAGGTCATCAGCAGACCAAGTGGGTTTCTTGGAAATGTGCTTTCATACCTTTTTGTTAGTAGCTTTCCATCTTAGCTTTCTCAGAACTCTTCAGGTCTAACAAGTAGCATGGTGTTCCAAGAAAATGAAGGAAATTGGGCAATGCTGAATGCTGGTATGTGAAAATCACTGGAGAGCTTTTTGATCGTGTTAAAGGGGTAGCATTTTTTCAATCAGCTTTGACCATCTTAACCCTTTTTATATTTTTCCTGCTAATCCAGTTACAAAAATAAAAGTAGCTATTTGGAGCGATCCTGCATGTTTCTTTTGCTGCGGGTAGTGTGAGGCACTTCGATATTTTGAAAATAAATGTATAATTGAAGAAAATTCCATTTACTATGAATATGGTAAGAGAGGGGACAGAGCAGGTCATTGCCTGCAGGAAATGTGTGCTTGGATGGCATCCCAGAAAGATGCTTAACCTTCTCCCATTCAGGATAAATAACTGGAAGGGATTTTGATAAGGACTAAGCTGAGGATTTTGATAAGGACACCAAGCTGAGTGGTGCAGTTGACACGGAGGAAGGAAGGGATGCCATTTAGAGGGACCTCAGCAGGCTTGAAAGGTGGGCCTGGGTGAACCTAATGAGGTTCAACACAGCACAGTGCAGAGTTTTGCACTTGGGCCGGAGGAATCCCAGGCATTTATACAGACTGGAAGGAGCGGTCCTTGAGAGCAGCCCTGCGGAGAAGGACCTGGTGGTCCTGATGGATGAAAAGCTTAACATGAGCCAGTAGCGTGCTCTTGCAGCTCTAAAAGCAAATGGTATCCTGGGCTCCATCAGAAGAGGGGTGGCCAGCAGGGACAGGGAGGTGATTGTCCCCCTCTACTCTGCTCTTGTGAGGCCCCATCTGGAGTACTGTGCCCAAGTGTGGAGCCCCCAGTACAAAAAAGACAGCTGTTGGAGAGGGTCCAGAGGAGGGCCACAAAGAACTGGAGCACCTCCCCTATGAAGACAGGCTGAGGGAGCTGGGCTTGTTCAGCCTGGAGAAAAGAAGGCTGTGGGGTGACCTCATTGCAGCCTTTCAGTACCTAAAGGGAGCCTATGAACAGGAGGGGAATCAACTCTCTAAAAGGGTTGATAACTGCAGGACAAGGGGAAATGGTTTTAAGCTGGGGGAGGAAAGGTTTAGGTTGGATGTTAGGGGAAAGTTTTTTACAGAAAGAGTGATGAGGTGCTGGAACAGCTGCCCAGAGAGGTTGTGGATGCCCCGTCCCTGGAGGTGTTCAAAGCTAGATTGGATGGGACCCTGGGCAGCCTGGTCTAGCATTAAATGAGGAGGTTGGTGGCCCTGCATGTGGCAGGGGGTTGGGGATTCATGATCCTTGAGGTCTCTTCCAACCCTGGCCATTCTGTGATTCTGTGACTGGAGGAAAAGCCCAAAGGTGTTCTTGGTGGCTGTTTTGGCTCCTCACTTTTTGCTTTTTTTCTGACCATGTAACTTTCAGTTATTTCCTAGCTCACAAGCAAGCTTTTGTATTTATAAAATATTTTTACATAGTTGCTTTGTTACTGCTGCTCCAAGCTTCGGTATTTGTTTTATCCACCTACTGCCATGCTGTTACACAGTTATTTTGGACAGCTTGCTACTTTAGATGGTACTGTATCACCTCTTTCTTCAGAGGCTGCAACAAGTTCTTCTGCAGCTCATGCTGTTTTTCTGTTTTTTTACCCTCATCCTTCAAGGAATCTTTATACATGTGGGCTGAAAAAGTTGGCACAAGAAGAAATATACATGACCTGCTCCTAACAGTCTTTCTTACTTTCTTGTATGGACAGCTTCCCCCTCTCAATAACAGGTTCTTTTCCTGGTTGGTTTTGATAGGTCTGAAGCAAAAATTCAGTGTTGCTCTGTGCAACATAGTGGAATGGGGCTGCTTGCTCGTACACAGCCCAGCTTAGCTGTGAAGCTATGACATGCTTTAAAGGCAGGAATATATGGTGTGCATTTAACAGTGTTAGAGAACACTTTCCTTTGCCCAATATCTTATACCTCTTCTGACTGTTGCATCTTTTAGGAGGATAGAGCCCTTCTGCTCTTAAGGACTAACGCATTTGAGCTGTGAATAGTAAATTCTGGGGATTAGTGGATGAGTTTAATCCCACTACTCTACCCAATCACTCTAATCTTATTACAGTGCTCAGCTGATTAAAAGGAATGGTGATTCCGGTCGGGATGCAGCTTTCCTTAACCTGTTAGCAGTCCTCCTGGGGACCATAGCTGCCCTGTACAGCTGCGAGGCGCCGAGCGACTCATTCCTTTGCTCTTTACCTTGCAGTGTTGAGTCTTTCAAGGTCTTTGTAAGAGCATAGCTAATAGTAATAGTATTTGATTGGCACAGCGCTTAGATTTAATCTTCCTTCTTTCCTATAAAAATATCTCTGTTAATTGGGATATGTTCCCATGTTGTGTCTTGTATGTTTAAAATCCTTGAAAAGGTGAGGGGAAATGAATGTTTGTCATAGAGGAGAAACTTTCTGTCTTCATCGAAATCAATATATCTAGAAGATTAGTATACTTAAATAGCAAGAGGAACATTGGTTCCTTCTCTTCTGTTGCTTAATCTTTTCTTCAACTGCTAGTGACTCTCAGACATTATTTTTCTGATTGATCTCCATGTCAGTCCCTGGGAGAGTCCCAGTTGTATATTGTGGTGGAGGTCACAACGTAATACTAGGTGTGACAGCGTTCATCAACCAAGTACAAGTATTACCTGGACAGCCTGTAAACTTGCAATCCTCTGTGTGAACTGAAGATATACCAAAGCCTTTTCTGTTTTCCAGCACATATCACACAAGTTTGTGAACGATGTTCAGTCAGGTTCCATGCTAAGATAAATTGGTACTGATGTATTGAACAGGAATAAAAATGTCGGTCTAGAGTAGAGGAGAATTGCCCAGGATAGTGAACAACTTGTAAGATAGGAACAGGGCTAAGACTGCCAGATTCCTGCCCTTTGTTCTAATCGCTGGACTGTCTCCTCTTCATTTTTTACAATAATTGTAAGTATGATCCCAGCTTTGAGTCACTTTAATCCTACAGAGCTCATCTGTTTGGGAATTTTAACTATGACTGATATTCAGTCCCTACTTCATTTCCAAAAAAGCTCATGGAATTACACATACCAGACTTTGTAGCCAGAGCTGTGCTTCCCATGGGCTGCCTGGCTGTGGGGAGCACTGCTTTGCTCGCTCCCCAGCCCTCTGGGAGCAGGGAACGCTTCTTTCCTGAGTCAGAGCTTCGCTGGGATTATGGAAAAATTAAGTCTTGAGATAATATCCATCCCTGTTGATGCAGGAAAAAATTATATTTTTTAACAAAACAAAACTGAAAATCTCCCGAGTCAGTATCATACGTCAGTATGAGTTATTGTTCCATTTCCATCATGTTCAGGGAATGCTCTGCCACCTTTTGGCCCACCAAGACTCTTCATTTCAGTCTTAGGAACAGGTATTGAACACTCTCTCAAGGTGATGAAAACTAAAATGGGACCTTTTCCCATTTCACACAGAGAACAGCCCTAACACACAGATACACACAGATGTTAGACAAATGTTAGAACTTCTGCTGAAGTGTGGCAAAAATGTTGAATGCTGTCTTTTCATCTCTCTCTCAAACTTTGATATTTTCAGCAGTGTTGTAAATCCCCTTACCACCTTCTTCTCATCACGTTTATGCATTAGCTTTGTTCTGTTTTGGAAGTGGGCTGTAAGTCAGACTGTGGGCTTAATATCCCCTCTGCAGAAGAGCTTAATGAAATATATTCTTGTTTTGTTGTTTTCTCAACTTCATCTCTATGCACTGGATATGAAACTGCATCAGTCACTGCTGCCCAACAGCTGTATCCATCTCCTAGTGTATGTATGCATAATACCTGGTCTTGTATGAGCACTGACTATGTCTACATCAAAACTTAAAAGTTTCTTTAGGATGTTAATGAATTCAATGCAAGTGTTTATTGTTCTCTTATACCTTGTACAGCCTAAACCACCAAGGCCTTAAGGAACAGTGTGGAGCAAGTATTCTTCTGGCTGATAAAGAAAAAATCAATCTTTCAGTTAGTTTCCTTGCTCTGTGCAGTGACAGAGAGAACTTCTGGTGTTTCTACAGCTGAAATTGTGAAAGGCAGGTGCAGAAGTGACCCTTCCTATTCGATAGTGTATTGTGCTTGAACTTGGATTTCTCAGTTGCAATGAGATACCCAAAGGAGAGAGGGTTTTGGGTTTGTTTGTTTGTTTGTTTTCTTGTTGTAAGCCTTAGAAGAGCATCCTGGTCAACTTTACTATTTATATTGTACCTTAGAAGATTGCATTAATCACAAGGCTTGGCGCCAGACCTGAACTTTTTTGCCAACTGCTAATTGCATAGCACCTCGGAGTGGTGATGGCAGTGAGCTGTGGCCCACTGGTGTTTCACCATTGTTTCTTTTAGGCTGACGTAAAATTAACCAAGGAAATGAGAATGAGGGCAAAATACTTGGGAGAGAAGGGGGAGTTATGCAAAAACCTGGCAGATTTTCTTGAGGGATCAAACTAAGGAGCTTTACCAACACGCAGCAGTGTCAGGGTTGGTGACCCCTGCCAAGATGCATGCCAAGTCTGTGGCTGGCTGCCTGTGGTATTGTTCTGACAGATTTTTCTATAGAAGGCACTTTTTCATTAAAGAATATTTGTGCTGCATTCAGAGCAGGCTGCATAAATATCAGTTATTACAAAAAAAAAAAAACACCTTAAATCTTTCATATTGTTCTTAAGCAGGATTTGTGCTCATGATCCAACATATCCTTGTGGCGTTAACTGTCTTAATGAGACCTACACTCATTACACACTCTGTGCCTCCTGTTGAAGATTTATGTCATCCACTTTGTACAGGTCAGTGGCTCTGTGGTCTGGAAGAGAATTCATTTGAAGTAAAGCAACTTTTGATGACTGTAACATAGGTGTGGGCATAGACAGAAACACTGAGAGACTGTATCTCAGCTTCTGAATTTTAATGACCAAGTGAAATAAATTGGGAGTTGAAAAAGCATGGTAAAAAAGTAAGATAAGGGTATCCATGAATAAAAGAGCAGGAGTGAGATGATGATATCAGACGGTTCTGAGGGCTGATTATCATATGCTTCAGACAAGTTCACTTCCTTCGCTGCAGACAATACCTCCTCCAGTTTTTGAACAGTTTTGAAATGTAAATCATGTTCAGAACTTAATCTCGTAAAAACTGTATCCATTATAGCTAAAATCTGAGTTGTTAAAATAACCTTAAATGCTGTCACATTGCATATAAGTTTGGGTTCACTTTCTCTCTAAACAGTTCAATACAAATTGTGTGTATGTTTAAAAAAAGAAAAGAAAAGAAAACAATTACTATTTCATAACACAAGGGGAAATCAAGCAGCCCAGTAGGGTTGAATTATGGCCATCGTGTTCCTTAAACAGATGTGGATGGTGTTATCACTGAAGCAGTATGCTGAAATGGCAGTGTGGGGACAGGAACCAGCCCAGGAGATAGGGACAGGAGAAGGGCCGCTTCACCTGGCTGTCCTTGCTGCCAAATGCGAAACCACAGCTGGAGAGGCTGCCAGGAGCTCTAAGGATCAAGGATTTTTTATGCCACCCAAAATATTATACAGTTGTAGCAGAGCAATTCGCTTTCTACTGGAAAATTCTGTTTCTTTAGCTGGAGGAACGTGGACTTGCGATTTCTGAAGCTCTTTACAGGAATTTTAATTCTAATTTCCATGTCTTTATTTCCCCGCCTAAGCTCCAGTCTGTTTATAGTGGCTGATGCCTTGTGAACTGCCCAAGCCAGAAGCCTGTGCTCTACAGTCTCCAAGAGCAGTTCTAAATTCCCAGCTTTCAACCAGTATGAAGTATTAATCTCAAAGTGCCAGAATTCATAGATGTCTGCTGAACTCCAGATCTGCTTGAACTGTAGAGCAGAAGGAGAACAGGATGCTTTGTGAGATGTCTTTGTTGTAAGGTCTGGTGTCTTCTTGTCAGGGCCTGAAATGCTTTAAGTGATCCTGAAAAGCATCCCCCAGCTTCTCTAAGTGTCCAAGCTCTCTGAAGAGACCTCTGTAGACAATCCCTTTTGTTAACTTCTACCCTTTGCTGTTCCAAGAGCTTCTGTGGGAGGGTGGATGGAAACCACCGTTTCATACTGCTGTGCCTGCTTTCTGTGTGCTTTGGTTTTTAGCTAGCTAGAGAGGAATGCTGGAGAGTGACTGTAGAGCATGTGATTGTACTGTGTGGGACTTTGAGGAATATTTCTGCCCTATTAATACGTATTTACATCTTTCCTAGGAGAGCTTTCAGCTTTCTGAGCTGTAGACATCCATGTCTGCCACTTAGAGATCTCAAAGCAAAAAGCCATGCTGGTGCTCCCAGGGATCCCTTTCATCTGGTGTACCTCTTTGGGGTCTTTGCTTTTAAGTTTAGAATGTTTGGGGTTAGAATAATGTGTTGTAGCAAAAGCTTGTGGCGGTTTGGTTACTGCACAGAAGTGTATGTTTAAGTATGATCCTATCTTTCTTCTCTAGGTATAAGTGGCAGGGCTCAGTAGAGGCCCATAAAGACAGCAGTTTTGCTATCATGCGTGTTCTCCCCACCTTTAAGAAACCTGTCAGCTCTTCTCTTTGCTTTTTATCTCCTGCCTCTCCTTTCAAAACTGTTCAGTCCCCACATATGCAAAAAAGAATTACCCAGATATAGCACCAGGAGTGTTCTTTTCTTTGCTTTCCTGCGAAGAAAACAAAATGCTTGGGGGCTCAAGTTTTTCTCTTATTCCTTTTTCTGTGCCCTGTCAGACCCATCCTGTTCTGCTTTGTAACGGATGTGGAACAGCTAGGGGTCAGTCAGTGTGTCCCAGCTGAGGAACAGGGGACTTCCAGTGCTGGAACACAGCTGCTTTAACCACTGTAGTGCAGTCGTTTGTAATCATCTAATTAAACTCAGCATGAGCAAGTACATGGTGAGATTCTGACACGTAAGACCGATGTAGCAAAATTGACAAATAAGCACCAATCCCTATTGTCTTTTGTGTATACATAGCTAGTCAAAGAATGTTCTGCTAGCAGGAAAAAATGATTTTAAGAATCATAATGTTGAAACAATGTCAGTACTTTCTCTCCATTCTGGCTTAGAGGAAAATCTTACTCTTTGTGGCATTGTCCTCTTCAGTACCTGTTTTATGGGCCCTGTTGGAAACTGCTTACCCCCCAGGAATGAAGGGAGGTAAAGCAGTCCTTTTATAGCTCAAGGTTTTGCTGTGGGTCTCTGTGCTTTGCTGTGAGCTGCTCAGTGAGCAATGCCCCATGTCAGCTGGGAAGCACTGTTAGACTGTTGTGTCTAGATTCTCTTTATGGAGTTGAAAGGCTACCAAAAAGAGAAAGGAAATAGTCATGAACCTCAAGCATCCTTCAGCAAATGTACTTGGATAAACCTACTGCAGCTGGAATTAGAGTGTACTTACCCACAGATCCTTTTAATGGACAATGTCATTAATTTATTCCTCCTCTGAATATTATTAAGAATTCTTATGAAGAAATGAAAAGCTCAAGTTAGTAATGATAGGTTCTTTATTAAGAAGAAACCTCAGTGAAGTGAAATTATCTTTCAGAGCTGAAGTAGAGCCCCCACTGTTAAAATGAAGGTCTTAATGTGCTTTAGCAGAGCAGAAAGCATTCTGTAAACTTCTTTTGGATAAAAAGATCAATGCCAAATGCATTATTGAATTTTATGAGCTGCTTGAATTTTTAAGGCGTTCTGGAAGGGAAACACGTAATGCAAGGTTAGTTGAAATTATTCCAGAAAGTGGTGCCTCCCTGAAATGAGTTCATTATGTTCCCCAGCCTTCCTTTAAACCACCTAATGCTTTTCTTTCTAAGGTATGATGTGTGTGGCATGGTTTCTGCTTATGGGGTGTAGGGAAGGTGTGCTGAAAGTTGCAACGTAATTTATTATTATGATCAGATGTGTAGATTTTGAATATCCATAGAAGGATATATCCTACAATGATGCTATCAGCTTCTGGCACAGGATGTCAGGGCTGGAGGTGCTGTGTAGCCAACATGCAGATGCCCTTCCAACCTTAACTGAGTAATGGTCTGCAGGGAATGTGATTGCACCACCACTGAGCTCCTCACATCTGGACACTCTGGGGAAGTAATTGTGATGTTTTCACTCTACTTCATGTACTTTTGAGAGTAATAGACCACGATCCAAGTCTTAATCTTGGACTTCTGAGGTTCTGCCCTCTATGGGGACACCTCATGATGACAAGCAACATTGGAAGCCTGCCCCACTAGTTTGTGCTCTGTTGTGCCAGTATCATTGTGTGGGCTGTACTGTTGTTTGCCTGAGAGGGTGGAACTGAATTAAAAAGATCTCCCTTTCTCATGGTTGTTCTGAAGTGTCATCAGTTCGCTGTGTCACCCAGCAGCCCTCAGTGCCAGTGCAACACGTGCAGGCAGGATCCTGCACCCAGAGGCTGGGATGGTATTGCCTGTATTGACAGCTGTCATTGTGTGATCTTTCAGTGCTGAAGCATAAATCCTGGCCATCAGAGCTAAAGGATGAGGGCTGTTGGATCAAAGATTGACGCAAACTCTTACAGCTTTAGAAATGATGGAGCCCTGCGGGAGGCAATCAAAGTGTCAGTGTGTGTTACGCTGCATCTCTGTGTGTTATGTTGGGCCATGTCACTCTTGGACATCTTGGTAGAGCTGAGTTGTTGTATTGGATGGTGATGGTTCACGCGCATATGTTGCTTGTTGCTTTTTTAGGATTAGAACTAAACTCATAAAATAGATTCAAGTGGGTAGAAGATTGTCTCTGCGTGCTATATTGGACACAAGGTGGAGATGCTTACTTGCTTATCTTTCATTTACAATTTTAAGAAAGACTCTTATGCACATAGCCCTTGTTTATTCCTGGTAAAATATACTGGGAATGGCAAATCTCAGGAAGAAATAAATCAGAAATTAAAAACATAGCTGAAAAGAATTCTGACAAGTACTTGTAGAATGTACAAGTCATGGCAAAAAAGGAGTCAGAGGAAAAACTTGCAAAAAGTATCAAAGCTAGTAAGTATATAAGGAGCCGGAAAACTGGCAGAGAGTCAGCGAGAGTTGCTAGATGACAAGGATACATATAAAGGAACATTCAGAGAGAATAACAAGGCGGTGGCAGAGGCATAAATAAGATCTGGTTTCTCTGAAAGAGGCTGAACATTGCCACACCAGATTTTCTCCATGGGGGGTGCAGGAGCTGACACTGGTTAAAGAAGGTCTGGAGCAAATGGACAGTAGCTAAGTTCAAGGGCTATATTCACTCAGGAATTTTATATGGATTCATAGCCAAAATGTCTAAACTACTGCCATCCGTTTATAGTCTCTCACCAAAATCAATCTCCAATTAAGAGCAGTGAAAACGAGAATCTAACAGAGGTGCAGAAGGTCTTTGTCGTAGTAAGTTACAAGCTTAAGTTACAAGTTCCAAGTCAGATTAAATTAGTTGAGGAAAGATGTAGAGTAACTGCAATGATGGGTTCCAACCTACCTCTCATTTCACCACAGTAAAAAACCAAACGAATGTGGGCCTAAGTGCAGTGGTATATTGGAGTTGAGAGAGTTAAACTCTGAAGATGCTAGAAAGGTAGGTATGGCAGAGAATTAGGGGTGAACACAGTACATACTTAGAGAGGTCTAGGAAGCAGTCCTAGAACAAGGTAGTGTGAACTTTCTATGAGTGGATTTATGCTGGAAGTAGGAGGACGTGCTTTTTTTCACCATTTCAGCAGTTAGGTCTGGAGTGGCATGCCAGTCAGTCACAGGAATGAGAACACAGCAAGATGGTGCTCAATGGTGCTTATAAAAGGGATTATAAAACAATTTGTCTGTTATGAATGCCACAAAATAGCTTTTCCAGTCCTGCTACTATGTGAGAAGATAAGTTGTAAGTAAATCAGTCTTTACAGCAGCGTTATTACATCAGAAAACAGGGAGTGGGAAATTAATTCCTTTTATTTAGGAGTGAGCTACAAACCCAGTCAAACCTCCCAGACAAATACAACCTCATTAGAGCTATTCTTGGCTGCTTATTCACTTGTGACAATTGTGATTAAATGCTTAGGAAGACGAGGCTCATTCAATATTCCCTGGTGGGCGTTCAGTTCAGGCATTATGGATTTTGAGTGAAAAGCAGCTGTTGACCAGCACTGAATTTAGATGTATTGGAAAAGGAAGAGCTGCTCATGAATGGTCAATAAGAGCAGAGTGAAGGAAGAGAGTAAGGACCTACTGCTCCTATGGAGGAGGAGCTGGGGAATAATCTACTCCTGCTCTATTACTTGCTTATGGGCTCCTATGTAGAAGCAACCCTGTGTTTTTAGCTGAGGCTCAGGGTTCTGCTTAGATAAGTATCCTGTCATCAGTAATTACTCCCCCAAACCCTTCTGAGACAGGGCAAGAGCCTAATAAGAGGCTGGGCTTTGGATGTACCTGCTTGTTTTCTTTACCACCACGTGTAGAAAGGCACTCTGCTCATCTCATCCCTTTCTCTCCCCTCTTTAATCACCGTCTGTCCAATAATGTATCAAATTTGGCAGATGAGAAAAGGCAACAAAATTTATATGAGTTCAGGAAAGCTTGAGGTGAGGAAGGTGAGGGGGAAAAAGATCCCAACAAACCAAAAGCTTGGAGTTCCCTTGGAGTGAAGGCAACACCATCAACTTCATTATGCATCCGATCAATTTGTTTTGCTCCATGGCCTGAGAGCTCATTTTATCGGCTGTCAGATCAGTGCATGCATTTCTGAGCCAGTCATGGCATGTGCTGTTCCTTGCTCAGTTCCAAAGTATTTATGAAGGACCTGAGGATATTGATTGGGAGTATAGATTGAGAAACACTATAAGGGAGCAGAAGGAGTGAAATACCAGAAGTAAGCAGTGTGGGGAAGGGGTTTTATGGAAACATACCTGGTTTTCTGTACAGTCATGTTTCATTCAGTATAGTAATTCTGAAATGAATCATTATTAAATAAGGAAAACAGTAATGTGTATATAATTCTCTGGAAAAAAAAAATTACTAAGTACTCTGAACTCCATTTGGACTAATAAGGTACATTCCTCTATGTGAAAAGAATGGGTAGTTAAGTTTAATGCAGTGGGTTTGGTTATTTTTTGTTGTTGTTACTTTTGTTTTTGACATGGAGTGAATTAGAGGATATTGTAGTTCTAAAACACCATATCCCAGTTCTGTTGCTCTGTAAGAACTGGCATAAATTTAAGCAAGCAGAAGTGATAAGACTGAGCTGAGCAGAGAGGTCAGGTGCTGCAAAACATTCGAGTACAACAGACTTCGAAAATTTAATTTGAATTTTGTGTTTTATAAGTGCAGTATCACTTATGTAAGTGAAGGAGTTCAAAGGAGAGAGACTCTCAATTTTTTTTTTTAAATGTACTTTTCCTTATTGAAACTGTTTGCTCACGACCCTGAGACAGCCATGTTGAGTTCTGTAGTCACATAGCTCTTTCTGGTGAATGAAACCACACAAATTACCATTTTAGGAATATCAGCTCTTAAATCCAGCAGGGTTACAGTTGTTCATTATCTGCCTTTATTTCCTTCTCCCCTGACCTGTGTTGCTAAAGCCTTTTGAAGGCAGTGGTGTGATGTTACTGCCAGCATACCAGTGGATGTAAATCTAGCTTTATATTATAGTAGGCTGCGGTAGCTTTTAAAAACTGAACAGTTACTTCTGATCGAAGATTATCTCAGAGCTGTGGTGTTAGAATGGGCATTTTTTTCTCATTCTCTGAGTAGGGGATGAGAACATTTTAGCCAGAGCTGACATTGCAGGCACAGTGCTTATAGAGAGGCTCTTTTTGGTATTGAAACTGAAATCCTGGTTGTAATTTTCCAGCATTTCTGTTAATCCTAACCAAATACTAATCTCATCTTGGTCTTCATTTTCTTCTGTAGTTTCAGTAGATAAAATCCTTATTTCCATTCTGTAGTAACCTACTTCTTTTTATGCAGCTATTGAGAGCAATATTCATAGCAGGATGTAAGCTAAGATTTCTGAGAGTACTTAAGTGCCTGTGATGCTTTGGTATTCCCCAGATAGAGAAACCTTTACTACTAGAGAGGATCTACTACTTTCTGAAATTCATATTCCTCTAAGGGTCACAAGCTTTAAAAGCCTTGGCCATAATTCTGTTTGCAGATCGGTCAGTCTAAAGACCAAGTTATCGACTAAAATAAAGTTATAACATTGACTAATGAGAATAGTGAACTAAAAGCAAAAAGTTTTCAGTACACGGGATGCTGTGATGAAGTGTTCATCACATACATCTGTACGGCTGAGAGGCAATGAAATTAAGAAGTAGTGGTGAAACGCGCCATACATTGAATTTGCTGCTAGCAATTATGAACCTGTTTGAGCCAAGCACTTTTCCCTTTCACGCATGCCTTGGGAAGTGCCAAACCAATGAATTATTCTTCATACCAAGAGAAAAGGGTAACTTCTACTACTGCATTTTCTATTCTGTGTGTTTTTATTGGATGTAAAACAGTCACAGAGAAAGTAGTAGAAATACCACTCATGACTGTGGAAAAGGAATCTGCAGATTTTGTTGCATTCATCCAATTACTGACACTGCAATCCCCTGTGTAAATTTTTGGACACACACAGGCCTCTTGTGAGGTTTCTCAGTTGTCTCCCATAGGAATTGCCAGACAAGATCATACCCAAGATCTATCCAACCTCAGTGTCCCATTTGCAACAGTGCCAGTGACCAAATACTTCATGGAAGTGAGGAGCAAGGATGTGTGTGTATTTGGACCCATCTTTCCACTAGACCTCACCTTGGTCTATGGTAGAGAAGGCTGGATGTTCATAACATTGCAATCTTTCTCTATTTGATTCCACTGCCCTTGCTCAAGAAGCCATCTGGATTAGAAAGCAGAACCTTGCTGATCACCTGGCTGTTCTTGGTAGCTCAGCTGGAGCTCTTGTTTTTTCCTAAAGGGGTATTTTGGATGGTGGTACACTGCCATCTGTAGGGAACTAGTTAAAGGAGCACAGAAAGGCATCAACTGGTGTGACTGAATATATGAATAGTATATGGGTACTATATGGATAGTAAAGAGGAAGTCCCACTGCTCCCTCCTTAGTTGTCGTACTGCACCCACATCTGGGTTTTAGTGGGAATAAACCACATTCAATTAATGCTTGTTAGGCTCAGTGCTACTCATTAACCCCAGGATACCCTGTGAAATAGAAGTCCAATAGCCAACCTGAGTTAAAACAGATAGATGCCAGGAGCTGAAGAGCTAATGAAAGAGACTTAAAGTGCTGAATACTTTTTTTGTGAACAGATGATGTGCATGAACGATTTAGGTAAGATGTTGGAGTAACAAAGATGTAACTGCACTGCCTGGGTTGTGCTGTGAGCTAGCAAAGGAATACAGTTCCTGGGGGAACTGCTGTGTGTGTGTGCTTAGGTACAGGTTAGCAAAGAAGACTCTGTGTTGCATGTCTCCCAGGTGGCCACATCATGGTGGTGGTACCACCTGTGTTAGTGCAGCAGCTCTTGAGAGTACCTAAAAGTTACCTCTCTGGCATACAGTTAACTCAAAACTGTGTGTTAGTGAGAACCTGGTACTGAGCAGTTGCTGGCAGGTAAGCCTTGCCGATGTGGTTTGGTTTTTTGTTTTAGGGTTTTTTTTGTTTTTGTTTTTTCTTTTAAAGGACTTAGAAATGCTAGTATGGGGCATGGATGATTGCTTTCTCATGATGTATCTTTCAAATTTGGATCCAAATCCACAATTAGATATTTGATTGTACTTGCTCTGTTGTTTTTTTGGTTTTTGGTTTGGTTTTGTTGTTGTTTTTTTTTTCTTAAACCAGCTTTCAAATTAACTTGGGATCTATGTGGGAAAATGTTTTTTCTTCTCCTTTACCAAATCAGACCTGCCAATTTCCTTGTTGATGGGATGTTTTATAAATCAGTGCTTTTTTGAAGACAGGGTCAGGAAAGGGTCAGCCTTGGTTTATGGTGGAAACTCAATGTCAGTTGTGGCTCTGGAGCAAGCTCTGCTTCTCCATAATGGGATTTGAGGCGTGTAGGTTCCCCAGCAGGTCAGGGAGTGTGCGATCCTGCCCACGGCTGTATCAGGGTGTTGGCACAGGACAGCTGCAAGGGAAAGAAAGGTGCACATGCAGGGTGGGTGCTCTGCTAGAAGGTCACTGACTTCACAGAGCCCTTGTGACCACTGAGAGCAGAGTGAGTGGTCTGAAGCCTTGCCACCTAAGGAGATGGTAAAACAGGTAGTGCGCCCTGACGCAAGCAGTGCAAGACTAAATGCCTGTGAATGGAACAACTTACCAGCAGCATTTTCCATTTGCAGCTCCGTGTTGAGGTAATTAGCCCCAGCAAGCTCAAACTGCTGGAAAACTGCAAGAGCAATGGAAAATGAAAAGGTCATTGTGCATTGCAGGGGTTAAACAGCTGGACTGAAAAACCTGCAGATCTCTATGAATTAGAGGTAAAACTGCCTGCATTCAGTAGCTCTAATACCTCTCAAAAGGAGTTTTCAAGAAGCTTTTAACTTTTACTTGCATCTATCTCATAACTTGAATCAGTGTTGCTTACAGTCCTCCCTGAGTTTGCTTTTAGCTTTATGGTTGGAGAAAATTCATCAGGGAGAAGTTCAATCTGCCCTATAATTATGCATATTAGGGTTTGGTTTCAACGCCCCTGCCAAAAGTAACAAAAAGCACAGTGCCCCCTCTTCTGCACCCGCTTCCCACTTCATGGCACATTGTTTCCTCTGGATTTCTAAAATACAGTTTAAAATAGCAAAAAAAACCAACCAACCAAACAAACAAAAAAAAACAACCAAAGCCAAAAAACCCACTCATAAACTCAAAAAAACCCTAAACCCACAACAAAAAACAACTGTGCAGCGTCTCACAATAAGTTTTGACCTTGAGAACGTTGTTTAGACTATGCTGCTGTTCTGGTGCTTAGCATGGGAAAGGTGAGCAGAGGGACCTGGAGTAGGTGGGTGTGTTGTGAGGGTGGTTTTCTGTGCTGGGAACTCCAGTGTGCGTCCCGTGGCGGAGGCTAAGCTCACAGGTATCAGTTGATGCTGTTACTTCGAAGCTAAGAAGAGGATTAGAGTAAAGAGGCTTTTGGTAACTGAGCATAATTGCACTAGAGCCCTTCACAGCAGAAACAGAAAATTGCTGATGAGAAGCTCTGAGGGAATCGGCGGGAAATTGGATTTGGAAAGCAAATTTCCATGCACCACGAACTCCTGCTTAAAATCTCTGTTACTCTCTAATTCTCCTAACGTGAACGTGTGAGTGTTTGCGTTGGTTGATCCACTGTGCCGTGTCAGGCAGACAGGCTTTCTTTTGCTGTCTCCTTGTAACTGTGTAACTGATGTGTTATTCTTGGTGGAGGAGCTAGCTGAAGGAGTTCCTGCTTTTGCTCGTTTGGTTTAACGTCTCCTTTGTTTAACGTCTCTCTCTGCTTCTTTCCCTTTAGTGCAGTGTGACTTTTTATTGCTTTAGATGCTTTAGATTCTATACTGTGAACAGCTTCAGGATTTGGTGTACTGTTGCCAACAGGAAAAGTGAAGAAACAACCTGCAAGCCTTCATCTTGATAGAGAACAAGGCTTTGCATCTTCCTGTGTACAACAGTATTGAAGCTACCTGTTTTTGTAAGGACCAAAGGACTTGTCATCTATTTCTGTCAGGATCTGCTTGTTCCAGCCTCCTCTGGAAAGAGAAGTTGCTCATTCTGCTGTCCACTGCATCTTACTGCTCATTGTACCAGCTGCAGGGGTCAGCAAGCACTGCTTTCTTGTTCAGCAGGTGTCCACAGCAGTGCAAGCAGTTGTGGGTAGCCTGTCCTGTCCCCTTCATCCCTCAAGACTCTGATGAGAGGATTTCATGGATAAAAGAAAGATGGACTGCTTCTCATCATCCTCCACTTCTCAGAAACATCGACCTTCTTTGAAATTTTACCATCTTTTAATCATTCCCTCATTATACGAGTGTGCTTCGTTGCTTTCCTTCAAATCCTTTCTCAAATCTCTCCTTTGCTACGAGACAGCAGAGGTTGGGTTGAGCCCCACCTGCTGTGCTGAAAGTGCTGTCCCATGGTAATTCTTTGTGTCTGTATACATCAGTTCTCTCCAATGTTAGATGAGAAACTCTTTGGAGCAGTGCCCAAGCATCTGGTAGCTCAGGGTACTAGTACATGTCTGGTGCTCCCAGATACTAAAATAATACAGGAAATTATTGGTAATGGTTAACTGCATGCTCACCACATGTCCTTCTTTGGACGAAGAGTAATGCAAAAATAGCATCCAATTCTGGTATATGTAAAGAGAAGTCATCAATTTGAAATATGGCTGGTTCTGAGTATTTCTGTATACTTCTACCCTTGGGTGTCCTCTTATTTTTACGATTTAACCATCCAATTCCTTTTTTGTTCTTCTTTTTTTTCCCTGTAGTACACTTCCATACTTATTTTAGTTGCAGATCAAAACAATGATCTGTTTTCCTAGATTATGCAAAATCTAAAACTTCTTTTGCTTTGGCTTTTTCAGCTCTTGAGAACTGTCACTTATTGGGATGGGGACAAATGTGTTGCCACCTACTCAAAAATGAAATGTGGAATTGAGTGAGTCAGGATTCTTTTAGGAAAACGGTTGAATGTTATACTGACTTAGGCCTGATAACGAAGCTTATCTCTGCACACTTGAGAAGCTGCAGCAGGCCCAGCGACTACTTTAACTGTGCATTTGCATTGGTAAGGGTCTGTTCCATCGCTCCATGGAAACAAAGCCACCATGACTGACCAACACTTCTTGTGAGATGGATGTGTACACACCTACCTTTTGAGTTGACGCCATGTGAGTGTGAGTGGAGGTGATAATTGAGTGACCGTGCAGAGCATATGCTATACCAGACTGTGGTGTCTTTACCACTATGAATCCGTATCTGGGCAGGGAGTAAGGCGTCTCGAGTAAGGCATCTCTGTTTGAGAATACCATCATGGCTACAGTGTGTGTCTTATCCTCACAGAATGGGTCTGTTGTTCCTCCTCAGCAATCTCAATTAGTGCAATTTGAGTTGTTTGGTTTGTAAACCTAGTGGCGATAGCTGGGATTTGCAGTTCACAGAGCAAAAACTGAACAGAAAGGATTGATAAACCGAGAGGACTCAGATTAGACATAAAGAAAAAATTCTTCACTGTGAGGTTGCTGGGCACTGGAACAGGTTGCCTAGAGAAGCTTTGCATGCCCCATCCCTGAAACTGTTCAAGGCAAGGTTGGATAGGGCTTTGAGCAGCCTGGTCTAATGGAAGGTGTCTCTGCTCATGGTGTGGGGAGTTAGAACTATAGATGGTTCATAACGTCCCTTTCAGCCCAAACTGTGCTGTGATCCTATGTTCCAGAACATGGGGCTGGTCAACTCACAGGAACGCAGATTTTAATGCTCACTCTTCCTTTTCCTGAAGATGCTACCATGGTTTTTTTGCTCCATGTATAAGCAGTGTCTAGGAACATGTTGAAGTAGGGTTCAAAGCGGAATTGTTTCACTTGCCTTTCATTTCAGGCTATTGACTTCCCTTCTACTTTGTCCTTGCTGGAGTTAGCAGGCTGGACGCTTATGCTTGGGATGGTATTTGCCAAAACCACCGGACAATATTCTTCCTTTCTGTAGAACCGTCTGTCTGGAAAGAGAGTCCTTTATGTATGTAAACAGCACATCAGGCACCAAAGTTTAAGCTCTCATGTCTCGCATGCCAAGCCATGATCTCATATGTGGAGTCAGGACTTTTTCAGTGGGAAACTGCTTTTGGTCTTGGTACTCCGTGTGTCTACTCCTGTCGGGAGCCATAGGTCACATTCCTTTCCAGCTCTTGCTCTAAGGCAGGAGGCTTTTGTTGCCACATCAGTCTGTTCAGGTAGGAAAGAATGTTTGTTGGATGGGATTTACCTGGTAGTAGATTAGAATCCCAAAATCAGTGGCCCTGCCAGCTTCACCAGAACTTATCCACTGCTGTTTCTTTAGCAAATGGTTTCTCTTACCCAGGCTCTCCATGACCCTGTTGCTAGTTGGCATTTTGCTTGTTTTCCCTATGGGAAGTATTAAGTAGGTAAGCCACGAACAAAGCTGGTCTGGGTTGTTGTTTTCAGGGATATTGCTGTTTCTTTTGGATTAGAGATGGGAACCTAACTTGAATAAGACTTTACAGCACACTGCTGATTCTTAAGTTGTCCCAGGACCTCAGAATGACCAACAGTCAATTAACGCTGACCTTTTGTGGTTTCAAAGTCTGGATCCAAGTGCTGAGGTTTGACTCTCTCTGTCTAAAACCCCTGACCACAGTTCCTATTTTTAGGCAGAGATTGAAGACTGTGATCTTCTGGAATTCATTGTCTGCCCCTCCCTTCAGCTTGCCCCAACTCCCTTCCCAATTAATGGAGATGGTGCTGTGTTAGTGTAGCTTGCTAGTCCCGTCCATCGCTGTGATGGTGCGTCAGGGCCATGGCCTGAGTTACCTGAGCAGCATTCACATTGTGCTGAAGCATCCTGGCACCAGTGGGCCTCGTTGACTTTGAAGCAGTTTCCAAGCCCTGATCGGATATTTTCTCTCTTTGCGATGACTGACCCTCTTCCACTTGTGTTTTTGTTTTCTTTGGGAACATGTGATGTGGTTGACTTTGCATGGGTCAGGGTAGGCATTCCTGCCGCTCTTCACTTGGCTGTCCCAGTGCCCAAATCATCCTTGTTTTCCCATGTCAGCTAGGCCACCTGATGATGTCCCTCCAGCCTCTCCACCAGCCCAATTCTCAGCAGAAAACCCAGTGGCTTTAGCTTTCCTGACAAAGCACTAACTTGATTATTAGAACTTTGGATTGAAGTTGAGGCTCTGGGAGTGGAGCACATATCACAGTGTTAGTCCACTGAGACATATTAGCAGCAGGGGTGTGTTTCCTTTGGGTCTCATATTTAGGTTAGAGATGCTTTCTTCTGGAGGCCAAACAGTCATTCTCAGACACTGTAGTCAGTCTTACTATCAACCTCATGAAGACTGCATGTCTAAAGGAAATGACAGAAATAGATGCGTTTGTTTCCAAAACAAAACCCTTTGGTCCAGAGAAAAGATACCTGCCTCTTGGGAGAGACAAGAGGGCTCCCATCTCTGCTATTTGTCTGAGCTCAAGGTCTCTCATCCTTTGTCTTCGACTTGTTTCCCATCCCTTATCATTTACTAGAAAAACATTCCAGCCAGTGCGCAATGCTAGGCCACCAAAAAAGATGAAGAAGAGATGGATGCACTACTGCTTCTCTATTTATAGGAAGAGAGACAAACCAAAATTGATATGGGAAAATTCAAATCTTTAAATACTCTGGGAGAGATGGATGGAAAAAAAGGGCTGCTTTCATTGTTCACAGGGCTCAGGAGACTTTCTCATGAGCAGCTTGGTGTATAACTCACTGAACAACTCAGTTGTATGACTGAGGGGACACTACCCCCTCTCGTTTCTGTAATTTCTCATTTACTTCTTAAGGTCAGCAGAGGGTTAGCAGAAGTCACCCCTCTCAGCAGCTGTACCTCCTTGTCTTAGCACGTGCTTGTTATGCTCTTGGTGCTTTCTGTGCTTGTCTTCTGATCTGCTTCTTAATCCCTTAGTTTTGACTGTTCTCATGCAGCCACCATTTTGTCAGCCCTCAAACATTTTCAGATATTCCTTATGTCCTCTATTTCCTCCATCTTTGACAAAGGAATTGCTGTAGTATTTGCTTGCAGGTAAGTGGTTGCTCTGGATTACAGATTTGAATTTCTGTTGTGCTGTAGCCCCTGCTCTCACTTGAGGGGTTGGCTAAGACCCATTGCAAGGAGACAAGGAACTGTTTTAAGGTTTGGGTTTTGAAAGGGTGTTTTGTAGCATGGCATTAAAATAGGAGGTGTGAGAGTAGAGGGTGATGCTGCTTTGAAGTTCAGTGAGGAAATGAAGGCACAAAGCTGAGGGGGGGAACTGAGGTCTCACCAATCCAGAGATGCAGGGTGAACAAGAGCTTTGTTTTTCTTATTGTATGTTACTAAATTGATATCTGCATATCAGGAGCAGTGTCAACTTCAGCTGCACTTTCTGCCATGAGCTCTTTCTTGCTGCTCCTTTCACACATGCAGTCTTCCCTGGCTTCGTCTGCAGCATTCCACTTGGATCACCTCACAAACAGCAATTTCATGATTGCTCAAAGACCAGGCCAGCTTTCTGATAATTACTTTTACTCAGACAGTAAATGTGGTGAAATATTTGAGTGCTTGAAGCATCACACTGTGCCAGGTGGGCCTTGTGTCACCCCAGATCCTCCCACCTCTCCCCTGCCAGGTGTCTGTCACCTCCATCTTTCCCTCTCTTGGGTCTGCAGGATTCTTGTCCCCAGGTTTCTGTGGCTGTCTCTGGGATATCGTAAAGAAACAGACAAATTACTGGGTAACCTAATGTACTGGGGCAGGAATGGTGGCTTGAGCACTGATTCATTGCTACCACAGTGGAAAAATAGCATGAATCTCATCTACAGTTCCCATAGTTTCTTCCTTTCTTTCTCTTCTCCCCTCCCTATATTTTGCTCCTGCTGATAAGCTTCTAAATACTGCCTTTAAAAGAAAACCACTGCCGCCAACCACTGATTCCAGTTCTTCTTTGGAAATACAGCAGTGTGGGATTTGGCATTTGGGATGTGCTCTAGAGTTGCACCCACTCTCGCTTTCTGCCCAGAGCCCTAGGGCGCTCTGCCCCATGATGTACCCACCACGAGCAGTCCCAGGCTAGAGGACTCCTGTGCAAAGGGATTACGTGGCTCTGGCAACAAAACCAGTCCAGTTTGGTTTGGTGTTTGAATCAGCAGCTGTGCTTGACACAGTAGAGTAGCTGGGTGTATATGTACTCTATAGCTGTCTGGGAACATTGCTCTGAGCAGCCGTCCCTTAGTATCAACTGGATCGTCAGTCTGTTGGCAATGCAACAGACTTTTTCAGAAACCTGTTTATTTAACAGAAAATTTTCTGAACAGCAGATAGAGACTTCCAGCCCCCCTTCTCACTAATGTCACCAGTAAGAAGGTCTTTATTTTGCAAAGACCTGTAACAGTTTGATTTCAGGCTTTTAAGTCTTGGTATTTTATGTGGTAAGGAAGATTGCTTATTGTTTGGATAAAAGATTTCCAGGAAATAACAAGGTCTGGTGATTTTTTTCTTTTTAATCTTATGCCTCAAGACTATTTCTGCTGTTGCAGTGAAAGGTATCTTGGAAACAGTAAGTCTGTTGTCAGTGACAGTTTGTGCAAAGCTCTGCATTCCCACTGAGCATTTTTAGCTGTCCACAAATTGGAAAAGTTTGAAGACTATTGTTGCAGTCAGTTTGGCAAATTGTTTCCTTTGAGTTGTTGCACTGCGTAAATATTCTGCTGTCCTGCCAAGAGCTGTTGTTCTGCCAGACATGTCATCATCTATGTGAATAATACATCTCAGCTCCTGATCACTTGTGGTCATGAAAGAACTGGGTGTTCTGTGAGGTGGAGTGGGATTGGGGCTCTTGGACCCAGAATCTAGAGCAAGACCTAGTCCTGCTCTAGATCAGTGCAATACTCCTGTGCTGAGCAGCTGAAACTTGTTAAGAGTTGCTAATTTTCAGCCAGCTGGAAGGTTGTGATGTTGTCAAATGGGACAGAAATCTGTAAAGCTTTTCTAAGAAGTCTTTGAGACTTCACGGCTCCAATAATGCAATTGAACTTATTCGTCCTCAGCCCTGCCTGTGTTTCTGGATATTTTGATGCAGCAAAAGTTCAGTGAAGGAGATAAGACTGATAGATACTGAGAGCTTTTTGATAAGAAGAGTTGCCATGTAAGTAAGCAGGTGAGATGTTGCCAGCCTTTGAAGATAGAGAGGAGACGAATTTTGTTACTGAGAGTAAACAGTATGTCTTAAATTCCAGAGAGCTGTCTGCCTCTTTTGCTGTACACCCACACATACTCTCTACTAAAGCTCTATGAACAGTGCCTTTTGTATGTGGTTCCCCACTCAGACTGCTTTCTGAATGTTGTTCTCAGTTGCTTTGTCTGGTTGATTCCACTGTGCTACTCAGTGTTGTATTACTGGGACAGAGGGCTGGGATGGTGTTATTTCAGTAGTTTTACTATGTTTTAGGAAAACCCTTGAGTTACTGTCCAAGGATTTGTTTTGTGTGTTGATGATAAATTCTGTGGAATTGGTACGCAAGTGCCTAGCCTCTGAAAATTTTTCATCAAAAGCTTTTCTTTTTCATCAAATCCAGGACTCTGTACTCATCAGTTAAGACGTTCAAGCAGAGCTATTTGGTTAAAACTGACACCTGTGACAGTTCTAAGGACTGTGATTTCGATACTGTGCAAGAAGAGTCATGGTTTAGAACACTGCTTGAACAAATGCGATGAGATGGGATTGAAGGGCTGTTTGTTTAATAAGAAAAATGGGAGGGAGTGTACTCTGCAACCATTTTACTAATTCTCTGAGGGCAAGGAAATACTATTAAAATGTCCTTTAAAACAAACTTTTGCTACATTTTCTGCTTGTTTAGTTTCCCTCAGCTTAAACACTTAAACGGGTAAGACAATTTTACTTTTCTACATTCTAATCTAATGCAAAAATGTGGTGTGTGAAACAACAAACCATGGAGGAGAAATTAGTAATTAAAATTAAAACCCTTTAGATTTCATAGAATCATAGAATTGTTAAGGTTGGAAGAGACCACTACGATCATCATGTAGTCCAACCCCAGCCCATCCCCATTATGCCAACCAAACCACATCTCTCAGTGCCACATATCCACGGTTCTTGAACAACCCCAGGGATGGTGATTTTGCCACCTCCCTGGGCAGCCTGTGCCAGTGCATCACCAGTCTTTCTGAGAAGAAATTTTTCCCAATATCTAACCTGGTATCATTTATGTAAATAGGACTTAGAACGTTTATGACCTTCATGTGACTACCAAAGTACTTTTCTTTATATCAAAAGGGGCACTGTGCTGTGAAATATTCTCTCAGGATAGTAGTGGCAGTAGTCACTTGAAATGTTTCCTCCAAAGCAACTTTAAGTGCTAAGGACCTTAGTGAAACCATCTTTTGTTGACTGGGAAGCAAGCTGTATGGCCCCAGAAGACTCCTGTGCCTCTGACTTATGGCTCCTTTCAGGGGTTTTGCTGGAGTGGAAGAACAAAAAAGATGGGGAATAAATGTCTGTCCAGCAAGTCTCTTGGACTCATGTCCTACTTTGTTTATTTTTTTGAGTATTTCTTGTGTCAGAGGAATACTCTAGGGAATTCACCATTCAGCATTTCATACTGAAATTATCATAAATCCAAGAGGGATTTGCTGCTTTGTCTGCTTCATGGCTGGATCTCTAAGTCATTTTTTTAGTTGTGCGTAATTTCTCAGTCCATGAACTAATATTAGTTATACAGTGAGGAGACATCTATATATAACCACATCATTTTGTGTGTTTCCATATATACTCATGTTTCTATATATAAGCAAAATGCTTTCCTAGGAATATTTCAAAATATTTGTCACATTTTGTCGTGTATTTTATGGTGGGAAAGTGTAATCGGAAAAAATGCAGTTAGTTCTTGTGGGACAGTAAGGTAAAATAGCTACTTGTGTGAACTGAGTCTTTTTTTAGACACAGGCAATACAGAAATATCCATGTGCTAGCCCTGCTGTCAACTCAGAGAGCATTTCCTTTTTGCCAGCACCTGCAGGCCTGTTTGTCTAACCCTTGTGTGGCTGCGAGGCAGCAGGGAAGGGAGCCAGGCAGCACCAGGGCTCCTTACTTTGTCCTGAAGAAATCGTAACCTTTTCCTTGTAGGTGGAAGTGATAGTGATTGCTTCGAGTTCGCAGGGGGCCTTCCCCCCTACTGCTGTGGGAAGGATTTCTTGGAGGGACCTCCCATTTGTTTGGGTTTTATATGTTGGTTTTGTTTAGATTAAGATTGAATCTTTCTGAAAGCAAAACTCCTAACAGTTTCAGTTGTTCTTTATTATTTTTTTTTCTGTTCTGGTCTTCCATGACTCTAGAAATTGTGAAATTAAAGATGCAAAAGAGGCCAGGAGTTCTGCAGGCCTAAGGACAGGGTGCAGGAGGTGGGGATCATAGAATGGGTGGATTGGAATGGGCCTTGAAGATCACCTGCTTCCAACTCTCCTGCCCGTGGGCAGGGTTGCCATCTGCTAGATCAAACACCAGATCAGGTTGCCCAGGGCTCCATGCAATGTAGCCTTGAACACCTCCAGGGATGAGGCATCCCTAGCCAGCCTGTGCCTCACCGTTCTCTCAGTGAAAAATTTCCCCCTGACATTTAATCTAAATCTTCCCTCCTTAAATTTAAAACCATTCCCCCTTGCACCATCACTGTCCACCTGTGTAAAAAGTTGAATTGTCTCCTTTTTATATCTCCCTTCAAATATGAGGTGGTATTGCAGAAGGAAAATGAGGGCTTTCAGTGGGGACAGGAAATGTTAGACCCATCCATCTAAAAATAAAAGACAGGTAGAAATTTGGCTCTGACTCTCTAGTTTTTCCATCTCTCGTGCCCCAGTCCTTGGATCATCTCCTGTGAAGCACCTCTGTTCTGCTATTGTTAATATGCTGGATAAATACTGTTGTTTATTCTTGTAGATTTAAGGGCAAGTCCTTGGAGTAGAGTAGACTGGTTTTCTGATTGAGGTTTGTCTTGATGTTTTTGTATGGGCATACCCAGAATGTTTGGATTTACAAGCAGTCATGGAAAGTAGTAGTGAAGTGCACATATGTGCGTTGCGTGACCTAATAGTCTGTGTCTTTTCTAGCAGAAGCTAGAGCTGTTTTACTTTAGTGTTTACTGGGATGTAGAAGAATTCAGCCTAATCCTAGCTAAAACCAAACAAATCTGAAGAAGAAGTCACGACAACAGAACGCCATCACTCTGAGGTCCTTTCTGTGGCCAGAGCATTTTAGTGATGCACGGTTGTTGGTATCGTACTCTACCGAGCACTGGTAGCGTGGATGCAGATTTGTGACCAAAGCTGAGTGGGAAGCTTGAGTTCCAATGCCCCCTCTGCCCAAGGAAGCAGGAGAACTGTGAACCACAGGTCTGTTGACTAATCTGATCTATACCAGTGACTTCAATCTGGTAACTGAGATGGTTTCCCTATCCAGTGCAGTTGTGCTTTACCGTAGCTCTCATCAGGGTGTTGTGAAAGGAGCTGGTACATTCTGAGTTCCTGGGATCATGGGCCTCGCTTGTTTTAGAGTGAAATGGTCAAAATAAATGAAATCTCAGAAGTGATAATAAAAGTTGCTTGCTTGTGGGACCAAGTACGTCCAGCTTCGTTTTGGATGAGAATAAAATGATGATACAGACAGGCAGAACGAGGGGTTGGTTGCACTACCTCCTCCCCGAGATAATCAGGCAGATCAGGAAAGAAATACATCCTGGCAGGCTAAAATATCAGCCTGTCACAAGAAAAAAAAAAGGTTATCACATCTCTTCACTTTATGATACATATTAGGCAAAGAGGAACTTGGATAACACAGTAATGGAGGTGTGAGCTGCGTGTCATCCCTGCCCATCCAGCTGACAAGCAGTTGAGCTACCCTGATTTATGTGCCATCTTTGAAAGCATTTTGGCCTGAATTTTAAAATAAAACAATGAGCAGCCTTTACACTAATACTTTTTATTGTTGTCTTCCTTCCTCAAATGTCGTGCTTACTGTCTGTTATTAGATTAAGAAAACTGTGATGAAAATTGTCATAAATACTGTAGCAAAATATTTCAGTAAAATCTGGACACAGATTCAATTGGAATATATCAAAGAATTGCTGTCTCTCAATATGTCCGTTTTATTGCTCTTTAAAGCTACTGGTGATTATTAATTATAGACTGTGGTCACTGTTCCAAACTGATTTTCTTCACTATTTGAATAGGCCCTGTTAAATCTTTATTTTCTGAAATAGAAGAACTCTTCATCACAGCAAAAACAGTGACAAATTCACAGCTTCCTGCTTTGGACTCCTCTCCTCTTTGTTTGATCTCTAGTGCCTTGTTTCTCAATGGGAAAGGCTTTGCTTTCTTATCTGGCAGATTTCCTTCCTCCTTCAAGAGCTCTGGGCAAACTCATCCTACCAGAGAGATGCTCAGGATGGCCGACAGAAATGCTAAATACTGCATTGTTCCCACACTCAGACTTCAAAAATTTGCTTTATATAGTCAGTAATTTAAAATGTTCATGGTGTAATGGCCAAAGACTGATCTTTGAAGTCCCTAAAAAGTTTCTGAAATCTGATTCAGTAATACTATTTTTGAAAGAATTAACATTGCTGTATCTGAATGGAATGATGGTGATGTATTACTAGTTCATTTGAAAACCCTGCACTTAGGAACAAAGCCAGTTATTCTATGTTTATTCTTCAATAGTATTAATAATGTTATTATTAATGTGACAGTACTGTCACTCTTTCAAACAAGGCAGTTTACTATAATATTATCTTTTCCTGGATATAGTGATTCAGAAGTTAAACTACAAATCCTGGTTCATTTGGTTGCTTTGCATAATAAGGTTTTTAAGAAAAGTATCATTAATATAGAATCTATTAAAATCCTTAGCAAAATGCGAAGTCAGTTTTCCCTCCCTCTCTACACTGAAATAGCTCTGAAATAGTAGGTGGTCCTATTTTGTCTCTTTGCTGTTGTGTCAGGCAGCTTCAGCATCTCTTCAGAGGGGTTTAAATGATTTTCTTTTCTCATGTCCATAATTGTTCATCTGTGCACGTTGTTAATAAAGAGGCATGGGTCCAAGAGTCAGCAGTGCTCTGTTCAGTGCTGGTAGTGAAAATGGCACCGAATGAAGATGCATTTGGTGGGTTCAGGACATTGGAAACATTCAGTGCAGCTGAAGATCTCTGAGGCATTGACTCTGTTTTGACAGCGGACAATGCTTAGGCATACCATACCTGTAGTCTTTAAAATAAAAACCCAGCCACTTTTCAACCAGAAAACATCCCACCCATCTCACAGCATGAGACTTCTTTTTGTGCAGCCCTTCCTGCATCGTTACATCTCGTGGTACCTGAGCCCAGGCCCGACCTGCATAAATACCTGTGCAGAAAGAAGGCTGTGTTCCTTGTGCTTTCAAGTTGCTGGGGCACCCTTCATCTGAAATCTTTCTTCCATGGTGGCTGTCACAGCATGGTATGTGGAATTGGGGCATGCTGTGTTACAGCTGCGTTACATTTTGGAGAAATAAATGTACAGTGCCAGAGAGCAAGAGCTCACGTGGCCCTGATTCTGCTCCCATGCAAAGTCGAGCTCAGTGCTGCTGGTTGTGTATGCTGGCATGTTTATGCTGCTGCTTTGCGCCCTGTGAAAGCAAAGGCAGTGTGGGAACAATGCAGTATTTAGCATTTCTGTCGGCCATCCTGAGCATCTCTCTGGTAGGATGAGTTTGCCCAGAGCTCTTGAAGGAGGAAGGAAATCTGCCAGATAAGAAAGCAAAGCCTTTCCCATTGAGAAACAAGGTAAGTGCTTCTAAGGTTGTATAAATCTCACTGTGTAGAGGATGCTCTTACCAATTTAGAGAGCTAACAGGGTAGCTTTTTGTTAAGCTTCCCCTGGCTGATGCAATGACAGAAAGCCTTGCACTGAGCTCAAAAATCTCACAGCGCCATTGACCAGTGGGAGTTTGAGCTGCTGGAATTGCAAGCTGTGTGTGGTATAAATGGCCAAAAGTAAAACAGGTCATTAAAATAGAATATTCATGATCTAAGATGTTGGTAATGCAATAACCCATTTTAATTTATGTCCTAAATAGTGAGCTAAAAGTAAACCACAGGAGCTGATGATGGTAATCAAGTAAATCCAGCCCCCGGTTCCTATCTCAACCATAGTCCCAAGATGCTGCCCTTCCTTTTTAGCTCACACGCTTTGCTCTCAGCACTGCTTGGTCCTTATGTAAGCACGCTGGCCTCAACTAACCTCCTCCTAATGTCCAAGTGTGTTTCTGTTACTCCTTCTAGTACTTTACCTTTGCAGGATTTCAAATCCCATGGCGTAGATGCCAAAATCCCAAATTAAACTCTATTCCAGGAATCAAGTGAGGCAGGACTAGAAGGAAGATTAGGAGCTAGGATTTTTGGCTGTGATGATACACATCAGGCTGTTGTTTGTCATGTTTTGATTACCTGAACATGGAAGCCGTTTGAGTTCATCGCTCTTCATGTCTGACTTCTGGTCATAAACATAGAATTATAGAATCGTTAAGGTTGCAAAAGACCTCTAAAATCATGTAGTCCAACTGCCAACCCATTACCACTGTGCCCACTCAACCATCTCCTAACATTCATGTTTTTGTTTACTGAATTAGCTATAGGTGAGCAGAAATAGCTAGCTGGACAGGTTGGAGTGATGGAGGGCGCTAACACCCTTGCCATAAATGATGGCAGGGCTCAGTGGTTGTCCCCTCAGGGCAGGGGTGACCTGAGAAGATAGGGTGGTTACAGGTGTAGCAACAACACAGAGCTACAGAAGGAGACATTACACAGCCTATGGCATTGTTGGTCATTGCTGTGGAGTCTTAGCCTGAGGTACACATCCCCCAGAGGAGAGCTGCCCTAATTCAGTAGCAGGCCAGCACCCGGGCCCTACAGCTGCCAGGGTCCAGGATGGGTCCTCTCCACCTGAGCTCTCAGGACCTGCAGCTTTGAATTTAGCAAACCCAAGGTTTTGCGCTCCCTCTACTGGCTGCATTTCTGCTGCCTGGTGCCCGCTGTTCATCCCTGAAGGAATGCTGGAATTGGTGGGGACAAGCTCAAACAAACAGGGAAGTAATGAAATTTGCATGGATCCTTGGCCACACTGTGAAGGTTCAGGTCAGTAGAGATGCATTTCCTATGCTTCTTTCCAAAAGGTCATTGTTTGCCTTAGGAAGCGTAAGTCACACTTTGGAATCTTTTGAAGCTGGTGTGGAAGACATGAACCATGACCAATAATATTCTGTTTGCTTGCCTTACATTTTATCTGTATTATTTTCTTCGGCATTAGTCCAAATAGCGATAGATCTCCCTCCAGAATCAGTGTTTTCTCAGTGTTGCTACCACTTTTCTCAACTTCTCTTTGCTGCATGCTCTCAAATACTTCCTTGACTCATGTTTTAAACATCCAGCTTTTTTCTCATCTCAAGCCACCACTGTCCTCATACCACAACTTCTGGTTTGATACCCAAAGAAGAGGGTGTCAAAGGAGAGGTTGTTTTGAATTTCCTCTTTCAAACCTTATGTTTCAATCTCTTCCTCTCCCACTGAAGACCTCGCAGGTACTTCTCTAGGACATCACCTTCCAGTCTGGGAGACAGCTTCTATTTCTCCATGTACTGGACTGCAATTAGATGTTCTGGCCATTACTGAGAGCAGCTAGTGGTGCGTGTTCACTGTGCCCTGGTTTTACCATTCTCATCTGTATCCAGCCCAAATTCCTCCAAGATAAGGACTGCATGGCCAGGAAGCATTGGCACACTGTCCATGCCAAGGGGACCTGTACTATTATACAGGGACTTTAAAACCATTCCTCTTTACTCTTTCGTTTCAGTTTTGCTGCTTGTGTACACCTGCTAATAGGTTGCCATAAATGTCCTCACTTCTCTGGATTCTCCCAT
The DNA here is from genome assembly GCA_037305975.1 of Chrysolophus pictus. NCBI lineage: Eukaryota > Metazoa > Chordata > Aves > Galliformes > Phasianidae > Chrysolophus > Chrysolophus pictus. The sequence continues at coordinate 12,136,128 of CM074581.1, read as the reverse complement.
AATTCTCCACTTTGATAGCAGAGCTCTTAGTTTAAATGACTTTTTTCCTTACTCTTCACTTATGTCTGATTTCCTACTGACTTCTTCTACTCACGGACATGCTCATGGACTTTTCAGCTTCTGATCTGAGTTTGCCCAGTGCAGCCTGATTGCATTTAAGCTGCCCCAGGTAGCAGGTTTCTCTAGCTATGCTTTTACTGTAAAAAGAAAAAGGCAATCTGCAAAATACATTAAGTTTGGCAGCACGCTTCTCATGAAGGTCTGACCAGAACAAACTGAAGGGTAGGCAGTAGCAGCGGAGTTGGAGTGCATAGAAGGGGTGATAGGCTGCTGGAGATGGAAAATGTTAGCTCATCTGTTCTCTTCCATCTGCCCTGGGGCAGCAGAGAGCTACTGAGCCCTTTCTAGGAGCTTTGTCCAGTTTTTGAGGTTGCAAGTAACTGAGCTTCTGCCATTTCCCTTGAGAAAGTATTCCTTATGAATACAATTTACTGTCAGGAAGTCGTTCTGAATCTCTATGTAATTTTTCCTTTTTTTGGTGTCCTCCCACTAAAATGGGCGTTCAGTGTTTTAACACAAAAAAAATCTATTTAAAGTGCGACTTTTTTTTTTTTTTTAATTTTCCTGTCAAGGCTGCTGTGATTGCTAGTTAATGTTTGTACGAGGCTGTAAGCTCTCCAGTTTAAAGACAAAGAATCACCATATTCCCTGTGGTACCACTAATACTTTCACTTGTTCCTTGAGGGTCTGGATGAGCTTTGTGTGGCTGCATTAAGTGAATGTTATTGGATTCCCTTTCCAAATGTTTATTAAATGTGTGTGTGTATTGTTGCTGAAAAGGGCTGGATATAAAAAGCCTGTTCTGAATCTAGGTTATGTTTGTGCAGGAGTTTTGGTTTTCTCTGGATTCTGTGAATGGTGTTGTGTAGAACCTGAGGACAGCATGCAGCAGTAGGTAAAAGAGGACATAGGGGGAAAGTAGCAGCCCCGTTCCCCTGCTGAAAATAATTGGTGCATGAATACAAATTTCACTAATAGAAAAGAGATGTAATGCCCTTGAACTGTGCTGCAGAAAAGAGATTTAGGAAAACACATGTTACATGGCTATAATTGCTTGCAAGCCAATGCTGTTCTAAAGGGAGTTGTTTTAATGGTTAAATTATACAACACGTTTTAAAATTGATTGTTTTGCATAATGCATTGTTGAATGTGTGAATCTCACCGACAGACTCAGTTGTTTACCTTTAATGAAATCGACCCAAAACAAGCAATCATGTAAGAATAAACAGGCAGATTTTTCAGAAGCGCAGGTTGTCAGTTAGGAAATTCAAGGGCAGCTTAACACCTGGGATTTTTCTCCATGTTCTTGTAGGTATGTTAAACAGGTTGTAGCTTAATGTTCTAGGGCTCTTGCCAACAGCAAATGGACTCTAATTACTGGTTTTTAACAGAAGTGGACTAGTCTGATTCCAGTTCTACCACAAAGGAACTTTCAGGGACCTTCTGTTGTGTAAATGTCTACCATAGGTAGGGAGATCAATGTAATGCTCTGGCAGCAGTATTAAATATCAGCAGCGCAGTCTGGCTAATAGCATCATTTAGCTACTACTTTTGATTGTATACATGGCCATATTTTATCACTGAAGGTCAGTAAAACATACTTGCTTTTTTTACGTATCTTCCTTATGTACAGAAAATTTTGCATTTTCTTAGGTTCCTAAGCAGAAATTCAGGAATTGAAAGTCAGAAATGGAGCTTGATTTGAGATTTTGTTCAGCGTCTCTTAGGTTAATTTAGAAAGGATCATTGTTAAATGAATTTAGAAAGGATCGTTGTGGTCTTTTTCAACCCTGGCCATTCTATGATTCCATGACGGATCTTCTGGACATCATCTCGTGCAATCCTCTGTTCAGAGCAGGCTATTTCTGAAATTGGATCAGTTCACTGAGTTTGAATACCTCCAAAGATGGAGATTTGGCAGCTGGGCCTCCATTCCAGCGTTTGACCATCCTCATAGGGAACAATGAGAGTTTCCCTTTTTGCATTGTGTACCATTGGTATCTAGCTTTGTCTTTTCTGTAGTCTACTATGAAGTATACGGAGACTTTTAAGATCCTCCCCTTTTATCCTGAACCAACAAAGATCTTTACACCTTTCCTTGCTCGTTGTGTACTCCAGCCCCTCACCTTCTTATGGTCTATCCGCCCGAATTGTTTCAGTTCACCAGTATCATTCCTGCAGTGGGAAAGCCAAGCTGGACACGGTAACCCAGGTTTGGTCTCAGAAATGCCAAAAAGAAGGGAGTAATCCCTTCCTTTGACCTGCTAGCCATTATTATTAATGCAGTTGCTGTGCGGCTTGTGTTGGTATGAGGATACACTGCTGGCTTGTGCAGCTCATCTGTCAGCACCACCATGTCTCCTTCTGCAGGCCCATCCACTTGGACTCCACTGCTACTCCTTGGGTCTGGTTTTGTCCTTTATTCGTGACTTTGTGTTTCTTGGACTTCATGGGTTTCCTGTCAGCCTGTTTCTTCAGCCCGTGTGTCCATGGGGAAGTGATTTGTGAGAATGGGGTTGGTAAAGCTCCCTTTGTGTGTCAAAGCTCTTCATGTAGACAAGGACCTCTGTCTGGTCTGGAGCAGATGTTGGTCATGATGGGATGTTTGCATCTCTAGTTTGGACTGCTTGACAATATTCTTAAAGCCTTTGCTCTAAACCTAGAAATGCCTCAGGATCAAAGGATCTTTTTTTTCCCTCTCCTTTTTTTTTCCCCATTTCTTTCAAGGAATGGTCAAGGCATTGACCAAGAGAATCAGTATTTCTAGCATTTCTTCCCACGGTGTTCTGTGCAGTCAGTCACATGGACTCACTTGAGCTCATTCAAGGTTCACTGACCCATGCGGATTCCACTAAGCATCTTCATGCTCCTTGATTAGCTTAATAAATTAATCTGAAGCAGTGGTACAGAGCAAAATCCAAGCTGAGCAGCAAGATTTTGAGCAGTGGGGTGAGAATGCATTTGCTTCTAACAAAACTCCTTGGTAAAGTAACAGAGATTAGCACTTGTCCCAGTTTATATCCAGCACACGAGTAAGCTCTGCAGGCTCTTGCTGATGTTACCAGCCACTGCTGTAGATGGGGAAGCTGAGGCAGAAAGCAAATACTGCCTCTTTGCCCTCTTTCTGTTTAATGTATTCTGTTATTAAAAGCCTATAATTAAGTAGAGACAATCCAGGTTCCCTTACCTGGATGTGTTCTTTGCTCAGCTCCTTGTTGGATATGTACCACATTGACTTTACAGTGGAAAATGCTGCTGAAACTTCTCTTTCTCAGTTGAATAATAAGGCATGGCAAATACCAGTAGCCTAATAAAGTCTTTGAATAAAACCATAGCCAATTTCTATTTATAATACTCAGAGGAGTCATTATTTTACTTACAGACCACTTTTAAAGTTGGACACATGCTGTTTTGTACGTCTTTTTATGATGCATTAAGGACTCCTTGCACTCCTTTGGCTTTTCCTTTCGCCTTTCCTGCCTTGATTGCTTCCATACTTGTGGGGTGTTTGGCAGTCTCCTTTACAACAACCAGAAGTCAAGCTGACGCTGAGAAGGCAGCCAGTATGGGATCATGTCTTCACATCTCTGTAACCAATACTTTTTCCACTGTCTGATGATTTCTGGCAAATCTCTGGATCAAAATTAACGTACAGAGAAGCAAGAAATATAATTTTCAGATCTGATCTTTTTCCTTGAGTGACTGCAGGAGCACTGAAGGAAAGAGTAATTTGAGAACAAATTAGATTGGTTTAAATTCACCTGGCCGCAGCAATGTGGTGAATTCGTGATAGCTGTGAACATGAAAACTTGAAAGTCAAGGAGGAAAGAAGATGATCATCAACCTGCATTTGGATAAATTGTGTGTTTGACAGATAAGTGCTCTGCAGCATGTAATTTGAATGATGAGGATCTAGCTGATGATTGATGCTGCCCAGGAAAAATTTCACTGAAACTATGACAAGTTTCAATTGTCTTGGTACTTTGGGTGATAAATAAAAACATAGACATAGATTATGGGCTACCCAGAAAACTGTTTCCTTGTTTTTCATTTCAGTTTCTTCTCCAGTCCCATTCCCTTAAACCTCCCATTGCTTGTAGACGTGCCTAGGACTCTACTGTTAGTTCTCTTCAGAAAGTAAACTTACATAAACTTTACCATAGTAAGTACAGAAGTGGAGGGAAAGGCTATAATTTGGTGATTTTCATTAAGGCTGAGTACTGCATTAGTAGCACAGTTGCGTTGCTTGAAGAAGGTTTATTTTATTTTACCTACTTGAATGGATTTGAATAGTCTTATTGCTAATTGATGGAGAATGGTGATACTGGGAACCAGTATCTGAATGGGCAAATGTGAATGAGCTGCTCTGGTTTGTGATAGACGTAAGTCTTGAAGGAGTTGTGTCTTGGCTTGAAAGCAAATATACTATTATCTGAGCAGGCAGTAGGAAGTCAAGTACAGTCTTTTGTTTTGTTTATGTGACATTTAGGTGCTGCAGTTCTTGAGCATGAGAAGATTGAACAGAAATATTTATTCTTGTGAATGCCTCCTCCCTGTAAGCATTCAAGGCCAGGCTGGATGGGGCTTTGGTCAACCTGCTCTAGAGGGAGGTATCCCTGCCTGTAGCATGGAGGTTGGAACTAGATGATCTTAGAGGTCTCTTCCAACCCAAACCATTCTATGATTCTATTCTATAGCTGAAGTAATACATTACAGCAGAAGAGGAATGGTAATAACATGTAGATCATCCAACTTTTTATGATTTTTTTTTTTTTTTTTTTTTTTAATGCTGTTCATTGAGCAGTAGAAAGAGCTGGAAGTCTTACAAGGAATACAAAGTAATAAAATCTGGCGCAGTGAAAGACTTTCAGTACAATACGAATGTACTTAAAATCACAAGTCATCTTTCTGTTAATTCACTGTAGAATAAGGTCTCTTCAAGATAAGACTCAGCAGTGCTGTGGAGTTGGTATTTAAAGTATGTCCATCTGCATCTAAACGAGTAGCTCCAAGACAATCAGATTATGCAGCAGTTACTTTGGTGAGAATATCGCCTAAGTGGAATGGAAACTTCATTTTGAGTCTAATATTAGACCCTGCTTTGGAAAATTCCTTTTAAATGATCACAAGCTGGGAATAGCAAAAGAATTTAACTTTCGACAGACAGCATTCACCAAGAATTTGTTTTTAACTGCTTATGTTGGGTCCCTGGGAAAGCAGATGTGAAAAACTTACCAAAGTGAATTGACTTGACCTGATGCAATGTTTATATCAGTAGTTGATAAGTTTTCCTCCCTCGTCTAATTTGCTTAGGATATTTTCATTCTTTAGGCATGAGTAAGTCTGAGTTGGAATAGTTTGAATGCTTGTTAGTCTAATAATCTGAATCTTAAAACATGCAGACGTTGTTGCCTATAAAGGGGTCTAAGCGGAGTTGAACTATTTTGGTTATCTTCCATGGATGGAGATAAGCATCATTTTCAAGACTAGCAAAGAAGAATACGAGACCGTGTTGCTTACCTCCCAACAGCTCACAAGGCACGATGAGACCTGTATTTGTGCTCAGAATGCTACTGGCGTTTGGAGAACCCTCTGAATGCAGAAATCAGCATGCCTTTTTGTGCAGCTTTACAAAGAGTGACTCGGTGGCAGCTAGGGGAACTGGAAGGGTGTAGGAGCACATTCAAAGGGTTGTGGTACTTTTGTTATTCCTGTGGCAGAAAGGTCCTTAGGATTTATCAAATACACTGTGAGTGATGCACAGCTTAGGAATATTTAGAGTCACTAGTGTATCTCATCTTAACTTTTCTCTTTGTTGATCAGACACTGTTGCTTTGAATATTCTGATTAATTAATTCATAAATAAGCCCCCTTCTGCACGGAGTACATCTAAATAAATTGTATTTGAGGGAAGGGAGGTGGAAGAGAACTTGTGGATTCTGCTGAGCTCCTCTCCCCAGCTCTGCCCATCCATGTCCTTGTGTGGTTTGGCCATTGTGGAGCTATTATAGGAGCTCCCTACAAAAGAGGGCTCCAGCCTGACCTGGACAGGATGAGGGGAAATGGCTTTAAACTGGAAGAGGGTAGATATAGACTAGGCATCAGGAAGAAATTCCTTGTTGTGAGGGTGGTTAGACGCTGAAACAGGTTGCCCAGAGAGGTTCTGAATGCCACACCTTGGGAGGTATTCAAGGCTGGGCTGGATGGGGACTTTGAGCAACCTGGTCCTATGAGGGGTGTCCCTGCCTACAACAGGGGGTTGGAAACTACATCTTAAAGATCCCTTCCAACCCAAACCGTTCTATGATTCTATGCCTTTCCTCAGTCAGTGCAGGACATGAGAAGAGAAAACAACCATCCACAGAATAATATAGGGTGACAGTGTCTCTGGGAAAAGAAATTAGGAGAGACTCCAGATGTTTTGACTATTCTTTAGTGTCCTAGTTGGATCTATGTGGTCCAGGACTGTGTTTCTTACAAGGACATCAGATTATGATTTGGTGCATCTCAAAAATTTTGGATCTTATTAGTGAGGTGTGACACCAACTTTTCTGTCTTTCTATTTATACCTGTCTGTCTATAATTTTGCTGTAATTTCTGATCTTTTAGGAATTTTGAAATGTCTAAACTACTGATCTGTCTCCTTGCAGGCAAGTCTCACCTGGCTATAGTACAAAGAGTAAACAATGAAGGAGAAGGGGATCCTTTTTATGAAGTCCTGGGAATTGTCACCTTAGAAGATGTGATTGAAGAGATCATCAAGTCAGAGATTCTGGATGAAACAGATCTATACAGTGAGTAGAAATATTTGCACTTTTTTTTTTTTTTTTAATAGACAAGAGAGAAAACACCATCTAGCAGCAGCTGTGTCTTACAGCTAACTTGCTGATGGTCAGATGATCTGCCAATCCCTCAGATGATCAAAATGACTTTTGTTTTCACAGCAAGGGCACCTCACCCCTTTAAGCTGCATGAATTCAGAAACAGGACAGCTTTATTTGACTCTTCCATCTAGAAGATCTAGATGTGCAGCATCCTGGTCTCTCCTGTTAGCTGTTCTCCACCATGGTTGCCTAGTTTAAACCTCTTTATTCCAGTGCTTGTGACCTCCCACGTTTTCTCTTAACCTCTCTCCCCCCTCAAGGGCCTGTAGTCTGTGTCCCCACCATACTTTATAAAGAAGGCAGGCAGGTGGATATCTGTGCCTCAGGGAAGAGGAATGGAGTCTCTTTGGAGTCCATCTCTGTCACTCATTCAGAAGGAGCCTGACAATGGAAAGGCTGCTTCAGGGCTACAAATCAGCAAGTCCTAAATAACTCCTCTTGTAATCACTCAGTACAGCTCCTTCCTTCCTTAGTGTTGGTGTACATTATGGCAGATGATTGTACAGGTTGAATATTACCCGAGACTTGAGAGATCTGGACTTCTTTCCGAGTTTAGAGTTTCTCTGGTTTTTGGCCAGTTGCCAAACTGTCTGTTTCCATCTGCACGATCTAGCCTGTGCATATTGGACTTCCTCTCTGTCATTCTTCATCTGTCTTATCTGTACTTTGATCGCTTGCTGGCAGATGCTATTTTTTGCTATGTATTCATGGGTAGCACAAGGATGTCTCCAGACTCTATTGTAATAGAAATAATAGAAATGGTCATTTTATGTATAGTTAATGCTGTTCAGCTGCCCTTTACTTTTTTTTTCCTTTTCTCATGAAAAGGATCTGGATGTTTCTACAGCATCTTTTTCAGGCCGATGCAAGCATTTTCCTATCTTCCCTCCAGCCTAAAAGCCAAATCAGCACTTTGCACTGTGGGATGGACAGACTTCTACTTTTCCTAATAGATTTCTGTTGCCTGAACTACTTTCCATAGCTGGTAGGTATTTTACCAGTATTTATCTGCCCAAAGATTCCTGTAAATTACGGCTGTATTTTACATTGTATTGAGCAGTCTAATTCCTACAGAAATCACAGAACTCCAGTTAGTACTGATCTTTTTCATACCTTCACAAATGAATTGCTGGGCTAATCAGTTACAACATAATGCTTTTACAAGGTGAATTCAAACTTTATTTAATAATCCAAAATACTGTTGTTGTTTTTTTTTTCTTGTTTGTTAAGAGAAACTATAGATCATGTTGTGTTGTTTTTCAAGGGAAAAAAAAAAAGTTTTGACCATTAATAGCATGTTAGGGGCAGGGAAATCGATATTTATTTTTACTATATGAAGACTTCCTAGATTAACAAGACAGAGGTGGTAAATGTGAATTCATTTGAAACCATCCTTCCTGGGAAGGTTTTGTATAGAAAGTTCCTGATTTCAGAATAGGAGGGAAACTTAACCTCTCAGGCTTCCTGGAGGATGCAGGAAAATTTGAGGGGTAGCTCCTACCGTGTACCATTGAGATCACCTTCTGGTTTCATTATCATAGAATCATTGAATGAAGACCTTATGTTGCAGACCTTATGTTGCAGGAAACCTTAAAGATTATCTTGTTCCAACCTCTCTGCTGTGGGCAAGGTTTGCCAACTACTAGATCAGGCACTAAATCAGGTTGCCCAGAACCCCGTTCAACCTGTCCTTGAACACCTCCAGGGATGGGACATCCACAGCATCTCTGGGCAGTCTGTTCAAGTACCTCACCACACTGAGTAAAGAATTTCTTCCTATCATCTATCCTAATTTCCCTCTCTTTTGGTTTAAAGCCGTTTCCCCTTGTCTTATCACTGTCAGACTGTGTAAAAAGTCAGTTCCCCTCCCGCTACACAAGCCCAGCACCCTCACCTTTTTTGGAGAGGTGCTCCAGCTCTGTAGTTATCTTCATGGCCCTCCTCTGGACCCGTTCCAACAGCTCTGCCTCCTTCCTGTACTGTGTCCTGTATTGGACACAGTACCCCAGTTGGGGCCTCACAAGGACAGAGTAGAGGAGGGCAGTCACCTCCCTCTCCGTGCTGCTCACCCCTCTGATGATGCAGCCCAGGATGCAGTTGGCCTTCTGGATTGCAAGTGCACGCTGCTGGCTCTCATCAAGCTTTTCATCCACCAGGACCCCCAAGTTCTTCTCTGCAGGACTCCTCTCAGGATGTTCCTTTCTCCCTTTCTTAAAAGTCAGTGTGATGTTACCCATTTTCCATTCACAAGGGACTTTGTCTGATAGGTACAACTTTTCAGATATGATGGAGACTGATTTGGCAACCACATCAACTAGTTCCTTCAGGGCCTTGGGATACATGTAGTCTGGTCCCATTGGCTTGTACACATTCAGCCTCATGAGGCAGTCTGGGACTTATTCTGCCCGTACACTGGGAGGGATTTCACTCTCCTGAACCCCACCTGGAGGTTCAGGGATGTGAGAGATATGGGCAGCTAGACTGCCAGTGAATTCTGAGGCAAACAATTTTAGTGTGATGGTAGGCTGTAACAAATTCTAATTGGTGTAGTGTTGGAAACATGCTTTTGGTTTTCTGAAAGAAACTTATTGCCCATGTTATATTGAGACAGTTTGATTTTTGCTGTGTGTCAGTGCCAATAACCCTTGTAGTATTCATGCACTCTGCTGCTGTTCATTATTAGACAAAGCCAGCTTCTCAGAATTTGAAACCTTTGAACTGATTTGCTCTGTCCTATGTGTTTACATAAAAGTAAACCTTATGATGAATTTTGGCAGTTATTATGCCTTTGTTCTGAAGTTTTAAACATGTTTTTTAGTGCTTTGATGGAAATTAGAAATTTGATACAGTGACTTTGGGTTCTGGAGCTGTGCCTTTCTGCTGCTTCCATGAAAATGTGTTTTGACTGTGTTAGGGTAGAAGCAATTGCAACTTTGTGGTTCTTGTTGAAAGCTGCTATCACTGCTGAAGCTCTGCAGCTGAATTTCTCACAGGTTGTTCTTCCAGTGGATGCATGGTATTACTTCATATTGCTCCCGTCTGCTGCACCTTTAAGTTTGCAGAAATGGTGGGAGCAAGAGAAAGTGTGAAATATCTTTGATCCATCAACATTGCTTGGATTGAGTGCTTCTGAGTGTGCAAGTGTGCAGCTGTACTGGGAATGCTGATGGGGTGGAGAGAAGAGGTTTCTGTTGTGATAGAGGTAGGCTCTGAAAATGTCTCAACCAGTGTCACAGTGAATAGCTGTGTGTTTGCCTCTTAGTATTGGAAAGTTGGAGCATTTGATGCACCATAAGAATGTGTTCTGCACTCCTGTGGCCCTGGCCATAGTGGGAGAGCATTTTTCAGCTTTCTCAAAAGGCTAAGAGGTCTCAGCGCAGAGTGCAGCATCTACTGAGAGGCATGGAGTTCACCATTGTGACCCATGTTTGACTGGTGTCACGTCTTATTTAGCTCTTTCTAACAGGAGATGAGTTTAATCATCCCCTTAGTGTGACTGGAATGTTGCTGTTTTGCATTCATACAGATCAGAGAGGGTTGGCCCCATGTAAAATCAAGGACTCTTCTACAAATGATCAGCACTTCATAGGATTATAGAGTCATTTGAGTTGGAAGGGACATTTAAAGATAATCTTGTCCAACTCCCCTGCAGTGAATAGGGACATCTGCAGCTCAATCAGATTGCTCAGAGCCTGAGGGGAAGACCATCATCTTACCTTAATATTCCTATTTTCAAAGAGCTGTCAAAACAGGTATGTTAAATATATGTGCTTGTAAACTCTGTGCCACTTCTCTGTGTAAACCACAGAGCTACAGGGCAAAAAATTGTTTGTCCTAGTAAATATTTCCACTGACATCAAGTGAAGCTGTAACAACATACTTTGCACAGTGGTGATTTGCTCTGGCTAAATCTGCAGATATTGGTAGTGTGTCCATCAGTGTGCTATGCCAGGAGAACGGAGCTTTCTGCAGCTGGAATCTGATCTTTAGGCGTACCCAGGCTGTTACAACCCCTCGACAGCGGTGTTTTTATGTTGTTGGCCCCTAGGATTGTGGACTTGCTAACATTCTGTAACGTAGCACTGTAGGCTGTAGGAGCAGCATCCTTACAGGAAGCTACTGCATATGAGTAAAAGAAGATAGTTGGCACATATTCTTGCTGAACACTTTTATGTTCACAGAATCACAGAATCACTAAGGTTGGAAAAGACCTACAAGATCATCCAGTCCTACCATCCACCACTCACCAGTAGTACTCACTAAACCATATCTCTCAACACAACATCCAACCATCTCCCTCAACACAACGTCTGCTGATCTTATTAACACTGAGCTGGACCTCTCCTGCCTGCCTAGAAATGAACACACTGTATGCACAATACGCAGAACTTCTCTACAATTAGATGCTTGCAAGCAGATACTTTTCTTCCATTGAGATAACAAAGTCTGTGGGTTCTGGGATCTGAGCGTCTAGTACAGGTCATGATTATTTCTAGTTTTTAAGGTGTGTTGGCAAGCAGGGCTTTGGATGTGTACCATAGAGGGGTCTGTCTGCACAGCTGCTCTGGATGGCTGTCTCTGCTGGCTCCATCCAGCACAGTTCATGTTGGACCCCATTCTAACAGAAATCGCTTCCTTCCTTTCTTTTCCCACCCTCCCTTCCCCAGCTGATAACAAGACGAAAAAGAAAGTAGCTCATCGAGACAGGAAGCAGGACTTCTCTGCCTTCAAGCAGACAGACAGCGAGATGAAGGTTAAAATATCACCGCAGCTCCTCCTGGCAATGCACCGCTTCCTGGCAACAGGCAAGTGTGGATTATCTTTTTTCACAATCGTGCCAGAGCCTCGGAGGCAGTTGGTCAGCAAAGGCCGGTGAGGTGGGTGGGACAGTGCAGGCGGGAAGGGAGGCTGGATTGTGGGGTGACAAATAATGCCACTGTTGTGTTTTTCTTTTTAAATTCTCTCCTCTCCTGTGTTCAGTGTCGGCATGAACCCTCTGAGACATTTACCAGGGGTGGACCAGTAACTTTAAATTGGTCTGAAAGGTAAGGATGAATGCCAAGTGCCGCACTGCATGTGTAGAGTCCGTCAGATTAACGACTAGCAAGCGCACCCCATTAGGAAGAGCTCAGGGAACAAACCGCAGAGGACTCGATACCACTGGCCAGCTGACTGTAATTGCACTCTGGCACTTCATCCAGAAAAAGATGCTGGACTTTTTGCAGGACGGCATAAGCCTGTTCCATGAGACTTGTGACTTGAAGTGAAAAACTCTCAACACACTTAATGCAGGCTGCGCAGGCGGTTGAACTGTACATTTAAAAATGGATTTCTTGCTGGCTTGTGTGACCTCCATTGATGGCTTCAGGTTTCAGAGGACAGTTGTCTCCGTCTCAGATCACCTTGATGCTTTTAGCCCTTGTATGGGCCGTCTGGCAGAGAGGTCAGGGGCTTGAATGCTGACATTGCCTTTCATCATAAAGTTGGTCCCTTCACCTCAGGGATGAGACCTGTTAACAGGAGACCTTGTGGAAAGCAGACCTTCCTATTGCTCATGTTGTCTCTCTTTGGCTAATAAGGACTTCTCATGTGCAGGCCATTCAGATGTGCGTCTTTCACTTCTATATTCAACATATATTTGTGGATTGAAACTGATAAAGTTCTGTCTCCGGTTGGCCAGCTCAAGCTGGAAATTAATACTTCCCCTCCTCTAAGATAAAGTAACTGCCTGCCTAGATGCTCTCAGTCCACCTTCGTGCTTTGTTTTGCCTCTGCAACTTAAACATGTGTGATCGGTTATCACATCTCAGCTGAGGGGCCGTAATTCCTTAAAAGGCTTGGATCTCTACAGCTCATGTGCATGTGAGCATCTCCTTGGTGAGAGGAAACATTTCTACAGGAAGATATGGATATAACAGCAAGCAAAGCATTGTTCACATAGTTGTACAAGACTCAGTGGAGTTCCCTAAGCACCTGCTCAACAGACATAGTCTTATAGTGCTGCGTCTCTACTTGTTTTGTGGATAAGAGCATTGTGTAGCTTCAAACTAGCAGTGCTTTGAAGTGGCACTGCTAAATGGGATGGAAAGCTACAATTTTGTTTTATCTGCTCTAATCTGAGAATAGTATCTCTAGCAGGTGAGAGATGCTGGGTCATTAATGGTCCTATTCTGAAATTAGGCATAAGGAATGCTTATCAATTTGCATGTGTAAATCTCGACGTCCCTGGCCTAACTCTCACACAAGGATGAGCTTTTTCACTTCTTGCAGCTGTTGTTGGCAATACTGATGATTGAAGAGCAAGCGGGTAGGGAACGTGTTCTGTTGTGTCAGGTATTAATCCCACATGGTTTGAACTGACTTGCACTGTGCATCACTTTGAGTAACTATTCCCGTGTGAACCATGGCAGCTCAAATTGTGCCTTTGAATTATGTAGAGCATCAATCTAGACTAACTTTCAAGACCCCAAACAGTGATTTTTTTAAACTTTTTTTATTTTTAAGTGCAATAAATACAGTAACTTCAATCCCTTCAGAGGAAGGAAAAATTACATCCAAAAGTTCTGTGTGCCCCAACTGTAAAGCTCTTCCATTTACAACTCTCCAGTGAACCTATTCAACTCTGGCTGCACTCTCACATGGGCAAAATTGCCTTCCTGTGTCTTTTCCCTTTCAGATGAAGACATGGCTTTTGGTGATTGTTGTTTGTTTTTTAAATACTTCAGTGATGAAAGTTGGGGTGTTCTTGTTCTTTTCCCCTTACAAATTTAACAATCTCAAGAGACAGGAAGCGTGCAATTCCATAATGGATCTCTCTGCATCTTTGTGTCATTTCTAGGCAAATGCTTATTAATGAGTACTGCTAACGTCTTGCCAGGTGTATGAAGTGTAATGCCTAGTTGTATCTTGTGTTATAGAAGTAGAAGCCTTTGGTCCATCCCAGATGTCAGAGAAGATCCTTCTCAGGCTGCTAAAACATCCCAACGTCATCCAGGAGCTGAAATATGATGAGAAGAACAAGAAAGCCCCAGAACACTACCTCTACCAGCGAAACAAGCCTGTCGACTACTTTGTTCTCATTTTACAGGTCAGACGTTATTATGTACTTGATATGTGCAATATTGTGCATCTCCTGACATATCAGTCTTGGTATCTCTTCCACTTGTTCAAGTTTGTTGTCTTTCAAGCATGGGACTGGAGCTTTGCTCATGGGAACTGCTTCTGTCTCCTTTATGATCTTGCCACGCTTGAAGAGCTCATTCAGTTGCTTTTAGCCCCAGTTAAACCTGCTGTGATATCTGCTGAAAGTCATTTGTGCTTTAGGTGTTACAATGCGAAAGAACCCTGATGTGCAGTTGGCATTGCTTGTAGAACAGGGGTACAAAAAGCCTCATGTCGGTAGGAGCTTGGCCAGGGTGCTTTCACCAGTGGATTTTTCCATTTGCAAAAGGAGGCATGGGGGACTTTGACATTTTGGGAAGAAGGCATTTTGTCTGTGCAATTTTGAAGTCCTAAACCTTTGGTTCTGTGATAAATGCAGGTTTCTTTGGGGCCACTGTGCCATCTGCTGAACTCCTGCAGCCTCCTCCTGTAGCTCTGTGATACCTTGGGCATGTCACTACCTGAGCTCTCACTCTGCACTGAGACCATTGCCTTTGGATGGGTTTTATGTTGCAGAGGGAGAGGGGGAGGACTGATTTCTGTTTGTTCACTACAGGGTCACTTCCACTGCTCATCATCTCCCAGGGTCCGTTACTTGCCAGGATAGCAAGTAGCAGGATAGAGCTTGATACAGAAACTTAACTCCCATCTAGCACTATTTGAGCAGTAACAGTCCTTTAAGAGACATTTTGCTGGAAAGGTGCTTATGTTATCTTTGAGGATAACTGAAATGAGTTTTGGTTATACAGACAAGAGCACTGCAGTGAAATTGTGGTAAAGGGCTTGAAATCTTCCTCTCTTTTTTAAAAGAATTTTAAAATGCTTTTTTTTAAGTGTTTTTTTAACTGCTCTTTCTTATGTGCTGAATTATTGCAATCTGAAATATTCCAGAAGCAAGATAATGCTCCTGCATGAGGTAATGCTGCAAAACTGTAGCTGGAAGACATGTGCGATACAAAAGAACAAATGGTTCTTTCTGAGCTATTCTTCAATCAATATGTATTTAGTAAAAACAATGTGCTAAGTCTGTAATGCTTTTGGAAAAGGGAGTCTTGCAGTAGGTTTGTACTATAAAAATAAAAAGTGTTGGTTCTGCAAGGATCAGGGGATCAGTACTCTGCTTTTGTTATTTTAATGATCTGGTCTTGAGCATATTCTCTCACTTGGAGAGATCTAGAATATCTTCACAGTAAATCATACCAGAACACAAGCAAAGGCGTATTTTTTGCATTAAATTTGCTGGTTTAATCGCTGTAGAGTTAGTGTTTCAGTTGGAAAGTCACCTCTTTGCAACAGTTTTTCTCTTAGCTACTGGGAAGCTTTTCTGTACTGGTTTGCTTTTGTCGTTGTGTTCTTTCAGAATTCCTGTTGGAGCATTAAGCAATGCAAACCCAGAAACCAGAAATGTGTACACTTAAGCAGCAGAGCACATCTCATAGCACACGTGCAGAATCTTTACTGGCTCACCAGCTGCTGTGGCAATGCCAGGCATGTGCAGCCTTCTTGTGGCCACCACTGGGAAGTGCTGTGTGTGCTGACAGCAGTGTTGGAACTGAAGTTCTTATCTTACTGATAGCTACTACCTTGTTGTTCTTTGAGTGCTAACTCCAGACTGACTGTATGTGAAGATCAAAGCCTGCTTGCATATGTGTTTTAAAGACCTGGCCTTGGTTGGTGGGTAACTACCAATGATGAATAGATTGAGAGCCCTTTTTATAACCAGTCTTTGTGTGACCAAAAGTAGCTAATTATTGGTGTTGTGGACTGGAATTGATTTTAAAAGGGACTACATGAAGTGATTGGTTTTGATAGCAGGAAAGTGGGTTTGTGTGCTAAGTACTCTATTCCTGTGAGATAGATGCAATTTTTTTTTCTGATCTGGAACAGTTAGAAATACTGACTTGATATGAGGTCATGCTCAGCCTGATTTCTTTCCCATGTTTTTCTGCCCAGATACAGTGCTGTAAAATTAAACATGTGTTTAATTAATATAAATTGCTTTTTGTACAGTAAACACATAGAAATAAAAGCTACCTTTTAGACTTGTTTTAACCCGATTGTGTCCATCTGATGGTCAGTTCACTTGATACATGTAGCATGGGCAGTCTGTCTGCCCTTTCCATTGCATTGCAGGTAATTACGTTGTTTGCCTAAAATCTCAGTCTTCATGTAGCTCAGCTTGAAAGCTGCCTGAGATTTGCTTCTTTCTGCAGTTAGGTAATGTAGTTCTCAGTACAGTACCAGTAAGGATGGAGGGGAAAACCAAATCCCACTAAGAAGCAAGTTATTTCTTGCTATTTATGTATCAAAATAACTGGGATGTTTACTGCTACATTTGATATGGTAGTTTCTCTTCTAGAATTGTTTGTATGATATCAGTATCTGTTGTTAAACGTTTGGTTCAGACCGCATCAGAAATGGGTACATTCTGTGGTAGGGTGGTTGAGCCTGGGAAGCACTGAGGGTTCTCCTAAACAATATCCTGCTCTTTTGCAGAGTCTTAATTTAAGGGTGCTGGAATATGTAAAACTGTCAGAAACCAACAAAATCAAAATAGCCTCAAGACTGCTGCTTCAGGAATAAGGGCCTTCATTCTGTGGGAATCCCATCAGTGAAAACAAATTCCATCTGAGATGTCGTCTTCCATTTCCATTTCCCATATTCATGTTAGAAGGGACTTCTTGACGTGAATGTGAGCCATGCCCTCAAATGTGTAGGTTTCTCAAGACCCCAGATGACTGGATGCATTCAAGCCTCTTGTGATATTGGGTGAGGGCAGGCAGTCTGTTAGCCCTCGGATCGTGTAAATAGTAGCATTCCAGTGACCCTGCAGGGACTTAACTGCCACAGGAACCATAAGACCAGAATTGCTCAGGACAAGTATGCTTTTTCCCCCAGGGTCCATTCCTTTTCAGGCATCGTTACAAACTGCAGGGGACCTTGACACTACCAAGCAACATCAGGAAAGATTAGCTGCTAGGGCTGAAGACTGGTCTTGAGCCTCAGGACCTATGGTCCCTTTTAATTGCAGCTCTCTCTCCTTTTGCTTAACAGGGGAAGGTGGAAGTGGAGGCTGGGAAGGAGGGGATGAAGTTCGAAGCTGGTGCTTTTTCCTACTATGGGGTGATGGCCCTCACAGCATCGCCAGGTATGTCCTCTTACCTTCTGCTTCTGGAATGCACTTGTGCACAAGCCTGTCTGCTGGGGTGTGTGTGGGAGGAGAGCATGCAGGGCATCCCCCCACGCTGTCCTGTGGACTGATGGAAGCAATACCACCCTGCTAGCGGAACCACCCCCTGCCTGGCACAGCAGCCTGGTGGCAGTGCTGGCTCTGACAGCTGAGCAAGCAGACAGCGGTGGCTGGTGGGCTCCTGCAGCATGCACGTGTTGGCCTTAGCAAGGGAGGTACTGGGCACTGGAGGAGAGCTTTGTGGTTCTTTTCTCATTGTAGCACAAAGTTGAATTAGCAAGAATAAATAATTAGTAGCAGAGGGACATCTAGTGGTCTAATGTATGAACAACCTGCTGGTTTGGATATGGTTTGTTTTACCAATCATTGTTTCTAAAGCCATCCTGAGGGAAATGAGGGCAATGGAGCAAGGAATATAAAGGTTACGCCTGTCAGCTTGTGCAGAGATATAGCTAAGAGATCAGCAAAGGAAGAGGCTGAGATGTGAGCAGATTCCCAGCACATAAATACTAGCTGCACAGCCCAGCATCTCACAGACACGAGTCGGAGATTTGCCTTACAGTCAACCAGGAGTATGCTCCCTTGCCCCAGTGGATGATGCCCTGTTGTCCACCATACTCACTGTGGTGCCTGCCTGTGCATTTCAGTGCCAGCAGCATCACCTTTTAGATCACAAAGGTCTTGGTGTTGGTTGGCATCCACAGCTGGTAGAAGAGCTGGGTGTTAGTGCTGGCAGAGGCCATGTGCTCAGTTGATCCCTTCAGGGAGGGTTTCTCATGCAGATATCACCTCCTCCTGCATAGAGGCACCACAGGTTGTTCACTTGGGAGGCGGCTTGTTTTAGTAGTAAGTTAATGGGAACTCTACGTCTATGTATACGTCTATGTGTATGTATGTAGATGTACACTAGTGAATGGCTTTGGAATGAAATTTATTTTGTAACTTATGAGTATAGCCACACTAAACTGTACAGCCATCAGCAGTTCCTACAAACACAGTTTGAGCTCTGTGTTGCCATTGTATGAGTCTTGCACTGGCTCTTTGTTAGGAGCTCAGAAAAGAGTAATTCTTCCTTAAATATATGCACTTTAATCAATCTTGCTTATACCTTTTGAGGCTTGACAAATTTGGAAGTATGCAGACATAGAGAGGATTTTATCTGTGCAGTAACAGCAGTGTTCATAATGAATCATATGTAATGTGTACAAATGTGTCATACCCTTGCTGTTCCTTCAGTGTTGAAGCTTAGCTTTTGCACTGTGGGCCAGACACAGAGCTGGATCAGGCATGATCACTTCTGTCCTATCAGACCTACACTTGGAAATGATTTATGGCATCTCTGTTTTGCCAGCGTTGTTCAGTTTGAATGTTCTCATGTTTCTGTTTTTCCCGTGTTGCTAATTCCACAACCACACCAGTTGCCCCAAGTCCTGTGAGATCAAATGATCTCCTCTTTCCTGCCTCTGCCCTGGAATCTCTCTCGGATTTGTTGTATCTTAAGCATATACATTATTTTAGATAAAACTTGACCAACCTTGAATTTATTTACCTTCAGTTGGTTGTGCCAGTAGCAAACCCTCCTTTTTGCTGTTTTTTTTCCCCAGGTTTTAGAGAAGTTGCAGCATCATGAGATTTCTGTTAGGTTGAGCTTGTAAAAATAAAAGTAATTCTTGTTGCTTTGAGTATATGTGAAAGCCTTTACAAACAAGGGAAAGATTCTGTTCTTCCCTGTCTCCTGGTGAGATGTCACTTACCTGCTCTCTCCATCTGGAATATGAAGCCAATAACAGGAGTTTAAAGGATGTTTTCAAAAACCCAACAACAAAACAGTGACACTTTCATTAATGACAGCTGGAGACTGATAATTATCAGTACCATACCCATTCTGGTAGGGATGAGCTTGGAGAATCACTACCTTGCTTGACATTTTACTGAAAACTTGAACTGCAAAGTGTCTTTTGGTTTTATTTCTATTTTTGTTTTATTCTCATAAGAAACTGCACCCATGAAAGCTTTCTGGCTTCTTTTAACTCTTTGCCTTCCAGGCTGGAGTGGGCACCACTACTCCTTTAGAATTATTTTAAAAATGAGTGTACCCTGACAGATCATTCTACGCTGGATGGCCATTCAAATTAGCAAGTGAAAATTGTTTCACTATAATTCCACAGTCTTGTTCTTTGGTTCATTCCTAAAATTGTTTAATTGTCTTTTTTGATTTGTTTTGGTTTGGTTTTTAACCCTTTACTTTTCCACAGTTGATTTGCACTTCTGGTTTTAGTTCTTCAGTGTGTGAACTGGCTCCCTCCCCTGTCGAGTGTGGATAGCTGCCACCCTTCTGGTCGTGATCTCATCCTTTTTCTCTCCCTCTTCTAGTTCCCTTGTCCCTGTCTCGTACCTTTGTTGTCAGCAGAACAGAGTTGTTAGCAGCAGGTTCTCCAGGTAAATCCGCATGCTTCTATTTTCACCATTCTTGTGACTGCCCTGATGCCATAACAAGTCAGCTGCAGTCTGTATTTATCTGACCCCTTTGCTCGTTAGGGAGAAGTCCAGCACAGAATTATGCCTCACAGGTAGGTATCCTGAACTTCTGTTTGTGATAACTGGTAGCGACGTGACAGAGTCGTCCAAATGGGAAGAACTAAAAAGATGTTTAAGGAAATGTATTTGTTAATGTGTTCTGATTTCTCTTATGTGAACTGGTGGGAGATTAGGATGGGAGATTTTAAAAGATCTTCTCCCCCAAACTGAGGTTTAAGAACTGAAAAATTTCCTGAAGAAAATGCATTTGGCTGAGGGGAATATGTGCTGCTGAACTGCCTTAAAAGGAGAACTTGAATGAAAGAATTCCTATATTCTCTTATGGGTAAATTCTATGGTTTGAATACTTCTTGGCCATTTCAAGTGCTCAAAAACTTTGAATTTTCTTTCAGTGAGATTAATGCTATGATAATGTACTGAGTGGGTGGATTTGCAATGGAATGTGCAAGAAGGCTGTGGGAGCTCCTGCAGGGTTTTTGGTTCCCATTTGCTTAAGACCTTTCCGTGATGAATGACCAAGTTGATTGACATAGAAATCCCTTTGGAGAGCAGAGACCGAGGAGAGAAAAATTGGGTCCAAATGAGCTCTCAGATGTGGTTGAAAACTTGGGAATTGGGAAAGAACTGAGCTTTGCAGATTCTGCATGCACAGAGTAGTTGAGAAAGATGGAAACTCATCAGGAAAATATGTAGGAATGGCAGAACCCTAAAACAGTTTGGGCTGATGCAGTGATGTTTCCCTGGACATAAAACGATCGATATCTTTAATGATATTGAATATAATGATATGGTAGGGATATTTAAGTGAAACATCTAACCGTCAGTACATGTCAGACATTTCATAAATTTCCACTATCTGCTTCCTGTATTTTCTCTTCTTTTTTCAGCTTTGAAAATGTATCTCACTGTCAGACCCTAAATTAAGCTCACGCACACTCCAAATAAACTATGGGTGGTTGCCCTGCAGGGGATTTTTTCCTGCTCTTTTAAAGTTTCCTGCTGCTAAACTTGAAAGAAACAGGGAGAAATATAATCTTTCTTTAATTAAAGTACCTGGTGGCTTTCTCTTAAGCTCAGTGGCTTTGATTATCTTTTTTTTTTTTTTTTTTTTTAGCTTAGTTCTTTTATTTTGCCAGGTCTTCCTTCTTTTTCTTTTTCTTTTTTTTCTGTTTCTGATCTATAAGTAAGCATACACCTTGCACATACAAGTTGTTTCCAATAAAAATGCCAAGCATATTTTCCTAGCTTTCTCTTCTCCAACAACAACAAAAATAAATAAAAAAAATCAAATTGATGATGGAAAATAAAAATGGAAAGAATCTCTTTTGAAAGGAACCAGTATGGTGAGTCTGGTCACTGCGACTGTGTGGTTCCTGTTCTGTTGAACCCAATACCTTTCGGTGGGTCCTTCTAAAAAGGTTCCTCTCGTTGAACCCCACGTTATGAGATTCACAAAGTGCTTGTATCGATGTTTGTCTTGTGGTTTGTGCTCTTCATCTTCAGAACTTAAAGGTGAGGAGAACCTGGGTAGGAAAGATCTGTGCAGGTATGTGCTGGGCACTGCTCAGCAACCACCGACCTGTGTGCTGTGCCTTCTGCCATCTGCTCTTCTTGTACCCCCCTTCTTTAGTAACTTTTCCCTTCTCATCTTGTACGTCATTCCAAAAGCAATGTCCTCGCTCTCAGATTTTCAGTAGTCATGGTACTTTGTTCTGTCTTTTTGTCCTTTTCTTTTTCTAAGTGTGCTTTGTCACGTAACTGCCTGTCCTTCCTCCTTTCTATCAGTAATATACCACGAAGCACCTGGGCACTGTGGTTTTTGAGATGGTGGCTGGGTATGGAGGGAAACCATGTGGGGCTCTGAGTGCTTCCCTCTGAGCCTCTCCTCGGTGTTACCATAGGGACCTGCAGAAAATTTGCCAAGTTGTCACAACCTGTATTTTTCCATTGCCTTTTCTTAAATTGAAGGAAAGAAGACATCAGAGGTTTTCAAGTGGAAAATAATGAAAAAACAACTACAAAAGACAACTCAGGGTGGTTCTGCCATGCATCTAGAAGTGTCTGAAGGGCTCAGTTTAGGAAAGGCTAGATGTAGAGATATAGAGCAAGCTGCATCTTTCTGTCAAGAAGAGATGTTTACAGTGATACAGTGGCAGAGGTAGGGTTGAATTTGAGTTAGCTTTTTTTTTTTTTAATACCATTCTGTAGGTCAAAAAACTGATAAAAGTGAAAAACTTAAGATACTGTTGCTGAAATGCTGAAAGAGGCTTTGTATCTTAAGGTGATTGGAAAGTAATCTTTCAGCTGAGAATGGGGACCACATGGGGAGTGGTACAGGTGGTGTCAATTAGTGCTTAGGCTGAAGGGGTAAAATTTAGCTGCAGTAATTCACCAGTCCCAAAGAGTTCTATTGCTGTGCACAGTACAAGCACACGAGGAGAAGCCTATCTGCAGAAGGGCTTGAGATCTCTTTTAGGATGTATTTCTGCATGTCCCCTGTCATCTGGGTCCCTGTATAGGTGGAAGCTGAGGATGCAAAATGCCTGTGTCCAGTCATACTCCTAAGGGATAGCTGGAAGATTTTCAAGTGAAAGCCTGCAGTGTGTATGAAAAGTCTGATACGGAGTTACAACTATACATGGTTAAGAAAAAAATCTATTAAGCATGGTCAGACTACAAAGAGCTCCTGTAAGGAAGCTGAGGGAAGTTGCCTTTCTCTGATGACCACCACTCATCAGCAGAAGCACTGTGAGCAGGCGTGTGCAGGGCATGTCCATTGTAGCACAGACAGAACCAGGTTTCTTTGAATCATACTCATTGATGTCTACCACCAGCTCTGGATTCAAAATGTGCTCTTTTTCTGGACCATTTTATTTAGCTGCATGTCAGTTATGAGTAGACTAAGTATTTGCCGATCTTCTGTTTCACACTGCAATTTCTTGTGGCCCTTTGAAACTGGCGACTTTAAATATTTTCTCCTTGATGTAAGAAGCTTCTTGCTCTTGCCTGTTTCCCAGCTGAAAACAAGTCTCCACCTCGACCCTGTGGCTTGAATCACTCAGACTCTTTAAACCGAAGTGATCGCATCGACGCAGTGACACCAACGTTAGGGAGCAGCAACAACCAGCTGAATGCGTCCTTCCTGCAAGTGTACGTTCCTGACTACTCAGTGAAAGCACTCACAGACATTCAGTTTGTCAAGGTAGGAAAAAAGCTGGGCAGGTGGGCTGGAGAGTCTGGGGAGGGAGTTTCCTCTGGATTGCTCTGTAGTCCTCTAAGCAAATAGGATTATGGAGACAGCCATTTTAAAATCGCTTTAAATTACTTTTTCTCAGTGTCTGGTGTCTTCAGTGTTCTTCTCATTAAGGCCTGTAAGTAGATTGGTCGCACAAGTTTTTGGATATCAGGTCTCAAGAAGAGAGATTATAGGAAATATCTTCTCTGTTTTAGTCCTGAAAGACATGTCCTTGTGAGGCCTTGAGCTATCTGAAATGGAGACCTTACATTAGCCGACAGCACCCTTTTCTAAAGGATGAAACATTTTGTGTCAGCTGCAGTTTTCATTCACTCTTGATTTTTATTTCAGTTTGAGGTTCTCGCTCTTGCTTTTGAACTTATCCTTCTGCCTGGAGTTGTCTTGGACATTTTTCTTAACTTCACGTGTTAGACTTATGTCTCATACTATCAGTGGGTTGCTGCGTGGATACAGCTCTGTCCCCCAGCGTGGTGCATCCCACGCTGAAATGTGTGTGAGTCCTGTGGGATGAGAAAGAGCCAATGCTGGCAGCAATTCCAGCCCAGCTGGGAGTCCAGGGAAGCTGACATCTCATGGTCAGAAGCTGACCTTGTTGCTTTTCTTAACTAAATGCACTTTCACGTTTTCTCTGTATAAAACTCAGACTGCTCATGAACTCAACTTCTGTCAAAGTTAATTCAGTATTGAAATTAGGAAATAGAACAGAAATACTGGAATGCTAAATGAATTGTTTCACATCTACAGGTAGCCAGATTTTAAGAAGAGAGTACTGACTTTTGTTTAGAACTTGACAAATTGAAATGTACTAGTCAGTGGTTCAGGGCTTCACAGTTTAGGTCAGTAAATAATTATTCCTAAGCAAGCGATTCTCACTACAGAGCAGCTGCCCATCTTGGGCTGGTTTGTATGAAGTCCTTCCAACTCTCACCGTATTCATACTGAGTCTAAAGAATATTACATTGCCTGTAGTCAGACTTGCAGACCTCTTTTTGTATCACCCTGCTTTACACATAGGACAGGATACTCAGAATATATGTTTTCAGTGTGTCACATGGTCATTTATTCAAGTAATGCCTTGTAAGCCAGGGCTGTGACCTACTTGCACACGCTTGGATTTTGCTGTTGGAGGTGTGACATGTCCATCTGACACTCTCTGTTTCCAGTCTCTCTTGTGTTGAAGCAAAAACTTCAGGCTTTCCAAAAGTCTTGCTCAGCTTCTTTCATCTGCTGAGATAATCCACTGCTGTTGTAGCACAAGGATCTGCATGTACATCGTGCTGCCTGACCTCAGGAGCTTATGGGATGGCTCCTGCCTTGTTTGCTATCCTAGACAAGAGCACTAATGCTCGTGCCCTCTGGATCTTTGAGGACTCATAAAGCCCTTCCAGAGCTCGCTGAAGCTGAGAAAAAGACGTCACTGAACTTTAGGTCCTAAAAATGTGCAGAAGTTGAAGTCTGATTTTAAAATCTTTGCACAGTAAATCCATGCTTTGGGCAGCACGGTGATCACACAGCCCTGTGCTTCCACCCTGCCTGTGGAAGCTCGCTGTGCAGCTGGGGTGCTCTGCTCCTGCAAAGCACAGGGATGTTTGTAGAAGTGGAGTCAATGCTGGGTGAACAGGAGTTGAAGTGTGATCATCTGGAAAGGGAGGGTTCTTCGTTTTCCTGGGGTGTCCTGTGAGAGACGCACAAGCGTGACTGGCTCTTTTTGTTCCTTCCTTCTGTGCTCGGAGCAGATCTCAAGACAGCAGTACCAAAATGCCCTGATGGCATCCCGGATGGACAAAACACCTCAGTCCTCGGACAGTGAAAACACTAAAATCGAACTGACTCTTACGGAGCTGCATGACGGTTTGCCGGACGAGACAGCAAACCTGCTGAACGAACAGAACTGTGTGACTCACAACAAGCCCAACCACAGTATGCACAGTGAAGGAGCCATCTAAGAGCTGACTCCCCACAACCCACCCATCCCATCTCCTCAGCAGGACCAGCCCTCGCTCCTTCCTGCCTCCTCCCCGAGTGTGACACCGTTAGTACGTGCTTGCAACACTGTGCTGCATCCAGTGTTCTGAGACCAAAGACTTTCGCGTCCGTTGTGGGAGCAAGAAGAGGAAGAAACAGGAAGAAAGGAGCAAAGAGCAAGACAGAGAGACTAAAGCCCCAAGTGTACTTTGGGAATGGTGAGCCACCCTTGAGAACAATGATAATACTTCTTGCAAAGTAGAATCATGTTTATTTTTTATCTGTATTTTTGATCCTTGTTGGGTTTTTCCTCCTCAGACACATATGGAGAAGTTTAAAAACTGCTCCAATTATTTTTTCAAGAGAGATCATGTTTTTGAAGAGTATTTTGCAGAGTTTTAAATTGTTTCTGTCCCTCCCCAACCTCAACTGGGCTCTGTCGTGGTTTTGTGAGTTGGCTCTGATGTCCTTAGGCCTCTTTTCACCTCTCTCTGTTCCTTTTTGTTGCCACGTCAAAGAAGTTAGTAACTGGTACTTGTATGTATTTGTGTCCTAAGAATGAGTGAGTGAGCTTCAAGGAACCTCTGGTTTTAGCCACCTGGAGGGTCACGGGATGAGTATTATTACATTCTTCCAGTTAAGTTTCAGGGAAGGAGTGGTTATTTTAATATTTAAAGATCTCTCAAATTTCAGAAGGTTTATCTGTAAAACAGGCAAACGCGTTGTTACACTCCACAGTTTTGTGACCTCCAAAAACTTTGTGTATGTTGAAGATGATTCTGGGGAGAAGGACTTAAATAGCAAAGCTGTGGTCTCGTGAGATGAAAGCCAGGTGTAATTTTCAATACCAAAGTCACTGGGTGGTTTTCTGTTGACACTCCTGACAACTGCTTGGTGAAGTAATGTGTGCACCCAAAACCAACAAACTTTTAAGCACCCATTTGCTGTAGTGGTCTGTACACCATTACCTCGGCCAGGGCAGATTGCAGTGTTTGTTAGTAACAGAGTACAGCAGTCCTTTTCCTTCCCTTAAATCTCTAGCGTTAACACAAAAGATGCTGCTACAGTTATGCCCAAAGTACATCCTCCAGGTGACAGAAAACCTCTGCCAGTGCAAGGACAGCTCTGCTGAGGAGTTGGGACCATCCTGTCCTCTCCAGGAACTGATGAAAACTTTCCAGACGTGAGTGTATTGCACTTCAGGGATTCAGAGAGGTTCATTCCTAGGCTGTTCCCAGCCATATTCCTTCCATTGAGTGGTTTCGGTGCATTTCCTTCTCTCTGGCCCCTCTTAACAGCCATTTTAGGGATGACCATGGTAGCAGAGCAGAGAGCCTCCTGCCCAGGTGCCACTATTGTGGGGCAGCAGGTAGCCAGGTCCTCCACCCCAAAGCCTGAATGCAGCCTTGGTGCAGTGAGGGGCACCTGTGGCAGTTGTGCATTGCATGTTCCCCAGTCCCACGAATGGAGTTTAAGTCCTCAAATGAAACAAAAACAAAAATGTTCCACCCTCCTTATCCTCTCCCCTTCCAGTGCCGTCTCAAACAGAATGTGAATGTTGTCCTCAGTATTAATGCAAGCAGAGATCAGTAAACAAGGTATTGTGATTTCTCTGTTCCAAGACCCGTGGCCCCTGATTATGTAGCATCTCCTTTCCTTTCTTTACACCCCGATAGTCTCCCCTGACCCCCCAGGGAAGCCCCAAATGCAGCTGCCAGAGCTCTGTGCCTGCCTGGGTTAGGGGGGCACTCACCTTCAGTGCCTGCGGTCTGCCTTGGTAAATGTTGGCTCCCTGCAGGAAACTGGGTGTGCAGCTCTGGAGCAGGTCTGGGGACACAAAGCAGGGCCCCGAGGCTTAACTCCTTTATCAGCTTTGCATTAGCGTGTTCTGGGTCCTGTCTAAAAGCCACCACTCCGAGGCGCCCCACACTGCACCAAGAGTTGCCAGTGTTGCAACTTTCTCCCAAAGCAAAGTGTTGAGATGTGACGGTGTTTGCCTTGGCACGGTGAGCCCCTCGCTGTGCTGCTGTTTCTGTAAGTGTTGCTGAATGTAAAGGTCTGTTGGATGTGACCGACACGGTAGTGAACTTGAGATGCAGTATCTGTTTTGTAAAACCTGCCAAAGGAGGGGAGGCTCAAGTGGAGGCTGCCCATTGGATATGACTTCTGCTTCTTATGGCAGGTTCTGGATTTGTTTTGAGTGTCTGTTTCCATTAAAAAAAAAAAAAAAAAAGCCAAAATTTCCAACCAAAGCCTTGTGATCCCAAAGCAAATACCTCCTGCTTCTGCCCATGCTGCACTGTTCACAAATTTCCAGGCCTTTTTTTTTTTTGCATGACTTTTTCATCATATATACAGATCTGATAATGGAAAGTGAAATAATTTCCAGAAAAATAGTTGACTGTAGATGTGTTTCATATGGAAAATATGTACCTGACCCGGAGGGGTTGGGAGCTGCTACTTCAAATTAGCTTGAAGCGCAAGGCATGGTCCTCTCAGCGGAGGGGAAGGAATCCTTTCTCCCTGTTCTCAGGGAATTTGCAGTCTTACTGTTTCACAAAGGCAAGGGGTTCCCAGCCCTGTGCTAGGAGCCAGCACAAGCAGAGGAGCCCTGTTCATCTCAGATCGCTCTGGAGCTCTGCTCTTTCCACCGGGATGGAAATGCTGTGGCTCTGTGCAGTGCCAGCACAGGGTCTGGTTATCCTGGCTCACTGCTGGCTTCTTCGTCCAGGTGGGCTCAGATGCCATAACCTGTGCCATGTGTGTGCGTGGTGGAGCGTGGGTCAGCGTGGTGGCATGGGGCACTGGTGGTGGCTTTGGAAATCGTTGGGCTTGACCTCAGACCTTGGCAAGGCTTTGGCTTGCAGAAAGGATACTGCATCTTCCTGTGTCAGCTCTGCTGCCACTGAGCTCACTGTGTCTGTTGTGGGGCGGGTGGCAGCCTGGGGGCCGGGAGGGCATCTCGCCATGGTTTCTACTGTCAATACAATTTTGCACAAAGAGTTCTTTGAAGTGACGTTTTAAACACTAATATCTTAAATGCACAACTGTGAATTATAACTTTTACACTCCTGTTGGTTGAATTTCCTTTAAAGAAATGAACCTGAATCTGTTGTAACTATGATTTTTTTTTTTTTTTTTTAATTCTGTGTATTGCCAAATCTTTGTAAAGAGTGAAGGAATGTTCTTGCTTTCCAATGAGAATCTTTCTCCAAACGAGACTGGCTCTGGTGACGTGGAGATCGTACGAAGCACGTGGCTGAGCACAGAGGGGCTCGGGTGGGCGCAGCGAGACACCTCGGCCTCTGCAGCTCACGGAGCACTCTGGTTTGTCCCCTCGCTCAGACCCCAGTTTGTCTGTTGTCCCCAGGGCTCAGGACAAGGTTTCCCAGGGCTGAGAGCACAGGAGTTGGGCGCTGTGCTCGGAGGCTGGCGGCAGGGCAGGCCGTGCCCTAGTGATGCCACCAGCAGCACCTGTCCTCCCCACGCTTCCCTCCCTTGCTTCAGCCGTATCCCAGCTGTGTTCCTGCTGCCCCTCGTGCTCCTTGTGCCCTGACACGCACGCATGGTGCTGCTCTGGGCTGACAGACCCTGCCTGGGGCTGAGACCTGCGGGCCTTGTGCTGGGCCACTCCTTCAGCTCTGTGCTCCACAGTTTGTCCCCCCTTTCTTCTACACTTATTCCCCTTTTCTCACCGCAGGGTTATTATCATTTTTTATTCTTCTTTTCTTTAAGTGCCTTTTTGTGCGGGTGGAGCAGGCACCTGCAGGAAGCTCAGCTGCCCGTGACACCCACGGACACATCGCCCTGTGCTGCTCCCCAGCTGCAGGCCCAGTTCCAGAGATGAGGTTGGCACTGGTGGGACTCTGGCTCAGTTCAGCTCAGAGGAAAGGAAACCAGAGGCGGCTTTGTGAGGGGCTGCCCCCCAACGAACATCCCGTGTAAGTACCTGCCCTAAGGACAGCACAGCCAGCTTCTCCAGGACTGCTTGGGACGTGCATCTTCCTTGTGCTGAAATAGACTGTAGAGATCATTCCCACATGAAAGATGTACCATATTTTATATGCTGTCTAATACACATCTGTGGTTTTAAAACCAGTGCCTATGTACCAGTTGTTGCGTTATCCAGTGCCAGTAGGAAGCTGGGGCTGGCGGGTGGGGAGCAATCTATAGTGAAAGAGATAGTGCCAAAGAAGTGCCGGTCCTTGGTGTCCTTGGTTACTGAGAGTTGATTGTTGTTGAACCAACAAGCTTAACAAATGGGAGTGGGAACCAGGCATCATTGCATGGCATTGAAGAGGGAGCGGCTTTCATCCTGACCTGACAGGCAGAGCCCTGCACTGTGGGCTGGGAAGCTGACCCCACCCTGCTCCCCGGTGTCCTTGGTCCATCAGCTGCAGGGCCCTGCACTGTGATCCCTGAGACAGCACCAGCGCAGGGGGACACAGTCCTTCTTGGTGTTCTGCTCTTGTCCTGGGGCTTGTCCTCATGCTCTTCTGTTTTCAGTTTCATGGTCTTGTCCTCAAGGCTGTATCCAGGTGAGGGGACACAGCTGCCTGCTGCAGATCCACAGTGGTATGGTTGAGCTTCTTGGGTTGGATTTGTGTAGATGCTGTTGTGTTAGGAGCTGGATGGGCCCTGGGCGTGTTCCGTAGAGCAGGCCTGGCTGCAGGTGGTGGAGAAAAGTTTTCTTGGGTCAGTAGCATCAAACTCTACCAAAGTGACAGTGTCCTTCTTGTTATCCTCATGTCAGACGGTAGGGATTTTGCACCTTGCAGATAAGGTACTCGAGCTACTGCTTTTCTGGCTACAGTTGAAAAATTTTGTGATCTCTCCTGAGGTTTTCCTTCGGGCCCTGGTTTCCTTCAGATAGGGTCAATAATGGAGTCCTCCAAAGCTCAGTTCCTGAGCACTTCTCCTTTAGTCTTTCCCCCGGATGGGCCTGGGCTTGGGCTGAGGCTGGGAGCAGCCTTTAGTTGGAAGTGCCAATACTGAAGGAATGCCTTCGGGTTTTGTCCAAAGATCAGTGTGGGGGTACAGCGGGGCTCCTGGTAACTGCTCTGCAGCCAGGCCTGGATCCCTTTTCCCGGTGTTTGTGCTCTGTCCGTGTGCATTCAGCAGAGCAGCTTGCTTCGCACCTGGATGCCAAATAGATTGAATCCAAAAACTCAAGTACTTGAGGGCACTTTCCTGTGTCACGGGGAAACCACAAGGAGCTGGTTCTCTGCAACCGGTGGGCTCCGAAACCAAACCCTTCTCCTGCATTTGGGAGCCTGGCACAAACCCTCAGCCTGTTCTCCCAGCAGAGCTTTGTGCCCACGCCCTGCAGCGCGTGTTCGGGGTGGCTGAGCCCAGCGCTTCCCTGGTCCCTCCCACGTCCCATTGCCCATCGCACGTGGTCTTTGCTGATTGTATCATATTGTACATTATGTCGGGTCTCCGGAGTTGTAGTGTTCTGACTACAGTATTTCCATGTGTGTACATAAACCTGAGTAAGCACAACTGAAATCATGAATGAAGTGTATACGTTTCATATACTGATTGTCATACAAGTGAATTTTATAATTATTCTAATTTTGTTGTAGATTTCCAATCTTTCCTATTTATTTTGTACCTGATTTATTTGTATATTTTGTGATTTTGTTTAAAAGCGTTTTGTTTATTTCTGTTCTTCTAGATAAATGATGATTTTTTTTCTGTTGGACATTCCAGTTTATGCATTTTTCCCTCTTCCGTTCCTCCCCCTGGTCCAGAGGGCCGGCTGTTGGCACGTGGGTGGTGGGGCTGATGGCGGGGACCCTGGCCCCAGATGTCCGCTGATCAGGAATTGCTGTTGGCACTGGGCAGCCTTTAACTCCTCAGCAGTTGTCAGGAGCCATGGAGAGGCCAGATCATGTAGGGCCAGGTTGTGTTCTTTGCACTGGGGTCTGAGGGCCGTTCATTCTGCAGCCGGGGGTGGCAAAGGCAGTGGTGCCTCAAGGCTGATGGCCTTTTTCTTCCTCTAATAAAAGTCCCTTATTTACAACATGCTTGCCATACATCACATTTGTTTTTTGGGAAGTGGGAACACCATCTGCTTGGCCCTACCTCGTTCCCACTGTGTGTTGTGCAGGGTCTTGGAGTGGCCAGAGTAAGAGCGTCGAGGAGAGGAATGGGACAGGAGAGCCTGGGGCAGGGAGGGCATAAGAGGCCGGGGAATGGGGATGGGTTTGCCTGCCCAGTCCTGGTGCAGGAAGGGCCTGGTTGCATCACTGCCAAGCACTGGCTAAAGTTAGCAGAAAAAGGGTTTTATTGACTGTGAGACCCCAGCTTTTCTCCTGCACTGTAGTGTGACTGTCTGAGGCGGTGCTGGCAGCACCCAGATGCACCCACCATCTGTGCATGTGTTCTCTGGAGCAGCAGCTGTGTGGTTCCAGCATCGAGGACCGGGTCACTGTGAGCAGCTTATGAGGAGTGATGGTCCCACAGGTGGGTGCTGGTGGAGCAGTCACACCTGGCCCTTTTGGTGGAGAGATACCTGGGCATGGCAAAGGGACTGACAGACAGCCTCTGTTAGTTGTTGGACATTCCTGATGGCAGCTGCGTTGGCTGTCGTGCTGTCTGAAATTCTTTACTCAGAGGGAGGTGAAGCTCTGGCTCTGGTGCCCAGAGTGCTGTGGGTGCCACATCATTGGAGGTGCCCAAGGCTGGGTTGGATGAGGCCCTGGACAGCCTGAACTGGTGGGTGGCACCCAGCTCACGACAGGGTGGTGGGACTGGGTGGGCTTTAAGATCCTTTCTAACCCAATGGTTCTGTGATTCAGAGCCCTGTAAGGTGGGATGAGGGAGAAAGGCCTGGCAGGCTCTGCCTCTGCTTTCCCACCAGTGAGTGGGGGCCAGATACCTTCCATTGCTTCCAGCCTTGCAACATCTCCCTGTCACTGGCAGAAATAGCCCTGGGCTGGGAGCAAGCTATTTGTGGGACTACAGAGGTAGAAGGAATGTGCAGAGCTCCCCACACCGCCCTGCTTACAGCCTCATGCCCTCTCCAGCTCCTGAGCTAAAGCCTGAAGAATCCAAGTGGCTCTACTTGGAGAAATGATTGTTAAACGTAGCAAATCCCAGCATGGCCTTCAGTGTGAGGATGCAGGGCTGGCTCTGGCATTCCCCTCCAGCTGGGGCTGTTCCCCACCTGCTGCCCCCCACACCACCTGCTGCCCAGTGCAGGCCAGCCCCCTCAGCCCAGCACCGTGCCACAATGCACCAGGCACTTCTTAGAAACATCATGGTTTATTGACTTGAACAACTGCCACTTCAGTAGCAGCATTTCCTGCTCAGAGGGTGGTGATGTGTATTATTTTTATTTTCTCCTAAGGTACTTTAAAATAGGGGGGGAAAGAAAAAAAGAAGATTAAATGCGCTTATGGTACTGAAACAACAGTCGAATTCATTACAAGAGGGGCCCCCCCACTATAATCCCTTCACATGTGAACGGCACAGGCTGGAGTCAGGAAAGCTGCACTCACAACAGAGAGAAAAACCAGCAATGGCAGAACTGCACCATCAGCCACACCGGCCCCCACATTGCAGCCATGAGTCACCCCCTCAGCCAGGACGCAGCATCACTGTGCTCTGCACTGGGCTAAAGGCAATGGAGCTGTGGGTGGATGAGAGCCTCCTGTCCAGCACTGTGGCATACGCTGTTTCCTATTGCAGGGCAGAGCTGCGTGTCCAGCAGCACGCTGGAAGACTGGGCCCTTCACTTGCGGCTGGTTTTGGCTTTGGGATGCTGAGCAGACACAGGTCAGGAACAGGCAGCGAGGAAGACAAGCCAACTAATGTAATGCTAAAGCGGTAGCTTGAAGCTGTGGGGTTAATATTTACTGTTGGAAGGACAGGAGTTGAGAACACAGCGTGCGGCTCCGCTGTTTGGGAAACGTGCTGGCAATCAGGCACTGAATGCTGCTGATGAGAGAGTGTGAAAAAGGGAGGGGACAACACCGCCTACAAACTGAAATGTGTACAGCTGCAAAATGCACGTAAGAGCCGGAATCCTGCTGCTATCTGTGATGGACGGAGGAACTGAACCATTCACAGGGAGACTCTTGCCAAGCAGGGGTTGACGTGGAGCTGGAAGCCACAGCAGCGCCCTGGCTAACGTGGTGGGGTTGGTTTGAATGCAGGAGAGCAAAGGGCAGCAACCCGATGGCAGGAGTTAGATTGTTGTGTTTCCTGCAGGGCTCAGCACATCCCTTCCTCCTCCACATGTATGTAACAAATGGCAAAAACCGTTTACAGGACACCGTTCGAATGGAAACACATCATGAGAAAGGAAAAATCATGCAGCATCCCCAAATGGAATGGGAGCAGCATTACAGCACGGGCAGGCAGTGCCATCTGAGTGCGTCACCCAGGCAGATCCATCAGCTTGTTGAACCGTCTGCAGAACTGAAAACAAAGGTCTCCTCCTGATTAGTGTTAATTTGTTGAAAGTTTCCGGCCGCTTTCAAAATGTGCTTTTGCAGGAATCACACACCCCCAACCCATCACCCCAAGGGCCCCAACACAGGAATCTCCTCCTGATCACTGCTAGAGTCATGGTTTATCTTCAGAAACGCTTTACTTTTTCCTTCTTACTCTTCTTCCTCCTCCTCCTCCTCCTCCTCCTCCTCTTCCTCTTCCTCATCGTCATCTTCATCGTGGCAGTGTGTGATTTCCTGAGGTGCCTGGGGGAAGAGGTTGGGCGGTTTGATCTCACTGATGGAGCGGGTCAGTTGGTGCCGCTTGTAGTCAGAATCTTTAAAATCCACCGAGGTGCGATTGCGCGTGGCCATGGGCGACTCCTTCTCATTGATGTCCACGTGTGTGTGTTCTACCGTGGACTCGTGTGGCATCTAAAGGTGTAAGAGAGAGAGGAGATGGTGAGGCAACCAGAGCACAAGCCATAGAACATGCCACCCCATCCTCCCAGTGCTGCCAGCTCATGAGCGTGCTCCCCAGTGCCTGCAACTCACCAGGACGTGGGCGGCTCTGAAGAGGTAGCTGAAGGGGTAGTAAAGGAGGTTGATGAAGGAGGCTGCATAGAGGTCAGCGTAGCGCATCACCTGGCTGGCAAACAGTGTCTGCCGGGAGCCGCTGCGGAAGAGGCTCCCCATCATCCCGTAGCACATGTCCATGTCATGGGTCACTTTCTACAAGCAAAGGGTAGGTTAAATCCTGGCCTGGGCACACGGCAGCGCAGAGCTGACCCAGCCTCAGCATCATTGAAGGCTGGGGGCTACGTGAAGCCTGCAAGGATCTCCAGTGAGCTTTTGTGTGCTCTTATCCCAAGGCATCAAAGCACAGCCGGGCCCCAGCTAACAGAAGGGAAGGCAGCAGCGGCACCAGGGCCAGCACCCGCCACGGGCTGGGACCTCACACACAGGGCTGGCTGAACCAGAGGCTGCAGCCCCTTCAGGCAGACATCAGCACCCTGCTCTGCAGCAGTGAGCACTGTAAGTAGGTGCTACGTACATGAGGAAGGAGACCCTATTCCAGACCAGGCTGCCTTTCAGGAGTGCCAGTGACACCAGTGAGCTGGGAAGCTCCTCCGTTTGCGTCCACAGACAGAATGGCTTTGCAAAGCCTGCCATGCCCACCCGAAGGCAGAGCAAAGCATTTCAGGGCTGAGCAGTGGGTCGGGTTGTCAAGCCCTTTGGGATCCAAAAGGATGAAAAGGGATTTTTATGGTTGGTACCTTAATGCGTCTCTGGATGGAGCTGATGTCAGGGCGTTCATTGCTGCTACTGTCCAGATGCCTAGTTACAGGCGAGAAGGTAAATACATGCTGTGAAAAGCCTTTCAGAACCAGATGTTGTGAGATGGGGGCTTAGGGAGGGAGGCTGGTCTGGAGGGGAAGGTTGGTGTCAGGGGGAGAACCCAGGCCTGAGGCAAAGCTCTGGCAGCAGTGCTGCCAACCCAACCCCAAGGGTTCATCAGAGCCACGCATTAGCTGTTGCTAGGCTGGGAGAGGCAGCAGTACACTTGTCAGTGTTTTAACACTCACTTGTATAACTCGGCCAAGAAGATGTCCAGGCTCTGCAACTCTTCAAAAAGGGCTGGATAAACCAGAAAAGAAAGGGGAAAAAGGTAAGTTTAACCTCAAAATGAAAGGACTGAAAGCACATGCACCATCCTGCCTGCGTGACCGTGGTGGGGCATGTTATCACAGCCATTGTGCAGAGAGAGGGTTTGATTGTGCTCTGTGCCACCAGCAGAGCTCTGGGCCTGATTTCTGGTTGCCACTTTAGTTTTTGAAGCTGAACCTTCACAGCCCTCACAGAAACCTTCCTACCACTCATGGCACAATGTGCATAACCCCCCGACCGACTCGCACATCAGCATGCAAACCTGGGAGAAAAGCAGTAGTGCTCAAGGATGGGAAACAGCACTTTGGCAGCAGAGGGAGGAGGAGAAGGAGGAAGGAAGAGGAAGCACCTGGTAAGCAGGGATTCCCTGCAGACTGGAGAGCAGTCATGGCTCGGGTAATATAGGGACAAAAAAATGGCTATCTTGTTAGATACTTTTTACTAGAGAAACCATGGCACTACAGAGACAGAGAGAGAGGAGTTTTGGGAACAAGGTTATGGATGAGTTCAACCCCAACCAGCAGCAGCTTCTCCCCTGGCCAAGTCAAGACTGAGCAATCACAGGCAAAAAACCTGGGACCCTGTGAGCAACCCAGCTGCTGCACCAACACCCATCCCAGGGAAGAAGGATCTAAGGTGGGTTTGGGAGAAAGGCTGCAAGACTGTGATCTCTCCCCTGTGCCCCCCTGCCCCCTGCTGACCGCTTTTGTCAGTCCAGACGTGTAGTTCCTGTGCCAACTCCGGGATCACTAGGAAGGTCCTCCAGCCCTGGCGCTTCTTGGATTTGAGGATG
Source organism: Chrysolophus pictus (assembly GCA_037305975.1). Classification (NCBI taxonomy): domain Eukaryota; kingdom Metazoa; phylum Chordata; class Aves; order Galliformes; family Phasianidae; genus Chrysolophus; species Chrysolophus pictus. The sequence goes on along the minus strand of CM074581.1, from coordinate 12,100,175 downwards.
TCTCCGAAGATGTGGTCTCCAATGTACAGAATATCCTTCCCTTTAGCCCCCAGCAGGTCACAGACCGTGTCTGAGGAGCCTGAAACAAAGAACAGACTGGTTCAGAATGAGGAGCCAAAGGGAAATGCAGGGCTCCATTCTGAGGACCAGGGTTAGGGATGCAGCTGCTTCATTTTCCTCCTAGAAATCTCCAACATGGCACTGCACACTCACCTTCCCTTGGAATATACACAAACCTTCATACAAATGTAGCAGTAGAGGGACCATGCAGCCTCCTGGCCACATAACAGTTATGGAGCCCAGGGCATTATGGACAGCCCTGTGCAGCCATTGCATTTCCATGGTGCAGTCACTCTGTGCAGCATTCCCAGCTGTCCTCACTGCTGTCAACAGGCCCAGCTGCATCTGTCCCCACTCCCAGCCCTGCAGTGGCATTTCCCAGGCCCTCCCTAGCAAGGAAGGGAAGGGCATTGAGGAACAGCTCTCTTTCTTCTCAGCACTGAGCAGCAATAGTTTTTTTGGCACAAAAGGCACAGAATGATGTGTTTCATGAAACACAGCCCTTCCTAGATTCTGGCATAGCACCCAGCCACCCTGCATGAGTCCTCATGAGTGGATGAAGGCCACCAGGGCACGTCAGAGCCATTTCACAGGACAAGAAGTGTTCTGTCTCACCTCCAGAATACACAATGCCGTGCTGCAATGGGCCAGTGTAGGTACCAATCTTCAGCTTTCCTGTCACCTGAAGGAGGAGATACTGCATTAGTAAAGAACAGCTGATGCTCTGGGTCTTTTCTGTCCTACTCTTTCTTTACTCTCAGTTTCTAGGGCAGGTCCAGCCTAAATACCGCACTGCCCGCTCCCACTAAGAGACTGCATATGAGCCCCTCCAGCCTTTGAGGTGCCCTCCATGTTGTGCTCACCGTGTCCACCTGCCGCAGCACAGTGCCTTCCCCAAAGAAGAGGGGTTTCCGTGCATCCACCAGGATCAGGTCAAAGTAGGACTGCCATGGCCGATGGGCACTCCCAGGCTGCAAAAGCAAAAACAAACCCTAGAACTGGGTACCACATAAGCAATCATAGGGAACTTAACTGGAGTGTCACTGCCCACTGCCATAATGTTTCTACACAGCTGGTCCATCTCCCATTTCGTGCCTCTGTTATATGACCCTTGGTTGCCATCTCCTAGAGCACTCATTTGTGGCAAAGCCATCCCAGCCCAGCAGCAAAAACTGAGAAAGGAAGGAGAACTGCAATGAACAGCCACGTCACAGCATAGCTGTTGTGCAGAGGCATGTACTAAATGACACTGCTGCCACCATTTCTGAATGTGACAAATGTGAATGTGGCTTCAGCCTTCCAAGGACACACTGATACACTTGCCCAGAGCTGGAAAATGCCTGGACTCTATTCTACAGAGCACAGTTCCAAACCACAGCCCTGCCTGATGGACTCCAGGCGTGATTTCCCATGTTCTGAAAATTCTCTCTACTACGTTCAGTGCGCAGTGTGAAAATGCATCTTTTGAATATGAGATGGTCTCCTAATGAGAGATGGAGAAAGCAGTATAAATTCAGCTCCTAAGACTCTCTCCAAAAGTTTCAGGGCTGAACTTCATCCTCACGACACCAGGAAAAGCATGGCAAACTTTTGGAACTACCATAGCAGAGGCACAACTAGGCCATAAAAGAAAGATTCTGCTGTTTTACACAACTCTTTCCCTTCCATCAAGACATTTTTTAACAAAACATTGTATAAGATTAGGAAGAAATCTGGCTGTAAAACGCCACAGCTAAAATGCGTTAATGCTAAAATAATGTTATCACTAACATAGATTATTGTTTGAGACTAGATGATGCCTCTTTTCTCTTTGTTATATTGTATTTGCTTTGATCCTATTCAAATAGGGCGCTAAACAGCAAGCATATTTTAACCAGATTAAAGCAACTAATCCCAGGCAGCTGATGAAGCAGGATTAAAATGCTTTCCAGCTACACAGATAATTAGGCACATCAACTCCTTTTGGAACTGCAGTCTAGAAACCACATACCTTTGGTCCGTGTGGAAAGTCAAACAAGTAAGTCATGATTTTCTGAAAGACAGAAAGTATTCAAAGTTGTATTTTTTAAGTAGTTAATAAAAATATACTTTTCTGCTTTTGTCTTTTCAGGCTACAAAACTTTATTTTCAGCATTTACAGGAAAGTAGCCTAAGGTTTGGAGACAGAATGAATGGATTGGCCTTAAAGTGAAAGGAAATAAAATGGTGGTTTTTATAATCAAAGAACACATCTGCCTCAGGAATCTGCATATTGTTTCAGCTGTATCTTGCAGTGCTTTATAACGGCATGTGATCCTTCAGTTTAGTAATGTGGCAACATTCTGACATTCAGCCAGCTGCCACAGCCTGCTCTGGCTCCTGGCCCTCTCCAAGATCATGGGTTTGGTGACCTCTCCCCACTAAGAACTGTCTCACTTGGAAGAGCAGATTGTCACTTTCTCTTTCACCTTCTTACTCACTTAGGAACAGAGGCACAAAGCGACTTAAGCCAGGCCTACCCCAGGTCAGTAACCAAGCCAGGATTATAAAAGAGAAGTCTCACCACCTAATTGGCATTCACCGCTAAATCATCCCAGCTCAGAAAGCACCCAGTTCCCCACCAAATACTATCCTGCCAAATCCCATACACTAGGTGGGTGGCTTTTGTTTATTCCATTACATACTGATGCACCAGTTCACACACTACTTACATCTGTGTATTTGTAGTCGCTGTTTGTCACAAGAAACACCTTCCCAACTTCGTTCATGCGGCTCAGCAGCAGCGGCAGCTTCCCCTGCAAGTCAGAGGACAGAACAGTTAGACACAAAGACACAGAGCTACACCATGGCCAAAACACAGCTCAGCTGTGATCCCATCAGTCAAAACAAGGAAGACACTGCTACCACCACCCTCCAGCCCCAGATCTCCTCCCAAAACGGGCCCACAAGAGCTGAAATCTGAGCTCGCATGAGCCACGAGTTGGAGTGTATTATGATTCCAACCTCAAATTAGGGAGAATTTATTCCTGGAGCTATTTTTACGGAATCGTAAATCTTAGGGCTGTTGCCAGAAGAGCTGATTACCTCACAGGACGGTTTCCTAAGAATTTTGCAGGCATGTAACTAGATACAAGGTTAACTGCTTTAAAGTGGTATTCCACCACCAAAGGAGGAGCCCGCAGAGATCATTTAAATTGAATAATAATTATAAAATGATGGGTCTACAGGGGCCCTGCACACTGCAGAGGGCGAAAGTAAGGGAGCTACCGGAGCTTGCTCAGTTAGATGTGCTGAATACATATTTTAGGACTTATCAAAGTGCTGGGCTTTGGTGAGTGTCTCGGGATTTTCCCCTCAATCTGTCATTGTAAGAGCTGTGTAATGCTTTTGCTGGATGGTGGAGGAACACTTCTGTTTCAGTGATGCTCATGTGTTGCTTTTAAAAAGAGGTCTGCAGCAGAGGATTGCTTGGGCAGAGAAAATGTGGATGAGGGACTACAGTTGCTTTCAGCATCAAAAGAAACAACGTAAGCCTGGCCAGCATATCCACCTGTGTCCCATGACTACATTTCCTCTGGCTTTTATATTTTACGTAAAAAACGCGCACGTGAATACGAAATCACGTGGATCACTGGCTCAGAATAAAGGCTGCGTCCGAACTTTCCACTTTGTCTTTGGTTATTACAATAGAAATCACAGCGTTATCTGTTTTGTGATGTAGTAAAGCAAATCAGCGTATTTACTTCTTGCCTGCTTACTCAGTACAGAATATCACATGGCACAAGTGAAGCAACTTCGCACTTACATCTTTCACCACGTACTTTTCCAAATTCTCAAGGGTCTTCTCCTTGAGCGATCCCTGAAATAGAAACAATAGAATCCAGTGAGGTGATGGAAACTTATGATGTAAGAGACATCACAGTAATGCCAACTTTCACACTTCAAAATGCTGTGAAAGTACAAACCAGGGCGAATCTGAACCAGTGACTCTAGAGATGAGAGGCTTTGAGTAGCAGGGACCATCACAAACTCTGTGATCCATCGATTCCCTCACCATGGTAAATAATCCACTTCAACAGCATTTTAACCCTTTCAGATGGGAATACAATAGAAACAAACAAAAAATAGATTTGCCATAGCAAACAAGACAGTCAACGACCTGTCTCCAACACTGACCATCATAGTGGCCAACTCCAACATATAACATTGCATAAGGAAAGAAAAACAGATTCCCAACTTCTGCATGACTCAAACAATCAAAAGTACAACTGTGAGCAGAGATCTCCTGTGACAGTTCCCCATCCCACCCCAACAGACTCTTGAATGAGGAAGAACAAGAAGATCAGGTCCTGAACGAGGCGTTAATGCTCACAAGATCTACATTCTAAATTTGCACACAAGTGTGCTGAAAAATGGCTTCCTCTCTGCTGAATTCTGTTTAATGCAGCTAGCTTTTAGACAACATAAGATAGTACCACTGTGATATACTGACAATAAAATTGCTTTTTTTTAAATTGTGACAATGTGAAGTTGTGAACATTAAATGCAAATATCCTCGTGGTAATACATTCTAAAACCCACAAATTATAGCAAGGAAATGGACTCTAGGCACAATAAAAAGAACTAGGAAGCCAGCAGAGAGAATACTGCAGTGCCAGAGACCTTGACTTGCTTGCATAAAACTGCAGTTTATTATTTGCTCACTAGGTGGCAAAGCAAGGCTCTTGCCCAAAAGTGGAATATCTTAACTGAAGAGTTACAAACCAGTCCCTCTAACTCATTTATGACTACTGATGTCTCGAGGAGTTCTTGCAATCACCTTGTAATGAACCCAGTCAACAGCATCTCTGACATCTTGGAACATACTCCTGAATGACATGAAGAGGTCTCCATCTTTAAATCCTGTTTCACAGCTGTGGAGAGAAAGAGGTGGTTGCAGTAGCCAATTGCAGGGTTCAAAACCTATGGAGCATTTTTATCTTACCACACTCATTTCTTATTGACCCCTTTACTGCAGCAATGGATATATTACATGATTAAACTTTTCATTTCCAGTCACAAAACATGCAAAAATGACCCATCACAGAAGTCAGCTGCACAGTAGCACTCAGACTTGCAGCTTGTTTTTATGTTTACATCTATTTGAAAGCTAGGAAAATACATACATTGCTGAAATAGCCTTTTAAACTACACTGAATATTTCACTTTTGATTACACAAAGTCCTCAATTATAACTTGTGGTAACTGGCTGAGGAAACTCAGCCTCTCAGTTACCTGCTCAAGCATGGATCCAAAGGACATGGGTTGAAAATGAGCTGTGCAGTGGCTGTAATCACCCTTTACTATGTATGTGGTCTTAGAAACTGGCCCAAATACCAGTGTCAGCCAGTACAGTGACACTGGCATGCCCTATGAAGGAGACCCATATAACCAGCCTTGGCTGCACGCATCTCATCAGCACTAAATCCCTTAATATCAAAAGAATAAGAGGTCTGAACATTTCCCCACTGAAACCACTTGAGAGGCCTCCAGTGATACTAACACCAGGTGCATCTCTATAATATATATTGCATTTTATAACAACAATCTTACAGCATTATCAGCGTGTCTAACCAGAGGGGGCACATACCTAGTGTACCGGTCACAATTAGTAAAGAAATCCACGAGGCAAGCCAACAGGTAGGTCTCTGTGAAGAAGAAAAGCAAGACTTTAAAACAAGGATAATACCATGCAGCCAGCTAAATCTGGGCCCTGTGCCTGAAAGAAGAAAGTTCATGCAAAAACAAATAAATTAAACAGCTGAGTAAGACATTAGCAAAGCTTTACAGGCTTCAAAGATACAGGGACAGTCACATGGGACTCACCTGGTAGATTGAACAATGTGTTCAGAATGTAAAACCTATCTGTGTCATCCCTCTGGATAAATTTGTTCGGATATTGATCCCGTGTTTCAGGCCTGAGAACAAATAAGGTGGAACAGAATGAAGCCTCAAAACATACTGAGGATACAGTGTGCTGACCTGCAGAACATAGCTTTAGTAGGGTCCATTAGCAAGTAGTATCTCTGTGCTTTAACCAACACCTAGCTTTCCTATGTGCTGTAGCAAAACAGCACCCACTGCATGTCACTGTCCCTGTGCTGGCTGCGGCAGCACTGGGCACAGAGCCCTCATCCTGAGTCAGCAAAGGAGCCAAGCCCCCAGAGGGAAACTATGGTCAGGAGTCCACGACTCGACCTTAAGCCCCATGCTGCTGGCTATGAGTATGCCTTACATCATCTGCACTTTCATTGTTTGCTTATCTTAAACTTTCCCCCACTTTCCATGTGCTGTTGAACACCCCTCTGAGCAGCTTCCTGCAGGGCTGCACTGCAGGAGTCTTGCCTGGGGCCTGCTGCAATTAACTGGCAGTATGGTGACGACTAAAGTCACTCAATTGTTCATTTCTGGAGCTTCTGAAGATCACCTTTGACAAGGAGGAACTTGACTGCATTCATAAAGTCTTTTATAAAATGTTGACCTCCTGCTACAGGGACTTACACGCCTGCAATGACAGGCTCATCACCTTGAGGCCCCGGAACTGGCTTGTGCTTGCCTTCCATCCCTCTGCCATGCAGGTAGGAGGGGATTTGCTGGGATACATCAAGCTCGCAGCACTGCAGCCCCCTCTGCTTCCCTAATCACCTTCTCTGGGGCACAAGGAAAGAATGGCATGTGATGCATCACCAAACCATAGAATCATAGGGGTTAAAGTGACCTCTGGAGATCAGCAGAGGTTCCTTACAGCAGGTTGACCAGGAAAGCATCCAGGCAGGCCTTGCATAAAGACTTCTGACTGCCTCTGACCTTGGGCCCTTGAATTTTCTTAGACGCAGCATCGGAAGTCTTCACAAGTCCTTATGCAACGGATGCCCTACAGATCACATTAAGTCAAAAAGAGCGGTCAAGAGCAAGCACTCACCCTCTGAGGAAATTAAAGCCATGTGCACACACCAGGAGGTTTCCATAGGCATCAACTTTCAGCAGGTTTCCATAGTGGGTATCAAACACCAGGCCTCTGTTAAGAAAGCAATTAAAGATATGAAGCAGAGAGCAGTGAAAGCGGTGACCATTTCAATACCAGTTCTTTTCAGTGCCAGCTCTAGAGCAGCTGGCTTGCTTGGCAGGGGGCATCAAACCAAAGCTGCTTTTTTTGTGCAGATGAGCGCTCACTTTTTACCTGGGTGCAGGTATGCAACAACAATGCCCTGCATTACCAGGGTAAAAGATACAGCTGATCTGCTCTGCGTGGACTTGAAAGTGGAGCCGTTTAACCTGGCACAGGCTTAGCTGTGCATTTACCAGGACCTCTTCTACAGGGTCACGAATCTGACACTTGTGCTTGTGGTCACTGACAGCCCTGCTGGGAGTTGGGATAAGGGAATTTCTCCCCTCTTTTTTCATCTGTCAGTCATAGACAGAGCCAGATGGGACATATAAGTATGGCACAGAATGCTTGGGACAATTTTTCCAAGTCCAGCAAAACTCTGTCTCACTTATTTATTATCTTGTACCTGAGAAAGCAGCCTTCCCACAGATACACCCTTTCTGGCCCTTCCCTGGGATGAATGGGAGGGATTTAAGGAGTCTTCATGACATGATCATAATGTTTTGTTATGGGTATGGGAGCACACAGCACCAGTCTCAGTGTAAATCATGCAGGCAGGAAGGAAGGAGGCTGCCAGACTAAAACTAGAGCACCAAGCTTCTGCTCCAGTCTTTTATAAAAAAAAAAAGCCCCAGAGGAGCAAAAAGCAAAATCCAGCAAAGACACAAGTGGAAATGGCTTAAAGGCACCGAGCTAGGTTAAATGCCTTTAAAACAAGCAATATCCTTTTAATTTCTGCTACCAACAGACAAAAATGTAAGAATTCAGTAACTTTGCACTGCTAACTTGATTTTCCACATTTGATTCATCTAGGCAAGTGGACTGGATCAGTCCCACTTTTACTGCTGGTTACCATCAGCTTAATTTTTCAGGATGTCTTATGCACCAGGATGCTGCTGCGTCTGGTTTGACAAAACCAAAGGAAAACACATTAATTCATTAAAATAATTACAGAAAAATGTTCTAAGACTTTCTGGCCTCATGGACATTAGCGGCTCCTTCTTCCCAAGCTTTGATTTTGCTTTTGTTCCAGGTCCCATTGTGTCTCTGCTGTCTTTGCTTTGAAAGTTATTTTTGGACCGTGACTTCAGCAGCCTCTCCTGCTCTCCTTCTCCTTGCTAGCATGGACTTCAGTGTGCAAAGGCCTTCCATGTACCAGAGCAGTCCACTCCTTCCCCATGACCTGGGGGCAGCCACAGGCTTCAAAGGCACAACTCTGAACACCTGGCCTCAGTGTGTCACCTCTGAACGTAACAGAACAAGTAATCAAGGCCTCAAGCAGGCTGGGTTGGTATCTGTTAGTCATTTACCTGGTAGGGAATGCAGGATCATACACAAAATTGAGCAGCTCATGAGGGTATCCAATGGAAACTAATCTTTCTACGGTCAGGTCAAATCCAAGAGATTCGTATTCAGGGGATTTATACACTGTACCAAGATGAGATTTCAGTTAGAAAATTTGCACACAGCTAGGGGGTTAAACAAGAAGGCAGTTACAAGTCACGTTCCCATTCGCCCTCCTCCCTCCTCCATGTTACACAGATGCACAAATGCTCCCTCTTCCACCTGCTCAGATCGGGTTTGGTTTGCTGTGATTTCACAAAGCTGGTGAAGAAACCAATACATTTTGGGAACACATGTATTTGTGGTTAGAAAGCCTGAAATTCATTGCTGCTGTGCTACTGGATACAATCCTAAAGCTTAGCACTGTCTTCAGATTTCATCTCAGGGGAATTTATGTTTGCTGCAGACTAAGTTAACTTGAAGGTAGAGCTGTCAACTTAACATACGGTTTGTTTGTTAATAATACCATATGGTACTGTACAAATCTGTTAGCTATTACTCTTGTACCAAAATGCTACTCTTCTAGGCAAGCTTGCTACTCTCACATTTCCTACGAGCTGCTCATCTGTGACACACACCTTAGCTCAATGCAAAATGAATGACTAGTTCAACCAAGTCATTCCTACCTTCAGAACTGTCTTCTTCCTGCAAATGACCTTCCCATGCACTGGAAATGTTACTATTTAATTAGATCATTAAATGACCATTTAGAAGGAAATTGCTGTGTCTCTGTGACAGATGGAAATCATTGTGTTTCTGTGACAGTGTGTTGACATTTGTTGCATGACACTGTCTTAAATTGGGTCTAAGATATAATGAGGTCAAATATAAGCCTTTTCTTCAACGAGGCCTACTGGGGTTCCAATGGGTCCAGCTGTATCTTGGATTCTTGAGTATGTTGTATTTTACTTAGCTAAGTTTGAAAACATGTAAGCAAGCTCTTTAGAAGACAGACTGCTTTTCCTGAGAAGTAGCTCACACATCTGTGGGCATCACAATGCCTATTAATGCCATTGTCTATACTGCCCAGGTAATCACCACCATATGTATATGTGGAATACAGAAGCTCAATCTGAAAGGAGAAAACAAATGCATAAAATACTACAAAAATACTGAAAAGCTAAGAACTATCAAAGAAATAAGACTCACAGTAACCATATGAAAGGGGTCCCATATCTATTAACAATCCAGAAGTATTCTAAAAGTTCATTTTTCTCATTAAATTCAACACCATTCAAATGCAAAAAGCAAACCAGCAATGTTCTTGAACAGATAACCACAGCCAAACAATTACCAAGATCTTCAAGCATCATTAGACCAGTGGCAAACATGGTATATCAATAACAAGATGTAACATTCAGTGCACGTAGCCTTTTCTGTCCTTTAGGAAAGGAAGGGTTGATTGAGCTACAGATAGGAATAAGCAATCAAAAACTACAGCTAATGAAGGAAGCAGTGACTGACAAGGCAATCCTGGGGAGTGAGCTGGAGTTGGAGGGAGCAAAAGGCAGTTAGGTGATGAACGTTGTGAGAGTGACACCAAAGCATCATCTGGAAAAAGGAACTCCTTTGATGCAGGACAGTAGAGATACCTCCCAGGGAAAACAGTGATAAATACACCTGCACGTACTCTCAGAGGGCGAGAGCACGGCAAAGATCCCCATGGTGTGAAGCAGCCTTTATTCCCCACTCTGTCCATGCAGCTCACATTACCAATTTATCCATAAGCCATCACTTCCCAACAAAACACCTCTTCCAGAAATCCCTGCTCCTTCTGAACTCACCAACCGCCGTGGCACGGCCCAGACATAACAAAGCTCAAGGAACATGCTGGCACCTCCTCTGGACAAACAGAGGTGGTTTGTGAGCTTCTCCAGCAGAACCCTTCCAGGCAAACCACAGGGCTTTCAATCACACAGCCTGTGCATCTGCTCAGTGAACGGCTGACGTGTGGCTGATCGCTTATACCCTCACTCAGCTTCTTCCCTTCTGTATTTCTCTTTCCATCACATTTATCACTGCAAACTTCCACTGAACTCTCTGAGCCTATGAAAATGAGCTGACACACCAGCAGGAATAAGGCTGCAAAACAGGTTCCATCATTCCAAGTCTCTGCTCAGACAGTACTACAACATGGCTAATCCGAATTTTAATTTCTGTGCAAAGTAATTTTTCCCCTTTACCTCTCAAGCTACAAATAGTGCCTCCCTGATTCCTCTTTGAATAAAAGTAACCTACCAGTTCATCCATACCTCATGTCCCTTCCCTATTCTTCTACATTCCACCATACCTGGAAAATGAGAGCCTTCTTGTTGATACACAAACTACATGGGGACACTGAGCTCCTGGGGATGGGAAAGGGACAACAAGCGCTCCCCAGTTACCACGATACTGTCCAAGATAAACTTTCCTTTAATTACACGCAACTGGGAACAGACTGAGAGATAACTGAGCCCACCTGGACTGCACCACAACATTACACTGCAGCCCGCGCTGCATCAGCCAGTACCAACCTCAGCCTACGCTTCTTGTAAGCTTTGTGAACACCTGTTAAAGCAACGTGAGCTTTCAGGCAAACAAGCAATTCATCTCCTTGAGACCAACATGAATAGGCTGAGTACTGCAATGACAGCAGCACATCTGGGGATGACGCGCCCGCCACATGCATTAAGAGACTGCTTAGCCTAGATAAAAAATGTATTTTAGTATTGTACTCAGTGCTAGCCCCTCTTTCTCATCTTATCTTCAGGCATCCAAGGAGATAAAGAGAGGGCACAGTAGTATTTTCTTCTGCAGTTGGATGATGAAAAAAGTAGCTTAAATTTTTCTGGGAGCTTAAACCTCCCCAGTCCTGAGCTGAAACACAATGGGAAGAAACCCACAGGATGTGGTGCTGCAAGAATTGGGCAGTTTGTCATGCAGTGAATCCTGTGCTCAGCTCTCACCCCTCTGAGCAGCCCCATCCCAACGAAAGTGAAGCAGAACCACCACACCGCATCCCCCAGTGCCCTCACCAGCCCAAAGCACACAGGGTGAGAGAACAATCGAAGCATGTGTTGCAACTCACCCCAACCTCCCTTCTGCCTTTTCACTGCTCGATGGCTGTATCTCTGCCACCGTGCCAAGTCCTCTCCTCCAACGGAAAAGTTATTAAAATCATTTCAGCTTGAACACAGACAGATGCTCCGATGGCTCAGGGTGATGGACACCCCGTGCTTGTGCATTATGTAATTGGGCTTGAGAGAAAACAACCAAATCTTTAAAAAACTGCAGCCAGCTGACAGCATTTCAGCTTCTCCTTCACACCGCCACTTGCCTTAAAATGACACTAGTGAAAGTTAAAAGCAGGACCCCGGGAGTGAACGCTGCAAGCCTCCAATCTGTGAGGAGTGTTAGGAGGGAGCCGAGCTGGAAGGAGCAGGGTTGTGCAGTAAGGTATGCCATTCTCATGCATTTTTGTGGTTGTTTTTACCTTTGCTGCCAAGACACATACAGTAACAATTTTATAGCCCTCCTGAAAAGGAAAAAAAAAAAAAAAAAAAAAAAAGAAAAAAAAAGATTTCTACAGAGGCTCCAGCTTATGCAAAATGCTGCTGCCAGGATTTTAACTCACATGAGGCAGATGCAGATTCAGAGTGTCACTCCAGTCTTGACGGAGTTACACTGGGCTCCCCTGTTAAAGAAAAAAATCAGACTGATTTTAAAACTGCAACAGCTCTGTGCCACGTGGGACGGTGTCGCTGGAGCTGTGTCCTCGAGTAAGCTCGGCAGCCGACCTGGCAGCTATTCCAAATGCACTTACAGCTGATTTATAGAGGAGGCACAGTTGGTAATCGTGCATCCTGCAGGCAAAATTCTGTCCTCATATCCACAAAGCAGCCTTAAATCATCAGCTCAGTGGTAATTAGAAGGATGAGGCTACACGTGCATTGCCCAAGTGACATAAACCCTTCAGGTTTCTCTTGGACATGGAGCAAGTGACTCAAGAAAGGGTCTTGCGCTCTTTTGGGGGCTTTGCCATTATTGCCCATCCCTCAATTGGTGACAGAATGCTGCTGTCAGGGCGCTCCACTTCTTTCACAGCATGAAACACTTGCACATGTCAGTGCAGGAGACACGGAAGACTGAGTCAGGAGCTACTCTGGGAACCTGAGAAGAGAATTTTGCCCTCCCAGCAAGAGCCTCAAACATGGAGTCAGTCTGATGCAGCACATCCAAATTCAATCGCGCCCTTTAACACTTATGTTTACATTTGAGCTTCTAAGTGTAAAGCATTGAGGGATGAACCAGTACCAATCCTGCATATTGCTGCAACCTACTGCAGTGCTCTGGTTTACAAGCACACACAGGAAGAAGACCTCTTTGTAACTTACAGGTATGCATGGAGTAATCAGAAATAGCTTTTGAGATCAAATTGGCACTAAATGCAAAGCTGGGCAAGTTGGAACGACGTTGCAAAAAGAACCCACAGAAGTATGCAGACCTCTTGGAAGGCTGCTCTGAAGATAAGTGTTTAAAGCTTGTAGCTGGGTGAGGTAGCAGCGTTTCTAATGGCTCAGTTTAAGCTGTGGAGAGAAGAAAGCCCTTTAAGGGCTGCCCATTTCTTTCCTTGTTCCTCCTCCCCACATACACGTTTTCAATTCACAGGCAGGGCAGCTTCTCATGGTTCCTTGAAGTGTCACCCCTTCGTCCCCTCAGCCAGCCCCTCCAGGCTGAGAGCCCCAAACAGCCCCAGCTGCCCCCTGCACATAGTGCCCAACCTGCCTGCCCCAACACCTGAACACATTCTGGCTCAAATGCAGGTGCTGAGAGCACTGTCCATGTGGGCTTCTCTGTCCTTGGCCCTTGTGGCTGAGATTTGGGATTTGAAACACTTTAGCCTTCCCTCACATCTATGGCTGGCAGATAGAAGCTACAAGACTTCCTAATTTCAGGTGTTCAGATAAGCATTTCTCAAACTACAGGTGATGACCTCCTCTGATGGCTTGCAAGAAGCTTAAGGAACACTCAATCTTCAAAAATTCTACCCACTACCCGGGTTCTCTGGAGATGACAAGATAAGTCAAAAAGCAGACAGATAATGTGAAGGGTTGAGCCTTGTCTCTGAAGCACGGGAAATGCAGCCCAATTACTTTGTGTTAAGTCTTGAAGAACTGAAAGTGAAATAACTAGAAACAGGTTATTTCAGCTGCTGCCTATTCCCCAGTGGCCGAGGCATGCAAATCCGGCAGTTAGGACCTATATGGGCAGGTGGGAACAATAGCCAGGTTTCTGTACTTCTATACAGGCACAGCATGCATAATTAAGCTTGTGCAAACACATTTCTGAAATTACACACAACGCATGTAAAGAGCAGGATCAAAGTTCTGCTGATCTGAAGTATCAATCACATTCTGAATTGCATCACAAATACATATCAGTAATACATTGTTATCAGTGTCGTGCTGATGAAAAGTGCTTAGTTAAAGCCTTGAGAATCGAGATGTCCTTCCACAACCCATTCCTCGTGGCAGTAAAAATACCTATGAAACCTACCCCACACCATGGTCTACCAAATGGGATCTTGGGTGAGCATCCCAGATCAGGACAGATCTCTCCCCACTGTTCTCCACTCTGTCAGCACTTTTTCTGCACACAGCCCTGACACCAGGCACACAGACCCACGTACCTCTGTGATGTAAAACCAGATCTCTGATGTTCCACACAACCACCACGTGTTCTGGCACTTCCAATTGAGAACCCAGAAAGAAACTGAGCAACCAGTCCCAGAAGTGCTTGGCACACTGGACTTAATTAGAAAATAAACCCCACTGAAGCAACAATTCCAATTAAACAGATTAATAAGCACTGGGCAAGTGTTCCACAGAGCCATGGTTCGAGGAAAGCCTGTCTCAGCTGTAGGCCCAGAGGTCTGAGGCTCCCCAGACATAACCAGATAATGATCTTAATTTACACACCAAACCCCTTATTGGGAATCTATTACCATCAGTTTGCACACACAATTATTAAAGAATAGGATTAATGCTCTAGGATAAATACGACATCAGCTTGTGCTGAGGGGCCTTTTCTAACCAGGGTAGCTGGCCCTGAAAATGAAGTCTGAGCACTGTGCTACTTCTGCCACAGTAAATGCAGGCATTTCACCTCCCAGCATCTCCCCCCCAGCGCAGGGAGAACACAGACACACACAGGAAGGCCTGGTTGTGCAGAGCATGGATCTCAGGCCACCTCCGCCCAGCACAGCACGAGGAGATGGGCCTGCTCTGCCTCACAGTGCTGGGGGCCCACATCTGTGCTGTGCTGACCTGGGTGCTCAGTGCATGCAAACAAACTGGTAAATGTGACTGGTCGTAACCTCAAGAAATCCCAAGGGACAGCTCGTACCTTTTAAGCTAGGAACGTGGTGAATCACCCAACTGTCGTTTGTTTATGGACTTGGCTGAACTGTGACCATAAGGGATTCGTCTGAGGTCAAAACAAGTTGAAAAACAGCCAGGAATAGAACCCAGCTCTCTTCAATCTCACTGATTTTAACTACTAGACCATAAACAAAACCACACTGTATTATGCAAAACAAAACTGTAATATTTCAGCTTCTATTTAAATTGAGATTGAACAAACAAAATGGCTATGAGCAGACAATTTTTCAAATTGAAATGGGAAGAAATCACTGTCATATTGATCATAATTTTCATTTATCCAAATAAACCCAATTAAACATAGCCTGTTCTGTGCAGCAAGACAAAGCTGAGCTTTAAGCGTGCTTCAATACTTGATGCACCTCTTCTATTTCACTAGAAATTACGTATTTGAGGTGATCAGCGAACAAGACCTCGACAAAACCTCCAGCTGTATTTTTGTATGCCTCACACACAAGCTGCTCTCTGTGCATGAAGAGCCAATCTTGCACTGAGCCCTGTGCAGCCACAGATGTTTCTGATGGTGAATCTGGTAACAGGAAGCAAGGCAAGAGTCACTGCACATTGGAGGGCTAAGCCAATGCTTATCTGAGCTTCCCAGTGCCCCTTCAGACAGCCCAGTGCTGATTTTGGGTGGTAATCAGAGCACCTACAGAGGAGAACAAAGGCACTGCAGTCCACAACTGCAGCAGTGCCCATAAAGCAGCTCGGCACCCACTCTGCAGCCTCAGAGTGATGGAAAATTCCTTACCTCTAATGCTCCTGCACACATTCCCAAGTGCACAGCACAGCTTTCAGCTCTAAAACCTCTAACCTGGAACTGTATCAGCTCTTGTGCTCCCTCTCTGCATGCTAAAAGGATCTGTAAAGACCGCATTTGTTGTTGCTCTGAAGACTGACCCACCATTGTATGATCAGCTTGGCTCTGAATTGCTGGATCTGTACATTTCAGATTGCTTTAGTGCTGTGTTTCTACTTGTTTAACACTAAAAAAAAAATGTTGTCAAGTATCATCAGCTTTAACTCTTCCTAAAGCAGGTTTGTGAGTGCTCTCATTGGTAAATGCTAGATATTTTTAGCTTTCTGCTGCTGCATTTTGTTTGCCTTTGATGTAACAAAGATTGGGGCTGTTTGGATATGCCTCAGAGGCCAGCAAAACAGAGCTTCATCTTGGAAACATTGCTTCTACTGAATAAAAATGCATGGCTTGAGGTAACAACAGCACTGAGGTGACATTCTGCATGCAGAGAGAAACAATTCAGACGGACTCTGCATTTCAAGAAAATTCAATTTGTCAATTTTAATCGTTGGTATAACATTCCTTTGTTCTGGAATAGTATTTTAAAGATGACTGCACAGTCACCTGTTCTTTAGGGGAATTTTTTTTTTACAGTTTCCCTGGCACAAGAGAATCTTTCTGTGCTTAACGAGTGGCCTTCATAATTCACCTCTCTCAGATACAGCCCACTGGGAGTCATAATCCCATAATGGAAATATCCCACCATTTCCATGGAAACAAACTACTGTGCCAAAATATGGGCTTAGTGTTCAATAAAGACTTCCTGAACAGGGAAGAAATAGTTGCATGGGCTTCATGTTGAAAAATAATTTGGTTGCATCTAGAAATAAAATGACTTAAAGGCACAGCAGCCATTTATAGTCTATATCTAAGGCATTATTCAGGCATATTAGCATTCAAGCAGATGAGACTTGTTACTTCTCTCCATATCATTTCTACTTGCGTACTGATGGCCTTGCTACCTTCCCTTTGGATATGATTTTTAAAACAGAAGGAAACAAAACTCAAGGTTGGTGTAGGAGTCTCAAAGTCAGATGTTCTCCACATCCATCTCCCCCAGCTCTATCACATTCAATGCCAGACAATATTCACTTAAGAGAGAGGTCCTCTAAAGCTACACTTTTAATTTGTTTAACAGTGTGCACCTGGGCATATATGTAGCACAAATGCCCATGCCATCAATGAGCCACATATACAAGCTTTTCTGCCACGTGCTAAAATAAAGCATTCACAAAGCACTACCACACATGTGATCTTGGAGTTAAATCCTTCTGTGCTCTCAGCTTTGGTTCCTCCTACAGAGAAAGCTATCTGCTTCATCACTGGGGTATTTGCAACTTAATAGTACTTCTGTTGTGGTATTGAGATTACTAGATAAGGGCATCTATTAGATTGAAAAATACCTCCATGCTTTTATCCATCTGGCAAAAGCAGGAACCACTGACCCAGCCAGTGTTATTCCCATGTTCTTGACAGCAAGAGAAGAGTATCACAGCCTTTGAAACATTCCTTACACTGTGAGGACTTTTTCTCCCCACAGCTTTTGTTTAATGCTCCAATTCTTCAAGAATCCACTGACAGCTGACGAACAGTTTGTCAGGAGGTGATTTACTGGGACAGAGCAAGCAACACGTGCTTTTTCCTCTCCTCATTCCCAATGCCAGCACACTGAAAAGCCACAGCTCTACATCTTGGGTTTGCTGCAGTACACAGCTTTACATGGACAATCTTCTGCAGGCAGCCACCCAAGGAGAGCAGGGACAACAGTCACCCTTAGCACTGCACTGGTATGTAAAAAATATCTAGCTCAAAGCATACTGGGAACAACTCGACTACTCCATCTGCCTTCAGCTTTAAAACACTAATGGCCAAAACAGCTTCTGAAATCTGCAAAATCTGCACCTGTTAAAACTGACACATGCAAACATGAAAACGTAGACAGCAGATGTGCAAGAGCTAAAGCATCTCTCAATGTCTGCTAGGACAGCTTGAAGGCCACTGTTGTCACATCTACCATTCCCCCTCCCTAGTCACCATACTTCTAAATGACACACAGAGCTGAATTACTCAGAGACCTGGGATAAAAGTAGAACTGCTGAGCTTTCAAGCCCAGAGTCCTTACACTATGATGGAACTGATGACAAACCTTTAACCTAAGCAGGAGAGCTCTGTTAGAACATTCGTATTTGAGTTAACAGTAAACATGCAGCAGTGGCATCTGAGCAGAAGAACAAATATTTCTTTGTAGCTGCTTACATTACAAGCTTTGTTAAGTGTTCAGCTCAACCTTTCATGTGTAAAACTCCCACGTTTATACTTTGCTTTTCATCTGCGTAATCCAGAAAGTCTTACACAAGGAACAAATTCGTCAGTCCTATTTCTCAGTTATGGAAACCGAAACATACAAAGTGATACAACTTGACAGAGGTACAAACACTGGATGGACTCAAGAACCAGTTCTCAGCTGCTACCTTTTCTCGCGGATCTGCAGCCAATCCTACTGACTGTTCAGGTGGATCTTTTCCAGAGCTATTACGTAAAGTCAAATGTTTCCAAATAGGTAGGTGTGTAAAACTTCCCTCACCCTCAGACTGCGTGGTTGGTTTAGGCATGAACGTGAGGAAGGGGCCAAACCTGTTTATGCATGTTGCATTTTGGAGTGAGTTGGGAAAGGCAGCCACAAACAATGACTAAAGCTGCCTTTCCCATGTCTTTCCCATGTGATGAGAAGGGAAATGCTGCAGCTGAAAGCATAAGCAATTTTGCAATAAAACATTTGCAGTGCAACAAAGCTTGCCATTACACTGGCAATGTTTCCAGGACACGAGCTACATTCCAGATTATGTTGAATTAATCATATTTGCACACAATAAAAACAGTATTTTTCAAGCTTCATTTCCCCTTCTTTTTAATTGAAACAGTTTGCAGTCACTAATGATGATTTTATTATAGGTTTATGGAGAACATGAAAGCAGCAGTGATTTAAGTACAGGGAAAGCCTCCAAAATGAAAGCATCTTGCTTGCTGATCTTATGTCTTATCCACTTTGGAGATGGAAGATAAAATTTTCAGCATGGCTCTAACGTCTGGACAAGGGCGGTGGTCACACAGGAATCTTTCCAAGCACAACCCAGTCTCTCATACTTACTAACTCCCTCTCCATCTGCCCATGGTCCGGTGTGAAATTACAGCCAGTCCGAAAACCTTGCTGCTGTAACCCTGTGCCTGTCAAGGGACATCTATCCACAACCTCATTGTGCAACCCATCCCATGTAATACTCAGGAATGCCAAGGCCTCCTGCATTACACAGATCCAGTCCTAATAATTAAAAGCGTAGCTCACCCTGAGAAAGAAGCAGCCAAACAAAATTTCCCCTAAAAATCATTTCTCTCAGCTGCATTTCTAAAGGGCCACATAAGGCAGGGAGAAAGGTAGACTGATGTCCAACAAAGATTTTGGAGCCTCTGGTATTAGCATACCTTGCACAACAACCCAGGGAGCATTGCGTGCTTCCATATGCATAAGAGACCTCATTCACCCCATGAGGATTAATCCTTGGGGGGAAAGGCAGAATCTAAAACCTGCAAGAGTCACTTCAATTTGCTTCCATTTTATTTTGAGCTCCTAGCGGCCAAATTATTTCCAGCTGTAACCACAGTTAAATCCAGCAATTTAATGTTCATAATTTCTCAGAAGAAGAGGCGAAAACCTTCAGGCTCTTTTTTTCAAGATGACTTTACTTGCCTAACCCACCTCCATTAACAGTACTTCTCAAACCTATGCAGGGAAAGAGACAAACATGAGAAAACATAAAAGTTATTAACAAAAATTTAAAGTTTAACCTGATTTTGACTAGCAAACAAAATCAATGTGGCAGTGCTGTATCAAGGCAGCCTTGAATCTTTTTTGTTTTCAAGTCAAGTGGTCCTTTAATTTAATAAGGTTAAGAAATACTACCCTATAGAACCAACGTCTGGAATCATATTTTATTTGCAGTGTAACATGATGATATTAACACTGTTGTCAGTTGGTAAGCTGACGCTCTCAGTCAGTAGCAAAATGCATGATTGCTGCAGCATGTGTGTAGTAGGTGTTACTACATCCATACACACTTGCAAATGGAAATATCATATTCTTACCAAAATCAGCTCATTTCAGACAGAAATCAGTGCTATTACGAGTAGTTTTGTCTGCTTAAACTCACACAAGTACAAAACCATCTCAAGCTTCTAAAGTCCAGAACAATCCTGACTTCTCTAGTACTGAACCACCTCCTAATGAGGCTTTTGTGGCCATTGATTTGGGAGGAAAGAGAGTTACTGTGTTCTCTTTCATTGACACATCCTCTTCGCAAGATGGGCAATTCAGGGTGTTCAAAAATAACCAATCTGCTCCTGAGCTGTCAAAATCTATGACTGGCAGCTACAGCATGAATGCCATCAGGTTTTAGATGATGTGAGAGCTCACGAAAAAGAGCAGAGCAAAAACATCGCACACAGTGTTAGGCAGGTCTAATGGCTCTGACTGCTGTCAATCAGTGAATAAGAAGATTATGCTTGGAATACTTCTAAACAACTTTACAATAGTGACTTTGCAACATCTGGAAGTCCTAATGTAGAAAATCAGATGAGGATACTGGGGAAGCTTCCATTCTTCTTCCTTTGTCTATTCACACAAGTCATGAATGGGGCTCCAAAATGCATCTGCTCACCATACATCATCCGGTATGCAGACACTATTTCTAAATGTTAAACTGTGGATAAACTAGCTTTATATACATGTACGTAGAAATAAATATTCATATACAAATCAAGACGGTAAACATACCCATGTGAAAGAGTCTGTGGGGGATAATTTGCCCAGACAGAAAACATGATGGTGTCTTATGAATGCACTACAACGTATTAATGTAATACTTGACCACCACTTCATTATAATTCCAATTAATTAATTGCAATAATATTTTAACACTGTGTTCTTTAAAGCCCCTGCAATTAATAAATGACTTTTCTTGTGTGCCAGTTACACACAGCAAATAACGGTCAAATAACAAAAGCCCTTACAGAGAAGAAAGGATGATGGTGAGACAGTAAGAAGATGAACACGTAGTTGATAGTTTCACAGTTGATTAAAACAGAAAGGGGAACAAGGTCTTAGCAGGCACAAGGCTTTTCACCTAAAAAAGACTTTCCAGCCTAACTATATTCTTAGAACTCTCTGTAAAATGACCTACAGCTCTTATTTTTGTTTTACCACAGGAGAAGGCACAGGTCAGCAGCTTACCCAAGAGCAATCCAGATTTCCTGTTTTCTGCTCAGATCCCACCTCATTTCTTTTTTTGCACCATATCCTGCCACTCAGCTCCCCCAAATGCACCGACTGCCTGCTGAATTGTATGGTTGTGACCTTCCAGCCTTGGAAGCCTCGTATTTCCACATCCCAAGGAACCGATTAAGCATGCTTGAAACGTTCGCATCTTTCTTCTCATCAAACTGAGCATCAGTTTGTGGATAGCAACACATTTGCTCTGTGTTTACAGGAAGATGCAACACTTGAGTAAAATGAACAGTCGGAGGAGTGAGGACAGCGCTGAAACTCTCCTTCTGTCTGTTAGCAACACGCTTCTTGTTCCACTGGGATCACCCGCATCCCTGGAAATGCTGCCAGTTTGTCAAAGTAAGTTGTTCTTTCAGTAC
Source organism: Chrysolophus pictus (assembly GCA_037305975.1). Taxonomy (NCBI): domain Eukaryota; kingdom Metazoa; phylum Chordata; class Aves; order Galliformes; family Phasianidae; genus Chrysolophus; species Chrysolophus pictus. The sequence continues at coordinate 12,078,730 of CM074581.1, read as the reverse complement.
GGAAGTGAAACCCACAACTTCTTTTTTTGTTGTTGTTTTTAAAGCATTTGTTCTTGAACTGTTTTGCACTCCCTAAAAGCCTGGCCATAAAGCTGTCACAGCTGGGAAATGCAAACACGGAAAGCGCGCGCCTGCATTCGTATCTGAGCCCTCTTTGGAACTGTATCTGGAAAATCCAGCACAGATTAACTGTGATACACTTTATGACTTAAAAAGTGGCAAGAACTTTAAGCAGATTTATAAATAAGGTGTTGAATAACCAAACCTTTTACATATAACTAGCGCCTCATTGACAACTGCTTGAAAATAAATTGCACCAAAGCAAGCGACTGAAATTTGAACCTCAATTACTTGCCATAGCCTCCAAAACTGCTTTTTGAGCACTGTGTCCAACCACGTGAGCACATGGAGCTTTTCCTAACTTTTGCTTACCCACTGACCCCTCGCACTGCCTATAGCATCTCTCATTTATATTCAGTAGACACAGTAACTAGGTGACCATACTTGACCCACTACCTGAACCTATTATTAGGTGACCCTCTTATTCTGCTTAATGTATCTCAGTGTATCCTCGGTATTTTAAGTTGAAATATCAAGAGCGATAGAAACTTCCTATCCACAACCTTGGAAGTGGTAGTAAGAAAGAAGGTAGAATTCTATGTGACAGCCTTAGTTACAACCTAGCCTACCTGACACTACAGCCTAGGAAAGTGGAAGTGGGATTTTTATCTTTTCCTTCCTTAAACTATGTAACATCATGTAAGTTTGATTACACAGAAAACTGTAACTTCACCCTTTCCTCCAGCAGAAGTCTCAGAGAAGTTGCCTGTTGAGTATTTGAAAGACGGAGAAGTCCTGCAGAAAATTTTAAGAAACTATAAGTCTTATGCAACCTCCCAAAGACTATCTGCCACAAAGAATGGGCAATGCTTTCTAAATTAGCTCGATCAGCCAACGTACAGTGCTCCCCTGCCTTGCTGCTTCTCACAAATGCATCACTGACGTGGCAAAGAGAAGAGTAGGAAAAAGGAAAACTTATTCCAAACTGACCCTCCCAAGATGCAAGAACATCTGCTGACTAAAGGTGTAGCCCATCATATGCACTAAGGATAACAAAATCACACTGTTATTCAAAACCAACCTTTCATCAGGGACAATATCAAACTACAGTGGTATATAAACAAGTAATTATACTTTTCAAGTTTCAATTTCCTTTAAACTGTACTAAAGCTATGTGGCTCATGACCAAATACAACTTCCAGATAACAAATTAAAAAGAAACACCTGAAATGAAAGTGGAACGAACAGTGAATTACATATTTGCTAACACAGGAAACACCTGCTAATTGGAATAGCCCAATCAATTACTGGCCTTCTTTCAACACACTAACTCAGTGACAAAGAGCAAGAAGATACTCACCAGCGAGCGTATAATCCATATCAAAACCAAAGCACTTGATCTTTTCCATAGCTAAACTTCTGTTTACAAAGACCCTGTAAAAAGAGAAAAAACAAAGTCATTGCTTTTAGTATTTTCAACATAACCATATTTTAGAACACATATATTCTGCCTGGTGTCACAGGTCAAAACCAGAATATACCTGAAAACAGAGGCAAGATTCATTTTTGGCCATGAGTTCTCCTGAAGTAAAGCCATGACTTTGCAGGGTTATTCTAATTATTGGTATGCTGTCTAGAGACATACACGCATGCATGCACGCACACACACATGGTTTTGCATGTGACCTGCAAAAATTCCTAAGAATAGAAGTGCAGAAGCTCCTGAAGCAGAATTCAGAGTTCAAGTGGAAACAGAAGATAGCAAGCAATACAGTTTTCTTGATTAAAATCAAAAATTACGAAGAGGTAAGAAGGGAAGGAAAAGAAAACAACATTTCCATGAATAAACTCACAGCATTCAAACCCTTTTTGGAATTTTATCTGGAAACTCAAAGCAAATACTCATTACCACATTTACATCAATACGATTAATAAACATTTAACAGATCTCTGAAAAACAGAGAAAGAAATTTTCACCCGTATTATTTCTATTGTGAAAAATGTTATTTTTATCTGTCATAAAATCTGTTGCTCCTCCATAAAAAATACTAGCTTTTAATTCCATTTTTGCTGTTAATGCTTATTGCAATGAGAAGCTAAGCTGCATACTTCCAGGCTCTTTTTGATCACAACATTTTAATACACTATATTCAATTTAAATTCTAGTAAATACCACAGTAAAGAAATAGGTCAGGGAATGCAACAAAAGCTTCTCTTGCTTCCTGCTCCAACTACTGCAGTAACTAAGCTGCTCATGTTTCCCCACAACTTTACAGCACACAGCAGATCTGTAATTCAGCAGGGCTTCTCCCCACCGCCTGTTATCGGAATGTTGTAGATGAGTCTGAGCGGCACAGGCAGTTCAGTGCAGGATGGAAGCTGAGCTCCTCAGCATCGAGCTCAGACAGAAATCCCTCATTCTGCTCGAGTCGAGGGAAAGGTCTGAGAACAGCCACGAGTCCTCCACCTGTACTTCGCTTTCAGTACATGAAAAATTTCCAAATATTTAACATCTCTAACGCCCTCAGCAGAGTAATTAAAAACCAAACTCGGCAGGAGGAGGAGTGGCACGGAGGGACCCGAGCAATGGAGACAGTGAGTGCAAAGCCAAGTGCTCAGATATTCTGGAAAGCTCACGGAAAGTCCGGCAGCAGGCAGGAGGCACACAGTGCCACTCACTGCCGTGCCGACCCCCAAAGCTGGTGATTTCACCGCAAACTAACACCTAACTGTCACACTTCTATGCAAGTCGCCTTACCTCATCTCTCACTGATGTGCTCCCTGTTCAGCGCGCAGCAGTCTGATTCATCTACTCGCCTGAATCATGTTACACAAGTCCTTAAAAGCTTTCCTAGTACAGATGCAGTTTTGCTTGGATCTGATTTGACTTCAGAAGATCATTATGCCTCAACCGAGCCTTAAAGTACTCTGTATCTTCTTGGACAGTGCTATAGAAAACACATCTGTGGCTAATTTAACTAGTCACTGGATATCGTTGTTGTTCCACACAAATCCACTCGGAATAGTTTCTCTGGCAATAGCATGCTTTGCCCCTAACCTTGCACACTCTCTCTGGGAGTCACAGTTTCCTGGCACATCGCCTGCCTTTGACAATGGGGCTTGTCACCGAGGGGCCACAGAGGTTAGCGATGACTATCTTTGCTGATAGATTTATGGATTACCTGAACAAGACAAAATTATGGGGGAAAAGCAAAAACACCACCCTGTAAACTAGTAAAGAAAAGCCTTTTGGAAATAAAAGACGGGATCATAAATCACTCAAATTCACTCTTGCGATGCAAAAATGCACTCTTGCCTTTGAGTAGGTGGAGCACATTACCCAAATCCACAGCTTGAATCAGTGTTTGTTTGTCTTAACATCTCCACAGCTCTGATTTAGCAGAGGCAATGCAAAATGTTATTCAGTACTAAAGAGTCTCATACTTTGTATAATGAAGATGACTGTGTTCTATAGATGTTGGTGCCAGGAAGCACTATTTATTATTTAAATCCAGCACATGATTTCTGATCTAATCCCTGTGCATTTTGTTTCTAAAAGAGATATTTAAGAAGGAATAACGTACCTCTGGGAAACGCTAGCAACATTTTTTGTCCAACCTGCGGAGTCCCATTTTGTTCTCTCCTTTAGGCTCAGCCCCTGGAGCATAGCTCTCCGTCCAAGCAAAATGCCCAGACTGCCAGTCCCCTCTGGACACAGCAGGAATAGGAAGGGAAATTTAAAGAAGCTCGGGAGTCTGAAGGGCGACTCAGAATTGCAACATTTGGAAACAGTTTCCCAAATGAGGACAGAAAACAAGCGCTGCTGAGACAGAGCTGAAGGCACTTATAAAAAGGGCAATACGACAGTGCCTGGGAAAGACGAAAACAAGGAGCTGTGACCCAAGAGATCTCTTCCAGTCCAGCGTGCCTATGTTTAGATGATGACGACACCAAATTGACCAAAACCATGCAAAGATCTCTAAGCCTCAGACATTTTTTCATCACTTTCTTTTGGAGTATTTACAAACTGAACCCTGGGACTAAATAAAACACACAGCACACGGTGATACCGATGATCTGGGAAAATTTACTAAAGGCAATGAATGGAACAATATCTATAAGCATATTTTTTTGTTCCAAAACAGGTCTTTGGACTAAAACAAGAAATTCACTATACCAGTCCTGCCTTGTTAACAGCTGGTGAAGGCTGATCTTTCTCCGTCAACCTGTAAATATCCACCATGACCTAGAAACTGTACGTGGCAAGGGCTGATCGTACCCTGACAGTCTGTGGGACCTGGCAGACTTCAAGGCATCCACCAACTCATTTGGCAGGGTGACTGCTTCACTCACCAGTGCTAGAGTGAAACTGAGAAAAATGTCTCAAAAAAAAAAAAAAGAAAGAAAAAAAGGCTATTGCACAACAAGTTCAAGACAGGAAATGAGAACACGTGAATCAATTTAAACTTGGATCCATGAATGCAGATTAAATGGCAGACTAAACAGTGGCAAAGCAATTGGAATCAATCTCACTTATCTCATGCAGGCCCAGGCAGATGTTCCATTCCTTTGTAGATGCTCAGGAACACAGTTCTAAATTCCAATAAGGGAAAATATCTCCTATGAATGCAACCCCTTTCTGCACAAGGGGCTAAGTAGATAAAGGGGAGATTTAGGCTGCATGTTAGGATGAAGTGTTTTATGGTAAGGATGGTGAGGCACTGGCACGGGTTGCCCAGAGAGCTGGTTGTGTTCCATCCTTGGAGACACTCAAGGCCAGGCTGGAGGGGCTCGGAGCACCTGATGGAGCTGTAGGTGACCCTGCTTGCTGCAGGGAAATGGGACCGAGTGGCATTTAAAGGTCCCTTCCAACTTAAATGGTTCTATGGTTCTATAATACTTTCAAAAATTTACTCTCTGAAGCTGGCCTGCTTAACTTAATTCTGGGGGGTTTACTCAAAGTAGTAAATATCTGCATTATCCTAGAAACTAAAGATAAAAGTTGAAATCAAACCATCTGTAACAGTTTCTGGAAGAGCCAGATGCTTGGCAGAAGCTGCAGATGCAGCCCAGCCCCATGCTTAGTGCTGAGCGAGTGTATGCTCAGCTGATCTCAGTAATACTGCTCAGGTGTGCAAAAAAAGTAATGTCACCACAGCAGCACAGGTGCAGGAAGAAGTGACAAGAGCTTGTAACCCTGCATATTAATAAAAGGTCTGCAGAAGGAGTCAGAGTAAGATGAAAACTAATATCACCCAACCTTTTTAGGAAAGGACATTTTAACCTCAAGTCATTTTTCCAATTGCCAGAATTAGAATTAAATCATGCTTTCATTTTCCCAGATTTTGGTCTCTGCCATTCAGAAAATAATTGTTTTAACTCAGAGCACTGGAGTTAAAAATTAAGCTGATTTGAACATTCACCAGCACTGGACGATATGAGCAGCCAAATGCAGGCACCGCATGAGACCACCTCATGCATCCCTGTGCTGATGCTGTTCCCAGCTCCACATCTGTCACCAGCCAGGCATCTCCTTCACCAGGACACCACTCTTCTCTTGCCTTCACCTGTCCTTCCCTTGTGAAAAATCAAGCATTACACTTCTGGCTGGAGGAATATCCTTGTAACTGTGTCAGAGACCTGCATCCCTGGTGCAGCAACCCTGGCCAGGCTCAGAGCAGGTGGCTGAGCCCACAATAGATCCACAGCCTCAGAAAAAAAAAAAAAAAAAAAGACTTCAGGTGCTGTTTCTGTGCTAACTTCCCTACTGATGAGCTCTTTCTTAAAGATTAAACCTTGCAGCTTGGTCACAGCAGAAGGTGCTCAGTGATGACAGTATTTATTTTCTTTTTAAGCTCTAAGAATTGTGCTGAACAAGAGAAAACCACATTGTATGGCAAGGAAGAAGGAACTGCTGAGCATGCATAACGGGAGTCACAGAGCCCTCATATCCTCAACAATGCAATTCACAGTCCTTCATATTTTTTACAAGTGAACTGATCAGGGTTTTGTTACTGTTCCTGTCAATCAGTTCTGAGGTAGGAACCTAAATCCCATCTCTTCTCGAGTAACACAGGGGAGGAACGCAGGCGGAGAGGTAGAAATGTTTTTATTTTGTTTGTGCAAAATCTCAGAAGCACGCTGTACCCTGGGTGCAATTTGCATGTATAATATTGTGGTAATGTGACCAACAAAATAACCAAAATGCACCGGAATTACACAGCTACGGAGGAACACTGGCAGACGGCTCTTAACTCCTGAGAGGTCTCAGATTCCTGCTTCCTCATGGTTGAGGCATTCTGTTTAATCTTCACTTTATGGACAACTTCTGTGTTTTAATAAGCAGGAAGAGTTAAAAAGGAACACAGGGGAACTAAATGGAAAAGCTTTTGATAGCTTCCCACGTCCAAGTTCCCCAAAGCCTTTTTAAAAGGATAATAATGAAAAAGTATATCACCACTGATAGAATGAGCAGATGCTCTCTACCGGTTAGTCCCCAGATGTGTGCTTAGAGGAGAGGTCCCAGCACGTGACATACAGCTCTGGCTGCAGGAGACTCCACCAGCAGCAGTGAGAGCTCGGATGAACCCTTCAATGACTTCACCCAACCTGCACACATTGTGTGAGATACCTCCAGAAGGATACTAAGTTACGCTGGATTTTCAGTTTCATTTTGTTCCTTCTTCAACCAAAGAGGAAAATCCAGACACATCACTATATTTGTAATTGTGTTAAGAGTGAGTGTTTGGGCCTGACATTTATTAAGGCAGGTGAAACAGTTTCAGATAGGAGACAAAGAAAAAAGGCATCAAAGTTTTAAGGCAACAAGTAGTAAGATTCCCAACATATCACCCAGCAATTTCCCAAGACTAACCAACCATCCCTGCATAATTTCAGAGCCATAAAACTGAAAAATCAAATTACAGCTGGAACTTAGAAGTCTGATGAGGCTGCACCCAGAAACACATCCATGAGTGCTCCTCTCCAAAATCCAGCAGCGTTCAGAGGGAAGCAGACAGCCTTCACCACTTCTATTTCCATTGTTTGGATTTTCTTCCCAGGCAACAGCAAAGTGCCAAGGAGCTCACGTATGGATTCCATCCCAAAATAACACACGTCTGCTCCATGAAACTATTACAGATCACGGGACATTTTCAAAGTAATTTCTTTATTATTAATTTGGCAAGTGTTCTGCTTTCTCATAAGCTCATCCATTCCACCGCCTTAACACCCCTCTCCCCCCTCTCTCCAACGTCGAAAGCACTAAAGCAAAATAAATACAGAGGCACACGCTGCCTGCAGCTCTACACATGTCACTGCACGAGCCCACGGAGGCTGCATAAAGACATATGAGGACAGACCGGAGCGGGCAGTGCCCACAGAGCTACGCCATTTGAAGTTACATTGGAAATACCACCCATCGCCTACTGGAACACGTCTGATGGGAAAAGGTACACAGCATTTTCAGACTAACAGTAGCGTTTTTTTCTCGTTTGCCACCCGATCCAACTGATCATTATAAAGGGACCTTATATATAGCTAACCTAATAGACAAACAGTTTCAATCTCTTAACCTAATCTACATAACATTTCCAGCTGTTTGCAACCACCAAATCAACCCAGTGTTCACAAATCTGAACATGCTGAAACATATCTTAAATATATCTTTAAATCTAGAAATGGAAACAATCGATTGGTAATTCTTTTGCTTTGTTGTTCCTTTTGTTCTTTTGACCCTATTTGGACACAGGATCTTAAAGTATATTAACAGTTTAAATTACATAACTCATACTAACACCATAAGATGCTTTAAAAGCAAACTGGAGCATGTAGCTATAAAGCAACTTAGTTGAACGTCTGTGATCAGTCAGCAGCAGAATTAGGATTAGAAATTGTGATGCCACATCCCCTGAGCTAGCCAGTAAACAACTCTGTGACAAAACAAAGCTACGACAGAAACCCCACGTTGAGGATAAGAAGACTGGTGTAAAACGGCAAAAGCATCCCAAAGCCTACATGTTTAACATAAACGGCTATCCCAACCTTGCTGCAAAGCCAAAACCACAGAATAAAAGTAAATGCAAATACCTGTTTCCTGGATCTTGGGAACTGTCAGTAACAAGAGTGGATGGAACACCAACTTTTTCCATTATTTGCTTTAACTAGATGCGGTTTCTATTTAAACCCTACAGAGCTATGCGAGGTAATCCAGAGGGTGCCTAGAAGTGCTCACTCCAAGTTAAAAAATAGACACTAGGGCAATTTGGTGGCTCAGAGTCAACCTAGTTCTTGGTTAATTACAATCACGTTAAATGACAGTACTCCTCCAGAACAAATGACCTAGTGATTATCCTCTACCCGGAAAAGTCAACAAGTGCAGCATGAGGGAGGTGGCCTCACAACCACACACACGAAGGAAAAACCACCTAGCAGCTATGTGTCCATTTTATTTCTGAATTAAAATGTATGTTGCTAATAGTGCAGTGATGCAGTATCCTCTTACCAGTGACCTCTGCTAGAGAATGAATAACATCTAGCTTGTATATTAATTCATCTTTAGACCTCACCTCCAACAGGCGCCAACAATGTTGTATAACTAGGTTTGTGGCTTACAGCAACACTACCCAACTTGTGGTCTTAGTTAAAGTGATCAGAAATACTCTGACAACATTAAACCATTAAACCACCCCTTTTCCTTCCCTATAGATTTTTCAATTGTTGACGTTGCTAATACGGCCCTTTAGCACTGCAGCATAGCATGCACTTTCATATTCTCAAGCTCCACTTGCTTCCTCAGTAACCTCAACAGTCTAATTTCTCAAGATGCTATACAAATTGATACACCAGGAAAAACCTAGGGAGGAAAGCAGCTATAAATATTGATTTTGAGCATTCTTGCCTATGGCATGCAGAATGATTATGATATAGTTATTACACCCTGAGTCAGTATGCACTACACCAGTTAATCCAGTCTCAAAAGGGATTTCTGCCAACAGCATTACACATTGAGGATCCATCCATCAATATGATACAGTAAGAAGTGAAACACCTGAAAAAACAGACTCCCAGAAAGAAAAAAATTCACAGAAAATGAGTATTAGAATGGTAACTTCAGAGTTCGTTTTTGAGAAAGTTTTCTAAAAGTTTAAAGCTCATGAGAGCATTTTTAAGGTACATTATACTGCTTGGACTGGAAAATTTTCCCCTCACTTTTTGTTGTTTCAACATTTACAATTCAAGCATACCATATCTGGTCTACTTCATGAGAACCAAAAAGTGAAATCAATCAGTTTAACTATCTCCACTGATAATTAATTAAGCATGAAATAAATGAACAGTGATACATCTTTTTTTTTTTTTTTTTTTTTTTTTTTTACATTTCACACTTCAGAAAAGCACTAGTAGCAGCAATCAGAAAATCCCACTGAATGACTTCAAGCCCAAATGGGCCTCCAGCATGGAAGTAAGCATAGCTCCAGCCATGCTTATATCTGAATGTGGCACTGCTGCCAAATTCTTCCAGATGGGACCCATAAAATCACCGGGACAAGCTTACAGGTAAATAGTATTAAATTTGTTATTTTTATTGTGTTCCTAAATCACTTTGGATTTGCATCCTCAAGGATTTTTTTTTTAGCTGCTAAGATAAGAAGAAAAAGAGACAGAAAAACAGACTTAAACAGAAAGAAGAGAAAGGATGGACTCAAACATTCACAATTCTAAGCCATCAGTCCTTCCTAGAGCACAACGAAGTAACCAGTGGTACATGAAAAAAAGAAATGTGAATCTCAATATCTTCAGTTTTCTACCTCTCTTTTTTATAAAAATGAGAGCGCTACAACAATAACCAACAGTCAAAGCAAAGTGGGATCTTACTGAAACAGCTTCACATCCTAAAAGAGATGGCTGCGACAAGCATACATATCCTACATCTGAACAATTAATGAAATACTAAAAAAAAGAAAAAAAAAACCATGGAGAAATAACTTTGTTCCCACTCCGTCATTTAAAGTCTGCATTTATCTTTTAAGCAACAACACATCTGTTAGTACCAAGATCACAAAAACTACCAGAAATAGAAGTCTGACAACACTGCCTCTGGAATGAAGTTGTTTCAGATTCTTACAATACTGGATTGTTAAAATAACTCCCATGAAACTGGTACACTAAAGCCAGCAATAGCACAGATTTATACTACAGTCTTGGCACCGGGTTCTCTCATTCTCTCTTATGTTCCCTCCCTCTCTAAAGAGGACAGTAATTTCAAAAAGAAAACATGCCTCCCCTTAATGTATTTCAAATGCCATGCTTTCCATGAAAACCTGGAGAGTTAGCAACATTTCTGCTCAACAAGTTTTGAACAAGACATTTCTAGGTTCAATAACTGGATATTTAAACTGTGAAAGACACCGATTTCAGATGATCTGATCCCAGCTCCTTTGAGAAACCCTCCTATATATGAGTGCATGCTCATTTACTGTGGGGAAATTGATTCTGGAAATACAGATTTTTTGCACGAGTAAGGGTTAACATGAAGAGTACTTAAACGTGTGAGCTCTTGAGGACAAGTGCTGCGTCCCTCGGATCTTGTACTACATTTAACAACCTGTCAGCACCTAACTATAGTTAACATTGAGCTAAGATTTAGAAAATAAATAAGCAGGCCTTACTCTGATTTCATTTACATCAGTCTAGATCAGAAGTAACACAACTAAAGTCCTAGGTAAAATTATGACACAAAGACAAATTTGTCAATGACTTCAAGGTTAAGATTTTTGCAAGAGAGCAGTATAAAATTCATCTCTGTACATGCTATACATAGTCACATTAGGACTGTTCATATCTTGACAAACCAGCTGACACAGAGACTTAAATAATGTCAACATTTAAGACACATACCGAACATCCTTCAGTGGAAATTGGAAAGCTTCAGAAAGGCATCACAGGATCCATTACTCAGCCTTTTACATTGCAACTTGCACAATCTGGCCTATCATATCATGTTAAGGCATTTTTCTCTAATTAGATTCCATTTGGAGATTCAAAGATACCTAACACTTCTTAAGCATTTCCTCAGAAATACCACCATGTATGAATCACAAACGCAACATGGTATTTAAGCATGAGGTTGGGAAACTTGACATCTTTTTCTATTTCTGTATCAGATTTCCATCTCCCCAACTCCTGCTGAACATGCTCTGATTATCATACTGCAGGACTCCTCAAATTAAACAAGCTAAAATTTGATGGTACACCTCCCACAGTCAGAATACTGACAACTACTAGATACTGTTGTTTTTAATGCTGTAACAGTCCAGACATCTGATGAAGATACAGACTGCATCCATCTTATGCTCAAGGCCTTGGACCTTGGGAGCTGTGGGCTGAATTCTTGGCTCAACCAAATATCCAATGTGATATTGTGAAAACAATCTATTCTCTGTATCTTGATTCCTAAGGGATAAAATGAGAGCAACAACATTTATTTTATTCTGTAATCTTGTTATTTAGATTGTAATATTTGTTTTGTTTTTTACAACAAAGACAGTTTTAGGCACCTACCATAGAAAAGGAGGCCAGGAGGCCAACATGTAGAGATACAATTCTCAAACACTCAATTGCTGCCCTATTTAATTCTTCATTATTTTTATTTGTGAATTCCAGTGTCTAAGCTTATGCTCTCTCACTCTGTAGTGCAATAATTACTACAATATTTCTGTCACTTAGTATTTCTTGACTTCAAAGCTTCTATCCCAAAATTTAACCTGGAATTAACCTTTTGGCTACATTCAAAAAGCACGCCTTCACTTGCTCTAGCACATGTATCTCACCTCTACTGTTTGTACATTCCTGCAGGCAAATACTGCGTTATATCCCCAAACATTTTCTACTAACACTTCTGGATGGGAGGTGGGAATGACCTTTCAGTTTGTAACAGCTTGTAGGAAACAACAAGAAAGGTGAAGATTACATTTAGTTTATTTCCTTCTCTCTCAGCACGTCAGCTGAGGAGTTCCAGGAAGGACTTACCGGTGATAGGCTTCCCGGCGGTATTTCTTCAGAGCATGCCCATCCATGTTTGCAGGGAGATCTGCTGCATTCTGAAGTCGGTCACTCCATGAGGTTGTCATCTTTAAATGCTTCTTTATTTCTGAAAGAGCCAGAAGAGAAAATCTTTCTTAAATTCAAGATCTGTTTCACCAACAAGTTGTCTGTTTCCTGGTGCTAAGAGATGCAATGCTACTCAGGAAGTCTTGCGAAGTACCCAGTGGTACTTTGCCTTCCTGAGATGTCAGATGAGATAGGGAGCCAAGACAAGAGCAGGGAGGGCTCTTCCATATGGCTGGAACTGTTAAGATATTCCTACCCACTGTGGTGAAAATGCTTTTAGAAACAAAGATCTTGTCCTCATTGCTGAAAAGTCACTTTGTTTTTCCTTTTTAGATCTTAGACTTACAAACATGCATAAGCTATAACTGTTGGAAAAGTTACCCTTTACACACGAGATAAATCAGGCAAAGTAAATCCTACAAACTCCAACCAGCAGGACCAACCTCATCACATTTACCACAGTAAAAATGCAGAGCCTTTTCTCTGGCTTTGTTTCTTATTTGAACTCTGGGCAAAGACAGTACTTCAGACTGACACCAACTAAGCAGAAGAAACTGAAGGGAAGTATAAAGATTATCTTGTGTTCTCTGCAGGTCAAACCCATTAGAGCAAAGCGAGAACCCACTCAAAACTGTACTGCTACCCATGCTGACACTCACAAACACCCGCAACCCTTCAAGAAGTGGTTGTCAAAACTAAACCTGAAGAAAGCTTCAGGAAGGCCGTGCAATGAGGCTAGAGGGGTACACTCCCCCCTGTGTTATTCACATGCTGGTGGGAGATGTGTCCCATGGGGACATCAGATGAGGCACAACACAAAACTGCAGCTCTGTGTAATTGTGCAGCCAGGCCGCAGAGCTTGCCTTGTTTACTCTTCCTTAAAAGAAACACAACCACCCACAAGTTAGATGGGTAATGACACTGTAACCATCTCTAGACACCTTTAAAAGAAGCCTGCCCTTGTTCCACAGAAGGAAAACGTGATTTCAGCAAAGCAGAGAGCACAGCATGTGGTCACGTTATGACTTGAAGTCATTGCGCTTGGGTGTGCTTGCTCTCCTATAGGCAAACTGTATCATTTTTTTAATTTTAATTTTGATTAAAGACCAACAGCTGTGATCATCACAGCATCTGTTAGTGCATTCGCCTACTATTTGTTGGTCATAAAAATCAAACAGGAGGCAAATAGCTTGGCTGTAAAGAATACGTTCCTCCCTCCCCCAGCATTCCCTATCCGTCTCTCAGTTACTATAAGCAACGTTTACAAACGCATCTGATGCCACATCCTAAAGGTCACCAAATTTAGGCCCTGGCAGGCAGCCACAGGGATGCATTCCTGTGCTGAGAGCTGCCTGCCACCAATTCCCCACAGCACCCCCAGGGAGGAGGTCAGCGCAGCCAGAGGGACATGAACACGTCAGCCAACCACAGCTTCCACAACAGGGCATGCAGGGAGACACAGCTTCTAAAATAGCCCAAACCCAGGCCACTAAGGGCTTATGAGCAATTACCAGCAATTTAAGTAGTGCCCAAAGGCACTAAGGGAATGAACAGCCTGTGAGCATCAACCTGTTTCTCTTCAAAGCAGGGCACTGTGCCCACAGCACTGCCTGCCAGGGGCTTTCTGCAGCAGCCCTGCTGGAGGAGAAGACTTAGGGTGTGCAAGGCCCACACAAATGACAGGCCTCAGGATCTTGTGGGACCCCCAGACTGAAAGACACAGAAGGCTTATGTCTTCAGAAGGTGGAAAATGGGCTACCCCATAAACATTTTGAGATGGTTTATATCACCACCACTGTGGTCTTACCTGGAGCTATTGTAAAGCTACTGACCTTGAGCTACGGATTCAGATCTAAAAGATACACGTGTTCAAGGCCTCTAAAAGGAAAGTCAAATAGCTCTACAAAACTGTTGCATGGTTGGTTGTGAGATCTTGGTCTGCCAGCTGAATGCAAACTGCCCACCAAGATCTGAAGACTTACATCCATGGCCAAAATCAGAACCTTTCCATTATGCTAGCTGCTTCCCACTTCATCTGCTTCCCATCACTATCACATCACATTAAACAGAGATGCTGACACATGCACTAAGACAGGACTGTACCCAATGGCCACCCATGCCACACATCTGATAGCTCCCCAACAGCATTTTACAAAGAATCCTAAAGCCCAGATGGTAAAAGATCATTAGCAGGTTACCTATGTCAGTGTTCTTTCTAAAAGCAGTCTGTGCTCCCATGTGAAACCCTCTTCTACGCAGGGGAGATCAGACAGAATCATACTATGAGTGTTAGGATTCAAAAATCCAAGCCTTGAGGAAACCACAAAAATCTGAGTTTCCACAGTTAAGCAAGAATGACATAGATTATTTTAATGTTCCAGCAGTTATTTTTCTGTAGCTGTGATGAATAGAGTTCAAAGGGAGGACAAGGTCTGTAGACAGAGGCAATATCTTTTATTAGACCAACTGGTATGACTGGAAAAAATAGACGAGCTCTCGGGCATACAAGCTTGTCTAAATTTTCAAAGTCTATCAGTTGCTCTAATAAAAGACATTACTTCTGCCTTCAGGCATTGCTGATTTATTTATTAAAATTGTTGTTTTAATGTCCACAAAGCATAAAAATAAAAAAATATACTGCTGAAGTTTTGCATTACATAAACTCAAAGGCATTCTTACAGCTTAGCAGGCTGCACTGACACTCTGATGATAGCTTACTGCTCTGAAATAAAACACCAATCAAATACAAATTATACTGTGATGCCTCTTCACCAACTAGAAACTCCACTCACACAACAAGCCTAACTGACTTGAATGAAATTGTTCCAGTGCTCCAAGGTACCAAAATCAGCCTACCTGAGTGGGCAAAAGGCATGGGACCTGATCCCTGACTACAAATATTCCTCTTTGCAGTAGTGCCAAATACAGAGAGAAAAATAAGAAGGGGTGAATCACTCCATACACTCGTAAGCCACAGGAATAAACATCTAAGAGAGCAGGCAGCCAGCCAGGCAAGATCCTAAACTCCAAGTAACTGAAATACGATGCATCTTTCTTTAGTTACAGATCTATTTTTGAAATCAATAATCTGTAAATAGCATCACATAAAAATAGAAATCTTTACATAGATGAAGCATGTTAGAACATCTCCCTATAATTTATGGCAAACATGCTCCTTGCTGTTGCAGTCTTAATTAAACATCTGATAGCGTTTAGGGTGCAGGGTTCATTTTGAAAAAGTATTTTAAAACCCCACGTCAATGCTTTGGCACAGAGCTACTATCCATCACAGATGCTTTTGTCCAAAAGAACATGAGATTTTCAACACATATTTTGTAAGAAATTAATTCGCTTCTTTTGTTAAGCCTCAGCTGATTTTAAGAATCACGGATAGTGTATTTCTTTCAAGCACTCCTACAAGTTAAATAACATGCACAGAGGCACTCCCCTTCAAGGAGTTTGACGAGTTAATTTCCTCATCTTTTTTGGCTGATGGTTAGAACTTTCTGCACCTCATAATACCTGATGTGTTTGGGTTAAATATACCACTTGTATTTTTTTCTTAGTTTGTTTTCAACTCTTGGATGATGCAATGCCAAATCAGAGGCATACACACCAAAATGTAGGGATAAATAAAATAGCAGTGACGAGTCCACTCTTTCCAGGATCCTGTCCAAGAGCTTATGGAGCAGAAAACAAACCCACAGCAAACCAATCCCAAGGCACCAATTTGCCACGTGCTACATCTGTCCTTTTCTCACACATGCTGCTTTAGGAATCCTTGTTATCTTGTCAGCACGACCCACACGCGTACGTGCACGTGGGCAAAGTGAACAGGGACGTAAATGATCACAGCTAAGGTTTGATACATAAAGGCTTTGGCCCGAGGCACTGATACACAGAGCTCCTGGTGCCTTGCCAAGCCTACAAGAGGTTCCTGACCCCTGGCTGCAAGGCTGCTTCTCCCAGGCGACCTGGGGATCTCAGCAAGGGGGGAGTTAATGGTCCTGTGAAAGGAGAAAAGGAAAGGAAGAAGGATTGAGGTTGGTTCGATCAAATTCCAGGCTCAGGTCATAGCACAGCCTCACAGATTGAGAATGAGAAGGGAAAGGCACTTGCCTGCTGAGAGGTCTGTCCATGTCACTGTGGTTCAGAATGAGCGGCTTGTTTGCCAAGAGCATCCTTCTCCTTCCACTTTGCACAGAATTAACTTGCACCTACATCAAGCTTAGGCTAGACACTTTGGACAACTAGCATCAGAGGAGATGAAGCCCACTCAGGTTAGCACTATATCCCGCGGTCCTCTGGAGCATCTAACAACTTGGGATGGAGAGCCTGCAGGAAGTGGCCCAGACTCTATAATCCCCCTAAGTGGCACCTCCTGCTTCACCATGAGGGCCGGGCCTCATGCCTGCCATCCCAGAGCTCTCTGCAAACTCTCTTCCACTGTAAACACATTTAGGGACAGTCAAAGGTGCTGTCCCCATTTTGTCAGCTACGGATAGCAGGGCATAGAACAGAGTAGAGCAGGGAACAACCCTCAAACCTTCCACAAGCTCCAGCTCAGAGTGTCACAAACACACTGAAGCCCTGGAGGTGTTCAAGGCCAGGCTAAATGGGGCCCTGGGCCCTGAGCTGTTGCCTGATGCAGTGGCTGGCAACCCTGCTTGTGACAGGGGGTTGGAACTAGATGATATTCGAGGTCCCTTCCAATCCAACCATTCTATCATTCTGTGTTGTAGCAAACTTCTGACACACCTCAGGGCTGCCAGGAAGCAAAGTAACGAAGAATTTCTAGAAACAAAAGTGCCGACTAAGGAGAAAAAAATCCAGTGGGTGCATTTCTGAAACCCAGGGGAACTATTCATGTGAGCTCAATACTGAAATCTCTACTCACATTCTGCTTAGGAAGAACAATACAGAGAAATGGGTGGAGATATGGGAGGACTCCCCAGTATGTATTGTAACGTTCCTGATAACTCAGAACTAGCCGGTCCCAGATGTACAGAAGTCAGACTGATCACACACCCAGAAGTATCAACAAACCAAATTGGAGAACAGGATAAATGGCTCCTCCAGCTCCTACCAGTACAAAGCAAAATAAAAGAAAAAATAATCTTGTGGCAAACTAATTTGCAAAGTTGGGTGGAGGTCTCACTTTAGGATAGCTAAGGACAATGAAAAGTTTTTAAATACTAACAATACAAGAAAAATTTACCAAGGGAGCAGATTTATTATGGACCAAAGAACAGGAATAATGTAGAAGGGGTAGAATTCTTCAGGAAATATCTCTGGTAGCGTTTTAAAAAAGGATGATAGTGCATTAAACTCTTAATAATAACTAAGATCATTAACTTTGCAACCAAAGAGCATTTTAAACAATACACAACAGAGACATTTTACAGCAGCCAGTCTGATGAAGTCTCCCAAGGAATTCTAAAAGAATTAGCCAAATACATTTTAGGCTACGTTCGCTTTACCTGATGCCTAACCTAGGAAATGTAGTGAAAAGTGCAATTCTTCGATGCATGTAGAATTAGAAGACAAAAGTACAGCCAGTCTAGGTCAGGACATCAGTAACATTATGTATCTAGTTCAAATTCTTGAGGACTGGGAATTCTCTTACCCACACACAGCAAAGGTCCCAAAGCAGCAGACCTGTGCACGGATGACATGGATGCTGAATGACGCTCCGCTCCTCTGACCAGCAGCCCTATACACCAGCTCTGCTGTGAGTTCACACAGCTCTTTCCTGTCCCCGACAGCTTGGGGATAACTGAACCTGCACCATGTGCTACCATCAGCACTTCAGCTTACAGCCAATGGCAAATCACTTCCAAAACGTGTTTCCAAATGGTGACACTTTTAGAAGATTAGTATGCCCTAGACTTGAAATATCTGGCAACACTGAAAAGCCCACAGTCTCCAAGTAGTGATGTTTGTAAGCAATATGAACAAGCAAATGCACTTTTTATTTTTCTGTTTGTGTCTAAAGGTAAGTTATTCATTTGAAGAATGTAATGCATATGTGTGTCTTTGACACTGTAGCTTCAGGTTCATGATGGCAGGAAAGGACAAGATAGGTTCTTCCTATTTGAACTCTAAATTACTTCTAAAAGAAACTTCAAAGTTTACTCAAGTTTAACTGAACTTGAGGTAGGCTTTCAGAATGGTGTATGGGCATGATAGGGTACTAAAGAGGTAGAGATCTGCTGTTAAGAACCTATTAATAATAAATACAGATGCACTCACTTGCGGTTTATTAGAAAACCTATTATATCCTATTAAATTCACAATGCGGCCCTTACTCCGTGGATTGCACTGATCTTCCCATCCCTAGCTTTCCCTTTCAGATACCAGCTCCAACTTTTCCCTCTGCAGGATGTTTCCCCTGTGCTCTAACACAGAACTGACTTCAATGATGCTGCATTTTCAAGAGAGAGCTCTTAGAGAAACTGGAAAAGCATTTCCAGTTGTACGTTTACCTGACTACAGTCTAATTGATAGATGACAGTATTTCATGGGTTATTTCTGAATGGGAAATGTATAAGAAGGCAGAATGCTGCTTATGTGGCTTGCTAAAGGATTTCATTTAATTCCAGGCTGAATTTTGTCATGAATCTACATGTTACAGTAAAGGCTATGTAACAATAAAACACAATATATTTAACAAACCTCTGTCTTATTTCACAGGAGTATTTTTTATCAGATTATTTCAAGTGACAATCATATCCACAGGGTGCCTGTACCATGCTTTGAGCTCCGATAATAATCCAGTAAGCAAAAATGTATTAGAAGCAATAAAAAACATAGAATAGATAAACTGGGAGGCTTTTTAGGGTTATCATCCATTTCTAACCAAGCAGTTCTGCTCATTCAGGAACTTCAAAGAGCAAGAGTCAATTTAAAATATTCTCATTATTTTAAATTGGACTTAATTATCATCAATTTCAGGGTTGATTAGAAAGGAGTTCGGAAAAATACTCTGAAATCCACAGTGCTCTGTAAGGAGCAAACCTCAAATCTGACCCTCTCTGACTATCAAGAGACAATCTATTCACCTGAATCATCTGTAATTGAGTTTACTACCTTAAAATGGATACCACAAATTCTCCAGTAAGCTAATGAGAACATCCTCCAGCTTCCACACAGCTTGTGCTTCTCAGTATCTCCTGCAGAGTGGCCTTTTTAGTCAAGTTACTTTCAACATGCTGCTCGTTATACCAGCAATTTGCCAGAGTTAGTGCCAGCTCTCCCCCTCTCTAAGCCCAGCATGGCCAGTATTGTCCCACCACTAGAAAAAAAGAAGGCAAAGTACACATAAGGAATGCAAGATTTGATCCAGAAGAGCAAGAGCCATGCCATGGAGAACCAAAAACGAACAAGAAGTCTCAAAGAAATGCTGGGACTGCAGATCAAATTTGATCCTTGGATACACAAGGGCACCAAGTAGAAATCTATGTTCCTATCTGTCACTGCGACAAACACTGCTGGAAGGCTGTCTTCAGCCACCTGTCCCATTTAAGAGCAATATATTACACTGTGATTGCACTGAGGAAGGAATAAAGCTACGAGAGAAAGACTGGAGTGGAATAAGAGGCTGAGACACCAGCAATCTTGAGGGGAAACCTCCAAGGTTTCACCTGGAAAGAAGGTGAATGGACAAACAAAGGCTCTTCTTGGGCCACTCACTTCCTTAAGAGGCTTTCTGCAGGAAAAGAGCCCAACAGCCTGCAGCAACCACAGCTGCAGAGGTTCCCAAGCTGTTGTCCAATTGACCACCTGCCAACAGCAAGCATGGACCTGGCTAATAACATCATGTTCTAACTGCTGCTTGTTTCCAGCTGTTACATTCCAGTAAGAAACCCAGAAGATAGTTCAAATACTTCGCTCATGCTGTTTTTCATGTAAGCAATTGCTTTAGTTGCACAAGGTCTTAAAAGGTTGAAATCCAGAGGTGAATTTGATCTCTCTGCTGTGATAAAGTCTACCCTAAAGGAAATATTTAGGAATTCCCATGCGTATGTTTTAGCTTAAAACTGAGAGGTAAGCTTTGATGCAAATGCCCACTATAATGGGGATTCCGTGTCTGATATCTGCAGATCCTAACTTTATTACTACAAAGATGAAGCATAACAGAGTGCTAGCTGAGCTGCAGATTAACACAAATAGCACAAAAGGCAGAAATGTCAGCACAGAAATGAACATGCTGAATTCCACAAATCAAAAAGAAAAGCCAAAATAAACTTTTCTATTCTACCTCTACTGCTTTGCTTCAGAACAATCTGAAACATTGTTAATAAATAAGATCACTGTACGTACAATCTGTTTTATTAACAAGCACTACCTCTATGAAACACCCTTGGTGCTCAAACTTGTGTAAGAAGCTGCTACCGGATCATGATGGCTCAATCATATGAGTTTGTGACTTGCAAAGAGAGTGAGCAAAGAGAGTGTGCCATCCCCAGTGAGAAAACTGGAAGCCCTCACTCCACATACCAATTTCAGACCAAGCAACAACTGCCACTCCAACCTGCTAATAGGGATTATACAACAGCAACTCCTTTGGCGGCAGATCACGGTATTTCAAGACAATGATGCTTTTCATTCGATTCTGCTGTGTCTCAGGAAGCAAGTACAGCCTTAATGAGCCTTTCCAGCAGTGTGGTGGTAAAAACAAAGTATTTGAGTTGCAAAGCTCAGATCAGGCACACAGTCATTCTGAAAGTATGCAACTGGGTCAGCTTGGATAACGCAAACAGCCAAAAGCCCTCTCTATCTTCTAAACGTGGAAGGTGAGGGAGGACAACATTTTTATTGGCTTCCCTTACTGACAGTGCTTACTGGCATAAGAAAAACAACACACCTCTTGTCTTTGAAGAGCGTGGTCCCTGCTTCATTAATGTGTTATAGAAAAAAAGCAAAGATCCTGAAAGCTTATTCTGACTTTTTTTCTAATCTTTCAAAGTGGAAGGGAAAACAAGGATGATTTTTAAAAGACACTTGAACTCTCTTCCATTGTACATGTTTACAAGCTGCAAAAGCAGATCCAACAGCAGAATCAGCAGCTGAACCATCTCTGCAGCCTGGAGACTGTTCCCATCTCTGCGGGCTGGAAGCTGTCCCTGCCCAGCCCAGGTGCAGTGAGCCAGCTGGCTGCTCCACACTGGTCCCACAGGCATCGCATGCAGCACAAGCCCAGGGACGTGCTGCTCAGCAAAGAAGCTGGCGTGCTTCAACTTTCTTTCATAAAGTTACTGAAAATAAACGCTGAGATCAACAGCTAAGATGACTTGGTAATCTCAAGAGTTGCCCTGTCAAAATCAGTTAGAACTCTTTTTTTCCGTACTGCTACCAGTTCTGTTTTCTAGCACCATTCCCTGCATCCCCACTTACATATAAATTTGGTCTCTCCTTTTGAGATCTTACCTATCAATAACACGCAGAGCAGCCACAAGGCAAGTAGTGTGAAGTCTGAAGGCGTTTCAAAGTTCTTCTAGCAGTGCATAGTTCCCCTCTGCATACAGAGAGCACAATTCGTTCCTTTTTTGACCTGTTTTTTTAATCAGAGGCAAATGTAGTAATTATAGTCTGTGTGATTGCAAATGAAATTACAAACCTATCCTTAGGGCACAATAGTGCCCCCACCTACGTGTTATCAGCCCCCAAATCTCATTTAATCTTGACAGATATGTAGTACTGAGGCATCACTTCAGGAAACTCTGTGAGTAAATCAATTTTATGAACATCTCTGCAGTATTCCTAAAGTCTGCTAATTCATACAGCGTTTCTTATGCAACCTATGTAACTCAATTCATCAGCAAAGTAACCCAACACCTCTGATGACTGAGTTTCTGCTCAGTCTCTGGCTTTCCTATGATAACGTAACTGTCTCAGCTTTATCAACTGATATCAAAGGCCTACATTATACTGTTCTCTAACAGTATGAATTTCTTTCTTTTCTTCACAAACTTTTTGCAACCCTGCCCAAGCACAACACAGAACACTACATTCATTTGGGGAAAACAAAACCAGACTTCCATGGACCCTTCAGCTCACTAGTTTTTAATACACCAAATCAATCCTGCTGACGCAGGAGATTGCTCCCTGGCAGGAGCTGAGGAGGATACACACAATGTTCTCCCTGTACTTGTCCCAGCACAGACTGCGCTCAGAGAGAACACAGATGAAGCAACAAATCCACTCCTGCAGCTGTGACCTGGAAGAAACGTTCCAGCCTGAACATATGAGAGAACATTAAAAAAGAACTTTGGGGATTTGTTACCCCAAAATCAGAGCTGAGAGTTACCAACACTGAACCCTCTTTTGGGCCATGACTTCTCTCTCTGGGGAACATGAAGTAACTTGGTAGTGGAGACTAGAAGACCCACAACATTGGGCTTTGGAAAGACAACTCTCTGCATGTCCTACCCTCACCAACTATTTGTTCTCAACACTAGAACGCATACATTTATAAAGACTGCAAGTGTTTTTTATTACTTTGTTAATATCTACCTGCTACAAGGCTGTGAAGAAAAACGAGCAGCAGACAAATAAAACTTTGTTGAGTTTTATCATCCCTTCCCTCATGATTGCTCAAGCATAGCTAGCAGATTTCTTGGCCTTCGTTCATCAAACTGTCAGTGCAATATTGCAAGAGAAGTTACAATACACGTAACAGAAGAGGTTAAGAACCTGCCTAATCTATTGCCAAGGAAAATAGGAAACGTTAGACCACAAATGTGTTTTTAAAAAACTCTTAGGAAGGCCACATTATTATTTATCTGAATCAGAACCGATAGAAATCCCCAGCTTATTGAACACTACATACTGTTATTTCATCTCAGATCACAGCAAGTAACACTCTTCCCAGTTTGTACAAAATTTGCTCAAAAATATTACACACATCTGCTAATGATTCCAGCACCAGACATTTTTCTGAACATACTCATGTTCTATGAAAGTACTCCACTTCAGTGCTACAATCAGAAGGTATGAAGAAACACTGGAACATGCATAATGCACATTCTACCCAGTATGACTGCAGTCACCAAGCAGGTAACAGTACAGGTAAGCTAAATTTCTTGACTAAAAAGGATTTAGTAGAAGATCTACTGGTACGCTAGTCATTGCTTAGCATTGACACTTCAGGGCAGGGAAGGCATTTTGAAGAACTGAGCAGAGGGATTCTGTGTCTACTTACTTGAATCATCCAGAGATTTAATTAGCAAACCTCCATTTTTATCATTTTTTCCTTAACAGTTCTACTTGCTGGCAGCCCTGCTTTGGATTACAGGAGAAGAAATGCCTCTTGAGCACTTTTCCTCTTCAGAGATACCCCATTAACATGTATTTGGCTTTCAGCAACAATTTCTTTTTTTTTTCCTCTTCTTTTTTTTAAACAAAGGAAATGTGGAAATGCAGTACCCAGCCCTAAACACTCAAAGACACAGAGCAGGTACTTTCCTGGTGCCCTTAAACACCACTAGTGCACCAACTGACAGATGCTTGCAATCTGAAGTAGAAACTGAAATCTGATTCCTGCCTCAGTTTCCAGACAGCAGAACGAACAGATGATTTACCAGTCTGGCTTGCTTCTATCTTCAATTCCTCTTTCCAACACCACTCAGCCACTTGGATTACAGTGATGGCAAAGCTACAGGAACTGAACTAGAAGGGTAGTTTCCAGGGTCAGCTTCATGCTAACAGGTGCTCAGGGCACCTGAAATTTATGTTCAACTAATTGGTTTTCTTCAGGGAATGAACTCATCCCAACCTAGCAGCACATAAATAGAACAACATGAAATGAGTTGAAATGAACAAGCAGTGAAAAAGAAACAACTATGCAAATACTACAGGTATCTATACTGAAGGACTCACAGTGAACACTGTAACATGTCAGAAAGCACATGATTTAACCAGAACACTCAGGACTAATCCTCACCGTCATCTACTGTGACTTCAAAAGACACATCTTTGCACAGTCTTGAGACGGAATGGCTTTGTAATATCCAAATGAGTGAGCTGCAAACATCAAACATAAGCAGCTCTTCCTTAGAATAATAATAATAAAAAAAAAGGATAAAAACCTATCTCGAAGAAAAGTAAGAACACCAACATCCAGAAAGATTATTAAGATTATTTGCTTTGAACTGCAACTGGTTCCACTTAGCGGCTTCCAAAATTACCTGCACTTACCCTTTAATGCTACTACTGGCGATGGCTGTGTTATGTTTACAGAGCAGTGGCATACATCTCACTCAGCACTTCTTTGGGTTTCTGAGGGCAGAACATTCACATGCTCTCCTCTGACCCCACGTTCCTAATCGTTGCTGTCCATGTCTACATGCAACTCGTCGCCAGCTGAACCAACCCAAACACCAGCTGAATTCAGCTGGCGTTGGGATTTTGGCATGCTTTATACTAAGCCATCAGTCTTCTCTCTTTGGAATTTACTTTCTGTTCTAGGTTATTTCAGAAGCTGAATAGAAAGCTCATCTTGTTATATGCCATGGCCAGATGTGCTGCATTTGACAGAAGAGCTCGATCCAAGCAGTAACATGCGAGTTGATTACCACTCATTACTACTGTTCTGCAAAGGAGATGAAGAATACCAATTTAAGCTGCAAACCCTACCTCACCAGCAACCCACTTCCTCTTGAACCGGATGCACAAAGCAAAGATGCAGCTGTTGTTACTGCAGCAGAGCAGGCAGCTGCTGCTGCCTGGGGAAAGGCAGCAGCTCACCCAAGAAAGGGGCAACCCACTCAGTAGGTCCCACAGTCCAGAGCTGCCTTGCATGGCTGCCAAAGCTGGACCATCCTGGATGGAAAAAGATTTTTTGGAAATGCACCTTCACAGCGGATTCAGCGAGAATTTGCTTCCTGAAAAATCCAGCAATAATGTGTCTCAAGTGTTTTATGTATTATGCCAATGTTAACACAGAGAAGTACAAGGCCTGGGTCAAAGCCAGTTAATCCAAAGGGCTGTTCTTAAGTAAACAGTGGAAAACCACTCTACTCCAGAGCCTCTCATAGAAACGCACACAGGAAGCCTCTCTTCCCCCTTCCGCTGAAACAAATGTGCCAAGTAAGTTAAATGATAATCTGGTAGTAAGCATATGTGCAAAATAGTAGGCCTTTGTTTGAAAATATCTGGACCACAGCTGGGAGTTGTGAATAGTCTGTAACTAAATTAAGGTAAGTTTAGACTGCATAATGACCTCAACCTTTGTTGAAGGTTTTTAACCTTCAACAAAACCTTTGTTTTTAAACAAATTGCAAGTGGTAAGATGAGAGGGAGTGGTAGTTTTGGACACTGAAACTTCTCAATTACAGTTTAAGTACATCACAAGCAGCACTAGGGTACACTGTCCCCACACATCCGTCCAACTTCCTTCACTTTGATGCCACCTACCAATCTCTAAAGATTGACAACTGACTGGGCCCCCCTCTCTTCTTCTATTGCTCTACAGAAGCAGTGCATCCTTTATTTTCAAAAGAGAAATGAACAGACCATTCACGTCCCAACATCACCACTACAGGTGTATTTCATTACTGCAATTCCTGCTCTCCACATTTAATGCACCTCACACCTTTGCAGAATTTAAAGAGGTTTCCACTGGTAAGAGGCACAGGATAAGAACCCGCCTGCCTTCTTTACTTGCACGTTAACAGAAAGCAGCATACGAACAAGCTCAGTGGGGTTTCCAGCTTCCCTGGCTCAGACAGAACCCTCTCCCCGATGAAACTACCAAAAAAGGGCTGGCTGTGCTGGTAAAGCCCGCAGCAGGTATTCACGCCCTGAGAATGATAAGCAAGGGTCACTGTAAGCAACAAGTTTAGCCTCTGCCATTCTGCACCAGACCTGAAAAAGCGACAGGAGCGCGAGGGCTGGCATGCAGCCATCAGTGCTCACACACGTGGGGACCCAAGCATTCAGGAAGTAAGAGCAGATCGGCTCCTGGCCTTACCGTAAGGAGCACACACTGCTAGACGTTTGGTCAGTTGTCAGATTTGACAGATGGGGGTTTTTAGGCTGAATTACTCAGGCTCCCTTCTTGATCCTGCACCATCATACGAAAGTAAGTACTTTCCCCATCACAGCTTTGCATGCCCAGGTCTCCCAACCACCTTTTTAGCCGTGCAAAGACATTCATAACACTTAGTAACTACCCTCACGTAGCCAGGTTTGGATTAGCAATTGCTTACAGTGGCTACCTGAAATATCTACGCAATATTTTCCAGATGTTGCTTAAGGTCTATTTACTGTACATTAAGTTCTATTTATTGTGCACACTGGATTGTCTCTGCGGTTGTGTTAAGCAGAGTCATGTTATACGCACTCTCTAAGCAGAGTACACAGTCCAAGGTTTTAGGAACCATTCCAGTAAACGAGTCATAGTGATTAAAAAGCAAAATACAGATCACTGCTACGAGCATCATAATATGACACATAAGAGTAATTTCTTTAGAAGTACGAAACAGATGTTTTAGAGTAAGAAATATTTATATGAATGCACACTTTGCAAATATGTGAAGATGTGTTTAAACACAGAACAGCCAGCTCTTAGACTTAGATTGCAGCCATTTCAAATGTTTGTGTTGCTGACATAAGAAATAAAGTTTAAAAAATAGATGGAGCACAGACAATAAGTGAAGAATTCCCACACGGTGACTTAGTAACATCTCATCCCAAAGAGCCAGACAAGACTTCCACTCCGGGCACATTCTGTTCAGTTTTCCATCCCATTATTCGTATTGCTAAAAAAACCACAGCTGTTTTCTATCAGGACACCCACGTTGGCAAGCCATCCCAAGGCAACGGCGCAGAGCAGGCTCTGTGATCTCATCCCAAGGGGCACCACTTGGGCTGTCCTCAGCTTCCCTCAGGGTAGAGCCCATGTGCCTGCTCCCTCCATGGCTCTGTGCAGGGTGGCGCACCGGCCCTTCTTATCCCGAGGTGATAAGTTACAGAGGTGAGCTTTCAATGGACTGAAGACAAGGCATGGCACTGCCAAACAGCAAGCCAGTTCCTATGACAACTTTCCACTGCAGCCTGGCTGGAGACCATTAATCCACCTTCCTCAGCCAAGTAGCTCCTACACAGTAATGCTTCTGTGGATCATTACAGACCTCCACAGGACTTCCGGCAGCGTCCAAGCAATGGCAGGTTGCATCGTGCCGAGCTATCCTGATCCCACAGCATCCCCTCATTTTCAATTGATACAAAAGAAGAAGTTTGCTGAGCACACCCACTTTTGTCTCTCACTCACCATTTTCTGGGCAGAGCTGCAGCCAGCCCTTCTTCCTGCACCTCCTTGTGAGTCAGAATCCACAACCCATGCAGGACTCAAAGGCTGTGGGTCAGCTCACTTTGCCCCAGGGAACAAGCAGCCTACCCTGCTGCCAGCCCCAGGCCATCTCCTGATAACAGCTCTCTGCAAACTAACAAGCCACATTTCATTTTTTAACTGAAGCATTGTTTTATTAAGCTGAACCACAAATCACAGGTAGGAGGCGAGCAAATAAACCTATCTGCTTTTTCAATAAGCACCATTTAAACATCATATTTAAAGAGTTTGTTTCCTTTTTACTTTAGATGCACAAATAACATGTGTGTAATTTTTAAGGGAAATACAACATTCCTTTCGGAGTTTTCCTAAAGATTACAATACTGCAGTGTTTACCAGTAAACATCAAACTGAGGTTTCTGGTTTTTTCAAAAACAAACATATCCCGTGATGTTAAAAAAGCGTAGGACAAATATTTCTAGTTGCTTTAGGATGGGTTTATCAACTTTCAAGTCATACTGGGAATCAAACATTGCAAATGGTAACAACTAAAGGGCTTCTCTTTTTGTTACTATTAGGAGTTGCCTATAAATTGGAAACTTGCCTGAAAAAATTTCAGCTTGCATCTGATTTTTTTGCTAGCGTATATCCCAGAAACAGCGTATATAACACTAATGCAACCAAAGCAAATGTACTAACAGGCTCTAAATTTCAAACCTCAGCTGAAAACAGTTGTCCCATTCTTACAATTTTTCTCCCCATTTGTCTCTGCAATTGTACTTCACTCAATGGAGCATTTTAAAAGTAATTCAGCGGTGCATTTTGCAATACAGTTTGCTTGAATGACGCTATACAGAGTAAAGGTTGTATTGTACTATATAATGAAACAACGTCCATGCTTGAACAAACTCCAACTGCTGTTAATCAAACCAGCAAGTTCCTGAACGATCTTTTGGAGTCAGGACTAATGGCAATAGATTATTTTAAATAGCAGCCCTGCTCTAAAGTATGTTTAGGTTGACACAGGCTGTGACAGACCCCACAGCCAGGCTGACCAGTTTGCAGTTGAAACACAACGCTTTGCCCTCTGTGCCATCACGACAAATGCAGCTTACAACCTGAAGATCAACACGTAGCTTTGAGTTTTGCTTCTGGTTTTCAGCAAAGCCACGCAGCACCTGAGAAGGCTTGCAAGTCTTCCTATCCCCCATCCGTTCTCTAGTCACCACGTACCGCCCAGTCCTGAAAGCAAACAGCTGGATGGACCAACGGAATCATAGAATCGTTAGGGTCAGAACAGACCCCTCAGATCATCTGGTTCGACTGCCGACACGGCACGTTTGAGCCAGCGATAAGCTGTTGTTCTCAACTGAGGCAGGCAGGTAAGGCTACACCTTCGTACACAGAAAGCGCGCTGCAATCTTTGCGGTTTAGATCCAATAGAACTAACAAAAAAATAAAAACTTTTCCAAAGTCACCACGCCTTGGGGACAACGTTCTCCAGGCCGTTTCCGAGAGGCTCCCGGGCATCCAGCCGGGCAGCCCCGTGAAAGCCAGCAGCGGGACGAACGCGAGCGCTTCGCCACCCCGCAGCCCAGGAACGCCTAAAGCACCCTGCACGGCACGAAACCGCGCCGCCTGCCTCGGCACCCAGGAAAACGGAGGGAACGCTTCCACCGTACGCCGTGCGGCACGACACAGAGGCACGAGCACGGCTCGAGTCAAGCAGCCGCGTGCTGCTCGGGCTCCGCCGCCGCTACGGCCGCGGTTGGAGGGGCGGCGCGGGGCTCAGCCCGCCGCAGGGGGTCCCGCACCCGCGGGGCGAGGCGACTCAGAGCGGCTCGGGACGGGAAGGCGACAGCGGGGCCGCCGGGTGCCTCCCCTCAGCGGCCGAAGGGGAAGTGCCTCAGGCGCTTCCACTGCCGGAGCTCCGCTCTCGGCGCTCCCCCTCCGCACAGAGCCCCCTCCCCGGCTGCGCGCCCGAGAGGAGCGGCTCCCCCCGCCCGTTTCCCTCCCCCCCCCCACCACCCAATTCCGAACGGTCGCTTCCAACGGTCCCCGCCACGCGCCCGGCGCGCGCACGCGCACCCGCACGCGCGCACTGCCCCCGCGCGCCCGGGCCGCTCCTCACCTCCCGCCGCGCTCGGAAGAACTGCCCCGCACGACTGCCGCAGCGCCGAGGCGGCAGCATTGCGCATGCGCGGCTCCAGCCCCGCCCCCTCCGGGCGCCAGGGAGCGGGGAGAGTGTGCGAGGCCGGCGGCCGGGCGCAGGCGGCGAGGGAGCGTCGGCAAAGTGCCCGCGCGCAGGGCAGCCGCACGGCCAGAACCGGGGACCCGCCCCGGGGAAGCGCCTGTGCCGCTGCTTTGCTCTTTCCCAAAAAAACTCTCACGGTCCCAGGCGAACTCCTGAGTTACTCCTCAGCTGGAGGCAGTCAGCAGAGCCAGCCTGACGTTTTCATCGGTGTGTGTGTGTGTGTGTGTGTGTGTGTGTGTGTGTGTGTGACCCGGCCGTGCTGGGAGGCTGATGGCAGACACACGGATCTGCCTTTTTCCCTCAGACTCCCTTGGTTCAGCAGCCAGGAACCGTTTGCCCCCCTGGGCCACCAGTGAAGCGAAGCCAGGCGTTGAAACACATTGCCCACAGCGTGGGTCTAATGGGCTGTGCTGGAAACCGGGCTGGAGGTGTGCATCCCGCGTGCTGTGTGCACAGCTACAAGGACAGCTTTTTCCTTTCCATCACAATCCCAAGCTAAACGCAGCTCCTGAAATAAAGCGATTAACAAGCCCCGTCAGCAGGTGAGCACGTTGCAGAGTCACAAAGCTTTAAGGCATCCCCCTGCTGTCTCACAGCCAAGACCTCAGTTTGGAAGCAGCTTCTTGCTCTCGCAGGAACCCAAAGTGCACACTCACCCCTTCTGCCAAATGGATTCTCCAGGCCTTTCCTGTGCATTAAACAACACAGTGCGATGTACAGAGCTGCGCAGAACATTACAATGATACCTCTCTTGCTCCCTCTTTGTTCTGGTAAGTTTAGGGAACTTGAGTTTGTGTTGCATAAGGACATACCAGACTTCTGGGACCCAGATCCTTGAGGGCATGGTCACACTGCAGCTCAAGCCAGCCCCCAAGACCTCTGCCAGGTACTAAAGGGCCTCACAAGGGGCTTGTGTTTGGGTGCCAACAACCTGGGATGGGTTTCAGCTCAACTGGCAGCTCATGCAGAGTGGATCCCAAAGTCTCTGCTCCCCCTTCCTGCTCTGACAAAAGCAGTGTCCGATGGGCTGAAGCCGAACCTTTGCTCTGTGGGAAAGAAGCAGTTGTTATCATTTATTGACTCAAACTCCTCTGAGTCAATAATTTCAGAGACATGCTCTCAGCAGTTACACTGGCAGCTGGCTCAGATCCCACCTAATTCCTGTAGCCTCATTCCCCTCTGACTCAAGAAAATCACAGAATCACAGAAACACCAAAGTTGGAAAAGGCCTACAAGATCATCCAGTCC
Source organism: Chrysolophus pictus (assembly GCA_037305975.1). Taxonomy (NCBI): domain Eukaryota; kingdom Metazoa; phylum Chordata; class Aves; order Galliformes; family Phasianidae; genus Chrysolophus; species Chrysolophus pictus. The sequence continues at coordinate 12,047,765 of CM074581.1, read as the reverse complement.
AACCATCCACCAAAACCATGTCCTTCAACACAACGTCCAAACACTCCTTGAACACCGCCAGGGTCCCTGCGCAGCCCATTCCACTGCCTGATCGCTCTTTCAGATAAGTAAATCTCATCTACTTGAGGCAAAGGGATCTGTTCCTAGGACCTTTACTTATGGATGTCAGCAGCCCATGTAGAGTCTCTTATAGATTTTTGTTGTTGTTGATGATGTTGTTGTTATTTTTTATTTTATGTAGGAAACTGTGACACTCCCAACTGCTTTTAGAGCACATCTGTATGTCAGTACTAAATCAGCACAAGTGGGAAAGCAGGAAAGGTTGCACTCTGCTTTATCAAGACAAAAGAAAGGCAGAACAGCATTCATCATCATCAGTAATAATCACCATAGCAAAGTCATAGCAATGATACCACTTAACTAAGCAGAGCTGGTGACCTCCCAGTTACTCAAACAATTACTGCTGGTAGAAGAAACCTCACTTGCAATATGGTAATGCAAAACAACAGAGGTCGAGGAAGTGGTGAAACACATTTGTGTGTGAGGATGTGAAAGACCTAAAACAACCAACCTAGATCAAAGTGAAGATTTCTGCCAAGTGGGCACTGTGGAGCATAGACTGAGGCTGCAGGGCTTGCTCTACCACCAGAACATATCCACTTGTGTCACAGAATCACAGAATGGTTTGGGTTGGAAGGGAGCTTAAAGACCATCCAGTTCCACCTCTCTGTTACGTCCAAGGACACCTTGCACTAGATCAGGTTGCCCAAAGCCCGTTTCCAACCCTGCCTTGAACACCTCCAGGGATGAGACAGGGCAGGGAAGATACAAGTGTTGCAACCTCACAATGGCTGTTCTAAAATGGGCTTCAGAAAGATAGAATGCTTCTAGGAAAGCTAGCTGCGAGCAGATCTGAGTCTTGGAAAGCAGTGCACAAGCCAAGTCTCTTGTATTTATACTTCCTGGCTCTTTTCTTTGTCTGCTGGCTGACACTTCTTATTCCTCTCATACTCTACAAGGCAGATGCACAAGACTTAGGCAGAATTTATATGTATGCATGTGCATCCCATTACCAACCCATGACAGCACATCTGGGACCAGCCTGCTGCAGCAGTGAGCAGTGGTGTGTGTGGTGCTGCACCCACCTCACTCACAAGGAAAAGTGATCTTTCTGCCTTGTGATCCCCTTCCAAGTGTGCCAGCTGGGATGTGGACTCCTGTGCAAGCCACAGTTGCCATGATTGCAGGGCTTTCTCCAGAGCCATCGTAGTGACAAGGTTCTGATCTTGAGGGGATTTGAATCCCAGCGCCATCCCTCCTGCTTTAGTTGATCCCTTTGAAATAGCAGCAGCTATTATGGAAGCAGTGACTCTCTCCAGTCTTGGCTTGCTTGCCCTCTTGACTCACCAGCTGGACCTTGCTGAGATGATCCTCTTGTCACCTGAGAGGACAAATGGGGATAGGAGGAGCGGGAGAACTAGGCTCCATCTCATTGATCAATGCAGAAGAGATGTGCAGCAGGAAATCCAGCTCCATGTTTCATCCTGTGCGGGGCAGGGACTAGCACCCAGGACACTGTCACTCTGGCACAAGCACACAGTGTGGCTTCCCTTCAGAACTGGTGGGGATAAGTGCTCTGTGCACGTACATGGTGTGTGCCCACCGTTGGTGTGCCTGCCTGTTTGCTTGTCTGCCCATGTTTCTCCAGCTGCCCATTTCTGACTGCTTCTTTATGCCTCTCTGCCTCTCCTTGCCTGTGCATCTGTGCGCGTTTCTCTGCACGTCTGCTCTTCCTTTTGTTTGCCTCTCAGCATGTGTACGTGTGTGAATGTGTCCGTGCCTTTCTGTGTGCCTGTGCAACCACCTGGCTCTTTGTGTGCGTTTGACCGTACCCATCTCTCTGCCCGTGTGTCCGTCCTCTCCTACACCCACCCTTCTATCCACTCACCTATTCATCCACCCCACCCATCCATACATCAACCCAACGTTCTATCCTCTCAGCCGCCCGCCGCAGTCTTTCAGAACCACGCCCGGTGGACAGCTCCCGCCTCCTCCAACGGCGGCGGCTCCGCAGCAGCTCCGCGCCCCACACCGCCGCGCACCCCTCCGCCCCTCCCCGCATCCCACCGCTCCGCACCGCATCCCACCGCCCCTCCCCGCATCCCATCGCTCCGCTCCGCACCCCCCCAACGAAGCTTTCCGCGCCCCGCCCCGCGCCGCACCGCCGTACATAAGCGCTCCGCCGCCGCCCTCCTCGCTTCGCTCCTCTCCGCCGCAATGAGCTACAGCGTGGAACCGCCGGCGCTGGCCGCCTCCTCCCGCCGCCTGCTCGCCCAGGCCTCGCGGCGCACCGAGGGCGTTGAGCCGCGCCGTGCCAGCGAGAAGGAGCAGCTGCGGGGCCTCAACGAGCGCTTCGCCGGTTACATCGAGCGTGTGCGGGCGCTGGAAGAGCGCAACCGGGCGCTGGCCGGCGAGCTGGCGGAGCTAAGGCGGCTGCCGCCCGAGCCGCGCCGGCTGGGGCAGCTGCTGGGAGGGGAGCTGCGGGCCCTGCGCGCCCGTCTGGAGGAGGCTCACGGCGAGCGGGCGCAGGCCGCGCTGGAGCGGGCGCGGCTGGCCGAGGAGACGCAGCGGCTGCGGGCGCGCTGCGAGGAGGAGGCGCGGGGCCGCGCCGAGGCTGAGCAGGCGTTGCGCGCCCGGCAGCAGGCGGCCGACGGGGCGGCCCGAGACCGCGCCGACCTGGAGCGGCGGGCGGAGGCGCTGCGGGAGGAGCTGGCGGAGCTGCGGCGCGCCCACGCCGAGCAGCTGGCCCAGCTGGGAGCCGCGCTCCGCGCCTCCGCTCCCCCGGCCTCCGGGCCCCCGACGGCGCGGCCCGACCTGGCGGCTGCGCTGCGGGAGCTGCGCGCTCAGTACGAGGCGCTGCCGGCCCGCAACCTGCAGGCGGCCGAGGACTGGTACCGCGCCCGCTGCGCTAGCCTCCACGAGCGGGCGGCCCGCAGCCAGGAGGCCGTCCGGGCCAGCCGCCGCGAGGCGGGCGAGTGCCGCCGGCAGCTGCAGGCCCGGGTGGTGGAGATGGAGAGCCTGCGCGGAGCCCACGAGTCCCTCGAGCGGCAGCTGCAGGAGCTGGAGGAAAGACACAGCGCCGAGGCCGCCGGGCTGCAGGTGAGCGGGTCCCCTCCGTCCCTCGCTGCCCTCCCGAGCGATCTCCCCCATCGCGGCTCCTCGCACCGCCCCGCCCCGCCCCGGCACCGCTGCCTTGCGCCCACTCCACGAGGCTGCGGTGCCCCCGCTCTGCGCAGGGCCCCCATCCCTGCAGCCTCCTCCCCGGTGTAGGGCTTCCGTGTGCCCTGCCTGGCCATTGCCCGCTGCCTTCACCGTTCCTCCATACTCGGACGCTAGGAAGCAGGAAAGGCCTTTTGGAAAGGACAGGCATGGATACCCCTCTACCAAGCCTATTGTCGCAGGGGACAAAGACCTCTGTGCACACAGCAGCGCTGTTTGGGGACGTGGCCCCACCCCTGTCCCCAAAGTCCGCTGTCACTCCCCACCACTGTGGGTAATTCCTCGAAGCCCGCAGTTGGCCCCTCGCCCCGGGGCCTGGCTTTTGGCACCAGCACTGCAAAACTTGGAGCTCTGCAGACACAAAGGCAGCCAGATCCCAGCATTTTGTGTCCTTGGAAGGATTCATGGGGTGGACACTGAGCACTCTGTATCTTTTATTCCATTAGTACAATATGACCCCTTTTTCTTATTACAGAGAAAACATCATGGTTTAGAACGATATAAATCCGAGATTGTTGTATTGTATGGCTACTAAGTGATCTCTGATTTCCAAATCAAACCATTTTCTTATTGATAATGAAACAACAGCCTTACATCATACCCGAGGGCTGCTGTTGTTCCTCCACCAAGTACTGCTGTGTCATGGAGCCCACATCCAGTCAGGTTCTCTAGAAAGCTGGGTTGCAGCTCTGTGCTGCTTGCAGTCTTGCTGAGTAGTTGGGGCCTTCAGCAAATGTAGAAACGGACAATATGCAATATTTCCTGCAGTGGATGAAAGGATTACATGTAATAATGTTCCTGAATAGCCTTAATGCTGAGTGAAAAGAATAATTGTGGGAGCAACCTGTCTTTGGAATAAAATTGGAATTAAAAAAAACAGCAACAATGCAGCTGGATTAAACAGCACTGTACTTCAAACTGATTTAGCTGCTGAACAGTGGTTTCTTTCTACGTGATCCACAGGCTCTGCTGTGAGTGTGTCAGTGCTTGAGAGTTTGTTGCACAGTGTGCCTGATTAGGAGCTAAAATGATGCTCAGTGCTACGGCAGAGGCAGTGGAAAAGGCTGGCTGTAGGAGATGGGAGCTGGTGTTTGCAGTGGCCACCGCAGGTTCTGCAGGCACTTGCTGCAAACTGCTTACTCATTGCCCATGCACATCATGCAGCCTCAGGCACAGCAGGGCGTCCAACATGGGAAAGCATTTGGCCTGGAAAGATCCCCCATGGGAATGAGTTTTGCTGCTTTCAGGCCAGCAGCTCAGGGGATTTGCCAGGAAGGATTGGGTCTTCCCCTCCTGGTGCAAGCTTTTCCCTCCCATTGCCCTGCAGCTGTGACCCAGCCACCCACTGTGTGCTCTGTCTGGTCCCACTGAACCCCATACTTGCTCTGATGGTGTTTAAGCCTACTGAAGAATATATAAAACCATCAGTGTTTAAAGCCCCTTTCCACCGCATGCTGTTACAAGCTGTACCCAGCACTCTGCTTGCTTCTCCATCCCTGTTAACACCCAAGCCCCTGTTTGGGATGTGCAGACAGAACAGCTGTGGGGAAAAAAAAAACAAAACTAAAACACAGTTCTGAGAACCTTTGTCATTGCCTCCCTACAGGACACCATTGGGCAGCTGGAGGCTGACCTGCGCAACACTAAAACCGAGATGGCTCGGCACCTGAGGGAGTACCAGGACCTGCTGAATGTCAAGATGGCCCTGGATATCGAGATAGCTGCCTACAGGTAGGCTGCTCTGGTCCTTTCTGAGCCCAATCTAACACCCTGCCCCATACTGCCAAGCCTGGTACCAAAATCAGACCTGGGTCTGTTTTCATCCAAATCAGCTGCATCCTGGTGCTGTGATGGTGTCTTGTGAGGTGACCCCCACCTAAACCCCTTTGCTTGTGCTGTGCTTGCAGGAAGCTGCTGGAGGGAGAGGAAAACCTGTTCAGCATGGGGAGTGTTGGCCTTCCAGCCATGAACCCCCTCCCCAACCCCACCTACTCTTTCCAGCCACGCTCCTCCACTCCATCCTTCAAGAAAGAGGAGCAAAGAGAGGCGGTTAGAGCGACCTCCAAGATACCATCCGGTCAGGCTGGGATGCTTGACGGGACCATAACCACTGCCAAGAAAACGGAGAGATTCAACGTGCATGGAGGAATCATTGCAAATGCTAAAGTGTAATGGTGGGAATCCCATCCCTTTTGCATTTGGGGGGGAGCAGTCTTCAGTTGGCCCTTTAATTGCCTCTTGGGTACTGGGTTGTGCTCAGCAGCTCCAATTACAAGGTCCCCTGTAGGGTCAGAGCTCAGCAGCCTCTGGCAAAGCAAGGGCCGAGCTCAGCACACTGCTCCCTCTCAAGTCAGGTGGCGGCCACATGGGTCGCTGGGTGCATGCTGGTGGGTGTTGTGGGTGCACGGGGATTTGTGGCAGCGAGGAAGGGACTCACTGCAATTTGGGGAGGGGGTGGTGAGGGCAATGGAACTCAACTACAACTGGGATTAAGGCTACAGCCCTTCACCTACTGTCCAAATCCACGTGTAGCTAAAGCGTTTCCTCTTCTTCAAGGTGTAGCCGTCCACTTTTAACTCAGAAGCACAGAAATAGCCATAAACACACCTTGCTTCTGGTCTGTGAGCCACTTATATTTTAAACTATAAGGAATGTCTTTTTTTTTTGTTCTGACAACTCTTTCTGTTTCTCAGTAGCGTTAGTCCAGCCACATGCATGGGGTTTGTTGGTTGGGAACCAACACCCAGTGCCCATTTCCACATACAGCAGGGAGGGCTGGGTGCTGCCAAATCCCACATCCACACTTGAGCTCCAGCCTTCCAACATGTGCCAAATCTGATGTAGGATTTACAACTGTAGGTTTCTTTCAATGCCTTAAAATTGCCAGCTTCTGCAAGAGCCAGAGACTGCGTGTGTGTGTGTGTGCTACATGTCAGTGCCCGGGCGAGTTTGCCATCACAAGACCTTACTGCCCTCTCAGTGTTGCCAGAGTAGTTCCTGGAACCAGCAAACTGTTCACTCACACTCTTTCCTCTTCTACTGTAAGGCACAAGTTAATAATTAAAAAGAAAGAAAGAGTTACATGAACCAAACAAAGCTCTTCTGTCTTCTTTCCTCCTGCTTCACGTGGTGAAAAGACCTCTAAGATCATCCAGTCCAACCCCAACCCATCCCCACCATGCCCAGTAACCACATCCCTCAGTACCACATCTCCACAGTTCCTGAACAGCCCCATGGATGGTGACCCCACCACCTCCCTGGGCAGCCTGTGCCAATGCCTCCCCACTCTTTCTGAGGAAAAATCTTTCCTATCAACCTGAAGCTCCCTGGCACAGTTTGAGGCCATTCCCTGTTCTGTTACCCAGGAGATAGTCATGATCAAGGATATCCTGTCCGTGATGGATTCAGTGATGGACCCCAAGGCCACGGTCTCACAAAGGCCGGCAGACAAGACAGAACTTTATGACAGGGAAAACCCCATAAAGCTGCTCCTGTCATTGGGTTGTGGCTCTCTGGAGGCAGGGCTGGCACTGCTGAAGGCCATGGGATGTGTACTGATCTCACCCCAAGGTGTCCACCGCAGTAGCCATACTTTGTGGAGTTTGTGGCTGCCCAGTCAGGGAGAAAGGCCTCCCACAGCAGGGATTGCCCTTGCTTGCCCCAAAAATGAACTCTGAGGCTGTAGATTGTACCACAAGATGGCTGGTTGTGCCTCCTCCGTACACTCAGGGGTTACAGATGGCTTGTGTTTGCACACCCAATCGAAGGTGACACAATCTATGCCTGGGCAAGGTTAACAGAAGAGCACAGGGTGTACCCATCTACCAAACAAACCTCATGAGAGCAGGGACAGGGCTGCCAGCAGGGCCCTGCAGGTAGCAGCACAGGAGGCAGTGTCCCACTGGTGGCCCTGCCACAGTGGGGTGTCCCAGGTCTTTTCCTTCTTGCTATCTCAGAACCTGCCTTAGCATCCCAGAGACACGGGGATCTCTGATAGTCACCAGCATCCCTGTGGGCCAGCAGGCATAGGGAGAAGAGGCAGATGGGATCAGGCAGCTGATACAATAAAAATCTGAAACTCAGATGTCCTTCAGCGCAGCTTTGTGCCTGTCCTTGAGTATGAAGGGACTGACCTGTCCTTTATTCCAAGCCTCAGTCCAGCTCCCTGCCTGCTCAGCTGGCTGCATGCTCCCAACAAAGCTGGGATTTACTTTGGTAGTAATGATGTGGAGGGCCTGCATTCGTGGAGGAGAACAAAGGAGCCTGGGGGAGGACAAGGCATTGCTTTGGAACCAGATGCAGCTCTTTGTAAAGGGGCTGCAGTGGAGATTTTCTGCATTTCCAGATCTCTGAGGAGGTTGTGGTGCTGGAATAGGGCCTCTGCTGTGGCCCAGTCTTTTTTAGAGGGTTAAACACTCGGACTGCTGGAAGAACACTGCAGCTGCTTAAAAGATTTATACCTCTGCAAAGCCACGACCTCTCAATAAAAGGCAGCTGCAGACACTGACTGCACTACCGGCCTGGGAAGCAGCACTGAATGGCTGTTCTTCTGTCACGCTGCCTTGCCTTTATCTTTATGCTGGGGAGAACGTCAGCCCCCATGCAGGGGTGCAAGCTCCTGCCAAATGCCTGGGTGCCTGCATTTTCCTGGAAGAAAACACTGGCCTTGCAGCTGCACTCTGTGGCTTACTCATGTCTCCGCTCATTTCATTTCCATGAGGATGAGATAGGACAGCTCATGGAGCTTGGGGTAGGTCTGGGTCATATTCCTGCTGCTTCAGTGATGGAAAGAGATTGTTTCCATCAAGATCTCAGATCAGGATCCCTTCAGCACCACTGGAAGTTCTGCAGTAACTGTGCTGAGATGTACAGTGCCTTAAACGCTGGGAGAACCACTACGCACATGGAGCAGTTTTGTCAGTTACACTTGTTTGGATGCTGGAATCCATTAAGGATTAAGCCAAAGAAAAACAAGTCAAGGAAAACCCAACAAACATTTGCATTCCTACAAAGGGAAAACACCTCCATTTTAAGGCTGGGGAAGAAGCCTGTTATTCTGCAAGAAAGAATCAACGGCAATTTAGAGAAAAGCCTCTTCTGGCAGCGAGGGCTGGATCTGTCCCATTCTCTTCTTGCCAGCTCTTTAGCAGAGACCTTTGCAAAAAAGAGCTTCATCCTCAAATGAGTTACCTACGCACAGCCCTTAATGCCAGCAGCCAGAGCGATCAGATGTCCACATCAGTGGGACCTGACTTTTTGAATTCAAGTTAATACTCTAACAGCACGAGCAATGCAAGCCTAGCTAAAGCAGAGAGGAACCTGAAATAGGCCTCCTAGCTACTTATTTCTTCAATCCAGATGATTACCTTTGATGAAACTCTCCATGGACGGATCTACCTACTTACAGCTGGAACAACCTGTAGCATGGAACAAATTCAGCCCCTATGTTTATCATTTGACAAAATTTTAAAGACAACTTCAGAAGAAAAATACTTACTTTGGTAATAGGTACTGTTACCAGTGCTGCTATACATGCATTTACAAAGAGGACTGCAGCAGCATCCTGCCAACTGCCTGCCCTTACATACCCAGCAGAGCATGGAGGATGTTAGGATTCCTGCCCAGGGAATTCTTACCTCTCAGTCTCATTGTACACAAGAAAGGATCACCTCCAGAAAAGCATACTGCAAGCAGTAGGCTCTGAGCATATTGTGGCATCATGGAACTGCTTGGTGCCTTCTCAGCAACACATGGGAAGGGTTGCAAAGCAACTCCCCCAAGAACATGTTATTTTCTTCATAATCTCTGCCAAATCCTCACCATCCTCTTTTCTAGTGGTAATGTTCCCCTTGGAAGAAAACAGACATTCTAAGATTTACATTTCCAAATCGATTATTTTTATCAAGCAAGTAGAAAATACAAGATCTCCCTTCCACATGGGGAAATGTTTCTTTTTGCAGATCACTACTGCTTTGACACAAATATATCATCATACTAAATCAAAACACAATAAAGATGGTGATACAGCCTCACAAGAATTCTGCAGCCGCAGGGCAGTATATCAGTCTCATATTTCACATCAGGGTTTACTATTCACCTCTCAAAAAACAACAGAATTTGACCAGCTGACCTGCATCTATGGCCTCTTTCTGAAACTTAAGCAAAATGTAAGATTTGCTGGCTCATTCAGGAGAGATCCCAAAGATGACCTGCAAAATTCAACTTACAACCACCTTTTTTCTCTTTGTGTTGAAATGGTTACAGAAGAATGTAGTAGGGGGAAAAAAAAAAAAAAGCTAGTGATGAGAAGGTACTGTTTGCAACATTCTCCATTTCCCAGAAGTATCCATCACAGCAGTACAACAGTATTTTAAACATAAACATTCAGGTTGGCACCTGGTAATCTCTTTCTGTTGAGACTTGTGTGGATAACCTCACCCTCCTCCCTTCAAAACAAAAGATAATATACAATAACAGGCAGCTTGAAGGATTTTTCAGTGAAACTCGTTGGCTGTTCCACGTCTTTGGAAACAAGTGCTAAGGCACTTCCTGGCTTTCTTATTGCTTTGCTTGTGGCAGCACAATTCAGGTCCGAGTGTAACAGCAACATTAAGAAAATAAATCATATTTATACATCACCATCACAATCTCTTCATTTTAAAGGCAGCTCAGCTGCAAATTTTATTAGTCTCCTGAAACTTACCTTATTACACTAAAGTCAGATTAAACAAAAGGAAAACAGAACCTACGTGGCTCAGTGCTCATGACTTGACCATAGCTTGACTGCATTTATGAGAGCTCCTGACACTACAGCTCATGGTCTTCTCCTGCTAGGGGTCAGCAGAACTGTAAGCTCAGAATTAGCCATGTCATCTCTAAATAGGTAACCATAAAATAAGACCAGAATTATTTCATCATGCAATGAAATGATATAGTGTCTGTAAATCAACGCACAAGTCCAAGCCCACATTCTCTCACTTCCTGAGCACAAGGCTGGCTCCTCTCCCACAGGGGCAGAGATGCCATCCCATAGGCGGCCTGCTATTACAGAAGCAATTCTATCATCAGAAGCACTAGCGGCTGGAGGAAAGCCAAGGTTAAAAGGAGACCAACAGAAATAAAACAGCAGCAGCAGAGCTGGAAGAAGATTGGCACATTTTTAAGCAAGCAGGCTGATTATGCAGGAAACTGCACAGCCAACATTTCAGCCTTGACAATTGTCAAAGGTCACCCCCACTGCATGCTGGTGTGCCACGCAGAGCCCCAGGGGGTGCAGCAGGAGCTGGAGAGCAGAATAAAGCATCAGTGCCTTGAGGGTACACTGTAAGGTAGAAGAAAGCAGAATGTTCAGCCAAAACAACTTTGCTAAGAATATGCTGTATGGAGGCAGCTGAGGAAGAAAAAGAAAGAAGCAGACAACAAATTATTGTGAAATAAAACGTCACTAAGGGCTCACACAAAATATTCCAGGCAACATTTCTGTATTTGAAAGCAGTTTTATGCATTCTACCTGTAGTTCTTCTATCATTAAGCAACTGGAAGATTGAAAAGTCTCTACTTTTTCCTTTTAAGTGGTATGTGGTTTACTTTATGGATAAACTCTGTAAAGATACTGCAGAGACCTGATACTGTTACTGCTTCAATCAGAACAGTAATAATTTAGCAGATGGTTTAGCTAGCTTATGCAAAAGTCAGCATTATCCTAGGCAGACATAAATTTGAATTAACTATCAGCTTCTGTATGGCTGTTAAACTCTGCCAAGTCCTTTGGTAGGCATGAAGTTTGAGCCTGGACTAGGGAAGAATTTGCAACGTAAAATGCAACTATAATAGACCTACAGACAGAAAACAAAACTGTAAGTAGTGATGAAACAAGAAGTGGCAGCATTGTCAAGCCAGACATCTTGTGTGCAGCTGGGATCATCAGAGCGGCAGAGAAAGACCTGGTTCACAGGGGCTTGATGACATCTCCATTACAGGATTATCCATCCTGTATCTGTGTTGATAATTCATCTAAGATTTCATTTTATTCCAGGTAATGATACCACTTAGCTCCAGTGGACATTCTGATATTAAACCATCTTTCATAGAAAAACTTTCTCATTGAAATGTGTGATTCTGGCAACACCAGAGCACATCCAGCAGTTTCAACAACTTTGAGGCTGACAAAGGGAGGAGGAAATGGAAATGAGAGTTCAATTTAAAATTGACTAAAATAAATTTTATTTTACCATTACAATATATAATCTCTTATCAACACAACTCACAAAGTCTTTACAAAATAATTCAATTTTCTAATGTATTTTAAACACTACTTTTGTACAAACTTTGAAGGGAAAATAGGCAATTATAGTTAAACGTGTCTTTGTTAGTTTTTTTTTTTTTAGAAGCATCACAAGAACTACTTCAAATAAGACTTTTTTTGTGGTGTTGCCTTCACAGACAAAACTTAACGCTTACTGTAAAGACCTGAAGAAGGATTCATGAAAGCTTTCTTTAGACAAAAGATGCCAGTATTGGTATGCTGACAGCACTGTAGCAAATAGGACAGTAAGCAAACACATTTGAGCTAACTTAAGTGCTCTAAAATGCCTCACTAAGGAATCTTCCCTTCTCTACACTGACTATAGAAGGACCCTGGTTCTTAACAGTAGCTTTCATGAATCCCCACACGTAAGACAGAACGTGCAGCAAGAGCATTGCACAGGAAGCTCTGTTCCTTAATGCTGCACAAGAGACCATGAAAAACTTCAACAGAACTGAAATACTACAGCTGTCACAAAACCTAGCAATTTAATATGTCAAAACAAATGAACAAAAATGTTACCTACAATCCTCCATAGAGGTGGTATTAAGAGGCACACACTATGCTATTTAACCCTTCAAACCCACTCTCCACTACAATTCACTAACATACTGGGAAGAGTGGAAAAAGCTACCATTTTTCACTACTGCTAGAAAGCTGTGTGCTAAAATGAAGGAACCTGTGCTCCTGCTAGTCAAGTCATTTGACAGATTTTACATGACAGCAGAATTAGGCTATTTTAAATACAGCAAGCAGGTAGAACGAGGTGCTACTTTTTTTTCCCCTCTCCATGCATAGTTTAACCAGCTTACAGCCAGCTCACCTCCATTCAGACTAGAGATGTGTGACTCACAATTTGATGTAAGTCAAACTACCAGCAAATGTTTTTCAAGTGCAAATAAAATTGTTTTTCTTCAAGAAAAACAACTGAATAAAGTTTGTGATACATTATTTCCTATCTATTTTGGTCTCCATTCGAAGAGTCGCCTTCCTCTCCCAAATCACATCTGAAGTCAGATGATCACTACAAGCTTTTTTGCACCCAATGACTGTTTCCACCCCAGAATAAACCGTACTGCCCACTGAAGATCATCCCTGAGAATACAGTTCCAGCTAGACACTTAGAAAGTAAGCAAAATCCCATAGCTTAGGGAAAAAGGCTGTTTACCCTGTGAGATCTCGTGGGTTTAGGAAGTATTTAAAGAAATGCAGCAACTCTGAGCGTTTAAAGTCCCTGAGCTGAGTGAAAATTGATAGCTGTATGTACAGAACACTTAAAAAAAACCAACAACAACAACCAGTGGTAAAGTCAGATGTAAGCTACAAGCATACAGCAGTCAGTGATAGTTTCTTTTACTTGCTTCCTGTCACAGAAAATACGATGGCATTCTTTGGTGAGAAACAGCAGTGAAGGAGCTTCATGACTTTGGATTCTTTCATGTCCTGATACCGTAGCAATCTAAGGAATGGTGAGTGGAGATACCACCAGGCCGTAGTGCAGCACAAGTAAGCCATCCTAGAGAGAAGAGAGAAACTGTATTATCGGATCACTCCACCTTCTCCACAGGGCATTTCCATCACTGCCTGGTGTGACAGTCACTGTGTGGCTTCAATCTCACTCATTTCATTGCACTCTCCCTTCCTTAACAGGGATACAAGTTTTATAAAATACTAAAGCAGATAAAAAAAAACTTTCCTCTCTCACTTTACTTTTATACTTTTATAACTCACTTTACTTCTCATATGACAGCAAGGCAGAATAAATAACTTAATTAAATAGCTCTAGAAGCAGCTACCAAATTCTGGCCATTAACTCCAGACACCAGAAGTCAAACAGACATTTGAGGAAGAAGAAGGAAACACGTTGTTTCCTAAGCACGGAACTCAGATTCCAACTCCTAATGCTAATTTCAGCACCTTCACTGGCTGCTGCAGCTTACTGTTCAGTGGCTCTGTTACTTTTGACAATTGGGATAATTAAGATAGAAAGACAACAAAAGAGATCAAGTCACTTTTTCTTTTCTTTTTTTTTTTTTTTTTTTTTAAGTACAAAAGCACTGTCTTTACATTTCTACAAGTTAGCTGGAGTCCTGCATGTGTCAGTAATACATTTAAATAATTCTGCCAGCTTTGTTAAGCACACTGCCAGCTTACCATTTCTTCCTACTTCTTGATGAACAACATTTTTTAAATCCCTGTACTTCTGCTGAAGTTAATAAAAACCCATTTCACCTGCAAGACAATACTTCCTGTCTCATTACAATAAATCTTACTTATGCAGTTTCATTTGCACAGTTGGTGAAAGATCTAGTAGTTAGTCTTCTTCCACTTCTGAAACCTTTTCCCACTACTGATCCCCCAGGGATCTGACTTGCATTAGAACTATTTATGTGGACAGGCTTTAATAAACGTTTTCTTTTAAAGAGAGAAACGCATTAATCACAGACAACAAATTTCCTACCATATTTTACTTTTGATGTTTTTAGCCATTAACCTTAGGACTCAATCTATGTTCCACAGAAGTTATGTAACTCAGTGTGAGGGGGCACATTTTTAAAAACAAACAAACCATCACAGCAACACAAACTTTAAAGATCTAAAGACCATATAAAGACCATTTCCATTATATTAAAAAAAGTACCAGGACTGTCTTTGCTTTATGCCACCAGTGAATTATATGACAGAACATATGAAGTATGACAGTGGTCTAGCCAATGTTTTAGAAGAATATAAATATTTAAATAAAAGCTCATTCACTATATAAAAATGATTTTGACAAGTTGGTATCCTTAGCTACCCAAAACTCTCTGAGCCACTTTGCACTGCAGGAAATCTAAGATCAGGATCTTAGAAAGATGCAAGTGAATAGATGTATTTGTCCACACCTCCATGACATACTCTTTTTCTTCCCTTAGGAATTATTCTCAGACAGCCCCTATCAACACCCTGATGTTCTGTCTAAAAGATGTCTGCTTATTAGAAAATAGCTTTGTTTTGCCTCCAGTGCCACAAAGAAAAAAAATAATTGCAGCCGAGCATAAGTGTTTTAACTTTCTCTTCTACTCTTCAGGTCTGGCAGATAACTGCATAATGACAGGTGATAAAAACAGCTCCAGAGCAACAAATATGCACTGTGAACTTCATGCAGCAATTTCACTTTTCTTTAAAGGATGCTGACAAAAGAGGGCCTTAGTGCAGGGTAGTGGCCAACCAATCTTAACTTTAATGAATGAGAATGCAAGAAACCTATTTCACTGCTGTTTTTAGTAGCGTCAGGTTATTTTTCTTCATCTTCTCATTCTGTTAGTAAATGGAAATTCATTACTAATTCAAATAGATATGGGAGAAAGAACGAGCTTTTATTGCTTCATTTACTCTGCTTAACAAAGTAGGATGACCTACGTTGTAATGTGGAGACAGGATCCTGTTTGTCTTCACTTTTTGTTAGATACTTCAAAGTTATTTATCAACCTCTTGGCACACAGAGTGTTGTTATACCTTCACCGAGGTATGTTTGCTGCTTGTTGGCTACTTCTACAGGGAAAATGGAGCACTAACTTCCTTTTTTTGGAAAATTGTGATCAACACAGCTTTTCCTCTATGGAAAATTTTCTTAAAGGAAAGAAATACAAGAAAGAAATGCTACCGTGCATTAATTGATTAATGGTTTACTTACATAGGAAATACCGTTCTCAAATCAAAGGCCAAACCCACTGCAACTACTTCTGTACAAAGAGAAGCTGAGATAGGGCCCAATAGTGGCACTGCTTACTCTGTACTTGTTCACTTTCTAGGTATTATACATTTGTGTCTGTTCAACTGCTTTCTCTACAGACAGAATTACAAAGAGAATGAGACCTCACTGCTTATTACAGATCTCAAATCAGAGTACTCAGATGTGTCCAACAGAAAAGGAAAGTACAAGCTCTTCTCACAGCAGCTCCTGCCCCTAGGGCTTTTTGCCACACATTTGTGAACCTGACCTAAATTGGAAAGGATCCCACCTGTTAAATCCAAATATAAGTGTTAAGAATGAGCTGACTGACAGAAACATCATGGCATATGCACCTTTTGATGTTATAAGAGCAGCAGTAACAAGAAGTGCCCCACTTTCCAAATTCAATATTCCCACAGAAAAAAGTAAAAAAAAACTTCCATGGCAGATGTGTGCTAGAGGGTCACACTAATTAAATTAGATCACAGCTCTTACAGCCCAGTTCAGGAAACACTGGAAAAATACAATGGGATTGGGTTACAAGAAGGTGAGAGCTGTGAAGAGAAGAGCATCATCTGCAAGACCTCTGTGCCAAGGGCCAGGGACATAAAGGAAGCTGCTCTTTTTAGCTTTTCCTACTTGAGAATTGTCATATCCCTCAGCAATGCAGAGCTTTGAGAAGGGCAGTTTCAGATAGGTGAAAGTAACCTGCAGCTGGGATCACATTGCATTTGTGCAGCAAAGGAGAAGAAAGTAATGCAAGGAAGAAGTTACATGGCCATAGAACTAAGAACAAGCTTCCTTCCTCAGCTACATGATTAAACTCAATCACAGGCTAATTGTAACACTTTGTAGCAAAATTCAGCCTTTTAATGATTTCCACCAGTCTTTGAACTCGTAGTAAATTCCAGGAGTTTTACACCATTATAAAAATTAAGCAAGACTACTTTTAGTATTAATTTTCTGCAGCAACATTTATATATTCCTTCTCTTAATAAAGCTAGAAAAAAAAATCACATTTCAGGATAATTAGAAAGATTCAACCAATCACCCAATTTTAAAAAATTTAGTGTCTGGAATACTATCAGGATGTAGCATGTATCATGGAACTCTACTTGCTCCATATAAGTGCATTTAACATGATAAAGACCAAATGTGTGAAAAAAGATTTACTCCTTTTTCTTCTAAGCCTTCTATAAACTGTTAAAAAATGAACATGTTAATTGTTTACATCTAACCACTAAATTAGTTTCCTATTTACTCCAATTACAGCAATCCAATCAGTTACCATGAGACCAATATTTTACCATCAGTTCACACTTGATGCTTTAACACTAACCTAAAATCCTGCTAGCTTTCATCTATAGGATGCTTTACCTTACTCATACTCTGGAGGCAGTGATACACATTGTTACTCAGTAGGAAAACAAACACACAAACCAACCAAAAATTTTCACTGAGCATCCAAGATTATTTAATAACTACTGAGGAGAATAGAAGTCTCAAAAACATTTTAGTGATTATGACCCAGAGAAATAAATCACAAACAGTGCAAGATATGCTGCATTGAACTTGAAGAAACTCTTCCAGTGCAGATGGTTGCCCAAGAATGCATGTTTAAATTTCTGCCTTCGGCAAAATGAAACTTACCTGCATTTTTGAAACCCCTTTTCCTCAGCAAAAAGAGTAACTGCTGACATGAATGAACATGCAAATGAAAAAAAATGTGACTCAAGACAGTTATTTTTCTCCTCTAATAGTGACTGTACTTACATAAATCAAACCCAAAGTTTACTCCTTTAAAGTACTACACTATTTAAATAGCTATGGAAGCCATTTTCTCAGTGTGAATACTCTACAATGAACATGAGAATGTGGTCGATGACAAAGGCAGTTTTGAAAAGTGTTTCTACATCCTAGTGAGAGCTGTTAGGAACAATTCCAGCAATACTGGTTTGCTGAGACAGGAAGGTTACGATGACACAAGATGCCCCTGGAGTTTAATGTTAAAAAAAAAAAACAAAAAACAAAAAACTATCAAACATTCCTGCATAGTTGTAGTCTCACTGGACCTAGAAAACCATTGAATTTTAGGTCTAGTGAAAACACAAGACTTTGCAAAAAGCAAAGATCTTTCTTCTGCTTTCCCAAGAGAGCAGGCTTGCTAGAAATCATCACTAGCATACTGATTTTGTAATAATGAGACTTGATATATCCTTGGAGAACAGATCCTTAAACAACTGTACTCTTCGTGGAGCTGCTGACTGGTACTTAGTATTGAACATCAATCAGGAAGACCCTATTTTGACATGAAATCACAGAATGGCCAGGGTTGGAAGGGACCTCAAGGATCATGAATCTCCAAACCCCTGCCACATGCAGGGCCACCAACTTCCCATATAATGCTAGACCAGGCTGCCCAGGGCCCCATCCAACCTGGCCTTGAACACCTCCAGGGATGGGGCATCCACAACCTTTCTGGGCAGCCTGTTCCAGTACCTCACCACTCTCTCTGTAAAGAACTTCCCCCTGACATCCAACCTAAATCTTCCCCCTGCCCCCACCCCCTCCACTTAAAACCATTCCCCCTTGTCCATGAAAAACACAGAACTTCAATCAGGAAGATCCACTTCTGACAAGAAATGAAAACAAAGCAGTTTTCATTACAGTCATTTCCTAAGAGCACCTTTCATACATGAAGATTTTGTGCAAGGACGAAGTCAAAAACTACATACATTTAACAATACCCCTGCTATTTCCTGAAGCTTTTTAGTAGAGAGTATTTCCATCACTATTTTTGTTGATTGCTCCATGTTGTACTTACCATAAACTCATTATATCAGAAGTGTGTTTGTTACTAGTGGTTTCTTCCTCCCAATTTCTATACTCCCTTAATGTGGGTTAGGTTAAATCTTAAGTTTTTCTTCATATTATTAGATGAACAGTCAAGACATCAAGTTTGACACATAACTTCCTTTGGCTGCAGAAGCCATAATACACACCATAAGCCTTAAAGATTTTCACTTTCTGCCAGTACTGTAACATGATCTGTATCACCCGCCCTGACTGTGGGATCTCTCCTAGTCAGTCAAATCAGGCACAGGTTATGCATTACCCAGGACACCTTGAAATTGGCTTTCCACCTCTTCCCCTGCCACAGAATCCCTCTTATAGCATAAAAGGGCTCAGCATGAAATTTAAGAGTATTGGATTGTGAGCACACATAGGCATACAAGTCATGAGAACTGAATTTGCTAATTTAACTTGTGTGTCATCTACTTAAGTTGCTTTCCAAATACAATACCAACCTAAACTCCATTTATCTCCACCACAGTTGATTAACCAGTAAAATTTTTTCAAACTGCCAGGTTAAGATTAATATGCTATTTACACAACGTGGTTTTACTTCTATATCCTACTAAGCACTGGAGAGATTATTTCATTATTTAATTGGTTTTGTTGTATTTATGAAATGGCGTGACCTTTGCCATTATAAAGATGTTTGGAGAGATTCCCAAGGAAATAAAAGGTTTTCTTATTTGCAGAGCCAGCAGCATTTAACACAGTAAATTATTGATAAAAAAAATAGTTGGCTACCCTCAAGTTCTGACCAGGACCTGTATAATATACATCAAGGACATTAACTGCACTTACTATCATGCATCTTTGGTTTGTATTTTTATGAGCAACTGTTCCCCTGATACTCCCCTGTACAGACTCAAGGTTAGCCTTGGCCTCATGTGGGATACTTCAGCACTCTGATACTCTGCTGCAGAGATGCAATCACCAGGAAGAAAAAACAAGAAATGTTACTTAAAAGAATGGCTGGTATAATTTATCACTGGTAAGACAGCAGCTCGTTTCAGAATAGAACAATTTTGTACCCAGAACATCAACAAGCTGTCGAGAGCACTTCTGTTACCTGGTATATTCCTCAACTACATTTACAATATAAAGAACAGTTTGCATAAGATGGAAGTTTTTGTAAATAACTTCTTCTCCTAAGTTGGTGTTACCTGATAGAATATTTCTTAACCTATTTTAAAACAGTGCAAAGCCCCAGCTGCCACACATACCTGTACAGCACTCTCTCCTATGACTTGCCGGATCTCCCTCAGTGTCTGGTAGTGCTCTAGCAGGTGATCACCACATATTATGTCTACCTACAGAAGAACACAAACATTGTCAAGTTTAACTCGGCTTTGGACTAGCAGGACAATATCTAAGCCATTTAAATTTGATAGTTCATAAAGTAAAACTAAAGACGCTTAGAATTCCATCATAGTATGCCTGACACTACAGAAATCTTTGCTGTCAAAATGCATTTAGCATGCACAACACTAATGCTTTGCCCTAAAGCTCCCTTCCATCCCACAAGTTGGGGCTTACTTCTGGAATGGAGAAGATAGTTTGCTTCACTTTCAGTTGGGTGAGCTCACTGCAAAAAAGAAACAAACCCAAACTGTTTTGAAATAGCTGTGATAGATAAAATAGGAATTTACATTTAAATATTAAAATGATCACACAAACACCCAGAGTCATTCATTATCTGCAAAAAAGGACAAGCTGTCAATGCTAATGGTAAGTAATGGGCCAATAGTACCTTCACTCCTATTCTGATCAAGAAAACACATTAGTAAGTTTGCTTAAGACTGCTTGGAAGAAAGATTTGAATAAAAAAAGATTAAGCTCACTGTATACCACCGTCAGCAAGTACTTCTCACACAGTCCTTCTTTAAAATGTAATCAACATTTCTGTGATGGAAGTAACAGGCATACTCAGCAATTCTAAATAACATCCTCAACTGCAGCTTAACTACATCAACCATGTCTGCAATTCCAGAGAAAGCACTTTCATTAAGTAGCTGTGCACGAGAAGTGTTACTCTGGGGAAAAAAAAAAGAGATTCATAGTGAGGTACTCCAGATTCCTTTTGCCTTGTCTGTTACAAAAAAAATAAGCTTCTTTATTAGAAGCAACCAATCCAGCACTGTTTTTCCTCACAACTACAGCTTTATTATATTCTCATACTCAGCAATTCCTAGAGAGGGCTTTCATTTGTATTACAATGATCAAACCTCAAAGTTAAAAGCATTGTCAACATGTTGTTATATAGCTTTCAGGGAGGGACAAGTTTATGCTTTGCCACTACACTGGTCAGAGAGCATACACTGCAATATTGTTACCTGTCCTCTTACGTGGTTATACAGCCACATCCCACTACGCTTTGTGCTTCAGCTGTTTAATCTGTCTGTATGTACACTCCTTTGCACACTGACATCTCTCTCCTACTCTTCATGAAAAAAAAATTTAGAAACATTTGTCTCATGCTTGCAGACTGTATTGTTCTGAGCTTTGGAAACAACAGAATTCTAATCTAATTCTAATATAAATTCTTTTATATTCTATGAGAATGATGTGGAATACTCCATTTCTATTAGAATAAATCTTAAATATTGATTCCAGAAAGCACATGTGATATAAACTGCTTAGTATTATTTCTGCTTTTAGCTTCCAGGAAGAAGCCAACAAATAAAAGTTAATCTGGACATAACATTAAATGTTGATATCATATATATAAAAAAAAAATATATACATACACATACATACTTGGATATGTTTGTTAGATACCTCATCTTGTTTTGTTTGTTTGTTTTTTAAATTAATTTGCAGTTATTTCTCCTGTTTTTCTGGCATTCTAGCCTCTACAGTTATTACTGTAGGAAGACAGACTTATCTGCTTTGTTTTCCAGTGATGTATAAATGTAATGACTTCTCCTTTAAAAGCTATGTTCAAAATTTTCATACTACAAATGAAAACTCAATCTTGTTCTCACTGATATAACTATATACATGCACACTTTATATTTTCTGTAGAAAGAGAAAAAAAATATTTATTTTCTCAATTTAGGATGTAAACAAAGTGGCAACTGCTGACAGCCTTTCAAAACAGAATGAGAATTCTTGATTCAAAATATCCCATAGTTGACCCGCTTGCTGCTCCAGTTTCAAATGGTAGTTATTAAAGATTCAGTGTCTTCTAACAGATTTTCTTTCCCCCCACATTCACCTCTTTATATGCTCTTAATGTTATTTCCTAATCCTCTCACTCTAGCACCAAAGCCAGAATTTCTGTCTGCTAATTGTTATACCAGAATTCATTCTGTAATGACAAAAGAAGCCACAAAAAAAAATTCTAGGTCAGCGTGGAAATCAGTTGCAAAATCCATGTCTCTAAGGAATCCTTGTGCCTTAGAGAAATTACTATATTCTGTTATGAAAGAGGCACCAGCAACACAAGTGATGTGAGTCTACTTTAGTCTTGATGAGCTGGTAAAACTGTAGCCAGTTAACAGTACTGATAAGTGAGACAGCACTGAATACAGCTTGATCTTTTGCTTAAGGGAAAAAATGAATAGGCAGCTAGTCAACTCAAACAACTTTAAAAAATCTGATTAAAACAAAGTAGCCTTTATGGGCATTTATTTTCAGTAGGTGACATCTTTTCTGCACTCAAGAGCTATTTCCCCCAAAACAACATGGTAACAGGCAATTACAAATTAATACTCACCAAGTAAGACGAAGTTAAAAAGAAAGTGGTCATATAAGGGACAACCCCAAGAGAAAATTTGGCCTAGAAAGCAGTAAACCTCAATCAATGGTTTCTATGACAACACATATATCCAGGGAAGGACAAAGAAAGCAGCTTTGGAGGTCAGCATGAGTATTTGGGATTGTTATTCAAAAGTTGTGATTTGCTTTTTTAAGGTACCAGAAACATCTGTTCCACAGGCTAAGACTGGCACAAGGGGGCTGCACCAGCAATGACACTGTATGAGAACAGACTTTCTTCCAATCTTACCCCACAGGCTGCAGTTTACACACACCTGCAGGAATGCAAATCTGATGCAGGATGACTTCAAAGGAAAAAAACACATTAAAATAAATCTTCTCATTTTCTCCTAACTCAAAGTAATGAACAGAAAAAAAATCTCAAGTTTAGTGTATTAGATGAGCTTAAGATTGCAAAATCTGAAAGATTTGCCTACATTTTTATTAATATTTTTCATTCCAACACATACATTCACAACTTTCAAACCTTGTTTGCTTCCTTCAACATACAGTTTGATTTTACTGATATTTAGCTCTTCTCTCAGTTTGTCTTTATATTCTCTCATACTCATACGCTTCCCTACCTACTCAATTTTATCTTCAAAACAGCAGGTTATTTTTTGTTTTCAATTTCACCTGCTGAAATCATATATGGCACTTTAGGATCTTCATATACACAATAATGACAATTTAAACACGTTGCAAATTGATTGGGAGAGCTCCTCCTACTTCTGCATTAACAAACAACAGAGGCACAGGCATTAGATCATAGTGAGCTAGCAAGTGCCACTGTAAGTGACATACCTGACAAGCAGGATCCAGATCCATCTTCCTTCTGAGGAATTTCTCCACGTGTCCAATTGTTGCCTCCCCTGAAACACGCACAAACTTCTTTTCCAAAGGCTGCAAAGAATAAACACATGATCTTAAGACCCTGTATATTTTCAGCCATCATCCCTGACAATCCCCAAACCCAACTGAAGGCCCACTAACTGCAGAAGACAACTTAAGTTTTGGAATTCTCTTGGATCTATTTTCAGATTACCTCACAGGGAGAAGACTATGTATTAACAGATTCTGCATCCAAACTTTCTGCTGTTTGAAACAACACTTAAAAGTAACTATGACTTCAGTCCTATTTCACTACTGAAATAAAAGACAATGGGATTTCCTATTAATTCACATAAATTGGGATTACAGAGCATTTCAAGAACTCTTCCCTTCAATCCCTCTCTGCTTCTAAAAAGCATTTACATCAGATATGAATTTAAATAGTTAAACACTATCATTTTGTAATGCAAGGAACTTAACTTGCTTAGCGCGTTAGAAGTATTACAGATTGGGTTGGAATCAACTTAGTAGTCCATAAAATACCAGAATCCATTAAAATACTACGCAGAACACAAGGGCAAAAATGGTAGAAAGGGCTTTTTGTATAATTTCCATATACTTTCTTAGCAAGGACTGCAACAAGAGTACATTTATCATGTCAGCCTCAAAGATCTTAATGGGTTTCTTTTCTGTGGATAAAGTTTTGAACAGCTGACTGATGATATGGGCAGCTAAGTAAATGGGTACAAAGGCAGAGCAGATGACTGCATTCAGTGTGATAAATTGATTCCCTTTTGTGTCAGTTAATTGGATTTATGTTAACTTCTGAACAGTTGTGGTTTACTGTTTAGCTTCATCATACTCTTTCAATTTGAAAAACATGTCAGAGCAGAGAATCAAAGAGTACTCCTTAATTAAATAATGAATTAAAATAAATACTTGATAGAAAGCTAGCAGATTTAAATACTACCTTTGAATTCAATCATGAATTAAAATATTCATCCATGATATCTGTACTTTTGGAGCAACAGTTTGATTTATTCATGTGTAAGAGCAGAGCTAGGAGCCTAAGCTGGCTGAAAGCTTGATGTTACCAGGTTTACACTTACTGCATAAAGGTTTATGGCCAAGAGCCTTATAACCTGTTCTCTCAATCCACCCCAGGGGAAAAACAAAACAACAACAAAAACCACTTTACTACATTAATTCCATGTCTAATCTAACTTTTTTTCTTGAAAAAGTAATTGAGGAAAGAGTAATACCAAGAAGCAATTAGTATATGTTTTGTGAGAAATGGATAAGAGATGGACTTGGAAGGTAGATGAGTAAACCTCTCAATCACGAAACAGAAATAGGAAACATGAAGATACAGAAAGAAAAAAATACATTGAAGCAGAGAGGAAATATGCAGGAAAAAAAAAAAAAAAAAGGAAATGCTGTAGAAGATACCTGCTAGGAGATGTGATATTTCTATAAAAACCATACAGGAATCTAAATAGGCATTTTGCAGAATGGCACTTCAGTCTATGGATGGTGGCATTATAAGCAGCACACGGTGATTCCCTGAGAGTTCAGGTGTGCAGCCTTTGGCCTTCAACATCCTCAGAAAGCCAGAATTAAAGTGAGTGGAAATGCACTATTTATTACTTAAAAGGGATGAATACACACAAAATCCCTTTTCTGAGTCACTAACTCATTTTTTTTTTAATTACGTTGAGAGCTAAATATGTTTTAAAAGGCAAAACCATTCCTACTGGAACAGCATGAGGAATATCAGATGGAATAAATGCCTGACACAGATTTTAAAATTAGAAAACACTGCTTAATAAATCATTTGAATTGCCCTACAGTCATTTGTGGTGGGCCAAAATGGAAAAGACAAAAATCAAAAAACAAAAAAAAGGCAAATAGGATACATGAAGGATTGGAGGTGATGTAAAAACAAGAACATTAAAAAAAAAAATAGTATGATAGATAAGGAGAAAAAAGAACATACAAAATGCTGGGTGGTGCTTGGGAGAAACAGGTGAATAAAATTAACAGGTACATTTTTAGAAATACTGCTTCTGTTCTACAGAAAAACTTCTATTTGTGAAACTGAACTGAAATTTTCACACTTTGTGCACGTGAAATCTTATTTATCTAACAGTTTGAGATTGCCTCCCAAGTTCTCTCATACCAAATGTCATTAGTATTTAAAAATACCAGGAATAACTGCTGTCATATCCAACACTTCAGATTTGTGCTTGAAAATATATTGATTAGAAATCAACTCAGCTGAGAACAAAGGAAACTAGTAAAAAAAAAGAATTAGGACAATCCATATTTCAGTTAGTAATACGCTTCTACTGAAATCATTATAGAGCAAAATTGGAGTTTTGCTGCTAGCAGCACCAGTAAAACACCTCATTGTTATTCTGTGCCATTCCATCTTTTGATTCCTACAAGCCCCAAAACAATGAAATGCAACATACAATGTGTTATTTTGAATTATATTTCCTCCTTGCCTTGAACAGACTTCTATTTTCTAGATGTTTAACCAAAATAGTGGAATAGCATACTCTGCAAATCTCTAATTACAGCCTATGAAATAATGCAGGTAGTAAACACTGAGCAGTGCATCCACAGATATCAACCAACTCAGTTTTGTATAACGATGCACAGCAGAAAAGATATTCTTCAGGATGATAGGGAATGCTATTTCTTACTCATCAGAACTGCCACTGTTGAGACAACTAGCTTTGTCAGAGAAGAGATGCAGAAAAGCAGTTTGCTGCAGGCTATGGAAGTGCCGTCCAGAAAATCTGCATTGTTTTTTGTTGCAATTTCAACCATGTCAAAAATGTTACCATTTTTTATACCTTGGGTAATGTTTCCTCTGAGTAACCCAGGCAAGCTTTGAAGAAGAATGTCTAGCTGTGAAAAAACTTTTTTAGAAGATGACTGCACTTCTGCCTAATATTCCAAGAAAAGCCATAGTAATGCACCTTTTGGTGGGAGATGCAAGAATAATAACCTAGAATTACTCAAGTGAAGTTTCACTGGCATCATTCCCATTCTCCTACCACATTTAATCCCCTAGCCTTGGGAATTCACTTCCTACTCTGTGATGCTATACAACAACAGGTTAGAACATATGTTATATTCCATTACGCTGCTAAAAGTTCAGGCTGCACTCAATGTAAGAAAAACAAAGACAAACTAAATTAAATACATTCAGGTTATACATATTTCTGACGTAATCATGTAAGACAAAAGTTTAAATCACATCTGCACCTTAAAATTCCCTGTGCCTTCGTTAGCTCTGAAAAACAAGAGAAAACACAATCAATATTGCTAAGGTTAACAATTAGTAACACCCTCAAGCTCTTTATTATAACGACTATTAAATTAGTAAGCCTGGCATATCAAGCTTATTTCTAAAAATCAGACTCTTCCTTTCATTAAAATCAAGTATATGAAACAACATAGCTGAAAGTTATTCATCTTCTACTAGCCTTTCTTTGGTACCCCATTTATTTATTTTGAATTCAGTTACTTAGGACTTTGATAAACTTTATCTACATGAAATGAAAAAAAGCAATACTCACTAAAGCCATATTTTGCATACAATATAACATAAGTTTTCATAGGAATAGGTTGTAATATCAACGCTGTTTTAATATCCATACTTCATCACTCTCAATAGTTGGAACCTTAATGCACAGTTCCTAGAAGCTGCTGACAGAACATGCCCAACCACTAGAAAGGCTTTCAGTGCTTTCCAGATTATAATTACGAGATTAATGGTAATGTTGTCTAGGAACTCAGGAAAGCAGCAAGAACTTCTCTGGCAGGTCAAATATACACAGAGGCGGAAAATGACCAAGTTCCCAGCTGGCCTCAATGGAGGTTCATTGATTTGGACAGCACGAGCATGTGAACTCCCAATTATCTACACACAGCATTCTCATCTCGTAGCACAGTATATAAATTCTCAGTGAATTAACCCAATACATGACATTTCACTACTCTTGCATTACTTTAGCAAGTGCATATGTATGACAGAGGTAAAATACAGCATTTCACTGTGCTGGAGAGAGCCAAGAAGAAATATCACTATAAGTTAACAATATTTCTACTGAGAATTTAATATAGCAAACAAATGGACAGTGCTTGTGCAGACCACAAATTAGCACGGCACTTCAGATTACTGTAATTAGCTATCAAACAGAATCACAGAATGGTCAGGTTTGGAAAGGACCTCAAGGATCATGAATCTCCAACCCCCTGCCACATGCAGGGCCATCAACCTCCCCATTTAATGCTAGACCAGGTTGCCCAGGGCCCCATCCAACCTGGCCTTGAACACCTCCAGGGACGGGGCATCCACAACCTTTCTGGGCAGCCTGTTCAGCACCTCACCACTCTCTCTGTAAAGAACTTAAACAGATTTAAGTAGAGCCATTATCAATTTTTGCCACTGAACTCAAATGTAAAGTTACTAGTAAGCAAACAGACAAGCTTTTCCACTCCTGTTATTTTCTTTGATACAGTTCCACTATTTCAGGAGATTGTTTAATACATCTAAATACGTGGCATAGTTTAAAGCTTACAAAGTAACAAATTATTGCAGGATTGTTTCATCTATTCCAAGTTTCCCTTCTCTGAAGAGCTTTCTTAACATCTCACTGCCAAGATAAGCTCTTTGATTTTGACCTTTGAAGAAAACAGATTAAATTTTAAACAGAAAAATAAGATCAAACATTAAAAAAAGACCCTAACATAAATTGCAAAACAGACATTAAGTCAATATCCTTCTTTAATCTGAATCTTTCTGGGCTCTACTCCACCTAAGTAATGAAAGCAGAGGACAGTTCTGTATACTGTAGATTGTATTTGCACAACTGCACTTGCTTTGGTGCTAGACTACAATAGAAACTTGACCTAAAGCTGCCAGAAAAACAATTGCAACATAGATTCAAAAGCCATCTTGTTCTATACACAGGCATGTACATGTTCAATTCATTTTGAGATATAAACTGCCCTTCTATTTCTTCTTACTCTGCAAAAAAGAAAAATGTACCTGCTGAGAATCACCCAGGGCCACAGTGGGAGTAACCAGGAACCATGACAGTGGAGCTCTAAATCACAGTACTTTCACCACAATTAATTCAAACTGTATCTGATCCTGCAGACAAGATAACGTAACAAAGCTTTCTACACAGTGATCAAGAAAGTGTTCCAACCTGAAAGGGACATAACTGGAATCCAATTTCAGTTATTTAAAATCATTTTACATGGTAACTGGCAATACAAGACTCCAAGAGAAGGGAAGGCATTGTTAGTGTGAGCAAGTTCCTTCTGCCACCTGGTGGGCCAGCACAGCACTGGCTGCTACCTGACAGGTCCCAGAATGAGCCTCCTTCACACTGCTTTCTGTACAATACACACTGAAGAACTGTGGCTTTGTTTCACTCTCCTTGTACAGTATACGACTCTTGGTTTACTTGTAATGATCCTGCTCATAACACAAAACCATTAATTTCCTCCTCATCTCACTTCTTCCAACTCAGGGATGCGTTCCCACATCATCCTACTCAGCAGAACAGCAATGTAATACATTGTTTAAAAAGAGGAATCTAAGACAAAGACTGCATTGAAACATAACGGACTGCACGTGCTCAATTTGAGACATCTGGAACTGAATCTGTCTGCAGAACACTTCATTGTACAGTCTTAGTCATGACTCTCACTGCTCTAAAGTGTACACATGAGCACAAGGCGCTCCTGATAGTCAAGCAGGCAGAAAACTAACATAGAATTCAACTAAGTGGAGACAAAAGCATATTCTATAGCAGTGGCAGGGATTTCTTCTGTAGATATTTAGCTCAACAAACTTCTCTTACTGCAATCTCCTGTCTCAGCTATCCAAAGGATTTAAAAAAAAAAAAAAAACAACAACAAAGCCCACACAATGGGCAACACAAATAATAAACAAAGCTACGTCAAAGTTCTGTGCTCTGAATTCAAGAAAACAGAGTAGAAACACTGGACATAAGAAGCAAAAAGGTAAGGACAATCTCTACAAAAAGTAAGGTCAAATCAGGTTGCTATGCTTTGCTGCTAGAGTTTCCCAAGTTTTGAACACTTAACTTCACCTCATGTGTATAAGTTTGCAACAATTACGTCTGTGAGTTCTCAGAACACTGCCAACAATCAGGCCAAAAGCAGAAGCAATCTGCATGTGTTGTACAAGAATCAAGTCGCTTCCTCCCATCAATTCAAGTTCTGCACTGTGCAGTGCTCTCAGTAGTTACAGCTTTTATTCCACACAATAATTTCTCAGTCACTGTCGTGAAAATCTGCAGATAGGCGAAGCAATATAATTTCTGCTTACCATGTTCTTGAAAACAGCTCCAATGTTTGAGCTGGAATTTCCCCTCCCCGAGCTATGACTCAAAGTGACGTCCCATAAAAAAAGCTTTAGCTATAAGTCATTCAAGTCTGAGAAGCTGTCAGGCAGACTTGACAGCAGATTACATAATTAGTCCCACCTAAAACATTTAGGGGAATGCCACTCTTGCTGCTCAGATTTCCTACCTTGTTTTGGTCAGATACATTTAGAATAAAACTTGCTTCCTGTGAATTGTGTAACTGTCATTGATCGCATTTAACAAATTCATTGTAGGTCTCAAGTTCCCAGCGCACTGTCAGAGATGTTCTTAATCCCTAAATGTTGGAAAACATCCCATCAGGAATACATTTCTTTTACTAAGGCAGCACCATGGCTTTGTGCACACCGTCTGCAAACACTGAACTGGTAAAACCTGGCTACAATGAGCTCTATATTACTCAGCAAAGCAGAAACAGGACTCCCCCAGGTACTTGTCAGTTACACTACAATTTGTAACCAGGACTAGAGTGTTCTGGTCACTCATCTGCATGTGCTGTTACCCTGAGGGAAATGTAATGCCCCAAACACTGCAACCACAGTGATTTCAGAGATGTTTCTTTGCTTCCTTTTCCCCACAACCCTTCCTAGTGAGCCATCCTTAGAATACAGTTTTTTATGGCTATAACAGAATGTCATGTGCAACTACAGTCCCCTAGTTAAACAAGACCTAGGACAGTCATCACTAATACTGCCACCTACAGGACGGAAGGAACCATAAGAGACAGGAATTCTGTTATTCCATTTACCAAGACTACACTACTTTTAAAAAAATAAAAGAAACGTAAATTTTAAAGCTCTAAGCTTTTTTGAAATCTATTTTCATAAAAAGACATCTTGAATATTTTATCTGCATCACCTAGATATGCAAAACTGACTATTCCTATTACACAGTAAGCTGAAAACAGCCTCCCATCTGCTACTTGAGATGAAAGAAAAAAAACACAATAAAAACAAATCCAAAAACAGTCCAAGACATGAGCAGAACCCTCACATCAGCAATTTGCTCATACATTTGTCCACAACTTACCCAATGAATTCGAGCAATATTGAGATGTCAAGTTCTGGTGGGATCCGGAACACAGAGCCCAGAACTTTTCGTGGTCTTCCTCTGCTTGCTGGAACTGGCTGTGGGACAGCTACAATATTCAAATAGCCAAAATGCAAACACAGCTTGAAATAAGACAGAATAAGATGCTAACGTGTGCCAACCAAAAAGGATGAGCTCAAAGGGAAGAAGTGCCCATGACACTCATCCTTTTTTTTTTAAAAAAAAACTATATCAGCTCTTTATACATTTCTTGCTGCGTATGTGAGCCAACATTTTGTTAGCCTTCAGCACAGCTATTCTCAAAAGAGATGTTTTTTGTCTTACTATCAAACAAACAGCTAAGATAGTCCCTCTCCTGTCAATGGATATTCAAGATCTTATCTATTAGACTTCCTTAACTTATAATATTTATTAGGGCTAGAAAATACAATTAGCACATACTTAACATATTTTCCTGGGCAAAAGTAAAATATAAACTGTAAAAATACGCAAACACAACCTTTAAGTGTTGCTAGTTTCCATATTCTACTTTAGTAACTTGAAAACTATGGCAACCAAGAATCTCACATTCCCAACACTACATATTTACTTTAGTTGTGAGCTAATATTTCAAAGAAAACGACTAAAAATAAATGGGATAGTAAGTATCTCCTTAACGACATCCTCTACATGATTATAGCTCACCTGGTTTGGGCACTTCTAATCCTCTTTCTTTATAGAAGTCATGCATTTGTTTTTTTTCCCCTGAAAAAAAAAACAAACAAAAAACAAAAAACACAGAAAAGATAGAAATGTTATTTCAGATGCTGAGAACATACAGACAGTTTCCAATGGTTAGAGCTGAAACGCTTTCCAAGTGCCAACAAGTCTTCATTATTATTAGTATTCCATATAAAGTTCAGCTGCTTAAAATACCCATACTTAGCAAAAAACTTGAAGTTGGACAAAACTCATACTGAATTATCTGCACAAAGCAGTATCCTTCTGACTGTTACTACTCTTACATTTACAGTCCATACACACAGTGCACCCAAGCAGACCGCATAGATTCAATGGCTCCCCAAGTACAAGGTAATGGGCATGTGACAGTGAATGTACATTATCAGAAAGAAAAAAAATAAAAATCACAGTTTTGATGATTAAAAAAAACCCCAAACAATAAAAAACAAGATTTCAGAGGATCTGTCCGTCCCAGCAGTTTTTTTTTTTTTCCCTCCTGAGACAAATGAACTCACAATTAGACAAAATGACATTTTCTTTATTTGCATGAAGCATGATTACGGAAATTGATCTGGATGTGTACCCAGAAACAGTAACACCTGCTTCGCATGAGATAGAAAACAAACCAAAACATCTTCAGCACAACTGCAGTGTCCAGCATCAGAATTGAGGCTTTTTCCTGTTGTGGTGTTTTTCAGGAAAAAAAAACACAAAAAAATAAAGCTGCCATTTTAAAAACAAAATGCACATTAACTTGCAAATAACCAGACCTAGAACAGGAATTTAGGAACCATTAACAAGTCTCACTTAAGCACCACAGCTGTTTCATTGTAGTGATTAAAAACAGAACTTCCAGATCACTGTTGTATATCATGTTACATTTTACACATATAGACCTGTCCAGGGTACATCCAGCCATGTGTAACAGAACTTAGCAGCCAGAAAAATGCCAGTTGGCACAGATTATTCATTAGGATTGATAACCAAATGTTGTGAAACTATTTTTGAGGAGCTCAGAGTTAAAATGGGACTTTGAATTACTGCCCTTTCTGCTTACTCTTTCCAATCTCTAGATGGCAATAAAATAAAGAAATGGACTTACTTTCCTCCAAATTGACAACTAATTTATAGACTATGTCTTGTAGTTGCCTGTCCAGTCTATCAAAGAGAAAGAAAAAGTCTTTAATGTAAAGTATTCTCTATTTCACCAAACTGTAACAAAACTGCTAAAGACACTGTTGAAATGATGTACATAACAGACAGAACAGCAACTCCACCTGCCTAAATTCATGTCCTGCCAAGAGAGCTCCAATAGAAGAAGCCATCTTAAAAAAAAAAAAACAAACCAAACACAACACCCTGCAAGAACAGTTCAATAAATTGAAACTCCATTTTCAGACTTAGTAAATGCACTATGCCAACAAAGATTGGTCTAAAAGACAATCAAAGCAAATAGCTCGAGATCTTTCTCTCATAATCTACAACACTATGCAAGTACACAAAATTACCCAGGGTGGAAGGGTAAACAAACCCTGGAAAGAGGAAAAAAAGAAACTGAATAATTTTATTTTCACTATTGAGATGAAACTTACAAAAACAAATGTCTTCCTTGTAACTGTATCTTCATTTGAAACTGGAAAGAACTACAGGCAGTAAAATCATACTTTCAAAAGCAAGCAGCAAACCATGATGTTATGCGTACAGAGGTGGGACAGACTTATTACCTGATATTATAAAGGGGCTGTGTCTGATGTACAACTATATTGCATTTTGGACATCTGTTGCTATAGTAGAAGTGTCTCACTATGCAGCTTTTACAAACTGTGAAAGAATAAAATAAAATCTTGTAAGTCACATGTCCATTCTACAATGACATATGCTTAAGCAAGAGAAGCATTCAGATTTGTCAAATAGTTTGTTAGAAATAAAATGAAGTATTTCAGCAGCACTAACAAACACTAACAAACTGCCTGTACCGTAAAGGATACAACACATAGGTTTATAATCCTACTGGTACAAAGGTGGGTGTTTAATGTTCTAAGTGCAATACCCAGGACAAAAGCAGAGTTCAGTCAACAGACTGACTGCTACAGATAAAAGGTTTGCTGAAAAGCATCCTACAATTTCAGATGAACAACTAAGCTAAGAAATAATTCTGCAATTTTCATTGTGTTTTATGCATATCTAACATATATAGCAGTTCTATTTTCATTTTACTTGGGCTTCATCCTTCCCTACCTCCTTCCTAACCTAGTAAGCTTGACTGAGTTAATGATTTTCTGATGCTTGATATAAGCATCAATACGTTTTCCTTAAGGACAGTTAGCTTCAAATAGCAGATTATCTTTGTGAAGTCAGAACACCTGAATATCTGTTTTTTGGTCACACTTGCAGCTAGGTTCTTAGAATGAAAGCACTGGTACTTACAGGTGTGCAGACACTCTGTAATAGTTGTAGCATCAATAAAGTAACCTTTGCAGATGGAACACAGGATGTAAGGGGTCAACTCTGCGAGGTTTATCATACGCTACAAACAAAAACAGTTGACAAGAATTTAAATAGAGAGGTAAAGCCATGAAGTTACCCAATTTCAGCTTCCAAAATATCACAACCTGAAAACATGAAAAAAAAAAAAAAAATCCCTAGAGGCATTTAAAGCCAGGCTGGATGAGGTCCAGATCTAGGAGACAGTAATCAGGCCACACAGCAGGAGGCTGGAGCTCAATGATCTTTGAAGTCCCTTCCAACCTAAGCCATTCTATGATGCTAAAGACTTCTGTCTAGTCTTCAGAATTGACCTTTTTGTGATTTATTTTATGAATCGTACCTTAAAAGCAAACAAACTTTTGGGATGAGTTGTTTTGAATAAGCTCTGTAACAAAATAATCAGTAAGGAAAAAAAAAAAAATCACTATTTGAAAAAGGCTCAAAAAATGCATGGAGGCCCTCAGTCAAGAGGCAGATTTAGTGCTGCCTCTTGCTCCTATACAGCTAACTAAAGAAGCAAGGAATGAAGTTTCACTGCCCCATATTCTGGTACTTTATCAGGACCGCACACAAGGAGCTCTCCCAGCTTTGTTCAGAAGCCCATTGCTTTGGGAAAGAACAAGTTTCTGCCATGGCAGTGGCTTTGACAGCAGCTTTGTACTCCAGAAGGCCAACGCGTGACATCAGCACGCTGTTTCCTCCAGTCTGAAGCCAGATCTGCGGGCTCTCCGTGCTTTAATCACATCTCTCATTTTGCATCCCCCCTTTCAGCAACACCAATTACGCACAAAGGCGTCGTTTAAAGCAGACAGGAGGATCTGGCTAATAACGAAGGAGCCTCTTTCCACCAGGTAGCCTTCCCAAGCCCCCAGCAGCAGGCAGCACAAACCCGCGGCTCCCCGCCTCACAGCCGTCCGCTGCAGCCCCGCGTCCCCCGCCCCCTCCTCCCCTCAACGCGCGCCGCCGCCTCGAGCCGCACGCGCCGCGCGGTGCACGCCGGGAGCCGGGCCTGCCCGCGCGCTAACGGCCGTCAGACGGCCGTACCTCAGCGCTCCCCCGCCTTTACACCCCTCCTCTTCTTTACCTCCCGGTCGTCGTCCGAGTCGAGCTCGCCGTCGTCCG
Source organism: Chrysolophus pictus (assembly GCA_037305975.1). NCBI lineage: Eukaryota > Metazoa > Chordata > Aves > Galliformes > Phasianidae > Chrysolophus > Chrysolophus pictus. The sequence goes on along the minus strand of CM074581.1, from coordinate 12,013,210 downwards.
TACCAAAGCGAACCCCGGAGTCCCCCTCGAGCTCCTCTTCCTCCATCTCCTCCTCCTCGTCGTCTTCATCGTCCTCATCGCCGCTGGATTCCGAGCGGCTCCGCTCGAACTCGAAGGGCAGGGAGCGCGACCCCGAGCAGCCGGGGGCTCCCTCCATCTCCTGGTCCTCATCGGCGGGGCCCGCGCCGGCACCGTCCCCGCCCGACAGCCCCGAAACCACAGAGCCCGCGTCCACCTCCGCGTCCATAGCTCGGGCCGAGGGCGGGGAGCGGGCTAAGCCGGCGCCGGGGGCGGCTGCGCACGCGCGGGTAGAGCCGGTGGCTGCGGGCCGGGGGGCACCGCGCATGCGCAGTAGGTGTGCTGGGAGTTGTAGTTTTAGCGGGCACGGCTGGGAGCGCACCCGCTCGTCGTTGTTACAATCGACAGCGTTCTTGCCTAAGGACCTTTCTACGCTCTTCGCTCCCACAGCTAAGAACCGACTCGCTAACGCAATGCGGTGTCTAATTCGTCTAGAAAGCACGTCAGCCACAAGATACTTTTTTTTTTATTATTTTTTCAACGGCTTATTCTGCAATATCAAAGAATCCTGATTTTAACAGACAAAAAGCTGGGAAAGCAAGTGACCGGCTGTAATTAATTCGGAATCAACCTCGTAATGGCTCAGTCTGAGAGACATCGTTGGTCTTCTCCAAGCAGGATACCGGAGGCGGTATTGATTTTTTAATACAAAGTCAATGTCACTTTGAATACGATCTCTCGCTACACGCACAGAAAGTAGCCGTGCGTCCCGTGGTTCGCGCCCACGCGGTCACCGGTCCCTGTATGCAGCAGGACGCCCGCGGAGCAGCACCTCCGAACACGGCACACTGCGCTCCCAGAGCACCTCGCTGCCGTAAAGCCCTCCCGGCAGCGTCGCAAAACGAAGCTACGAGCGCTCTGCCAGTCACAGCGGGCGGTGCCCTTCCTTTGCCCTGATTGTCGCAAAAACATCCGCGCTTGGCAGTAGCCGCCCGCCACCGGCGAATGGGGGGCGATGCAAGATGGCGGCGGTAGCTGAGGAGCCGGCGGAGGTTGCCGCGGTGAAGCCGGACCCAGAGGCGGAGACGCCGCCACAGCCCCCCGCCGCTCCCCCCGCCACCGCCGCTCCCCCCGCTCCGTCGGCCGCGGCAGCGGAGGGGGAGGCGGCGGGGAGCGCCGGGGCCGCGTCGTCCGGTAAGCCCTCGGCACCGGGCCCGGCCGCCTCTCCGGCGGCGCTGGACCGGCAGACGCTGGTGGCCGTGCTGCAGTTCTTGCGGCGCAGCAACCTCCGCGAGTCCGAGGAGATCCTGCGTCGCGAAGCCCGCCTGCTCGGCGAGGACCTCGGAGCCGCCGCCCTCAGCCCCGCCGGTGCCGGGCTCCCGGGAGCCTCGGGGAGCGAAGGAGATGCCAGTAGCAGCGAGGCGCTGCTCAGCCGGGTCACCGCCGCCGCCGCCATCGCGATAGGAGGCAGCGTCGCCCCCGTCGCCTCTTCCAGCCCGGGTGTGGCGGCAGCGGCCGCAGTGCCACCGGGTAAAGGTGAGATCCGCTCGGCAGCTGCGGGAGGGGGGGCCCGCCGGGTGGCACTCGGTGTGCTTCCCGCTGCCCCGGGGCTCTGTGATGCTGAGGCACGGGCTGTGCTCCCCAGGGTGGCTCCTCCCGGGACGGATAAGGCTGCACCCCAGTCCTCGGGGGAATCGGTGGTTCTGGCAGTCTGCCGTGCAACTCCAGAAGAGATCGCGATTTTAAGGTGCACCTCTCAGAGGAGGGGACCGAGGATAGGCTGTCTGTTTTACTTGCTGGGACCACTGTTGGAGTGAAAGGTGCTTCTCGTTGTCTTTGGGTACCAGCTCAAGAAGGCCATCACGAGAGGCTGAAGATTCCCTTTGTAGTTAGAGGTGATGGCTGCAGGGATTTTGCCAGAGCCGCGATGTACAAACTGCTGCATTTTGAAGAAGGAGCAATAGGGTACCCGTGGAGAAGGCTTTATGCATTTCTAGTGCCAGCTGACAGCAGCTTTAGTTGATCCTTAGATAGAGTGTAATAAAGTTTAATGAAGGTGTTCTGTGGGGCAGCTTTACGTAATATTGGAAGTGTTTCAGGAACTTATATGTCTGAATGGCAGCAAGACTACAATATGAAGTCAGCTTGTTCCTGGCATCACCTGGTAGGAGATATATATATATTAAGATAGAAGACCAAGAGATGAAAGTGTTTAATGACTGCCATGAGAGTGCTAGGAAGTGACAAAAAGTCACTGCCCTGTAATGGCTGTGAAGTGGTCTTGGTAAATTGTTCAGTTGATTAACTTAATTTGCTTGCTCGTTAAAAGCAAAATAATTATAGTGATTATATCTTACAGGCTTAAAAATATTCAGCTCCTCATTTGACAGTTTCTAGCCCTTGCAGTGAAGGATTCTGATGTGACACTAGCTTTTTTTCACTTACCTTAGCTGAGTTAGGCACTATGTTAAATACTTTGTAGGCTACTTTTGGCAGGGAGGGCACAAAAAATGACAGACAGTACTAGAAGAATCAGTTGCTGGGCTATAGTTAGTGTGCCACCATCCTCTCAATTGTATCACTTAAAGGTAGGGCTGAACAAATGCAAGACAATGTTCTGCTTTGTTCTGAGTGCCTCACCTCAGCACAGGAGTTCTTAGCCACTGTATATTTACTATTTGTGTATTGCTCTTCGAGGCAGCATTACAATCTGTTATATGCTAACGCTTTTGCAGTTGGAGGAGGAGTTGTTGTGGAGGATCAGCCAGATGTGAGTGCAGTGTTGTCTGCCTACAATCAGCAGGGGGACCCAACACTGTACGAGGAGTACTACAGTGGTTTAAAAAACTTCATTGAGTGTTCCCTGGACTGTCATCGAGCCGAATTGTCTCAGCTGTTTTATCCTCTCTTTGTGCACATGTACTTGGAGTTGGTCTACAATCAACATGAGAGTGAAGCTAAGTCTTTTTTTGAAAGGTAATTGATTTTAATTTGTGTAATTCCATTATGTGGTGTTTGCTACGTTGATTAAGTCTGTTAGTTGTAGTGGCTGGCATAGGTGTGTGTGTGTGTATGTGCATATATACATATACAAACACATGTTCTTCTGTAATGCTGAAAGGACTTACAATCTGTGGTTTGCTGTTAATCCTTTTCCAACCTCCAGTATTAGAAAGATGTGCAAACTCCATGCTTTTAAACAGTACGCATGCAGATTTTAATGGTGTTTATGTTGAGGTGATGGGTTCCCTGCTGCAAAGTATCAATGAAAAGATGCTGCTGCTTTAGGGAAAGATTGTGGGCTCATTTTCTGGCACTTGAAAGTTGCACTGAGATCCAAAGCAGTGCAGTCTATAAATGTTAACTAATATAGTATATATACTTAAATTCTTCTAAGATTAAAGGAAATAATTTATTGTTAATACATTTTTTCGTGTGCTCTTACTGTGTTTCACATCTTTATCACTTGAGGATAAATTTAAATTTAATTTATATTCTGGGATCAGACCAATTATGAAACATTTCAACCCGTGTTTATCCCTCAAATATGGTCAGAAAAAAAGTTCTTTAAATAGTTAAAATGTTCCCTGCTACAAGTATCTTATAAATGATTTGAATTAAAAATGGAAACTTATTTTCTCTAGATGTATGTCAGCTATTAGATAATGTGAGTGGGAAGTGAGGAATGTATTCATTGTTAAATGTGCATATTCATGAGTCAATTATAAATACATCCAGGTAGTCTTGCATAATAAGAAATGCCTTGTACTTTATGGTACCACAAATTGAAGTTTCATTTATGTAAATAGATGTATTAGTGTAACTGTTTACTTCGGGCAGTAATCCTTTGTGCATATGCATTTCTGTGTACTCTCTTCATCTTGGTTTTTTTAACTCTTGATTAATTTTACTGTGTACTATAAGTTGCTGATTCCTTATGGAAGGAATTTTATTTCAGCAGAAAGATCATTCTATATAGGTGCTGGTGCTTATGGGGGACTTCAATTATCCAGATATTTGCTGGAAAAGTAACGTGGCCAGGCACGCGCGGTCCAGACGGTTCCTGCAATGTGTTGAGGACAACTTTCTGATGCAGGTGGTGGAGGAACCGACGAGGGGAGGGGTGTTACTGGACCTTATTCTCACAAATAAGGACGGGTTTGTTAAAGAAGTAAAAGTTGGGGGTAGCTTGGGTTGTAGCGACCACGAGATGGTGGAGTTCAAGATCTTGAATGGAAGAAGCAAAGCAAAAAGTAGGATTGCTACCCTGGACTTTAGGAGAGCCGACTTTGATCTCTTCCGGGATCTACTTGGAGCTATCCCGTGGGCTAGGGTGTTAGAAGGTAAGGGGGCCTGTGAGAGCTGGACGGCATTTAAACAGCTCTTCTTCCAAGCTCAGGATCGGTGCGTCCCTGTGAGCAAGAAATCGGGAAAAGGTGGCAGGAGACCTGTGTGGATGAGCAAGGAGCTCATGCGCAAACTCAAAGGGAAAAAGAAGGTCCATGAAATGTGGAAAAAGAGTCTGATCACTCGGGAAGAATATAGAAATGTTGTCAGGGCCTGCAGGGATGCGACGAGGAAGGCTAAAGCCCATCTGGAATTGAATCTAGCAAAGGTGGTAAAGGATAATAAAAAAGGCTTTTTTAAGTATGTTAACAGTAAAAGGAAGACTAGGGAGAATGTAGGTCCCCTACTAAGTGAGGGGGGTGTTCTGGTAACGGGGGATGCTGAGAAGGCGGAGATACTGAATGCCTTCTTTGCTTCTGTCTTCAGTGAAAAAGTTCCCCCTCAGGAATCCCAGACCCTAGCAGTTAGTGAGAAGGTCTGGGGAATGGAAGACTTCCCTTTAGTCAGGGAAGAGGCAGTTCGAGAGCGCCTAGGCAACACCAATGTTCATAAATCCATGGGACCCGATGGGGTGCATCCACGGGTGCTGAGGGAGCTGGCAGAGGTGATTGCTGAACTGCCCTCTGTCATCTTTGAGAGGTCTTGGAGAATGGGGGAGGTGCCTGAAGACTGGAGGATAGCCAATGTCACTCCGGTCTTCAAAAAGGGCAAGAAGGAAGATCCAGGTAATTACAGGCCAGTCAGCCTCACCTCTGTCCCTGGAAAGGTAATGGAACAGATTGTGCTGGATGCCATCACCAGACAACTGGAAGAAAAGGAGGTTATCAGGAGTAGTCAGCATGGGTTCACCAGGGGGAGGTCGTGCTTGACCAACCTGGTAGCCTTCTATGATGTTGTCTCTGGCTGGGTGGATGGGGGGAGAGCAGTGGATGTAGTCTACCTTGATTTCAGCAAGGAGTTTGACACTGTCTCCCACGACATCCTTATAACAAAGCTGAGGAAGTGCGGGATAGATGAGTGGACAGTGAGGTGGGTTGAGAACTGGCTGACTGGCAGAGCGCAGAGGGTTGTTGTTGGCGGTGCAGAGTCTGGTTGGAGACCTGTAACCAGCGGTGTTCCCCAGGGGTCGGTGCTGGGTCCGGTCTTGTTCAACATCTTCATCAATGACCTTGATGAGGGGATAGTGGCCACCCTCAGCAAGTTTGCTGATGATACGAAGTTGGGAGGATTGGCTGACACACCCGATGGCTGTGCTGCCATTCAGCAAGACCTGGACAGGCTGGAGAGCTGGGCAGTAAGAAACCAGATGAGGTTTAACAAAAGCAAGTGTAGAGTCTTGCACCTAGGGAGGAATAATTGCATGCACCAGTACAGGCTGGGGGATGACCTGCTGGAGTGGAGCTCTGCAGAGAGGGACCTGGGTGTCCTGGTGGACGACAGGTTGGCCATGAGCCAGCAGTGTGCCCTTGTGGCCAAAAAGGCCAATGGCATTCTGGGGTGCATTAAAAAGAGCGTGGCCAGCAGGTCGAGGGAGGTGATCCTCCCCCTCTACTCTGCCCTGGTAAGGCCTCATCTGGAGTACTGTGTCCAGTTCTGGGCTCCCCAGTACAAAAAAGACAGGGATCTCTTGGAAAGAGTCCAGCGGAGAGCCACAAAGATGGTGAAGGGCCTGGAACATCTCCCCTATGAAGAAAGGCTAAGAGAACTGGGTCTGTTCAGCCTTGAGAAGAGAAGACTGAGAGGGGACCTGATTCAGGTCTATAAATATCTAAGGTGTGGGGGGCAAAGTGATGAGGCCAGACTCTTTTCAGCAGTGTGCAGAGACAGGACAAGGGGAAATGGCCAGAAGCTGGAGCACAGGAAGTTCCGCACCAATGTGCGCAAGAACTTCTTTACGGTGAGGGTGACGGAGCACTGGAACAGGCTGTCCAGGGAGGTTGTGGAGTCTCCTTCTCTGGAGATATTCAAGACTCGCCTGGACGCCTACCTGTGTGACCTGGTGTAGGGAGCCTGCTTTGGCAGGGGGGTTGGACTCGATGATCTCTGGAGGTCCCTTCCAACCCCTACAATTCTGTGATTCTGTGATATATATAGTTACTGAGGAACCTTTGGAAGCTACTGTGTTTTATGCTAAAATGATGTAATTAAGTGTGCACTTAGGAGATAACATTTTCCTAATAAATCTTTTACCACATGTTAAATTATTTTAATAGATTTCATGGGGATCAGGAATGTTATTACCAAGATGACCTCCGTGTATTATCTAGCTTAACCAAAAAAGAACATATGAAAGGCAATGAGACCATGCTGGATTTCCGAACAAGCAAGTTTGTTCTGCGTATTTCCCGTGACTCTTACCAACTCTTGAAGAGGCATCTTCAGGAAAAGCAGAACAACCAGATCTGGAACATTGTTCAGGAACATCTCTACATTGATATTTTTGATGGAATGCCTCGTAGTAAACAACAAATAGATGCTATGGTTGGAAGCTTGGCTGGGGAGGCAAAACGAGAGGCAAATAAAGCAAAGGTAGGAGGAAAATAATGTTGCTTTTTATTATTGAATGTTTCCAGAGCAGTAGCGTAGTATCACAATGCCACACAAATAAATTATGTAAATTGTAGGGATTTTGCTTTAGGGAAGCACTGAGAGGTTGTGGAAGAACTCACAGTTGTCCAGATCAATTGTTGGGTATAGCAGCAGAACGTATATTACTCTTGTGACAGGCTAATCAGTAATGAATGCAGTAATGTTAAATTTAGTAGAGCTGTCCCTTTCAGACTGAAAAATTAGTTTTCAGTAAGAGCAACAGTTACCATTATGTCATACATATCTTATTGCCTTGCAGGTTTTCTTTGGCTTATTGAAAGAACCAGAGTTTGATGTGCCTTTGGATGATGAAGATGAAGAAGGAGAAAACGAGGAAGGAAAACCAAAGAAGAAAAAACCTAAAAGAGACAGCGTAGGGTCAAAAAGTAAAAAACAAGACCCTAATGCTCCTCCTCAAAACAGGTACCAAGGGAATGATGTGTAGAGAACTCTTGTTAAATCCAGCGTTATCATGCCAAATGTACAATGCTGGTCACATGATGGTTTTAGCTCTTTGTCCATTTCAGCTGTAGCCATAAGACTTCAGGGGATGTAATGCAAAGCTTAGCATATAACCCTCTGTCTTTGCCCTTCATGTCAATCTAGATTTCCGTTGATTTTATTTGGTTACTCTCTTATCTTTTCTAGCTATACTCAATTAGTTACCTCGTTTCACTACCTGTCTGAAATTCTTAAAGCTATTGCTTCTTTTTCTCATAAATCTTTTACGTAGTATTTCATTCTTCTGAATTTATTTTGGTATTTGAATATTGAGTTATAAGGTTGCATGTGAAGATTCTACTTTCTCTGTTTAAATTGACAATATGGAAAGTTCGTAAAAATGTGCGCTTCTAGAATTCCTCTTCCTGAACTGAAAGATTCAGATAAACTGGATAAAGTGATGAACATGAAGGAAGCTGCCAGACGTGTGCGTCTTGGGCCAGAGTGCCTGCCTTCCATCTGTTTCTACACGTTCCTTAACGCTTATCAGGTTGGTAAAAGAAGAATTTGGGCGATGTGAAGAAGGGAATCAAAATGATAAACTTCACTCTTAATAAAGAAAGAAGGCTGAAGAGTTAAGAGTTGGTTATCAGAGTATTTGGAACATTCAGAATTCTACTGATAGACTTCCTTAAGCTAATTTCTATGTTCCTTGGGTTTGCTCTGATTTTGCCTTAATTCTTTCTTTCACTTTTCCTATGTAACCCTGAGTGTATTCTACAGAATACAGTAGGTAGTAGATTTGCACCAAAATACTGGGAAGCAGTGCTGCTTTGTCATCATTAACTGTGCCTTGTCTGCATATCTTTCTAGTGGTGCAAGAATTTGTGTATTTGTTTCAAATATGTGTTTGTCCAAACTATTCTATTTTTGTTAAATGAGTATAGTTAATTCTCTTTTTAGTGTATTAGATTTGGTAATGTTTGAAATACATTGTGAAAGCTACAAACAACATCAGTGGCTATTTTGTCTACAGGGTTTAACTGCAGTGGATATTACAGATGACTCTAGCATGATTGTAGGAGGCTTTGCTGACTCTACAGTCAGAGTGTGGTCCGTGACTCCGAAAAAGCTACGTAGTGTGAAAGCAGCAGCAGGTAATTAAGTCAAAAAAATTTAATGTCAGTGTGTATGGTTTATGTCACGTGTGTTTTGTGTGAACAGAAAACTGTGTCTATCAGGAGAGTTGTTTTGAGCAGTTGCGTGTTGTTACTTTGAAGAAACACTGTGCACAGTTGTATTTTTGCATCTTATCATTAGAAATATATATTCTGAAAGTAATGAGATGTCTGGTTATGTGCACTGACTGCCAGGCAGCCTGCACACAAGTGAACAGTTCTTAGTCTTCGTGCTGAAATGAAATGTGGTTGTGATGTTCAGCAAATAGTAGCCTACAGATTGAAAGTTATTTTAAGTTGTGTGTAGTGGGAAGCTGTCAAAACACCTGTTTGTGTCATATTAACTTTCTGGGAAAAGACATGAAAATTTATCATCTCAAGAAGTGTGTCTTAAGGTTAAACAATACTTGTACGAAAAATAAATCCATCAGGATTTTATCTATTATGACTTTTTATTGATTTTATCTATTATGAAGACTTGTGAAAGAGTGATTATTTATCTAAAGTATTATTGTCACCTTTTACAAGGGTAGAAGTGCCATTGTATATACTTCACCATGACCTATTTCAGGGTGCTTTTGTTCATGAGTTACTTACCGCTTTTGGAGAAGATGTTACTTGTTTTCATGGCATTTGTCTTTGAACCTCTGACAGTTGTTATGATGCATGAACTTTGAAATATTGCAGACCTCAGTCTGATTGACAAAGAATCGGATGATGTCTTGGAGAGGATCATGGATGAGAAAACTGCAAGTGAATTGAAGATTTTATATGGTCACAGTGGACCTGTCTATGGCACCAGCTTCAGTCCTGATAGGTAAAATAAAGTTTTCAAGCTAATTAGTTTGCTTGTCTTGGGTCTTAATTGTATGCTATGAATGTGAACGTGTTTTTAATGCAGTTTTTTCCAGAAGATTAAAGTAACTCTTGTGTCTTCTTTAAAATAGCAGAATTTAAAACACTGTGTAAGCTACACAAGAGACAACCATCACAGAAATACAGCTGAGAAGTAAGCTTCCTGTGGAACATGAATGTAGAGTCTATGTATGATCTATACTCTATACGTGGAGTCTATTCATAATTTCTTATGAAATAAGAAAAAGAATTCCTACCGAGATCACATTCAGGGAATTGTACCATTTAGTTCAGAGTTACATTAAAATTATTTTAGAGTAATATAGCATAGCAATTTACAGTTTGTTTTTTTTTGTGTGTGTGAATGTAATGTGAGGGGTACACTGTATTTGCTGTGTCATCAGAATTAATCATCAACATTCAAATGTCTGTTTTGCATAAGGACCAAGGGCTCAATTCTTCCTGAATGCTTTATTGTTGCTTACTTCACTGAAATGCTGATTTATATGGGACGTACTAAATGGTAGCTGCCCAGTGGAGATTTTTATGTATCATAGAATTACAGAGCTTATGCAGTGATTACACAGTGTTAATTTGATATGTAATGTACTGTACTTTCTCCTGTGACAGGAACTACCTGTTGTCCTGTTCTGAGGATGGTACTGTCAGATTGTGGAGCCTCCAAACATTCACATGTCTGGTGGGATATAAAGGACACAACTATCCAGTATGGGATACACAGTTCTCTCCTTACGGGTATTACTTTGTGTCAGGGGGACATGACAGAGTGGCTAGGTAAGAAATTAGATAAGTTTTCTATTTATCAGTTTTGTGGTGAATTAACCCCGAAGGTGACTATTGGCTGATATACTATAGGCTAACCTATTACGGGGAATAAATTTTGATTACACGTGAGTTAAAATACTAAGCAACTGTTTTAACGTATATATTTTTTTCCTTTTCAACATACATCAGAGATAGCATCCTCATATATGGTCATTTCATTAAAAATATTTTCTCCTGCTGTTTATTAACCACGACAGAATATTCTTTATTTCTCCCTTCTGAAAAGCATAGTTTTCCAGAACAGATCCTGCTAATTCAGTAAATTTACCAGTAAGAAGCAACTCATGAATTACATCCCTTTTTTATTACTGTGCAACAGATTCTGAACTTCATGGGGGCTCCCTTTATTACAAAGCTTTTCTTTTCAGACTGTGGGCAACAGATCATTACCAGCCTTTACGGATATTTGCTGGCCACCTTGCAGATGTGACGTGTACTCGATTTCACCCTAACTCCAACTATATTGCCACTGGCTCAGCAGACAGGACTGTACGGCTCTGGGATGTTTTAAATGGGAATTGTGTAAGAATATTCACTGGACATAAGGTAAAGGCACATCACCAATGTGACTTAATTTCTATGGTGGGATTCTGCAGAATGCAGCGTTCAGAATACAGATGACTGACTAAGTAGGATTAATTAGCTTGTTTGGCTTTCCTCTCTGCAAATGTCTTTTGTAGGGTCCGATTCATTCATTGGCATTTTCTCCTAATGGACGATTCCTAGCTACAGGAGCAACAGATGGCAGAGTTCTGCTGTGGGATATTGGACATGGCTTGATGGTTGGAGAACTGAAAGGGCACACTGACACTATCTATGCGCTCCGATTCAGTAGAGATGGGGAGATTTTAGCATCAGGTAAAAGTCACTGGAAGCAAACAAGTTTCCATTGTGTTCCATCTATATGAAGTGGGATTATGTAATGGATTCCTTAAGCTGTGGAAGACAAATTAGTCATTTTCTTAAGCAGAGGCAGCAAGTTAAAACTAGTGGTACAAGGTATTCTGGGAACTGAAGGAAAGGTGTTACACAATTAATGGATAGTGAAGGTTGGGGTCTGTGTATAGTGTTGGTGTAAACTGAAGTCAGAAATATCTCTAGGGGAGACAAGAAGTGGCTGGACTTAAAGCTGCTTGGGGTACTGAGATGGGAGGAGAGGTGGGGGGGTATGTAGCAGGACTTGAAGAGAGGGCAAGAAAATAAGTAATCTGTAGCCTTATTGTTTCTTCATGCTAGATTTTTAATATAAAATTATACATCAACAATCAGGTTTATGAGCAGTGGAACTTGTGAAGTTTGCTTGGTTTTCCTGCATGGATACTCTGGTGGCTGATTTGATAGGGCTCCTTTGCCACTATTTTCACTCTGTGAACGCACAAAGTTTCATCTCTGTGAACTGTTGTCTTAAAATGCATAGGAATTTAGGAAATTCCAAATTTGCTCTGTTCTGTTAACTAGCTGAAGTTAGTGAAAAAGTTCAAGTTACTGATAGAAGAAATAATGTACAGATACTGTAAGCTGTATCCTAAGTAATTTCCTTACAAAACCAGGTTAGGAATTTATTTAGTTCCCTGTTTCTAACTGCAGTGCTTTAAGAATCCTAAGAGAGCCGCTACCATAGAGTGAATGCTTCCAGAGTGCAGGCTTGATCCAGCCTGCAGGGTGGTTCCTCCAGCTGACCAGTGCTCCAATGAAAGCACAGACCACTGGGCCTGCAAAATACTGGGGTCTTCCCTATATCAAAGAAACTATTCAAGTATTTAAAAAAAAAAGTTATTGTGTGACTTAGAATCATAAACATCTGGTGGAGTTGGCATGTAGCCCTAAGGTTGTCTTGCCTTTTCAAGTGCTGGCTGATAGAATGGAAACCCAGATGTTCTGAGAGGTGCTTCTTTGCACTTTATCCACAGTGCGTTCCTGTTAGATTACAGGTGATAGCTTTTATGTGTGCTTTTGCTGTTAAAGGCTTGTTTAAAAATGCTTCATTGCAGGATGAGGGCGTAGGATTCAATTATGAGTAATTCTGCTTTGTGAGTTTTAATTTCTATTGTGTTTACTTGCTGTCTAGCAAGGAAAAGACTTTTAAATGTTACTTTCCTTTTTTCCCTTTTAGGTTCAATGGATAACACAGTTCGGCTGTGGGATGCAGTGAAAGCATTTGAAGATTTAGAAACAGATGACTTTACTACAGCCACTGGACACATAAACTTGCCTGAAAACTCACAGGACTTGTTACTAGGTACATACATGACCAAATCAACTCCAGTTGTACACCTTCATTTTACACGCAGGAACTTGCTGCTAGCTGCAGGAGCCTACAGTTCACAGTAGATCAGGAAGACGTAAGATTGGCTGTGCCAAGTTGTTGCAGCAGTGACCTCAGGATGTGAGATGAAGAGAAATGTCTTGTATGGGTGGACTTCACCGGTCCATTGCAGGAAAAACAAAACTATGTAAACTAACTCAAGCAACATCTTCTCTGTTCTGCTCTTGTAATTCACATATTCTGCTCTCACAGTTTGAAAATGCTGGAGATTGACAAGACAACGTGAGTTTAAAGGAAGGAGTTGTTTCATGGTGCTTTTGATAAATGTATACGTACATGTATATATATATATGTACGTATATGAAAATGGCTGTCTCCTTTCAGAGATGGTATTGAGCTCTGCTGAAACTTCTGGAAAGTTAACAGCCTTGGTGTTTGTTCTCAAATGATTTTTTTTAAAGCACTTAATGTACGGTTTGGTAATGTTTAACCAGTCTCAAACACAGGTAAAAACTTCAGACTCAAAAAAGAAGAATGTAGTTTAACTCACTATAGCCTGGGCTGGGCAACAGGTATGGTGAGAATATTACAGCAACAAACGGGGCATTGAAAGAATAACCCCAGCAGGCAGAGGTTTGCGGGGAACTGCAGAGAAGTTACATATTGTTTTTATGCATCTAAGTACCAAGTCCTGAGAAGATTTCAAACTTCTATGCTCTTTTGAGTTGTTAGAAATGCAGATCTTGTTATTCTGTTCTGACAAGTAGCTGCTGCTGTGTAATAAGCAACACAAATTGCAATGTGAATTCTTTGGAGGGAAGGTTTGGGGGGGGAAAGGGACAACTGACATTCATCATCCAAATTTAAAAACAGTATACTTAAACCCTCATACGTTTTATTAGATTTGAAAAGCTTCAGAAACCTTTCAGCAGATAGTTTAATACATCACACTGTAAAACTAGTGAAGGATCAAGAAATTGCAGAGCAAAAAGCTTAATCAGTCGTCAGTATGCTATCAGTTTGCTTTTGAAAGGCCGGCTTGTCTGCTTGTGTGACAATTGCCACCCAAAATAACCCCTGCTGTACTTCAGTAAGTCTTGCTGGACAACCAGTAAAGCTCAAAGCTTCTAAGGAAAAGTAAAACATACAAAACACTGCAAAGATAGACTGTGTTTTGGGGTCTATGAATGGGAAAGGCCTCTTAAAATCTTCTACAAACTACATACAGAAAAATCTCAGTTTGTATTCCCTGATACTTGCAGTAGAGGCTCAGGCACTTAAACAATCTGCTGGCTCTCTACTGAAGATGCAGAAAACTAAGACTTGACATTTCTAAGGTAAACAAAGAACTACCTCCTATCTCATCCTTTTTCTGACTAAGCCTTGGAGTAAAGGGGCATTGGGGCATTAAATGTCAAAATAAGGGTGGAAAATTCATAAGGAAACTAATTTGGAAACTTTCTTTAAAGACAAATGGTTAAAACTAAACTATTATGGATTTTATCTGTAAAGGTACATCAAAATTTCCTAGCACTCAATATGACCAGCTGGACTTAAGTAAAATTGTAGTAAATTAAGCAAGTTACCTAAAAGCACATACAGCATTGAGAGCTTGAAGAAAACACTGCCGCATTCTGCCTTTTTATTTTGTACAGTTTTATACTTTTGATAGTATAATAAATACTAAAACCACATAGCTTGTGTCTGTAGACTGTATGTTGGAAGAAGATGCTTTCTTTCCTTGACAGCTGCAGTGGATGTGAGAGCAGTACTTTTAAATGTGAGTACTCTACTAGAAGAAACAAAGTAGTTCAGCAGTTGATGACTAGTTATTTAACTTATATTTAGTTCTAACTGTATGCAATACATTTTAGCCAGTTGGATGCACCATTACAACAATTATTGTTCATCTGAAAAGTCATAAAGGGCAGAGGCTCTTGATGTAAACAGGACAGAAAGACTAGTTTTATGCAGAAGGATGGCTTTAATAATAAATTAAGGCTGGAGGGAGAACAGAAGAACCTCGTGTAATTTCCTCTGACCTACACTCTTTTTGCCAGCAACCATGCTTACCTCCTAAGTTTAGGGTTTTTTTGTCTCATGCTTTTGAATCACAGTTCCCACATTCAACCCTTGCTGCTGGTGACTTGCCAAGAAGCACTGTGCTGTGTAATCATCTTCATTGAAGGAAATGAATTTTACTGAACTTTGTTGTAGAAAGACAGTGGGTAGAGAACATGATATTCCAGCTTTAGGGGTGGGCAGGGAGCTGGCTGTATATATAAGTCAACATTTTGAGAAAGTAAGGAATGTGTGCTAGGATTTGATCATGCTATGGTGGGATGTTTTCACTCAAAACCAGAAAGATTCTATGCAAAATACAGGCAACAGAGGCTGCAGCTGACTGCTATTCTGCATTGCATTATCATTAATGAAGTAATGGTTTCCATGTAAGCTAGTAGCTGGAAGTGTAAAAAAAAAAAAGGGAGTAACCAGGACAACCAAGTATTGCAAAGCCATGCAAGTTTACTGATGTCCACTATGACACCTGGCAACACAGAGATGCTTTATCAGCTGTAAGCTCCGTGCTTGTTATGATCATGCTGCTGAAATCTTTCCTAAATTACTACTGAGTGCTCAGGTCATTTTAGGATGTGTTATCACAACAAATGAGATCAAATACTCAAGAAAGAATCAGCTACTCCATCTCCACTACAAATTATTTTTGAAATAGGAATAAGTACCCCACTTCTGCTTCTTTGCACCATGTCATATTTTCAATAAAGCAAGTAATTGTTTATATTTTATTAGCTTCAGCTTCCTTTACAATGATTGGTGCTTCAGACATGCCAGAAACCTGCCAACAGATGAAAGAGCAAACGTGTTAGTACCACTGTGCAAGGCTTGCTACTTGAGCATCATCCCTTCCCACAGTCCAAACAGCTCTACATAAAAGCAGGCAGATTTCAACATATTAAAAAGGAAGTAGTGTCCCTTTATCATAAACAGTAATAATAAGCTGAAGCTTATTGTTTTCTACCCATTTTGCAGGATATGAGGACAACACAAAGGTTTTTTCAAAAAGCCATTTCAGTGGAAGTGTATTTGAAAGTGGACTATATATTGTAACACTTGGTTTTTGCTATGGAAGAACAAGCTCAACCACTTCCCTATGGTCCTTGCCTATTCAGGTCTCAATGCATACAGCTTTAGTGTATAGTGCTCCTTTTCTCTGTTCAAAAGAAGGTCTTAACAACGCAGCATTAATCTCCTCTTAGTTATTAATTGTATCTGAGAATTCTAAGTCATTAACTATTACTTTATTTCAATACTCAAAGCAATAATAGCAATAGTTATTTTTTAAAGCAAAAGGATAAATCACAGGCACATTCTGTGTAGGCAAAACCTGACACACCTAGATGCAACATCTATCTATTCCTCTTTCCTTGTTTACTCCGCGTGAGGATCCCTAACCCTGCTTGGCATGTCTAAAGAACAAAAAGAATAGTAGTAACCCATGATTTCTATAGACCCCAGTAACGACCTAATTTGTTCAGGATGCCCCTTGTCCCCAACAAAAAAAGACTCTATAACATAATTAAGGTTTAAAACTGTGCACAAAATTCACGTCTGTGTTTCTCCTCCTAGTCATGTTTTGTTACTAGCAGTTTCTTTGTCACTCTTTCTTCCTAGCTGGAATTGAATCATTTTCTGGAAGAACACTGGCCGCTTACCATTTACTTATCTGCCACAGCAGGAGTCTTCTTTTTAGGTCTGAGCTTGAAATACAAGATGAGCATTGCAATGCCTGTATACGTTGCTATTACATACTGTAAAAAAAAAAAAAAAGTTTACCGTCAGTCTAAAACTCAGAAAACATCATTATTACCAGACTACAAAAACTGTCATGATACGTACATTCCTTCTGCCTGTGATGGTGTAGGAATTGAAGTACTTCTGAAATCCAGTGAACTGGTGTTGAGATCCTGAGTCATGGCCAGCCATGGTTGCTGGTTCTAACAAGCAATACAAGACAGTTAATAAGTTTTACAGTTAGTTGGACAGGATCAATAGAAGATCAAACTGATCTCCATGCTGTGCTTAGTTCTTCCACTGACAGCTATTAAGATGTTTTCAGAACATTTAACAGACTAGATATACACTGAAGAACTGGCACATTCAGAGCACTGTATCTTAAAAGGCAGAAAAATAAGAGGCTCTGAAAAGGAGCCCTTCAGACTTTCCAGAGTTCATTTAACAGAAATTAAATATCTAAAACAATATAAAGGAATATTCCTGAAAAAAAAAAAAAAAAAACCACCCAAACTGCTAGTCCTGCCTACACAACCATTTGGTACAGTTTTCTAGCAGTTGTTCAGGAATTTGCAATACTTAATGAAAATAACTCATCCTAAGCTCAGCTGGGGAATAGCTTCAATTGCACATCCAAAAGCTCAGCAGTGACCTGATTCAGGCAAGATCACTGCTCCATTTTGCAATTCAAAATGCTGCGTTGCAACTTTCATACTATATTAGAATACAAGTGTTTGGTCATTAAAACCTTCTCTGCTCACAGTTGCACATTACTATTGTATCTTACTTGACCAGACTGGGCTAAAATACATATTTCTACTCAGTTTTCACCTATACCAGCAAGCCAACTGAGGCAACTATGGGACCTTAAGTGTTTTCACAGGTACAGTGAAATCACCAGGCGCATGAGAGCACACCTTTGCATTTTGTCTGCATCCAGACCAAAATTCCAGGTCTACTGCAAGAAGCCAGTTAACACAATAGCCTATCAAACATACAGGAGCATACTTGCAGAATCACTCTGTAGTTGAGGCACCTCTAGAAATCACATAGTCCAACCCCAACCTGATCAAAACAGGGTCACTCATGGACTTGTCAATGAGTGAGTATTTTCAGAGATAGAGGCTCCACAAATGCCCTGGAGAGCCTGTTTCAGTGTCTGAGCATCCTTACAGCACAAGAGGTTTTAATGCTTAGAGATACCTTTTCTAAGAGTATCCTTCTCTTATACTTAAGGAAGCCTTATATTTAAGGCAGATACTTGTTTACTTTATAGCTCAGCCCAAAGGAAGCACATGTACCACACGCAACCTACCAAGCTTGGCAGAGATGCTGAAGCCCCTGGCACCCTGTAAAATAGATACAGAGAATGGGTGTAGCTGGTTCTGCATTCATGAACACAACCCCTGCACAAATCCAACCCTGTAACACTTCTTCTATGCAGTTAGAGATGCCTGCCTGCACCCAGCTGATGGTGAAACAGCAAAGGCCCTCAAAGAAACATCCCCAGACATTTGCAGTAGACGATTTGGAAAGCCAACCTTATCTTTCATTTACACAAGACCGAAGCAAAACCCTGGAGAAGAGCCACTGGGAAGCTTTCGAGGCCGGCTCGGAGCCCAGACAGCGCAACACACACCTTACTTTTCAGAAGAGCTCCCTGCCCTCGGCCTGCCCCTCACAGATGCTGCCTCGCCACGGGCCGGAGGCGGGAAGGCGGCACAGTGGCTGAAGGTCGCGGACACCCTTGAGAACAGCCACAGCCCAACACCACGTACAGCCGTCCTCCCACCCAGCGGCAAAGTCCACCAGAAAGAGCAGGAGGCAGAGACCCAGGCCAGACAGGCTCCCTCCCACCGCAGCCGCCACAACTACCTCAGCCGCCTCCTTCCTCAGCGCCTCGCTCTGCCCTTCTTCACCGCCCTCCCACAAGATGGCGGCCGCCCAGCTGCGCGCGCAGCCACCGATCCGCACGCTGATTGGCTGTCCACGGAAGCAGGACTCTCCCTCCGTCCCGCCCCGCTCCCGGCCTAGAGGACGGCCCGCCGCTTCCGCCCGCCCGCCCTTTGACCTTTGACCTTCTCCTGGAGTACCGCTTCCGGGGGCGCGCGGAGAGCGGCGCACGTGAGGTTTGGAGCGGTGCGAGTGGTGGCGTTGAGGCCGGGCCTGGGGTGGGGAGTCCGGGTCTCTGTGGGCTGAGCGGTGCTGTGCCAGCGGCTGAGGAAAGGCGTTTGCTGCTTACCGTGCCTCTCTGGACTTTCGTTGTGCGCTTGCGTGGGTAAAGAGGCGTTCGGTGTTTGACAGACGGCTTTAAATGTGATTAATTAGCGATAAGGTACGTGTTTAGATGGCCCTTGTAATACTTCAGCGTTGTGAAACGTCAGATACGTTGTGAGTTTTTTGTTTTTCCTCACTGACCGCCTAGGAAGAAGCTATCTGGATTTTTTTCATAGTTTCTTGGATAATTCAGTCTTATACCTTTTCAGTGTTTGTGAGGAACAAGTCTAACAGCTGCATGTTTAACTTCTGTTTTGTCATTTGTTCTGTAGAAGCGCAGGCATGGCATCCATGGAAGAAAACTTTCCTCGAGGGGGAATCCAGAAGAAGCCCACAGAGACAACAGGAAAAAAAGCAAAACCAAAGTTTGAGCAGGATAACTTGTTTGATGTATGTCAAGAGTTCCATCCACTGTCAGAATATGACCTAAAATCCTTCCTGTCCCTTACTTCTGTAGTAACCTATAGAAAAGACTTCTATAAAGAGATAACTGCTGGCATCCTCCTTGCTTCTGATCTCTTAAAGATCCCAGCTATCTGATACATGTTGAATGGAATGTCAGGGAAGTGCAATGAAAATTACCAGCAGATGTTGCACAAGCTTCTAGTGCTGAGATACCTGCGTTGTTCCACTAGAGTTGCATGCAGACAAAGTTTGGTCTTTTTCTGTTCCATGGAGCATGGTGCAGTTTGCTTTTACTGCTCCTCTTTGCTCCCGTGACTCATGGTTTTATAAAAGATTGGTCTCAGCTTAAAAGGGGATATTTTAAAAGACTTCCATGAAGGCATATAGAAACTAACATGCTTACTTCATTTTTTCTTCAATCTCTTGTTTCTGTCTAACTTTATTCCTGACAGTTGAGTTATGCCTTAATATGATGTTCATCTTGTTATCTACTTTTATTCTTTTGCTCTCTACTTATAATCTAATTTAGATTCACCATGAAGAACAAACACAGAAAAGAAAAAGGAGTGAAGGGGATCATAGGAAGCAGAAAAAGTTCAAGGCAGACAAAAAGGCCCCTGCTAAAGACGTTGCTATTAGTGTTGAACCACTCACAATTCAGGTTTGTGGATAAATGTTTTATTTGTGTGTCTCTCCCTTAATAAACTTGGAAAAATGCTGTGTTTTCCCTCATTAAAACCTGTAACATACAGCAGGAATTCAGAACAAAAATGTGTATCCCGCACTGACTTGCCAAGATAACCACTGTGTGCTGTTCGTTCTGTTTTCCCAGGAGCTCTGTGAGGGGATGCTGCTCCTTGGTTGTATAAAAGAGGTCACTGTCTTTGAGCTTGTCATCAGCTTGCCCAATGGGCTTACAGGATTTGTGCCAGTCACGCAGATCAGCGACGCCTATAGCGAATTGTTGAGCAAGCAAGTGACCCAAGGGGAGCTGCTGGAGGTGAGACTGTGGGTCAGGGCTGTGATTTCTGTCTGAGACCTAGGGGAAATTAACTCAGAATCAATCCTGAATTCTTGCTTAGGAGCCTAGTTTCTGGTGTCTCACAGATAGCTTAAGTTTGATTGCTTGCAGCAACTTAGCCTTGGTTAAACATTGCATGAACTTCATAGACAGCCTGTTAAACGTGGACAGATTTGTGCTTTCTTTTTGCTGCAGTAGTTAAATGCTGATCCTTGACAGTAGGCAGTTATGAGGAAGTTAATTGATTGGAAGATGCTGTGAGGATGCCAATGTCTCAGAGAGAGCTTGGAGGGAATAGTGTGGTCTTTATAATTTTGTTGCATTGCTAATGCATATTTTCTCCGACCCAGCTATTTCAAACAATATTTTCAGTTTCCTGATAATGCAGCTTCTTGGAAAGAAGGAGGATGGAGTAACCTGCTACTCTATCTATCCAGCGTCAGCTCTCCCTAAGTTGTTGTGGAATGTGCGATGTGCTGGATGCTAGCTAGTTAGTGGTGATGTTTTTCTTTGTTAAAGAGGGTAGTGAGGTTGGTGTCTGTCTCTGAAGATGTACTTTGGTCCCCAGCTGCAACATTTTGGCTCTGTCCTGCCTGGTATTTCTATTTAAGCAAAGCTTAGCAGACTTTCCAGTATGTCCCTGCCTCTATATTGAGATCGTGGTGTATGTGATATTTCCTGCCTTTTACTGTAGTGTTGTCAGAGGTCGAGGACTTTCCTATGGGATTTTTATTTCAAAAACTCATTCAGTAACTATTTCTGGCCTTCTTGCATAAATTAATGTTGTCATATTTATATGCTTGCTTACTTTTGATCGTGTTTCTGGGCAGGATTTGAATTCTCTCTCAGACCTGTATTCTCCAGGAATGTTGGTCAGATGTGCTGTGACCAGTGTTGAGAAAAGTGCCGATGGACGTCGGAGTATCAAGTTGTCCATCAACCCTAAAAATGTCAACAAAGGTCTGAATGCATCAGCACTAACGTCAGGCATGGTATGTGTTCACAGCCTTTCTATCCTTTTGAGGTGCTTCTTGCAGTGCATGAGTGGAACACCTCAGTTTGTCTTTGTATGCTATCAGAACAGAACAGGAATTTGCTGCCACCAGAGGAATAGACCTGGGAGGAGAGGGCAATATTGAATCTTGATTATGTTCCTACAGGCTGTCACTCATGAAGCCATTCATCTGATTTTTTTTTTTGGAGGGGGGCAAATTGTGCGATTACTTCTCTCTGCTTAAGTTTGTTGTTTACACAGAGAGCAGTATTTAACAGCCTATCTCTTAGAGGTTCTTGGTTGTTTAATTTTTGTGTTTTCAGCTTTATGATTGCAGGTTTGTGTCTGCAGTTAGAGCACCTGCTATATTTGAGCATTCCATTTTTATTTTTATCCTACTTGTCCATTAACTCCATACATACATACATAGCTGGACAAGGATAGATTTCAGACTCCCATTGTCAGGTGAGCTATCTAGTGAGAAAGAATGTTGCATTCATTCTTTGCTCTGTGAAAGTGTTCTCTGGCCTCATGAAACAAATGAGTACTTGTGTGGTAAATCTCTCATCAGAGGTGCATTCTCTGCAGACTCAGCTGTTTCTTTGCATTACTGAATTGCAATGCTTCCCTCCCAACAGCTGCTCTCTGGATTTGTGTCTAGTGTAGAAGACCATGGCTACCTCATTGATATTGGAGTCAGAGGGACTCATGCTTTCCTTCCTTATCAGAAAGCTCAAAATTACATCAAAGCACTCAAGAGAGGTATGTAGTATTACAATAAGAGCTGCAGAAGTTAAAAAGATGTGGAGAATAAAAGGGACTGAAGCTCACTGTATCTGTGCTGTTAGTGCACCTCAGTGAGGGTTGGGTCATGATGGAGTCTTTGCAAATTGTTGAAAACAGCAGTGGCTGATAAGCAACAAGCCACTAGGTTCCCTGTTTTCTGCCAGACCATGTTGTTGTTCCAAGCCCTTTGATCCTTGCTGGCAGTAGACCTCACTTTGATGAGGTCTTTTAGCTTCTTAAAATAGAAAGAACTCTGAAAAAGCTTTGGAGAAAGCTACAGACGAAAAGGAACCCCTTAGTGTTCCTGGAAGGGAATTTATGCTGTGGCTTGCCTTTGTAGGGTCTGACTTGAAAATAGGGCAGAGCCTGAACTGTGTCATTGAGGAAGTAAAGAATGAGGGAAGAGTTGTCCGTTTGTCTGCCGATCGATCAGAAGTTGCTGCATCCATTGCAACAGAGCAGCAGAACTGGACACTCTCTAATCTACTGCCAGGGCTGGTGGTAAAAGCTCAAGTGCAGAAGGTAAGCTGCGTTTTTGTTTGTGGGTTGTTTTCTTTTTCATTATTCTTTTTTGAGCCTTCCTGAAGAGATACAGGTTAAATGGACATGGTAGTTGGTAAGCTGGAAAACTCTGTGTTTGGGTTCAATTACATGAAAAGAGCAGACACTGTTTTCATCCAGGTGCTCCCAGTAGTTTTACCTGAGGTCTGATCTTTGCCATGCTTTTGATACTATGAGTACAAAGGCTTCGTCCAGGAAATGGCAATAAACCATGGAGAAGAACAGGATGATTTTTTTTCTCTGGTCTATGCCTGGGAAAGTATTCAACATTGTTGCAGCACTCCTCAGAGTAAAGACAACATTAGTGGAAAATCTGAAGGACTGTTTTTACAAAACAATGTAGAAAACAGAATTGTTAGCAGTTGTCTATTTTGATGTGTTTGTTTAGTGCAAGGTGACTTTTTGTGAAATGTGTGAATTGCTCTCTGCTTCTGAATACTGATTGACTTCTTAATTTTTTTTTTTTTTTTTCCATCTTCATGTATAATTTCCTTCCCCCTTCTAGGTGGCTCCGCTGGGTATCAGTCTCACCTTTCTGTCCTCTTTCACTGGCATTGTGGATTTCATGCATGTGGACCCAGAGAAATTCACAAATTATTCTCCAAATCAAGTGGTAAGGAAGAGGATGAAGGCTGGCTGGAATTATGTTGCTTACAACATCTGTTATCTTCTCCAGCAGCATTTTGAGGAAGGATACTTTTCAGTGGAATCTTTTCTTTCTTATCTTTCATTTGAATTATCATCATAGCTGCTTTAGAGCTGTAAAGAGCATAGCCATTCCTGGGATAATGGAAGACTTGTTTGGAAAACATGAGATTTGTGAATGATGGCAAATGAGTTCTGTGATTGTCTTCTGCTCATTGCATTAGTACCAGACTAGGCCATAAACAACAAATGAATGCAAAAAAACCCCTGATCAATGGAAGTGGTGAAGCTGAGAAGATGTTAAGTGCTCATATGTGAGCAGAGTTCAGGCATCAAACGTAATGTCTAAAAACCGTGAACAATATGACATCCTTCAGTTTTGTATGTATAGTGATGTTATACTGATAACAAACATTATCTTCTAGGTGAAGGCTTGCATCCTCTCTACCCACCCCACCTCCAAGGTGGTGCATCTTACTCTGCGGCAGGCCTTCCTCCACCCTGGAGGATCCCCAAACCAGCTCTCCAATGATCGCATAGGGGCAGTAGTGGGAGAGTCTACAGTGAAGGCTTTCTACAAGCAGTTTGGTGCTGTCTTTGAGCTTGATGATGGCATGCTTGCATTTGCACGGGTAGGTACCAGGGCAGTGAAGGGAGCTCCTTCAGAGATCTCTTAGCTTTTTGGGGAAGGAAATTAAGACTAAGTTTTATTTCCTGCCTTAGCGTTCTTTGTGATACAAATAAAAAAAAAATCAAAATAATGTGGAAGGTATTGCAGGACAAGGGGAAACAGTTTTAAGTTGAGGGAGGGGAGATTTAGGTTGGACGTCAGGGGGAAAGTCTTTACAAAGAGAGTGGTGAGGTGCTGGAACAGGCTGCCCAGAGAGGTTGTGGATGCCCCGTCCCTGGAAGTGTTCAAGGCCAGATTAGATGGGGCCCTGGGCAGCCTGGTCTAGCATTAAATGAGAAGGTTGGTGGCCCTGCATGTGGCAGGGGGGTTGGAGATTCATGATCCTTGAGGTGCCTTCCAACCCTGGCCATTCTGTGATTCTGTATTGGCTAACTGCAGCCTCCCCTGTTTGGGTTGGGATGTGGGAGAGTTGTTGCACAAGAGCTAGTACAACTTGCTGCCTGAAGGCTATGTTAGAAGAATGATTTTTGTCAGCTGCTTCTACTTCAACCTAAGGGCTATATAAGTGTTTCCATTTTTCAAACACTGAATTCCCATTTGTTTTTCTAGTTGAAACATCTATCAAAAACCAGAAAATCTTTTAAACCTGCAGCATTCAAAGCTGGATGTAAGCATAAGTGTCGGATCATTGACTACAGCCTGATGGATGAGATGTGCATAGTATCTCTGAAGCAGTAAGTTTTACAGACTTTTCTAGTAAATTTGGTTGAAGGATCAGAAGGGTTTGGTCAGCGTGGAGAGTACTGCATTGCTTTGTGGAACTGGAACTTGCCATTTGAAGTTTTTAGCTTTTATCTGTGTTGTATCATGTCAGGTTGTGTGGAATCACATTGCTCTTATCCTAACTGTAGGAACATACATACATATATATATGTATATATATGTATATATTTATGTGGTGGGCTAAAGCCCAGTGAGACTAAATGACTTCTGCTGTGATCAAGTCAGAAGACTATAACTGAACAGGAAGCTGAACCTTGGTCTTCCAAGTCCCAGCCCGATTTGCTCCTCCCTCTTAGTATTTCTATCTGTGGCTTTAGGCAGTGCAGGTTATGGGTTCTCTTTCCATAGAGCCATGCCTGGTGGTTGTCTCCAGGAATGGAAACTGGTGAACCTCCCTGACCTTTATCCAGAGTGCTGTCTTGCAAGGTGGATCAGTTGGGATAAAGCACAAAACTTTGGTGATGTAGAGTCTTGGGTATGTGTGGTATAAAGGATACTTTGGACAAGGTGAAAAGGAGAGTGCAGAGGATATTGTTTCCTCTTATCCTGGCTTTTTTTTTTTCTTTTTTTTTTAAAGTTTCCTGACAGATCACCTCTTGTTCTCTCTCTTTCCTAGCCAAATTATTGAAGCTCGTTTCCTGCGATACCAAGATATTCACACAGGGGATGTCATGCAGGTGAGCTCCTGAAGCACTGACACTATGCAGCAGTTATACTTAGAGAAATTATCTAGATAGCGTACGTTTTTTTTCTGCTTAATGTGTATATTCATTCAACTTCTGATCCAGACTTGTGGTAAGTAGAGTAAGAAGAAAAACTTTTTCTTCTAAGGACTTCAGTAACAAAGTGTGATACTTATCTTTCTCTGTTTTGTTCAGCTTTTTGTTAATGGTGGCAAGGCAATCACAGTCATTCTTATGTTTGTGTCATGGCTGTGTTGGTTGTATCTCTGGAAACAATTCCAGTTTACTAGAGTTGATAGGAATTCAACAGCAGTAGACTGTTCAGGTTGTAAAACAGCATTATACAGTGTGTAAAATGTTTATTAATTTGCTGTGGGCTAGATTAAGATTTTATTCTATGTAGCTTGTCAAATTTAGTAATAGTATGTGGTGCAGTGTCCAGATTGCTTCTTACCAATGCGTAGCCTACTTTTCATGCTGAATTTACTGATCATTTTTTCTCTTTTGGTCTCTAGGGCAAAGTATTGTCTCTGAAACCCATTGGGATGCAGGTGAAAGTTACTGATGGAATTAAAGGGCTTGTGCCATCCATGCATCTTGCTGATGTGATCCTGAAGCAGCCTGAGAAGAAGTACAATGTAGGAGATGAAGTCAGGTGTCGGGTGAGAGCTGCTTGAAAGGATCTCCAGCTGCTTTAAATGGCTGTATTTCATTCTGACAACTTAGCTGCTGTGTTGGTTGGAGAATGGCAGACATGCTTTTTGAACCTTGTTTTACTCTGCTTTTGTAGGTGCTAGAGTGCAATCCTGCAGAAAAGAAGCTATTCCTTACTTTAAAGAAAACTCTTGTGCAATCAAAGCTTCCAGTCCTCTCCAGTTACGAAGATGCAGAACCAGGTCTGATCACACATGGCTTTGTGGTGTGTGCAAGGGAATTTGGCTGCATTGTGAAGTTCTACAATGATGTCAAAGGTCTGGTACCCAAGAATGAGCTGAGCTCAGAGCCCATATCTTGTCCAGATAAAGTCTTCCATGATGGCCAGGTAATTAATTTACCTATGTCAAGTCTTGTGTGAATGAATGCAAAAGAGAAATCTGCAACTGTGAGTTGGCTTTGATTTGAGTTTTTTCTTGGAGAAACCAAGTACACCAAGAGGTGTTCACCTTTCTCTTTGGGTAGTAGTTAGCCTCATCTATTTAAATAGAGCATGTGAAAGAGACAGCTCTTCTTTGACTATCTCACATAGCTTTTTTTTTTCCCAAGGTGTGTGGTGTCTTTATTTGTTTTTGTTTTGTTTTTGTCTTTTGCTACAGGTTGTTAAAGTAATGGTCTTAAAATGTGAGCCCCAGCAGGAAAGGCTCTTGCTGTCCTTCAGGTTATCAAGCAGGCCTGTTCCTGAAGGCAGAAGTGAGTGTACTCCAAAGAAGAAACAGCAAGTGAAATATCAAATAGGAGAGGTATTGAATTCAATGACTATTCCTTTTTTTGCCTCTAAGTGTTCTCTAAAAAATCTGTAGTTGCTTTGAGCAACTCTGCTTCAAAAAAAGCCTGCTGGAGGTCAGGAACCGGTGTTAAATATGCATTTCTTATTTTGTGGTCAGATCAAAAACAAAGTCTGTATTGTCAGAGGTCAGGATAAAGGAAACCCAGGACAGTCTTCTAGGAGGTACCAAATAGTACTTTTGCTTCTTGATGAAGTCCTTTTTCTTCTGGATGCTGTTAATGTTCACTCCAAAAGCAGCTGATTTTGCACTTCAGAGCAGTGTTTCTTAAATGCTTGCCTGTTATATTGTGGAACAAACAGTTTCCAACACCCTACAGATGTTACTGTTGCAGGAACGTGACAGTTGTTTTTAAATTGTGATAAAATGATTCCCTTCACCCTTCAGACAGAAAGTCATATCCAAGAGAGTCTTTGTAGTCTTTGATTTTGTTGGGAACTGAGAATTTCTTTTGTTTTACCATCAGAACTGGCATGCTTCTGAGGTTCAGTCCTGTTGATGTGAGGTTCTCTCTTGCATGGCTGGGAGGCCATGTCAAAAGCCAGCATTTGATACCCTCTGCATACTTCAAAGGCACTTTGATTTTTATATCACTCTATTTCTTTTCAGATGGTTGATGTGAAAGTCTTGAAAAAGAATGAAAATGGGCTCGAGGTTTCTATCTTAGAAGACGGAGACAATGTGATAGCCTGGCTTCCTACAGTGCACCTCTCTGACTTTGTTGCTAACTCTAAGCTCCTGTGGCATTGCCTTCAAGAGGGAGATGTCTTGCCCAGAGTTATGTGCCTGAGTGACAAGGGGGACCGTATTGTATCCTTTGTTATCTCAACAAATCAAATGAGGGTAATGGAGGACAAGAAAAAAATAAATCTGTTAGAAATCTGGAGTATCTGCAACAAACAAAATATTTGCTAGTTAATATGTTGAAACAGAAGTGCCTATTGATGCTTCAGAGAGCTACTATAATTTGCTTATTGTGTGATACTCTGCTGCTGCTAGAATCCCATTGAGATGAGGACTTGGTTGTGAAATTGCTGAGTTTCCTAAACAGCTTCTGGAAATCAGCGTTAATCTTATCATAACCTTAGAAAAAATGCTGCAGTTTTTATACCAAAACGAGGAACTGAAATATTTGGAAGTATTCAATTCAGCTGGATGAAGCATGCATCATTAATACTCAGTAACTTGAGAGATAGAATTTGTTAAATTTTAGTGTAGAGAGATCAATATGACAACTGAAATTGCAGGAATTTGGGCTTCTGTACTGCTTAGTTTGTAAAAAGTGCTGTAGCTCAATGGCTAGGAGCATTAAGAGACTGGCATCAGACTCCTTCTATTCATCTTCCCATTTTTCCTAACTGTCTGTTCAGATCTTGTGCAGGAAGTCTGCAGTGATTTCTGCTGTACAGGAAGAGCAAGTTGTGAGAAGTTTCTCTGAAATCCAGCCTGGAGTGCTGCTGACTGGTTATGTGAGGAAGGTTATGCCCTTTGGAGTGTTTGTGGAGTTCCCTTTTGGTGTGACAGGACTGGCACCTAAAGTGGTAAGTCGTGCATTCATTTGACTTCAGAAAACAGCATGGGTGTAATCATCAGGAAAGGCTGAAACAGAGTTTTTAAGCAAGGCTGGAGGGAGCAGTAGAACTGGGGGTCCTGTGTTTGGACAAGTTCCTCACAGTGTGGTAAATGCTGCCTTAATGATTGCATTTTAATTCACTTCCCAAATGAAGTAAAGGACATTATTCAATCAGAGATTTCAAGTAACTTCAGTAATTCATTTTAATTGACAGCTTTTTGTTAATTTGGCTATTTTCACTTGGTATTTTCATTAAGTCTTAACTCAAACCCTTCACTAAAAAAGCACTGCCGATGTCTGGCAGTTAGCAGCTGTGTCCAATAATCCTTGCCATTTTGTTTCCTCTGCACAGAGCATGAGTGACAAGTTTGTGACAGACACCAAGGACCACTTTGTGGTGGGACAGACTGTAATTGCAAAGGTGATGAGCATTGATGAGGAGAAGCAGCGTGTGCTCCTCAATCTGAAGGTGTCGGAGTGCAGCTCTGGTGATTCAGCTGCAGAGAGCTTTTCACTGCTGAATCAATATTTCAAGGAGATGGAGGAAATCAAGAACTTGTTGAGGAAAAGAGGTAAAATATTGCATATGTTCTGCCAAACAGGATCTTATCTTAAAAAAACAGATGAACAAAAAAGGAAAACTTTTTTTTATAATGAAAGAAGTTCAAGCAAAGATTTGGCTTTCAAGAGGAGCTTATTAGAAAAAGGATATATGTGTAGTGTCTTACATTGACAAGAAGGCTTTTTGGAATTAGAGCTGTAAACAGGACGAAGAATCTCTTTTCACTTGAGTCTCTAGGTTTCTTACATATGTTTGAGGTTGAAACTTGAAAAGTGAGGGTATAAATAAATGAACCTTAAGGCCACTATACTAGAAGAGTAATGAAGATGCAGTGGAACCAGTAGATGGATGTCTTAAAAGTGTCTATGAAGGTGAAAATGAGACAGGGCAGGGTGAGATTGGATTCTCTGTGAACCAAAGCCTTTTTCCAGCATTGGGGATGGTTTTTTTAGTGTGAAAATTTGTAATTGTTTTATGAATCAGTCTAAAAGTTAAGCAACTGGGGCATCTAGTGGCAGTAATTTCACAGTTGTGTTTTCTTTGAATCTGGCAATGGTTAATTTTTTGCACTGCATGCTCTTTTATTATAAGATCCTTAGCCTACTGACCCAATTTCTCCGCTCGGTAACCAGATGTTAAATTTCAAAGAGCTTGTGGATATATGACTATTGTGCCAAGCTCTGAAACTTTTCTAATGTTTAAACAGAGTTACAAGCATGCGATTTTTCCTTTTTTCTTTTTTTTCTTTCTTTTTTTTTTTTAATGGAAAAATTACTCTAGGAAGTCCTTGAAGGAGTTTTTCAGTGTGCCTGGGTGAATGACTGTAATGTACCAGTGAAGCAAAACAGTGCCTAAACTTGTATTTTTTTTCTAGAGTTATCAGATCCTTAATGTCATGAAATTGTTTCTGCTTTCTTTAGATCATAGGATTTACATATCTGTATTTATTTATACTTACTTTACAGATCCGGGAGCCTAAACTGTGTTTTCTGCTGTGGAGATGGATATAAATGCTTGTTTGTGCTGTTCTAAGCAAATGTGAAAATATTTTATTAAGAAATCAACTTGCCAACATTTCTTGTCTTTTTCTAGAGGAGTCTGGCTTGGCCCAGTGCCTTTGTGAGCTGGTGCCTGGGAAAGAGCTGCAGCTGGTTGTGCAGGATGTGATGGAGGATGGCTCAGCACTCTTCAGTGGCAGCTGTGTCGGAGGCTGGACTGTAACAGCTACTCGCTACCACTTGGGAGGTAGGGGTCCTTTCTTTGCTTGCTTTGGGTTTCACTCATGTAGTACGAAGTCTCCATCTTGAAATCAGTTATTCAGGAGAGGAACCAACCTGGTAGGGATCTAACCAGAGCAGGGACAACTCAAAGTGTAGTTCACCTTTCTGCTAGCTTGCTTGAGTAACTTCGTTACAATTAGCAGCTAAGTAGTCTTTTTATCACTGCAGTTTTTGTGAGCTAACCTGATCCAGAGGTGACCCTTCCTGCCTGCCATGTCCCACAAGCTCAGTTACTCAAAGTTCTTTACTGTCATCAGGAGATAATCTCTTTGTTCTTTTTTGTAGGCAAAAAAGTTGTTCCTGGTGAGAAAGCAAAGGGACTGGTTCTTCACGCGGATGCCATCACATCCAAGGTGTATGTTTCTCTTCGAGAAGAACTCTTAAAAAAAAGAGCCAAGCAAGTAGGTGTTCAGTTTTAATGTTTCTGTTCCTGTGTTACACCCTAGGGGAATAATGAATTTTGAGCGGGGGGAGGCCTTTTCCCTCCTTTAGAGCTGTAGGAGATTGAGTAAAGGGAATCAAAATCTCAGCAGGGGATGTCATTATCTCCATTTCTGTTTAGCGGCTCACAAAGAACTCCCAGCACCCTGCCATTGTGCAGCACATAGCAGAAGACTTTGCCATCGTGTCTCTGTTGGACTCAGGCCGGCTGGCAGCGGTCCCCATAGCCTCTCACTTCAATGATACCTTCCGCTTTGACTCAGAAAAAATGAAGGTGGGACAGAGAATCTATGCAACCTTAAAAATGGTGAAGGCAAATGATCTTGGAGTCGTGTTAGCAGTACAAGACCCAACGAAGAAGAATGTTTTTATAAGGGACCGGAAAGAATCTGAGACAGCATTTGAGGAGACACTTGCTACTGCTGTGAAACACTCTCTTTCCCTGGGTGATATTGTTACTGGTACTGTTAAATCTGTCAAACCAACCCACGTCACAGTTGCTATTGATGACAAATTGACGGGTTCAATCCATGCATCCCAGATTCTGGATGAAGTGCCCATACACTCTTTTCCAACGTACACTCTGAAAGCTGGACAGAAGGTGACTGCCCGAGTCATTGGAGGCAGAGATGTGAACACTCACAGGTGGGAAAATAAGCACCTAATATCACTGACATTAGGGGAATGTGAAAGGTCAAAGAATTACTTTAATTCAGATGACCTAGGCTGTTCTCTTTGTTACCGGATGCTGTTGTGGCTATCCTTTCTGGAGTAGTTGAGAACCTGAGGAAATCTGCAGTTATATTCTACTCAGATCCGTGTTGCAGTGAATCAACTCTCTCTACCTCTGTCACTGGATTTGAGTGTAGATTGCATGAAGGATGTCTAATCTTTTAAGGTCCAGCGGAAACCTTAAATGCAAGCAGAATTTGGTTCCAGAGATTAAATTTGCTTAAATACTTTGGGTACCTTAAGTTGCCACTGAAATAGTATTAGGAGGACTAAAGCAGAAAGGCCTTTATAGTTTTAAGGAGCTTACAGTTGTTTTTCAGCGGTGCAGAGGGAGTACAGGTGATTGGGGTGTGGTGAAGTAATGAGAAACTTTGATTCTATTTGTGTTCTTTAGGTACCTGCCCATCACCCATCCACACTTCACACGGTCTGTTCCAGAGCTCAGCATTCGACCAAGGTAAGTGTTGGTCTTTGTATTATCTATACACACTTTATGGACTTTGTATCCATGTAGCTTCCCTGTATTGTTACATTCCTTTTAGGAATGAGCTAACCCATTCAGTAGTAAGAAGCTTCACGTGTAGCATAACATCTTGCTCATTTTCTCACCCTAACTTAGATCTGATAACTGTGTATGCTGTGAAATGCACACCATTTCCTTTGAATGTCCTTTTGGCTTACTTGACAGGCTTGCCAGTCTGAACTGTGGTATGTCCCATCATGTTGAAAAGATTTCCCCTCTTAAGCCCAAAGACATTGTCACAGTAACATTGGCTTGCCACATTTTCTTGGGTTTCTAATTCCTATCTGCATTGCTAGGACCAAACTTCCTAACCAGTATCCTCTTTTTTATTTGTAAACAGTGAAGTAGAAGGGAAAGTTGAAACAATGAGAGATGACACCTGTGAGAAACTTGGACCCTACAACGTTGGACAGACAGTCACCTGTTTTGTGAGGAAGGTGAGGTCAGAGTCTTCCTAAGAAGTGTGCTAGGAGGGGACAGCAGGTGGAGGTAACCCCAGAGGCTTTAGCTTAAACCTATGAACAAACTGACACTACCAGGCTCTTAATTAACTATGAGAGTGGCCCATGCAAAGCATAGTGTCTTATGAGAAGACTAGAGGGAAGGTGCACTTTTCTATATTTGAGAGAGTTGAGTTGACTGGTGGTCTTAAACATGCTGGTTTGTTGCCTCCAGATGCTTTCCTCCCTGCACTCTAGCAAAATAGCCTTTGATAAATTATTTATGCCACCAGTACTAAGTATGCTCACTGCTGACCCTTTATGTGTGCTTGCCTGTGAATCACAGCAGCATTACGTGCTTAAGAGTAGATCTGAAATCACCATTTTTGTTTGATGCAGGCACCAAGGCTTAAGTAGTCCTTTCTAGCCTTAAAAATTAGTGAGTCTGCTGAAGAAGGGGTGTCATTCACCAAAGTTCTCATGCTGTTTTTGGCTGTTTATTGTCTTTTCAGTATAACATCCTGAAAAATTGGCTGGAGGTAGAAGTCACCCCTGATATTCGAGGAAGAGTTCCTCGTCTGCTGCTGTCTCTGAACACCAAGGTGAGAGGCTATTACAGATAAGCTGCACAATTTTCTTCTGTGTATGTCTGCAAGTGACTGCCATTGACACTTTGACATCCATGTGAACTCAGTCCACTGATGCGCCCTTTAGGCATAACTGCTCCTCAGTGATGAGTACGATGCCTGTAGCTCGTTCAGTCTGGGTTAACTGAGCCACTGGGGGAAAGCTGAGCTATCTGTCATGGGTACGCATCAAAGATGCATTTGAAAACTTTAAAGCTTCATAAGATTGTACACAAGTCAATGTTGTGCAAAGCTCCTTTTCTGGTAATAGATGGAAATCTGTCTTCCCTTTCAGGTTTTAAAACATCCAGAAAAGAACTTCAAAAATGGCCAAGCATTATCTGCTACAGTGACTGGAACAGATGCCACTGAAACAAACCTCTTCTTGTCACTCACAGGTATAGTGGAGCCTTAACAGCAGGACACAAGTAAATATAATGCTTTCCTCAGAATTGGATCTTCACTGATCTCCTCAGTGAAGGAAGCTATTACACTTGAGAGCCAAGCTGTAGCTCCTTGTAAAATGAAACTAACCCCTTGGACCCCGACCCAGATGTAGCAGTGTGCAAGGCAAGAGGGGTCAAATCTTTCAGGAACTGCTTACGTACTGTCTCAGGCAGAAATCCTATCTGAAGCACATATGAATATATTCTTTTCTGACCTCAAACATGAGGTGGTACGTCTGCCAATATCTAAGTTATTGTGAATGTTGTAACTGTGCAGTTAAGGATCTCATCTCTGCTCTCATGTCAAGCATGTTGCTATAAACTGAGAGAGCACAGACTGCACCTTCCCAGAAGCTAGTGGGTTTGGTATGTGACCTATGTAACTAAAATCAGCCTCAGTGGCTCAGTTGCCCTGTTACTTTGGTTGCATGCTTTTTGAGTATTATGAAGACTTTTCCCTCCTTTGCCTTTTCCAGGAATTCAGTCGCTGGAACCAGGTACCATCACTGTAGGCATGGTAGCAAAAATGATTCCTCACATTGGTTTGACCATTGCTCTGCCAGGTGGGAAGACTGGCAAAGTCAGTATCTTTCACCTAAGCGATAAGTACACAGAGAGTCCTCTGAGTGACTTCAAAATTGGCAAGGTTGTCAGGTCAGTAACTCTTGTTGTTCTTTGTTGTTCTTTTGAGCAACAAGGCTTCCTATCTGGTGACAGTTTTTTCATTACCATAAGATGATGTTAGATCTCTAAGGTTCAGCTTGTTGCTTAGATGTAATGCTTACTTTCTGGGTTGCCTGTTTAGAAGAGAAGGCTGTAACCTCATATGTATTTGGCTGAAACATCACTTTTCAGGCATGAAAAAGCACCTTTTGATTGCTTTCTTGGACTGTCATTTGAGAGAAGATAATCTTGTAGTTAAGCTGATGATGGGGTTGAGGGAGGTTAGTTATCCCAGCTCTGCTATAGTTCTGTGTGCTATTTGGCAAACCAGTTGCCTTTACATTTATAATGTTTGAGTAATTGCCTTTCTTTTCTGCACAAACTTGTTGGGAATGCTGGAGGGTGAAACAAGTCAAGTAATTCAGCTGTAACAATCTTCAGTTCTTTTATGCTTCTAATAGAGACTAGGTACAACAAATAGACTTGTTTCAAAATGCCCTTCAGATGGTGTTATGAACTTTTCTGTCATGCTGCTTTATGTTAGGCAATGAGTACTCTAAGGGACAGAGTGTTTTTTTCCATGTGGAGGTTCATTGTGCTGGTGAAAATATCTGTTTCCATCTGTGCCTTTATTAAAGGGTAAAAAATAATCCCTTTGTTTCCTCCCTTCATTCTGCTATGCAGATGTTACATCCTCTCCAACGAGAATGGCAAAATCCAGTTATCTCTTCGGCAGTCCAGGTTGGTGTCTTCCCTTCAAACTATCTCCTACCAGTGAGAGAAAAAAAGATGGTGAAATCCAGTTGCTGTTGCTTTGTATAGTTCATTGTGAAGTGTTCAGAAGACAAGAGTTAGATTTATTTATTTATTTTCTGTAAAGGGTGAGTCTTGTTTCCTGTGTATCATCAACAAGACTGCAAAGTCTGACATTTAATGTAGAGCTGATAAAGAGTGTCCAGGTGGCATTTTTATTTCTCACTGTTTATAGATTTGATTTGACAACTCCTTTTTGTTTAGGAAAGAAGAAAAAGTTCCTTCCTGGAATTAGCAATTCAAATATGTTACTTTCAGTGTTCAGCTGCATTTTAATTTTGGGTAAAGAACAGACTGTGTTAAATATCTTCTTTTAAAACTGAG
Organism: Chrysolophus pictus; assembly: GCA_037305975.1. Taxonomy (NCBI): domain Eukaryota; kingdom Metazoa; phylum Chordata; class Aves; order Galliformes; family Phasianidae; genus Chrysolophus; species Chrysolophus pictus. Next base: position 11,978,146 of record CM074581.1, on the reverse strand, counting down.
CCTCTTGTGTTGTCTCCTCTGTGCAACAAAAATATGCAAACTGTATTGGAATGAACTATCTTAAAAACAAAGGAGGAGAGGAAAAAAAAACAAACACAGCCATTGCACAAAACTTCAGACAGCATTTTACATTTTTTTTTAGTGTCAGAAGAAGCCATGCTGATCTATTCATAGAATTACAGAATATCCTGAGATGGAAGGGGCCCACAAGGATTATTGCATCCAGCTTCTGGCTCCCAAAATTCAAATTCTGTGTCTGTGAATGTTGTCCAAACAGTGCTGCTGTCAGTTTGGTGCTGTGACTGCTGCCCTGAAGAGCTGTTCTGGTGCCTGACCACTTCTCAGTGAGGAGCCTTTCCCTGCTCCCAGCCTGACCTCTCTTGGCCCAGCTTCATACCATTCCTTTTGGTTCTGTTCCTGTCACCAGAGAGCAGAGATCAGTGCCTGCTCCTCTGCTCCCCCCCATAAGGAAGTTGAAAAACCAACTGACCTAGGTGCTCCTCATACATCCTGCCCTGTAGACCCTTCATTATCTTTGTTGCCCTCCTTTGGACATTCTGTTACAGTTTTGTATCCAATTTAAATTGCGGTGCTCCAAATTTGTTCTGTTTGACTCTGTTTACAGCACCACATCTGTTCTCTAATGCTATGTAGAACTTGGCAAAGATGCAGATAGTCCATTAGTGCATTTGAATTAAGTGAAGGATGTCTCTGGTATGTTTTCCAGAAGTTACTAGCTGTTCTTAATGCCGATTTCTTTGGTTAATACCTAGAGGAGAATGTGGTATTCTCAGATGAATGAGTGCTTTATTTTCTTGCCTCTCTTTTCTTTTAGATTAAACCCAAGGAACAGCAGCAAAGTGGAGGATGCTGAAATAACAAGTATTAAGGATGTTAAAAAAGGCCAGCTATTAAGAGGCTATGTCAAATCAGTTACTCCGTCAGGTGTATTCTTTGGGTGAGCAGCAAAATAAAAATGTACTGGGAAATGGGGGGTCTTGGCACACTCTGTATGTATGGTTCTGGAATCTTTAAGGGAATGTCTGATGTAGTTTTATGTTGCAAAATGACATTTTGATTTCTGAGATTAAATTTATTGCTATATTCCTGAGCCTGTGAAATTGAAATATGGAAAATTTGAGTGATACTATACAGAACTTGTGGTTCCACAGATACAGTCATTGTGCTTTTTCTCTCCTGTTATGGACCATTTATTTACATGTTTTCTCCTTCTCAGCTTGTCTGCTTCTCTTCTGGGCCGAATCCTGTTCCAGAACGTTTCCCCTTACTTTGTACAGAAACACTCCTTATATGAGAAATACCTGCCAGAGGGAAAGCTGCTCACTGCCAAGGTCCTTGAGTAAGTCCAAGGTTCTTGAAAAAGGGCTCTTAATTAGTAGAAGGAGATGAGGTAGGAAGTGGGAATAGAAGGAGGGACAGTAAAAGGTCAAAAGATATTGGGACTAGCTCAGATAATTGCAGTCATCTTAAATGTTTTTATGATTATTTTTTTTCTCTCTCACTGCTCCTGGCAACGCTCTGAAGTGTAAATAAAAAAGAAAATCATGTTGAGCTCTCTCTCCTGCCTGAGGACACTGAGATGCCAAGCATCTTGCCTGAATCCCTAGGCTTACCACGCTGTGGTGCAGAGGAAGAGAAAAGAGAAGAAGATAACAAGGAGAAGAAGGAAAAGGTTAAGATGAAGAGAAAACAGAGAAGTGTGAACTCTGAGAGTGAGCAGGTATGGATGTGATTGCTCAGGATATGCTAAAGGACTTGTTTGGCACAAATAATGACTGAAGATCCCCTAGGGTCAGGTTGGGGAATTCAAATAGGGAAAAAAATTATTAAATTTCACTGAAGATCTGTAAAGATGAGAAACAGATCCTTTTGGGTTGGAGTTTACTGAATAAGCAGCCCATCTAAGTTGCTTGTGTGAGCTGTTCTATTGATTTTGCCAACAAAAAACAGATGTAGGTGAGCATGAGTTTATTCTTTTGTCTCCATTATATGAGAGCACAGTGGGGAATGTTGTGCCAGGGCACTGCCCTTTGTCTACTGCCAGACTCATTACTGTGCATTCAAAATAGTCTATAAGACTTACTCCAGATGTCTTTGTTCACCATGTGCTCATTTCCCCTTGTTGCAGGAAGCAAAGCCAAAAAAAAGGAAGTTTTCTCCAGCAGATGAAAATGACAGTGGAATTGAAGTGTATTACCGGGAAGAGGAGGATGGTGATCAGGAGGAAGAGGCAGCTGAGAAGAAATCTAAGGTGGGAAGGAGTAAATGAATTGGAAACAACTTTGCAGCTCTATTGAGATGTATCAGTTCTGACTGGGATGACAGTAACTGTCACTGCCAGAGGTACAAGGGCACAGTTTGTCAGCTGTGAATGGTGCAAGATGTACTGGGTTTCGTTTACAGCAAAGGTGACCAGAGTTAAATGTTTTTCTGGTGAGCTGTTTGCAAGCAGGAGAAGTCAATGGTAGGCTGTTGCAGTAGGCTGTGTCCCAAACAACCAGCATCTGTCTCTGCTTTCAGTTTAAAATCTTAAGATTAAAACCTAGGATATGCTCTGTTTTCCTCCAAGCAGATAAGGAAATGTGGTGAAGTTCCGAGGCTGCAAGTTTCCACAGGCTTCACCTGGGATGAGGACATAAACGCAGTGGAAGTGCCTGTACTGAATCAGAAGGAAGAGAGCTCGGAGAGTGAGGAGGAGGAGGAGGATCTGCAGTCTAAGGTACTGTGTGCTAAGTATCACCTGCACAGGAGACACCACGTGGTGGCCATCATGTATTGTCTTGATACTTGCATGTCTGATTGCCTGGGAGCAAAGCCTCTTAACCCAAGGGATGATCTCTGGCAACTAATCAGAAATTCCTTAACTACGCCAAGTGCTGGGTTTAGCAGCAGGTAATCTCTGAAGCAGAGAAGAGAAATAGGGATTCTCACATAGACATGTTAAAAAAAAAATAAAAAATATTGTGATCAAGCACTTTAATGAAGTTAAAGTACTTGTTCTTGATTTTTTGTCTGGTTTTCATTTTTTTTAAATTGTTATTCTAAATTTAAAGGAAAGTGTGGAGATGGAAAATGTTGTCAAATTACAGCACTCTTAGAATACAAAAAAGTGCTTCCTTATACTGTGATTAAGATTTTTTTTTTTTTTTAGGAGAGTGTTTCAGTATGAGCAATCCAGCAAGATTGGAAACAAGCTCATGAAATGCTTTCATATTTACTCTTCAGGATTTCCTGTCCCTCAAAACTTACCTCCTTAAAGGCTACACATGGCAAATACTTTGCCTAAAGTGTAGTTACCTTGTACTGAGAACTATGCCATCGTTTATTTCTACTTGAGACCTGAGTCACCCTGGTGATCCAGCATCATACCCCACTCTTGCACAACTTTTCCCCATATGTCCTGGATCTTTAGAGTGGAAGATGGTGGTGAATGCCAGCCTGAGGGGTTGAGGTTAAAGAAGAAAAGCAAGGGTGGATGTGAAAGTGTGGATCCTGCAGTTGGGATGCAAGGCTAATGAAGCACTTACAGCCCTTGATGTATTTCATTAAAAGAAATCAGATTTAAATGTAGCTCTTCTCTTTTTGGAGGTGTGAGCTATGTTTGTGTTGAGGGTAAAGGTGTCATTCTCCTCCTCCCTGAAAAAATTGGCCCCCTTTTCTAGAGAAACCTGCCTAGCCTTGGACATACTGGGGTCTGGCTGTGCTTTAGCTGGGCCTGCCTATTCTGACATAAACTATCTGTTCTTCCCCAATCCTTCATCAGAAGAAACAAACAAAGAAGGAGAAGGAGCTGGAGAAGCAGAAGAAGGAGAAAGAGCTGTGCAAATTGGAGGCAGCCCTGATGGACCCCAGTCGTCAGCCCCAATCAGCAGATGATTTTGACCGTCTGGTGCTGAGTAGTCCCAACAGCTCCATCCTCTGGCTGCAGTATATGGCTTTCCACCTCCAGGCTACTGAGATTGAGAAGGCCAGAGCTGTGGCAGAGAGAGCACTTAAAACAATCTGTTTCAGGTAATAGTGGGGTTTTGCTTTTCTTTGCCTCATAGAATAATTAATGGTGCATTAATGGTGATGGAAGAAAAACATTGCTAGTGCCATCAGTGTGTTGTGTGCATGTGAAGTGGGAAGTTCTGTTTCAGCGAGCTCAGAAGAATTAAATGGTAGCAATTGTCGGCTGGCCCTTTGAAGGTATGATGTGAGTCACTACACTTGGTCTGCAGCTGCATTGTTGCAGCTTGTGGGCACAGTAACTCCCCAGGGTATCACTGAGTACACAGACATACCTCTGAGCAGTTGGAAGGGTTTGGAAGAGCGTAATGCTGTTAGGGATGTCCATAAATGAAGTAATGAAATAAACTGTGAAACTCGTATTACCCATTCCATAGGGCTACACCCTTGGATATTAAAGCATCTTCACAGCATGGTAAAGTGCATTGTGTTCTCTTGAATTATCCTTGTGGTTTTTAGTTACAAACAACAGTGATCAAAAGTTGTAGGATGAAACAATTGCTGTGCTTATTCCAAGCGTGGTTTTTCACTTGTCTTGATAACATGCTACAAGTCAGCAAGTCTTTGGGTGGCTTGCAGAAAGCTGATGTAGGCTGATAAAAGGCTGTATGTTTTTGCTCATATCTGCTTTAAGGGAAGAACAAGAGAAGCTGAATGTCTGGGTTGCTCTTCTAAACTTGGAGAACATGTATGGCACTGAGGAGACACTGATGAAGGTCTTTGAGAGAGCTGTTCAATACAATGAACCTCTGAAAGTCTTCCAGCATCTGTGTGATATCTATGCCAGTTCTGAGAAGTACAAGGTGAGATTGTGCAAGCCCTTCCCAGGCAAGTATCCTGTTCTGTCATGTCAGTCCTGGCCGCATAAGCTTCTGGCCCTCAGACGTTAGTCCTGTCCTGTTCCTTGCTGGGATTAATAGTTGTGGTTGGCATCAGATGAAGAACTATTGATACTTAATTCTCGCAAATGTTAAGAGACACCTGGGCCAGAAACAAGAGTCTAATGAGCAACAATTTAATGAGCTACAGGGCTTTGTTATGAATGTGTGATCTAACCCAACTTTGCCATTCCAGCAAGCAGAAGAATTGTACCACACAATGCTGAGGCGTTTCCGTCAAGAAAAATCAGTGTGGCTGAAGTATGCCTCTTTCCTCCTGAAGCAAGGCCAGACTGAGGCTACACACAGGCTTTTGGAGCGTGCTCTCAAGGCTCTGCCCACCAAAGAACGTAAGCACTCGTTGCTAATCATAATTCGGACTATGCATTTATGGGTCTCTAGTAGATGGGCTGGCTGCCTTCTGATATGTCTGCATGTGACAGTGATTGTAGTAAGTGAAAACTGCAGCCAAATAGTGTTGAATCTGCTTTTCCTTAAGGGGAGGGAAAAATTCAGCCTGGATAACAACAGTAAAGCCTCTTGTAAAACAAACAAAAATTAAATTGCAGCTCCTTCACACTGGCCCTCCACCTTGGACCAGAATCACTTTACACACTAGTTTCTGAACAGAGATGATGCTGTCTCTGTGCTTGCCATTTCTGTGTAATTATAACTCAATTTGCGTCTCTTCATAGGGAAGAGGGTTGCTGTGATCTCCTAACATGTCATTACTTGTTGCAGATGTGGATGTCATTTCAAGATTTGCACAGTTGGAGTTCCGTTTTGGTGACCCAGAGCATGCCAAGGCCCTTTTTGAGAGCACCCTCAACAGCTACCCAAAGCGAACAGATATCTGGTCCATCTACATGGACATCATGATCAAACAGGGCAGCCAGAAGGAAGTGCGGTGAGTTGTGCTGTAGGTGGCTGGGAAAGAGACAGCATAGTGCTTAGAGTAACACCTGAAAAGAGCACAAGTGCCCTGCAGCATGATACTGCTGAGGGCCTCCCAGAGCAAAGGAGAATTTGTATCTCATAGAGAAAGAAAACACCAAAAGCTTGTTCTCCCCAGATCTGGGAAGACTCCAAGGATATCTGCATGGCAGAGTTAGTAGTTAATAGTAAGGAATGACCTGCAGAACAAAAACTAGAGGGCTTTCAGTAAGATTCAGCCCTTTTATCTCTTGTAGCATGAAACTAAGAAGAATGGTCTCTTTTTTGTTGAGATGACAAAATGAAGTTCAGCTTCTCACACTGTAGATCCAGCTGCAGGCATATCATGAACATTGGGTCAAATACAATGGCTAGATCTTAGTGTAAACTGTCCTGCAACTTTACAGTTATGAAGAAGGCTTCTGCCTTGAGGCTTTCACCAGTTCTCATGAATCTCTTTCTTGAGGCATTAGATTGTGTCTCCCATGAGCTTCTGCGCTTTGCTCAGTGGCTCAATGCACAGGGCTTGTGTTGAGTGCTGTCACCAACATAGTAATCTGAATCACTTTGATTTCTTGCAGGGACATCTTTGAGAGGGTCATACACCTGAACTTAGCACCAAAGAAGATGAAATTCTTCTTTAAGCGCTACCTGGATTATGAAAAGAAATATGGTACAGCAGAAACTGTCATGGCTGTTAAGACAGCAGCACTGGAGTATGTAGAGGCCAAGAGTTCCCTCGCTGACACCTAAACACAGTGCAAGTAAAAGCAGAGAGAGACACCACTCTCCGTTGCAAAGTGGGAACTGAGAGGCGTGGAGTTTCCATGGACAGTGAATTTCTGAAGAGTATTGGTCTATGACCAAACTGAAGTAGAAAGATCAAACAATCTAAAGAATCTAAAGCTTACAAACATTTGCAGCTTTGTCTGAATGTTACAAATAATCTTTGTCTGTTGATGACTGAAGACAGTTTTATGTACAGATCGTTTTCTAATCAATATAAACATCACCCCTTCCTGGTCTACTTTCCTATGGAAATGGTGCTGTTGTGGTTCACTGCGTTTAGGTACAGTGATGTGTTACTGATTTCTCTCTCTGGCAAGATGGCGGAGAAGAGTCTTGCCTTTCACTTTTTTTGATACTTAGAAAGATTAACCTGAAGTTCTTTCATGCTTCTAACAATTGACAGAGCAATGCAGAATTGTGGTGTGGATGAGGTTCAGAGTAACTGCTGGAAATTATCTGGTTCAAACCCTTGCTCAAAGCAGGGTCAGCTAGAGTAGATTGCCTGGGGCCACATCCAGTTTGGTTTTGATTTCCAAGGATGGAGATGCCACAGACTCTCTGGCAACCTATTCTGGTGTTTGACTACGTTCACAGTAAAAAAAGTAAAATGAAGGTATTTTCTTACATTTAAATAGAATTTCTTGCATTTCAATATGTGCCCATTTTCTCTTGTACTGTCCCAGGGCACCACTAAGACTAGTCTGGTTCTACTTTTTTTTTATGCTCTCCTGACAAGTATTTATACACATGGATAAGATCTGGCTTGAGCCTTTTCTTCTTCAGCCTGAAGGCTCCAGCTCTCAGCCTCTCTTTGTATGATGGATGCTCTAGTCTTGTTGTCATCTTCTTGTTCCTTTGGAGGATTCACTCTGATAAACTCAGTGACTGTGTCTCTGTACTGGGGAATCCAGCCCTGGACACATCACCCCAGATGACTCAGCACTGCAGAGTAGAAGGGAAGAATTACTTCTTTTAGCCTTCAGATAAGGTCCTTCCTAATGTATCCCAGGATGTTCTTGGCCTTTTTGGCTGAAAAAACTTGTACTTTTAAAGCAAACAATGTCCAGTTGCAAGGGATCCCACAATAACAACATCCCATGATCTTGTAACAAATCGCCAGTGTCTGATGACAGAAAAAGTCAGTGATTTTCAGTACTGGGCATCTTTTAAGATAAATCATTGAAGTTGAAGAGAGTGTTTTTTCTGTGCTGGAAAAAAAAATCGTCCCCAACTAACCTTCTGTATAGAAAAAGCCAACTATCTTTGATACACTGTCACTGATACTGGTGTATTATCCTTGGTCTTGTATTTCTCCAATAAGATGTGGATGATGTGATGGGTTTTTTATAGACAGAGAACTGAAAATGAGGGAAAATGCAGGGGATGCAAAGAGGTGATTATCCGGTGTAGATACTGGCAAGTGGTTGCCCAAGTTCGAAACAATAAACTTGAATAATCTCATTCGTTGTAGGTGCTCTGAACTTGAAGCCAGAGTTCTGCAGGACTCAGCCCTTTTGCCTCTCTGAATGCCCAGTGTGGGCAAGACTGAGTAGTTAAATGTTCAGTTAATTCCCAAATTCAATGGGATCTAAAAACAAGTTATTTTACTGCTTATCCCCAGGGACAGCAGGGTGCTGGACTCATGCTTAATGCTCTTCTAGAGGAGGAGGATACTTTCTTGCAACATCCAGTAGCAGCTGCTGCTATTCCTTTTTTTCTTTCTTTTTTTTTTTTAAACAGTGCAACTGCAGTAATGGTGGTTTTCCTTTAATTTTTACCCCCAAATGAATTAGTTACGTAATAGAGTATGTAAATAAGTGTCTGAATTGAAACGAAGATCCCTTTGAAGTATTATTTCTTTATGATTATAAGGGCTATTATAGTCTATACAGTGATCAGCAGGGAAAATGAAAGGGCTGTGTGTAATTCTGTGTATTGGAAAGCGTGCCCTAACTGACAGCCTGTAGGCTGCTCTTTGTTGGCATTGCTTTCAGCCTCTGCAGGAGGAGCACAGAGCACGTGAGCTCAGCCTTCGTGATCCAGCATGCCAGGAAGACAGACACCTTGACTTCCCTTTTGGTATTTTTCTTGCTTACACAGAGTGAAAAAGCTATGTGACTTAATGTCCTACTTTGAGTATTTTTGCAGAAGTTAATGAAGTCTACTTCTTCCCCAAACACTTTTCCTTGTCTCTTTGCTCCCAGCATTTCCCACACGTTGTTAGCTCTCACCCTGACTCCTTTCCTCCTTCGGTACTTTCTTCCTTCTGCTGACCTCACCTCACCCTCAGTGGGGAAGGGTGAGTGACTACCTTGGCAGGGTTATAGATAACTCTATTCATTGCAGGGGAGTTGAATGAGATGACCATTAAGGTCCACTTCCAGCTCAAATGATTCTATAATTCACAAGGGCGCTGTTGGGCTACAGGGGCCAGAAGCCCAGAGCTGCATTACTGGGGACCATGCTCAGGGCTGTGGAAGAAGGGAGGAAAAACAGGAAAAAAATCCTTACAATTGCATTGTTTGAGATTTGTTACATATTAGAGAAATACTACAGTGCAGTATTTCCAACAGCAGTGGTTTGCTCTGCTCCTTGCTGTCAGCTGCTGGCCCAAATCTGCCTCTCCAGGAAGATGGTGGGAAAATGGGCAAGCTGCATAAGTCTCTGGCCCATCACAAGGCATGGAAAGCAGCTGGAGTTAATGGAGAAGAGAGAACTAAACAAAGCAAAGGCTGGGCTGTACACATGGTGTATTCTTAGGATAAATAAATCTTTTAGCAAGCATTGTGTCTTGTGCTCTCCTTCAAAAGGAGGAGAGAGGAGGAGAAGGAAGTGGAGGTGGTTCAAAGGAATGAGGGCTGTCACAAAGGGAAGTAAGAGGAATATGCTCATGCTACTGTTTCAGCAAGTTACCTTGCATCTGCTGACTTGCATGCAGAGGTGGCAAGCGCATACACATGTTCACCCCTGAGGGCCTATGAGGAGAAATGCAAATTAACTTTTTTATCTCAAATGAATGCAGTTTTGTTTTTTCTTAACTTGCATATGATCATTCCTGAAGCTTAGGTTAGCTGGTAGCTGGGCCTTCCCACAGATGAAAGGCAAATTATGGCAGAGCCAATTATGGGTCCTGGGATGCCTCCTCCACTAGTTTATAATATGTGATGATACTTTAAAACATAGTATCTTGGTGTTACCTGAACAGAAGAGAATGTAAATATTTAATAGAAAGAAAATATAAGTTCCCGGTTCTTGGCTTCAAAGGGAATATTAATACAGGCCTTCTATGACCCCCTTAAAAATGTCAAAAGGCAATGAAAAAGGACTCATTTAATAGTTTATTTCAAATCTCCTTGTGTTGAAGCCTCTCTGAGTTCAGTGAGCTTTTTTTTTGTTTTTAGACAGTTCAAGGCTTTTCAGTAAAAGGCACAGTGTAAGTGGAAGTTGTGACTGTACAGGAGCTATACAAGTAGGAAAACCAAACTCTGTTGTCCTGCCTATATAGATATATAGGTCTGACTCTCAGGCAGAAAGGGGCACAGTGCCAAAACAGTCAGCACAGTGTCAGCAATTGCAGTAGTATAACACTTCTCTGGCCTTGCTCTCTCAGTACAGCTGAGTCCCTAAAACAGACAGTTTGCTGCAGGAACTGTTTAAAGCAGTGGTAAGAATTTAGTTCAGTGGTAGAGGAGTAGAGAAGGCTGCTCCCCTCATCCCATTCCCACAGTCTCTTTTGCTGCAGTAACAATAGAGCAGATGAGTGCATGTAACGTGGTCTTTTGGCTGGCAAGTTTCTTGCCCCTTTTCTCTGGAAGAAGTAGGCTCCGTTAATACAGCAAAGTATGATTATATGCATATATATATATATATATACAGTGTGTGTGTGTATAACATAATTATATGTATGTAATTCTTGCAGGGGTTTTGTTCCAACCTGTCAACCCAAACAAGCAGGACTCTCATCCAATGGTGGATGAGCAATGCAATGAGCTGCACATGGTGCTGTGGTTCACTGTGGGTGCTATGCTCCCTTTGAACCTCCACTATGCCACCTCCCCTGAAAGCTATTCTGCTGATGGTGTCACCTTCCAGGTTTATATTCTCATGGCTGCGACCATTTGTGCTCATTAGAGGTTGCCAGACACTTCAATAAGAACAAAAGGAGTTTAGTGTCCTACCCAAATTTCAACTTGGTAATTACAGAGTGTCTTTCTGAATGCCTACAATATTGGTGATTCCTCCTGCCTTAGTCTCTCAGTTATTTGGTGTGCTGATGTAGTACTGATCCACTCCTTCCCAGATGCTATTGTATCCTTGTTGCTACAGGAATGTGCTCACTGCTTTTCTTTCCCTCTGAAGTCCGTAAAGTTCTTCAGGATCTGTCAGTGTAACAGGCACTGCAGAACTGCATAAGAAAATACTGGTGTTGATAAAAGTGTGGGTGTGTAGGATGGCTGGGACTAGCCCTGCCACAGGGGATACAGGTGGGACTGCAAGAGTCAGAGCTAGAAATGTTCCCAGCTCTTCCTCCCTGAGGTTTCTGATGGTGCTTAAGACAGCAGGGCTCACCAGCAGCCTGGAGGTAAGGTGTGCATCTGCTCTGCTCCCCTTATCCCTCTGTGAGCACCAGCAAGATGGTTGTCTCCAAGGGAGGGGTTCCCCAGCTCAGTGCATTGCTTATCAGCCTCTACCTTGAGGCTGTTGATTCCTTTTTACCTGCTGAGAGTAGTAATCCTGCTGACAGGAATATTCCCAGCGAATCCATGAGCTGCACACCAATACTGATAGGCCTGCCAGGCAGACTGGAGAACTGCTCCCAACACCTGTCTGTCTTAGGAAGCCAAGAAGAGCATTTCATGGCCCTCTGGGGTTGGCCCATTCCCTTCCACCCCTTTTGCCCATTTGTGGAGCCGGCTATAGAGGGGGAAGCCCTTGTTCTCCCGGTAGATGTAGACACCCGTGATGGCGTTCCACTGGGGGCTTGGCTGGACGCCCTCCACTGGGAACTCCTGCACCAGCTCCTTCTCCTCCTTATCAAGTGCCACAAATCCAAAGAATTGCTTCACATTCTTTGCTGCCAGGATCCTGGAGTGGACTTCAGCCGTGCGGCGGAAAAGCTTGTCCTCGTTGGAGCGGTACTGGGCCCAGTAGGCCTCCTGCCGGTAGCTCAGCGGTGAGCAGCAGTGCTTCAGGCACTTGGTGAGGAAAACCAGGACAGCAACGATCCCAATGAGCAGCCAGCCAAAGAGCTGAGAGAGAGAGTTTGTATTAGGACATGTCAAGATGATCTTACCTGCTCCATGCAGCTCTCTTCCCAACATGCCTACCTGGGATTCATATCTCAGCCTCCGTGTCACCTCATCCCTGAACTTGGTGAGGTTTGCTGGCACGTCTTTGCAGGGGAATCTCGCCAGCACCTCAGCCCCAAACTCAGATGGGAACTTGTCCAGGGTGGATGGCCTGACAAACTCGCTGAGGGCACAGATGTAAGCCTCCCCACGCAGCAAGGAGATGACCGACCAGGTGACGGGTGCCACGGCTGCCCGGCCCATGATAGAACCGAAGAGAAGGAAAGTGGCAGCAGTGGAGAAGTTCTTGGTGCCACGCTTGTGGCACTCAGCCACTACGTTCCAGGTGTGGTTGTTCAAGATGACGCCGATGAGGAATAGTGCCAGGGCTGGGACACCGATGGCAGCCAGCCCGTAGATGTAGTTGCGGGCTGGGGAGCAGGGGCAGTGGAAGGCAACAACTGAGAAGAGCTCCTCGCTGCCCACTGTGCCCAGGGCAACCAGGCCATTAAAGATCATCACATCTTTGCTCTTGAAGAACAAGGAGAGGAAGCGGAAGTTTTCAGCGATAAGAGCAGCCATCTTATCCTGGAGATGGGGGATGAGAGGAGGTGCCTACTGCAGTGGGGGCTGTGTTGGGACACAACAGTAAGGAGTGAAACGGCCTTGGGATGACTGAAATGAAAGGGAGCACAACACCTTCACTGCAGTCACTGAGAGCTGCTGACCCAGCCTCTGGAGCTGCCTGCTCCTACCAGGGATACTTCAGAATCGATTGAGGAGGGATGCAGCTTAAGCGATGGGGAAAACCTCAGACTCCTCAGTTTTCCACTAAACTGTCCAAGAGCATTTCTGTAGCAAAGATTACCGAGGGGACGATCATTTCTACCATTCTCATTAGCACATTCATAGTCTTTCGTTTGGCTTTAGTCACATCCCACAGAAGTGATGACCACTGGTGTTGCCGCTGGACACTTATTGATCTCCCAGGCCTGTAATGAAGGAGGACGCTGTGTTACTGGGGAAACTGGACTGGAGCAGTGGGGCACGGATGCGTCCCCAGCCCTGCCAATGACTCACACTCTAGCCCTCCCTCCTTAGGCCTGATGAGTTAATATTTAGTAAAAGCCTGAAGTATGCCAGGGAGACAGCAGGAAATGAGTCCCATGGGTGCTGTAAGTTTGCCTGGCAGGTTTGGGTACAGGGAGATGCTTTGTGGGAGGATCAGGTTGGAGAAGCATGAATGGGAAAGTAGCAGCTAGTGGCTGAGGACCTACTGGAGGATGGTGTCCTGCTGCTCTGCATGTGCCTTCCCTTTTACTGCACATGGTGGCAGCTGGCCTCATGCTAACAGGACAGGAAGTCCTGTTCCTCCATTGGGGGTCTCTGCAACTAGGCAAGGGGCTACTGGTGCCAGCAAGAGATATTACTTTCTGAGAAAGCAAAGCTTATCGTGATCCAGTGTACAAACACTGAATATTGATAGAGCTGGGCCTGAAATTACATAGGAGTTCTTGCTAGGATGGGATGTGGTAGGATGATTCTCTCCCACAATTGCCTTGCTGTCCCCTTTACAAGTGTTGCTTAGCTGATTTCTTTGTTTCCTTTGCATCTTCTCTGCACCCCTGTGTGGTTTAATTTCAGGAAGCTTCAAGTCTGACAAAGCCTGCAGGCCTCGGGGTTTGCTGAAGGCAGGAAGGACCTGGGCAGCCGACTAACAGTCCCTGGTGCTTTGTGCAGCGCCGGCAGCATGTATGCATATCGTTGTACAGAAGTTCTGGGGGAGACCTGACCCCCCAGCACAACTGTCCTAAAATCCAGGGTAAGATATCCCTGTGCCAGCCCCAGCTACAAGGAAAAGACTATGGGGGCATTTGTGCAGGTGAGAGAAAGGCGCCGTAGTTCACCCTGCTCTAACAGAAGCACCCAGTGCCTTTAATACTTTCCTGCATCTTCCCAGGTTTCCATATACAAAACTCCCTCCTTAAAGCCAAAACCCACAGCCACATGACAGCAGCTCCGGCCTGCAGTTCTGGCTGCTGTGCTTCGTGATGCAAGCAAGAACACTAAACCTCCAAACTGGCCCTGGTGTGTGGTGTTCAAATCCCTGTTATTAGAGCAAGCTGATAAGCAAGGCTTTGCAACCTCTCTTCCAGATTCTGGCACCAGGTAAATCAAAAAGAAGAGGAGCTGGCAGAGAGCTTGCTGTGTTGGCAGAGGGGTTACCCTCGCTCTGCTGCTGGGTTATGATGGGAGAGATGGGTGGGTAGGGTGGGAGGGGAAAAGATGCTTTCCGCAAAAGATTTTTTAGCAGGCAGATTTAGTCTTTCCCTGAGACATCTCTGAAAGCAAGTGAAAAAACGCCATCACTTACTTGGAAAGCTGTTGAAATCCTTCTGGAGCTTTCTCTTGCTGTTTTCGCTCGGGCTCCAGGAGTGGGGCTCTCCCAGCAGCAAGGGGATGAGCAGCAGGGAGGATCTGGCTGAAACCGGGTGGGTGGGCAAAGCAAAAGTGGGTAAAGCAGTATTCAAGTTCTGCAGCTTCCTTTGCAGTGTGCCCTGGGCTGTCAGCTTTTGGGAGGAGGGAGGAGGCTGTTCTTGGGGCCTGTGCCTGGGTGGGGCGATGAGCAGGCGCGTGGCTTCTGCTTCTGCAAGACTGAGGTTGTGCCTTTAAAAAAAAAAAAAAAAAAAAAAAAAAAAAAAAAAGAAAGGAAGGAAAAGCCGAGAATGAGTCAGTGGAAAAAGCACGTTGGTATGTTTCAGATCTGCGATGCAGCTGTGCAGAGGCTGGCCGTGGAGAGGATGGGATTTGCCTGCAGGACGGGAGCAATGGATGCCTGGATAGAATTGTGAGGGAGAAATTCTGGAGCCCCCAGTCTGGTCTGAATGTGACCCCCGTTCTCCCCAGGGGATGCTGGTGGAACCAAGGCTGGAACCCATGGGAATGAGGATGGGACCCGAGCGGAGCAGGTTGGGGCAGTGTGTGAGAAGCCCTTTCCTGGTCTCAGGCGAAGGGGTGGGAACTGCTGTTTTTGTGCCTGAGAGCTGGCTGAGCCTGTGGGGAATGATGCCAGTCTGGCTGGGTTTTCGAGAGGAGCAGGAACCTGTCACCATGAACTCTGTCAGGTTTTGCTTCTTGCCTTTGGGACGGACCCACTCTTGTGGATCGAGCAGAAGGGTGTAATGGCTGCTATGCAGTGCTGTGGTTTGTGTGAGACAAGCCGTGTGTTTGGGGCTGAGTGCAGGCCACAAACTGGAGATTGCAGCATGTTCCTGTCTGTCTCTGCCTTTTTGCTTTCCACTTCCTCTGTAGACTGATGCCTCGCTTTCTCCTCTCTGTTCCCTGTCCCTTGGCTCCAGTTCCAGCCTGTCACAGAGACCAGAGGCTCCGTCCCTTTTTCCCAGCCTCTTTGTCATGGTATCCCCAGGGTTCAACTCAGTGCTCTCGTGATGATCTCTTCAGCACAGGCAAACCTTCAAGTAACGCCCACATTCTCCTCTGCCCAGAGCAAACCTGCGCTAAGTCACTGTCTGTGGTCCAGCTGAGATCTTTGTCCTGAGTACTTCTTACCTCTCAGCCTGGGTTTGGCTCTAGCCTTACCCCATCCCTTTGTGCTGGCCCTGGTTTCTGCAGCAGTGCAATGGTGGTGGGACTTGGGGTACAGCTTTCTGGGTGAGCTATGAACAGTGTTGAGCTGCAAATAATGGGAGTGGAAACCGCCTTTATCTTTTAATCTCCTTTGCTTGTAAATCAGGTTTTGTGCCTATTAATTTCTGGGCAGGTGCTTTAATTACAGTTTGGGGTGTGAAGATTAATGATAAATCTGTGTCATGCTCCTTTCTCCTGGGAGTCAGCCTCACTCAGCCTTTGACTATGAGCTGGTTCATGCTACAGAGCAAACCGAAGAATTTCATTGTCATTTTGTCCTTTGTTCTTCTCTCCCCACAACCTCTATGGAGTTAGACACCGGTAATTACAGTTTATGTTCACAACAGTCACCTCAGTTACCAGTGAGCCATAATGGGTCAGTTTAAACAAGAATGCAGTAGGAGAAATTTCAAGGGGATGAGCATTCAGAAAGAGATGCAGTGGGGGTAAAATTTGTGTTTCTAAAAGCTTTTTTTCTCCTGTGTGCTGCTAATGCAAAAGGAGTGAATGGAGAGATTTCCATTGCTGCCTCGAGGCCCTGGGTTCCGTCATCCTTGAGCTGTATGGAAATCAGTGCCCGCCCGCTGTTGCAAAAGGTTGGTGCTGCATCCTGCAGCCATGTGGCTGACCCAACTGTTCCTCCGTGGGCTGTGGCTGGCCCAGTGCCAGTCCCACATGCTGCTCCAGCTCCTTGTCCCTGCACTGAAATAAAGAAACCCCAATGGTTTTATAAACAGCCTTTATGACTCTTGTGCATCGAGCCTGAACGGTAAACCTGATTTATTTGGAGCTGGCTTCTCAAACAAACACCTGGGCTGATGTATAACGTTCATCTTCATGCCGGAGAGGAATCCAGGTGAAAATGCAAGAATGGAGCATCCTGCAGAAAGTTCTTGGCAGGAGGGTCAGCCTGGCCCCCACCTCTCCTGGTCCAGGCAGCCTGTTTCAGGAGTTTCCCCTTGAGCCGTACCCATGACACCAACCACACTGCTCCCCTCACAATGTAGGATATACCCCTTCACTGGTTTATTTTTTGCATCGCTTTTATTTTAAATCTTTTCATGGCCTGGAAACTGCATGAGTGTGTAGGGGTCAGTGCATGGGGGGCTGAGGGGGAGACAGGCAGCCCAACTTGATTCTTTACTGGGGATATTGCAATGCTGCCCAAATGCACAGCACTCCTTGGTGTTGCAGGGAGCTCTTCCCGCTCCAGCTCTGTCACAGGCCATGAAGTGCATGTGATGAAAGAAAGGAAGTTTTGTACATATATGTCAGCAACTGCTTCCACACAAACCTGTGGCATGGTGCCACAGGATGCACAACATGCCCCAGCATCCCCACGGCTCATCTATCATATTGAGGCCTTGGCCAGCTGCCTTGTTCAACCCAGAGCTCATTGTCTGCACTACGCAGGCTGTAGGGCTGCATATGGGGAGCAGACGGGGTCACCTGGGTGCCAGTGCTGCCCTTTGGGAGCTTGTCACCCCACAGTCCTTCTCCCAAAAGCATGGCTCTGCTTCTGCTCACACCCCGCTGTAGTAGGCCACAGCTTCCTGCCGGGGAGCAGGGGGCTGTGTGTGGGGTTGTGTGGGGGGTTGCCATTCCCCAGCCCAGCCATTGTTGCTGTGGGGTGCAGCTGGGTGGAGGTGCAGCGGGGGCTTGCACCTGTGCCAGCTTTTCAGGGCCGTGTTCATGGTGCCCCAATCGGTGATGCCTAAAAGTTTCTCTGACGCTTCCCCAGCATCTGTAGGGGCTTTTCTGGATGGGTGGCAGTGAGTTGCCACCAGGTCTTTGCTCATGCTCTGGAAGAACTGCTGGATGCAGACCTTGGCAAAGCTCTTGGCGTGCTCTGCACAGGTCTCATCAAAAAGCTTGCGCTCGATGTCAATGTAGTGGGACCAATACCTGCTCTTAAGGAAGACAGCTTGGGTGAAGCAGGGCCGGAGAGATCTGACCAAGAATGCCAGCGTGGTCATCAGCAGCACGAAGCACCAGCCCAGGGCCTGTGGAGGTGAGCAGGGGATAATAGATCCATCATGAGCAGACCATAACAACCCCTTTCTCCCAAGCTTCATTTCTCTTCTAAAAATAGGAATGATTCCTATCTGTCCTAAGAAATACAGAGAGAGCAGCTTTAAAACAGAATACAAGTGATGAGAGAGTATTGGACCATCCTGATTTTAGCTGTGTCCAGAAGCAGAGTACTTGAGAAGAATTAAGCACAGGACGAGAAGTTATTGGCACTTTTTCATCTGTGGTTACCTGGTGTGGCTAATAAACACAAGCAGCAGAGGCAACTGGCCTAGGCGGTTATCAGCCCATTGCTTACATGAGCTATAACTAGTGTCCAGAGCAGCCACAGGTTAATAGTGGGTTACATGAGGTGGTGGCAGCCATGGAGTAACAACTACATCTACTCCTTCTGAACTTGCTATAAATGACTCTTGGTATACAGCTCTGCTGTGCATAACCATCCTGGGCTTCTCAGCCTGGCTCAAGTGGGATCAGTGGTCAGGACACAGGTCTTGCTCCAGAGCCCTGCCCCATGGTCACCTCCTGCAGTCCATGGGAATGCTGTCAAGGTGAAACCTGCCACTGTTGGGATGGAGCAGAGGGGTTCCTGTGGTCAGGGAGCCAACACCTGGACCAGGCTTGGTGGAGAGGAGTCCAAGAGGCTGCTGTGAAGGGTACAACTTATCTCCCTGCAAAGCAGCCCATCTCTCCTGCAGCTTTATTTCAATGAAAAGCCCCCCTTTAAGGAAGAGCTAAGGCTGTCAGCGCCTAACCTAAGCCATCAGAGAGGGCACAGCTGTGATGCCTCTTACCTGTGAGATGCAGCGCAGGTACCTGATGGCCACTTCATTGGCGACGAGCTCCTGCCCATCATAGATCTCCTTGCAGGGGATGCGGGCAAGGACCCGCTTCATCTCTCCCTGGGGGAGGCTATGGTGGCTGGCATTGCCCAGGGCCTCCACGGGCAGTGCGGTGCAGAAAGCACACGTGATGCACTTCCCATCCAGCAGTGTCACTGACACCCAGACAGCTGGGGCGATCATGGCCCTCTGCGCCACAGAGCAGAACATGTAGCGCAGAACGGCCGCATCCTTCCCCCGCTGGCCCTGGGGTCGCCTCCACTCCTCAGTCAGCATGGACACGCTGTTGTTCAGCACAAAGCCCAGCAGGAAAAGGATGAAGGGAGGCACCAGGAGGACGCCCAGCCCGTAGGCCAGGTTGTAGCGTGGCAGGCAGGGACAGTTGAAATCAAAGGCTGAGTACAGCTGGGCGCTGGCCAGGGCCATGATCCCACAGATGCCGCTCATGAAGGACTCCTGGTTGGACTGGAGGAACTGGAAGACCATCCGAAACTTGTCCATTTTCCTCCTGAAACAATTTGTCCCCTATTGTGGTCCAAGCTGAGTCTTTGGTTTACTTCATTCTTTCAGACCCTCTCTGCAAAGATGGACATCAGCAAGTCTCTGTACCGTTCAGTAATTCACTTACATGCTCTGACAGCCCCAGTATTTAATGCAGGAAACGCAACCTTTTTTTTTTCCTGTTTATTTTGCTGCTTGCAGAACTTCAAGGTTTGTGTCCTCTCGCTCTTCCTTGTGTCCCTGGGACCTGGGATGTTTCTCGTTTGCTAAATCTGGCTTCATTCTTCTCTATGTCCTCATTTCTGCAGTCTCCCTGTCACCAGTTCTCCTGGCTGCTGGGCACAGGTGCTGCCTTGGCTGTGTTCTGCCCAGAGCAATCTGTGCCCTGGCAGGAAGGGGACTTGCTGGTTGGGCTCTGTGAACCTGCTTGCAAATTCAGCAGGGCTGCTGGGTGCCTCCCACACTGGACGGGATGCCCCACCTCTGCTCTGCTAACACATATGGAAAATGGGGCTCCAGAGCTTTCCCCTCAAAATCTGCATCAGCCAGAGCTTAGCTTCTACAGAACAAACCAAAAAGAAGTGGATTTTGTAGTTGCTCTCCTACGTCTTGACAGAAAGCAGCTTTGGAGCACCACATTGCTCCTTCAAGCTGCCCAAAAGATACAGGAATATTTGGACTCTAAGTGGCCTTAAACATATTGCTGCAGTGCTGACCACTAGCAAGGCATTCACTCCCTCCAGCCTGTCACTACCTGTGCTACTGACATGAATGTCAAAGTGGTACCACCACAGAGGTGATCACAAAGCACACTGGTAACACCCAGCGAGTCCTAGCTCTGCCTGCTGCAAAGAGGTTAATTGCATGATCTTATCAAACGGAAAGAGATTTGCCTGCATGAATATAGATGAGGATTATTGTATCTCTAGCTAGAAGAGCCAGCTGGCTTCTCTGCTCACCTGGTGCGTGGCTTTCTGAAGGGCAGTTTACATCAAAGCTGCCATGAATCAGCCTTGTAAATGCAGAGAACTATTTTTGATCTCCAGGAAAACTTTTGTTAAAGATGAATGAGGAGCCTGAGTCTGTTTGGTGTGTAGCAGCAATAGTTCTCATGGAAGTCAATAGCAACTCAGTAGGGTTCAAAACAGAGCTCATATATGTTGATCTTGATCTCTCCACATTTTTGTGGGAGAGAGCCTTTTTTTTGTTTCCAGCAGGAAACTCGCTCTAACAAATTTTCTGTGCAGAAACACCACGACCCAATCTGCTTGTGCTTTGGAAACCAGGCCTGGCAGAGGTGGTGCATGCCCAAGTCCATCCCAACCTGGGGTCCTGCACCTGGATGCCCAGTCAGACACCATGACAGGGAGTTGCGTAGGGCTGTGTGTGCCCCAGTCAATACAGGAGATAGAGAGGAAGGACAGGAAGGTGATCACGATTCCCATATCATTGGGAACATTGATAGTGGGATGGGGAAAGCTGTCCTTGCAGTCAGCATCATTGTTTCATAGACTCCTGGTGGGTGAGGGGCCTCAAGGACTTCAGACACATCTGCACACTAGACATTAGGACAGCCCTGAGAAACAAAGAGCTGCTAAAGCTCGTTGGTCACCCTCTCCCTTCCTGCTGTCATATGAGAGCACAGTATCCTAACAGAACTGGCGGAAAGGGACGTCTGGGCATCACCATTGTAAGACCAATTGGAATCCAAGTATTCCCCCATCTTTTGGCCAGCTTGAAAGAGCAACCTGGTACTTAAACACTGCTTTGTGAAATAGGAGTAGAGATGTAGGAGTGAAACAGCAAGTCAGGTTTTAACTGAGCCAAACTTCTCAGAAACATATCTGGAACACAGACTACTGTGTGCTTAATCTCCAAAATTTCCACATCTGCATAACAGTCACAGTACTTATGCAATAAAACAATCCTGTGCTACTAGTGGCCACTAACTCCAGAAGTGGGTACTTTGCATGAGCATAAATGCCTAATCTGCACTTGCAGGTGCCCAGGTATGAAAATCAGATGCAGAGAAATAGAGAGGAAATTGTGCCCGGCTGCAGTAAATTTACATGGCTGTGCTGCAGCTAGATCACTGAAAGCTCCGAGCAGCACATTTATTTTTGTTGGTGACTGATCTACTGAACTTCAGCTTGAACTGGTTCCCCATGAATTTAAACTGATTCAAAATAAGCCTCTCTTAAGTGAGAATATATCTCCCTCAGACTGGTTTCAGCTACAAATAAAGAATTCATATCCAACACTCAACAGTCAGGTGCCCAAAACAGCACAACCAACTGGTCAAAACAGGTGATCCTCCTGCTGTGATAAGTGCTGGGGTAGCCTCCCCTTGAGGGGATGGCTGTGTTAGGTCACTTAGTGATTGTTTGGTCAGCTGGTGACTGATCAATAGGTCAATATGTCAATAGCTATTAGATCAGTAGATCGAAGGTCAATGGGTCAAAGGTAACCAGGCCAAAAGTCAATGTGCATTAGGTTAAATGGTCACTAGGTTAAAGGTCATTCTACCTACACTGCAGGACTGTTATGATAGACTGAATCCAAAGTTATGAACTAAATGAACATAATCAGCATTGTATATGGATGGTCCATTGACTATGGGAATGTTATGTGTGTATCAAAAAGCAAGATAAATGATGGTAATTAGGATGTGTAGAAACTGTGGCACCTGAGCATGATGTAAAAGGTATGGATTAAAGGGTGGATCTTGTCTTGAGTCCCGATTAAAAGCTAAAAAAATCATTGGGTCAAAGGTCAGGGGGTGAAGGGTCAAAGGCCAAGAGGTCACAAAAAGACTGAGTGCCTGAGCACATACAACTACTCCGCCAAGGATCCCCCTATCAACCAGAGCTGCCTTGTGACCAGACTGATCCTGTTTCCTCCCAACACAGCTAATAAAGCTATCCCACATCTCCTTCTTTGCATTTTACTTTTTGTGGCCACTCTGAGATGGCTTAAAGCCTGAGAGCATGGAAAGCAGCATGCAAAGAAGAGCTGCAGACCTCTGGTCCAAGTGGGGCTAGGAAAATCACTGATTTGACTTGTGTGGAGTGGTGAGTCTGCAGCAAAGCTCATGGTAAGATTTGTGGTGTCATACCTGGTGATAGTAAACCAGAGCTGAAATTCAAAGTACGATGTTTATTTTGAAGGAAAGCACAGGAATCACTCCATGGGGCTAAAGAGCATGGGAAGAGCTCTGTGCTGATTCCAGTGGGCTGCACACACAGCTTGGGCTGTGCCTGGTGTGTTTCTGTGGCATTTCAATATCTGGCAGAGCTAATTTTTTTTAAATCAAAGTCAGAAAAGTTCACGATGGCGTGAAAAGATGGGGAACAGAGACGAGGAAAGGGAGAGCAATGCAGCATGGGGTTTGCAATAAGATTTTTAATGCACACAAGCAGCAGTGCTGGACAGAAATATCAGTCAAACCCATACCATGACTGAGACTAAACATCTAAAACAGAGGCTAGAAAGAGGTGGATGAGAAAGTAATTGGCATTAGAGGCTCAGAGCTTACATGCTGAAAGTCAGGATGGTTATGTCCAGAGATGTAAGGATGATCCTTTGGGTAGATTGGTTTGTGCTAAAATCTACCAGAAGTGCCTAAAAACCAGGTGTGTCCTGTCCATGGCATGGTGCTGGTGCATGCAGAGCCTTCTGAACACAAACCAGCCCAGCCAGAAGGGTTTTGTGACAGTTACAAACTCTTCAAGATGAGAAAAGCACAATTCAGAGACCTTGGAAGATAAATATAAGTAACACCGCAGCCTATAAAAAAAAAATGTTCCAAACACATGGTTAAATATTTCAGTTAGTTATATATCTATATATATATATTTTGTCATGAATGCTGATTCTGGTGATTCTGGAACTCTGGGATTTTGAGAGCTGAGTCTTACTAGTTCTGCTAGGATGTTCTGCTGGGTGCCCAGAGCCCAGCCTTTGGACCTGGGGTTCTGGAAGAAGAGGTGAGCACTGTGGCCATCCATCTGCTGGACACAGCTGTGTTGACTTCAGGACAATCTCCCCTTCACATGTGGGTGTGCTGGGTGAATTTAGACCTGGCACTGCAGCTACCTGCCCAGGGTGGAGGAGATCTCTCTTGCTCCAGAGGATGTCTGTGGGTCGCCTGGCTTACATCCAAGGGAGGTTTCTCATAGTACCACATTTTCAGAAGTTTGTTCACCTGACTGTGGTCTGTAATGCCCCGGAGAAGATCTTCCTCTCTCTCCTTCTCTCCAGGCAAATCGAAGCTGTGCCGTCTGATTTCTTTCCGCATGCTTTCAAAGAAGTGAAGGATGCATTGGTGAGCAAAGAGCCGGCTGTGCTCACAGCAGGTTTCCTCAAAAATCTTCTGCTCAATGTCAATGTAGTTACTCCAGTGACGTGTCTGGAGGAGGGCAGCCTGGTTGAAGCAAGGTGTGAGCCAGCGGGCAAGGAAAACAGCTATGATGAGGATCAACAAAATGCTCCAGCCAAGGGCCTGGGTGATAAGAAATAAGGAGAGGAACAGGATCAACATAAGCATAAGGACAGACACAAGCTGTTTGCTTGTACTGCTGAGAAAGGAATTCGTGTGATTGTGCATTGGGACTCCTGTCTTTATCTATCCCTTAAACCCAGCTCCTGAAACTGCATTTAGGCTGAGAGTGCTGGGGAGGCTGTCACCTCTTCCCAGGGAATACATGACACTTATTTGTGCATCAGTAGTTCAGTAGAATAACTCTTTGCAAGAAGTCTGAAGCATTTGCTTTAAGCATGGAAGCACCTTAGATGAAGGGGATTTGATACTCTTCTGCTGGCACCCACTTATCTCCACTGAGAGTCACCTGCTACCTACACAGGCTCTGAGGCCAGGTGTCCCATTCTCACATTGTCCCTGAGCAAACTGCTTTCATCTGTCTCAGCTTTCACTGTCCTTAAAGCATTGGCTCCTACCTGCCAAGTTAGAAAACTTGTTTGTTTCTAAGCAGGCAGGGTCTTAGCAGGCCCTGATATTCTTCACAACCTGCTTTTTATTATATGGGTTTAGAATGTGCTAGTTCTTTTAGAAGAAAAATCCTGTTAATAAAAAAAATACTTTCCTTCCTTCTTTTTCTCTTCCCAGGTGACTTTGGAGATTGTCACTGAGGGCAGTGGCATTTTGGGGTGTAAGACAGCAAAGAGCAGCCCTGCTTCCAGCCAGACCACAGCAAAGTTGTGCTGAATGAAGAGCGGGTGCCCTGAGCACATCCCAGCCATGGGGCTGAGCTGGCAGCCACCCACCTGGGACCAGCAGCGCAGGTACCTGGACACTGCCCTGCGGGATGTGCTGTTCCTCATCAGCTCATCCTCCTTGCAGGGCACCCTGGTGAGCATCTCCTGTGCCTGTGCCAGGGTGGCATTGGCAAAGCCCCCAAACTTCCTGGGGTCCACGGAGCTGCTGAAAGCGCAGATCAGGCATTTGCCGTCCAGGAGGGTAACCACGATCCAAACGGCTGGGGCAACCATGGCTCGCTGCATGATGGAGCAGCACATGTACCTGAAGCAAAAGAGAGACAGGAGCTCAGCTTCTGTCTGGGAAATCCCATTTCTTCAAGTCATTCTCACTGTGCTGTGTGTGACCTGTGTTCTGGGTTTGTTTTTAACAGGGTGAAGCTGGTTCTCCTTGCCATTTTACTTGTATGTCTGCAATAACAGAGCTGAAGGGAAGGAAATCACAATGCTGTTGATAAATGGTGGTAATGGTACTCTTTTTGCACAGACAAACATATCATCTTGCACATTTAAGCCATGGTGGAAAACCCACACATGCACTGACCATGTCCAGACCCCACACTTGTGGGGCAAAATGTGGAAATGAGTTTAGGAGAAGTTGACTTACCAGGAGGATGAAAGATACAGAGAGAAGACAGGATAGAGGAGAAGTGGAAGGGAGGACTCTGCTCCTGGTGCAAACCCCACCTGATGACAGCCAGGTCCTTCCTCCTGTGTCCCTGTGGCCGCCTCCACTCCTCCATCATCACCAGAGATTGTCTGTTGAGGATGAGGCCGCAGAGGAAGAGGGCGATGGGGGGCACAAGCATGATCCCCAAGCCATATGCCATGTTGTAGTGGGGCAGGCAGGGGCAGCTGAAGTCAAGGCAGGTATAAATCTTTACACTAGCCAGGGCTAACAACCCACAGATCCCATTCATTACAGACTCTGAGTTGGACTGGAAGTACTGGAAGATCATCCGGAAGCGGTCCATTCTGCTCTTTTAGTCAATTCTCCTCCAAGGAAACTGTTTCCCTTCGTCCCCCTTTCTGCTCCCTTGGGGATGAAAAGAATGGAAGAATGCACAGCTTTCAGAGCTCCTTCTTTCACCCCGTGCTATCTTCTAGTATGGCAGTTGGTAGTTTCTGTACCTGATCAGGGGAAAGGAAGCGAGTCCAATTTGCTGGTCCACTGCTGCCACTGTTTCTTTTTGGTGAAGCAGTCCCCCAGCCCTGGGAGTACAGGGAGGAGGCAGGAAGAGCACGCATGGCTTTGAGCCCACCCCATTAATACTCAAACAGATTTCCCTAAATGAAAATTGCCTGAAAGGACCAACCCTGCAGTCCGGTGGCTGCGAGAACTGATGGCTTCCCCAGTCTGGAACGGCACCTTGTGGCAAAGGCTTTGTACTGCAGAGACATTCTTGGCACACTCACATCAATATCTGAGACCTTTGCACTGGGGCAGCTCACATTTCCCATAAATGATGCTGGTGCTGAAGCAGGTGAATGACAAAAGATGTCATCTGGTGTAAGAGAGGGTATCGTATAGAGAAAACGGTTGTGTTTGCTTCTAAAGCCTCTGCTTGTATTGCTGTGTGTTGTGCAGCTCTGCCTGCCAGTGACACTGCTCCAAACGGCTCTGTGTTTATGTGCTGGCTGGGGTAGGGAAAAGTTTGTGCATGCATTGTAGAATGATTACTCTAGAGAAATCATTTTGCCTTTCCAGTTCTCCTGAGCAAAAATATAGAAAAGGCTGAATAATTCCTTACAGCAAAAACCAAACAAACAAAACCAACCAACCAAACAAACAAAAAAAAACCCAAAAAACAACCAACCAAACAAAAAAACCACAGCGGTATAAAAGGAGTAGCAAGCATCCTCTGGGTGCTGGAAGATGCAAGGGAGTCTTACTTCTTCTGTCTCCTGGCCTGGGTGTTAGAAGTCCATAAAGAATGTCTTGTGGCAATTATCGTGCAGTGCTGTGATCTGGGGTCTTGCCAGTAACTTCAAGCTGAACCGCAGGAGAAAGATGATTGTTTGTTGCAAAAGGAGTTTTCTAGAATGAGAGAGAAAGAACCCTGGAGATAAGTGAATTGCTAATCATGTTAAAATGTTAAAAATACCTCTCAAAACCAAAAATGTGATTATTTAGCTTTCTCTTGTTTGACATGGGCACTATCTTCTGAGCTAAACAGCTGCTCTTTTACTGATCATGTTCAGAACTGCTCAGCACACTTTTACAGACCACATGGGACAGACATTTGCTTTTGGCCCAGGCAGCAAAAATGCTGAGTCACGAGGCAGTGATTGAACACCTGGTGGGAGGGCAGAGCCAACCCAGGGGAGCACAGGTGCAAGCAACAGGTGCAAGCAACGCTCCTGAGCAACTGGGAGGGGGTGGAGCCAGGATCTGACCCTTTCCAGACCTCATTTAAGGGCTGACAGTGGAAAGGAAGGTATCTTGCTGGAGATCCCTGCCTGCTGGAGGCCTTCCAAAAGTAAGTAAATGTTCTTCTTTTGTTTCTACATTTGCAGCTGCTGTGTTTGGACTTGTCCTCATTTGCTGTAGCTTAGAACTTTGCCACCCTGCTATTATTTCTGTGTTTTCCATTGCATTGTAACATTACAGTCCATCAGAGCACTGGGAAAGGGATGGGGATGCCCTTTCCTATTTTTTTGTGGGTGTAAAATAGCATTTATGGTTTCATGGCTTTTTTACTTAAGATGATGGAGAGAGTGTTGTTATGAGCACAAGAAGCCTCTCTCCCATGGGTGAGAGCCCTTTTGGTGTGGCACATCCTTTTTGCTTTGGGAAAAAGGATGATTTCACTGATGAAATCTGTATTGATTGTTTTAAGGTAGGACAAATTTTGTGGGGTGGTGGCTTCTTTGCAGTCCCTGCATTGTTCCAGGACAGAGTTGGCACCCAGGAGTAGATATTTCACCTAACTTCTGTTCTGTTGGAATCAGGCCATGGCTACCATCTCCTGTGATGAGGGAGATCCTAGTTTACTTCATTATAAATGACTGTAAACAGCTCCTAACTTTGACAAAGGAGCCCAAATTGTTGCCCCGCTCCTTTCTGTGCTTCTGCTCCATGTGGTGGGGACCTGAGTATTTTTGCTGAACGCTTTCCCCAGGTGAAGCAAATGATGAGTAACAACCACTAAATAATTAATGAGATGCCAGCAAAAATAATGGCAGCATTGTGAGATGTAGTTTGTTTCCAGTAATACTGTTATCTGGTGATTGGATGCTCCTGTGTTCTGCCTTGTAACTTCATTAAAGCACCAACATACAGCTAACTGCTAGTGAGGAAATAATGGCTTAGTTTTGTGTTGTTCTTAAGAACTCATTATATATTGCTCTCCTGGCCATTAAAGCTTAACTTCTTGGCTTATGTGAAAGCCTTTTTTCCTGATCTCTGCATTATCCCAACCCTGACCTAATCTGCACCATTTCTGACTAAAAGAGCTTTTTTCAAGGCCATTTATCTGCTTGGCTTTGAGCTGATGTTGCAGCAAGATCAGTTAAGATGGAGTCTCTTCTCATCTTGAGAGTAAAATAGTGAATAGAGTGGAGAATTAAGGAATCAGGTTGATTGTTTAATATCCTGGCTCAGTGATTTTTCAGACTTCTCTGATCTGCTAACACTTGCACGTCTTTTTAAGGGAGGTGCAGATGCAGACCTTGATAGCAGATCTAAGGATGCTGACGTTTGACTAGCTTGTCTTGTTATTTTTCTCAGACTCTTAAAATTAGGCTCTGGCCCTGGGGAGTCTACAGTTTGCAGGCTGAAAACCACTGTTAACAAACTTCTATTGATGCAGCAGTTTGTCTTTAGCATGCAGAGATGTCATAAAAATTGCTGAGGTGTTCAGAGGAGATTATGGCTTGGGTGAAGAAGCCTAACTCAGTGTGGCAATCCTGGGCTGGGCAGCCCATGGTGCTGGCACAGTCCTACTCTGATGTCACTACATCATTCTAGGCCTTCAGTACTGGAATCATGGCTCCTACACCACCAGTTGTATCTGTATAGTTGTTAATTTACCAGAGACCTTTAGGTAAGTCACAATCACAGAATGACCAGGGTTGGAAGGGACCTCAAGGATTATGAATCTCCAACTTCCCTTCCACATGCAGGGCCACGAACCTTTACATTTAATACTAGTCCAGGCTACCCAGGGACCCATTCAACCTGGCCTTGAACATCTCCAGGCAGCCTGTTCCAGCACTTTACCGCTCCCTCAGTAAAGAACTTGAAAGTAAGTCAAGGCTAAAAGCTGAATCTGCTACTGTAGTTTTTGCCATCTTCTAGAGAAACTCTTGGTCAGTGAGTTTGAGAGCTCTCGATGTGTTTGGTTACTCACATCTAGTGCTGTTGTCCTTCTCCTGGCTGCTCCAATCTTACTTAATTTAACCTGGTTGTGTTTCAGTACTTCCGGACAAGTTGTGCTGGGTAAGGTTTGGGTTGAATATAAGGGAAAAACAGCTTATCCAAAAAAGTGGTTGGGCACTGGCACAGGCTGCCCATGAAGGTGGTGGTGTCACTGTCCATGGAGGTTTTCAAGAAATGAGGAGGTGTTACTTAGGAGATGTGACTTAGTGGGCAATATTGGTGGTGAGTAGATGGTTGGGCTAGGTGATTTTAGAGGAGTTTTTCAACCTTTATGATTCTATCTCAGTCAAGAAGAGATGTTATGGAAGGAAGTGCTTTCTGTTGTCACCAGCAACTCGGGCAGTAACCATTTAAGTTACTGGATGGGCCTCTTGAACTTACAAGGTGTGAACCATAGCAGAGATTTCTTAAAGCTCTCCTGTGGCTACAGATATGTTGTTATAACACGAATTCACCTGTTCTAGTTGTGATCGGACTTGACTTCAGGGCCTCTGGGATGCACAAATGATGATGTATGAGTTCACTAGGGACTTTCTGATTAATGTGACAGATCATCTGTGAGGAGTGATACTGTATTTCTGTAATTTATACCTTGAGAAGGGAAGGAGTTCCTCAAAACAAAATTATCAGGAAATTTCACTTCCCCACCTCTTCCTTCCACGCCACAGGGGAATATCTTTAATTGTGGCCTTCAGAAAAGCTGACTGTGTTTTTGAGGCAGGCACAGAGTTATGAAGAAGCACCCAATGTCACTGCTGTGGGGTGTGGTGCATTAGAGCTGGGGCTTTAAAACATCCACAGAGCATGTAGAACTGCTGCTTCACAGTAGCTGCAATTCATCTGCAGGCAACATTAGAATCCTGTTTTGTGAGGTTGTCTTGTCGCCCAGCTCTTGCCCATCCCTGTGTACAACAGCTGCCTTCTCATATCATTAATAGTCTTCTGTGTGTATTTATGTGATTTATAGAGGGCTGAATGCCTTCAGAATGTGCAGAATGTAAGTGCTGTTATCTAATTGTGGCAATTCTGCCTCCTTCCAAGGAAAATAGCAGCCTGCCTTGACTTCTCAGAAGGTCTTTCCTTTCACCAACAGCTGATCTACTCTGTGATGACTGAGCTGCAAATGGTCCTTGTGGCAGATTTCATCTATGCTTTGTCATAATAAATGAGAAACTAAGATATCCTAGGAAGATCAGGATACTTGGAGTTATACTATAACTTTTCTTTCACTGTCAACTCTTGTTTCTATCATGCTCTGATCTTGGATTCTGCCTCTGAGTTCATGAATTTCGGAGCACAAGATCTAACAGCTGCTGGGAGGAAGAGGTGGCTGCAGGTTGCTGTGGGTTTGGGGCTGCAGTGCTGGCAGCTGGTATGTCTCTGCTGACTGCGCCTAGGAATGTGACTGTGAGAGGATTCACACATTTTTAGAAGAAGCAATCCCAAGAAACCAATGAACTTACTGCGCAGTGATTTGGATGAAAACCAAACAGCCATCCCAACCCCAGCTAGTTCTTCTAGATTACCAAGGACAAAACTATGCCATCTCCATTTGGTTCTTCACAAAGCAACTCTGCCCTCTGATCCTCAGAGCACAAAATACCTTAGGAAGATAAAATTAAGGACTGTAATCCATAACCCTACTGAATTCTAACCACTGTGGACTCAGCAGAGAAATGGTCTTATAGGGTATGTAATTTTCCATATCCTCCGCATCAGGCCAAATCCTTGTGGTCCTGCAGGCAATAATTACCTGCTGTGCCTTCTGTCTTGCAGAGAATAATCATCTCCTTACGTTCCCTTTTGCAACGTCCTGTCTCTCTCCAACCACTCCTGTGTTTTTGAAGCAAATAGCCAGCATCACAATATGTGGGATGATAGGATTCTGTGGCACTGTAATTACCACCCTCTGCTCCTTCATGCTTTAATCAAGACCCTCTGCTGGTGAACACTCCAATCTCTTCTCCTGTTGCTCTGTAGTGGGTGCTCGTCCCTTTGAGATGCTTCTTGTCTTCACAGCTCTTGAGATTTACCTTTTTCTTTAGCTGATGGTAGCCCTTCTCTGCAAAATAACATGCTATAGTGACACTATAGAAAACACCTGAGGTTTCAGCCAGGGTCCCTCAGCAGCCTGTGGTCAAGAAGCTTTCTTGCAGCTGATTTCCCAGCCAAAGAGCGGCACTTCCAGCATCTTCAACCTGCTCAGTTCCCCCTCCTCCCCCCCCCCACACACTTTTCCTGGTATTTATCCCATTTTCACCAGCCTCTCCTTCCCACCTGATCTGCTTTTGTTGCTGAGAGCTACCCTTGTTCCTTATGAGTAAATCATCTCTGTGTGGTTTAAGCTGATTTTTGAGAGGGAACAAGCTAGCAAACAGTGGCTATGAAACAACCACAAATTTGCTTTGCTGCTGCTGGTTGCCAGGAGCTGATTTTGCTCTGATATTTGCTGGCTCCAAACCACAGCTTTCTGACCTGAGCAGTGGAGCAGAACTATTAGCCATATAAGTGCAAGGCAAGGGTTGTATTTTGGATTATTTCAGATTATCAAATTCTCAATCTCTGGGTCTGGTATAATCACTGTTTTGTTAGCTTGAAGTGAGCTCTGGAAGCAGAAGCATTTCAACTCATCTCTTGCTTTCAAATTCCTTCCCAAAATGAGGTTAGATCCCACCTCAAAGGGACTTTTGTAAAGATGGAGAAGGTGAAGGTAGTAACTCTGAGACACTGGAACAGGCTGCCCAGGGAAGTGGTGGGGTCACCTCTGGAGATTTTCAAGACAAGTGTAAATGTGGCACTAAGTGACATTGTCTAGAGCACTTGCAGAAATGATTGCATTCGATGATCTCTGTGGTCTTTCCAACCTTTATGAGTCTATGAAAATGCCTGTCTTGGCAGTTGGCTGTAACTGCTAGCGATGCTGTAGCTAGGACTTTGACCTTTTCAATTCGTGGAAAAGAAAGTTGAATGATGGAATCATAATTTGTAAGCATCTATTTTGGTTCCTGCATCAAATGTAAGAACATCTAATGAGCTCCACTGGCATAGAACTCACATCTCAGCAAATTCAGACTAGAAAGGAGCTGCAAGTTTTAATAGAAAGCCATTTAAACACGGTTTAAAAGTCTAATAGTGGGGTAGACTTGCAACTTTAAAGGGGATTTTGCTTTTCAAACATCTTACAGACAGTGAGAATATCAGCATTAATTCTTAGGCAGAAAAGCAAATTTGCCTTTTGAATCCAATATGCAAAACTCACGTAGAGACTTTGAGAAGAG
The DNA here is from genome assembly GCA_037305975.1 of Chrysolophus pictus. Lineage (NCBI taxonomy): Eukaryota > Metazoa > Chordata > Aves > Galliformes > Phasianidae > Chrysolophus > Chrysolophus pictus. The sequence continues at coordinate 11,946,274 of CM074581.1, read as the reverse complement.
ATGATAATATCAGGAGTATGTTCATCTGTAGATGAGAGCTGAAAATATCTATATGTTGATGTAGTGAATAATGCTGCCTGCAGGATTGTAGTGACAGAGTGAACAATGAGTGTGGTGTGGTTAGGACTGGGGTATTTATTCCTATGGGAAGGCAGTGTTTAGTCCCTATGTTCACATTCATCAGAGCCCAGTGATGGCATCTGATTTCATATTGTAATCCTTTGTGCAGGCTGGAAATCTGGAGAAAAGAACAGATCTGCCAGCAACATTATTCAAATAATCCCTGCTGGGGACTTGTGCTTCTCTTCTGTTCTTCCCTGGTTTGGTTGAGCATTTTGAGATTTGTTTTGAAATGCACGCTGGCTGTCAAGCCAGAATTAAGGCTGACATTTGCCTGTGGGGTTTGTCTTCACTGCTGGGGCAGCATTGTACTCTGAAATAAAATAAAAACAGTAGTTGCACCTGTTTTGCTGAATTTAGCAGTCCCTGATATTTTCCTGGTGAGAAGTACTTCCCATTGTGAGCACGCTACAGATTGTCTTTGAGAATCAGCAGGACTACACAATACTAATCTTGACATTTCTGAAGTTCTGGCTGGTTCCCACCATTTGAGTCAAAGAGTAAAGAAAAACTGTGACTTCAGATGCTAGCAGCAAGCTGCACATCCATCGTCATTGGTGTTACAGCCTCTGTAGACTGGGATGAGAAGGTGACTGCTGTCATTTCCAGGTCCAGTCAAATTCAATGCAATTAGATAGGAATCTCAATGGAGGACAGGAGGTAACTGAGCAGCCAATAAAAGCAGGGGTCTGTGTCTGGGTCCGGGAGCTGTCACAGCCTATCCAGTGAGGAATGTGCTGTGAGGGGAAGGATCTGGACCAAAAAGGTGCTGCAACATCACCAGTCCTCAAATGCAGCGTGGTTGGGAAATAATTAGAAATCTGAGCACCTCCACTGTTAATTTGGGAAGTAAATCTAATTAAAAGCAAATATTTGGATGCAGAAATAAGAATGGGATATGAGACTTGCACTAGTATCTGTCTAGTCCTGATTTGTTCCTGCTTTAACAGAAAACCATTTAGATCCACAAAGACTGCAGGATCTCTTTTGAAAGGGAAATATCCCTCAGATTTCATTCTTTCACAATGTTCTGTCTGCCACTTCAGTAGAAATGTCCACCATCTTGTTGAAATGACTGAAGGAAAAGTCTATTGACAAAAGGATTGTTTTGAGAGAGAAATTACTCAAAAGTCAAGGGAATCAATATGAAGACCACTGCAATGCTGGTAAATATATGGAGCTGGTAGATGCACCTCAGTGTGCTGGGGGAAGTCTGAGTTGTTGTATTTCTGGGAGTAGGGGTCCGGTCTGCCTGGCAGGCAGTGATTCTCTGAAGAGAAAATCAAAGAGCTGATCATTAGCTATGGTAAAATCCAGTTAGATTCCTCTTGTAGATCAAAGGATCCTTTAAAGAGGGAGGAGCTGATTTCTCTGGAAATAACTCCTGCTCAGCACAGGGCTTTCATGTGAGTGGTAAGATCTGACCGCTGGGATATGGCACAAATGTGGTTGTTCTCTACTGGTTGGAGTTTTTCTCAGTGAAAGGAGGCACCCTTTGACTTGCTCTGATGCACACATGGGGCTCAGCCCCAGTGCAGGGATCACAAGAAGCTTGAGTTAAAAGCGACTTAAGCCATCCCCACTTAAGTGTTGAAGGACTTTAGGTGAGATTTGCACGCCAGAGCTCAAAAAAATGTGACCAGCAAGTCTGACAACCCTATTTATTCTACTCTGTTGATAGCTGTCTTCATACTAGTAATTTTGAACATAGTTCATGGGAAACGTAAGTGATACTTTCTAAAATGGCTGATAGAAATGTGAAGGATCTCTAAGTTCTGCTTATCAGTGCAGGGATCAGACCCTTGCTATGACTTCTGTCCCATAAGCAGACACGCATTGTTCATTAAAACTGAACATCCCAAATGAAGCAAAGGAAGTGATTCTCCTACTTCTTGCTATTTTTCTTGCTCTTTCATATAGTGCTGTTATTGGATTTGTTATAGAGCTTTTCATACAAGTGAAAGAACAGGAGAAATTAAACAATGGTGAAATAAAGGTGTGTCTACAACTAACTTGATCTAGTTCCATAAAAACCCATTTGAGGAGATGTGTGAATGGTCAGAGTTGTTTCATTCTACACGCTACAGAGCCAGTGTGTCATGAAGGATGGAAACTTCCTTCCTTCCCACTCAGAGAAAACATGTACCTATATTTCTTAGGAAAGAGTTAATACATGGTTTAGCTTTAAAGATCACCTGTTATGATTTCCTTTGACTGCTGTCTGAGCATTGTATAAGTGTTGGTGAGGTTTTGCATCACCAGTCTCTGCACTTTAAGCTGATATTTCTAGATACACTTTCTAAAGCAGTGCTGGATGCTGGTGTGAAATCTGTTGTCCGCTTGGGACGCAAAACTATGGACAAGAAGCTGGTTACCTGTGAGTGAGAGCAGCCTCTCGTCACTGTTCCATCTTGATTCACAGTGCTGAGTTTATGTGCGCCCCATCTCATCCTTTTACCTGGCACTGCTTCAGTTTCAGAGGTCAGAGGCAGTGATGGGGACAAACTTACCCAACACAGCTGCTGCAGTGTGTTTTGTTTTGGGGTGATGCATCATCTGATCTGGCAGTGAGCAGAGTCCTGCCTTCAGCACAGGGACAAATCTTTCCAACTGAAGCCAACCTTTGTCAAAAGAGGAATAGTTTACGTAGGTATGAAACCTGACTACTGGTAGTGCCATTCTGGGTGAAGAGAAGGAAGGAGCAATGAATTCCAGGCCACATCAAGAAGGCCTGTTTCCAGCTGTCATTCAGGCAATTAAAAAAGCAGCCAAACAAACTAGGATATTATCCCAACTAGGCACAGTATCTCCCAAATAATCTTTTTCTCCCTGCAGCATGAAGATGTGTATATTGTATGGATAGGTGTGCCTTTTTTCTTCCACACCTGTAAAAAAAAATTCTGATGCTAGGCTGCTTATAGTTTGGGCCAATTAAACAACATCCATCTTCTCCAGATTCTTCAACATACAAGGTAAGGAACTAGATGAATGTGTGTTTGAAGTTAGCAATGCCCAGTGGAACAAAGCTTGGTCTGGTCACCCTTCTCTAGCAAGATCTTCTCTCACATGACAGTAGATGCTCCCCTCGCGCTGTCTCACTGCTTCTCCTCCTCCAGTCTCTCTGAAATATGCCAGAGCTGAGCAGCTGAAGCTCATCCTTGCACCTGGCTTTTGGGTAATTTTTGAGGGTTCATGAATGTTCTCTTGACTTAAAGCAGTAGATGTTCCATGCACAGATGAGACTGTGCAGCATTTTTCTCCTCACATACATTTATAGGGATAATTGAGATGTTAGCACCTTTTGTGGACCTGATGCTTGTTTCAGATAAAATTTGTGGGTGCATTACATTATCTTGATTGACCTCTCAGCACAGATTGCAAACGAGTGGTCAGCTGCCTGTGCACGAATACAGGAAAGGAATGATAATGCAGTGTGAACTCGCCCTGCTCTATCATACAGCATAGAATTGTTGAGTTGGAAAGAACCTTTACAGGCTGTTTAGTCCAACTCCTCTTGCCATGAGCAGGGACAGCTGTGGCTAGATCAGGATGCTCAGAGCCTGGTCCAGCCTGCATGATTTCCACTAGATCTGCATTCCTTGATGGGACTGGTGCCCAGAAATTGCATGCCTGTACTCAATTTCATACTAAGAAACCATGTTCTCACTCACTGGCATGGAAGTCCTGCAGCTCTGGCAAGCTGATTAAAGGTTCTCTGTTGCTGAAGCACAAGAAAAAAGCAAAAACCCAGAATCAGTATGATTCTCTTCTGTCTAAAGGGCCCCTGTAGCAGACTGTATTTCTCACCCTGCTCAACATTTTCTGCAGGAGGAGCTGACACAAGTTGGCAGGGACAAAAGCAGCCTCTCCTTGCTCCATATTCAACCAGAGCATGCACTAATTCAGAGGCTCTTTGACAAACTGAACCAAGATCCACAGCAGAACCTTGGTACTGTTTTGTATTCCTCCTTGCTTGGTCCTTATGGAGTAAGCCCATCCCCACAGAGTGTTCCCATGGTGAGCAGTGTGCATGCGTGAGTGCCTGTGATTTAATGGATGACTGCACAGGGATGCTCCCTGTGTGATTATATGGATGTACCCAATGCCTACAGTCCAAAACTGGAAAAAAAAAACTCCAGAAAAGTATAAGTCCTCTCTCAAGAAATTCAAGGACAGGCACAGAGGTTACAGAGAAGGAGGTGAGACTGCTGGCTGCCAACAATTAGATTCAGCAGGATGGAAGGTATTGTTGTATGGCAAAGTGACAGGGAGCTGCTTGCCTAATGGTAATTCCAGCCTTGTATTTGTGGCTGAAAATAGTGTTCGCAGGGGGATATGAATACGAACAAAAGATGTGACTGTCCCACCTCTGCACATGAGTTTCCTGCTGGTGGGTTCACTGTGGGGCCAGAGCAAGACCCAACATTCCTACAACACTATCACTGAACAGTGTTTGAGAAGGAGCTCCAGCCCTGTGTGATTATAGTAATGCCTGACTGGTGAGGGAGCCTTCTAGGGAGAAGGAGGAAGGGTGCAACACCATGGCGCACAGCTTGCCTGTATTGCAGAGCAGGGCCTGATGGTTCCAGCTAGCCTGTCCCATTGCATGGAGGAAGAGTCCTCATCCTGATGTCAGCATCAATTTTTGTCACACGTCTTCAATGTTTTTTATCTCTTACCAGTCAACCTCAGAAAGGCTAACAGAAGTTTTATATTTGGGTGGTTTCAAAGAGTAGTGTGTTTTGGTCTTTTGGGTGGGGGCTTCATGGCAGTAACAGTTTTATTGTGGAAAATAGTCACATGTAGCCTGTGATGTGGAGATTTTCTGATATTCCTTCAGAGGAGGCAGAGTGGAGGTGGACAGGACAAAAATCACCTTTTGGGAAGCAACTGACCAGTAGAAATGTCTTTCAGCTGGAGGAGGAATGAGATTTTTCTCTGACACTGCTGAGCTGAGCAGTTCTTCACCTTTAGTTCTTCACCTTCAGCATCCACTGATGTCCCAGGCGAAGCTTATAAAAGCATCTCCGGAACCTACAATGCTCCTTGAAGTGAATGTGAATATGCAGGCACGCATCCAACATGGGTGTTTCATTGCTGGTCCCGGGACCCCCGACCCCACCCCGTCTCAGTGCGGGGACTGAACTCCGCTTCCGCACGTGCCCCCACCTGTGGCACCAGCGGTGGCACATCTGGACTGTGCATCCCCTCCCTCCCGGAGCGGAACAGCTGTCTCCATAGCGACGGGGAGCGGCGGGGGGGCCTCGGTGCCGCCGCCCCGCCCCGCCGTACCGAGCCGCCGCGGAGCCGGCGCGGCCCCGCGGAGGGCAGCGGCAGCGCGGGGCTATGGGGACGGGAGAGGGGCTGTGAGCGCGGCCGGAGCGCCGCCCTCTCCCCGGTACCACTGCAGCTCCACGGGAGAGACCCTGCGCGGTGCCGCCCGGCTCGGCTCGGTTCGGATGCGGCCATGGGCAGCCGCTTCTCCAGAATCCCCGCGCTGCCCCGCGGAGGACAGGGCCGGCTGCACCGCGCCCGTCACCACCATCTCAAAGGTACGGCACCCCGTTGCGCCCCGAGGCGGGATGGGCGCTCGGGCAGGACGGAAACCCTGCGCCGTGCAGGGAACCCAGTACGCCGCTGGGCGCTGCGGGGTGGGATGCCCTACGCCTGGCACTCCACGTGCGGGTGCCCTTCGTGTGCGGCCGCGCCCCAGGAAAGCACGGGGACAGCGTGTTGGAGGTGACGGAGCACCGAAGTGTCTCCAGGTGTTTCCCTGCGACTGACTCCCTTTCCTTTTGCATCTTTTCTGGGTGCTTCAGAGATCTATCTGCGTGGTGTGGGCTGTCAGACCCGTTTCCAGGAGTGCAGGGGATGTTTGGGGCACCGTGCCCAGCTTGTGTGGCTATGCTGAAATCCTGGAGCTCCATCAGGACACAATCAGATGGAGCTGATTTCTGTAAGGCAAACAAGTGGGAGCGACTGCCGAGGTCTTCTCTGTCCCTGCCTTTTTTGCCCCCTTTTGCTCTAACAGAAAATACCCTGTCCTTCTGGAAGGGGATTTCTTGGGCAGCCGTGCACACTCTGTGTGTTTGATGTGACCTTTTTGTTAAGCATATTAATGCAGAGGCACAGAATGATGGGGAGAGGATGTCCAACATCCCTCTGTAAGCAAGGAGTAAGGCAGGTGCTGTTCCCACAGCTGTTTCAGATAGTCAATACTTGTTGCATCTTCCCTGATGTTGTGGAATTTGTACCCACCAGTATGGGAAATAAGGATGTTCTCCCTTGTTTGTACTGAGCTTTTGGATGCTTCTTTGGTATGGTTGAGGGGAGTGGAATGGGTTAATGATGAGCTGGGCAGCTGGTTGCCATACAGAGGGATTCTCTGGTTATCCTTTCCTTCCACCTCTCTGCTCCCTTCCTCTGTGCCTGGATGGTATAGAGAAGTTGCATGAGCTGAGGGTGATTATACCACAGCTTTCTTAATGGTCGTGTGAGGGGATGTGAGGAATGCTTACTGTTCTGCCACAGACAGTGGCTGTGCTTAGAATTAAACCTGCAAGGAGAAGGTATTGAACTCTATGTGGTGAACATTCATTCCCTGTCAATGCAAACCAGAAGGTACATGCGATGCTGTAGTAGCTGGTGTGCAATTGTAAAGTGCCAGGGAGGATTTATCTCCACAAATCGTGTTGTCAGCTGGAAGTCTTTCTGAAGCAACCTTAAGCAGATAAGAATTTATAAACTGGAGCCAGAAGGGACACTGCCACTTAATCCATTATCAGTGGCTTACGTGAGCTTTCTGAGATGCTCTGTATGGATCACCCGACTAGGGGTGTGTGTAGGGGGAGTAATGGCACTTTTATTTGTCTTGTTCTTCCTTTAATTTCCATTTTAATTAAATTCCTACCTGTGCCAAGGCAGCAAGTAGAAATATTCCCTATCTGTAATGTAGTAGAACAGTAAAATCATTTTAGTTTTGAGTAAAGAGTAAGATGGTAGTGTGAAGACGGTTGGACTAGATGATCTTATAGGTCGTTTCCAACCTTGTGATTCTATGATGATTCTATGATTCTATGCCTTTGTTGTAAAAATCAAGTGACTGCCAGGGACAATATGTGCCTTTTCTGTCTTTTTTTTTTTTTTTTAAACCAAACTGCCTCAGGTCCTACATTTAAATGCAGAATAAACAAGTCTGATTGGATCTGACAGATTCCTGTAAAATGGTCTGGAGGCAGAGCAGTGAAAGTACGAATGTCACACAGTGGTGTTACAAATCTGCCATTTAATATTTGGTAATGTGCATTTTAATTGAAGGTCCCTGGTTCTGCCCTAGATGCCTGGCTCTGCAAGGGGCACACAGCTTTGTAATGCAGCCATCACAGAGCACTCTCCCACTCAGTGCCAGGGCTGATAGGCTCCTTGCTGAAGAAGCTGCACTATGGTGATCTGGGGGCTGTGAAGTCAGCTTCTGCCTTACAAGCTCATCTCTACTGTATAAGAAGACCTCCATGTCAAGTAGATCTGCTTCCCACATGCACAGAAAGCTTTTGTTTTCTCTACTGTTTGTCTTGCTTAAAAATGTTTCTCTTTAGTTGAGCAGGTCTTCTGAATGGCACGTGATGCTTTTGGTGGTACTGAAGGTATAACACAGAAATAAAATCTGGAACTCCAGGCTGATTGTTTTAGAGCTGCTTTCATAGTTGGGCAGTGCTTTAAGATGGGGTCTGCCCAGCCCTTTATAAACGGGTTTTGAGTTGCTGTTCAATAGAAATCACTAGATGCAAGGACTTTAGGACCTCTCCAAAGCACTCAGTCACCCTCAGTGCTGGTGCCACCGTTGTGCCTGCAGGCTTTAATCAGAGAATCACAGAGTGATTGGGTTGGAAGGGACCTTAAAGCCCACCCAGTTCCAAGCCCCAGCCATGGGCTGGGTGCTACCCACCAGGTTGGGGCTCCAGCTGGCCTTGGGCTGCTACAAGGATGGGAGGCCAGTGTGGAGACAGTGAAAACTAAAGTTGGTGGAACAGGAGACATCCAGGACTTCAGCTGTTCAGATGCCACAGCCCTGATCAGGTGTTAACCTTAAAGTTAACAGCCAGTGGCTGGAAGGAGGTTCTCATTTGATCGGATAATGATGACACTAAAGTGACATTATTGTCACCATTCCTGTGAATTCTTCACTTCCCACAATGCAGATGTAGCTTGGGGTGACAGAAGGTGATCCATTGTGTACTTCCTAAAGAGCAAGAGATGGTGATTATCTGATAACGATCTCCTTATGATATAGACTGATAACTCCAGCAAATATTTGCTCTCCACCCTCCCTGAAGCATCGTTTGTGACTGCCACCAAACAAGGTGTGTGCAGCTGTTTGGTGTGGAACGCGGTGTGGGCTGCATACCTTCTCTGGGCTGTGGTGCTGCTGTTCCAGGATGCTGGGAATTATTTTTGCTGGTTCTCAGGTTAGAGGTGAGGTGTGGTACTTCAATTCTGCCTCCTGGACTCTGTGGGAAAGTGGCCTTATATCCTCACTTGTCCTTCGTGTCCTGAGTTGTAAGGCTCAGCCAGTTCTGTGGACTGCAGATCAATATTACATTGTAGAAGCTAAGAGGCATTACTGTCTCCTCTCTTCAGTCTTCTTCAGCCTGCCAGGCAGGTTTGCTGCTCTTTCCTGATCCTCCTCTTGCCTCAGAAGGCTGCGCTCTGTGGTGAGTGACAGCCTGTGGGATTTCTTCCTATCATTTTTCTCATGGGTTAATGCACCTGTGATATTCATGCTGAAGAATGCATGCACTACAGTTGAGACAGCCTGAGGTAGTCAGAGACACTCTTCTCGGCGTTGGCTGATTACTCATGGGTTATTCTCTATTATTTGCATGGCAGTGGCATCTGGAGTCTCCCGTGGAGATCTGAGTCATGCTGGGCTTGGTGCTTCTGTGGTCCCTGCTGGAAAACTTCTCTGTACATGCTGCTCAGACAAATCTAACTCATGTGGCCTGGGTGGTCTCTGCAGGATACTCTGGGGTTTGTGTCTCTGGAGTACCCTGTAAAGCAGGCCGGTATCTTGGTGGGACAGTCCTGGCCAGTGGGGATGCTAGTCATGATGATGTGCCTTACAGGCTTATGTAGTTTTTGTCTGCGTTTTTGCTCTTGCTGTTCTGGATATGTCTCACTGACACACAAATAAGTTGGACATTTTTCTCCTTTTGCCGGTATTTTATGAGTCTCTGAAATAAATGCAGAAGATAGCAATCTGTCTGGTATACACACTGCAATAATTACATCTTGTTGACAGGAAAGAATATTGCAATGCCAGCTCTGTTTCTTGCATTTTCAAGATAAAACCAAGTAAAAGGACATGAACAGCTGATAAATGTGGGGACTGGAGGTCGGGGTGCAAGCATAGCACTGAGAGAATGTCGATAGTGATGCCATGGGTTCACTTCAGCTCCCATTGCTGTTGTAATTGATTCTTCCTCAAAGTATCATTTCATTTTCGTTCCAGCCTTAGGAAGTCAGAAGGTTTGCTGTTCCAGGCTTTGAAGGTTGCCTCCAGCTTCCTGCCCTTCTGCTTTCGTTCTGCCTTGGGTTGTTCACTTCCTTCTGACTGCTGGCATGCCTGGCTTGTAGGTGGAAGGGTTAGCCTGGTTCTGGTTCTCAGGTTTATATGCCCTTTTCTCAAGCACTCTGTTCTTTCCCCATGTTGCTGAACTTTGATTTATTGCATTTAAACTGCCTAAAAATGCCCAGCATTCCAAACACAGCAATTTATTGCTTTTATTTTCAATTCTCCTTTTCATAAGGTAGAGTAACCTGCTGGTGAAGCAGGTGATGGTGCAGCTTGTCAGAAAATTCCCAAGAAATCATGTTAACAAAGCACTACATTTCCCAAAGGAAGACCTAGAAACCAAAACAGGCTATTGAGCTGAAAATGTTAGTCCAAGTCTCAGTAGCAGTTAAAAAAAAAAAAAAAAAAACAAAAAAAAAACCAAATGTAATATTAGAAATTATAAGGGAAGCCAAACAGAAATAGAGGCCACAAGTAAATTGTAGTATAATCCTGAGTCTAGTTCTGGTTCTTCACCTTTCACCATCTTAAAGATAAAGGAGAACCAAAAGCAGGAGGGCAACAAGGGTGGATAATCAAGGGTCTGGAATAATTTAATGTAAGGAATGATTGAATAAGCTTGAACTCTAACCTCTGTTGTAGTGGGGTGGTAAATGACAGATCTAAAAGTTACAACTGACGCACAGAAAAGGGACAGAACTCCACTTTTCACTGTATCTTCCAGTACAAGAACGAGGAGGACATCCAATGGAGTTGGTTGATTTCAGGTCCCTTTGAACAGAAAGAGGCTGCAGCCATCTACAGTGGCTAGTAGCTCTCAGAGCTCATTAATAGTAGATGTTATAAGTGCAGAAATGAGTCCAATTTTACAGGAGATTGGAGTAGGTCATGAAAGAGGAATTCTTTGACGTTTGCTACATATGAAGACCGCACATTCACCCTGCTCTTATGGGCTTTCCTAAGACTACTCATATTTGGCTGATAATGCCAATGCTGAGCTGAGAATTCAAAAATTCTGCACGCTGGTGAGAGAGGGAGCTGGGATGTTCAGAGATTGCAGTGATGGCTGAAGGCATACAGCTTGCTCCTGATGTTGATCAGCTTCTAGCTGGATACATCCTCTTTGCTGTGAGCATCCCTGTCCAGGTGCTTGCAGGGTGGTTATTCACCGTGGCAGCCTTAGGGTCTTGCACAGAACAGAACATCCAGGCTTTATCTGGGAGACAGCAAGGATTGCCATGGGGTTCACATGCAAACTCCCACCGTGTCTCTCATGGATGAGGCTGTGCCTGCTGCTTTCTGGAGTTTTTAACAATAAAGGTGCCTTTGCATGGGTTGGCTTTTTTGAGTAAGAAGTTTTTCTTAGTTTGCTTTGACACCCTAAGGGACAAGGGGTCTAAGTAACCCTCACTTGGTTTAGTTTCCAAGACTACTGAAATGCCAGATTTTGTGGAGATGCACAGGCTTGGAAGGTTTCAGATTTGGCAGCTGTTCTTACCTACTGCTGCTAGGATAATTGCAGGAACCAGCTACTTCTGCATCACTGAAATTGTTGCCCATGGCAAGTACACAAGTACATGTTGTTATGTTTACGGTATGTAACTTTGCTGCGGCTACTTGTTTCAAGGTGAGGATCCCTGTGTTCTCTGGCTTAGGCTGCCTTGAAATTTTAGAACAGCTGAGGAACACAGTTCTGAACTGTCCTGAGGGGTGGGGTCTGCCATACCTGTGTTTTGGTAGCACCTTCATGCTGCAGTCTCCATCTCAGGCTGATCTGATATTAACCTGATTGATGGCACCCTGCTCACAATCAGTGACAAATCCCAAAGTCATTTCTGACTTTAATCACAGCACTGTGCAGGTGCTTAGTGCTGTGCTGGAAATAGACAAATCCCAAAGTAGTTTTGAGGACAGGAGCTGAATTTTAAACTTACAGCCTGGCAATGGTTAAAGCTTCTGCTGTGACTGCAACACGTATACACAAACCTGATCTGCCTCCTAACCTAGCTACATAGGGTACTGCTGGCTGGGGAGGAAGGTAGGCACGTGGGTCATATTTGAAGGTTTAGGTTGATGCATCTCTGTAGTTAAAGCTGAGCCAGAGCGGGTTTTCATCTCCTATCACTCTTGGGCATCTCTAGGTAAAAGCAAGTTGTATGTAAGATTCTAGTTCATGTTTGTATAATATTAGTTATCTGGCCTTCCAGTGACAGGATTAAAATAGGATTGTGTTCTGAAATTACAGAGTAGAGGATGCCATGGTGGCACTATGTGCATACAACACTGTTAAACAGCCTCAGTTCATCTCTTCGCTGAAGCATAAGGAAGGATTCTCAGATTGCTGGCTCAAAACTCAAAGCTATTTTATGCAAAAATCTGGAAAGTAAATGCTAATAGTTCTCAGCCTCTCAGATAAACTGCTGTGCAATTTTTTTGTTGGTTTAAAAAACCCAGTGCTTCACACATTGTGTAAACATTTTTTTGGAAAACTAATACTAAGATCTTAGACAAAATAAATTCTAAAGTTCTGGCATTTCTTGCAGAGTCTCCCTTCTCTCTTTGTTCTTTCTTATTCAGTATTTGAGTTTTGTGCTGCTAACACTGACACTTCCAGCTGTTCCTGCATGTGTGGGCTTACACACATGTGCATGGGCATAGGCAGGGATTTCCTGCTGCCTGCTGAACTCATCACTTGACTGGTATGGCCAGAACACACACTCTGTCTAGCATCGAGTCTAGAGAAGACTGGCGACTTGCTTGTAATTTTCCACTTGCATTACAGTCCTTTTGGCGGAGCAGTGGATGGGAAGTTCTGTAACTGTCCAGGGCCAACTATCACTGATGGGACAGGTCCGTGGGGTGGCTGCAAGCATTCTCTGTCCAATGTAGGTCTGCCTTTGCCTGGAATGACTTTGCCTTGTTTGTGCTCCCTGTTGCTTGTCTCATGGAGGAGGTTTGGAGGCAACCTATCACGCATAATTAAACCTTTATATTTGACTTGGGGAACCACTGCTGCATATTTTTCCTAGCCAGACCAGGCGAGTATGCTGGGAAGCAATTGTGTGAATGATGGAAGAGGGAGAAAGTTGATGAAAGATTTTGTGAACAATTGAATTGAAGAGGAAGAAAGCTGATGAAAAGTTCCACTGGCCCAGTGGAAATGTTTCTACTCTTGGTGTGTCTTTAAAAAGATCATTTTAGCTTTCTGTTTTGTCTTTTATTAAAAAAAAAAAAAAGAAAGAAAGAAAAAAGGGGGTGGGGTGGGGGAGAAAGGCCATCTCCAAGGTCACAACATGTGTCCCCAGGTCCCCCTGCGAAGTTGTGCAGAAACCCTCTGAAATGCAAAGCACCGCGCCAACCAGCAAAGCCTGCACCCCACACCGCCGTAGGGAAACACCGCTGTGCCCAGCACGGGCGGGAAGAAGAGGGGTGTGAAGGGCTGAAATCCCCTGCGGGGTCACAGCGAGGCCGGGAAGCACCCCACAGCCTCGGGGCTGTGGAAACAGGGGCAGCACAGACAGCAGAGTGGGCACGGGGCTCTGCACCCACCCAAGCACACCGTGTTGATGTAGGACCTACAGCCACAGTGCGACACCAGGTTGCACAAGTAGGTGTCCAGGCAGGTCTTGAATATCTCCAGAGGAGACTCCCAACCTCCCTGGGAAGCATTCATTTTCAAACAGAGGATTCAGAAGAGGCTGTAGGTCCATTTCCTAATGCGGAGGGGAAGATGGTGCCAACAAGTGCTCTTCTTCTTGGCAACAGTCACACCTATCCTGAAAAGGCTTTTTTTTAGTGGTAATATAATTGGATTTGGTAAACTGTGTTTCTCTGTAGGAGAGGTCTCAGTGCTTACATCCATTAAATTTTATGTTAAATGACAAGAATTCTTATCTGAAAAACATATTTACAGTCTTTGAAAATACTGTATTTGTGCAGAGAACTTGCTAAAAGGCAAATAAAGCTTTTCAGGATAGAATTTTCTAATGGGCTTGTATAAGCGTTTTGGGTTCTGCTTTGAGAAGAGGCCTCATCCTACTGAGGCGTGAAGTAAGAAGCCTGGCTTCTGGAGAGACAAAACTCAGTGAGATGCCTCGCAGAGGAGGAAATGCGTGATCCTTTATTCCAGAGAAATTGATCAGGAGCACTTTTGAGATAGTGGCTTCTTACCTGGGGAGCTGAATGAGAGCATGAACATCTTTGTGAACAGCCTCTGTTTGGACATCCCTCTGGCTTCATTTTACTTGAAAGCTGGAGATCGTACCCTGACCCCATCAGAAGAAACGTGATCATGTTATGCTTTATTCATCCTAATTCACATTGACTTCCCTTATGTCAACATATGATTTAAATACCCCAGTGATCATCTTTTATCCTCTGTTAGGCATAAGCTCTGCTTGATTTCCCTTTAACTGCTACTTGGATGGAGATGTGACTATGTTTTGTGCTCTGCTGCTCATCAACACCATCTAATGTAAAAACAGTATTGGACTCTTAACTTGCTGCTGGACAGCTTTGGCAGATAAGCTGAGTAGCAGTAGATCCAGAGTTTATTTGCTTTTCAGATTATAACCTTTTATCAGAGGTTCAAATCTCCTTCTTGAGTGGTATTATGCAATTGAGTATTTAATTGTATTAGTATTACTCTAAATTTCTCTTGTTTGAGCAACTGGTACAATTGCATTTTTAAATATATCTCACAGGATCACTCTGTCCATGAGAAATGTTTATCTTTTGTACTTAGCGAGTATTTATTGGATAGGAGGGAAAGAGATGGTTTTCCACAGAAATACTGACTCCCCTTAGAGGATAGGATGCAAATAACTGTAAAAGTCACAGACAGAATTTGTGTTTTATAGAATCATAAAATCATTAAGATTGGAAAAGTCCTCTAAGATTACCCAGTTCAATCATCAACCTATTCCCACCGTTGCCGCTAACCGCATCCCTCAGTGCCACATCTTCATGGTTCTCGAAGATCCCCCAGAGAAGGTGACCCCACCACCTCCCTGGGCAGCCTGTGCCAATGCCTCACCACTCTTTCTGAGAGGTTTTTCCAACTATTCAACCCAAATCTTGCCTGGTGCAATTTGAAGCCGTTCCCTCTTGCTGTTACCCAGGAGAAGAGGCTCCCACCTCACCACGACCTCTTTTCAGGTAGTTCAGAGCAGTAAGATCTCCCCTGAGCCTCCTCTTCTCCAGACTAAACAATCCCAGTTCCCTCAGCTGCTCCTTGTTCGAAGGGTCTGGAACACAAGTCTTACAATTTTATCCCTTAATGGATATAAAATTAAAGACTAAAATAACCCATATCTATGAATATCTTTTATTTTTAAAGTTTTAGAGTTGTGATGCTAAGTAATAATTACAGATCCCAGAATTTTACTCATCCACTTGAGACTTAAGGCCATGGCTTAGTGGGCAATATTGGTGGTAGGTGGATGGTTGGACTTGATCATCTTAGGGGTCTTTTCCAACTTGTATGATTCTATGTCCTGTGTTCATTTTGGCAGAAAGTTGTTACCTATGCTGGATGATTAATGGCCTGTATGGACAATTTGGTGCTCAGTGCATTGCTTTGGGCAATTGTTCTCAGTTTGGATTGACTGCATTGGTGGGCTTAGCAGAAAGAGTAAAAATCTGTTTGGGATTTCAAGCAGAGGGGTCCTGCAGGTGGGACGTGTTGCAATGAATGAGGTGTGCTGTGCTGTTGTCCATGCTCTGCATTTGGTGGCTGAGCAGATATCACTGGCCTCGTGTTGTCAGGCCAGTGTGAAGCCCAGGAGGAGAAATTACCAAGCGATGGGTGGGAATGGTGACTGAGGGTAAACTCCCAATTTAGAAATGTTAATGTTACATCCATTATTAATAACCCCACTGTGAATGAAAAAAAAAATGCTACAAACAGAGCTCTGGCACAGGGAAGTGGCAGGCAAAATTAAAATTTCATTCTTGCCATGGTCTTGCAGTAAAGGTTTTGTGATATACACCCGGCAATGCCACTATAAATAATCTCGTTATCTAATCTTCCAACTCAGACTATGACAGAAGATTACAAATAGGGAAACAGTGCTGCGTAGCTTTTAGCTATTTTCCCACTGCTTCCCTGGCTTCTGATGGAGCTTTATTGCCGTGCCCCTTGTAATTCAGATGGAGACAACATTATTCACGAGTACAGCATGTCACTAGCAGGAGGAGAGTTCAGATAAAACCCAGAAGATTTATGACATAGTTTAGATAAGGCCACATAGGAACTGGGAGGAGGGAAACAGTAAGTCGGAGCCCAGCAGTGTTTCTCAGGGTGTGGTGAGAACATCCTCATGCCAGCTCTGCTGGCTCACAGAGCACTATGAAGATGGAGGTGCAGGTGGAAGGGATGTCACATCCTCTCCTCTCCTCCCCTCTCCTGCCCTGCTGGGGATGCAGATGCTCAGTTCTGACCCTTTCTTGGAGCTCTACATCGCTCGTATCAGGGTACCTGTTAGGCAGTGAGGAGAGGTGAGTCCTGGGAAAGGGTTAAAAATGCTCTTTCGCAGCCTTTGTACATGGACATGAATGACCCTTTCCTACAGAGGACTGCTTCGTCAACCTTTATTGAGTAATGCAACCTCGCTGTGGCCGTGGGAAGAGGTGGGAGGGAGTATGGCTGTTGTAAAACCTTAGCCCAATGAGAATCAGACCATCCTCTTTTTCCTGTGTCCTAAGGTAAACTGATGTCTAGGAAAGTAAAATGATTCATTTGTATTTTGCACAACTAAGTGGCAGGAAGACGGTGTTTGTCTCCTCTTATATCCATCAGTTCCTACAGAGTCCATGTCATCCAGTTTTGCCTCCCTGAGAGATGCTGAGACTCGAGGACTTCCCTTGTATCCCCAGCCATGGAGGCAGCCAGCAGGTGTTCTTCTCTAGCTCACAGCACCCCCAGCATCCTGCTGAGCTGAGGCAATCACATTCAGCTCTGCTGACTCACTGCCTCTTGCAGCCCTCTGAAAAGCATCCTTAAATAGTGCTGAAAACAAATGAGCCAGAGGACGTTCCTGACTCTGCCTGGTTCAACTGAGACCCAATGTTGGTAGCAAATTGAGTTTTTCCAACCTCTCGCCCCGTATTCTGGCATTTCAGCTTAAATTCCCAGGCATAAGCAATCAAAAGTTATGGATCAAAATCTTCCTGGGCATGGGCACTCTCAAGCTGTTCATCAGGAAGGAGAATTACCTTCTCGTGATTAGATTTTGCAAGCAGATCAAATTTGCTGCTGGAAAAGAGGTTTTATATATAGTAAAATGCTCCCAGGTGTGCTTTTAGTAGTGCTTCTGGGTGCTAAGGATTGATTAACAAGAGGCACCCAAACCATATTATGGCTGAGGCAGAGCAGGGTTCTTTTGCTCTGATCCAGGGAGCTGATTGAATTCAGTGACAGATGCCAAGTATTTATGTCCTTGCCTGAGTTTATCTGTTAAATTAGAAAGTGTTAAAAGCTGGAGTTATTTCGGGAATAAATGCATTAAATAGTGATGAAGAGCTCCAGATAGGTATTGGTGGGATGGTATTTTATTTTTATGGATGCTTGTCCAAAGTGTATTACTCAGAACATCAGAATAGAAAGCTGCAAGGATAACACATTGCACTAGATTTACACCAGAATGCTTGAGATGAGTTTGGAGAGCCCAATGTCTTTCTTTGTGACATTGCTTGGAATCATGAATAATACAATTATAGAATCGTAAAATCACTGAAGTTGGAAAAGACCTCTAAAATCACCCAGTCCAATCATCTACTTACCACCTACCAGGGAAAGTAAGTTATATTTATTATACATGCACAATTGCATATATTAGTAAGCAATTGTAATTTTTGCTGCAAGGTTCCTGGCGGTTGCAATAAGGGGAGAATTATTTTAAGTATGTTATTTAGCATGTTGATAAATGTCCAAACTCTAGAGAAGCTGTTATTTGCCTCGAAAACCATTGCAAACACATCTTTTGGTTCCTTTTTCTCATTTTCCCTCCAACCAGTGATTTTTCTCCGTTTGATTTATTCTGTAGTGTTGACAGTAGAGTGGGTTTTTTGTTTAATTTATTCTGTAACTTCACCTAAAATAGATTCTGACCTTTAATTTTGTTTATAGCTTGCATATAATTCTTTACAGTTTTAAATTCTTTTTTATTTTATTATCACCTCCTTAATAAGTTGGGCTTTTTTTTTTTTTTTACCCTTATCTAGCCTTTCCAACTTTCCACAGGCCATCTTGAAACCCTTGAATCATACGATCATTCAGGTTGGAAATAACCTCTATGATCATCTAATCCAACCACCCACCTACCACCAATATTGCCCATTAAAACATAAATGGTGACAATTTACAGCTGAACCAAGACTCAGGGTAAAGCTGAACATCAGACCCATAAACTCCAGGCAAATTGTCCCATTTCCAGTGCCTCTAAGCCATCTTGTGCCTCAGATATTAATACGTATCTGCTCCTTACGAATTGTCTTTTGCTATGCTCCATCAAATAATGTGATGCTGTAATTATTTGTGACAGTGAAAATCTCCAAAAGCATTCAAATAAAAGCCAAAGCATGTCCTGTGTGGGAAGGTTATAATACAAAGATGGCTTGCTTTGCCTGCAGGTCACATTGACACACAAGACAGAAATACCCTTACAAGATGAGCCCTAGATATGCCAGATTTAAGGGGGAACTCCGTCGCTGCTGCCATGGGACTATTTTCAGGTGCTTGGCTGAGTGAATGACCCAAATATAGTTTAAGCCTGTGACTGTTTAATTTTCATAGCAATGCAAATACACTGGGTGAAGGCTAGGAGCTCTGCATCTAATTTAGCAGTGTTGCTTTAGCAACATTGTGCAGGATGCAAATAGTCTCCTTGGTAACACTTCCTAAGTGGCATTAGATAAGTGCTGGTTACAAACAGGGAAGCAGATCAGAAGGAGAGACGTGCTCTTGTCCTGTACCTTTTTATAGCCCCAGACATCATGATTAGTGGTGCTCCTGGGCTGGGATCACGTACAGGAGCTGCCTCAAAGCCAGATTTGGGTTCCTCTGTTGAGTTTTGAAGACTTTTTTTCTGGGAAGCAGCAGGACAGTAGGGACTGAAGGTGACAAATGGGGTTACTTTAGTGCTCAGAGAGACACGGTAGTTGCTTCTGCTGTTGACAGTGTCAAATAGAAAGAGCCATGAATAGAGGCAGCTTTTCCAGCTCTCATAATAGATTTTTTTTCTTTTTTTTTCCCCTGGAGAGAAACTGCAGGGCTTGCACGAGAATTCTAGCTTTTGTTTAACCCCCACCCCTCCAGTTCTGTGTACTTCTCTTTTGTGTACAAAAGCTGCAAGGTATAAAATGACCTAATGGCTCAAAAATTAAAAAGCATACAAAAGATCTGCCAAGACTTTTGTTCTACAATGATCTTTGTTTTAATCCCACTGCTTGATGTCTGAGGATCTTGTCCAAGGACTATGAATGCATGGCAATGTCAGCTGGAGCACATGAAAGGTGGTGGTGAATGGTGCCAAGTCCATGAGGGCATCAGAAGATTCTGGTTATGGATGGAAGCTTGTAGCAGCAGATTTTTATTTTATCATGAGCTTGTCCTGCTTTAGCAGAGGCAGACATTTGGTGGACTTCTGCACTTTTTTTTTTTTTGAAAGAGCCATACTACTTAGCAGAGTCTGTTGTGGTAGAACAAGGGGAAATGGTTTCAAATTAGAACAGGGGAGATTCTGATTTTATAGAAGGAAGAAGTTTTTACAGTAAGAGTGATGAGGCACTGGCGCAGGTTGCCCAGAGAGGTGGTGGCTGCCCTAACCCTGGAGACAATCTAATCCAGAGCCTTGCAGCCAAGCACATCGAGAACTGTGACATCTGGGTCCATGCACAAGCTCAAGAACTTGAGAACAGCCAGTCCAAGATCCCCTCTTCATGCTGACAGCGTGCAGCACCTTGCAACTTAGATACATGTCAACAGGCTGACTGCAGTTTTTCTTCTGATATAAAAGAGAATTCAAATGTCAATAGCCTCTCTTTATAAGGAGAACTCTAATTAAAATCAAAGCCACGTCCCCCACAGCCCTTTTTTTCTCTCCTCTTGGAATCCATCCATCTTCATATCACCCTTATCTCGTGGCCTCCACTCTAAATGTCAGCACTAATTAATGGGACCTTGGCCCTCAGATGATTAACAACAAAGCATTTGTTTGTGAGATGGGGGCTCTCATGTTTCCCCTTTCCCAGAGTGAGGAGCTGGGGCTGTCAGCCTGGTGCGTGACAAACTGCAAAAGGTCTATAGCAACACTTTGCTTCAGGGTGCCATACACAAACAAGTGAAACTTCTGGGCTGGGTGAGAGAAGCGTTTCCTAAATCTCCTAGAGGTTATATCAGCACTGGGGAGCTGTTTAGATGCTGAGATGCTGTTCCAGCCCTACGGCCAGATGCTGCTGCAATCTGTGCAGCAAAACGGCCTTGCTGCCACGTGTTTTGGTCATGGTGCTTTGGGGTCTCCAAGTAAAAATAGACGGGGCAGATAGAGCCAAGATGTAGATCATGGTCTTGCGGTGAAGAACTGGTGACTCCTACAGGAGCTGGTGGTGTGGTGGCCATGTGTATGCTATAGAGAGGAACCCAAACGCCCTATCCGGCACGAGACCCTTTTCCATCAGCCCCCTCCTGACCCCCAGCCCTGACTGATAGAATCATACAGAAAAGGCTTGGATTGGAAGGGAACTTAAAGATTGTCTGGTTATAATCCCCTGACATGGACAGGGTTGCTGACAGTTAGATCAGGGCCCAGGACCCCTTCAAACCCAGTCCTGAACACCTCCAGAGCTGGGGCACCCACAGCTCTGGGCAGCAGTGCTAGGACCTCACTTCCCACCGAGTATAGTACTTCCTCCTGACATCTAACCTAAATCTTCCCTCTCTTAATTGAAAGCCATTCCTCCTTGTCCTATCACAGTCCACTACTTTCTCTTTTCCTTCCCCAAAAACCAGTTAGAAGAGACTGCAGCCAAAACTTTCTCCCAAGCAGCCAGGGTGTTGCGGGGTGACTCTGGCTTGGACACAGACATCTCTCATTCAGCATTCACCCCTGACAACAGATGACTTTTGGCAGCCCTCTGCTTGCTCAGATGGGTTTATTAATTCTTGTGTACGCTTTCTCTGCAGCTGCTCTCATGGCCGTGCAGGCATCGGCAGTATCTCTTGTTGGCACCCTTGTCTGTTATTTTTATATCTTTAGTGGCCTTCCTTGTGCAATAACATGAATTATCTCTTTGATAAGCATCTTTTAGTGGAATATTAATGTATATAATTAAGATAGTGTTTGGTTCTCGAGTCACACTGTTCATCCCCAAATTGGCTTAATTACACAGCTGCTCCTCTTGAAGGAAGCTGGTTTTGTTTAAAAGCTTAAATATGTAGATAGGGGCTAAACTTCTTCCTCCAAGGAGACAACCTTCATTTGGGATTTTCAGCTATTTCATCAACAGTGTTTTCTCTGTTTTAAGGATGGGAAGAAGTAAATGGAGACGCCCAATGTCAGGCTGGATGGGCTCTGAGCACCTGATGGAACTGTAGGTGTCCCTATTCATTGCAGGGGAGTTGGACCAGATGGCTGTAAGAGTCCTTTCCAAATCAGATGATTCTATGACTACTGATTTTTGTTTTAATCCTCTACACAGAGAGCAAGGCACAGAGCTCTTTGATTGTTTGATCGATTTTGTACTTTCTGAGCTACTGAGGGTAGAAAGCTTGAGGATATCATATCCCTTGGATTTGTTCACATGTAATTTCAGTGGTTTTTCTCTCTGACACCTTGAAACTCAGGTATCCCTACCAGCCAGCCAAAGTCTGTAGGGTAAGGAACCTGCTTCCAGTTTGCAAACTGTAAAACTAGCTTGAACAGCAGCCTCAGCTTCTCCGTGTTATAACGACATGGAAGAAAAAATGCCTCCAGACAACTCTGCAGCATTATTTCAGCTTTCTGTGAGGCAGCTGAGAAGTTATGATCAATTTCACTATCAATTCTTCAGCTTTGAGCGTTGCTGCTGTAAACTGTCAGCATCTCCTGTGAGTATGTTAGTGTTTGGAAGTATGCAATAAATCAGATTATAGCTGCCCTTTATTAACCCAATGCACAAGACTTCAGCAGTGGAGGCTTGATTCAGAGAAAATGAATGAGGATAGTTAAAGTCAAATATAAATAGAGCTCATTAAAAAACAAACAAACTGGCCTCTGTTTCATTATGTGACTCTTAGCTGCACCAGGAGTACAAAAGCAGTTCTCATTAAAGTCCCCTGGCAGCCTTGTTCTCTTCATCTTCTTCTGCACACTTACGAGCTATAGGAGCTCTCGGGGATGTGAAACCAATCTGTGTCTTGTAATGGGGGAAGGAGAAGGAAAACAAACAGAATAAGCAGAATAAGCCTGTGTGCGTGCACACACAATAAAAGGAGCTCAGCTCTGCCAGAAGCTCAGCCCTGCCAGCACATCCAGGTTCCACAGAAACATGGAATGGTTGGGTTGGAAAGGACCTTGAAGCCCATCCAGTTCCATTCCTCCTCTGTGCTGGGTGCCACCTGCTGGATCAGGGCACCATCCAGCCTGGCCTTGGGCACCTCCAAGGATGGGGCACCCAGACCACTGCACCTAGGACCCCTCTCCTCTGCTCAGCATAAAGCTACAGTCAGACTTACACACTCCCTGTCCTGGTGTAGGAGGTGCTCGTTTCTGCTGTGTTTTGAAGTACATATGTTTTGGGGGAAGGGAGAAAGTCCAAAAACTGTGATTTACTCAGAGTATGGAGAAAATCCAGCAATAGTGATAAAACACAGTGTATAGCTGTCTGTGCTGAAGGAGCAAAGGTGGCAGAATGGCATCTAGAGTTCCCCATTCACCAGTGCTGAGTGAGGCTGCAATGACTGCTTTGGTGAATAGGAATTGATTGCCTTCCTGAGCGTGTAGGTACAGAAAGGTGCCACATGTACCCTTGTCTTGAACATCTCCAGGGACAGTGACTTCACCTCCCTGGGCAGCCTGTCCCAGCGCCTCATCACTCTTTCTGAGACAAACTTTTTCATAATATTCAATCTCAACCTCCCCTGGTGCAACTTAAGGTCATTATATCTTGTCCTCTCACTGTTACCTGGGCTGGTGGGCAGTGACTGGAAGGACCTGCAGCTACTTTTAAGGCAAAGTTACAACATTTTGTTTTTGGAAAGGTGTATTAAAGAAGGGATGGTATGAATCTCATTACGACTAGCATAATAGCACAAGTGGGAGATTAATATTCTGCTGAAGGGAATAAAACTGCAATATCTCTTGAGCAAACTTGTTCCCATTGGAGAACTGGAGAGCTTAACAGCAAACAGCAGCTGTATGCCATTTACAATTGCAGCTCTTGGAAGAAGTGTGGAGCCTGCAGAGCCTGCAAGGGAAATGTCGGCATCGTGCTTTATGTTATCATTTCCCTCTGCTACAAGCATCAGCTCAAACCCACTCTTAGCTCCAGTTCAGTCTCAGCTTTAGTAGCAGTGGGAACATCAGGACACCAAAGCCTTTGGTCTTTTAAAGTAATATATATCACCGGTCCCTCCTCAGCACAAGTTTAGCTGTATGCCAGCCATGAGGGCTCCCTCCATTCCAATTTTATGTGGAAGATCATTCCAAAGTTTTAATTAATTTTAATTCATGATTGCAGAGCAATGCGAATGCAGATGGAAATCAGTAGAGAAATGTTAGTTTGTCTCGCGTGTTTTTCATGCATACGTTTCACAAAAAGAGTTGCAGCTTACTCAGAACCTGGACTGGACCGTGCCTGACTGTTTAATTACTGTTTACACAGAAATAATTTGTAAAGTGTTATTTTCTGCAATCAATGCACTCCAGTCCAATAAATATTTAATGCTTCCATCTGCCATTTTCAAGTCAGTTATCAACCCTCTTTGATGAAGTCTGTGAAACAGTTGTCTGCTGCTGATGTAAAGAAAGCTTCGAGATCCAGCTCGTGCAGAAACCTAAAAAAAAAAGCAGATTTTCTACACCCAGCTGGATTCTCTTTTCTAGGTTTAACATGCCTAGGGAGACCATTACGTATGGAGAGAGGATTTTGGCAGACATGCTCATGCAGCATCTTTAGCAGGGAGGAGGGGTGGAGGACACCTCTGTCCACATGGGCAGGAGAGAACCGGGTGGGATGTGGACCTCTCCTCCTGCAGAACAGCTCCTCGCTCCGGCTGCATGGTGACAATTTGATTAGTGGTATTCATGGAGGATCTGGAGCACTCTGGATGGCAGTGCCCTGTGCCAATGCAAATGTCACTGCTCGCAGCACAACACGGGGGCCTTGATGATTAGTTCTGTTTTACTGTTTTTCTAGTATAATTATGTTTAATTCATGTGTTGTTTCATCGGAGTGTCTGTCACTCAGGGCTTGGCCTCATCTTCTTAAATAGCTGGATATAAAATTACAATGTGTTCCTCCAGTGAGACCATATTTCCCGAACATCATGACAGCTTTATTATGACACAGGGCTCTCTGTTTAGCTGAACAGATACAGTGAATTATCCTTTTAAAAAATCAGAATCTTTTCCATTGGGTCACTCCCTGTTCAAGGTTACTCTGAATCAACATCACAGGCATCTGCAGCCATGGCAGCTGTGCTGTGGCCTTTAAGCTGGGTCAGGGTGGGCTGTACTTAACTGGGCGGCAAACTGAATAGTACCAGATGGGGCAGGGCTCATTTTTCAGCAGAAACTGCTCTTTGTGTCCTTCCACAGCCTGATGGCAGCTTCCAGAGAAAGGAGAGAAATAGTGGGAGCGATCCCTATGTCCCCATGGTGCCTAACATTCCTAATGACCCTGGAAGAGGGTTGCTGCCAGTCCCAGCACACTTTAAATACCACTTTTGTAAATGGCCACCGTGGGATGATGGCAGATCATAGAATCATAAGATCATAAGACCTCCAAGATCAAGTCCAACCCCGATCTATCCCCACCCTGCCCACTAACCACGTCCTTCAGTGCCACATATCCACGTTTCTTGAACACCTCCAGGGACAGTGACTCCACCACCACCATGGGCAGCCTTTGCCAGATGGGTGTGAGCCTGAGCCTGTGCATACAGAAGTGTAGTTCAGGTCATGTTTTTCCAATTTACTCAAATTATTGCCCAAAGTTCTTTCCTACTATACTCCTGAACATGGTAAGACCAACCTGCCCAAGCCTAGTGGGACTGTAACAAAACTCCCTCCTGGAGCTCTTCTGCTGTGCAGCTGGCCCTAGTAACTGCAGTTGTTGCACTGGGGATATATGGCAGCATAGCTCTTCTGCCCAGGGAGGTGGTGGAGTCTGAAGGTGTTAAAGAACTTAATGTGGTGTTGAGAGACATGGTTAGTGGGTGTGGTGGGGTTGGGTTGATGGCTGGATTGTATGGTCTTAGTGGTCTTTCAAATATTAATGTTTCTATGGTTCTATGATTCTGTTATTTTGGATGCACTTCATGAATTTGCTGCAGTGGCTGCAGGGCCTTTGGGATGGTTGGAGATGTCAATCAATTGAATAATGACACCTGTGGATTGAAAATTTCACTGTGTTACGGGACAAGCATTGGAATTATTTCTGCAATGGGCTGTTGCTGTGTGGCTGGGAACCACAGTCACTTGCTGGTTTTGGTGTTCATGGAAGTGGTGATGTCCCAGAAAAGGGGGAAAAAAAGATGGCTATACGGAAGTGTATTGGAAGCATAGTTTGCAGTATTGCTTTGGTACAAGACTTTTTTTTAAAAATATTTTTTATTTAAGATAGCTTTTAAAATTGGTAGGGCATTTGCCGAATGGCTGGCTGCCCTATGGCTTCATTAAACAGCATCCAACCTCAGGAAACCCCCAGTGGCTGGAAACAAATATTAAATTAAGCAATGCTTTTGGCTAATGCCTAAGTCTCCATAGCCAGCAACATCTTGTCCTGGGCAGTTTTCTTGCTGCTTTTATGTGTGTTTTGGGGGGAAGTCAGACATACTGTGTGCAGGTGAAGGGTGGGGAAGATGAATTGACTCAAGCTTCATGCACCAAATTGAGGCTGGGACAGTCCTGAAGGGACTGGCAGTTTCTGTTTTCATCATCTCCTTTGCAGCAATCTCTGTAGGAAAACATAATTTGAACACTGCAGAAATCTGCTTGTTAATGGAAGATGATACGGTCTACTAGGCACAGCAGGGCTTAGTGGAGATAAATCCCTCTGCTTGATGTTCCCAGCTCTCCCACGCATACACCTTGCTGTGCCTATGTACAGAGATAAAGGAGAGACGTGGACTTGTACTGCTGTTGTTGTGGCCTAATTCTAACCAGAACCTAGCGGCAGGAAGGAGAAGGCTCCTGACTCCTGCTGCTGGCATTTACACCCAAATTAGTTACTCTGAGAGACCCCAGGCACTTTGAGCTGATTGATGTTGGGTCAGCTGCAGGCCACCATTTCCTGTACCCCGTTTCTTTTGAAAGGATCATACCATGTGCCTTTGCTGAACATTACACTTAATTGGAGTGATGTATGGAAGACTGAAGGTGTCTTTGAACTCAAATTGTGGTTTGTCATTTGACCAACTTATGAGATTGATCTCATGAGCTCTTGTGAGATTTTGGGGAGACTGTTCACCTGCTGACATCTCTTCTACTTTCTGTAACAGTTCTGTGTGAACAGGATGTTCCTGAGGATGACCACGTTTGTACTAGTCTGTAGGAAAAATAAGATTTTTTTTTCAAACTCATGTTCTGTACTGAGTTGTTTAGGTTAAAAAAAAACAAAAAACAAACAAAAAAAAAGTTGGTTTTGCTTTCTACAACTCCCTGAAAGGAGGTTATCGTGAGGTAGGGTCAGCCTCTTCTCCCAGGTAACATCAACTTGACAAGAGGGAATGGCCCCAAGTTGCACCAGAGGAGGTTCAGGTTGGGTATTAAGAAAAACTTCTCCAAAAAAGTGATTGGGCACTGGCATAGGTCGCCCAGGGAGGTGGTGGAGTCATCGTCCCCATAGGTGCTGAAAAAGCAGATGTGGCACTGGAGTACATGGGTAGTGGCCATGGTGAGGATGGTTGGACTAGATGATCTTAGAAGTCTTTTCCAACCTGAATGATTCTATGAAAAGCTGGAACCTGGCTCAAGAGAACAGGAGCTTCAGATCCAGCAGCCCCCAGCCTGGGGTAGACCTTTTATCCTCTGTAGTGTCTTGCAGGGCAGCCAGTGAAGAAGGAGCCTTGTTAAAGAGATAAGCAAAGGCAAGTTGGGGAATACCAGCTTCCTCAGTAGTGCATTTCCTGGGTTTCAAAGTAATTCTGTGAAGCAGGAATTTAACAGAACAAATCTGCCTGATAATTCTTCTGGTAAATAATAAAAAAAATAGCTCTGACAATTCAGCCCTAGCTTGACTAATGTAGAAATAGTATTTGTCTTGAAGAGAAAAACACAATAGCAGAGAAGTTTCCTTTCTGCCATTTGTCAGCTTTGCAGGTACTGTCATTGGGTAACATTCAGGCCCAGAGACCAACACACATCTGCACACCCCTGGGTCTGATATAAGCCTTCTTAAAATACCTTTTCTATATCCTGTACCTTTGTTCTTGGTGCATTTCATCCACTGTATGGAAAGCAGCAGCCTCCTTCCCTCATCTAGCATGGGGATTGTTTCTCTTTCTCAGAAAAGACTGAAATAAGAACCTAAACAATCTGTTTTTCCTTTCCTACATTAATAGCATTTGCTGGTACTAAGAGACCTGTGGTGCAGTGTGGACTGCTTTCTTTTCTTACTTAATGACCAAGAGGTGTCAGAGACAGGTGATAAACCTCGTTAAGCATCAAGTGTTGATTGAAAGGTCTTGCATTTACCCAGGTGGGAAATGGTGCCTTTGTTGATGTGCTTTCCTGCTTTCCTTCTGGCTCACTTTTTGGCAGTAAAAGCTTGGAATTAATTTGCTTTGGTTGGAATTAATTGGTATTGACTGAAAGGGGTTGCTGAGTCATCTCCTCCAATCTGCATATTAATGCCACCCCATTCTCTTTCACCCTTTCTAGCTGGTCTGAAAGCAGAGGGTGAGAAGATATTTGGGATCAGCTTCTGGCTTTCAAAGTGGTAATAGCTGGTGTTGATGGAGTTCATCTCATGGTAAGCTAGAGGATTCAGTTAAGAGCTATGGTCTGTACGTTCTGATGCAGTAAGTAGGGCTTGGGGAGTACAGGCTCTGCCTTCAAAGCTGTTCTCAGTCTTGCAGAGGTCTTCTATATAGTTGTGTGACTGGTCTGTCAAGCTTTAGTTTGCTCTGCCTCAATAGAAACAGCTCTAAGTGCCCAGAACTTCAAGTTTGTTCTTCTTTCTTTCTGGCTGTTGTTTTTAAAGCAAAAGAGAATTAATTAGGATAGCCACTTGAGTAAGGTAATGTTATTTCCAGCTTTCTAAGAAAGTGTTGGAAAGGGAAAGCGTAAACCTTTGCTATATTTGGCAGCTTCCTTGGAAACTTCATCCCTCTATGAGAGTGCGTTAAAAATAATGCTCTTTGGCAGCACTTTTGGAACCTAGAAGTGAAAAGGTAGTAACCAGCTCTGTATCGCAGGCTTATGTCTTTGTGAAATCTGCAATTGTGAAAATCTCAGAGTTGTGACTCAATCTTCTGGAGAGGAAAGCTGCTGGGCATGCTTAATTTTAATGACTTTTCAGTATTATGTTGTTCTTTCTCTTTCCCCAAGCTCCGGAATGAGGTTTACACTTCCATATGATAACAGGGAATGAACTCTACAGACTGTCTTTAATGGCCAATTCTCCTGTTTAAGTTTCCTTGGAGCTTCTCTGCTGATGCCTGCTGCTATATTGTCTCTTTGGCTGGGATTTCATCCAAGTTTGCTAGCAGAGATGAGGTTTAGCCTCTGAGTTTGGACCTAGCTCTGAGTTTTCCTGGAGTGCCAACTGGCCTGCTGTTGGGTACCAACTGTACCGACTTGCTAATAAATCATATAGTCCTGGGTGATAAAAATCAGCATCTAAATTTAGGATACCAAGGAAAGTGGTAGCTGTTTTTCAGTGGGGGAATAGTTTTCTCTGAGCTGCTACTAATGAGATGTATGTTGTTGGAAACGCATCTTTATTTTTTTTGTACCTCCTTTTCCCTTATTATTGTGTAAAGACTTCACCCATTCATTGCTTCTCACAATGCAACAGCTTGTTGATATTTAGTGTTCTGAAACTGGACTACTGCTGGCAATCAACAGTTTAAAAGTGGGTTGGAATAACGAAAGCACAGGTGCAATCCATGCTTGGAAATAGCAGTGATTGATGTTGGCCTTGAGAGTGTTGGTTTCTTTCAGATAGCAGTGAAATCCACATAGACATGCTGCAGCTTTGTGTCTGGGGCTGTGGCTCCCGTTCATGTTCATCTTTCTGGTGCATGTCCTGAAGAATTGCTTTGCTAAGTGCATTCAGAGGGAGTGACTTCACAGCTATCTTTGGCTGCAAGCTATTGCTCTAATTCCCTGAAGACTGATCTCCTGTTGAAATCATTGTTTCTCCTGCTTTCTCATGTTCCTTTTCCCACAGCCATTACTTTGGTTCTCTGTCACTTTGAGCTGTGTGGCACATGGCTCAGGTCTTTGGCACATCCTTTGTTGTGCAGTGATTTGATGCTCCCTTGCAGTTGATTGCACTTAGTCTCTTGCATTGAATTTTGTGCACCTGGTTACTGGAAAGACTGACTTAGGCATTCAGAAAAAAATAAGTATATGGTTGTCTATGAGATTGAAGAGATATTTAAAGAACTAAGATCAAAAGAGCTGAATGAGTACCAAGCAAAGCCTAAATAAGTAGGTTTGCCTATAATGCATTTGATAGGTGCAAACATGAAGGAGGAAGGCTCATTATGTTCACTGGGGATACAGAAAGGATGAAACAAAAGGAGAAGGCTTGGTGTATTCAGCAGGTAAACTCTAAGACATCACTGTGTTAGAGAAGTCACAGGCCTTCTACAATAGAGAAATTAACAGACTTTGAAAAGAAGATTACTCTGGTACTGTAGTCCACTCTCTGGCGTTAATGTATGGTAAGTCTTCACCATCCCTGACGTCCCAGTGGTGGTGTGAAGACAGAACTTACGCTAACCATGCAGGGATTTGACTTTTCCCGGCTAACGCCTGAAAAACTGAGACCTGTAGCAGAAAATCCCTGTGTTGTTATCTAAGGAGGGTGATGTGCTGGCCCTGCCTTTAGCACGTCTTCTCTTGCTCTGTTATGACACATCTTCGTCCTCTTTTCTTCTCCAGTTTCTTGAGGTCCATCTAAGAGCTCAGGACCACCCTGCATGGAGCAGAGCTGCCATCGCTTTCTCTTCAGCAGCCTCTAGCGGGGAATGACATGGCTGGAGCCGGGCACAGCTTCTCTTTACTGCATCCTGCTGACTTTGTGGAACAGCCAGAGCAGTGAGCTGGTGTCTGGAGTCTGGGATGAATTGTTTTAATCTCTGTATTGTAAGCAAGGATTGATGAATAGGAAGAAAAAGCTACTTTTTTTCTGTTTTCCCCAGGCAGTTAATGTGGGGGATTTTTTTTTTTTGTCATTTCAGATGTGGGGGAAATAGCACTATCTAGAGGTGAATGAGTCATTTTTCTGAGTCACCAATAGTGGGATGAGGAGATTTAATATTTGTGAATCAGAAGCAAAAAGTACAGCCTGTTCTCTACTTGATGTGAGAGAGGAAATAATGGACACCTTCAGAAAGCACTTTCCAGCAGAAGCGTGTTTTAGGTCCCACTTGGAATGACTGTGATTCCCTGGCCCCGTGGCCTTGCTGGTCTGGTTGCACCCAAATGTGCTTTTTGCCTCTGGGCTTTTCTGGACCTCAGGCCCTTGTCTCTAGCACTTCTGGTCACTTCTTTGGTGTCACCTTGCTCATAAAATTGTTAAGGTTGGAAGAAATCACTAAGATCACATAGTCCAACCGTCATCCCACCACCAAGCTCTCCTATTGCTCACCACTCACTTTCTCTTCTACAGTATGAGGGCAGAGCTGGGAGTTTCAAGTTTACTAAGCAAGCCTTTGTGCCTTAAGCATCCCATTCTCTTTCCCTCAAAGATAATGTGCAAATTTTCAGACAGCAGGAGGGATGGCAAGCAAACAGATGTGGTAAATAACGTGTTGACTATGTGATAACTCCAATTCCTGCTCCTGGGTGCAGTGTGTGTATTGCGGATCTTTGGTTCAGCTGAGACCATCCAGAGCAGGGGGGCATGCAGCAGGGCTGGTGGTTTGTGGGGCTGTCTCCTCATGTCCGCCAGCTGTCACTGTTGCTGCACACACAGGGGTGCATGTTGTCTGGCTGTGATTGCATTTGCTCCCGTGAGTACTGACACCCCTGCAAGAGGCCCCCTGGCTGCATCCTGATAGAGGCTGCAAAATGTGTAGGAAGATGTTTGCTGCTCCAAGCAGCCGAAGGAGGTTTGGTTCACACTCAGTGTTTTTAGCTTTGTTTAAAATTGTTCCTGAAGTTACAACTTCGTTGCTTTGCAAAACCTTTTAATGGTTAGTGCTCCTCATTTGAATAAAATGAGACCTGTATATGCTTGTAGAATGAAGGAGCTGGAGCTTTGCTTTCCAGGGGGAGGCAGCTTGGAAGTGGAAGTGTTCTTCTGCAGCACTTGTAGAAGCAGTCAGCATCCCTTTGAGGAACTGTACTTTTATATATCCTCTTGCAAACACAAAATTCAGTCTGTACTGATCAGCCTAAAGCAACAGGAGCCTGGAATCAGCCTGATGCTCACCTATATTTTAGGAGACCGGACAGCAGTATTGTAATTGTGTTTTGCTTGCATTCAGATGCCCTAGAGCCTGACACTTGAGTAGACCGTGTCAGGATACTGATACTTTGAATTAACTATTCATGTACCCTTTAGAGAATATGCAGCAGCAAACTGACCCTACTCCATGTTTTGTGTGACTGAATTTTGGATGTGAGGTTTCCATCTGTTTTCGACAAAGATCTGCTGTAAGAGCTGCAGGTGTAACCAAATTCATGCCACACATTTGCGGTGCTTCTCTAGCCTTACAACAACATTTGACCTTTAAAATTTAATTCCAGTAAAAGCAAGCATCAGTCTAGACTAACCTCTGCATTTAGATTAGATCCTGCCTCATACAAATATAATTCAGAAGAGAAAATGAGCTCCTGGCAGGGACAGATGGGTAATCCCAGCCTTTGCTTTGTGCTGGTGTGCTTTCTGTTAACTCTTTTCAACCTATGTTCCTGTCAGTTGTCTCTCATGAAGCTGAGTGTTCAGAACAACAAATGGATGGTTTTCAATAGTTTTCTCAATTCCTGAGGAGACCAAGCAGCATGGAGTACAAAAGGGGAGAATTTGTGAGAACAATTGGCCATGGTGATGGGTTGATGGCTGGACTTGATGGTCTTAGTGGTCTTTTGCAACCTTAATGATTCTGTGATCCTATGTTACCATGGGAGCTGCATGGGAAACTTCCTGGGGAGAGGTAGGTTAGAATTAAAATAGTGGGTTTTTTGTTTTTTGGTTTTTTTTTTGGTCTGTGTCAGTCAGCCCATATCTGTGCTAGGTGCTTGTACAGCTAGTAGGGGAAAAAAAACCTTTCCCATCTATGTTTCTGATTCTGATTTGGCAGCACAGGGGTCTGGTTTGCAGCCAGCTAAGTAGCTGTGCTTGCAGTCTTGCCTGTGCCACTGATGCCATTAAACTCACTGAGGGCTTTGGGAAGCTTCTCTAAGCCTAATTTTGATGGAATACCCAATTAATGGGTATTGATGGGATTTTATGCAGGAGTAGCTGAAGATGGAGTTTCTCCAAGTGTTGGTGGGTGGTGGGGTTGTGTTCTGCTGGACTTATACGGTCTCTTCTCATTGCCCTCCTAACCCTCACCTCTTTTTGTTTAACCGCCAGCACCATATGGAAATTCTGCTACTAAATAAATATTGCAGCCCTGGCAACGTGTCTGTTTTCCATGCTTCTTTGCCATGCTGAGGCTTATCTTGCTTACCAGGTTTGAGTCAACAGCCTGTGGCTGTTCAGAGATGGGAGAAGCAAAGGAAGGGTTGGCCACATGGCACCCAGTGCTGCCAGCTGGGATGTAGGCAGATGTCTGCATGCAGTTTCACTCACCTAGGCTGAACCTGAGCATATAAGCTCTGCTGAGAGATGCGTTGCTTAGGCTGAGCTCAGCACTGCACTGAGTGCCCATGCAGCACTCAGAAACAGGAGGGAAATGGGAACAGTGGGGCTGTATGTTAGCCTTGGTGCCCATCAAAAGGAAGTTGATGCAGTGACGCTGCAGTGGCGCTGGGGGTGGCCCTTCCTTGGGACTTGCACACGGTTACTACTCCCTGCTGAATTTGTCCCAAAGACTTTTAAGACAAACGAGATAACCCAATGCTGGGTTCGCTATGGTGTCGTTTCCAAAAGAGGCCGCAGGGCTCTCCTTCATCTGCACTCTGAAAACAAACAACCAATTTTTCATTTTTAGTGGTTAATTCTGCAAATATGAAGGTCTGTTTAGTCTTGTCTCCCTAACATAAACCAGCCAGAACAAGGCAGCTCTAGGGGAGTTTGCAACAAGTTCCCTTATTTGGAATAGCAGGCATTGTATCGATGTGGCTGCCTGGGACCCTCGTTGCCCTGGGGGTTGGGTGGGGGTCAGACTGCATCACAGGGCTATGCTGGGCACCTGGAGCAGCCGAGGCCATGGGGCCAGGTCCTCTCCTGCACTATGTGTGTTGGCTGTGCTCAGCTGGCAGGAGCAGGTTGTGATGTGAACGGCCTGGGAATGTGAAATGCAAAAGAAAGATACTATGTTTTCCTTAATATGTGCTCCTGTTCTCTGCTGGCATCAGATTTTCGGTAGCTTGCTGATGGTGCACCCTTGTAAGCCTTTCAAACGAACCGGTTTCTGTGATCTGAAGTGAATTCCTTTGGTTCTCAGCAAAAAGGGGAATTAGTTTTCCAAGCTTGTGCTGGGAGTTTGATTTTGGTGAGCTAGGCTTGGCTTAAGCTATGACATAGAATCATGGAAACGTTAAGGTTGGAAAAGACCTAGGATCATCATCTAGCCTAACCACCAACGCATCCCCAACATGGCTGCTAACCATGTCCTTTAGTGCCACGTCCCCATGGTTCTTGAACACCCCTGGGGACAGTGACCCCACCACCTCCCTGAGCAGCCCGTACCAATGCCTCACCACTCTTTCTGAGAACAAACTTTTCCTAATATCCAATCTGAAACACATTCTGGACTTTGGAGCGCTGGTTACTATTTACCTTCGACAAAGGCAGAAATAAACATGTGCATTTTGTTTCTATATCTGAATTATAACTTCTATGTTGTCCTTGAGCTATTTCTTTGCACTCTTCTGTAATGCTGCTCCCTTTGTGGTTGATAACTCCGCCCTTTTTTGCACTGCAGCTGCTGGAGGCAGTGCTGCTTTATCCCATGTCTTCCAGTGCTAAAACACCTTTATTGGTTTGGCTTGCTGGAGCTGCATTGCAAGCTAATATTTGATATGACAGATGCTAAGCACGCTTAAGATATGATGATATTTGGGTATTCATTCAACAATGAAGAAGCTAATATTTTTTTTGTGTGTGTTCAAAAGCAGTAATGATGAGTCCAGATCCCTAATTCTCTGCTGTCCTTCCAAGAGCACTTGCAGTATCAATAGGCTTGGTTTCATTGCAGCTGTCTCTATTGAATTTGTTCATAAAGTTGGAACATAGAACTGCTTTTGTAGGTAGATATCCATCATTTCATAGTCATCTAACCAAATTTCCATAAATGGATGATTAAGCTCTGTCTAAATTATTTTCATGCCATCTGAAATTTCTTGCAGACTGTTTTAAAGTCCTAACAATGATACTGAGGTGATGGAAATGTGCATTGGCATGAAGAAATATTTCCTTTTAGCACAGCATTTCTTTTCCAAGGAGTCAGTGTAATAACTCGTATTCCTGCTCAAGGTGCTTTATAAATTCTGGATCTAGTTCAGCAACCCATCCTTGTTTAGCAAAGCGGTTAAGTGCATATTTGAGTTCCACCTACTACTTGAGAGTTGGTCCAAGTTCACATGGCAGGAGCCTGGAGAAGACCCAGAAGAACCCACTCCCCCTCTCTTGCTCTAGTCAGGGGCTCTTTTGCTATGCTGGTGTTTATTCTTGAACAAATGGAATTGTGACAGTAGGAGCAGGAGCACTCGGTCCTGTTCAGGCTGCATACTCCCACACCAACTTGGAGTAGCCACGCTTCACTTCTGCCTGCTTACTCAGAGGGATGAGTTTTTGTAAATTTGCTCCTTTTTTAAGCCTTCCATACTAAGTCTCTAATTGACAGTCAGAACCATGAATTTAATCCCCTTTTACACCCACCTTTTCCTTTAACACTCCCACTTGCAGAGAGCAATAATTACAGATTCCTTTGGATTGCTTTGCTCTCTGTAAACACACAGCCTGACATCTGGCATGTTTTGAAGTTTTGATTGAATCTTGATTGTTCCTGTAAGTAGGCTGTGTGTCATACCTCAGTGGCAGTAAGCAGATATATCTCTTCCTGCAGGGACTGAACAGGAGATGCTCTTTGGAGTCATCGTGGATGCAGTTTGGGGGATGGATACCCCCAGGGCTGAGCCTGTGGAATAGGAATTTTTTAAGAGGAGTGAAAGTGCATAGATGGATGTGCTTGTGACCATGTAGGGGTGGTGTTAGGAATCTGGTAGAACAGATTATAAAATGAGTGAATGCTGTGGATGGAATCATAGAATCATGAGGTTTGGAAAAGACCTCTCAGATCATCTAGCTATCAACCCAGCCCTCCGTGCCCAGTAACCACATCCCTCAGTGCCACATCTCTATAATTCTTCAACAGTCTCTGGGTAGCCTGTTCCACTGCCTGACTTCTCTTTCTGAGAAGAAATTCTTCCCAGTATTCAACCTGAAAGAAGAGATGGAACAAGTTAGTTCTGGGGGAAGCCTTGTTTTTGGTATTGAAATGTGGATGAGCTTGAAACTTAAAGTATCAATTCCAGGTTTAAAAGCTATTTTCTTCTGTGAACAGAAGTTCCTTCTTAGTGCAGTGGAAAAATCTAGTTTCCACGTTAGATCAATGAGAGTCAGGTGCTAAAATGGATTTTATTTTTCCAAACTGGGAGATATTCTGCGGCATGGTTAAAATAAAACAACAGCAGCAAAAAGCTTAGAACCTTATGGTGAGGAAATTCTAATGTATAGAGGAAAATTGAAAGGCAGTGACATGGGGACTAGATGAATGACCGTGTTTTCCCTGTAACTAAATGTAGACCTAAAGTCTTTAAGAGAGATTCTGCTCACTGCTTGCTGCTGAGGTGGAAGTGTTCTTGCTGACATCCAGGCAGAGGGAGGTGAGGTCAGGGATCGCAAAGGAAAGCTTGTAGGGTCAGGAGTTGACACAAGATATCCCGAGATCCTTTTTGACTTTTAAGCTGTGCTGGGGATGGCAAATTTTCTGTGCTTACTGCAGGGATGGATTGAGGGGAAAAAAAATATTTTAAAGTTATGTTTGGTATAAACACAATTCCTTTTCAATGCTTTGTGTCCGTACAAGTCTTGTGACAAACAAAGACTGAAAGTTGTTATGAAAGGCTGTAATTCTTAGGCATCGGAGAGTGAAGGAATGAAATATTTCTCTTAATCTCTATAGCATATTCCATATTTTCCTTGCTTTGGTTACATTTCTGTGAGGCAAACTGTGAATTCCCTCGCCTATTATTAATTTATTGTTACTGGAACATAATAGTGCAGAACACAGTTCATCCAGGAAAAAGCTTCACTGAGGAGTGAGTCATGAATGGTAATAAACTTCCGTCCCTCTCCATAGACCATAGGACTGCTTAGAAAAATGTTTTTGCCACGATCCCTGAATTGCTTCTGCTTTGTGCAGCAGCTGGTAGAGATAAAACTGAGCAGAGCTGGGCAGACTCCCTGTCTCCCTGCTATTACTATAGCATGTTTCTGAATCATATGCAAAAAAATGTTTTTTGGTATGTAAAAGTGTCTTCAGAAAAGCAACTCTACTTGAAAACAGCCAGTCCTGCAGAGAGGGCACATTCTTGGAGCATGATAGCGAGAGTGCTATCTGTCATGCATGTGCTGGATGGGGCTGGGAGCATGGACACGTGGAGCTGAGCCCTCGCTGCTGCCCTTGTGTGAGATGTGTTATCTCCTGGGGCCGTCTGCAGGCAACGATGAAACGGATCTGATAGTGCTCTATAGCTGCTTGAATGGAACATGGCTTTGCATGTTTCCATCAGTTATCTCCTTGCTGGTGTGCAAGGTCTCATTTGCAAAGGGCTGGTGTCACATCTAACTGATGTGTGTTGTGTGTTCCCTGCTATGCTCAGGGTTAGGAGAACCAGATATTTCTGACCATAATGTGTCCCAGAGTGGTTAGGCACCTTCTGAGGATGTTCACTAATGGCATCACTGGGGTGTGGAGAGCATAAGCAGTCCTTTGGCAGATATGCTTTCTGTGGTATGGGTCTTCAGTACATGGCAGGAAGACTTTAATGCTTCTGATACCATTTCCAGCCTTGTTCTCAATCCTTTTAACACTCCTCCTAAACTCATCCGTTGGATGGGGTGTGCTGGGGAGCCACGGTGTTATCAAGAGCTGTGTGTAACTGGCTGGATTCCTCACTGCTCATTAGCTGGTGTGTTGTGCATGTGTGCATCACACTAATGGGACAAAAATTTGCAGCCTTGGGCGAGCGCAAGCAATTCTCAGGTGGGCTGTGGGGCTGCCTGCATACAGCTGGGAGCTCTAGGGGTGTGCAGTGCCGTAACTGCCTGTGCCAGCACTGCTGGAGCAGTGCTTCAAGTGCAGTCTGTCATAGGATGTTTCTAACTGGCAATTCTTATGATTCTAGCAAGCGTGACTGCTGTTATCCTTCAGGGCTTGTTTCCTTTGTAAAGCCTACAATTGGGTGAATCTTCCTGAGTGCAGTGATGTATTGTAACGCTGCTTATTGCAGTGGTAATACAATCCTTTCTTTTTTCTTTATTAGTAAGTATACTTTTTTTTTTTTTGCAGAAGGTTTTATTAAATATTTCATCATCTTAATGACTGTTGAACATATTTTCCCAGATCCTCCGACATTAATAGATTTTGTATAAAGAAAACAGGTAGCAACCAGCATCCCTCAGGTGTGTGCCTGTGTTTCATGCATTGCCTTTGTCTCTGCTGTAGGGGGAAAGCGAAGGACCTGTGCTGCTGGAGTGTCTCTGGGTCTCCTCCACCTAAAGGAAGGAGGCCAGGACTTGGTTCATTTGTTTTATCATTAGTTGTTTAATTTCTGCAAGACAGTATAAACAGAAGGACAAACAGAGTTAGTGTGATTGTATTACAGCTGTTTGGAGTTGATAAAGCAGAAGAAAAATTGTTCACTGCTATGCAGTACACTCATCCGACGGGCTCAAGGAATGAATGGCGAAGGAGCTGGGCATGGGCCGATGCAGCCCTGTGCTGCTGGTGCAGTGTTTGTTAGGGTTATTTAGCCATGAGACATCAGGGTTGAAGGCGTGGGAAGAAAAGGGCAGGAGGTAAAGAGACGGA
This sequence comes from Chrysolophus pictus, assembly GCA_037305975.1. Taxonomy (NCBI): domain Eukaryota; kingdom Metazoa; phylum Chordata; class Aves; order Galliformes; family Phasianidae; genus Chrysolophus; species Chrysolophus pictus. Next base: position 11,907,941 of record CM074581.1, on the reverse strand, counting down.
ACAACCTTTTCAGGCAGGGCAGAGCTGTCAAGCTCCTTTTTGGAAGGAAGGAGCTTGCTGGGTAGGCAGCATTGTTGGTTTTCTTGTTGTTTGTTTTTTGTAATCACAACAAAATGTTTTGTGAGTTCCTCTAAATACATGTGCTGTCCTAATTCATTCTGGATACTTCCAGGTGATGTCAATGTTTGCTGCCTGCCTTTATTTTATATCTGTAGAGCTATTGAACATCTGGGGCACAAACTCCTCTGATCTCTCTCCCAACCAAAAATTAGTGGGGACGAAACTCCTAAATATCTTGTGTTGCTGATTTAAGCCCAGTGTCTTTGCTCTCCTACAGAAATGGGATGCTACTGTAACTAGAGGCCTTTTTGACGCAGAAATCGCTTTTGTTGATTATGTAATCCAAATACTTTGCATGAAATTTCTCATGGGTTTGCTATAGTTTTTTTTTCTTTTCTTGTTTTCTACTTGTCTGATTATCTGATGGTTGCAACAATGAACTATTTGCAGGTGGCTCCCATTCTTGTAGACGTTTTTATCCTTTTGATCAAACATACAATATTGCTGTAATTGTCACTGAAAATTAGACATGTAAGTAGCTATTGTCACTTGTTCTTGCTTGCTGCTCATTCTGAATAATGGCAGAATGGTTTAGTTTAGGGACCTTAACCTCACCCAGCTCTGCCCCCTACTGTGGGCTGAGTGCCCCCTACCGGATCAGGACCCAGAGCCCCATCCAACCTGGCACTGGGCACCTCCAGGGATGGGGCACCCAGAGCTGCTTGGGGCAGTTATTCCAGTGCCTCCCACTCTGAGAGTAATGGATGACTCTGAGACACAGTCAGGGTTTAACACAAAATCCTGTCCTGGTCAAGTGGAGAACGATGAGTCTGTTCTCAGACACTTCCTAGTAGAGTTTACCCACATGACCTTAGTCTGTGCTGTAGGTTCAGGATAGCATGTGTTGGTTTAAAGGGTAGAGTAGCTGTCAGTTATGTTTTGTCCCAGAGCACTTCTGAAATAAGGATGGGTGAAATGAGAACCATAACAAATGCTGCATCAGCAGCACAGGGCTGCATCAAAATGGGAAGCTGTACTGTCATGAGAAATTGTGCAAAAAGCTTATTTTGGATGCAAGTTTATCTGTATTTAAGATTAAGGCATTTGGAGCAGTTCTGTAAAAAGCAGCTGTGGCTTTGTCAACATGGCACGTTCTGCTGGCCCTGTGTTCATTACACTAAGCCTTAAAGAGGAGATAAGACAAAGTCACTGCTTACTAGTTAAAGCTACGCTTCCCTCTGCTGCAGTCATTTCTACAACAGAGTTCTGAGTTTTCTCTTAATGCTGTGCAGCACACTCTAAAATATTGCTTGCTTGTAAATATTTTAGTGTTTGAATACACTTTAAAAGACTGTTAATATTTAAATCTACGCCCTGAAATGTTTCCTGCCTGGCAATTAGAGTGCAGCCAGAGAACAGCGCTTCAGTTTAATGGCTTGTGAACTCGAACTGCAGTGATACTGCTTTCTAACAAGTGTTCCTGTAATTTTCAAGAGCAAAGACCAGTGGAAAGCTAAAATAGTCACTGTGTTGAAAAACGTCTGTTTAATTTGGTGGTGATGGGTTGATGGTTGGAGTTGATGATCTTGAAGGTCTTTCCCAACTTTAATAATTCTCTGACTGTGGAGACAGAAATACCACGTGTGACCCTGCAGGACTTTAATCTCAGGTGGGAGATGGTCAGCTGGGTGGAACAAACTCAGACTGCCTCAGCAGTAATTCTGCATTATTACATAATTATTCTTATATATCTTCTGCTGAAATGGACTGGAAATTGCTGTGTTGACCACGTAGTATTTCAGGTGCAATCATCATATATCATGCAGAATCATTGACTGCAATCATCTCAGTTCTCTGCAATGACTTGGATGTTCACACTGGCCTTTTTCACACCCCTATCAAATTTACTTTTCATTTCTTAACAATATTTCTTAAATGGGCAGGTTTCTCTTCCCCATGGAACTTGTTTATTAGGGATTATTGTCACTAAGTTTCCAACCTTGGAGTCTGCTTTCCCTCTGCTGCCTTCTGCCAGCCTTCCTAGTTTCTTTTGCTTATTTATTTAGTCTTCCTAGCGATTAGGTTTCCTAATTAGCATCTTCTCCCATTTCACTTAATGCGCTGTGTCCATTTTTGGGTGACATGCTGGATATGCATCAAGTCCATCAAGTGCTGACACAGCTACCTGGGCATTCTCCCAAATGAAGGTGTTTGCTCTGTAGAATGTAATTATTGGCAAGCACCGAGTGCCCTCACTGCTGCTTTATTGGCTCAGGTACTTATGGTTGCTAATGGACTTGGCTGATGGGATGTATGTTGTTCTCCATCAGCCTTTAAGACAATTCCTGGCTTGTGAATTACTTAGTTCTATCAAATTCCTCTCACCCACTTTTTCATGTAATTGGAGATTTTGACTGATTTCACTTATTTCCTGAATTGAGACTTTTAAAAAGCAGTATTTTTTTCTTTAGTTGTCACTTTTGTGACATCTGGTAAAATGTCTTCATCATCAGTCGTATTTTGCCATTAATTCTTTCCCAGCTAATTTTGCTTGTAATTACCTTCACTTCTGGGAGTTGGGTCTTCTATCATCTGTATTATTCTGTAATTACTGTTTTGAACTTACTATGTTTCATATGTGGAATGAAATCAAGTTGATGAAGTGGAGCACCTGGCTGCTACTATTCTTTAACTACTTATTCCACGCAAAGATGAGATTTGCTGTGGCATTTCTCCCCTTACTGTAGATCTCAGAAGGTGGATGTTCAAATTGCTTAGCCTCAATTAAGCCCTTGAATCTTATGAAACGTGCATGGGAGCTTATTGCTGATGGCACTTCGGGGTCAGGTGCTCATTGCTGCAGCTCCCCTCTTCCCAAAGCAGCTGCCAGCCAGGCATGTGTCCCCTGTGGGGCCCTCCCCGTTGTCCTCATTGAACTCTGCTGCTTGAGTACTTGCTCTACCTTCTGCCCAGATGATTTTCCAAGCTGATAGCATCTGAGATCCTCACTGCTGCATCAGAAGTGCAGAAAGCACTGTGCTGCATCTGACAGCATCAGGGCAGCTCTGAGGTAGCTAGTCAAGGATAACCTGTCTTATGCTCTACCTCTTGTTCTGCGGAGTCTTCAAATTCTTGAGTTCTTTGGTGAAATAGCTTACTCATAGTGATCTCTCTTACTGATTATCCTTTGTGTGATAATTAAGTTGCCTCTTAGGGCAGGCTGTTGATGCTGCAATGTCTCTAAAATGGATGCTGCTAACAAGCCTTCTCCCAGTATCAGATTTACCTCTGTGAGGAGGGAAAATATAGCATTTTAGTACATGTTTCAGTGGGCTGATAGCTTGGACATCACAGATTACTGCAGCTCTCTTTCTGGGGCATAATTAGTTAAGTAGCTGGTTACGTGCCCATGTCTTCAATCCTTTAACTGGATCAATGACCTGACCTAGCACAGCAATTCCTAATTCCTTTATGAAACCTTGCACTGATCCAGGTCTCCATCCAGTCCAAGAAGCTTCTACTTTTCATTAGGGGCTATCTAAGAAAGCAACTAGGAACAGCCTTTAGAATTAGTGTCAAGAGCAATGCTAAAGAAGTATTTGCTCTTATTTGAGGTGCAGTAAATCATTGTAAAAGCAATGAGTTAGTCACAAAAATTTCCCAACTGATTGGATGCGTGCAGCGGTTCTCTGCCCATGATAATGATCTTGCCCTGAACAGCTGAGTTCCAAAGCAAAGACATGGGGAGTAACTGCTGGAGGCATCTATGAGGTGTTTTTTTTAGGAAACTGATTTCTTGAGCACCATTAAAAACAACGGTATCCTTCCTTTGAGAGAGGACTGTTGCAGAGCAGAGCAATTTCCTGCCCTTCTTCAGGAGCCAGATAAAGGCAATCACCTCTGGTGGAGTATTTCAGTCAGATATTTAGGAGAAACTTCTACAGATAAGCAGAGGTAATGTTAGGACTTGATAGAGAAAGTCCTTTTTAATCTGTGCCCTAGGTATGCTGCAGTGGAGCGAGTGGCACTACGAGAGTGTGGTGGTTTAATCCTGACCTGGCAGGACCACTGTGGGGTCAAAGGGTGCTCAATCCTATGGAAGAGTATGGTGTTATAGGATTAGGATTGGTTTGTATTTGGGCTAGATGGGCAACTCTGGAAGCCTCATGGATTCCAGAATTGGAATCCATGTTGTAACTCTAACAGTAAAATCTAAGCAGTGAAAAAGCTCATCTGTAAAAGTTGTAACAGCAACTTATAGTTACCTTCTGACCCTTTTGCTAGAAGAAAAGAAGAAAACTCAAGGTGACTGGGCTGCATGTATCTCAGTGTTAGACAGGCATCAGGTCTTGTCTTAATGAATTTGTTTCACTTTCCTCTTAGATGTACTTGTTTGGTACCCTTTTATGCCTCTGTATGCATGACATAATTTTTGTGTCTGTGACATAGGGTGTAGTCCAGGAATATCATTTCAGAGGTTTAACTCATTTAAGCTGAAATAATTAGCCAAATATTCAGAAGTTTTGAACGTGACACAGCCCTCGTAAATCCTATCTGAAGCCTCAACCTGCCAATATCCAGCCCCTGAATTAGGCCTAGCTGTTTGTTTACTGAGTGATGCTATTTTAAGTACGGTGTGATGGATGAAGCAGATTACTGAGCTGCTTGAATGCACCTGATTTGTCGCTTACCCTCCACCTGTATCCAGCCCCTGTTCTTTGCAAGTATCTGGGTTGTGTTGCAATATGGGAACAAGTCAGGACTGGGCAGAAATAAGCTTTGCAAGAGTAGATAAGAGCGACTTGCAGGAGCAGCAGGTGCGACTGTTCTCTGCAAGTAGATGATCCTTAATCCTCTTAAGGACAGCCTCAGTAAAATCCCCTTTGTGACATTAGGCATAGCTCTGGGCCAGGTGGCCTCAGCTTCTGTCACCAGCTCCATGAGCTGCTTTTCTCTGAGAAACTTTGTGCTGCTGTGAAAAGCCACCACAAAAACAGCCAAGCTGCCAGGTGTGCAGGAAGAGCCAGCTGACAACTAGCCTTGTTGGACAGGCCACTGAGTACATCAAGAGATTGTTTGCTTCCAGATTCTTGGAGACCTTGGAATGGGTGGTACAGAGATGCTGAGCACCCTTTCTAGTAGTTATGTATGTAAATCAGTGTGAAAAAACAAACAGGGATGGCAGTGTGGGGCAAGGGATGACTGATATAATATAGGAAAAGTTTATTAGTTGATGTGGTGTGAGCTGACCTGACATAAGGAATACTTGGCAGCTCCCTCTGCCTTTCTACTGGGACAACAGCTTCTCTCACTTATGCTGTGCAGTTGCAAGAAAAGGTTTTTTGGTTGGATAAAAATAGTGTGGTGAAGGAAAATGCATGAAGGGTGGGATGGTGGTCAGATGATCACTTCTCTGCCCTAAGCTGTGTGTGATCTTGGAGAAAAATATTTTCTGCTGGAACATGCAAGGTGCTTCAATTCTGTAAACATTCCTCTGCCTGCCTTAGCTGATATTCCTTACACAAGCTGGTAGGGGCCCTGGAGAAAATATTACTATCTATTATTTCGTGGTTAGTATTTCATACCCTGAACTGAAGTCACAACCCAAGCTCCATCCTATTGCTTTTCTGCTACAGTGCCTGTCACATTCTTTTCTTCACCATCTCCTTGTATTATACTCAGCCACCAAAATCTGCACCTTGAACATTCTTCCCAAACCCATCTTATTAACTGCAGTGAGGAGTGGAGAAGGCCATGTAAGAATGCCATATGCTACCTTCATATTTGTAGCATAACACTGAAATTACTGTAAGGACAAATGGCTCAGATTGTTGTTTTCCTTTCAGTTTGGTAGGCACCACTATTTTTGTTCTCATTTTAACTAGCCAAATAATTTTGGTAAGCCAAAATTCATCTTTGGAATGACACAAAATGTGCTGTGGGAGAATGTCAAGGCTGCCAAGTTCTCTGGATTTTGGTGAAAATAATTTTGGAGGGAGACATCTTGAGGGTTTATACTTGGGCAAATATCCCACTGATTCATCCATGTTAAAGTCATCACAAAGAGATTATGGAAAAGGACCGAGACCATATGCAGTATGTTTCTATAATGCATTGTTTGTGTTTCCAAGATGGCTGGTATTAGCTCTCTTTCATTTTTTAATTCTTTCACCACTCTAGTTCATACGTTGTAAAAAGACCCTTCTTCATGTTAGGAAGGAGGCAAAAATTTCTGGCCTTGCTTCTTCATAAGAGACAGTAATAGCAGGTTCTGGGGTTGCTGGTAATAACAAAATCATGGTCAGAAAGACAACATTTTAGACCAATTAAACACAGCAGCTTCTCTGCAGTGATATCGTTTATCCCTTGTGATTCAATTCACTGTCCACCATGGAAGTACAGCTTTATGATTCAATCATTCAAGCAGGAACAAGCTGCCCTCTGAGGGTTTTCACTAATGAAACCTGTCTTAACAAAAAGAAACCATATGAGGGAAAGGAGTCTGAGGTCTGAGTTTCAGATATTGAAACGAGCAATTAACTTCACAAGTTTGCTTACCCCTGAACCTGCTCCTGGCTCAGCTTCTGCCCTGGAGAAGCCTCAGTCATTTTGGGCTTCATGAATAGGTAAAAAAAAGATTTAAAATAATAATAACAAAATTAAGGCAGTGTTTGCATCAAATTAGCTTTTAACAAATGTTAAGACATGATTCAGTTGTGGCATTATGTACTTTTTTATTTTTTTGCTTCAGTGGTGCTACTCTGCATTTCCACTAATGAAAAGAAATCCGAATCTGGCCACTTGGCTGCTCTACTTCAGCAATTGATTCTAAATCACCCTTGCTATCCAAACATGTAGAATTGAAGATTTGTTACTAATTATGTAGCTGCGATTGCTGACTATTTTTCTTCCTAGTTTAGTAAAAATCTTTCTGACATTTAGCAGATTGACATTCTCTTAGCATCTCCACAACAATCTGTCCAGTTTGTTTAAGACGACAACGTTTTTGGAAGAAGCTGAAGCATCTCTGTTGGAAACTCGAGTACCTGGCAAGAGATGCTCTAGATACTTGTTGAGCTGGCCAAGTTCTGTTGTGCTTAGTAATAGCAATGGGCAGTTGCATGACCTCATGTTTTTTCAGCTGTCTAGGGTTTACCTTTTGTTTTATGCTGGAAAGCTTGAGAAAAAGTCACTTGGAGAGATGGCCACAGCAAGAAGCCTGTTGCCCTGAAAGGTTTGCTCTGTGCAGTGCTGACTGCTTCCATTGGTGAGAGATGGCTGATGCTAGCGTGACACACAGTCATGTTTCTGGTTTGTTTGCACACTTCCTTGTTCCTGTGGTGTGCATAACTGTTGCTGGTCAGGCGTTGTCATCTCAACACTTGCAGAATGTTTGACTCATTTCTCTGAAGGTATAACATGTGTGATGATAGTTCCTGTTCCCAGAACTTTGAGGGGGAAGGTCTCTATGTGAAAACTGCCACTCCCTAGTTATATTTTGAGGGGCTACCAAGCTGAGAACTAAGCTTGTGTCCTAGGCTAATTGTACTCTGAGGCCAAGCAACAGCTTCTGAATGTTGATCATCACTCTGAAAATAACCATGCTGGTTGAACAACTCACTTTACCCAGAGTTACACCTGGAGTTATGTTTTTCCAGCCTCTCAGCCTGTTCTCCTCACTGGCGTCTGACAGTGCTCCAAGTCTGTCCACTTAGTGTTGAGCTACCTGAAAAGCCTGGCTTTGTGCTTGATTTACATCTGCTAATCTTGAAACAGCCTATCAAAGAGCATTAACAACTGTGAAAACACTTTCAGGCATATAAAAATACATAAAAGAGGTATTCTCTATTGTCTTCTGTTTGGGCAGCATTTGATTACAACTGTACAAACAGCTTTATTTATCTAATGCAAGATAATTACATCTAATGCATCTCATGTTTTGAAGTGACCATCCTGAACTCTTCTAATGCCTGTGCAGATCATGATGGGGATGAGTACATGAGGTGATCTCATCATGTACTCATGATGTGTACTCATCAATACGAGGCTCAGCTTTTTTGTTTTTATTGCGGTAGATCAGTGGCTACCAGCAATTTTCCATCTTCTTGGGCAAATTGGTTATCTTGCAAGATCAGCTGTGCTCACTGTGAATGAGAAATGGTTCATGTGTCTTTTTTACATAACGTATTGCACAGCAATGATCATTTTCTGCTGTACGTGATGACAGGTACTGAATTCCAGGTTAGCCATAATGAGGTACACGCTATTTTTGCTACTGTCCTTTCCAGCCATTGCTGAAACATGGTGGTGACTTTGGGTGTTACTAACTGATCCTACAAGGGTTACTCAGAGTTCAGCCTTTTAGCAGATACTTAGCTTATCTGTACTTGTCCCTATTGGAAGATGACTGTTTATTCTCATTTTGAGCTCCATGATTTGGATAGCTTTTTACACATTGCTCATTATAAATTATACTTAGCGTGTTTCCATTTGGCCTGGATTCCTTTCTCTAAAAGCTTATTCCAGGATTTGTTCACTATCTCTGTTTCATATTTAAGTGGCCCTTTTATAACCTGGGTAAGAATTTACATGTAATTTAAAGCCTTGTGTCCAGTTTCAGTTTACAGTCCCCTTTCGTTTATGTTCTGCTATAGACACAGCAGTTAAATCAGTATTATTGGAAAGGCCATGAGGACTTGGTTGCAGAGACAACTTACCGGCAAACTAGTTGCTGTCTTAATTTTAGAATGATAGCAGAGAAACTATGAGGGCTGCACTTAGCCAGAGCATCAGTAACAGCACAGTAGCCATCAATACCTCTCAGCAAAGTATTTACTGATGGATCTCCAGTCCCCAAGACTTCTAGGTGAATAGATAAAGTCCTTTTCTAAGAATCCAGGGCTCTTTGACTATACCTGTAAGTTCTCCTTTGTTCTTGGTTGAAGAGGGCTTATGATTTGCATAGACATTGCTTTACTCTGGCTGCTGCTTTGCTGCCTAAGAGGTCATCTGTTAATTAGTATGCTGGCAGAAACTTATACTCTTTTATATAGCACTTGTCATTTGAAGATCTCCAAATTTGTCCAAAGCGGAGAAAATTTATCATCTCTATTTTGTAAATTTAGCAACTAGAAACAGACAGACACTCAAGGTCAGAAAACCATTGCCAGAGCTGGAAATAGATCTCAGCTCTTTTGAGTCATGGTTTCTGATCTTGCTAAGAGCTAGATCACAAATGTGGAAAGGAAAATAGTTCTTAAAACCACAATTATTTACTTCTGAAGCTATCTTCTGTTGAAGTGTAGTTGCTAGGCTGCTACAGTCTTTATATTGTTATCTTGCATTGGATAAATAAAGCTATTTGTACAGTGTAAACTAAGCCATTGCTTTACACACAGTAGCAGTAAACCATTGCATAGCTTAAGAATTTTGGTGGGTGCTCTGGGAGGGGCTGGGTTGCCTGGGCCAGCATTGTCCTGTAATGCGGTGATAGTCCCTAAGGGATGGGGACTGCCTACCACTGACTGTGCAGAGCCTAATGCCTCCAGCCTAATTTGATCTCCAAGATGTTGCTGAAATGTAAATAGCAAATAACTTACTTTTAGATGCAAAGGCAGTAAAGTTGCTAAAAAAAAAAAAAAAAGGCAAAATCCTCATATATCGCAGCATCCAGTGAACCCACTGTGTTGTCTTTTGTTTTCTCGAGATGTTCGTGCAAGCTGTCCTGCTCACTGTTATGTTAGGAAGTAAGGAAGCTCTTGCAAACATAATTTGGAACCACATATAAGAGAAAAATAGTTTTTGTTCAGAAGAGTTGGAGAGACTTTATCGTCTGCATGCAACTGGCAGTGTCTCCCTGGGAAAGACAATCTCTGAAATTCCACCCTTCCAATAATGGAGAAAAGAGGATTTTTCATCCTTGTCTCTGATGAAGTCATCTCCTTTCTGTTAAATCACAATTTATCTCTGCTAGAGGTGGATGAAGCCTCAAAATAATGACAACATTTTAGTTGTTCCTGTTCTTAAGTTGATCCCCATCACTGTGCTCAAACATCTGTTCCCTGGGGAAGACCATTTTCTTCAGTATTTTGATTTGGAAATTGCTCTGACATAAACAGACAGCAACATCAGATTCAGCATCTTGAATGCACTTTTTGGTCTCTGCGTATCTTCAGGCTACCTATTAATTTTTTTTTTTTTTTTTTGAATGTATTGCCAGTGAATTCACTTAGATTCTAAGTCATTTAAATTCTCAGCCTTTTTTAGCTATTGTTAACAGACATTTATATAATGGTACAAAAGAGTTTTCCCCCTCCATATTCACTCCAGCATGTAGCTGTGTAGGCTTGGGAACAGCAGCTTAATGGGATCCTTTTGTTAAAATGGGCATGCCATCTCTAAAATGGAGGGTGCCCTGATCTGATTTGAGACGGTGTTTTCTGGTTTAATGGAATAATGCAACAAAACAGTCTTGAGTCACGCTGACATAAGAGGCAACTTTGGAAATCCTTGGATTAGCATATATCAAGGAAATGGTGCATTCATCTCTGAGACAGAGCCCACCTCCTGCTTGTTGTTTGTGGCAGTGCTGGGAGTATTATTTTTTTTTCCTAATTCTGAAATGGGAAGTAATTGAATGCTGATGACAATTTGGGCACGCTGCTGCTGAAGTGAGATGATAAAAATTCTTGAAAGGTCAGTTAGTCTAAAGCAGAGTGAAGGTTGATGATGCATTTTGCTGCTAGATGTCCCAGCAGGCTGCTTGTGTTAAAGACAGCTAGCAGAAGGGCTGGCCATCCTATTGTGTGAGGATAGGATTTTATCCTGCTTTTTGACATGTAACCTTCAATTTTTTCCAATTTTCTCTGCTCAGGAGAGGTTACTGGTACAGGACACAGTAAGAGTTGAAATGAAATGGCATGGGAGGAAGGATTTTTAAGCAGAATGCTCTGAAACTTTTTTTTTTTTTTGTTAATACTTATTGAACTCCAAAATCCAATGGGTACATCAGGTTCTTCCTTAAATGTTAAACACGGCTTGAATTTCCTTTGATTATCCTCATCATGAACAGACTTGCTGATTGCTGGGGTTGTTCCAGCAGCAAAACCAACTTTGACCAAATTTTATATTCCATAAAACCTTTACTACATAAAGCTTAAAAGCTGCTGGAAATCGAATGGAGCCATTCTGTACCATCCAGACTGCTGAAAGCCTTTAGGATAATCAAGGATGCTCTTCACTGTCCCAACTTTGGTGTTTTACAGCATATTTGTAGCATCTCTTTTGAAGACTTTGCTCATGTTCTGCTGAAGGATGTCTCACCTGGTGGATTTGCAGGTATCTAGTAGGCTTTGGGGGATTGAAGTTACATGGGGAAAAAAATCATGTAGCTGCAAATTGCAACAGAGATTTTGGCAGATGAGTAAGGTGGCTAAGGGTATAATCACAGCACTGACAATCCCTTCACCTGCATTCTTCTTAGACTGATATATTACACATTTTGGCAAATTTTAATTTAGCAGCCCTGCTTGGCTCAAGGCAGATGTAAGTAATAGTGAACAAGTTCAGGACAAGGCTAAAATGAAGCCATACATCATGCAGTGCTGTAACTGCAGATTTCTGTCCTGATAAACTTTTGGCAGAAGTGTGTATATATTTATATGGTACTGAGTACCATGGTCTCTTAAGCTGTAAAACATCTAGCATCTGTGGGATCTAACAAAACACATCACTATTCTTCTCTCTGGCACATTTTCTTCTTTCCTATGGAAGAAGTATATGAAAGGAGTAGTTCAGAGGACAGCCTGGGTCTATTCTAGATGTAGAAATAGGGCAGGTGTGCTTAGGTAATGGGATTTCTTGCAGTCTCTGCCTGCAGATGCTCCCTACTGCTTGGCTGCTGCACAGCATTAGCTCGCCTTCTCAGGCTCCTTCCAGAAGTCTGAGGTGTCAGATTGCTGTAATGTTAACAGTGAAAGGAAGGGTGTTAATCACCCTAATGCCTACTTGATCTTTATGTTTACATACCAGAGAGTTGCACACTTTTTGCCTCTGTAGACCAAGTGCAATGCATGTACAGGGGTTATTTTTGTACCTCTGCTCCCTCAGAGATCCCACCCTTTCCCACCAGTATTTTGGGAGCTCCCTGCATCCCTGGCCTAACACAAGGATTATGGGGACTTTGGGATAGCATTTCCCCTTCCTTGCTCTGGGCTCTCTGTATATCCCATGCGCAATTTCCCACTGGTCAGTGGTCTCTGTGACCACACTTTTCTCTTTGAGAAGTGATGCAATTTGGGATTTTTATAATGAACTTCTTAGGGTTGTGGCACAGAAGATGAAGAGTCGTCACAACACCATTGCCCTTCTAAGTAATTACACAAGCAACAACTTGTATCACCTTCTCAGGCATCTCTGATAGACCTGGGCCTCTGGGAAAAGGTCTAGTGCAGCTACAACAATCCCCCTCTATTTATCGGGGACTGAAGGATCTACTGCTGTTGTTTTATGAGCCGTGACAGAGTGCTGCCTATGAGCTCAGAGCAAACTGTGGCACAGACCAATGCAGCTTGTTCCCACCCTTAGCAAACAGTGCTCTTCTCTACAAACAGGATTGAGACTGTTGACTTCAGGGAAGAGGGATCAGCAAGAGCTATGACAGTAGTTGCCACCCCACTGCCACCTGTCCTCATCTTTGGAGGTCAGAGCATTTGCCTCCAGGGCTTTGCCTCAGCTCCCATTGGGACAGCAGTATTAGGAATGACCTTGTGCATCTTTGTCCCACCCTTGGAGCCACAGTGGAGTGAGCAGAGGCTATTCTGAGGATGGGAGAAAGATGGGCCCATGGGGAATGCTGCTTCACATGCGGACTAATGAATGACAAGTGAGATCTTGGTCTTCATGCACAACTTTGGCCTGACTCTTCTGCCCTCTAAGAAACTTTTAGTTCAAAGCCTTGAGGTAACTAAGTGCATTAGTTGTATTTTGCCAACAAGTGGTGAGGAAAACACAGTGAAATGAGTGAGGTGCTGTGGTGGATGTGTTACCTTCTATGGGCTGGGTGTGGAGCAAATGCTAAATTTCAGCAAGGGCTGCAGCTGTGTTATTCTACAATTTCATTGCTGTTGACAGTCATCCTCCAGAGTCCCTCTAGATGCTCAAGATTGTGTATACTTACTAAAGTTCCTGTTGGGTGACCTCTGGGAAAAAGAGGTTTTGCTTTTGATCCAGTTCCATTTTAACATCACAGGCAAGAAAATTCACTGTTAAAATAGCATCTTTGCTGAGAGGTGAGAAGCCCAGGACAGCAGAACCATAGGAAGGGTCCCCATGGACCGCTCCAACTGCATGCCCTGCATGCAATAAACAGCTGGAGCTGTCCTGTTCCTTCATTGCCTGCAGTGAATCTGAGGTGTTTGTATATATATCTGAAACTTGGTGGCTACTCCACCATCAAATGCTTCTGACCTTTTAATCATGAATTATTGTTCACTCACCTCCTTAGCCTCTGACAGATCCCTTCATAGTAGGGTTTCTATTTATTGGTTGAGTGAATTGTAGCTCTCTATCTTAGGATGGGTACATTCCGATTAGTGTGGTCTTGCTTGTCTGAGCATTTATCAATCTTGGATAAAATATATGGTGGGTTTATATTTACCACTGGCGTTTATCAGAACATTGCAAAGCTATTTACTGAGGTCAGATTGATGGAGAATTGAGGTGTCATGGCAGTGCTGTAAGGCTTGGATAAAGGAGAAGAGGGATTCACACCATTTAGTTCAGCATCTTTTAGCTTTAAAATAAATTTAAAACAACATTCTAAAAGATGTTATAAAGAAAAACTATTTGAATATGATGAAATAGTGAAAGTTTTTTTCATCAGGGAAGCTTACTGTGCACACATAATCAAAAAAGATGCAGAACCAAGTAAGACTTGTCATGATTGCCATTTCTTCAGGGCTGACAATTTCCAAATGTTACAGCTGGTCCATCACCAGTGATGGCCCATTCAAATATTTGCTGCTTGGCAATACCCCGTTCCCCTGCGGAAAGAGGAGCAGAACAGGAGGCAGTTTTTGAGCGCTGTGGTCCTGGTTCTGTGGGTCTGGCACTGGTAACTTCTCCTATCTCATCTGGGCTCTGACCCACATCTGGTTGAGGATGGAAGTTGTAGGTCCTCAAAGGACTGAGGGTCCAGTCTATCTGTGATGTCCCTGGCTCTTGCTGGCCATGTTCAGGTGTCAGCGTTCACCCAGCGTTCCTGCTTCTCCTCTGCACCTCACCTGATGAATGGTCTCTCTATCTCTGTGGTCTCTCTTCATTTTACTTATTGCTTATTTAAAAAAGGGAAAATAAAGAAAACCAGGTGGTGTCAGGCTCCATCGTGCCTGCTGCCAGTTCACTCCCTTGAAAAAACATGACCAAAGGGAAATCATTATGCTTAATGCTTCAGAAATGTTTTCAGAAATTATAATTGTTTTGTACTGAGAAAGTGTAGAGAAAATAAAGGAATAAGCCTCTGTATTCTACAATTTTGAAGGAAGCCCTGTGTTTTATTCCTTTGAATAAAAAAAACCTGAACACCTGACTTATTAGGTAAGAAACAGATGGCAGAGGCTTGAGGGACTGTGCTCACGCAGAACATCTGCCATGCAGTTAATATTTAGAAAATGATGATATTGGAACCTGTTGCTTTCTGAGGGCTGTACAACATGGGAACAACTGTAATGCAAGTGATTCCTGGAAAGGGACTTAAAAACAGATTTGAGTATCCTGAAATGCTAGCCCTGATCTAGCTGCAGTGGCTTGGTGCTGCTCTGCTACTTAGCACGTACTAATTGTCTGGGGTTAATGGGCGACCATGCGGCTGAGGAACCTGCAGCCTTGAAGGCCTCCATCCATCTGTGTTAGGGACATCTGCAAGGCCAGCGAGTGAGCAGCAGCACAGATCTGACAGACAGTCAGGGATTTTAATTGTTCAGTTGTGGAGAAATTAGCAACGTAATTACATAATTGGGTTTTCACGGCCCATTCAATCTTTGTGACTCTGCAGGGACCCTGCTGTGATGGAGCTGTGAGCGGTGGCGGTGTGGATAAGGCCATCAGGTGGCATGTCACTGGCAGCCTCTGGGATGTGGTGGGGGAGATGGCATATCCTGGAAAACGCTTTGTGTTTTAAAGCTTATCTACCTCCTCCTGGTTGGGGGATCTTATCAGTGGATGGGCTGCTGTGTAGGTTTCTTTATGTAGGTCTTTATGCTGTTTTTCTGTCTCTGAGCGTGAATCTGCTGCTGGAATGATCAATCCACTGAGCTTCCCTGAGTTCTGATGTGATAGTCCAAGTGCTGCTTGGCTGTTCTGCCTTCTTATCATCTGTTATACGTTGTGTGTGCAGAGGTATTAATTCCTCAATACCATGCTCTCAATTCTGACCATCTCATTATCATCTTAAATGTACAGGGCCAGATGCTTTGATTCATACCAGATAAGGAGTTGGTCACAGAGATTTATTTAATCAGTCCCCAAAAGTTTATAATTTGCAGAAATATTTTTCCTTTACATTCAGAGAACTTAAGTTCATGAGGCCTACTTGAAAAATACATTATTTACTATAGATTTTATCTAAATCCATTCTTAGATATATACCTTAATCTGTTGTATTTGTAACTTTCTTCCTCTCGTGTTTTGTATCTCTATAGATTTAGCACGATTTTCCAAATAGAAAATCTTTCCAAATATGACTCAGCAGAAGCAGCTTTTACAAAGTGTCAAAACTTTCAAGATCGTGGCGCTCATACTGGGAAATGGAAGTTTAAAATCAACCATTGCCTATGGTGTATTTCCCCAGCTCATAGCTATTAACTGCAACAATTCGTATGGGTCTAACATAGCAGTTGTCAGATGTTGTTTCTATTTCTGCTTTTGTTTTGCTTCACTGGCAAAATTCTCACTGATTTCACTGGTGGCAGATTAAGTCCTGCATATGTTTCATTTCCATGAGCCAGCAAAAATATCTTTCCTGGTTTTTTTTTGTGTCCATCTCCTTTAAATATTTTTGTCTTTGCACGACTATCCCCCTAAAATTCCAATGTCTTCCAAATCTCCTTCCTCAACTCAAGTTGTCTAATCCAGACAAGTTTGGGTCCAAGACTGCAGGCTTATCCAGAGACCCATTTACCAGAGAGCTTCTTATGACTAGAAGGTTGAACTGAATGAAGAAGCTTTTGTGTTGTTTGTGTTTTGAGATCAGACTGTCTGGTGTTTTACAGACTTGCAAAGCAGCGATGTGCAGTAGGGTTTGTGGGGAAAGTAGTACAAGTGAACAAAAAGGAGACTTAGGTCTCTGTGCCTGCAGGGGATGGGCAGTCCTTCATGGTCTTCTCAAGAGCAGCTCATTCATGGAGGAATCACTAGGGTTGCTGTCATATGGCTTGCTCAAATCTTATCTGTTAAATTTCTGCCTTGGCCAGTGGTATCAGGATTTGTTTGAAGCAAAAACTGCAATCTGGGAAGATAAGTTCATAATATGTGGATTTTGAAGAGACTTCTAACTGCTGAAAGACTTGTTGCCTGAAATAACATCCATACAATGCGTAGATCTGTCCTCTTAACACTGCACATGCAGAGATAGTCATCTTTTCATGCCCCCATGTCTAACGTTCCTATCTTGATCTAGAAGGACAGAAAAAGAATTGTACTTCTAAACTGTACTTTTATGGGTGATGCTCTCCTCTCCCGTCCTCCAAAAGTACTCTTTTGAGTAAGGGAAATAGTCCCTGAAGTGGGGGAGAGACCCATCACCAGACATCAGCTGATATCTTGGAAATGTCTTAGAAACTGTACATGAATCAGGAATGAGTCACGATGTAACTTGGTAAGCAGTTGAAAGAGGGGAGCACTGAGCACTGACTGCCAAGTCCACTTGGAGGTGGAGACTGAGTATGAGCCAGGTTGGGATTCCTATGGGAGCAAGAGTCTTCTACGGACAAGGACATGCTGTTGCCACCAAAAATATCGGTATTAGCTATTGAAATTACAAGGCAGGAAGAGATGTGAAAGTCACTTGTACCTTGACAGGACAAAAACTTGGTTAAGAGCATGGTTGATAATTCAAAGAGGCACAAGAGTATTTGTTCCAGCAGAGTAGTCTCACTTAGTGTGAGAGTAGCGGAAGATCATAGGAAGTCCCTTGCTTTAACTGTGTTGATAAAGTCTTTGAAGGACGTTTGGTCTTTGTGGCTACAAAAAGACATAAAGCAACAAAAATCATCATAGCTGAGACATAACTGTGCAGGTAAAATGCTCTTTTGCAGGTACAGCACCTCTGGAATATAAGAACAGCTCAGTTAAGGTGATTTGATAGGGTGGGGAGAAATATTCTGCTTGTACTGACGGTGTAAGTGCTGAGGTCACTGTTGATTTTTATTAACCTGGGATACGGCTTCCAGGTCACCTTAAGAAAACTAATAACTGCACAGATTAGCTGTAGGGTTTTTGAATCCTGTGGAATGTGTGCTGTGGTCCCAGTAAACAATATTTATGCCTCCGTTGAAACTGTTCTGATTTTGATAGAAATCACAAATATTCTTTTTAAAGCCTCAGGCTGAACAGAATTCATGTGCATTTTGTCTGTTCAGTGACCAACGGTACTGGGGTCAGATTCTGGCTATTATTAAGAATATGTGAACTTCATAAAATATCTCCTTTATATTGTAGGCTATCCATTTTAACTTTCTCAGGTATGATTTAACCTGTAACACTCTTGTATTAAAGAAATTTTCTTGTGCTCCACCGAAATCATGAGTTTGGAACTGAGAGAAGGGTGGGAAGATGCAGACATCTAAGTAAAACATATGTTGAATGGGAAGAAATCAGTCATCCTGGGTTCTGGGCCTGTGATCATTTCCACATGCCTGGACTGTATTGCTGTGTTGTGTGCCATTAATGTCATTAGATGCTTTATGTCGGAGTGGATTTTTGCATATGCTGATGAGATTGCAGGATTGGGACTGCACTGGGTTGAGTCTGCCAATGTGGTTTCAGGGCTGCAAGTGGAGGTGAGTGTCCTTCTAGGCCCCTCCTCCTTGTGCCATGTGCCCAGCCCAGTGTTCCCCAAAGTGCCCATAAATACCTGGTTGGGTTACAAGCCTCCAGGCGGCAGGGTTTGTCCTCAACCCTTTTCAAGAAAAGCAAACTGACTAATCAAACCCCACCTTGTAAAAACGGATATTTAAAACTGCTGCTTGGTGTTGGAAGGAGGCACAATGAAAAATAAGCTTAATGTTCTTGTTCAAAGGTGCCTGTGTGTCGGGGAGAAATGCCAGCCTTCCCCCATTGTTTGTCTCTGGGCTGATCTCTGAGAATGAAACTTTGGGAGCCACTGCCATTCCATTTGGTTCCTGGTAAAAGGAAAAGAGATTTGACTGCTGACTGCTGCCTCCAGATAAAAATACTGAGAAGAGGAGTGAGTCTTCTAGGCCAGAAAACAACTTATTTTTCTTTCCTTGTTTTTTTGTTATTTGAGCCTGCCAGATTGGTCTGTTCTCTGCTCTCCAACTGTGTGGGCGGCACAGAAGAGGATGCTGAGACAAAGAATG
Organism: Chrysolophus pictus; assembly: GCA_037305975.1. Taxonomy (NCBI): domain Eukaryota; kingdom Metazoa; phylum Chordata; class Aves; order Galliformes; family Phasianidae; genus Chrysolophus; species Chrysolophus pictus. Next base: position 11,889,285 of record CM074581.1, on the reverse strand, counting down.
GGGGAGGGAGGAAAGAAGTGAAAAAGACCTTTGGACTGGAGGCATGGTGCATGGGAGGAAGAGAAAGTAATGGCAGTCAGAGTGTTTTGGTTTGCAAAAGTTTGCAGCAGGTCGGAAGAATCTGTGGTAGGTCAGAGACGCTCAGTCTAGAAGTTGTAGTGATGAATATATTAGCATGTTTTTGATCCTAAAGCATACAGATGTTTTTCTGCATTTGGTGATTTTATGAAGCTTGCATCCTACTGAACTTCAATGCCTACTGCTGGAAATGGAGATGATGGATGGAGGGAGAAGTGTCTGAATGGGAACATGACCATTGCTCTACTTTAGTAGCGTGTTTTATGTTTTAAGCTAATCTGCTTTGTGCTTTGAATTAGGTTCTAAAGAAAGTGGAATTTTATGAAGCTAAGGCTCTGATTTCGTCCTGACAGAATCCCATTTTCCTGAGCTGAAAACCAAATCTCATTTCTCATTCCAAGAATAGCTACCTTCCCCCAGTCTGCTGCATCTGGTTTGTGATCTTTTGTGGTACTTGTGAGATTGAATTACATGTGAAATATGATTTAACTCCTTTTTTTCTGTTTCTTAAATGAAAAGGGGAGTAAGGATAAATTTCAAATGAAACTTTAAAATCCATGATGAAAATAGGATGGGGAGATGCTGAACTGCATCTTCAGGTGAGGGAGGAGAGCAGAGAAGAGGTGAGTAGGAGGTGAACATGGAGAGAGAAAGTACAATGCACGTGTGAGGCATTATGTGACTTGCTTCCTATTTAAACTTGCGTGATTCATTTTGCCTGGCCTGGAAGATTGACCCTTGCCATGTATTTTGCCCTTGGAGCATTTGACCTCCAGCTCCTTTTGTTTCTTGTAATCTACTGCAAAAACTTGTAAAAGCAATGCTATAATGTTTGAAAATAAATTCCATTTCATTTGGGATAGCCCTGCAGCAGGAGCAGGGAGGTTCTGGTAAGAACAGAGACTGTCCTGTGAGAGAGGATTCAGGGCTCTCCCCTATGACTCCAGGAGCCTTTCAGAGCCTGAAACTTAGAATATGGATGTGTGGTGGGAATGCTGGTTCATGGACATGTGGTGTAGCCCCTCTCGCCTGTCTGGCCAGCACACGCAGCTTCTTTGGGATCTGCTGCCCTTCACTGCCCTCTGTGAAGGACTTTTGACAGGGTAGGGACTTCGGGTAATAAAAAGGTGTTTCTCTGCTGGGCTAATATTTACATCCCAAACATATGGTGCTTTGGCTTGGTTGCATATCCCTGTGCGTGCAAGTGAGAGGCTTTTTTCAGAAAGGGTGGGACATAAAACACTGAGGTTATTCTCTCCTGTCGCTGTGTTTGCTAAGAAAAATCTTTAGGAATTACACCTTGATGCTGAGGGAACGTTATCGCAGTTAGAAAGTTGAGCTCTCAAAGGTGAGCACATGCTGTGTGGAAGCAGTCAGTCTAACCTTCATTTGCACCCCGGTGCTTTCTGATTTCTTTACAATATGCAAAAATCAGAACATGCTTTTCTAGCTTGGACAGAGGCAGCTCCTCTTCCAGGCGTGTTGTGAAAACAAATGTGTTGTTTGCTCAACATGCCCCATAAAAGTGCTATGACTTTTGCTGGTAATTTAATTTTTCAGTGTAGGGTTTGGTTGTTGTCTGTAATAAAGTATGAATGAGCTACTTTATATAATCCAAAGGTGTGTGTATGTATATATATATTACACAAGTGTTCTCTGTGGATCTGAGTGGAACAATACTGTTTTTTTTTTTTTTTTTAATTAGACTATTCCAGTGCCATGTCACATGGAATGATGCTGCTCTGGGTTTCCAAATGCTTAATAACCATAAAACTGAGCCTGAAATAACACTTCTCAGTCCTGCCTTGCTGTCATTATACTGCCTGCAGGCAGAGTCAAAAGGAGGATATTCAAGTGGGACTCTGGTTCTGCTGTCAAGCAAAGATTTTTAACTAAAAGAAAACAGACTTCTTGCACTTGATCTTAAAGCAAATGTCAATTTCATTAGGTGAATGGTACAAAATCAACATCTCTTTGCTTTCTTAGATTAGTGTGTTTCTTCTGGTGAGATTCTTGCTTTATCTTCTTATTTCATTACACATTGATAGGTCTAAAATGCTTTTGAAAAAGCATTGTGCATGAGAAGAGAGCCTCATGCTCTCATTGCAAAAATGTTGTGTTAATGTTAATTTCTCATGTAAATAGACATGAGAACATTTGAAAATGCAATCATTGTCACGTACTCCATGATATTTTCTCTCAGCGTGGGCTTTTAGAGAATTCCAGGTGATGTTGCCCTGGAGCACAGATAGCTGTTTTATGTTGCCTAGAAGTTCTGCTCAGAGATGCTGCTTAGCCCAACACAGTGCTTTATGGCAAATTGTGTCTCACATTGAATTTTGTCATATCCAGCCTCTGCTACTTGGTGTTATTCTGTCAGAATTTCTGAACTACATTATTCTTTGGTAACTCAAAACTGTATAAGGAGGGGAACATTCCTGCCTTTGAAGATAAAAACTGCATCCAGTGGGAACTTGAGAGCATTTGCATGCTGATGGAAAGATGCTGTGCAAGCAGCCTGGGTTTGGTCAGTTCCTTGCCTTGGAAATCCTTCTTGCTGCTCAGCCCTGTGCCTCTTGCTAGCAGTCTTCCCTTCTGCTGCTCTTGTAGGTGGATGCACGGGGATTGAGATAAAGCACTGAACAGGCAGGGCTCAGCTGAGTGCTTCTGTCACTGTGTCTCCTTCTCTGAACCAGCCCACATCCTGGACATCCACTCAAATACCTCACTGATGTCTTCATCACCCTCCTGAGCGACAGCCTTTACCGCTGTGCCACCGTGGTTCCTGTCACCAAAGCAAACTGCACTGATGTCTTATTTACACTGAGTGTAAGTGTGAAGGAGATGCTCAGCCTACAGGCTTTTCTGCCCCTAAATCTTTCATCCTGCTGCGCCACAGCAATCTGCCCTGGGGTTCCCAAGCACTCGGGTTAATGGTCATGGTGCTGGGTTTAGAAATGGTGGTCTTGATTTTTAAGGATTTCAGATAGGATTTTGAATTTTTCTTTGGTTTAAGTTTTGAGATTGGGGTTTTCATCCAACTTTAATTACATAATTAATTACATTCTCAAATGGCTGCATGTAAGCATCAGCTAATCAGCATTTCTTTTGTAGGTTGGTATCTGTATCATTGTGTTTTACACAAAGAATAGCCCAAAGATGCATCTCTGCTTTCCAAGTCCCCTCTATTAATAGCAATAAATTCAAGCTAAAAGGGTGCTTAGAATGTAAGATATCCCAGCTCTAGTCACTGTTCTTTGTGCACTAATGCTTGCTGGTGAGACATTTTCTCTTGGATGCCTTGCAGTTGAGAACATCGCTGTTCCTTGAGTTACAGTGGCTGAGGTTTCTGAAGGAAGCCTTATTTCTGTACAGCTGTCTGCCCTAGCAGCAGTCTTAGTTTATGCTGAAAAAAGGCCTGAGAATATGATCCTCTGAATATTCCTATCTCCCTCAGTCTCTAGCTGCTTGTTGAGAGATGCTGTATTGAGTGAAAAAAGGCAACTTGCAATCAATTGATTTGTTACCATAAAGCTGAGGGCACGTGGTAGTAGCAAAATTGATGACAGCTTCTTAAACACTAAAGTCATTAAGAGAAGGTTCTCTGCCCCTGGTAAACATCTGATTGATTTCCACAGTTCCCTGCTTTCTCCTACAGTAATTTTTGGGGAAGATTCAGACCATGTTGTGGAGAAATGCTTTAAAGCAGAGAAAATCCTATTAAGAGAGGGACAGGCTGAAGAAAGCGATGAGCACAAAGGAAGAGGGCAGTTCATAAAGCCAATAAGGTTGGGAAAAAAAAAAAACATAAACATAATCTAGTCCAGCCATCATGGCCACTAAATCATGTCACTCAATGCCACATCTGCCCAGTTCTTTTTGTCTACACAGGCAAAGGTCATCAGACATCACAACTATTTTGGGATGTATTTCCTAGACAACGATGGGTCCGTGATGTCCTCCTTGCTGACTGCCAGCCTCCTCCTGTCTTGTTGTGAGGAAAGCAATGAAGCTCTCTCATCTTCCATGCCCCAAAACATTGCCCAGTGCAGTGGATGTATCCTGGGGTTGTGGGAGAGGTGCCTGATTGTCTGCTCAAGGCTGAATCAGAACCATCCAAGGCTTGAGTCCAAAGAGGCATCCTGATGACTGTGTCCTTTGCAGCCTCAGCATCCTAATCTTCTAGTTAATAAATATATTTAGCAAGGTCAGATAGTGCCTCAAAACACGCTCCTGCAGTAGATTCTTGCTTGGATCAGTGATGCTGCTTGGATTTAACTTGCTGGATGCTGTTCATGAACAGGAGTGGAATTGGGAGTTGGGTTTCTGTTGGGCCACACCTTAATATCTCTCAGAAATTTGTCAGAAGGGAGCACAAGTGGTGATTTTTATATATATATATACATATATATATGTATCATATATATAATATAATAATATATAATACATCAAGTATTAAATATATATATACATATATATATTAAATATATATATACATAATATATATATATATATATATAAAAAAATATATATATATTTAATACTTGATGTCACAGTGGGAGACCTTGCAGATATTGACAAGGGCAGAAAAATAACCCAAAGGGACCTAGAGGTTGTCAACATGGAGAATTGTAAAATGGGAATAGGGATGTTGATAGAATTGTTTTTGTTCTTTTTTTCCCTAATATCTAGAGAAAAATTAGAAACATGGAAGAATGAAGAGAAATTTGGAAAAGGGCAAAGTCTGAAAGGGACGTGGAGGTGATAGACCCAGATCAGAAAAGTTCCAGTATGAGGTACAGAATCATAGAATGGCTTAGGTTGGAAGGGACCTTAAAGATCACTGAGCTCCAACCCCCTGCCATGGGTAGGGTTGCTAACCTCTGGATCAAGCTGCTGATGGCTGTAGGAGAAAGCTTTACTGTATGGCAAATAATCCTTGAGGAGTTAGCATTGCACAAGGGACAAGGGACTCCCAAGAGGAGTTAGAATTGCACTGCCCTGGTTCTATGGGGATGTTGGGGAGGGAGGTATGATTTTATGTTTTTTTTTTTTTTTTTAAAAAAAAAAAAGGCAATTTTTCAATCAACTGAAATTGTTTATAATTTTTTGCCAAGCAGGATGACTCATTCTGGCAGCCTGCCCACCCCGCCTTCCCCACCCTCCCACCATCCCATATAAACAAATAAAGTCAATAAGTTAGGAACAATAAAATAATCTGAAAAGATAACAGCTCAAATTTTTCCTTTTGGTGTACATAGAACAAAATTCTTAATGTTTTTTTAAGACATCATTTCAGAGCTGGATTCAATGACCGTAACTTGAAAAAATGAGGTAAAAATAACTCTTAAAAATGCTTCATTTTTGAGTTAAAGAAACATTTTGTTCAGTGAGACGCACAAAGCATTCAGTTTTGGGCCAACACAAAATGATTTTTTTTTTTCTAGCAATCTCTTGGTTGAGGCAGTGAACCAAAAACTCAATTATTCACAGAGCTGCAGCAAGATTAAGGTAAGGATGGAAAGCAGAACTGAGCAAGCAAGGGAGAAAATTTGAGGTCGGAGAGTGGAGTGAATCTTAATTCCTTGGGGTGAAACATGATGGTTTAAGGCATCAATGCCCATTGGTTACTTTGCTCTGATTGTGAAGCACTGGGTCAGTGTGACCCAGGTGCTGCCCTATGCCAGCTGGGTTGCACGGGCCACGCTGCGGTGCTCCTGGAGACTCATCCTTGTGCTGCACTGCTGCTGCTGTAAATGCAGCATCGTCCAGGAGGGAAAGAATAAAAAGAGGGAAAAAAAACCACCCAAGTCTCCTGCCAAGAAGCTGCTGTAAGCTCTGCAGAGTGTGAGTTTAGGCAGGGAGGAGCTGAGCACTGCTCATCCCAGGGAACGCTGCTGCTTGGCTCCGGGTGCGAATCTCCTCGGTGGGGCAGAAGGAGCCGGGTACTGGCGGTGCCTGCTGCTGCTTGGGGATGCTCCTCTGGCAGGTTCGAAATGCTTGGCACAGCTTTACTCACGCACGCGGTGTTAGTGCAAACACCCTGACTGTGCTTCTCTAGCTTGAGCTTTTTTTTGCATTGCTTTTTTTTTTTTTTTTTTTCCTCTTACCCAGCCATCCTAAGCAATAATCTGATTTTCCCGTTATCCTGGTGGGAGAACGAATGCGGTGGGATGGCAGGCTTTGCCCAGCACCATGGTAAGGGGTGGGAGGCAGAGCTGGGCTTGTGGCTGTTTGAGTCCCACTCCTTTGCAGATTGAGGAATGACTGCAACATAGCAATAAACTGCATGAATTACTTTTAAATAAGCCAGCTTGGATGCACCATGGCTGGCTGTGGCAGCATGGTGCCCACTGTGCTCATCTACCCTTAGAGCAGCAGACAAGAGGGATGCAAGGGAGGTGGTGCACGTGTGTGGCTGGAGATGGAGAGAGCTGGCTCTTGCATGGGGAAAGGGAAGCAGGACCATATGCGTCTCCCCACTGCCCCGGCACCCCATTCCCTGCTTCTGGTGCTGCTTTCTGCCAGCAGAGGTAATGGGCTGCAGCACAGACGCTGAGCTGAGAGTGCAAACCTCGCACCAAGGAGTTGACGGGGGTAATGTTTTTATTATTCCAGTCTGTGGTGAACCAGTCTGCATTTCAAGTTCTCCTTTGCTATTAAATAACTAATAATTAACCAGCAGAGGCCGTTTGAAGACTCTGGTGCAGTGATGTCTGGTAATAATTTTTTTTCCACCTATTTTATTTTATTTTAATTTTTGCCCTTCCAGTTCATTCTGAGACTCCGCACTGGGGTCCCAAAGTGGTTTTCAATGCCCGATGCCGTTGGCTGTTTATAAATAAGTTCTGAACGCGGTGAGTGAAGTTGGCAGCACCTCGGGCTTTGTTCTGAGCGCTGCCGGGTACCACGGCCACCTCCGTGGCTCCGGTTTTGGGAGCGCAATACGGGATGCTGGGGGCGGCGGGGGGTGGGGGGGGAGCGCCGCATCCCCGAAGCGTCGGCAGCTATTTCAGGAAGACGCGAAGTCTCCTCCTTCTTATGTAAATAAACGTGACAGCTCCCAGCGCCGGTGCGGGAGGGCCGCGAGTGGGTGGAGGCAGCCGGCGAGGGGCAGCGGGGCCGGGGGCTGCGGAGCGGAGCGATGAGCGCCGGCGGTGCCTGAAGGGGCGGCTATGGGGGGCCAGGTGACCCGAGGGCCGCTGCACGGTGAGCGCTGCGAGGGGGAAGGTGAGGGCCGGGGGTGCGATGGAGGAGATGCGTGCGGTGTGTGCCAGCTTCCAGCGGGGAATGAAGGTTGCCGAAGGGGAACTGGGAGGCTTTGGAAGCGGTCACCTTGCGTCTCCTTCCCGTCAGTGTCAGCCCATAGTGTCCATTCATTTCTATGTTGCGTTGATGCAGCGTGGAACGAACGCTGGTTTGAACTACTCCGTGTGCTCGGCTGAGCCGTGGAGCCTGCCTGCTTTGCTAGGTAACGTGAAGCCGTGTAGGAAGGGGGGGCTGGACGCCCGGCGCGATGCTACAGCAAAATCTGGAGCAATAGGCAACGTGCGGCCGTGGCCGCGCAGATCTCATGCCATAAATATTTCGGTGAGAATCCTCGTTAAACGTGCCGACTGCTCCGCAGTGTTCTGCTCACCTCGGGACGCAGCCCGTGTGCTGCACGTTCCGTGCGGGGGGAACGGGCTGTCAGAGAAACTTCCTCGTTGCTATAGTAAATAGGGCTGGGAAACGCGCAGGTCGTGTGGTGCGGGCTTGGAGCTGCTCGTGTGCTTCCTTTGAGGTGTTAGAGGTATATGCTTGAGCTGTGAGTATTCACGTCCCAGTCCCGATTTTTTTTGGATTGGGTGAAAAACACAAACTCTGCAGTTTAAGGAACGAATGGACAGAGTTAGGAAGCAGATGACTCTTTTCTAGCGGCGTGTCTTGAGTGAGACTGTAATTAGTTCATCATCTGTGTTCTGAAGTTCACCCACAGTCTGACCTTATTTCTTCTATAATGTCGCAGTGTACACGTCATATGCAGAATGTGAATGCTGTTGGGTCAACATTTACAAAACAAACAAACAAACAACCCAAAACAAATAGCTTTGGCTGTTGTAGGTTCCATTTCCCTTTTGAAGTGGCATTTGAATGAACTTGAGAAACCTGGCTGGGAAGGAGCAGCAGCTCTGTGTGTGCTAGGGACCTGGCATTCCTACCAGGGCCTTTTGCTGCCCGCTGTGCCTGCAACTTCTGCCCTGTGGTGCTGCTCTGCCCGCCAGCACGGCTCTCCTTATTTTTTATTTTCTTGGGAGATGCAAAGTAATGAGGAGACACGGGTAATTAACTCTGCTGAATTTCCCTCTGTGGACAGGGGGGCTACAGGCAGCGTTGTAATGAGAGGTGATACGCTGCTGAGTGTAGCACAAGTCTTTTGAAATGTAGGTGTGCGTTATATTTAAAAAAAAGGAAGAAGTCATCCACCAAAGGGCACGTAATGAAAATAGACTACGTCTGCACTTGTGGTTCATCTGTGGCTGCCATTCCTGCAGTTCCATCTTTCTGTTGAATGTTTTTGTTTTCAGATATGCTGGGGAAAGAGAACCGAAACCGTATCAGTTTCTCGGAAGAATAAATGAAACTGAACAAAATGATAGCGAAAGGAGCTCTGTGAGCAGCCTTGGGGTAATGCCCCTTGCTTTTAGAAACCATGTGTAAAGTACAAATATATTGCTTTCAGATATTTCCAATGACCTCTGTGCACTGAAAGAGTGGGCTGGGATTTTCAGGGGCACCTCAGTCATTTAACTCAACTGAAAATCAGCTGGAATGGGGTGCAGCCACTCTGCCCAGCTGCTGGAAGCTCTTGCTGGGGTGGGCATAGCTCCCAAGCCTGGCATGGTGCACAGGGGCCTGCTTGCCCCTGGTTGTCCACCCTCACTTTGGTTGGGTTGGAAAAAGTGAATTGAGAGATAGGCTCCTGAACTGGGCTGTGAGGGTGGCACTCCATCAAAAAGCATCGAAGCAGTGTGGCAGTGGTTAACAGCTGTGGGTCGTTCGAAAGAAGACGTCTTATGGCTTTGTATGTTGGCACACAGGAGCTCTTCATTCCTCCTTCTTGTAGGAATGTGTGTTGAAGCGATTGAAGCGATGTGCGTTGCTCAGGTGCCCTCATGCAATCTCTGTCCACATGCCCGTATTCTCCATGGTGCTGTGATGGTCTCTGCTTCTCTTTCCCCCTTCCCACCCCCTGCACACAAGTCCTTGGCCTGCTTTCCAGTGCTCTCTGTGCAAAAAGAAGAAAAGTTGAAATGGGAAGTCCAATGGTAACGCAGTCGTGATGGACAGGATGTTTACAGTCCATGCAAAAGGGAACATCTATACATGTGGTGTTTACGTTAGCAATATTTTAAACAGGAAATGTTAATATGATTGCTCGTGGTTCATCTGAGGCGAGTTTCTTCAAGACTGGCTGTGTGCTATAGCGTTCCTACAACATAGGCGGACTTAACTAAATATTTATATTCAACTACTTGTTAATAATCGTGCATAAAACATCTCTGATGGATGCATATCTCAGAACGAGTACGTTCTTCTTACGCATTTGGTTCAACTGTCACCTGCTGCGTTAATTTTCAATTCCACTTTATGGCTGTGAGTGAGATGCTATTTGCATTCAGTTTTAGGGGATCAAATCCAGTTTTTGCCTGAGAAAAAAAACATCTTGAGAATTTTTTAAATTATTATTAAGTATATTTTTTATTATTCACTTGGAATGGAGCAGACAAAAAGTCAGGCTTCAGCCAAGGAAGCTGCTGAGCTGTGCTGGAGAGGGTTCAGTGCGTGGCTACGTGCGGAGGTTAGCGATGAACGCGTCCGTATCTCTTCAGAGGGCGTCTGACTGGCTGGAGTGTACACAGTGCATTAATTCATGTGCAGGGGACGTGTCTGCTGCGTGCACATTTGCTCAATAACCTTCCCTCCTACAAGTCACAGTTGCTGATAAGTCCCTCGTCGCAGGGCTTTGTCTTGTTTTTGTTTTAATTACTCTCGTGTCGCGGGCGCACATCAGTGATTTGCAGTGGAATAATTTCTACAAGGAGCAGGAAAAAGGTATCTTGTGTCACATTTTCCAAACTGTAATTGTATGGCATCAGTGTGTTTGCAAAGAAGTCCCTGGTGAGAATGCATCAGTATTTTAGCCTGGGAAGCAGCAGTGACTGACAGAACTTTTGGCTTGAGCAGTTGAGTTTTTAAGCTTCTTAGGTGGACGATGCTCTATAGTCTGAAGATACAATAACAATAATGGCTCCTGTCTTTGTGGGATGCATATACAGGTGTAAGCATTACGTATGGCCAGGATTTCCCCGTACCTATGTAAGTCCTGGTGTGCTGCACAACTGCATGGTTGAATAGCAGGAGGCAGAAAGTAGCAGGAGTGGTGGCATAGCAACTCTCTACCTGCACTGCGTGGGGGTGAAGACTTTTGGGCAGCTGCGTGAGTTTGTTTCCAATTTCACTGGCATCCTGTTTGCCATGGTCTTTTCCTACACCTGGCTGCTGATTTATTCCTGTGCACAGTAGGTGTGAAGTGCTGGCACTGTCCTTCCTCTGCATTTTGTTCTCATGGAGAGCAGTCTGTGGGACTCAAAGGTGTCACCAGGAGGTTTGGGATATTTGAGGTTGGCTGGGAGCCTCCAGCCCCAATGAGTTGCTGCTATAGGGTTTTGGGGAACAGTGGAAGCTGGAGGTCGTTTCCTGAGTGAAAAACAGCTATGGTGTGCAACTTCATTTATTCCTTCTTTGCACAATGGAGCTCTATTTTTAGCTTTCTCTTAATGCTTTGTAGTGTAGTGAATGGTATATCTGTAGGCAAGTGCTGAATCAGCCCCATGCTGTATTTCCTACTTCGTGTGTTCTTGCTTATTCTGCAACAACCTTGCCAAATGCTGCATTTTATCCTTGCAGTTAATACTGCCCAACAGAACTGTACTCTAGCACACACCATTGTGCACACCTTCAGATGAAATAATTTCTGACTTCTTTGATCTGATTAAAACTGTAAAATATCCCAGAAGAAATAAGAAACATAAAAAACAACAATCTGACAGCACCAATTTAGTGAGATTTCTTTACGAGTTAATTTTACTTTGCATTTTTTGTCATATCTAGACTATTATCTAGATTCTGAGGTATCTTACCTAGCTTCCATATTTGGAATGATTGAAAATTTCTTCACCCTCACTAAGGGGTTAACATTTCCCATATTCTGCAGGCAGTCACTCACTGAGAACCAAGATGAGATGGGGAGAAGAGGGTCTTCCTAAGGTCGCTCTGCTTTCAGCAAGATTGGTATCTAGCTCTGAAAGCAAATGAGTGTGTGTGTGTATGGGAAGTTAATCCTGCTCAGGGTTGGATTAACTGGTGCAGAAGACCCTGGGCAGAGTGCCAAAGCAGTGCTGGCATTTGCTAAAAGTGGGGCTCCCAGAGATTATTTCAGTTTGTGCCTCTGACCTGTGGGTCACCTTCGAATGTCCTTAGGTGGCTGACAATACTGACTGCTGACAACGTTTTTCAGATGAAGTAGTGCCTCCATATATAGAGATTTTATGGGTAACCACATTTATACTTGAAAACTCTGTTGTGAAAGGCAGATGACTTCTTCATTAGCTGTGGCATTTATTTGACTCTAGGGGTCTTGGTGATGTGAGCAAAGAGCATCCCTGTTCCAGTTCAATCTTTTGCTTTCCTGGCATTATCCCTGTTCATTTTTCCATATCCTCTTGATGCTGAGGGGACCGAGGGACTGAATGTTTTGTGTTATTTTTCATATTTGGTTGTCTCCTCTTTGAGTGGTCCTCACCCACCTCTACAGGGAGCTGTTCTTACATCTGATCTGTCTTCACTTGTTCCTTACTTAATTCCTCTTTTGTTGAGAATTATGGATGGTATTTTTAGCTGTCGTTCAATTAATTTAGAGGTAGCAGGTGTCTCTTCAGAAGGGTTTGTTGGATCCTCTGATGAGTTCCAGGGAATCATCTTCATGCTTAATCAGAACAAATGTTCCCAGAACCAAAAGAAACATATTGTTAATGGTATAAAATAGGTTTGTGGAACAAATACTACTGCCATTGCTGGCATCTTGGAGGAGTTAAGAAGAAGTGGTCTCTAGCCATACAGTCTCAAAATTGACAGGCCTGCTTTCTTTTTATTAAAGAATTTTACATTAATGTCCATACATTCTGAGGGTAGAATTGAGATCAGCCTAAAAGAGATTAATCATAGAGTAAAAGGGAACTTTTTGAAAAGTGAAGGCAAAGCAAGAAATTGATCCTGATGGATTGCCCTGGGGAATCAGTAGGAATTTACTGATGGCGCAGCAGGGAGTGGAGCTGGAGGTCAGGAGAGATCTCATCTCCCAGAGGCTGAACAAGGAGCGTGCCTGCCAGCCTCATGGTCCATGTGTCCCTGATCAGAGCATATGCTGCAGTGCTGTGTCTGACGGTATTTTGCTGCAGGGTTGATCCCTATTAGTGTTGCTGTCTGTTTGTTTTTCTCCCCATCTATCCCTCTCTAAATTACAGTATTTTTCTTTGAAGACATATTTATCTGAGTGAAGCTGGTCTGAGATGAGTCAGAGCCTTCTCCTCTGTGGCTCTTGTCAAGATGGCTTCAATGGTATTTCTGTTCCTTGACTCTGTCCTTGATTGTGTCTTGAAGGGATGCTGTACTTTGTTGGCATTAAAAATGACATTCAAGATGACTGCAATTGGTGGGTCTAGGAAGAAGAGTCCTTTGGTTTCTCTGGAATTCACTGTGAGTCTGGCAGCCCAGCAAAGGAGGGAGAATGCAGACAGATAATTGATAATTGATATATACATAATTGATCAGATGTGCCTTAGTATATATTTCCCATTGTAAAGGTTGATAGTACTTTTATCTTAAAGAAAAAATGATAGTAATAAGAAAAGAAGAAAAGGGGGGGTAGTTGGACATAATAAAAGCAATATACATTAATGAATGTGATGCAGAATGTAAATGGTGTAATCCTGCTTGCTTTCCCTGCAACAGCCTGTGTTGGCAGAAATCTGGAGTTCTTGCCCTTTTCCTCAAGCCCTTGGGATAAACCAAGGCTCCTTGCTATAAAAATCAGCTCATTTTTTGTGCTTTGTTTTGCATTTACTCATTTACTCAGTCAGAAAAGGATGTATGCTAATACAGAGAGGAAGCATTAGAGGTCAAGTAACGCAGGGTGCCTAGGGTTTGAGTTGTCCTACCTTGCAGATTGTGGTGTCCCTCAAGCAGCAGTCCTGCCCAGAGGCTGCTCAGAGTGTGGAGACTTATAAGCACACTGCTGTAGCCCTGGGGTACTACAGCAGACATTGTTGATGAAGTCTGGAGAAGAGAAAGGACCCTACACTTGACCAAACAAGAAGGATGTTCAGTGACCTCTTCATAAATTTCAACTAGGTGACAGAAACTGTTCCCATCTTTAACTACCTTTGAAAAGAAATCATTATGGATCAAAGCACACAGAGCCCTGGGTAGTTCCCAGCACTGACATGCAGACTGCATGGTGTGCTTTCTGGGGGCACCAGTTGTAGTCTCACTGCAGGTTTTGCTCTGGTTTGTTTCTTGTGCTTGCATGAAGCCTTCTTCATAGGCAGTGGGTACCACTCAAAACTAAGGTCAGTCTTGGTGTGGTGTGGGGGAAGCACAATTCAGTTGGTGTTTTGAGGGTAGCAGGTGGTCATGTTTGAATTATACCTTGGCAGGAGTGGTTTGCTTTGGCTAAACCTCCAAAAGGAGCCTATTCTCCTGTTCTCTGTGGTGTTTCCCAGCTAACCAAGCCCTCTGCTTGCTTTGCGAAGTTCAGGTGCTCCTCAGGCTGTTGCGGGTCCCAGACCTGTGCTATCCAACAGCCATGTGTAGATTTATGGAGAGGGAGTGGGTTTGAGTGTGGAAGTGCTCTCCCACCTAATGAGAGGTTTCCGACAGTCAAGGAAGGATGGGAAGGTGTTGTGTAGAGCCCCAGTGCAATGCTACCCTCTGTTTGCAGGGAAATTGAGCCATAAACCACACCATGACACACAGAAACCATTTTAATTTCAGTCTCTGCTGGAAGCATCGCATGGAAAAAAAAAGTGATCAGTATAAAAAGAAATGTTTATGTTTCTAGGAGCATAGACCTCCCAAATAATTAACATCACTTGACAAACTGCTGTTTAAAATGCAAGTGGTTTAAGTGCTGCAGTTCAACAGGCATTTGTCACAGTTCTGGCGTAAATGTGATGCACGCTTTGGGTTGGTTGCTGCCTTAAAGTAAAGAAAATTTCTTCTGGTAAACATCTTTTGCTTAAGGAAAAAGTCTTCATAATTTTCTTGTTTGGAAAAGCTAAATGTTAGAGAACTGGCCAAATGGCAACTTGGTGGCAAGGGCGTTGGGCCTTTGGTTTAGGAAAGAAATAAATTCTGGACTTAAAGGGAAAAGGCTTTTGGGAGGAAATTTTTGAAAGCTATAACTTGAGATCTACTTTGTATACCTCTAATATTCACTCAACTAAAATAACTTAGAATAGAACCTTACTTTTCTCTAGGGTGACTTAATTTTCTCTTGGGTGACTGACGGGAGACACAGAGATTGTTAAGAATTGGTATTTTCAATGGTTAAAAAATAGCATCCTGCAAGGAGTCTGAGATTAAAATAAAATATGAAAAGAAAAAAAGTCTGTGGAAGATAGAAATGGAAGGGTGCCCATAATGTACTGAAGCATCCCAGATCAAAACAACTTATGTCTTTGCACACCAGATTCATATTATCAAATATAAAATAGAGCCTTAAGAATCTAATTACTTTTACAAAGGCATTATTGATGCTGTAAATTTCATGCAGCTTGGAAAAGGAAAATTGCTCAATTTATTTTCTGCCTATCCTTAACTAGTTCAATACTGCCCTCTGATTTTTCAATTCCAAAGGGAAAGAAACCCCAGAAAGGGGCTGTCGTCTTCTATTTCAGTTCAAAGTGAAGCTGTATGCTTAGAGGGAATGGAGTTCTAGGAGTCCTGATGAAATATGGTCTCTCACATGATGGGAGTTGCTGTTCTTCTGCTTTCAATCCTTCTGTCCCTCAAAGGCTCTGCAAAATTGGCTGAAGAGACCTTATCAAGTGACACGGCTGTGACAGGGTTTCTGGACAGACTCCCTTCTGTCCAGCCCAATGCTCTATTGCTTGAGCATGGGTAGTTGATTCAGTATGTAGATACCACGTATCTATATTCTGCGGCTTGGAATTTGCATGGTTACTTACTGCAAAAGATCTTATTTTCCTTGACTTGAATTTGAACACGGCTTCTAGCAGGCTTAGGTGGGAAAGTGGACAAGGCTGACTTTGGGATACACTAGAAAATCTTGTATTATGCTGTAAATTAATTCCTGAAATCTCATATGACAAACCCCTTGGTTTGTCAGGTCCACCTCTAGCAAAGTACCTGCCAGAACAACAGAACTCAGACGTTTTTATTCCCTATGCCTGGGGTGCTTCTGCTTGCAAAAGATCTGATCCTACTGTGACGTTTTCATCTGGGCTTAGAGTTCTCACTTGATGCAAAGAAATGAGCAGTTCCTTCTAAATTTAATAATTAAGATGATCAACATCTGCAAGCTCTAATTGCAGATCTCTGTGCCTCTGCTTAAGGTGTTAGACGTGGGTATGGAGATGCAGGGATTCCAGCTCCCTTTTTTGGCAGCAGCGCATTGGCATTTATCATACAAAGGATAAAGCTTTCAGGCTATCCATTCCTATGGTAGCAAGGATAAAATGCAGAGAGATATCATCTGAATGTTCTCCAAATGGATGTGAAAGGGTGTGAAAGTCATTCAGAGACTTTAAGAGACGACTGCAGTTCTTAAAATGCTCTTCACCAAAGGTTGGGTAACCTCAGTCACTTTGCTGGAAGATGTTTCTACCCTTTTATCTAAGTGACTGCCTGTGCTCTCTTTACCTGTTTATCAGTTATCCCACAACTTCAGAGGCTTTCTCTCTCTGTGCCCACATCCAGCAAAGCTGTTCTCTGAGGACTCCGAAGGTCATTCCATGCTGATAGCAATTCAGACTTACCAGTGCACAGGTAATTGCCTGAAGGAGACTGAAAAGTTATTTAGCACATGGTAACTGGTATTTTGCATTTTGTGTATTGCCCATGACAATACACGTTTTGCATCTTCTAATCTTGTACTCTGGTAAATCTGTGCTCGAACTCTCATGGACAAACTTTATCTAATAGGTCTTTTGGTGTAGCCAAATCAAAAGATTCTGTGGCACGTGTGCCTGATTCTTTAACTTGTGTGATGCAGGAGGATGTGTGTGGCATTGTTTAGGAAGCTGTAGTCAAGTAAAAGTACAGGCAAGTTACTTTGAATAATTTCAACACATCGGAGAAGTAACTTTGGAGTGTGCAATCTGGGAAAATATAGAAATGGGTAGCAATTTTGGACTTTGGTGCAACTTCAATTTGATGACAAATAGTGTTTTTATCTATATACTGTATCTATAGTAGTTGGTTCAAATTGTGCATTGAGTATGCTTTTGAATGAGGAAAACCAATCAGGGAAATGCTTCATGGTCCAGGGGTGCAGGCTCCTGTTCAACAGCTGCGTCTGTATGCTGGCAGAAGGAGTGTTTGTCAGGCATGAATTGTGCTCCTTATTAAAATAGAGTTTAGGGTTGTGGCTTATAGAAATAGGTGTGATTATATATTAAAAAAAATAATAACGATCCAGAGGTCGTTTATGGAAGAAATGCCCTTTAGTGTGACAAGATGGCTAAAGATTTTCCACGACTTTTCAAGCTATGCAAAACAAGGAAGACAGATGAATGAATTGGTTTCAGCACCTAATTGCTCCTTGCTCTTCTGTGATAGTGTAGATGTCTTTCCACCAAGAGGGTACAGCCCCTTGATTCCTTTAAGATTGTTTCTTATTCATTCAGGAGCTAGCTTCAAGGCCATGAATATGACTGTATGAGGAACAATGCTCTATACTGCATTTCTTCCTCTTTCCGTTCTTACCAGTACTCTAATATGCAAAAATTCCCTTTGCATGAATTTTAAAACAGCATCATCTTCCTTTTACAAACTGGCATGCTTTTTTAATACCTCTCTCTTCCATCAGCTATTTAGAAATAGACATCTTCACGTTGTATCTCCCAGGTCACCTGTGTAAGTTACCTGACTTTGGTGAATAACTGATCGTCTTGGTGTAAGGCATGGTCATGAGAGCAAGCCTGAAAAAGTATGAAATTGATGAAGATTACCTCCTAGATTTTCTTCTGCATTGTTGTGCATGTTGATGTTAACAAAATTTCAAGCCAGAGGTAGTGGAGCTTCCTAAATATAAATTTTGGAGTATCCTTCTCTACAAAAAGACTTGAGAGGTTGACGCAAGTACTAAGGAAATAATAATGATAGTTTATGGGAATTCTGAGAAGGCTTTTAATAAACAGGCCTTGAGCTGCTAGTCTGAAGTATGTTTTTGCCTTTACAAAATCTGAGAGGATTGGAGCCCTTCCATGTGCTCTTAGAGTCACCTCCCCGCTGTTTTCTGGCATGAGATTCAGCATAAGGATAGCAGGTAGAGTTGCTCTCTATATGCTCTTGTCCTCAGGCAATGTGGATTCAACACTCTTGGGTCATTTACTGGCTGGCCTGTTGCAGTAGGCACTAAGAAAAACAAGTTTCTGCATGGACTTCTCCAGCACCTATTTATAGCAAAGTGTTAATAACTTCATGGACCTGGCATGGGAATTGCTCGGAAGGATGATGGAATAGTGTTCATGCTTTTTGTTTGGAATCAGCGCCAAGGATGCTGTTTGTCTTCGTTACAGTAAACGGTAACTTTATTTCCTGACTGGCCATTGAAGTTTCAAGTTTGAATTCATAGGGCCAGATTCAGATGCAAAAGAAACAAAGTTAATGACTGGAAGGGGTGTTTAAACTGGTGCAAGTGATGTGCTGCAGAGCCAGATGGGACTGGCGAAGTCAGTAATTTAGATTCCTCTTCTCCCTTTGGTACAGAAAGTGAAGATTGATGAAGGAATACACCAGTGGATGGCCAAATTCTTGTGTAAGGGGAGAAATGTTGCCCTTTCTCTTGCTTTGCAGCAGCAGCACTCAAATTATTGGCCTGGAAAAATAATATTTTAATTGTATATGCTGGCTAGCATATCTAATTTTGGAGAAGAAAGGATGGCAGAGCAAGCAGAGGCAAAGTTTGTGTGGTCTGAGCTCTCCTGGAGCGAGAGGTAGGAGAGAAGAAATGAGGATTTCAGTAAAGAAATGGTGGAGGAGGAATTCAAGAAAGTACGTTGCTTCCGTCATTCTGAAAGATTTATGAGGTGGTTAAACATGACCAAATAGTAGAGTCACATTTTCGTGTACCTGTTAAGCTGTTAGATCTAATAACCCCATTCTTTAAGGGTTTACGTGCTGCCAAACATAATCAGAAAAAAAATCTGCTGGGATCAATATCGTCTGGGATGAGTCAGACCGTGTACATCAAATCCAAAAATTCAACTGCAATTTCTCTTTGTCAGTGAAGAAGCCAGAAGACCCTCCGTAATTACATGTTCAAAGGGCTTCCCTCTAGGACTGTTTTGTCTCTTTATTTAAAAAAAAAAAAAAATCTCTGATATCTGGATAATGGATGTGGATGTAAATAGTTTTAAGACTGCAGCAACTAACCGCAAAGTGAGCAAATTTCTTGCACTGAAAAGGGAACTTTCAAAAGGAATGAAAACATACCAAAAACCAGAAGACATATTGAATAACAATACATCTACAGCTACCAATGTGCAGAAAGCGAAAATCTGGGCATTACAACATCAACACCAGAAGGGTTTTGCAAAAGGTTCACACAGCGATCAGCGTTGTGCTTGGAGGGTTGTGACAGCAGTCAGGGAATTACTGGTGTGTCTGTTAGGAGTGGAAGATCTCCATTTTATCAAAACAGGCTGTCCAGGGAGGTGGTGGAGTCCATGGAGGTGTTCAGGAGACGTGGAGATGTGGCACAGAGGGACATGGTTAATGATCATGGTGGGGATGGATTGATGGTTGGACTAGATCATAGAATCATAGAATCACCTGGGTTGAAAAGGACCGCAATGATCATCTAGTTTCAACCCCCCTGCTATGTGCAGAGTTGCCAGCCACTAGACCAGGCTGCCCAGAGCCACATCCATCCTGGCCTTGAATGCCTCCAGGGATGGGGCATCCACAACCTCCTTGGGCATTACCACCCTCTGTGTGAAAAACTTCCTCCTAATATCAAACCTAAACCTTCCTTGTCTCAGTTTAAAACCACAGATGATCTCTATGGTCTTTGGAACCTTAATGATTTGAAGCTTGTAGAGCTGAACACTGTCCTTCGGCTGTGCCATCATCTTGCTGTGTGCAACCCTGGCAGCCCTGCAGGAAGGGAAGTACTGCTCATGGGTTTAGACACATCCTTGCGGGCAGCCACCAGTAAAGGAAGATGTGCTTAAATCTCTGAGAACAGTGAGAAGGGAGCCTTTACAAAGCATTGTTTGGGTTTGGAACAATAATCACAACATTTTAGAAGTGCTTGTTAAGTTTTAAATGTGGATGGGGTAAGGAGCTGCTTCCAGCAGGTGTGCTGTCAAGAGACCCTGCAAGTAACAGTGAACTTTAGAAGGAAGAGCGTGAAATAAATATGACCCAAGCACTGCATTTTTAAGGAAGACTAACACAAAATGACCCAACTTTATAGTACCTCAAAGTGAATCTAAATGGATGGTTTATATTAGGAAAAATGGCACGCTCCAAATGTAAATGTCATGTATAAGAAGAAAAATTGCTTCCTGAGTTCTTTAGAAATGGTATTACGGCTTAAAACTTCATGGTATGTGGTAGTGAATGATAAACATAATCTACACTGTCCAGCTGGGTAAGAAGAGAAGTAAAAGAACAGGCTCTGGGTTATATATCCTGACCAACCAGATACTAAATTAAAGTGAAGCCATCCACACATGACATTTGCAATAAATTCAAGCAGCAAAATGCAGAAGAGACAGCAA
Organism: Chrysolophus pictus; assembly: GCA_037305975.1. Lineage (NCBI taxonomy): Eukaryota > Metazoa > Chordata > Aves > Galliformes > Phasianidae > Chrysolophus > Chrysolophus pictus. Next base: position 11,869,135 of record CM074581.1, on the reverse strand, counting down.
AGCCACTGGAAATTTCACTGTTTCGATCCAAAGTTGTCAGCGTTTCTGAATTGTAAGGAATGTTAATGCTTTGTTCATATATGCTGCTGTAAGGCAGGAGCACATGGACTTGGTGCTGGGTGTACCCATGCTGCGCCTAAGGATGGGTATTTGGAGTGGCACAAGGGATGTTAAAGTGCTGGTGTGGTTGAACCTGCGTGCTCTTGAGGCTGCAAAAGCTCTTTTCTGATTGCTGTGATCTAAGCTCTAGCAAGTTGGCCTCAACCTTTTGTGGCTTTGAGGAAGTGGTAGTATGAGAGTTAAATCACGGTAACCTTGGGAATATTTCACTTAGTGCAAGTAATGTTTCCTTGGAGGTGAATGGTGCTGTCTGTGTGCTGGAGTATTTTCCTGGGTCTTTCTAGAGGCATCCATCCAGCAGCCTTTGTTCTCTGCCCTGCAGCTATGGATACAAGCTTTAAATGCCCAGCACCCATATCACCTTCCTGCAGATACTGTGTCTGCAGAGATATTCCTGCTTTCTGTCCTGTTTTGGAGAGCCTGTACTATTCCACTGTATCGTTCACTTGCTTTATTACAGGGATACTCAGCAGAGCCACATTTTTTGTAAAGAGCATGGTAGGAAGGTGTATCCAGTCTGGGACTTTTGTCTTTCACAGTGAGAAGTGGTCTCTGGTTAGGCAGTGATGCTAAGAGATGAGAGGAAGTCAGCTGGAGGATGCTCTCCCAGTGCTCTATTCAGACAAGGAGCATGATTCAGAGATGCTCATGGTTACCCTCTTAACACCCTATCTCTTGTCATTGGTGACAGAGGGACTGAATTAAGAAAAGCATCCTGCTATAGCTCATTGTATTATAAATATGTAGTATGAATGGCCTGCTATGGGCTTCAGTCCACTTAGATGCTGAGTCTAGAAACACATACTTGATTTCTCACAGGTATGCTTCAGAGGTAACTCCAGGGCCTGAGTTCAGAACAGAAGCTTCTCTAACTTGTATTTTCTTTGCACCGTTTTGTATAGTATTCCATTTTCTACTCTCTTAGATTTTAGTTCTGCAGGTCCATGTTATTGTCTCAACCACTTTTAGTCTTGCCTTATACCTGGTCTTTACTGTTCCCACCTTCCTCCTTGTCGTGAGAAATATGTGAAGTTGAACCTTGACAAATTACTACTTTTTGTGGTGAACTCTTAATATTCGGACTTCCAAGCTATTATACCGTACATGGAAAATGTGCCCAGGATAAACTTTCCATTAAACTATTTAAATTGGAAGAGACAGCTGGCACATCTTCAAGTATTCCAGAATTAGATCCCAAAATACTGAGGCTAGTTAATCTTTTGGAAGAACAAAAACTCTTACTGATTTATATTTAGCAGAGGGAATGCATTTTAAAAACACAGTCTATATGAGGCCCCTTGAAGAAAACATCTTTTACATTGATTTGTAGTCCATGGAAATACTACGTGGCCATAAAATATTTGCAGTTGGGCTCTGTTTTTATGTAGCTACCTCTTTGCAGTGTGAGCTGTCATTAACCCTCCTGGCGTGGCTGCTCTGCAGGCTATGCAGTGAAGCACAGCTACCTTTGGGCAGCAGCTTTGCTGTTCCTCGAGGTTAGCTGTGCCTAACCTTGCAGGAGGGAAAGGGAAAATGCACCTTATGCTATGCTGGAAACTCTAGGTTGGGCAAATGAAGCTTTGGAGGAACTCTAATGTTAATGCAGGTGTAAAGTGTTTTATGTGCATAGTCCTGCTCTATACTAAGAAAATGAATGAATAACTGGAGTTACGGTCGGTTTCACTGGCTTGTCCCAGGTAGACTATAATGTGTGATCCGGCAAAGGGCAGTGACACAGAAGGAGGTCATAGTAATGTTGGTGACAGAATTGCTGCAGATGGGAGATGCTGAATAAAGACGCCCTAATTAGGGGCCTACAGGTGGTTAATTATTGCACGGTATCATTACTGAAGGTGCTGACTTTAAAAATTAATTTACAAGGGGAAGAGCTTTCTTTTAATCAGCCTTATAAACATATAGAAATAGTTCTATTTTCCTACAACTCTCTTTTGATATAATCTTTTTTCCTTCCAAAAGAGCCATCCTCACACTACTTGGCACTCTTGACTGCTCACAGTGCCAGCAGCTGGGTCATTCTTCCTGGGGTCACCTCCCCAGCTCTGTCCTGCCGTGGTCTCCTTGCTTCCTGCCTGTCCTGCATTTTGGGTCTTCCTCAACTTCCTTTGCACAGAGGATCATACAATCATGGGATCATTAATGTTGGAAAAGACTGTTAAGACCATCTTGTCCAACTGTCAACCCATGACCACTATGACCACCAAACTATGTCCCTCAGTGCCACATCTTTGGGCTCTGCCCAGCCACATCTTTGGGTTCTGCCCAGGAACATCTTCATTAGATCTTTCTCAGTAATTTCCACAAATGTTAGTTCTGACATAACCTTTCTACAAATAATTAAACAGATGCACTTCTCCTTTATGGTATCTATATCTCCGTTGGCCAAACATATTTTTGCTCTCAGATTTTTTTTTTTTTTTGCTTTTTTTTAAAAAAAATTACAACTCAGACTTTCTATATATTAACTGGAGCAGAGCTCTTTTTCTATCTCTCCTAAGCTTTTCTTGTCACCTTTTTCAACCTCTGTACAAACTGCCAGCCTCCTGACCCTTGCTAATATTCATAGCCTCTGTATCATCTTCAAGCACACCCTCAGAAAGCCTTGCATCCAGGCTGTGTAACCAAGGACGTACCTTTTAATGGGTTCTGCTGAGGTTGATGACCTTCTGCAGAGGAATGGCCTCCTGAGTGCCTCAACATGAGGTGTGGCTAAACGGGATCCATCACTGCTCCTCAGTGAAGTCGGATTGCAAATTATAGCTGGTTCTACATTCTGTCCTTACCACCACATTTTTGTACTGCTTCTACTGGTTTTATTTTTCTCAGTGGCATGAAAAATAAGCTTAGGTCACTTGAGATGTTCCTCAAAGACTGACCACTCCCCATCAGTCAATTTTGAGAGATGGATCCATTGTGGATCATCTTGCAATGAGTTCTGGCTTTTGTTGCCTACTTTTCATAGTGGACGGGCATCTCACAGGCGTCTACAAAGCCACACTTGTCTTACAAATCTACTACTTTAGACACTGCTTTGCTTTTTTTGGTCTTTAAAAAAAAAAAAAAAAAAAAGAGAGAGAGAAGTATAACTCTAAGCCTTACCCGAGCTGGTATTATCTCCTTTCATGTACATGTTGTCTGTCTGCACCTGTCTCTTGTCTCCTAGTTTGCAGTTTAAGTGGAAAATCTTACACTATGTGCTAACCTACTCTCTTGATACATCTCATCACTGCTAAAATAGCACAGATGAAAATAAGTTACGTTTTGGCTTTGACTTGTTTTGGAGTCTTGGATGGGAGTGCTAGATCTGACCTGCTGGCTCAGATCCACCTTGTAGATAAGTCCCTAATTCACTAAAGTTTAACCCAAGATGCTCTATAATTTCAGGTTGCCTGGATTTAATGCTCCAGAATTAACCCTCTGCATTTCTATCATTCTGTGCCCCAACCCCTGCAAAGCTGTAGTCCCTGTGCAAGGGCAAAGCTTTGTTTCCTGGTCATCTTGTAATGCTAAGATCAGTAGTTGACCATAGCGACAGCAATCTGATAGGGCCGTTGTCACCACAACAGGCACAGGGAGAGTTGGTTGTAGCCTGGAGATAAGCGATTATTTATTTCTTCAAGAAAAGCAAACACGTTTATAAAGGCATTGAAAAATACTTTGTTTTTACATTAGCACTTATTTATGGTTCCTTCTCTCCTGTGCCAATGCCCAGGATCAGGCTGCATGTGAAGAAAACAAGGTTTGCAACCTCTTTCAGTTTCCCATGGTGTTAAGCTAATATTTATTTTTAGTAAACCGTATCTTGAAATGTGCTTAGAAAAATGCATTTGCAAAGCCTAGCACAAGGATTTGTTGTGGTTTTCTCCTTTTGAACTTCGTTAATAAATGCGAAGGATCAGTGGAAGTAGCTACTCTGTTTCAATACCATAATTTTCCAAAATAGGGAACCACCTCAAAAAGCAGGCTGCGTTGTGATTATTCATCTTGTACTTGATTGTTTTGTCTCCCTGTGCTGCTGGTAACCGTGTAGCTTTGGAGAAGCTGTGCAGGTTTTATTTCAGGGCTAAGACTTTCCTGCTGCACTGATGTTCCCAAATCCATCCTTTTAAATGCATCAGTAAAACTGATGGGCAGATAAAAAAACACCTTTGTCATCCTCTTTGGATAATGTCAGGATTTTGGAACCCTTTTCTCCTTTCACAGCATGGCGCTTGCTCTGTCTGCTCCTTTCCCCATCACTGTCCTGCAGGACAGGCACAGCTCCATCACTGACCCCACACCTCCTCCCCAGGTGGACATGGCTTGGACATTCCCACCTGTTTTGTATGTCAGTCCCTGGGCCCTGGTCTGAAGTCTTCTTTTCTCTCTCACTCATTCCTGAATGCTGTTCATTTCACACGCTTAAAGAAGTTTATCTTAAACACTTTGCAGTTAGTTTTCAGTCTGAAATGAGTTTTGACATCATTCTGGTAAGCGCTTATCAAGAATTTTTCAACTGGAGAAAAATGTATTTCTAAAAAATGAACTCCAGTCATTCTTTTGCAGCATTTAAGAAATCCCAAGCCTTGAAGATTTTCATTCTGCAGAGCATGAATACTTGTGGTGAAAACCTGTAGCAGGCTTTGGGACACATTTTCTAAGCTGAGAACATCCAGTGCCCCAGTGCTGCCTTTTACAGAACAAATGGGTCTTCCTCAGGCCTTGAGATATCCAGGAGCCCAGGGACATTTAGCATACCTGGAGGGAGAACTGTGTCACCTCTGGGCCAACATTCTGCTTTTTTAAACAGCTAGGGCTCCAGCAAAGAGCTCTTAGAATGCTGAAGGAAGAATGGCTTGGACTGCTTCACTGTGGTTTTCATTACCAAAAGAAATGATACAAATGGCATCTGTTGTTGAGCATGAACTGGAAATGGCAGCCTATCCCATCTTTAAAACCATGAGAGTGAGCAGATGCTGATCTTTGTGACCCTCAGCATGAAACCTGTATGGAGAGCCATGGTCCTTCTCTAGGTTTGCAGCAGTTTGACACGAGGGCTGGTTTTCTGACGCGATTTTGGTCTTATGACTTTTGTCACAAGATTCCAGTTGTTTGCGTGGTGCTGGCTGGTTGCTACAAGTCCCGTTTGTCAGCAGGAAGTATTTATGCCTGGCTCTTTTACTACCCTGTTGTGGCATGGGAAACCTGCAGTGCCCTTGAACGTGCTTTCAGATCTCAACCTTCTTGTTTGTTTGCAAATTTTATTTGAAGCAATAACTTCATTTGTCCTTTGTAAATGACTGATAAGTCAGTTTGTGGGGGACGAGGAGTCTGGAACAGGCTTTTGGTTAATGCAGTCTTTCATGTTTTGTGTGAAGTCGGAAGGGCTTTTGCATGGTTTGCCAACTGCAGCTCCAGGTTTGTGATCTTCGCTTGGTTCTTTGTATAAATAAAAAAATAATTGAAGCCTACTGCAAGGGCCCTGTACCGATATTGCTGGTAGCAAAAGCTGAGGATATCAAAATGTGTAGTTAAATAAGTGAACCAGAGAAGGCTGTGGTCCAGGTCAAGCTCAGTTTGAACAAAGACTTAAAGCTCATGATTTATTTTGGCTTTAGCTGGCCAAGCAAGCACAGTGATGTATCACCAGACTGTGTTTCCAAAGTGACTGTTTCCTTCTCTGAGTCCAGTCTTAGGTGTTTGTGTTGCAGTCTGAGGTTGTATGGTGTGTTCTCCTATTGGAGTGGCATACTGTCCTGAAGAACTGAGTAAAGATAACATATTTGGCCCGTTGCTTTCTATCTTCTCTAATAATTTCTGAGGTGAAAATAAAATGCAAATATTTGTTAGTTTAAAATTAAGCCTTTTTTTCTTTTTTTTAAATTAAGACCTTTTTCAATCCTTATCTGTTCATGTTCCTCATGTGGGAGTGTAAGAACATGTGGGAACAGGTGAAAATCTCATCCCCATCCACATTTTCTACCTGAGAAGGCTTATCCTGGGGTGGATTCTTCCATTTCCATTGAGCATAGTTGCCCTAAGTTTCAGGCGTTGACCTAGGGTGGTTTGACTCATTCTCACCCAGCAGGGCCACCTTGTCACAACAAATAAGCATTCCACTAACATCCTTTCCATAGGGTCGGGCAGGACCCTAAGGCTCCATAACATGACTCCAGCAGATGCTCTGGACATATGCAGTGCTGTTATCAGAGCCTGTTTTGGAAGCTGTGAGTGGTTTTCATCACTTCATTACAATGTTTTAAAAGGGCATCGCATCCTATGGAGAGATGCAGCAATTGTTATAATCACAGCCAAACTACCCAGTAAAATTAGAGCACAGAGGCAAGGAAGTTAAAATGTCTGTGCCTTTGTGCTGCACAAGTTCGTTTTGGTATGTGGCTGCTAGAAACAAGTTGGAGTTACAAAATTCAGATCTGGATGCACAGGTGACATGAATGTATATTTGCTGTTAGCTTCTTGTGAGGAACAGGAATGACAATGACTTATATTCCATGTAATCCTTAGCATCAAATCACTTCCAGCTGGTTTATCTCTCATTTAAAGCATTGATGAGAGCTTTTAAAGGTAAAACCATTTGGCCTACCTGCTCTGTTTTGAAGAGGTAGCACTGGGAGACAGAGCAACAGGGGGATGACAGCAGAAAGCTAGAGTAGCTGGTGTGGAAGTTGACTCAAAATGTTCTTATTGGAATCTATGTTTTTTGGTACTTGTTGAGTGAGCCTGAATCATTGCAACTTCATGTAGCTAGAGACTAATACTGCCCCAAAGGCTGTGAGAAACAAAGTCCAGGCTTTGTATTTCTACTTCCCAAGAACTATATTAGAGCTGTAACCACTATTTTTATAGTAGCTGTAGAAAGACATAACTGTCAGCAACGAGTTTGCATGAAGAATGGATATAATTAGTTTATGTAGCTTGTACATTTGAGAAATAGAGTTTTAAAGCATACTGTTAGTCATGCAAAAGCAAACTGACGTATTGCTAAGGTCACATTTGCTTTTACTGCATCCCTCAGTCTATCCTGGAATAATTCATTATTTTGTTGGTACTGTTTCTAAATCTGAGCATCTCCTCCCAAACATATGTGCACAATGCAATTTATTTGTGCACACAAGGAAAAGGAAGCAGATGACTTGTGTTTGGTATAATGATTGTTCTGTGCTTGAACTGCTGCAGATTCCCTGTTGAAAATAAACTCATGGGTCCTTCCATTCATGAACAAAGCTGCTGTTGTGACTGTGTTGGTTGTGCATTGACTCTTTGTATAGGGCCTTGGCTAGAGAAAGATGTAATTTCCTCCTCGCTTGATACCCTTGCTTCCTTTCTGCTTTTGTCACTGTGTCATAATGTGCAGATAGGGACCTACGTGGCAAGTGGGATCTCAGCTGATGTTCCCATCAGTAGAGGAGAGGGGAGAAGGGATTGTTGGTTGGTGAAAGAATCCAGGTGGGCTATTGCTGAATGGTACTCAAGAATGATTTGAAACCTTTGTTCCTTCCTTCTATTTTCAGATTCCATAGGTGGTTCATTCCCAGCCTCCTCCCACCGATGTCACCACAAGCAGAAGCACTGTCTCCCCATCCCACAGTGTGGAGCTCTGTCCATCACCCCTCTGCTTTTCCACCCCCACACAAAGGGGTCCCAGATCATCATGGACACAACACAGAAAGCAGTGAAGCGCCAGGCTAGCTTCTGCAATGCCATTACCTTCAGCAACAGACCCATTGTTATTTACGAGCAAGTCAGGCTTAAGGTGAGTAATTGATACCTTCCCTTGTTGGCATGGTAGCTGCTGGGTATATGTTGGAGTCTACCAAGCTTTGATGTTTGCAGCAGATCTTTATCTCACCCACAATAAAAGCACAATAGTCAGATCTTGGCCTTTAAACGTCCCTAGTCTTTGTTGGTACTTCTGCTTTGGTCTGTCACTATAGTTCAAGGAATCATAGAACCATTTAAGCTGGAAAGACCACTAAGATCATCTCATCCAACCATCAACCCATCACCAATATACCACTAGACCATGTTCCTCAGTTCCTCATGTACCCTTTACTTGAACACCTCCAGAGACAGTGACTCTACAACCTCCCTGGGAAGACTGTGCCGATACCTCACCACTCTATCTGAGAATGAATTTTTCCTAATATCCAACCTGAATTGCCCCTGGCACAGCTTGAAGCCATTACCTCTCGTCCTATGGCTTTTATATGGGAGAAGAGGCCAACTCCCACCTCACTACAACCTCCTTTAAGATCATTGTGAAGAGCCATAAGGTTCCCCTTGAGCCTCCTCTTCTTCAGACTAAACAAACTCAGTTCCCTTAGCTGTTCCCCATAAAACCTCCAGATCCTTCACTGCTTCGTTGCCCTTCTCTGGACAAGCTCCAGGGCCTTGATGTCTTTCTTGTAGTGTGGAGCCCAGAACTGAATGTAGTACTTGAGGTGCAGTCTCTCCAGTGCTGAGTACAGTGTATGCATCTCTAGCCAAACAGGCTTTGCATGCATCATGGAAAGGAGCTTTAGTGGGCAGACTGAGAGAGGATGAGGAGTTAGCTACTGTGTTTGGTTTCACAATGGGAGCTTTTCTTCCTATAAACAAGGAAGCAGTGAGGGTGGTCTGGAGGTGAGAGTTAGCCTCTCTGCAGCAAAGAGGTAAGAGGTGGAAAGGCAGGTGAAGAGGTCCTGGAAGTGACAGAGCTCAGCATGAGTGAAAAAAGGGTTTGGCTGAAAGGAGCAGTTACTGCTGTCAGAACTGCTGTCTGAGGAAAGGATCTTTCTGACAGTCTGCTGACTGCTTTGTTGAGACAGTCTGCTGACTGCTTTGTTGAGACAGTCTACTGACAGCAATAATGTCAGAGGAGAGAGCATTGCAGACATCATGTTTTTCTCACACAGACTGATATCTCTTCCTCTGTGTCTGTTGTAACCACTAGAATGGAGCTATAGCCCTTCTGCTGCAGATAACATGAAAAGTTCAGCTCTTCCACAAACTCTGGGAGCTGTTTCTCAGTGAGATTCACCCTTCCCCTTAGGAAATGAAGCATCTTTTAGGCACCCTAAGGAGCTTAGGGCGCTTTGCGTTTCATCTAGAGATTTTTCCAATCTTTATGCCTTCCTACTTGCAGGACTGTTTTGCATTCCTTGCTCATTCTGTGCCTTCCATTGGCACAATGTGGTTCATCATCTTTGGCAGATTTAGCTTATAGCATACACAGAGGATCAACATGAGGATCTTTCATTTGTGCACTGTGAGTTTTCCAGGGCTTCTATCTGCACGTAGCAACTGAGTCTGGATGATCCTGCTGTTGCCCATCACTGGAGACTCCAGTGTGCTGGGACCTATGGCAGCACATCAGCCTTCCCTGAGAGCCAGAAGAGGGGAAAAAAGGGAGGAAGACACTTTCTTCTTAAAATGTAGGAGATTGCAGAGATTTCAGGCTCAGGCCCAGATGCAGAAAATTCCTCCTACAGGTTTGCTTCATCTTCTGTGGTGTTCTTACTGCTTCCAGTCAGGCTGGAAACCCAACAAGGCTTGCTCACATTGCCTAATGGGATTTTTTCCACATTGGCTAGCAGTTTGGGCAAGCAACCGAAAAAAAAATAAGAAAAAAAATTGGGAGGAGATGAAAGCAACATCTCATTTTTTAAAACATTATCAAAGGTTTTGAGTGGGTTTAGTGGTTTAGGCAAAGGTTCTCTATTATTTCTTTCTCATTCTGAAACAGTGTAAATATCTCAGGAAATTTGCACTTGTTTATCACTGTATATTTTAGGACTTCAGCTTGCGTAACATATATGAAAAATATTCATGCAAATGTTTTGTCTCTGCACATGAGGTTTGTGAGCAGAGCTCCTGCTGCGTCTATTGGAAGGTCTCATGGGAGCAGGAAACAGCAGGCTGCAGCAGAACTTCTTGTTCCCTGGGGATGGATGGAAATGTGAAAATGCCTTTGTTTGCCTATGAAGTCCATCTCACAGTTACCTTATTAATGTGTGCCTGTGGAGAACAGACTCTTCCAGGTTTTGTTTCTTACCAACTGAAGACCAGCCATGAACCCAGTCGTTCAGGTCCTATAAAATCTGAACTCCCTCTGGAAAGCTAGAAGAAGGAGATGAGGAGAATGGATTCTGCATATTAAATATTGTCTCTGGGTTTTATTCTGAGACTTCTTTGCAGCTTTGAGTATCCCATCAAACAGCCAGAACTGTATAGAGTTCAGGAATATTTCCTTTCTTCACTTCCAAGATATATGCCCCAGTATGGTTTCTTCTGTATAATTCAGGGTGCTGCTAGGGAGTGGGTTGACTTTTTCAGAAGTAACACAAGACAGTAAAGAGTAGGAGCCTGGACCTGTGGGAGCAGTCATAGCTTAGCAGTTTGGGTATGGAGTGCATCTTTTCCTCCCCTTCTGGTAACCAGGGTACCTCCCAAGTTTTTCTATTAGCAGTGGCTGCTGAAGAGAGAATTTGGTCCACCATTAACCATTGCCTTTTTTAGCAAAGCTGTGTATCCTATGTCCAGCTGTGTCTAATTCTTGGCAGGCTTTATACTGGATTTTAATTTGAATATTAGTTTGTTTGTGGTCAGATTGTATTGAGAACTGTTTATAGGTGTTGATTAATACATGGAAAGCATGCAGCCTAGATTAGCATATGAATATTTACTTCATGCAGCCTCTGATTGCTGTAAAGCATTGGCAAGAGACTGTGAAAGAGTAAATTGTGCGAATAACAATGAGGCCATATTTATCTCAGTCCCAAAAGCTTTTAGGGCTTGCAGTAAATTTGCTACAATAAATAATGCTGGCTGCTTCTTGAAGTGCATGCATATTCCCTGTTTTGGCACAGACATGCTTCATCCGACCCCTACCACTGGGGACATGTATGATACCATCCCAATCCCATCAGAGATATGAAAGAGCATCCCGTGATTCCTGGGAGCTGAGGGCAGCTCTCGAATGTTTGATGCTGTCTCATGTAAACAGTTGAGGTGCTTGGTTGGGTTGAGGAGGGATAAAGAGCAGCACTTGCTTAACTGAGGAGCTGCCTGACGGTTGATAACTCTCTTCTGAAGCCCTGAAGTGTTTTGTCTGAGATATTAATAAAGCAGAAATCTCTAGGCTTGTTGTGCTCACTGGGGCAGATTTGCCTTGGAGAGGAACACGTGAAGGAAAAATGCAATATTTACAAATGTTATTAGGAAAAAATTCAGAAATCCAATCCCCAGGAGCATCATCTCCACCTGAGGTTCTGCTGACACCACGGAGACCACCTGCTTCTGTAGGAAAATGAAGACCTTGTGCCAGGGGAGTGTTTTGGGTGTGTTTAGGACCCATTGCCTGCTCCCCTCCTGTCCTCTTCAGACCAAGGTTCAGTTCGATTGAGAAAAAACCAGTGGCTCTGAAGGCATCTCTGATCTTTTTTCTGATCTCTTTGAAGAATAGAAGGGCTTGTATAAAATATGCAGATTCCCAGAATCTGTTAACAGATGCTCCTAATGCTTATTTGGGAAAGCACAACACAGCCAAAATTAATAGATTTTCCTGAAAAAAGATAACATCTATCTTTGTGTCCTAGCTTTGTATTTAATATGGTTAAATACTTTAAACTTTGCTTTTCCACATGCAAGTCCTCTGCTGAAAGATATGTGATTTCATCCGTCTGAGAAGATAGAGAGGAGTAAGATTGTCTCCATCTTAGCTGGGAAACGCACAAAACCTTATGGTGGTGGCTGAGATTCTGAAGCCAGTGCTTTTCCTTCAGGTCCTGAGAAATCCCATCATCCAGCCACTGTGGAGGAACTTCTCTGCAGATGTTCCTCTGCAGATGCTGCCTCAGCTGAGATACAAGCTCTTATGGCCATTTTTTGGCACATTTTGTGAGAGGACTGTTCTTAGGGCAAAAGGAATTACCCTAGAAATAGAAGTTGAGTCATCATGCAGCTGTAATTACATTTCATCTCTCCCCATGGATTTAACGTGATTCTTTTTTTATATGTGCATTGTATCCGAAGTATGCAGCCCTGATGTTTGCAGACAAGATAGCTACAGCAGTGTTTGGTGGGTAAAATGATTCCTAAATCTGGTGGGCTCACTTGCATGGTGGCTTCTGGTATTTGATGGCACAGATTCTGTGGTGTGTATAAACACAGATGTTTGAGTGCCAGATGCTGTTAATGCTGCTGTTATCTTCACAGATCACCAAAAAGCAGTGTTGCTGGAGCGGGGCTCTTCGACTTGGGTTTACTTCCAAGGATCCTTCAAGGATTAACCCTGACACCCTGCCGAAGTACGCATGTCCCGACTTGGTTTCCCAAAGCGGCTTCTGGGCCAAGGCTCTGCCAGAAGAGTTTGCCAATGAAGGGAACATCATTGCCTTCTGGGTGGACAAGAAGGGACGGGTTTTCTACCGGGTGAATGACTCTGCTGCGATGCTCTTCTTCAGCGGAGTGAGGACGGCAGAGCCCCTCTGGGCTTTGATTGATGTCTACGGGCTCACCCGCGGGGTGCAGCTCCTAGGTGAGTGCTGCGTGAGCCGGGCTTGTGACACTGAGCCATCCCCCTGCCTCTTCCACAGCATCTCGCCACCCTGGCCTGTATTAGTTTGAAACATAGCACTTACGTACCATACCAGTGGGAGGTGGGAATAACCACTGCAGTGTATCACTAGAAGCCGTCTGTAACTGGATTTCTGCTTAAAGGCATTGTGCTGGCCACACATTGTCCGAGCATTTTCTGGAGTGTGGCACATACCTTGTAAAACCTTTCTTTATACTTAACTTACTTTCCCCATGCCAAAGTGGGGAAATGAATTTTACATTTTAGGGATGATTCCTGCCTGGATGACACTGTTGTGATTCTTTGTCTGGGTTAGCGAACAGATTGTAAATATGGATCTCATCCAGATTACTGAAAGAAGCTGTGGCTGGTTTTGCCAAGGTGTTGCTTTCACAGAAGAGTTAGTTTCACGCTCTGGAGCCCAAGGATTGGAAATGCAGATGGAACCAGAGGACTGGGATTACTGAATGCCCATGTCTTATGCCATCCTCAGCTAAAATATGGGTTGTTTGCACTCCTGAGGACTCAGGCTTGCCCCAGATGTGTGGTCTTGGCAAAGTTTGGGATCTTTGTGTTTTTCCATCTTAAACAAGCCACGTTTTGACAGTTCTGCCTCCTTTCTGTACTGTTTGTTGCACTAAGAAATACAGCAGCAGGTCTGCCTGTAGCAACCTACGTTGCATGGAAGAGGTATGTGGGTTCAGGATATGAAGAAATAGAACTAACCTCTTCTTCCTGCAAAAACTGCTGGCCCAGGATTGCACAAGGCAGAGGAATTAAGGGATTTCTCGGCAGCTTTTTACTTTCTTTTAGGAGTAGAAAGATTTATCTTTTGTTGTGAATCAGGTTGAGTCAGAGCCACTGGGCAACCATCCTTAGGCCAAGAAGGTGATATTTGAATTGAGCTCTGGAATTTGGGCAAATGTCACAGTAAGGACTCGGTGAAGAGCTTACAAATGACTCAAAGCTCTCTGTACTGCTCTTGTGAGATTTGGCACCTTGGGACTCCTCTGCCTGATTAATGAGGGCCATAACTCTGGATTATGTGTTTCCTTTCAAAACACCCGAGAAATGGTTTCCTCTCCGTCATCCACCCCTGCATTGTCCTAGCGTCTTCCATATCCCTTTTCACAAGGGAAATGTGATTCTTGCCAGCCACTGATTTGCCTCTAATTTAACAGGCTCCGAACTCTCATTGCAGCCCTGGTGGGTATAAACTCTCTGAATGAAGCAGGCAGCTTCTGAGTTTACACAGTTGGCGTGGAGCTCAGATACATATTTATAGCATGTTCCAGCAGCCTTCAGCAGGCTTTAATACTAGCAACTGTGCTGAAACATCTTAGGCTTGAGTCCTCTTTATCTCTATTCATTATTACACAGAACTAAAAATCAGAGCGCTGAAAGCCTTGGCTCTGTCGTCTCTGGATCATATAGGCATACCCACAGCAAAGCTCTGCATGTGTGTCAGTGTTGTAGACCACACATATAGTATGGGACAACTTGCCAAAAACTCCCGGGACTTGACAAATGGATTTCATAGCTTAGCTATGAACATATGGTCACATTCAGCCCAGCACGGCATGCAGGGCATCTGATGGAGGCTGGGGATGCTGGAGTGGTATGTTTAACAGAAGAGCCTAGCATTCACATTCCAGTTCAGTGATTTATTTCCTCCCCCCTTGATGTGTTCCTTGCTCTTGAGCCTCGCTGTTTTCCCAAAGGTCGTAGTGTTGCTGTGTCAAATTGCATGCACTGCTTCCATTTGATTTTATGTGTGCTTCACCCAGGAATCTGACCAAAAGCTTTACCATTTGTGGTGGTTGTCTTTCTGTTCGTTGCAGAATTATTGCCTCCCTGCTCCCAATATGTAACTTCTTTTTCAAAATCAAACTTGTCCTGGGGAAAGATGTGCAGCAGTCATTGCTGTGTCACTGCAAAATCCCTACTTGCAGGGAAAGCTGTGTGCATTTACGTCCCTAGAAGTCAACTTCCAAACTTAGCATTTTTCTTATCTGCATTACAGTAGCAGTCCCAGCCACAATTGGGGACTCAGTAGACCAGTGGCCAAGTACAGTTAGACTATTCCTTTCTTAGAGATTTACAGGCAGAATTAGGCTTTACATTTAGCTTCCATCCCTGCTGCTAATTGCACATTGAATTACTGCTGTCATTGGCACAGGCACATGTGGCTGTGGGTGTCCCTGAGTTTGAATGCTCCTGCTGTAGGCACAGAAGCAGGGTCCTGTGAACAGCTTCTTTGACTACTTGATTTTGTTCTGAAAAAGGTAAAAATGGCTTGTATGTTCCACTTGGTCTAAGGGAGGTTAAAATATTGAATATGGATTGTGTCTTGGCTGTCACTGTTGGAGTGAGTGTAAATGGGAGATCAACTTAATCCACATTGCAGATCGCTTCAGAAATAAGGTTCACTGTTCCCAACCAGTCACGGCTGGGAAGCTGCTCCTTGCTATCATCACCTCTACACACATTATACAGAGGAAAGGTCTTAAATTCACCCAGAAAGCTCATGCTGCTATGAGCACAAGCTCTCAAGGGCTCACATAGGAGAGGTTGTTGCAGTGAGGTGCATGGAAGATTGGTGTTTTAGAGCATGGGTTTCAGCACAGATGCAGGCTTAAGTGACCTGTAAACATACCCTTATACAGTGACTCTCCTGCTGACATGCCCAACTTGAAGGCAGGATTGTTTACATACAGCTCTGCTTCCCTTTTTGGGCAGCTAGTTTTGCACAACTGCACTTTTACATTCCAGGATAATTTAAAGTAAAATTTAGTAGAATTGTGCCTTAGCTGTATGCTATCACTTCAGCATACACATGTGCTCTTTCAATCTTCAAAATAGAATCTGAGAAAAATGGAATATAAGCAGTCTACTGCCTTGCTGCAATAATAAAGCATAAAGAGAAGAAGGAAGGGACCAGCTGTTTAACTCTTGGGTCTTCTTCAGCCTTGGGAGAAGGATGGCAGTTCATAGGAACCAATGGTAAGACCACATTGGTCTGCTTCTTCCAGACAGTTGGCTAGTAGGGAGCAGCCAGGTGGTTTTCCTCTTTGTCCCATTCATCACCAGTATAGTCAGCAGCCAAACACCTTTCCTGTTTATTATTTCCTTCATACTCGTCTCCCATCCATATTTTCAGTATTTCTAAGTTGTTTCAGTCTTTTATCAGTAATAGCTTGGAAAGCTAAAGATCATTTTATTCAGATTGGCACGCTAAAAGGCACCTGTTGAAAGCAAAGCTTCACCATCTCTGGTAAATATAAAATATGTAAAAAACTGGCAAGACCTTGCAAACCAGAAAGATTTTAAATGTACGTCTTTTCCTGAAGTAGAAACAGTATGAATATAACTTCAATCACAAATATGTACTCAGGTCCTGTTAGAATTAACAGTCAGTGCTGCCTATTACATTAAAAAGTTAAGAAATCTTGTCTTTCTCAAGATGCCCGTGCCAGCTTCTTACTACTTTGTGTTTGCTAAGTATCAAAAGTCAAAATGTTGAACCATTTATGGATGGATATTTAC
Organism: Chrysolophus pictus; assembly: GCA_037305975.1. NCBI lineage: Eukaryota > Metazoa > Chordata > Aves > Galliformes > Phasianidae > Chrysolophus > Chrysolophus pictus. The sequence goes on along the minus strand of CM074581.1, from coordinate 11,852,895 downwards.
CCATCTTGGGACTCAAGATAGTGCACAGTTGACAAGGAAATGGCACGTTTTGTTGGGAAAGAAGGGAGCATGTTTTTCTTTCTTTTCCTGTGTCACTTCTTAGGTGAATTGAATCTCTAGCTCCAAGGCACCTTTAGAAGAAACATTAAGTAAGCCTCAGATGAGGTGGATTTATGAGCAAATTTCAGGTGTGAATGGTATAAGACTGATGCTAAACATGATTTATCACATGCATCTGTAATTTTACCATGTGGTTATTGCTATTTTATTTTCCATGTGCAAAAACTTACTTTCCATTACCTGTGGGAATCCATTTCTTTTGCTGCTGTGACACATGCAAATGAACACGCTGATGTGCTGAGAGTGGCTCTCACTAAAGGAAATTGGATAATCAAATATGACTGCAGTGTATTTTTACAGTGCATTGTTGAAAGTGGAAGCTATAAACTATCTGCCCTCTCTGTGGAAGTCTGTGACTATCTGATGGAAAGAAATAATATGCTTTTAAACAGAGTTCTATTTAATGAAGGCAAGATATACACAACCTGCAAACAGTTGGTTGTCATTGTTTTTCTGCATCTCTGTGGGGGAGAGAGGATTTAAATTGCTCATAAAGTTTTATTGTCTGTAGCTCTTGTCTCTATGGCAGCTGCAGGAAGCTCTCTGACATGGCTAGAAATGTGAAAACAGCCCAGTAAATAACTCATCTCATGCCATTTTAATCAATCCCTGATTTGACTTAGCATCTCTGGAGGGATGTATTTTTCCAGATGTGATAGGTACCCAAAAATTAGCTCGCAGCCCAGAGTTGTCTGTCTGTCTTGCTGATGCTGATTAGGCTGCTGGGATGGCCCTTCCAACCAAACCCAAGCTCATCTCAGCTGTTTCAATGCAGTGCCCTTTTTTTCTTCTCTTTGCTGGGGCAGCCTCTGAGGGATTGGCCCTTCAGTCTTGACTGAAGGTCACGATAGGGTGTTGGATTAGGAAACTGCAAGGAGTGTGTTCCATCTGTTGCTCACAGGTGTACCATTGCTTTCTCCTGAACTACCCCTTCCTTATTGGGACTGCTCGGGGAGCTGAAGTGTTACTTAATGAGAACAGAAGGGACAAAATCTGGCATATAAGGAGCTAATAGCGATAGGTATGTGACCACAAATTGTATCCACGTTGGAGTCAGGAGAACCTGCGAGAGAACGTGGGTGGACATAAACTGGAGAGCATGGCTATTGCTGTCAAGGCTGAGAGAAATGAAGGCAGTAACAAGGCAGAAGGATCAGTGGAAAATAAATTCTGTACTTTGTCAAGTTCCTTTAGTTCTAGTAAGCTGAAGTATTGTTCCTAACACAGGTGAGAAAGGCTATAAAGTATTTTCCATGTTACCCATAAAAGCACAAGGAACTGTGAAATCTCTGACAACTCTAACTGGTGTTTACACAATGGGTATGTGGATGCTGTAGTTGTACTGACAGTGCATAAATATAAAACATGACATCTTCACACTAAATATCTGTTCTCATGATTGATTTGGCTGCTGCTTTAAGGAGGAGTACTGTGTCCAGTTCTGGGCCCCTCACTGCAAGAAAGACATTGAGGCCCTGGAGCGTGTTCAAAGAAGGGCAACAAAACTGGTGAGGGGTCTGGAGCACAGGCCTTATGAGGAGCGGCTGAGGGAGCTGGGATTGTTCAGTCTGGAGAAGAGAAGGCTCAGGGGAGACCTTATTACTCTCTATAACTACCTGAGGGGAGGTTGTAGCGAGCTGGGGGTCGGCCTCTTCTCTCGTGTAACTGGTGATAGGACTAGGGGGAATGGTTTCAAGCTGCGCCAGGGAAGATTCAGGCTGGATATTAGGAAATACTACTTCTCTGAAAGAGTGGTCAAGCACTGGAATGGGCTGCCCAGGGAGGTGGTGGAGTCACCGACCCTGGAGGTGTTCAAAGAACGATTGGATTTTGTGTTGAGGGATATAGTTTAGCAAGAACCATGGGTGATAAGTGGATGGTTGGACTGGATGATCTTATAGGTCTTTTCCAACCTTAGTGATTCTGTGATTCTGTGATTCTGTGAAAATATTCAGGTTTTCACTAAGAAGTTTATCTTTCCTTTGTTAAGTGCTATTTCTTAGTGTAAGTATGGGAGCTGTAGTCTGGAAACAGTGATTCCAATTAAAAGTGCTTTGACCTTATCTTACATCCACCAGAGGTATAAACTCCTGGAATAATTGAATATATACTGAATTTACCACTCAGGCTCTTGTTAGTTGTAGAAGTTTCCAGTGTGGGCAAGGCCCTGGAGAGTAAGAACGTGTTGCAAATGGTGTTCTCTTGGGAAAGCCCCAAAGAATTACTTATGTTAGCAGAGGTTTTGGTATTTTGATTTAAAGGTCAAAGTAAGATATGCTGTTATTTTCTTTACAAAATACGTTCTCCCAGTTGTTACTTACGCGGCGCATAATTGCATTTGCCTTGGTTTGTCTAATGTGGTTTCTTTTATAGTTGTTTAAGCAATAGAAGTCTTCAAAAAGAAAGGCAGAGAATGCACAGGTATAAGGAATTAATCTCTTCAGATTTATTAATATCTTTCTCAGGAATACTCAGCAAAATATTTTAAACACAACATACCTCATCTTTTAAAGCTGAAAGCTGACTCCTCGTTGTTTATAAAGCTGTGACTTGACAGAGTCAGTGTGCATTTACTCCACTGAAGACAGCTGAAGCTGGAGGTGAGTTATAGATATAAGCTGAGTAGATGATCTGGTAGAAGAATATCAATTTATTGTGCTAATCTTGCAATTCCAGCTGTTCCAGCTGTAGAGGCCCTTTCCCCTAAGGCCTTATGACAGATGATGGCTAAACACTGCTGATAGGATAAAACCAGACACTGGCTCTGTGCAGTATGTATTCACTGGCCTGAGGTAGCACTTTGCCGTTTCAGTATCTGATTGGCATCACAGCCTCTGATTATGCAATCCACCATGCAGAGGATGTGACTGTTATCTCTCTAGGTGTCTAGATTATTAAAGAAGTTTGACACCTTTAATGAAATTAAATTACCTTTTCCATCTGTATCAGCAGCAGAGCTAAAAATGAGATTGTGTCGTACTCTGAAGTCTCCATTTGTTCTCCCACTTGTATAAGCAGAACTGTTGCTGGGCTCAGTCTGAAAGCCTTTACCTGTACCATTACTCCTGCTGTGCTTTACTGGTCTGAGCTTGCAGCTACCTGTGGGGCTGCTCTGGTTTAACAGTGAGTGTTAAACCTCGGCTTTTTGTGTAGTCACCACTTCTCTTTGGCCAAACACCAAGCAACTGAAGCTCTTCCAGACTCTGTCTGTCCTGTCTTGAAGAAAGCGAGCAGTTTTGGCTGAAGGAGTCTTTGCTGATCCAGGACTTCTTCCAAGTACCCTTGTCAGGAGAAGAGACCCTCTAGGGGGTCTACGTGAGTGTAACTGGTTACAAGTGGATGAAAGATGGCAAAAATGCAAGTGGTGGTATCTAGTTGCGTAGATCCAGATTTTCCATTAGCAGCTTGGATCAGCACTCACTGTTGTCAAGGTAAACTGCCCCAATATTGCTAATTCATGGTGCTTTCTTTCATCAGAAAGTTATTGTCCACCATGAGTGTATGCTTGATGCCCACTACAAGTAGTTGGCCTGAAACACTGTCTCACAGTGGTCTTTCATGAAGTCTTTACCAAAATATTTCAAAGGAAATTCCCATCCTATTTACTCCTATTTGATTTTGAATCGGTGCATTTTTAGTCTGTAGCTAAGACTATAAGTCTGATGAATCAGATTGTTGGCCACTGAATCAAATCTTGTATCGTTGGCTGGTGCTGGTGAGTGTAGGAAGATGAAAATCTCTTGTGATGCATCTGGCCACTGGTGGAACCCTTCACAGACAATTAATTCTCTTCAGGAAAAAAATAAATGTTTAATTGCTCAATCTTCTTTTAAGAGGATAAAGACCACTCCAGGGAAAAAGCCTTTAGAATCCAGTAATCCTATTGGTGTGCTGGTGCCATGCCAATAAACATCCATGTGTCTTGCATGAAAAGAACCAAAGGCCTTGAAATGTTGAATGCAGGGCATCCTCCTTTTCTCTGCACACCTCAGTCCAGAGGACCCCAGCACCTTACAGCTTTGTAAATGTTTGCCTGATCTGGAAGTGCTGATGGCTCAATCAGTGCTTTTCTGCATTACCTCATTTTGCTATGAGGGGTTTCCCTGGTTGTTGTTCTTTGCTTTCTTTGGTGTCTGTAGGCAGCAGCCATGGCCCTCCTGTGCCGTTCACAGGAACCAGCTGACCACTCTGTTGTCTCAGCATTGTTTTGAGTGAAAGCATATTTTTGACCAGAACACCAGTCCTGTTGGTTTCTATTCCTCTTTGTAGACCTGCTTGGTTTTAACTGGATCTGACTAGTGATTCTATACACTGAAGTATGTTCCTGTCTGCATCGAGCCTTGATGCTGCCTGCATTTGTCAAAACACTTTTTATTGCTCCATTCCTAACACGATAAAGTCTGCAGGTCTTGACTGTAATGCTGCTTGGCCAGGTGGAAGGAAATTGGCCTCATGCTGAAGGTCAGTGCTGAAAACAGGTGGAAAGAAAGCTGAACTGACAGAGAATTTCACTGCGGAGCTGCAGGGACTGGCAATTTCAGCTCAGCTTTATTGGCTCACTCAAGAGAAATACGTAAATTATTTGTTCATAGGCCACAATCACTGTCATGACTACTCATGCTATAATTTCTAGTGCTTTGCTTTAAGATGTGGAGCTGAAATAAGTGTTTCATAGGAAAGAGATGAACTCTAGAGAGTCTAAATAATGATCTGATGGTGAGGCAGAGTGCTCTTTGAGGCAGGGCAATAGATGCAAGTTGGTGGAGGAGAAGTTCAAGTGGGAAGTAAAATACCAGATTTTAAAGGTATATAGTTCCCAACTATACAGATCACACATTCTCATTTGGTCAGAAGACTGCATAGGCTGCAAAGCCCGAATCTGACAGGATGGTTAAATGCTTTCCCACCTCTTACACATATGTGGCTGTGTCCAGTGTGCCAGAAATCAGGTTTATGGTTGGGTAAGTCTGTTAATTCACATTCCTAAAGATAGCTATGTGCTTAAGTGGCCTGCTGGATCTTTTTCTTTACCATCTGCTTGTTATTGTGTTCTGTGCAGGGTTTGCTAGGTCAAAACCAGTGGTTAATCAGTAATCAATGGCAATGCAGAGGGATCAGGCTCTGTGCTTAATGGTATTTCTGGCCTGAGAAGCAAAGACTCTTTCAAGAGGAGAAAGGTGAGTGTGAGTAGGGGAGGCTGGGATGTGCTGCAGAAGCTGGAGGGAAAGTGGGGAGATTGCCTCCTAGCAGTGCTCGTTTTTTGTGGAAAACCTGACTGGTTTCTGTGCAGGAAGGTTTATATGGGATCCAGAGGCATGAGGTGGGCAAAAATATGCAAGCATGGAAATAGGGTGACATCCTGGCTGAAAACAGTGAAAGAACAGGTTTGGCAAAGCAGGTTTGCTTGTATTGACTTCGTGATGGTAATTTATGACACAAAGGCTTTGTTGTTTTTTTATTTCTTTTCCCTTTATCTGGACAGTACCTTGATGTTGTTTGTTCTCAGGTGTTAGGAGTCTTTGAGCTGCTTTGCGTGGGTCACTTCGGATGTCCAGTATGTTCCTTGCAGATAAATCAGCTCTTCTAGCATGCCAACTATGTACTACTGATGGCCTTCATAAAAGGGGTCACTAAGAGAGAGGAGAAAAACAATCCTTGGTGAAACATGAGTCAGATATTTCTTACATTCCAAATTAGATTGGTGTATATTTCTGTTCTTCTCTTGATAATATCTATTTCTCTTTGTGCTTTTATCATATAGTTAACTTATTATAGAAGTCTTCTGCTAATGATGAGCATTGAGAGATCTGTCTGTCAAGGTGCACAGGCTATGAGGAAGGAGTAGATACTCTTGGCCAGTAGTTTGCAATGGGAATTTCACTCTAAGATCATGTCTGTGAAATTTGCTGCCAGATAAATTCCCATCCATCAAGCTGCACTTTAAAGTCTAATCTTCCACTTAGTAGCATCTCTACAGCACTTACTTGAGATGTATATTGAGTGCAGTGTTTTGTCTGTCCATTGTAACTAAACCCTCTGCAGCAATTAATGTAAATTAGTTGCAAGCATTGATTAAGAAAGGACTAGTTATGCCTACCAGCATCATTTCTTTTGACAAGCATTTGGAGCTCAAATAGCCTGACCTGGTGTGGGTAGATTCACAGTGAGCTCAGCTGAGAACACTTGATTGACTTAAAAGCTTTGCTGACAACTACAGAAGTGAAGGGAAAAAAAGCCCATCCCGTCTATGAGAATGGCACAAGGGTAAATGATGCCACTGGACAAACCCAGGCAATGATCTCTGATGAACAAACCCAGGCGGTGATATCTGCCTGGCTTTAACAGAAGAATGAAAACCAGTGATGAACAACAGCAGCTTCTCAAAGTGTCCCAACTTCACCACCCCTGACAATTTTTGTCTCAGTTATTAGGACATAGGTGTTGTCTGGGGCATACCCACAGCCTGCAGTCCCAGATGTTCACAGCCATGGCCCCCTTCTCAGGATGTCCCTGTCAGTGGCTGTTTGACCAAGCTATTATTTTATGGTATATGTATTTCCTTTTTATCTTTTCTCACTGCCAGTCTCTCCAGCCCAACAATCATGTTTTCTTCTTTACCATAGCCTCCATATCCTGCTGTCATTCTAAAAATGCTTCTGTGATGTTAAATCTTTTCCAGTTACATGATGAGAATTAATTCATTCTGACACAGCCATGGAAATCTGATTCAATTCCTTTTTTTTGGTATCTCAGTCACAGTCCTTGATCGCAAATCAGCATGAGTCAGAATTTCTCAGGTTATTATTTCCTCAGAAAGGCTGATTGCAAGCCTGTCTCCTTATTTAATATCCTTTTTCTAACTTCTGTGAAGATGAGTTGCTGAAGGTGCAGTGATTTTGTTTTGAGACCTGCCTGTTCTGACATTTAGAGCCTCAGGTTAAAAAAAAAAAAAAAAAAGAAGGGGTTGGAGGGGTGATGCAAAAGAATATCCCTGACCTGTTTTAGTGTTGCTGTTCCCCATCATCAGGTAGTTGTGTCCACACTTGTTTACCAGCATGAAGATGAGCACAGACACCAGCAGGATTTATTTCTCCAGAGACTTAAAAGTCGTTGGTCACTACTGGGAAGGAAACATAGCGTTCTTTATCAGCTCTTGCCAGAACATGAAAATGATGGGTTTTGAAAGCATTGTATTGTGCTGAGATATCTCTCAAAATGTGCTGGAACGCCCCGGATGGGTTTTGAATCCTTCTGGGTTCAACTCATTAAATGAGTAGCTTATGTGGAGCTAGTAGAAGTAGACTAGAATGGAAAAGGTGTGGGAAATACTTTCTTTGGGGTTTTTTTACAGTTCATTTATTCTTTCTCATCCCTTTGCCTCAAATATTCCAGCTGGAGTCCGGCTGCCACCTTTCCTTCCATGGAGGTACTCTGCAGGCAGACGCAAGAAAATCCTGCTCCTCCTTGCACTGTAGCTCTCCCTGCGCTCCCTGCCCGCAGAGCAGCAGCTGAAGGGGCTGCAGAGAGATGCAGGCACTGCTTCTCATTGCTTCTCACTGCTTCCCACAGGTCCCAAGAGCCTGCCCCAGGAGGCTGTCAGTGCACAAATTCAGTGGCCAGCTTGAGGACTGAGGAACTGCATCCATTTTTTCTGTTGATTGCAGCAGTTCCTTTTTGTGATTCTCTTGGGTCCCCCAAATGGGTTAGTAGTAGCTTTAATACCCAGTTGGGTCTTTTGCTTGTTTGCTGCCAACCTCTAGGATTTTTTTCTACGTTAAAAGAGGAGAAAAAATTGCACAGAGGACCATTATTTTTATGAGGAATGGATGTTTATTAGAATTCAGTTGTTCAAGAAAAGCAAAGCAACCAAGCAACAGGGAAATGAATACCTTTACCCACTGGTATGAGTATATCAGATTGATAACTAATTTTAACAGGGAGGGATGAAAGGCATCCTTCATTTTAGAGGTAAAGGATTTGGCTCCCAGTTGAGGTTCAGATTTCTCAGCATCCTGGGACAAGCCCATGTGTGTGTCTGCTTACTGCAGGATGGCAGTGCTGCCTTTCTTCCTTACATGGGAATCATCTAGTCCAATCAACTGTCAGCCCATCACCACCATACGCACCAGGCCATTCCCTTAACTGTGAGTTTCTACACCTCTCAATTACTGGTCCCTACATGAGCCAAGCTGGGCCAACCAAGCTACTGGCCCAGCAGAAGTGCTGTGTCTTTGTTTGACTTTCAGCCTTGAGAGACTGCTTCTGTCAGAGATGTGAGTTACTATTTTGTGGCTTGATTTTGTGTCGTATCATGTATGTGAAAGGTGCTGCTGTGATGCTCCTACCCTGCTAGGCACTGCTGCTATTGACACTTAGATGTGTGAACTCTGTTTCCCCCAAAATTTCCAAACACTTTTGGGTATTACTGATGAGGATAATTAGGAGATGCTGATATGCCGAGCAGAACGGGTGGCCTTTCTGAGGTTCATCTTTTATTAATCTTCCATGTAATTCCCCTTAAATGATGAGGTGTGATTGCTTTTCTAAGGCCCAATTGGATCTTCAGACTGAGCAGAGATGAGACCCTCTAGCTTATATTACTGCAAATTACCCACTTAGGAGATGAGAGAGCTGTGGCTGGAGATACTGCCTGGGAGCATGCTTGTGACACAGACAGGCAGATGCTGAATAAGCAAAAAATTAATTCTTCCTTCCCACATAAGAGAGCAGCTTGTTTTTGCTGGACCTTTGCCTGCATGCAGGCTGTGGTACGGAGCCAGTGTGTGCTGTCACACTTAACCTTAGGCAGAGAGCAGCCTCTGGCAGGGCAGAATGCCTGCCCTGGGTGCAGCTGGCAGCTTGAATGTCTGGGGGAGTGTGTGATGCTGAGATATAATGATTATAATGAAGAATAGGTTGGTATACGTTTCTTAAAAAAAAGTGATGCCATAATAAACATAACCTTATTAAACTCAAGGAAGCGTAAATGACTTGTAACTCAGAAGCATTATAAAAGTTATTACAGTTCACTGCTGTAGCAGCTCTGCCTGTGAGAAAGCTCTTTATGTTTTGCTTTGAAAAAGGCATTTCTTGTAATCAAAGTTGTTGCAATTAGATGGAGCAGTAATGAGCCCCAAGGTAGCTGGATGGTGTTGCCTTATGAAGATCTTCATGCCGTTTCTGTGGTGTCAAAATGATGCTTGGTGTTGGTGGAGAAGTTTCTGTGGATCAGCATTGCAGCAATTGGAAACGTGTTTTGCAATACCCCCCTCTTCCCCTAAACCCACCATGCTGTTGAATTCCATCCACTTAAAACAGAGCCTATGTTTAACAATAATTTAAATCATTATCCTGCCTGTCAGCTTGGAGTTAAGGGGCTACGCAACTGCGATTCTCTGTTTAGAAACTGCCTAGAGTAATAACTTTCAGATGTCTCAAATATGCACCACTTATCTATAACATCTAAATACAAATGTCTCCCCACTGAGTGAGCCCGACACTGTTTACCTATCGTGTCCAAACCATTCCAGAGGGCTTGCTTGGCGCGGAGCGGAAAGCCCTATATCCGCAACTCCTCCAGCACTGTCAGTGTAATGTTTTTCAACTCCTCCTCACCTTTGGATAATGGTGAAGACAGAAACAGCCTAAGCCTGGAAGTGACAAGTGAAGCACGTCCCTGTGCGCGCTGCCCCGACACGCGAAGGGTAAAAGTGCACGGCATCCAGTGCTGTGCTTGGCAGACAGGATGATGCTCGTGTTGCTGGGTCCCGGCCAGCCTGCTGGGAGATGATCCCCATGCTGAACCCTGTCTACTTCCAGCATAATGAGGTTGGGCATGGCTGAGGCTGTCACTGGCTCAGTGGCCCCATATGCTTTCTCTGCCTGCAGACCTCAGTGAATCCTATCAAGTTTCAAGGACCACGAGGCTCCACACTTGGCTGTTGCTGAACCCCAATGGGCTGTGATGTGTGGATGCCCCTGAGGGTGCACCCTCGCAGCCATTCTGTGAGTAATCAGAGCAGGGAGAGCTAAGAAATTCCTCCTCTCCTCACTACAGCTGACCTGTGGTTTCTTATGGCCCCCTGTGACTTCTGACGGCTGTCCCCAAGGTGTGGAGCCTCTCATGGTGGAAAGAGAGGAGCTTCATCCCCAAACATGGTGTTCGATACCAAAGCCTTTCTATGGATGCTCTGCAACCTGATGCAAGCAATAGTGTTTCCTTATGCCTTCTGGTGAGCCCATTCGATGCTCTGGCTTTGCTTCCCTGGGGCACACAGAACGCTATCAGCTGGCATGCATTGCCCTGATGCAGCCAGCAAAGGTTAAATAAGGGGAAGCAAGGAGTGTTTAACACATCATTGCCTCATCTGTGATCCCTAGGTGAAATCTGAGTCACTGCTCACGTGCCATGAGCTGAAAGCTATCGGATGTCTGCAGATGTTGCTGACAGTTCTTCCCGCAGTGACTTGGCCACACAAGGCACTCATCTCTTTGCTCTCAGTTGATGTCTGGATCACCTGTGGGCAGCGCTGCTGCGATCTCTGTGCCACACAATGGCAGGTGGTTTGTGTTTCAAGCATTTAAAATTGCAATTATTTTATTAGTTTTTAAAGAGCATGTGGAAGTTGGACTGTTAGCAGAGGCAGGACGTGGTGGCAAAATAATTTTACATGGATGTGGTTATGGAAGCAAGCATTTTCCATGCAGTTTTGGTAGCAGCTACCATGCACACCCCCTCCACAGCCACCCAGGGATGCCACAAAGGAGCACTGCTGATCTTCTGCCCCTGCAGCCAGGTTTAGCTACAGATGTATTTTTTGGAATGCATATAGTGAAGCGTGTATAGCACTGGCTGAGCTCAGAATATGGTTTCTTCTTTCCTTTTCTTTAATGCGGGCTTCCTTTTAGGGACGTGGCTTGGAAAGGAGTCTATGGTAGCTTGCTTAGGAAGATAGCCCAGTTAGGTTCAGCTTTCTTCGTGCATCAACATTGCCTCTGCACATAAATGTACAATCCACTCTATTTACTTGAAGTGCCCAAACTGCATTATTTTTTTTTGTTCTTTACAAAGTATTCATCAGCTGAGATGCATGAAACCTGTTTTTCCTGGCAGGCTGTTTCTGGACCCAGTGCGCTGGGAATTAGGTCCTGCCTGCACATCTCTTGCACCAACTATTTTTTCACCATCTTTACACCACATCTTCACTGACTTCCCCACTATCACCCATACCAGAAGGCCTAGAGAAAAGCAGTTCAGCAGCAACATTTCATACATTTCACCTGTTTATCCATTATCCTGATGTGTATCTGTGCTGCTTGTGTGTGACAGCTAAAAGCTACATATATCGCTGATGAGAAATATCACGTTTACCATTTTTTCTCTGCTAATGGTTTGCAACTCAGCCACATATGCAGAAAAATAATTTGCAAGTACCTGAGTTTCCTTTGTGCTGCTTACGGCTCTAAATTTGCATTGGGTGTTTTGTTTTCAGAGAAAAGACTGTGTTGTGTCATGCTGCTGATGGACTTTTCCCTGTCCAGGTTTCAGTGGAAAATGTTGGGGAGCTCCTGGGAGAGGCAGGGGTGGAAATCTCTTGGAGATGGCACTGGCTGCCTTCAGCTTAAGTGCTGAGATCTGGAAGAGGGAGCTGAAAATCTAAGAATCTGGTTTCTATAAGTATTTTGACCCCTTGGATTGGCTGGGCAGGCTCCTGGGACAGCAAAATTTGTGTATGACATTTTGCAGTGTCAGCTTTTTTCTTGCTTCTTAGAAAATGATGAAGCTGGATGGAGTTCAGAGGAGTGAAGGGGACAGTTTGTTGTTGGTTTTTTTTTTTGCTTGTAATAACTGCTGCTGCTTGTTCCTGAGGAGTGCTGGTTGCTTTGCCAGGAGAGGCAAGATGGGGTCTGCCTGGTTCTATCTGGTATGACAAGGGACCATTTTATTCACAGAACTGTCTGAAATTACTGAATCTTGTAGAAATCTTGAAGGTGGGACAAAGCCCTCTCACTAACTGTAAATAGTAATGTTTTTTTTTTTCTTTTTAAGCCTCTCTCTCTAAATATTTATAGCTCTGGATTTAAAAACAAAAACAAACAAAAAAACCCACCAAACCAAAACCTAAACCCAAAGCAAGCACCCAAACAAAAGAAAACAAACTGCGCAGAGAACAGGAATCTTCCTGACTTCCCATGTTTTCATGAAAAGCAACGGGAAAGTAATCCATTAAATTGCTCACACATTTTTCAGTTGCCTAGACAGTGCTATACTGAAATACCACAGTGTGTCTAGCTGAAAAAAGGAGCCCACTTAGGATGGCAGACCGCATGCATACACCAGGGAGAAACTGTTGAGGAGGAGCTTAGGGGGACTGGGGAGCAAATGGTCCACATGGGCACTGAATCTCAGAAGTGCTGCAGTTCAGAGTGGCTCCCAGCTGCTCACCCATGGCACCATAGAGGGAAGCTCAGCTTAGGTGGGACCCAGCTGGTTTGCAGCCTTCAGCACAGCCAGCTAACAGGAGTGGTGTAGGAGAATGAGCCTTGTCTCTGCACCTTCTGAAAAAAATCCAGTTATGCAATCTGTAGGTTGAGTGAAACTGAAAAGGAGGGAATTGAGCTCCTGCAGGTTATGTGTTCACAGTGTTGAATGGTCAGGAAAAAGAGAGTAGTGGATTTGTTGTTGTTTCTGTTGTCATGGGGCTGTTGTTTTGGCTCTGTGCTTCTCTGTGTTGCACAACAAGCCTGCGATGCAGCTTCTGTATCAGGGGGAAGTGTGGCAATTCCCTGGAAAAACAGAATACCTCCTGATGTGTTCAGTTATTTTAGATAAATGAACGAACATAGAGCTACTTCATATTGTCCCTCAACCCTTAGAGTCTTAGCCACGCAGGAGGCTGCTAAAATGTGTGGTGGTAACAGCAAGGACAGGGAGGATTATACACTGCTCTCACTGGCTTCTACACAACTGATTTATTTACAGTCTCTTGGGCTGTGTTTCCCACTTAATACTGCACAAGTTTCCAAGAGAAGTTCAGCTTCTGGCCATCTGCTGACCCAAGAAATGCTTAGAAAAGGGATCTTCTTCCTTTTTAACACCTAAAATGTTTCAACATTTAAGGTGGCAATTGCTGGAGTTGCAATTGCAGGGTCTGGGACCTCCCTTTTGCAGACCTGCTAGGGACATTCAGAGCATCACGGGATGCTTGGGGGAGGAAGAGTCAAGTGATGGAGATGAAATGGCATTCCTTTGCAGGAAGAGTAGGGAAAGGAATGGAAACTGGCTGGGCTGGCTTTCTATCTCTTGTTCTTGAGCACAGTGAAGTACAGTCTGTTCACAAACTGCAGTGCAACTGGGAGCTATGGATGTGGTGGGAAAGCAGTGGGAGGGGAGCTCTGGACAGTGCTGGTGGCAGACAGAGGGAGATGTGGGAGAAGGGGGCCAGGCAGATGGGTGTGAATGTGGAGAGGAGAGAACCTTAACTATGGAAACAGAAGAGACCCCACTAAAACAGGACAGTACAGAAAACTTCAATTTTGTTCAGTTAAGGGAATCCATAAATTACTTTAGAATGTATGTATGGGACAACCAGACCAGTATTACTAATCTGAAATCCTGTCCTCTAACATGGCTTTGGCTGTTAGCAACTTCCAGTGCATTGTATAAACAGAGTCTATTTTAATGTGTCTGTAAATAGCTTCCCAGGAAGAGCCCCATTCCTCCAGCCCTTCTCCAGGGTCCCATTGTCCCATGTTGGTGCTGGGGTCTGATTTTTCCTTCCTGCTTTGCGTGGACGTGCAAAGCTTTGACAATTGCATTTTGTACTCTTGAGACATGAATGCCTTCCAAAGCTCGAAGGAGTGTTTTGGGTTTTGAGACTGACCTTCGATTTCCAGTGACAGCCAGGATGAATTTCTGCAATTTCTCAAGTTGCCCAGAGGCTGACATTGACTAATAGGACTGGATATTCAGCAGGAGTGTTAGGAAACTCTCGGTGATGAGATTTATTCATGCCGTCCTTGCCTGCTTTGAAAACTGTAGGGCTAACCTCATGTTTGGGGCAAGTGGAGCAGTATTACAACAGGGCTGTACTTAGACCATCACTCCTAAAGCACGAAGCAACTCTTTCATTAACCCCACCCCAGTTCTCTCCAATCAACAGCAAGCAGCCTGGGCTGCTTCAAGGATGGCAATAACTGCATGCAAAATCACATTGTATTCTGTTGAAAAACAGCAGTGAGTATTTGCCTTTTGTTTATCTTTCTTAAGATAACAGGATGATTCTGCTGACTTTTACTGGAATAGTCCTTTGCTGTCTGGAAATTAATAACTATACGAAAAAATGTAGCAGGGCATAGCTGACTGTGTTTCAGAAAGGTTTGTGCAGAGCCTCTACACTGACCACACGGGGGAACACATTAGAGAGACAACTCACAGGAACTGGAGGATGTTGGGGGGGTTTTTTCAGTTGTTTCCTATTTGCTCTGCAACATCTCAGAGATCTCTGAGGCCATTTCTAATTGTAGGTAAATGAGGAAAACCCTCACAGGATCTCATCTGCAGAGCACTGGCGATACAGTGGTTTTGTTGGGTCTCCTATTTTATAGTTTTACATTTAGATATCTAGCTATCTGTGACCATAACGTGGTTGAAACAAAACTGGTTCAATAATCGATTCATTCCTCCTTCCATGTCCTTCATTCCTACTCTATGTCTGGGGCAGGGAAGATGAACATAATACTTTTTTTCACCTGTTTGCTGGTTAAACTTTTTAGTTTAACCAGCAAGGGTTAAAAGTAGGTGCGTTTGATTTTTTTTTTTTTTTTATATGTAAGTGAAGGATGTGGGAACAGTCTACATAATCTAAGGTAAATGTTCAAGGTTATTGCCATTTTTTTAATGAAGCAAAATTTTGGGCCAAGTTTGATCTGACAGCATGGCTTTTAGTCTAGGTTTGCTTAGAGGCAGCCGTTCATTCTCATGGGCACTGTGCTGGATTTCACAGAAGTTGAAAATCACATCTGCATCACCTCAGGTGCTCTCAGCTCCCACGTGGGCCCTGATGGGACCACAGCTCATCCATGGCATGGCAGCCAGTGGCAGCCTTGCCTCAGTAGCAAGCCCAACTGCTCAGCAGTCCCTCTCATGAGGGTTACTGCTAAAGGATTAGCACTCGTTTACTTGGCTTTTTTAAATTCCCCTTTGATCAGAATTTGATCCTGGTTCAGGCAAAACAAGAATGGAGCAGCTGCTTTTGCAGCATCCAGACCAATCTGAGAATGTGAAGTTGATGTCAAAATGCAGATTTTCCACTCACAATTCATTTGGGCATAAACATGCCCTGTCTAAAGAAAGATCCTTGGAGAAATTCAGCCACTGAATCCTTCACCTCTGAAGGACCCCAAACATAGCACTGTATGCAATGTGCCTCTTTTTGTGGGTGAGATATTAAGAGCTTATTTATTTATTAGAAAGTGGTTTACAATGTAAGTAAATTAGTGAGTTCTAAGTCCCTCTTCTAGCTGCCAGATGCTGGGAGGATGTTTATGGCCGCCGTAAATAATTTCGTAGCTTAATACAAATGCATTTTTAGAAATCAAGAGCTGATTGCTGGCCGTTTATGGTGTGCGGCTGAGGATTTATCAATTCTTCCAGAATATGAGAAAGAAAACAAACAGGCTTTCAGAGACTTTTAAAATTCAGAGGAAAGAAAAATCTCAAAGGTGCTCTTGATTCACGGTGCTGCAGGCTCAAGTCTGCACTGCTGTGGCTGAGCTCTCTCATGTCTCATCAAGACAGGCAGATCAGAAAATGCTCAGCATCATTCAGGACCCAGCACAAGCGTTTTGGAGACTGCAGAGGCTGGGACTTGGTGGTACAGAGAGGATTCTCTTGTGCTGAATATGTATTTGTGGATTACTTTCTGCTGCTGTGTGACCTTTGCTAAGGTCAGCTTTAAATGGAGGAGATCAGATGCTTTGGAGTCAGAAGGAAAGCAGAGTGAACAAGTACAAAGAATGGGCTTTATGTTGTGGCTAAAGGTTGTGAGGACTGAGCAGCACCCGTAGTTCCTAGCAGAAGGGTGAATCAGGAGGGAAACCTGCTTTTCTAGCAAAAATAGGGCATAGAATTAAAATGGAGCTGGAAGGAATTTCTTTTTCAAGGCACGCGCACAGTGAGGAATTAGAAATCAGCAATGTGACGTCAGAGCACAAGTGGGATGTTGGGCATGGCTTTTGTGAAAAGACTCTGTGCCTCAGGGAGGAACGGGAAGAAATGAAGTGTTACGGATGCTTCATTTGAGCACTAAATCTATTTTCAGCCTTGATAGGGACAGCAGCAGAGGAACTGCAAATATCAGCAGAAGCTGTGACTGCTTCTGCCAGAGCACATTGTAGTGGTTGCATATTCCTGTCCTGCACTCTCTGTAGCAACATATTTTTGGTGTAAAACCACAGAACTGAATAGTTGTGAGCACAGGAGAAATCTGATGCTGCTAAATTGCGATGAGACAAAAACCATCCTTGCCTCAGCCTGAAGCCTAGGCTGGGCTTCTGGTATGGAGCTGAAATACAGTTTTGACACTGGGGTGTGCTTGGGTTCTTTAAGGAAGAAAAGTGCCCCTTTTCTTACTACCTGCAAAGTACCTTGTTTTAGGGTAGGAAAATGCCATGGATAGATAACAGGCTGAAGTTAAATGTCTGACTCAACAAAGTTGATGGTGCCAACATTAAGTGTAAGTTAGAGGCCAAATAACTTTCTGTACAGTTTTGAGGTGGTGGTAGACTTCTGCCTCAGACCCAGCATACTGAGATTTGGGTGGTGTCATTGCAGTGTTGACATTTTTTGCAGTGAGTGTTGTCTGGTGCCATCCTGATCCCTTTCCAATATGCTGCTGGATTGCCCAAGCCTTGAATTTAGCAGCACAGCTCACTATGTCTGTCCCTTGAATCATTCCCATCCTGCTGATTTCTGGGGCTGGTCATACATGTGGGGATGGACTTGGGAGAGTTTAGCAGGTACAGAGGATCCTCTGAGCGAGCATATAGCTGCTGTTGAAGGAGCCATCTTCCAGTGCTTTACCTCCATCCACTCCTGGAGCAGGAGCACTAAATGGGTTGTTTAAAGCACAGAAACAGTGACAGCATTGAAAATGCCCACGCTGAAAAATTGGGACTGCTGGAGAATGAGGCTACTGACCTGGAAAACAGGCTGGGATGAAGAAATGTTAGATTTCTGGAGAGAATTGGGTTTCCCAGAGACTGAGAGGTGGAGGCAATAAGCTCTGAAGATTATTTGGGATGTCTGATCTCTAATGGACTGTGAAGCATCTTCTAGCATCAGTGCCTCTGGGAAGGGCCTTGCTGATATCCTTCTGGGACTCGTCTTACAGAACTGGCACTGGGGTCAGCAGGAGGACATGGATGTGGGGTGACCTGCTGGGGACAGAGCAAAAGGATGCCCCCTGAGCCAGCTGGTCAGCAGCTTTTGGGGCTCTTCTTTTGCAGAGTTAGCATCCAAGAAGTGAGAATAAGCTGCAGGTTTTGTTGCTCTAAGGACAAATTGATGGCTTCCCAGCCAATTAAGTCCCTCAAATGGCATGCCAGACTGAGACTAGTAGGCTGCAGGCACCTCGGCACCTGGCTGAAGCGGGGCCTCGTTGGCTGACAGCCCCTCTGTGGAGCTGCTTAGCTCTAGCATTGGAGGGCTTCTTTAGTTCATGTTGACTTTTAGAGGCTGCAGTATGTCTCAGCCCAGGCTGGGCATCACCAAGGGGCTGCCAGAAGGACATTTGTAAAACCATGGCGGTGTTTGATGGCGAGGAAGAAGGAGCTGGCAGGGCGTATATGCAACATCTCACCCTCTCTCCCCACCCCTGTGCTGTGTTTATCGCACCCTCTCGCTGTGTTATGTCTAATTTGGGCTGTGAGCTCCCCTGGGATGGGACCTGCCATTTTTAACTGCCAGGCACAAGGCACACCTAAGCCACCTTATAAATAATATTTCTGTGCATGGGGAAACTTGACACGAGGACGTAAAGGGGTAGCCATGGCAACGGCTGTCCGTGTGTTTTGTGTCTCCTATTGACAAAGCAAAAGGGCCCGGTGCTACGGCTCCAGCCTGCAGAGCAAGCACGACTTGGCGGGGCCTCGAGAATTTCTCCTGAGAATAAGTCCTTACGCTCCTGCTTGGGATTTTTTTTAATGCTTACTTTAATACAAAAAACAGTCATAGAGATGAAATGCCACCAGTAATAACCTTTTCTTCTCTGATTTAGATAGTGATGTTAGATTTGAGTGCATCATCTGCTTTTTCTCCTCTTCAGGCTATTAGAAATGTGTGGGTTTTAGCTATATAGCTTCCCTGTACCATCTTTTGACAGCAATAACAGATGCAGATGTGAATTATCCGAATTAACCAGACCTTGGCTTTGATGAGGACTACGTCTGCACTTGGTAACAAAGAATACTTTCCCAGTTGAAAATAAAATAAAGCGTGCATTTTTAAACTCAGTACTGTTACAGCACCAGGAATGGTTGGACTGTACTGAGCAGAGCAGAGAGAGGGACTGTTTTTCTCTGATAACCAGGTCTGGAATCCATCCCCTGGGCCTCAACCATCCCTTGCACTGGTGGTGATATTTCAGTCATTGTAAGCTGAGCAATTTTTTATTATTACGTAGCAGGGATTTGGTAGTTCCCTGCAACAGTTCAGAGCATGTGCAGAGAGGTTCACAACTGTCACCAAACACTGCTTTTAAGTTTTCTACTGAAAGAGGCAGAACCTGTAGAAAAATTGGTCTGTCAGTGCAGTGAGGAATCCATGCATTTGGGAGAGCTACTCTGTACCAGTTACCTTCACTCTAGCTCATGTTGCTAGGTACTGTGTTGTTGTATTGACTCTTGCTGCTGACTATTCTCAGTCCAGTCTAATCTCTGAAGGAGAGCTTATTCATGATATTCTGGAGCTCAACATTGTCTTTTACAAACCATTAGAAAGTAGAGGGCTGATTAACAGTTTCTCAGACTAGAAAAGCGTGGCACTGTGGGCTAACAGAGGGTAAAAATAAAGATGTGGGAGTTTGACAGGTTGAAACTTGGAAGTGGATGAATGAACACCAGTACCCAGTCCTAGGCAAACAGTTGCAAAAACTGTATCAGCAGCAGGTAAGGAAGAGGCTTGGAGTGTGCGTCAGAGAAAGTGACCTTAGGCATAAACTGAAATGTTAAATCCTAGTGAAAATGCATTGACAGTACAGTGGGACATCATGTGGCAAAAGGCAGCTGCTGAGAAATGGCAGAGAAAGATACCTGCCAAGGGCATTTCATGAGAGATCAAAGAGGAAAGGAAGATCACCCTGTAGAAATGGAGGAGGGACAAAAGAAATCACTGCATTTTTAGATACTTGTGTGTCTTACTCACCCCAACCTCTCTTTGAAAAGTCCCAGGCACCATTAATAGCACAAACTGGTAATAACTCAGGTGTCTTCGGTGCTGTGTTATAGCTGATGAGGCATGTTTCTGAGGAAGCCATGAAATGGTCTCAGGAAGGCTTTTCCCCCTAAATCTGTGAGTGGCTCAAATCTGACAGACCAGCCTTGTCCAGCACAGGTCTGTTGGAGCCATTCCAGGCTGGCTCCAGCCCCAAGGTCCCAGCAGGATCAGTGATCTCATGCCTATAGCACCAGGGGGAGAAGGAAGGAGAGGAGAAGGAAGAAAAGCAGTGGGAAGGTAGGACGTGGGGAGAGGAGAACCCTTTGGCAGCTAAGTCCTCAAGTCCCCTTCCATGGGAGGTGGAGGAAGGTTTGTCTTTGAGGCGGCAGCTGAGATCAGCATCAGGCATGGCATTCTGGATGGACGCTGTTCTCCATGTGAATCCTGTAGTTTCAGCAAGGTCACACTGCTCTGACTGACAATCAGACTGCAGCCCTCTGGCTTCTTTATTTATTTATTTGTCTTATTTATATGTTCAAAGCGTAGCTTCAGGAAAGCCTCCTGTTGTTCAGTCTGAACCTTCTGAGGTCATGATCTGTGCATTTAAATCAGCTTTACTGACAGCCAAGGTGTTGAAGCTTTCCCAAGGGTGAGAGCAGAATTTCTCTCTTTGCTTGCTGAGGACTTAGCTGAGGCTCTGGTAACAAGGTATAGCCCTTCAGTTTCTTCAGTTCAGGACATCAAGATAATTTGTAAGGCAATCATTAGCCTGATGGCTGTTTGCTATGATTGAATATATAAAGAATTTCTTGAAGAGATGAACTTTCCAATCTTAGACCTTGGCAGAATTGAGCACTGAATCTCTTTGATTCTGTCCTAATTTCATACATCTGTTACAACTGGAATGATTGATTTAGGGTTGCTGTTTTAGGAAATCTCCTTTGCTGCTCACTCCTCTGCCTGGATTCAGTGGGACAACAGTGGAGACTGCAGTTGGCCATAGGAACCTTTTATTTATTGTTATGGAATGTAGTTTTTAAATCTTACTCTGTGTTGCTTCTGTGCAGAAAATTATACTGATTTGGGATTAGTGATGCATTCACATGTATGTCTTGTTGCCTTCAGTGGGATACTTATTTAGATGAAGTGAATGTTTAAGTGCTGTCATGAAATGGAATAGACCTAAACACGTACTGAACTTTTCTGAATAGGCACAGAGACTGCAGTAATTGTGCTGCTTTAGAGCAAGCTCATCACACAAAGCCTTGATTTGCTCTTTCTGTGCATCACTGGCAGGGTGGCTCTTGCAGACTGTAGCAGCTCTGGAATAAGAATGGAGTGGATGGGTTATGGTAGCTGCAATGACATTTTATACAGAAGATAAGTCAGAAATTTTTTTTGAGAGCTCCTTATTGCTGGATTCTAGGGTGGAAATTCTCCAAGAAGTGAATACTGTGCATTAAAACAAAAATATTTTGGACAAATAACATGATGTGCTTTCTTCCAGAATTGTAATTGTTGGATCTTTAGGTGTGTAACTGGCTTTGAGGAAGGAAGATAAGCTGTAAACTTAATTAGTCATATCTGAAAAATTGAAACCATTTTGGCACGCTGTATCTGCTTTCTTTCATTATTTTCAAAATGATATATGTTAACTTTGAGTTTTGAAATAACATTTTAATCATGAAAATTGCTGCAGCAATTTCTAAATAAGTCCCAGAAATCAGCTGGAGAAGCTCTTGATTCAATAGTCATTTTCTTTAATAAAAGGAAGTAAGATAAACAGAGTGCTTATGTTAGCCTGAAATACTGTATCTTCTCAATTTATTTTTTCTTCAGGCAGTAGACTGAAGTATTATATGTTATCACTGCCCTTCATAGGTTGTGTCTTCATTAGAATAAGCTGCACTCTTAGCTCCTGTTAGAGTCTGTGAAGAGGCAATGTCCTCACGTTGCCCACACTATTTATTATTTAGCAGTACTTTAGCAGATCAAGTGGGCCTGCAGCATGCCCCACAAAAAGCTCAGTGCTGCGTGTGCTTGGGTGATCTCCAGCACTGGTTCTGTGCTTCCTATGGGAGTGGAGAAGACCTAGAGGAGTGTTTCAGGTCAGTAAGCAGTGATGCTGTGCAGGGTGCTGGGCCATGGCAAGCACAAAGTGGTTGTTGGTGGATGGACTTCTTGCTGAGCAGGCTGTCAGTAATGGGAGGAACCTTTCAATGGGCAACGTGGGGAGAAGTTGGGAAAAGAGCCATCGTACCCACTGCTAGCACAAAAGCACAGCTGGAAATGAAAATAGGTGAAAAGGGATAAATGCAGGATACATAAATACCACAGAATGGAGGATGATGGATGAGAAGGAGGGAGAAAATGCTTGTTTTGAAGAAAATTTCTGTCAGATGATTCAGAGAATGAAGAGATTTGTCTGATGCAGCTTGGAAACTGGTTGTGAGCACTGAGATGCTGTGGAAACATTCTCACAGTAATGCAAAGAGCATTGCAAATAGAGCTGTTGGAAGGCCCATAGCAATCTTCGAAACAGTAAATGGTAAAGCTGTGGGGTTAGCAGCACTTGTAATGATGAGCTACTGTCTTAGAATTGTAGAATCATAGAATGGTTGGCTTGGAAGGGACTTCAGAGATCATTTAGTGCCATGGGCAGGTTTGCCAACTCCTAGATCAGACACAAGATCAGGTTGCCCAGGATCTTGCCTCAATGAATAAAATAAAAGGGGGTCGGCATTTCTTTAAGAAAAGGAAGATGAAAGAGATGATAGTGCCAGGAGTAACCAGTGGTGTCACTGAGAATGAAAAGAGGGTTCTGTAAAGTTATTAGGTAACCAAGAGTTGCAATAATTGCTTTAATTTCCTGAAGAGAAAGAAAATAAAGTTTTCTACAGAGAAAAGTTCCCCTTTTTTTTACATCTTGAAGACCAGGAAGCTTCAGAAAAAGTGACAATCGTCAGTTTTCAGGAAGAATTAGGTCTTGCACAGGTAATTAAACACACGAGGAAAGACTTTCAGTGGTAGAAAGAATATGAGGACCTGTAAAGAAGAGGTGAGATTAAAAATAATGTGTGACCCTAAAAGTGCTGATTGTTTTTATGTATTTTGTGAGAGAAATAATAGTAGCTGATCATGGAGCCCTGCAGGCCCTGAGGGGAGTGAAGGTGGAAATCATTGCATCAGGGGCAGGAGTAAAATTCAGACTTTTATGTTTATGAGCGGGGGATAAATGAAGGAGAGAATGATGGGGATTAAACGGCCTCCACGAAACCCAAAGCATAAGAATTTTGCTGACACCTTATTTCTGTGACTTCATAGGGAATTAGGAAATGTTAAATGGAAAACTCATGGACACACTTCAGAGAATCAGACAAAGGAGGTGGTGACATCCAGAGGTGGCTGTGGCAGTGGTGAAGCACAGCTTTAACCTCGAAGAACATCCACCATCTGCACAATGGCTGGCTAGGAGGATGACTTTACCCAGAATGAAGCCTTCCTGAATGAAAACCAAAATGTGTTGTTTGCAATACAGAGGTTGCCAGCACCCTGCTGACTCAGAGCATCAGCTTTTGTGGAAAAGAAAACAAATCCCCAGCCATAACAGGCATATGGAAGTTTGTTCTTCATAATGTACTGTCAGGCCCTTTCAAAACATTCATATTTGCTAAGGAAAACAGTAATTTATTTTAGTTCTATGAGGCTAGTTATGTCCTTTGTGCCGTTTCATACGTTCATGTCAATTTGACATGCTTACAGTTGTCATGCAAAATTGCATGAATTTTTGTTATGAACCAGACTGGCTTAGAGGACTTTGTTATATAGCACATGTCCCAAAACTATGATTTATTAGTCAGTACTCAACCTTTGTACATTAAACTATAATCTTATCCATGTATGAAATTGCATGCTTTCATTCCTTAGATTTTATTGAAAAATATGCAGATGATCAATTCAATTACTAAACTGAACTGGAAGCCATAATTGTTTGCTGTGGCTTAAAACCCATCTGCAGTTTTCTTAAGCTCATCAGTTTGTGTTTATTTCTTTCTGAATATTTCAACTCGGAGGCTGGCAGTACATGAGCCCACATTCCTTCTAATCTTTTAGAGTCTTCTCTAAAGTTAGTTTGTTTCTGATTTGTTTTGCTGTGGTACTTGGTCTGTACTGTGAGCACAATGTTGACCATCCATGAAAAGAAATCTGTGACAATCCCGTTAAGCCATGGGAGGATATCTGTATCCTCAGAAAAGTGTTCTGAACAGATCCCAAGGGTTTCCTGTGATTCACCTGGCAGGGCATCAGGTGCTGTGTACCTAATGGTAGAAAGGCACGACTGCTTCAAGAACAAGATTTAGTTCTGAACAGCCCCAGGAAGCCACCAGGTTTGCACAGTAATTGTATCTAACATCTAGCAGCTGGTAACAATTAACTGGTTAAGTTTTTCTTTTCCATCCCATTTTTTATCACCTCTCCAAAACTGAATCATGCAAACCAAATTACTTTAGTGCTCCATCTTTGCCAGAATGTCTGGGGAGAAATGTTGATTTCTATCCAAACAAATACAAATATGAGGCAAAAACCAGTTCAGTGAGGTGCTAATTAAGCACTGTTGATTTCCACTCATTTCTGTTGAAGTGGAAGACATTTGTTGCCTTGCATCTAGTTCCACTGAGTCACAACCTGGTAACTGGTTCCACTGAGTCTGATCTGGCTTCTTTTGTAACTCAGTTTTAAAGTCTGGTGACAACTTTTGGTGTGATCATAAATGATTTCTCCCACAATGAATTTCTCCAGCTTTAGGCTCTCTGTAACCCTCGGTCTGGGATTTGGCATCTGCTCCTTCGTTACAGCAGTAATTCTCTTATGTTATACTGGCAAGACACCTGAGTATCTTAACAGTAAGCTAATTTGGACTGTGTTGGTCATAGGCAAATAAATAGACTTTGGATGATTGATGTATCTGTCACTCCTGCAATGAAAATGGCTGTTGCTTTGGTTAGCTTGGCTTCCAAATTGCAATGAGCAGGAAGCCAAAATTGACATTAACTCCTGCTTAACCATGTGAATGCACATGAAAAGCATGTGTCATCTGTTGGCCGCAAAGTGATTTCAAGCTGATGTGTTTGCAGAAGCGGAATACTTGAACAGTGTTTTCCATGCTGACCATTAAGGTCCTGTGATGAACAAATGGGTCCCAAGGACATTGAGTTTGGAGGTGAAGAGAGAAACCTGCAGATGAAAGCAGAGGAGCAGCAGGTAGGGAATAAAGCACTGAGTGGAGGGGTAGGAAGTGAGAGGGTGTACTGTAGGGAAGCCAAGTGGGTTTGTTGCGCACTGGGCAACCCCAAGAGGTTTCAGTTAAAAGGAATTGACTGTCCCCTTAGGCAACTTACCCCATGGCTTTCAGTCTATAAAACAAGAACACTAATTCTTCCTGCCTCCCACTCACTGTTTATATCTCTCTTCTGTTCCTGTGGCGAGGAGTATCTTCTGCTGCAGAACCAGGCAGCTGGATCCTGATCCTAGATGCTGCTTGCTCCAGAGCAGATTTTGCTGACTCTTAGAGAGCGGCCCATGCATCCTACACATATAGCTGGTACAAGTGAAACCATCTGTTGGCTGTAGTTTTGCATATATTCCTGTAAGCGTGTGCAAAAAGAGAGGAGCCAAAGCACCGAGCGCAGAAGGAAGGAGCTTTATTTGAAATGTGCTGTTTGTACTGTGAATGAAATATAGGCATGTACATATGCAGGTACTCTGTAAGTAGGTGTTTATTTAACTGATGTCCTTGATTTTATGTGGGCGTTTTGCAAGGAGAAGGAATGGTTGATCTGAGGTAATAAATTGGGCAGTTTGATTTCTCAGTTGTTCATAAAGGGAAATGTACTTTGTTGAAGTGAATTCCTAAGTATATGGCAAAGGAGGTTTTTAGTCTGAATCATTCCTTTGAGAGATTTTAAACATTTGCCTCCCACATGCTACAATAATTCTCTGAAAGTGGCTTCGTTGCACGATCCGAGAAGCTGCATTCTGGCGCCTGATGGTTTATGAGAAGTAAACACAATGGAGTGGTCTCGGATCATATAAATTCAGGATTTAACAGTAACAGGCAGGGCGGGGAGGGGGAGCCTACATGCAGCATCCCAGCGTTACGACTGCCCAGGAGAGCGGGGCTCTGCAGCGTTACTGAGTGCAGTGCAACCCAGCCTCCTTCAGACCTCACATGGAGAGTACAAGCTTGCAGAAAAACAAATAGTTTTACAAGTGTCTGCCCTGACATGTTGCCAGCAGGCAAGAGCACTCTGGACATGCTCTGTGAGAGGAGCTCTGTCTCTTCATGACTGCAAGCGTGGCATCGGCTTTCTTCACTTCTCAGTTTTTCTCCTGTGTTTATTTTAAGTAAGGGTGATTTTCACTCTCCTGTTTGCTTAGCTCCTCCCAGTGCAGTAAAACAGTTAAGATACACATGACAGAGCTCAGCACTGCCGAGAGCAGAGCATCCCGTGGTGGTGAGGACATCTTGAACACCATTGAGTTCAGCATGCTGCATGCAGATTGGCTTCCAATGGACTTTTAATTAGGGTGAATTCTGAACCCAGGGCCACACAGTAGCACTCCTCTTTGCAGATCCAGGCAGGGCTGCTCTTCTTTGCAGCGGAGGTGGTGCTATGGGCTGGCTGACATGCAAACACTGAGGAAGTCGGCACCCAGAGGGATTTGGGAGCTGGTATTGCTCCTTGCCTCCTGGTCACAATGATATTCCTCTTTATTTTATGAGGGTTAAGTGGGAATACAGCTTGTTTCCATTTCAGTGAGTTTTCAGTCCTCAATCACCTTACACAGTAAATGCAGCTATAAACGATGTATGGAAATTGCTCTGGTTACTTCTGGACTGAAATGTGGTGGTTCCCCAGCTGCATGCCTCAGCGCAGTAGGACTGAATCAGCAGGGGAGCAAAGATTGCCTCATCACCACACGGGCAGACTTGGCAGGGCCGGCAGCTGTGTTGGAGTGCAGGTAGCATTAAGACCCACACTCCTACGATGGGGAGTATGGGGCTGTGTGTGACCAAGGGTTTCCAGGAGCACGGGTTTACTTCTTGTCTTATGACTGGTTGCTTTTTCCAATTGCCTTTGAGTGTGATGCTATTTTACAGCCCAGTACATCTGCCTCGTATTTCAGACACATCACCCTGCAATGGAGAAGCCTTGCCAAATGGGCTGTTAGCTGCATGAATCTGCTGTAGGCTGTGGGGGAGATGGTGCATTCCAGCATGGTGGGAATATTGCGCTATAAATCTTTCTCCAGCTGTATATTTGCATAGAGTATTCTTGTGCAAGATTTCTTTTGGTAGCTTAGCACCTGTGAAATTCGTTGGTCGTGGAAATTGTATAGCGAGCACCAGTACTTGCTAAAAATACTATTATTCAGTGAAATGAGGGATTGAAAGATGAGAAATGCATCTGTAAAAAAAAACAGAGAAAGAACAGAAGGAAGGAAAGAACATAGGGCTGTGCATAAGAAAAAGCAAGCCAGCATGCTCCTGACTTTACCAATTTTTTACTCTTTGCTTAGTAACACGGGACTGAAATGCAAGGAATCACTCGGTTGTTCCTTGTCTTCTCAACATTTCTCTCTTTTGGAAGGGAAGAAATGTGATAGGTTCTTAGGTTGTCTATGTGATTCCCCATATCTTAAGGTATTGAGGTTTTTTTTTTTTTTTTTGTAGTCCCAAGTCTCAAGTTTGGTTTATTTATATTGTGTTGTCTGTAGCTCATTCTGGAGCGTGGTCACAGCCCTCGTAGTCTGAAGAAATACGATTTATGTGGGGCTTTAGGTTTGCACCTCAGAAAATTCATGGAGAGGAGATCTGTTTCCTTAGAGCTTCCAGTTAAATCTAGAGTTCCTGGTATATGTGTGCATGCACCAAGCTTGCTCTGCCTGCTCAGATCCTGTTCAGGTGTGTGAATCCTAGCTGCTCACAACCTTGGAAAGTCAAGTCTTTAGGCAATGGCAAACAAAACTGAAAATGAAAAGAGAAAGGAAATAATGATTTGACAGTCTGACAGCACTACATCCCCTCTGGGTTTGTACAGGGCTGAATTATCTGTGCTGGTGGCTGGTGTTTGAATGTGCATGTAGCTGTAGTAAACATGCATGTATGTGGTATCTGTAATAAATATGTACTATGACTATTATGCATGTGTAAGGAAATGATCTTAAGAAGTGTTTGGCAGCAGTTCAAATACAGGGCAGCAGTGACATACTTCTGATCTGGATACAGTGACTCTGGCTGTATCTGGCTGCTCCCCAGCTCCTGGTAACTGCTGCTTTCAAGTGTTACTGCAGTTGCTTTGAGCCTGCAGAAGGGAGAGCAGGAGGCTCTTCCATGCCTTCCGAGCAGAAAAACAGAGAGCTTTGAAAGCCTCTGGTC
Organism: Chrysolophus pictus; assembly: GCA_037305975.1. Taxonomy (NCBI): domain Eukaryota; kingdom Metazoa; phylum Chordata; class Aves; order Galliformes; family Phasianidae; genus Chrysolophus; species Chrysolophus pictus. Next base: position 11,824,900 of record CM074581.1, on the reverse strand, counting down.
TGAGAAAGATTCCTCAAGTTAATTTTGTATGCAAGGAACCAGCTGCTGAGAATATAAATTTTGCAGATAAACACTGCTAAAGAGGGAGAGAAAACAGAAGACTGCTGAACTGCTCAAGTGCCCTTCATCTCTACTTTGCTAAATAAATTACTCCTACTCATTTTTTTTCCTTAAAGCCAGATAAAGATACAATGGGATTTGTGAAGTTAGACATCCTTTGCAAAAATTCAGTGTCTTGGGTTTGTCAGCGGATGAGCAGAAAAATTGTGTTTAGTAGAAATCCTTTCTGCTTTGGCTAAATCTATATTGCTTCTGGAAAGCTGAAGTCTACAAATTCAGCACTGGCATCAGAACTGCACTGGTGCAGCATTCAGCCAAAGCTCTCTGGAAGGGCACCTGGGCAGCCAGCCTATGTAGAGCTGTGCGTGGAGCTGGCCGGCTTGCTGCTGGTACCCCAACCAGCTGGGTAAAGCTGTTTATGACAGCTTGTGAGAGCTGCGGTCTTCACTCACAAGTCCATCTATTCTCATACAAGGGGATCCAGCCTTTTCCCAAAGAAATGCTGCCCCCGCTCTCTTATGCAAGTAATCTTGTAAGCCTGAATATTGCATAAAAAGCGATGATTACTAAATTCTTTGGGCTGGAATTGGTTGACCTCTGCAGCAATGGGCCCTTGAACTTGTTTCATATTGTACTGTCTCATCAGATAGAAACATTCTCTCTTTTTGATGTGTACTCCAGTTTTGTCTCTGCAACGATAAATGCCTTTGCAGGCATTAAAGATGGGTTGTAAACGTTGTGCAGGAACAAGGCTGTGCTAGGGACTGCTGCAGTACGATCAGCTTGATCTGTGTTAGCGAAGTGATAAATGAAGCACTGGTGGAAGAAAACAACTTGTTTCTGAGTTCTTCTAGTGAAAGAAACTGCTCCATTGCCTCACAGTTCTACAGAATTATTCGTATAGCCCTCAGCTGTTATCAGTTACGCCAGATAAGTGGCTTTCCACATCTCTTATGACTTACCTACCACTCCAAAAGATGAATCCCACGGTTTTTTTTACTTCATGTTCAGTGGGATTCTTTTTCTTTAGCTGAATATTTTGAGATTTGTGAAAAAAATAGAGCTCTGGAGCAGGCCAGCATCTCTTAGAAACTCATCTCTAAATTTTCACAACCCCATTTCAAATGCCAGTCAACTGCAATCCTTTTTTCCATGGATATTTGCAAACATTAATGAACTAACTCTCACATTCAGTCCCATATGCTTGAGACATCCCTTATATGGCTAGGCATCTGAGCTACTGATAGATCTGAGCAGAACAGTTGGAAGCGTAGCCCTGGTTTGCTATCACTGCCATGTGTCTTGGCTGCAGAAGAACTTCATCTCTCTTAACCTCTTTTCAGATGGAAAGAGATATTTTGTCCAGTAGCCAAAGGGAAATGCAAGCATCCTGGTGGAAAACAAGCTGTTTCAAAACCCTGGCTGCAAGCTACCCACACATCACAGTTGTCAGCCAGGCTGCACATGCATGGTTACAGGGAATAAAATAGAGGGGACCTTCTGTTCCTATTCAGAAAGGTCTCTACCCATTCACCTATACCAAAGGATCATCGTCGGCTGCCAGTATTAATTTATTCTCCTATGTGGGTTTACAGCCAGAGGAAGGCAAAATAAGTCTAATTCTATCCAGCAGGGACACTTGCAATGCAAATGTGAGCCCATATATTACAAAGCATTAAGACAACCTGCTTCTATATCACTTGGAGTAATTTTTGATTTTATTTATTTCTCTTTTTCTTTAATTAACATCTGGGAAGAGAAGCCAGAATATAAGTATGGGGAAAATCAAATATGAGAAACAACGAAGCCTTTTTTTTTTTTTTTTTTTTTGACACTGTGCTTCCCATGTAATAGCAGATTATTTAAAGAGGAGCCTGGAATAATCCAGTTTAAGCAAAGCAGAGATCTCTCCTGAAGCCAAACTGTGTGTGGGTGTGCTCTTGTCAGGGCTCCCAGAAGAGGAGGGCAGGGAAGGCTGTTAGTCAGACCTTGCATGTTGCAGGAAATGTTGGTTATTCAGTAGCTGGCATTTTTCCTTGGCATGCCAATATGGAACTAGTGCTTGGTGTATCAGGGAAGGGAGCATCCCATTGGGAAAATCCTTAATAACCTGAGTTCCTGCTTCTTTGTTACCAAAAAGAAAAACCCAAGGAGATGTGGCTGGAAAAGGTGCACACTGCAAAGGTATTGTCCATGGGTTGGGAATGAGTCACCACTCCTCTTCCTCTTCTTGCTGATCCACCTTGTGCTCTGTTTGCACCAACCTGAGATGTGGTGGTGTGGTTTTGTGCCACTGGTGAGGGATTCTGTTGTAAGGGGTAGTCCTATCGTCCTATCTTGTGATGTTTGGAGCCTGGCTTGAAGCCACAATGCAGTCATAGAATCACAGTCATGCTTGGTGCAGGCATAGCTCCTGTAGAACAGTCAGTATGGATCATAGCTTACGGTAACCTTTACAGAGAGTTACCCACATGCTCAGGTTTCTCTCAGTGTCTTTATGCAATTCAGCTTCTTAAAGTTCAGGAAGTTAAACATATATATAAATCTTTTCATGATCTCACTTGCTTTTATAATCTTCTCAAATAATGTTGTGGTTTTTTTTTTTCCTCAGCATATTGCTCTTTGAAATTTCTATGGCAACAGTGTAGCTAAGAATATGTTAAGTAATAGTAATTTATGCATTAAAGCCAGGCCATTATGATCCTTAGAAAAAGAATAAATTGATGATTAGCTCTTGAAACAGCAGGGGAAATGAGGAAAAAGAGAAAGGTGCAATTCTTTTTCCACTGATAGATGTGAATGTGCAAGCATCATCTTTATTATATATCTGTGGGTTTGATTTTTAATCATTTGTCATGGCAATAATAGATGATTCTACGTTATTTATAGAAAACTGCATATGCCCGAGTTCTACTCTGTGAAATCCATATTTGTACTGATTTGCAGTAAGGACCAGACCACTAATGATTAATTATATTCAAGAATACAAATTAAATTTCATATGATGATAAATAAATTAAAACTGAACATAGCATTCGTTTTAAAACAAAAAAATGTCTAGTTAGAAATTCATTTCCTAAACCTATGCGAATTATTGTAGACGATGAACAGAGCATGAAACCTCGGAGCCTGGGTAAATATTGATTGGCATGTCCGGGGTGTATTTCATATATTTACCCTCTGCTTCCCCTCTCCAAGGAGACCTTCCCCGGGTCAATTCTTTCCATCGATTTTGAATCTGCCTACTCAGAAAATGATGCTGGTGCGAAGAGCACAAGAACAGCCGTTGATTGCAAATACATTTTATGATACTCTGCTTCCATGTTTGAAAGTCGGAAAATTTATTGATGGCGGCAGCTTTCTGATCTTCCCTTTTAAACATCTCAATCAAACCAATAGCATTTTGCAGACTCCTGGATGTTGTCACTCTCTGCAAAGCGATACCTATTTTGCTTTCTCTTGTCCTTCCCCACAGACAGTGAAATCATTCCTCCTGACTGCCTGCGGCCCCGCTCCTTCACCGCCATCCGCCGGCCATCGCTGCGGCGGGAGACAGAGGACACGCGCCTCTCAGTCAGCCTGTGTGACCTCAACCTGCAGGAGGAGAGCTTCCACGTGACAGCCACCACCTGCCCCATCCCGCAGAACTCCCTCAACTCCCAGCACTCCCACCTCCTCCCCTCCCAGCTCGAAAGCGACCTCCGCTTCCACCACCTCCGGGGAGCCCACGTCAAAATCCTCGATGACCAAACTGTGGCCCGCCTGGAGCACGCCCGGGAGGAGAGGACTTTGGTTTTCACCAGCAGACCCCTTCGGATCAACGAGACCATTTTCGTCAAGATTAACAAGTCCAACGCTGCGCGCACGGGGACGCTGTCCTACGGGGTGACGTCCTGCGACCCCAGCACCCTTAGGCCCAGCGACCTCCCCTACAACCCCGAGTCCTTGGTTGACCGAAAGGAGTTCTGGGCTGTGTGCCGAGTCCTGGTGCCCCTCCAGAGTGGAGACATCCTGGGATTTATGGTGAATTCAGACGGCGAGCTGCACCTGAGTCACAATGGGGCCAGCACCGGCATGCAAGTCTGCGTGGACTCTTCGCAGCCTCTCTGGATGTTCTTTGGCTTACATGGTGCCGTCATGCAGATCCGTGTGCTGGGTAGGTCTCACTCCCACCTTTCTCAAAACCTTGCACACAGAACAGTGAGGTGGGATCTGTTGTAGGTAAAGGGGGAAGGAATGGAAAAGCTGATGTCTCCCTTTCCATTCTAGGATCAGTTACAATTTTTTTTTGTAGGGAAAACACAGTAAAGGCTTGTATGTAGCACATGACTATGACATACAAGACTTTTTGCACTTCTGTAGCATCTTTCATCTGATGATCTCAAAGCTCTGTTCAGATAATAAATTAAACCTCAGAGACCTTCACTGAGTATAGATGAGTCACTGTGGACCTAGGTGAAGCAAGGATGAAGGAGAGGTGCTTTGTTCTGAGCTAATCTGGGACATAGCCAGCAAGACAAATGACTGATTCCCTTTTCTGTGTGTTAGCTCTCTGACACGTCTGATTCCCAGAAAAAGTGGTCACGTTGCTTCCTCCAGGCTCATATGTGAGAGGTAGGCTGAAAAGCAGAGAGAGAATCCTGTACTTTGTAATCCCAGAGATGTGCAGAGCATGGTGCTGAACAGTGCAACAGAGGAGGGATTTTGTGCTCCAGCTATAATTAAGGCAGCGTAGCCCACTCGGTGTGGTGGACATCTCAAGCTGGCCTCTTTCTCTTGACCTTTTTTACTCTACTTTTAAGCCAAAATACTTTTTGTTTAAATACTGAAGTGTGGAGGGAAAGGCCTTGAAATGGCATTTTAGTAACAAATTGACTGATCCCCTTTGTGTGTAGATACAGGGCCATAGGCATAGGATGTGTTTGGCCTTGAATTTGGAACATCACATGGATCTGCTGGTGTCAGTGTCAGAAAGCAGATGATGGTTTCTTAGAATGAGAAGTCCTTCTCTAACTGGAAATTATCCTTTCTTGTTTATACTGTTATATCCATATAAATTTAAATATATTTATGTTCTTTTTTTGTTTCAAAGCCCCTCAAAAGCCCCTTTTACCCAGCAGAAAAGAAAAAATAACCAAAGCATAACCAGCACCTCTTTTCTTAGGATTTATGGACAGTCTTTGAAGATAAATCGTGATGAACACACACATATGTCTACAGGGTCCAGTTTACAGTCTAAAACACAGTCTGAACTGCCCTAAATGATTTGCTTAAAGTTGACCATAGGCCTATGCTGTGAGTGTTTTGTGGCCATTAACAGATCACAGATGACAAATGTAATACTGCAGTTTATTTCCAGAAGCCCAAGACTCAATCCCTGATAATTCAACCTGATGATATTTGTTGTGGGTACAGTACGTAATCTATGGCTAGCTCTGCTCTCCACCAGCACATCATTGTTATAATGGTAGGTGAAGTTAAACAGGCTCCAGTCAAAGTAGGAAGATTAAATGCTTCTGCATGTGTAAGAAGGAAGGCCTGCTCAGCTCATTGAGCTGCTGGTCAAACTAGTAATCAACCTGTACTTCCTTTCATATGAGATCACTAATGTGATCCATTTTCCATTGACAATCTGCTGAGCTGGAAAAATCTTTTCTACCTGTATTTGTACGCACGTAACAGACTTTTCCTGACCTCTGTCACAGGAGAAGCTGAAAATAGGGTATTGTTCTTATGTGGAATGTAAATGAAGAGAACTGAACTTGCTGACCTCACTTTACTCAGTGATAGGATAGGACCCCACAGAGTGGACAGCTTTAGCCACATCAGCTTGGGTAGCAAGCTGCTGTCTCCCAGTTAACAGCTATATAGAATTGGAGTTTACCAATAACCTTTAACAAGTGTTAAAATACAAATCAAGTTTTTCAGACCTATTTTTGCAGTGTAATAATGGTGGAAGCAGTACATTGCCAGTATCAGTACAGTGCTGCTGCACTCATGCTGTCTCAACACTGCATATCTCTGTACCTGCAGTAATTATGTAGATCATCAATATCCTGAGAAAAGGTGCCGAAAATAATGAGCTACCATCTCTAGCTTTTGCAATGCTATTAGGGAGGTGATGTGCACTGTTTGCACTGCCGTGGAACAGATTATGGCACTTACCATAAAATCTGTCATTATGATATTAGAAAATGTAAGAGGAATATAAAGTATTCATCTTTCTAATGACAAGCTCAATCTCCAGAATGCAAACAAGAGTAATTTTGTGCGATCTATCTTTTGTAGTTTGATTTTTATCTCAAAGGAGAAGACATGTTTATAGTCATCTTTTCTAGCTTTAATGGAAAACGTGAAGTTCCATATCTTTGAAAGAAATGAGACAGAAATACTGCAAGAGGAATAATTGTACCAAACCTATCTGAAATAGCAGATGTCATTCTTATTCTGAGGGCATGCCATTATTAGAGCAATCAAAGCAGTGCTATGCAGTGTTAAAGGAATGTCAGGCATAGAGCAGTATAAAATACAGCAAATGAAAATTGCTGTTTCTGCTTCCTCTCTATCTTTTCTGCTTTTCTGGGGAGGATGGAGAAGGTGGAAAGCACCACTATCACCACTCTTGCAGCTTTTTTTTAAATTTATTTTTATTTTTATTTTTGTCCTTTTTCTTTTTGTCACCCTGCCATGGAGGAAAGAAATGAAACCAAAATACTGCTATAACACAGTGAGAGACCACAGTCATTTGTAGTGGGAGGTGGAGGGATGTCAGTTTGGTGCAAAGAAAATGTTAAAAGGCAGCTTGGGCACATGGAGGGAAGATAAATGGAAGAGGAGGGCACTTTAAGATAGCAGATAATAGTATAAGAAATATCAAGCTCCTCGCAAATGAAGAGAGACAAATTTAAATTAGATATAAGTGAGGGCAATTAACAACAGGAACCAACAATTGAGGGAGGCAATAGATCTTTTTGTCAGGATTGGAAACCTTTCTAAATATTTCATTTGCAAAGTGCTGGTCTTGCTTCAGAAATTCTATGGGTTATATATGTAGGACACCCAAACAAAAACCTAGAACTTTAGGCATGTAGAAATGAAACAGATTTTGCACATCCTTTAGGAATTCCATTTGTTCTGGTTTAGGTTCTTTTCCTTTCTCCCTTCCTTTCCCTTCCTTTCTCCCTTCCTTTCTCCCTTCCTTTCTCCCTTCCTTTCTCCCTTCCTTTCTCCCTTCCTTTCTCCCTTCCTTTCTCCCTTCCTTTCTCCCTTCCTTTCTCCCTTCCTTTCTCCCTTCCTTTCTCCCTTCCTTTCTCCCTTCCTTTCTCCCTTCCTTTCTCCCTTCCTTTCTCCCTTCCTTTCTCCCTTCCTTTCTCCCTTCCTTTCTCCCTTCCTTTCTCCCTTCCTTTCTCCCTTCCTTTCCCTTCCTTTCCCTTCCTTTCCCTTCCTTTCCCCTCCTTTCCCTTCCTTTCCCTTCCTTTCCCTTCCTTTCCCTTCCTTCCTTTCCCTTCCTTTCCCTTCCTTCCTTTCCCTTCCTTTCCCTTCCTTTCCCTTCCTTTCCCTTCCTTTCCCTTCCTTTCCCTTCCTTTCCCTTCCTTTCCCTTCCTTTCCCTTCCTTTCCCTTCCTTCCTTTCCCTTCCTTCCTTTCCCTTCCTTCCTTTCCCTTCCTTCCTTTCCCTTCCTTCCTTTCCCTTCCTTCCTTTCCCTTCCTTCCTTTCCCTTCCTTCCTTTCCCTTCCTTCAGGCATCATTTCTATACAGTAGACAAAACCAGCCTATTAAGTTCAATTTACTGTTTTTAGCTTTTGCTGGTAAACATTTCAGCTCTCATGCAGTTTTAGCAACAGCTTTGAAGAGCTGAAATGAACCAGCCTGGACACACTGGTCTGGTTTTGGTGGTGGAATTCATTTATGAAGTTAAACTGATCGCCCCCATAAGGATTTACAGTGTATGACTCACGTCTGGAGGAGCTATCACAGCAACAAGTTTATATATTTAGCATTTGGGGAGCCAAATGGTTGGGGATACTCTTTCATTTGCTTGTGTCTCAGAGTGAATCACTAGTATGTGAAACATCCTTCATCTCCTTTGTATTGTTTTTGTGTGTGTCTGTGTGTGTGTTTCCCATGTGAATTTCATCCTTTCCAGTTATATGGAAGTTCTCTTTTGAGCGATGAAATAACACGTTCCATTAGTAGTCATAGTGGTGAAGCTGAGTTGCTACCTTATGTGTGTCTTTTCTGTCTGTGCTCCTCAGTAACTCCAGCCTCACCACAACAGCTGCCCAATACTGCAGCTCCCTGGATGTGTCCTTATGCAGGCTGAGGGCCCGTATTTGGTGTGCGTAGATCTGTGCTTACATCCATGCTGGTAAATGCAGTTGTGTGTGGGCTAAGCTGTCCCGCCTCCTGCACTGTGAGTGTTGAGATGGAGTTCCTACATGGCTGCCCATTGCAAGATATTTAGAAATTAATTGCTGCTGAATTTTCTATCCTCTTTTCAGACTGGCTGAAATTTGGTCAGTGGGATTAAAAGGGAAGGGACGGGGGGGGGAGAGCTGACCAGGGACTGCTGATGGAACAATTATGAATCCTTGGTTCCTCAGGATTCCCTGCAGTAGCAGTTGGCAAAGGACCAAAAATGGAAGTAAGGGGGCTCAGGAGGATACTGTAGAGTAGTGTGGAAAATGAGTGAAGAGAATTACTAATTGATGCCTCCTGGAAAGTAGTCCACTTGTACTAATGCCTCTTCATAAAATCTCCTCTTGTGTGTGGTTTTATCTTTCCTTGCAACCAGCCTTTGGCTTGGTCTTTGGCTTGGTTCTAGTGCTGTGTAGATCCCTCCATTCCTGTCCAGTTTTCTGTTTATTGTTTTGAAGGAGAATTAGCACAAAGGGAAGCTGTTGTGCTAGAGTGGACCAGGGTGCTTTACACCTTGTGTCTAGGAAAACTGCATGCTCACAGAGAGTTGTATGCTGTGAAATATTTGTCTTTTGTGATCCATGTTGGCCATCTGCTTGTGGCTTGTGCCATTCAGCACATAAACCCATGCTTTGCATGGGCAAGTCAAAGAGCACTGCCCTGTGTACTGAGCTATCAGCCAGCATCTGGTAGAGGCTGGGTAGAACAAGCAGACCTCCTCTTAGTAACAGCCTCTCCCTGTCTACACTTCCCTCTGTAACAGGGAAGGTGATTATCACAACTGGGATAATAAACTGTTCCTGATGCAATGAGGTTTTCATAACAAGTGATGTATAGATCTCCCTTATCTCCTAATGTCTTTGTTTGCCTGCAGTGAATGTACAAGATACAGGATACAGGATCATATACCAGCTTCTTTGAATTACTGCTCATGTCAGGAGATAAAATCTGCCTATTCTTTGAACTAACACTGGCAAGAGTTAGTTATTCTGGCTACCGAGAGAATGACACAGCAGAGCAAACTCTTTCTTTTCCTTCTTTGTCAAATGCCTTTTCATCCAGCTGCGTGTCCCATAGAAATTCAGAACAGTGCTGGCTGAGGAAAGTGGAAATATTTATCTCCTGTGTGTATCTGCCACCCTATTTAGACATGTCCCTCCTGGCAGAGCGCAGAGCTTGGAGGAACTGGGTTAGGCAGTGGTTTCCCTTTTGCTCACAGAACCACTTTTTCTGTGGTCTCTCAGTTACCCTGAGCCCAATGTCCTATGTGAGATGGAACGGAAAAGGCACAGTTTATGAACAAACAGGAGCCTTTCTGGTCAGAGCAATTAATACCTGTGCTCTTTTAGCTCCAATTCTCCTTTTCATGCATCTTGTCTACTTAATCCAGGCTCATTTTTTGACCTCTCGTTGATCCAAGTATCTGTCTGGGTGCTTCGTTGGGCTAGACTGTGAGATGGAGCCCCTTAGAGGATCTTTCACTTCAGTTCAGCTAGATGCTCATTGCATGGTGCCTATGCCTGGGGGACTTTTCAGGATGAAGTGCTGAATAACTGCTGAACTTCACCCTTTGGGTCAAAAAAGACACCAGCTGGCTTTTACATTTGCTATGTGCTCCTTGCCTTCAGACAGCACATTGGGCTGTACTGTCTGGAGCTTTCATTTTTCTTTCTTAACTGCACTGTAGGTAATGGATGTGCTGGTGCCCTGCTGCCTTTCTGGACACAGCAAACAACAGCGTTCCAATGAACCCATAAAGCACACTCCATTTCTGATCCACAGGAAAGTCTAAACTCTTGTTCTCTGTGATTTGGATCTAACTTTGACTTTCCCAAACTGTGGTTAAGTCTGACACCCATCTGTAAACATAGGTCTTACAGTTTTGCATGCGGAATCTGCCAGGCTGCATTATGACCTATTTCTGGACATTTCCGTAGCATAATGCATAATTCCTTGTGTTTTCATAGGCTTGCAAAGAGCAAATTGTAGTATTGTTCTGTTCAGAAATGTAGTATTGTTCTGTTCAGAATTAAAATCACCCAGGCAATACTGAAAGCAAAAACAACCATGGATCATCAACTGATGTCGGTCACCTGAAAGGTAGAGATGCACTGCAGTACAGAGGCCAGGCTCTGAGAGCATGGCTGGCCATGAACATTGTGCCCAAGGGGAAGGAAGCTCTGTTTTCTGGTAAATGCTGTATTGTTCCCATCGCCGTGGGAACATAACAACTGGCTGTGTAAATACACGTGTTTTATAGCATTCAAAAGTGATGGATATGATTACATCCTTCCCCAGCATTATTGTTGATCTTTAACTACTATGTGCCCAGGCAACTGCAGGTGCTTTGTTCTTTTGTTTCAGTACGATGTATTTAAAAGTCCCTCTTGGGCAAGACCTGGGTGGCCCCATGGGACAGAACAGCTCTCCTGCAGCCTTGGCAGGAGGCAAGAGAATGTGATAATGTGCATAAATTTATATGGCTGCTCTTTGGAACGGAGCATGCTGTGGTGAGAGCTGTCTTTTTAGCATTGAGACAATCACACTGAAGCTGTGTTTGGTATTTGCAACTCACTCTATACTTGACGGAGCATTTGCATTAGTGAAAGCTAGTTACTGAAATAAAATGTGGAATGATTTAGTTATTGCAAGGCTTGTCTTGCAAGTCACCCCTTCATGGATGTACCACTGAAGAAATACTAAGGTGTCAAGTGAGAGGTGTTTGTCTGACATCTGCCTGGTGAATACTGAGAGAAAGAAACTGTCTTTCTGGGAAAAGGTGGGGGAAGAACCCCAAGGCACTTTGTTTGCCAATAGATTGCAAGGCCAAGAGAAGGCACATTAGGTACAGTTCCAGCTCCCCATTGCATCTTTGGTACTGGCTTTTTTTCCTGTAATACACAGAATAGCTTTGGAATTCCACCAAATTCTGTGCTCTCTAATAGATAAATGTATCTACCTTTTTTTTTTCTTTTTTTTTTTTTTTTAATGGAAGGTTGAATAGAGCATAAAATAATTTGGGAAAGTTCTACGCAGTCTACATCCATGAGCAAAAAATATGAGATTTTCCATTAAAAAACAGTAAGGACAGAAATTGAGATCTCAGTCCTACTGGAGTCTTGTTTACCGAGGGTGGTCATGTAACAATGATCACTATGAAGCCAAAGATTTGTGGTAGATAAGATTAAGTGCAGCTGAGATGCTTCACAGGGTTGCTCTAATAACTTCTGTAACATGACAGCTAACTCACACTGCAGGAGCACATGGGACAGGGCCCCATAGTCAGATGTTTACATGAGCTGAGTACCCACAATTAAGCCAGATTTTTCAAAGAGCCTTGATCTTACCAAGATAATAAAATCCATGGCCCTGACACATGCAAGGTGTTGCAAGAATGTATATTGAAGAGGTTTTGAGATAGGGAAATTATTTTAGCAGATCGGATTAAAATCTGATTCCTAACAAATAGAAATCAAACTGGGAGTTTTGTAAGACAGCTAACTGAATGGGACTGTCAGGTGCCCAGTGCTCACTGGGCTAAAACATATGAGAAGTGCACATCTCTCTTGAGCACCTTTCAGAGTGCCAGCTGAAGACTGCAGCCAGACTTCAGCATCTAATCAAGTCATTTCCACTGTGTGCTGGGAGCACCGGAACCAGTGCATGGATGAAACAACATTGAAAATCAATACACTTCTGAAATAGTCATTAAGAGTCTAGACAGGTTGCCATTTACCTTTCATTGGCTGATAGATGCTTTTATAACTGGTTCACTGACTGATAGATACAGGATGGAGTTCACTATGTTGTCATTATTTGAGTCACATGAATAGAAGTCCCTGTCCTTCTATTGCTTCTCTAAGAGATGGATGCCAGATGAAGGAATGAGTTATGAACACCTTAAAAAGGTGAAGATTTGATTGCATTAGAGTTAATGCACATTCAGAAGGGGAATACAGGCAGTGCATTGCTCCTACCCACCTCGTGTCGCCGTCGTGGTTGTTGTATGATGTTCTTTCTGGGCCCACACAGTAAGAAGGTCAACCTAATTGCTTTGCTATGAGGAAGAAATATAGAAATAATGTTTTTACAAATGAGTTAAGGAGGGTGTGTTAACTGACAATTTTTCATGTATTTTTAGAGAATGTTGCCATTGTATCTGGCCTGTTTAACAACTTAAAAGCTTTCCCCAGACAGCTGCCTTCAAGAGATGAGCAAAAAAATGTCTGTTAGAAGTGGTGACAGCCCCAGGGGATATCCCCTGAGAGTGGAATGCAGTGTTCTGGGAAACCACCCTGTTCACCACAATAGACACAGGGAGCCAAAAGCATCTCTGAGGACTACAGCTGCTGTGTTTTGGTCACAGTTAAGACCTTCTATAAAAGGGCAATTGTGGATATAGATAACTGCTCTCACAAAAATCATAAGTGCTGGATGGGATCCCAAGAGATTACCTACTTCACTTTCCTGTTCTTAAAGAGCTCTAGTGATGGAGATGCCATAATCTTTCTAGGAAGTCTGATTGCTTTATAGTGCTTTGCTATCTATATAATGCATAACTTGAATGCTTTAGGATTCTAAACCCAAGATTGTCTTTCGTGAGCTTTCATGGAGAACAGGTTGTTTCTGCCCTCATTCTAGCAGCCTATGAAAACTGTTATTGTCTTGAAATCATACAACATTTTAGGTTGGAAGGGACCCCTGAAAGTTATCTAATCCAATGTCCTGCTCATAGCATGGCTAACTTCCAAGCGAGTACAAGACTCACCAGTTTTGAGTATTTTGAGTATTTCCAGGAACAGAGGTACCACTGTACCTTCAGGCCCCTGCTCCAGTGCTTAACCACCCTCGGTTGAGCCTGGATTGATGTGACCTTTTCATAACAAGATGGCATTGTTGATTTATTGTTATCTGGTGACCTCCAGCAGTCACCAGGCCTTTTTCTGCAAGGCAGCTATATTTCTAATTGAACAGTCCAGTTCCCTGCCCTGTGTTTTGGTAGTTGATTATCTCTGCTTAAGTGCTATGTTTTGCATTTGAGGCAATTGAATACCATCCTTTTTTTCTGCTGACCCTAGTTCTGATTGGCAAGACCTTTTTGAATTACAAACTGCTAACATACTGGCAGCCTTTCCCTGCACAATGCTGTGTATTCTATGGTCATACTGTCTTCCACTAAAAATATGGTATTCTCTTTCCTTTTGTGGGTGGACACACAAATTAACTTAATACATCTCTCATGGAGCAGTGACATAGGATTGCAGAGAAAGAGTCAGGCTGTGTAGGATTTTCCTAATGCTAGTGCTGCATAGATAAAACAGCAAATGGAATTGATTCAAATCCTGCTTAAAGGTGATTCTAGTGTGTTCAGCATGTTTGGGATCAAGCACGAGGCAAGTTAGGAGCAGAGAAAAATTATCTGGGAGCTTTATAGAATGTTTTAAAATCAGTAATTAAACTGATTTATTTACAATTTATTTTCTTCTAATCATGGTTTGAAAGCTTTTGGTGGGAGTTCTGTGCACACAATGAGCCTGTTTGGCCTTGAGCACAAGAATCTGGTTTTAGTTAAGCCAAGCTGGCCATGCTCATTCCACCCGGCACATGATGTCATTCCGTGCTGCTTGTCACGGTGTCTGCACACCATCCAGCAATATATTAACATTGTGAGTAACGTGTCTTCTGTTGAATATTCTGTCACCAAGGGAAAAGCGTGTCTTGTCTGGTAGGGAACTCGGATTGTTTTAAACAAAGCTCTATACTTGTGCTGGAGAAAAGTCAAGAAGTGTGCCTTGTATTAGGAGAAAGAGCTGGGAAGGTGTGTGCTGGCCCTGGGACTTGGGCAGGGCCATTTTGGGACTCAGACCAGCCACTCAGCCTGCAGTTCCTGCGCTGATGGGCTCTCCTCACCCTGCAGAAGGGCCATTTGTACTGCTGCCAGCACGCTCCATCGGTTCATATCTATGACACTTGGGGCACCTCCAAATTCTACTATCAGCCCAGGAAAAAGTGCTCTTAAGAGGCTTTATTTTGCACTTAGTGAAATGACCACGTTGGTGTTAGAGATGCAATGTACTGTGTGCCGGCTGAATGGAAGAAATGTCTCCAGGCTGCAGGGAGAAGAGGGAAAGCTTGAAAAAATCGTTCAGCTGTTCAGTGCTGGCATTTGTTCTGTGTGCAGTGAAGGAGCTGAAATCCGTGCTCCTGCTGGGCCTGTTTACAGTGTGTTACCCACAGGGCAAGTTTTCTGCTACGGTCATCTGTCAGATTGGCGGGGAAGAGTCATTGCTAGTGGCTCTCATTAGAGGCTGCATCATTCTCTTTGCATATTTACCGAGATGAGCTTCAGCCTCAGCTCCCATCTGTGTATTAACAGAAGTGATTCTCTACAGCATCTCAAGTGGGAGAGCCCTAGAGCCTTTTACAGAGGTTAATTGATTGTGCCTGTAAGCAGGCGCTCCTTGTTTGAAGAAGGGTGAAACTGAGGGTCTGATGGCTGAAGAACATTGCTTATTTTCTCATAGCAGACTTCAGAACGGATTTCAACCCAAACTTGCTTCCCCTGCTTTCTGTACAACACTTAAACTTCTCAATCTGCTACAAAGGACAGGGGAATGTGTCATGTGCTGCTGCTGTAGTCATGCTTTTTTGCACAATCCAGTGTTGACACTTGGAGTCCCTGCTTCCTGAGTTTGGTCCTCATTGGCTTGATAGCTCCCAGCAACAAGGAACAGAACAACCTTTGCATGGGATCCACAGGGTGTCCCCAGCCTTCTGCTGCTTTTCCTCTGGAGAGTAGCCTCCAGCTCATCAAGGACACTGCAGATCTAAACCCTCTGTGTCTCTTGGTTCCTTATATGGTAACATGAAGAAGTCTTTGCATTTTAGCTCTGATTCCCAGCCCACAACACAAAACTTTAAAACTGCAGGGAAACTAATTCTTACCACCAAGAAACCCTACCTTGGTTCGTGTGTGTGCCACCACCTCACTGCTGCCATACTAAAGCCCAGGTTGTATCACTGCAATGAACCAAACCTTTGCAGCAACCAGAATTTTAAGCATTCCATTTTTCCTTCTGCACTAAATCAGTTTCTACCCAGAGTTCTGTCCTCACCTGCTATCCCCTTCTCTTACCCTATGTCACTCTACAAAAAAGGCAGGGCAATGAATGGAGCTAAGTTTTCCTGATTACCAAACGCTTGAATCTGTCTTTAGGAAGTCCTTGAGTGACTTAGCATGAATTTATGAGAGCCTGGGATATATTTTACTCTTGGTTAGCACAGAGTGCTTTGACAAGGTGATATATTCTTGTGTTGGAGTCCAGCCTACCCTTCTGCAGGCTTTGTCCTTTACTGGCTACAAGCCCATTGCTAGGTATAGTGCTGTGCACACGTAGGAGCTTGAGACCATGGGGAAAGGAACTAAAGATTTGAGACAAAGGGCAGAAGCAAAGGGTTATGATGGTTAAAGGAACACCAGGTAGTTTCAGGGACTGTGGAAGCTCTTGTCTTATGCCAGTTGCTAGCATATGAAAAGGTGTGAAAGGTCTTTTTTTGTTGGTTTTCTTTTTTTTTCCCTAGATTTCTGATGAGTCATGAGAGCTGGTCAGCACTGAGAGTTGCACCCCTGCCGCTTATCCCCAGGGCCTCGTCAGGCTCAAGTTTTTAAAAGTAACCGTGGCTTTGTTTTCTCATGGTACAGGTTCCACCATACTGGCTGAGCGGCTGGGGCCGTCCACACCGAGCTCACCCACATCAACACCCAATTCCCCCACCGTCCTCTGCAGTGGTGTTTCTGACCCCATACTGTCTACGTGTGGCTCTGGCCCACTCTGCAGCTCCATCAGTGGTAAGTGTGGTGAGATACCTCCCTCCTCTCCTCTGCCTCCCTTCACAGTTTTGTGGTTGTCTCTCAGAATGGATTTAAAAACACAGTAACCAACGAAGGCTCCTGTCAGTTCCCTTGGGGAGGAAGGGTGAGCCTCTGCAGAGTCTATTTTCAGTCTGACTTACGTGGAAGCTGCTGAGATGCCTAGACAGCAATATTTCTCTTACTCTTTTCATCATGAAAGGTCCCAGAGGACACAGCAAAGTTTCTGTTCTGTGCATTGGTCCTGTGACGCACAGTGGAGCACTCTGTGGCAGTGGTGTTGCACACTGACTTTGGCTGGAGCTACAACTATACTTAACTCCCCCCCTTCCTTCTCCACACATCTACAGTACTCAAAAAAAGCAGTAACACTATTTCTAATATTCCAATGACATTTAGATAAATGAAGTACAAATGATAGGATGTTCTGTTAAATTTCTATAATGCCAGGGATCTATATGATCCCAAAGCTATGTAATTTACCAAGTCTTGTCACTGTTGTCCTAACCAAGGTGCTTTTTCTCTGATGGTACCGTTTGAATCTTTTGGGGCAAATAGAAATTCTCTCATTATCTTGCCACTTCATCTGGCTTGGCAGGGAGTCTTCACCACATTTATGTGCAAGCACAATTACTGCAATCCTTGTGGCTCTTGCAGCAATGTGCCTGCTATGAGCTAAATGCTGCCTATGCCAACACCACCCCACCCCTGTCCTGGAGGACCCACAGGGAGGGATTTGTCTCCCATATCCCTAGATCGGCCTTAGAGATGAAGCACTACTTGTCTTAGGAGCTGCTGCCACCTGACCTCCTCTTTTTCAAAGCAGATGGTTTGCTCCATCCCCTACTCATTTTTTCCTCCTTTGTTAATGTTTAGACAGAGGTTTGAAAATGTGAAACTGCTCTTTGTCCCAAATGCTCAAGAACAGCTGTCTCTTGGTTTGTTCTTTGTGGGTGGCAGATCTCAACAGATGCTACCTCATTGCTGCACCAAGTCTTGGCATGTGAACCAGGGCTCAGTGACCAGCAGATTGCAGGAAGGAGCACTGATTCTGAAGGACAGCTGAACTGTGATATGCTGCTAGGGCACGGTTCCACCCTCTGCTGCTGGCTCTGGGGCAATTACACTGGGATGTTGAGAAGCCTTTTAAGCAGCATAAGTGACTGTGTTCTTTGCCTTTCAGGCACAGCTCCCAACTCTCCCGTCAGCTTGCCTGAGTCGCCCATCTCCCCATCTGTCTCAGGGCCCTGGGGAGATGAATGTACCATCTGCTATGAGAACATGGTAGACACAGTCATTTACTCCTGTGGACACATGTGTCTCTGCTATTCATGTGGTCTGAAGCTCAAGAAGATGGCCAACGCTTGCTGCCCTATTTGCAGACGGGCCATCAAAGATATCATCAAAACATACCGCAGCACTTAGAGCATCAGCAGCTGCTGTGATGGGACTAGGGAGGTGGAGAGGTGGCTGTGAAATATCACAGATCTCGGTCTCTATTCATCACCCGGGGATTTGAAAATGATCACCCACCACTGCTCCTGATCCTCCACGTCCATGTACAAGAGACGAGACCAGCTTAGATGCTACTCTTCTACTCTCCTGGGGCTGAACTCCAGTGCATCAGGGAAATCACCATGGACTGCTTCCCCCCTATGGATTTTAAACTTTCTCCCCAAAACAAACAAACAAACAAAAAAAAAAAACAGCTGGAGCAACCATCCCTTTTCTACATCACGTATGGAGGAGGAGAGTCTCCAATGTTTAGCATGGACAGCAAGAGATAAAAGGTTCAGTGCTGCACATCTCCTTCTGGAGCCATCCTGCGTGCAAAGAACACCTTGGCGGAAGGGGAGAAACAAGAAGTGTGTTTCAATTTACAACTGGCCCCTTAAAAAGTGTGGTGTGAGGCAAGCATGGACCCAGCAGGGGAGATGCAGGGAGCACATCTGCAGTGGCAATGCAGGAGCAATGGGGACTTTTAAAGAAAACCCTCTCTCTCTGTCCACTGTGGCAGCACCTCCAGCACCATGGCTGTCGTGCTGCCTCCTTGCAGTTCCTCATTCATGATGGGTTTGTCAGCAAACACTGGACTCTCTCCCTCCCAGCAGTGTCCAGCCGCCTCCTGGCGCCATCCTGTTGCATGACAAGCATCTCTCACACCCCACCACCACCAATTTGCTGTGGCTTGTCCTGAATGGTCTTCACGCAACACAAAGAATCCAGCAGCATCTCTGCCTCCATGGCCTGCAGGAGGGGAAGATGCACCTCCCTCGCCTTTCCTCCCCTTGTCACCCAGACAGCAATTCTGAAGGAGAAAAGAAAAATGAAGGAAAAAAACCAACCCAAAAATACAAAAAAAAACCCAACCCCACTGGGGAAGAATGTATAAACCCACATGTCTGCGGGTGTCATTTACTGGTAACTTTATCACTGTGCTTTAAGACAAAAACAGCCAGGTGGTACTTTTAGCCCTTTACAGCCAGCCCGCCGGCAGGACATGGCTGTCCTTATGTGTTAGAGGGGGAAAGAAGAAAATAATTATAGCTTGAGGGGTTTGGTTTATTTAAATAACCCCCTTGCCCTCACTGGGAACCCCACTGTCCTTATAGTGGGTGCCATGATGACCGTGGTACTGTCACAGCTGCTGGCCTGGCCGAGAGCTGCAGGGTCTTGGGCCATGCTCTGCTATAGCAGGTGCTCCCCAGCTGTCCTGGCCCCATCCTGGTGCCTCTGGGAGGAAGAAGCAGCACTGGGCCCTGAGAGGTGGTCAGGGCTGGTGTGTGGTCGCAGCCTTCACCCTGCCTCATTGCCACCAGGCCAGGGAATGCCATGGAGCTGCACTCTTCCTGCTGAGCCTTTTGCTATCGTGGCCACCACAAATGTGGTGGGTGAAAGTTCCGGAAAACATGGCCTCACCCTGACCTCTCAAGAAAATCAAAGGAGATGCTAAGAGCTGGAGAGTGCTTTGTAAAGCCTTTCTCTAAAGGCACCGCCATCACTGCAGCCTCCTGCAGGGGCCTGCAGCCACCCCCAGCCTGCCTGGTGGGCACTCCGTAATTGAACACTGATCTTCTGGTTACAGGGATTTACGTCATTTCTTTACACACCTCTCACATCCACCCCTAACCCAGGGGTCCTGCTTGGACAGGGGTGGGAGGAAGTGGTTATGGCCTCCATGCCAGGAGCATGGCCAGCGTGTGGGCACAGAGCCAGCCTCCAGGACCAGCAGAGGTGGGGAATCTGTGTCAGTGTTTAAACACACCCCAAAATTTCAGAAAGGAAGAACCCAAGAGGTAGGAATGTGTCCATGAATCAGTGGATGTGGGGAAATGTGCAATAAGCAGCCTCCCAGGCCTTCACCACGCCTGTGGGACCAGTTCCCTCCCGCACAGGGCAAGCCAATGGGTACATTTTATTTTTCAAGAAACTATCTATGGGTACCAGTGCAGTGGTGTGAATTCCCTTTTCACCTTTTGAATTCAGAGTGTTTTAATATATTAACTGTGTTTGTTTTACTGTGGACCAAAGTCTAGAAGTTAGCAGAAACGGAAAGCTCCCCCAGCATCCGAGCTCAAAATTTGGGGTTCAGTCCTGCTCCCAGCATCAGCTGGTTCCAGTTGTGAGCAGGGAGGAGAGCAAGGCTCTCTGCAGTGAGAAAAAAACAGCAAAAGCAGTACCAACAACAGTCCTAACCTTTTGATTTGTTTGAATTGTGTAGGCTCCCACGTACCTCTGTGTTCTTGTGTCATTTGCATTTCATTGCTTTACTTTAAGATGTTTTGTGTTCTGTTTGAGGAGAAGAATAACTCATTGTGAAAAATTGGATAACTGTGATTGTGAATAAAGCTGATTTAGGTATCCTGCAGCACCGTGACCAGCTGAGTATTCGCCATCTCCACAAGTGTGGCAAAATGCGATGGGCAGGGTAGAAACAAGAGGTTGAGGTAAGCACTGGTGGCATGAAAGCTGCTGCTTTGGAGTGAGCCAGGGGGAGAGCACTCAGGCTTTCCTTTGGTGCTGAAGGATGAGATGGTGTATAGAGCTGGATGATGATGATGAACAGGCCCTTGATGGGCTTCAAGTCCAGCTAAGTGATAAAAGAAGACACAAAATTAAAAGTGAGGACTAAGGGCATTCCTGAAGCTCAAACCCATGCTCCCGAGAATCTTCCCTGGTGCAACAAACTAAGTCTGAGTGTGCCTGTGCTGTAACTCCAAGCATTGTGCCCAGCTCCTGCTTTCCCAGGAACAGGAGGACCTCTAGTGGGTCTCAGAAGCTCTTTTCGTTCACGGTGAAGCCATGGGAACCCCCTTAAGGGGGGAGCTGCATAACAGACTGCCACTAGAAAATGGGGACACTGGCTTTGCCAGACAGCCCCTGCCAGATGCACTGAGCCCAAGCACTGCTACGTCTTAGGACAAATGAGCGAAACCCAAACCCTCCCCTTTCTCGGTGTCAGCGAGAGGAACCAATGCAGGTAGGTACTCTGTCGGTCTTGGCGCATGGTCCGCGCTGGGGAGGGATGAGGAAGAGGGGAGGGATGCTCCAATTTGGTCCAGGAGGGCAGAGCCAGTCCTCCATCGCCACCTGGTGCTCTGCTCCGGCACGGCACGCACACACTTTTCAAACGCACACGCCTGGGTGCAGGGTATCTTGGTGGAGTGTGGAGAAAAATGAGGAGCAAAGAGAACAATTAACAGTGGGTTATAACACACATGGGTGTATATTAGTAATATGCTGATTGTATGCTAGAGAAAAACCCTTTCAAACCCAAGGTTCACTCTACACACATGGGAAGAAAAGACAGAGTTCGTGGCACACTCCTTGCTCGGGTTTGTGCCTAGAAGTGCCCAGGACTGCGTGCAGCCTCATACCTAATTTCTTATAGCCTTCAGAGAGCTGAGATGGCTGAGCAGGAACCCTTGGCAACCACTTACCTATGTGCTCACATCGGTATGGCGAGCAAACACTGTGCCTCTGCTGAGAGCTGCTCCATCTCCAGTGACATCATTTCATAGAATCCTAGAATAATTGAGTTGGAAGGGACACACAAAGGCCATCTGGTCCCACTTTCCTGCAGTGAACAGGGACACTTACAGCTCCATAAGGTGCTCAGAGCCCCTCCACCCTGACCTTGGGTGTCTCCGAGGATAGGTATCCCCTCCCTCTCTGCGCAACCTGTGCCTGTGCCCGGCCACTCTTACTGTAAAAAAGCTCTTCAGTTTCACCTACACATCTGCTTCATGTAGCAGGAAACTTCTACTTGTTATCTGGGGCCTCCAGCCTTCAAAGCCAGCAAGGTGTCAGCAAAGCTTGGCAACCATGCAGTACTCAGACCTTACAATGCCATGGTCAAGTTCTGCAGCATACATGAAGGGGTGTGTAAGAACTCATCCCAACATGTTCAGCCACCTTTTTTGTGATAAAAGGGCCACCCATGCAAAAAGAATGCTTCTCTTCTTATTTTGGATCTGATGCCACATCACTCTCCAAAAAGAATATACTGAAATGTGTGTTAAGCCTTAAGACCTTGCTCAACACAGACAGAGGGTCTTTGTGTTTGAGGACAGAGGTGAGCAGCCCATAAAGCTTTACAAAATACAGCTACAGCAGCAATTCAGAGCTAGAGGCCAAATGGAGCTCCTTTATCCATTTAAGCCTGAGCTTAAATTTGCAATTTCACATACATTCAAGTTGTAAGTTTCTCTGGGAAACTTAAATTTAGTGGTTTGACAAAGAGAGTGGAATAATACAGTATAAAAAAGTTGAAAATAAAATAAACCAACCAAATCACAATTAAAAATGTCAAAAATTTATTTTTCCTTAGGGCATAAGAGACAATGTAAACAAAATACAAAATTAAAAAAAAAAATCACAAGTCAATTCTTACAGTCTGCAAACATTTGAAGATAGAGTACCCTTTCCCACTTCCCCAAGACACTGCAAGCCTGCTCAAATTTTAACAAGCAACCATTCTGGACCCTGAAGGTCCAGTCAGTTTTGCCAAGTCCCAAGCTGGGAATAAATCTCTCATGTAAGAAGGACACTGCATCTGTTTTATCAAGCATTTAAAAAAAAAAATCCAAAAAAAATATAAATATTACAGACGGAAATCAGATTTAGCACCACCTTTGGTCCAAGCAATCAATGAACTGGGAAATGACAGATACAGTCTGTTTAGCAAATCCCTTCTGCCTGAGTCTTTGAAGATGTTAGAGGTTCACATTGCAAGAACTTGTAATAAAGCTGAGGGAACAGCCCCCAAACTCCATCCCTCATAACCTCTGCCAGTCCTGAGCATGCAGGAAGGTGAGCAATCCTGATTGCCCATTAGTAGATGCTGATCACCTCCAAGCTCTGATAAGTGCCTAAAGAGGGATGCTGGGATCTACTCACAGGCACAGCAATCTTGAGTTCTTGCTCTGTATCTTCACATGCACAACTGCCTGAGACATTTTTCTCATGCTCTGTTGAGCGGACCCATGCAGCGTTCTCAGTTCTACATGCAAAGACATTATTAAAAACCAAAACATTTCGTTTTACTACATTGCCTCAGTATGTGGGAAAAAAAACACCCAAACTTCCATTGCTTTACACTGTACTGCAGTTCTCTGAGCAAGTGAACGGCCACAGCACGTGGCTGTTGGGTAGCAATGGAAAAGAGGGCAGCACTGAACCATTTCTGGACTGGGCACTAAAATCAATTCTGCAAGTCTGGATTATGGGGAAGGTAACACTTTGCACAACCGTTGTCCTCCCCACTGACAAATCTAGAGCAGTGGCAACACTGTGCTATGATCTCACTTCTGACGAGATGTGCACCTGACAGAGATGTGCTTCTCCCGTCCCAGTCACAGGATCAGGCCCACAGTACCATATGTATCAGCAAAAGACTCACAGGTCCCCAAAGGATCTGTGCTAAACCTTGGGGGACATTTCTACAAGACTGCTTGGCAAAAATGAGAACTACATTCTTGTGTTAGTCTGTAAAGGAGTTACTCATCTTTTCTATCTACAAATCTGAACTGCATTGAAACTACCAAGATTACATGCAGACTCCGAGACTGGTCACAAAGAGGTCTTCTGTTTTGTGCCAGTTCAGACAGGGGCATTTTGTATGATAACTCATGCCACCAATGGCAAAAGATACTGCTGCATGAAAAATGTCATTTTCTGGCTTTCAGTTTTGACTGGGATGACTGGAAGGCCAATATTTTCTATCATACACCAGATTTGCAGTTCTAGGAAAGCATCTCAAAGAACCAAATACATTTGGGTCCTATCAGGAGCTGTTCACTGTACAAAATCACACTGGTCATCAGCTCAAGTTCATTAAACAAAAACTGGGCACTCCATGAGGCTGCAGTACTTATTTC
The DNA here is from genome assembly GCA_037305975.1 of Chrysolophus pictus. Taxonomy (NCBI): domain Eukaryota; kingdom Metazoa; phylum Chordata; class Aves; order Galliformes; family Phasianidae; genus Chrysolophus; species Chrysolophus pictus. The sequence goes on along the minus strand of CM074581.1, from coordinate 11,801,174 downwards.
TGCTTATAGCTTCCCATCTGCTGTAGGTACATTAATGGTTGATGCCATGAATGTCAAAATACCTGTCAGCTCTGAAAGAATCAATATTTGGACAAAAAGCTCAAACATCTGCACTATGACCACTATTCACTGCCTTCAGTAGAGCTGGACCATGGGCCACAGGTAAATATGGTCCCAAGCTGTTACAACAAAAAGGGCTTCTTCCGACTTATTTTCTTTACCTCTTGGCTTAACTCACATCCCAGGACAAACAGAACGGACTCCCGCCTTATAAACTCTCTCCATATGAAAACAGAACAGTTCTCAGTTATTCCTTTTCCATATACACCACGACAGAAACCACAACAACTTCAGGACATTTTCCCAAGCAGAACAGACAAAATGGTTCCCGTGTTAAAAACAACAACAAAAATAACAACCAAAAAAGCATCACCAACTTGACCGCACACACACTAAAACCAACCACACATTTCTCTGTCTCTGGTCACCAACATGCTCTCCCAAGACACCACCAAGTACATTCCCACCACCTATCCACTAGAAAATGGAGTGCTACACCAACACAAAAATGACAACAGTGTCTAATATTAAGAACATCAACAACTCAGGAAACCCACTGCAAACCTTTTTTGGACCTAGATTGATTTTGTCATCAAACACAAATTTGGGACAGTAAAAACCATAAGGCTTTCCAGATGGGACGTGCTCTCCTAGGAGAGGGGAGCACAGCCACTCAGACAGATTCCAGCCTTCATTCAGCAACAGGTTTAGGCTCCATTAACTATCTACTGTTTCCAGAAATCATTTGAGCTAATTAACAGTTTTAGAAGCAGCCACAGATATATGTGCCCAACAGAGATATTTGCATCTGAGCTTTGACCGAAGCAGCAATCAAGCTGCAGGCTGATGTAAAAGTGCGATACCAACTCCTAACTGAGACATCCCATTGGTTTGATTCTCCCCAAACCTGGGAGCAAAGTAACTAATACCTCTGCCTGCAATTAAACCTGCAGTACAGCAACAGCACTGATGCAGCATGATGTGAGCCAGACAACAGAAATGCACTTAACTCTGTGCACTATTGACCCCACAACAGTCAGCTTGTAGTACAGAAAAGCCATTGTAATGCTACATGCACTCCAATACTCCAGGCCTGAACCCACCACAAGTAATGAGCAAGCCCCTTCAGCAAGGGGCAAAAAAAAATTCTCCTACAGACTGGAAACAATTATGACATCCCCCCACCATGAAAATCTAAGACAGGCAATAGTTAACATTGGCTATTCACTGAAATCTCTCATATTTTTAAAGGTTTTTTTAAATTCCCTTCTAATTTGCTCCAGTTTGTTGATGGTTATAGGCTAAGTTCCAGTGACTGCAGTATTTTCTCCTGTCCTACTTCAATAGGACAGACAAGCCCAACTTGGATGCTCAGGGGATCCAGACCCAGAACACAATTTGATGCCCCCAAGGATGACAATGGGGTTTTGGCAATGCCATGCAATTCTCCCTCCCCTCTACTTCTTCCCTCCACCAAATAGAGACCGAGAAACAAAGGTACAAAGTGCCTCCGGTACAGCAATCACATGGCATGTGTTTGTCTTGCTTTGGGGGATCACTGGCTTCAGGATACAGACTACCATCATCACAGAGTGTAAAATTCAACTTTTCTCAGTAATGAAAAATCCTAACACAGAGCAGTGATGTATGAAAACCATCTATACAGAGAAAGCACCTGCAGTGTCAGATCAAATAATTTACGGCCTTATTAAAAACACTTTCTCCCCTTGTATTTTATCTTTTCCCACCCCTCCCCTGCCAATATAGATGCCTTTCATTTCTTTCCAAATCATTAATACAGTTCCCATTAGTTTGATTCAGTAACAAACAGGAGTCTCAACTCAGGACAGCGGTGGTTTATGCTGACAAAAACAGGTCTGTAAAAATGCCAGTGTGAAGCTTTAAACCAAATTTATTTATTAAAGAAACAAACAAAAAAAAACCCAAACACAAAACAAAACAAAATTGCACTCTTCAACTAGAATCAACACTACCTCGATGCAAGAACAAACGAAGAACATTGGTGATGGGACCAGCCCAGCCATGACATTATAAAATGGGAGAAGCTACTTTGTTCTGCCTGTGCCATCGGGTCTGCACTCAGCTTTCAGCCCAGGGATCGCTGCGGAGCCCCGGCCGTGGTGTAAGGACAACCCACACAGCTGACACCCCAAGAAAGATATCCAAGGGGAAGTTCGGGGGAACTCTGGGTGCTCCGACTGGCTCTAAGATGAGGAGGAAAAGCAGCAACAGTAACCTACACTGCAACCCCAAGTCTGGGAGAGAACTCTGGATGCAGCCCTACGTACAGTACTTCATCTGAAGCTACAGACAAACAACAGATGTGGCCACTGAGCAGCACAGAGAGACAGAAAGAGAAATAGAAGCACCGGGCACAGCTAGCAGAGGCCATTGAAGAGTTCAAGCATGCAAACACATTCCCTACGCATTGCCACATTGGTGGTCCCTGCTTCTATCAAACAACTAAAAGCAAATGGGAAAAAAATAAACATTTGCTCTTGAACCATTCTATTAGTGCTGTTGGAAGCTACTGAACACTGAATTTACACACAACACTTCGCTACATGGATAAATAACATGTGAAGTTGCCAGAGAAGGAGCTGCTGGTGTTGGAAAGACACCGGCAAGACAGCAGCAAAGCTCCAGTGGGTCTTATAAAGCTGCACAACCTGCATGCAGCAGATGGTGCATGGCAGCCCCAGGCTCAGCACTCCCATGCTCCTTTAGGAGAATGGGCTGTGTGAGCGCTCATGAGGGTGTCTGCCATTGTAACCCTACTGATGCTCCTGGACTTCTGGCTGGTTTGGACAAGAGCAAGTGAAAAAATTAGGTTGGCTCCCCAAAACAAGATTCATCTGTAAAGTGTTAGTATCAATGACATGATTTTGAAAAACATCTATTTCAATATGGCTGCAGAACTCAGTTCTTATTTGAATGCAAAGGTCTCTGGTAATAGCCAGGCCTTTTCACAAACTCAAGGGCAGCAGGACAAGAATTAAGCAGAAGGCTGAGGTACAGCTGCCCTCCAGGGACATCAAGTAGAGCTTCGGGAGACACACTCCCCAGAGCTCAAAGAACCCAATGCTTGTCTTTCACATTACTTTTGGATCTCATTAAAACAGTCCAGTTTTTCAAAGAGAGGTTTTGCTGCTACCTGGATGGTGACATTACTCTGGACAGATGGAAATTCTCCATCCATTCAAATAGGAGTTTTTTTTTTTTTTTTTTTAAAGAGCAGAGTTTCTGCTCAGCTTTACTTTGGAAGTGAATGATCATCCTTTGCAAGCCAGGAACTAGGATTTCAAAAATCAAATTAGCTGTGAAATTGTGCAGGTGAGAAGTAACCTGGATAAAATGGGGACTTTCTTCCTTATTGTTAAACTAAGGGGAAAAAAAAAATGAGGACATAGAGGACATATAGAAATACATTTCCACAGCTCTCAGAATAAATACAAATAACAGTACAGTATCAAAACTTGGGACAGCACCAGCAGAAGTATTTTCTTTTCTTAAGTTATTGATTCTGAAGCAAAAGAGGACAACCACCAGCAGAGACAAACCAGAAGGCAGTATCATGCAAGGATGACATACAGAGTACTCAAAGCATAGCTCAGAAGTCCTGTATTAATAAGGACATTAATGCACACCCTATACACAAACCTGGCAACATGCTGCATAATCCTTACACTTTTAGTACCAGGTGATGCTCTCTATGACAAGCAGCCGTTCCAAGACCAACAGCCCCAGCTATCCATCCCTACCGACCCAAGGGTCCTGTTTTCATCCACCTGCCCCCTCCCCTGCATCTCCTGCTCCCATAAGAGTGCATGAATAGAGAATTGCAAACATTTCACACTGCACGTTCCACTCCAAGTCCTGGATGAGGGGCCTGTTTATTCGATGAATATTGCACTTATCCACTCACTGGATTTGATATTTTTTTTTTTTCCTCAAGAATGCAGAGTATTTGGGAAAAAAAATAGAAAAAATAGTAGGATACAACACAGGAAAATATGAGTTATTAACAAGCTAGCTATGAAGATCTAAAATTAAATAGTACTAGTTCTATTCTGTTAATACTAGGAATATGAAAATAATGAATGCTTTACCAAATTCCCTTGTTTTTCTTATAAGATAAAAGCAGTAACTTTCTTTTTAACTGAAGAAAGCAATGAATATATATTACAATAAAATATGATTCATTAAGATCTGAAAGTGATGGAAACAGTCATATAATGCCTTCGTCAAACTTTATAGCATCGCAATAGAAAGAGCCTTTGGAGTGCATCCATAAGGGCCACATCCATGTTTTATCTGTACCAGTGCATGTGAAAATCCATTTTTAGGAGTCAAACCATGAGCCAATTTCAATCTGTGAAATTACTGAGCATGTGCTGTTTTTGTACAGTCAATATCCTGGCACCTGCCCATTGCATCTTTTATCTTGGAAAGTTTGGCTTGCAAAGGACTGGTACATATGGCTGCACCTACTCACTGCAAGACACAAGAGAAGAATTAACAGGAACTGCCTTCCATGGAGAAAGGCAGCCAACAAAACCATATTACTGCTGTTAAAAGAAAGTGGGATGAACTGGGAGACAGAGGAAAACAGCAATTAAATCTTTCAGGCATTATATAAACCTCAATAACGAACTCAGAAGTGCTCATTATTATTAAAGTTGCAGTATACAGCAAGATGCAATTTTCACATTCTCAAATTTTGTTCTATGGTGTTGGGCTTGGGGTTCTCTGTTGGTTCCAATTCAAGGCTTTTGGGGCAGCGGGGGCAGTGGTGACAGCAGCCACCTCTCCCTCCCCCAGGTGAGGGCTCCCTTCTGCTGCAATTGGCATCGCCGGGGCCCCACGGAACTCCTTCTCTTCTGTCTGGTTCAAGAACAGAAAAAGGGAGATTTAAACAGTACTACTGATTTCTGCATTGAGTGCCCACTGAGGTGTATGTTATGTTTAAATATTGCTCTTGATCCAGTGTCAGTTCTGACAAATTTAGTAAATAAAGCTTAAGGCGACATGAACATTTCAGAGAAGAGCTAAAATGCTTCCAGCACTGCACTGTCCTTTGAGTCCCCCCTTCCAGGTTTGCCCTGCAGTCAGCTTCTCTGATGGACTTCTGGGCCTCTCCCTTTGTTTCACAGCTAACAAAGAAAACGGCTTGCAATTCTGGGGAACTAGCTGCTTGCCAATGGAAAAAAAAAATAAAATTTAAATTGACCTGATATCTTTCAGTTGCAAAAATAAAATAAAAAAAAAACCCAAAAATAAATCACCTGTGGTGACAGCAAGAAGAGAGGACAAAGAAAAGAAAATAACAGTATTTTCAGGGGTTGGGGGTATGGTATTTGCTTTAGAAGTGCCCTTCAGATGCACAAGCATTGAATAAAAGGAAGCCCAAATCAGAGCCTTCCCACTGGGTGTGAAGCCCAGTGTGTCAGGCAGCAGCCCTCACTCATTGCTGACAATAAGCAGCTAATTTGCACTCATCCCTTCTGTGAGTGCAGGCTGAGAAAGAAGGGCAGGGGGCAGCCACAACAGCACTGGCTTTGCAGCCTCATCTATAGGATCTGGCTTTCCTCAGCCCTCACAAAGCTTTCAAGGTGGGATAAAGGAGCAATTGGGCCAGTGTGTGCATTGGGCTGATGCTTGAGAAAAGCCTGGTGATAATACAGGCACCAACCATCCACACCATTCAGCATCGTGCAAGGCATGTGGCACCAAGCATCACAAATAGCCATAAAAAACAGCTTTTCCTTCTCAAATCCTACAAGGACTCCTGCAGCTCAGAGATACTCTGGGCTCAGCTTTGGCTGGATGCAAGTGTGACTATTTGTTGCAGCCTGGGCTTTCCTACCTGAGCCATATGCTGCTCTCCTTTCCCTGGGTGGGGGGCTCACGTCACTCTGCACCATACTTGAAGAATTCAGTGGCTCAATGCAGAAGATCTGGGAGCTGTGCTTCTACTTCCCCCCAAAGAGACGACTTGGTGGGAATGTCTCTAAACAACTTTAGAATATTTAAAATAATAAGTTAATTCTTAATAAATATGTGCTTCAAGAAAATGATAATTATATACTGCACCTTTAAATAATGCACTTAGTTCTCTGCATTGGCTTCCATTTTGGTTTCTTTTATTGTTAAAGTGCATTAATTCAAAATAATGAACCACTTCCGCATCATTATTGTTAAAATAAATCATAACATTAATACAAGTCACTAAGTCACTACTATTAGTACTGCAATCTAGCAGATAACTCTATGTATTGCTCTATTTAATACTGTCCAGCAGAAGAATATAATACTTCTATTATAATCTCACAACAGCTCCAACAGCCTTTTACAGCTGCGACCATATTAGTACAACTAAAAATGGGGAGAAGTATGAGACTGGGCCACAATGCCTCAGAAACACATCCAGTAAGATGAAGCCAACTGGATACATACATATATATTATATAGTAAGATGTAAGGTACAAAGAGGGTCCTGCACACTGATACAAGCTGTTGTGCAGATACACCTCCTTCTCCTGCCACCACAACTGAAAGGGATCCCAAACACCCACCCCTCCCTGCCTGGATTCTGAGAGCCGCTCAAACCACAGCACTGCTTGTAGCCTGTTGTGGCACTTCGATGTTGTTTCAGCCACCTAAAGGATATCAGACAGGTTAGCTGTAGGGAACTCTCTCAATATTACCATAGCAATTAAAAGCCCCACCCCCCTAAAAAAAAAAATTAAGAATAAAGACAAGAACAACGTATAAATTGTATAATTTTTTTTTGGCAGAGAAACATCCCCCGTAACACACAATACTGTTGTGCTATTTTACTCAGACCCTTGATCCCAGCTATTTTAAAGTCTTTGTAACCTTTACCTTCCAAGCCAAATGGTATGAAGCTCTGGTGGAAAAAAAGGGCATGTATCATGTTGTGTAAACCAGTAGTGAAATAGTATGCCTCTTCCCTCTTAAAACAGACACACAAGACTACCTATTATTTAAAAGAATTAGATTTTGATTTAGAGTGATTAACAGAACCATTTAAAAAATAAAAAAAAAAACAAGCAAGGCTTTCTCAAGTACAGTAGGGATTTGGCCAATGATGTTTACAGTACAAGAGTTGGCTACCTCAAGAATAACTTCATATTCCAAAGCCTTCTGCAGTGGATGCCTCTTCTATTTCACGCAGCGCCATCTTCACCAGGTGCCACACTTCAAAGCATGAGTTAAAAAAAACAAACAGAAATGGAACTAGAAGAGGCAGCTTCCTGGTTAATGTGTTTTAGACTTAATTGCTTTGATATTAAATCCCTGAGCCTGAAAAGCCCAGGCACACTTTCCAGTACAAATGTACTTCTTGGATTCAAGCGGGAACAGAAACACATATTTGGCTCCTACTTCAGTTTTAAGTCTCTTCTGGTAAACCAAGACAAAAAAAAAAAAAAAAAAAGAAAAAGTTAACCCAGAATGCACAGAAAAGAAACAAAACATGGAAAAACAATTCCCCAAAAATATACAAATTAAAGATGTGCAGACCGAGTTTGATGGCTTTTTTTCCCCCTCATTGTAAACACTGATGTTGCAGAAGGTTACAGCTATTTCTAACTAATACCTCTGTGGGCCCTGCTAGCAGACAGTATGCTTGGATTTAGATCAGACTGCTAAAAAGCAGAAGCAACACATTTGACAGCCACGTCTTCAGTGTCTTAAGGGATTTTTGTACATTTTGATATTATGACAAGTTTTGAGAAACCCAGTTCCGTAAAAAGACTCAACCAGGATCTCCCGGCAGAAGTCAGGCACAGAACTAAATAGGGAGCCTACAAAGTAATAAACGTGCTTAAGCATAGGGTTTCTAGGTTTGTCTTTACAAGCACCAGTAGGCATTGCTGCCCTAGAACACCTGAAATCAACTCAAAGAAGGAAACAGAAAGAAAGGAAACAAGGAGCCCCCCAACCAACACCACCTGATCGCCATTTTGGGTGAATTAGCAGAAAGAACAAGACACAGATGAAGTCAGAGACCAAATCTCTCCACGATGAAAAGGCTCCAACTCTGGACCAAACAACTGTTGAGAAGGGAAAAAAAAAAAAAAAAAAAAAGCTTCTCCAAAGGATTAGAGTCCGTTTGCGTTTCAGAAAATTCCATTTGCTTCTCACTGCAAGTTGTAGAAATGCATCCGAAACTCTTGGGTATTCCACATACGGACAAGAACGAGGAGAAAAGGGAGCCAAGATTGTAAAAGAGTTTGGCACAGAACTCCCCAAGTTGAGATGCATGTGTATTTCTCTCATGAAAGGCACACACTTGGTTTCCTATTAATAACGGGAAAGATGGGATGTCATACCCTGTTACACATATAAGATTATTAACAACTTCACAAAAAGGCAGTTGACTGCTGCATCTTCATAGTTGCTTACAACATGCTAACCCCACAAACCTCTCCAGAACATGGCAGATTTGTCCTCAGCATAGACTCCTTCGTCCCTTTGTACAAACTGGGGCACATGGGAAAGGTCTTATTGTATAGCAGTTTTTTTTTTCCACATGTACACAGCAGGAACAGTATAAATTAGGGAGGTTAAAGATATTGCAATACTAGTTCTTTTTCTCCAAATAATTTGAGGGCACCCAGCCCTTGAATGGCTTCACACCGTTCATGATCTGGCAGTACCACCAGCCATTTGGGTTCCTTTCAAGAACCTCCATGCAGACACCTTCTTGAAACCCTGCAGTCTCCTCATCCCCTTCATAGTCTGCAATCGAAACATAGATGTCCTTGAGATTGTTATGGATGAACTGGGATTTTTCAATGGGCTTTGGCCTGACAGTAGACACGGGGATCCCATTCCTCTGGCTGGGGAGGTTGGAGGTGGTCTCTGAACCCTCGGAGCCCGACCTCTCAGGCTGCTTTCCCTTTGCATCACCTGGCTGCGACCGTGCATTACTGAAGGAGGAATTCCGACGCACATTTCTAAGATGGTCTGTGGCTGTTAAAGACTCATTTCTGCGCAAGGAGCATGACAAGTTGTTATCCTTAGGTGGTGGGGAGACAAACACCGACTGAGGCCGGACAGCAAGCTGCCTCACACCATTCCGCATTTTTACAGGTCCTGATGTTTTTGAAAATCCACCTGGAGGTTTGCTTGGGATGGGTGGTGTTGCACGTTTGCTCTGGTTGATGGTGTTCAAAGCCTGAACCCTCTTCTCTATCTTCTCTAAGCTGTTTGATTTATTTTCATTTTTCCTGTTCCTGGCAAATGAGGCATCGGTCTCCGCTGACGTGGTTTCTTGCTGGTTATCAGGGAGAGCCAAGTAATGGGAAGGAGCCCAGCCTTCCATATCTCCATATTTCAGGTACCACCACCCACTGGCTTGCTTTTCAAGCACTTCCACTTCTACACCTGCTGGGAAGCAAATTTCAGAATCCTGTACCTTCTGGTATGAGTCAGTGGTCACATAGAAACACCTGGAATCATTTTCCTGCTCAGTTTTGGCTGGATGGCTAGAACAGAAAATGCCACGGGAAGGAACTGTAATGAGGTCAGCTGAGCCCCTCCTAACATGATCATCGTGGTTTTCAGAAGCTGTGTGTGGTGGGCTTTCAGACTCTTCACTTCTCGAACCTTTAAGTCCACCTCTGAGTTGCCCAGTTGGCCTCAGCTGACGCCTTAAAGTGCTGATATCCATCTTTTCTTGACTCTGAGAATCTGCCTTGTTCAGGAATGGTTTGGGCCTAACAATTGGTTTTGCTCTAATCGAAGGACTCTGCCCAGGCTCTTTCTTCATGCCTGTTCTTGGCATGCTACGTAAGCCAACATCTGAAGCTGATCTTGGTTTTGTCTCCTCACTCCTAGAATAGTGACATTTTCCAACCTCGGGCTGGATGTCTTTTTCCATCTTGGGCTTCATGAATGATGATTTAGGAGAGAGAGAACACGGAGAGTTCCTTCGAATCAACGAAAGAGAAGAGCTTTTCTGGGAATCAGAGTCTCCACTAGATTCCTTATTGGACAAAGCATCTTCCACGTAACGCCTGAAACCCTCATTCTCATAAATGGTCTCTTCTTCATTAGCAACATCCTCTGAAGACTCTCCTACTTTGAACTTTGCTTTCTGAAGTGATGACACAGGAGAGGGCTTGAGGGGCTGAAATAGTCGTTTTTCAGGAGTGCCCTCTTCACGATGACTTTCATTTACTTCACACTCTGAATCAAAGCCAAAGGCAGGCACATCATACTCAGGTTCTTCATATTTCACCTTGTGGGGAGAGTCTTGGGTATTCTCTGAAGAAACCATTCCAGTTGTTCCTTCTTCAGAGTCTTTAGGTTTACTGGGTGGTGCTGGGGGAGGAACTTTCGGGCGGGTTAAAGTACTTGTTCTTCTATTTAAATTTGGCTTCTTCCTCTTGTCAATATAAGATGCTGGAGCCCATCCTTCCTTCTCTCCAATCTGCACATACCACCAGCCACCAGAATTCTTTTCTATAACCTATGAGACGATAAGGAACACATTACTTAGACAAAAGTCTCTATGAAGTACTTTTCGCTCCTTCCATTTCAATCCTGTCCCCTACAACAGCCAAGCATTATTTTTCCACTGTTTGCACTGTTAAGGCTCACCTCTGCCTTTTGTCCACCGCGAAAGCTTATCCCATCAGAGATACACGACTGGAACTCTGCAATGGTGTAGTATTCCACTTCCACAGAGGGTGGCTCTGGTGGTTTGGGCAACTGAAAACCCTGTGGCAAACAGGAAGTTTCGTTCAATTAAACCATAGAAACAGCAGGCTGAACAGCAGAATGAACAAGAAATTGCCTTCTCGGACATTCTATTCACTGAATTCTTTCTTCTTCCTGTGCAACTTCCTAATGAAATGGGGCGCAAGAGAGAAGGCTTTCTAAATATGCACAGTCAATGGCATTTTTGCTAGCTATTGCAAGTGTGATAATCTTGACCTGAACAGTAAAACATTTTACTGATGGGGCATAAACTGTGAGCTGCCATACCAGTCACAGTCACAACAGCCCATTTACTCTGGGACTTTGTTCAGTAACACTCCATTCTGGATGACTTGTCACAACTGCAGAAAAATGCATTGCAACATGCCTATGATAGATTCTGCGTATTGCCAAATATACTACTACAAAAATGTAATCCTAATGAATTATTGCTTTTAATATGCTGCTGGATTTTAATTCTTCAGTGATATGACCAAATGGGCATCTTCTACAACAAGAAATGAGAGCTTTGCTCAGCTGAAGTGATAAAAGGGGAAGAGCGTCACTATAGGACCAAAAGATTTCAGTTTCTCTCCATAACAGTCCCAAAACAGCTACTCAATACCAACATCCAAACGTCAGCAAAACTCATATTTAAATTTTACAATGGCTCCATGAGAAACAAGACACTGATATTTACAGCTATTATGGTAGCATATCAGACTTCTCTAAAAGCTATATGCCTTTACATTAAGTTATCGCATTTTGAAAATAAAGGACGTCTCTGATATGCCCCACTGCACCACATTTAGTACAACTGTAGGAAGCCTAACAAAGTACCCACACAACTACCACCACTGTACTATATATTGTAAAACAATACAAACCAGACTGGATTCTCTTCGTGGGGGTGGCCTTGTTCTTAAATTTGGAGAACCTAAGCAGGAAAGATGAGGGGAAAATTTATTTAACGTGTTAGATACTGCTAAACACATTCCTCAGCAGCTCTCCTCTGTTACAGTGAGAGCATTAGAAATCAATATTTGAAATATTTAAGCGACCCCTGTGAAACAAGGCTGGAAACCATGAGGATATATTAGAAATACTAAGGTAACTTTGCTGTTCATCTCAGCTAGGCTAGCAAATTTAAGAGGAAATCACTGCCAGAAAGTGGTGGATTGTATGTTCTTCTGGAACTGACCAGGCCATTGGAGACAAGCCAGCAAAGAACTGGGCTAATATCTAGCTTTTCCCCCAGCAGTAAAAATAATCCACTATATTAGTAACATTTATATTATCCTCTATCAAAGTATCTTAACATTCCCTGCCCACATGAGTGTTAGCATCTGCATTTTGCAGATGAAGTAGTACAAATATTATAGCAACTTGATCCCAGGAAAAAAGCAAACCAAATGCAAGATAAGATGTACATGGGTCTCCTTGATTTGAATGCATCATCACATCATCTACATTACTGGGGCTGAGGGGCAGCACATTTTATGGTGCTCAGAAGAGGAAAAAAAGCCTTTTCCTGAAATAAAATGTTAAGTCACCACATAGTGGCTAAGATAAACAAGCATTAGCCAATCTTTATATAAGGTCAAATTTTATCACTATTAAAAAGTGACCGTATCCTGGAGTTCCTGCAAATCTACAGACAAGTGCAAAGATCTACACAGCAGGCTCAGCTATAAGGGCAGCATAGGCTGGACCTAAGCTGACCTTAGGTAACACCAGCCCTGAAAGACAGAAAACAACAATTCATCGCAGGTGGAAATCCTCACTACTTTAATGACTTACTTATTTGAGCTCTTTGTGGTGCTATCCTTGCTATGGCTGGAGATCCCTGGGCCAGTTTGGAAGCCTGCTTGTCCGGTGTCATCATGGCATTACCATTAGAGTCATTGCAAAGAATAGGCAAACTGATTTCCTTCTTGGTGATATGTGTTTCTGAGGTCTCATTTTCTGCTTGAGTTTCCTTGTCAGTGGATTTCTTGTTCAGCAGGTTGCTGATCTCCATGATGTTTCCAATGATTTCCACTGGCCCAGTTAAGTTCTTTTTTCTAGATGGAAGATCATCTTTAGCCTTCTTCAGATATGAAGCTGGGGCCCAGCCCTCTTTGCCAAGATACCTTCAGGTGCAAAAGGAAATATCAACACATTGAACACAGCGTTCTCAATGCATTTTAGGTGCAACAACAAAGGCAAAATTAATGGATGATGACATCAAACAAAACTTGGAGACCACAAAAACTGATCTGAGTGCTGAATTTATTACCTATTGACATCTCAAAGTCAGCTCAGCTAGTAGCAAACTGCAGACTATTGTTAGAAGTCACTTATCATAAAAAAAAGAGTCTATCTGGGAAAGAAATACAGTTGCTCACAAGACAAAGAGCTCGACCACTTTTGTTTTATGCCCCATCTAGACAGTACTAAAAAAAATTCAGTATTTTTTCCATGCAGCAAAAAATGCAAGCTAGTGAGTAAAAGATTTTAACCCTTCCAAGCTGTAACTCAAAATGGAAAAGAGTTAAAATAAGAATGAAATTCATCCCCACACAGAGCCCCTCCATGTGCTCTATAAAAGGCCCTTGTGCAATCCCATCTCCTTGTAATTATAATAATGAATACTTTCCCCTCCTCTCATAACTCCCAGTCCTGTCTGATCAGCTTTTTTATTTTTATGGAGAATACGGGATTGTTAAACCACTGTAGCTTCCTCCACCACTGCAAGGTCAAGAAAAAAATGTGACTAGAAAAAAATAAAACCAGCTTTGATGGAGACTTATTTTCCTAAACAAGCTAGGGGCTATTTGAAGAAATAAACTGGGAAATCTGAAAAGACACTTGAATCCAGTACGTGTTCCTGGAGCATCAGACTGCTCATGCTACACTTCAAAGTGAAGCCATTCTTCCACAACTGGGCTTTTGGGAAGATGGTTTTTCTAACTCCTGCCATTCCTAACACCTCAGCAGGGATTTCAGATTACAATCAGACTCCAGGGAGGACCATGTGGATGAACTCTGCTTTCCCTAATGAAATCTTAACTTGCTACAGAGTGAGTCACTGAAACCCTTCTCTCTTTAATCTCTCATGCTACCCAAGGCAGATGCTTGAACTGTAAGTGGGAAAGCAGGCCCCATTAAATTCCTGATGCTCAGGAAATCTGTAGGAAATACAAAGGTTAAAACAGTAGGACTCTAAGGCTCTTCAGTGAAAGTAGAAATTCAGACTGCAAAGAAGGAAGGAAAGGGTGGGGAAATATCATCAAATAGTTTTCGATCAGATTCATAACTGTTATGCAAAGCAAGGATTCTGCAATTCACTGTGAGATTACTGCACCAGGGCGTATCCTGGGCTCATCCATCACATTTGAACACTCAAGAAGGGCACCGAGACTTTATGGATGGAACAGGAACACGTACTGTATGTTATCTTCCTTAGACTTTTTGTTAGTATCCTGCTGTACAAAAACAATTTCTGTACTTACAGCAAGAAGTACAAGGGTCTCTGTGTTCAAAAGCTTGCTTTTTCCTCCCCTCTCATCTATATCAACAAGGACACAAAACAGAGATGCTGCTGTTTCCTACAGCAGCTTCTTTCTGTCATGCATGAAGGCAAAGATAAGGATCTTCCCTGTTCAGTGAGTTCAGCTATGAGTTTTTCCCAAGGATTCTGATATCAAAGAAAAACACCCCAAGAGCTTTGAGCTTTGTTTGCAGCAAGGAGACTAATAAAAAGTAATGAAGTGATAATGACTTGATTTGGCTTCTAACAGATACGCAACAACAAGCTACTGATACTGTATCAGGATACGACTTCAAGTCCTCTTTGAGGATTTTCAGACAAACCACAAACCGAGCTGAAAGAAAAAAAAAAAAGACTTCCACATGTTCCATACCCCTGTTATGGGGAGGCATCTCAGTACCATTTTCAAGACCTGAAGACTTTTTGTTCCATCTGCTTTTGCAGCAGATGGTCCTTCTGCAGAGCTACCAATCAGTGCATTAGGTAAGTTTGTCATTGTTTTTGGAAGGACACAGAACTTTACACGATTTGGAAATGTCAAGATTTTAGCTTGAAGAGAAAGCTATGCTGGCCAGTGCACTGAAAACTGCAGTGAACACTGCAAAGGTTACTTTTAAACAGAGGTTGATTGTGCAAAATCAGCAAGAAAAAACATTCTACATTCATCTTAGTTTGTGGGTGACTTAATGTGTTTAAGATCAGAAAAGCAGCAACAGGCAGGTTCTGTGCTGGCTCGTTAGTTCTCCTGCCAACTGTGTGTGGCTGTTTGGATCAGCCCATATAATCCCACTGATTCAGACCTCTGATCTCACACAGTTTCTCCCAATGAATAGAAGCAGCAATAGCTGGACAGTTCATAACTCTGGGCAACATACCCTCACAGCAGAGGCTGTTGCTAGCTGCTCCTTCCTATGAGTCAGTAAATTCAATCTGAAGTTAATGCTGAGCAGTAGCTGCCAGCAACTGCCAGCTTATTTCTGCATCTCCACAAATAAAATGATGCTTATATAAGATGTCAAATAGGCTTACACCTTAGTTCTTGAACATGGTAATCTCAAACCCCTTTTGCAAACATCAGCTCAAAGTCTACTCTCACCTACAAAATAGGGAGATCAAGAACTAAGGCAAATGCCAACCAGCTTCAGAGAAGTCTTGAACCTTCACTTCACGTCCAAGAGCTGAATCACAAACATCCTTCTTTCATTTATAATCCCAAATCACTGGAAATACCTCAAAGCCCAGCCTAGGTCCCTCCCAACTCTGGGGCAGCTACTTACCACCCCAAGTGCACCTCATTCACTTGGGCTCAGGCTCAGAACAAATAACAAAACTGAAGCAGCAGGCTGATAGCTAATACTTTGCTTAGTGTGTTGTCATATGAATGCTAACAGTCACCATGAGATTACCTCCAGGTGAGGGTTATGATGAAAAGCAAGATTTAAATAATGGGTGCTAATGTCATCAGGAAGTGCACAGATCCACTGAACTCAGTGGAGCAGTACAAAGGATCCATGTCAGAGCATTTGTTTCATTTCTCCACATTTGAAACAATTTTTTCTTAAAACATAATATACGAAATAAAGGAAAACATACCAGTACTGTCTCTAGCTTCTATAGCAAAAAAATGGGAGGGCTATAGAATGAGGTGCAGTGATTTGGTTCCCCATGATTCCAAAACTCTCTGTTTATATTACATGAAGGAAAAAATGGATTCAAACCATAGGAATGTTTAAAAAAAAAAAAAGGCAGAAATGCCTGTGTGAGTCTGAGAGTCACATCTGCTTTCCAGCTCCAGAGCACTGGAACTACTCCAGAGGGAAGCAAACTGGGGGAGGAAAAAAAAAAAAAAAAGAAGAAGAAAAGAGAAAAAAAAAGAAAAAAGAAGGACAGGAAATGAGGATCAGCACATGGCAAGGAATTGGGGGAAATTACATATTTAAGGTGGAACACGCTAATGTCTTTAAGGCGGATTCCATTTGCAAGCTGCTGGGTTTGTATGTATTTCTGGACGTTTGTGCGTGCGTTTGGGCTCTGCTGTCAGCTCAGCAAACAACAAGGCAGCAGGATTCAGCTGCAGCCTCTTCCCACCTTCCTGCATGCTCACTGCAGGAGAGGGAGCTGCTGCCTGTTAGGCACTCAGTGCTCAGAATGCAGAATTTATGAGGAACCTTTTTTCTGAGTGGTCCCAAACAGTATCATGGGGGTTTAAGCCTAATAAATAGCATAAGAAGTTCAAGATGGTTTGGGCTGCAAAGGAGCAGCTTGCCAGGGACGGATCACTGCATCAACATTTCTCAAAGTGTTGCTGGTGAAAAAAATAAGTTTCTAAGAGCTGACTAAACCTCCAGCCAGAGGGCAGAGTAGTGCCCTAAAGCAGCAGAGGACGACTGGCATCAAAGCACCCAATGCACTTCTATGGGGAAGAGCACCTTTCAACACAACAGAGGCTGCTTAACCCAAAATGTCTCTTTAAGAAGAAAAGCCAAGGACATGCTGCATTCCCAGCCTATCACGGAGAGGGTGGGGAACCCACTGGCCTTCAAGTGGATGAATGTGAAGGAGCCACTTCAGTAAGCATCACTGTATGCCAGATTGCACTTCTGCTGTAGAGCCTGACAAGCACACACTTGTGCTTTAGTTCCTAGAAAACCATGTGCTTAGCTGAAAGGAGACTGCAAGGGAAAAGGGACTTCTATTTATTGTAGAGCTGTTGGCATGGCAAGGGGAAACTATGGTAGTAATGCAGCTGCATTTCAAAGAACTGCAAAATAAACTGGAGGTATCTTGCATTGCTTCTTCCCTCACAAAATCTACATGCTGTTGGCTCCTCTATCTAGAGCTTTGGATTTCACTCCTGAGAATGATTAAAGGAGAAAAAAATGCGACCTGACCAAACCCAGGCATTCTGAGTGCCTCCTATCTAGAGTACCTCCCTGACTCCACTGCTATCTTTATTAGCCTCTTCCCTCTATGGGAGCATTAGATGGAAGACAAAAATCTATTTTATAACTACAGGACATCAAGAAAAACAACAACATTGCTTTGGTCAGCAATTTCATAGCCCTCATTCATCGCTAATGAATCAAGCAGAACTCAAACAAAAGAAAGTTACGACTTGAGGAGGAAAAGGGGAAAAATCATTACGTGCTGAACAGAAAGATGGCTTCAGGAGATGTGTTGCACTGCCTGAGAGACAAACTGGCATTTTTAAGCTATCTGTTGTATCACTTCTTGTTTAAAAGGACCTGAGATGTCACAATACCACCAGATCCACACACCCGAGCAATGCATTTGTTATAAAGAGGCAGAATCCTATGTGCTGTGTAAGCCTAGATGGAGAAAGTTTTCAAAGTACTGGCACCTTATATCCCTATCTTAGACACGCTTAACATACATTTTTCCAGAAAAATCTCCTTTTGAAGTGCTTAAGCCTCTACGACTGTTATTTCAAATACATAGTTAGACACGTGATGATAACTTCACCTGTCCTTGGAAGACATTCCTGATGGCCCAGTCTGGATAAGCAGAAGTCAGATGAATTACCTGAAGCGTCAATAAGTTTTATGAAGAGCAATAGCCAAAAAATTGATCTTTTGTCCCTTAAAACAGCGCTGTCTATCCCAAACAGCTCAGCAGACCACAATCAGCCTGTCAGCATTGCTATAAATGATTTAAACATATTGCAGAAAAAGTTACACTGGAAACAGATTAAAATTACACACAACAGAAATCCTTGTCAGGACCATCGTATCAACTCAGATATGGGTTTTTAACTTGAAGGAAGGAAAAAATTTCCACACGTTAAGGAATTTCCCCACTGGAATAGTCTACAGCTTTTGAATAC
This sequence comes from Chrysolophus pictus, assembly GCA_037305975.1. Lineage (NCBI taxonomy): Eukaryota > Metazoa > Chordata > Aves > Galliformes > Phasianidae > Chrysolophus > Chrysolophus pictus. The sequence goes on along the minus strand of CM074581.1, from coordinate 11,782,986 downwards.
ACTGTAGTATTACTTTAATCAACATCACATTGTCTTTGCTTTTTCTTTACGTTTCTTCAAGATGCAGTATGGATAATCTGGGTTTCCTTGCCCAGCTACAGAATTAGTTAAGCGCTATCATTAAGTAAACATCAGAAAAGTGCATTGCCACAGGCCCTGCAGAACCGTGGCAGTGCAGCTTCTTTACCTTATGTACCACCATCCTTCCAGGTTCTTTTGGATGACCTCCACGGTGACCCCTTTTTCGAACCCAATCTCATCCTTCCCCTGGCTGGCGTACGGCTGAATAGTGACATATTTCTCTTCTAGTGAAGGGAGAAAAGGCAACATCAGTTAGGGTCAGAATTAGTCCAGCTGTTTTTCTGTTCTGCTTGCTTTTAAACTGTTATGCAGTGATTACGTGGAGCCATTGCAAAAGGCGGAGCCCAGCTCAGGGGCCCACTGATTATTTATGCTGACGACATGATAGATAATCAGCCCCTTGCCACTACCCTGCTGCTGATAATCACAAAGCATTTCCATGCCAGTAATGACACAAAGTCCCCTGAGAGCTTTCTCCTCCCCTCCCCATGTTCCTCGAGTGGGTAAGAGAGAGGATTTGTAGCTGGACTTCACTCCCATACTGTAACTTGACAGAATCAACCCAGCTGCCAAATCAGCAGAGCGTCACTGCAGGAGCTCCAGCCAGTTGGCTCTTTTGAACATGTACATGGCTGCACGAAGCGCTGTGTTATTGAAACCTGAGCCCCAGGTCCACAGAGGGACTGATGCTCCCCAGCACGGAGGGGCTGGCCCATCACGCTGCTCTCTCTGCACCTCCAGAGCAGTGTGAAGTGGCAGGAATGAGCTTGAACCAGCATTTAAAGAAGCAACCTATGAATAGAAGGGTTTTGTGTTTAATAGGAGACCATAAAGCATCTTGAGGTCATGGGTTGTGAAGTGTTTGCAAACACACTTTTGCTAGACCTCACTCCAGAGAAGTACACAAGGGGCAGTGGTAAAGGAGAAGAAAGCCAAGACATACTTCAAAATCATAACCTAGATTTCAAGTATGGTCTTTGAGCCAAACACCCTACTCCTATCCAGCAGCTATCACCTTTCCAGGCTGGGTAGAGGTGAGCAGATGTGCTGAGCCCAAGCCAAAGAGGAGAGCAAACAGCCACCATCTCAGCATCTTCACCCACCCACGAGGAGTCATCTCCTGCAGTATCTCCATCATGTTCTAGGTCAATCTTCACAGAATCACAGAATGGCCAGGGTTGGAAGGGACCTCAAGGATCATGAATCTCCAACCCCCCTGCCACATGCAGGGCCACCAACCTCCTCATTTAATGCTAGACCAGGCTGCCCAGGGCCTCATCCAATCTGGCCTTGAACACCTCCAGGGACGGGGCATCCACAACCTCCCTGGGCAGCCTGTTCCAGCACCTCACCACTCTCATAGTAAAGAACTTCCTCCTGACATCCAACCTAAATCTCCCCTCCCTCAACTGAAAACCATTTCCCCCATGTCCCGTTGTTATCTATCCTTTCAAAGAGTCGATTCCCCTCCTGTTTGTAGGCTCCCTTTAGGTACTGAAAGGCTGAAATCTTCTCCTCTGTTAGCTTGAAAAAGTACATCTGGCATTGAAAACAGTTACCAAACTCCTCCACTGAACCCAAGCTACAGTGCATTTAACAGTATGAGTTTCTGTGGCTAGATCAGAGCAGGGAAGGCCATCACTGAGGCACAACCCAACAGCCTTTCCAGCACTTTCTGCTGGCAATCACAACAAGGCACGGGCAGGAGCAAACAGGGGGGATTGTCTGTGCACAGGCAGGAAATTAAGTGAATCCAGAGTTTCTGATCGCTGCAGAACAAAGGAGCTATGAGAAGGTTGAAAGCACTTTTAGAGAAAGAGAAGCAGACTCAACCATCTATTGGGTTTTGCGGTTCAACTGCATCTTGTTGCTGGGTGAAGTATAGAAAATTAAAAGAAAAATCCTTACTGAGACAGAGTAAGAAACATCTGAGAAGTGGGGAAAAAAGTTGGCAGCCTGTCCGATGGCAGAAAATTCAGTAAAATGACATCTGAAATCAACTCCTTTCAATGGAATGCATTGGATCCTAATTCTGACAGAGTAAAACCTGTGAAAACCTTTGCTTCCAAAAGGAAAATATTCTCTCCTACTCCCTGTTAATGCAATTACTTTATTACTGCTAAGGAATTCCAGTTTGTGATCAACATCAAGATAAAGCATCTTCCCCACAGACGTACTCTGCTACAAGATGGGGTCCGATGAGTACTGAAGCAGCTAATGAAACCTGGCTTCAAAGTCTCAGGAGAGTTTTCCTTGCTGTGCTCCTGCTCAGCATACTAAAGGCAGACTTGTTCTTAACCTATTTAAAGTGATTGCTGCTGGTAGAGTTTTGCATCCAGTTTCATCACCCACAAAACCCCAAGCACTAAAGTGAACTCTGGAAAATCCCTGGACAGAGGAGAGGGCCAAGAGGAAATTCAGGTACAGAGCTGCAACACAGTCCAGAGAAATACTGCACCAGACACTTCCAGAGACATTTCTAGGACAGCTACAAAGAGCTATGTCACGTGCTTGCTTAGCACTGGAAGAAGGCTCTGCTTGGTCTCCCCCACACCAAAGCTGCTCTGTAACTGAGGTTGTCGAAGCTCCCCCTTGCCACTACAGCTACAGCAGGAGTCTCTCTGTTTCCCTTACTTTCTTCCTCATGTGCACCTGCTGTAGCTAAAGCCAGCTATTCAGCCAGTTCCAGCTCCTCTTGCCAGGCAAAGCAGTCCCACTGTCTCCAGGGATGCAACTTCCCTCTTTCTGCAGAGGACAGGGGAAGTCATGGCTCAGGCATTCACACCTGCAACAGAGCATTCCAAACGCCTGCTCCAGCACAGTCTCTTGTTGCTGAGGAATGGCCGCAATGGTCACCCACCAACTCCAGCAGCAGCGTGTCTGAGTCTGAAAATGCAAGTGAAATCAAAGTTTGCGGACAGGGTCCTTCGCAAACCAGGATGCAATCACCCTCTGAACATTAGAACTCTTCCTACTCTACTGAAAACACTGTTTCAAGTCTATACAGGTTGCTCCAAAAGGAACGCCTCCTATTTATTTCCAGACCAAGGAGAAGCCACATCCTCTGTTGGCACAGCTGCAGCCTTTCCTGATCTTCCCACTATTACTTAGGTTTAATGGGGAGAGACTGCTCCTAAGCAGCACTCTGCCTCCAGTACTGTCATTACTACGTGGCCTACTGCTCTCACCTTGCTGCCTTGCATCACACTCAATACTGCCTGTCAGTGGCTCCAAATGACCAGAGACACTGGCCAACTCCTGAAATAAACAAGGAATTGCTAGGGAGGGTGTAATCTCATCCAGGGGGCCATAACACTACGATGCATAGGTGAGACTAGTGGGTCTTTCTGAGCTGCCACAGTCTGTCTTATTCTGTCCAGGAGCACCTTCATTCTTAGATCTTCAGTCTTGTAGCTGTTAACTCTTTTGAGAGGAGAGGCTTCAGGAGATACCTCCCTGCGGGGAGGGAAGGGGAAATTAAAAAGAGACTGAATGGAAGTGGAAGGCTGAGAGAGAAGTTCTCTCATGAAGCAAGACAATCATAGCTCTGAGGGTAAAAATCCACTCAGAAAAGAAGGCCCTACAACGTTTGTCTTTCACAGTTCTATTTTTAAGCTTACAGATCAAAAACAGGAAGGCACCATTAAAATTTCCCCTTGCAAAGTGCTTTCAAAGCAAAAATTATGGTCGTTTCCAAGATTACACATGTTTGGTTTCTGTCAGTGGTGCAGAGGATACCACAAGCACACATGAGGTTTGTAACTTAAACAGTACTCTGAAGACACGGGTCCCCTTGCAACCCAAGTGTAATTCTGGTTTGCTTCTCAGAGACTGTCTCCAACCAGAGGATGTTACGTATAAACCAACATTTGCTGGAGGGAGCAGGAGAGCTTTCAATGGATGTGTTACTTAAGAGGATTGATGCAGCATTCAACATACCAGATTACTATTCACAGGTCTTTGAGGGAAGACATTTGACACTTTATGACTGATACGTAAAGTTACTGGAAAGACTTCACATAGATGAATGGCTTCATGAGAGAATCAGCAGAGCAGCAGCCAGTAGCAAGACACTGCATTGAATTACACTGGCAATTCTGAAATATGCTGCTTTTGTTCAGATACTGTGACAGGCAACAGTATAGAACGCACGTCAGTGAACCAGACCCACCAACAAAGTTACGTGCCCCAGATCTGCAACGAATTCACAAGTGTTTAATCCTGATTCATCAAGTTTTGACTTAACAATTACCAGTCAAAAAAAAAAAAAAAAAAAAAAAAGCAGGAAGAATATAATTTGTATTCCCCAGTTGCAGCTTCCATTACATCAACTTCACCGTTGAGGTCAAGCGGGCAGAATAAGCTTTACTGCGTGATACGAAACACATACACCAGCTAGAGGGCTGCATTCTGGAAATAAAGAGATGAGAGTCTGACTCCCTTTCAAGATCAGTTGAAAATGGCACACAGACACTTCTGTTTTTAGTACGTGGCATTCAGAGATCTGTTAATAGTTCAATCAGACAACTTCCTTTATATTTCTATATTTCTAGTTTGCAGGTCAATATATCTTCCCCAGCTGAACTGAAGGAGATACCTCTACTGAGAAATCAGCTACCCTTGTAGATCTAAGCATGGCACTCATGAAGAAGCAAAGCCTGTTTGTCAGAGAGATACAGTACAAGCCTGTCACATCATGCATTATTCAACTGCAACCCACTTAGCTTGGAAGGCAAGGATTATTACGTGCCATTCTCTCCTCCTGGACACTGACACATTTAAAATGCGCACAACAAGAATTTTTGCCCTGTTTGGACTACCAGACCCACACCACCCACCTGGAGCATTCCCAGAGTCTCTGGCAGCCCAGTGCTGAGTCCATTTGCTACTACAAAACCTGACATCCTCCTCAGCCTTTCTCCTCCTTCCTTTTCTTCTACCTAGAGGCAGGCTTCTATTTTACTCTGTTTTTTTCTTAAGTCTCCTCAGAAAAGGCAATAGAGGCTTGGAAGCAACATTTATATAAGCTGAGAGCTGAGGCCTTTCCTATACTGAAATGACAGGCTGGTGATGGTGCAGCTTCTCTTAGCTTTGAGATCAGAGTCCTATTTGAGATTGCTGGAAGCAATGTGAAAGGAACTCACATCAAACAATCCAAAACCAAACCAGGACAATTTAAGAGTGCCCGTGCATCTTTTTCTACCTATTTTCAGATGCAGTTTAATAAAGTGCAACTTTTTGCATTAAAAGTACTTATAACATTGCTTTTAAATCACGTTATGATTTGGGAGGACTTCATGCCACCTATTCTCATACAACAGCAGACCAAGACAATAGTGCTTCACAGTGTTCTTTGGTCTAGAACTAGAGCCTGTCATTAAAGATCCAGCAGACGCATTCACTCCATCACCCTCCCTTTAATCAGCAAACACCCAAACATGTTCCCTTTTGTTTCATCTACTGTATTTTTGTCTATAGGAGAAAATGGAATCTGAAAGAAATTTTAGACATTGGATATGGCATTTTCCATACCAGGTGCCCCATTAAGACAGAGCAAAAACATCAGAACAGATAAGATGAAGCTACATCAGTTCCTGAAGAAACTATCTAATTATCAGAAAGAGAAAGGCGCTAAACTTGACAGCCTAAAAAGTTTCTTCCAATCCCATCTGTCAAACCCAGACCTCAGATTTTACATGTGTGCTCACACACACACACGCACACACACACAGTAGAGTTATGAGGTGTCTTGAGAAAGGGACTTGGTCCCTCCTCTGGCTGTCTGGATTTATACTTACTCAGGTCAAGGAAAGCAGACCTATGGTTTTACTGCTAGAGCTGTAACACAGAACTTCAGTAGCAGTTTCCAAATCTTCCTTATTCAATCTTCCCAATTCCCTTGGCACTGGTTATTTCAGATTCTTTCTAGTCTATCACCAAGGTAACAGTTCCTTTCCCCAACATCTTCAAAATCTTCTATCACTGCTGCTCCCCTCAGCTACACCTCGGGCCATTCCATCTCTTTTGCACAGCCACCTCCTCTCTTTTGCTCCCTTCCCAGCACGCTGCTCTTGTCCAGAATCACTCTGGTTCTTCAACCACTTTCTATCAGGTGTGGCACCCATATGAACTGCCCCACCTTGAGTTTTTAAGCCTTAGGGCTACCGTCTTGCTTTAATATCCTACTACACGTAACTGTTCCATTCCCTTTGCATTTCCCACTCCTCCACATCCTTTCATCTTTCCGCGCTCAGCTCCATGCCTTTCCCATGATGCCTCATCAACCTGAATAGGCTCCCTCCTCCATGGTATCAAATAACCCGAAAACTCTCAAATCCTTACTAAAATAAGCTTCACCTACCCCAGCTTCCTGCCTTGCCAAACAAGCTTAGTTTTAGCCCTTCTCGAAAAGCTTTTAAAAATACCAAATAAGTATCACTTTCCACTGTGAAAAACCTTTTGGTCGTAATAAGATGCATGCCAAATTGCCACTTGCCCAGGCTCCTTTGATGCATGAGCTCTCATTCTCTTTGTTTAGGCTGTAAAGTATTTGGGACTGGAACCTTGCATTTATGGCAGTGAAAATACCACGCACATTTCCAGCCCTGCATAATCAGTCTCAACTCTCCCAGGCAAATGGCCAACGCTCAGACATTTCTGTTTCCAAGTTCTGAACGCCCTGCGCTGCACACCCCTCCTTCACCTAGATTTCAGAAGTTTGCTCTCTTCTCTCTCCATAAACAAGCGTGCAAGCTATCCACAGTGCTTCAGGAGCCAAGTAAGGGAACAATTTCCTTTGCTCAGCTGGTGCCTGGACATGCCCCCAACTTTCTGTGACCCCAGGCTGGTTGGAAATGTTAGGGGGAGGATAGAGGGGAGCTGGGCTAGGAATTAGCCAATTAACGATTTCTCAGCAAAATGCAACAGCCCCAACCCTACATCTTCCAAACCACAGAAGAATTTTCTTTCAAAATACTTTCCCCTCAGTCAGCAGTCTGCTCGCCCTCCCCCCTTTGTCAGACCTGCTTCTGGAAAAAGTCTCCCTGCTCCAGAGAGAGACGCGGCGACTCAACACCGGCTGTGCTTTCCTTGTCTAAATATTCTGCAGAGAAAAGAAGTAGCCACAGCTATCAACTGTGACCATCTGCAGACAGGAGCTCTTCAGCTTTTGTCTCTCTCCCATTCCTTCCTGTCCCCTCTTTTTTTTTCTTTTTCTTTAAATAGCAGAAACATCATGCCAACACACACACACAAAAGAATAATGACATTTCTTCTAAACAGTTCTGTATTACACATGCTTGATATTCAACCAGCAAGAGGTAATAAACATTTACTACTTTCCTTGGAGAACAAGAGTGGGAGGAGGTAGGAGAAAAAGGAAGAAACAAAACTACATTTAGTGCTCTGTGCCAATTTGATTTAGCACTTGAAAGTGACAGTCAGGCTGCCGCAGCTGGCAAATAGACTGCAGAAAGATGCACTTGGGCAAGAAGACGGCTTCAAGCCTCAAGAGCAATTTGGTGGCTTCCAAGCTGCCTCCCCTCTCACTCTCCCAGCAAGTTAGGCAAGCACTACGAAGACGTATAGTTTTCAAGCTAGAACTTTAACTCTTTCATTCAATAGCTTATTTCTTGTGCTAGCAGCTACTCTTACATAATAGGTTCATTTGGTAGAAATACAGTCTGTGTGTTGCTACACTGTTGGCACAAATAAATGTAAAGTACTCCTCTGCATTATACCAGCTCCAATGAGAGTGCTGGGCACAAACCCAGAGAAGCAGTAACTTACAGCAAATATCTGGCATATAAAACAGCATGTAAACCCCCATTTTTCCCAATCAAACTCTAATAGCACAAATGACTTCTTGTGAAATAAGCTCATAAACAATCCCAAGCCCTCTTCTAGGCAAATTTCCAAGTAAATGCATCTGTAGAAACAGTACTTCACCTGGCTCACAAGAGAATGTGAACTCTGCACCTTGTGGGTCCAACAAGGGTCAGAATGAGGAAAACTACAAGTGTTTAAGCTTCTCCTCACAATCAGCATTTGTATTAGGCTGGGTCTCAAAACTACAGGCCAACATTTAGAAAATATACCATATTTAGAAATATTCAACTTAAAAAAAAAAAAAAAAAGCTCTGCAACTACACAAGAAACATAAACCAACATAATCTCTTAGATCTGGGCACACCACAGACGGTTTTAAAGAGAAAACTTCAGCAACAAATGTCATCTGTTTCTCTTTGTAAAAACAGACTACAGCTGTTCTCTTTGCAGATTTTTTTCCAGCTTTATAAAAGGAGCACTACTACGATATTCAATAATTTGTCTTTCATCTTTCTTCTTTGCAGACCCAGCAACATTACTCTCAGATATCTGAGACTTGGGTTTGCTCAGCCTCTTTAAAGGTCTTTGGAAAAAGACAAAGTAAGCCTCAAGTTGCCTCCAAAGTCCTGGCCTTCAGACCCATCTTTAGTTAGGGCTTAAGCGGTTTGATCTCAAAACTAGTCAGTAAAAAAGTTTCTATTTATGCTTGAGTACTACTAATGAAGGGAAGCATCCTTTTCAGCTTGCCTTGAACTCCGGTGAACTCTCAGAGCTAACCACTCAAAAAGCTGGGACCATCTCAAGCAGAATATCGCTGGGTGGGAAGAATTTCAGCCAAAATGTTTAATTGAATTTATTTCCAAGAAAGAGGCCAAGTGGGGGAGGGGAAGCTGTTTTCCCTGCATTAAGCAGTTTTGGCAGGCTCATATTTGAGCAGCCTCACGTTCTTCTGTGCTTTGGAGCATGGGCTCGAAGGCTAGCAGCAGCACATGCACAGTTCAAGTACTCTGTCATTTCTGTGCAAACCCACCCAAATTTGGCCTTGTTAGAAGCCTTTTGGGCTGGAATGGGAGGGAAAGAAGCAAAAAACAAGTCTCTACTGACCTCGCATAAACCGTGATCTGTTAGAGAGCAGTGGGCAGGACACCCAAAAAGACCCATACTTCTACAACTGCAGTTTGGAAGGGAGGATGGCTGCCTGTACAGGCTGCAGCTATACCCGTTGCATACTACCTCCAATGTGTCCCCAAGTGCTCAGATCACTTTACTTCCCATCAACCTGCTCCTGTAAGAACTTCCTAATCTCCCATCTCAAATAACACCGTACACCTTAGTTTTAGCAAATGTGGCTGGTTATAGCTGAAATGCATCGGAGGGAACTCATACAAGCAGATCATCCTTGGAAGATTTTTAGTCCTTGAGATGCTGCCATGATCTAGCTTGAGATAAGGCACATTGTCCAAGACAGTTTGAAACCCAGCACTGTTTGGGCCTAAAAGGGAAGAAATTTTTACAGAGCAAGACAAAAGCTGGGATAGAAGAGACTGTGTGGTGAGGAAGACTGCCAGGGAAGACAGCATGACACCAGCCAGAGGGTAGGGCTGGAAAAGATGTATGCACAGATGATGAGTAGAAGAGGGAAAAAAGGGGAATGCAACTCAGATCCTTGAATATTACCAGCACACTAGGCTAAGGACTGGCCCTGCAGCCTTAACATTTTTAGAGTTTTATTTCTGATACAGTATGAATAGAAAAGAAAACATATATATATATATGTTTATATATATATATATATATATATATAAACTGGTAAACAGAGTGCTTAGAATTGATTCCCCAAAGCTGTCCTGGTTAAAGTGTCAGGAAGCATCTGGCAGAGTTTGATATGAAAAAAATAAGTAGCTCCCAAATTCTTTGGGTACAGCAGCTGTTTCTCCCCCCTACATGTTAGCACGTGTGCTTACTGTTGTTTGGTTTTTTGACACCTTCAGTGTGTATCTGGTGCCTAAGGCAGGATCTTGCCTTAAGAAGACAGTATTGGTTAATGCAGGGTGAAGCTACCCTAGGGAAAGACAACCCCTCTTGTTATTGTGGTTCCCTGAAAGATACTTTGAAGCACAGATTAAAAAAAAAAAGTCACTGAAGTTACTTGTTGCTTGGAATCTTCATGGGTCTGCACACAGAACTACCACCAAAACCAGGAGAAGGTAAGTGTGAAACTTTAGAAATACACTTTCTCTTTACTGGGATTTGGTAAGCTTATTTTTGCTTATGGTTCCATTCTCTCAGTAAGGTTAAATAAAACTCACACAGTGTACAAGTGGCAGGTTCCCTCCCCCCCCCTTTATAAAGCGCAGTGAATACCTGGATGATCCTGCAAGAAAGTGGAGAACGAAACAGAAAGTAGTACTTTTACTCCAAGAAAGACGAGTTGCATGCTCTAGTGAAGTGCTTGGTTTGGAAGATTCCTCAGCAGATTCCAAATACAACTTCAAAACATGAAGTGAGGTTGATCTTTCCCCCCCATGCTCCCACCAGACCAAAGCTAAAAAGATGCTGCTAGTGGTGGCATTTCAAAGAACTAGGACTGACATCCAGAAGCTCCCAGAACTTCTCTAGAAGTCTTCCTCCAGTACTAAGCCCTGCTTACAGGGGAGAGAGGAGACTGTACCAAGCACTTCTCCAGCATGCATCTCTGATCTCTTTGGTCATCTCTGATCTCTCTGGAATGCTTCTTTTTTGACTCTTAATAGCCCTGAACATATCCCTTGTATTTGCAGAGGTAGGAAAGACCGAGTACAGATGCACCTGAAGTTAAAACAATAGATGTGAACTTTGCCAGTCTGCACAAGCAGTCACGCTACAGAATTACCCATAATTATTTGCCTCCAGTTTTTGAGGTGCCTAGCCCTGGCTCCAAGACACCCTCAATCTGTCATATATGACATACACATCAGAACTCTGAAGCTTCAGCCTCTCTCTAGCAATGTACCAAGGGAGAGAGACCCCAAGGAGCACTCAAGTGCACAGAAGCTGAGGCAGCAGCATGGTTTTTGGTGTGCCCTTAGGGCTGTTGCCATAGGAAGCTATTCATTCACCTCGACTCTGCTGCCTGTTGACTATCCCGCCCAGCGTCCATCGCCGGTCCAGGCGCCTCAGGTGAGCCTTGCGTCGCTTAGAAACTAGTTTGGAACATGGATGGAAACATAAAAGGAAAAAAAATAATGGTGGGAGGGTGAGAAATAAAAACAAAACATGGCATTTACAAGCACCAGTCTTGTTAAACAAACAGGTTAGGTGGGAGGCAGAAACCGGTTTAGTTGATATAGTACAGTGAAACAAGTTAGACTCTTGAGCCTGAGAAATATAAATCACCTAGAGCTGTCAAAAATTGCTACTGTTGCTAGTGGCTTTAAGAAAAATATGAAAAAAACACACATTCACCCCAAATTAAACTGCACAACAGAGGAAAACTTGCCCATGGTGACTGCAGTGGCAGGTCAGATCAATATCACGCTGCTGTTGCATCTCCTAGTCAGGCTGAAGGGTCTTTGAAGAATTCAGTCCATTCCATGCAACAGTCAAAACCAGAGCTCTAACCCTCTCTAAGCAAATTATCATGTTAAAAAAAAAATCCAAATAGAAAAACAAAGAATATGGCTTTTCATACATGAGCACACTTAACAGCACTCAGGAACTGAACTCAACTGGAGACTGACGTCTTCTTGATTGCAACAGCAATATACAACTCATAAGTACTGCCACAGATAATGTTCATGATTCAAACCTCAACTTCAACATATTGATTAAAAATATAAGGAAATAAAAACTTATTTTGATAACTAACCTGTTTTTGAGTAGGCTCAAGAAGCTAACAAGCTAGAAATGTGAATTAGTTTCACACTCAAACAATAATTTATGCTTCAAATATAAACAAAGATGAAGGATTTATGGAAATGACACTGAGAGCAGCTGTGCACAGAGGACACCACTTGTTTTCCAGATTGCATACATGGAACTGAACTTCAGCTCCTCTGTCTACTTGTGAGGATGTGAACACAGAACATTTGGATTGGCACAAAACCGTGACACTTTCCTTCTTCCATGCTTTCAATGGAAGGCCTTCCTTTCTATTGGAAGCATGCTTGGTGCTGTCAGATTGATGCAAAAGCTGTTCATCAACTAATTCCTTTATGTTGACTCTGAAGTCATTTTGGAAATATACTCTCAGACTCATGAGAGCAGACACCGTGGGATTCCAGAACTGCGTTCCGTAGGCAACCAGAACAGCAGAATTATTTGATCAGGGGAAGGATTGGCTGTTCAAGTAAGAAAATATTAATTAACTAAACCAAACAAGCAGCCAGTGCCTCTGCCCTCTCCCCCCCAGTATCCCATAGTTAGCTACCAGAAGGGTTATTTATCAAAAAGTGTCCAATCCTTTCAGGGGATTATTTCAGAATGCTTATTTAACAGCTTCTGTGGCTGCAAATGTTTCTCTATATTGCTTTCCAAATGTTTTCCAAACTTTGTAAGAGGCTGGTGCTCTAAACACAGGCTCAGGTAGCAGCTGACTGTCTGCCCTCATCCTACAAAAAGATGTTGTGCAGGCTCAAATACAAGGAGGAAACACTTCTGCCATATACAGTCTGCACACACAGAATGGGGCACTTAATGCAACCCAATCAGTTTTATTGGAACCCCCTTCACCTGCTTACTGAGAGTTGGCCAGTTGTCTGTGAAAGTATCTTTTGTTTCACAAGCTCACAGAATCATAGAATTGCTCAGGTTGGAAAAGACATTAAAGATCATCAAGTCTAACTGCAACCTAACCATATTACCCTAACTCTAAGAACCCTCTGCTAAATCATGTCCCTGAGCACCACATCCAAATGGTTTTACAACACATTCAGGGATGATGACTCAACCATCTCCCTAGGGAGCCTATTCCAGGGCTTAACAACCTTTCTGCAAAGAATTTTTTTCCTGATATCCAACCTAAACTTAACCTAGCACAACTTGAAGCCATTTCCCCTTGTCCTTCAAGAATTGGTCTTTCCTTATCATAGAATTGTACAATAAGGAAAGACTAACTCTTGAAGAAGGCCTTTCCTTTCTACTAATAAATATTAGGAGGACATTTCACTACGTGGCAAAGAGAATAGCTCTAGTAAAGAAAAAAAAAGCAAAACAAAAGGAGGATAAAAAGAACAAAAGAAGCCGTGGTTAATAACATAGAACAAAGTTACTGAAAAGCAAAGAAAAGCTGGGCACATCAAAGCAGCTGTGCAGGTAATGCAATTAGATTTGTCACTGGGATGGAACTGAACATGGGAAGAACGGTCTCAGGTTTCAGTGTATCTGGATTTGCAGTAAGACAGGGAATGTGACTGCTGACCATAGCTGAGGAGAGCAATGTAGCAGATTAAAGAGGGCCGAGAAGAAGATAAGAAACATTTGATGGATTTTCCATTACCAAGACTGACTGCCATGCAGCAACAACCCTGTGCAGAGTGTGCGCAAAGGGCAACATGAAAGGAAGAGATCTTAAAATGAAAGCAGTTAAAGCAATAAGGCTGTCAAGCACACGCCATATTTAAGAGTCAGGAAAAGGGAGGCAGAGACAGATCAACAGACAAGACATTCTTCAACTCTTTCAGAGAACAGCAGTAAGTTGTTTGTTCTTTACCAGCAGGAACTTCACTAACTGCTTTTGCATCTGCTAAAATGTTGTGTTATAGCAGATTGGTTCTCTGTCTACCAGTAGGTCTCTAAATCCTAAGTGACCCAAGATACGGGTAGCTTTGAGCACAGAAAAGAGTTAGAGCCAAAGATTTCAATAAGTCATAGATGTCACTCCTGATATCCAGCACAAAATAATGTTCTGGCTGTTAGCTACCTAAATGAGCAGAATCATCCCAACACATCTCAAACCTATCTGTATGACAGAAAGGTCCATTTGTTTTCCACATACATTGTAGAATAAGCATCATGTCAAAAACACCTACAAATTTAGCTAGAGATTCATTAGAATGGAGCAAATAATAATAAGTGTCCTTTGTACACAGTTACTACATGAAAAGTCCATTAAGATGTGGTTAGTCTTTCATAATGGAAAAGGGGAACATGTGAAGCTGTATTATTCCATTTCTGGAACCTGAATAAGCATCTTTAGCCAAAAAACAGTGCTGCTGAATACATATACACGACAAATGGTATCTCATTTTTAGCAGAATAAGACCTTCGCACACTCACAGACCACAGTAAGCAGCAATTAAGCTAGTTTCAAGGATTTATTTAAAAAGTTAATGAGAAGCCACCATTGAAGTTGAACCTATTTTTAATTGCCTGTGGCTTCAAAAAGCAGCATCTTCCAATTAACAGCTCTCATTTGTATAATTTCTGTAGATAAGCCATGCAAGTTCTCTCCTTCAGTAGCCAACACAATCCAAGATCTCTACTAGAGCATACTGCTTAGAAAAGTTGTTTTCATATTGTTTAAGAGTACTAAAATGAACACCATTTCTGCTTTAGAACTTCTATTACAGTGACAGTCCGAGTCACAAAGGGATTACAGGCATGTGCTTTTCCCCAGTTTCTTCTGCAACAATTTATGTATGATAGCAGCCACAAATGGTGGTAAGAGCTTTCATAGTTGTCTCCTACAGGTGGAAAAGCATAAAGCAAAGCAAGTACCAGTTTCCCCTTGATAACAAAAAGCTTTCCATACCTTCCCCAGTTTTGGATGTGTTGATGTCAGAATCATCTCTGGTTCCATTTTGGGATTCCAAGTATGTAGCAGGGACCCAGCCCTGTTCCTCCGCAGTGCTCACAAACCACCATCCTACAAAAAGAAGCAAAAGAAGTTGCTCAGTCAACAGTAAGAGCAAGAATAGTGAGATGCTACTGAGAAACAGGTATAGAGTCAGAACATTTAGAGTAGGTTTAAATCACTCTGAATCCTCCTAGAAAGAGGCTGTTTCTATCAGATACTGTCACAGTGCCAGATGAGTGCACAAACAAGTCACAAAAATAAAGAAATAAGTTGTTAACAACAATTTCTTTTAAGAAATCTGAAATCTATCCATAACGATTCTGATTTGAGTTATTCAGTTCAGTCTCTCAAAGTTTTTGCAATGTGTACATCTACAGAATTGAAACACTTCCTCCGCACTGGGGAAATGAAGGAGATAGCACAAATCCTTATATGGTGCATCACCAAAAGAAAAAAAAAAAAAAGAAAAAACGAGTTGGAAAGAGTAACAGAAGGGCACAAATTTCAGATTAGGCTACAAGTGCTTCTAGCACACTTGACATTGTGGCTGCTATTCAACAATCATGACCAGAATTCAACACCCCAGGAAGTACTGCTTAGAAATAAGAGGAGAAAACAACAACTGAAACACGACTTCAGGCTGTAAGCACAAGCTATTTGCCTTCCCATCTGAACCTCCATGTTTCCATCACCGTTTATAAAGAGACATCAATGACAGTGAACTCTATCGAGACAACCTTTAGGTCACAGCTATGGATGGCTCACCTACAATCTTATTCATTCAATTTTTAGTTAAGTGCATCCCTGTTGTAACTGTCCTTGCCTCTTTTCTTCCTTGGCTGCATTCAGTTATAAACTCTTGTGTTAAGTTCAGTGTAAAGCTGCTCACCCAACAAACCGTGGCTCTCAGTTCCAAGTAGAACTACATTTTGCTCCCGTCAGGTAAGGACAGTGTTAAGATACAGGACAATAAAAAGCTAAGAAAACAATGGAAATGTTTTACCTTCTATAATACCTCCCCAAAAATGCAAGCTGATTTGTCAGAATAGCACAAGCCATTGTTCAACACCAGTTTCAGAGCCTTCCCAAAGGGAGATTAGAGAGCAGTTATTTCTGCACAAGCGCTTCAAAACAGTTTACATACTTTAATGCCATCATAAAACCAAGAAATTTCACAGGAACCTGAACCTGCCTGTAATGAACTAAGACAGAGACAAGCTGGGCTGGTTTGTAAATAGATGGGACACAAACTTAATAAATTTACGGCAAATCACAGACTCACGTGGTGGCCAAACAGCCCTTCTGCAACCCTTCTCCCACATTCATATCAAAATTTGTTAGGGAAGATGCTACTAGAAGAAAGGAGTTAGAATTCCTCATTTTCCTTCCTGGAGCCTGCTGCAGGAGACATGTGGCCCAAGGAGCAAACCCCCTCGCTTGTCACAGCACAGCTGCTAGGTTGCTCTATTTATTTACCCTCCAAGCTCAGACACGGCTTTCCATTTTCTGGCCCAGCAGAGGGTTGGAAACTTTGCTTCACGAAGCTCATGGTTGGAAAGTTTAAATTTAGTTATTCCTCCTCAGCAGGAGGTGGATTCTCCTGCCACGAAGGCCACAGCAGCAAGCACTCAGAATCTGCCAGAGTTTCAAAAATGCATCTTCACGGTTGTTCCTCATTTACCAATAACGTACTGACATGGCTAACAAACACAGTTTAGTACATACTTGTAATTAAGCACAAAAAGAAGAAAAGTCCAAATGGACACTCACAAGAAAAATGCGGAGTTTTCGAGTGGACAGGCAGGAATTGCTAAGGTAGCTCATACTTTAAAAGGTAAGAAATTTGAATTATGATGGCACACCTAAGCCATATCCTTTACTGAAAGCAAATAACAACATAGAGTAAGAACTTAGAGGCTCCTAGGAGAAAGTGGCTGAAGGGCAGGTAAGTGCCACAATGCAGCTTGTGTATGACACACACAATTTGCAGAAAGCAAATCTGCCCAGCTGTTAACGCCGTAGCTTGTTCTGCACTACCAATCCATCAAAAATATGATGGCAGCTGCTATTTGGCCCCACCAGGACCATCTATTTATTTATTTCGCTCAGTTCCTGGTCTACAGGCAAGTTAACCAGATTGGCCTTTGTTTGCAGAAAGTTAGGACTAAAATAAGCCAACTACTGCTTGTCCCTCCCCTGCCATCTTTCCAAAGCCATCACAGTATTGCAGAAACATTATTAGAAAATTTACTTTTGAAACAGAACAAAACACTGCATTTATTTTGAGTTTTCTCTCTATGCTGGAATTTAGCTCGACTTCACAATTCATTATTAAAACCATTCTACAGCAACATCTGCATGGAATTATGTAAAGTTATCTGTGAGCGCTGCCAAGCCAGTCTGAGGTTCGCTCTTGCACTCACACCATCTGTAAAAATTAGGCAGTGACTTGTAGCTTGAGTTAACCCTTACAGATACTCTGACTCTCAGACATCAAAATACAGCTCTAAAGCCGATGTGGCATGGATGTCTAGATGGAGACCATTATCCGGCCCTCAGCCCTGCTAAGAATTCAAAGGGAGTTTCAGTCCCAGAGGAGGCACATAGAGAACTGCAGACATGGCACCAAGCTCAGCTTAAGTTTTGCTGCATTACTCAAAATTGTGCCTTAATATTAATCCAGGAATACGAATTTCTAAGCATGCAACATTCTCTCCACGTGAGCTGACTTTTTGGTTGGCGTATGTCAGCACCCTTCGCTGCAATAGACAAGATATCTCAGTGCTCACAAGGTTCATCTAGTTTCTGAGAGCTCAGATTTTGGTATGGATTTACATCAGCAATTAAGGGATGAAAGAGTTCCACTTGTACTACAATGATGACTGTGAAACAGATTAGCAACATTTAAGGATAAGTGACCCCAAAAAAGGATTCTAAAAGTCACAATTCTGATTTTAATTATATTCCTAGTTCTCTCACCAAAAGGCTTTAAAAATGTAGAATGAAGGAAGCAAGGGTTATTGTCAACCAACCCTACCTGAAACCACTAGAAAACAGTTATAGGACTATATTTTGTGAAAGTTTTGCTTATGTTGACCCTCACCCATCTTTGCTTCTATACAGACCATTTCTCCACACAGACAGGAAAATTTAGGGCTTGAACAAAAGTAGCTTATGAGGTGCCACAAAAAATCTTAAAAAAAGAAAAAAAAAAAAGCATGATCTTGCTGAATATTGGCCTCTAGTTCTCCCCTCAGCCACTAAGTTCTCTGTAGATTTTTACTGTCAACTTTTAGATTAACCAAAGTAAACAAGGGTAGCAACGCTGTAAAAAGGGAATACAAATCTCTCCTGTGTGAGTGGACAACACATTCTTCAAAACAAACACTTAAGTAACACTCCACCTCTCAAGAGTCTTGGAAAAGCCACACTCAAGCAGCAGTTTGGTACATCTGACATGTGCTCCTTGCACTTCAGAGAGCTGCTACCTTTTAAGTCCTTTTGCCTTAGATCAAGAAATCTCAAAAGACAGTTCCAACAAGTTGAGTTGCCCTGCAAAGCAGTACTAGATGCTATCAGGCTTCTTCAAATATGGCACACAGACGTTTTCACGCCAACAGCTGACTGCTTTCATTCAGAGATGCTATCTGCTTTTTTAAAGAACAGCTCGAGTGTGAGTATTGCTGTACAGATGCAGGCACTTGCTTTTTCCTCCCCTTTGGAGCTCTTACTTCCCACACAGTGCATGTATATTTGATACACATAGAGAAGACAGTTATAATTGCTTTGGACAGACCTCCAAAGAACATGCAGAAGAAAGACATCAGAAGTAGCATTTTGCATGAGGGATTTTCTGCAGTAAGCATATTCCCACGCCCACTTCCTAAAATTTCACTGCCGTGTCCATATACTGTTAGATGTTACCATTGTACATGCTGGCTCTTCCCTCTGCACCGGGCTGCCTATTCACACACATTTGGCAACAGTACCTGGTTGACAGCACTGAAATCACATGAAATAAGGCCAGTGCCTGGTTTCAGAGCATTTTACATGTTTGTGATTCACAAAGAAGCACCTTTCTGTTATATATGGGCATACATGCAAGAGGTCTTCCTCACATGGCCCTTACTGTGGTTTAGGGTATAGAGGTCCATATGTGAGTCACTGCACAGCAGACTGAGGCTGTCATCTCTGGGTGAATTATTAAAGTCAGTGAAATATTAAAGGCAGCTTTCATCTTCAAACACAGGATTTCTTAGCCTGTGTGCACCACAGATTTCACTGCAGCTACCATTCAGCCATAAGCAAGGTTTACCTCCCTTTACAGATGGAAGCAGGGCTCAAACAAAGGATGTGCTAAAGGAAGAAATATCTTGCACTTGTACCAGACATCCTACTGCAACATAATGAAGATTCACAGCACAGATTCACAGCCTTTTATGTGCCATACCAAACCAGACTGGGCCACATGCTAGGATTTCAGCTCATCTGCATGTCATGATCCATCCAACTGGTTCAAGTCCTAGACCCGCATTCTAGCAGCACAGCATCCATGCATTTCCAGGGGCAAATTCACTTCCAAGTGGAAGCCTCATTTTGCAAAAGCAGTCAAGCGTACAAGGGTTCTAATCTAACTTGCAACTACTGTGGTTGACCTCTAGGTACATACAACTTCAGGAGTAAACAAAAACCAAATCCACTGTAGCCTATATTATTGCTCTTCTCCAAGAGGTTTTCAAATTTGCTGAGGAAATACTCCAAGAACCTCACATTGCTCTGGCTGGGCAGCAGAGTTGCTAGATTTCTCATGTGAGAGAAAAGAGAAAGGTATCTTGCCTGCAGTTCCTCTTCTCGTAGTCCGGCATAGGAGAAAACCTGTCAGCTGCCAGGGGAATTGCAATTTTTATATGAGCCACGAAACAGGTTTTCTATCAGACCACCAAAAGCTGAATGGAGAACTACAAACATAGAAACTCTAGTACTACTGTTTGGTTTTTTCTTTGTTTGTTTTTTGAAGGAATGTGAGCATTCTCCCTCTCAAAGACAATACTTAAGTTTGGAGAGTCAAAGACAGTCAAGAGTCAGCCCATCTAATACTGAAGAAAGTGGTTGCACACTCCAGAGCCTTACTTCAGCGTTTTACAAGAAACCCTATACCAACATAACAGCAGCATCAGCTTAAGAGCATCACTTAAGAGCCCTGTGAACCCAAAGCAAATACAGAATGCACAGGAGACACTCTTCCCTCCTTCAGCTTTTTAAAAGGAATCTGAATGCTAAGCTGTGTTTTTAAGGTAAAGGCTACAGCAGTTTTGGCTTAATTTGGTGATGGAATCAATGCCTGAGAAGAGGTCTTCCTGAGGAGAGGGAAGAGATGAGAAGTAGAAGGTGGGGACCTCTGGATGGCTGGTCTCTGCTGATATCATTTTTTTGGCTATTAACAGAACAGCACCTTATGGAGCTAAAAGTCAGAACAGAAGGCCAAGAACTGAGACCAGGGTTTGCTGTTCTCCAGCAATAGCTGACAGTAATAGCTAAACAGCTAATACTTAGGGCTCAGCAGCAGCACAGGGAATTGAATTCCTCGCACTACTTTAGTTATTGCTGAATTCAGAGAAATCAGAAATGAATCCCAAAGTCTGTGTGGTGTTACAAGTGAAAGAGTCATTTTTTCCTTGTAATAACTACCTGTTAAGGTAACTAGTTGCTTTCAGATTATGAGGTTATGGACTTGCTGTCCCAATCCTTCCAGTTAGCCATCTTTTTCCACCCCTACTACCAATCACATGAGCTTGGCAGATGGAAGCTCTTCAGCTGCCTTTAGTACCTCTCTCCCTTGCTGCTATACTCAGTTCCTTTGGTTGCAGAGCTGGCATGGAGGATGCACTACGTGTGAATAAAATATCTTAATTATTGCTGTCACACAAGTTTTTCCTGGACCAAAAGTAGCTGAGCTGCCTAGGTGTGTACATAAGTGCTCAATTGAGAGCCCCCAAGAGAATCTCAGATTCTGGCTTAAACATCTAGCTTGCCTGGATTTCTTTCACATCGCATTATATGCACAAACATATGTAGAAATTCACACCCTGACCTCTGCATTCAAATAAGTATAATTCTAGTCTTCTACTGGGATTGGAGCTGCATTTTCTTGTACTTCTGGAATAAGCAGAAATGTTTAGAACATGGGAAAAATTCATGGGAAAAGCAGAACTGGATAATATACAAATCAGCTCTAATACTTTATGGGTTACATCATTAGTAGAGACGATGGATATTCGGAGTCTTAGACAACGAGGAAATACCACATTACTGTGTTTGTTCAAATCTTATATGCAAGTAGGTGGTAAGTCGTCCAGAGGTACACATTTGGAAAAATACTTACATACTTATCTCTTATTATAATAGGGAATTTATGCATGTACACGTAAGTGTAAAATGCTCTGTTTATCTTAGCATTCTGATAACATTAAACTCCCCTTGTGCTGGATCTGCAGCTATTTGCTATGGCTCAGTAGATACCTAAGGGCTTCCCCTCCCTGTTTTTTTTTTTTTTTTTTGTTTTAAGAAAAAAAGACCTCAAGCTCATGTATTGACACAGCTGGAATGAAGGAATCTGCCAAACACGTTCTCAAAAATTGGCACGTACATCCACGAGGCCATTGTATAATCCAGTACAAATTACACCAGTTGTGTCCTTAAAGCAAGGAAATAAATGCGCTATTACATTAACAGCTATGCAAAAGTCTTGGAAACTGCCTGCAAATTCCAGGCGAAGTCCCACCTAGCTCTATGTCACCAGCTTTCCCCAAATTATCAAGTACCCTGGGCTCCCAAGAGAGAAGCAGAAGAAAGTATCACTAGCTTTGTCAGTTGCAAAAAAACAGTAATCATGCCCAAATGTTGGCCAGCATCACAGGCTACTGAGGGCTGAAGGAGAACAGAGCAATGAAAAAGCCAGCAGGTTGCAAGTTGCAAAAAGGAAAAGATATTTCGAGTTTCAAATATACTAATGCCTTCTGAAAATAAATTTAATAGAGTCTTTCTCTTCCTGCCTTACTTAATTTCATGAACACCTCATGGTGAAACTGTTTGCAGTGTGAGCATTCCATATAAGCCAAGCAGTTTGTGGTTCACAGCCTTTGCTCAATACAGAAACAAAAGGAACTAAGAGGGGAGTGCTTTTCTCAGAGGAACTATCAATCACAACAAGGAACAAAGTTTTCTTTTGGTGGGCATACTGTACTGCATAGGCAGCCTGGCTGCAGCTGTCAGCCTGTGAATGCCAAGCACTGCTCCGTAACAGAGCAAAACAAGACCCACCATAGTCAAAAAGCTTTCAGAAGGCTACTGACTTGCACTGGTACGTTGGCCAGCCTGATCCTGTTACGCAACCTGCAGAATCTACCTAGGTATTCCAGAAAATACTTATTGCAGATTTTCCTTTTTCCATCTAATTGGCTTGGAAACAGGACTCCCTGCCTGACCATCAAGTCTGACTGCAATACAGATAAGTTTTCTCTTTCTTTTCCTCGATCTTCTTTCTCTTGTAAAGTGACAGACCTACACATACTCCTCAGCAAAGAAATCTTTGATTGTAGTAACCATAAGATAAGATTGCTAGAGAGCACACTGACTTAATAGCCAGTACAAAAAGCTGTGTGTGGGATCTATACGGGCATCATGTGGTAGCTGTACAGTGCCTTCCTCTCTTGTTACACAAGCCCTCAGAAGTTAACCAGTGAGGATGCCAACTGCAGCCTCTTTCAGTACAGCTCTGATCATTCAGGTCATTCATGGGCCACTTTCCTTGCTGTGTCCTTAATTACAGCCTACAGATTTTCATCTCTACTTCCAATAGGACTTCTGTTTTTTATCTACTTAGTGCTTTTACTGTTAGGAAGATCCAGCCCCAGTAGGGAAGCCAAACAATAAGTCTTCCCTTGCCCTACTCAAAGCCTGTTCAGCCATCTTCTCTCCAGCAACACATCATTTCTACATTTACATCTACTTTATAGATCTGAGTGAGGGTTCAGTGAACCTGCCAAAATGATATCATGGACTCCATGTCCATAGCCATCAGTAACTTAAAGAAACCCAAGCTCCAAGTGAGTTTGTTGAGGCGTAGGTAGAGAAAGATTGAGGCAAACAGTGCAGAACATGCAGATCCAGGTATTCACTCTGCAGCAGCAAAAGAGCAACCCACTGCCTCCAGAAAGGCTATGCTTGCAGCAGATTCCCCAGAGCCAAGGATTACAGTGAAAGCATGCAAACAGATGGCTTTCCACCCCAAAGGAGCATCTCAGCCCCAGGAACCAATGAAGATTCTCATTACCAGTTGTGAGGTTGTGTTTTCTGTGGTTAGCCAACAGGGTGCAATAGTCAAACTTGCATGTAATTTCCTTTACCTTCACAGGACTTAATCTTAAAGCAAACATATTTTGTGTCCAAGCTTTCTCTAGGAAAACATGAATAAGCTTTCAAATGGGTCTCATGGTAATCCTGTCCAAAGATTACAAATTACTTCCTAGTGGTTTAAAATGTTACAGACCCCCAGACCCAGCAGATAGGAGGCAGCCTTCACAGGCAGCAGAGAATAGCCAGTGTTCACATCCCACACAGACTGACAAGTTGTTTTCCTTTTAATTTCTTTTTCTGAAGTCTTCAGAGAATGCGATGTCATTTGCTTACTGAGAAATCCTCAAAGCCACATTTAGGAAAAAGAGACACTGTGAACAAGGAGTGATCCTAGCAGAGTACAAAACAGCACTCCAGGTGCTAGAGTCGCATAGGAATCCCGTATTTCAGTCAAAAATACAGCTGTCACCTCTGAGACAGACTTCAGTAACCTCAAGGCAGAATCCAGCAGCACGGACAAGAGCTTGAAGCAAGGAATAAAGACCATACTATATCCAGCAGAAGTCAAGAGATAAAGCAGGGGGTGATATTGGCTCAGTCTGAAGCACAGCTGAAGTACCTAGCTAAAGACACAGCCTTTTACAAACAGCTCTATGGAATTCTTCAGAGCCATGAAGAACCATTCCTGCTAAAGGAAGGGAGGCACTTTGGTCTCCCGGTGCCCTGCTCAGTGTACAGAGCAGCACTGCACAGCACTTGGCCATCTCAGAAATGGCCATTTCCATATCCCGGCTGTTCCTTGAAGCTCTGCTTTCCAAATACAGCTTCTGTCCAGCTCTATTTATCAGATCTGGCAAGACCATAGCCCAGATGGTACATTATCACAAATACAGATGTAAGAAGCTGAATACTCTGCTCGCCCTCAGACACCACTTCATTGCTTTTCTCCTGAGCTTCATTCAAGCCATGTTTCTGCAGTGACCCCGGGAGCTGAGCCTCAAAGAGCTGCCTGCACAGGGCAGCAGGAAATGACAGCTTCGGAAACGAGTACCAGAGTGATGAATAGCAGGCTACAGAGCTCCCTGAGCTAGCGGGCTGCCAACTAATGAGCTGCATTGCATTGGACAAGGACATACATGGCAAGTAGTATCGCCCATACTCCCCAGAAGAGATTACAAACCCACTTCAGTATTTTCAGAAGGTTTTTTCTAAACCTCTCTGAAATTTAGAGACTTACAGGCACATTGCTATGTTTTGCTCAGCTGGACTGACCCATTTTGAACTACTGGAGGAAAATCAAAAGAAAAAAATAGAGAAAAAAAATGAAAGATTTGCCTTTTACCTTTAATTGTGATATGAATATCCAGGCTATAGGAGTAGCCTGTGCAGGTGGAAACAGAAGAGGACATTCACCTTTAGGAAGGGGAAACCTGAGCTTATCCATGCAGAATTGAAAACCAAACAGGAGTTAGTGGGGTTTCTGCTTCCATTAGCTCAAACAAAAAGGTGCATTGGCAGTGTAAGAAGAGAAGGTGAATACACAGAAGCTGCTGAGACAGAAACTTCTGCTAAGATGCTCATCTTCTCTCTCAACAGAAAAGCACTCCTATGCTGCAGAAAATATTTGGCTTAGCTGCTGGGTAGGAAGGATGCTTGAGCAAGTCCCCATGGTTTTTGCTAATATGGCAGTAAGAGTACCATTTCCTTGCAGCTTGCTTAGCTGTGTCACCTGGGACAATGTCTTTAAAGAGAGTTATTTAGCCTTTGGTGCTCTATACAGATATGAGAAGCAGCCCAGACCCAGAGAGAACTGCTCTGTTTCAAGACTAAAAGCACTTCATGAAGCCTTGCATTATAGAAGCGACAACTACTTTCCTGTTATTCAGAGAAAGGCTGGCTTGCCACCTCTGTCAGTTACCACTTTGACTCCAGAAAGGCACAGTCAAGTATGCAGTAAGTCAGAATTCCAATATTAAGATATTCTCATACTCTGACCCTCCTTCCTGTTTCTTCAAGCTTAATCAAACAAAACACAGCTTCACTGGCAATAATCACTGAAGTGATCTGATACTAAATAAGAGTCAGCCAGGCAAATTAATGAAGCAAGATACAGAAAAACTGTCGATCTCCATGCATTTTACAGAGCTGAAACAAGATAAATATAACATTGTGAGGTTTATTCCCTTCCATTAAGAACAGATCAACCGTGAAATATGGGTAGGAGTAATGCTGTCCCTGGGTGAAAAGCAGAGATTTGCAGACCCTCCATTAGGGATACACATGCATTACACAATACAGACCCACTTAAAATAAATAAGCAGCACAGCAAGGGATTACCTAAACCTGTTAAATGGATGATATAGAGGCACAAGAGTTTATCTTTTCAACAGACAGCCACTTAAGCTTACCCTATGAGTGACTGCAACATCAAGCCTTTCCCTCTCCTCAGTCCAATGCTACCACAAGAGGATACATTAGACTGCCTGGAAACCCTGCTGCCAGGGCATCACACTTTCTTTGCTTAGGCAACTACTTTTCTGGAATCACTCCAATGCCAACATCATAGAAAACTGAAATTCTGGCACGCCGCAGATCTCTGCTTTTCAGGAACTCACTTTTTGCAGATCTTGAGGTGTTTTTAACTCTGAGTAACAGCTGGCTAGAAGACAGGGGCACCATTGGCACATTCAAATACTGATGGAGTACACCAAGAACAGGTTTAGCTGGTTTGGGTTTGCTCTCCCCATCAGAGCTCAAAGCTGAGTGGCATCTGATGTATTCTGGAAAGCCTTCGAGAAGCAGTACCCCATTAGGACTGCTACTGGGAGCTGGACTAGCTCTGGGGAATTCTCTACAGAAGAATTGAGAACCAAACCGATTCTTTTCAAGGGGGAAGATTTTTCCTCCCCAAAGTCTTACTTACTTCCCTTCCCCTCCCCCACCATCCAGATTTGAACAGTGTTCCCTTTGTCTAACACTTCTGTAGACAACCATTCTCTGGAGACAAGGCCCAAATGTCTAGCACAACAGGACCCTGATCTCAGCTGGGCCTTAGGCACTGCCATAAAAAAAAACAGATCACAGAGGCATGGCTCTGGCAGTGTAAACCAGTCTGGATAGTAAATAAGTCTGGGTAGGTCTGTTAGTTGCCACTCTAATTATGATGTTGGAATGCTACAGTTGAACAAAAACTTACATACCCTGAAAATTTCTGCTAAAACATCCCATTTAGTAACTACGTGAACATTTGGAGGGGTAAGCTAGAGTTCACTGCAATAAAACTGAAGGTAAGTGCACCTCCAGCAAGAGCAACTGAGCTATTAGCACCTTTTAGGTTGACTAATGAATTGATTTGCTTCTATTTGGATGCAACAAATTATGTGTGACAGAAGGAAGGGATCTCAAGAGCACATTTTCACCTTACTGCTCCAAGAAGCATTTAGTCAACTCTGCTCACATTTGTTTCTTTAAGTCCTGATCTCTTTGGAGAAGATAATACTTATTAAAATTCAGAGCTCGGTATAACATTCGGCATTTGCTGATGTGACTTAAAGATGTCACCATGGCTACAGTTTATTTCCAGGAGCTGTCTTTCCATATTTTCCACCAGGAGATGCAGATATCCTCCTCTTTCTTCCTTGCTTTCCATAGAAAACAGGATAAACAACACCATTAATTAATAGACTTCACATTTTCGTATTAGTTTTGACTTTTTTTTTCTGGGCAGCCCGTTACAGTGAGTCAGGGAGCTGACTATCTTTAAGCAGAGGCAATCTCTCTGCTCCTGGCCTGCTTTCTCTACTGCTTGCCAGCACTTACTGCCCATCACCACAAAGGAATGGAGCTACTCATTTCATGCCATTTTCACCTCTATTTTTAGAGCTCTAACAAGGTTCACGCTGTAGTTTATTTATGAAAGTAGGATGTGTTTGATTTTGACCTGTATTATCCCAGCAGCTGTGGTCTCCTGTTCACTAAAGGTATTTAGCAGGAAAGTAAAATGCCCCCGGACCACATGCCCTAGACAGGTGGGGGCAGAGTCGTAGCCTGGGTCACATTTTCACAGAAATAAATAAAAAAAAAAATAATAAAAAAATCTGTGAAGGGGCCTTGTTACCCCAGCAAGGGCCATGCCTACACCACAGAGCAGCCAGGCATCGAGCTTACTGCTGTTCTGGGCTGCTACTTCCAGCCTGCCTCACGTTTTCCTTCCAGCTACAACTCAGGCCTTTGGATGAGCCCATGCTTATTTATTCACAGCTCAGTTTTCCAATTCCACGACAGAGCCAAGGAAGCAAAACAGCTTCTCCAGATGAGGTCCTGGAAATTAGCTACAAAGATTTCAGTCCTATGCTCACACTCTAAACTCAATGAGGATTTGCAATAGACACAGGTATTGCTTAACTGGCAACAAAAAAAGCCAGATGAAGCCAGATGGGAAAAAAAGGAGAAGCTAAAAACAACAAAACAAAACAACAAACCACCACAAATAAAAACAAACCACATGCCAATATTTCTAGTCCAAACATTTATTGTTAAAGAAACCCAAGACATGGTTTACCTACCTATAACACACGTTGGGATAAGGTCAGGTTTCATGTTGGGGCTCAGGGGCTCTCTCATTTGCTGCTTAAAACTACTACTACAACTAGATATGATAAACAACACTTCATCTAAGCGAAGATAGCGAGGAGTAACAGAAGTGAAGGAGGAAGGGCACCCACCAGCCCTGCCTTCAATCACTGCTGTCAGACCTCAGCTCATAGTCTCATTGTGTCTCATAGGTACACAAGCTGCACCTGAGTCTTTAGACTATTCTTGGTTTTTAGCTTTTAGGAAGCATTGCTACTTCATTGCATGAATGATTTTTAATATATATATTTTTTAAACAGTTATTTCTGTTACACACATGTCTAAGCGTGATCCCATACCACTATTTCTATGCCTATAGCTATACCATTTAAAATGGGATTGACACAGAGACTTATTTTGCAAGCAAGATGCCTGTCTCTAACCAGCATCAAGTCTCAGGAGTACAAGATTTAATTCGCATACAGGAAAGGACTTACTACAGAAAGGAGTTATTGATTAAAAAAACCAAAACCACTCAAAAAGAAAGAAAAGCAGCTAAGGCACCCCCTGCCAACTTGAGCCTGCTGTAAGTTTGAAGAGAGAACAAAATGAACTTTAGTTTGACTCCTCTGTGCTCAGAATTACTCTGTGACAACGATTCCCTGCTGCCAACACACACTCCAGCTCCAAGCATAGGATGACAGTATCCAAGCCAAACACAAGCATGGCTAGAGAGCCTCGCAGCAGATTCAACAGTTCTTCTCTGTACTGATACAGCAAGTACATCTGGGGCACCCTGGCTATGTTAAGGGCACATTCCTTGGCTGAGTCAAAAGCTGTTGAGCACCACTGCAGACACCACTGATGATTATCTCTGTAGCACTGATACAGGACTTCCAGCAAATCCCCAAGCTGGCAGATGGGGATTCTTGGGAATGAGAGTTGCGAAAAGCCCCAAAAGAGTTTATAATCTCTCTCAGATCATCTCAAGTCCAACAAGGAAAACACGCCAAAAACATCCGTACTTTGAATCATAACTCAGTGCTCAGTAAGAGGCTGGACTTCCTGAAAGCCAGCTGCAAGCAAAGGCAGCTCTTGGTCATCAGTGTCACCTTTGCATCCTGAGGCCAACTCAAATATGATTGTATGCAGGATAGGAGTTTTACTTGTAAAGGCCAGAGCTTCATTCATGCATCTCTAAAATCAAACCATTTGCCCCTTCAAGCACTCTCTCTCTAGAGATTCTGGATCCCACAGAAACACAGGGCTGCACACAGCCACATTTCTCAAATTGTTTTTTTTTTGTTTGTGTGTTTTTGATATTAGAAAAAAATATTAGAAACTGCCCTTACCATACCCAGTGATGGTATCACCTAATGAAAGAAATAAATCAGAAAAATGAAATACTAAGTTCTTTATTATCCATTTCTTTAAACATCAGCACTCCTGGAGTTACTTTATTACCCGGACATCAAGAAAGCTAAAAAATAAAAAAAATCATACTGAACTGGAGTTAAAGTGCAACAAACCCAAACCAACTGTACCAGGCTCCCTTTTGGGTCTGTACATAGTATTATTTTCTTACCCCAGCTGCTGTCCCCCATAGATTTAGCAGTACATAGATTCAATGGTACAGCATGACTGTCCAGCTAACATCAAGCTAACATCAGCACGTACTAGTAAAATCACTGCTCATCTAAATCAGAGATACTTTGGTGGGGCACCAGAAGACTTAGGAAGACAGCAGACATCTCCATCAGCAGTGAGCTCTTGCCCATGCAGCACAGCCTGGGCCAATAAGGACTCCAGCATTTTCAAGCCCCCCCCACTAGTCTCGCCCCAGTGTTCACACTTTGCAATGGTTTAAAGTTCACAAATCAGAAGCATCGCTGGATTTCCAATTTCTAGATATCCCTATGCCAGCAAGGAAAAAAACCCCAAGATTTTAATTATTTTCCAGATTGCATACCAGGCTTAATTCCTTATTCTTTCTTACTATCGTCTGTGAGTTCACTTGACAATTTTCAGCCCTTCAGATTTACAACTATTCCTAGCAAAGTATTTCATCCACAAATAAACGTAACCAGCCTTTTTTTTTTTTTTTTTTTTTTTTTTTTTTTTTTGAAGGCAAGGGGAAAAATATATAGAAAGCACACAGATGTTTGGCAGGCACTTCAAAGCAAAGCTAGTCAGTACAAAAACCCTCACCACGAAGACGTTCTCATTGCTTTAACAATACAATCAAGTTTTAAATATGAACAGAGGAGGATTCCAAATGGGTGCATAGCATTTACAATAATAAACTGGAACTGCACAGAAACCTGGGCTACAGAGAGGTATATGCTAAATCAAACAGAACCATATCACATCTTCATGTGTCACTTCACTATGTGACTCCCACAGAGTCTGTGCAAATCTTTGTTTTTCACATTAATGTGAAATTAGATGAAGTTGGGCAGAGATATCAGCTCCTGGCCGGTAGGTATCAGCTTAACTGTCTTTGGCACTGTTGTACTTCTGTTCTCTGCATAAATGGAGAGTACAGTTTTTGGCTCTCCAAGCCCTCAATACACTGCTGAACCATGTACATTCACTTAGATGCTCTTGGATCTTTGGAGAGCAGAGAGCACTTTCCCCTCTGACAATATTTCATAACTTCAACACATAATACCTTTTCCAAAGGAGGACAGATGTGCAGGAGCAGCTTAAGTCTTCCAAGAAGTTTTCCATTAGGATCTTGGTTTTCTCTGGCTATGTAGCCCAGTCGCATAACCATGGCTCCTCAAGGCTGGAGATGGGAAACCATTACTTGAGCTTTCCCTGCTGAGAGCAGACTGAAGCTCTGCTCAGACACTGCAGCAAAGAAGTCTGCCTGCCTGCAGCTATTCACCCTTTTCTGGGAAGCTTTGAAAAGCGATTATGCACTTGTCTTACAAGGGACATTTCAGCCAGAATCCGTCATGTCTAACATTCAAGCTTACAAGGCATAGAGAGGTATCATATGGGCACTAGGAGAAATGGCTCTACTTTGCTTTCAAAATGCTAGACATCTGAACTACAGGGAACTCTCATCTCAGATCAGGGTGTTTTTGTTTTGGTGTTTTGTTCTTTGGCGTGGAGGCTTTTTTGTTTTTGTTTTTCTGGTTTTTTTTTTTTTTTTTACTCCTGAAGAGTTCCAAACTCCAAGAATTTCATTCTCTCATGCCAAAGCCATCAGTAAAAATGCCCAGATTTTCCACAATGGCTTGGATACATGCCATAGTAAGAGAAGCCACTTAATAGTAAGCTCCCATCCATGAGGAGAATCACACTTCAGGTCACAGCTACTTCCCTTTACAACAGGGAGACCACATCTACAAGTGAGCTCCTCCTGCACAAGCAGCATCAGGCTATTCGGTCAACCTGCCTGCCTGGAGGACAAAGTGCACAGGGAAGGAAGTTTGTCATGTTCCACAAGGAGGCAGTGAATCCATGATGGTATGTTCAAGATAGACTACCATGGCTAAAGTAGTAGAAACCTTTTGAAAACAAAGAGAGAGACAGATGCAATGAGAAAGAACACAGATTTATTCCCTGAATTTCAAGGGAAAGTCAAACTTTCAGTAAGAATTTGGAAAGAAGCAGAAAGGCAGCCACAAGTCAGCTTTCTGATATTTGTGTAGATTCCTATTAGGACTTGCTAACTTTTGCTTACTCTTTTTTGTTGTTTTTTTCACCAGGAAAGCCCGATGCTGCTATCATATGATTAAGCAGCCACTCATTAATCTCAACAAAAATCCAACACTTGAGCGTCTTTGGCTGTACCCACTATACAAAAAGCATTTGGAATTCTGGAGCATTTGACAGCTTTCCCCTCCTCCAGGACTAACATTAACCGAAGGCCTCCTATCCAAAATAAAAATACTAGACAGAACACAACTTGCATTCCTCCTATTTTGGGAAAGTCTGGATTGGAAACCTATTTTCTCATCTTGAACCCATGTGTATCTGTCGAAGTGTAGTTCAGGAGCCATATGACATTAACAGCTTATTCTTGTGAACGCTAAAGCAAGCTAATAAAAGAGTGGGAATCTTCAGCAAGATGCTCTACAAAATGCAACACAAATCAAAGGAAACACTGGTTGTATTCCTACTTGCTGCCCACCAAGTACCTTTCACTGCAGAGAAGAGAAGTGTTGGGAAAAAATGACAATGACAAGCCTGCAAAACTCCATTTGTGTAAGCAGAGGCTCATATTTCACCCCAAGCCTACTTCTGATTTCCATAAGAAACTCCACTTGGATTTTCCAGAGGCTCTGCCACCTATTCAGAAACCAGTTTCAAGCAGAAATGGCAAGTTCTCACTGCTGCCTGTTCTTCAGCCCATGGTTGATCACACCCTGAAGTCCTGTGCCCCAACAGCCTTGTACTATCTTTCAAACGGTGATTTCTGAACATTTCTGGGCAAAACTCCACCAACAAGATACCAGTGGCTTTGAAGCAGAAGAGGACAGACAAATATCCAAATACAAATTGAAAGCACTTGCTCAAAAAATCCGCTAGCGTCTCAACATTTCTTGACTAGTCAACACCTTGCAATTTTATTTTTAAAAAAGCACTTTTGGCGTCGTTCTTGGGCCTCTTAAATCAACACCAGCAAATTCCACTACAGATTTAGACTTCACAACGTGACTTCAGTTCTCCAAGTAAGAATCTTGTGAAAAAGCTCTGTTTCTGCCAGCATCCACTTCCAAGTCCTCCAGCCCCCGATAGCAGAGAAACAAAACAGGAGAGCTGCGTAACGGCAGTCAACCTCCTACACCCTCAGAAGCGTCCTGGCTACTGCTGCATTATGAATTTCACGAGCTGTCACTGAATAGAGCCAGTTGTGCCCACTGGTTTTGAATCACGCAGCTCGTGGTCCTATGTGCCATACCAATGCAATAGCCTGTCACAAGCTGGTGACAGGAGGCTCAGCTCTCTCACTTCAGGGAAGATTATGATGTTGTACACATCCAGCAAAAACACAGAAGCTTGTCACATACCTAGAAATGTTCAAGGCTAGGTAGATGAAGTTTGGGAAAACCTGGTCTAGTGGAAGCGAGCACACAAATACCAACCTTAGTTGGGTTCTCAGTTATGAGAATTGGGATGATCAGAAACTATTTGTTTGTATTGTGCAATGTTGTTACTCACACCATTCACTAAGACAACTTTACAAATCTCAGTCAACCGTTACCTCAATGTTGACTTCCCAGAATGTAAAGCACCAACAAAGGCAGAGAAAGTTGGATGAAAAAACAAGGAGTTAAAAGACTCCACTCTGATCCCCACACTAGAAGTTAGCATAGTTACCATAGAGCAGGGGTGACAAAAACTAGCCAGATGAGAAAAGGGTGCATGAGAGATACATCTGAGCAATTTTAAAGGTCTTCTACCTTCCAGAAGGCACCTCCTGTAAATAACACTCATTTCCAGGGACACTGGCCACACACTGCTCATCTTTTGTTGAATTAACAGTACAGCTTATGGAATTAATCACTCCTTTCCATCCCACTTTAAAAACTTCAGAAGAAAGTCAAAACAGCAAGTGGTTCCCAAAGATACACTAGTCCCCAAAGACACCTGACTTGTTACAAGACTGGACATTGCTGAGGCTACAGATACGTTGCAGAGTACGCACCATGAAAATAAAAGCAGCTACATTTATTCATATCATTATCTATACCACCTCTGGCTCTCTCTTCAGTCATTTTTTTTATGGCTATTTCTTGTATCACCAATGGAAAGTACTGTCCATACCCAAGAATTTGGTGGAAGTTTGCTGTTTCAACTTTCTCCCAGAAAGAGTTACTGTTCAGCTTCAGAAATCAAAGATAAGCAGTTCTGAACTCCATCATGGCTCCAGCTGAGTGACTACAGTTGTGAAATCCACTTTCTTAAGCAATGGCTTTTACTGAGTCCAGCTCAGTGCTCAACTACAGCATTCTAGCCTCTTCCCTGCCAACTCACTTGCAAGAAAAACACTAAGTACCAATGGATGGTCTGACTTCAGAGCTCTACCTTATAAGTGCAATTTTGGTCCATCCACCAAAACCCAGTGAAGGCACAGCTTGGAGAGCCACAGAAAAAGGCCTCAACATCATCACACTGTTAAGGTTGATTAAGGTAAAACCTCAGTCTTGCTGAAACATGGGATTTCTGTTTTCCTAACTGAGGAATTTTCCTCAGTTACATTTTCCTCAGATCAAAACATCTTGACAGGAGAAAATTAACAGAGGCTTTTGCTATTCAAAAAGGATCAAAAAGAATTTACCATAAAGTATTCCCTGCAAAAGGTGCAGGAGGAAAGGAATAAAAAGTCACTAATCCCCATCAACACTCAGCTCTGCTTGCTTCAGGCCTCCCCTATTCCGCTCACTAAATTTCTACCAAATTTTCTACCAATTTACTTGGGGCCAGTCTGGCTACTCATTTGTCTGGTTAAACAAGAGGCAAAGAAGAAATAAATAGAAGAGGAAGGTTGATATGATCTGGGGATACAGGAAAAGAATTACTAGTTAGACAGCAGAAGCGCTTGGCATTATAGATTCAAAGACCTGATGCTGTTGGTTTACAGAAGCAAGAGCAGCTCACGTGGAAACCCACAGCCTTCACTTAGAGATGCGGATGGGTCTGGCCCAGTGACTATTTTTGATGTTGCACTTTCATGATGCCCTTAAAACACACATGTGCATGACCAGGCATTTGGTCTCCAAGCGTAATGACTGGAAAAAAGGCCCTTGTGCCACTCAAGTGCAAGATTCAAGGAGGCCTCAATGCTGGCCTCTGTTACAGCACTGCAAAGGGTAGCTACATCTCAGCTGTAATGGAAATTTTCCTGAAACCAGTATCAACTTCTTCCAAATACCACCAAACAATTCCTATTAACATGAACCAAATTTAAACCAATGACAGGAAGCAACTGACTAACCATCCCTAGGACTGTTCAGTCTCCAAATTCTCACATGCACATTCTGAAGATAGCAACCACATTACTGGGTGGTGGTTTCTATTTAGGACTGTTTGCAAGGGAGAACCCTTGGAGCACGATGGAAAAACCAACACCCTTTCATATGGCTAGCTCTCAAACCTTGATACTTTTCAGAAAGAGGGGCTTAGCTTCCCAGTTCTCAGCTGAGTGTGAGGGTTCACATACCAACCTCCAGATGCTCATTTCTTATCTTAAAATTAATAGGCTAAAAGCCCAGGAAGTGCATAGTCTGCTCCTAAAATACACCAAAGATGTCTGGAATGACTAAGTTCATAATTTAATTTGTAGCTGGTTCAGGAACCAGCTCTACTTGCTGTGCTCAGGAGGAGCAAATAGCATCTTCTGTAAAGCTCAGTTATCCTGTTTGCCTGGTGACAGAAGTGGACATTTCTGGTCATTCTACCTTTTGTTCAAAGAGGCTTTGGTTAAGAAAGGTTTACATGAAAGAGGAATCATTTGCAATAACATCTTGAACATGCAACCATCCTGTAATTTTGGTTTTTCGTGATCTGTTTAGTTTCCTTTTTGGTAAGGGCAAGAATTTTAGACAAGAGTAAGAAAAAAGATCAAACAAACTGGTTCTCAAGTTTCTGATCCTGTTTTCAGATAGACAATCTCTGCCTCTAAAAGACAGAATTTCACCTTCACTCTTTCAAGTCAGTTCATGCAGTCTTCACCCTGCATATACTCAAACACAGACTTCAAAGTGACTTCCAGGGCACTGAAGAAGATGGCCATGAGTTCAAACCTACAGTTTCAAGTGATCAGTGGCAGTTCATTTTTATCCACCCAAACCTGCAGGTATGCTCAGCTAAGGCAAAAGCCTCCTTGAACACAGAGCTGCTATGAAAGGCCATGTGGGAGATTAAATTGCTTCTTAGGAACTAATCAAAGTTTAAGCCCATGATTCAACTTTGATATTAAATGCTGCTCTTCCAGAACCAAGCTCACTTCTGTATGGAGACTCACCCTACTGCCACCCTCATCGTGTCCCACACAGTGTTTCAGTATACTGATATTTACTACTCCAATTTTGTATTTTGTTCGGTATGCAGCTAGAATTCTTAAGATACATTATCCTTTAAGGAGGACAGATTTCATCCGTGCTTACGTTCATCATTCCAGAGCCAGCACAATGCCTCAAGACATCAATTCATGAACGTGTTTGCTTACACTTGTCAGACAGTTCATGTGCCTGCCAGTGTGAGGCCAGCTAGTCAAGTTGCTGCTAATCATGAAAATGCAGCAACTTATTTTCTCTTTGATCCAAGTACCAAACCAGCCCAGGGTTCTTAAGCAAACACGTGGCAGCTGTGTCATACAGGAGCAAAGCTAGGTCTGTAGTGTGAGTGCATCCAGCACTGCCTTGCCCCTCCAAGCTGCTGCAAAATATGCTTTCACTAAAGCCCATCCCATGTGCTGCTAACCAGAAAGGGTGTGTGCACACAACACAAGAGGAGAAGAGCAGCAGGAGGTGATTCTGCAAACAGAATTAAAACAACTTTCAAGAGCAAGAGGCTGGGTCTCTCCAGCACACGTTTGCATTGTGGGGAGAAATGGAAGCGGATTCAAGCACAGTCTGGAAAATACTTGGCATTATTATCAAGTTGAAGTTCAACTATGTTGCCAGTATAACTGCACTTCAGTTTCATTTGAAATAATAAAGTGATGTCCCATTGCATGTGAAACTTACAGATGAAGTCACACAGTATCAAGATACAAAAAAATAAACCTGCCAATAAAAATAGTAAAGAGAAGCCAGCCAGTAAAACAGAGATCCCAGAGAGCCCCTCTCATCCCCTGCGTCTTCCAGGACTACTTCAGTTAATCCAGCCATGAGCCAACATCTTTCTACCAAAAAATAATTAGTCTCCATCAAGAATGTTGGAAAGTCTGATGTCCTTGCCTGAGGGGCAGAAGGGAAGACATATGCCCCTCTTTCAAGCCACCCCCCTAAATCTGATTGTATTATGAAACTCCAAAGCAAGGCAATTACTTTTATAGATTTTGCTTAATCTGAAGATGGACAAAAAATTGGTCTGCAGGGAAGCTGAACTCTTTCTAACATGAAAACCAAAAGTAAGGAGTTATGTTACTGGTTGTAACTGAAACGCGTCTGCTAATGATTACAGTTTCCATTTTACTGCCAGAGTATTATTAGAACTGCTTATTTTCTGTGCAGCTTGGAGGAAAAAAAATCTACTCCATCCTTTATTAATCTCGTCCTCATCTGACACAATAAAAATGCACTATCAGTCTTTTGCTTACTTTGGAAAAAAAAAAACAAAAACAGGCTTGAAAGTTGCCGCAAGAGCCAAAGCCTTTGTGTATAATTGCACTCTTGATCAACTAGAGCAAAGGGCAGAAGACGTCAGTCACTGTGTATTAGGTTAGTGTTCTGGAGGCTTATTCAAAGCTATTTCACTGTGACTTGCTTTCTTAAGAACCTTTGATGTTACCAAGATCTAAAGCTTAAATATATATATAGTTTTCTTAACATAGACATAGACATACACATTTTTTAAGACCACAAGGCAACTACAGGACCGATGAGAAGATCTCCATAACAGCCCTGTATCTTCTTGGCCCCAGGTAGTTCCTTGCAGCAGTGCTGAGCTTGTGACCTATTTGGCTGATATAGGAAACCCAATCATTAGAAAGTGTATGCATTCTAATATGAAAAGCAGATTTTCCTTGGAAACGTTTTCTTGGGGCAGGTTTCAGGGTCCCAAAACTGGCAGTGACTGCACACACAGAGGAGGTAATGAATAAAGGCTCCAATCAGGGATGGTGTGTAAAATTTTTTCCTTCTCAGCCTGCCATCCTGGGCTCCAAACAGGGTATGCAGTGGAAACAGAACAGCTTTAACTATTCTGCCTGAGTATAAAGGCTCAGTGCAGGAGGATTAGATGAGAAGGGAAAAAGGAGTGAATTGGTAAGCAGCTGGAAATTTCAGAACTGAAGTTTACAGAGGTCTGGGAGAGAGTCTACCACTCAGGAGCTGCTGGCTGTGTTGCACAGCAGACTTAAAGGTAGCTTTGCTTTTGGTATTGTCTTCTCCACACTTAGAGACACGCGCAATTCCTCCAAAGTTAAATTGCCTTTGTAATGAAATAAAGTATCAAAGTCTATGGTTTCAGTAATCACTTCCCATCTTCTCCCAGAGCAGCTAGATCATCATGGGAGTCTCAGAAGTACTGACACATACTTCATGTTCACCAAATGTGAAGTCCAGACAGACATGTTCCCTCTCTGCTCCTAGATAGTGCATTAAGGATCTCATCCCCTGGAATATGGGGAAGTCAGAGCAGCTGCAGACAGGAACAATCTCTGTAAGGGCTGACACTGACTTTCCCCTTCCCTTCAAACTACCCTCAAAGTTATGGGAGAACAAGAAGAGTGTTTGTACTCACTGACCTGGCAACCTTGTGGGACCTCTTTCAAGCCCACCTGCGTGAAGGCTATGCCCTTGCAAGTGGAGTTGCCCTGCTGGGTTTTTCCAAGTAGGGGAAATGCACTCTCTAGAGAAATTAGAGAACTACACAACTCTAAACCGGTAGTAGTATTTTGTTCTGCATCAAGTTAAATAGAGGGAAGTTTAAGAGGGAACCCATTTACTTCAACAGGATGCTTAGAAGACAGCAGAGGGGAAAATCCCAGGTCAGTGGATGCATATTTAATAAATCTGAAGACTTTCTATTTACAGCAATAACCCTTCCCTTAACTGAAAGAAATTTGGGGGGGTGGGGTGGGATCGGAAAAGAACTGTTCCACAGAGACAAGACATCAGCTGAAGAAAAGCAAATGAACACAGAAGTTGAAGTGGTTGGACTTAAGATGGCTAAGTAAAGAAGAAAAAGATGCATAACTAAGTTAGCTCTGCCAGAATAGCTGTTGTTAAGAGAAGCAATGGGAACTGGATAAAAACATGAAAATAAAGCCCAAGGCATTTCAGGAAAATATATGCTACAAGTGTGATTTCAGATTGGAAGTTCATTTTTTGATGCGTCTTCAACAGGAGAGAAGTACCAGGAAAGGGAATTTGAAAGCAAATTCTACATAGATAGGATGTGAAGCTCGATTCAAGAGCAGAATGCTTTATAGTAGTACAACCTCATGACACCTCATGTTAATCATAACTGTTTCTCTCTCCAGGAGAAACGAAATAGGGCTGCAGTGCCTGGAAAACAGTCATTAACCCCTTACAAGATCAAAAGTTTCTATGACAGAGGAAGCAGTACTACTAGTTAGCATTAGCATTAGTTACAAATGCACTAAAGCTCACTTAAGTAAAACATCGAGCTGCTCCCAAATCAAGTAGGACACAAAGAGCAAGCTGCCCGTCAACTCCTCCAAGCCATCTAGCAAAACATCCCTCCTAGCTGATCTCCAGAGCCATCTGGAGGTGTTCCAGGAAAGCTTAAGCAGTTAGGCATTGCAAAAGGCATAGTTAAAACACAGCCATATTTCAAATGTTCCAGGTGAGTTTGTCATCAAGAAGAAAGAGCAAGCACACACTGCAATTCAGAGCTGCACAAACTAAGCAACAATGTCTATGAAATGCAGAATGGCTTCCCAGCAAAAATGGAAACATCATCGTACAATTTAAAGGACAACCTCTCCTTGCCAGAGGGGTTGAACAAGTATTTTGAGCAGGAAAGCAGAAGCCCACTCAACTCCTTTGCAGAGCCCCAGAAACACAGGCATTCCAGAGGCAGCAATGGAGAAAAATCTCATTTTCCACAGTGGGGGAAAATACCTATGAAACCAGAGCATTAAGAGCCCTGCTTTGGTTCCAGCTTGGCAAATTCCCTTCCAAGGCCTGAACACAGAAACACATAATGCTTGCCATGTAAGTTAGTAAGTAGAGCAGAAGAAAAGTATTTAGATACCACAAGATAGCAGCATGAATATTACAACACATTCATAATTCAATAATTTTATACGGCAACCTCAGCTGAGATGTTGGTACCGTGGTGCTCAAGCAATAGGCAGGTTTAGAAACATTAGCCTCAAATAACTTATCAAAGCACATGTACAGGGCAGCCTCGAACCACAGCTCAGCAGCAACTGCATCAGAAACACTGCTGCATGCTTCCCTTGTGAATACAGTAAATCCAAGCTAAATTCTCAAAGCTTGAATAAGGCCTTCAGCCATATCAAGATCCTTTGACTGAAAGTTTAACAGTCAGAAAGGGAAAGCAAACACCACTTCTTTACCCTTGCAGAGACAAAGAAAAAACGAATAAAGGCAACAAAGAACGGATTAGAATATGCTTACAAAACAGAATCACCAGAGGTCAGAGTAGGCTGTCGAGGGCCGCTTCCAACTTAATACAGCTGCTAAAGTCATTAGACAGTGTCACCCCACCCTTGGGCTCCCAGGGGCAAAAGTAGAGGAAGAAGGGCTCCTCCTCATCTCCTGCTGACTTGGCTATTTCTGGTGTGAGTGTTGAGTTCTCTCCATCCATTCAACATTTTGCAAACAGGCCACTGAAAGAGAGAGTGCCTGTTTTGCAGGGTTGGTAGGTCACTCTGTTCCCAAAAAGGACTGATCTCCAGCGATGACTTGGCTACAGCATATCATCCCATCCACTTCTATCTCTGCTCTAGGCTTGTCTCAGGCTTCATCTGGAGTCAGCACAGAGCCTGGATTAGTTTAAACGTTCCAGTTCATCCTACCAATACTCCATTGACCCCAATGACCCCCTTTCCATTGACTAGTTTAAAACAAGGCATCCCGGCTCCCTCCACAGACGCCAGCTTCCAGACAGCTAAAGCTTAAAATAAATCCCACCAGACACACTAACAGAATTTGCTTTGCTTATACTGCTGCAAAACAAAACATGAGAACAACCAGCCTTGATCACCAACTCCAAAAAGCCTGAAGACAGAGTCAAAGACACTGCTGCAATTGAGACAAGCAAGTGCTCACAATCAAGCATTGCTACCCTTAACACAGAGGGCTCTGAAACTCTGCCAGCATGGAGAAACCTTCTCCAGCCATGGAACTGCAAGCATCTGAGGGAGAAAGGCATCTATGCTTTGCCAGCATTGTCCTTGTTTGGAGGAAAAACTTCTACAAAGGCTGTTTCTTAGGATATTAAACAACTTTCCAGTAACTTCTAGCCAAACATTCCCCATCACCCACCCTGCCTCCTCAGACGGCCTGTGTTTGTCTGCCTTAGTACATACACTGCCTTAGTACATATGCTGGGCAGAAAACCACGATAAGACAGGAACTGATTCATACGTGGATCAAGTATCCTTTGCTGCAGGGCTCCCTGCAGAAAGGCAGGGAACACAGTAAGGCAGCAGTGAGCTCAAAACAGGATGCTGGACGTCACTGCTGCAGTCTGAAGACAGTTCTTACTTTTCAAAATAAGAATTTGGGATGATCCTTTCTTAAATTCAGCTCCATTCATTAGAGAATTATGAACACTGATTCACACAAGAGTAGTCACACAGGCTGTTCTAAGCATTTAGAATTGGCCACTTACCTAAACCTGTCTTCTTGGATGAAATCACCAGTGCTAGAGGAAAGGCATTTGACCTAAGTGTTTGTTTCTTCTCCTAAAATTCCAGGCACAGTCCAAGAATGGTCTGCTATACTAGGCAGTATTTACTTTTTGTATCACAACATGGTCTCTTTCAAAGTTTGCAATTCAAATACACAGCCACACTGGGAAGGAATGGAAATGCAAAGAATTAGTTTTCTCAAAGAGCAGGTCAGGGCTAGATGTACAAATAGAAATTAAGATAGGAATCACATCTGCTGGACGATGCTCTCTGGAAATGCTCTGTAAGAAAAATTTCCAGGGAAAACCAGCATGCACACTTGTACCTGTAATAAAGCACGATGATGGCAATTAAGTATACAGTGTATGGCAACACTTCCAACTGGTGGATGCTCAGCTACTGACATTTTAAAAATAAAAAGAGTAATTGTATTTGGGATTCGGTGTAGAGCTCCATCAACATTAGGAGCCTAGGAAACTGCTAAAGTATCCCTTATCTGTTAGAATAAACAGAAGTGCACTGGACTTTGGCCAACTTCTGCAAGATAACTCTAATGCTCAGAGACATTTGCTACCATTGTATACAGTGCCACACTCCTGTCATGTACAAAGGAGGGAGCATGAAGATGGTAGCATCCTAGAGAAAGAGGTGAAGCAGCAGAAAGCAGATGTGAGACAGGAAGTTGTCATTACAGAATTAAGAAACCAAGACTGTAATGAATAGGACTGAAAATTAATGCTAGTTGGGAAGCATGGAGGAGAGATCTGACACTGGAGACCCCAAAGCCAGGCCACCCTAACAAGCAGAGGCCTTCCTCATAGTGACACTTCACTGCCATGCCCCACATCCTGGCCTCCCTTCTCAAAGGGCCCTCTCATTCCTGAGGAAGCTACACTAGCTGAAATAGCTTTGTAGCTTCCAGTATAATATTGGAAATCTGTCTGCAGTTATGTAATTGCAAAGGAAACAGTTACGTCCTGCTCAGCCCACTGAAGAGGCATCCCTCTATTCCCTTACCACAGAAGCAGCTCACAGGGGCCGTGAGGGAAGAGCCCCATCCCACCACACAGCCAAGCAGCAGAGGTGCTCGGAATGTGCTTATGCTTCGCTGTCTGTCAGG
This sequence comes from Chrysolophus pictus, assembly GCA_037305975.1. NCBI lineage: Eukaryota > Metazoa > Chordata > Aves > Galliformes > Phasianidae > Chrysolophus > Chrysolophus pictus. The sequence continues at coordinate 11,740,725 of CM074581.1, read as the reverse complement.
TTTTCCATTGCAAACACTGCTGCCACAGTTTATAATTTGACCGTTTCAAGCCACATCCACACAGAACTTGGCAAGGAGGGAGCTGCTTGAGCCGAGTCCCTCCCCCTTCTACCTCAAAGAAATCTGCATCAGATTCCTGCTTTAAAGTCACATTTCACTGCTTCAACACAAATACATACCTTCAGATCATTCCACAAGGCTTTTCTAGTTAAGGTGTAAGAGAAGCAAATGCACTTGACAGACAACACTCAAGTCAGTTATTTACATTGCTATCCCAAAGCTACACAGAGATGTTTAGATAGAGCTGGCCGGTGCATGTTGGCTACACAGCACATTTAAACAAACCTGTCAGACACAGCCCTGCAACTGCAGCCTGCTCCCAGACACCAGCTGGAGAGAATGTAAACCTTCACTTCAATCTTGATGCATTTCTGACCATTGCTACATACAGCTTTTCCCTCCCCAGTTGAGTTTAAAAACAATGATAATAACAGCACACCTTCCACTCGTGCAACTGTTATTCAGAGGAAGATCTGAAAGGCAACTTTTGTTGAACCAAGATTTTTTTTTTCCCCAGAAAATATGTTTCAAAGACTGAGAGCTGGTACATAACTGAGTAATTTGTTCTGAAGCACTGAAATCCTACAGACATCTTCCAGTCCAGCAAAATTTGCTTCCATGGCAACTGCAGCAACAGTCAGGTTACAGTGACCCATGGGCTTCATAACAGAGATGAAAGGTTTCAGGATTTATTCACCACACATGCTACACTGACCTTGCTTTTAAAGACCTAATATCAAACAGAAGTTTCTACTTGAAATGATATCCAAGTCTGAGCCATTGGCTCAGTAATGAAGACAACTTCATACAACTCTGTTTCAAATAGGTCTGACTGCAAGATGCCTCAAATCCCATTGCTTATGTGGCAGATATAACACTGAATAATGCTACATGGTAAATTTGACACACTTAACATGAAGTTAACCTAATGGATAATAACTAGGTAAGAATTCGATATATGATACACTGGAAGGCTTTCATTTCCACCCCCCTCCTGCTTCTACCTGATACATCAACCTTGGAAAAAATGGTGTAATTCCTTCTAGAGGGATGCATTGTTTGGAGGCAAACAGGGAGATGATAATTAGCCCTAGAAGCATTTCAGAAGAAAACCTTCAGTAGGACACGAAACAGGCACTGTCATTTGGAAACAGCTTTAGAACATCACTGTGTAAGGGCCATCTGGCCAGTAAAGCCAAGGTGTTTCTTCCTGACAAAGCTGTGCAGAGCCAACCTAAGGTTCCTCCCACTCTGGAAAACAAAAGAACTATTAACACATCCCTAGGCATCACCTTGCAACTCTATTCAAGCAAGGCTTTTAAAAAAAAAAAAAAAAAAAAAAAAATCAAAATCAAGCAGTCAGCCATGCCTATTAGCTATCCTATTTTGCTTTCCCAAAAAATACATGTTGAAAAACAAACAAAACCTCCTCCAAAACCCCATATTGGCAGGTATACAAACAGGGAAGGTTGCAACGTTTGCCCAGCAGAACCATGATCACATTCAAAGCACACTGTTCAGTCTAATGGGACTATAAACTAAGTAGTTATTCTTCCCACCCTCCTGTCCTGAGGAGCTACACATGACAAAAGTTCATTGCTGACACTGTCCCTGCTGCAGTGCCATACTTAACACCTTGCTTCATCACTGCTTTCTGGGTATGGAAGGAGAATGAGCTTAATTTATACCATCACAGCTCTAGTTTCACAACACTTTTGAAGACAGTACAACCATACAGTGAGGCGAATTGCCACCCACATGAATAGTCCAAATGATCTTATGTTCTTAAAAAAAGAAGTGTATCCCTATGTTCTTAGAAGTCATAACCACATTTTCTATACATGCTTTCCTACACTAAACAGATTCCACATTCAAACCAAGTTGCAAGCTTAAAAAGCTCGGACTTCAGAAAACTTCAGCTAGTTCCTTTACATGCCATTTGAGTTTCCAGAAGAGACAAGAATTCAAAGTATTGAAGTCATTCCTGTGGTATCCCTAACTCAGCAGAGAGTTAGAGTGTATGTTTGGAGTCCTGCTCATGGATAAACTAAAATATTATTTCCTTGCCAGAACAGTTCAGAGAAGCATCCAAAGCAAGTGATGCTTTGTACATCACTGACTGGTGCCATGGTTTCTTGTACAGGCATGATTACTGATCCTGGTGCTTCATATCTCTTCCTATTTGTATGAGCATCGTGAGGCCTAGGTGATAAGCATCTTGAAATACGGTCTCAAGGACTGTAACCCAAGTTCAAGGATGTTTCCTTAGAGTCACATTTCTGGACCCACTACTTAAAATTAAACCCTCTTGCATCTCCACATACCACATGGCTCAGTACAATACACTGTGAACTACTCAAGGCAGAGTCCACATTAAAACAAAACAAGGGAGTTGTAATTTGAAATTCAGAGATACTTCTCGCATTATTTTAAACCCAGTTTCCTTGGTACCATAAGCCATTATCAAAACCAGGGATATCATGGATATGAACACAAGTTGCCACAATAGCCAGGCTTGTTCTGACAGCAGTAATGCCCACTACTGACAATGAGAAGCTCTCAGACTCCGAAGGGAGGGGGCTTTTCCATTACTCCAGAGAGTTGAAGAAATTAAGACTTTTTTTTCCCCTTACAATCACAGTGAGAGCTTTGAAGTGGGGCAAATTAGCATTTTGGTCTTTACTAGTTTTGCAAGTGATACAGTCAGTATCCAGAGGACAGGCATTTCTGCTCACCCGAGCGAGTGCATTCCCACACGCTATCCCTTTGGACACCACAGTAAGTCACTGGCCAGCAACTGCTTCGCACAGCCAAGCCAGCGTTAGGCTTTGATACAGCAGAGAAATTACCACTCCACTAAAGAAAAAGAAACACATAAATACAACGCATGATCATCATTATGGACAAACTGACTCAGAGCTCTGAGAAACAGACTTAAGCCCCTGACCAGGGCGTCCCGGTTCCCCTGCCAGCGCGCTCCGGAGTCAGCCAGCCAGGAGAGCCTGCGTGCAGAGCTCCCACAGCACGAGCCTCGCAAGCATGGCTCCAAATGCCAGCAGCTCCTCTGGACGAGGACACACAAGTCACGAGTGGGCTGGAGAACAGCCCTGGACAACTGCTCTGGATTAATGCACAAGGAGTGCTGAAGGGAGGAGGGGAGCTGCTGAAGACAGGCAGTTATTTAAACCAGCTGCTAACCTGCTCTACCATGTACACAGTCTCATACATTTGTTTAGGCTGACTTGAAGCTAGCAGGCATCCAAGAGTTAAAGTACACAAAAGACATCTATACAAACACTTGCCAAGAATCTCATTTTCCAAGTACAAGCTGGTTATTGCGCGGATGGCAGAAGAAGGGATTTCATCTTGCTTTTGCATTACAGGCTCTGCCTCCTTGCCGCTAAACTCCCCAGTTAACGCTCCTGCAAGAAGTTTTGAAGCTGTGCACGGCCATGTATTTATCTACACACATTCCCTTCCCTCCCTACTGAGCTCTGGGCCACAGGCTAAGCTGTCAAGCCAAGTTTCATCCCAAGCAATTTTTAAAAGCTCATCCTATAAATCCTCCAAAAAGGGGAGTTAGTAATGGAAATGCTGACGGAGACTCAAAGAGACAGCAGGGCAACTAGATCATCTACTGTACATCGACTTCATTAGCTGCAGATCCTTCTCTCCTTCACCTTCATTTTCCATTAGTGTACTTCGGCTAATTAACACACAAAACCCATGAAACATTCTTACAGTAGAAGGCAACATCTGGCCCCCAGCCCAAATCAACATTGAGAAACTTCAACATCCTCAGCCAGACATAGTAACTGTACCAGATGGAGCTAACGTACGGCTACGAGCAGTGGTGAAGAAACTGAAAGAACAGGAACACATGGAAAAAATCTGACCATTGGAAGAAGGACGAGCAACAAAGTTGTCTTACCGCTTTCGTTTTTCTCTATGACATCCACGACCTCTCCAGCCTGGAGGCTGATCTCAGAGTTCTCCTGCTTCTCATAGTTGGACACCACCACATATTGCTCCAGGATCATGGGTTCAGAGCTAGCATCAGCACCTGGGGAAGGGAAAAAGCAAGCTGTAAGCCAGCTTCCAGCCATGGCTCCTCGAGAGCGACCTCCGTCCATCCGAGTCACAACAGGCCAAGTTGTCACCAGAGCCAAGCGAATCAGCAAACAACCTTGGCTCGCAGCATATCCCCAAATGGCTGGCCATATAGAAATAGCCTCCTCTGGCCCACAACCCAGCAGCACAGAGGGACATTGGAGAGAAGAGGAAGAAAAAGGGGAGGAAAAAAAAAATGATTTTTTTTGTTTTTTTTTGGTTTTTTTTGAAAAGGAGCCGAAAATATAGTGATTTAGTCGCAAAGTTTCATGATGGATTCTGAAAGTAAACCTCTTCCCAACATGGTTTCCACAATCCGTGCTCCCATTCAGAGAGAAAAATCCTGGGCAGAAGCAGCATAAATCCACAGCTGAGCCATCCCCCCAGTAAACCAAAAGAAAAACAGCTCTCCCCTTGGCGTCTCAGCTCCTTCTCCACTCTAAAGGCTTGAGCTGAAAGTCAAAAGGGGGCTGTAGATGCCAATCATATTCGTCTGCACTGCAGCCCTTAAATAGAAACACATGAGCGGGATTGAAAGAGAGGGAGGTGGGGTGGAGGGAGAGAGGGGAGGGCGGGGAGGAGTGTTTACTTGAAACAGAAGAAAAAAAGTTATAGCGCCAGATCCTTGCTAAAACACGGCCACCCCCTGCCTGCCCCCCTCTAGCTCTGCGGTTCCGCATTCCCCAGTGCAGAAGCAGCCTCGGAGCAGGGCACAGCACAGCGTCCCTGGCCAGGCACGGTGCGTCCCACTTCCCTCTCCATCGCCCTTCGGTGCCTTTTTGGAGCTCTTAGAGACAGTCCTCCCTGTTTGCTTCTCCTTTGTACTGAAGGTTCTTGGCTGTCAGAGCCATTTATGAATGACTGCAGGCTCTCATACAAACATAGATGAAAAATGGTGCAAAATAACTGTTCTCCACACTCCTGCTGCCGTCAAGCTTTTCTTGGGTGTTTTGGTTCTTTTTTTTTCCTTCTTTTTTTGATTGCTTTTTTTAATTTTATTTTGTACCTCAGAATCAAAACTGTGCACTCTGGGAGGAGTCACAGGGCAGGGAAACTGCTGCACCAGGCGGGGGGGGAGATCCCAGTGCTGCCACTGCTGCACGGGATGTGGCACTGCTCTGATGCAATATAAACAGCACATAGTCAGCTCCTCCAAACACAGGCACCACAGCACTGCTTCTGCCTGGAAACTGCCTTGAAAGGTCATGAAAGCCTCAAAGTTTCTTATTTTTCCTCAAAAACACATTCTTCAAAGCAGAAGCAGAGCATTCGTCAGAACAGAACCTTGGATTTCTGTGCTAAGAGCCACCAGACACATGCCTTCATGCAAAATTATTTTACAGGTTTCCTGAATTGCAGCACTGTCTATAAAGGCAGAGCTGTCTGGACCAACACTATATCATACATTTTACATGGTAAAAGGCAGTTCCCGTCTCTCTAGATTAAGATGCAGATGGAGAAGGGAGACAGCAGCAGATGTACGACCTGCTGAAAGTCCCATTTCATGTGATGGGGGCAGAGCCAGGAGCAGGCTCCAGGTCTCCTCAATCTCTGAAGACAAATTGGCTACAAGAGACAGGAAGGAAGCAGCATGGTCTGAAGCTGTCCGCTGGACAAGCTGGGGGACTAATAGCTAAGCACAGGATGCTCAGTGTTGCATTGCAGTTCCAAAAGCAGCACGCATGTATGTATTTGAACTGCAGATGCAAACTAATTCTGCAGACAAATAATTAGCATTCCTGCCAAAAGAGAGATAAAGAGTGCATCAGTCATTAGAACAGCATCCTGTGCGAGGAAAATCCTTGAACAAAAGCAATTAATTTAACATTTTCCTGAAAGGAAACACTGTCACAATGCCTCCCTTTGGACCAGTCTTAAGAAATCCAGAAAATCAGACGACTTCCATGCTCCCTAAGCCTGCCTCTGACTGTTCTCATGTTCCATAGGTTAATTTTCTTTAAAGAGGAGTCATCTCCTCCAGAAGCTTGTGTTTAAGAGATTTAGCTCTTCTGTGGATGGCTGAACCACAGCCAGCAGTAGGAACAGGGGAAGAAAGAGTGAACTGACAATATTAAGATTTATTATACAGTTTTTCACCATAGCCGTTCACTCTAAAGAAGCATCATATTTCTGTTCACAATGAATCAGCCTGATTTGTGTGCTCTGGTTTAAACCAGTACTAATTGGGTTATCAGGAGTGTGAGGAGATGCCTTCCCCTGTTTCTCTGCTTCCCACACAGTCCCTTCTCCAGTCTGGGAAGGGGGAAAAGCAGCAGCACCTTTCTTCACTTTATTTAAGCAAGCAATGCCTACAGCCCCCACTTCATTTTTTCCCTAGGATTCTCTAACAAAAGCCAAAAGCCATCATGGCAATGTATTTATGCACATGCAAAGAATTCAGCGTGCTTAGAAAGGCAGAAGGAGGGACCAAACAGTTGCAAAGGGAGTAAAGGACACTCACAAAGCTACACACACCAGATGTCTCCTCTATCTCCTAGGCAGTAGTCACAGGACAAAAACCACCAGACAGCAGTGCCTCTGTGGCAGGAGCAGTGCTCATGTGGTACACGTGTCCCTGCTGGGAACAAAGCCGGGCCACGGCCGGAGCGCAGGCTGGCAGACATCCCACACCAGCCACCCATGCTGAGCCAGGGACCGCGTGCCAGGGGAGTGCCCTGGCCAGCAAACCCAGAGAAGGAGCACTGCCAACCCACTTCCGCAATTCTCTCTCTAAAAATAAAAAAAAAAAAAATTAAAAGAAAAGAACAAGATATAGTCCATCTGTATTCACATATCTGAAACTCAGCAGTCTACCCTGTCCTGGCTTAGATAAAGCATTCTGCACAGGAGGACTTCTTTGTCACTACAGCATCTAGTGACAAACTTATAATTAAGAGACCATTTTAACAGAAACTGGTTTAAGCATTACAAGACTCTTGATAAGGCAAAAAAAGCCACACAACTCCTTGGTCTAACAAGTATCAAAGTCAAATAAGCCTGTTCATTTACAGCTACAGCAGATCGTCTCACCCTGCTTTAAATTTGGAGTGCTGCACACAGCCACATGGAGGGTAACCCTGCAGTCCCCAAAGTGATGCCCTCCGAGGATCAGACACTTTACAGTGGGAAAGGCTTCAACAGTAAAGGAAGGAGGAGAGCTGGAAGAGATGTGAACAGCTTCTCCCAGTAATCTGAAGCCTCGCACGTTCTCTGGGCAGGCTGGTTTCAGCTGTTCCATTACTACCTTTGAACAGAGCCAGCAGGGTACAAACTTCAGCCCTCCTCAGTTCTCCACCCGTGACAGGCATCTTTAAATAAATGACTCCTCAGTGAGGTTCAGGATCCCCAGGATCACAACTGCACATCATGAGCCCCACAGAGCAGGGCAGGATTCCCAGCAAGCTCAAATGCACACTGCAATGCCCCATGGATATCACAGCTCCACTTTTGGAAAGCCTCTTCAGTACAGGCAGGAGGAATGGAGAGCAGAGGGTAGGATAAGGCTGACGTGCCAGGTAAAGCACCCTTCCAACCCTCCCCAAAAAAGCAGAAATAGTATTACAGTTCAGTTCCAACTTGCAAGCCCTCCCGAGAGCAGAGCGCACGACAGATTGCTGGCTGAAATAAGAGTTTGCTTGCCTCTCCGTTTATTTTTGCCTCGAGTCCGTTTCCTGGTTAAAGTCTTGAGGATAGCCCTCCTCCTCTCCATAGGGTCCACTTTACAATCCTCCCGCTCCTCACCTCTGCGATTACTTTCCCAGGGCTGGGCAGAAATGTCATCGGAGCTTGTCCATGCCCCCAGAGCTGGCACTATGAAGTGACACTGTTGCGCCCTGACCCCCTCTCCAGGCAGAAAGGAGAGAGCATCGTTCCTCCCGCAGTACTCAGAGCCCAGCGACTGTGGGACAGCCTCCTAAATAAGAGCACAGAGCTCCCGTTCCAAGTGGCTCCTTCCTCCTCCGTGTTGCAACAGCTAAGACCTATGATGGTTTTGCAATAGCCAAAAATTAAAACCACCAAGTGGACTCCAAAAATAAAATCATCTGGATATGGAAATTTGAGACTCCTGATCTTTGCCAGAGTACTCCGTTGTTATCAGGCTATAAACATGTCTGCTCTTTTAATCCATACAGCGTGCTGGACTTTATATTGCCCTTTTATGATTATCAATCAAGTGTTTACAGATTCAGACTAAATGATGTAGGACTGGGCTGGTCAGTGGAAGTTCTGAAAAGAGCCAAAACCACAAACGTTCAGTGAACACCACGAGCATGAATCACAGCTGAGTAACCAGCTGGCAGGTTACCCCTCCCCAGACCTGGGCTGCAGCTGGCACATTCCCCATGGGCACACGCAGGGTCTGCATGCGGGCACTTGGCAGAAGGCACCCCAGTGCCACAGCTCACAAAGCAGCAGCACATCAGCACTGCACACTTTCCAAAAGGAACTGCAGCAGCTTACATCTAGAGCTACAGTTTCTTTTTTAAAGCCAATGAAGGGTAACCCTTTGTGTATCTCAGGGAAATTCCTTTGGAGAAAGTTGAGAGCATGCAGGAAGAAAAGAAAGTATCCAGAGCAGCAGCAATCCCATTTAAAATCCTCCAGTCAGACTATCCCCTTTCAACAATCACATCCTCAGCTTTAAACACATGGATTTTCTTTGTCTAACTAAACCCTTTACCTCTTTTTTTTTTTTTTTTTTTCTCTCCTTATCAGAAGTCCTATGCCTCTGTGGTAAATAAACACGTTGTATCTGCATGTTTTCTTTGAGCCCTCTGCCAGTGATACATCCCCAAGTAATTCAAGATAGCCTAAAAATTGGGCTAAGCAATTTTTATCCTGCACACAGGATGAAAAATAATATGAAAAGCACACGAGGTTACACAAGATCTCAGGATCCCAGAGCAAACTCAAAAGCAGTTCCTAAAATAACTAACTCACTTCTAGAGTAAGGAGTGGAATGAGACTGACAGAGCTTCCTACAGATCTCCTTGGGGAAAATATGGATTCAGATCAAAAGTAACTATGGATTCAGACCAAAAGCTTGCTAGGACTAGAACCTATATATGCTCTAAAAAATCAGTCCTTGACTCATCTCCTGGATACTCCTGCACATGCCTACTCTCTAGCCTGTCCTTCCTAGCCCCTTCCCAAAATTCAGGCTCTAATTGCATACCAATGATTTACAGAGGACACTCACAGCTTGTGTCAATAAGAAAGGGGATCCATCTCTATCCTTTCTGGTAGGCAGCAGCACTTTACTTCAGCAGTCAACAGCTCTTGGTGTAACAGTCCTGAGCTCTGAAGCTTCAGTACCATCTATAATAACTAAAAGAATTCAGTACAAGCCCATTTCAGCCTCTGAGTCTTAGCAATAAAACTGTACTGGCAGAATTCCTTTTGTCTCATTACAGAGGAAAACAAATATTTGCAGAAGAATATCAAATGGGTTATTAATACTCCATTGTACTCCACTGTTTCTGCAGCTCACAGTCTGAGAGCTGAGCTAGGTAGTTCTTTCTCTAATGACAAAGCCATTTGATTGTGTTTTCTGAGAAGTTTCAGAAGCAGGTGACACCCTGCTATTAAACAGAGAAGACTGAATGCAGGATGGGAGAGCTTGGATCTGATCATTAAGTAACTGAAAGCCAAATAAGCTTGGCCTAAAACCTTATTCAACACCCAAAATGCCAATGCCTGAGAGTAACACAGGGTTGAGCACCACTCCTTCAGAGATGGCCAAGTCAGTACATAAACTCCCTCATCCCAAATTAGGGGCCATAACTAACACACAAGGAGTTTCTCTGTGAGTGAGTATTCATACACACACTTTCTTCAAGTCCACATTAAGCATGCACACTTCTAGTGCATGGGGCAGTATCTTGCTCGCAGAGCAGCTGCAACTCCAGTCATATCATTCTGGCTACACATGTAGACACCAGGCACAGATGGCAGCTCCATGAGCCATGCAGAGTCCCTCCTCGCCCAAGAGGTTGCTGTACAAACAGCTATAGCCCAAGCCAACAGCACACACAGTCATCAGGAAGGGAATATGCCTTGCTATCACAGCAGCAGAACATAGGCTCTCTTGGATTCATCCCCCAGTGAAAGGGATGCATGGTATTTTCTAGCTTTTCCAAGAGGCAAGATCTGGCTAAGCCTTCAAGACCGTGGGACAAGTGGCAGCTTTAAGGCAGGCTGGCTTCCAGCACTGGATGCGCCTGAAGCTCAGCTAAACCAGCAGCAAAAACCAATCCCATGAACAGAGCACCAGGAGCAGCTTGGCCCTCGATAAGTGCCCGGCACTCTCTCAAGTGAGCACTCCACTTTAGTTTCTTCCTTCTTCAGAGTTCTCAGCAGCATTTCCAACTGAACCCTGACAAATGGAGAAATTCAGTGCTGACCTTTGCCAACTGGAGCTTGTTAGAATTTTTATTTTTTTATTTTTGATCTGCTGAGTTTTAAGGTAGAGCCAAGAAAAATTAGAGGCAGGAGGGCGAAAGGGAAAAAAAAAAAAAAAAAAAAGTTGAGTCCTCTTTCCACTCCTTGGAAAGTTGGCTTTCTGAACAGCCGTTCCAACCAACTAGGTTACAGGTAGCAACAGTTAAGAAAACTGAAGTATTTTGCACACTGATCTGCTAAACCATTTGTAGATTTTCACACAGCTGCTAGACAGGATCCTCCACCAGGCTGAAGTCACCTATGTACTTTGGCACCCACCCCAGTCATGCTTGGTGTGGCAACACACCCACATTACTCTGCACCGCACAAAGCCAACTAGCCATGGAATGCAACAGTAGTTGGGTCACCCCAACCACCCTCCTGGCACATGGGTTGCAATGATGGTAAGGGGAGGCAGGCTGCTTAGCTGTGTGAAGCTCTGCATTCCTGATGGGCTGCAGTCAGAGACACCCACTAAATCCCACTGTGGCACTTCTCACAGTCCAGCAGTGTGGCACGATCTTCTTCCAAAATAAGATGTTAAACCGCTTGGCTGGAGTCTGCATTTAATGGAGCGAGTTCATGTCCTGGAGATGGGGGCTGCTAGGGCAGCACCAAACTGGCTTCTCTTCCAGTCTTCTGCACTCTAAGACATAGATTGATACCACAAGGATAAAGAATCCAAGCTTGAGCCTTTAACCGTCATATTACAATACAACCCTCAGCAGGCCTGATCTGAAGAGAATCAGTGTTGGAGCTGTGGATTCATTTGAACAAGAAATCAACTGAATGACGACATGAATTGGAACAGCTTGGGGAAGTAGAGACCTGGGCAGGTGCACCAGAAGACTTCTCAGCAGAACTATGTATCAACATTTCCCTTTTTGAGCACTGCACAGAGCAATTAATCACTTATATTTACCCTTTCATTGTGCACAGATTTTGAAGCCAAACTAGCAACACGCATTTAGCTAACAGAAGAGAAGGAATTTGTATTGATTAAAGTTTCACCTTCTTTTTCTTCAGAAGGCTGTAGTATTCTATTTGCCATATTACAAACCACAACATAAAGCAGTCCCAAGACATACAGAAAGCCAGAGAAAACCAATCCTGTATCTCCCTTACCTCCAAACCAGGCCATTTGAGAGCTTGTTGCCACACTCTCCCAGGAATATCATCTCTTCTCAACACGCTGCCCTCCTTTTCAGTCTCATTGTTTGTCTGAACTCCCAGATGACCTATTAACCACCATGCTTCTGTGATCGAATACTTCAGATATTTTTGAGCAGTTATGTACAAATATCACCCTGAAATCAGACCTGTTCTGCTCAGAGTGGAGAGAACATCCCCCAGGGGTGTACTGAACTTCTTTCTAGGCCAGCATGTCTGAAATCACTGCAGTGTTACTTACTAAGAGCCTCTGATTAGCAAGCACTCTCCCACTGAGGACAGTGGGATTTTGCTCACAGGGTTTGAACAGGACATCAGCTTGGATATTCACCAAATTGAGCACAGAAAGCAACAGGGGCATTTCCATTCTTCGTTGGCTTGATACCTATGTGTAGTCTTACTGCCCAAGTCCTTGACAGAGAAGAAAGTATCACAAGCCACGGACTTCAAGTTTGAGAAGGATTAAAGAATCTTATCTGGCAGAGAAGTCCACTGGTTACTCAGGAGAGGACCTAATGCTTTTTACTCTAACACTTACCTTTTGCTTTATATTAGGCTAACCCAACCTCACCTAGAAGTCCTGTCCCCGATCCCTTCTTCCTCCTGATTCCTTGTGCGCCCATGACAATTTTTTTTGCAGTTTTTGCATCTTCCTCAGTCTCCTCTGTTCCATAAAACACCCTTTCTACATACTGTGGAAAAGCTGTCTTCTCTCCTTTATCCCTTAAAGCGGGCATGGGGCTGTGCAGGTGTGTTGCTGCTGGACAGGGTCAGCCCATCACAAAACGGGAAACTGCTTTGAGCTGTAGAGCTGGAGTTGGGCAAGGGAGATGTCACACAGCAAAATGCCATCTACTGCTTTTGGAAGCATCAGGGTGCAGCAAAAGCCAAAAATGCAGCATCCTTGTCAAAAATCATGCATCATGAAAAACCAACACACAGGTACACAACAGATCCTAGATATTCGCTGTCTCTGGCACAATCACAGACCCACACTCCACACAATTCCAAAACCACACACGATTTGAACTGCAGACTTTTCTTTCCAGTAGCATGCAGAACAGCAAAGCACAAGAAGTTACCTGAAGCGACACTCTTTTTTGGAGTCTCAGACAAACTGGACATCCAAACTGGAAATCCAAGAAAAGGGCAGCCATAAAAGAAGGAAGTAATTAGAGAAAGAAGAAAATCATATCAGCAAGTTAATTAGAGTTAATTAAAACAGTTTAAAACAGAAAGGAATGTCAACTTTTTTCTTTAGAGTTCGGTCAGCATGATGGGGATTTGTGTAAAGGTCAAGTCATAAGAACTACCCAGGTAAAATAAAAGCTAGTGAAATTTATGAAACTGACATGTAGTTCTTCAAATTTGAAATCTGAGTAAGATACACTCTGAGCTTATTCCCAATAGGACGGGAAATGCATACCAAGAGACAGTTTGACTCATTAAGCCTCAGACCTGCAAAAGTATTTAGCTTTGCAGCTGTTAATGATCCCCATAAGACCAACAGGCAACTCACAGAGATGGAACTTCAATACATGCAAGCATTTTGTTACCCTGGAATTGCATTAAGTAATAATAGACATGGAAGAATACAGAGTTCATACGAAGGTATAGTTAAAGCACGAATAGAAATACCATTTTTAGCCAACAAACATGAGGCAGAAACCTGGCTAAAGAAAAAGCTAATACAATTGTTATCAACAAGGTCAAAAGTTTTCCCTCCCCCTCCATGAAATTAGGTTTAAATACTTGGCTAGGGATTCTGGGAATAATCTCCACATTTTTTTGTTTTGTTTGAGTACACTGGAAGAGTGTTTCTAAAGTTATCAGGTTTGCCCCCATTTCAAAATAAGAACCAGCAAACATTCCCATTACGTGGGATGGCAGAACACAGGCAGACCTTTTACTGTAACATTGCCTGGGAGAAGATGCAAGGGGGGGTGTTTATATGATAGACTAAGAACTTGCTGAATTCTGGCAAACAACTCCAAAAAATGATTTTTAAAGCCACTAGCAATAGTGAACCCAACTCTGGAATAATCAGTTTAACAGCAGGGAAGATGCACACTGCAGTTACTGGGAGAGAGGATCAGTGCATACTGGCACCCTTACTTATTTGACTTGCTACTGTCTTTTGACCCTGAGAGTATCATTAAGGCAGCCAAAAAACCCAAGTAACCAGTTAAAGACTCCTAGTACGTATGTGCTTGTGATTTCTCAGTTAGAATATAAAGCAAGAGAAAGAGCTTTCAGACATTCCCACTGGAAACCAGAGCTCCAAGAAACACTTTGCTGCATTTCCTCAGCACTACAGGAATAGCAAAGCTTTTGAACTTTTCCTTTATATCAGGCCCCCAATCTTCATCATGTTAGAGCAATACTGGAGGTCAGCTACATTTGGCCTTCGTTTGTCAATAAATTCTCAGTAGTGACCACTAGAAAAAAATATCTGAAAACTGCAACCATCTAGCCCCCAAACCCATGCACTGCACTGTCACAATCCAATACAAAATACACCATGATAACTTACAATAATTTATTTTGGATTACCATTAAAAAAAGGGCTCTACACTGGTAGAGTGCAACAGGAAATCATCTGGCAGAGTAACTCATGCTCTAGCTTACAGAGGGAATATGCAGCATGTTCCTATTACAGACTCAGGGCACAAACGGGGAAGGGTGTGAAGGAGCTGTTGTCAGCAACTTGTCTATGAGCTTTTGAATAAACTTCCACTGCATTCAGGAAGGGCATTATGAACGTCAGTCAGCTGTCAGATCTTTTTCCAGACAGAAGAACCTGAATATTGCAGTGATAAATAATGCAGATGTAATGTAGAAACAACCAGGAAGATTACAGTTTGCCCCAGTACAAGCCAGAAGCAAAATGCTGAAACAGCCACCAATTAAAAACAGAGAAAGAATAAACTGTGCTTCACACAAGCTTAGGACTTCCCTGGATCTGCCTATCCAAGAAGGGAGGGAGTTTAGCCCCATATTCACAGCAACCTCATCTACAGACACCCATGTGTTCTCTCATAACTGACATAGAACGTGCCACAACAACAGCATAAAAATGCTAGCTCCTATCTATTTCGAGAGAAAACAAAAGTGGTTTTCTTCCCTTGTCAAAATCATAATCTATCTAAATCAAAATAAGAAGGCAATCTGGAGCAGTAACTGGGGAACAACCTCACTGATCCTGAGGCAGCCCCTCAGCCTGAGGAGCAGCACACAAGCTGCAGCACTTCTCAGCTGCCCCAGCCTGACAGCAGTGAGATGGAGCTGCTCCTGAAGCAGAAGGCAGCTAGCATACTTCAGCTGCTCCTGCACATCTGCTTAGCATTAAACTTCCTTCTTGGGGATTTTTTTTTTTTATTCCAAGACGTTTAAGCTCTAATTGCTACCAGCTTCTAAGAGTTCCTCCTACAAATAATAAAAATATCAGACATTAGTGATGGATTCCACTTCACAAAGAGCTCAAACGAAGAGCCGTGGGGGGATCCAGGGCACAGGGAGGAGGTCAAGGGCCCCAGATGCACGCTGCACCCATGCCAGCAACACGGAAACTTTGAACGGCCCCGGGTTTCCCCTTCAGGAGTTTCTCTGGAATTCTGCACGGGGCTTGGAGCTGGTTTCCAATGGGATTGGTAACGGTAAACGAACAAACCCTCGCTTCCTGCCTCTCCTCTCCCCCTCTGCTGCACAGCCAAGCGCCGGCTGGTCTCAGATGACTTGGGGGGGGGGAGAGTGGGGGGGGGGGGAAATCTCAGTATTTGGAAGGGAAATTAAAACTGCCTGCTCAAAGCAAGCCACTCCTAAGGTAACAGCGTTTCGATTCTGCTCCTAACACCAACCCCCACGGTCCTCACTGTCAGCTTCAGCTGGAGCCAGAACAAACCCCTCCGCTCGGAATTATTTTTAAAAGCTCAAAAGAAATGTGGGTTCATAAATTACAGCTCAGCCAGGAGCCAAGGCGCTGTGCAGAGTACTGAGGCTGTCCTTGGAGCCACCACACCACCCAGAAATAGCAGCACTGCAGGCTTTGGCAGTGACCACTGGACCCCATCCCTTTGGAGCTGCCCCCGCTGAGGTGGGGACCTGGGGATGGGTCAGATGGAGCCTCAGATGGGGAGGAAAGGAAGGAATTAGAGGGGGAAAGGCTTTGAAGACTTCATTAAGCCAGTTGCCGTGGTGAACTAAACACAAGAAACAGATGACTGCATTTAGATTTCACCAGAAGCTTTTCTGCTGCCACTGAGACCAGTTTGTTTGCTGCTCCTCCCACTACTGGCAAGAGAACAGGCGCCAGACTGCTGGGGACTAACGCTTTACTCTTGTGATACAGCCCCACTCATCCTCTTTTAGTAGCAGGCTATTTGTCTTGTATGCAGCTAGAGCAGAAAGGACTTCAGGAAAACCCACAAAAGCCAGAGTCAGTCTGAAGCTGAACGCATGAGCTCAGTGCTACCACAACCCAGGAGCTGCCACCTCCACGGTTCACATCAGTCTTGCACATCCAAGTCCTGGTCCAGCAGGTGCAAAGCAGCTTCTTCTCCTCCACAGCTCTCTCAGCAGCAGTTATTGATACTGAATTCCTTTTTTATTTTTTTGCCAGCAAAATGTTTAACTGTCAAAACATTCAGTTTAACATTGACTATAGCACCCATTATTTAATACTGCTGTATAGGCCAGAAGCAACACACAACTAAAGATTCACAGGTTGCATGCAGTCGGGGCTATCAGTTTTCTTTAAACTACTACACATATAGCTTTCTATCTTGTTAAGGTAAATATTGCCCAGTAACACTGGTGCAGTAGTTCCCAGAGGTTAATTGGATCATACTCATCCTAAGGCTCAGCATGGGTATAGCTCAGGCCATGTAGCCCTTGCACCAACCCAGGTCCTCAGCTATGCATGGAGATATCCTGGGCCAAGGACATTTCCCATGTAGGACTTGGATGTAGCTATCTTGCTTTGGCATGTAAAAGAAGTTTAATTACATGGTATGACCTGTTCTATAGAAGTTGTCTTCCTTGAAGCCCTACATCAAACATCATCTGGGAATACTGAAATCTCTGAAAAGCTGTGCAACTCTAGGGTGCAACATAAAATACTGGGAAAATGAATACAAGAACAAGCTGCTGTGCTGATGAGATTCTGACATCTGAAAGTGACTGCCTCTTTCTAACAGGGATCAACTCCATAGGGCATTATTGCCCCTCATGAAGAATAGGTCAATTAGCCACAGACTGCAGTGGTGAGGTTGCACTGAGCATTTTGCAATTCACTTCACAGGCATTCACCCTTCCTTTCTTGGAAGGATGAAAAGAGTAAGCAATTCAGTCTTACAGTGAACTCAAATTACACTGACTTCCTGAGTAGTCAACAATCAGTGCTGCACTCCACTTCAGAGAACTTCACTGGTGGTCCAGTAGCTGGCAGAGATTCCCCAAACTGGAGCTGGGGGAAGTCAATGCTTTTTCTTCTCCATCAAGCAAAAGGCATTAAGAGACAAGCAGGGGTGTTGTGAATTCATTAGTGGTATTTGACAAATCAGCAAGAAAGAGTTAGAGTGGGCTATTTCTTAGAAGTTGTCCAATTCTTCAAACTGGCCTAGAGCCTTGCTCACTGTAATGTTCCCCATATAGGGCAGAACAGATATTGAAGTTAAGCCTTCATTTCAATCCTGATTTTGGAGGTCAAGCATACCAAGAGATTGGTATAAATATGAGTGCCCTACTGTTGCCCTAGACACTCAGGCAGGACCTTGCTGCCCAGAGCAAGTAAGGAACCACAGAGGGCCAGATTCAGTCCTGACTCCTCTGAAGCTGGGGTTTGGCTTTCACTTGTCCCCAAGCTTGGTGGGCAGGGCAGAAAGAAAATGGGACAACTTCCTCCTCCATGCCAGGCCACCATCTCCACCACCAGCAGCAGGAAATTCAGTGAGGACCCCCCAAAACCATAGGGTTTGTTCCTGCTTTTACATCTACAGCCAGAGCACTATGTTCACTGTTTCCCCATACACTTGAATCTCCTTGAAACTTCTGATCCCTCACATCCATTGGTGATTCCTGTTGCCAGATTTTTCTCCATCATCCCCTTCTCCTCTGTCTGGGGCCTGACACTAGTTAAACAAGAAGGCAATAACATTCTGAAGAATAGAAGTACTAAGTTTAACACTGACTCTGCATTGGTCACAAGCATAAAACAGCTTGGAAAGAAAAAAAAAAGCAGATAAACCTCAGCCTGAGTTGGTACCATTTTCAAACATCCGTGGCTCACACAATTAACTCATTCAATTAAGCAAAAAACAACAGCCAGAGAAACAGGAGAATGGCACAGAAAGGCTACAAGTGTTTTGATCTATTATTTCAATCACCACTGCCCAAGGCATATTGTTTAATTGTGCCATTGATGTTTCTCCCTGCGGGCCCCAGAGGGACCTACAACAAAACCAATATTTGTGCCCAGATCCAGGATGGGTCTGGTAACCACCCTGTCCCTTGTCACAGTGGCTTAAATAAGCTTCCCTTGTTCTTATGACTGCAGGACATTGATGCAGTGTGTTCAAAGCAAGCTTTTTTTTTTTTAAATATAGATAGTATTTGAATGAATATAGAGATTTAAGTTTTTCTTTCTCTAGAATGCAAGAAGTCTCAGTCTGAAGTAAACCTCTCATCCCTGCAGGATGCCTTTCCTACATACCTGAAGCAGATCTTCACCTCTACTTCACACATTATCTGTAGATGAGGCAGTACCTTAAAGAGCTACACTTAACAAATATTTGATTAGTTGATAACCTGTGATATCTCCCTATATGCAAATTCAGCTGAAGTGAAAGAATAAGATGATTTGACAGCAGGCAGTAAATAAGACCTTTAATTTCAGTCCAGCTCTCCAGGCCCAGCCCTCCTTCCTTCCCTCCTCTCCAAGCAGCTTGTGCAGTGCAGATGCCTCAGGAAGAGGGGCTGTGTGCAGGGGGCGGGAGGGCAGAGGGCCAGGCTGCAGCCAGGCTCCTCGCCTGCCCAGCTCAACCCTGCAGACCAACGTCAGCCTGCTCCCACTTGCCACGTAAGCAGAGCTGCCTGGCGCACGCTGGACCCACACACGCTGCTTGGAAAATGTTCCCATCTGGCTCTCACGTGACTCGAGCGTGCTTCAGAAATTCATCATCTGGATAACTCACTCCTACAGGGAAGAAATCCACAACCAGAGAGTCCTTTCCTGAGCTGCAGGATGGAGAGGACCGCCTGCTCTGTGCGCAGCACAGCCCTGCGCTCACCAGCTGCACTCCAGCAGCCTCATACAGCCCCTCATCCTTCCTAAAAGCACCCGCTTACAGAAAAACGAGTTCCAATTCTCTACTCTGTTTACTTCTGCAAAAGCCTATCCTAATCCCATTTGTGAACCCAGAAGTATACAAGGCTGTGCAGTTCTTATATTGGAAGCCATAGTTTGCATTAAGTCTTTCCACACAGCAAGCAAAGATCACTTCCCCCATGACTGCTGTGATCCTTGCACATACTGTAGGAGATCCCAGAGAGCCCCCAGCCAGAGTCAGCCCCTGCTGCAGAGCAGCCCTGCTGCCAAGCAGAGCACGCTGCAGAATGGACCTGGCCAGGCAGCCTGCCTGAACTGGCAGCAGGATGAGCTGCACACGTCACAAGCCCTGCTGAGCATCTTGAAGCAATGCTTTTGGCCATTTCCAGGAGAAGAGCCACTTCATCCAGAGCGGATTTTGCATGTCATGTAGCTAGCCCAAATATAGTAGTGAAAGTCACGTCAGCCTGAGGTGAAGTCACCCCAAGCTCTGCCCCTCAGGCAGTCAGGCCCCACACTTACATCCCTGCCAATACCAAGGCCCATCAGCTTCCACTGCAGCCCAAGTGTGCATCTCACCTGCCTTACCTCACATGCCAAAACCAAAGCCTGACAGCACACGGTTCCCTGGATGTGAGAGAAGAAAAACCCACGCAAGCAGCGCTAACACCATCTGCCACTTGACAGACAGAGGAGGGAGGCAGGACAGGAGCAGATGGAGCTCCCTAAAATCAGAAGAGCCATTCCACCCCAAGAGGCACTCAGAGGGTTCAGGCTGTTCATGCAGACTACACCTCATCCTTGCAGCCCAGCTCTGCCCTGAACTGGGAAGCTCAGAGAGGAAAACATTCTTCTCCCTAATCCTGTGCTCTGTCCCCACACTTCAATTTAAAAGCCACACAGCCAAACCACACAAGGCACAAACAACTGTTCTTCTCTTACCCCATCTTCCACCCTCAATATTTGGGCTATCCGGACATCAGGCCCAGATATCCAGCAGGCTGCACAGCTCGTCAGCAGAAAAGCAAAGCAGTGCAGAAAGAATAAGGGTTCCTATCTATCTGCTCTTCTCTTCAGTAGCTGCAGGCATAACTCGAAAGCAT
Source organism: Chrysolophus pictus (assembly GCA_037305975.1). Classification (NCBI taxonomy): domain Eukaryota; kingdom Metazoa; phylum Chordata; class Aves; order Galliformes; family Phasianidae; genus Chrysolophus; species Chrysolophus pictus. Next base: position 11,720,517 of record CM074581.1, on the reverse strand, counting down.
TTTGATTTAAATAGTGACTTCAAAAACGTGGTGCACAAGAAGACCAAATGGAGAGATCAGTTTCCTTCTGCCAGAATACTACAGAATTGGAGAGGGGATTAGGCTGAGCAGGGTCACACGTTGCCCAGCAATGCAGAACAGCATCATATGTGCTGTGATGTGATGAAGGATGCCTGGCATAGCCAAAGCTCTTCCTTGGAGCCCTCTGAGTAGAGAGCAGCAGCCTTGCTTTGGGAAAGAGCAACTGTTAGCAAGCAAGAGCTAACACACTGCTTCAGCTACATGTTAGCTCACAAACTAGTTAAAAATAAAATTAAAAAAAAAACAAAAAACAGGAAAGTAAGCTGTTTTGGGAATTATTACATTAAGTAAAAGCCAGTAAACCTGAACAGCAGTTACAGTTCAGCAAATTCTAAAGTTATTCATCATGAGAAGAGGGAACTCCACCATCAAGAACTGAACTGGGGATGCACATTAAGACCATTTACTACTAGGCTTAGACTCAGGAAGTACATACCCAGTAATTACAAACTAAGCTTTGTTTGGACCTTTGTTGCTATGCTTCTGCTTACTCTATCCATCTTTTATTACTAAATCCCTTTATCCTCCTTTAAAAAAAAAAAGAAAGAAAAACACTATGTGAGAACCAAGATGTTCTGCCAGAATCTGCTGTTTTTAAATTCCACATGATAATTAGTACATAGAGCCAGGAAGGTTAATCGTGTGATGGGAGAAGAGGTCCCAGGTTTGATCAAGAGCAATCCTGCCAGTATTTGTGAGGGTGCAGAAGAGCAGCAGACAAGCCACATGCTCCAGCCATACCTATCAGCAGGGAAACAGCAACAGGGCTGCTCCACCATGGCTGCTGCCGCACTGACTGACTGCAGACAGCAATGCAAGAAACAGCACACACGTGATTCATCAGCACACACACAAGAGCACGTGTCTTTATCTGCAGGGACCATGTCATAGCACAGATCTTTTGCAAGGATTAGGACACCAAGGCCAAGCTACATGCTTTATGATGTTGCTGGGACCCTGCCATGGGCTTGGACAAACTTAGATCCCCATTCACCACCTTAAAAAAACAAACAAACGCCTCCCTAACTTAAGCTCTTCAAGAGGGAGTTTGGGGAGACAGAACTAGAGGTGAAAAATGAGAGTAGAATGACTCTAACATTTGGGTTGAAAACCACACTGTAGGTTTGCTGAGCTTTCACCTGGGCTTAGATTCATCCAGCAGTAACCAACTGCCTGCCTCACTGCCTACACATTCAGCGCTGGTAGCCACAAGACATCTGCTGCAGTTACCACCACAGGAGAGAGTGTTGCCTCACAACACGATTTACCACTTCACTGGATGTATTTTTTGACATCTTTAGTACCATGCTCACAGATTGGGGCCTTCAGAAGTGACATATGAAAGATTAAGTTCTACCTCTTGGGTCAACTCTAGGGACAGACAGAAAAGCTCCAGCTATGCTGATCCAGCTAATAGCTCACACATTTGCAACCCTGCTGAATGATTAAGTACAGAAGGGCTAGCACACACCACTTATTTTCTCCATATTACCTCAAAGGAAGCAGTTCAAACTGAAGTTAAAAAAATAAAACTCATTTACAAAAATAAAAAAGCATGCAAGACATGCCATGGAGCTGTAAGGGCAGGCTGGATGTGTGGTGTGACAGAACCAAAGAAGCAAAGCTCTGGAGGGATGCGCATAGCTCAGCTGTAAACTCAGAAAAAAAAAAAGCCAAGAGTTCAGCCATTTCTCTTCATAATTACAAAGAAAATAGACAAAACCCATCCCTGATAACTCAAACAAACAGCAATTAAGGCATCTCCCTAAAGCTGACAGAACACGTGCTCTCAGTGCACAAGCAAGTTTTCCTTAGTGAGAAGAAATTAGAGTAAAGAACCAAGTCCTGCTTGCAGCCCAAGGAGCAGCCCCACAACGTGACAGGCCATAAGGGCTGCAGTACTGTTACAGCAATCTGCTTGTCTTCCCCCTGGAGGCCCCACTTCCGTAGCTGTTGTAACTCTCAACTCTACTTAATCCTCCCATTGAAGGAATATTAAAGAGATGTCAATAAAAAGACAGTCTGAGTGGCTTCAAACAGACACTAAAGTTTTTACTTACATCCTTCCTCATTTTAGGCTTCAGAAGGGAAAAGAAGCAGATTGCTGTCTGGGTGCTGCAGTATTCTACTTGTCCAATAACTGAATGTGGGAACAGTGCTGAAGGATGCTTCTCTCTGCTGAGGAAGCCAAGCTTCATCAACAGCCCCACCGAGGCACCACTGGCTTGGAGCAAGCTGCTAAGCTATTGCTCTGAGTGCTCAATTACAGGGGCTGTTTAAACAGACTACAGCTGGCAGGCTCAGCCAGAGCACGGCCAGCTCAATGCAGACAGGATCTGATCAATTAGGGAAAGGAGACACTGCGGTGCTGATGGAGCCATAAACTTCAAGTTTATTTCCCCTCGCTGTAGGGACATCCTACCTCACAAGAGCAGGGAGTAAGAGAAAGCCACCAAGCAGCAGCTTGGGGCCACGGCAGCCAGGGCAGGGGGAGTGAGCAAGCAGTGGGGTTTCTGTTATGCTTTCAGAAGGGGGGTGGCCAGAAGGGCTTTTGCAAGCAAACACTGAAGCAGGCACAAGGGCTTGACTGCCTACTAGGCAGGTGGCAGAAAGATTCCTCAGCACTGAAAGCTAAGGTGAAGCAGCATCTTTCGCTATCTGTAACTCCAGTGTAAGAAAGGGGAACTCTCTCAGTAATAGAGGAGTACGAAGATTGAGTGTGGAAAACCTGTGGAAGCCATGTCACCTCCCTAATTACCACCAAATGCCTGGTTCCAGCTGTTTACTCCAACTTTATGACCAGAGATCTGACAACAACTTTGGCAGTGAACTACCAAAGAAAAATTCTCAGCAAGGGAAGAGGGCCAGATCATCATACTCCAGGAGTATAAATCCTGTTGTAGCCAGCAATAATCTAAGGGAGACAGGAACATCTTTGAGGATAAACATCCTGAAACTGGTTTCACAAGCCACATCAGGACTGGCAGATGTCTCAAGGGTTAATTAATTCACCATGCACAGATGGTAGCTGGTAGGGTTTGGAGAGTGGATTAACCTAATTTGTGGTTTGTAATGTACCATGCAAATATCCATTACCAGACTTGGAGCAATTCTGCCCTTATTTTGATTTGAGGAGAGAAAACCACACATTGGATGCTTGCACAGAAGTAATGCCTATTTTGAGTGACAAATGAGTTGCCGTTCATTTGGTTAATGGCAATGACAAATCAGTCTGAAAAGTAATCCCTTCCCTTTTTGCTACAGAGGGACTTTGGATGAACCCAGACGAGATCACTTGCTGTGGGTATGCAGAACATATCAGTCTTAACCACTCCTCACAGTTGTATTGAGGCCTCCTCATCACTGAGGGATGGACCTAGAGCAACAATTCAATTGACTGAAAATAAGAAGGCAGCTCTGCAGCGTATCACATAAAGCCCCACAAATCCAAAGCAACAGCCCACGTGGCTGCTCAGGCCATAGCAAATAGCCATGCCTACACAGAGCCCAGCTGCTTCAGCAGAGCTCCAAGCTGACTGCAGGTTAAAGCATTTATAATTAGATCATAGCCAAGGAAAGGGCAGTGTTCATACAGCACTTTGCACAAGAGGAAGCCCTGGATCAAGGCTGGCATACAGAGATGCCGCAGATTAGCACAAGACTCTTCTGTTTAGCTAAGTCAGGGCCATGCTGCTACACTTTGTTCAGAATGCCCCCAGATGTTTACAACTGCTATCAACTGCAGTGATAAATGCTTCCCTAACTCCTATTAAACTCTGAACTTCCCCAGTTTCTCCCTGCTTTAAGGGCTCAGCACAGGACTAGCTAGAAATGCACTCATTGGCAAGGCAGAGGTCAGGATAGGGGCGACAGTGGCTATCAGAGGCATTTCCCAAATGTTTCTGCCATCAGTCACACTCGCGCCCTGCCTGCCTAAGATGGAGCAGCTGTGAGATTCCTGCTGCTCACAGCTCTGAGTCTCTTCCCAGCATATCCTTGGTCAAAAAAAGGTATTCTCAGGTCTGATCTATTGGGAGACATGGGCATTTAAGTGTCTATTTGTACCATTTAAGATTGAGTAGTGTTTGCACCTACAGAGGAAGCTGCATTTCAAAGTTATTAGTTATCTTTAAAGGCTCTTCACAACACAGCCTCGGAAACTGTATTCATTCACCCCATCACTAGACCCAGTGTCATAAAGCTGCTCTTTGTTAGAGGCTGTAACCACCAACTCTCTTGGCATATTCTTTGGCTTGTTGTATGTACACTCCCACGACATCAAGCTCCAAGTAGAATGAAGCCTTCCCCCACCACTCTAAAGACAAGCAAGAAGATGGTTGAGAACAGAGTCCCTTTATATAACTCACTTTGGTCAGACTGCTGCTTCACATTCCTCTACAGCATAAGTGGAGAAAGAGCATCCCTAAACCCCACTGCATCCAAGCCCTGGCTGTGTAGTCAGCCACCAAGGTGCAGAGAAGAAGAAACTCCCCAAACAAGACCCAGCAGCACATGAGGTCGGGAAAGCAGAGCAGGGGAGCCCAGCCCTGCAGATTGATGAGCATGCTGTTTGGGATGTCTCAAGGGGAACAGACAGCATCCCAACTGTATTGATTCAACTTAGTCCCTCAGTGTTACAATATATCAGCTCCAGAGCTGCCAGAATGGAGGAGAAGCAGTTTCTCATCCTTCCAAAGCAATCCCTCACATATCTTACAAGATCAACATTGCAGCTCCTGTGCACATCAACTTGTGCACAGACCCCAAAGCACTCAGTTTCCTCATGCTGTTCTAGGTCAGTGCTAAATCAGGTTGCCCCAGAGACTTCAGCAACACATTTCAGTAGTCTTCATGTGGCCTTAAAGCCCCAGTGCTCTGCACAGGGCACTGTAAGCCAGGATCTTCTGCCCTCAGCTCTGCCTTCTGCATGCTCTCTCACATCTTTACAGCCTGCCTAGAGAAAATGCTTCTGTCCCTTTAATTCACTGTCCAATTTGAACAAATAGTGCAAAGTTTATTTAATATTACATGCTAGAAGTGCAACCACATCTCTGTGGATGGACCTGCCTAAACTGCAACCCAGAAAGAAGCTCTGTAGGAAACGAGGAACTTAAATGTTCTCCAGTTTCCAGTGTCTGCACCCAGTGCTACACCTGCCTCTGATTACCATCACCCACCTGCACTTATGGTAAATCTACAGGAATTCAGGAGGAGAGCACCACAAGCACCAGCCTGCAAAGGGAGCAGTCATAAATGCACAGGATGGCAGGGTCAAGTAACAGCTCTGCATTAGTGTACCACTTAGCTTATTACAGGACTGCAGCATAAAAGCTCTCATAATTAACAAACCAATCTAGGCAGTGACATTCATTAAGTTCAATAAGTTATATTCATCTTTCCCCAAGATTCAGCAATATCAGCATTTCTTTATCATCATCTTAAAATACAAGAGGAAAAAAATCCTCCCCTCCCCTGCACACAGGCCAGAGTATTCCAGGGGTTGCAGAGGGTTTGAGGGGCCTCTTTGAATGCCCTGGATGTGATTCAGAGCACTCAAGGCTACAAACAAAGTCAATGAGAGTTGCAGGTGCTCAGTACTGCTTAGGAGAGGAAAAAAAAGGGAAAGAAGCCCTATCACATCCAACTCAGAACAGCCAAATGCAGAGGCCCATAATCACGTGTCCCTGTTGAAAACATATCTGTATAAATCACTAAGAGCTATAAGGAAACGGGAAAAATTGGTTTTATGTAGTTTCAGATCAGGATTTTATAGGATATTTGAATCCAGGACTTAAAAACAAAATAAGGAGCCATGGCCTTTTAGTCAACCCAAACCCAGAAACAGGCAGTGAGAACATTTTGCATTGAAAGCTTCAACAGATCCTTTTGGTAAGGCAAAAGTAAGATTCAGACCAAATAGAAAAGCATCCTCTTCCTCTCCCCTCAAAAAAGACCTCCAACTCTACAAAACTACATTTTGACTTAGGTAGAGATAGACTTAAGAAAGAAAGTAAAAAGAAATGTACCCTCATTAGCCTCTTAGACTGGAGAAGGAGCTCTATAAACACCAACATTTTAATTGCAATACTACGTAAGATGAGTTTCTTCTCCTCTTCAGTGGAGCAGAAAGAATTTATGCCTAGCTATAGCAGGTTTCAGCAATGAAAAGTTAAACTGCTATGTAATTTCATGCAACGCAAGGGAAGGTTTAAAAAGGAGGAAAAAAAACCCAGTCCCCTCTATAATCATGCAGAAAAAAAGCTCAGTATCTTACCTGATTTTCTCTTTGAAGATCCATAGTCCCTAAAAAAAAGACAACAACAAATAGACATGGTTAGAGCTGGAAACAGTGAGAGAATGGATGCGTCCCAAATTTCCACCCATAGGCTCAAGGGCTCATTCTGCCCGCTCCCCCCTTTAAAGAGGAGCTCAGGGCTGCAAGGCATTGACGGGCAAGGGCTGGGGCTGGGGCAGGTCCTGAGCAGAACCGGCTGCTCATCGGCAGCAGCTGGGCTTCTGCAGCACCGAGGGCTGGGGGAGCATGTGATCACTGAGACAGAGCCAACCATCCTTCGGCAGCAAGGCAGGGGAGAAGGGTGTCACTTTTTCCCCTTTAAATCGAGCTATTAAATGCATGGCTACTGGATTAACCCCTGCCGTTCCCCTGGAGAGGAGAGGGAACGTTAACTGCTTGCTGTAGGGGTGCGGCTGCTGCGGGCTGGGCTGGCACTGCGTGCCGTCCCCTCCTCCCATTAATTGGTGCATAACCTTCAGATCCCTTCCGGGCATCCCTGAAACAAACACCCGAACCTGAAGAATACCCGAACGCCCCAAACTTTGCCCCTTCTTTCTGCTGGGATGAGGAATGCACCCTGACTTTCCCACAGTGGTTTAAGGACCCTCTGCTCGCTACAGAACAGCTGAAATCTCAGGAAGCTGCTGCAAAAGCGGGCTGAAACTACAGAACTCAGCTGCAAAAACTGATCTGGGATCAGCAGAAGTGAGGACAGAAACACTTTGCGGTGGCTGCACTTCCCCTTGGTGCCCTGAGCCCCATCCATGTGCAGATGGGGCAGAAGGGGCATCACTGTGCAGGCACAGTGCCCATAGCCTCCATGCCTGGAACATGTAGGATTTGCTCCTGGTGAGTAATAACTCCTCGGGAGTTTTTTGCACCCTCTTTGGATTTTCCAGTTCCTATTTCAATTAAAGGGCTTTCTCAGCCATGCCTTATGTTTGACATGAAGATGCTACCGCTGTTGCTTCTTCTGCAGAAGTGATATTATATAACCAGAAGTAATGCTCGCTATACAGTCTCCAAAACAGAGACCCCTCAGAATGAGTTGGAATGCAATCAGTAGCCCCAACTCTGCTCCCCCCAGCACACCAGAACACCCTGTGATGGTCCCTATAAGAGAGGCATGGCCACTTTTCCATTCCTTGCCAACCCATGCCTGCCACATGACTGCAACCCATCCTATTCACACGACTGGAAATGGGCTGTTGATAAATGGTTAGAGTTAGCAAGCAACCAAAACCAGATAAAAATGTTCCCAGCATCCCACCACATCAAGCCAAAGTCAGTACTCAGGTCTGGAAAGCACAGTGCAAGAAGATGGTTTGCCTGTGCCCTCGTTCTGCTCCAGCAGCAACCACCATAGAATGCTCAGAATTCAGCCCTCCATCCCAGATGTCCTCCCACATCTTGCAGCCCAATCTCAAGCTGTTTCTCAGGGCTTGTGTGAGAGGCTGCAGGAAGCTTTTAAATGAGGCCTTTTCTTTTAATTCTAAAGGATGACTCACCCATACAATTTCATGAAGGCAGAGATTTAAAAACGCAGAATTTTGAAACTGTTTTCCTCTTTCTCTATGAAGAGCCTTTCCATGCTTATCTTTGTTCCTCTCCTATTCCTCATCCAGCTGGCATTTCTTCCATAGCAAAAGCACATCATTTATGACAGCACACTTGCCCTAAAATTGAGTTCCATGAACCCTGTTGTGGGCAGGCACATCCCACACCACTACTACTGCCATCATGAAGCACCGTACTCCACAAGATGCAACACCACAGTTCTGGTCAATGGCAAACATGGTGCCAACAGAGGCATAATTGCTCAAGGGAGCCAGGAGCTTTGACCCAACAAATCCCATTACTGTTTGTCTTGGCTTATGCCATGGATACAAACTCTGTCTTGCTGCCCCACACTCAGCCAATGCACATTGATCCTCCCCTCTGGGTCTTCTGCATATCTATCCCACAAGTTCCTGCATTGCACTCAGGATGTCCTTTTATGTGCTACAGTGTTTTATTCTTCTCTAGTGTCCTTCTCAAAATTTATGTGTAGACCAAAATGAAAGTGGGAACCTCACTCAATTAAGTACTTTGCAAAAAGAAATGGCTGCTGCCCCAAACTGACAAAGAAAACCAAATGATGGGGGGAAAAAAAATGCATTATACACATTGCATTGATGAGAAACCATAAAAAGGGCTGCTGAACCTGCACCTTCTGATCTTAGTTTCCAGTCTGAAGCACAGGATCATCCTTTCATAAGAAATTAGATAATCATTACAAAATATTTGTTTCAATCGCCACCACCTTCCAATTGTGAGGCTCACTCCAAAACAAAGCCAACAGCCGACCTGAAGGACAAATTTTCATTCCTTCTCTAAATTTTCAAGTCATATTTTATCACATTCTGACTTGTGAGTTCCTGAAGTCCCTGAACCCCATGTCTCCCTGTCTCGTAGGGCTTTGTACATCCATGTTTCAAACAAAGTCCGGACAAAGCAGTATCAAATAAAATGGAGCTTAAAATAAAATCCACATTTCCTCAGTGAATCTCTGAAAGCCAAAACTTGTTTCTCACACCAAGGATGGGAAAAATATCACTGCTGAAATAGAAAGCCAACATAGCATAGCAAATAATTTCTCTGGCTGGGTAAATTACTCCTTGTAAACACTCTTCTCTTTTCTGCTAATTAAGGAAGTAGCAGCAATAGCAGCAGCAAGGAGCCATGCCTAGCTACATATTTATTGTTTATGCCCATTATTCAGTGATTCATTGATGTCTTTCCTCTCAAGCAACGGTCTATAGATGAATACCTCTTAGCCTCACTATTACCAGAGGAACATTATTGTGAGGTTGAAATATCAGATTATGTCCAACACAATAAAGGAAATTCTTTAATGGTTTCTCTTAACTGTAACAACTTCAAAGCGGAAATTCTGATCTCCTGCAATATGGGCTGCACCAGGCACCCTGCTAGCCCTTACAACAGACTAGAAGCCTGGCCTTGCAGAAGTGAAGGTACAAGGTCATTGCAGCTAAACGGAAAAGCTCACTTTCCTTTCAGATCTGGCTCTTTCCTTTTTCTTTTCTTTTTATCTTTATACATACACACATATTTCCATTCCGACTTTATTTCTGTGTGAGAGCAGACACCACCATCCTAATTCCACTTTATGCTCTGTCTACGAGAAAAGCAGTGAAAGCAGCGGGTGGAACTAAGAATGGCACCAGCAGGGCCCTTCTTCATTAGCCAACATCACTCCATACTTGAACAAATGCCTTTCACAAAAAATGGTGTATTTCTAGCTGTTTTTTTTTTAATTAGAATATAGCAAATTTGTCTAAAGTCTTCCCATGTGGTATCACCTTTATTTGACACTGAACATTACTGGCAAGGAAAGCATTTCCCGCTGCTAATGATATTAAAATATCGCTGGTGCCAAGTACATCACAAAGACTGAATACACTCTTCTTGCTTTTATTGACACAGAGAGAGAGGCTGGATCTTCTTTTTCATCAGTGTTACACCAGGATAATGCTACTCATTTGGCTTCTACCAACAAATGTGAAAGGAGGAACACGTACTGCCACAGAGCTGACTGCCTTGTTGTCATACTAAGATACCCACAGTCGGTCAAGGATATTGTGAAAGACCAAAATATGTTATAAATAATGTATTTATATATGTATGTTATATAAATAAATTTGTTTGCCACTTGCAATCTACTTTAATTGAGGTGGTTATATTAATAACATTACAGAAAAGTGTTTTGGTGCATCCTTTATTTAGGGGCTAACTTTGCTGCTGCAGTCAGTGAGAGTTCATGATAAAAACAATGATGTGTGGGTGTTTTAATCTATCTAAATATAGAGAGATAGATACAAAGATGTAGCGACACACTTGGAAAGTTGCTTAATAAATGAGGAGCACTCTGACATTCATTCAAGAAAAGCCCAGGAACTGTTTCACATGGAAGAGAAGACTGACTGTGCACAGGCATGTCTGTAATGGACTGAGTCAATCTCTTTAGCAGTATTTCTAATTCAGTTTGATTTGTATGTGGCCTGGAGGGTTTCTTCTTTATCCCCAAGGAGATTCAGAGCTTTCCATGCAGAAGCCCAGAAAAGTTTGCAGAGCAGCACTGTGACAGCGGTGGGGCTGCAGGGCTGCAACTTTGTCCTAAACAGCTGCCCCTTTGGAGGTGATGGACTGCATTGGGAAATCCCTTCTCTGCTACTCCTGGAGTGTGAAGGTTCTATTCAAGGCTTCTCCCTTTCACCACAGGACAGCAGACCCAATGGGATTTGTCCCATCGCAATACATCACCTTGAAGCCCAGGGCCCCTACATGCAAGCAAGGCTTGGCTTCAATTCATCTAGCAGAGACTTCAGACAAGAGATTCTCGACTGTGAGAGAAAGCAGTGCCTGCAAAGCAGGGGGAGCTGCCAGAGCTCAGGGAGCAACACGGCCGGGGGAGCCACAGACATGTCATCAGGCGAGACAGAAGCTGAAGGGAAAGTAAATCTTCCTGCTGTCCGCTTCTCAGAGTTTGCTGTCCAAAAGAGATGAGACAGTGACAAACTCTGAGTAATAGAGGTTAATCTGTATCCTCTGGAGCATTTTAATACATAAGTTAAAATATTTCTGTATTTGTTGGCTTTAACTAACTCATGTTTAAATACATTGTAGGCGTTTACGTTCCCATGCTCCTTAATTCCTAAAACTCTCCGGTGGTGCAGAGAGGTTGTGGTGGAGATGTATGACATTTCAAACAAACAACTCAGATTATAATTTAATCACCAATGATTTGCCAGGCAGATTAAAAGCACAGAAATATTTTAGCAAGGGAGTCTGTGCTCTCCCACCCAACATCCATATGGTTTGCAGTCAGTAATGAGGACTGCTGCCTTTCTCAGCAACTGTTTTTCTTAACACCACTATCAGATTCTGGGACAGTGTTTTCAAAGTAAACCAATGCCAGAATACTTTGCTACTGCTCTTTACACATACAGAAATTCGAACCTTAAAAATATTCTCTTGAAATTCTCCTGATTTCACTCAACTGCCAGACTGACATCTTCAGTTTGAGACAAGCCCAAAATCAGGTGTGACCAAGAACCAATACTGATGCCTTGGCTGTTACCAAGCTGGAGGACCTCCCAAACAAGCTAACACAGTGCAAAGACAGGAGTGATATGGAGTGTGCAGGGTTAACACTCAGATCCGTGATGCTAGAAGTGCAAAAGTTTAACCATGTGCATGAGGGGATCTCCATTCCCTGAGCTCTCAGCCCCATGCGACACATTTAAACAAAATTAGCTCTATATGCTATGCATCAGGAACACAAACTCAAGCACACAGCTATACATTTTTCTCCTCCAGCACGCCAGCAATCATAAAAGCACAGCTGATCTCTTCCCCAAGCCAAATAAACAGATGAAGCCTTTTTTTTCTTATTCAGAAAATATTCTGTTCATTTCCTGATATAAAAAGTTGCATTGTGGAACCCTCTCGAACATGAATCTGTCCTTTCTGAACAGAGGTCGAGCTTTTCAGCCATGTCAGAAAGGCACCCATTGTGGCAGCCCTGAGATTTCAAAATTCCTTGCCGGGGGCAAACGGGAGTTGGGGGGCAAGAAGGAAAACTGTCGACCTGGCTTTGAAAAAGAGTGTTTCTTGCTTGCTGAAAGCAGTCTCTGCTTGCTGCTGAGAAGGGTAAGCCAATGTTGTGCAATCAGTTCCTTAAGAGACAGAAGACACTACAAAAGAGAGTTTTGCCTTCCCGCCACTTTCCTGTTGCTTGCACAGTGTGGCTGTAGCACTGGCACAGACAACCAGGACAGCTTCATATATTATATGTTTCTGATTAGACTGCAGTGATTTTCTCAGCACCATAGAACCCCAGCAGCCCAGTGTGGCCCACCAGGACCCAGCTGGAGGTCCTTACTTAGTGCTACCTTCCAACAACTTCTTTCAAGCCAACAAAACAAAAATCAATCCAAGTTCTCCTTTGGAAACTCCAAGTGCAGCACTGGAAACCCCTCCATATGTGCAGATGAGATCTTCCCTGCCCAGGTACCCTTAACTTGCACAAAAAAGCCATGGTTGGAAGGAGATGGGCACTGACTCCTCTCCAGCAATGCTCCCTGCACAAATCCATGAATTTATATCCCAAAGGAGATGTGCAGGAGCCTGAAGATTACCTGACAGAGGATAGCTTGAACTCTGCCACCAGGTGGGAGGTGCCAGGGAGCAGACAGTTCTGAGACAAACAGCATCCCATGGTGGCCTTTCAATACTTGAAGCGATCTTACAAGGAGGGGGACTGAATTTTTACAAGGTCTAACAGTGATAGAACAAATGGGAATGGCTTTAATGGCTAAAAGAGGGGAGATTTAGGCTAGATGTTAGGAAGAAATTCTTTACTCAGAGGGTGGTGAGGCCCTGGCACAGGGTGAGGCTGCCCAGAGAGGCTGTGGATGCTCCATCCCTGGAGGTGTTCAAGGTCAGAAGGAATCCTGGGCCCTGATCCTGGGTTGGCAACCCTGCCCAAAGGAGGGGGCTGGAACTAGATGATCTTTAAGGTCTCCTCCAACTTAAGCCATTCTATGATTCTATGTTCTGCACGTACCTTCCAGCCTCACGCAAACCCACAGTACTCGAGGGGCAGCTTGCTCTTCTTTTGAGTGTATAAAGGGTATACACCCAAGAGAGATGGGTTCAAGGCATCCTACCCAATCCCAAGTGATTGGGAAATGTCACGGATTCGTGTCCCAACATTCCTCAGTGGTGAAGCTGATCATTTGGCTTCAGCGCACATCTTCAGTATTTGGCTTGGGCTGATGAAATGCAGAATTAGCCTTTTCAATTTTTCACAATTACTCTTTATTATGATGAAATTATTCTCCTGGAAGAAGACAGGGCTCTGAAATTGTACATTCAGCATTTCACCAGGCTGTGAGATAGCGAGCACGCTGATCTGACAGCAAAGCCAGGCCGCTTTGGCACCAGGGGGAGATGGCTTAACGCAACTTGGAAGCTGTGGGACACTGGGGCAATGAGCTAACTCCATGTGATCTTCCATTGAGAGGCTTTGGTGGCCTTGAAAAAGACAGCATGAGTGTTTAGAGCAGGCTTCTTCCTGGAAAGAAGGATAAAAACAAGATCTTGCCTAAGAGTCACATCCTCATCTGGTTTTGCTTTACCCTGTTTATCCCTTCAGATTGCAAATTTCTCTGCAGGACAGGAAAATGTATTTGCCTTAGCAAGAACTCTGGGTTGAGGTGCTCTTCGCCTCCTATAAACTGACCTTGGCTGTCCCCTGTGGGGAGGCCAAATCTATCTCTGCCTTCCAATGACCAAACATGTGTCACTTTATTATAGTATTTATAGCATAAATGCTGAGTGATAAAAATGAGGCAATAAAAATTAATCACTTTCATGTGCAGCTTTTCCAGCCGTGCTCTTCACTTTGGGATTTTGCTATACAAATATACATGTGCATACGGTATATATTTAAAAGATGCAACTAGTATCAGTTTCAAATTAAGTACTGAATAGTAGAACCATAAATTCACATGTAGCTTACAAACTGGTCAGGCTAATGAGCTCTTACATATATCACACTGATTTGGCTAAGAGTTTGAGAAGATAGCATGGGCTTTGAACTTTTATTTCATGTCTTCCAAGCAATTCCTCATTTGAGGGTGGGCTGTTCGTATTCTATTAGGAGAGCTGCGTCTAACCTCTAGTTGGCAACCATATGATCCATTGAGGCTCCTAAACTGCGGTCCTAATGGCAATTATAAGAGGCAGAGATCCTTTGTAGTGGATTCCCTGTCCCTAGAAACAGCCAGGGTCAGGCTGGATGGAGCTCTGAGCACCTGATGGAGCTGTAGGTGTCCCTGTTCAGTGCAGGGGAGTTGGACCAGATGGCCTTTAAAGGTCCCTTCCAAATCAAGGGAACTCCTGGAAAAGGAGCGAGGGAAGGAAGGGAAGAGAATGTGCAGAGTTAGAGATCTCCAGGCTTCTATCTGAGGCCCAGATGTAAGTTGTTTGAAAAGGACACTGAATTGCCATACCAGGAGGAATACTGGGAGCACACTGGTGATGGAGGAGTAGAAGGGGAGAAAAAAAGTGTTTCCCCAGGGAACTGTTTGGGGCTTCTTGATCTCCTTGAAAAATATGATTTGCCCTCAAATTGGACTAGCCTCCTTAGAGGAAAAGAATAAACAGATAAAGATTCTAGAGTTGAAAATATGCAAATGAGCAGGAATTGTGCTTGAAAATTCAAAGCCATGACTGACCCACAGAGAGAGAAAATATTCTCCCTCCCAAAAATACCTGCAGAATTAACAAGCCACCAGTTTAAATTAAAAAGAAGAACTTCTGCATATGGCACAGATGAATCATGGTACTCACTGGCATTACATGCTGTTATCACCAAAACTAGGCATGGGTCCAAAGAGCAATGAGATAAATTCAGGAAGAAATAAATGGTGGCCATTGTGTTCCATGCTCTGGATGCTCTGACCCAAGAAGTCCCATAACTGCTCCCTGCCAGAAGCAGGGAGGATACACAAGGGAAGCTCACTCTGTGTTTTCTTTGTTTCTTGTATTGGCTATGAGCCACTGCTGGAGACAAGAGGCCAGATGGGGCCCTGGTCTCACCTAATTGTGGCCTTATAATATATTCTCCTGTAAAAGATCAGACTGGATTAGGATAAATTACATCCAAATCATGCTGCATTACTCAGCACATTAAATTGTCCTTAATCACATACTTTGATGCTCTAGATTCCTGCTTAAATCTGCCCTCTGTGCATATTTCTGTGCCTGTTCTGTTGAAACCACGGCTGAATTTCAACTACACATAACAGGGCTATAATGAAAAGCCAATAAGGCTCTTTGATCAAGCTTTACTAGGACTCATCGTGGGGACATCCTCTGCAGTGGCAAAATGGTTTCCTCATCCTGTCTCTTTCAGAAATGTTTTGAGAGCCTTTAAAAGCAATTTAATCCTGATTTATGTTAGCTAAGTGATTTTTACTGCGCATGTGAATTACAAGAAAAGGGCCCTCAACTCCGTTTTTTACACTGCTTAGGAAATCAGTTATAAATGCCGCAGTGCCTTCAGCCTCTCTGATTTCAATGCAGCGGAAACCAGCAATATGGGTGAATACTTCATCATTCCTAATTCTCCCATATGCCTCATCCAGCAGTTGACCAGAGGCAACCTAAGGAATTACTAATGTATTTTTTCTTTTGTAAATGGTATTGAACTTCCTGTCTAAGCTGTTTACATTATTTCCAGAAGATGTGCAATGAAAGAAACATGCAATTCTTTAACAGCAAGCACAAGAAACTTGTTGATGGCTATCTAATAAAACTGAGCACGCATTCAGTGACAGTGAGTCACCTCATCACAAGTTTAGAGATGAGAGGGATGTAAAACTGGTTACCACACAAGCTCCCAAGGAAGCAGTGGAGCAACAGAAGCCCAAAAGTTTGGTGGCATGATCCAGCCAGCCAGCCCCAGGAACAGGCTCACGCCAGGGGCAGATGGCAGCAGAAGGATAGAAGCCATTGCAAAGTGCATGCAGGGCAGCCTACAGCATATTGCCAGTGGTGGTAGGTGCTACAGGGCTGCTGTTGCTTTGTTTACAGCACTGCTAAGCTACCCCCAAACTGATGAGTCCCTGAAGTAAAGGATCTCAAACTAAGACTAGACAAGACTAGAGCGAATAGCCTCAAGTTGCACCAAGGGAAGTTCAGGCTTGATTTCAGGAAAAATTTCTTTTCCAAGAGTGGTGAGGTATTGGCACAGGCTGCCCAAAGAGGTTGTAGAGCCTCCATCCCTTGAGGTGTTCAAGAAATGTGGAGATGTGGCACTGAAGAACATGGGTTAGTGGTGTGGTGGTGATGGGTTAATGGTTGGACTAGATGATCTTAGTGATCCTTCCAACCTTAGTGATCCTATGATTCCTTTAATTCCCCTGCCAGAGGCTCTAGATTGCTAGTGAATCACCACTTTACTCCCTTTTGCCAGACAAGCAGCAGAAAGACAACAAAAAGACAACAAAAAGACCAAAGTACTTTTTCTCCCATTTCTCCACGTCTTGGAGGAGCCCTGGGGAGCCACCAAGAGGGCAGAACGGAAGAGCCCCCAACTACTGTAGTCTCATGGCCAAGCCAAGGATACAGGGCCATGCAGCCTCCTCTCAGATTCCCACTTTGCCCCCACCTGTCCCAGACCTTACGCCACCCTATGTTTCTGTCCCCATGACATGCCCTGTGTCATGGTATCACTGCCAGGGATTCCCCACAGCCATCTCAGCCATCCTGGCACATAGTTGGCACCAGTCCACATGCTGGAGCCTCTTCCAGGGAATTCCCAGCTGCCAAAGGCATTTTTGAAATTTTCAAGGCTCTAAATGAACGAAGCAAGAAATGAGTTGCAAGCATTTCCAGACATGGCCCAGGCCCTGTGATATCTCCAAATTCCCAGTACAAAGAAGAGCGTGCCAGATACTTGGTGTTATACAATTTTTTGTTCCTTTCTAGTGTTGTTCTTATGGTGTCTAGCACTTCTGCTTACTCATCTGGCTTTTTAGTAATGTGCTGCTTGGACTTTTTGGTCTTTCTCCTCCTGCTCCAAGGGAAGTGGGACCTGAAAGATTAAGACAGTAGTGTGCATAGACAGCAGATGGCTGTTGCATCTGTATGTACTTTGCACTGCTAAATACCCTATTGCCCTAGCTAGTTTTATATCCCCTTTTAGTGGTAGATCTCTCCTGACTTTTTAGTCATCTGCTGTACATATGGCCCTAAGAATTGTAAATAATTTTTCCAGGAGAGGCAAAAACTTACTACGCATGTGGGAAGAGAAGAACAAGCCCACAGTTTGAACTCCACCTTCTTCATCTGGTGTCTGTAGCCTTGCCTCCCCTCATTACCTTTCTTTCAGTTAGATCAGCAAGATGAAAACAGCCATTTCCAAATCTGCTGCAGCAGTATGTTCTCAGTTAACTATCTTGCAACATCAAATGTCTTTCCAGGGTACTAAAATGTCATTCCCTATCAGACACCAATTTCATATACCTTGGAATTGTTTTCTGCCTGTTTCTACAAGGCGGCACATGAAAATATCTTTCATGTCATTGTTTTTTTTAATTTACTTGTCAGAGACATAAATAACAGCATGTAAGATCTGCGAGTTCATGAACTCCAGGAATTTTTTCTAATCGGTGTCCTTTGAACTGAGCTTTCTTAGACACTGTAAGACTCCAAAACATATCTAGTACGTGCATCTCGTAAATTTGCTTGATTGGCAACTACTAAAACCAGACTTATCTTCCCTGATTACCTACCAGCATTAGGCAGATTTACAACATATTCTAGGATTCTTACACTAAAACATAAAAGAAAAAAAGAGGTCTTGATCTTGTCTTACCCAGCATAACTGTTCAGATTCATTAAAAGATTTTAAATGAACATTCATGGGCATGCCAGAAAAACAGAGACAACTTTCCAAAGATAAAACCTTTCCAATACCGGAGTTACTTCCAAGGTAATGAACATAACTTATTTCACATATTCAATTTCGATAACAAGTCCCACTCTCTTCTGCCCTCTGGGAGATTACAAGCTAAATTAGGAGACATCTGTAAAGCAGCATCAAGAGCATTTCCTGAATGTCCCAACCTTGGGAGTATCAGACCTGAGTCCAGAGAAGGGCCACAAGGCTGCTCAGAGGGCTGGAGTGCCTCTCCTGTGAAGAAAAGTTGAGGGAGTTGGGCTTGTTTAATTTGGAGAAGAGAACCTCACTGCAGCCATCCAGTTCTTGAAGGAAGCTTAAAAGCAAAAGGGGACCAACTTTACGTGGGCAGATAGTGATAGGACAAGGGGGAATGGCTTTAAACTAAAAGAGGGAAGATTCAGGTTAGATGTTAGGAAGAAATTCTTTACTCAGAGGGAGGTGAGGTGCTGGCTCTGCTCACCAGAGAGCAGTGGATGCTCCATCCCTGGAGGTGCCCAAGGCTGGGTTGGATGGGGCTCTGGGCCCTCATTTGGTAGGGGAGGTTGTCAGGGAAGTTGGAACTCAATCTTTAAGATCCCTTCCAACCTAAGCCATTCTATGTTTCAATGACTGTGAGCATCCCATGAGTGAATGGCAATGCCTTTTTTGATACTATGTGCATGAAATAATAAAAAAAAGACCTTAACTTTAAGACAATGTGAGAGATTGTCTCAGTGTCAGTGCTTGGTTCATTCTGAGAAGGAAACAAACGAAAACAGCGCCACTATTAAAAAGGCAAATAAAAAAATCATACTGACCTCTAATGCATGCCTATCTACTTGCACAAAAACACCCCTCATCATTACGACTGACTTTCTAAGGTGACCAGAATTAGATATTAAGTACTTATGGAAAAAATAAGGGAAGACCATTCCCTTACAGGCATTGAAAAGTGCATTGTGCATTATTTAAATGGTGTCAAGGCACCCTGAGTACAGAAGTAACACACTATGAAACAGAGCAACCTTTGAACAGAGAATAAATTTTGTAGTCCAGTTTATTTACAAATTTGGATGTTGTTCAGATCAGCTCATGCAAAACCAGCCAATTTCTCCTTGTTCCTTTTATGTAACTCCTTTCCAATTCTCAATCCAGCCATTAACTTTTAATTCACCTTGTACACCTCCAAAGAGGGTGTGTGTGGTATTTTCAGTATCTTTTTCCACATTCTAAGTTCATAAAAGTGAAGAGATATAATGAATGAATTTAATTAATTCCATACAGTCAGCTGGTTATAGAAGACATTAATTTGGCTAAAAGAGAAATTAATTTTCTTTCAAAATGCACACTGATTCTGGGGTATTTCTGGCCTAGAACATGACAGATCTGTCTGTTTTCGGGGCTGAAGTGCCACTGGTTCATGAATCCTGAAGTGAAGCAACAAATCTTTTGCTCTCAGCTCCCAGCACTGATTCTGAATTCAGTGCTATTTTGAATAACCTCTCATTGCTGTAAAATACCATGAGATCCAAACTAGAATCCGGGCAGATCAGCCATGAGATGAGGTAGCAGTGACTAGAAATCAGAATATGGAACTATGTCCTGTGGCCAATAATCTACCTATTAACAATTTCTTTCCCACTTATCTGAGACAGAAGCTAATTCCTGGGATGGGGCAGTTCTGTGTTCCATCCACTGCCCCCCCAGCAGCAGCCATCCTGCCCTCCAGGATTTGTACTGGGGTAAATGGTCAAACCCTGCTTGTCCTGCACTGTGGGGTAGAAGGGATCTGCCAGGTGCCCTCTGAGGCATGTCCCAGCTGAACAAATCTTTATCTAACTAGCAATATCATGTGCAACACTGGAAACTCAGCTCTTTATTTCATGCAGCTAAAATAAAAATTCTTCAAGCTCTGCAATGCATCCCATCCATTAGCGGAGCCTGGGGAGCTGTGCTGAGACCTAGCTCATGATTAGATAAAAGCTTTTCCTTCTAAATCACTGTCCAGAAGAAACCAAGGCTCTGGAACAGTGAACTCCACATACATTAGAGGTCAGGCACATCCCCGATGCTAGTTATTTATGTGCCTTTGTTTTACGCTGAAGACTGTGAGGGTTTATAGTAGGTAATGAGTTGCTTCATTTCTATACCACAATAAGGATGCTGAGATCCTTTTCTCAGTAAAGACACAGAAAATACAAAGTGCTCCAGTTTTCCCAAAGAAGAAACACTTTTAAAACAATGTTGTGAAAATATTACTGCAGAGCCCTGTGTGTACCAAAACAACCCTGGGAGGGCGATGGGGAAGGGTAGCACAGGGATTTGGGGCCACCTCTTTGCCCCTAGGGTCTAAAGTCCAACTCTCTGAAAGGCGGCTGAGCAACGAATAAATGACTCATAGAAGGGCTTAGGTTGGAAGGGACCCTAAAGATCACCTACTTTCAACCCTCTGTCATGGGCTGGGTGCCACCCACCAGATCCCATACAGCTGAGGATCCCATACAGCCTAGCCTTGAATGCCTCCAGGGATGGGGCATCTACAACCACTCTGGGCAGCAGTGCCAGGCCTGGGCCTCAACACCCTCTGAGAAAAAAAATAATAATTCTTCCTAACATGTAACCTAAAGGAGCACCCGGGCTAAGTTTTCATTTCTTGGTCTCTCACAGATTCTGAATCAGCTGGGTGACCTTCATCTCATGCCATATTGGGAGTTTAAAAATACACCGCACCTTGGAAAAATGTGTCAGTACTCAGAAATAAGAAAATCAGGTTGTGGGTAGGTGGGACAACTGCACAGTACATTTATATAAAATTCTGAGTGACAGTCTTTTAAATTCCACTCTACGGAAAGTAGATTTTTCTGCACATCAGATACTAAACGCAGTTATTATCATAGGCTTGAAGCAGAACCATTTTAAGAGAGAGGGGTCACTTTCAATTCATTTTTTAGGGCAAAGATTTTTTTTGCAGGTTTTTTAGAAGTAATTATTTTACGCTTAATCCCAGGTTTTCACTGGTCATGTCATGCCCAATTTAGAAGATACAAACATCAAGCGACTTGGCATGGGGATATACTCAAACAAAGGAAAAGAAACCGCTTACAATTTATGACACGTTTTGATAGCTGCGATTTAAAAATGCCATTGATTCATTCCAGCAAATGTTACAATAACAAGCACAAGACTAATGACCTGATGCCTTGTCAGAGATGTTCACAGGTCAGATAAAACGACCACATTCTATCGGCAGGATCCAGCCTTTCAAAGACAGCCCTGTTTGAGCTTCTCCCAGGCTTTGATCCCCACAAGCCGTACGTCAGCACCGTCCTCCCAAAAGTGGAAAGCTGGCCTCACACTGAGGGGTTTCTGCCGACACACTTTCTGAAATCCTTTCGTGCTGCCCTACCTTCCGTCCGCCTCCGTCCCGCACACCCGAATGGTTTCCTGCTTTACAAAGAAGCAGCGAGAGAAGGGAAGAAAACCTTCAGCCCACATCGGGGCTTGCCAAACAGCTGGTGAAGAATAGCCCTAGAAAAACCGATATTTAAACAACTGTGGGGTTGATTCGTCAATTTAAGAGGAGCAGGGTGAGATCATCCGTTGCCTTCTGTTGTCTTTTGGCTGAAAGTGGCCAACGGACAGCTGGATTGCCCCGCATCCTGCACTTAAACACATTTGTGGAAATATTTGTATTTCATCATCATGTTGCATTTTTCTCCTCTTTTCAGAGCCCTTCCCTCAGCACACTGCAGGGTTTCCAAGCCTGTATCACGTCCCTTCACACCTGCTGCAGTCTGTTCACGTTTAACATTGAGCAGAGCGTGTGAGCAGTAACAAATACTTCTCTCAGTGTATTTAGTGTCTCCTTTGTTCAGTAAAGGTCTCCGTTTTTTCAGAATTCCCCATTACTTAAAATTATTGGCCATCTAGTCTGGAGAAATGAGGCTCAATAGCTGCTTGAGGATGTGATCCCAGGAGCTCAGCAGCATGGTAGCAACTGCACCAACACAATCAGGCAATATACAACAAATTACTGTTGGGTGACAGAAGCAAGATCTCAGCAGCACCTGCAGACTTTGGTCACTTCATTTGCTCTGGACAAGGCTGTGTTTCTCTGGGAACAGAGGCACTTGTCCCTCCACTTCTATACTACCAACCCACGCTACCCACACAGAGTCTGCACAGAGATGGCGCAGGCAGACCTGCATGACGGGAAGGGAATTACTGCAGTTCCTTAAAATAGCCTGAAAGACAAGTGAGGTTTTGCTTGGACTCTACCACCTGTTTTTACATGGGCATGGCCAAAATTCCCCCACTGGGCGCTGCAGAACAGCAGCAGCAGCCTCTGTTTCAGCCCCTGGGATGCATTGCAATCGTATTTGGGCTTCGGCAGTTTCACTCTTTATTGTTTGACACTTCTCCCCACAAAAGATAGGGAGAGACTGCACAGGGTGCATCGGCATGTGGATATTAGCTATGTGCTGGGAGCCAGCTCCACTGGGGTGACTGGCAGACACAGCCTTATCAAGGCCCACGTACTTGCAAGAGCAACCTCCAGAGCCAAGATGAGGGTGAAGGCTGTGAACCCCTCAGTGGCAATAATTCAGTTTTCCTACAGTTCCTCAGAGCGTGGCAGAATCACTCAATGGGCTCTGATGGGCAATACCCCAGGGTCAGGGCTGAGTGTGCTGTGCTGTCCCGCTGGCTCCTGGTTGATATTCCTGCCTGAGCTCCCCAGCTGGGCCTGTCTCTGCATTCTCAGCTGTTTGACAACCGGAGACAAACATGTGTCCCCTCCTGGCAATGAATTCTGTTTTCCCCTCTGTGGTTCATGGGCTGTACAGCAGCGCATGGCCAACTCCTGCTATGGGGCCTGGCATGAATTGATAGGCATGGGGGACATGCTCCATCCCTGGACCCTGGCAAAAGTCCCGAGTCCCTGTTGTGTGTCAAGGTTGCTGACCTCTGCTCTCTGCCCACTGAGTCCCACTGTGGCTCATTTGGCCCTGGTTCCTGCTCCATTTCAGGCTCCTTTCCTTGATGCACTACCACACACCTCCTCATCTCCATGTGTGAGTCACTCTGGATCGCCAGACCCACAGAGGGGCAGAGGCTGGTGTTAGTTTCACTGAGTGCTCAAAATCTGGCTGGCCATGGTTCCCAGTCCAGGGATCACTTTTCAGGCAGGTTGTGGCTCTCCACCAAGGCCTGGTGGCACCGAGCCATCACGGGACGGGGCTCAGACACATCATCATCTCTTGCATCCTTTCCCCTTTCCATCTGGAGTCAGCCATAACACGGATGGGCTTGAGCCAGACCCACGGGGACATCAAGCTTGGGCCCAAGCCCAGACACCAAGGCTCTGCTTTGTCTCCGTCTCAGAACGAAGCACAGCAAAAAGCAACTCTTGGGATGCTGCAGTGACCCACTCAAATTTACAGAGTTAAATCATGCTAATGCAAGCCACCAACTTCAAAAGATTTACACAAGGGATGAATCTGAAGCCATTATTTTTCTTCTTTGAGCCTTTCAGAAAGATGATCTACTTTCCAGACCACGGTGCTCACCTTACACTTGGTCAGCCAGCCTTGCTAACAACCTTCTTGCCGGTCTTTTATTTCGTGGGCTCCTCTTCTAACCAAACAGCTCCAAGAGCTGTTCACCAGCCCTGCTTTCCCCTGCACAAAACAGCCCTTGTGTACTTCCAACTGGCCTAATCTATTTTCTCTATCAGGTGCATATAAATACAAAGAGGAAAAAAAAAAACAAACAAAAAACCAAAAGTAAAGTGTCTTTAGAGAATCAAGGAGGCTTATAGACACACATTTCTCCTGTACCTGAGGATGCAGGTAAAAGGTGCAGGCACACATGCAACAAGGAGTATCCTTTACCTCTGAAAACTACAGCGCATTAAATCTGAGCATGATTGATGAATGCATGTTCCATACACTTTGCTGTAATTGGAAGCACTTGTAGCTAAGGCAGTGTAGGAGACCAATGAGACAGGCAGAGAAAATCTCATATGCAAAAGATATAAGCTCCCAGCTATGCTGTGATCTGCCAGCCAGTCCTGCTCCTGAGATGGCTCATTCAATAAGAACGCCAAGGAAGATGGCCTTCAACTTTTTCAGCAAAAAGCTCAATAACCTTAAAAAACATAAATCAAGACTGCAAAAATTGGCAGATGATTTGATAGGAAGAAGTTGCCTTTTGGGGACTGCTTTGTGCCTGCCAAATTCACCCAGACACAGATCCACATATGGATTTCTAACCTCTCCAGGTTTCAGTGGTAATTACAGCAGAGACTGTGGTATGAGCCATGCTAGACACATTATTCTGGGAGAGCTGATTCATTAGAAGTAGACAATGAAAAGCACAGGGGTTATTTGGTCCCACCTCCATAGTTCCCAGGTATTCCGCTCTGGGGGTTTTGGCACAGGAAAAGCAGACTTGAAATTCAGATCCTGAACTGGTTTCAAACTTCGCTGAAAGTCTGAAGGTGTGCAGGTCTGGGATTTTGACTACTAGCTCCCCAAAGAGGTGGCTAACTTCTCAGGGTGAGACAGCGAAGGATGGAAAGAACCGGTGTTATTTCGCTTTGCTCTGAATGCAACACAACCATCTGTGCAGTCACTGCATGGTGGGGCCTTGAAGGAGCTACAGAACAGTCTGACTGCAGTCAGTCGCTGAGCAGCAAGCCCTGCCGGGCTCACACAGCCTCTGGTACAGCTCAGACCTTGGGGAGAAATGCTGCCTGACAGCTGCTTTCTGTCTGCGATGCTTCAGCCCCATCACGTCTTTGCTAGAGCCTTTCACTGCCATGGTCAGACATACACCAACAATGCCTCAGGATGAGTAACAAGCTAAAAGCAAAAGTACAGAGAAATCGGGAGCTGCACAAAGCTGCTTGTAAACATACAAGTGGCATGCTTCCATAATAAACAACGCCTTATCACGCTGCATTCTGTGAGACAGCAGCAGGCAGCATGCAATGCTCTGTGCTCCCTCTGCCGGCTGCAGCCACAGCGCTCAGCATCATCCAGGTGCTCTGAGATGCTTTGTGCTCTGCTGGAGGCACCATGAATCCTTCCATGAATGGTGGCAACATCTGTGCAAGCATTGCCTATGAAGTGAGACCTGCTCTGCCAGGATTTATGCAGATAAGGAATAAAGGCGACAGCCGTATGTGAAATATGAGGTCTCCGTGGCATGGCACAGAGCTGTGAAGGAACAAGCTCCAGCTGGGATCAAGAAGCTCCTGCTGCTGCCTCCATGAGATGCAATCTGTCACAGTGCATGAGGTACACTGAGGGCGTGGTGGGCTGGGGAGGGGAACTGCTCCAGAAACAAAAACACAGTTCTGGCACCACTTTTGCCAGCATCTTGAAACATGCAGGGCTCTATAACTGCACACAAAGGTCCACTGGTGACATCCTGCTCAGTGTTCTTGATTGTGTCACAGAAAAGTGGCAAAACATGAAAGTACAAACCTGTCTACATACATCCAGTGGGTAAAGACAGAGATGTAGAAGCATGTGAAGGTGTGGAGTCACTGTCCCTAGAGGTCTTCAAGAAACATTTAGAAGTTGCATTGAGGGTCAAGTGACTGCATCCAAATGTCTGCGTCCAAGTGTGGAGCCCCCAGTACAAAAAAGACAGGGAGCTGTTGGAGAGGGTCCAGAGGAGGGCCACAAAGATGATCAGGGGACTGGAGCACCTCCCCTTATGAAGACAGGCTGAGGGAGCTGGGCTTGTTCAGCCTGGAGAAAAGAAGGCTGCGGGGTGACCTCATTGCAGCATTTCAATACCTAAAGGGAGCCTACAAACAGGAGGGGAATCAACTCTTTGAAAGGGTAGATAACTGCAGGATGAGGGGAAATGGTTTTAAGTTGAGGGAGGGGAGATTTAGGTTGGACATCAGGGGGAAATTCTTTACAGAGAGAGTGATGAGGTGCTGGAACAGGCTGCTCAGAGAGGTTGTGGATGCCCCGTCCCTGGAGGTGTTCAAGGCCAGGTTGGATGGGGCCCTGGGCAGCCTGGTCTAGCATTAAATGAGGAGGTTGGTGGCCCTGCATGTGGCAGGGGGGGTTGGAGATTCATGATCCTTGAGGTCCCTTCCAACCCTGGCCATTCTGTGATTCTGTGACGTGGTTTAGTGGGAAATATTGGTGACAGATGGTTGGACTGGATGATCTTGAAGGTTTTCTCCAACCTTAGTGATCCTATGATTCCATGATTTAATGTATGTCTGTCCATGCATTTCATGTTTGTAAAAGAGATATTTCCAAAGCACAATTTTGATGGCATTACTCTATCACAAGCAGTACTTCAGAAATTCAGAATCAGAAAGCTCAAAATTGCTGTTACCCATGAGCCACAGGCACCCCAACAGCAGTTGAGAGCTACAGTAGAATGAGCCATGCACAGACATAGAGCAGCTCACAAAGAGCAGTAACATCAATTCATTTTCTGTAGCAGAGAGAGAACCTGAATTCAGGACTTTGAGCACCCTCCTCCCTCTCACCCCCCAAGCCCTGTGCACATGTGGCCCCATCCACCAAGGTTCCTGCTGAACCCTGCCCACTGACGGCACCAGTGGGCACAGGGCAGCTGGCACCTCCATCAAACTGCTTCCTGCTGAGTAAATCTTGAAGGCTAACAAGCTTTAAAAGTCTACCTACAGATTTTTATTTCCTGTGTCACTTTTGATATAATGGGGGCAAAGCAGCCCACATATCTTTTACAGTATCAGGCAATTTAATTTCTTGCTTCTCTGCTGATCTCTAAGCAGACACAGTCCTTTTGATGTCTTGGTCCACGTTTTAAAAGGATGTGGCAATCATGACAGCTTAGAAATGTGCATACAATTAGTAATGCTAATACAATTAACAGTGAAAGGCTTACACTTGGATCACAAACACAGCTCTTTTCCAACCCAAGCCCTCCTCACGGGCTTCCAAGTAAATAGGTCAGATAGCAATACAGAACTTCAGACAAAGAAAACTGATGTTTCAGACTCAGAGAATGCTACAGAAAGCAGGAACTTGGCACTATCAGACAGATTAAAGATGTGGTCACATTTCATGCAGGGAAACTAGAGGCAAGGCTGGCCTGGGGATGCAGAGATTTGGAGCCACGGGTGACTTTCACCCTGTGCTGGATGCAGCTCCATGACCAGAGCCTGTCCCGCATGTAAGGCACTCAGAGCAAAGGATGAAAAATTCATGATGGACTTTATTGCAAAACGCCCACTGAGGATCAAAGCTGCCGGCCCAGCCAGCCCCACATGCTGCCTTTTTGAATGTTCTAACATGGGAAAACACATCAAAAGCCTCGAAAGGAAAAAGGCAGGGAGCAGCACCTTAAGCAGACAGCTGCGATTGTGAAGGAAAGGGGTTTGTCAGCACTCTGCAAATACCATGGGCACAAAACCAGCTGATTTCCCAGAAGAGAGAAAAGCCCACTTGGCCAAACCCAGAAACAATCACAGTCACATCCCGGGACAGGCTGACACTGCAGCAAGGGCAGCCCGTGCTACCGCCAGCAGTGAAGCTGGGAATGCTCAGCACTTCTGGGAACCAACCCGTTGATAAAAAAAAATGGATTCAAGTAATTGGGCTGAGTTTGGAGCCACTTCTCAGGAACTTCAAAGACATTTGTCTTCCCAGGCCTGGGAGACCAAAAGCAGCTGGCTGAAATCAGCCTGTGGCACAGCCTGGGTCAGTGTATCCATCACTGGAAGCTGCCCCCAGATTCTCCTCCCTTCCCAGGTTCCAGCCACCTGCACATGAGACAGCAGCATCTTGCCTGGGCTGTGAGCCTGGCTCCTCTGATGCCAGGAGACAGTGCTGCAGGCAGGCACCTGCTGCCCGGTGGGGATGGGAGCTGCTCCAGGAGCTGCTGAGCAGCACGAGGCCATGGGAAGGGCAGTGACCCCAGGCCTCCCAGCAGCAGCTGGACATGGCTCTGAAACCTCAAGAGCTGTTGTTCAGGTTTTCAGTTCATAATCACAAATGTGTTTTTGCTCTTCAGATCGTTTTACCAGCAGTTCATAACTCTGTGGCTTGTGAACTGCTCAGCTCTGGGTCAGATGGTCTCACACTACTACAGAAGTCACTTGATTCAGTCAGGTTAAAGAGGCCCAAACCCCACTCCCCTTCCCCTGGGAGCTCTCATTCTTTCCTTTACTTGACCGCTTAAATCTTTATTCTGCAACACTTCCAGTCTTGAAGTGAGCCTTCTATTTTACCCACAAATGAAGAGCAATTTTCCTTCAGAGCAGCATTTGGAGGGCTTTAATCGGAAATTTGTCCCTGTTCCATCATTTTTTCAAAGGCTTTGCAGTTCCAGTCTGCTCCTCACTCTGGTTAAAGGGAGCAACTTGGAGAGCTGTCTGTCTGGAAGGGTCTGGCAGGGGACAGCTCAGCACAGTGAGAAGGGATCAATTGCTGATGGCCTGATTCCCATAAGGACAGTGTGAGTGCTGCAAACACCACACTGCTGGGGATGGATGGATGGATGGATGGATGGACGGACGAACTGACAGTAGATGGATGGATGAAAAGACAGTAGATGGAAGGACAATGGATGGATGGATGGATGGATGGATGGATGGATGGATGGATGGATGGGAATCATATAGGACAAGTGAGTGCAGCCCTGCCACATAGGAAAGAGCTGTGCTTGAGAAGTTCGGTGAGAAATATCTCCTCTGAGATTTGCTATGGAACATCAGTGTGAATAAGAAGCAGCCCATGAGAGCCTCAGCAGATGTGGGGTGGAGTTTAATCCTTGCTGGGTCAACCAAGCAGGCCAAAAGCAGGATTAATATACAGTGTGTCAGGCTGCACATGCAATACACTGGCAGTACTACTTGGATGAGAGCAAACATCCAGATGAGGTGCTGACAACTCCCCTAGCAGGATCACGCATGAGATCTGGCTGTAGGAAGAGCTGTCTTTATGACTTTCACAGCCAAAAATCCAAGAAAGCCAGTGACACCTTCCACTCTGAATCTCACCAGAGTGCCACAGCAAAACCAGTACTGGGGATGAGAAAGGTTTCCTTTTCCACATCAGCTCTATGGTATTGTACAGATAGAGCAAGGAGAGCCTAGCGATCAGCACGCTCCCCAGGCCTGGGGAGAAGATCCAGTCCAGCACTGACTGCTGAAGAGACAATCAGATCCTCCTTAATCTCTTCCATATGCTTACAAATGTCTGATCCAGGTGTGGTTCTGAAGTCATTAGTACTAATGTCCAAGGCTGTAAGTCTACTTCTTTGCAGTTCCTTGTCAAGTCTTAGATGCAAAGTTATTAAAAAAAAAAAAAAAAAGTCTATCATAAGTCAAATGGAAAAAGATAGAGCCATAACACCTAATAAGAAGCCAGGTGGAAAATCTATTTCATATTTCATAGCAACATGCCACAGCTTTCCTGCTGCTGTCTAGGGGAATTCCTGCTCCCTAGTATGACAGAGCCAAGAGCAAGCCAGCATCACCAGACAAGCATGGTAAGGGTGTGAGGCATGGCACATCCCAGGGAGAGCAGAATGCACAGCACCACACGCCTAACATCAGCACACACCAAAGGCTTTAATTCCAACTCACTGCCTTCTGCTGCACAGAAACAGTGCATGCAAAGCACCATCTCCCCACAGCGTGGCAGCAGCTGCCTGCACAGCTCATAATTCAGGGCCTCCAGGTGCACATCTTTCCTCCAGAAGAGTGGTTGGGCACTGGAACAGGCTGCCCAGGGAGGTGCTACAGTCACCGTCCCTGGAGGTGTTCAAGAAATGTGGAGATGTGGAACTGAGGGACATGGCTTAGTGGGCAATACTGGTGGTAGGTGAACAGCTGGACTGCATACCTTAGAACTCTTTTTCAACCTTAGTGATTCTATGATTCTATGACTGTACAGCAAAGGGCTGCCCAGATCCCTGGTCACCAATGTGGATCTTTAAGCAGTGCAATAAAAGCAGTTTTGCTAAAGGTAGGAGAGTTCTGCAAAAGTCACTCAATGCAAACCTTAAAAATCACAAATTTTTATGTTGCTTTGGGTTTTTCTTTCGGCAAGACTGATTTGCAATCATCTGTGAAATTTTAGCATTGCCACTCATTTTTAAACAGAAAGTCAGACAGAATGACAGTGAGCTACAGCTGTGCTAGAAACATTGTACACAGATACAAGCATATATCAAGCACACAGAAGAGAACAAAATATTATGGGACAGATGAAGCCTAGTGGGCCCTGCATGGAGGCCAATGACCCTGCTGCACAGCTCAGCTTTCCCAACACAGCCTGCAGCAGCAGAGCTGCTCTGCGGACATCAGGTGCTAACTTGCCTCTGCATCTCATGTGGCTTGGACAGCATTTCGCTCCATGCTGCCAGCCCACGGCATGCTCAGGTATCTGCAGGCAAAGCTGGCATGGGGTCAAGGCTCTTGTGTAAGGGCAGGAAAAGCGGGACGGGCTCCTCTTTGGCTGCCCCCACCAGGGCTGTTTGCTTGTGATAAGATCCAGCCCCAGCGCTCAGCTCCATTGCAGGAAGTTTGTTCCCATCGCCTCATTTCCCACCTTCCTCCCCTCTCCCTGCAGGCTGGGGAGGTCACAGCACAGGAAGGAGGCACTGAGGAGCTGCCACCCTCTTCCCAGCAACCCCAATGTCTGCAGCCAGACGCCAGCACAGCACTGCAGGGAGCAAAGCCTAAGGGAGAAACTCCAGCAGTGATCAGAAGCAGGCAGAAATCAGTGGTTGAGGATGAGCCTTTTCAAACTGTAATAAAAGAATAAATCATAGTCTCATAGAACCATTAAGGTTGGAAAAGACCACTAAGATCATCTTGGTCATCTCCAGGGATGCAGCTCTGCCAGCACCTCACTTTCTTCAGAGTTACAAATCTCTACCTAACATCTCACCTAAATCTCTTTTAGTTTAATACCATTCCCCATTGTCCCATCACTGTCAGACCTGGTAAAAAGTCAGTCCACCTCCTGTTTATAAGATCATCTCAAGTACTGGAAGGCTGCAATGAGGTCTCCCCAGAGCCTTCTTTTAGTACTCTTTGCCCACCATTATCACACCCATCCAGAAGAATAGGAAAGGTCACCCTCAGGTCTGGGAGGTGGCTGTTAGTGTCAGCACACCCTGGCTGTTAGTGTCAGCACCTGATGCTTTCTGTGAGCTGTACAAAGGTTCAAGGTCTTCCCACAGGTCAGAGCAGCAGCAACACCCAGAGCATAGTGGCAGAGGACAGAGTAAGCCCTGTGGTGTGGCACAGAGCTGTTCATGCCTCCAAAAACCTAAGCCAGGGCAAAGCGGATCTGTTGGCATTACATATGCTACAGCCCATTATAGTCAGAGTGCTGGTGCTGCCCAGTGTTTACATTTCTCCTCCCCCTGTCTCTGTTTGACCCAAGGGATATCAATAGCCTCAAGGTCAAAGAGAGGAGAGTGCAGCAGAAGGGATTTCTTCCTTAAATGACCTTGCACCAAATGCATTCATGTTTTAGAGGCCATAGGAAAAACCTCCATCTAGAGAAAACCACTGCAGAAGGTGCTGTCAGGCCAGCAGATGCTGTGTTCCTCTCCCTGCTTATCTTAGATGCCAAAACACTGCAGTATCTTTCAATGCCCTCATTCTCCTGAAGGTCAGGACCTAAAACTTGAATGCTTTCATACCCAAAAGGGTTGCAATAGATGCAGTGTGTAACATTCAGCAATGGGCTCCAACAGGAGAATTCTCTAAACACAGTAACAGGTTTCACTCCTATGGTAGCACAGCAGTAACCACAGTTTAGCCCTTACCTAAAGTGATAGGGACGGAAGAGAAAAACATCCATTTTTATAGCCATGAGCAATCCAGCTCTGGTTTTAAATGCACATTTTCTTCCCTTCTTTTTTAGCTGTTTTTCCCCAAGTGAAACATTTGGGCTGATAAAGAGAGGACATCCAGATTCTATTCCCAATAAAAAACAAACTCACTCTCAGCAGTGTCTGAAATGTGTAGCAAACTAAGAAATGAACACTGACCAGCAAAGACTTTGCAGTGTCAGATTCCCGCTGCTTCTGCACTGACCCCTCCCTCCCAGCTCTATCCCCTTCTGCCTCCTCTTTCCCCCTCCTGTGTCTCTGTGAAGCCTCTGCTATTTCAGCATGCCCCCAGCAGAAAGCAATTATCGATGCTATATGTTACATTGAGCCTAATGGCCAACACAACTGGGGGCCTGCCTGTCTGCGGCAGAAACTCAAAACTGATTGTTTCTGCCCCGAAACTCACTATCTGTATATTCAGATCTGCAGGGAGGAGGGAGCAGAATGCCAAACGGAACAAACTCAGTGCTGGCAGTGAGCACAGCAGCAAGGCTGTGTTCTTCTGGGGTGAGAGTGGTTAGTGGTAAAAAGTGAAGTGACGGTGCTAAGAGATACAGGAAGAAGAGGATGCCATGCAAAGGAAAGCCAATGATGAACTGCAGGAAGTTCCCTGAAGGTCCCAAGGTCTTGGCCTGGCTGCTTTTCCAGCTGTTAGCACCAGCTGGTTTTCCCTGAAGTTTCTTTTCTCGGGCCATCTGGGACAGAAGAGAGCAAGGACACCAAACCGTAGGTCCATGGCTCCCTTCCAGTAGCACACCCACTCCCTACACGCTGCCAGGGCTGAGAGGGCTCTCAAAGGAAGGTAGCTGGGGCTGCTTCTAAATTCCACCCCTTTGAGCTCAAATCAAGTGGTACTGAACCGCCAACCAAACAGGACGGAAGCCACCAGCCCCAGAAAGCTGAACCAAGAAACTCATCTCCAAATGCAGCGATGGCTGCCCCAGTCCTAACAATCCCCTTGGAGGCTCTTCTGCATCTCAGCTAAGCACAGTAATACTGCATTACATTTATTCAGACCATATGTAATACACACAAGATCTCATAAAAGCTTAAACAGCACAATAAACATTTGGAAAAGCGTAGTGACCAGATTTACGGGGCTTGGATACCCGCCAGCATGACCCACCAGAATCAGATCCTGAAGTTTTGTATAAGCACAAGACGTATACACAACACACACAAGCACACATCAGTGTGCTGTTATTCCCTAAGATAGATAAGCAGCCCCCAGAGCCCATCCCCAGCAATGGAATCTCATGGCTTTCCACTGTTACTGAGTGGGATTAGTTAAAATCAAGGCCATAAAGAAGGTCTTGGCAAGGAACAGTTGACATAGCATGACAAAACTTCGTCCCAGAACACACAGTAAAATTGAGAAAGAGGGAAAGACGAAAAGATTTAGACACTTAATTTCCATTAAAGGGAAGATGAGCCCTGCTGCAGAAAGAGGGCTTTGCTTTGCCAAATTCCATGCTAATTTTCCTCCACGGGGCTGATGTGATATCTCCTGAGCCACCTACCAGGCTGGAGGAGAAGGGATGATGGCTCAGCAGAAGGGAAGAGGTGTGAAGTGATGATGGATCTTAAGGGGTATAAACCAATAGTACTTGTCCCAAGAATCTCCAAAAACCTTGAACTGTCATTTGCACAAAGCATCTTGGGATAGTGGGAGAGCAATGTTAGAATGTAAAAGCTCCTCTAATTTCCAGTGCAACAGCTGAAAGAATTTTGATTTACTGATTTCTTGGGTGTTTTTTGACTCATTTTCTTCTCTTCTATATATAATAACATTTAAAGGTAAACACTGTATTTTGTACACTTAGAGTCTCCAGCTCACAGAGACTCTGCACAAACAGGAGTTCATAGAATCACAGAAGTTAGCACAGATGTGAGTATCCTGTGCTCAGGACAGAAGCCTGGAGTCCTGGCTCTGTTTCTTTTGCAATAAAAGCAGCCAGGGCACAACCTCAGCATTATAGCAAAAGGAAAGAGATTAAAAAAATGGCACAAGATACTGCTTTTGAGAAATCTGCTTCATTTGTTATGATAAAGGAGAGCATTAAACATTAGCTGGCAATAGATGGAAGGATTGCCCACCTCCCACACACAACTTCCCAGAAAATATATTTACAAGTTTAAGACGAGCTGCTACGTTAAGTTATACGAAAGGAAGACCAAAGCGTGACGACAGATTTACTTACATGAGGCTGAGGATGTAAAGATGCCCTTGCTATAAAAGAACTGGCTCAGAAGCACTGCTCCCTTTGCTGGTTATCACAGACAAGAAGGCTGTTTGTGCTCATCAGCCGCGCAGGGAGGTGGGCAGTGCCCTGCAGCTGAGGACAAAGGCTACATGCACAGGCACATTCCCTCACCCACTGGCACGAGGGGGAAGTCAGGCAGCAAAGGATCTATCCGAGGCAGATCTACTTGTGTTAGCTCAGCAGCCAACAGGCACCACAAGAGTTACGGCTGCAAAACAGACAGGCAGAGGCAAAACAACACCAGCACATTTCTGAAGCATCCCTCTTCCACCTGCCTGGGATGGTGACTTGCTGCCCAAGTACTCAAATGGCCCAGCCAAGCCTCCCCCTGCCAACAGCCCCACAGATGGAAGTCAGAATCTGGACTGGTCTTTGTTTCTCCTCCGCATAGTTATCTGCTGTTCATTGCAGGAGAATGACTTTTAATGAGATAATTTGCGCCAGTTTGGGGTAAGAAGATGACAGGGTTAGTCTTGAGCTAAAGATCCCCTTTTACAGGCTCACATGCAAGGAATGACTGCTTTCATTTGGAGACATTCCATGGCATCCCGAACCCCTGTCCCCTTGTAACCTAATTTCTCAACGTCCCTTTGCCCTGCTACCTTCAAATACAGCACTTTCAAAAAGCTGATATGGAAACTGATCCATTCCTGCAGACCCAGGGAGCTGCAGATCACCATGTCAACCAGCAGGAGTGCTGACGGGATGAGCAAGTATGCCGAGGGTCAAAAGTGAAGCAAAAAGCATGGCCTCCTGGCTGCTGTTCCAGCGCTGGTGACCTTCACAGAGTACTTTCATACTTCTGTTTCCCCAGTTCTAAAATAATGCCAGTGCTTCACAGTCAGATAGACAGAGCTACTCTATGTTCGGGCCATATCATGAGGTCAATGGTAAGAAGCTCCATAGAAGGGCAATGCCATAGCAATGCCAATATCACCACTGCACAATTCTCACAACACTTCAGCATTATTCTTTGGAACGATCCCTGGGAAGATTTTGGTTTGACTAAAATAAGTCGGATTATAGGCAGACAGGGACAAAAATAACCCCATTCCCATGTGTTTAGTACTATTTAAAGGGACACAACACCTATTTTTGGAAAGTCCAGCTCTCTCTGGTTCCAGAAGACAAAAAGATGCCATCTTTCAGCACAAAGAGATTTAGAAAAATAGACGTTAATATCATTTTCAAAAATCTTTAAGTATGCCTGAAGTGAGCCAAAATATGGGAGCATGGGGCAGAAGCAAACTGCACGACAGAGCACAGCAGTCACTCCAGAACATGAGCAGGGAGCAGTTTATCTAACAATTTTTAGATGAGGATCTTGGTTCCAAGCTATGGGGTATAAGGGTGAGCCCAGCAGCACAGCACCGGGAGCACAGGGACAGTGCTGGCATGCAAGGGTGAATGCAGGAGCCAAAGGATGTGAGATGACAGCAGGAGGAGCTGAGGGAAGCTACTGGGAGCAGGCAGGCACGGTGAGAGGTGTCTCACACACCCTCAGAGGGATGCTCAGCAAGTCACCCACTGCTGTCTCATTTATTCTAAAGACTTAAAATGAAAGGGCAGACAGGACAAGGCTGAACACAGAAGAGCAAGCTTGCTTTTGTTCATCTATAATATTAATAGGCACATTATGTAATTTCCTTGCCTTACTGATGGGGCAACTATGGTTACAAGATGGGATGGGATTTCCTTGAGGTCATTCCCCCAAACTGTGTGAGTTGTTATTTTCCTGGCTCACCCACAAACAGAGCGGTTTGCTCTTCTGAAACACTGATGTCCGACTGTTGAAAGCCTTTGCCAATCAAAACACTGTGGCCTTACCCTGTTTTAATAATCTAAGGCATCAATCTCCCCCTTAGTGTTTGTTTGATGTGTTCTGCGCCCTGCTGAAACATCCCCTGCAGACCTCCCTGAGCTCATGCTCCGACTGAAGAGAGATGCCACGCATCAGGCCCTGGAGCTTTCTCTCTGAAACTCTTAACAGGGGATTGTGGTAAAATGTATTTATTTTCATGTATTGAGGAAAGACCACATATTCCAGCCTCTTTTTTTTCCATCACTCAGAGATGGGCCCAAAGCCAAAACGGTGCTGCTAAGCTTGTTTTCTATTTAAAACCTTCATTTTTATTAATAACCCTTTACAGCCTACACACCAGCACTGCGGGAGTTGCATTTCCGTGTTATGTCATCATGAACCGTTATGTATTTAATTCCTGTACCCACAAACCCATATGGACATCATTAAACACGTACCATACAGTATTAAAACTGTGTTCCATAAAGTGTGATTTAAAAAAAAAAAAAGACCTGTGAAGTGCGGAATTTTTTTTTTTTTTTCCTAAGGTCATGGGAAAATGAAGAAGTAGAGGAGAGAGAAAAGGTTCAGCAGTGCTGTGGGTTCACTCACAGCAATCTGTGCCTGCAGACTGAAAATCCAGCCCACGTTACCTGCCAGGGATGATTAATTACCCAGCAAGTTCAGGCTAGATATGTCGAATTTCTGCTTGACAGACTGCAGAGACAACTTCTACAGACATTAAAAGTTACAAACCAGCACGGGACTTGATGACTTTATTTCCCCCAAATCAGCTTCTCCTGGAGCTGCCCACAGTGGGATGAAATAGCGAGTTGCCCTGTATTGCTATGGGCCAATTATTGGAGCCACTAATGGAGATGAGGCAGACTGTGTCCTGAGTGCAATGTCTGCATGGCACTGGGTTTGCCCCAGTCTCTGTTACCGTCCCAGGAAGGCTTGGCATGGCTGCAGTCTATCCTAGCAGCAAGTCCTGCACTTGGGCAACTTCTGCAAGTCAGCCTCAGCCTTGGGATTCTATCTGTGTCCAGGACACCCCTCTCATCCCCCTGTTATCTGTTATATGGGATTGGGGATGAAAGGATATGGTAGAGAGAAAGTGATGGAAGAAAGATAAAAGACAGCAAATAAACCCAACATACAGACTGCTGGTGGAGGGAACAAAAATGAGAGTAGAAATGCTGGCAGAAGCAGGGCAGAATGCATCAGGAGAGATGAAAACAGTATCCATGGGATGTAAGGAGAATGAAAAAACTCCAGGGACATTTAGACACAGCACAAGAAAAGATATGTCAGCGTGAGGCAGAGAAGCTGATGTAGTCAGGGATCATAAGAAAGAAGAAACAAAGCAAGAGATAAGAACAAAGTACAACAAAAAAGGACATCAAAATAAGAGACATCTATGTATGTAAAATAGGAGAGAAAAAGTCAATTGCTTACAACACAAACTACACAGCCTAGGACAACCTAGTTCTTTATACCAGAGAGGAACCTATCAAGCCCCACAGCAACCAGTGGGCAGCCCAAGGACTTTTCCCCATACTAGTATGTGATTCCTGGAGGCTGAGATGGAAAGAAAGAGGATAAGCACATGCAAAGAAAAGACTATTCAGGTTTCCCATTGTCTGAAAACCTCCAGAAACTCTTGAACCCAGCAGAGGCTGCTTCATCTTTCCTTCTGAAGCCCCAAAATTGTGGCTGTTTGGTCACTGAATTCCCTTTGAACATGAGCAAGCACTAGCCAAAGTGAATGAGCCACAGTGAAAATGGCACTGATGGCATCTTGCAGCAAATACAGCCAAGGAAAGAAACCCTGCACAGTTCTTATGGAAAAGGATCAGAGAGACTGTGTTGGTGCTCCCTTAATTTTACTGCTATGTGGTTAAAAGGTCCTCTCAAAGATACAGATAGAGATACACACTTAAACTGCTTTACAGACCCTTTTTGGTTTTCTTTAGGAAATACTATTAAAAGCAAATCCTCATAAAAGAGTGTTTAGGGCAGAAAGAGTTTGCTATATAAGTCCTCTGCGGTCTGTTCAGGGCAATTGAGCCTCCTTGCTGGTTTTTCTGTGTTTAGGAATCTCCAAGAACAGGTGTCATCTACCTTCACCACATGAAAATTAGTGACTTAATTCAAGCTGAACTTGTTGTGTTGGCCCTGGAGCCCATGTGCAGGTACTCACACACATGTCAATCTCCGGGCAAGAAAGGAGAGAAGAGTTAACATAACTTATAGAGGAGATTACTAATGAATAAACCTCCTTTGTATCCCAGCCCTCTCCAGAATTTTTCATTCCCATCAAACAAACAGGCAAATGAATACACAAACACACGAATAACTTTGGGAGCACGTGTACTCCCGTTGAATTCAATACAGTTATTCACTGTGCAGAAAGCACCCACATGCATAAATGTCTGAGGAGCAGGGCTGCTCTCAGGATGAGGCTGCCAGCAAGCTTAATCTTATCTTGCTGCGTTACTCTGGAGCTGAAATGTTTTTGACACGTGCCTCTGCAGGGTCATGTCCTACTTCTTTCAAAATCTGGAACTAGCTTTGGTGTTTCAAAACTGAAGGGTTAGAAGAAGCAGCAGATATCTTCTCCAAGGAATGTGCAAGGGACCCTCACAGCCCCTGCATGTTAAATGCTCTGTTTCGGGCAAATGCCCTCTTAAACTGATAGTCACATCTGCTTGTACAGTTCCCCAGCATGTGAGTGCGTCTGAACTGAACATATCTGAAATGCAAATAAGGTCTTTCTGAGTGCATATTAAGACAGAGAAGACCATGTCAGAAAGCAACATTTGTTTCTTGAAGCCAGAAATTCTCTGCTCACTGATATTAATGCAGTCTTCTCTCACAAACATTAGTTACCCTGCCAGGGATCAGGGTTTATTGGGCAGTAAACCAGGGCTCAGTATTTTATACGTCTGTCAACAACAAAAAAATCAAATAAAAAACACTTGTCACAAGTGTACGTGGCCAAAAATTTCTAATTTATGAGGATGCTGAATGACTGAGGCAGGTGTACAAAAAATGCCTTAGGAGAAAGATGATTAAAAAAAGGAAGAAAACAAGGCAATAATAATGCACTGGAGAGCAGCTTTCCAAAAGAAGAGGGGAAAAGGGACTCATCTTACGGTGCTTGTTTCATCCCTCACCTAACAGCCCAAACCCACCTACATTTCAAAGCACTGCATTTTTCATATGCTGGAAGCATCACAAAGCATCCTTCATCAGCCTGGCCTTTTGGCAGCTCTCCTGCTCCACATGCAAATGCTACATCTGGAAAAGGCAGGAATCCTCTCTCCTGCCTGAAAGCCTCCTTTTATCTTCTCTCCTCTGCGGAACTCCTACTCCTTCCAGCTGCTCACTCCAACATACCACTTTACCAAAGGCATTCGAGGCTTTCTCCCCATCTGCTGCTCTGCCCAAAGCCCCGGCTCACCTCCAGAGCCTCCCCAGCACATAGACAGCAGATACAGATGAGCACAAACCCAATAACAATGAAGATGAACAGAAGCTCATTTGTCAGCAGAGGAACCCGTTAGCTGGGGAGCAGCTCAGCCAGGGTTCCTCCTCCCCCAGGGGATGACACTGCTGTATCACCAGCATTACTAACATTGTTAGTGCCTGTCCAACAGAGCCTGGCTTTGTGCACTGAGGCAACTCAGCTAACAATAGGATACTTTTCTCCTGACCTCTTGTTGGGAGAGTTTAAAGCTGTTTGCAGGGATGTGAATGAATCTTGCAGCTTTCTCTATCTGCCCCACCATTCTGAGCTTCATTATAAGATGGGCACGAAGGTGAAGGAATTGATCCAGCCTCATCAGGATGTCTGAGCACCCAGGTCACTGATACAGGGATTGCAGAGGTTATACACAGCCTGAAGAAACTCATAATTGGGATTGCAGAAAGGAAAGTGCTCAGTTCCACTATCCATGTTTACCCAAATTTGGGAGATACACCGCTGAAAAATCCTGTTTTATAGAAAGCAATGCAGATTGCTGGTAACACGCACTGGTCCCCACTACAGATTCAACACTCCTCCATTTGTTATATCTGAAGTCACTCTCCACATGTGGGGTGAGAATCTCACTGTGCCACTCCTGGTGCCAGGGCTGTGGCTGGGCTGTCTCACTGTGAAACCCTCCCTGCTCTTTTATTTAGCAAACATTCGTAATGACCCAAGGAGTCTGTCCACTCGACAGCCATCCTGCCGCTCAGCAGGGATGATGAAAGTTACCCAAATTTTGGGACCACGCATCAAATGGAAGCCAAATACTCATTTTTGGTAAAACTTTTTAATGAAAACTCCAATTCTACCCAGAGTTGGAGGAAACACTCTACAGCTTCAACCAGGTCTAGCCAAGAGAGGACAGTGTGAGGATCTACTCACTAGAAAAAGAGCAAAAGCTATGGCAACATTGCTGATTCACTGCTGAACTGTGACTGGTTCAAGTCTCTGACAAACTCTGTTTCTGGTATAAGTCACTCTCACTTCATTCTCTGCATGCTTGGATGGGAAAGGAAAAGCTTTATCTGTTAGATATGGTGCCCCTTCAGCCCTGCCATCCTAATTCCACAGTTGTTGCAATGGGTTTCTTCTCATAAAGCATTTTGTCCCCCAACATTTTTTTCTTCTGTATTTTCAAGCACTGGGTATCTCAGGTTACTAGTGATTTTTTGTGATGGTTCCCAAATGAGCCTGAACTGCACTGATTTTTCAAGACCACAAGACTGTAATTGAAAGCAAATGTAATCAGACATATACAGTGTTCTGAGGTTCACCACAGTGCATTGCAGTCAGCATTACTGGAGTGGTTATTAAAACTTCTTGGAGCTGGGAAGCAAATACAGCTTGCAAGAATCTAGCAAATAACCAGCATTTATTAGATTAGACTAAAGCATTGCAAAGCCACAGTCAATCCCCTATTCAGAATACATCTGAGGTCTGTTTAAACGAACAGCTTTCCTAGCTTAGGCCAATTGTTTTAAGAGCCGTGAATGGAAAGAAGGGAATAATTCTACTTCTAACACAACAAATTCTGCAACCTTACATCAGTGTAAATCTCTGAAAGCCCATTACTGTCGACAGGTTCGTTCCAATCAAACTCTGGTATAACTGGAGAAAGAAGGTGGCCCAAACACAAAGGGTATCTTTGAACCCAGACACTGCTCCAGCTGGAGATAAGCAGTAGCAAATCCCTTCCATAAACCTCCTAAACAAAAATGCAAGCACTAAAAGGGGCAGGGGAGGGCTTTAAATGAATTCCCACTGGCTCTTGCGTCTGCACTTAAAAGCAGGTCTGGGGTTATCTGTGAAATTTCAATTAAATCAAAAGCTTTGATAACATGATAAGTCACTCCAGAGTTTGGAGTCAAAACATGTTGTTATCTGATCCTCCGCTTGTGTTTCTGGGCACAGCCAGCTTGAAAGACAGTCAGCTGCACACCAGTCATGAAGATGGAAAGGGTGGAAATGAATCTACCAATAGATCATTGTGTCTTATGTGGCCAGAGCCACTCGAGATCTGGTGTTTTTATACAACCTCAGTTCTAAAGAGGGATCCCCACTATCTCAGTTGAGAGGACAGTGCAAAACAGAGCATCTCAGATGTGTGCAGCCCTCCAGGGCATGGCTCCCTACTGCCACAAACATCTTTCCGAGCTTGCTACAAACAAGGTTTTAACCAGCAACAGCATTGAGAGCTGAATGCAGGACGCTGTGGACATGAGACACCAAGCTCTGTCCTCCTGTCCAAGGGCATTTACTGGATGTAAAGGGCTGTGCTGGAGGTGCCAGAGTTTAAAGTTTACCAAGGAACGTCACTTCTGTTTGAAATGCTCCACCTTAAATAAATTTGAGATGTCATATCCATCTGGCCTGTATTACACAGCACTAAAACACACTTTAAGCAATATAAGTTATATATATCCCATATATAACGATGCCTTGTTATATATAGGATAGCATGCACAGCATGATAAAACCTTATCAAATTTAATGGGACATTGCCCCCAACCAGTTCAGAATTGCATACACAGTTACACTAGGCTCGGGTACAAGAGAAAAACACTCTTTTTATAACCAGGGAGGCCACTCATCTGCAGCAGCATGGAAAATAAAGGGAGCTTCCAGATAAGCAGCATCAGAATTACACAGCAATCAACAATAGGAAGCACAGGGCAGCAAGAAGTCCCATCTGACCCCAGGCGCCAACAGGGGATAATTTATCACCCTGGCAGCAAACGTCCCATTG
Organism: Chrysolophus pictus; assembly: GCA_037305975.1. Taxonomy (NCBI): domain Eukaryota; kingdom Metazoa; phylum Chordata; class Aves; order Galliformes; family Phasianidae; genus Chrysolophus; species Chrysolophus pictus. The sequence continues at coordinate 11,678,408 of CM074581.1, read as the reverse complement.
AGCACGTCTTTCCTCATTGCTCTCCTCCTTGGAGTGGAAAAAGATCTTCATTAAACAATAGCTGAGCAATATTAAATATAGACATGGCAATGACAAGCTGGATTCTTCTCCGTTATATAATTACATTTATAACATGAGCTGCCTATTCTTGTTTTTCAGAGACGTGACACGTGGGGGATAAGATGGGCTCTCCCCCACTTTGTCGTGTTAGTGCAAAGCAATGTCCAGCCCATCCCTCCTGCGATGAGTCAGCAATGACAGGCAGCCAGTGCTGCAATTAACCTGCTGGCAGGGGCTTGCTGGGAGCAAAGAATGGAGATAAGATGAGGAAGTTCCCATCCCTCTTCCTCTCCTCAGTCTCAGGTTCATCCACCAGGCACAGCAATGCCAGACGCTTTGCTCCTTACATAGACCTAAATATTTTCAGTGTGCTTATCTACACCGGTAATTCAGGCCAAGGGACTACTCCATTCTGGGGTGTCAAAGCAAGCATCACCAGCCCCTACACACAGGCTTTAGAAGATCCTATTTCACTGGCTCAGGGCTCAAGGATAACAGGTATCCCAGCTCCTATACAGCCAGGAGATGGAAGAGGCCTTTCCAGTATCACAAAATAAGTAAATGAGGCAAAAAAGAGCAGACTTCCAAATCCCCTCCATTAACCACTAACCTTCATTTCTCCGGGAGGAATGAATTTCATGGGTTAATTTAAACATTAACTGAACTATTACTTTCTAATCTACAAAATAGGCATCAGCAAATTTATCAGCAGTGACTGTTCCTTTACTGTTCCTTTAGGATATGAGGAAAAATTACTGAACAGGAAAAAGGCCCTCGAGCCAACAGCCCTAGCATTTAGGTTTTCTAAAGGCAATGTCAGCTTTTCAAAATACCTCTTCAGTCCCAAATCTTTTCTATAGAGAAAGACTTGTCTCAGATTTGTAAACCTTTACTAACTCTGACACTACTGCGATGCTTGGCCCAGACAAGCCACTTCCCAGCATCAGAGCCTGTTGGCAACGCTCTGATTTCGGTTACATTCGGATGCATTCAGAATAAGTCTGGTTATTTTAAATCCATCCTGTGCCTGTGACAGCACACCACTTTTAAACCCTGCAGTGTGGTCATACCCAATCCAGGCAAAAGCTATTTCTGTGTGCTGGGTGGCCAGTGCCAAGTGGCATTCACTGAGATATCTTTGCTCATCTCAGCCCTGTGTCCTTTCACAGACAGATCTACAAAGCAAGCACAAGTCCAAATGTCCAAATGTGATACTGAAGGCAAGGAATACAAGCTCTTGCTGTACAGCAACAGCAGTGCTGTATGCTGTTCCAACTGCCATTCTTCCACATCTTTTTGTTCTTGTTTTTTTTTGGTGGCTTTTTTTTTTTTTTTCTTTTTGTGGTTGCTGAATGTATTTTATTTAACATGCTCTCTGTTTTTCCTCAGCATTTATTGTGTGATATTTATCTACACGCAACTTCCCTTTTGACTTTTCCAAACAGCAGAAAGATTCAAATCTTCTCTCAGGCAGGCTGCACTACCTCCTGGTACCACGGACACTACAGCCAGCAGAGAGTTGCAATACCCTCCATTTAATATTGCAGCCCTAATCATTTATATGTTGCAAACAAAAGGGGAAATTACCGTATGAAACTAAAGAAGAGGATGAGTCGTGCATGTGTTATTTCTTTTTTTTCCATACCTAGAGAGCGCTCCATCCATGTGTTGGTTTTGTTTAAGATAACCATCTCTGAGTAAGACTTTCCCAAGGATCCTGGCAGCAGGCAGTGATGGAGGCCAGCAGCCAACAGGGGTATCTGGAGACCATCTGACGGTGACCTCGCACAGCTGGGACCCAGCAGCGCTGCTGGGGCAGCAGACTCACCAGAACCACAGATTTCTGCCATCCCACACTACGGGCAGCATCCTGTGAAGCACTTTCACAAAGCCATTTTCACAACAAATTTAGGTGTTGAGGATAAACATTTCGGAGCAAATGCACTTCTAAAAAAGGCACATTTGGTGCTCTGCTGAACCCAGATGCTCAGAGACCTGTGGCAGCTCATTCCCACAGCAATCCATGACACTGGATGGCTGGGGAGGGGTAGCCAAGTAAGGTGTTCGGCAAACAGCCTTCACAGGTTGTTACATCCTTACCTACCCAAATCTCAGCAAAGGTGATTGAGCAATTTTTTGAAAATATAAAACTCTTCTTCCCATCAGAACAATGGATCTTAACTGTCTTATCTTCATGTCAACTTTTTCAGATAAATATCAGATACATGTCTTTCTTTTTTCATGTTCTATGTATTATGACTTACTTCCCAGATGGTGAATCACACGAAACTAAAACTTCCATCACTTGCTGATTTTGCATTTCTTAGGGAAATTAACTTCCATTCCACATCTCTCAAGTGGAATGAATTTTCCTGAAAAAATGCATTCATCAAGAGATCCCAATACTACCACCAAGTAGGGACTGAAATACTGATTGTCATGAGATGGTGCTGACTACATTCCTGAATGATGGGAAAATTCTCTCTTCTGTATGCCCTGTAAGAAAGATCAATCCCAAACAAAGAACAGCGGCCTTCTTTACAGCACATCTGCTCAGAGACTCCACTCCCAAATGTGTCATGAAACATTATTCTAAAGGGATGGAATACAAGAAAAATGATTAGCTTAATATCAAACAACTGAGAATAAAGATAGATGTTCTGCAGATGAAAAACTTGCCTCCTCTTTCATTAGGTACTGCAGGGCAGATCATTTGGGAACCTGGAATAGTCATATGTAACACAGTCAAGTTAATGGATAGAAAACAAGCACCCCACTTTGTCTGGATTTGCATATTATTTTAAAATCACGTTATGACTTTCACAATAAAATATTCTCAGATAATAAATGCTGCTTTAAACTCAGCAGTTAATGTTATTATTGGTGGTTTAAACAGAAATCTTGTTTGAGCTTGCCTGAATTTCTGCAGGAGGAGGACTGCAGAAATGCACCAACAGATCTTGGTCTGCTTTTGATACTGTAGTGAGACCAGAAAGGGAAATGAACACTCATATGACCAGTCTGGCTGTGATATTTTGAATCAAACAGCAAAAATGCCCTAAAAGCAGTAGACCGTATGCAATGTTGAATTGATTAATACTCCTCTTTGGGTATTTCTGTTATTTTTTGTAAAAAAAGAATAATTAAAAAAATGGTTTCTGAGATTCTGTTTGTTGACTGTGAGCCCTGGCCTGACCTTAGCCTCAAACCCAAATCCCCAGTAGAAGTCTGAAATTAATCTGCCTCTAGCTTAGTTATTAGTAATTATAATTATTAACAGAAGCATCCAGGAAATGAATGGCTTTCAATGACATGGTCTTTTAATGTACAATACTGGAAAAATAAAAAAAAGCCCTTTCTTCTTTCTTTACAGTAACTTTTCCCATAGCTCTCTTACAAAGGACATGTTTTCACCATGGGGAGTGGTCCAAGATTGCTCCCAAACTGTGCCACAGAGGATTTCGTGTCCTCTGAAGGTCTATCCCATGCTGCACAAAAAGAACCTGCTGTTATGAGCTACCTGGCCCAGCTGCAGCACCGCTGTAGGCACAGCCCCGCTATGCTCTCTGGAGACACCTCTCCAACTCTGCCTGCAAGCTGCTGGACAAGGAAGATTTTCAGTGGTGCTGAATGGAATACCTTCTGCCTATTGTCACAGAACTCGAAAGCTTGGACCATCACCAAAACAGGAAAGAGAAAACCTAAGCAGCAAATCCAACCCAACAAACTGGCCAGATTATAACTGTGTTGGAAAACCCCATCTTTTATTATAGCTGGATTGTATGCTGCTCAGCACCATGGGAAACCAGAGTACAGAGCACAGCAGTAGTAGGAAACGACCCTGCAGGGAGCAGCCTGCAAGCCAAACGGCTGCAGCCCAGAGAGGAGAGCATGCAGGGGCAGTGAGGGATTCGCTCCTGGAGGTCAGCTAATTGAACTCCAGGTCAGTCTTTGTCTTATGAGAATGAGCTTCTGCAGAAAGACAGAGCAGGCGATCCTGAAACTAAAGCCCATCTTGCTGCACACAGAAAGAAGACACAAAAGCAGCACGAGCAACTCCATTCTGCCATCCCTCGGTGGCTCAATCTCTCACTTAGTGACATTTGCTCTCCTATAACACAGCCAGTTGGGTGCCATGTGCATGCTACATCGTCACTGCATGAACAATCGCCACACTGAGTGCTAAAAGAAGCAGCTGAATAAAGAGAAAATAATTCTGGTAGCCAAGATGCTGCCCTCAGGCTACCCCCTACCACCCCCAGTGAGATAATGGGGCTGTGAGTGAGGTCCAGGGAGGGCTGATTTCACAGGGCTCAGGCAGTGCTGGCTTGCTCCTTCTGAAGTGGCTTGGCAGAGTACAAAGCAAGGGAATGAATCAGGGATTTCTCTGTCGGACTGCACTCCTTCGTGCAGAGTCTGACAGTCTCCCTTCTCCTGGACCCTACGCAGAGGTCCAGTGAGCCCCACACCTCCTCCATCCCTCCTCAGTCCACAGAAGAAAAACACTAAGATGTTTCCATTGGCTTTTACATCATCTTTTTTGTAGAGATTAATCTTCAGTTTCAACAATACATCTTTTGTGAAGCGCTCCCAGCAGAAACCTTAGACACCTTCCCTAAGATCTGTTTGCTTACAGAAGACGAGGTAGGATTTGTTTAAACCCAGCTAGATTAATGTCTTGCAGACATTAGTGAAGTGAGATTTAATCAGGTTATTGCTCTACATTTTCCAGGGAAATAAATCACACTTATTACCAGGCTGGAATAAGTTGCAAAGCCTGGGCTGAGAAAATTTAGGCTTTTTTGTTTTTCCTAGGGTGTGAAAATGGGTAACTTGAAAACTGCTTCAATGCCATTGAACTGGGAGCTCAGCAAAAGGCCCTCAACAAAATGTAGGAAGGAAAAGAGAAAGAAAGCCATAATGGCCAGTGCCCTGCCCATCAGGTCCAGTCCCGACTCTGCTTTACTCAGACCTAATGCCACAGGCTCAGAATCAATACAGAAAGCAGGCAGGAGCGTTAAACAGTGTTAAATGCAGATTCCTGAGGTCCATGTGTGATCCTCCAGGCAACCTCTCCTGTAACTGTGGAGATCCTACTCCCTCTCTGGGATCTGATTCTGTCTAGAACATGTGGGTGTCTCCCTGCATCAGACAGAACCTGTGGAATTAAAACCATCTCTGCAAACTTTCTCTACCAGACTTAAATGAAAATCATGACGGTCTGTAGGTTCCAGAGCGTAGACACACCCTGCTGCAACACCTTCTGAGTTTGCAGCACATGTTTAACCATGAACATGCAACTTCATTTTTTCTACTCACCCCAGAAATTTCTCCAAAGCCTGTCTAGAAAGAAAAAAAGAGCAGCTATTTTTGCAGACTTTTCATTTTAAAGCTGCTCCTTTTCTCATTTCACAAACAAAAAGACTTTGCTCTCAGCTGCACTAGCAGTACTTGCTTTAGTACAAATGCCAATATGATCAAAGCCATGCATACGCAACAGAGAAAGTTTGGAAACCAAGCTGCAAACGTCCCCTCCTCTACACTAACATCACAGCTACAGGTCCAACATAAGACAGCTGAAGTCAAAGGAAAGCTTTCTGCTATCTACAGGTACTGCAGGCATCAAAGTGGCAAACAACCAACTCCCTCAAACTTTATATCCATTTTCTATTGGACTAGATGATCTTAGAGGCCTTATCCAACCTTAACAATTCTGTGAGTCTACAGGAAGAGAGATAATGGCCTTAAGTTGCGTATTGGGAAAAATTTATTCTCAGAAAGAGTGGGAGGCATTGGCACAGGCTGCCCAGGGAGGTGGTGGGGTCACCATCCATGGGGCTTCTCAAGAACTGTGGAGCGTGGCACTGAGGGATGTGGTTAGTGGGCATGGGGGGATAGGTTGGGGCTGGACTAGATGATCTTAAATGTCTTTTCAACCTTAACTATTTCATGATTCTGAGATTATTACTGGGCTGTGCTAATACAGGTGAAACCAAATTACAGAAATACTGCCTGCAATCAAATTTCAAATTATGCCACAAAGCTGCATAAAACACAATGGGACCAAGTCAAAACATATTACTGAAGAGCACAACAAAATATATCCTGCTTGTTATACAGGAGAAAAGGAAACATCACGCAAGGCAGCACAGTTGCTTGTAAATACTCTCTTGCCAACGCTTTCACTGGATAAATTAGTTCTTTGAACTGTGACAATATCACCATGAATCAGCCTGTCTATTCCAAGGTAAAGGCTACGATTCTGCTTTGTGTTCAGTGGAAACTCTTTTCCCAGCGTTTTTCTTAGCTTCCTGCTTAGAAAGAATAGGCTCTCCAGAGACGATTTTGGATTTAGACCACAATCTTGCTCCCTTCAGATAACTAAAGGGAGGGCAGGAGTACATTTAAAGTGGGCAGAAGTACATTTAAAGAAGCAGCTGTAATTATTAGCCGAGTACTTACTGGCAGGATTTCCCCCTGCTGCTGTGCCAACTAAGTGAGTCCTTGGTGATAATTATCAGGTAAAACTCAGAAGCAAGGGGAGGTTCCCTCATTAGAAGCATCAGCAAGAAACAATGCAAAAGTGGGTGGGGGTGACTGAAAAATATGTTTGAGGGCTGCTTGACTTCTCTGTCCTCCACACACCCAAGTGGTTATATGTAATTGCTGGGCATTTTCTGAGGTACTGCTTGAAAGCTACAAAATCTGTTCCCACACTTACAGTAGCATTTAAGTGAATGACCTTCATCTTTCTTCCAGTCAACCAAGAAGAAGTGGAAATGCATGCAGCACTTACTCTTTTGGAGGGTTGAGGTCTTCTGGGCGAGCCTCAAAGAACCTGAAGACTTCATCACACTGTGAAATGTGAGGGGGAAGTCGAACCAGCGCCTGCAAAGGGAATCAAAAGGGAGGGACAAGCACTTAGAAAAGCCAACTTAAAAACACGGCCTCAAGTATTTAAACTACCAAGCAAGAAGTAACAAAACAATCTGGCAGGGGGAAGGAAATAGAAAAGGAAAGCATCAGGTCCAGCTACTTATCTGAGAAGAAAGGGAATTGCACAACTTGACTGCAAATGTCAAGTAGGAAGTGATGAATTCAGATAAGGATAGTACCTAGAGTAGGCCAATGTCACTTTTTGCTATGTGTCCAAGAGCAGGATTCGGACCATGTGAGCAAAAGCATTACACTGAAATGATTAAGTACTATGTGGCAGGGACTTTGTGACAGGTTTGCACAGTACCTCAAGGCAGCGTGGCTAGGGTTTAGAAGCTCTTAAGTCAATGCATACAAATGCAAGCAATGAAAATCTGCAGACTCAACACCTACTCATACAATGGATTAATGTTCCCCATAAAGCTTTCTGTTTAGCACTGTCAACATTTTTCTGTTTTAGCAGAGTTTGCTAGAAAACAAACAAACAAAAGCACACAATTTGTTCCAAAATTAATAGGAAAGGAATTTGATTAATTGCCTGCAAAAAAAAAAAAAAAAGAAAGAAAAAGAAAAAGAAAAGAAAAAGAAAAAAAAAGGCCCGAAGGGTATTTCTGCACAAAGGCAGCTTCACTGCAGTGCGTCTTGGCTAACAATGTCCATACGCTTTGCAAGATACAGATATGCAGCACTTGTCACACTCAGCAATAGTGAGTATAATTTGGGAAGAACCAGTCCAACGTGGAAGTGGATTGGAAACTGGTGAGACAAGCACACAAGGCAGAATCATGCTGTGAATTCGCTGCCCAAGCTACAGATCCTGACAATGCCCAAGGAAGCTGTGCAGCTATTCCTAGCCCACAAACAGCAGCTTCACGTGTCATAATACTGAGATTTACTGAAGAAGTGACCATTAGGAGAGGAGAAGAAGCTGGAGTTAACCTTCCTCTGTACTAAGTTATGGTGAAAATAGGCCATGGGTTAAATATAGACCAAACTTCTTAGAAGTGCTGTAAACCCATTTGACAAAATGAGATTGCCTGGCTCATCTGCTAGTTGGAAGTAGGACAAACAATCTTGAGAGATGGATGAAAAACTACAGCACAGCTAAATGAAGGTGCATTAGGGCAAACTGGTTATACTAACCCATGAGACATCTGCTTTATCTTGGTCAGACAGCCAAGGAGGCCCAGCCAAAGTATGAAGGCAGGATGAGCAGTCTGCTAACGTGTCTCCTTCTAGGCAAACTTCAGAAGAGAATAAATGTGTTTCCAAGACTACTTCTGCTTGGGGACATCAAGGAAAACAGTCCCCCCGAATAAAAACCCTAATCTGAAGCAGCAGTTTCCAGTATTAGGCAACCTGATCCTGTTTGAGGTGGCCTGAAACTACAAGATGAGTGCTTCCAGGTCTAAAGCTTACATTTCCCTGCTTGAGGGATACTATACAAATGCAGGGAAAATTCAGGTGATATCAGCAAGCCTACAAAGGAGAAGCTGACTTTTGGTCACAAGCAACTGTTCTACAGAGCAGAAAAAAACACCTTGTTTCAAGGAAGCAGCATCAGTGGCAGAAGCCTAGCAGTAGCTGGGCATGGCTACACAGCACTCCTGGATCCTGCAGCTAATGCAGGATCAAGTGTAAGAGATGAAAAACTGAAGTCCTCTACTTTGAATGAAAGACACCTCAGCCTCCATTGCTATCCACTCAATCCTGCTGTTTTGCTCAACAGTGTAAGAAAGGTGTGAGCTCTCTGCCTTTATTCCTGGTGCATGTAAACAGGAATAATACTGGGAAGCCAGCAAACGCCCAGGGAACAGTAATGATTATGGCATGCTGAAAGAGAAACACTGCACCACCTCAAACACTGAAACACGTTTTATTCAGCTGAATCCCAACCAGGAACTAGACTTACGCAGAGCAGCACTGCTATCTGAAGACCAGTGTACGGAGCCCAGATCCATTGTTGGCTCCATTGCTAACGCCCTTCTCGGTTTGGACAGGTTACTTAACCTCATTCCATGAAATTCAGCAGGGATATATCTTCTGTTACCTATTTAAAATGCTGAGCAATAACACTATCCTAATCTGCTGAAAGGTTACGGGGCTCAGATATTTAATATCTACAGTGTGTTTTGAAATCTCTAAGGGCTTGATCTTGTGCAGTCCATGGGCCAACAGCAAATGATATGTATCATTACTAGAGAAACATAAACACCCAAGTTAAATGTATCACAGGGGGTCCTGGACATCAGACACCTTCTCAAAGAAACATCACTTCCCTACATGTTGCAGGTATTTGCCCTTCCTAAAAACCAGGCTACAGATGTCAGTACTGGATCAGAGCACAGAGTGGGTTTTCAGTGATGCAGAAGCACACCAGCAAGCGGCTGTGTTGTTTTATGTTTCTAAATCAATGGAAGCTTTAAGAAATCTGACCCCTCTGACCTGGTGGTCCCCTGTTTGGAAATCTCCAGAAGCATTAAGGTGAGAATTGTGGTCATGCTGGACTGCAGGAGGACAACTGGTTTCAAACTAAAAGAGGAGAGATTTAGATTGGATTAAGGAAGAAGTTTTTACAGTAAGAGTGAGGAGGCACTGGCACAGACTGCCCAGAGAGGTGATGGGTGCCCCGTTCCTGATGACATCCAAGATCAGACTGGATGGGGCTGTGAGCACCTGATGGAGCTGTAGGTATCCCTGTTCAGTGTAGGAGCGTTGGACCAGATGGCCTTTAAGAGTTCCCTCGGACCAGATGGCCTTTAAGCGTTCCCTCCAACCAGATGGTTTGATGATTCTATGATTCTAACTAAAAAGGCCCCCATTGGCTCTTCTCTTTCCCAGGCAGAGAGCGGTGGACAAGAACCAAAGAGCTGAAGCTGTTCCACACACAGCCACCAGCTCACGAACCCTGGGGACACAGTGGCCCTGGGGCAGAGCTGGCTCTCACGCTGCAGAATCACCTCCAAGAGTGATTTTCAGCCCAGTGAAATGAAAACCACTTGATAATAACCTGCCATCGCATGTTTTTGGGGAGCACAGGTGTAAGTCTGCAGCCAAAAATTGAGGACATATGCAACATCTCTGCTCCTCTGCAAGGGGGAAATACACATTTGGGCAAATACACATTCCAGCAAAACGGCTCCAGGCAGAGCTGCAGCAGGCTGAAGGCAGGACTGTGAGGTCAAGGAGAGAAGAGGAAAACAGATGGTAAAAGGATGGAAAGGATAGGGATGTGACATTCTTCCTGGTAAGCAGAAAACAGAGGTAAATATATGCAGTTACAAACAGCGCACATCCAGAAACAGCAAGGAACTTGCACAGGAAAGGTGAGAGATAAAAAGTGCCAGTGAGCAGAATTCATCCTTGCACCACTGCTGAGTGTTATCAGTGAGATTCCTTCTTTGGCAGGCGAAGGCAGACGTGTGCTGCTTAGACCTCACACACTCCTCAGAAGATATGCTTTTATGTGCTATTTCAGCCTGTAATGATGTCTGTCTCTCTATATTACAGGTTTCAGACAGCCTCATGGAGACACAGGTGATTGGAAAAGCTATTAGAAAAGCTGTCACATCAGGCAGGGCGTTAGCAATCAGCCCCTGGCATCCAGCACGACCGGCTGTCTGCCTCACACAGCACCCACAGCAAAGCACAGCACGGGGTGCAGGCTGGGGCTCGGTGCTGTAGGTCACGTGGACTGCAAACTGCACAGTGGGAATTTATGACATTAAAATGCACGCACATGGGTAAAGAAACATGCCGTATTTAAGCGTGCCTTGAGTGCTGCATGTTGCATTTAACGCAACCTTTTGTGTCTAAAACTGGAGACTGGTTGCACTTGCTTAACCACTTATACAATCATTGGTGGAGGGCCAGCACTCTTGGGGGGAATCTATCTGCCCCACTGGGGACACCCAGCTCTGGGGGGTGATTCATGCACAGGGTTCAGGCACCCGGTTTCCCTAGGCTCAGTGGGGTTAATCCCAGCTCCGCACACAGAGACAGCTGACTACTGCATGATTACGGCTCCCTGACTTTTCATATTAAGTATCCTGTTCTCAACTGCTTATCATCCTAATTAACAATAATTGGTTGTGGCAGATGTTTAGGAATGGTCATGAGTTCACCAAGAGGGAAAGTGCAATTACCGTAGTTCACTTCTCAGAACAGAAAAATAATTTTACTTACCTGAAAATACTTTTTGCATCTGTTTATTGAGAGCCTCACATTTCCTCCAAGCTTAAAACCCAAACAAATGAAATGTGGAGGCCGGATGGCAAACACTGACAGTCAGAGCTGTAAGTGTTCCTGCTCACTGGAAGGGAGTTGGACAGTTGGACTAGATGACCCATAAAGGTCCCTTCCAACTCAAACGACTCAGTGATTCTATTCTACCATGCTAAAGACTTGGGTGAAGAGTGCATGGCAGTGACTCAGACTGGAGAAGTGAGAATAAATAAAACATTGAGGTGAGGTGGAAAAAGGGTGCAATTCTGGAAATGATTCACACATAGAAGGGGCTCTGACATGAAAGGGCCATAAGAAGCTGGAAAGTGAAGTTCTACACCAGGTACCAAAGAGACATTGCAAATAATTAACTCTTACTACTGCATCTGGTCTGAACACATCAGGATTCTGAAAGGTAGGGTAAAAATGACTGATGAAGTTCAAAAGTTTTCCACTTAAACCCTCCATTCTTGACCAGGACTAATGGCTATTTCATTTTAATTCACCCCTAGCTTAGAGAAAGGTAAAATCTTGAAAGAGAGTCTGAACTGAGAGACCAAGAGGGAGGCAATTATGTTTTTTTCCTTTTTTGAAGAGTAAACTTGTAAACTTTCATTAAAGAATGATTAATATTTCCCAGAGTTGATGCAATCTGCTCATTTAATTTTTGTCTACGCGGTGTGCATTTGGGCACTTTGGAAAAGCCCATAAGCTTCAAGATAAATCCACCTCCAGCTGGGACAGCATAAAAGTGTGTGACAAACTGAGGTATTTATGACAAAGGGACTCATCTCTTCAAAGCTCTCCAGCATAGAGATGCTTCCCTCAGTCAGCACTGACACAAAGATGCCAGCCTGCAATGCTGCCCTGGGTCTTCCCAGAGGGCTGAGGAAGGAGACCGTGGTGGTTTGGTCTTTCTTCCATACAGGGTGACGCATAGTGGACAGGCACACCCAGGAGGTGTGTTTGGGAGATCAGAAGCTTACTAAATAAAATGCCCCTAGCAAGACAAGGCTGTGAAGTTGATGTTGCTTTCACATCATCAAAAACTCTAAAAAAATTAAGAAAACCAGGCTCATGGAGCCCAGAAGACCTTGAATTGCACTAGGCTAAATCCAAGCCTAGAGTTAGGAGGGAAATCATCCAGAGATATCAATTCCAGTGGGCAGCACATGTTTACAGGCAAAACTAAGCTTGTATGCTAACTCACTCAGATTACGTGCTCACTCCAACATCCAGACCCTCACTTTCACATGTTTACAGAGAAATGCCCTGGAAATCTTTCCCTGTATGTCCCACTCCACTTTTCATCACAACGTTAAAGCTTCCTGAGGCTTTACCAAAAGCAGTGGCCTGCGTATCTCTATGATGCCATGCCCTCAGCTGGCGCACAGCAGCAAAGAACCCAGCAGGCCTGCAGGGCCACAAGGGCCATGCTGCTGGCCAATACTTTTTGCAGGACTCCCCATATTACCAGTGTCCCTCAAAGTGTGGGACAGCTTTTGCCTGCCTGTCCTTGCTCCCATGCCCCCAGCAGGAGCCACAACACATCAAACCAGAAGTCAGACGTGCTTCTCAGCCATGCAAATTGTTGTGCTCTGTCAGAGACAACAAAACAACAAATGGTCGAACATTTGCCCCATGTGTTTCCCAGGGTTCATTTGTGCTTCATCTTTTCAGGTGAAGTGGATAGAGAGTCCTCATCTGGCAAAAAAATTACCACAAACTTTGCATCTGAAGCTTCCTGATTCCTCTACATCCTCACAGATTCCAGTGGACAAAGCCCTTTTGTCCCATGTATTCATTTCACTCTCTCACATCAGATTTTCTCTATCAAATACACCCACATCATTCCTTTTTTTTTTTTTTTTTTAAATTAAGTTTGTTGTCTGCCTACTCATTTTAGGACCAGCATGGGACAATTCTGCCCATGAGAGCTGGTTGGAGCTTGATGATCTTTAAAGTCCCTTCCAACCCAAGCCATTCTGTGACTCTGACATAAGCTTTGCTCTCCTCTTTCAGATGAGCAGGATTAGCCTCTCAAGACAATACTCCTCCTCTACAGCTCTGTGCAATTCTTAATGAGTCAAAACATTCACTGGACAGGCAAAGAAAGGTAGGAAAAAAAGGAAATTATGCTGAAGAGGGGGATATGACCCTATTCACAGGTCCCACTAAGACCCATGTGCACCAGCTTTGTGATGCCGTGCTCCTTGGAGGTGACTGACAGGGCAGTGCTGGGCTGGGGCTGTCTGGGCACAGACAATAGGGTCCCAGATAAGCAGTTTCCAGCCTGGGGCAGGGGCTCCCCTCCAAGTAAATCACTGCTTTCTCTGCCATGCATCTGCTGGCTGAACCCTGACATTCGTCCTGGCTGCTCGTGTCGCGGGCAGTTCCTGTCTGAAGGAGGGAGGCTGGCGATGCGGTGGGACCATTTTGAAGCAGCCACTTGGCCGTCAGCAGGAAGACAGCATGTTAATTGTTGTGTAGAAAGCCTGATCTCATGTGATAAGACTTCACTTACAGCTTCCTTGCCCGGGTGAGGCAGAAGGCAGGGGTTTGCTGGGGCTATGTCATCACTGCCTGCAGTGTGCCCCAGGCACTGCAGGGATCTGCTCAGCATTGTGGATGAGCAAATGTCTGACTGGGAACAGAGGTCTTCCCCTCCACGTGGTCCTCTGACTTTTTAAAAATGGAAAGAAAACCCCATGGGAATGAAAAGAGGAAGTATGGGGTTTAAATTATACGCTGACGCACTCAATACCTCCCCAAAAGTCGGGAATCAGTCCTGTGTAGAAATAACTTTTAATCTACTGTCAGAGAATCAATTATGATCGAAGCATGAAGTCTAAGCTGGAAAGGAAAGACCAGGTCACAACCCTCTTTCCCACACAGCAGGCTTTTCTGTCCTGTCATAAATTTCCAGGCTTTCACTTCTTACAAGAAAACACCCCTGGAATCCGCCAGTCCATCTCCAGTGCTGCACAAACCTGAAATTTCCCTCGTGCAGCACAGACAGGCAGGGGAAGAAGAAAATGCCATCTTTGTTGTGCCTCTTTACTTACTGAACTCTTGCATTCATCAAGACTGAAGTAGAATTATAATCCGCTTTTATGTGAAGAGACTGTGCTTATGAATTTTTCTGATTAAATAAGGCACCAACATGGTGCTTCAGATGGGCAGCACAGCTGCTTCATTAATCTTGGTGGTGTTTGGGACGGACCACAGTTGTTTAAAGAAGACCTCCCCCCCCCTTGCAATGGGCTCAACACAGATGAAACTCTTGGTAGTGAACATGGAGCAAGGTATGGTGCAGCTGATGGCTGTGAGCCACCTGGAAGCTCTTCTACACCCTCCCCTGGAGCTCCTTACCCTGCAGTACTCGTCAATGGGCTTCAGCCTCTTCACAGCTACATCTCGGACGTGGCTCCTCCGGAACAGGATCTTACCTGAGAAGGAAACAGAGAACAGGGGGCGGGTTAGGAACATCACCTCCACTTTGGATAGCAAATAGCTGTATGTTTTTACATTATTTTGCAAATAATGTAAATAACATTTGGTTACTGTTCAGTGCTGGTGTTATGCTGGAGCACATTGATACTAAGTTATGAGTCACTTCCACCATGGTGCTGCTCTGGCATGTTGAGATTAATGCTCCATCACAACCCCATTGCTGCCTACCCAGTCTCCTTCCATGGCACTGCTTCCAGCCTTGCACACAGAGCAGCAGTGCACAAGGAACGAGGTTTGGGTGATAGATAGCTTATAAACCTACAGAGGGAAACCAAATAATAAGAAGAACAAATAAGCTCTTTTTTTCTTCTTTAAAGTGAAAAAATAATAACCTCAGCATCCTTAATGGATGACATTTCTGCAAGTCAGCTAAGATTAAACAAATAGCTGGGGTTTGTGTTATACTACTTGTAACAAAGTTTATCAAAATAATCGAGGAGCTGAGTTTCCCCACATACAAGGATGTCATGGAGTTGGTATTTTTTTGGCTCTAAGGGATTTTATCTTCATATCCTTTTTTGGTTGTTTTCTTCCCTTTTTCTTTTGTGCTATATTTCTTTTAATGTATTGAGACAAGAATAAATTATATGTTATCCTTGTGGTGCAGAAACAGTATCTGCCAGCATTATTTAATCCATAAAATGTCTATGTAAAAAAAACCGCAGGCATATATACCACCTCCTGATCCAAACTTCTTCTGCCAGCAGGCAAGTGAGATACTAATCCATAGATGGTGGGATAAGAAAATGGGCTACGAGATGAAATCAGATCCCAAATCTGAATATGTGGCTTTGATTCTGTCATGGTTACAGAAGTTGAAATGTAAATGACACCATTGCCTTTAACAGCCCAGTAACAGAGGCTCTGCACCCTCCCATGCTCTGCCCCTTCTGTTTGCCTTTCCTTGTCCTGGCTGCTACTCTGTAAACTGTTAAAGCCTTTTGTCCCAAACAAGACAACGTGCCATATCAGAGTTGATTTCAGGATCAAACCCATCAGTCGGTTTGTCCTCTGAAGTCATCATTTCAGAGTGCCACCAATCTCTCTGGTTCCATGTGGTTATCTCACCACAAGGCTGGCGCTGAGCCATCCCTGTAGGATGTGATGCCTGCAGGTAACAGCACAGAGCACACGGGAAACTTTCAATACACATCCGAGACATTCATCCACGCTTATGTGGATGAATGGTTGCTACGTGCCCACCTCCCTGCACTGCCTGATGTTGGATACACCAAAACTTTGCTTCTTTCTTGCTTCTACTCCCAATAAATGAGTAGAACCATCCCTTTTTACAAATTATTTCTTAGTTTCTCCAGGATCACAATGTACTTGTACTGCATAACTGCAGTAAGGCTCCTTTCCTGGGAGGGGGCATGGGGTAACTGTAGAGAACAGACTGCTTCCCTCCTCCAGAAATGCTGCTGTGGGAGATTTTTGCATTTCTTTGCAACTTTTATAAATACACTGCAAAGAATAAGGGACACTTTGGAAACATTTGCACTTTTTGGCTTTTCTGTTTTCAGTTGAAGCCACGAGTCAAAAGTAGAACTGGTGACCATATAAAAACATAAGGGAACCCAAGACTTAAACACATTAAAGATCTACTGCAAATGTGACTCAATTTTCCTAAAAAGACAGTTTACAGGGAGGCCCAGTCTTCAAAGTAACATAATAAATGAAAGTCTCAGACATAAGAAACAAGATAAATATAATAAAGAACGTTATATTAAACATAGAGTACAAAAAAGACCCCAGGATATGATAAGTCTTCATTCAGTCCTTAAATGGATATGGAAAATATCAGGATGACTGCGGTGTTAAGACGAAGCAAAGCCCAGGAGGTGCTTCCATTTTTATCCCTCAGAAAAAGGGAATTTTCACACTTCTACTGAAAGCTAGAAAAGGCTATGCAGGGGCTGTGGGCAGATCTGTGGCTGCCCAATCCACAGCATTGAGAACTGAGATCTGGAGAAGGCCAAATAACTCAGATCAGCATTGCCAAGAAAAAAAAAACAAAACAAGAAGGAAACCAGGATGGTCAGAAAGCACATCCTCTTCTGATGGGCAGCAGGCATGGACCCTGACCAGGCAAATATGGGGATGCTTGGGCAAAGAAGCCTCTTTGCTGGGCACATCGCTAAGGAGGGAAGGCTTCCCAAATGCCCAGCTTCTCCCCTTCTCTGGGAAGAAAGGCTGTGCCAGCAGAAGCTTGGCTGAATCCATTGTGACCACACAGCAGGAAACACCACAGACCATGTATGAGCTCCTACTGTTCCCTCAAGTTCTCCCATTTCTTCAGGGCTATATGCTCCTTTACGTTTTCCCAGTGGGTGCAGCTGGATGCAGATCCCTGGCAGGGGAAAGCACTGACTAACAAGGTTGCTAGGATCACCCTGTTAGTGAGACAAAGCAACAAGCAGCAGGCAGGGAGCAGAGTAAGGCTTGTAAGAGCCCCCAGAAAGGAAATCTTGGGGAGGCAGCGGATGGGAGCACGTTGAGCAGCACTGAAGTGAAGCGGGAAGTCCTGCGGTGGGTCTAAATGGGTAATTTCCTTGCAAGGGCGGAGTGCTGCTTTGAGTGCTGCTTGGCTTTTCCTCTGGGTAGTTTCCACATCTCTAAGGAAGGGGCCTGCTTATATGCTAGTACATCCAGAGCTACTTCCTCCCTCAGTGACAAAATGAATTTTACTTCAGCTCTTCTAACACTTCTCAGGCTTGATTGGAAGCTATGGGCTGTAAGACAGCACTACCTCATATACCACTTTCATTTACCCACACACAAGGCTCAGACCAGGTCAAGGATGAAGAGAACATGTGTAGGAAGGACTCAGCAGACAGCAGCACTGGGAAAGAGAGACGTGAGGAAGAAATAGGGCTCCAGTCCTGCTGCTAATGCAGGATGACAATATTTATTTTTATCCTTTTTTCTTTAAAGAAAATATTATTCCTAGGAAATTAATGTGGATAAGAGGCAAAGTATCAGGTTTAACTTTGTAGGGGACATCTTAACTCATCCCTTCATCTGTGTGTATAGAGATGTAGCCTTTAATTCCATGACCACACACCTCTTCTCCCATAGGACCTGGTTTCCTCCCATGCACACAGCGGGTACACAAAGTGGGAAGAAGAAAGCTGTCTCAGAGACCACCAATCTGGCAGCTGCTGATTCTGCAGGCTTGAAGGTATGCTCTGAACACTGCCAGTGTCTCTGTCAGAAGTTAGGAAGTGCCCAAACACAGTGTAAAAGGGGTGATGGACAAGTGCATGTTCACATTTAATCTTCCACCTCGAGCAGTCATTGCACTTCAGAGGGCTCTAAGAGAGGCAAACCATATGATAAGTACTCGACAATGGACAGCCTGAATACAAATAGGTATGTTAAAAATACTATAATGTCTCATCTGATTTATGTTTATAAAGACATCTGCTGCCTCCAACTATAGAAACTACAGCTGTGGAGTCAGTCAGCTGTCTCCTAAAAGCAGGAAAGGGCTCTTGTTTCTACCTCTTGATGTTTCTATTACTGTGCTGTTGGTTCTCTCCTTTTTTCACCCAAGAACTGGAGAGGTATGAGGTCTGCATGCAAACTGTCAAGCAATGTATTCAACTTCAGATTGAATTCCTAGAGAGTCTACTTACAAGGTGCAGCTACAGCTTTTCCTTTTGGGCTAAGCAGCCTCCCCCAGTGTAACTAACACCATTTAGTGGCTAAAGTATTTTTATGAAGGTTCTACTGTTTACGCATAGCTGTTCTTACTTTTACACACTGAAGAAGTGTAAATGTGCAATCAGATATGACTCCTCAACCTGTTTACGCTGTGAAATCCATGCCTGAGCCCCACAAACGTCTCATACACCTGTCATGCAATATAACTCCCAAATGGTGCATTTAAATATGCACTGCCACCTTGCAATGTAAAACATATAACTCAACTACACAAGACTATGGGATAGAAGAACAACTTTATGTTTCTCATGGACGTATGTGTGACTGTCAACCAGATGGCAATCTCACAGTGGCCAAAATAGAGGTGTGTTCCTCATAAAATAATGTCTTGCTTTCACATGGGGATCCCAGTTTCCACGGATTGTTTCATCCATGATTTCCTGGAGTCAGGGAGCCAGTGCCAGGGTCCTAACACTGATGCCATTTGCTCCTGACAAAGAAAGGGGAGGGAAATGATTCATGCTGTTTCCACTGGTGGGAGGGGGAAGGACTTAAGTAGAAACTCGTGACTGTCAGAACTGCTGGCTGAATGTGGCTGCCAAAGGGCCTCAGGTGATAAAGGCTTTGCTAATCAGCAGAAATTACTATGGAAGGTGACAAGAGGTGATGGAGACAGATGGGGCTGCCAGGAGAGCCAACACAAGCAATAATAACATGGTGCTGAGATATAGGGGGACAGAGGGTGTCCTTCTGTACTTGAATCCTGCTTTTAATGTGCAAAAGATGTAATGTTAAAGAAAACCACTGAAAAGAAATAAAGCACGGGAAATAACATGGCTTGACAATAATTTCACTAGGAAGAGAAATATTCCTCCATTAGAACTGATAGTAGAACACGTGAATTATTACAAGGTGAAACCAAAGAGAGGCAAGAGACAAGGTTGATTGCTCATCAGCAAAGTACTCCTACCTCTGAACCTGGCTGCCTTCCACTGACTGTAGGGTCAGCTACTTATCCTCCTGGGCTAACAGTGCCAGCCCTAGAGCAGCTTACCCAGTACAGACTATGGGAATTCAAGCACTTGGCACAGCTGGAAGAAGGATAAAAACCATGAACACTGATGCCGAAATTCAGAAGTGGCAGATGGGGGCCACAGGATGCAAATCTCAAGCTAACAGCTATGTTACTGTTTGTACAGTGTTCTGCATAAGCCAAGAGCTACTTCTTGCCACTCTGTGTCCTGCTGCTATCACCTAAACAACCTGCTGCTTCTGTAATCTCCTTTCCAGTTGCCCCAGCTGCAAATCTCCCACCACTCTAAAGCAAGGTAGGAATTGAGGTGCAGGCAAATTGTACATTTGGTCTGGGATGGGCAGGCAAAGGTGCTACAAAATTCTCCTTGCTGTTTTCTTACAGTAGGATGGCTTCCTTGAAATGATCTGTACACACCAGACACCCACAGAGACCCACCACCTTATTCACAGCAAAGTGTCAAAGTACAACAAAGTAAAACAACTACCTCACATAAGAGTAACTCAACTGGAGCACCAGATTCCAGATCCCTCAAAATTGAACTTCCTATTGTGGGAATGGCTGCAGAGTGCTGGGGTGCGAGTGAAGCCTTCAACTTCTATGGTGAAATTGCTGTCTCCTTAAACTGCACAACTCAGCTTCTCCAATATGGAAAGTGAACTCTTTTGTAATTACTGATTGCAGCTGTTAGATTAGAATGCAAAGAGTTCACTGCTTTGAATTGCAGAAAGCAGTCAGTTTGTCAGAGGGCAGAAGGAGAATAGTATTTACACCTGCAGCCAGCAATCAGTGGGAACTCCCTCCCCTAGAGGAACCCACCTGAGGGCAAGCCAGAATCCCAGGAAGATGAGGAGCCAAAAGAGGGTCACATTTTCAAAATATGAGAAAAACAGCCTAAGAAAACAGGCAGGGTTTTGTTGTGCAGAGGATGCAGGAATATCCTTCTCTTTGCACACAAGCTTTGCTACGCTATGAGCAAGAGGCACAGGAAAACAGGAAAGCTTATGCAGATCCAAACAAGCATCTGCCTTGCCTATGTGTACTTCTTCCCTAAGACAGGAACCTGAATGCTTAGACATTGACTGCACCCTCTGTTTCTCTGAACGTTCTCTAAAAAATCCATGTCCAAAATTTCAGTATCAAGTCATCTAACATATGAAAGCATGAGAGCTTAATCATCACTCAAGTTATCGAGACATTATACCAAATGAATGAGTAAAACATCAACCACATCTCACCACTTGTGCTGAAACACTTGGCTTATCTTCTGTATCAGCTGACACCAGTCGCCTGCTTTCACACAGGTAGTTAGTGGCTCCTAACCTGTGATCTCCAAATCACCAGTGGTCCACAGGCACTCTGCAGGGATCATCATTCACTAGTATAACAAGTTTGAGAACCAGCAGCCCCTGCTTTGCTCTGGCTGTTTGCTAGTCAATATGCTCATATCATCTTCGCTACTCCACCTCCTGCCCCACAGAGTGCAAAAATGAGTGTCAAATGCATCTGTACCACATTTCTTAACCAAAATGCCCTTCCTGAAGAGCTGGAATATACCCCTCTTGCTACACCAACTCTTTATCTGCTTTTAAGAAAACACACTATGTAACACCTGGCTCACTGGGGTCTGATGAAGTCAATAGGCTTCTATTTGCTGACATCAGTTGTGTCAGGGAAGGACCATACGGTCCCTGCTCAGCTTTTTAAAGCAGAGGCCTTAATGAACTGAGCCTATTAAAACATTTCCACTGTCTTATAAGCTTTTATGAGATTTGCCATCAGTGCAAGTGTTGGTGTGACACTTAGCCAGAGATACGCGACCAGCGCCAGCCTGTCTGACAGAGCATCTCTCGTAAGTCCACTGGGGCTGGAAACCTTGCAGCAAGCTCACTGCAGGGAGGTGGGTTTGCACCACACCCTTGCCAAACAACACTGGAAAAGCACAGTAAGGTCCCAGCCACATCCTCTGGTGTGACTGGCAATAACAGCGCTTGGGAGACTCCACCCTTACGCTGGTTGGAGCTGCGAATAAAATAATATTTGCACTCACACCACGTAGATCAAAGTCTTTCATTATTATTATTAGGAGGTAGGTCTTGCAATAACTTGGTGTTATGGCATATGCTCCTATAGGAATGCTGCAGGTAGAAATTGAGGGGTAGGGAAACAAAGATGACTTTGCAAGATGACCAAATGAGCACACAGTAATGGCAGCAATAAAGCCGGTCCCCAGATCCCTCTGCTACAGAGAGATGTAGAAGGAAACTACATCTAAGTTAGCATTCATGGCCAGAAAATCTGTCTTAAACATTTATTCTAATGAAAAACAAATCCTCAATCTGCCACAAAAGAAGCAAAATTCTGTCCTATGGAAGACCTCAATTAAGTCAGCTGCCAGGTACACATGTACCACATTACAGGAGGTGAAATTCAGCACTCAGATCGGCAGGGACATTGCTCCTCAGAGCAGCTGTGGTATCTGGAAGGCACCAATTAACACAGAAATTGAACAAACAAACAGCTTGGCGGCAAACATAACTAGGTGCCTGTGCTTGTCAGAGTCTGGAAATCAACAGCTAGGGTTTCAGAGAGCAGTATTCAGAAACAAACTTCCCTGTGCTTCGAAAACAGAGCACTGTTCTTTCTTTCCAAATGGAAACGCTCTCCCAGAGTCCTTCAAGCTAAACCTCGGACCAGTTTTGAGCTGAATTTTCAGCAGACTAAGACATGGAAGCAAAGCACTGAACAACAACCAGACCACTGCTGGCCAGCCTGAGACAGGAAGCTTGCCTGCAGGCAGTGCCACCATCTCAAGGGCATCATTCTCTGGTTCCAAGCATCTTTTTTAATGTGTGACAAAGACAATCTACTGTGGTTATTTTTTCTCTGCCTGATCCTATTCCTGATAAAAGTGCTGTTGATTTCAAAGGTGCAAGGGCACATTGGATTGCCGACAGTACACAGACGAGAAGGGCATTTCGACTTCCAGCTCACATTTAGGTCTGACCATGCCTACCCCTCTCTGTGCTGACTCTGAAGGCTTTTTCCCTGCCTCCCCTGTGCTTACAGCACAATGACCGGCTTCTGTTGCATGCAGCTCTCCCAGATGGGAGCATTTCAGCCATTTCCAGCTCATGCCACTTATCACAAAATACACTCATCTCAGCACCAGCACTGCCTGCTAAAACTGCACGAGAGCTGAGACTCATTCCCTGAAAAAATCAAGTTCTTTTTCCAGATTCCTCCACAAGCAAGTAAATTCAGCACTTATATATGCAAGAGCATCTCAGAAAGACAGTGCTGCTGTCCTAGATAGAACCTCCTCTGGGTAATGCAAAGAGCCTCCGTCTGAACTCAGGAGAAAACAGCGCTGTCAGGCAACAGCAGCTTCCCCCACTGGAAGATGCAGAATAAAAAGCCCCTTTCAAGGATTAATGCTCTCACCAATTACTTGCCCCTTGAAAGGAAATGTGCCCTCAGTCGAGGTGACAGCAGGACCCACTGCATGCTTTCATTTCCCTTTCATAGTTAATACGGCCTTTTTACTGCCCAGGAAAAAGGAAAAAAAGGCAGACTGGAAACTAATGTTTTGTTATTTTTTATTTTTATTAAGGATCACTGGGCCAAGCAGCATAAAAACATAAAAATAACCCCAAATTTATTGCTAAATTAAAGGAAAAACAGTAAAATGAATAGGCATAGAAATCTGAATTAGGAATGTGATCTGATAACTAGCCTTTCGGGCCGTGATTAATTGCATTTGAAGCCAAGGAGACACGGAACAGCCAAACGGGACTGACTACTAACAAAATATACATGACCAAACAAACTGGTCTTTCTCCCTCTGTGCCACCACACTGGAATGGCAGCTCCCCAAGTGCTGTTTGCCTTTGTGTCCTGGTGTGCAGTGCTATGCAGGTCTGGCCAGAGTTATAAAGTCCCACTATTGGGTACCTTGGATAACCCCGCTGGGGTGGTCCAGCCTGCAGACTTGTGGTCTCCAAGTACTGGGTCGAGAATGGACAGATGCCATCTCCTTCATTTCTAGATGGAGAATAACCATCCCTGCTAGTCTAGCTGCTACAGTTCAAAACAGCAGTTTCACCAGTTGTTACCACACACTGACAAAGGACAGAAGATTTAATCCACTCTGTTGCAGCAACGTAAGAGCGTTGAGTTCGGTTGGGTCAAAGATCTATCTGTAATCCTGCTCCCTGTCCACAGGAGTAGTCAGAAAAAAAACAAAGAAGAAATTCAAAGAACAGGATGCATGCAATAGGATCCATCTCCTGACATATATTCCCCATTCCTGCACATCAGGTGTCAGAATTTTTCTGAATTAAAAATTGTTTATAATAACCACTGTTGAATCCATCCTACAAAAATTGCTCTAGTGCTTTCTTGGGCTCACAGATGGTGCATTCCCTGTGGAGATCTCTGGAAACAAGTTTCATAATTTAATCATTTACAATTTAATCATAATTACATACTCTCTTTTCACTTTAAGTTTGCTTTCCAGATTTCAGAGGCTGTACCTGTTGTTTGCGTTCTGAGAATCAAAAATAATCATGTCCTTGTCATTTTCTCAAATTCTTCATGATTCCACAAAATTCTGTGTCAGACAGAAGACTTCTCATCTATTTATTCTCCTCATGCAGAAGATAATTCACCTCTCTAATCCCCTCTGTCATCCTTCTCAGCACCTTATAACACCTTTCTTGAGAGGCAACACACAGTGCCCACGATGCGGGGAAACCATAGATTTCCACTGTTGAAGCTGTGTGTTTTGTTCTCCATTCCCTGTCTAATTCCTTCAAATGCCACGTTTGGCATGTGAAGTTTTAAAGTCTTTGTTCCAGCAGATTGCATCATTTTAAACTGCGGGCTCATTTGCACCTATTGCCTTTCAATCATCAATTTTAAAAACTTTCCTGTAATATTTTTAATTTCAAGTGTCAGAAACCAAGGATTATTGTTGTTGTCCACAACCATCAAAGCATCCAGCCTTAAACAGAGACTCCAATCTGGCAGAAAATAAGCTTACATCCTATGTCAGTCATACATCAAATAACAAGAAAGGCTGTTAATATAATTATCTTCTTATTGCTATTTTGGGAGGCACAGTAGGTTTTGATGGAGCTTGCAGTAATAGGATCTCTTATGCCATGATTTACAAGCACGTCTGTCTTGAACAATTTTCCACATGGGAAATTAATCACATTCTGCTTAATGGGAGGGAAAATATCCCTTTGCAGTTTCAATTGGATTTGCCATGGTCAATTGGACATGGGATTCTCCTTTATCCTTAGTTATAATCTGAGGTGTAGTGCTGTCATCCAAAATTTGCTGTTAGACTCCGCAGATGGAGATAATTCATTAATTGGCAATATTTTTACACAATGCTCCTTGGCCCACAATGAGTTAAGGCAAATCTACCAACATGGCATGGCCCAAAAATTGGACTGTGGCATATGTCAGGTATTGTACATAGTTATTTCAGAAAGTACACCCCAGTAAATTTCAATTACAGACTTTGTACAATCCAGTGCCATTACTTCTCTAGTAGAGAAATACTCAGCTCAGGTTTCAGAAGCAGGCAACACATCTCCCCCACCAGTGCACCTACACAGATCACCCAGCTAACTGACACACAGATTCCTGCAAGACACCATAAGGAACTGAATATGAAGTTTTCCATGTGCCTGGCCAATGACAAACCTGCAGGTTAGCCGTTCTTAATTCTCTACAAGGACTCAAGACTGAACTATCCAGAAACTGTAACTGACTTTCCCTAATATCTTTACTCAGATCATCTGCAAAAGGAATTTTAATCCCTTCCTCTTTTCTGCAGGATGCAGAGCGAATGTCTTGGTGCCGATTCATCTCTACTGCATATCTCTAAGAAACACTTCAGCTCGGAAAACCCCAATTATGTTTTCAGTTCCAGTGGAAAAGGGGTGAGAAAAACAGAACCAGAAAGAGTGAGGGAAAAGAAGATAGAAAATTAACAGTTACTTAATTGGCACCACAGGTAAAGAAGATATTTCCAGGTAGCAGGAAAGGACATCAACAAGATGTGTGTCTCTGAAATCTTGACTTTGCTATTAAGAAGCAGAATGAAGTTACTCAATGTTCCTTTAAGGCTGAAAGACTAAAGGAAAACAAGGCAGCTTAATGTAAAAAGAAGTAATCGTATGACTGGAAACTATGAGTGCCCCTAGCCAAGCACCCAAAGGAACTGAGTAATGTTCATTAGTCAGTGACTTTATTGGTACTTGGGACTTTCAACTGCTGAGCAGGATTTAGACTCAAAGATATTCTGGGGTATGGTACTCTATTTATGTTTGGACAGAATTCAGCCTCACCCCGTGTAACATTTTTCCATGGCGATTCAAGCAGAAAAAGCCCTCACATTTTCCCTGGGCACGACAGAAGCAGGGCTCTTCTTGGGATCAGCAGAATGGAAAGGGAGAGGGGAAATGTCACAGCCCATCAGTGGTGTGAGGGCAGAGGGGACAGGGTATAGAGGAGCAGGCCTCCTGCAGGGAACCTGAAGATGTTTTCCAAAATATTTATTCCCACAGCAGAACCCACCATCACAGATACTGTACAAACACAGGACAGCCCACCATTAGTTCATCCACAGTCTTAATGGTCAGTTCTACTGGGGCTTTTGAACAATAAATCTGCCTTTGCACACACTTCAGTAACGGTCAGTTCCAATGACTTTGCTCTCCAAGGTGAGCGACACGATGAGGAAGGGTGGTGATGAGCAGATCAGCAGTGGACAAAGGACTCTGTGCTGTGAGCCTCAGCTCAGCTTGCAGACCAGATTCAGAGCACAGGGGGATTAAAAGGACTTTTCCATTCTTTACTGCGGCTGCATCAAGCCTTAGCTTATGTATCCATCTTGAGAATTTCATAAGTATGCATTTTCTAGCACAGTCTCCATATATTACCTTCTCTTCAAGGAGAGCCATTTGAATTCCAAACAGATCCTTAAATCACTCTGAGTTAATACGCAGATCTTCTTTTTCATGTTATTTACCCAAAAGAAGTACAAGACAACTCTTTTTCACAGGTATTTCTTTGTAGTTTAGCAATGTTTCTGATTTTTCTATCAATGACACTGCTTTCCACATAGTTTAGCTCACAATTCCTCAATTTATGTTCATGTCAAGAGGACAAGACAGGTGCATTTCAGCTATTGCTTTCAATTTTAATTTTATAATCGTTACTTGAAAAAAGAGAGCTGTTTTGAAAATACATACAGTACCAAACAAACTAATTTACTTCCAATATTTTGAAGGCATGCAGAGCATTACCTTTAAGGACACACTGACTCTTCGCTGCCTGGGAGTGATTCAGGAGGTTCAATCCTGAGCCATTCCAACAAGTCACAGAATCACAGAATCATTAAGATTAGAAAAGACCTCTAAGATCATGTAGTCCAACTGTCCACCTACATCAAATTGCCCACTGAATCATGTCCCAGAGTACAACTACACATTTCTGGAACACCTCCAGGAATGGTGAACCCACCACCTCCCTGGGCAGCCTGTTCCTGTGCTTCACCACTCTTTCAGAGAAGTTCTTCCTAATACCCAACCTGAACCCCCCCTCCTGCAACTTGAGGCCATTCCTTTATGTCCTATCACTGTTACTGGGAGAAGAGGCCAACCCCCACCTTGTCACAACCTCTTTTCAGAGAGTTGGGAGGAGCTGACTGCTTTAGATCATCCTATAACCCCCAGGATGTACACCTATGTTGGTGACAAATGCACAGCTCCTGAAATTCCCTGAGGAATCGCAGGCACCAAAAAAAACTGCAAAGAAAAATTCTTTCCTGGCCCTTTAGAGGCACTGCAGTAGAGGAACACTTCAGAATGGGAAGTGCACGTTTCCAAATGAAAAAGGCATGAATGAGAGCTGAGTCTGGCCCCAGCAGCAGTATGACTGCAAAGCAAACTGAACTGACTGACATCAGAGATGATGTCTCATTGCCGGGAGTGAAAACACAGCTCAGATACATGCAGATTAGGAACATATGCAGCATCTGTGATCCTGTGGCAGGCATCAGCCAGCTTCAGGCTGCTAAGGAGAGGAGAAATGAGAGAAGCTTAGAGGGGACAGTCCTTCACCAGCACTGAGCAGCTTAAAAAGGACTTTGGAAAGAATACAAGCACCCACATTGGGTACTTTGCAGCACCACAAGGCACTGCATGGGTATAAGGAAGCAAAGAGAAGCTGTGCCCCTGTGCTGGAAAGAAGCAATATGCAAGAGCGACAGAAGCAAGAGACAGAAGTTAATGGGACTCAAAAGGATTATCCATGAGGAACCACTAGTAAATACAGATTTTCCTGCCAGCAAGCTGATGCTCTTGATGCTCGGGACAACTGTTTTCCTTCCATTGTATTAAAATAACTAGCCAATTTGAAACAAAAGTCAAATTTCCAAATACACAAACACAGCAGGAGCACACTGACACTTCAGAAAAAAGGAGCAGGGTCAAATGACACTCAGGCTCTTCTGAAAATTTCCTGCTGGAGTCTTTCACTCTGTAAAACTATCCTGAAGTAATCTAAACACTTCAGGTGGAAAAGCCAGCTGCTTCCCTAGGTCAGCCTGAGACCTGCTCCTGTGATCCTTCACTTGCCCACCCAATAGAATGGGAAGGAGGCTTTCACTTGCTTCCTCAACATCTGGAACCTAGAAAAAGTTCAGACTGTGTCCCCTGTATACCAGTGGGAGGTTCCTACACCCTACCTGTACCAACATCTGTTTGCACAAGTCCACGTTTCATGAGCCTGATGCAGGATAAAGTCAGTAGTTTGCTCTACCATACATCCAGCTCTGTACCCATGCACTTTTACTGCGGCCTCAACATCACAATAAACCACACCTCCAGCAGCCTCCTGCAAAGCAAAAGCTACTGGAAAACAGCTGGGATGGGGGTCCTCTGGTCCCCTTCATGCTGTCCCATGAAAACCTCACCGTGTCTCCACGCCAGCCCAAAGCCCTTTGATGCCCATGTCCTTGACACCCTCCTGTCCTCCAAGGATGAAGCGGTGGACCCTCCTCTCTAACATGGCCTACACAAGGCAAGCAGCCAAGAACATTCCTTTCCTTTGCAAAGAAATCAATTCACCATAATGTAGTAATTTAACACCCCAACAATTAAAAAGCTTAAGCTCAAACTTGCACTTCCACACATTTACTCAGAAGGGAAGAAAACCAATAAAAACACCATATAGCCATCACCAGAACTACCTCCATGAAAGCCCTAATTCCCTATATTGCTTTAATTAAAAGGGGATGAATAGCAGCCTAGAAAATTTTAAGAGGAATACAGCCAATCTACAGGCTTGTGAGAATAAAACAGGAGGAAGGAAACAAACACAAAAATCCTGCCAGTGTTAGGGCTTACCAGAGGATTACAACACTTCGCCTCTCTCCTAAGGAGAACCGGGGAGCAGAGAGGGCAAATCTACATTGCCCATGGGATCGGGTGGTAGGAGCAGAAAGCAGCTCTTGGGACATCAGCCCCATCAACACGGCTCATCTTCATGGCTCCCCAAGTAATGTTCCTAGAGCCGACACTGCAGAACCAAGGATCTGATCTAATTGCAAAAGAAAGGGGCGCAAGGGGAGAAAATCTTGTCAGATGATGAATATAGCTGACCTCTGGAATGGAGAACAACTCGACAAGGAATAATCTAATCCATAAGAGTGAAGTATTTATCACTGCTGTTACAGCAACAGACCACCCTGCTCCAGGGACATCTGCAGACAGATGTGAACACAGCTTGTAAGCACGGTGATAAAGGCACTGTTTTGTCATAGGTTATTTCAGAAGGGCTTTACTGCTGCATTACTTGAGTGCTATGTGATGCTTTATGGATTTTTCTTTTAACACCATGGAGAGATGTGGAAATTCTCATTTGACTCCTCTTCTTGCCCCAAAAGTTAGTGCAGTGAGACCAGGAGGAGATCCAGACCTCCTATATCCCACCCATCTTCTGTTTCCGCCCTGAAAAACACCTGCGGCAGAGGGAAAAACTGGAGATGAGCGGTGGGCAGGATTACTGACTAACCTTGGGATAACTGATGCTTTCTGAGATCACACCCTACAGATGAGAGAAGGAAAGAAATCGAATCCAAGTGCCTGTGTGGGCTCCAGCAGTCCCCGTGCACTAACCCACACACAACAGGGAAGTTGTCCCAGGGGCTTCATGGAAGCAGCATCCCCACACACCCAACGTGCACACACAGAATGAACCCAAAACGATCGTTTTTCCACTTGGGTGAGAGAAAATTAAAACCTTGCAAAAGTCGCTTTGCTTCGGAAGGAAAGCAAATTGGCTTTGCTTAGCTTTACTCCACCTTAGCCTCCTTATCAGTTTGATTTCATTCTTAAGTCTTTTTAAAACCTAATGTCATATAATCTGGCAGCCCCAGTGATGGGCTTTACATAGAAAAACACAGGGAAAGGCTTTTCGAAAGCACTCGCACCCGCTGTAACCACTCCTGCTGAAGTCAACAGTAAATCCAACGATACTGCTGGGAGCAGAGGGTCAAGGCTGAGCAGGGTTGGTGGTACAGAAACCTATGGGTGGGATTTGCGATCTCTTCAAAAATGATTACTAATAACAAAGTATATTAAAAATAAAGAGCTGAGCCATGACCCTAAAAATATTTACATATCTGCCTACCTTGCAGCTTGACAGTAATTATGGGGGAGCTGATTTCTCTAACGTAAGCCAGGAATAAGGGTTCATATGGTTGTGGAAACCCTCAGCTCACAGAGGGAGTCAGCTACAGTGATTACGATGAAGGTACTCAAGCTCTGCAGGACTGCTGTTGCACACACACACACAACAGCACTCCTTAGGTGCACCAGGATGTTCATAAACACGCAGTCATGCCAGCACCAAACGTGAAACGGGACTTCTCTGGCTGAGATGGTGTTGGATATCTGGAGAAAAAGCCCTAAAATCCATTCATTTCTCAATGACCACAGTAGAACTTGAATCAGAAAATGAGGGCTAGTTAAGAAACACTAGCAAAAAATATGTATTTTATTATAGCTGTGCAGATCTGACTATGTGACACAAATTAATCTAACTTCAAAGGATGAAACATTGTAATTACAAAGCATTGCACTGACTACAACCATTTCCAGGCTATGATGCAAGTGTGACTGGAATAATATTGTGGGTACAGGATTACTCTAGTTCCCTATTAATGCCAAAAGGAAGAAGGATGTGACTTATTTTCTCTTCCTGACAAATCAGCCTCAGACACTGCTGAATCAGATATGCTTGCAGCTTAAAATGAAATAAGTAAAAAAGTTTAACTTTTATTACTAAGTTTAAGGATGCATTAATGAGAATGTAAAACTAAATCTTATTCAAATCCCTGCATCGTTCACGAAATAAATCCTTAGATTTAGTAATTACTTCAGAACAGACAGTGAAGAGAGCTGGAAAAGGTCATTTCCACTGTTATTTGTTGCCATGCAATTTCACCCCCAGGTTCCTGCACAATACTGCAGTCTTCACAGCAAACATTTCAGGGGAAAATGTTTCAGGTGCATAAAGGCTACAACTGTTCCCACTACACTAAAGCCATAAAACTATTGCAACTGAACCAAAACTTGATAACAGCTTAATGGCATAGAGCAATATTTGGAGTAAATTGAAGCTGATCATATCATTCCAAAGCTCTTTTCCAAGTTAAAGGGCTCTTATTTACAGTTTTTACTTACACCCAAAAGACTGACATATTTTAACTAACCCGCCTTCCTTGTCTTCTTAACCTTGGTCCCTTTCCAAGAAAAGAGATGTCATCTGGCCACAGATGGGGTTTCATTTCCAGCAGCAGAATTAACCCACAACACAAAATCCCTTGTGTTGATTTACTGAATTGTGATGCATATCCTGAGAAGTGAGATTAGCCAGTATTTCCATGGTTAAACAGGTTGGGGGAACAGGCTTGAAGTGCCTCTGTTACCACATCAACCACTTACATGAAACAAATCTCTAAATCCTATTTTACATCTTTTGGCATCAGACACCACCATAAAGCAGCATACGCCAAGGCCCACCTTGGTGATGGTCAGCATCACCAACACTGCTGCTCACTCAATCTCCTTATACACAGGTCACCCCTGGGGGTATCTGCTGGCAGGGATATTTCAGCTGCTTGGTTTCATGTAAGAAAGACCATGGAGTGGGAAGAAGTCCAGGCAAGTTGCTCAAGCAAGCTCCAGAGGGACAGCAGCGCATCCCCAGCTGTGGGATGCTGCAGTGAGATTGGGTGCCAAGCAGAGCAGTATCAGGCTAGGAAGCTTCTTCTTGGCTTTGCAGCTGCTGGCTGCCCGCTGGTGGCTCTCCCGTCCCCTGTCACCACGTAACAGAGCCAGAAGTAAGGAGCCCCTTTTTCTCCCAGCCCCTAGGAGAAGGAGGTGGCTAGGGCATTGTATAAAAGTAAATATTTATGTAGCTGGGGCCTTCCTTCCCCTGTCCTTTATTTTCTCCCCCTTCTTAAAGTGCCACAGATCAGCTGTTTTCATAATTGTGCAGGAAATGAGTTTCCCGCTGGCTGGCAGCTTAACACCCTCGTGCACTGAGGCTGCACCACTGCTGCCTTCTCCCACATCCACCTGGGTTCTGCAGTGGATGGCTTTGGCCAGAAGGGAGATGAGACAGGGAAGCAGGCACAAAGCAGCACAACGACTCAACAATCCTTGTGGTACTGAGGAACCCCATTGCCTGGTCCACAGGTCAGCCTGGGATCCTGGGAGACGTGATGCTGTTTATGCCACTTGGGAATAAACATCCACAACATAATAGCACAGCTTCCTGCCTGTATGCCACTCAGGAAATTCAGGCATATTTCAAGCTTGCAACTTTTTCTTTGTTCTTCAGACAGTTGTCCACTGGTGAGGTTGCTAAATGGCCTATTATCTATAGGTGACTTCTCCTCCCAAGAGGAAATCTGCTAAACACAATTTGGCCTTTTCTGTGTTTGCTAGAAATATTCTTCCTTCTGCTCTCAGTATCTTGAAAGCTAATGACTTAAATAGATCAGTGATGACGACACTGCCTGTTGGGAACAGGCAGCAAATGCTTTTTCCTTGAACTCTCCTCCAACGGTTTTACTGCTTACCCGAGAGCTCTTCTGCATTCAGTGAGAAGAATGACATTCAGTTGCATCCCTCATTCTGACAGTGCCCATAGCGAAGAACTGAAGTCTGCCTGCCAGCCCCAGTGCCTGCCGTAAGAAGGCACTGGGTGTCAAACCAGATTGCCAACGTGTTGCTTATTCCGGGTCAGCCCCGTGCCACTCGCAGCCCTGAATATGAGAAGGAACCTGCAAGTCTGAACTTGCTGATGGTTAGGATGTAAAATCAGCAGGAATGTAATTTTCTGCTATTTAGAGGTGGCAAAACCCTGATAGAAAATGACATGGTGAAAGTGCTTACCTTCAGACCCAAGGAAATCTGAGAGCAAACATTAATTACCTCCATCCTGAGCACAAGCCTGGGGCCTGCATTAGCACCTCTGTGAATGGGAGAAGCTCAAGAGGATTAAGTTTCCCACTCCGAAGACTTTCTTTTCCTCACCTACCTACCCTTGGTTTCCTCTTTCTAATTCCCATGTTATTTCCTTCTCTCTATTTCAGTTTTCCCTTTAAACAGGACAACTCTGAAAATGTTGCAGGTGGGTAGAGACTGCAGTGGGTTATTTCATTATAATGTAAGCAGATTCAGTATGGCAAGTCCCAGCCTGCAGTATCCCCTCACTCAGCTCCTAAATATAAAGATCCCCTTATGAGTGAGAACAAACACACTCACAAGAGCCTGAAAATAGCCACATTGTGGAGCAGGAAGGTCTGCAAACATACCATATTTAAGGACATCAGCACCGAAAAAGCTTAATGAATAGTGAAAATAGAGGGGCAGAAATCACTTGTGATCAAAAAGCAAATTTCCAGGTTCATTGTTTCCAAATCCTCAGGAAAAAAATAATCACAGCCTATTTTAAGCACATGAGTACATAAATAAATCAGCTGGCCCAGCCTAAGGACAGAGTGGGATGAAAACAGATGCAAACAGAGGTCTAGGCTATTACTTAGCCTGTGAATCTCAGCTGGGCTCTGCTCTCCTATATTGCCCAAGCAGCTTAACTCTGCATATGAGAGACAAGATGTGGCAGAAGAGAAACATCCAGAGGGAATCTCTATTGCCTGTGGGACTGTAAAGGCATCACAGTCCCTGGCAAGGCCTGACTCCTGCATTAAAAAGCACTTTCATTATATGGGTCATTTGTTGATGGATTGTGGGAAAAGTCACATTTCAACCTACAGATGAAGACAAGCAAACCCTTATATAAAGCCACCTTCTCTCCAGCCTGTGGGTTGAATGCAGAATGCTCTCAGACTTGCTATGTACCACCCACTTTAGATTACAGGCTCACAGAGTTATTTTTAAAAAGTAATTATAGTAGTAGAGAGCACACTCATCTGGAACGGCTGCCCGAGGAAACGGCGAGCCCAGTGCAGCTCAAACTGCTTTAAAAGTCTATAATCGTGTTTATTTATTGCCTTTAAAAACAAGAATCAAAATCCAACTAATTTCTGAGTAAAAACGTTTGTTTATTTCCCCAAGGAATGCAGGCAGCTATACTGCACTAAAATGCTGCCC
Organism: Chrysolophus pictus; assembly: GCA_037305975.1. Taxonomy (NCBI): domain Eukaryota; kingdom Metazoa; phylum Chordata; class Aves; order Galliformes; family Phasianidae; genus Chrysolophus; species Chrysolophus pictus. The sequence goes on along the minus strand of CM074581.1, from coordinate 11,644,268 downwards.
TGGTTGCAGGCAGCTATACTGCACTAACAACCGTTTTGGTTGAGCACAGAGCATTAAAAACAATTCCCATTAGCTCTGGCTTCAAGCAAATCCAAACCAAAATCTTTTCCATTCTTTGTTTGCCCTTGAAACTGTGGCTTGGTAATTACAAAGCTCATCAGGATGCTCAGATGGTCTAACAGAGGCACACCATGTTCTGCATATGCTGATCTCTGCCCAGAGGTGGTTTCAGTGTGAACTCTTAATGCATGAGGGAGGAGAAAAGTATTCTACAGGGTTTTGCCACTCCAGAATGGGCATTGTTCTTTATTCCTTTGCTGCTTTGTAGATTTTGGATCTCTACACTGAGAAAGGACTTGGGAAAGATTGAAAGAGACAGAAGAGAACCAGGTACTCACACAGAAGTCACCATCACTTCCCTGCTAAATTTTGGGTAGGCAAGAAACCAAACCCAGACCTTCAGCCATGTTGCACGCTGGGCTCTGCTCAGCAGAGGCTGAACCCACAGAGACCTCAGGTAGAACAGTACTTACTACAGATGCCCGCAGCAAGCAACAGGGACAGTGCCCAGCTTTATTAAAACAACAACAAAACAACAATAAAAAGCACTTAGAACAACCCCACTCATCCATTCCACCTTCTTTTTCCTTCCTTTTATAACAAACTTAGGCCTTTGGCTCAAGCCCTATTAATGCCCAAAGACCTCCAGGACCCTCAGGAGACCTGACAATGTCTTTGAAACAGACTCAGTATGCAAAGCCCATGGCCCCCCTGCATCCAGTTATGTGGGGCTCATTACAACTCCAGCAGCTCCTTTCTTTGAGCACACTGAGTGCTCTAAAAGCCAGCGGTTGTTGGTGGCTGGCTTTTTTTTTGCAGGTTCTTCAATAGGAAGCAGCCTAAGGGCATCCTATGACCTCATGCTTGACAGCCGTAAAGACTTAAGCCCTAAAAATATCCCCACAGAATCTGAAGAATATAATCCTCCTGCCTGTCCCCCTCCAAAACATCAATCCTCCCGCTGCTCAGCTCAGGAACAGCCGCTTCCTCCCGGCAGTCCTTGTTTTCCCTTCAAGCCTGAAGCCGACAGGAAATCCATTCTCCTCTTGTAAGAGACAGGAGATGAATTTTCCGCAATAGCTCTCCTAGCAAAGCAGAAAATAGAAAGAAACAATAGAAACTGCTTTCTCAAACAATTGGAGCTTCTGAAGAGCAGCTCGTCAGAAACACAGCATCACCCATTTATCTGCCAGTCCTAAATAAGCCTGAGTGGAAAGTGGCCAAGGACCTGTTAGCTATCTTGGCCGAAATATAAGGTCATTTTAAAGCTGGAAGCATCCTCCCCTTTCAAAGAACAGGAATGAAAACTGACAAAACCTATATTAAAAGGAAATTATATTGCACTATGGCATAGCTCCCACAGAGCTCAAGCCCCCTGCATCCTGCACTTTGGGCCCATTCTCTAGCAGCTCCTCTGTGATGGACTGCAGTGCTGCCTAACTGCAGGTGGGTGGAAAGGGATGGAGGGGTGAGGGCCCCCTTTCTCCACCCAAGTTGTTCACAGCCTGTGTGCCCCAGTCCCATACCCCTTGCACAGATTGCAAGGGGCCAGACCCACGCAGCAAGCATGTGGAGAAGGCACCAGGATCTTTGCAGATGTTGCTCGGTGAACTGCTCTTGCAGTGCAGATCTTATCTGGGAGAATGCCTGCAGCCTCATGTTCGAGAAACCATGGCAGAATATCTCCTTAACTTGTATTTTGCAGGTTACTTGTCATTTGTATTACTCTTGTATTACGCAGCAAGACAGACATCTGAGACGTGTGTGTGCCCATCAGACCTGCAGAGACTACACCCGCACACAAAAGGAACACTGTTTAGGATGATTTGCCTTGTATTTTAATCTAGAAAGTCAGATATAACTGCATCCAAGATAACTTTATCTGACTTTTTTTTTTTTTTTTTTAACTTCATGTTTCTTTTTGACAGGCTCTGAACTGCTGCAGCTCTGATCCTTTAAAAGTGGGTCAGGGATTGAAAATTATGCTAAAGAAAAATTAAAATAACCTACTAATACCTTGCTGCCCAGGCAGCTGCAGGAATGGATAGCTGAAAGTGAGAAGAAAGCCTGCAATTAAATAAATATCTTTCTGCTCATGAAATCATAGAATCATTACGGTTGGAAAAGACTAATAAGATTATCCCGTCCAAATCCCACTAAGAATTAAGACGTTTCCTTTTAAATGCCCACCCATCAATAACTCTCCAAGGGAGAAAGGAGCTGGCAAGAGGATCATCTCTGATTCCTAAGTCCCTCCTCAGCTGGTGCATGCCCCAACTCCCCGTGTGTTGTGCCTGCCGCGCAGTGGGGAGTGAAGTAGAACTGCCCTGCGTGCACAAATCACCGCTGAAATTCAGTCTCTTTGACAAAATTACACATAACCACATCCTCATTTTGCTGGTCCTGGCCTCGATTTGCACAAGTGGAACAGGAGCCACAGGATCCCAAGGCCACCACAGACCTGGCTATGGGCTGAGCTCAACTGCTCTGCTGCAGCACAGAACGATCTCCGACCAAATCTCTGAACAAATGCAGCTTCTCTGCAGCTCAGGGAAAAACAAAAAGACCCGAGTTGGAATGCACACAACCAAGAGGAAAACGACCAATGAAAACCTGTTGTCAACCTGCTCCAGCCTCCGTCCTCGCTTCTTCTCCCCCAAGGAAAAGCCAATATTTGTAAGGGAGGAAAAAAAAAAAAAGCACAGCACCAAACCGAGATGGAGAAGCAGACATAGCCACCTGGGATGCAGTTCATCGGCAGGAGCTCTACCCTCTCTGCTGCGGCCCACGAGCGGCAGGGACGGGGGTGAGGACGGTCCCAGCCGGCGTTTGCTGGAGGTTACTCCCCAGCCTCCTGCATTGTGCAAAACGGGGAGGCTCCCGCTGCGCTCCCCAGCTGCCTGGGCGGTGCTGCCATCTCCTCCTGCGCCCGGGGCCGCCGCACCCGTCCTGACGCACGCATGCACACAGGTGGGGCTGCGGCCGCCCTCACATGGGGCTCACGACCCCAGCGCCTGCTTGGTGTTGGGACTGGGGAGCTGAGCAGCAGAGCCCATTCTGGCCCATCTGGTTGGCTTTGCCTGGCAGCTCCTTCATCTCCAACCCATGTGCCCCCCAGGGAAATGCATCAGGCCAGCACCATTTCATCCACCGCAATGGCACTGAGCCCTGCCAGGAGCCCCAAAAGGGCTCCTTTCTGCTTTCCTCACCCTAACCAAGAGAGGGAGAAAATCTGAGTGGGAAACAAGGGAAGCAAAAAGAAGACTTTCTGAGAGGCCCCCCAGTGCTGGAGGAAGGGACTGGGCTGGCCTCTGCAGCTGCCGGGATGATCTGGTAGGGCTCCCCACGACATCAGAGATAAGGTTTCCCAGTGCTAAGGAAAATCAGGCAAATGGAGCAGTTCATCTCCCTTTTCAGGCAGCAGAGAAGATGCTGGAAGGAATTTCCAATGAAACCTATGCAGAAATCCCCAGACTTTTATTATGGCTCAAGTCCTGTTTGAAAGCCTAGGCTCAAACCACACTGCTACATGGGCACAAAGCACCGGGAGCCCACCTTTGTCTGTGTACAGACCTCCACAGCATGGAGCCCAAGCTTCCCTCTCTTCCCCCCTTTCTCCCAGAGATCTGCAGCCCAGTAGCCAGCACGAGGGGATGATTTCCTGCTGTGCACTGTTTTCCCCAAGGCCACACTTTGGAAGATGCCATGGAACAAGAGGAGCTGACATCGCTCAAGCTTCAGCTTTGTCTCCAGACGGCTCTTCTGTTTAGTGCCAAGAGAAATGAAAAACAATGCAAGCCATGCGGTCTCAGGGTCAGCCATTGCAAAACTGTTAATCTTGGGGCTGCATCACTCAGACTCTGTCATTTATATTTGCCACTGTATTTGCCAGAAGCACAGCAGACCAGTCTTTTCCTTTCGGTTGAATTTCTTTTATTACCTCAAGATCCTTGAAATATGGGTGCACAAACCAACAACCTCTTCTCTCTGCTGATGCAGATAGAGAAGAGACAGAGGGAGCAAAGTTTCACATCCACAGTCCAAGGACTGTTCCTCGGATTTGCAGCAGAAGTGATGGAGAAATCAGTGCTTTTCAGATGGGCTCAACCAACAGTCCCACTGTTACAGTCAAACAGCACTTTTCATCTCTGTCTTCTTACAAACTATCTTCAGTCTAAAAACGGTTTTTGCAGCAAATTTTATTCTAACTTTTTCACAACCTCCTTCCTAACAAAAACCTCATACCACTACCTTAAAAATTAAGTCATGCTTTCTTCTCTGGGCATCCCATAAAAAATTTCCTCTCCCTTACTCTTTCAATGATGGCTTTTTCAACAATAAAAAGGAAATCAGAGAGAAAAAAAGAAAAAACTTATAAGAAGATAAAATGCGAAAAGGGTAGGAAAAAGTCTAAGTTCTTCCTCCTTGTTATAATTAAAAAAAGAAATTCAAGAAAAAAATCAGTGTAGCAAAGGGAATCTCAAACATAAAACAAAACTACAAAATAATCCAGAAAATATAGTTGATTATTTCCACGGCTATGAAGCCGCAGAGTCTTTTTTTGTGCAGGAAGGAAGGAAAATATTTGAAGAAAGAAATTGATAGAAATAAGATATACAAAAGGTGTCTAAAGGAAAGGCAGACTGCCCTTTTCCTTCTTTTGGACCCAGTATGGTCTCTCCTTGGAGGACAAGGATCTGTAGTCTTCTACACTTCTCTTGTTCTTACAGGTAAAAGGCTTGATTGCCCCAACAGGAAGGCTTGATTGCCCCAGCAGCAATATAACCACAGCAAAACAACAGTAGTGAGCGCAAAGGGGGCTATCAACAATAATCACAGCCAAAATGTAACAGGTCACCAAAGCAGTGACCATCTGCAGAGCTCCATCATGTCCCAGTGGGGATGAAAACACACTGGCGCCATGTTTGGGTTTTGCCACCACCGAACTCCTGCATACAGACCATGTCTGCACGGGCTGCTATGGCTCCACTGCACTACACATGACCTATCAGCCAGTCCCATGCGTACCTTCTCCTTTAGCAAAGTGACCTGGTCCTTAATTCTCCAAGCTCAGATCATGCCGTTATTTCAAGAGATCATCACGGCATCACTGACAAGCAGGAGTGCTGATACCCAGTAGCCACTGTGTCAGTGTCAGCTTTCTACAACAGACCTGATGGGAGGAAGCCATCAAAGCTCGCAGGCTGCACAGGCAAGCCGAAGGCACTCAGCACCTGGCAAGCAGAGTCACTACAGCTTGGCTGAATCAAGCCAGTAATAGGCAAGCATGATCATAACATCTTCATAAAAGTAGGATTTAAGTGCAAACATCTGCCTTGCTGTTTTTTAATTAAGACAGTTTACATCTATTCCTTTCAGTGATCCACAGCTCTGGCAGCAGAAATGCCATGCATATTCTAATTAAGGTAGCTAGTTTATTTAACAGTTTGACATTGTTTTACATTAGCTAAGTCACCTTGTTGCTGGATAAAGCAGCAAATGCTTTTCAGCAGTTCAACAAGAAAAAGATAGAGATTCTGTATCAAAAGTAGAACGTGTATCACAGATATTTTAAATTGAATACAGCTGAAGTCTATTCTACTCCAGCAGCTCCTCTCTTTGGGACACTAAGTCAACCCAAATGTTTCCCAGATATAACTCTTCCTCTCAAGGATGCACATCTCTCTCATGTTCTTGGAGGGTGGGAAGGGTGGGAAGTGTTATAACAGACATATGGGATGTATCTCATTCTCCACAAAAATCACCCACCCATATATCAGGACATACATCACTAAGAACTGCACGCAGACTGAGCATCTGTGCCCTGGATTCAGCCAACATTTTTCTAGGACAAAGTAAAAGAAATTGGCCAGTGACAGTCAGTGCAGAAGAAAAAAGTGTTACCCACAGACATTTTCCTACAGCACTTCACCTAAAGTCATTTGCACATCTATATGGTGCTTTTCATGGATCTCAAACTGATTTGCAGCAGGAAAGGCAGGCAGGCAGTTCCCATTCTCATTGTATAGGGATTTCACAAAGTGGTTCATCTATGAGTTTGTTGATGGCTCAATGGGAAACAGAGGCTGATCTTGGACTTCTCTCATTCCACATTAGAAATAAAGGGCAACACCACCTCCCCCTGGCTGCATAGGGTCTGGATGAAGTACAGAGAGCTGTAGAGAGCAAATCCTGATCCCTGGGACAGTCTTTTAGAAAGTCCGTGTAGGCTGCCAGGCTGCCATGCTGCCCTACTGTGGCTTTGATGCTTGCGTCACGTATTTGCACTGCTGGCTTACTGTTCCCTGCTAGCTCTGGAGCTGTGCTCACCACACACCAGCAGCAGATTCTCTGCCTGAAACAGTGTCACAGACCACAGCACACTCCCAGGGAGGACTAAGCTCTCCCATTGCAACTTCTTTTTTGGGGGAAGAGCTGGGATCTCCTTTTTATAGTTAAAGACAGAACAAATTTTAACAGGCTGAAATTACTCTATTTATCCTAACACACAGTGCAGTGAGCCAGACTTTAAGCCAACAGCTAGAATCGTGCAGTCAAACAATAGAGAGCTGGCCTGAGTCTGAATTTCCAAGAGCACGCTGCGGTCTGGCTCATCTCCACCATGCCAGCGCTGCCATCACTGCTGGAAGCGTGTGTGCTTCCCCTGAGGAGAGGGCATCTATCTGTCTCTGAAAGCTGTCAGGGAGATAGTGGCTCAGGCCAAAGAGATATTTATTTATTTTTGGCCAGTACTACAGTAATCCCCTTTGCATTTAGTCTTCTCACAGTCGTTTTTTTAATATATCTCAGTGGCAACTGTAACTATTCATCCTTTATTATACAGTAACAGTGTATGCAGAGCTGTGACACACAGAAATGAAGACAACAGTGTCTTTGGCTTCCAGTGGCCTCCCTGTTTCAGGCTGTGAAGTTGCAGTCTGTGGGCACAGTCCCACAGAAGCCACCAAAACCCTTTGTGCAAGAGGGCATGCGCCAGCCTGAACCTGAACAGCAGATATATAAGACCCCTCTGGGAGCCCTAAAGACCATGACAGTTATGTAGGAGGCGGAGGAGACCTGATATCACAGGGCAGCATTACAAGTTCCCAGGGAAAAGGTATTTGTAGAACCAGTCACAGAAAGTACTAAAGACCATGGCTAGGGAATTGCAAGTCCCAAATCATGGCTTAGGTTGGGATCATCGAGCTCCAACTCCTTGCCATGGGCTGGGTTACCAACCACTGGATCAGGCACTCTCATTCAACTTGCTTAGGGCCTTTGCCATAAAATTACCTGGTAGAAAAGGGATGATTCTTTGCTTGGGGTCTTTCTGGCCTCCTTCAATGGGAAACTTGTCCAGAAGCTGCATCTGCAAAGGAAACAGAACAAACGTCTTAGGGGGAAAGTACAGACTGGCTGCTTGGGGATGGAGGATTTCTTGGTCTGTGTGTGGTTTGAAAGGATTAGCAAAGCAAAGCAACTGCAGGAATCCCTTAGCCTAGTTGCAGGGGAGTATGTACATAAAAAGGTACAATACAGCTCCCTCCGAGAAAGGGAGCGCAAGTTTCTGGCAGCGCACAGGAGCTGGGATGGGGCCCAGGCAGACATCTGAGCCTGGCCTTGCCATGCTTCTAAAATTAGGCTCTCATCCTTCATTACAAACACAAGCCTCATCTCTAATCCCCAGCCTGCCCAGGTTGGTGGAGACAGTTTTTTACCTGTCCCCATACAGACCACCCGCCTGGCTAAAAATGCTGCTCAGGCAACAAGGATTAAAGGCTTTTTAATAAAACAACCTATCTGTCTTCTTGCTGGTAAGGCACTGCCCACTGCCCTGGTCCATTCAGAGTGTTCCAGCTTTCCCACAGAGAAACAGATTGGTGTCAAGCACCCTTGAAGACATGGTTATGGACCACCCAAGCCAGCATTTCACTCAGCTCAGTTTGGCCCTGCCACCTTTCAAATACTGCCCACCACAACCACTTGCTTCTAACACACCTCTAAGGGTCTACTGAGCACAGCCCTGTTGGAGGTAATCAGACTCTAGTTTGAGAAGCTCAAAGAAGCACTGATGGCCACGGCCAACTTACATGGTGGAGAGACCACCCCACCTGTTCCTAGGCAAGCAGTACGCTGACCCCATGTTCCTAAATGACCTCATGATCTCTGTTTGGGGACACTTCATTCAGCATTTAACTGAAGCATCGCTGCGTGTCCAGCAGCGAGGGTGTGTGAGTTGAACAACCCTTTTGCTCAACAGATTTCCTTTAAAAAATATTTTTTTGCTAACACAGGAAAAAAAAAAACCAACAGATTTTGTTTTAAGCACACAGAACCCTTCTTCTCTTCCACCACACACAACATCTCCACCATTTTCACCATATGGTGCAGCAAACCAGAGATCAAGAGGAAACATGGGAGTAGAAGAAACATCTGTGCGGGAGAAAAAGTTAAAAGATCCCACATGTTTCCCCATCAGGGAAACAGCCTGGTAAATAAATAGACCGTAGCTTTGCGGATTGTTAGCTCACTCACTTTTCTGCCTACGGAGACATGATTTTTATTGAAAATGGGAAATTTTGTTTTCTTGTAGATGGAGCTCCGGGTGTCTGAGGTCAGGAGTTCTGTTCAAAGAGAAGAAAAGGGAGGGGAGAAATCCCCCTTGAAGCTTCGCCGCTCCTGCACTTTTAGCCAGGAAGGCGATTCTCACTTTACTACACAGAGGCTGATTCAAGCTGGAACCGATACAGTCAAATTCCCATGGTTGTTCCTGAAGTTAGATTAGCTTGGCTCATACAAGCCTTGTTAACCACATCAAGAGAGTCACAACATGTATAACTTAGTGCTATTTATCTAAAGGGTGGATATCAGTAAAATAGATGCAATAAACGACAGCTGGTAGAGTCTAGATAAACCTTCCAAGACTTTCTTGCCCCAGCTCTTGCTTCCACTGGGAAGGTGTGGATGGCAGAGCTGAGAGTGCCAGAGGTGCTCAGGAGGTCACCAGTGCAAATCACAGGGACACGACGTGTCCCAAAGGTGAAGCCCTCTGAAAGCATGGTAGATTTCTTATCTTCTTTCATATACGAGACAGTGTCCCAGTGGGCAACACACACTTTTGTGTGAAACCAAAGACAAGGAGTGAAGCTGCATGGTTGGGCACCCTTGGAGGAGAGTGACAGTCCCTTTCCAAGTTTCTGACCCCAGACAACACGTGCTGCTGGCTTGTTGCTCCTGGACCAGTCAGCTGGGTCAGGCATTTGCAACATCCCATCAAGAGTGATAGACTTGTGCTGGACATCTGGGCTGGAGGGTCAGGATTAAACTATCTGGCATGACACAGGGAACTTAACTGAGATCCTTCAAAGGATCTGAGCAAGGACATCACAACAGTCCAGCAATTATGTACCTGTCTCTATCCCTAGCTGTTCTCATTAATGCCTACAAATCATTCCAAACACATCTACGTCTGTATAAGCAAGTAATAGTGACAAGGAAAAACTGCAACACAGACTGGAAGGTAATGACATCCCAATAGTTTCTGCAATGCAGGAAACCCTTCAGGACGCCAAATCCCAATAAAAAGCTGAAGAAGCATGGGGTCTTCTTCAGCACTTCCCTGTACACAGTTCTGCTATTCACAACCAACACAAGATCTAAAATTCTGGAATAATTTTCTGCCCTTTCACCCTTGGCAAGGATGCAAAGCAGAAGAAAACAAAGAGGTGGGCTTAGGGGAAAAAAATCAGCAACAGGCCTGAATGAAACAGCCCAAATCATAGAATCATTTGAGTGGAAGGGGACCCTTAAAGGTCATCTAGTTCAACTAGATGCAATTAACATGACTGAGCCACAGAAACTCCTCCTGATAGCCACAGCACTTACCCCATCTGGATGACTAACAGCCAAAGACCAATAAACAGATTGAAAATCCACTTAGTTCGATGCCTGCAGAGCATCTGAAAGTTGAAAACTCTTCGTGACAAATGGTTTTCCATGAAAGGAAATCATTATTATTATTTTTGCAATAATAATAATATGATTAATTAAAAAAACCCCATAGCCTTCTTCACTTAATCATAGAATCGTTTGAGTAGGAAGAGACCCTTAAAGGCTCCCCTGCAGTGAACAGGGACACCTGCAGCTCCACCAAGTGCTCAGAACCCCATCCAGCCTGACTTTGGGTGTCTCCAGGGATGGGCATTCTCCACCATTCTGGGCAGTCTGTGCCAGTGCTTCACCACCCTTACTGGAAAACACTTCTTCCATATATATAATCTAAAGCTCCTTCACTTAATGTCCCAGGTTACTCTGCTCAACACAAGCAATCTCCACAGAGTGTCACTTGCATGTTTGATACACAACATTTAACTTAGGATACAGGATTCACTGTGTGAGAAAGTCACCTGTCCCTGAGACTAAAACCAACCCATGGTGAAGGGAAAAAGGGCACGGAGGATGTGGAGGCTTCCCAGAAGATGCAGTTAGGGCTGTAGCTGGCTTCGGGCAGACAAGAAAACAAGTGGGCAATGCATTTTCAGCAAACCTGTGTGAGCTTATACTCAGTTTGCTTACAAGTATTAGTACACAAATGCTACCATGAGGAAGCCTCCAATTGTATGACCAACGTGATGAGCAGAAAGAAATCTGTTAGCACATCCCTGTGTCACAGGGTGGGGGATCCGTTTGGAAACAGGGAGGGTATATGGAAAGCGGGAAATGAGCTTCCCACCCATTCAGGCAGCGTGTCTGGAGTCAGGCTGAACAAACACACCCCATTCCTGCTTCTGGCACAACAGATGCATGTCCACAAGTAATTCATCACCAAAACCATGTCCCCAGGCTTTCTGTCCCCAAATTACTCTGGGTTTGCCAACAGCTTTCCTAAGTTAGTTCTCTACTGAGTCTTGCCTTGTGCTCTGAGCAGCTCTGTTCTTGCTTCTGCTCTAGACTTTTAGTAGATCATCCGTAAAGCTTATGGTCCAGACTATTACTTTCTTACAGTAAATGATAATGCAATTAATGATACTAAAAATCAAGGGAATCACTTGTGTGAGTTGCTGCTCACTGTAATGAGAGCACCGTCATACCCCACTCCTTACTACTTGCACAGAACTGTGATATCGTTTGACTTGCAAGAATGGAAGAGGAAAAGGATTTCAGTGATTTCATCTTGCATAAGAACTGGCCTTTCTGTGTAAGTCCCAGCTTCTGGAAGTCAGCAATTGTTTGAGAATCATTGTTCATTGTAAAAAAAAAAAGAAAAGCAACCAAAACCAACTAGGTTTTACACTGCCAAGCATAAATTTGCAAACGTCAGCCCAATTCATCCTTAAAGGCCCAGAAACTAAAGACAGCAAACATTCTCCATGCTTTTGGTATACACATATATTGCGCTGGAACCTGCCTCACACATTTTATTTGTATGAAAAATAAGAGAGATGCAGCCAGTGCCCCAACTCGCTGCTAAGCTTCAGAAGCTTCTGCCTCAGATCACCTCTGCCAAAGAAGGTGAACATACAGCGAAGAAAGAGATGCTTCTGCCAACAAGAATTTTATTTGGCCCAGAAATCATCAGCTGATAGCATCTGTGATCACCTCCCATCACTTCTCTTGTGAAAATTAGATTCAGCTCCCTGTCTGCCTCATGATGGTAACAGCTGATTAGAAATCTAACAAAAAAAACCCCAAACACCCTTTGAGATGCTAAAAGTAAGATCTCTGAGGATGAGAAGCCAAGCAACTTCCTGACAATTATTTACTTATTGCCTTTTATTTACCTTGATTAAACTTTCACAAAACAACATTTCCTTCCATTTTAGATACAAGGACTAAAAGCACCTGAGTCTAAGGGGTGATGTATTCTTCTACAAGAGATCTGATTTTCACTCTTGTCATGGTTTTATGTTTTTTGCTTTTCAGTATTCCACATCATTATATCATATAGTGCACTGTAAGCCAGCCAGGACATGAAAATACCAACTGTTTAATGGCCTGATCCTGTAACATTTGCCAGTGGGACCTTTGTTCCTGATTTGATTATGAGGTTTTGGAAGTGTGTGACTAAATCCATCTCCCTGAAGCTAATCCATTAGGACAGTTACCTGATCTCCCTTCATGCCATACACTATGGACTCAAGCTGGAGTTTCCTGCTGGGCTGTTAATTCCTTCCCTTCCTTTCCTGCAGCAGTTTTAACTCTCCTTCAGTTAAAAGAGTGAAGTTCTCCACACCTCTTAACATGAGCAAATTGGGACACCCACATAATCTCTTATCAGAATGCATATCTTGCTGATTCCTTTCAAGTGGATGTAGGATTGCCTTGTGCACAGATAAAATCAAAGACCTCCAGGGGGTCAGTGCTGCAATCACAGGAGATTTACTTTAACACAGAGAGACCCCAAGAATGACTTTCATCCAAACCCATTACTTTGGCAAGTGAAACAACATTCAGAGCTGTAAACAGATGTAGAACTCCAACCTTTTGCAAGAGATGTGGGGCCTCTCTCTCCACAGTATCTAATTTACTTTTGTCCCACCCAGAGAAATTGCCAGCTGACGACAAGCAAACCATGACCGTGAGACTGAGAACAGCACGCTTCTGGCAAGGCAGCCCAAAAACCCCACTGACTTTACCACCTTACTCACAGTCACTCAAGTGGTCCCAATGTTATAACTCTTCCTACACTTTATGTGAAGAGGTGTAGGTGTATCAGCTTCCCACCTCTAGAGTGCTCACTAGAAAATGTGTTTTTCATTAAAAAGCAAGCCAGCCATCAATAGCTTTAACTTTGCACTGTTTGACTTGAAAGGTAAAGCACGTGAGGACAGGTAGGCACCAGGCATCTGGGCTGAGCTCTCAGGGATCTCTTCTCACGTGGCTTATCTGAGCTCAATGAGAGTCCCAAGAAGGAAGGAAGGGCAGAGAAGAGGAGGCACCAGTACAAGAATGACACTGTGTGCACCCTTCTGTTAGAAGGCTACAAAAGAAACTGGGGAAAAAAAAGCAATGCTACTACCAGGGATCTAAAACTGGAGGTAATGAAATTCACACCCTCACCCAGATGGAACTAGGGCATATGCAAGCCAAAAAAGCTTGAAAGAAACTGATGTAGATAACAAAAGTTTGGATGAGAAGAGAGGTAAGATACCAGAATGTAATAAGTTATCAGTTAAGCCCAGAGAAGGAAACCAGCCACACTGCTTGATGACCATGGTTACAATACCATCAGCTACATTTTGAGTTATATATGATATGATCTGTAAGAAGGGGAAAAGCTGGAACCAGGTTGAATCCTGCCATCTGCCAGAGTTTTCTCACGGATAAACCTCTCTGTGACTCTGCCCCTGCTTTTTCAGCTATAAAATATGAGACAGATCTCAGGAAGGTAACAGGAGATTTAATCAAGAGCCATCAAACAGCCTTGTTTTGCAGAGCAGAAGTCAGAGGCCCCATCTAAAGGAATTGTGTTCACTCAAAATCAGCGAGACAAAAGTAAACGTAAGAATTATTATCAGTGGTTTTCAGTTACGCTTATTCTCGCACTTGCAGGCTTGTCTATCTGTAGTATATTCCAAATTCTGGTTAACCAGAGCAACCAAGGGCATCTTTGACTAAAGGAAGATGGTTAGCAACCAATTCTAGCAAATGGATTTCATTCTATTAGGTAACATGTTGGCATTTTAAGGATCTCTAGCTCTGTCTGCAGGTGAAAACAAGCAGGAATGTAGACAACATGTGAGCCAGGCACCCCAGATTCATCTTCTATCTGCCCATTCAGAGAAGACCATTTATACAGTGTTCTAATTTTGAGACAGCTTTTCTGCTATGGTTCATCAGTGGAGCATCCATGACACAAGTAGAAAGACCAGATTTACCCAGCTCAGGACGTATCTGCTGAGATCAACAACAGAAGCACCTGCATGATGGAGAATAAAATTACTACCTTGGGGACAGGTTTTCTCTAGGGCACAGCTCCTGGAGGGTTTCCCCTGGTTGTGGGTCACACAGAACTTTTTCTTCACCCTCTTCTGCTTCACCTTCTCACAGGAACAACACATGAAACGGCACAGCCCATCTGCTGGCCACTTTTGTGCAACTGATATCTTATGCAGCAGAAGGAGATGAAACTCCATCTCTTCTAAAAGCAATAACCAGCCATAATGCAGCTGGAATAATTGCATCAGGCAGCCAGTGACGCTGTCTCTCTCCTGGTGTTACATGATGCCACGGCGTGCGAGAGAAGTGCATTAATTCGGTCCCTGAGAAGCAGCAGCAACTGGCTCCCCTTTTATTTTGAAAGCAAAAAGGGAAGAAATTAAAGCAAAAGCCATGCGAATAACCCGCTGACATGCCTGACAATTAAGCATTATAGGACATGTTCTGAATTAAATATAGTGCAATCCGTGAGAAAGTCAAACAAAAGCAGGAAAATGCATATAAAATAAAAGAGAACAGACATTTAAAGCATGGTGTAATCCCCAAAGGGAAAATGAGTCTCTCAGGTCTGAAAATTTCCACCAGAAATCTTGGAAATCTTACAAGCCCTTCAGTATCCAACTAAAACAGCCGGGGAGGAGAAGGAGACGACGTAGGGAGTGGGGGCGTTTCCCCAACATAATCCATCAAAAGAGGGAACGCTGTTTCCCAGCTGAGAGATTTGGTATTTTTCTTAAAGAAAGCCTTCTCTAAGGGCTCCACGAAACGAGTCCAGCATTTGTGGCTAACACAGACTGGCAAAACATTCGGAGGTGCTGGTTTGGGATGACAGAGGCTCTTGGTGCATCTCTAAAGAACTTTTCAGAAAGCCCCCAGTGTCCCTTCACAGAGCAGCTATTGATGCATCTTGCCAGAAGCATTTTGTTTCACCAGTGCTAAATTAGTCTGGCCTCATCTGACTTAACTGCACTGGAAGATGCTTAGACAAAGGCTACTTCATACTTTTCCATCATCCATGGTGGTTCTATGTCCCCTGGTTACTCTGCTATCCACAGCACATTTGCCCCGGTGACATCCCTTGGAAGTAAGGCCGTACCATAATGCCTGTTTTGTAGGGAGAAAAGAAGAGATAAATGCTGTAGTTATATGGCACAGCAAGTTCACATGGAGATGTCAGAGACATGCTGATGCTATGCCCCTGCAGGTCAGTTAGCTGAGCTTCTGAGGAAAGCTCCTAGCTTTAGGAGGGGATGCAAACATTTCGCCTTTTTTCAGGTGCTGGCACATCCAGAGATAGCCCATATAATCAGGCTGCACCATCTGGACGTGTCCTAAAAGACTCACTGCAGGTCACAGGAAAAATCCAAATGGACAGAGGAGCTGACCATAGGTGTAGGGCATCTTCCTGACCTCCTGTCCAAGAGTGATGCAGATTTGCAGCTCAGGTGGCAACATCCAGGAGCAGAGCACCAAACAGATGGGATGCAGCATCCCCATTCCACTGCTGAGCTCACACTGGTTTCACCACAGGGCTGGAGAATCACATCTACAGCAGACAGCAATGCCCTATGCTGCTCTCATTAAGATGTAAGACCTGATGTCACCTGTGTTTTAAGATAGAACTGCTCATCCAGACAGACCCACTTACACAAATCGATTTTGTTGCAACCAGCTCAAAGCCTTTCAAACCCCATTTATATACTGGATTGTAGCTGATTGTGCAACACAGAATCCATCCTCAGTGAAATTGCAGCTGCTCATGCAGCAGCGACCACCATTTTTATTAAAGCTGCTTGAAACAACCCCTTGGTTCATTTTGTAGAATTTCATGAGTCCTAAGACTGTTCCCCTGCTTACACTACTATGAGAGTGATGAGACTTTAGCTCCAAATGTATGAAATTTAATCCCTCTGTTTTCATAATCTACATCTTCTCTACAGCCTGTTAGCTCTGCTTGATATATTGTCCCTTGGAAACCACAAGTAACTTTAATATTGAAAACAGAAACAATAGCTCTGAACACAATGGCACATTTCACTTTAGAAGCTCCATCTGAAATGGTATCTAGTCATCTCTGTAGGATGCTGCTCGTAGCTCTGGGGAGACCGACTGCACAGCTCAGTACAGCAGAGAAACAGTGCCAAACAAAACACAGCAGCAGGTTTTAACTACACGCTGCGAGGAGGCTCCTTTGTCTTCTTTCTCCCTACCTCCAAACCTCGAGATATTTTGCCTGCGGATTTGGTTCCAAGCACATGTGTCTCCTGCCTTTGGGGTAATTTAGAAAGGAGTACAGACAATGAATCCCATCACCCAAGCTGTGCATGTAACAGATATCCTGCTCTGGGCCTCGGGGAGGTAAGCAAGCAGCCAGTAGGACAGGCGTTTCAAACAACTCAGACCCAGCTGCAAGGCTTTACGTTCCCAGCCCCACTGCATGCCCTTGCCAAGCTGCCTGCTACCCAGGAAGGACAGATTCCAAGCCAGGGTCACTCCCTTGGGCTTGCAGTAGAAGGAAGATTTATGATATGGAACATAAGAACAAACCTAGGTTTGCAAAAAATCTGTTATCCTTACCAGTATCTATCACACTGGCATCTCACAGATGTGCTTTTATCCACACATCTACCTCTTCTGGTGAAGTCCACAGCCAACATCTCACAAAGCTGCTTTTAAATGCACCTCCTGTCCCCAGCACACGTACATAGGATGGGTGCCTTGGCTGGGCATCCAAACCCACATGAGCTTTCCTTCTGTCACTACCCACAAGGCTCTGTGCAGGTATCGGTCTGTTTTTAAAATAGAGGGATTTGGGTGATGCCTGAACCCTTACAGCCTGTGCCCAGACACAGGAGCCCAGGGAACCCACACAGCCACTGGGATGCCCCAAAGGACCTTGTAAACAGACCAGATTGTGCCACAAGGCTGTACGGAGGGAGCAACACCCCATTCTACAGAACAACCCCATCCTAGCTTCCAAAGAAGGAAAGCCAAGACCAAAAGCTTATTTTTGTAAGTACAAACCGGCTTTAGGAACTGGGTTAGTTTAATTGAGAATGAAAGCAAACCCTGAAAAAGCAGTTAGGCTGGCCTACCACCACCAGGTTGCTGGGAGAAGGGTGGGCACTGACTTTACAAGTCCCTGCGTTACACCATGTGCGCTCTTCTGTTACTCCAGCATCTTTCACTCGGATAACAATCACTCAGCCCCGACGCGCTGCTCGTACACCAGATGGTATTCTGTGTATTAAACCAACTAATCACATGCAATATTTGGCAGAGTATTAAAAGCATCAATGGAGGTCTTTGACAATTTTTTTTTATTGTTGTTATTTTGGGATCTTTTTAAAAATCTCAGTAGCTTTTAAGTGGCGCGGGCACATTGTCAAGAAATGATGTTGGGGCTGTGACTTCTCCAAACTTACAGATGACAGAACCGCTGCAAGTTGTGAGGGACAAAGAGCACATAGAGGCCAGTGACTGCATGCAGGAGGAGAGGGGCTCCATCCAGCCCGTCCTCGCAGCAGGAGGCTTCCAGTCTGGTTCCTTGGTGGTGGCTGGGAGAGCTGAGGGCTGGGAGATGGCCATGCTGCTGTCTACCATTAACACCAGAACTGCTGTGCCTATGTGATATGCTTGCCATCCCTGACTGCCAAACTCGAGTTTTCTTCAGATTGTCTGGCCATGTATGCAGTCTTCTGCAGGGTAGGTGAAGAATGCACATTCATTAGGTGATGCAAATGTGCTTGGGTGACAGAAGGGTACTGGGGAAAACAAGCTGAATGGGCAACCACCTCTCACTCCACCCAACTGTCCATTCCCAAAATTTTATGAAAGACTTTTAAGAGAAGGAAAAGACCTACAGGCTGCTTTGGTGGCCAGGCTGATGCCCATCAAGGCAGGACAAGTGAGGAAGCAAGTGTCTCTGCCTGTCTATGATTTGTGACCAGCTTTGAAGCTGGATGGGACAGACAGGCAGGACAGACAAACATTACAGTCACCTTGCATCGACCTTGCTGGGCACTGTGCAAGCATCTAGGGCTATTTCTTATCCTCCCCAGGGGCTTTCATGCCACTTTTCTGTCTTCATCCCCACCACACAAAGCCACAATAAAGAGACACGGGAAGAACATCTAGACTGTAGAAATATCCCCATAGTTGTGCTGGAAGGCCCATGTCTAGCCACTAGACTGCAGGTACCACACAGCTCTCCCACTGCCCCTGGGCTTGGGCAGGGAGTCAACATTTCACAGACCTACCACCAAAACTGCCCAATGACACTTTGTCAAAGCAAGCACCCAGGAACATGGTAACTTGCATCAACAAAACTCACCACTCAGGACCATGTCCAGGTCAAACTGAACAATGGCAGGGTGGTATCCAGAACCAGCTGCTGGTCTGGGGAGCTTCCCTGGCCCCAACAGGCTCTGTAAGGTGATGTATCTGAATTTCAGCGGCCTGATTTGAGGCTTAGAAAAACTTCCACAATGAAGTTCCTTGTTATCTTCAGTGTATTTTAGATCAGACTTTAGCACCCTAGCATCAGAGCTATAGGGGATCAGGATGCAGCTTGTCTAAGGAATTGTATCTTCAGCCATCTGCAGAACTTAACCCTAAAACTTCAATTAAAAAAAAAAAAATCCCAAAAAAGAAGTGAAGTGAGGGGGAAGTGGGAAGATCAACACCAACTGCTATCTAACAGAATGCAAGCAAATTTGGAAATTAAGTTCCATGCACGGATCCTACTGAGGACAAGGCACACTACTGCAGAGCAGAGACTGTCCACTTTTCCAGCATAAAGCAATACATCAGCCTCAGCAACTCACAGCCCCTGCTGACCTCCATTAGCAGACAGGGAGAGAAAAGGGTATGGAAGGGCAGGAGCTGCACACCTGTGGCCAGCACTGCATGCAAACACGCTCAGTTGCTCTTTGCCAGCAACCCAGCTGCAAAGTTATCTTGCTTAATTAGGTCTTCCTTTGGGGGGGGAAACTTCAGCTTAAGTAACTGAACAAATAAATTACATAGCAGGCACATACATATAGGCACAAATAACCTATTTTGTTAAACCAGGTGCAGACGATTGTTCCCAGCCCTTCATCTGGGGCTGATGCTTGTTTCTCCATGAGGTCAGATGCATAAGAACCTCGTGCTGGCTACAAATGGAGAAAAAACTTAAGAACAGCTCAAGAAAAACAAAAACCAAGCTTAGAAGAAAATTTCCCTCTCCAACAGGTGTGGAGATGTGATTCTGTGTGGTTCCACACATGGGCTTTCAACACAGACTGAATCTCCCACAGCAGATCTAACACGGTTAAGGAGGCTTTGAAATCTCACCCCTGCTTTGAACCTTGCAGATTAGTATCAACGTGGAGAAGGATTTGAACTCAGAGGAAGATGCTCATATTTCGAAAGCAAGCACTAGCAGGTGAAGGGGCAAGCAAAGGGGTTATTCTCCATTACACGCAGCAACAGTGGCCTGAGCAGGTGATCTCCTTGACTGGATATGGGACTGAACAGGATTAATCAGTGAAAATACAACAGAGGCTTCAAAAGGAAAACAAATTTCCCTTACTAGCTATATTGAGGCATGCAACAAGGCAAACTGCCAGGATACTGCTTCTCTTGCCTTCCTGTTAAAACTGAGCTGAAGAATACGATTCAAGCATCAAGGCTTTCAGTGGCAAACAGGCTGTCACTGTAATAGCATCTCATCTACTTAAAAGCATCTCTCAGATGTCAAAGAAGGCGGAAAAAAGAACGCCAGACTTATCCTGAGCCTGAATGTGTCCCTCGAGGTCTTGCTTCCACATTTGAACCACACAGCGAAAACCTAACATCAGTCCAGAATATGGAGAAAGGAGGTAAAACTAATAGGAGGAGAATATACTAATGAGGGGCTATAGGGTTGTCCAGGAGACATGCAGATGCTTTATGTGCCTGCAAACAGGTAGGGGAAAAAAAAAAAAAAAGATAGAAACTCCTCAGAAAAGCAGCAGAAAGAGCTGAGATGCATTTCTTGACTTCAGCACAATAATTAAGGATTTAGAGGTTGCAGAAGTACCACTTTTCACACTCAGCCCCTCATGCCAAGGCAGTTCATTTTGCCGTGATGTGAGCAGTTCTTCACATATAACCAAATTCCCTTTCAAGGGCAGTCTCTCTTCCAATGGCCTTTTGAACTGGGCAGTCTCCAGGAACTGTTATTGTTTCATCGACAGCAGTGAGCACACAGGATATCATGTAGGCAATAAATAAATATAAAGTGGCTTATTCTTGAAAAATGTTGCAGGCCTGCAAAACGGACACAGAGCAAGAAAACGGCTGTTACAGTATTTCTGATGTCCAAAATGATGACAGTCTCACAAGATGAGAATTGAGTCCTTGGACCAGAACCCAGTGCCAGGACTGAATTTAAGACTTCACATGAGAACAAAATGATCAATCTGAGCTTTCACCGTGGCCACAACTACTGCTGCAACTGAGCGCCTGTTGGTCGTGACTGAATTTATCCTCTTAAAATCCAAAAGAGATGAAAGCTCTTATAGAAGGGGCAATCCAAAACCCAAATTTCTAAAATCCAGCTTTTCCTGCTTTAGTCAGGACAGAAGTAAAAAAAAAAACAAAAAACAAAAAAACAGAAAACAACACAACAACCAAAAAAGAGAACACCACTGTTTTCCCTTGTACTGCTTTAATCTTTCTAAGAAAATAAGACTGAAGGGCAACACACCTAACATGTAATTACATGACGAATTATAGTTTGCACCAGGTGTAGAAGTGCTAGAGACGGTTGCTAAAATTGCATCCCCACAGAGAAAACCAGCTGCACTGCGTGTGGGCTGCAGCACAAGGAAAGCAAGCACACAGCCCTTCCTGTACGATGCTCTAGCTGCTGTAGACCTGAAGTCCCACTTCAGTTGTCCCCATCTCCCTTCCCTTCTTCAATAAAACAGTGAGCCATACAATGCCTTTATCTCAGAGAGCACTTGAGCTCACTTAATGATGCTGTACAAAGGGATTATTTATTTCAATTTGTATCAATCAGGCCTTGAAGCTTCTCATGCATTTTCCAGCCCAGACACCAAATAGACCCATATGTCTGCTCGAAGCTAGTTTGTGCTCCTGAAATACAAATAAATACAGGTCACCACAAGGGAAGGAAAGAGTTTTCCACCCTAAAGACCAACTTACTTGAGAGCTTGACGGATCTGAAATCAATTTTTAAAAACATACTTAAAGGACTACGGAGGAACTTCGTTATGATGTGGAAAATTCACAGCTCCTAATATTAAGACATGGGTGGAGGAGAGCCTGAAGTATGAACCAAAAATAACGTGGCTGTTTGCAAAAACTAGCAGCACCTATTTAAACCCACACCCATCTCCCTCCTCAAATAATCACCCCATGAGCAGAGGTGGTTTATAGAGCCCTTTGGAAAATGTTCCTCACAGCCTGCCTTCCGAGCCCAAAATAAAATACATCACAGCCCAGCAAATACTTCACCAGGGTGCTGCTCTCCTTTCCCCCATCCCACGCCTCCCATTTGTTGCTAATTAAATGAACTAGCAGGTGCCTGAACCACAAGCTCAGCACAGTGGCAGTGAGTGCTGTAATGAAACCCCCCAGGAATGTCTTCTCAGAGAGCAGCATCTTTCCAGGGACTGACTGAGCTGGGAGAGGAAAGATGAGATGATGGCAAGGGACGGGTCGAGCTTTGGCTGCGAGCACAGCTATCAGTGTGCTTTCGAAGGATAGGCTGCTAGAAATAGCAGCATTCTGGGGAGGATATTGGTTCCTTTCTGCTTTGCAAGCCACCTTTCCCCACAACCCTGCTGCAACACAGTATGCTCTGCTATGGGGTTGGCCAAACCCCAGCCTCTTTTCTCATACACTTTAGACCTAGGGTGGGTGAGTACTTCTCAAGCTTTGGGATGTGTCCTCACACTGTGATTCCCAGCTCACTGCTCCTTCAATTAACCCCTTGATTAATAGAGCTGCTCCAGCCTGTATGGAGCACCCAATACTCAGTCCCTACATATATGACTGAAACTTCCAATACGCTTTTGGATCTTCATAGAATGGCTTGTGTTAGAAGGAACACCAAGGATCATCAAGATCCAACCCTCCTGCCACAGGCAGGGCCACCAACCTCCAGATCTGGTTGGTGACCATCCAAACTGGTCTTGAACACCTCCAGAGATGGAACATCCACAGCCTCTCTGAGTAGCCTGTTCCAGCACCTCACCACTCTCTCTATAAAGAGCTTCCCCCTGACATCCAATCTAAACCTTCCCTTCTCGAGCTTAAAACCATTCTCCCTTAGTCTATCACTGCTTACCCTTGTAAAATCTTAAGGCAATACGCAATATCACACGTCTGTATGACATCAAGGCATTGCCATTTTGTTGCCCATTCTCCATGTATCTGCAGAGTTTGACCCCAACACGGGTAGCAACTTTGTGCTATTTCCCCCATGCAGTCTGACTCCTTGCACAAGACTGCTCCAATCCCACCTGCAAGCCCTCAGGATCAGTCCCTGCATTTATTCCTAGGGCAGCAGCCCTTACCCACACTGAAGACAGGAGGAAACTCTGGCCAACACATGCAGGAGGAGACAACATCCATTCCTGCTGCTCAGCAACACCAGGAGATCAGTGCCCTGCTGAGGCAACTTAGGACCAAGCTAAGTGAGGTACCCATACAGGGCCTTCAAGACCAACATCCTACACCAGTGACCCACTGGGATAACATGGTACAAGTCCGGAAATCAGCTTTTCATCCCTTCTACAAATTTCACTTCTAGCAGTGAAAGGCTGTCTGACCAGGATGTAATTCCAAGAAAGAAAAACGCTATTTATATTTCTGCTGAGCAGTTCGCTTTTCTTTGGTCACTCTGCTGACTTTTCACTTCTCCACCAAATCCTGTTAGAAATGGATGGGTTTTGGGGGAGAGGAGAGGGAACGTGGTCATTAAGGTCTGGCTTAGCTACTGTAATACAACTAATGTTTAGCTCTGTTAAAAAGCCAAAGACTTCAAAGTGCTTTATAAACATGAATGAATAAACTTTCTCCAGGAAGGCTGCTTATAGCCCCCATTTATGGGAAAATAACCTCCCTGCTATACCATACCAGCAGCTCCCCACTCCCTGTGCCACACCGAAGACTCTCAGCTCCTAATGACACAAAAACACTCCCATACTAAGGCAACGAATCCCTTCTGACCTCGAAGTGGAACAGGATTTAGCACAAGGTTTCCTAATAGTAACAGGCACAACCTAATGCTATACAGCAACGATGCTCCTGCAGCCCACAGCATCCCATGCTCAGCCTCATAACCCAGTGCTGTCCCATACCCAAGACAAAACCAAATTTTGAAGGGTTTCTCTCCAAATTGGAAACTTACTGCAAACTTCTCCCTTTGCATAAGGGCAGCCAGGGACTATCGATGTGGAACACAACACCCTATACTGCTCTGTCTTCCTTAGTTCCAGACCCCAGTGGTAACTCAATCTCCTGAAACACAAAATACCAAATCCTATCCTTATTTACAAACGAGACATGTCAGAGACCAGCATCTTCTAACTCTCAGCATGACAACATGAGCATCACATACAACTCTAATGTTCTCCTAAAGCTGCAAGAACAGACACCAACGCACCAAAACCTGCACGGTGACCTGGATTTGTTATAGGGATGGAAGTACTCACCATGTGACATCCCACAACATATTTTCCTCCAAAAAGCTTTTACCGGGATGACACAGGTACCAGTCTTGCTGAGACAGCAGCAGCACAGCTGTGACGAAGACAAGCCTGTGTTTGGATTTCAAGGCTTCACAGACCACACAGAGGCCAAAACATGCCACATAGAGGCCAAAACTAGCTGGGCTGTCCAAAGCCAGAGATTAACCAGAAAAAATGAAGAGCCTGTGAAATTATTTGTTCCAGGTGAATAACACATGCTTCCCACAAGAATTTCCTAGTGTATAGTTATTCTTCAATCATTACACTCACATTAGTCCTCCAAAAGATTTTTCTTCCTGTTATCATTTAAGTTAGTCCTTTTCTGTTTTGCTTTCTAATTCCTTCTTGTTTGGCATTTTCCCCTCCCTCTCACATGTTTATGTGGTCATTTCCCTCAGAACACCCAGCTGAAGGTAGCAGCTCAGCAAGTCATACTGGTTTTCTTAACACACCCTTAAGAAAATGAAATACACCAACACCCACATTCAGGGCTCTTTTATCAACTCTGTGCACAGATGCTGCTAAATCCATTAGTACCTGCCCCTGAGTGCACCTGCTGAATCAGACATCCCTGCACAGTCACTGATGCTTCACCAACAGCTCTCATACAGAGACGTATTTGCATTGCAGATCTACAGAAACTGTACCAAATACCCTGGTGCTTTCCTGGGCCTCTGCTCAGACCTGGGTGAGTTTGTTCACAGCTTCTGCCAATCATGAATTTTTTCAGCAACCTACTGAACAGGGAAGAGCAAATGCTAACCCAGCAGCTGAATGGGGTAGCATCAGAAAAGCGAGGTTGGAGGCACTCACCGCCCAACTGTGGGAGGGGAGGAAGCAGGTTTCCATCCAGACACTGCCAAAGGATCTGAAATGCTACAAGAGATCAAGCCTTCCCTTCCCTGCACAGATTCTATCAAACAGGTATCTCTTTTTAACTCAAAAGCAAAAGGCAGAAGCAAAGCCTCCTGGCTTGCAGGGTTTTCTTCAAACAGAGCACCCAGGAACAAGTGTGCGAAAAGATGTGGTTTTGCAGACTATGGGTATTTTTGCTTTCTGCAAGACTCATCTGCTCAGTGGTATTGCTCCTCTGTGTGTTTTGCTCCACTGAAGACTCATCGATGCTTCCCCTGAAGCAGGGAAAAGGGAAATTGCAAAAGACAGTTCTGCAGTGGGATACTTGCATTTGCATGAGAAACAAAACCACTCTGGCTCCAGAAAAGGAGAAACGTGCCATGACTGTATGCAGGCAGGAAGGCAATAAGGTGGGAAAAAAAACTTACTACTCTATTCGGCACTTCTGCAGAAAAGATCAGTTCTTAGGTACTATGGGAAGAAGCACACAGCCACTAGTTCTCAAAAAACCAGGCTGGGGTGTACCTAAGCAGGAGTCTCTGCTATGGCAGGCAGTGCTGCATCCAGCACATGGTGGAAGAAATGCCGCTGAGATAGTTTTGTTTGCCCTGTAAGCATCAAGAGCTACAGCCCCTTCCAGACATAGCCTTCCCACATCAGAGCCCTGGGAGCAGAAAGCCGGCAGGGGCGAGGTGGCAGGGACAAGAGCCCTGGCAGAGCCCTGCATAACCTTTCCATTTTGGCTGGGTGATTTTCTATTTGCACTTAAATGCATTAATGTAAATAAACTCCCCGTAACCCTTGCAGGGCTATTTAGGACATTTATGGAAACAACCAGCTCCTCTCATCGTGAGCCAAGGGATGCTAACACAACAGGCACTTCTCATCTCGGTCTGCACACACTTAATGAAAGTGAAGGATTGTGTTCTGCACACAAAAGTGGAATTGTGTAGCAGGGCTGGGGGTGTGAACTCCATGCGATTTTCCGGCAGTATAAATAATGGAAAGCTGAGAACGATTATGAGTGGCAAAGCAGCAAGGAGGGGGAGGATTGTCATTGCCCAAACTCTTCGGGCTTGGAGTGCTTTGGGGAAAAAAAAAAAAGCCAAAGAAAAAAAAAATCCCAACAAGGAATTCAGTTTTCCCACAGAAATTGCAGAAAAATGCTAATCTTGATCTCTGGTAAAAAAGGAAATACGCTAATAAAGCAGCACTTGGAGAGAGAGAAACCGTGGGGCCGTAGCCGGTCCCGCAGCCCAATTGCTCGCCTGTGTTTTATTGTTCCAGCAAACAAAACCTGGAACAAGGTTAACAAACAAGTGAGCTCCTCCCAGGGCTGAGCTTGAATCCTGCTGGGGATACCCAACAGGCTGTGGCAAGAGCTTCCAGCAGCAGTGACAGAGGTGGGATATCATGGGAGCATGCTCAAAGCCTCGACACTCTGCTGAAGAGTGACATCCAGCCCCATTCTACCACAATTCCACATAATTCCACGTACAAAACATGGGCCAGGAACAAAGCCAGCAGCTATAGGACCAATATCAAAATTCTGACAGTGTTGTTCCAAATTTTTGGTAATTTCAGGCAAGTTTTGACACTTCCATTAGCAGCCAAAACTCATGTTCCTGATACATTTACATTTTTAGCACAAAAAGCAACCAACAATAAGGAAAATGGGTCTGAATCCTCCTCCTCAGCTGTTATAAATCAACTCAATTCATTTAGGAGAACCTGTTGCATTTCCTCCCTGTAGATATATATCCAGAAGATGTATCTCCCTCTAGATGTATACCCTCACCATCCTAACAGACATAGGTGTCAGCAATGGGGCACAGGTGCTGACCTGCACAACTTGCACAAACCAAACCTCAAAAAACAAGGGAATAATTTACAGCAAGTGATCCTTTTGACTGATTTCACTGCTTTCTCTGCTTCCTGGAGGTCCACAAATAGAGTTTGATATTCTTAAGGTATTCCTTGAAGGATGTTTACAGGGAACAAGCTTGCAGCTCGGATGGATGCTGAACAGGTACCTGATGCTAGTGTGCCAGCTACCCCTTCTGCTCCTCAGCAGGGCAATTTTAATCCCTTATCAACCAGGTTCCCATTCCAGACAGTGAGAAGTCATACACTAGAAAATTTGCTATCCATTACAGTTCTGCAGTGCTCCCTTGAGGTTTTTAGTTTGGACAAATCTGCTTACATTAAACTTGTTCTAGATGACATAAAAAAAAAAAAATAAATAAAAAAAAGCACCACAGCAAAGTGACCTAGAAAGCAGGTAAAACAATTTGTCTATAGCTTGCAAATAATATTCACAGAGATTTCTTCAATGTTTGCCCTGTTCTAAAAATACTATCCTGTGAATATGTGAGCATCTGGTAACGTGGCACCACTTCACAGCCATCAAATCCACAGTGGAGAGGGATGCTGAAGCAGAAGCTGGCATCATCTCAGCTGCATTTTCCCACATCTTTCCCCAGTGCTTACACTGCTTTGAGCCAAAAGCCTTCAGTAAACGTTTCTCTCATATGCACACAGGCAATACACCTTTTACAAACCACATCTCACCAGGCTCTTAAAAAGTAGTGAGAGTACATCACTTCTGAGTTCTCTCAGTTTGCTCATCTTTGACATTAGCAGTATTAAGAAGAAATTTCCAACCTGTCTCCCACCTCATATCACACACCAGCCATGTGCAACACTCTGCTCAGCGCATCAGAGAAGCAGCAGACTGAAACCCACTGTGCTGTTGGCTCCAGGAGCTCAGGCTTTTCTCTGATAAGTAACATTTACCTGCTGGCCAACAGCATACAGTTGAGTAATCCTGAGTAATGCCAATAGGAATCAGCAATATGTTGGTGTACATCCACACATACATGCACTCCCATCACACAAGCAAGTGCTCAACTCATTGCAGTTTCATGCTTTGCCTTAAAATACCAGCAGACTATGAAGTGTCTAACTGCAGTGCCAGACACACAGCATGTGGGCCAACTGGAAGATGTCCCCTAAGAGGAGGAACACTAGTAGCACACTGCATATTTTAAAGGATGCAGTAAAGAAGTCAACAAGAAGAGGTAATGGCCTTAAGCTGCGCTGGGGAGGTTCAGGTTGGGAACTTGACTAAAGAAGAACTACAAATTGAATGCTAACAAAGATCTGCCAGTGTTGAACCTCTGCTCAGAGGCTGCAAAAGGCAGGGAGTCAGCAGATGTAACACATCACCTTCAGCAATCAGAGCACTCACTAATTATGCAGCCCCTCTAGAGAGACTCAGGTTGGCAGAGCACAGCTTGCAAGAAGATGACAGGAATGGAGGGAAAAAAAAATCTCTTCAGAGCAGCATGCCACTTGATGTCACGCTCCTGCAAGACTTTAGAAGCAAATTAGTATTTAATTTGGGTTGGAAAAGGAAAAAACTTTCTGATGGTATAGTGAAATGTTTCAATACTGATGGTTCTACAAATAGGATGAAAACACCAGGGAAATAAGCACATGTAAACATCTAGGAGACTATCAGCATCGTATGGAACAACTCTCACGTGATACAGTGACCCCAGACAACATCCATCATGGACATGCACTTGCACCACAACCCTCAGAGCTCAGGACAACCCCCCACAGCAGCTCCAAGACTTTCTCCATAGGATGTAACAGTCATATGAATGCTCCTGGTTTATTGATCTCTTTTGTGCACAGAAGACGACAGAGATGGTAATGCAGGGACTCATCTCTCTTTCTGGAGCACATCCCCCAGAGAAAATAAAAAACCTTAACCTTTTGACAGCAAAATCCACTCCATATCTCTACAGACTTCTCCAAGGACCAAAGTAAGGTAGTGTGTACTACCTCTGCTCTTGGCTTCCTGCCATCACACTTGGATCTAAGCTCCCACACTACTTCCTAAACTCACCCCATGTCCCTGCCTGACACAGGGCAAGCTGGCAAGTACAGTAAATTGGGGCTGAGCAGCAAATATTGCCTAGAAGTCACAATGCAGAAGATTCCATGGAGTATGGGCAGCATTAAAGTATCAGGTTTACATCTTAACAGCACTCAGGTACAGAAGCTCAAAGGGGAGGGTTCCTACAGGCCCAGTCTTTTGCACTGCAGGTTATCTGTTGTGGGTTTTTTGAGTGTGGCCTCAATTGTAGCTCAGCATGCACTTTGCCATTTCCCCATCATGGCCCTCATCTTTGTCTGACGTGCAACGTCTCTTCAGAAACAAATACTGGAAGCTGAGCAGATTGTTTTGCCAGGCAAACATTTAAATAATGATGGAAATAAGTATAAACAATTCCACTCATTCACTGAAGACAAAGACACTGCCCCAAGCCAGCTGGTATCCTAAGGCATTGGCTGAGCCCTAGAAGAAAAAGTGGTATTTAAACAGCCTTCAAACCTGCTAAGACAATCACCCCAGCTCAACAACCACATCAGCTACATTTTATTTATTTTTTTCTCCAAGGGAAACTTGCCCCAGGCCATTTTTCTGAGGGGAGCAGCTGGAGTCTCTGCTACCAGGAGACGAACCATTCTCACCAGCGCAGCTTCTGACATGCGTGACCAGTGCTCGCATCAACGGCTTGGGGCTTATCCTGGCAGCCTGGTGTTCTGTACCACCTGCAGGCCTCACTGCTGCCAGCCTCTCACTCAGGACAGCAGCAGCAGACAGACAGCTCGTGTTTACCCGCAAGAAAGGACGTGCCATTTCTCCCCAAGGAGCTGCCACTGACCTTTGGGACCAGACATGTTGACAGAGCCACGTCCCGATTTCGATTTCCTCTGAATTTTCCCAGGGTAGGTTCAGTTTCAATCCTGTCCTTAAGGAAGCTGTTGTCAAACCAAATCCATCCCAACTGCTGGAGCAACTCCATCCCTATGACCCCGAGACCATCAAGAAGGGCCTTGAAGCCAAACCCTGGCTCTAAACCTCACGGTTGCCAGGCACCTGCTCCAGAGGAGGATCCCACAGCAGCTCCCACAGCAGGACCAAGATGCTGAGGAGCCCAGGGCGCCACACTAAGAGCAGGAGAGTAGTAATCCTGAGGCCATGCTGTCCTGTCTAACACCAGCATAGCCCAGAGCAGAGGGAGACCCACACTGCAGAGCCTGGATCCCCTGCTGTGAGTACAGCCCAGCAGGAACAATGCCAATGAGTAAGGACATCCCTTTATTTCCCTGTGCCTCATGTTTCACCACGCATTCACACCACAGCTCTATCCAGCCTTCTACCACACTGCTTCTCCCCACCTTCTCCCCTTCCCTATTATTTGACCCCACTTTTTCCTCCAGCTTTTCTGCCCGTTTCCATACACACCCTCATACAAACACAAACGCTCCCCCAAAAGCTTGTCAGGGGCTGGGAATTTTCCTAACACAAACCTCCCACATGAAAGAAACAAGCTGCATCATGCAGGGAGCAGCCTTCCTTCCCCTCCCATGGCACTGAGTGCCTTCACGCACTGCAGCAAGCCCAAGCCAGGCTCCTTTTGCAAACTCGGGCACACACTTGCCCCGCTGCATTCTCACCCATACTCCTCATCCCTGATAGATTCAATACATGTTTGAGCTTGCTGATCCACCGCTTCTATAGAAGCAGGAACATAATAGAAAAAAATAGTGCCACACATCCTATCAAAGCAGACGTAATTGGACCAGCAGATTTAGTGAATGTGGGTCTCCAATTGGGCAAATAACCCAGATCAACTAACGTCAAGAACGTTTCCACCAGGGTTACAGCAGACATTGATCTACAAGCACCCTGTGATGATTTCCCCTTTGCTCTGCCCATTCGCTGAAGCTGCAGAGTACTGTTTAAATCACCGTAACCTGTGAGACACAAGGCACAGCTCCAGCCACAAACTGAGAGGACATTACAATATTTGATACAGCTTGGGGTAAGAGAAAAAGGCACATTTGTACTGAACACGTTACAGAAGAAGGATCAATAGCAAGAGCAGTCAGATGAACTCCAGCCTGAATAAGAGCAGCAGAATTACAGAATGCAGTGCTTTTTTTTTTTTTTTTTTATAGTACCACTTTTGTTTAATGTGCTCTTCAGTGTTCAGTTACTCCATTACGGCACTATAAACAATCAGGATAGCTGTAGCAATAACAAATGAAGCTCTTGATGTTTTATTGTCAGCCTGGAAACAACTCACATCTCTTTCCGCTCCCTAATAAAATTCTTGATATTCTTTATTTTTTTTTTAATGTTCTAATTGGCTGCTAGTGAGTTCCTCTTTCTTCACCACTTTGAAGAAACCTGCTTAGATCAGCAGTCGGCATCAGGCAGATAATTTTTTGCTAACTGATGCACAAAGCAAATACTTGAAAAGAGCTCTGTTTATTTGCCTTTTCAGAATTGTGACATTTCAGATGTCTCCTTGCAGCCAAAACATCTGTGTGGGTCATTGTGTGGAGAGGCTGCTATCTGCCCACCTGACATTCCTGCTCCAGTAGGGCCATTGTTCGCCTTTCAATCAGCCAAAAACACAGCATGGAATTACTGCACGCCATTAAAGCCAGCTACTGTGTTTTGCCCTGGAGAAAGCTGTATTTTGCTATTGTAAGAAAAGCTCCCTTCCCAGCTCTGCGCACAGAGATGCAGATATCCTGACAGGAGCAATGGAGACACCATCACCTGAGCACAGCACAGAGCTTGGTTCCTCTGCTCATGGCCCAGTCCAGGCAGCAAGTAACAGCACAGAATGAGACCAAACATCTGGAGCCACTGGATAAAAGATGCTCTGCTGGGGGTTTGAGCTAAGATACCAGGCTCTGAAGCATGGCAAAATTTATTCTGCTCATTTTGCTGGAGCAGTGGGTTTCTCAGCAGAGGGGCAGCATTCAGCTGGGGTCACAGTACCTACAAAATGTCCAAAGCGACACTGAGCATCTGGCAGAGTAAGACAGGGAGCAGGGAAAGAGCCACTCTGCTTGCTTGCCAGCAGCAAACTCTGCTGCTTCTTCCCATCCCAGCATGGTGAGTAGAAGAATGAGATGACTGCATCCTCACCCTTCTTCACCTTGTACTTTGGGTAATTATTTATGCACACACTCAGTTGCAAATCCCCATCCTGCTAATAGCCTCCAAAAGCACTTCCCAGCGAGAACAAAGTAGGCCTTGCACCTGTAGATGTCCAAGTGGAAATGCCAGGAATTACCCTGCTATCCCAATAAAACTGTTCTTTCTCAGCTCCTTTGGAGATAATAGGAACATTGCCTACCAGAACTACAGCTCAGAATAGGATTCTGCTGCCAGTGATGGTGGGAGGCCTAATCTGACACCCATGAAACGTGCCTGAATGAGCCACCAGCCTGCCACAAAGGTCAGTTTTCTCAACAGGCAGATGCTCACGTGGCTCTCCCAGCAATGAGCAGCTCACAATCCTTTGTTCTGTACAGCAGGTGAGAGCCAAGGACCCAGGCAGAGTGCAAGAGAAAGCAGCACTTAATATATTACATTAAGGGGTGGTTTTGACCCCACGTGGTGCTCAGGTGCAAACTACTCCCTAGAGTAAAGGACAACAGAAAATTGGACTTGACAAGCAATTTATCATACTGCTTTCATCTATACAGAGTTAATTCAATACTTTCAATCCTATTTACTGAAACACCGGCACCCACACAGAGTCAGCTGCTGTGATTTGACCCACACTCAACAGTAGATGTGACTGGGTTGCACAATCAAATGGTAGCAACACCATGATCTAATTTAACTCCACATTTATATCTCCAGGCCTCACTGAAGCAGCACAGAGCTGGCATTTGGCTCATTGCTTTGGCTTCTGTTTTCTGTACGTCCCACATCTTCATGGGGCAAACTCCAGCTTCAGAATCCCATGAAATGTCCACACTGACTGCCCTATTACTTACCTTGAAAACTAATTCAAGCGTATACACTACTGAAATAGCACAACAGAATGCTTCTGGGATTTGAATCCTTGAGACGGGGCAACCTCCAAATGCCCATTCTGCCTAAAAAGATTTGCTAGGAAGCATTTAAAAAAGAAAGTAAAACAAAGGTTCTCAAAAAGCTCTGAGCCATTTGCTCCAGAGACTGCTGTTCAGTGAAGGGTGTGCTGTAGTGAAATTGTTTATATTCCTTTCTCTTTGCCCCTAAGCAGCTCCCTACATTTTCCCATGGGTCTTATCTGGTGTCACTGCCAACATCAGGCATTGCAGCCCTTATAAGTTAGCCCTTATTCCTCCACTTCAGCCGAGGAAAAATGAGACAAACGCAGGCTTAGAAAGCACTGAAATACAGCTCTGGGATGAGCACAGTGGGATGAGTGAAACTGCAGGCTCCAACTGTTTTGCATACAAGTGGTGCCTGTGAATTGGCTGAACATTTGCTGGAAGGGCCACATCATGAGAAGAGTGATATCACCATTTGCCAAGGCCATGCTGCCATGCATGGCACCAAGCTGCAAAACCAAGGTCCAACTAGTCATGCAGTGCTAGGTCAGAAGTTCAGGCTTCCATCAAGAACATGGAAATCCCAGGTCACCTCCTTATCTGGAGCAAAGTGAGGGGATCAATTCATCACCAACAAACACGTGGCAACCCCAGCACCAGTTGCATAATCTATGACCAACAGCCAGGTTCAGCCCCTCATGGGCTTGGGGAATGGGTCTGGTTCTTTCAAGCTCGTCTTCAGTTTCCATGATGAAGAGTTCTGATCTGGGATTTCTATTGCAAATATCACTCTTCATTCAGCAAATCTTAACATAACTGGGAATCAGCTTGCAAGATACAGCCCAGCACAGATCACCACTACAGGCCAGAACTTCCAGACAGCAAACATGGGGAATCCTCAGCTGCAAAACCCTGGTATGGCTGCTTTGCAACACCAGAAGGGCTCTCCTGTAAATACTCTGAAGGCATCCCTGTTGCAGCTGCTTGAAGCAAGAACCAGTAGAAGCAGGTCTACCAGATGTGGGGTGCCATGAACCAAACATCAGGCACAGGGAGCAAAAGGGGCTGCAGAGCTCCTGCCTGAGCCTTTCAGTGCCTGCTTACATGTGCTAAAGCAGCAGCTGCCGCTGAGCAAGAACCACTGCATGCGAAGCCAGGAGTACCTCAAAATACAAGTGTTTACCAGAATGCCCTGATCTTAGAGTTATTTTTCTAGCCTCCACTGCAGGCTTTCAAATTAGAATCACGAATACAAGCTGCAATTCAAGATTCACAGCCCGTTTCCATTGCCTCACCTAGAAGATGCTCTGGCAGCTTGAAGAGTTTAGGAAGAAAATAATAGCAAGGAAAGGAAAAAGAAGAATAATCTCTGGTAGTTTAAAATCACATTATGGCAGCATGAGAACTAAGGGTCTTGTCCCCATATTACAGTTGGGAAACTGAGGCACAGATAGGCACAGTGGCATGCCTACAGAGAGCAGACAGGACCCTCAGGTGAAGACCTGTCTCAGTAACTCGCAGTGCCTCATCCTTCCAGGGCAGAAGCAGCTGCTGCAGGGGGCTGTCACTGCTCATGCAGCGGTGGCCCCATCAGACATCTCCAGGAGTGAAAAGGGTTAAGGAAGGGAATTTTGTTACTTTCTTGTTGTATTTTCTCGTGGGGGGAGAAGCGTTGTGCAAGCAGGAGTTTTCCACTGGCGCTAGGCCCCCTTGCACTTATCAATGGGACCTTTCAGGTCTCACTCCCTGATTGAGACATCATTTCCTGTCCAACACACTAACCCCATTGATAACTCCACTCTTGATGGGAACTTTTCAAACCTACCAGGAAAGGCCAGGAGACCCAGAAGAACATACTCATGGAAACAGAACTGGGGTGAAAAGAAAAAGAAAAGAGAAATAAATAGTTCTGGGCACAAGCCACGTGCTGACAACAAGTGTTTGTGATCATCTTTAGGAAGTACATCAAGTACATCAGACCCGTTGTACATAAGATATATAATTCAAGACAGGCCTAGTGCTTCAGGCCAGTAACAAGTGGAAAGGGGCTTAAGAGCATCCCCTCTTTGAACTTCCAGTCAGCAAACCTGGATATCAAGACCGACTATAAAAATGATTCAGTCTTCCACCAGAAAAGCCAGAAGAACATAATCAATGTTGTTCTTAAAACATGCTAGAGACTTCAGATATCTAAGTACAACAAAGAACAGTGATGAAACGAGTGCTCCCCAAGGTATCTCTGCCCAGGGGCTCAAGGGAGAAACTGTTTCTTTACTGATTATCATACCAAATTGTGTCAGCGTTATTTCCCAGGCTACAGTCCATCAAGTTCTGTACAGCCTTAATATTGGCTGTAAGGATTCACTTGATATTCTAACCACAGCTCAGCTCCAATCACAAGCTGCAGCTTAAAATCTGCATTTCCCCCAATGTTAAGGAGTCTCTCAAACCCCAGCTTCTGCTTTCAGTTGTTCCCAAGCAGAAATTTTATAACCCCAGGCAATTATACAATTAGAGTCTATTGGTACCTACACAAAGGTACCAGTGGATCTGGACTATGGATAAATAGGACACCAGCCAGAAAGCTCTTGCTCTCCCTCTCCCTACTCCTGCAGGTGCATGACAGCAGCTTGGCACCAGAAATGAAGCAGTTGATGCCCACAAAGAAACTTTGTAATTTACATTTCCAAGTTTTCTGGCCTTAGATTTCACACAGCAGCTGTGCAGCAAAAAGCTTTTGATGAAACCTAAATATACAGGCACGGGATAAAGCAAGGGAGCCACACTGGGTATTTAGAATAGACCAGTAGGAGCCAGGACACTGACTGGCTGAGTAGGTAGTTAGAAGGAGGAACAGAAGGTTACCACCATCATCTCCATTACTGAATTGCTGTGGGAGTGTGCAAAAGCTCTGTTGTTTTCAGCAATTCAGGGTAAGTAGTTTCTGGGGACCCAAAACGTAGCTCCCTCTCTAAATGCATCTCAAGCATTTAAAATTAGATTTCTTCCTCAATAAGAACTATTCATGAAAATGTCAGCTTTAAATGTCTTTACAATGCAAGTGAGCATACCACCCACTCATCTTGTACCCTACAAAGACAGAGTCTGAAAAGTCTGAAGATCACGACATGTAACAGACCAAACAAGAACAAAGCCTTACTTAAATGTATGAGTATCCCAGCTAGAAAGATGACCAGAAACATGAGTAGAAATAATATTTTACGTAAGAAAAAGACAGACTTACCTGCAGGTCAAAGAACTTGCTGTATCTCCGGTAGATGATCTGGGAGGTCAGGTCTGACCATGTTACATTGATGATATAGACCTAGGAAAAGATAACAGAAGTCGACATGAGTTCTGAAGAAGGGGGTATGCTCAAAGGCTGAACTATCAGAACAAGTAAACTCAGCATCTCTCTGGCCATTCCTATTCACAGTGAGGAATACAACCCTGGTTGCAAGACTACCCCAAATTAAAGCTACTGCCCTGCTGCAGCTTTCAGCAGAGGTCTCAGGAGAGGTCATGGTGGTTTTCCGCTTCACAACCAGCAAAGCTATTCCAGCCCTAAGCAAGAACCCATTGTGAGCTGCCAGTCTCCCACCCCATGACATCAAGATTTCCTTCTTTATGGAGATGTGATCTCAGCCCTTCCCAAGGCTCTGGTTCAACAAAGACATTCAAAGGAAACTCAAAGGGGCTGAGGGATTACAACTCTAACACAGGTACTGTCATGCACCCAGACACTACAGCAGCCCAACCCTGCTGACACACATCAGCTCAGCACCTCTGGTACCTATCAGACTGATTCAGAGGTGATGTAAAGCAGGCCAGCAAGGGGGAGGTCATTCGCTTACACTCATGGAAAAAGCAATGCGTGTCCAGAATAAGCCCAGGATTTCCCTTGTCCTGCCCCAGTACATGCCTAGTACAATCAACTTATGGAAACGCTCAGACATGATAAAAAATTATTCATGAGTGCACTCACAGATACGTACATATACATAAATATACATACTCTGCACAAATGTTTCCTTTTGACCCTAGCACCTCCATTACATTTAAATATATATAAATAAAAGAAAAAGCAAGATCTAAGTGCTGTGCTCAGACGCACTGTCCTTGAGGCCAAGCACGGGTCCTGCTGCCCTGATGACAGACACACCACAAGACTTGAGTAAACACAGGATGGAGCCATTGAGGGTGACTGCCCGACTCCAGTGTAATGGAAATCCCAGCCAGCCCAGCTCCTGGGTCTTTAAAGCAATTTCGACGTTTCACATATGGAGTGAGATAAGGATCTGGCAGAGGAAACAGGAAAGCATCCCTCCTCCCTCAGCCCCTGCACTGCAGCAGGAGCTCTCCCTCTTGCCAGGAGTGAAGGACTCTGCCCCCACCGATTGGGAATGAACAGGCATCATCCTCCATTTCCCAAAGGACACCAGCCCATCTCCCAGGGTCCAGATACAAGGCAATCACTAAAGATAAAATGCATGAAAATTCCTGGAGTGATGCTGAAGAATCAGAACCACTGAGGGTTTTTTTTTTTCCCCTTCTCCTACCAGGCACAAGCTCATGTCCTGGAAAATCATGAAGATCCTGCAGCCTCACTTTCCTCTCTGACTGTTATACAGTGACAACAGAGCTGATCTGCTTCATTAGAGGCAACCAGAATGAGTAACACAAGATCTCAGTTCTCCTTTAAGACCTTACCTGAGCAGGCAGCCAAAGGTCAGAGCCTGAGAAGGAAGCTAATGCGGTCAACCTTCAGATCAGCCACATGGTGCTGAAGAATATTTTTCCATATGTTTGTTGTGCAAAAAAAAAAAAAAAAAAAAGTTTGTAGCTTCAATCCAGGCTAATTCACAACACAAATATTTCTGCTGGTTCTCTGTCCAACAGCTACTTTCAGATGGAAAACCCATTCGATTAAAAACAGATCATGACAGCTGGGAGCTGACTATGATCCAAAAGCAACTTCAGATCCTGTAATTCTGGCGCTGAATTCTCTCAAAGGGAATGAGACAAGGATAGGAGAACATATTTCACATATAAATGGAGTCAATGCTTTTTGTTTAATTACACATCTTTTCTCCAGAAGCTAGAAGCAAAACACGCTGCAGCCATCCAGGCATTTTGAACCTGAAGGTACCTCTTTGTGCTATCCTTCAGAACCCATGAGAGCCACGTCCTCGCTGCAAGCGGTCAGCACTGCAGTAAGCAGCACTGCACACCTATCCCAGAAGAAATGCCCTGTGTGCAAGGGGGCATCAAGGCCAGCCAATGCATTTGGCGCAGGAACAGGGCCTGTTGCATTGTGCAGACACTGTCCCCAAACCTGATCTCTAGGCTCCGCAAGAAGGAAACTGCCACAGACTAGCAGTCAAATCAGGATTTTGCTGCACATTTAAAGCAGGCTCTTTGATCCTTAGGTCTCTTCAAGCTCAGCAAAAGATAAATTGGATAGGATACAGATGCATCAACTTCTATTTCATAGGAAGATTGTAGCAGGAGCAAAAAGAGCTTCTAATCATAACCTGGAGTTCTGCAAAGCAAGAGATGCATGGGCTCAAAACCTGCGTGCTGGGACGCAGGTGCACAAGCTGAAGGGACCGTTGATTTTCTTTGCTCATTTGCATAAATCAAATTGCTTCTGGGAAGCCACCACTTCAAATAACAGAGAATAGGGGTTTGCAACACAGAAAAGATCTGTAAAATGTGTGATATTAAAAGCAAGGTCCAGAGGTTTCAAAAGCCTTAACTATCACATTTCCCTCCTTTAGAGATCAGGGTTTGAGGGTTATTGCCTTCTGCTGCCTGAACAGACCCACAGCTTTCTCACAAGCAGCAAACGTTACATCAGCTAATTTTGCGTTTTTTTTTTTTTTTTTTTTTTTTTTAAATATGCTCAGATCTCGTAATGGGTCACTGCCAAAGTGATCAGCGACATCCCAGGGGAGGAGGAACACAGCAGTCCTGTGGGAGCTGAGGTCACACATACGCACGGGGTAGGGAGGCAGCAGGAAATGTCAGATAAATACAGAGCCATCCCACGCTCAGGGCCGGCAGAGCCAGGGCTGGGCTTCTCGTGGCATTTGATGGCACCCCAAAACTGAGCATGGCTCACAGACCAGGCAGAGGGCAGAAGAGCCTGGTAAGGAGAGATGTTCCTATGGGGATGCAGCTCAGACAAAGCAGAGACGTTCCTCAGCACCAATGGGTATGACCCGGTCCTCAGTGCTTGTCCTGCCCATTGGAGGGTTAAGATCAAGCTCTGCCAAGTAAGAATGGTGTTTTCCTATAGCCCTTCACAGAACTTCACTGTAATCACAATCACAAATTGTGAGCAACTACCATAAATAATTGCTACAGGTAATCTGCTTTACACCTATTTACGACCTTGAAGGGGTCAACACACAGCTGACATTCAAAAGTTTCACCCCAAAAACGCTTAACAAAAACAAACCCTCAACAACATATATTAATTGAAGTACACATTACAAAGAACTGCACAGCCCTGGGATGTCCCAGCTATGAAGGAAGTTCAATTTTTCATTTCACCAATGCAGTCTTTTTTCAGCCTACGATGTATTTTCAAATAAATCCTTTCTGGAGGAAACAAGGAGCAAATCCTGCGCAAACTGTAGAATATTAATCAGGAACTGGGCTTGACAAGCAGCTCTTAATATTCATGCTGCATGAAGGAAGGTGCAGGATGTCAAGGGGGTTTTATCAGCTGCTAATTATCGTTTAATTCTAGCTCTGGGAAATTTCCATTTTAAACACCACAGAGCAGAAAATTTACTGCAAACTGAAGTTGCAGCTCTCCTTTTACTGCCTACACAAAACAAGAGATGATTTACTACTACAAAAAAAAACCAACCAATCATACTACTGCAAATGTCATTGTGCATGACTTTATCATCAAATGTCTCATTTTCAATGGAAAATATCCAGTTCCAGCTGACACAAGACCCAGAGGTAGGGAATTCAGGTTGTTCTCATATGACTGATTTTTCAATTGGCTTTTTAGAGGGTAATGTTTTGTTTCCTACAATCAGATGAGCTGAGTGGAAGATAAATGCCTGAAATGAGCAGTGCGATGAGAGCAAGATAAGAACCTCTACAAAGAGGCAAGTGGTTGGCAAAGATCCCAGAGCATTGACTAGAAACAATTCTGTACCCATAACAGAGGGCACTGTTAGCCTTTAATAAGTAATTACAGTAAATACTAACTTTCTTAAAAGTTTTATGAATGCAACAAACAACAATATGGTGCAATTTGTATGCAGATATCATCACGATAGCCCCTTTTATCCTAGAGAATGTCAGCGTCTTCAAAGCCTTGTATTAAAGAACTGGAGGTTTGTCCTGCAGTGAATCACAAGCTGGAAAGATCCTCCTTCTCCCTCATATTCAGATGCTATCGCAGCTTGCGAGCTGGAAACTTCCCACTAGCAGAGCTCAGCATGTGAACACTCCATGCTCCACTTCAGTCAAAGTCAACATAGCTCCTGCAAAGCTGGTGGCAATTTCAGCTGCTTCATTTAGCTGCTGGAGTTTATACTGAAACAGCGCAAACTGCAGCAGCCATCCACAGTCAACATACGGTTGTGCCCTAAATTACAGGAGCACAGGCACTGCACCAGTTTACCATTTGCATAATTATTTTAATGCCAAAGACCCTCCAGTGAGTGGAAATCAGAGCTGGCCCAGACACGAATTTGGAGGGATAACAGCCCAGAGTGAACACTTTCTGCACCCCTGAGGCTGAATCAGCAAGGCGATATGTGCCCCAGAAGCATCACGGCTGATGTTGGGTACATTCTTTCACCCAAAAAAGACACAGGTACCAAGGTTTCCCCACCTGAATACACAGGGTGAGGCATCTCCAGTTACTGCCCTATGCAGATCAGGGCCAGGAAAAAAACCAGAGATCAGCACAGAACATAGGGCCTCATCCCACACACACCACCTGTGCCTACACTTGGCTTGGATCACATTTCAAGCTTTTGGAAAGTTTGCATTTGACTCTGGATCCAGCAAGCGCAGCTCAGGCTCCTTGCCCAGCTTGCCAGCATCCAAGAGACCCTAAGAAGCTCAGTGAGACCTGGGAAATTCCCACAGAGATGAAGTCAGACCTTTCACCCGCAGCGAATCCACCACCAGAGCCATGCCGTGATGTCACCTTTCAGCACAGTGGCCTCTAGAGAACTGCAGCTCAGCCAGGCCAGGGCTAAGGGAAGACTAGCCTCAAAGCCAGGCCAGAGCTGTTCTCACCCTGGGAATGTGAAGGGAGAGCTGAGAAGCAGAGACAGTGCTCGATAGAAACACACAACACGAGGAAATGGGAAAGCTGCTCTGGTGGTAGGAGCACAGCAGCCCTGAATGCAGGGCTGGTACAGGTGTGGGCGTCTGGCTCCTCCGGAGCAGATGTGGTTTCACAGACATCCCTAAGCAGGGCTCACCTTTCCATTACCAACGGGGGAAGTGTAACTGAGAAAAAGCCAGATCAACCCACGAGTCTAGCAGACAGATGTTGCATGTTCCCAAGGTCTGGAAGCAAAGCAGAGCTGCAAGATGCTGGGAAGGAAGAAATAAGGCAGTCTAATTAAACATACAGAGAGAAAAAACAACAAGGGGAGAGGAGAGTTTTCCTTCCTCCACTACTTTTCTTTGAGGCTCTTGTTACATCTGTGAATGGCAACAAAACAGGATTAATGCCAGATTAATGCTGCTTGCCTTTTCAACTGTATCACATCAGATCTACTCTATATACAAAGAAAATAAACACTCTTCTAGCTCTGAATCCTGCCACACTGGAAGCCAGCTATGTCCTTTCCAGTTCAAAAAACCCACTACTGCTCCGTTCACCTCCATGGGCACTGGCCTTCCTATCTTACCCAAATCCTGATGCCTAAACATTAACAAGAATAGCAAACGACTGATTTCAGGCAGCCAACAGACATCCCTGGAGACACACGAAGAGGAGCTCACTAGAGTACAGAGCTTTTTTGTCATTTTCCCAGCTTTATGGGTATGGACCAGACAAGGAACAGGGCTGAGGTAGAATGATGAATCCAGCTCACTGCGTTTTCAGAGGCAGAGTAATACAATATTTAGCCTCCTTTTTTTTTTTTTTATTTTAATAAATAGATGAGGTTTCCAAGTCCATGGTTCCAACTTCTCTTTAGCCTTATCTTTACATTTCAGGATTTTTTTTTGGCTTTTGCCAGTTTGGATTCTTAAGCTCTGACTTCACCAGGCCTTCACCAGCACCTTTCTGCTACAAAGATGCTAAACAAGTCCCACATGCAGTCAGAGTCTTAAGCCAAAGGGATAAAATTCTCTCCACTGTATTTCTTCACTTGGCCAATTGCATGTCCAAAAAGGTAAAAAGTGGAAATTGTCTGCAATCAGTGACAGTAACTTAGAGGGCCACAGACCTGGACTTGCTTAGCACCTCACTCCTAGGTGTGTCATAGCAGAATATGACATGACTAGTTCTCACAGGCACGAGGTATGTGTTGCGTTAGAAGGGCTTTGTTTTTTAACACATATTCTGCAAGGCTCCAATCTTTTCTCTAAGACATCCAGTAACTGGAGCTTGTGGAAGAAGAACAAGAAACAGCACCAGTAAAGCCCCATTGCTACCCTGGTTATCGCCTCACAGCTTCAGGAAGCCAAACAGCAGCCTCCCTGAATGGGAAGAGGAAAACATCCTCCCACTAGAGCTACATATGTGCACAAGGGAGACAGAGCCATCCGGGCAGAGTACAACAAAAGAATCATATTTCTGCTTCCATTCCATTTCTGTCCACCTGCATTTACTACTTCCACATGCAATGGAACTATTTGTGAAGCAGAAAAAATG
Organism: Chrysolophus pictus; assembly: GCA_037305975.1. NCBI lineage: Eukaryota > Metazoa > Chordata > Aves > Galliformes > Phasianidae > Chrysolophus > Chrysolophus pictus. The sequence continues at coordinate 11,601,872 of CM074581.1, read as the reverse complement.
GCAGAAACTCAGTCCTGCGTTTAATGAATTGACAGACCATTAAAACATAGTACACAGCAGCCACTAAATGGAAGAACTTGTTCTGAAAAGAAACACATATCAGCCCTGGAGAGCATGGCTCAGCATAGAGGTGCTTTGTACCAATGCTGAACACAGAAGTGAGGTGGAGGTGAGGGCAACATCTATGGATTGCATTGGTTGTAGCATTGCACAGATGCATTTCCCCAATGCTGGAGCACAAACACAGTGCTAGAGCTAATGCAGCTTGTGGCTGCACAGAGAGCACTCCATGACACCGCCAACCCCACTTCGTATAGCAGCACTGGGCAGGCTTGTGCTCTGTAAGTACACAACCAATTACTCAAATCCCAAAAACTTCTGGTTATCCCAAAATTCAACCTTCCTTTAGGTTTCTTGCATTAGGGATTCCTGCACTACACCAACACTTGCACGTAGTTTATATTAGCACGCAAATCTTGCGGCTTTGATTTGTAACCTTCCATATGACCCCCAGACACAGTGCTGGAAAAGCAAAGTGAGGGCCTGGGAAAGGGAACAGAACTGCTCCAGGCCCTTTCAGAACAATGACAAAGCTCTGGGATATTCTTAGTCCAAATAATGGAAATTCTCCAGGGATTCTGCCATAGAATAGTGGGATTTCTTTTTCCTCTTATTTTTGAGTAGAGAGAAACAAAGAGTTCACGTAAACCAAAAGACCCCAGACTTGAAAAGCCAGACCTGAGAGGTACAGTACTTCAAGGGTAATCTACTAACCATGAAAAAACAACTCTGAAAAACTCTAATCTCTGTAGTTCATGCAACCACAATTTTTGTGTGTCACTGGAGGATAAAACTTGAGGTGAAATCAACTGCACCAACCAGCAAAGCATGACAGAACAGTCCGCGCCATGCAATGACAGATGTGTATTTGCATTTTATTTGCAAAATGCTAAAGAAGTGATGGATTAACAGACTTATCCTCAATCTGTAAATACTGTTCAATGAGTAAGCAATGCATACAGATCTGCTATTATACAGTCTGATGACCGTATGCACGTAGCTCTGACTGCACTTTTTCCTTTACAGAACAATATTGGGAATGTTAAAACATATCTAATTAAAAATGGAATAAAGCTACACAACCTCAGAAAGATGCAATGGTGAAACTACTGGGAAAAAATTATTTCACTGTGGTGACCTTTCACTTCAGGTTTATGTGAAATCCAAGTTTCTTGTGAGAACTGTGAAAGTAGATGATTTTGTTCCAAGTCACTCAAAGAATATCCAAATTTCACTGTGAAATGCTACAGAGAAAGCAAAGGTGGAGAGCTCTGCTTATTTCCTCCTGTGCTTCTGGCCAAGGCAGGAGAACTGATAGAAGAGTCCAGGTCAGATTCCCAACAGTGATGGCATGACATGGAACGAAACACAAAATTACCTTCTTCCTGGGGAACTTGAGGGCTTTCAGAAAGGCACTGTCAAATCCTCACACCCTCCATCCCTCTGCGTCTTTGTTAAAGACAAACCACTGTCTCTATACTTTCCTCCTCCTCTTTTCACAATCCTTTTCCCTCCTTTTCCCACGCTTGGCTTCCTGCCTCCTGACTCGCAGGAACACCCTCCCACCCCAGATGTGCGGGACTATCCCAGACAGCCTCAACACATCCCGCTCCAACTCTGCAATTTGCAGCCCAGGCCACACACATGCAAATGCACACACAGCTCTTCTCACAGGTTTCCAGGCTGCATTCATTCAGCACATCAGGCTGTGGACTCTGTGGATGGGCAAACTGTGCACAGGTGAATCAGGGACACAAAGGATGTGCTTCCTCAGTCTGGGGCAGCTTCACACATCGCTGCTTTGTATGGTGCTCCCCCTTTAAAGCTTGCAAACATAGGAACCTTACAGCAAGAGAACACGTGTCATTGTTAGGCACCCAGGCTGGGTTCTATCCCTCACCCAGCTTCCTTTTGTCAGGGGTGACATGACAGCAACCACCAACCACATCAGCTCCTTCTCATTTACCTATCACAGTCCACACATACCCAGGGAGTTACTCAGTTTTGGAAGGAGAGTGCGCGGCTACAAGTCAGCATGTGTCACCTTAGAAATAGGCCTTTTATAGCCATGCCTCTATTGTAAGTTATTATAAGTTCTGCTGAAACCGGTAATAAAATGTGAATCAGCAGAATGACCATACACGTTTACATTTCTGTCAAATTCAGGGTTTACAGTGCCTTGGAACAATAAACAAACCTCTTCCTTCCAATCCTCAGACATGAACATTCTCCCACTCTTAGCCACTTTAAGGGAATTATTAATGTTCCACAGAAGGAAGCTCTATTAAATCTGCTTAAGTGACCACCCAAAGCCCAGCAAAATTACTGCCTGTAACTGTAGGCTTTCAAGAACTAACGCAGCTGCACCCAGCACATACAGCATCTGGTGACAGCAGCAATTTACTACTCAAGGTTTGGGTAAAAATCGATGTATCCTGAAGTTAGGATCTCTAAATGGTCAAAGTCACTCATCTCAGATCTTTCTCCAGGTACACGGCTGAAGTGCAGCGGAGGTCTCTAAAAGTCTCTCTTCCTCTACTGAACAAAGGAACCTATGGCATACAGACACCTGATGTCTGCAGGGCTGAAGTTAATTTAGATACACTGTAGGAGATACCTACACAGTGCAGAGATGCCCACATAGGTGCTGAGAGGACACAGCACCAGCAGTCCATGCTGGGCCATGCAGTGGGGTCACAGTCCCACTCACAATCTAAAGCCCCACACTTGGCAGGGGGCACTTAGCCCCAGCACAGCATCACTTGGATGCAGCCATTGTGCTTGGTAGGACCTCTGAACTCATCCCTGCTGCACATCTCAGCCCCAGTCACTGGGCCCAACTGCCAGCAATGTAATGCTTCCAAGTGCCAGACCTTTTTAAAAACGAGGATTTGACTGCAATCCTCATTCAGAGAATTCAAAGTTTTTAACCTGGGTCCCCAGAGGGATTTTAAATCCCAATTTATGAAGTGCTGACAGAGGAAGGAGCTGGAGGCACAACTACAACTTACCATTAAGCAGATATGCAAAGATAATAACAAGAAACAACATCCTGACAGCAGGCCAGGCCCAACTGTCCATACAGCAGAGGCACTAAGCCAGCTTGGGCATTCAGTGACCCTGGGCAGGCAGTAACATATGCTTACAGAGCCTGGGAAGAAGATAAATCATACATACGCTCAATAACTGCTTAATTCATCTCAGGCTTCAATTTTGCTTGCTGCTCCCTAACACCAATCCCTGCTGCCCTAAACATTCCCAGAAGGGTAATTCATTGAGCAACATGAAACTTCCAAAATTACTTAACATGACTTTGACTTTCGCTAAGACCAAAGTTCTGCTTATCAGATAAGGACACACCAAAATTGAAGTGGATTAGGGTGATGCTAAACCTGTCCCAAACAACCACAATTTTGACTGCCAAAGGGAGAAATGGAGTAAAAAGCAGTGGGGGGAGAGCCAAACACTGCAACTACCTCCATGCAGACATCCCTGTCTGAGGGCTGAGCTGGCCAGGGGCAAGCTGAGCCAAAATTCTCCATGCTATGTGTGCAGGGCAGAAAACAGTCGGCTAAGTGCCACACAATGCATGAGGTGCGACTTACAGCATCATAACTCACACCCTAAAGCATCTTATTGCAAAATGGCCCAGGGCAGAGCTGGGATTTTCTTTCAGTGTTGTAATTCCCCTGCCTCCTTTTTCTCCTCCACAACCATCTTTTGAGTAGAGATATGTCCAAAGAGGATCAAATCTCACCCTGTGAGATGTGAGTAAAACCAGCAGGGCTTGGCCCACTGTGCCTTTCCTTAAGGCTTCAATAATGTTAGATGAATGCTCTTCAAATATAAACCACTTGCTGGCTTGGGACAACTTTAACGCAGACATAAAGATGTGTGCTACCAGAAGGCTCTGGTAAGATCCACAGCAGTGCACAAGTCCAGGAGATTGCTTCCCTTTCCATTTGTCTCCACACACCAGAGAAGGACTGTCCTGGAAACCATGGGGCAAAGGAAGATCTCCAGGTTCAAGATATCTTTCACAGGCCCATCTCTGCTTGCAGCCCCCTGCCAAATTCTGGAGCAGGAATCTGTTCCTAGATCAACTAACGCCTACTGGAAGCAGAAAACACTGAGAAAGACTCCACTAACAGATAATAAACGCCCTCTGAGACAGCTACCATGGCTGTTCTCACTGAGGGAAGAGACAAAGTCAGACAAAGCGAAGGCAGGAGCTATTCCAGATGAGAAAGCCACAGACTTGGGTGCCAGAGACAGAGCATCAGGCTCCTGTGGTCTCTCCTCTCTGTTAACCAGTCCAATTGTTCTTCAGGGTAAGCAGAGGAAGCCAGCTGGAGAACTGAACAATACTTTTAGCAGAGGATGACCACCAGCCCTGAGACACAGCTAACCACAGGGTAAAACCACTGCTGCCATCAGCATTCTCTGTAAGCATCTTGAGAAGCCCAGGACTGCTCTGGATGGGAGTGAAACCCAGGCTGGCATGTCTGGGACCCAGATGTCCATGCTCCAAAAAAAGGGGGATATCTGCTGCCTGGAAGGCTTCTGGGGCTTCTTTCCCAGCCATATAAACACAACTAAAAAGTTCCCCAAGTCTTATAAACACAAGGTGAGTCTTATAGGAAAGTGCAGCACTTCCAGTTCCTGGTGGTCTCAAAAGATGTCCACAGCAAGTATCCTTTTTCCAGGCATTGGGATCATGAAACTTATCCATGAGAGCAAAGCAAAGCTCTCATTTTCTCAGGACAGGAAGTCTTCGAGGAAAGCACAGGGCAGAGACCGAACTGTCTGTGGAGATCACAACAGTGATCCCATCAACTCATCTGGAGGCAGCTGAATCCTCTCCACATTGGCTCACTTACTGCAACAGCTGTGGCAGCCTGCACACATTTCCAGTCCCACAGCCCCTCCACAGTGGCAAGAAAGTTGGGTCATGTTTGCAGTTACTCAGCAGCCAGGACTCCTTAGAGGTTGCCACATGTCCATCAACTACACTGCATCTTAACCTTTAGCCATAAGGGGTCACAGCAAGGAGAGTCAGTGACGTGCTTACAAGTCAGCAAACCACTAGCACAGTGAGAAATCTTGACAGGAAGAACACAAAGAATGGAAAAATAGCACACTCCTTTCAGCTAACTAGCCCCCTTTCTGTCCCACTGATTTAAGAAATAAGATGGAAGAAAGTACCGTTTGTAGGAGGCTAAAGGGTTTTTCAAGAGTTCAGAGAAACCCCATCTATAGGCGAGGCCCAAATTCCCGCCTGCAGACCTGGCAGCTCAGCAAGCCCATGGTTTACTTGGAAATGCCACTCAGAGGCCTCGCTACCTGCTTGCTGACATGGAGCCCTCCTCAGCTCCAGCACACGACTGCTCAACTGCAAAGCTCCTTGGCAGGGAAGATTATCCAAGTATGATTTAAGAGTGAGCTCTGAAAGTAGGGAGCTCAGCCAACCGCTGCATCTGGCGGCCACAGTACTGAGAGTCAATCCCCCCAGTTAATAACCTCAGACTCCATCGAGGTGTGACATTAAAAAACAATCTCAATAATATCCCAGCCATGTCACTCTATTTTTTCCCCCTTGAAAGGACATCTGGCATGTAAGGCTTGGGTTTTTCCTCATCTCACAGAAACCAGCAGCACATTTTCCAAGGATCTCTGTTTCTTAAGCAGGGAATGGGAAGGGATGCAGTTAGTTCATGCACGACTGCAAACATTTTTCCAGCCAGCTGTACTCCCATCCCCTTCTCATCTTTCCTCTGTAGAAACACAGTTACTGCAATCAGCCTGGAAAGAAATGCCACTGTTCCAAAAAATCAGCAGCTGACAGGGATTGACTGCAATGCACCCAAGACCTCCTTCAGGAAGGCAAAACCATCTCTCCCACCTCACATTAAAAAAAAAAAAAAAAAACTCTCCAGGAACAAGAGTCTCAGTCTGGAGATCTCTATCTGTGCAAACATTCTCTAGATCTGTTCCTAAATTCAATTCAAGCAGAGTTTCCTCTGTGTCAGTGTTTTTGCACCCACCTCCGTGTGATCCTTTCTGAAGGGCTATTTTGAGACTACTCTGGTGAAGCAAATGCTTCGTAGTACCAACAGTACAGTTATTTTCTCCACCTCTGTTGCGTGCAACAAATATAGGACAACAAATATAGTAATATCAAGTGTTTGTGTGCCCTTCCTTTTGTTGACATGAGCTGAGATTCTCCTCCACTTTTGCGTTCATGTGATTTTGCCAACTGCCAAGAAACCATCTTTCCCCCCCCAAAGAAACATGGAAATGGGCTTGACTGGATATCTCAAGTACAATCTCCTCTCCACAGAAGCAGGCAGGGCTCAGACAAACAAAACAGTCTTGACTTTAACTCTTACCTCAAGTGAGCACACATTAGCCACTTGTGCTGGGGGATAGATGCAGGGATGGAGGGTACAAGAGGCCCCTTTTGAACTCTAACTGTAAACATTACAGAATTGTTTTGCAAACATCAGGGCACAGCCTTAAAAAAAAAAAATCACCACATTTCCAAAGGAAAATTCAATTGAAGTTATGCCCCTGAAACAGTATCACCATTCTAAAGATGTTGGAAGCTCTGCACCAGGTTCTGCCTCAAAGCTGGTGGGCATCTAGAGGTGCAACAGACCATATACAATTTCATAGTATCACTGAGGTTGGAAAAATCTCAAAGATTATCTGTAGTTCAACTGTCCACCTCCTACCAGTACTGCCCACTAATCTGAGTTCCTAAGTACCACAATTTGACCAAGAAGGGAAGAAAAGCACCTCAGGAAAACTTTGCGCTTAGGTCTTAAAGAGCCACGAAGCAACGAAGTGAAACGCAGAGAGAATTTACAAACCAACATCCCTTGGGAATGCCAGCATTGGCACACACAGTTAAGACACACAAAGATGAGATAGCCAGGCTCAAGACACAGAAAAAACATTTGGGGGGCAAGATTTTTTCTCCCAAGAATATAAAGAAACAAGGCTATTAAAAAAGGACATTTTCATGCCAAATTTATTTTGAGCTTTGGGCTGCTCTCTCCTACTAACTACTGAACAGACCACTGTGTTCTTCCTCTTTACTCCACAATATTTATTTGACTGGCAAGATATTATTTCAGCCCTATAAAACCCCCCTGGAACACGCTTTCAATAAATTGAATTTATTTTCTGATCAATCATTTTATTTGCCTAATTATTAGCAGTGCTTAGAACAAGTTAGACACCACAGGCAGAATCCAATGGTGTCCGGTCCCTCCCAGCAGCTCCTCACACACCGCCCCAGGACCAGCACTGTGCTCAGCTCCCCACTTCGACAGAGACAAGCAAACTCTTCAGGTGTGCAATGCTCCCCTGTAATGGAGGAACTTGGCAGGAAAGAAGCAAGGCAGTAGCTGTGTTTCCTTATACAAAGCTCTCTAGCAGTAATTTAGAAGCAGAATTTGGATGCAGTACTCATGAGATGGAATAGTTCTCCAGACCATATGGAAGCAGCACCTGAAGGGCAGATGTTGTTAAACCTAGATAAAACTAATTCTAGGGACCCTTTAGAGCAGAGATTAGAAGTCAGGAGTCAGCGGACAGTTACTCACAAAAATGAAGGGTGAACAGGTTTGTGAAGTAAGTATCAAGGATATATTTATACTCTGACAACTTTTTAGATAATTCTGAAATCAAACCAACAGACTAGTACTGAGAACACATTGCTGAAACACAGCAGAACACCCCACTTAATACAAGCTGCCCCTCCAAGCAGCAAAACTTAACTTCCCAAGGTTCTTGACCGACCTTGTGGATTTTGGAGGATCCAGCCTGCTGACCCACGAACTCAGTCACACATAAGGATTTGCTCCTAAAACATCTCTCTGCTCCCTCTGCGTGCAGGCCCTCAGACACACGTGGATGGGATGTCCCAGGATCGGATACTTCAGAAAATTCAAATGCTAGTCACATCTGATGGGGCAAACAGCACAAGGTCAGCATCACTTGAGGAAGGAGGGCTTCCCAGGGCACAATCCACCTCCTGCTTGATCTCCTACACACAGCACCTTCCACCAAAAGCCTGAGTTTGCATACGCTCAGTTTGAAGTCCAGGGCAAAGACAGTCCTGGGGAGAACATGCTCTGCATGACACGCAGAGGACAACAGAGACATTCCAAGAACAGGAGAAAACAGTTGTGGGGGACACAAAAAAAGACAATATAAAAGCACGTTAAACACATTTGTTTCACAGTTGCTAGAATATAAAGCAAAGCCCTGGAGCTCTGCCAACCAGTCAGTATTTTTACAACCATATCAAAGCACATGACAAAAACAAAAAGCTTAAGGGTCAAACTTAGCACTGGGATTAGTAACCAGGCTAAAGCAAATAGCACGATGCCAGGTCTGGACAGGATCCTCTGATCATAGGCCCTGAAAACACATTTGTTTTTCACACAGACAGGAGTCACACATGAAACCCAGGTGCCAGATTCCTCCTTCAGCCCGTTGTGGTGAGAAGCCTTTATCACCAGTAAGTGCCAACAGAGCCTGCGGCTGCCTCAAGTCATGTATACAGCCCAGGAGAGCACAGTGCCTGACACCCAGCTGCTCAGCTCTTCCCTTATTGCTATTTTGGACCCCCACCTCCAGCATCGTCCCTGTGCTGCATGCTGCCCCATGTATGACACATTCACAGGATGGAGCCTGTAAGCACTGGGGAGGAGAGAAGGGAAGAAAAGCCACCAGTGAGCGATAGGACAGTCACATGGCTTAGATGCTGCTTGCTGACAACACCATAGCCCAGAACACAAGGAGTTTGCAGCAGCTCCAAACTGAAACACCTGGGTTTAGAAATCAATAGACACCTTCTCATCCTGCAGGTATCAGAGCTGCGTGCCTCTGTCACATTCATTCTGACAGGGCAGGATGCAGCAGTTATGGGTACACGAGATGGGAAGAGAGATGAGGAAAAGCAGTGCTGCCTCCTGCCATTGCAGTTCCCCTCTGCACGGCTGCAGCACCAGGGTGCCTAACACAGATTACACTTCAAGCTGAATTTCTCTTTTATCCAAGAGGACAGGCGGCTTCTCTATCAAATAGTCTGCAAGAGAGAATTTTAATGGCAGAGATCAGAGAGAAGCTTAAAGCTCAGGGTGTTTGTTTTAAACACTTGATGTTCCCTTTGCTTGGTTATTTTGGCCTTTGGTTGAGCTCCTTTTTATGTTACACATAAAGATAATTTTTTCTTTTGTATGTTAGGGCTGATCAGAACTGGGAGTGACTTCCTTCCAATTTTTTTCTCCCAACAAATTAAAATGACTTATTTGTTGCATTCAGTATTTTTCAACACTGCTTTTAGTTTCTGCAGAAGACACTATTTGATTCCAGAGGGTACAGCTTCATATACAAATCCTTTTCTACTTGCTCTTCAGAAGAGAATTTTTTTTTTTTTTTTAAAGATATGAGATGATTATATCAAAACTGCAATTCCTTGGTTTCCATTATTCCCCCAAAACTGAAGTTAAAAATGCGTGTTTTTCAGCCCCAGTGCTTTTAACTACAGACAGGAGCTCTCCCACAGTAGGAATAACGTACAATTTGGGGAGCATGTTATGCACAATGAGGTTTTTGACAAACATGCTGCTGCGACCCATGAGCTGTAGCAGGGCTCTGAGCCTCCACAAGTGGAACAGCCCAATCTGAAGCCAGGTCTCAGTGGATTTGAGGCAGCAGCTCAACTCCCAGAGCACAGGGAAATGGCATTAAGCATCAGTGATAGACTCTGCCGCTGGCAAACTCTAATTCTGATTAAAGGAGCAAGATTTTTAGCTCCTCTAAGCAGCCTCAGCTTCCACTGAATTTTTCTTTTGATCCATCTCTCAGTCAGAATTTTAAGCAGCTATGGTGTTTTCTTCTCCCCTTCCTGACATCTCTCAGCCCACAGGGCTTGGCGGGGATAGTCTCAAGCAGATCACACAGTATTATGCCACATATGAAGCAACACACATCTGCAGAAGTTGGAGTTATAGCACGCATTTGCACAAAAACAGAAAGTAACTTTAGGGAAGAAAGCACAAGGGGAACTTTTTCAGGAACAAACTAACAACCTGACACAAACTGCATACACAATAGTTTCTATACTAGCTCCAGCTACAGAACTGTCTGATGGAGAAACAAAAAGAAAAAAGAAGTTGCTTTAATGAAGTAATTCTGACCTTCCGTCTTACCTGAGACGTCAGCTGCTATTATAGCAGGGAGAACAAAGTCTGGCCATGGGATACAAAAGCACAGTACAACCAGGAGATTCAGTCTAAGCCCAGCACATACTTTATACCTTATAAACCCCAACACAACTCCAGAAACTCAGCATCAGCACTGCCGCATGCCCACTCAGATGGGTAGGGATGAAATTTGCAAGTACCATCCTTTCTGACCACACACGTCCCTTGTACAATCTCTGAAGGCACCTTGTACTTGCTAAGCCGAAAGCATCAGGCAAGAAATGGAAGAACTCTACCATATCCCTGCAAAACTGAGGACAGAAAGCAGAGACAAGGAAAAGGCAGTTTGCTTCACACAAATAAACAAGAGCAGCTACTCGGGCCTTCATGAAGATAATTTTGCAACACTGATTAAAAGAAATAAGAAAGCTAAGAGAAAAAAAAGCATATACAGACCACAAATGATTTATCAACAGTCGCACGGCAGGTGGCAAAGATAAGAACAGAAGCCGTACCTTCTGACACTCACATTGGTCCATGAAATGGATCACCATAGCATTTTGTCCTCAAATTGCTCTTATAGAAGCCACAGCTCAGGTATTTCCTTACTTTAAAAAGCTGAGGTTTCAGAGGAGATGGGCCTTTCCAAATAATTCATCCCCCAGGCTCAGAGAAGGACAAACCATTGTGCTTTGGGTAGCCTGCCCAGCTGCAGACTTTGGGCACAGAACTTGTGCAGACACATCCCAGAGAAACAAAGGCCATGACACCCAAGTAACATCTTTTATACCTTGTTTTCTGGACCACAGCTCTAGAACATGTAGCAGGAACAACGCAGAAGAGGCCAATTTACAAAGGGCAGCTCCTAAGCAGACAACTTTGCACAGTGCACTGCCACAGAGAACTCCAGAGCCTGACTGCTTTCACCCTCCTGATCAGGGATTCTGGGAGGATGCTTGCACAATACACACAACACAATTTTAAGCACTAGGGAAGCTTTCCCTCAGGCCCATCCTATGTGACACACATGGGCACACACTTTGGCCAGGTCAGACAGAGTGAGGACCCTTACCAACACATCACCTCGTCCCACCCAAAACAGGGGAAAAAAAACAGTGCTGATCCTTTTCAGTGCTGTGAGGACTAACGAGCCACGTTACAGCACAGTGCTCACGTTGACTGCTGCCTCTTGCTAAGTCTTATTACAACTGTAAAATTAAACAGCTCATTTAGAAGTGCTAAAACGACTCCTACTTCAGAACACAGCTCTCAGGGGAAAGAAGAAAGTTTGTGATTTCAGCAGGCAAATGCATGAGATTGTCTCTTAATTACCAAAGGAAAGGCAGCTGGTTCAGTTCACGCTATCTTAATAATTTCCCTCTCTTTGATGTCTTGATCACATCTTTTGAACAACAGGCTTCATGCTTAACACTGTGAGAACACTTATTTTCATAATGAAAGGGAAATATTTTGCTCCATGCATAATATTTAGTTATCCTGATAGGCTGCATTGATAGGGCTTTAAATATTGTGTTTTCCAGCTAAGGCTGACTTTAAAAGAGGCCTGCAGGGGAGTGCAAGACTTGTATCTAAATGATAAATATGTAATCAGTGTACGTGTCTAGCATCCTTTAAAGCAATATCAAATGCTGTCTAATTGGAAAAATACAAGCAACCCCAAACTTTCCTGTCCTACAGGCATAAAAGAGAAGATAACTCGTTTTCCATTTCAGCTTTAAAAGCTAAAATTTCTAGGCCATATGAAAATGATGTTAAACATTTGCATAGCATGACAGCATATCTAATGTCATACAACAGAAAAATCAAAAATTCTGCTTTCCACTGACACCAGAAACAGCCAAAAATCTGGAGAAATTGCACAGCTTTGAAAGCTGCTGATAACAGGATGGTATATAACAGGATGGTGTTTCATGAGAGTTGCAGTGATTCACAGAAACTATATTTACATTTACAGATATATGCTCCTTCGTACTGGTCTGCAGTACGAGAAAAAGCAGGATGGCTTAGCTTCGTATATGTGGCATCAAATTCCTTGAGGCAGCTGATCATGCATTGAGAGGCCAACTCCATACAGCTGTCAGCAGTTAGGTGCTGTTTTCTTGACAAAACAGAGGCTACATTCAAGGTGGGCTGTGATTTGGTTTACCCTAAGTGTAAAGTCTTGTAGAACCTAACCTGCAGTCAATCAGGATATCCCTATTGGGCTGCACAACAGGAAAAAGGGGTAGTGAATTTTGGAGCACTCATTCAGAGGCAGGAAAAACACCTCCCAAATGCTTTTGACCAGGGCCATTGCAGACACTCAACCTTTACTCTAATTCTCCGCTACAAGTTGAATCCTGATCTAATAGATTACATTCCATTTATCTACATAAAACCTGGCTACAGAGGAGTGACTTCAGGATGCAGACCTCATTCTAACCATAACACCCATTTCCTCACTATTTTTGCTTTAAACCAGATGTTATTATCTTGCTGTGCGTGACATTTACACTTAACAACGCAGAGGCTGGTTGGATTTGCTGAAACAGTGAACAAAACCATGGTTAAACTACTTCCTATATGCGAAGGCACTTTGAACATCGTGTGTGTCACGGAGTCTGGCAAACCAGAGGCAAAGCCACACCTTGCTGAGATCAGATGTGCTCCAGCCTGCAGCTGGGCAGATGTGGAGGCAGCTGGTCGCAGTGACACTGCCCCTTCCTTGCATCTGCCAGAAGCACCAGGTGTGCTGCCCCTTGAAGATACAGATGAGATAAATCCTAGTAGGAAATGGGCTGCAGTTAATGTCCGTTGGTCTGGGAGAAGGGAGGATCGGGACTGTGGGAGGATATGACCTCTGGCCAGGAGTAGCTGGAAGTGATGACATTTTACTCTAGGCACAGGACAGCATCCCTAACCACAGCCCCAGGCTTCCAGCAAACGACAGAAAAACTTTTCTTCCAACAAAGGAAGTAATTTGGGACTTTTGTTGCTCTCTGAATTGGCTAACCACAGTCTCAGAGAGGTGCCAAGACAAAGTGAACGCAGGGAAGAGGACCAGGGCAGTTTCTAGTTGCAGCTGCTCCTGATCTGGCTCTGTTACAGTAGTACACAACAGGAGCCTGACTGCCTATAGGTGCCAGCCCCCAGAGCCTATAGACAGCAACTCAGGCCCTTTACAGCACTTGCTTTAATGCTGCAAGGTGAAGAACCCCTCTGGGTGTGTTGCTGTCCTACAGGGAAACAAGACAGATATGGTTTCACGGCTCAGACCAAGATCCTTCCCCCTGCACTCTGTTCAAGAGCCCACCTGAGCTCTGCCAGCCACCAGCAAGGTCTCATCAAGCTTAGAAACGTCTATGACTGCAGCTCTGCTAGCACAATTTGGGATCCACTTCTTCCCACATCCATTTTATACCTTCTTCCTTGCCCCACTATTCGCCTCATTGCTGAGAAGTTTCCAAACCTTTCCCACTTCAAGAAAATTTGCCATCCCACTCAGGATGCAGATACAGATTCCTTCACTGGTGACACCAGCCTCCCGTACCCTACTCATCCCTCCTCTAACGAGCTCCAGGAATTGGAGGAGGCCTAGCACTAATGCAGCCTGGGTGCGAGCAGTGGAAGGCACTGACTGGCTGTGATCAGTGCTCATCCTGCCCTTGGAGAAAAAGTATGAAGGAGAAGTCACTGCCATCTGTAGTCATTCTCAGAGGGAGCTGGATACGCGCACATCCCTGGGTACAATTTCTTCCCCTAATTTAGCACCACATGGAGCAAAGCCCTACCCAGCCAACCTCTAAAAATAAACTGAATTTTGTTGCTGAGATAGGGAGGCTTAGCTGCTCTGCCCCCAGCACACTGAGCCAGCAAGGGGCTTTGCTTTGCTCTGCCCCACTGCTACTCCCAGACAGCTGAGGGTTGTGATGTGCCCCAGGAGCTGACACAGCTGCACGGACAGCTGAGAGCCCAGAGAAACCGAGCTGTGGGTTCTGTAAGTTTGGTGCAACAGTTGCTCCAGCGACTTGAGTTTCTTATTCCTTAATCACAGACACCTCTTCCTCAATGCCAAGAACATTTGCCAGGAGAGAACATGTCATTTTTATCAGCATCAGTCTGTGCTACCTGCAGGATGCTAAACATGCAGCTGAATTCTGTTTAAAAGAAAGTTGTATTTATTAGAAAATTTGTAGTAAGAAGCTAACAAGATATTTCACTAGGGGAGTCCCACCTTTTTTCAGCATGTAGGAAAGCTCTTACAGTCTAAGAAGACAGCAACAAACACAGGATAATAAAACCATAGACTGATGAAATATGAACTATTATATCACATTAGGAGTTGTAATTTAAGAGAGGGAGGCATCCCGAGTTCTGATAACAGTCTTCTGCTGGCAGTCATAGCAGTATGCAAGAACCATTATCAGCATGTTTCTTTATGAAGAACATTTAAACCAGGGCAAAAATTAAAAGATCCTCCTCTTGAAGAAACCCAGTGAAGCAGTAGGAATTGCAAAAGAGACCTTTGATTCACCCTAAGTTCACCAGGTGAATCACTTCATGTTGAGCAAACACTAAACCCAACTGAAGAGATATAACCAAAAGCTGCCATTCCCTGAAGCCACTTCAGACTGCTCGCTAAGGCATGCAGCAAACTGATCTGATGCACTATCAAAGAGCTGTCTGTGATTAACTTTGTTACCATGAATTAACTAACACCTGTAATTATGCGTCAACCTCGACTCTTGCAATACAATTTGGGTCAGTTCATCTGCAAAGAACATTTGTGCTGCAATGGACTTGAGCACAGTGAGCTTGTAAGCTTGTTCACACCACTGCCCGTGCACTCTTACTTACTAAGATGCAGTAAACTGCCAATGTGATTTAGCCTGAGATCAAAGGGAGACTAATCCCACTCCTGTAACTTGGGCAATAGCAACTCTTTGCAAGGTCAGCGCTGAATGTCTGGAGTCAAATGCATTACTGCAGCTTACTGCTCAAGCATGAAGAACCTCAGTTCCTCTGCCCAGCAAACCCCCATGGCCACAGGCAGGAATCCAGATGCAGCAGAGTTAATTGGCAAGAGTCAATTGCTTTTTCCCCCAGCTGCATGCTCCCACTGCAAGAGAGTGAACCAATTACTGAAAAACCACCTGGAAGAAAAGACTGCAGAGGGAACAGTTTTGCAACAAATGTTCTTAATTTTGACCTCCTTTGAATAATCTTTTTTAAGTATTACAGTAACAAGCCTACAAAGTATTTTATAGCCAGAGTCACACTGCTGAATGTTAGCCACTCTTATTCCAAAAATAAGCAACAGCTGATGGTAATCTCCCAGCTCCTCCTGCTAATTCCCAACTGCCAATGAGGTAACACAGCCTCAAGACATGGCCAGGTATCTTAATCATGTTATCACTAATGCCGTCCTGCTCTACAGCCTTCTGCTTTGTTTCCATGCCTTCACAGGCACAACAACTCAGGGGGCCACAGAGGGAGCCAGGTGTCAGCTGTGGGACCTCCATGCTTATAACCACCACCTGATAGCACATGGCTCATTTTACACTGAGAGGTCCTAGCCATGGGGCTCCCAAGAGACAGCTTTTCTCATCTGCTACCTTCTCACAGTTGGCAGAACTGGCTCCAGTCCCTCAGGCTGACAGCTAAAATGACCTGCTCCTTCAATATTTAACAATCAGTTAAGAAAGCACTAAATGATAACCCTCGTCCTCACCCCAGAATACATTCCAGCAGTTAGAGTATGTGACTCTGGTTGTCCATCCCCAGATCCTGGCCAAGACTAGCAAAAGGGATTTGGGAATGGGCAGCTCAAGAACTTCCAAGAACAACCCAATTGTCAACATAAAGGCCTCCCAAAACTCCACAGAGACCTCAAAGCCAATCTCTTGAGGTCACTTCCCTAACATCAACACCAATACACTCAGTAACGGGAGGCAAGTTGTGCCAGGTCTCCCATCTCAAGATAAAAATTGTTTTAAAAGTTCTGCAGCATCCTCCTTGCAGGGCTGAGGTTCAACCAGCTGTGTATGAGGCTTTCAAAGTCCCAGAGAAGCAGTCTGCAGCCTCTACACAGGTGTCCTTTACACAGAAGCTTTACAAAGGAGCTGCCACTGAGTAGCTGTGGCAATCCCAACACAAACATCTCCCTCCAGCCAGAAGGATGGTTTGCTACCTTCTGTTTTACCCTTAAGCAAATTACATTAGACTTTGAAGGTTTTCTATTACGATCCCATACACCGCTACCTGCAGCTGACACAGTAAACACATGCTCCAAGGTGCTTGTGTAGTTTCACTGATGCTTGTGGAGTAGCACAAATACAGTGAAGATACCAAATATAACTTTAACAAATGGTCTCTGCTCGTTTTTGCTCAAAAGAACAGTGAACTTAAGCCTAAGAAAGGCAAAACTACCACCAGTTGCTACTTTTGCTGCTGCTTTTGAAACAGGCTACAGTTTCAATGTAAAAACTATTGCCTTGAAACCTAGGACACTGTGTTCGCCTCCCTTGGGTCTACTAAAGAAATAATTAAACACATGAAGGGAACATGGGTCTCTCAGATTGCTTTGATGAAAGTGAGCTGCATCCATCACAAAAACGTTCTTAGCTCAACTGATAAGGAGATCTACAAGATATGTAAAAACTAGCACTGAGTGTAACAGTGAAAACATTTTTCAATGCTCATGTCAGGTCCTGGGAATGTTTCTCAGCAAAAAAGGATGGAGAAACACCAGCCAGGAGGGGAGGCCACCATAGCTCTGCAAGAAGAGCGTGATCCAAATTTCTGGAACAAAATCAGCACCCAGCTTTGTAAAGGGGACAACTTCAAGTGAAGCTGATTTCAAGAACAGCAGATCTGTAACTGCAAAAACTGGACTCATGGGTTGCTATGGCCTCTCCTTCACCCCAAAGGCAAAAGCCAAAAATTTTAAAAAAGAGCAGATATGGAAGTTAAAAAGAAAATGTTCTTCTGAAACATCTCAGCATCAGTTTTGGATCACCAACATCACAAACCAACCTCTAGAGCAGCTTGCCGATAAACTCCCTGGTTATCTCCGCCAACACACGTGTGATGTGGCACGTCATCTCCATGCCTGCCAGCACTACAAGCTCTGAACACGACCCTGGCTCCATTCCCCAAGCCCTGAGAAACTCAATAATTGTTTTATTTGGCTCCCCCCTCGTCCTCTCTTCACAAAATCAGCACGCTGCCACAATGTTGATCTGAAATTATTTACTGTTGCTGAAGCTCAGACAGAAACCAGAGGCCACCTTGGCTCATCCCAAGTGGGACGGGCTTGCTGTGTGTTCCCCCAGGACAGAGGATGCCCAGGCAGGATTCACCAGGTGCTCAGAAACTCTGCTGAATGCTGAAAACTCCTTTATCCACATTTTTTTGAACATTCAATAGATACCATCTGCTTATGATTACCCTCATTAAAGCTAACGTGGGAACATAATCAGCCATGGCTTCTCTTCTCTGCTTTTGTAAGGGAGCGTCACTTGCAAGACTTTAGTACTATTTTCTTTGAGACTCCCCAAAGACAAGAAAATGAAACCGTGACAGAACTGCAAGGTACTTCCCAACAAGCATTCTCCTTCATGCTTACACAATGCTCAGCTCAGGGACGGGGCAGTCCTAAGAACCCCTATCCTCCAAATCACTTCTGCTACATCTGGCAAACCACCCCACTGAGCCCAACCTGTTTGCAAGCAGCTGCATCTGACTCGCAACACAAGGTTGTGCACATCATTGTATATGTGCCCACTGCACGCCTGAAGCTGCCCGCACTGAGCTGTGCCTGAGCTGAACAGCTCACTTCTATTCAGCCAAACATGCACAAGAAGTGTGGAGGTGGGACACCTGCTTACTGCACACCTTTGAAAGTGGCCTCTTCTACATGAGGGTGTCAGAGCAGCTCAGAAGAATGAGAGCCAGGAAGGGACACCATCACTGCGAAATAGAGAAGTGGGACAATAGGTCAAACCAAACTAAGAGGAAAGACCTGTTTATGGAGAAATGCAAGACTGGAATCAAGATAGTTGTGAACAAAAAACATCTACACTGATACTGAGGCTTCTGGTCAAGCCAACCCAATCACCCTGAAGGTTCATATGCAGGAATGCAACATGCTCATACACCATTAATGAGCTAGGTCTGCCCTAAGCCTATGTTCTGCAGTCCCAGAACCCACTTTCAGACATAAATGAAAACTTTTCCATCAACCCAAATTATCTGGGGCTCTGAAAAGGCACTTCTGCCAGGAGGTATATTACTGTGCACACACAGCTCTCCCTGCCTAATCTGCCTACCTTGCAAAGAGGTGCCAATACACAGAGTGTTTGGAGATCCTTTGATGAAAGGCATTAGATAAGTTCAAAGCCTGAGTATATATTAATAGCAATACCAGATATGATACCTCTACAAAAATAAATTGCCACTTGACCCGGGGCTGGGAAGCAAAAACTGATCTGCCAGGACTCAGATGTGTGACATCAGCCCATAAAAGCACAGCAGCCCCACAGGGGATCATGGAGCACAGGAGGGAGCTGACGGCGATGATGGGAGGCTCACTTCCTTAACACACACACTGCTCTTCCTAACAGCAGCTGGCTGAGACTCAACAGCTCTCACTGATATTAACAATGTGCAGTGAGCCTCAGAAGCCTAAGCTGGTGCCACAGAATTAAGGGACCTAGGAAAGCATCAGAAAGATGTTTTTATCAGAAAGAAAGAGTCTGGGGAAAGCATCAGAAGACCCACTCTGGGCCAACATGAAGTTGAATCTGAGCTCAGCACTCTGTTTTCAATGAAACTGAATGATAACTACATATCAAAAGAGAGGACAGTGTGCTTACTTAGCCTTTAATTATTAGTAAATCACTGACTTCCCCATCCAACTCCACATCTCAACATATCTTGGGTTTAATAGTCATCAGCCCTGTCCCCAGGAATTCACTGATTCTTTTCTAGAATTATATATATATAGTTCTGCTGGTCTTCATATCAATCTTCAGCAAGGTGCTCCACAGTTTAATTTATTATTATTATTTTTTAATGCTACATAACACTCAAGAATGCAACAATTCTCAAACCATTGCCAAGAAGCTGAACCCGTACCTCTCCACCTGTACCAGAAGAACTCAGGATCTGCATTCAAATGAGCACCCCTCACTCTTCACTCCTCTGCTTCCAGAGACTCAGCTGGGACATAATTTCATACAGATCTCAGTATGAGAAGGGTTGGACCACTGCCAGCCCCACAAAGACAAACTAGAGCTAGAGATGGAAAGCTTGTTTGTTTTAAGCAGATTAGCTTCCAGCCACTAAAGGTAACTTTATAAATCTTTAATTTCATATCCTTTGCAAAGACAGCTGGAAATAAGTCTAGAAACAAAACAAGAAACAATAGTTACAGAAATAGTATAAATGCCTTTATTTCAGCTGTGGTGAGTGCTGTTTCTGAAAACAAAGTTAGTTAATTTCCAATGTTAGTAATTTGACAACTAGTCTTTTTAATAGGAACTCAGCTATCGCGTTTGGAAACAAGAGGGAGCAGGCAGGAACAGGAGCATTGCCTCTGGCTATAGCTTGGCTACTCTCACTTTGGAGGAAGGCTTGGCGGGAAAAGCTGCAAAACCCTTCACCTTGTCTTGCACCAAGAACCCAAGAGATTGCTCTGACTACAGTCACTGGAAAAATGAAGTTTTACAAACAGGCATCTTTGCTAAATAGATACAGGAGCCCCATCACAATAATGCTTCCAGATTGGAAGCATATGCCATAACTTCTAGAACCAACACATTTCCCATTAAACTTCTGTAGGCTTTGGATGGACACAGAGACATAGGCAATAGTGGAAAGAGCGAGCATGGGAACTCAGATAAAGACCCAAAGTGAATGGACACTTGCTGATGACAGCACCGTGAAGTTGGCTTTGGTGCTTGGCTTCTGGTAAAACAATGACAACACCGTGTTTACTAGCAGGGAATTATGAGGGTTGGAAATGGGTCTATAAAAAAAAAAAAAACACAATCACTAACAGGGTTTTCTGGCAAGCCAGATTAACATCTATTGTCACTGGGGCAAGGCCAAATCTGGCTGAAAAAGGGCCAGAAGTTTGATGTCATTGAGAGGCCCTCCAGGACGTCAGCTGAGGAGTGTTCCCATGTCATCTCAGCACTCACTGCTGCTGTACTGACTAAAGCAAGCTATCAGCCACCACCACCTTTGGTTTAACCCTTTCTATCCCAATATACATGTGTTAGAGGTACGTGTCAGCCTTCCAGCCATAGGGGGTTGACTCAAATACATCACAGCTCATGTTAACCAGATGAAAAGAATAATAAAGAATCAAGCAGGAGAGGGTGCTGGCAGATAAAATACATATTCAACCAGGTTTGGACCATTAAGTCCTGTGTTAGTACTAAAAAGAATCTCTGTTCTTCTATAAACACAAACAGCAGGCATCGTTTCCTCATTTGACTACTTAGGATGTTCTCAAGTTCCCTGTGTTCAAACCGTGGCCAGTTATGTACAGTTGACTTCATCTAAGTCAAGGTCTTCACCATAACCCAGTCAACCTCTTACACATGTAGCAAGACAACAGCCAAGAATTTCCAGCTCTCCACCATTACGAACCAACTCAAGGCCAAGGTCACCCAACCTCCTACAAATGCCAGTGCCTGGTGGCAAACAATCCCTCTCCTCATCAGATGAGTTGGAGTCCTGATAGCTTTGCATTGCTGGGTGACAACAGTGGGAAGGGCCCCAAAAGACCTCAGCACACAGGAAAAGCTTTGGTATCACGTCTCCTCAGGTGCAAAGGCTGCTGGAAGCACATCAGTGCTGTAGTTGTTCTACAGACCCTCACATACAGTGGAACCCCCTGGTGTTTGCTCACAAGGTGCTCTTCAGTCCAGCACTATCACATTTAGAAGGTCAGCTAGAATTAAAGAATTAAGATATCAGGAAATAACAGCATGGAGAGACTGAAACTTCTTAGATGAAGGAGAAAAAAAATGAGAGTAAAAGAGTATTCTTAGGGTCTGACCAGGATTGTGTTATCAGCTCTAATGAGACCTAAAGATTCACTGCAAACATCTGCTTTCTGCCCTACTTTGTTGGCCAAGCCCCTTCTAGCACAAACACAGACCAACACAGATGTTAGAACAGAAGCAAAACACACGCACACACACACACACACAAAGCTTCACATCAAAGCTCAATGCCTACCAAACAACTGCACGCTCCCCCAAGACAAGAAGACTAGAACTATGTTCAGGATAAACACTGGGATTACTGTTTTACAACATCAGAACACACAGATACAGTGTTACCCACTCCCGAGCAGATAGTTAGTAAATTTAAGACCAAGTCAAGGGCCTGAGAGCAATGCTTTGCTCTCATCCCCAGGCTGTACATCCTTCAACCCTGCTGACTTGGATCAGAACCTCATTTCTTTCAAAAAAAAAAAAAAAAAAAAAAAAAAAAAAAAAAAAAAAAGAGGCTTGCAGTGAGACTTGCATGCATAGTACCACCCTTCAGTGCCACCTCCAAATTGCCACCACTGGTCCTAATGCCAAAAAGACAGAGAGAAGTTACAAGACAGAACGGAAGGCTCTTCTTCCCCTGATCACAGACACTGCGGTCTTCAAGGTTTGTCAGCCAGGACAAATTCATTTTAAATATTTTTAGTTAAAAACAACCTATTTGTAGTTAGTTACCTCTACAAATCACAGATATCTGCAGTTAAGCATGCAATGCAAGCTACATGCCCAGCACAGAAGCAGGTGGGAAGCTGCTTCCCCAGAACAGCCCAGAGTTTTGACACAGACTGTTACAATCTCAAAGGCAGCAGCAAAGTATTAAACAGAAAACTTCTTTTTGGGAAATAACAGCTGAAGACTCATCCATATGCCTCAAGCAAAAGCATTTTGGAGGCTGGCTACTACTCCAGATTCCCCTGAAGTAAAACACTGTGTTGTCTTTATAAAACACCTTCTGCTGAACCACGAGAGGAAAAATAAATGGGGTTTGGGAAAAACAAAGAACTTCTAAAGGTTTTCCCAGGCTAGTACAAAGTAAAAGACATAGGATTGCTAACTTTCAGTACATGGAAAACCAGCATGGATGCTACTTGGGTATTTAGGCACTTTTTATTCTTCCCTACTTCAGCCAACAGCTCTAATCTTCCATTACTAACAAGAAACAAGCAGTCCTTTCATTCCTAGAAAGAGAGAATAGTAACAAGGTTGATTCAAGGATTCCAACAGTTTCATCTGTCATCAACAGATATATATACATACATGTGTAATTGTTTATAAATATCAAATCCATACACATGCACAGAGCTATCCAGCTTCTGTCTGTCCTCCTTATCCCACAGATCAGTCCCAGAGCTTGTTTTAATCCCACTGAGAAAAACGCTGAACTCCAGTCTCTCTTCCTGTGACACTCAGGAGATGGAAGGAGGGAGATGCACTTAATCTGCTCTCCATGGCCTTCTTCCAGGAAAATACTTCACATATCCTTGTTTGTTTGTTTTCAAAGTGATTTTAATGCCAGTGAAAGCTGCTGGAGTGACAGCCCTGGGAAATTGCAGGCTTCCAGCTTACTCATGAGCAGGGGCTGTGCCAGCTGCCCAGCTTCTGCTGATGACTGGGAGCCCAGTGCTCCTGCAGCACCTATCCAATGAGCAGACCTCCTCTCAAGAGGAAGCAGGTGTCAGTCCCAGCACCCAGGCAGAGGAAACGCTCTGAGCCCACTGTGTCACAAAGCACTCACACACAGGGGAACAGAAGACTTAACATTGATTTTTGGAGTACTTTGCTTGAGGTGACAGAGGGTTCGCAGAGGAACAACACACCAAAAATACATGCCTAGGCTAAGTTATAAACAATCATAAACAGTCTGAGCTAAGGAGTAGGAAAATCTCCTAGTGCTGAAGAAGCAATTAGGAATTCTTACCTTCACACAGTAAGGAACATGGAGATTCAGATGCTCCCTGCTGCATCAAACCCCCGATGATGCAAAGGATGACTGGAGTAAGGTTCCACCACTGCAGCTGAGCTTTCCTGACAGGGAACACAGGCGCTGGCACAGAGCAGGGCCCGCTGCCAGAGACTGTCCTCACGTGTCACCTCAGGGCTCCAAGGGAAGAAGGAATATCCCAGAGGAACAGGCCCACGGCCAACAAGCCTGCCCAGCACCCTATATGTGCATGGGTGAGCATGACTTTTAGGTGAGCCCACTTATCATGTAATCTGCTGAGCACCATTTCAGCTGAGAGCACAACCCCACTGCTTTGTGACCGCAGTGCCCTGACTGCAGCTGCTGGCACAGTAAGAGGATTGTTGATGATTTAGGAACTTTATACACCAAAATTTGCACTTCTAGACATGTTCTGAACAGCGGAGAACCATGTCACCAGTATTTCAGAAGCAGTCGTGAAGAACTTCTGTAAATGTGATCAAATGGGAACATGGGGCTTCTGGTTAAACCCAGCTATGGTAGCAGTGGTTTCACATCTTTCTCCTGATGAATGTAGATGGGGATGTTTCCTCACATACAAGTTTGCATCAAGCCTCCCAGAGCACCTCTCCTATGGAGACAGGCAGAGGGAGGGAGTTGGGCTTGTTCAGCATGGAGAAGAGAAGGCTCTGGGGAAGTCTCATCACAGCCTTCCAGTACTTGAGGAAAGTGACTTTTTACAGTCTGATAGTGATAGGACAAGGGGGAATGACTTTATAAAAGAGGGGGTTAGATGTTAGAAAATTCTTTACACAGATAGAAGTAAAGCCCTAGCACAGGCTGCCCAAAGAAGCTGAGGATGCCACATCCCTGGCGGTGTTCAATGCCGGGTTGGACAGGGCCCTGATCTATTCGGTGGCAACCAGTCCACAAAACAATCTCTGAAGTCCCTTCCAACCTAAGTCATCTTATAATTATATAAGTTTCTATAAAAACATTCTACCAAGTGCTGAGAACGTAGGAGCCTAGCACATCACTGTATTTGGTTAGTATGTTTTATAGAAAATAAGGAAAACCACACCCCACTGGTCAGGGAAAAAATGATAGCAAAATGCCAAAACACAATTACTGCCAATTAGATTTCAAATACTGTATGTTCAGAACCATATAGTGGTATTCATGGACACTTAAGTCTACCAATTCAATCACCACAAACTAAAGATGATGCATTATAATAGAGAACATAGCTACAGAATTACAGCCTTACTGTGAAACACGGCACAGCCTGATCCTGTACTAGAGTTGTCAGTGACTACTAAGCCCATTTAAGAACACATCTCAGCTTTCCTAGAGCAGCATGTAAAATGGTGAAGACGACACAGATTCGGGGGATGTATACCCAGCTCACAAAAGTAGAACGCTCCCAGTCTAGACAGTTAATTAAATAAACAGTGACCTTCTCATCCAAAGAACTGGGATGTGGAGTAGCTTTGTAAAAATCAATAGCTCAATGAAATCAAGAGGAGAATCTTTACAACTGCCGCAAAGGTCATCCTAAGCACTACCACACTCAAGCACTTACAAGCACTACAATGAATAGAATATCCCGCTGCTCTGCCTTCACCCTGGAGCAGTTTAAGGTGTTGTTACATCATCTTTCTTCCTATCTATCCTAAGCCCATCCTTTGCAACAATAGATAAGGACAACCAGTAGCCCGAGTCACTGTTGTGCTGAGGACATCCCCTGCCCAGCCAGCTGATATAGCCTCACTGTCCCCTTCTGCCTGCACTTGTCAGCACTTGTCTTTCCTGCCCAGTGCAGAGACCATCTTTCAAGTCTGTCCATGTCCTTATTAGTGTGAAGCCATCCTTACTGTAATTAAAGCTCTTGCAAATTAAAAACAAAAAAAGAATTACATGAAATACATGCAATAAGCATACTGTATTGGTGACATTTAACAAACACGACTTGGAAAGACTAACTAGATCATTAGTATTCAGTAGAAAGCAGTGTAAAAAGACAGCGAGCAGGCTGAAGTTCTAATTAGGCTGCGAGATTTTCCACTTCAAAATCCTTTCATGTGAACAAATCCACTTGGTTTCATTTCACCTTCCCCCTCCCCCCAGCCCTCCAAAACATGACCACGAGGTCTCTGCCTAGAAGATTAACAGAAATTCTGCAGCATGGCTTTGCTTTTACAGCTAAGAGAAAAAGTGATGTGCTACATAAAAAAAAAAATCAGTAAATAAAATAGAATTTACCAACTTCTCAGTAAAATTTTCAGCAAAGCCTCTCTCTGACAGCATGAGCCAAGGCCCAGGGTAGTCACTGGGAGTTTTTCCGTTGACATGACTATATTTTGGTCTTGAGTGTACCTGATCAAGCAGCAGACACCTCCAATTTCAAACAGTATGCTACTGTGCAGCTGCCTGCCTTTTTCATGCAATATTTACACAGCACGCTCCAGGCGAGAAGGTGTCACTTCTAGCTACAAGAAAGCATTCAGCTGCACAATGCCAAACAGCATAGCTGCTGTCAGCCTCCTCTAATAATTGTGCACTTCTGCATGGCTACCAGGAACCGAGTCCCTCTGTGCAATCAGGAGCTCATTAAGAGGGCACAGCATGAAAAAGGAAAATAAAAAAAATAATAAATCTCACATTTGAAGGTCCAGCTGTTTCCTCCCAGTTGACTAAATTAGAGAGCTTGTACGTCACCTCCTGTCTCAGGTAGGGTCACATTGAATCCCTCTTCCTGTTTAATCCATGTTAAATGGGAAATGTTTTTTTGAGGAAGACAATGGCAGAATATGAGGGCAGTATTTTTTCTGGCTCTGTACTTTTATCAGATAAATTGCAAGATTGCTTCAACAGCCAAAGAGAAAACAAGAATATACTGCAACACACTTCACGGATGGCGATGGTCCAATCACTTAACGTTGCTTTGCCCCATCTTCCTAAGGAGGCTACCAGCATGTAGCAGCCTTGCAGGGACAGGGAGAGGGCAGTACATGAAAGATGCCCACAGACAGAGCTGAGCAGCGCAGAGGATCAGCCAAGAGGCTGCTCTAGGAGGCAGGAAGTCTGGGCTCTGTTTCCTATTTCATCATCTGCTTTCTTCGAATGTCTGCCCATCTTGTACTTCAGACTGACCCTCTGGACGTGGGGTATGATCTGCTCCCTCAATCCCACTCCTTTTTAACACAAAGCAGACAAACTGAGGTAATTCTGACTAGATAAATGGGCCCCAGCACCCATGCATCTAGGGCTCTCAAGAAGCTCCTCAGTCCATCCTGCAGCTTGGAGCAGCTGAGAGCATTTTGACCATGTCTTAGGTCAAAACTCAACTGAAACTTGGCTACCAGGGAAAGTCAGTAGAGGCATCTTAATCATTTTTGAAATTGAACTTGGAGGCTTTGGGAGTTTTTACCCCCAGCTCATGGGCTTGCTAAAAGCATTTCCCTGACTCTCCTTTTGGCTGCCCTCCCAGCACGCTGCAGGCGCAGCCACAAGAGAGCCAATACAGACACTCGCTAGGACTTCAAGCCTCCTGCGTTATTTCATCCTGCCCTAAGCACAACAAACCAGGACAGCAACCTTGCATCTCTATTGGTTTTTAATCTATTTCTAAGGCTGGGGGCAGCCATTTACTTTGCAAACTATTGAATTTAGGTATTGCTGCCTCTTAGCCAAACACTACTCATCCCCAGCTCTGCCAGAAGAGAGGACTGTGAGTGCTCCTTAACCTGTTGGACTACCTTGCCATCCTCTAAAGAAGCCTTGAGTTACAGAGGTAATTGCCAGGCAGTGTATGATGAAAAGCAGGTAGATGCCTAAAGTATCTCTCGGCTACTTTGCAAACATGCCTTGAACAGCTCAAAGGGCTGCACACCTCTTGAATGCTGCCTACAGTAAGGCAACAAGAATAAGACCTTTAAGGGGCAGAATCACAGACATGACACTGGGAGACATAAATGCTGAGAGCAGGCAGAAAGTCAACGTTTCAAGACAGCAAATAGGAAAAAAGTTTGGATATCACACTGGCCTCATAAAACAAACGCGTCTGAAAAATGAAAAACCCAACAGGACACAATCTCTGATATTAAAGAAAACTTTGCTTTCACAAGCACTTCCATCAACAAGTAGTTACAGTGATAATAGAGACATGCTCACTGGGTGCTAGTAGGTGCAGGCAGCTTAGGACTGATGAGGTCTGATCTCTCCCTCCTGATACCTCTGCTCACTAGGAGAACTACTTATCCACATCGTCCAGATTTTTTTTAGAAGTCACTTTTTATTTTCTCAGTATGTCTTATCAGACATTAAAAGCAAAGACAATTGCGTAGCTGCAAGGTTGTAAGATTTGCATCTGAAACACGCAGAACAGTAGAAATCATCCCTGAAGACATAAATCTACCCCCAGCAGGATGGTGGCCCAGAGTGACAGAATGTTCGACCCTGAGTGGCTTTTTCTCCCGACCTCTCCTAGGCTCTGCATACAGGAGATCACAAACGTTTTTCTGATGTAACCCTTAGTCCCATTCTGAGGAATGATGAAGCCACGAAGGAAACAAGCAATCCTCCAGCTTCCTCCCAGCACCCCAAGCAACAATGCTAGAAATCATTCACACCAGTGAGTCAAGCTGGATCACAGGCCCTTGGAGGAAAACCACACAGTGTTTCCAGTCGGGGGGAAAGGAAGGGCAGAAAGATGGATCACAAGTCCTCAGCAAGTACTGCAGCTGCTCACAGAACACTGCTGTCTGCTTCACATCAGGTACCTCACATCACTGCACCTGTGGGCCATGATCTGTAGGTCACATGAGCTCCAGGTAAGCCACATCCTCTTCATTCTGGAAGAGATCTGGCTCACACTGACCCAAAGCAGGGGGAAAACCAGCTCTTTCTCCCATGGAGCCACGAAGGATTCATATTAGAACAAAGATCCTAGCGGTCCATAACACATCTGGATCTTCCTCATCAATGCTAGTTGTCACATAACCAGTGGGCTGCAATAAAGGAAGATGAAGCCAAGAAAAGTCTGAGCTACCCCTAAGTGTAAGCAGTCAGCAGAAGCAGACAAGACATAGGGAAGAGTCAGACCCTAACAGCACGTGTTCTTTCCTCAGACTTCACTGACGTTTTACAACAGACCACTGGTGACACATGCTTTCCTGGGAGCAGCATTGAAACCCAATGCAGCAGAACACAACCCTTTACAGCTAAGCAATGCTCAGGGAGTTTAGTATCCACAGCCATACAGCAGGACTCCTATAAGAGCCCATTCATGAGCCATTCAGAAGTGACATTAGAAAATAATTATACTGCTGAGAACTGGGACTACATGCAGGCAATGCAGATGACTAAAATCAGCAATGCACCTCACTCGTTTGACTGGAAAGAGACAGCGAGGCTACTTCTAAAGCAAGAGTATTGTGTGCTTTTTTTTTTTTTTAAGCCTTCCCTCTATGCTTTACAAGCCTGAAAAACACACAAAGCCCAACTGCAACTGGAGTAGAGCGGTGTTGAAAGAGGAAATCCGTGCTGATGAACATGTCCCTGCCCTCAGAATAACACAGGCACACTCAGAGACCTCAGGCATATAAATGTCTAGCGAGACACACACATCAGTAACTACTCAATCCTTTGGGGAAGAGCAAATGGTTGGGAAGGGGAGGGGAGAATTCTGTTCGTTTGGCTTCAAATGAACATTGCCATTACCCAGATGCTGTGAAACTGTGAACAGGTGAAGGTGTTAAGCTGTTCTCACTTTGCTGAGGGCAGGATCAAGCACATCTGCTAGGCAGAGCCTCCCTGCAGGGCTCCCTAAGAAGGCAGACAGATGGGTAACTGGTAAACTAACTGTCTGGGGATAACCTGGAAGCAGAGAGGGGAGCATGTTTTCTTTAAGCTTTTCTACGAATGGTTAAAGAAGGGAAGAATCAACAACGGATCTTTTTAGAGAAACCACTGTTGTTTTGGGATCATTTCATGTTTAATTCAGATTATAAGCTAGTGAAGCAACCCCATAGACAGACCCTCTGCAACTGAGAGAATGAGATTGTTTACAGAGTAGCAAGAGACAGGAAAGAGACTAGGATTTTGTTACCAACTTTTTTGCTTCAGAACGGCTGACACCATCAGCCATTCACAAAAGTCCTAATTCACCCATCTTCAGCACAGCATAGCTCAGCCAATGGATGACCCTTGTAGCACGAGGGGTCTTTTCCAGAAAACCCAGACTTGACCTTCCTGACATTGTTCTCGTAAAAGGAAAAGGGGAAAGCACAGATTTAGCATTTTTACAGTATTACCATCAAGCACAAATTAATTCTTAAAATACCACTGGTACAGAGAAAGAATAGGAAATGAATTCAGAAAACCAAAAGTTCTAAGAGCAGTAGTAGCTTATATTGGGATACACCATACAAGAGGTGTGCAATTATTCATCCAGCCCTCTTTATCCTTCCACATCCTGCTGTCCAGGGCCACCAGCTGAGCAGGTATCCTTGTGCTCCTCCACTGCTGACAAGAATGCAAAGGGAGGCATGGCAGACTCCTTCCCCAGCAGTGATTTCCTATGGGCGTGAGTGGCTGGGTTCATATCAAATAGCACTGGATCTAAGATCTTAATCTCTTCCCATGCACAGAGCCCTACAAGTCTTCCAGCGAGGTATTAATCTCTTTAGAAGTTTCACATGGAGGGAGCACAGCAAAGGATATACAAAGCCACCTTCTTGTTTTATTTCTTGAGTTAAGGCCACAAAAGCTGTGCTATTGTGAAAGACACCTGCTCCAGGGCATGATTTCTTCTAGGCCAAGCACGCTCGGGCTTATATGCCACTCACATTTAGCGCTCTCCATGTGCCCTCAATGCTTAAAAACCTGTCTTCATCTCACCAGACTCCACCATGGCCCTGAGAGATCACAATTAAAAGGAGTTCAAGCTAAAACGCCTGAAATACTGACATCACCATCCACCAGAGAATCATTCAACTGATGCCAAATGCATCGCATGGCCTTAAGGCACGGCATGAAAGTGCTTAGGGATGTTGGAAGCAGAAGGGCTTTCTGATATTACAGAACCAAAATACAGCAAAGAGCACCAAGCTTTGAACTGTCCAAAGTACACACAGGCAATGGGCAGAATCCCAAGCCACATTTACGTTCATTTTGGAAGAAAATAGTTGTTTCGTGCTGAAAGAGCACAGAACCAAACCAGTAGTGACCAATGGATTGGATCCAGTGAGTTAAATTCTTTGACAGAGCAAGTTCACCCTGAGTGAAGTACTCCAGTCAAAGCCAGATGAACGGCTGCAGCACATTCATCTGCAGCAAACTGTAATCTAGGAAACAAAGCATCCGCCAAGACTGTTGGACCTATGGGTTAATTCACTCATCTCGAGTAAAGAGATTCACAAGGACATGGATCATTTTTAATTGAATTATTCCAGAGCTCGTTTGCAAAACAAGATTCATTGTGCTGAATGCTGTTCAGCCACAGAGTAAGGGTTACTCAGATGAAAAGCACATACTACGCTATTTGCACAACAAACCATTTTTTTTCTTTTTTCTTTTTGGTCAAGAACAGACAAGAACATGGAACTGTACTGAAAAAGACAATATTAGAAACAGCATACAGAAAGCAGGACGAAGGGACAGGAAACAGATTCCCTACTAGAAACAGTGTATAGAGCTATCTGTAAGAGTTCAGGTTGCTGTTAAAACACAGTGACAACAGTCATCAAGGAAACACAGAAACATTCCTGCAGGAAAACAAGGGGAATATTTTCTTGCACGCCAGTAAACAGAAGACATGAATCCTTTTTCTCCAGTTATTTTCCAACAAAGAAGAAATTAACTTTCATTTCTCCTAGTGCTTGAGAATGTATTGTTCCCAATGCTTTTGCATAACTCACTGCTTGGCAGTCATACATCTCTAGAGGCTTCACAGCCTCTGGTGCCAAATCACAGTCACCTTTCAGGTGAGATAACAGACTGCAGTGGCATCAGCCGCAGCTTAGTGACAATCTGCAAAAGCAAAAGCAGCCTTTCCTGCCTGGAAAGCAGTAAATGAGCAGTAGGCTAAAGACCCGGTCCAGCTGGCACACTGGGAGCAGACCAGGAGCTCCCACTCTTATGAATGGAGCACAAGATGTTTAACTGTAAAGCTGAAGCTCTGATGTGCTGTGCATCCACAGATCAGCATCTCTCAGCAACACAGTGCCCTCTAGCCTTAACCTGGGATGCAGCTTAAGCCTTAGAGGAAGACACTCAGCGATGTGAAACGCTAATACAAAACTTTACATCCAATCTTCAGCCTTATCTTTCATGCGCCCAATACAAATGCCCACCGGTTCCAAAGAAGTCCGGCAGACACGCAGTGCCAGGAAACACAGCGCACTCAGAGCAGTTCCACACCACAGGCTGCAGCCCTCGGGCTTTTCCTCACCAAATCGGGATGATTTACCTTCTGTATACAGAAAATCCGTGCATTTAAACACAGGTTGTATTTTGAGAAGAAACTTAGAGGACCACGCGCAGCTAAAACCCAGGAGAATCAGAGCCAGGGAATGAAGAAAAGATATATTTCCTAACTATGCAGATGGGCAAAACGTACTCCGCTGTTTGCTGCGAACTCCCGCAGGCAAAGCCACCTCCGCACGACGTCCCGCAGCCCGGGAAGGTCGTCAGAAATCGCCTGCGCTGCTCCGTTAGCAGCAAGGTGTGAAAAGAGGAAGGCAACGGAGATGAAAGGGAACCCGAACGCCCAGTCCGCCTCGAGAACCGCGCGAGCCTCCTCTCAGTCCCTCGGAAAAAGTCTGCGTGCAACTGCACGAGAGAAAACGAGCAAAGCCCGCTCAGCACCGGCCAGCTGACCCCGCAGAGCTCGCAGCGCTCCCCATCGCCGCGCTGGGACGGAGACAAGCCGGGGAGCCGCGAAACGCGTCCCACCCCGAGTTCTGCAGTTCACCTCCCGAAGGACGACAACTCGCGAAGGGTAACGGCACCGCTCCGCTCCCGCCGCACACGTGCATCGCCCGCCCGCGGAGAGCGCGGGGCCCCGCCGCCACTCACGTAGTGCTTCGAGGGGTTCCTCCTCTTCTCCACGTCCACCACGTTGGCGTCCAGCACGCTGTAGGACAGCATCTTCGCGCACCCCGCGGCTCCCTCGCGGCGCTGGCAGCACCCTCCGCCGCGCTGCCCGCCGCGGCGATGCCGGCCGGCGCGGCGGGCGGGAGCGAAGGAGGACGCCTCGCCGCCGGCTCCGCCCCGTCCGCGGCGGCGGCTCTCCCCGCTCCCGGAGGCGGCCCGGCCCCGCGCCCGCGCCCTGCCCGCAGCCTCCGGCTCAGCGGCGGCGGGAGGGCGAGGCCCGACCCCGCCTCGAGGCGGCCCCGGGGAGAAGGGGCGCGAGGGGAGCGGGAGCCGCCGCCCCGTGCGGCGGGGGGCGCGGCCTGCCCTGAGATGGCGGCCCCTCGCGCCCTGCCGGCGGCCGAGGGCGCCGCTCGGTCCCGGAGCCGCTGCCTGAGGCTGAGGAGGGATGCGGCGGAGCGGGTGCCCGGTGCCCCCCCCCCTCACCGCAGCGAGTGGCCGAAATTCGGCCGGCCGAGTCCTCAGCGCGGCGGGGCCGGTGCCCCGGGGAGGGAGGCTGCACGACCTCCGACCGAGCTGCTGAGGGATCGGACTCGAAGGAATGCTGTGCTAACTATCTGCCGAGGGGGGCTTTTAGCGATAGATCTACTTCAGCTCTTCCCACACACGTGCAAAAGGAGCCTCATCTTTCCCTCGTCATGCTACACGAAGAGCTAGCCCCAGAAGTTCCACGTGCTTCACAGATCATCATTACTTTGCGTGTGATTATTCTGGAAGCGCTTAGCACTGAAAAGGGAACTTGGGTGCGATCTCCCAGCCAGCAGCTCACTTCACGAACTGATATTCACCAAACTAACTGAGTTCACCAAGATCTCTGTATCCTCCGCCAAACGAAGCCTCCTCAACAGCAGCACAAGCAGATTCCCCAGTAAGCTCCCACAGCGCTGCTGACAGCTACAGACCTACAAGCCTAGCAGTGTAGAAAGGTCCCAGCTCCTAGCAAAAGGACATTGCCTTTTACAACAAAAGAAGGGTCAGCCTCAGTGGGGTTTCATCATACACACTATAAGCACATTTTCTGAATCACAGCTTTTGTGCTGCTGTAATGCAACAGCACAGCAATGAGAGCTCAGCAGCTAGGTCCTAAGAAGCAGCAAGTGAGGCTGTGCTCAAACGCAACAACTATAGACACAGAAACAAAGGAAATTATCTACTTACCTTTGAAAGACCTCAGATATGCAGGGATCCCCAGAAAGATCCCCTTGCTTTCAACTGCCAACCCTTAAATGAGGTCAGGGAAGGGTTGGATCCTGGCTCCACCCCTTCCAGTCACCGAGGATCATTGCTTGCACCTGTTGCTTGCACCTGTGCTCCCCTGGGTTGGCCCTGCCCTCCCACCAGGTGTTCAATCACTGCTTCGTGATTCAGCATTTTCACTACAGCTGTGTTATTAGCTCTCTTAGCCATTGTTAAGCACGCACTGAAATTACAAAGCCACCAACAGCTGAGCTTGAAGACTGATGTCTGAAAGTGAGACGTTGGTAGCTGGATGCCACTAAGCTTAAGAAGTTGAAAAGAGGAAAAATGGAAGCAACGCCATAGCATAACTACCTGCTGCATAACATTGTCCTTCCAGTACGTGGTGGGAGATGCTCTGACCCTTCTCCTACCACACACAGTTCACCAAAACTAGAGAGCTGATAGAAAATGCTCACGTCCTGGCACCCCATCCTGAGATGTGTGCTAATGCGAGATTGCCTTCTGGTAACCAGGTAGCTGGTAGAGGGGAGATGTTCTCACCTCTGCCATTGCTTTTTTCCTTCAGTGTACTCCCTGCCCTACTCTTCTTGGAAGGACATCCCACCTCTAATCTGCTTGCATGACACAAGGCAGTAGAAAAATTATTTATATTAGAAACCTTTACTGTTTAGACTGGCCAAGAAGTCCCTGGTGTGCAGAGCAAACAAAGAAAATTCTTCCCTGCAAATGTAAATATTCAAATAACCCATTGATAAAAATATGCTCAGCATGGCTGGTCTTTGGGGTCTTGGATACCTCTTTCCTGTGAGCCATTATCAATATACATTACACATTCCATCCTCTTCTATCACTCTGTCCAGAAAAGAATAAAGGGTTCCCCACATCGTTTAAAACACTCAGGGTTTGTTTTAAATCAGCTTTCAAAACATTTCATTGTGAGGGGAAAAAGAAAACATACATAATTCTCCAAACTCTTTGCCCTGTCCTTCCTGACATTCTTACTAACTGGCATCTCCTTACAGGTACTCCTTCTCATCTACTTTTGCAAGGAACTGCTATTTTCAGTCAAACCTTAATGGCACTTGGAGGTTTGTGCTCCCTTGGTGACAACCCTGTACTTTCACAGCATCTGGTTCACTGTTCACCTTCCTTCTGCTCAAGGCAGCTTAATTGTTCGCTGCTCCAGACAATCTTCTCCAGCTGCAAAGCCTGCCCAGCCCTTGCGTGTGTACAACCTCCTCGTCTTCTCCATCTGCAGCTTTTACTCTCCTTGTCACCTTCTGTTCTCCCTGTTTGTCTGCTGCAGCCATCCATTTCCATAGGAAAAAATGTATGTTGCTAGGGGCATGGATTGTTCTTTTAAAATATGTACAACGCCCAGTCTAGTGGGAGTCTGATCCCACACCATTGCAAGACTGGCAGAAAATAACCAAAACCACTTATTATGCTGTGGGCTTGAGAAAATCTGCTCCTCTCTTCGGCAGCAGCTGGGAAAAGGGAGCTGACAGCACCTGCCCAACCCTTGTGCTGGAGAGGCAGGCTTGGGCTGCCCCTGGGACTCAAGGAGAGGAAAGCAGCAAAAAGGGCAAAGCACAGCAGGCTCCTTGGATTTTGCACATTGAAGAGCCTGTATGAGAGGGACCATGAAAACACAGACCAAGGCACTGCAATTTTGTAGGAAAGTTACAAACTCTAGAAGATCTAATCTCAAGTCTCCAAGTATTCATAAGTCTCTGTTACCAAATTCCTGTCATGACAAAGAATATCACTACTATTAACAATAAGTTTAATATGTAAATGAGTATCTACAGCTGATTTAATAGTTCACCTTTACAGTCTTGTGGTCCAGGAAAATCCACCTGAGGAGCAGTTTGAGGGATTCGGACCTATGAAGAGCAATTTGAAAAGCTTCTTTTTTTCTTTTTCTTTTTCTTTTTTCTTTTTTTTTTTTTTTTTGGACCAAACAGGTAACCACGTTAGCCTCTCAGATGCAGTACAGCTTCAGTCCAGCAACCTCAATTTCATTCTAATTCCACAAAAGCTGGTGTGACAGAATGCACATGTGATGGTCTCAGAGCTGGAGCACAACTCGTATTTTCATATTGCAAGAGGACTTTGTCATGCTGGCTAATTTTTGCAAATAAGCATTTGAGTTATAAATTGAAAACACTTGGATCATAAAGTCAGCAAGAAAATAAAACAAGGACCTGATTTTTCTGTGCTTCATTAAAGCCATTTGTAATGCCTCTTATTAATTCATGGCATATTACTAAAGATATGTAAACCTCTGTAAATATCAACCAGCATACTATAGCATAACGACCCCTTCTGAGTGGCTTGAGTTGCTGTTTAAAGACGTTTCCTTCCCTCTTCTGATTTTCTATTTGCCAAGGTCTGCCCTTGAAACACGCTGACATTTTCTTGTCCCATTTACTATGAGGAGCCCTAATGGTGCTCATCACCTTTGGGTGAAGCAAAGTGCCTCATGAGTTCAGCCGCCTGTGGGGAGTGTTTCAGTGCTGTGCATGACAAATTAGCCACACAACTCATTACTGGCAACTACAGTTACATGCGTAAAATCTGCTAGACATGGTACTAGAGATGTGCCCCTTAGGGTTTTCTTGGCTCTGATGTGCAACAGCACAACACAGAGGCTTTGTTACACCCCCATCTCAACTTCTGTACTCAGAAAACCTTCAGGCTGCTTTTGATGCCGTTCTTCCACTTCAGGTTTTCAACACATACCTTTTGATATAAGTGACAAGAATAATAGAGCCTGTCTGGCATTCAGATCTTAAACTCTGAAACACAAAGCATAATACAATCCTTTTTTTCCCCCTATTTTTTAAAAGCAAATCACATCTCATCTTCTTGGGAGATTACTGCTTTTCAAATGAAATTCACTCTTGGGATAAATAGGCTCAGCTAATGTAGTAGAATGGAGCTGAAGAAACCAGCTGCAGTCCCACAGAGCAGCCCCACAAGATCAGTAATGTGCCCCTTTGCCTCTCAGCCTCCTCACCAGTATGCTGGTTTATCAACCCAAGTGCAGCCTCGTACAATGGGAAAACTTAAATAATCATTCTCCCTGCTAGCAGTGTACGTGCTTTCCCTATGGTGTAACAGCTTTCAGTTGCACTGTAAAAGAGCTGCTTTACTCTCTTTACTTAAATTATAGATTATCCTTTCCTTGAGACAGCTATCTCAGAATTTAACCTTTTCATGGCTAACATTATTTTTCAATCCTCTCTTACCAGAGTTGGGGATTAAAGACTTGAAACAGCAGTAGGTGCATCTCACGCTCTGTTTAGGGTAGTAGCAGCACATTGCAGACTGTTTTTCATCCACGTACACCTTGTACTTTTCCATTGTTATGAAGGTTTTGTAGCTATCTGATGACATAGTTTAAAAACATAAAATAAAACAAGCCCAAACCACACTTTTCTTATGTACTGTATAAACATCAGGCTTACATTTGTGGCAGCTGAAGTTTATCAAACTGATCACAGGTTTGGATTGGGATTCTCCAGGCTAATTCCCAGATGCTGTCCCTGACTTCAGTTTCCCTCACTGTTCTCAAGAGGACATCTCAATACTGGCTTCAGCCTTATCTTCTGCAAAAAAAAAAAAAAAAAAAAAAAACAACTTGACAGTTACTTGTTGAAAATACAGGCTTGTTACAAATGAATTAAACCTAGGAAGCAATAGTCTTTATTTGCATTTTCTTCCCATGTTAGTTCTAAGTATAGACATACACACTGTTCTCAGTATTTAAAATTTCCACCATGTCCCATTTAAACTTTAATTTCCTTGCTCACTACTTTTACTCACTCAACCCCTTCGAAAGCCAAATGGTAATTTTATTTGGCTGCACACCCACTAGAGAAATTAGAAAAGTTTAATTGTCAATACCCAAACTAGAACATTTGATAGGTAGACTGTGAATTGTGAAAAAGCATTGATAAAATCTTATGAAAAGTTAGCTATAGAACTGCAGTTAGACCACAAATGACAAAAACACAATCTTAACACTATAAACTACTACCACAGTGAAGTGCATTAGTAGTTCTCTTTTATTTAAAGTCACTTTCATACGAAAGCAAAGTGCTTTTCCCATCACATAAAGATTTCTTTAGGAGGTGCGTTTTTGGATCTCCTGAGCATCATGGGCAGATACAAGAAGTATTTTTCTTCCCCAGTTTCTCAGCTTAGGCTTTGCAAGGCAGTAACTGAGATGTCTGAAAAACCAAACAACTTCTAGGATGTTTATTGCTTGGAAAAAAAAGAGTGACATTGTCCAAAACCAGAGAATTGGAAAGCAGGACCTGCCATAAGCATGCTTTTCACCTGTGGAGTGTGGAGCAGTGTCACTACCTGTTATGCTATCCAGGTAACTTCAGTCATCTATTTGGATCCATCAGATTGTAACAGCATCTGGGTGACAACCACGTTGTCCTGAACATTTTGATCTTTAAGACACTCTAGTGGCCAACTCCTATGCTAGCATCTTGTTTTGAGCATGAAAAGAATTGGTCTTTTAGAAAAGACTTGCAGAACACAGGAACTGTTAAAGGACAGTGACAGGAATGTAGAGGAAGAGCATATACATATTGCTGTGCTCCAGATAAATTTGTGCAGCTGTTTATGATAAACGTTCCCCTACTCCAATTTTTTCATGCCTTCATTTCCTC
This sequence comes from Chrysolophus pictus, assembly GCA_037305975.1. Classification (NCBI taxonomy): domain Eukaryota; kingdom Metazoa; phylum Chordata; class Aves; order Galliformes; family Phasianidae; genus Chrysolophus; species Chrysolophus pictus. Next base: position 11,563,558 of record CM074581.1, on the reverse strand, counting down.
CCTTCCTTTCTATTTACAGAAAATAAATAGTACAAGTCCTTGCTTTCAATTACATGCAGCACCTGCTGCCTGTTCTGAAACAGATGTCTGAAGCATCATTAGGCAATTATTTCCTAGCCTTTTTCAGTGGGACTAATTTCAAACATCTTTTTGTTAAATCCTCCTCCCTCTGCTTCCTCTCCATTTCTCATCCTTTCCTACATTCAGAGTTCCAAGAAAAATTCCTCTCTGTATCAGTTTGTCAGTTTGCTCCTGTTCTGTTTGTTCTGGATCACTGTAACCACAGAAGAACAAAGAGGCTGTAACTACTGTGAACCAGGAATAAAGTTCAAGAGACATTATTGGAGAAAAATAAAAGACAAGGTGAGGGAAGAAAACAATAAGGGAGTATTAGTCAGCAGCAAAGGCAGCAGTTTCAGAACACCAGCTGGCTTGTTATGGGTCAGGTTTTGTGGACATTACAGCAAAGGTTTTATGCACATGCAAGAACAACTCCTACACTCTCAATGTGAATGACTTAAGTTTTGGCAGTAGGAGAAAAAACGAACTCAAACACGCTTTTTCATTTCTTTGCCACCTTGTATACTGGCAAGAAAGCACATTTTAAAATTGGGAAGGCCTGTAGGGCTTTCTGTGATGACTATTTTTGGGGAAGGCATTTGTGGGAACCAATTCCTCCCTCCTGTTTCCAAATATCACCTTGGATGAAGTCTCTTGGATACTTGGATGAAGTCTCCACTACTGGGAGGAACCACAAACGTCCCAGCTCGTAACAGACTTGGCACATGTTTCATTTAATCACATTAACTGTTATGCAGTGGCACATACTTGTAATTTCTCTTACCATTCTCCTAGCAGAGATGGGACTACTTTCTGCTCTGCTTTACTTTAATTTGGGAAAATTAAAAAGATGAATAAAGAAAGTAGATGTCTCACCCTATCAAAGCAGTAGTTTAGCTGCAGATATTCCTCAAGTTGTCAAGAAAGGCAAGCAGATGTTTGGGCCCATACATGCTCACACACTCACAGCTTGCTCATCCCAGGCTAAGCTGGCAGACAGGTCCAGTTCTAGCTGGTAGGAAAGGAGTGTTCATTCTTCCAATCAATAACAAAAAGCAAGCTAAAACAAGTGCTTTAGGACATGCTGTGCCAGGTTAATTGGCACCACACTGTTCGGTGGTTCAACACTTGTTGAAAATTGTTCCTTAAGGTTATTTCTTTCACTGGCAAATTCCAGGTTATTATTCAGGCAATCTTGATAATCTGGGCCAATTTCAACTTGTAAGTTATTGTGACTAAATTAGTATATTCTCCACCGTGCATTTAAAATATATTAGTGGGAATGGGCTGGTGGCATCCCTAACAATTCATTACACAACTGTCTACCTTGATAAAGATGCTGCAGTTTCCCATCATGCTGGTCTGCGTTGGGGAGACCTCTGCCAGCAAACTTCAGGAAAAAAGTCCATTCAGTTCTAAAAAGAGCGCTGAAGAACAAGTAAACAAGTAGTTCTCACTGCAGAAGTAACAAATTTTTTTTCCTTGTCATCATCTTATGTGTGATTTCTTTCTTATCGTATGACAATTTCTTCCTTCCCCTTACTGTTGGCACTCACTTGGGCTTCCCTATTCTATCAGTGCATCCACTTTCTAAAAATGTGCAAGACTATAAGATCTTCACGTCCTTCGCCCCTGTTAACTAGCCAACAGAGTACAAAATCACTTGGGACAGCATGACAAAATTTGACAAATGCTCAGACTGCATAATTACATCAAACACAGAGTATAATGACAGTTTCTCATTTAAAAAAAATCAGTCTAAAAGAGGGGACATTACCTAGTAGATGCACAAACTAAAAGTCTACATCAACTTGACAGAATACCTATGTGATAAAATCTGCAGAAGGGCTTGAAAGTGTCAGGGGGAGGCAGATGACTTCTGCCATCTGGAAGAACAACTTGTACTTACTGCAGTTTGGGCAAGATACAGGTGTTTTAATATTTAATTCTATTTATTTCATACTTGGACAAAAGCAAAAGCTCAGACCTAGAAACCTTCAGGGTTTTCCTGAAACTGCAGTTTGTTCCTGCTGCAGTCTACATGGTAAAAGAAAGATCAAGGCTGAAGGAGATGATGTCTGCCTCTTCTGGTACCTGGACAAGCAGCAAAGCACAGCCTGCTGGAAACTGAATGAGCTGTGAACAACATCAAGTTGGTTAGTTGGAGGGATTATGCTGATATTTTCAGTTGTCAGCAGCTGACAAGGATATTTGAGTTAGGAAAGATAAAGGGAAGAGAATGGGGAGGATTACGAATTTGACCACAATCCATGGTATAGAGATGAATGATGAGACTACGAATGAAATGAAAGGTCTGAGAAGTGACAATTGGAGGAGAGAGCAGAGAGAAGAAATAGGTGGAAGAAATTAGGGAGAAACCCTCTGTGCCTGAGAGGGCACACTGCTGGGAATTAAACCCAAGATTCCTGACTCAACATTTTCCTGCTGCCAACTAACATCCACAAAAACATTTCTGTAAAACCAGGCTCCTCCTAGAAGATGGTAACTAATTTATTATAACTACTTTTTTATCTCCTGCAGCTGAACTTTTGTTTGCTCACCAGTCTGCAGAGTTGGGACAAGAGAGATGGAGACTATGCTGAAAGAGCAATAGGGAACACAGTGCTACACTGAAAAAATAAGTTTCAAAATTCAGGTTGCCTGTGGTGTCTGAACTTTCTCCCTTTTCATTTAGAAGTATAAAATACAATCTTTACTAGGGACATCCTTTCCCCAGTAAGCCCAGGATCAGCTTACTCTCAAAGTAAAGCAAATAGCCTTTATTTGACAAGCAGATTTTCAGTACTTCGTCTCATTCTCCATACAGCTCCATGACTTACTGGCTGCTCATTTATGAACTCTCACTCTGAATAACAAATTAGCAACTTCTGTGTATAGCATTCATTGCTGAAATAAGCAATTATAGACAGATCCACAAAAGTAACAGCTCAGTTTCATATAGCAAATCATTTTCATTTATTACTTAAAAAGAAAAGCTTCAGTTCTCAGGTAGTTTGCATACATGTCCTCATGGGTACAAACATACTGTCCAAAGAATTGATAATAAGAAAGTTTAGAAATCATGTATCTTGGTTTCTATTTTCAGGAAGCCATCATTGTATTAGAGGATTCCTAATGACTTAACGAGGGAATAGGATTACAGCAAAAGCATTTTATACAGATATGAATCAGGATACCATAATTGCCTCATAGGATACGGAGATCAAAAAGACATGACAGGCAAAGCAAGATGCATGAAAGAGTCAGAGAAAGATAAAGCCGATAGTAAAAGCAGAGGTAGGATTAGAGCTAAATCCTGCTCCAGCCTCTATGCATTCATTCACACATTACCACTCAGCCACAGAATTCTCTAACATTTCTCACCTGCAGATCTCAAGAATTTTTAATGATTGGTGTTATCAAAAAATAGGGCTTGTGTCCTACAACATAGGGAACCATATTATCCACAATTTACAAAGAGGAAACTGAGGCATGGAGTTAACTGTTTTTCTTCTCATCTAAGCAGATCTGAGGAACTGAAGGCAGAGTTATTCTGTCCTTTGTCTCCTTTCCAGAAAAAGTCAGCTTGCATTTTGCCAGAATATTGAGATATTAAATATTAAGATTCTATGGTAATTTTTACTCTAAGGTATTCCATTTCTATGGAAACACACATTTTTAAGGTAATGTAAAAATGCTGACTGCTTTTAAAACCTCCATTTTACTTACCTGCCTTTTACTGCCATAACTGTTTCTATGGAAACTAGAACTGGCCACGAAGCAATCCAACATGAATTCTCACTTGTCAGTTTTACCTTAAAGTGCCACCTTCAAAGTCCTTTAATAAACTAGTAATGGCTGCATTGCCTAAAGAGTTTTCAAATTAAACAAAAAGAGAAAGTGTGCTTTCACTGAATGTTCCACACAATATTTTGTAGGTGTGGTCTAAATCTAAGAATTTTTTTTAACAGTGTGCATGATATGACTTTGGTTAAGGATATGATCTGTAAACAGAGAGACAGTTTATTAGCAGTAAAAGCCCTAGTGTGTGTAGTTCGACTTACATAAAGGTGACTTATACCAGCATGGGTATGTCTAGACTGCTGTCACAGAAGCATACTGTAGAGATGCTGAGTAAACAGGTAAATCAGCCTAATGTGAGCTCTGTGCTCCCACAGCTAGCTGGGGTACTTCTGTGCAGGCATATGCATATGGCATTCCCTCTAAGTGCAGGAGGGGGAACATACTCAATCAGAGTAAGTTTTCGTCTGTGCTGGGTGGCTACTGAGGAAAAAATAAGGCACACAAGATTAAGGCGTAAGTATTCCACACTATTGTTCATAATTACAATCTGCATAACTTGAAAGTAGGCCATCCTGTTAATTTTTACCTTGACCTTTTCAGTCTTGTAAAAAACAGTAGGCTCCCTCGTGTTCATTCATATTATTCCCCTAATCCAAGTGAGAAAAATCCCTTCTTCCAGTTCTCGAGGAACAATTTCCAACAGAATACACCCTTCCAAGAGTTGAGTATTGCCAGCAAGGACCAGCTTAAAAATTTCAAAGGAAAGGTTCTTTCCAGAGTGACTGATCTGTCTTTCCTGAGAAAAGCTCCTCACTTCTCATCTCTAAGGCTTCACAGTTATCCGTGCTTTTAAATGACAACAGGGCAGGACAGTTGTCTGCACACTTTTTGTCTGCATCAGTCTATGATGCTTAGAAAATAGGAGGTCAGGAGTTTCAGGCAGACTTCATATATAGAAATACGTTCAGGCCCATATTAAGATCTGACTAGAAGATACCTAACTCTAAGTACAGCAGTTAACACTAGGAGTAGTGGCAGCTTGCAGGGAAACCAGCTATTAAGCTCTGCAGCAAGTAGGGAAATGACAGTGAAGTAACTCACAGTTTTCCACTATGAACACATATACCACCTCTACAAAGCTGGGGTTTTCCACAGGTCTCTGAATGCAAATGCCAAATATTTCATCACTCCTTTCTCTTAGTCTCACTGAAGTCATGGCTTGGAATGAGGCATATAATATAAAAACAAAGCAGAAACCTGGCACACGAGGCTACTCACTGGCTTTCCTCATGCATTCGGTTTATTTTTCCCTGCTATGTCAATCCTTATAGGGCTGCACGACTACATCTGCCTCCTGGAAGCCTGCTGTTTCAACTGTTACAGGGAAGGTGCTGAGCAGAAAGAAGGAATATATTCTTCCCTTCCTACTCTTCTCAAATTAATAATGGTATTGCCTCCACACTATTAAACAGATTACTTAGATGATCCCCTGCAGCAGGAAGCCCTCCAAGCACAGATGCTGAGCAGCTCCAGGTTTTGAACAGTGGCACATAACAGAGTTCTGATTATTCCAGGTCAAATGTCTTGCATGGTAACCTTTTTCAGGCCAATGTTACTTCATTCATGTCTTTTGTTCTGGTACAAGCAAGGATATGGATAGCACTTTTCCTGAAAGTGGCAAGGAAGAAGACAAAAGGCAATGGGAAGCATGGAGATCACAGTGAGTCTTGCTTGTTTTCATACTTTCTGTTCCAAAACATCTAATTTTTTGCTTATATTTTGTGATATACAAAGCAATTTAAAAATAAACAAAGACATTAGCTGATTTTGAAACTTCTGGTCTGTACAGAATCCAAAACAACATGCATCTGTAGTGCACATGGTAGCCAGGGGAATCCAGACAAGCTTTACAAGCAGTGGGGGATGCTGCAGAATGGGGAAGGGGTACAGTTCCTCATTCCTGAAAACTACTTTTCAGAGGAAGGTGGGGTCTGTTTTAGTAGTGACAAAACTATGCACATTCAGGAATACACACATATATACACACATGGGTGTGCCAACATTACCAAGAAGAACAGGTAACCTTTAGATTGTTTGCTTACATGTGCTTTTCCTATTGTAAAGCATATATAAAAAGAACAGCTACCACTGTAAGGAAGGATCATAACATCAGCCGTTAAGTCAGAAAGATGAGTCCTGATGTGACCACTGCTGCAAACAGTCCTCTTTAGCAGTGACTTCTCTTTAGGAGTCACTGGATGTAGATGTGAGAAAGGCCACGTAACATCTCACTGCTAATCAGGGAAGCACATGCAGGCAGAAAGCCTGTGGTCTCTTCCAGCTCTCCTGCTATAGAAGGGTGTCCAGAATTAGTTAGATACAACATTCCCCAGTCAACAAGAATATTAAAACAAATACTGGGACAACTTCTCAGAAGCTGGACAAAACTAGCAGTTACAGAAACAGCTCTTTTTTGCCCCCACTGAGATCACAGTAGGTAATAGCTTTTAAGTGCCAGAGTTCTGTTTCAGACATTCCTTATTCTTTTTACTTTACCCTGACTGGACAAGAACTAATGCATCTTATCTTCCCTCTTTAAAATGCCATATAATATCCTTCCATAGTGCTGACAATATCGCTGTTGCTCTCCAGCAGTTCCAAAACACGTTGCATCACCACTTCAGTCAGATTGGGATTGTAACTCTGCCGAACACAACTCAGGACATGAAGAAAATGGCAGCCTTTTTCAGCATCTGCAGGAAAAAAAAGAGAAAAACATAGCCAAGCATGAAGGAAAGACCTCAGCCTAGCTGCCTCCTTTTAAATATCACAATCCAAAGAAGTTGGGAAAAACCAACCAACAAAAAAAAAATGGCACAAGATGCATGTATTCAGAAGAAAGAGACGGAGTCTGTGCCAGCAGCTCTCCAATCACCAGACATCCCTACAGATCTCACTAGGAGGTGTCAGGGCAGTAACACTAATCATGAGTGTGAATAATAGCTTTATCAGCTAATATATAGAGCTCATATAATACAACCAGACAACGAGGATAACTTCAGGGGCACCTCCACAACCCTTCTATGCAAACCATCTACTTTTTGCAACTGCAGTTCATCACAGAATCATAGAATTGTTGGAATGGACCCACCTAGTCCAACTCCCTTACAGCGAACGGGGACACTGACAGCTAGATTATGAACAGAAGAAACCAAATAAAAAATTCTTTTGCTCATATCCAATATTTAAAATATTTAGAACTGAAGGCAGGCCCATGATCAGATATGACTGCTTGCCCAATGCTGGCATCTTGTGGAAGAACTGTTACAGTGCAACCTTCATTCAACTAGAGATGCAATCCCATTCACACACTTCACATTTCTCAAACAATTACCGGAGCAAAAAGTCACAGAATTTCAGTATCATTATCTCATTTTAAGAGGAATGAGCCCTGAAAATGTACATAAGAGCAGAAATATATAAAAATACAACAAGAGATTTTCTCTCCTCCATGGCTAACAATGGAAAACTAGCATAAACGAAGCACATTAGCACAAGTGACTTTCCCTCAACTTACTCCTCAGTTCATAAAGTAAATTGGACAAAGACACTAAGAAATTTGCATGGAGGGCTGGGACCAGGGAGATTCCTGTCCTTTGTTTTTGCTGCTTTTGTTTTTATTTTAGCCAATCCCCACCTGAGAATTGGATAAGCCCTAAAACTGCCTTAGAAGTTGCCTAGAAAAGTCACTGGTAAATAGGAGAAGCTGTTCAGTACAGGTAAATACACAGTTCAGCCCAACTCCTATTAGACTATGGTTCAAGCAAGGATACTTCTTCAGAAGTCAGTGGCACAGCATGATGAAAGACCTTTGTGGCTGGTAACCAAAAACACATTCACCACCTTAGGATGGATAAGGACAGAGAACAGAACTACACACCTACCCACTCTTAGTGACTGCTGATACAAACAAAGTGGGTACCTTCATTTTGCATTAGTCACAGGTTTGTCATAAGAAAGTCAGCGTGCCCATCCCTGATCTACAGTACATAAATTTCAGTCTCGAATTAGTGACTCAGGTATTACCCAACAGTATAATGCATCTTTTGTTCTAAATGCTGGCAGAAAATGGCATTTCAGGGTAGTTGCAGGTATGTACAATAATTAAAGTAGCCCAGATACATGCCTAGGCTACAAATGAAATTTGATGGAATACACACTTTGCAGTGGCATGATGCTGTCCCTCTTTCACTGACATGGAGTTTATCTTTTGTCCAGGTAATTCAGGCTATGATTAACTGTCTTGCCTACCAGAATCAGAAGGGATAGAGTTAAAGAGTAACTTCCACTTGCTGCATTTAAGCCTAAAAACAGAGTAAGGGAATCAAGAAAAGAAACAAGTCTGAATTAAGTCTACCATTTTGCAGTTCAGTCTGAAGTCCAATTGTACTGTCACGTTTTTCTGACTGTCTTTAAGACTCTAGATAGATCCAGAGTGGACTCACATAAGTGAACTTCAAATTAGGCTGTTTGGAATTAAAATTACAACCAAGGGCTATCATGTCAGCATACTGAACATCAAGGTTTGTGGAGCTCAGACTAGTCACACTGAGGACTTTTTATTTGTACAACAGTTCCAGGTAGCTGGGTTGGTTCTGAAAAATGCATCATAAAAAAAATTATTGGGGTGAAGCACTGCCATGAAAGCAAGCAGAAAATTAGTTGACCTGGATAGACAACTTGGCTTCTCATACATAAAACAGTTTTGCTGTCATGGAAGGTTAGTGTTGTTCTTGAAGAAAAATGGGTTAGAATTTCTTGCAGCAAACAAGGAGGCATTATCACTTGAGGTATTATCACATTCATATTTACACACTACAAGCCTCCTCACTACGCCTGCCAACCACCCACCAGAGGGGGCCCAACAGTCACATTGAGCTCTGCACTGCTGCAGCAATGGCCAAAGAACCCTCTTGGTTTTGACTGAAGCTTTTTGGTTTCCCTTCTCAAAATCCTTTGTTACCAGAAACCAGAACACTGAAATGATCCTTCTGAAAACCAGCAGAGAAAAAGAGACTGACTTCAGAATTGTGCTCTTTACAACAGGAAACTAAACAGATGGAAAGCTTCAAGGAAAACAAGAGGCTCTGCAAAGCAACTGCTATTATTTTTCTGCTCAGTATGAAAGATGACTTTGAGAACTAAAAGCTCTGCAAAGTTTTTTCTGTGACCCTCCTACCAGTTTCTGTCTGCTGTTGGCTGGCCGAAATAATTTTTCCAACAATGACAGAGAACTGAGAGTACTTTACCACTGTGATAATGCATATCCAGCAGTCACTCATTGCCCTGTGTCAGTTATATGCATGTTCTGGGCCTCTATACAGTGGGCCAATTATGAAAAAAACCCACAAGTTTCCAAGGGAGGTAGTACCTGATGCGTAAAATGGATGGAAGAATGATTTGCCCTTCATAGAGCAGGTGTTTGTATTTGCTAATTGGATAAAAGACAAAAAAACCCAATATGATATGGTAATATCCTCAGGCAAATGACACCCATGTTTACCTGCTTGCCCAGTACCATCTACTTCCATCATCCCCCAGAAATACAAAACTTCTACTTCCATCTATAAACCATGTCTACAACCGCACCACTGCTTAATGCAGCCAGCTGAAAACTCAAGTCATTTCACTTCACTAACCCTTTTTTCTCTCTACAGGATAACCATCATCAATCAGGTCCTACACACACCACTGTAATTATGATGGCAATTTAATATTATATATCTTATATTCTAGTCAGTCATTTACTTTTTGTACATTCTCACCCACAAACAGCTACACTTTAGCAGCAAAAGATCCCTGCTGACACATTCTACCCAATGAATTGAGACAAACTCTGAGTCAATCTATCTCTGTAAATAATCAGATAATCAAGCCAAGCACCAGCTATTGCTATGGCAATTAGACACAATAAGAAACAGGGATAACTCTGAAACCAGACAAGGTACATGACATGAAAAGAAGTGGATTATTATTATTATTTTTTTTTTTAACATTGAAATACCTACCTATAAAGAATAACCACCTGAGCTCTTGCACTTGCTTAGAAACTTACAGAGAATGTCCTACTGACATAAGTGAATTTTATTGTTGACTTATTGGAGACAGTCTATACTGCCACTTTTCTGTCAACTCCCGTATAAAAACTGAAGCAGCAAGATTTGCTACCTATCCAAAGTGCAAAGCAACTGCTAGTAGGTGCTGACCTAACTTCTTTATATTTGTTTCCTCTCCAAATCTGTATATTTTCAAAAGATACAGATTTAAGATAATGGCTGCTTATTTCAGATGTGACAAGTTTGCTTCTTTTTAGGCACATGCTCTCTCACTCTGCTTACAGGAAGCCGCAACCAATCTTCTTTTAGCTACTCTGATGAGCTACAGGAGCAAATTAGCTTCAAGTTCAAGGGTAAAGACAAAAAGCATACCAAATTTGCATCAGGAGAGTTTATCATCAACATATCACCAACTGCTCATCAGAGACACGAAAGCACCAGTACTTACGCCTGGGTTTTTGACAGTCTTCTTTAATCACATCAAGGGTCACTTTAAGCAGCTCCTTATCGTGGTCGGTCACCTGGAGGAAAAAATAGACTTCTATACATTGTCAGTTTATTTCACAGTAGGCATCGATATTAAAAAGGAACCCAAGGTTCTGATGTATCCTAAAAATTTACATCTTCACAACTACAGTCTGCATGATACGCTGCCTCCAAGATGAATAATGAATGTTAAATTTTCAATTACCTTTTTTTTAGCAATGTTAGTAGCATTCAAGAGTTAGGAAAAGAAAATGAAATACTAGAATTCAACCCAAAAGAAGGGAGCTGACTCAAAGGCAGCAAAATCCCAAGTTTCAACCTAACTCCAATGAAAAGACCTGTCCCAGACTTCATTGTGCTCTATTGCATCAGCACACAGTTCAGTAACCCAGTAAACACTGACTGTACCCAGAAGAGCAGGAGAGCTGATGAGTAGTATTGAACTACAAAAAATCCCCCCAGAAAAACAGTTCAGTGAGCGATATGAAGTAAAAGCAACAGTGAAGAAAGCTGCAGATGAGCCTGATGAATACACATACAGCTTCTCTTTCTGAAATATTTCTACCTTAAAGCTATAAAATTGTGATACCATTGAAAAAGTTAGCAGTCACAGCTCAATTCCTTACATGGTAGTACAAGTCCTTGGAGGTACTGGGTTTTTGGAAAACCACTCCTTTTTCTTGTAGTTTCTTTATTGCTTCCTTGAAGACACTGTGAATCCTCTTGGAGCTGGATTCACTTCCTGAATTCACCTGGATGGGAAGATATGAGTGAAGCAGATGGTGAGAACTCTCAGCCCTACTGAAACTGACAGTAACAGCTTCTGAAGACTTCAAGAGCAAAAGAACTTCATGTGATTTTTGTTACGCATTTTTATTCATTTGAAAATTCAGAAATCTTGTCTGTTACATATGAACTAACCAACACCTCAGACTTGAAAAAGAAAAAAAACAACCCAGAAGCTGTACTATTCTAAAGAAACTAGAAATCTTCTCACTGCCTTCTTTGTATTTAGCAGCTATTTAATTACATACTGAGAGTTATTTTCTTTTGGAATAGACCTGTGATGCTTACAGAGAATTCGACTGTTAAGCTGATCAGCTTTGATGATATTCAGACTTTTCCTGTAATAAAGGGAGATGGGAAGAAGCCAGGAAGACTAGTGCTTTGTAAGGTGATATTCAGGAGGAATCCAAGTGCTGCAGATTCAATCTCCACCTCCTGATATGAAAATGTAGCAGTGTCCATGGAAAACAAGGAAACTGGTAATGACAATATTTATTTTTTGTCCCTTGATTTCCTATTTTTTTTAAATTTATTTATTGTACACATATTCTGGTCTTGCTTTTGAGAACTTCTCCATAGTTCCAATGAAAAGATAAGGAAAGAAAGGATTTAGTTTATAAGGCAAGTGAGAAAATGAGTTTCTTGTGAAAGAAGAACAACGTGCCTGGAAGCCTGTAACTGAGGAGGCTATTAGAAGAAAGGGCTCAGTTCAGTGCTAAAAGGGTAAGGAAGAAATGAGGGAAAAAAATAGGGAAAAGCAGGGTTTGTTTGAAAGCAGAGCTAAAAGAGTGGGATGACAGAAAGGGAACTGGAAGAAAATGAATCAACTGTGAAGAAAAGACTGTACAAGTAGATAAGAGTAAGACCACAGGTTTACTCTTTTCCATCTCTATCAGCCCTATTGTATCTTTCAACCCCACATTTATCTACAAAGCCTGCTTCAATTCCCCATTTGTTGTTTCCACATCTGTTGGGTACACACTGTGCTCCCTGTGATTTCCTTCAAGAAGACAGCTAAACTGTTTCCCACAAACAAACGTGATGAATGGAACCAGACCACACCAGAGCAACCAAAGCAAGATTTGCCAAGCCATGTTTTCAGCTGTCACCATAGATGCTCCCATTCTGTCCTGAGGACAAGTATCAGATATCACATATCCTACTTCATTCATCAGGGCAACTCAAAGAAATCTTGGGAGTGAAATAGGCAACTATCATGCACCAGTATAAATTCACATGGACACATGGTAACACACACATTAGTAATGTAAGAATATATTTTCACAAAACTTTACTTCCATCCATTTGTAAGTCTTGAGTGAAACTCAGACTACCTCTAAGATTGGGAGCTGACACTTCTAGACAGGAACAGTTCACAATCCAATGAGCATGAGCACACCCCACATTTTTCTTCATGCCCTTCCCCTCAATGTTTCAACAGACCATAATCACAGCTCTCTTTTTTTCTTCCTCTCTCTGTGCCCCACAGCAGCTATCTTTTTTCCTCTCAAGTTCTTAGCCAAAAATAATTACCTAACAGTTCAAGATATTTAACACAGAACAATGGCTATTATTCTCAGTCTTTATTGGCTTCAAGTTTTCTCCTGTTACAGAATTCAGTGTCTGAATGTTTGTCCCCCTAGGTACCACAGCTATATCAGTTTATGCAACAACAGACACTGCTTTCAATGACAAACTTGACCTTACATTTGGACATCATTCCACTCACACCATTAATACTGCTATATTTCTCTTCGTAATGCCTCCTACAATGAACTGAAGAAATAAACATTAAATGTGGTAGAAAGGGGTTTTGTTTGCTTGTTTTACAAATGAAGAGTGAATATTTTCTCATAGAAAAGCACACTCATAACCATACCTAAAATGGATAGGCTTTGCCTCTAACAGATGCAGGAATAAATCCTCAAAAATTTAAGAAACTGCTTGCAAAGCAACCACCTCAAGACTGATCAATTTTTAATGTGAAAGCAAACATTCGAGAAGAAAAAAAGATAAAAATATCTCCAAAGAAGCATGATAATTATTCAGTTTGGCTTAACAGTGAGATCCCGTCAGAAAAGGGAGATAATTAAAAACAGACTCTGTGTGAAATGACACAGCTCTGCCCGGATGGATTCTGTGAAACAGAATCACTGAGAGCGGAAGTCAAGAGATTGACAGAGAGAAGGCAGAGAGGCACGCTTGAGAGTGAGAAAATAAGCAAGCAGCTGCTATATCTCAGCACCCCCTCAAACATGTGGAGTCCAAGGGAACAGGCTAAAGGGGAGAATGCTGCCAAAAAACAAACAAGGGCTCTTGCCCTCTTTAGGGACTTCAACAGTATCCTAAGATGGAAGAACTTATTTTTCTCTAGCATGGACTAGAGAGCACTTCTACCTCTCTATCTCTCAGAGTAAATCAACAATTTAACAGTTTCTTTGTGCACACAACCTAGAATTCCTTAATCTGTTCTTTTGTTCACTCAAAATATCTCCAACTTCTTATCCTGCCCATTCAAAAGTCAACAGCATGTCTCCTTAATTCCTTGTCACTTTCTTTTTTACCAAACCAGGCCCTCATTTCTTCTGAGCTTGCACTGTCCCCTGAGAGGTAACGTACACTGATGTGTTGGACACAGTGCTATACACAGACAAAAGAAATCTGAGACGATGAAATCCTAGCTGATTTCACATTCCTGCTTTTATTTCAGGAGATTGAAAAACGCTTGCATTTCAACAGTTATAAAAACGTGTCTGTTGCTGTTAAAGTAGTTCCTTCTGAGTCACAGCTTGTTAACTGTTGCTTTACTTTTATGAAGCTTTTCATCCAAGAAATTCAAAGCATTTTCAGGTATTAAGTAGTTTAACTGCTGATCCAAAGCAATAGCAAGATTTGAATCTGGATTTTGAATTAACCCCTCGCAATGTTCACACATCATCTTTCAAAACATCTCCCCTCTGGCAAACCTTAAGTTTCAGCAAGCACAATTCCAGGTTCCCTGAAGTGCTGACAGCAGCTGTACCCCCCAGCTCTCCCAAATCAGATTCTTTCTAAAAACGAAGCTGTACATCCAAACACAGGAGCACCCTAAAATCATTCATCACTTTTGTAAAGCACACCTTCCTCTCTTTATCCCCCAGCTATTGAATGATGATTTTACCATCCAGAGCTTTCCTCCCAGGGCCAGCCAGGAAACATGCAGCAAAGCCAACAGAACACATGTCTCCAGAATTAAACTGGTATTTCAAGCCAAATATTCTATCTGGTGGCCTCGCTTAGTTTAGTGCACTGGTGCTGTGCAACCAATTATTCTCTTTATAGCAAAGTAAACTTCCTGTACAATCAGTAATTGGTCAAAGAATGAAGTGGTACAGGAATTAGGTTGAATGCTGAAAGTATATAATTGGCTCTTTATGAATCACGACACACCCTGATTGTGTTAAAGTTTCCTGGTATAACCACACTACTGTGATACTACTAATAGAAACTGTGCTTTGCAATTTCTCTTTAAGCCTTAGTTTAGACAGGTGACAATTTTAGTGACAGTGATGATAGTGATTCTGGATGTGTCAGTACTGAAGTCCTATAATAAATAAGCTTTGCTATGTTTAAAGTAACAGTGAAGCTTCCTCCAGAAGCAGGAAGACAAGCGCTGACATCAAGAACGTATAAAACAAGGCACAGTGTTATACCTACAGTACAGTGTGCATGGCCATAGTAAGCATAAATAACGTAGTAAAACTTCTTGCTTCAACTACCTGTCATTGCTGACCTTGAGATAACATTCAAACCAAAAGAAGAAGAGCAGAGTTTGGAAAACACAACCAAGTTCAAGCTAGTGACATGCGTGAAGTGGAATGATAGTACTAAAACAGCTCATAATATAGCTTATGCATGGAAGAAGTAAGAAAGAAAGGTTAATCAAGACTGGCTGGCTGCAAATTGAATCTATTCTCATTCAGAAACTGCATGGATCAAGCTCACATGAACAGATTTACTTTTTTTTCCTGAAAAGAACAAAAAATTAATTGCCTAAGTCCAGCAAGGGAAGGCTAACACTTAGAAATAGAAGGGGTACTGGTTATGTGAAATAAAGCTTTACTATTTTCAAATTAGTAACAGATTTCTTAATTTATAATAATTTTTAAAAACATCAAGCTACTAGTACTTATCCTCTGTAACTATAAAATTAAATAACCTAGTATGTGTTTGAGCAGAGGACATGATTAGAGTTCAGCTATATGCATCTGCTAGAGAGAAATTTATTCTGAAGGGCCAGAAGACTGCACTGCTGGGGAGCCATTAGGACTGAAACTCAGTATTTGTAAGACACACAACTCTGTGGGAAATGGACAGTAATCCTGAAAAGGAATAGAGAGGTGCTGCCTACAGCCCAGCTACCTCCCCTCCCATCTTCATGCCCTGTTCCACTCTACTGCCAGTGATTCCATGAGAAAATTTCTTATGTACTTGCACACTGTTTATCACGTTGGGAGGGTAAAAAAAGATGAAGAAGGTGCACTAACATCTCCTAGGATCACACAGAAAGGATGAGAGAAGCAAAGAGTTTAAACCACAAATGTGCTACAACACTAACAGGAGAAAATTATAAGGCTAATTATCAAAGCACCCCATCCCTTCAAAGTCAGTAAAGTACAAGAAGCAAACAAGTGTGTTCTTTGCTCTGTAGCTTAAGGCTTACAGTTTGGCCCATTCATCTAGCTTGTGCCTTGACAAAATGGCATAACATACCTTCATTCTACACTAGCAGTATCCTTTATCCATTTGGTTTAAGAGAGATGCAAAACTGAAGACTACAGAGGGAAGGAAGGGAAATAAGATGGAGAGAAATCAGATTTCCCTCTTATTTTTGTTAATCAAACTGGGTACTTGACCCTTTGCCAATTGAGGGGAGTAACACTTTCAAGAGACTGAGCAGAGGAACAACAAAATACATTTCAAGAACATTACTAGGAGCACTCTTAAGGCATTCAGGTCACTTGACAACTGAATGTTGTTTCTTATGCAAAGAGATATAAGCCTCTTTGCAAGGAATTAATACCAAAGGGCAATGGGGAGAACTGCAATTTCTAAATAAGCATCTGTGTGCCCAAATTCCTGGGACATACACTCACGCTTTTGCATCAGGGTCAGGAGCAACAGCTATTAATTATTATGACAGTTCCTCATGACTATTAGCAATGCTGATGCTGGAGAAGGAGGGTTGTGCCTTTATGTTTGCTCTGCACCAGTTCCTACTTACAATAGCTTTGCAAGTCATTCATCTTAATCTTTCTATAAATGCTAGAACTTCAGAGATGGACATTTTCAGCATCAGTTACAATGAGCACTACTTCCTTTTATGCAAAGGGTTTGGGAACTCTTTAATATTGTTCCAGCTGGTTTAGAAAAATACCCTGTCCCATTATGGATATTTTAATAACAAATTTTTCCTGTCACAAATCATACAAATTCCTGTCCTTGTTTATATCCACAATTGCTTTAAAGCAAACAACAAAAAATGCCCTTAACAAAAATTAAAGAAACAGTTATCAAGAAGCAGTTATCAGAAAGAGTTCATTGAGGCAAACAAGAACAGAGATTGTTTTCATTATTATTTAGCCTCATCTGCAATGGACTGGCCTTTGTTGTTTATTTTTAAGAATTAAACAAATATTATCTATTAACATAACATAGCACTTTTATCTTTACAATGCATGTCAAAATCAGGCTCTGAAAATGACTGCCAGGGATTTATTTTTCTACAGAAAACCAGAAAGTAAACAAGTGAGTCACAGTACTCTGGTTTAAATGTCAAAGTTGCCATTGGTAACAAGGTTAAATTCATGACTGTTGCTTTTGCAGAAGTTTGTCACTCCAGTAAAGAGCCTGGCTTGCAATTTATCCAAACAGCAAAAATAATATTAAGCCATTTTACAAAATGTTTTTGGTTCTATCATTTTGTAGTTCATCAAGACCATAGTATCTCACTGGAAAGCTTCATACCAATTTGGTTACGTGCAATTGCATGTAAACAGGCTTCATTTAAATCCCACCTTCTGATCCTTTCAGTCATGGCATTCCACAAGGCCATACACATTTAACAGGGAGCATTTTTCATTCACTCATTATAATCTTCTTTTGAAACCAACATCTATATTAATATATTACACTTCAAATGAAAAATAAGAATTTGTCCTCCCTTTTCCTGTTGGGGACATCTGCTCCAAAGAGCCCAAGTGCCTTTTCCAATAGAGACATTATTCACAGATTTAGGTAAGTTAGACTGTAAGGTTACTTAGCTGACATACGAGATCACCCTTAACAATAGAATTGTGGCTTTCTTCACTCCAGTTTTAAATATCCCAAGCGACAAGGCTTCTCAAACCCCAGAAATAATTCATGCAGAAAGCTAAATCAGGAATAGGCATTTGTAGTTTTCAAATCCATTAAAGGCATTAGTTTCTTAGCTGGTTGCTTAGACTTTCGAAAATGACACTGTTTTCCCCAATAAAGAATTAGAAACAATTACTTTCACTCACCTGACAGCTGGAACTAGATTTAGGTCCATCAGCTAGGGATACCAGAGAATGAATTGTTTCCAACTCCTGCTGATAAAAGGTCTGAATTTTGTTTTCTAGTAGGAAGTCTCTCACTTTCTCATGCAGTGTTTGGACTAAGAAATCCAAACCTTCTGGGCCACTACAAGAATACAGAGAACAGATAAAAAATTGATAAATACTCTACAGTTTTTAATAACAACTGTCTAAGTGTAGCCAGATAGACTGGTTTTAAAAGATCAGGAGGTATTTTACTGTCCTTAGACAGTAAAGAGTTTGAATCTGAACTCCTAACTAAGGCAGACTACTTTAAAATGCACTGAACATCTAGGTTCAGATTCCCTTTCTCCAGATTCCCTTTCTGTCAGAGATGCAAAAGGTCTGTCTACGCACAGTATTTTAATATCTAACTAATAATCAGTTTGGTGCTTTTTAATTCTTTTCATAGATCACAGACAGGTATCTTATCTGTACGGATTGTTAATTGTTCAGGAGAAAAGAAGGCTGCTATTGTATGCTTGTGTGGAGTACAAATCACAGTGGGACCCTGTTCTATCTTCCACCAGTTATTACATAAACAAATAAGCAATAGAATATTCTCCAATAGAATCTCACACTTTGCCTTTAAACCAGTCTGGTTACCACATTTACCTCTGTCCCGCCCCTGGGCTTTGGAAAGGTTTATCATAAACTTCTCTATACAGGCAGGGGAGCTCCAACATTCTTGAAATCTGAACATCACACACAGGATCATCCACCTTATCTGAAGCAGCAAAAAGAACAGTTGTACTTGGCTTTTAAACAAGCATAGCTCAGGCGGCACAACGAAGTTTCACATGCCAGCATTAAATTGACAGATTTTGTTTGTTGCTGTTGTTATAAAAACAAAACCAAACCACAAAGGTCACTCCCACTTTTACAGTCTAGAAGGAGGTAAATGATGTGTCGTGATGCAATGCAAACTGTTCTTTTGCCTGATAACTGAGAATTGGGTATTTTACCTGAAATAGATGAAGTTAGCACATAGTAAGGAACTGTATTTGTGCTGATGTTATAGCAATTTAGAGGCTACATGAATTCTGTGGACCTCCTTCAACAAAACAATGGTTTTATTACCAGCCCTTCAATAGTTTATATATTCATAAAATTTCTGCTTGGAAAGGACGGCTTTCAGATTTTGCAAGAGCTGAAAAAACTAATTTTTTTCTTTCTTTTTAATCTACACTTTTAAACTTCTTTTAAACTACACAAGGTCTTTAAAAGACAGGCTTCCCCAATTACACAATAGCACAGACACTAAGGAGAAAAGCTGTTATACAACTGGAAGATCCTAGGATATAAATAAATGATTGTTGCCAAAGAGCTTTGAGATACAGGTCAGCACCCACAGATCTCTGACTGAGTGACTCAAAAGGGGGAATGATTTTCAGGCATTCTGTAGAGCCAGAAAGTTTAGGAAAATGGGCTTTAATGTAAAAATGCGACAATAAACTGTTGTCTGTCCTTGGAAGGGATGATGTGGGCTGTAAACAACAACTGTTTCTTCAAAGCAGTTAACATTCTTGGTTAAGTGTGACACAGAAGTTCATAATTTTCTTTCCAATGAGTTTTGGCTATTCTATTTCAATACAAAGAAAACTGAAGAGCACTCACAGATATCCAGTTATAGTATCTGGATAATATTCTTGTATACACTGTATTCATCGTTTATAAACCTTTCAGGAATTCCTCTCCTATAGGTAGCCTTCTAGTCCCACACATTAAGCAGTGTGTATTTTAGTTTTAGCATTGTAAGGTTAGAAAAAAGGCATATGAATGCAAAACTCATTTTTCCAAAGAAACACCGGAAAACAAAGTGGAAATCATTCAATAAACTACACAGAGCTTGGGCCTTCAGACAACTATGTTACACATCACAGATCCTCCGCACTCACAAAAACATGAAGACTGAATTTCTCTTTGCTGCCTGAACGTCCGGACATAACCTCTGACCCTGATGACATCTCCAATCTCCAGCTTGGTTTTCTGGCTCACCATTTCCTGGAATTTCTTCATCTGTTCAAGCACTTTAAGACTGGTGGGGGTGCTTGGACAGTCTGTAAGATGTGATGGAAAAGCAAATCAGGCATGGAGGCCAAATGCCTAAACATCACTGCAGTCATATTGCTAGAAAGGGGAAAGGTCCCAGGCTTCATTTGTACTGGGTAGCAAAACTTATGGATGATAAAGTTAGCTTATAATATTACATTTATTTAAACAGTTCAGCTGGGGAAGGTATAAAAGGGAAGAGATGTCACAGATGGATTGAAAAACTGAAACATGAATTGGAAATTGCCAAAATTGATTTTGTTATACTAAGAAGGAGAGGATAAAAAAAAGGAAAGAAAAAGGTCAGTTGAACGTTTATATAAAAGAAGCATGAATCATCTGAGGTGAGGCCAAAGCATTCATGTGATGTGATGCAATACAGTGAGATGAATGCAACTTGACAGAACTTCATTTTTATGTAACACACCTTTGCAGGACAGTAATTTCTTCATTATTTAAAACCTGAATAATGACCTAACAACCTCTGATCATCATTACTAACTTTGAAGAAAATTTCCTGTGCCTCTTGGGAGCTGTTTTCTTTACCTAACACAAATTTTCATTAATAAAATAATAGTCAGTACTATTGCACACGTAAAATAATAGCATACAAGGCTGAAACAAGCATTCGGAGTCCTCACTCTGTGTCAACCACTATTTCATGCAATTTCTTCCATGAATTTATGTTCCTCACAAAAAAAAAATCTAATTTGTGAGTCCCCATTTCTTTTTTTGGAAAATGTTAAGTGTAAGTTAGTATGAATTATCTGTGTGTATAGATGTGCTTGTTTCACAGATACCAACACTTTTTAACTCCTACATCAAGCTTTCCACTGCCTTTTCTATGCATGTGTAGTACTGGAAGATTACACTACCAGCATTTATTTCAGCTTGATCAGCTTCAATGTAGTACTGGAGCTTCCAGGAATGTCCAATGTAGAAATTATCCCATACTCTGATATACAAGAAGGTAAAGGGAAAGTCAGACACTACTGAGTTCTTCTGTTACTGAGTACAAAAACAGATTCACTTCAAATGCACAATTTTTGCCCGTTTAGAACTGTTCAAATCACAAAATGCATGCTCCCCCTGCATTTAAATCTACTTTTGAATTCATCAAGCTAGCATACGCATAAACAGAATAAAAATATGAATGCAAACAATAAAAAGAGGAATTCTGAAACTACTGTGCCACAAGGGTGAGAAACACAGATCAAGTTGGTGGACTGGCTTTATAAAGTGTAAGAAAATGCTCTGAAAAATTTCACAGCATGGAATTGAAATACATTATGCTAATAAGAAAAATGCATGACAAGTCATAATGCAGTGTTTTTATTGGCACCATCACTGGCAACAACACAAAAAGTAATACGAAGCTCCCAAGATGGCCCAGGCTGTGGGATATGGCTGTTCTGCAAGTGAGATCATTTACTAAATTATTTAAGTTACAAACAAAAAGTACAGTCACAAAAAGGAATTACTTAATAAGTTACCTGATAAAGATCTTTCTGCTACCATGGGATTTTTCCAGCAGATACAATTTATAACCCCAGTACTATCATCCACTGTAAAAATAAAAACAAATTAAAAATTGCAAGAATTACAGGGAATATGAAAGTAGGTAGTGATGTTCCATGAAATGAAAATATGTAGATATTCTTAGCAGTCATCTCCCTGCACATCTCATTCTAACCAGTCTGTAAAGGAAAATGGGGGCTCATCTCCTGCTTTTGGCTTTGAAATAGTCTCCAAACTTACTTGCAGAATAGTTCAGTGCTAGACAGCATGCCTACATGCGTAGCAAGCAAAATAACAGCTAGCTCCTCAAGAAATAAAAAAAAATCAAATACTGACAGATGATGATGATTCACTACATACGTTGGGTACTAGAGGTTTCTAATTTAATTGATAAAGCCAGAAGGTAAATCAGTGCTGAAAGTTGAAGCTAAACAAATTACAATTAGAAGTGAAACACAATGCACAGAAACATTACTACCGAAATGACAGAACAGCACATCAGAGCTGGTGGGGAGTGAGGAGGGAGGTAGAGTAACATAATAGATTAAGAGAGTCCTATCTCCAGCTACACTGTTTTTTACGCTAATATTGCAAACAAAGTCTGCTGGCCTTTCCCATTTAAGAGATTAGAAAGGTAGCTACAATATCCAGACAGAACAGAGGACATGCCTATGATTCTGCCCTGGGCCAAGGATTCCTAATTTAAGGTACCACTAGTGGCATGCAAGCCACTTCCGTATTAAAAAGCTTAACACCTACCCTCTCCTGAGCATGTCAGCTATCTGGCTTTTCCTGTCTTACTAGTACCTAGGCAAAATAAGTCCAGTGATTCCTGCCCTAGGCACTGTATTGTTCAAGACACAAGAAAAAAAAAAGAACAAAGAAAACGATAAAGCTATCAGAAGAATCAACTGTTCTATAGATCAAGAGACTTCATATAGGCAGCTTGCCCAGCAAACATCCTCTAAGTAAGAAGGTACCAGTTGTCTGTCAAACCATGGCAAGGACCACGTTTCCAGTCCAGCCAAAATTCCAAGCACATTGCTCCCTGAGCATAACTGCCTCCAACACTGACCTTCATAAATATGACCTCTTTATAAATAAGAATCCACAATTTTCTACTGCTCCTCAAACCAGATCTACAAAACCAGATACTATATATAAAAGCAACAACAACAAAGAAACCCCCTCAAACCAATTACTACAAAAGCATCAGCGGTGTTTACCAGGAAGGTACTGATTGGTACTTGCAGTCGCTTCCTCTGGGAATCGTAGCATCAAAGCAAAATGCCTTTGCATTGTCTCATATGTTTTGAAACAATCTCCCTATTTGAGGGTCTGATCTCAAGTCATTGCCGTGTCTTCCTGTTTCCCAGTAGGTGTGCTGAACTACTCTGGCACAGACACATTCTTAATAGCAAACAGCATTCATAAGATGCAAGCAATCCCAAATTCCATCACTAGAAGTATGGTTGTTTCATTGCTATCCCCCTCCTGAGCTCCCGTGTCTGCAGCTATTTCAATAGATTTAGTTCAGCACTAGTGTAGACAATGATCTAATTAATAGGGTTTCCTCTCTTTGGTACAGATGAAATGCAACTATTTTAGTAGGAGGAAGAGCCATCATACACCATATCAAGCCATCAATGCAAGCCAGCAGTGACAATAAGAAACAGGGAGAACAACATTTCACAATTATTTTACTGCACTATGTAGATGTTTCCTTAGAGACCTACATATATGCTTCTTAAGAAGAGCTCAGAAGCCAAACAAACAAGACTGAAGGATTAGGAAACCAGATGGTTCCTCATCAATGTCACTGTTAAAAATTGAGTTGTAGAGAGACCGACCTATAGTTGACCACAAAGCTGAACTTGAGTTGCAGAGCCAGGCCCTGAAATAAAGCTCACAAATAAACCTTTGAGCAAAAACAACTCCTGAACCACGGGTGAATGAAAACTATTGCAATTATATTCTAATTAGACAGGAGAACGTTAATCTATTTTAAATGTGCTCAGGGCGTCTAAAGGTTTGTGAAAACTTCTTGGGCACCTCGTGCCATCCTTTCTCATCTCCTTGCTTTAATTAGATATCCTTTTCCTAACTGATCAATTAACAAAAGCATCAACAAGAGCAATTAACAAAAAAATCAAAATGTCAAAGTTTATGTGCTGGGATTCAGAATTATTATTAGTCAGGGAAGAGTTAATTCACTCTCTTCTAATAATTACTCCGCTATCAGCTCTGGCTGTATGGATTTGCAGCACAGAGAGAACCTAAGACTCTCTTAAAATTAGAGGTATATACTCTGAAGTAGACAGATAGGAAATGAGTGGGAGAAATGGTGGCAGTGACACAAAGACATTTCAGTTCTATCACAAAAAAAACTACAAAGGGGCAATTGCTTTGTAAGTCACTTTTAAGCAGATGGAAAGTGAGCAAATGCTGAACTGTGCTCCAATTGATGCAACACCTGCTCTGTGACTCACTAACCAGAGTCTGCTGAACTGAGAGATGCAAGAAGTTACAAGCAGGAAACTGTCTAAGAAGTTACAATTCTATGCTGCTGGAACCAGCCTGCCTGAAAGAGAGGGCTGGCTGGGTAGAGGCACCCTGGCAGGTAGCCTGAGAATTCAAACCAGGAACTGCTGGAACAAAGAGCAGAGTTAGATGTGAAAGGACAGCAGGAAGGCAGGCGCAGAGCTGTACTTAAAGGTTGGCTGATCTAACACTAAGTTCTTTTTGTTTCTGATTTCTTTTTATTTCTACTCCTCCGTTTGCTGTTCCAATCAAACATTTCCAACAAGCTTTATGTAACACTGAGGCTAGCATGGGAAAGAATTGTCCATTAAATTGCTTTTGCCTAGGTCACTGTGATTCTATTTTCCTCTGTTCTTATGAAATGCTGTGTCCATTTGTATACTAGTGCAGTAACAGGATAACTGCTGACGTTCAATTTGTTTCAACACTTCATTACATCATCAGTCTCATCATTTCTTAACTTAGGCGCTTGTTTAGTCTGTTCTACTTCAACTGACTGAGCAACTCATGCTTTAAAATACATAAACTTGTTATTTGGTGTAATGGCAGGGTAATAACACAGAAATCAGATGGGAAAAAAACATAGAAGATATTCTATTTAATAAACTTGCAGGGACATTTATGTAGATCAGAACTTAACTCTAAGCAGCTACACTCTGTTTGGGGTATGCTTCGTGCATGGGCACTACTCTGCAGTGCTGTGGTGCAACTGCAGGTGTTATGGAAGCTGGGCTCTAAGCTGTAAACTCAACACTGCTCTCAGTGGGGGAATTACTGCTGTCTCCATCTTAAAAGTGGAAGAACTGGATACAAAGTGGTACTCCATAACTTAGCTCCATCAGTTGGAAATTTGTGGCGGCAGAGACACTGGACACAGGTTCTTCAAATGCCTGGAGAGTAATGATCTATGCATTTGGCTCCCCTTCTTACTGTGAGATGATCCTCCCCCCCCCCATGCCCAGTACTTCAGTTTGCTTTTTCAGCACACAACCAGATGGCTCCAAGTTAATGAAATAGTCTGAATGCAATAAGGAAAAGCAAGAGGGAGGAGTCGACCCTGTGCTGGCAGAGGCAAGGTCTGGTGGGTACTACGATGGTTGAGTTGGATTTGCTAAGACACTGGCAGCTAAGTATAAACAAGTTCAACAGACACTAAAACCTGGCTCCAATACACAATAAAACATGCAAAGTCAGAAGGGGTTTCTGAAACTCAAAAAGGGAAGAAGTAACTTCTTACAGAAATCATTAAAATCATTTATACGTGACTAAAGAAACAGCATATATGTGAAAGAAAAACAGTGGGTTACAGTGGCAAGGCAATAACAAAAATTAAATTTTTCCAGTTGACCCCAAATCAGCTTCAGCCATTTATTTCCTCTATTTTAAAAGTAAAGAGAAACCACAGCTTGCTAAAGTATTCTGAGCTGGGCATATACATCATATATCAAAAAAAAGTAGATTTGTTTCAATAACAATCAAATAAGGCAACTTTTAATTTGAGTAACAGTAACTAAGACTAGAGGGCTGATAAATGCAAAAACAAAGATGGAACCTCTTCTTACCTCCATAACTGTGAAAGGCTTCTCGCTCTTTAGTCTGAACCACCATCCCAACAACATCCACCTGTCTCACTGGATGTCCATTATAGAAGAATATACCTAGACAAAGAACACCCTTCATAAGTATAACTACTTTTTCTTCAACAGCCTGCCCTAGATAGGTTTGACTGACAAATGTGACTTCCTTGCACACTTAATGTGCTTTAAAGTTAATTAATGCCTGCTTATGTGAAAAATCCCCTCAATGAGCAAGCACTGGGAACACAAGAAGGAAGTATCAGCTCTACATAGGATACAAAAATTGTGCTATTGTAGTCTCCGAACTCTATCAGCCTCTTGCTTTCTTCTATGTTTGGATCTGCAGAACTGTTTACTGTGGGCTTAAGAAGGTTTTTTGTTTGTTTGTTTTTTGCTGGTTCTTTTTGTTTGTTTGTTTTTACAACTTCAACAGTCTTCAGAATAAATAAGTGAATACAATAGAAGCACTTTAAGCTTCCCATAGCACAGCTGTTCCTGATTAAGGCATTGCCTCCAAAAGGAAAACTAACAATTCAGTCTTTCAATTCTAGAACAGGAGCCACGGTGTGGGGTAGGGCATGGAGGTGGGTGGGGGTTAACAATCCTCTCACATTGCAGAGCACACTGTGCAGTCATCATGGATGGTATCCTGAGCTCCAGTTTCTGAAATAACATGTTCTAAAAACATCCCTTCGAAGCTATTTTTGCACATCTATAAAGATGGCTTGGATAAGAATAATACAAAATGAAGTTCAGGAAATGGTGAGGAATCACAACCCAGGGGACTTCCACAATACTGAGGTTGCCACATAGTGTAATTTCTTTCAAGAGCGCAACCAAAGTTTTTAACAAACCCTGATGTAAACATACACTGAAGCTTCACAAGCCCACTAGCAGGAGAATAACTGGGAAACAAGCTCTAGTTAAATCCTGGTCTAATTTTCAGTCCATGTGTTTTCTTCAGTTTTGAAATGCTGTTGTTTTACTGAAGTATGATGCTATCTGGGACATTCAATAACTGCCTTCTAAAAACTACATAACTCAAGGGTCTCAAAAAGGAACAAAGCACTATGGCAAATCTTATAAAGGGAAAGAGAAACACTGCAACAAGGGAGTCACAAAAACATTCTGTATTTAAAAAAAAAAATCAAATGTGAAATCCAAAAATAACTTGTCCTACATAGGCAGCAGCCCTATGTGGGCCTGGAATTAGTTTTTCCTCACACACAAAACAAAAACAACAGTTTCAGAAAAAGTCAAAGCTGATCAGCCAAGCAGGTCACAAACAGGAGTTTTGCTGACACAAGTCCACTGCAATATTTCAGGGATGCATCTACTGCAGTCATCTTAAAACCATGCAGTCACCGGTCAGATGCAGTATAAAGAATGTTTAGCAGGTTTGTCCACTTTTCTCATTCCATTTATCAGGACACAAATAAACACTGTTAGAGAAACTCTCAATGAAGGTGCTCCCAGTGTACATAAACATTCATTAAATCTTACAAAACATACGTATGAGAAGGTCTGGATCACTTTCAGGGCAAATCTATGAGGCAGAGACACCAATCTCTTCATGTGCAAACAAGCAACATGTTATTATATTCATTTCACAGTTAGTAAGCTGAGTTTTGGCAAATGACAGTGACCAGATAAAACTGGTTCTCTATATCCCCATAAGCTTACATAGAACTCCACCCTTACTCTCTGAGAAACTACCTGAATTCATATGAAAGATGACATTATAATTACATTATCGATCAGAAGCTGCTAAACTTGATGACTTGAAGGTGTAAAGAGGGAGCTTCTCTCGTCCCAGATTATCTGTTTAAAATTATGTTCACATCAGTAACAATAAAAACACACTACACATTTGAAGCCCTGTGTAGGTGCATTCAATCAAGCTCCAGTAACCCAGTAAATAACATGTACATTAACATGCTGTTATCACAACAGGAAACCACAGCTGCACTTTAGGGGGACTATGGATACAGAGAAGGCAAGTTCTGGTCCTACCGTTACCATCACCAAGCAATGAGGTTTTTGCCATTGCTTAAATTCTTATTACCTCCTTTTGTGTTATTTGCAGCTTCCCTTGCTTGTTGATAAGCTGTCACAATGCTGTACTGCATGATAGCTCTGCACACATTTCCACGGTGTGATTATGTGTTACAACTGAGTTTGACACCCACTCTCATTTCAAGGCCTCTAAGTCAACACAATTGCTGTGTTTATCTGGGTGGTTTTCCAGCCTTCTTGTCACCATTTCTAGCAGGAGAGTAATTGGACAGGTTTACTGCTTTCCTCTGTGTTCTTTTAAGGGATTAGTCATTGTTGCATCAAATCCTAATGCTTAAAAATGGAAAGAAAAAACTTATTAGGTCATTCAGTTCATTTCCTCAGAGCCACTGCAAAATTGTTCCATACAGTAAATTCCTGGCAATTTGTACAGTCAGGATATAAACAATCCCAGTGAATGGGATCCCACCTTTTTCCTGGGGAGGCTGCTCCATAATTTAGGAAAAGCACTCTTAGAATATCTGCTAACATTTAGCCTGCCTTTCTTTCTATTCCTCCTAGGTACAACTCTGTTCTGCACTCATTCATTGTTAATTATCCTTACTTAATGACTGATACATTGCCAATCAGCTCCAGCTGGTCTTCAACAAACCCATTAAATTCAGGGAACATTGGCAGCAAACACCTACCTTCCTCCTTCCTCAAAAAGTACTTTTTTTTTTTATTTAGAAGAAGTTTCCATTGAGCCAATAGGTGAGATATGCTAAAAGATGTCTTCTGTGGTACGTACACAGCTACAGGACACTGAACAAGATTAAGGATGTTTTTCTATGAGATTCATTTTATTCTTTAAAACTTGGTTAGAAAATGACACAGGATTGCAAACAAGCTTAGTTGTGCAGAATGCCAGATGCACAGGAAGTGAAGAAAGCTCACATGCACCAATTTTAAAGACTGATATCTCGATATGACAGATACCACTTCCTTAGGACAATCTTAAAAAAAAAAAACAACACTGAAATAGTTCTGAGGCAGAAGACAACTCACCCAACTAAAAGAAAGGGAAGGGAAGTGAGAAGGAAAAAAGCTAAGCTATGTAGAGGCGAACAAAAGAGCACACAGGATTGTGCCTTCAAAGGCCAGTCATGTTCTTTTGAAGCACATTTACTGATGTGCACAGATTTAATTCTTCTGAGTATATTTGTATGTGTGTATTTGTGAACTGTTTTGTATTTCATTCAATAACAATTAAAATGTCTCTGATTAAAGGAACAGCCTTTATCAGATGCACTTGCTATACCAGTACTACAATAAGACCGCAGAGTTTTGGAAGCCTTGAGGTACTGTTTGCTCAAGCACAAATACCAATAATAGACTGTAGCCCCATACCTGAAAAGGCTTTAAAAAAAAAAAAAAAACAGCTTGTGAAGTCCCAAAAAAAGAAGAAAACCACCTGTCCTTCATTTCTACATGAGTAGTACTGTTGTTATCCTTGCTGGTAAAGAAAAATAAATGAGAATCACAAGACCTACAGGATGGAACTTACTCAAAGAACCAAACAGATGTACTTTTTCCCCTGCGGAGAAAAAAATAAACAAAAAAACAGCCCCAGCAAACCAAATGGAAAACACACTCTGCTTAGGGTTTCCTGCTTTTCATCATCAATTCTAAGTTTCTTGGGATTCCTCCCCAGTTTTTTCTGCACCTTGACACATTTCAGTTTGAAGTAACAAACACTTCCACAGAAGAGATCACACTGCAGTCTGTTTAGATTCTTTATAGTGAAAACAGAAACTGAAGATCAGATTCACAGTGCTCTACAAAATGTACACACACGGGTGATATTGGCCGAAGATCAGCAGAACCAGACTGTAAAGCATTCAACTGCCAGTAATGGTTAAAAAATAAAAGGCATGGTACAAGACTCAGCCCAGGTGCCAGAATTCACAAGCACGTCTTTCAAATACCTGAAGAACGTTGTATTTTCATAATTAGAAATTAAGCAAACAAAACCTATATATATTTTTTACAGTATGTTAATATGCCATCAACTAATTGATATTATGTCATAATAAAAAGAAGAGACATAAAACCCTCCTCAAGCATTGTGGACAGAGTTGCAAGACATAACATGTATGGCCAGAAAGGACCAGCATTTTTAGAACTATCAGAATATAATAAGCACTACCACACAGTAAGCCAGTTTATGTGTGTATATACATACACACATATAAATGCATGTATATACACATATACATACACACACACACGAAGAAAAGCCTACAGAACTTTTTTTTTTTTTTCACCTGTATTTCTTCAAGGTATACAGTCTGCTCTTCTTAGAACCACTAAAAGTACTACTGTCGTGTAGTTTCAGAGTACTGAAAAATAACTGTACTGGTGTCCATGAAGCATTCTGAAATCCCTCGATGAAAAGCAAAACATAAATCAAATACAATTCTTTGTGTCTCATAATCAGCACATATAAGTACATACCTGGAACTTGTTTAGATTCTCTCATTTCTTTTATATCTTTAATATAGAGTCTTGCAAAAGCAGAAAATACAGGATCTAACCCCCAGAGCAGGGAAGGTATCTCTTCTTCATACTTCTTGGACTCAGACTGCATTAAAACCTGTGAATATAAGAAAAAAATGTAGTTATTGCCTACACAGGTGAAGAGAAGCTGTTCTATGTTTTAAATAAATGAAAAATTGGCTTGTGATCTTACAAATAGCAATACAACTGATCTGATGAGGTGTCACAGGAACTTATTAACATGCCACCTTTTCTTCACCATATAAAAGACACAGAATAGCTCTTCTGACAGTGTACTGAAATATTAAGACTCAACTTCAATAGCATTCTACCTGCTACTTCAAATGAAAGAGGATTTCCTCATCTATGGACAGAGAGAGATAAATATAATACTACTTTAAAAGTGAGACTGTGGGATGTCAATTAGTTATTTCCTCTGTACTTCCATTTCCTCCCATCATTCCCTTCCCAGTCCATAAGATATTCTTCTCACTGTTCATCCTGCACTTTATTGGGGAAGGAAGGAAGGCTAACTTTTTATACCTCCAACCCCCTCAGAAAAGGCAACAAGCTCTTCTGTATTTTGAGCATGCAGTTTCCAATAACTCTGTAATGGTTACTTTCCTCTTTTACCACTTCAGTTTTCCCTGCCTAATGCCTGCTATCTTTTGTCAGTACTAGACTCATTCTCAGCTTGCTGCAGTTGGTTTCAGGAAAAAAAAAAAATGCACACAAAAAACAAGCTCTCAACCTTGAAGGTTTGTCCAGAACATCCTGTACAGGTTTTGAGGCTGAATATACTTTTTATTACTTTCTCCCATTTTAACTAAATTGTTCCTGTAAACCTTTACAAAGTTACCATCAAATGGACATCAGCTGCTTACAGGTGTGGTGCAAAGGTGGCAAGCAAACTGATTCTGAGCAGTGTGTAAGGCTGAGAGCTGGAAGCCATGGTCTTCAAAGAGAAAAAAAGCTCCTTTCTATGGGCTGTCAGTGATCTCTGTACTCTGCACAAGATGCTTATACATAGAGAGACAACATGACATGAATATCATGATAGCATCTTGCATTATTGGGAAACAACAGAGCTTGGATTCTGCTTCATTTCTGTTTTAACACTTAAACTTTAATTTGGGCCTGAATATCAGTGTAGCACAACATGCTAGAGCATTGCTGACATATACTCTGTGCTGTGAAAAGAACTGCAGATGACAACTATACTTATTTCCAATTTTTATTTTATTAAAGATTAGTGATATTCTGACCTTCCCTAGACTGGTCATTTGTCTTGCAAGATGGTGGACGTATCTGAACCCCTCAGTTCCACCAGGCACTTCAGTTTTTAGTAGTAAGCTGAGGATTTTTGTTGACACTTGCATTTATGTCTCTGCCCCATACACAGGCAGGTTTTCCCAACCCACCCCTTTTATATATGCAAAGCCTATTAAAAATTTTTTTTCTCACTCTCCTTTTCTTGCTTGAATCTCCCCAGGAAACACATTTTTCCTCCTGCTGAATTGCAGTCACTCATCAGAAGAAATTTCTAAACTAAGCTATTGACTGCGTGATCTTATTAATGCAAGGCTGTTGTTGCTCCGTATGGCAGTTCTCCAGTTTCTTTCTAAATAATCTATAGAAAATTTAGACTATAAACTTTTCCAAGCAACCATATAGTTTGAACCTCTATCTGACTTAGCATGTGCATTTCTGTAACACATTTAGTCTTCTCAATCCTTACGGCCTCACATACACTGATGCCTGCCATGTCCCTGTATCCAGCATACAGCATAGAAATAAAAAACCCAAAAGATTAGTCCAACAAATGTTCATGGCTCACACACCAAACAAACACATGCAGCATTAACGTGTGATACATCAGAATAAGGAGAAACACTTCTATTCAGTGTCCCGCTCCCACACAGGAAATATTACAATAAAATTTTGTCCTTTTTGGTACTATAGTTGTCCAACTATTCACTTTGAGTGGCACTTCTCTCAGACACGTATCCCATGGGTACAAACACAGTTCTTGTTGTCTATCATGATCTTTTATACAAAGCAGCATTCCTTTCTGCAGCAGAAGCTCTCTCTCCATTTCAGAAACTACTGGGAATTGAACCCAGGATTGAAATCCTGCAGCTTGCCCCTAGCTCACACACCTCATGACAGCTCTTCCCCTGAGAAGCTCACACCATTCATGTACAGCACTGCTCCGCCTGCTTCGAGTTGCTTCATATATCTTGAGTTCTATTTTCAAGGCCACAGAACAAATCCACCGAAGTCCCAAGGTAAGACAGTCCATCCATTCGAGGCTGGGAGAGTGAAACTGCACCCCAGCCACTCTCAGGCTGACAAGCATGTGAGCAGCATCCCACAGAGCAGCCCTGCCTTGCCCTTCCTTGGTTCTGGCAGTCTCCCCAATCACTGTCACACCCCAAAGCCAAGCCCACTCACTTCCCTCCCTACTGGTCCACTTCATAACCACGTTTGAACCTGTTACAAACCAAAGCTTTGTGACCTGGTGGGAGGCAAAGACCTTTGCTATTTCCTGTGCTGCTTGCCTCCATACATTCACTACAAATCCCTTCTGCTAGGGTGGAAATCTTATAATTCTGTACTGGGCACTTAAACCCAGCTCACAGTGTTAGCAGCAGTTCTTTTCTCCTGCAACAAAGACACGTCAACCAACCCTATCCAATGTATCTATTTTTCTGTTTGGATATAAACTTGTTACGTGCAGATTTATAGCATCAGTAAATACAATGCTTAAAGAGCTGATAAAAGTGCTTCAAACCAATTTCTATTTTGCCATAGAATGGTATCTTCCCGTAACTGTTCTTGAATTGGCACAGGAAGCCTCTCCATCCCAGGGGTTAATTAATTAGTGACTCATCCTGGCAAAAGTGAGACTTGCCATTATGTTAGGAGTGCTTGCAGCTCCGCACTGTACTGTTGGTGATACGCTGTCACCAAGGAAGATAACAGTGACTTTGTACAATGGAGATCCAAGGCCTGAATGGCAGGCATTGTGGCTACATGCAGCTCACAATAAACAATCCCAAACAGAAGATGTACAAATGTTTAAGGATTAAAATGACTTTTGCTAAAGCATTGTGACAATGTTCATTGATACAAACAATACAGAGTCGTAGAAAAACATCATCTTATTCTATGTTTGATTTTAAATGCCAAGTAAAACGGCTTTACAGTTGTAGTGGTACAAGGAATTCAGTGCTGTAGCAGTGCAAAAGGCAAGAGAGGCATCAAGTCCATAAGCTTAGTAGAGCAAAATATCCCTTTTGCCACTGTAAAACATCTCTGAAGATGCAATAAAAGCACAGTAAAACAAAAGAAGTTGGAATTAAATTTTACTATCTGAAATACTCCTCTGGGAAAGAGTTCTGTTTCAAGGGCAAAAACAAAGTTGATATGGGACTTACCTAAGTACAAACAAACAAAAATGGTCTGAATTTGATACTACTTTAGGCAGTACTCTATCCAAATAAAGGCATTTCCCTAACTTCCTTCTATCAATGTTAGCTTTCCTGACTGTAGCGAGAGCTCAAACAAGACCGTAATCCTCAGACTCCTTGTGCACTTAGCAAGGTATTATCCTAAAAGGAGAGAAAGCAAGGAAAGCTGGTGGTCATCCATCAGTAGTCACCACCTAAAACCAAGCCTTTTTCTACACTCCTTCCCACGTGGTCCACCTGGGAGGATGACCTAGGCTTTTTTTAATTAAACCACCCAAACTATTTGTTCAACAGAACCAGTACAGGCCAATAAATGTCTTGGTTCCTAATCCTGTGTTCACCATGTATCTTTTTCAAAAATGGATAACAGATTAAGAATTGGTCTTCTTCAAAACCCAGTGAAACAGGAACCACGAGAGAAGTGTCTATTTTAATTCATCTTACAGAGTATTTTCTCCAGATGTGATTAAGAACCCAAGTTCTTAAAAGAAATTTCCTTCATCAGAGATGAGCTGTTTGGAGTCATCAAGCCATAGAAGAAGCACCCTGCCAGTAGTTACTTGCAACCAGGCTGCAACTGCAACTGAGCTCAAAGACTTCCTCAAGTCTGGCTTCGAATCAAAAACAGAGGATATTCACCTACCCATGTAGGCACTTTAAGCATCGTAGCAGGCATCTGCTCTTCTCCAAAGCCCACAGTCACAACACTAGCACCAATCATTTACATGGGAAGCAGTGTTTGAACTGCTATAGTTAACCACCCAGTGCATTAAAGTAGCTTAAAGTCTCCCTTGGTTAACTTGACTAGAGCAGGCTACAAGCTGCCTGTGAGGGGATTGCTTTATGCAGCCATCACTGCCACAGAGAAAGCAAATTGTGGAAAGTGGGACAGCTGGGTTTTGTAACCACCTCAGTCATCTGAATTGAACTCGTCTGTGCTTGACTCAACACCCTATGGGACAAGAGAGTACTATTCAATTCTTCATGAACAGCAGAAGCACTTCCAGCACAATGCAGTTAAAAATGGTTTTCATTATCCAAAGCCACATACAATGTTTTAAATTAAAAACAAGCAAAGAAAACCAACATTGCATAATACAACTAGATTCAAGTGAGCTTGAAAGTAAAACCTTTCATTACAGATGATATCAAATAAAAACTCTAAAACTGAAGCCGCCCCACAGACTTCTAAAAAAAAAAAAAAAAAACCATAATTAAAGAACATTTTCAATACCATTAACAAAAACAATGCACTGCCACGAAAATAAATCACTCCAAGAAAGCAGGCTGAGCACTTCCAGCCTCCTCTAACAAACTACCTTCTGCTGCTCACAGACAGCTGTAATCTCATCACAAACACAGTAGTAGTGGTCGCTACTGATAGTCATAATCTTCACTTGCTATTTGTATTTTAAAGCTATGAGATAATCATGCTGAAGCCCCCTCTTCACCTAATTCTCTAACCTGTCTGGAGTGAGGACAAGAGGAAGTCTATGAAGGCGATTAATTCTCTCTGAAAGCTCTTAATCTCCCATGGTGCTGCTAGAATGAGCTGAGCTGCTGAAAAGACATTCTTTCA
Organism: Chrysolophus pictus; assembly: GCA_037305975.1. NCBI lineage: Eukaryota > Metazoa > Chordata > Aves > Galliformes > Phasianidae > Chrysolophus > Chrysolophus pictus. The sequence continues at coordinate 11,528,416 of CM074581.1, read as the reverse complement.
CTGGGAAAGACGGCTCTCAGCTGTTGGTGTAAAGTAAAAATAAGCAAAAGCAAAAACACCACACATTTTTTTTAGTATAAATACTAAGTTTGATGACTGAAAATAAAGCAGTATAGAAGCTTTGATAGAAAAGGATTCCCAAAAGTCTCCCAGGCAAGTGAACTTTTTTTTTTTTTTTTTTTTTTTTACAGCCACATGTAATTCACTGATCCGACATAAGGGGATATTCAAGTCAGCTAACAAAGCAAAGAAAATAAGACATCGTTCACCCCATTTGAAGACAACAGGTAGCTTTCCTACACTGCTATAGCAGCAATAAAGCAGATTTGGTGTTGCTCCTTCAAGGAACATTTTCGAGTTTCAGGAATTTGAGCAGAAGTGGCAGGCACTGGTTGTCAGATCCTTCCTGAAGCAGTTCACTCCGTGCAAGGCTGCCTCAAGCTGGAGAGACAAGTTTTCCTGACCATTTTTTACTCTTTCATATCAGTTTATGTATCTGATGTAAATTAAAAGAGCCTCTGCATTAGGATCAGAATTGATGTGAATATTCTTTGCGCAGAACATTCTGTCACAACCAAAGACTTCAGCATTATTAACTTGGGGTTTGGTTGAGTTGCACAGATGTATTAAAATGTTTTCCAAACATTCCGGTACCTAACAAAGCACCAGACTATGGCAGATCTTCTTAAAGTTCTGAAAGCAATTTAAATTCTTCTGTACTGTACAAACGAACATTTAACTATATCAGAACAACATGAGGCTGTGCTTGAGTCCTGGTCTCCAAATAACACAGCTATTGGTACTCACAAAAGAAATTAAGCCAGAAGAATGCTGAAGTCTCAGATACAAACAGCACCATCATGCAACGTGTGAGCATAACTACACAGTGAGATTCACTCACTTGGAGCTCTTTTGGAAGACTGAGGTCTGTTACTCTGCTTACAAGGAATAATAAAACTACTTGGATGTTGACTTCTATTTCTAAACTGGCTACAGTATTTTTGTTTGTATCTTTCTCTTATCTTGTATGCAATTTTTCTCCTCCCAATTATGACTTGTAACGCTTCCCGTGTTTTCTCTCGTACTGTGGGAAGTTCAAACTATTAACCCATGTTCCCCAGGAGGGAAATCAACTCTTTGAAAAGGTGGATAACTGCAGGACGAGGGGAAATGGTTTTAAGTTGAGGAAGGGGAGATTTAGGTTTAGGACGTCAGGGGGAAATTCTTTACAGAGAGAGTGGTGAGGTGCTGGAACAGGCTGCCCAGAGAGGTTGTGGATGCCCCGTCCCTGGAGGTGTTTAACGCCAGATTGGATGGGGCCCTGGGCAGCCTGGTCTAGCATTAAATGGGGAGGTTGGTGGCCCTGCATGTGGAAGGGGGTTGGAGATTCATGATGCTTGAGGTCCCTTCCAACCCTGGCCATTCTGTGATTCTATGATGTAAGAACCAACTTTTCGTTACACTTTTTTTCAATGCTCCCTGAGCAAGTTACTTGTTCTCTCAGCTATCATCTAGGAAAAGTATCAAGAGTGGTTTTTTTTTTTTTACCTTAAAGATGCTTCAATTCCCAGTCCTAGAGCCTCTGAATTTCTTTCAGAACTTCCATACCAGAAATCAAGGACAGGATTTCCTATTCAGGACTGGGCTGCTCTGACCTACAAAACCAAAAGCTTTCCTAGGTAAAGAAATCTATCTGATTTCCTCTTGTTCTTCAGATGCTCAAACTAGAAACAGATACAGTTAGAAATGCCAAAGGTGAATAATTATTGATAACTTAAGAACAAATTACTCTGCACAGTCTCTTACACCATGTTCAGTGAACTCTGAATGATGTGAAGAGTGATTTCTTCCCTGCTAAGAAAACCTGGCTCACCATCATTTACTTTCAGCTGCTGAATTCTATTAGGGCTATTAAAAATCCAGATACTTTGTCCTCTATCAAATTTTGGGTTATAAGTTTCTATAACTCTCAAATAATGCTCTGAAATAACAAACATTGTACAAACGTTCCCATCGAGTTCTTTCTAAATGCCATCCTTGAGTTGATACAGAACATCAGATCTGTGCAGAACAAACCCAGAACTGCACAGTTCTGCAATAGGAATGCATCCTTAATAGCTTTCCTCTATGTAGAGCAAAGAAGGCTGAACAACTTTCTAGTAACAATTTTTGCCCACCTTTAATAAAATCTCTCTCTGAACCCAGCAGAAAGGCAACAAACAGAAAACCAACACAACTTGAAAGAAAGCACCTCACTGTCACAGCTACCCAATGATTGAGTTATTATTATTTCTGACCTCTTGGCATGTGGAAAAACACAACCTCTTATAAAAACAAAACATCCTCTTATAAACAGATTAAAGATTTCCTTAATTGCATTTCAATAGATGCCACTCATGCTTCTGAAAGCCAGTCACTCCTGTACACAGCATCCAAAACAATCTATTACAGCTCAGCCAGAAGCTATAGAAATTATTTTTCCTCTTGTTAATTTTATGGGTCTCTGCTACAAGAAATTCAGTTCAAACTCATGTAATGGGATTGTATGGTTTAATCCATAGTTATGGTGTGGTGTATCATAAAACAGAGTTCCGTAGATGGGAGATTAAAGATCCATTCTGACATATTAAAAAAACAAAAATAAAAAAAATGGTTCTGGGGCACTTGAGATAAAAAATGCATCACATCACAACAGTCCGTTTTCTCCTCACCTGGTCCCAGTGTCCAAAGTTTGTGTATGCTATTGTGAAACATACAATAGCTGCTGTTTGCCTTAACAATCCACGCATTACAGTAACAGCATATGCAGCTGTAGTATTGAGCAGAAATTGCTACAAAAAGCCAAATTATATCCTTCAACTTACAGTTTGGGTTTTTTTGCTTCAAAAAAGATCAGAATTACACAAGAGTTCATAGAAATCTAGCTTAAGGCCCAGAACCTTAAACAAGCAGAAACTGCTTTAAACATGACTGCAACATAAAAATGACATCATTTATCAGTGAAAAGCTATACTGTTTGCTCAGTAAACTCATTTCAAAGTTGAGCTTTGCATCAGTGAACGGCTGATCTCACTACAGCACTAAGGCCTGAACAGCAGGCTTCACACCAAAGCTCACCCTTCGATGAGTCTCACAACCCAGCATTACCCACCATCAGCATCGAATCATTAGCAAAATATGTATCTTGGACAAAACATCTCATTAGCAAGAGAAGTAGCTTAGATAAACCGTTATGAGAGTGTATTAACCTTTCCCTGTTTAGAAGCACAGTATCAAGGCCTATTAGTACGCAAACTCCCTTGGTTCCTCCTCAAGCCTTGGCCAGGCTGGACATGGAATCCAATGAAAGCAGATGTTCCCACCTAATTATCACTTAAACTGGTTTATTCAACAATATGAAAGCTGCACCCTCTTGCAGTGAAGTTGGAGACCTCACAGTTGAGCAGATGCACTGCATAGGACCTCCCAATGGCTGAGGAAGGCTCTTCAAATGCACGCTGCAAACAGTGCTCCCTAATGACTGCGTATCTGGATGATGGCAAAATATGAGGGCACTTGGTGATGCATCTTTCTTAATCACTATCACTGCCCTCATTTAGTAATGGTTAGCTGCACTGCTTTGTTCTGTATTATTCTTGCTGTATTGTTTCACCTACTAGTTCATTGCCTTAAACTTCAGTGAAGATAAACACACCTCTTTAAGTTGATGCCTGTGACCTTTGTGCTGACCCTGTCCACTGGCAAAACGATCTGACATGTAAATACTTCTCCTTATTGATAACAGACATGTTTGTGACATTACCACATGGCAATGTCTCTGCAGGATACCACTAAACAGTCAGTGCCTTTCAGTCCTTTATTTGTGTCAGACTGTCAGATTTTGCAGAACGCTCCCTCCTTTCAGTGAGGTGTATTTTTAATAATATATGAAGAAGGCATAATAAGCATCCTGCCTGTGCTACTGTGTAACCAGGACTGGATTTGCTGGCTGGCCATAATATTAATAAAAAATTACAATAACTCCTATTACAGAACAAGTCGTTCCATCCTAAGATTCCAGAGGTGATCAGGATCACGAGAGAACACAATGTCCGCTGTGGAAAACGATTCCTGGGAAACAGAGGACAAAATTCAGGATTTGCAGAAAGAAAAGCAGCAATACGTGTGGATTTTTTGTTCAGACATTTTCGTGCCAGTATTGACTGAGATGCAAAGCTATCTTTATCCCTTAATAAATTTCTAATCCTAACTGCTATGTGAACCAATGCAAATTTGAAAGCTACAAGCAAAAAGAACAAATCAGCTCGTGACTGCCATGCAAGAGGCAAGGGGCTCATTACCATCTGGAGGAAAGGCAAACACGGTGAAGCATTTGTAATGCATGCTTTCATGTGACTTAACCAAAGCTTCTAACAGCCATCAGACCCATGGGGCTCTGCAAGTTTTAAATACTTTGCCTTGAATTCACGTACAGTTTTGATCAAATAGTTTCTCCTTTAAAAAAATCATTTCAAGTGATCAAAACGCTTAGAAAAACACCAATATAGCTAAGAGTGTAGTATTTTAACTGCATATGTGTATCTTTAAATCAATACTTCAGATGGACTCATTTGTGTAGTTCTGTGAGGTTATTAAAGTCACCGACACATGGAGTAAACAAATTTAGAGTAATAACTGTACTTTAAAAAAAAGTACTTATCTGCAATGCAGAATATTTTAATATAGCATTACAGTTAAACATATTTACTACTGTCCAGAAATGTACATTCTGGGAATTTTCAAGTTAAAGTGGAAACTATCTGACCTTCTCATCGTTATCATGAAAGAGGACCTGAAATTTTAACTGCAGCAGTCAATCAATCAATAGAGACTCAGCTACAGATGTTTCAATCTGTTGATGTTTTCCATTGAAACTAAGGCATAATTCTGCTAAGTAGAAAAGCCCAACTTATCCCTCGCATTACGTATGTGAGCTTGGCTGTCCTTCAGAGCGTTCATCTCAAAGGTGTGTTTGTAGCAGAGCAGCTGGCAGCAAGAAGGCTAACTTCCTTTTTGTACTCTACCTTCAGTTAACATCTTAAGGAATGAATATGTTTGACCCTCTGTTTTTCTCCACTGACCATCAATTTTTTTCAGATCAAAACTGGATTAGATCAATCTGAATCCTGATATTTGGACGCACAACTTCCTTATTGCAAGTAATACCAATATGTTGAAACTCCCAAATGTTGTATGTGTCTCTATGGCAATTCTCAGATTTCCCATGGAAGCGCCCTACTGCCTAGTTTCTGTGAAAGTGCATCAAAAGCAGGAAGCACTGGTATGCTGGTATCATCTCCAGGTTACTGACAAGAGGCCAGAGGAGTCATTGCAGCTGAGGAGATATAGGCAAACACCTAAAAAATTCCTCTGTACTTTTGGTAACACGCATCTATTGTTCATATTTGTGCTACACATGACCAAATGACTGCTATTACTCATGTCAAAGAAGGCCATAAAGTGCTGAACGCAGAACTGAATCTCAGGCTTTTCTGCTCAAGAGGACTTATTTCCACATGCAGAGCAGAAATACACATCCCTAAGCTACAGATCTACCAGCAGTACATTAAATAGAAGGGCTTAGAAGCACTACGTATGATCAAAGTCTCCCCTCTCAATGCTTCCAACAAATAGGCAAGGTGACTTGATGCTTCTTGGAGGAAAAAGTATCAGATTTTTGGCCACCTTCTTATGTCATAAAGGAATAAAAGAGTTTCTAGCACTCTCGTACTTCCATCCTTACCTGCACATAAACACGAGTTATTAACTAATGATACTACTAATGACAGGTCCTCTGTACTTGACCATCACTAACTAGAATATTAGGACACAGGAATCAGGTACAGTAGGAAAGGTGAATGATTGATAAAATGGGAGAAAAGATCAGGTATGGACAAGTCACCAGAACATTTCCACAAGCTAAATGTTGTCATACAGTTAATAAATCTACAGTGGTACAAGACGTAGCATCAGAACTTCATTCCGTGAAATCCCCAACTCCAAGGGACAGGCAGCAGATTCAGCAGGAAGCAAAGCAGACTTTGGGAACGACTTCAGAGACAGAGGCTGGACAGATGAGATCTTGGCAAAAAATCAAGAATACAAGAAAGGAGGTTAGAAAGGAACGTCAAGTATTAAATAGAAAGATCTATAAGTTAACACCAAAGAGCTTACAACTGAAATGAGTATCTTACATAAGAGACATCACTAACACCAAGAAGTAGAAGATACAGTCTACAGAAAAACACCTCCATGCAATTGGAAAGTATCAACAAAAAGGGCACGTACATCAAGTAAATAAAACAGAAGAGACAGCAGCAAGTGCCAAGGGTGGCAGACAGAGCAGAACGTACAAAACAAGAAGCGTGTCTGGGATTAAGCCACAAACAAATCACCTGTGACCTCTGAGCAGTTCAGTGAATTCAAACACCAGAACGAAGAGACCAGTGAAAGTGTGGGTGGACATAAACTCAAGACAGTACAAAAATACACCACTAAATATTTTGAAAGAACTGAGAACAGGATGTAGGACTGCAGTTAAAGGGCAACTTATGCTGCGAAGAACACATTTCTAATCAGATTTCTGAAGCAAGCATGTATTTCCAATGAAAAGAAAAGGAATAAAAATAGTTCATACAAAATAGAGGCAGAACTTAAGGGGGGGTTACAAACAGCAGCAAGTGTAGGCAATTAAGTTAAAAGGAAAGGATTGTGACATTTAGCAGCAGAAAGTAGGTAGGAGACTTCTAAATCTTAAGAAGGATTGCAGTAAAGAGTTACAGCTATTTTTAAGCCCACTTGTTTGATGCACAGCTAACATAGTTATTCAACATCAGCCTACTCTGACATTTTAAGGAAGCACTGAATTTTCAAAACACATTGTTTTAAATTCCTGCAGGAGAAATTTTAATGTACTTATAATTCACTTTTACCTTTTTATCCCTGCCATCTGGAAACAGTTATGGCTGTTAAAACCTTCCGCTACCAGGAGAGAAGAGGAGGGAAAACAAAACAGAAAAAAACAAGCAGGTTTCATACAGCCTCCTCCATACCAGGAAGTCAATGCAAACTGGGAATGATTTGCTACCAGCTCTTAACCTTTACCTGAGAGAGCTTATTTTAGGATTGAGTGGCAAGCTGTAGCTGTAGAACACAAGAATGAGGGGGAAATAGAAAACTGTGGCTCATTCCCATTTGCAGTTATAATGTTTAAACCTCAAAAGACTTAGCAAAAAAAAAAAAAAAAAAAAACTTTATCAGCAGGTTAGTTGTTGTATCAGCCTCTCACCTTATATTTTCAATGTTATACCAGTTAAAAGCTTGTGGCATGGAGCCCATCTTTCGGAAAGTCTAAAACATCACATCTAACATTAATTGTTGTTAGGACGATCCTTCTGCCCTTGTTCTGCCCCAAATAAACCCACTCAAAACATGTGTTAAAAGCAAACTGATACATTATAGAGATGCTGTATGTGAACTTCATGCAGTAAAAAAAAGAACCTCACATTACCAACAGAACTGAGAAAGAAAATAGCCCTAACATCCCAGCAACCCCTAACTGCCAGGATTCTTAAAGAGCAAACTCAATTATGCTCGTTCACATATAGCTCCAGAGCTTTTCTTAGTTTGGCATCCATGTCCTGTTACTATTACAAACTCCAACATCATCTGCACGCGCACCTTCTGCTGCCCTGAGACAACCCTGGAGCTAAAGAAAGGCTGATCCTGCCTCAATACTAGGATTTCATACTATGGCTGTCAGACTCCCTTTTTCCCAGTCCTCATCAATTACTTCAAGTAACTAGATGCACTAGATTCACCCCTAAGCACTTTTTATCCAAGAGCAATTTAAAATAAAAAATGTGTATGTTATTAAACTTATTATTTTAACATCCAAATCAGAGCTATTACCCCACCTGAATGAGTACCAAGAAAATAGTTATCGGAGAGAGGAAAAGGAAATTGCATTTTAGAAAGAGATTCCACAAGCTAAATTGGCTCTGGCAACACTGAAAAAACCTTATCAGTTACTTCCTCCTTCCTTATTGTAGTCAAACTATTTGCATGAAACTTCTAAATGAAGTTCATATGGGCAGCAAGCCAGCCAAATCATTAAGGTGAAAAGAAAGCAGCTCATCTGTGTGCAGTTGATTCTTGGCATTAGCTTTACACGTGTGGACAGCTTGATCTTGAGCACCATAGAATGACTTGAGTTGGAAGGGACTTCAAGGATCTTCAAGTTCTAACCCCTGCCACAAGCAGGGTTGCCAGCTGCTAGATCAAGTTGCCAGTGCCCCATCCAACCTGGCCTCATGTGGTTTCACACCATGCATCCCAGCTGCCGACACCAAGGAACCACAAAGCTCAATACCATGTTTTAATAACGCTGATAGCTACACCAAATCAGGACTGCTATCAGGTTAGCAAGGGCATTTGACACAAAGCTGTCACTTCATGGCCATCTTATTCTGTGGAGGGGACAGTGCACAGCACAGCACCTTCCTGTGCATCGCAGATATTATCAGCACCACCATTCGTTTACAATGCCAGCCTATTCTTAAAAAACTTCTCATTCAGACACCAAAACCAGTGCTAAGACATGACCGAAAGGTCAGTACTGGGCCTCTGTTATGCTCTTATTTCCTTCTGAACAACATTTCTTTCTTTCTTTGTTAGCACAAGTACCTGTACAATTCCCCTTCTGAAATTCTGTTCTTGGCCCAGCCCGGCAGCTTTTAGTCCTTAAAGTCACACTTCTTTCAGTGAGGCTGCCTACGCTTCCACAGTCCCCATAACTGTATCTCAGTGCTCCATTGTTATTACGCATGGAGTACCTTCCCGAGATAGCAAACTATTATCATGCTAATAAAATGGTCTGAGAAACGAGAAACACCGGAGGCCTGATCTTTAGAAGCTTTTAATGCACTGCTTAAATTAATGGTAACCAGAGGCACTTGGGTTTAGATGAGGTTAGGGTGTTACGTGATTCTCATGCACTGTAAGTCTCATCACTGGGTCTCTTAAGTCTCAAATAATTGCCTTGACTGCAAAATCAACTTGATACATCTTACCATAGCCTAAACCTTGCCCCCTGTGAAGTTTAGCAGTTAGCAGATATCTTGGAGGCAAGGTTTAGCCTACAATGACCGAACGCCGTACCAAACGAGTAGCACGTGGAGAACCAACACAAGCAAGCTTCCCGACGTCGCCTTTCTCCCTCTGGAACCAGATGAAGCTCAGGTGCCCGGCAGCCTCCGCAGAGCCGTGAGCGGCACTGAGGGCTCACCGCGCCGCCTGAGGGGCTGCCCGTGCTGACAGGAGGGCTTCCGCCCTGCAAGCAGCCGTCCCTCACGCACGAAACGCAACCCACGGGGCCGGGAGCCTCCCGTACAGGAGGCAGTCAGGAAAAAAATAACGGGGCGTTGGGAGAAAGGCCCGGCCCCGTCCCACCAGCCCCTCCCTTAGGGGCTCTTCAGAGAACGAACGGCCCTCGCTCGCTGCCCAGCTTGCGAGTGCGGCGCTGGCCACCGATATACAAATAAGGAAGGAGAAGAACCTCCCGGAGCGCTCGCTCCCGGACCCTGAGAACCGCGAGGAGAGGAGAGGGCGGACCCCTCCTCCATCTTAGGCCCAGACACAACTTACCCGCCGGACGCCTCGGCGCGACGCTATTGGCGCGCTCCGCCGCCGCCTCGTCACGTGGGCGGACAAACCCGCCTCCTCGGCCTGCCGCTGCCGGCGCGCAGCTGTTGGGGGTGGCGGCGGAATGGCGTTTGCGCACGCGCCCCTGGAGTCGTGGCGGGGAGGGCGGGGCGAGGCGGTTCCGGGAGCGCGGGAAGCGGGCGGGAGAACGGGGTGCGCACGCGCCGGCTGGCGGGAGGAGGGGGAGGCGCCGTGACCGGCACCGCCCCGCCCCGCAGGAAACGGAGCCGCCCGGGCACCGCTCCGAGAGAGGGCGGGGAGGGGCGGCTGGGGCGGGAGGGACGGCGAGGCTGAGCGGAGCGCAGGCTGCTTCCGCGCCGTCGTCTCTGGGACACCGCGGGCCTGTCGCTCGGGCCGGCGGCGGGGCAGCCGTCCTCCTCATCTTCCTCGTCCCGCGGGGCGGCGGCGCTCGCTCGGCCGCTCTTCTCCTCGCGCTCCGTGCCGAGCGCCCGGCCCGGCACTTGTTGCCTCCGCGATGGGCGCCGGGAGCCCGGCCGTTGCCGCTCAGTAGGCGCTGAGGCGGCCCTCCCCCGGCGCCTCGGCTCGGCTCGTCCCATCCCGGAGCGGCTGTGAGGGCAGCGCCCGAGGCGCCAGGCGACCCCGGCTGCGAGCGGCCCGGCCGGGAGAGGCGCGCTGAGGGACCCGGCGGCCGCCCCCCATCGCCGCCTGCAGGCCGGCCCCGCGGCGGAGGAAAGATGTCTTTCTTCAACTTTCGGAAGATCTTTAAGCTGGGCGGCGAGAAGAAGAAAAAGCAGTACGAGCACGTCAAGAGAGACCTGAACCCGGAGGAGTTCTGGGAGATCATAGGAGAGCTGGGCGATGGGGCTTTCGGCAAAGTGTTCAAGGTAAGGGCGAGCTGGGAGCTGAGCGGCGCCTGCCGCCCGGCCGGCGTTGGGGATGCGCTGAGCTCCCGCAGGTGCGCGCCGCGCCCGGCCCGGCTGCGAGGGACGGGACGGGACGGAGCTTCCGCGGCGCCCGGAGACTAAAGATAGAAAAGGCCCCGTGAGCTCATCGGCCCGCCGCACCCCGCCCTCCCCGAGCCGTGCGCTTCGCCCGTGTTTTGGTCCCGCGTGCCGGATGGCTTCTGGTCTGTTCGGCTGAACGGCTCCCGAGTGTGAAGTTGGTGGTGGTTTTTTTGTTGTTGTTGTTTGTTTCCAACGTTTCTGTACGGGAGGAAGGCTGTGGATGTAAAAGTGGTTTGTGCCCCCGTGCATTGCTTATAGGGCCGAGCTCATGTTGCTCTTAATGGGCCTTCTCCTATCTTGTTCCTTGTGGAACAGAGTTAAAAGGTCGTGTTACCCCGGTGTCCTTGTGTGGCAGAATTTCTGTATTTCCTTACAGCTTTTTTCTTTGTTTCATCGTTAAAGGGGTATTTCCAAGGTTTGTCATGTGAGATTTCTCAAACTAGGCAGTGTGTAATGAAAATAGATTCAGTGCTGTAAGTGTTTGGTGAGACCAAAGCTTTCAGACAAACCTTCAGCTAATTATTCTTTCTGAATGGAGATTGCTGCTCCACGTTGGGCTTAGAGATAGCATGGAATAAGTATCATAGAGGGCAGGCATGAGAGAGCCAGGGAGCTGACAGGGATTGAGACCCCAGAGCAGGTTCTCGAGACAGGAAAAACTGGCATGAGCAGACAGCACTTGCAGTGTTTCTGAAGGCTAATTTGGTCAAGAAACGTTTATTTTTAGAGTACTGCACTTGAGAGCTCATGAAATCTGGGTACAGAGCTTGCACTCAGAAAACTTGTGCTATTTTTTGTATGTCTATTTTAAGTTTTATTGTATCCCGCTGTTACCTGTTTGTAAGTTTGGGCAGAAGTGTGTTGGCACTGAGAATTCAAAATGCTGGGTGGTTTTTTTTCCCCCTGGGAGTTTCTGTCTGTATTGCATATTAAGAGCATCTAGTTTATTTTGATGGCTGTGTAAGGCATAGTCTGGGTGTCAGCGTGGAAGATCAAAGATTTCTTTACTAAAATGACTGTGAAATAAGACTGAAGCTGCTACATCACGAAGCTCAGTGACTTTAAAAGCATAACGTTGTCTTTAAGAGCATTTGCAGAGCGCTCGAGTTTTTCTTGAAACTTCACATGGAGTTTTGATTCCTTTTCTGTCCCTATTATGCTCTGTGCTATAAAGACGACTGGGGGAGGTTTAGGAAGCAGCACTGTGTTCTCCCCCACCCCCACATACATTTCCTCTCCTCTCCCTACCCCTCCTCTCTGAGTGTTTGTAGGCCTGTCAGTCTGGGTACCCAGCCGTTGATGAAGGTATCTGAGCAAGAGAGAGCTTTTGCCTTCCAATGCACTTCGTGCACCACAGAACTTTAAGTTGGGGACTTACATCTGACTGTGAAATGACACAGTGTTAAGTGGTCATCTTGAATTTTTTGAAATTAAACCTTTTTGTGATAGTAAGAATTATTCATGCATTTACATAGCTAAACTTGGTGAATGCAGCATGTGTGAATGCTGACAGGTATGAATACTCCTACAAAATGTTCCCCTTCAGAAAAAGAGTCGTCCTGTATTCGTTTTGCTTCCATCCAGTTTGAGGACAAAGGATTGCAGGCGGGCACTAACTGTACTTGTTTTCCTGCATCTGAGCATGCTTGGCGAGGGACTGTTTCGAAAGCAAGGGTGTGTTATGGTGTTCTTCCTTGGATGTACGCCTCTGTTGAGAAATTGCTCTCATAACCTGTTTGATACCTTCTCAAACCTTGGAATCAAAACTGTTACCCGGAACAGAGCTGTCAACTTGGAAAGACTCTGTGCTTAAATAAAGCAAAAAGATAATACTAATGCCAGCTGCACCTGACAAAAGTAAATCCCTTTGTGTATTATAAAGACTGGAAGCATTCACTGAAACGTGCTTCATGAACGTGCCTCAGTAGCTTAATCATCTCCATTTCCCATTCCTGTAAGTGGTTAATTGGGTATGAATGACTTCTGCCAAAAAAACGGTGGGAGTGCTTTTAGCTGCAGCTCGGTGAGGGGAGGTGTGGTCCAGGAGGCTGCTCTGGAGTCACCAGCCAAACAAACAGTGACCGGGTCCTGGATGTCAGAAGAGATTTCAGTTCACTGCCACCTCTCTCTTTCCTTTAGAAGTATAATCAGGTGTAGCTGTTTGGCAGAGTGTTTTTGTTCATGTTACTCCCAAACAAGAAAATGAATGGAAACCAGTCTGTCTGTTGGTACAGAGAGGTGTGCTGTGTTTCTTGTTCTAACTCTGTAGATGGGATTCACAGAGGTGAAAACATCTTTGCAATTAAGATTGTAGGAGTCACTGTGAGGTTATCCTTGCCCTCAGTGTTTTAGACACACAGACAATGAAATATACTGTCAGATAGATGAGGCTCTGTATGCATAAGTTCTCAGTAAGACATAGGTTGCATGGCTTGTTTTTTTCCTAGATAAGTATTTGGTTTAGCTGTGAAGCTGGCTTTGGGATGGAAGTATCAAATATTTAAATAAAAACTCAAAACCAACATTAAAGTTACCCCAACACTCTCATGAAGCCTGCCTGATTGTATTGTTGACATTAGACACGCTGTGCCTTGTGAGACTGGGGTTGTATGCGCAAGCCTTAAAGGGCACTGAAGGCTTGTGATTTGTTTCCTTCTTCCCAATCAAGTAGGAGAATCATGCTGACTTCTTCTAATTTAGCTATTAAAAAAGAGCTTATTTCTTCTGAAGCTGTTCGCATTTTCTGAGGCTTGCCTAGATCTTGCAGCTCAGGCATTTGTGTTCATCAACTTCTGAATGATGTTTAGAAGTACTGTTACTTAGACCAAAGCCTTTCAACTCTCATTGCATGCCCCTCCTGTGATTGGAGGGGTTACCTCACTGCAGACTGCCAATGGCAGAGGCTCACTGCAGTGCAGCACGCAGCATCTGCCCCTTCTCAGCATCTTCAGAGGTTTTCAGACTGTTTTCTTTTTTTGTCTCGGTTAATGAATAATAAGGTATTTTTCATCCTTCATTTTCTGCACTCTTACAGTTTTTCATTATGAGGTGATGGCCCTTATAAGGAGAATGTTGAGGTTACTTATTATGGACTTCTTTGTCTTTTTTTTAAGTGCAGGTTGTGAATTATTTAGAAGTCTTGACTGGAGTTTTGGGGTTCTGAAAGCCACTGGAGAAGCAGAGATTTCAGTTTGTATTGGGAGTTGCACATCTATCAAACACCTCATTTTATTTTAAAGATTAGACAATCTTATTTGATAAAGTTTGGGGAGGGAAGGGAAGGGCAGGTTTAGGCTTCTAATGTTCAAATTAATGGTAATCAGCTTGCTGTGGAAATGAGTTACATTATTATACCATGTTACGTTACTGTGCTTTATATTGGCCTATATGTATCAAATGCCAGTTCAGTGTGTGTAGCAAAGATTGCTTTAAGGTAAATCAGTGTAAGTAACTGTTGAACTGTAGTCGTTCCAAGTAGCCACGTGAAGTCTCATCAGTTCTAAGCTGCTCTCTCACAGGACAGAAGTTCATGTTCTGATGGTGCAAGAACAGCCCTTCAAAATGCCCAGTGTGCTCTGCAGCTTGCTGAAGCTCCTGGCTGAGGATCTTTATCGTACAGGCACACATAACTAATTAAAGTGGAGATATCTTCCTGAGCTAACACTCCAAGAAAAACAAAATGCTTGGACTGTATTTCAGTGAAATCTGCCAGCAGGTTTTTTTGGTGCTATGAGTGCTGTACACCCCAGTATAAGAGCACTTGCATTGCAGAGAGACATCGGTTGTGTTTAGTTGGTGTGAGCTCTGAGCCCTTCTCTGAAGATATTCCTCCAGGAAATCTGTGGTCTTTTGGCTGTCGTTGTGATAATTATGGGTACCATCTGTACAAATATACTGATTTCAGGTCTTCTGGGGGAACACACAGTAGCAGAATATACGACAGTACACAATATAAGATACAAAGTACCTATATGTTTATAGGGAAAATGCATGGTATATGTACACACTTCCATGGACATTCATTTTTATGACAGGGCTCTTCTTAGTTGCTGATTTTGAATTGCATTCACGCTCATTGTTTTGAGTGGGAATATTCTGCCCGTTTAGTCTCACGTTTATTATCCTGAATGTTGGATGCTGGGAGCATCGTGTGTGCTGGATTCTTCTAGGAATTTGGGAAGTCAGATATCTGTATTTCATCTGAAGTTATTAAGGCAGATCCTCCAGCTCTCACTGTTAACCAGCACTTGGTTAAGAGCTGCCTCTGCTTCCTCTTTAGGCTGCAGCTGAAATGTTTGGAAGCTGGTAGCTGTAATCAGGATGAACAGTTACCTTCTGAAAATTACAGCTACCTTAAGTATTCCTATGTACTGTACCTGCAAAACCAGGTATACAAACGCAGCTCTGGCTAATGAAAGAGAAGTTTTGAAAATTCTGTTTCTTTTAAATGAAATAAACTAATGAGGTAGGTTCATTTAAGTTAAGCTTTTGTTTCTGCATTTAAAACAATCTTGCTTTAATTGAACCATATGACTTCTGTGGGAGCTTGCTTTTACCTTACTTCTTCTGCAGCACCCAGAAACATACAGTTTTTTGAACACTGATTTAATAAATCTGAACCGATTTGGCTGCCTCCTTTAAGCAGCCTTAACTCCTTTTAATGCTTAAAAAATGAGCTGATGAGTGCTGGCTGCTTACAAGTACTTCTTGTCTACATCATAACTTAATTTCTAATATTTAAAAATATCAAAATTTGTCTGGCCTGAAAACAAAATGAGGGCAGAGCAAGAGAAGTTATATTTTCTAATCTCAGTGACCTTACAGGCATGTTTATCTAAATTACTGCTGCAGTTGTATATTGCTGCTTGAAGTTATCTCTAGGATAGCAATGTATTGTGCTGTTTACTCGGGTGGATATTTCTAACACGTGTGACTTCATAAGAGCAGATTTTACTGCTTACCTGATATGTGAGATGAAGCATTGTGCTTTTCTTCGTCTTCCAGCAATCACTGGAAGGTGATTGCTTAGAATGTTAAAGCTCTTGGAACTCAGAAGCATTCTCGTGTTAAAGATGCAATTCCACATGGCAGGGCATTGCTTGAGTTTGTCTGAAATTCTGCATGTTTAGAGTTAATACTGGTTCAAGAGCTTGAGGCTTTGTGTGTGACTGCAGTAAGGCTAAAAGTGGAAATAGTAAGCAGGTGGAAATGTCCTACATTAAATTCTTATACACAAGAATGAATCAGTTGTGAACTTCCACCCATCTTGATTAAAGTTGTTTGCTATACCTTTGTTCCAATCTATTTTCATTCATGACTGGCACTGTGCGTTGACCCCTGATTAACTGGAGCAGTAAAATAGTTCAGTTGTCCTCCAGAGATCTGAATTAATAATGTTCCCTTAAATGCCACATTGCTTTGTTTCTCCATAGAGGCATTAGTAGATAGAGGAGAGAAAGGAAGAGAGCTGCTGTACTCTCAAGAGAGTAATGCATATGATGATAGAATTCGATCTTTAAATATTTAGTCCACGTAAAACAGAGCTGAAGCTTTACTTAAAGTTAGCTGAGATCAGTCACAGCCATGAGGCCAACCTGGGTGGTTTGGGACTGCTGTGTGTGGTGTAGATGGGAAACAGATACGGGGCTGTCCACAGCAGGTGAGTGGCTGCAGCACTGCTCAGAGGTAACCTTCCTTCCCTGCGCTCTGCGTGCTGTGCCTGCTGCTCCACTGCCTTATCTGCACTTTCATGTGATTGCACTTTGAGCCTGTTGGAGATAGCAGATAAGGAAAAGGCAAAACTATCAGCTAAATGCTGGGAAGTGCACTGTGGAAAAGCTTTGCAGGTCTCTGTGAATGCACTGTTGCTATCACTGAGCTTTCTGAGGAAATGGGGAGTGTAAGAGTTATCTGTGAGCTGTAAGCCGGGCAGTGTTCTTGTTTGGAGTGGATATCTGCATGTAAACATTCCGAAGAAATAAGAAAGAAGCATCCCACATGTGAAGTGCCTCACTTTTTGGACATCTTCTAGTAACTTGGCTTGGAACTGGCGTCTCAATACTGAACTTCTGAGTAATGTGTTGTCTGCCTGTTGCAGTTAAAGCTGCGGGCAGGTTTGCAGAGGAGCAACATAAATCACTCATGGTCACTGCTTAGCAATGCACTCATCTTTTCCAAGGCATGAGCACAGTTCTATAAACTGTATAAAATTCCATCTGAATAGGAAATCCTTATTTTTTTCTAATTTCAACTATGTTTATGGAAGTTGATACATTTTCCATGTCATCTGATACTTTGTATTTCTTAGCTGGCTATTTGTGTGCTTGTTTTATTGCCTGGCCATAAGACTGTCTTTGGATTTCAGGCTTAAGCTAAAGGTGATCACCTCATGTTTTCAAATAGATTGCAGGAGGAAGCTTCTTCTTTAAGCTTGGGGAAGAATTTTTCATGTCTTCATGTCTAAGTTTTGTGAAAAACCTGTGATTCTGTCTGTTTACCTGTTCTTAGAACAAATTGGTTTAACCTTCTCAGCTCAGTCTTGGGCAGGGAAATGTTCTGCAGTGGTGCAGCCCTGCGAGCACCATGAGTGCCAGTGCTGCAGAGCAGGAGAAGCTCATGATTTTCTTCTGGTGCTCACCCTGAATTTCTGAATTTGCTTCACCCCATAAGAAGTGCTTAAGGAATAATGTACTGAGTTGGTATTTGGGATTGCCACATTTCCTAGTTTGGGTTTATTATTGTTGAGAGACAAACAAACAAAAAATCCCACAAATTTAAATGATTTAAAAGCATCCTAGAAGAAGCAATATTTGTACATGTCAGTCTGAAATCTTGAAATAGTGAGAAATGCTCCTTGTATACAGCCAAGCTGTAGAAAATGAGAAGATTTGTGAGGTGTCAAAATTGGTTCTTTCAAAAGTTTTCTCTTGCAGTTCTGTTGATTTCTGTCTTGGCTGTGGCAGTTCCCCCCAGTATGTGTAGGAAATGATAGGAAGCAGAAGGAACTTCTGTTTTTCTGCTCTTCTGCCCCCACAATTCTCCAAAATTATGAGTCTGGAGAAGGGCTGTTCCACAAGTTGTCTGAGCAGCAATGCAGAAATGCAGCAATTTCTAAACGCACAAAATCATCAGTGGATTTTTTTTTCTCCAGGCCTTTGGTTTCTGGTTTGAAGTCTTTTTGTGCTCTGTACCAGCATTTCTGTTTTAGGATAAACTGAAGGTACCAGAACAAACACGAGTCTTTGATGTGAACGCTGTGTGTTATAAGGTCTCAGGTTGTCTTAGCATTCCATCTTTTAGTGTGGTCTGAAGTGGAAGCAGAGGAGCTTTTACCATCCAATTAGTATTCAAGTTGCAGGATGGTACCCACTGAGTGTGAATTATGAGTGTACTTACAGGCTGTATGTATGGTTTAATGACTCCCAGATCTGGGTACAAAATCTTGCTTTGCTGTATGTAGATGTTCATCACACATCTGAGCCACATGCGTGGTACCAATACAACATTTGCTTTGCTCTTCTGCATGATGGGTAACAGCTTTGGAGCTGTTTACCAGTTTATCCTAATTACTGTCAGTATTGAATGCAGCTGTGAGTGGTCCTTATGTGTTTTCATAGACTGTGACCCATGTTTTGAGAATCTGGTAAGATTATAGACATCACTCTCCTTTAATGACAGCTGTGTTGCTGTGAAGAGGCAGCATGTAATTAAATCCTCTGGTTTGTGATCTTGAATGCATTGAGACCTCAGTGACTGAAATGTAATTTGTGAAATTTTTTTGGTCTTTGCTTCTTTGTGCTCCCCCAATAACCTTTAATTATATTCAGATTATAAATTCAGTTGCCAAAGCCATAGTTTCACCTCTTCTGTCTATAGTTTTACTTCACAGTAACTGCCAAACTCACTTTCAAGGCTTGTGTTGTCTTTACATTTGATACTGGACAGACTGTTTTAGTTCTCAATGCTTAGCGATGGAAAAGCCATGAAATCTGCAGTTAGACCACAAACCTGGCTGGATTAACCAGGGAAGAAAGGATGAAGAAGATTTTAGCATTTGTCTCCAAACCACCATAAAAGTGGGGATTTTTATCTGCCTCTGTCTAATTAACTTTTAATGGCTTTATAATGTGATTACAGCTTGGAATGCGTAAAATAAATTTTTAACTGCCAAATACATTTCAGATCTCTTATATGGAAACACGCTTTTTTTTTTTTCCACTCAGAAATGGAAAAGTGTCTCTTTATAGATGCAGATCCAGCACTTGGAGAGTACGTTTGAATGCTGACAGGCACGAAAAGTTGACTATAGGTAATGCTGAATAAAATCTGGCTGGCTGCCTTCAGCTGCTCCTTGGTGGTATCGATACTTCAGCAGCAGCCCAGGGCTTTACAGCAAAGGTGACTTTTTCAGTGACACTTTGAATTTTCTGTTGAATATGCACTACACTTTTTAATTCTGTTTAATGCTTGGGTAAACTATTGTGTTTGGTTTTAGGAGGGCAGTTTTTTTTTTACAGCACTTTTAAAAATGTCCATAAATTCAAGCTGTAGTATGAGTCACAATACTCCTTCAATCTCACTCTTCTGGATGAAGACTGCATTGCAATATTCTGTGGGATTGCATATTTTTGTATGGAGAGGGTAATGGAAAACAGCTGAGCGTGAATGGTCAGGAGAAAGACACAAGCTTTTTCCCCTTTATATCCCTATGTTTGTATTTCTGAGCCACTTTTGTTTGCTTTAATTACCCACAGCCTAGAGAAATAAATTGCTCAAGAACGGCTCTGTGCTGGAGCCAAGCCAAAGAAGCATTAAAAGCTTTAAAGAAGCATTTCTACCTGAAGCATTCCATTACAACTCTTAATTTTTACTGATTTTCTATGGGCAAGAAAATGAAAAAGTAGAATTGTGCCATAATAGGTAAATCGATTTCTTGATTAGCATCTAGAATTTGCTAAATCTCTGCTTAGTACAGATAACTCAAGTGACTTTTCCCTTCAGTAGGGTGTCCTGAGTTGTTGTTCTTGCTGTTTTACAAAATCTTTGTATGTGCAACTGCTGGAGACCAGGCAAAATAAAGGGAAGGCTCTATTCTTTATAAAGATTATGTTCTGGAGTTGTCTCAATGCAGTAATTTAAAATGAGGGAGTGAACCAAGGCTGGAATTGGAACTGTGCACTGTGGTTTGGGGGAACCATTACCCTACAACTGAAGCTGTGCATCAGGATGGTTTTACTAGGTGTGACAGCAGTAGTGAATTGCCTGTGCCAGAATCATTCCTGAATCCATCTAGCTTGGTAATGCATTACAGGAGACTTGTCCCTTCACTTTTTTGATATCTTAATTGAACCACATTTTATACATGGGATTTGCTCATTTAAGGAGGATTTTAAGAAGCCGAGCCTTGTCCCTAGAAATAGTTGGTCATAACTGTGATTCAGAAGACTGAGGGAAGCTGCACTGGAATTTATCCTTTCTCTTGTAGGCAGTGGTTCTCTGAACACAGATGATTTCTGTTGCAAATCCAAGGCTTTCCTCCAGCAATTGTCTAGATTTCACTGTACAGAAATGCAAGTGAAAAGTCATCTTCAAAGCAGTACTTTAGCAGGGAGTTAATACTTCATAAGGTAAAATCACTTCAGTAAGAATTAACATGTTGTACTAAATTCTCATCTTCAGTTCATATGCTGCCTTTTTCATTTTGTAAAGCTTGGTTGTGTTCCTGTCCCACCTGTAGCTTTTTTTGTGTGAGCTGAAGAGGGCCAAACTTTTTAGTGTATATTCTGAGACCAACTACTTGATCCTTCAGGAGTTTCCATCATTATTTTCTCTTCCTTCTCTCTTTCTCTTAGTTGCTGACTTCCTAGATACCAGAGTTCTTGCAGTTCAGCACTCAGGTGCAGTGTGCTGCTGTCAGTGCTGGGCGCTTATGGGTCATGCAAATACTGGGCCTCAGATCATCTCTGGGAAATGTGGTCAGATCCCTAAAGAAATGCATTATTGCAGAAACACAGATGAATGGCTACTCTCAGGGTTCAGCCCAAAGTGGGTTTTGTTTGTGCAGCCCTTCCAAATAGCTTTTACCATAGTGAAAGTGCACGGAGCTTAGAAGTGACCCAAAAGAAGGAAGCGGTCTGCTATTTTTCACTTCTTTTGAGTGGGAAGTCTGAAGACTTAACAAGAACGCTGCCAAATGTTTCGTATGGATAAGGAGAGCTGGGTTACCTGAAAATGCCTCCTTTGCTGTAGCAAGAGCTTTAAGTCAGTCTTTGATAGCAAATTTAGATGTACTGCTCAGCTTAATGGCACTAGGAGTTGTTCATTTAGCACATTAGGCTTAAAATAAAAACAGAACCAAAAAAACCCTGAAAATTAATAACAAGACCTAGTATTTAGAAGTAAAGTATTAAAATGAGCTGGTGCATAGGCCTGGCAGGTCCTCTGTTTCAGTGACATGAGTTTTTGATCTTTGGTGGTGGTGTTAATCCTTAGGTTTTGTTGCCCTGAATGGGCCCTTTAACCTTTGGGCCAGCACAATATAAAGAAAATTGAGTTTATTCTTAATCTGTATTGTGCTGTGAATAGAGCTTATTTCTGTGAGTGTTAATACAGGTCAAACAATAGAGGTGTTAAATAATTCAAGGTGCTGCAGTGGATCAGGAGAAAATCAGAGCATAACTTGAAGCACTTGAGGGATCCTGGTACTTAGGAATGGATGTTGAATAGCTGATGACATGAAAACTTTTTAAACTGTCATATTCTACTCTCTTAAGGTTCTTTTGAATCTCTGACAGGCATTAAAACTGTATGGAACTGCAGTAACAAGCATAACAGCCAATAAAACACTTAATCAAAGATGCTTTCCAATAGCTTTATCATAGTCACAGAAGTGAGTTCTGAAGTTTCTGGTTCTCCACTGTGACTGCTTTGCATAACAGTGTATGGTAGCACAGCTTATCACAGGCAGTTCTGGCACTGCGTTCCTCTTCTCACCTCTTATTTGGGGCAGTTCAGTGCTTGCTGACACTGTGATGGTCTGTGTCAAGGGACTGAGCCCATCCCAAAGCTGGCTTTACATGGAGGCCATTCCTGTCTTCTAGCTTGGCTCCCTGAACCTACTCACAGGGCGGCCAGACAAGGGACAGCACTAATGCAAGGGGGAGAGGACAGAACAGTGGAGTTGTTAGCTCAAAAACTGGAACATCAGAAGCAATGTGCCTCACTACTGCGCTGAGTATGGATCAAGTTTACGTGCAGAAGCCAATATGCTGCTTTTGTAGCACTCAAATAGCCAATTTGAAGGGAATACCAAATGTTTGTTTGGATGGCTTTTCCTCATCTCTTGAGCTATGACACTTGGAGCACAAAGAGCTACAGCTGGAACAGCACTAAATCTGTATGAGAGAATTCCTGCACTGACTGTCAGAATGTTTCCTGCTGCTTTCAGGACACGGAATGTAGTTTGAGGATCACTGATGTAAAAGACTTGCAAGAGAACTACTGGCAGATCATAGGCTATGGAAGGTCTGAATAGCACACATTATCATGCTGCATTTTGTAGTTAAACAAAATCTGAAGATAACCACTATTACAAAGCTGAATGTTGCTATTTCAATAATTCTTTTGTTGTTTTGTCTTTGCAGTTGGTTTCTCTTAATTTATTTTAAAGATATGAACACAAGTAGCAATAACTGGCTAGAATTCTAAATTTCCTGTTCTGTATAACACACATTAATACCCAAAGAGAATTGTGGATTTGTCTCTAACAATTTTACTTCAACAAGGCTGATGACTTACAGCTTTTTTTAATGACAGCTATCAGAAGCTATTTGATTTCCTTTTCCCTTCAGAAATGGGGGAAACTTCATTGCTACAAACCCAAACATGCAGGAAGCAGCTGAATATATGATTTGAGAGTTTTGTTTTGCAACAGCTATTGCCAGTACTAGTTGTATTGATGCAGCCATGTTTCATTTCTTGCTGTGGTCATCAAGTGACTTTTTGTACACGTGAGCTCTTCAACTGCTTCTATAGCCTGTTTTTTTTTCTTCATGTATGAAGGTACACTTTATGTATTGTTCACTTTAGGAAGACAGAGGGAGAGGAGGTGATGGTACTTCATGTCACCTGTGGCAGTTCAGCTGTGCTCACTGCACTCCAGAATGTGGCTGACACTGCAGTATCAAACTATGAAGTGCCTTTTCCCAAACTGCCCCTATTCCTGAACTGTAAATATTAATTGCAGTTCAGTAATTCTGTTATATTCTATCATCTTCTCCAACAGATACATAACCTGTTTCAGTACAGAGCCTCAAATGTTTTCTTTCTGCAATCTGAAATATAGAGCATTCAATCGTATTCTTTACTTTGACAGCAAATGTTTTTAACTTAATGACTGTACCACATTTTGCTTCTGTGACTGTAGTTTCCCTAGTAACCTATCTGAAGGCCTTTGTTGAAGTGTTCTTAAAGTCCAAAGAAATTGTCATTTGTTCTTTATTTGTGATTTTGTTGACTGGTTCCTTCCTAGCTAGAAAAGAACCCATTTTCTATGCTGAAGTCAGATACATTTTTCTGCTTTGGGACATAAATGGCTGCACTGGGTTGGAAGAAGTTTCTCATCATGCCACCTCCGGTCTGGGCAGAGGAGATCCCCATTTCCATCTGTAACCCAACCCAAAGCAACAGGGTAAGGAGGAGCTGAGGCCTGACCTAGCTGCTGTATTTAAATTAATGAATTCTGGGTTAATATGTGTACCTCAGCAAGTGTACAGCATGTAGCGAAGCACTAGTAAACAGAGTGACAATGCCATGTGAAGCCAGGGTGCATTTGTTGGCAGAGAGCTACAGAGTTACCACTTAGAGCTCCAGATGTCTCCCTGGGAAAGTAACAATGTCTCTCGGAGCCATAATTCTCGTGGAAAGTAACCGAATCTCCAGCGAGCTGCAGCCTGTGCTCGGGCTGAGGCCAGAAGCAAGAATGTAAGGTGGGGACTCCCAGGTAAAGGAGTCAGATTTCTGAAGGCTTGTGTTCAAACAAATCATAAAATCATTGAGAGTGAATGACAGATGTCACCCATCAGCCTGGTAGTGTGGGATTTATCTGGGGAAAGGCCAGCAAACAACCACAGTTGAAGACATCTTCAACTCTGACTTGCTGGCTAATGTCTTAAAGACAGTTCTAATGAACAGCTAACAATTGTGGTTTGATTAAAAATTATTTAACAACGCTATTGGAACCTTTATTAATTTGTCATCTGTAATAAAGGTACACTTATTGCTAAAGATTTAATTTTAAGCTACAGTGACTCAAATAAACTTGTAAATGAATCACTTAAATGTTATGCTTTTCCCAGTGGAAGGATGTCTGTAGCCCAAGGTGAGGATATGTGGGGCTGTGCTTTCTGGGAAGCTGCAGCTCAGTTTGGGGCAGCCATGGGCTGCTGCTGGCTAAGCAGCAGGAAAACCTCTGCTGGCAACTGCTGGTGGGCTGTGCAGGAGGAAGGCCCTGGCAGAGCTCAGAGCTGCAGGGATAGCTCTTGGTTTGTCACACCTCCCCCTTCTCTATTACTGGAGTTGATTGTAATGCAGCATTGTGTATTTGAATGCTGCATTTGGAAATGGTTTGTATGGTTATTGTAACTGAATTAAAGAAAAATAGCAGTCCTTTGCATTTATGCCTCTGACACCACTTAATATTTTAGTTCCAAATGTTTTCTCAGTATTACCAGCTGGATTCCTGTGAGCTGTCATGCAGCAATAGAAGGGGTCAAAAAGAAAAGTATATTAAAAAGTAGCATGCTATCTATTGGACTTGTCTTGACAATGTTTAGGAAATTTTTTTCTCTTTTGTTTTCTTAAATGGGTGTGATTAAATAAAAGGAGTACTTCTATAATCAGGTATCATTGCCACTGTGAAGCTGTCTGTAAGGAACCATTTCAGCTATTTTGCACCTCAATTCAGCCCTGGTTGTCTCACAGATACGCTTAGAAATATTCCTTCCACTTTCAGGGAAATGATATAGGGACCAGGATACAAACTCTGCTTAGCTCTTATGTGAAAGGCCACAGAGTTAATGAAAATACACAGGGAAAATCATGAGGTTAAACATAAAAATTATATCGCATACCACGCACAAAAATAACTTCTGGAATCCTCAGAAACCAACAGTGGGGGAAGCAGAAGAACCACAATAAGTATGAAGTACAAGGATAATGTTAAAATAATAAAGTTGTCATGGAAACAGCTCTGAAAACAGTATAGCCACAAAAGCAGCACCACCCCACAGTGCCATAAGTACGCACTGAGCGCTGGGCATGGCACTGTTAGCAGTACTGCTGGAGGAAGGGCCACTTTTATCTATGCTGCTATTGCAGTACGTTTCCCCTGACATTAAGCATCTACTTACCTAAGGAAGAAATGGTGCAGTAGGTAGCTACAGCATGCTGTGCAGGCAGTGTCATTTCTTCTCTCACTGGCCGTAGTCTAAGGGCACATCACCTTTCTTGGTGGGTGCTGCCCTTCGTTAGCTGCTCAGCAGCTCTGTAAGCATCGCCTCGGTGTGTTGGAGCTGTACAGCTGTGCTTGGCTGCCCTTGAATTCCTCAGTGCAAATGTGTCTGTTGAAACTGTGGACCTTGGATTTTCATTTTATTTCTTTGTGTGAGATACTCAAATGGTGTTCAGTGAAAACAGATGCAAAATGATGTCACTTCTTTGCATTAGTTGTCTCATCTTCCTTCATTTTCAGAAGCTGCCATCTCCTTCCATGGTGTAACTTCTGATTTATTATAAAAACAGTGGTTTAATATTGCAGAGCTAGCTGGGTTTGCTATTAAATTTGAATTGATGCTTTTAATTGTGTATCTCAAAATCTGCTTTTAGAATTAAGCCTTCCTTTTATTTGATAAATGCATTTTAGAGAAAAATCTACTTTTGTTAACCAACAATGCTTTTTCATGTTTAAAAGATATTGAACAATTAATGCTGGTTAGTCATGCAGGTTTTTAATTTCAAAAAGCCCAGAGCATTGTTAGCTAAGATGTAGGGAACTCGTACAAAAGAGCCCAGTGCAGTTTCTCCAGTAGGCCCAGCTGCTGCATACACATTTCTTTGATCAGACTGTTATAATCCGCAATCATGGCAGCTGTTTCTCCTTGATTGGTGTGGTCAGGGAAGACTGAGATCTGCTGCCTTCTGCCAGCTGTAACAATCAGCTTCTGCTTTGTCTCACAGGGATGGTTTCCAGTTCTGATTGCTCAGATCAGACACCACCAGGGCACACACAGGGAGCTGGATATTATGCAGAAGTGCAGCATTTCACACTGAAACCACTTTTTGCTGGATAGGGATGTGTGTTTTCCACTTCCCGGCAAGTCTGAGGTGCTGTGAGTGTGACTGTAGTTTTGTTGCAAAGAATGAGTCAGAGAGGAAGAACTTCTCATCTGGTTGGTCTCGCTGCTTGCAACACATTTCGTGTGGTTATGTAACATCTCAGAGGAGATCAGGCTTAGGGAAGAAAAGTGACAAATAATGTTTTATCTCTCATCTCAGCAGTGACTCCAGCTGACTGGGCAGCAGGTAAAGGACATACTTCTCTCAGCTGTCAACAGTGGTTTAATGTTGAGGTGCCTACGTGCTGCATCACGGGCAGGAAGCTGTGCTGTTGGGTAGGCAGCATTTGCTGGTGATAGGAAACTGAAACAGGTCCTCACAACCAGGGCCAAAACTTCATGGGGGTGACATGAAGATGAAAGATGGTTATCTCTGAGCTGTAATCCTGTTAGTGTGCAACAGGGGCTCTGCTCTCCCTGTTGTCCGTGGCTGGGAATATGTAACTGCTTGGCTGGGTGCCCGGGCAGTAAACCTGTCTCTTAATGTTCTGTTATCAATCTCCTCACAAAGCTTCTGAATCTGGAACTTGTTTGGATATGTGACACTGTACAAAAATCCAGGAGGAGGAAGGAGAGGTCACCAGTTTCATGCACTCATGGATCCCAGTTCACGTGAAGTGGTTGTTCCTTTCTGCGGTACTGATATGTTTCCAACTGCTTCCAGTGTTACTGTACAGTAGATGTCATTTCCATTTTAGAGCGAGGGATGTGGGTTCAGAGAAGCGATTTGCAAGTTCTGATTTACAAAGTAGTATTTATTTTATGCAACCCCACTGTCTGTCTTTTTCAAAACAGAGTTTGGAGAAGAAAGAGATTTTTGTGTTCTCTGCCAGCAAGGCTGCCCCTTGCATTGTAATGGTGTCACATACAGTTTGCTATTCCCCTGTGCATACTGTCTCTCTGTAAGCTAACATTTGCTGCAAATAGCATTAAATATTTAATCCAAATAGAGGTTTGGATGGAAGGATTACAATATTTATATATTGCCATACGTAACAGTCAATATTGTCATTGTCAGGATGTGTTAGTCAGATTTTGAAGGACTGTTATTCCAGTTCAGCTTTCAATCATCTCTATATATCATTTGAGAGAGAATTTTCTTAGTGCAAAATCCTTCCCTGTTTCCACATGAGGCAGAACCAAACCATAATCATAAAAGACAGCAGTTCAGATGTCTCAGCATAGGACTGAAGCTTAAATCCACTGTTATGAAAATGAAGTCAAAGGAACTTATTTTGAGTGTGCACAACCTCTGAGAAGTGTTAATGATTATTTGATTTAAAATGTGAATGTGCCCAAATGCAAATCAAGTAAATGCAAATCAAGGTTGCAGCTCCACTAACAGTTTCGCTCCTTCTCTGACCTTTGGGGACTGTTATGTGGCAGAAGAAAAGCTTCAGCCAAAGCCTAGAAGAAACCAACATGCCCCCACAAGACTCTGAGTGCTCTTTGTTCTTCTTTGTCTCATGGGCTGTTATCCCAGGAAATGCAATGCTAAACAAGGCCGCTAGAATAGAGGCTTTCTCTTGTTTGCCTAATGAGTTTTAGAGGAAAATCTTTCATTGAGAGAGCACCTTTCCATGTTTTTTAGAGATGTTTGAACAGTTATACTGCTCACTTACGCAGATTTGGGTTTATTTCTCAGTCCTAATGCACAGTATTTCTTACAGACTTCTTACAGCTGTTCACATAAACTGATGCTTACTGCAGAGTGGTGTGTGCATTGTATGATGGAAACTGATAACATCTTACTCAAAACGAACCTTTAAAATCACAAAACATTAAGATGTTCTTTATTTTCAGGTGTAACTTGATGTACACTTGAAATGTTTTGTCTGCCCTCAGATATTTGGTGGAAATATGCTGATTTTAAAGCTTATTTCTTTTGAATAGGAAAAAAAAAGGTCTGGATCTAGGCATACAATTACTTCTGCTACTATTGGAAGTCAGACTGAGAGCATACGTTGGTTTTGTTTATAATTAAGATGCTCATAAAGATAATCCTCCAGTCTCTATCATCGCTTCTGTTTTTTAATGAGGTGTTTTAATAGAGCTACAAGGAGGAAATAGAAATTTCATTCAAAGCAGATTTCTGTCGACTTCAAGCAAAAGGATCTGGGGGAAATCAAAGTGTGCATAAATCTGAGAAAAAAAGCAGCATGTGCTAGAAATGCAGGCAGCCCCCTAGAGTGGAAGTGTGTATCGTAATGTATTGGTGCTTCTTCCTTTCCATCAGAGGTGAAATTGAATCTGGAAGCAGCAGTATCTCTTAGTGTAGAAGTGGGAATGTCCTTCCATTTTAAAAATACTATTATGTTACAGTTCATGTGCAAATTTGTGTGAAAACGAATGTTATGGTCTTCTCATGGTTTTGTGAAGTATCCTCATAAATTACACAGTGCTGCAGAGAGTGCATAGCCATACTTAATTCCAAAACATAAGTATATAATTGAGATTTTATTGTTTTAGAAGGCACTTTCACAACTTGTTTTCTGGGCACGTGAATCCACCAGCTCTAACTGTTGTGATGTGAGACATCTGTAAAGCTTCTGGGTTTCATTTGTAATGGAGTTCTGAGACGAAAGGTTGGTCTTTCATTCCTGCTATAAAGCACGTAACCAAACCAAATGATTTCTCATAGTATTAAGCAGACTTGTTTTTCCCCTTCATATTAGTAGACTGTGTGTAGAAAAAGGTCTGAGGAGTTTAAGAGTAGTCCTAGTGGATTCATCTTGCAATTGTTTTTGCTGCTATGACTGTTTTATGAAAACTTTCGTAAACATCTGGTTTAGATCTTCTGTTTTGTTCTGTTGAGAGATCTCTTCACTGCTGTAGAAATGTGCCAATCTTCTTTAAAGCTTGAGGAATTCCAAGTTATTCCTTCAAAGAACTTGCAAGAGGATCATTAAGCGTGTATAACCTTGTGCTTGTGTAATACACATCTACGTGGTGCTTATTGTGAAGCAATCACAGTGAGGTGTCCCAACAAACTGATAACTGCTCAGCATCATTTTAATACAGGAGCTTGAACGCAGCCCTGGCTTGAGAAGAGCATAACCTCTTGTGTTCTGGTGGAAGATGGTTTTTGTGTGGCTTTACAGACAGCTGTGCTGCCACAATGTGGGCAGTGTCAGAAGGGGAGGGTGGAGCTGCCCGATACTCCTTGCCAACTGTTGGTAAATGGTTATTTGAGGAGTCACGCAGAACTTCATCCAAGGCATACAATAGCAATGGGCCTCAGCCACTGACTGCTTTGTGGCTTCAAGAATGCAGCTGGGACTGAGTACTGCCATGTCTCTGTCTTACATTGAGTCTCAACCTTGAGAGAAATTTTTCTGCTGGTGTTTATCTAGTCTTCATAGTAAAGCTATTCTCTTTTGTGGAAAAGGCAAATTAAAGATAGAAACACAGTCCAGATTTATCAAGGGGGATGAGTTTTGTTGTGTTTTTTTTTTTTTTTTTTTTACTAGTGACAACTGTCTGCTGAAATCCATATCTAAATATTTGTTGTGACTTTTTTTTAACAGGCTCAGAACAAAGAAACAAAAGTGCTGGCTGCTGCAAAGGTGATTGATACAAAATCAGAAGAAGAACTTGAAGATTACATGGTAGAGATCGATATTTTGGCATCCTGTGATCATCCTAACATTGTTAAGCTCCTAGATGCCTTCTACTATGAAAACAATCTGTGGGTATGTATTTTTCTTCTATAAATACTTGCATTTGTTTCAAAAGAACATTGACATTATGTATTTTCCTGATTTTCTTGAAATACTACTTATCAATCACATTTCTTCTGGCTGTCTCTATTGAGATAACTGTACAGTTTCTAAACTAATTCATAAATTGTAAGTATGACTTTTAGGAAACTGTCACTGCAGAAATGACCTACTCTGAGTTAGCAGACTGAATCTAGAACTCGGAAATGAGCAGCTCGTTTTGGTGTATGGGGAGAGTTCTTGGTGCTGATTTGTTACAGCAGGATTCAAATGTTAATTACATTTGCACAGTTCAGATTGAGACTCGGAATTTACAGCTGTGAAATAAATAATAGGCTGAAAAGGTCAGATTGGGAAGTAAGTATTTTAGCTACATACAAGTGGTCTTGTTGGTGCTTCCAGCAAGGAGAGTTCACCAGGACTTCAACAGTTATTATTTGACTGATACTTGCAGATGGAAGTGCAGTGGGTGTACGTGTGACTGCACCTCAGTTTTCTGGTGTATCCTATACATGGACTCACTTGAGCTATGAAAATAATTTTTTTCTTCTGAATGGTTCAATGCAATATTTTAAGTGCTTTGGGGATTATACTAAGAATATATGTCTCCTTAAAAGGAGTTTGTAATCCAAAAAGATACCCTGAAAGAAATGTGAGGCTCCACAGAAATTTTCTTTTAATTATGCTTTTCATTTATGCATGGAAACAATTGAATTGTAATACCATGTTTCCTGATAATTCTGATTAACTTTGTGGAGAGTTTGTGTAACCCAAATGTGGAGTAGAATGACATTGTATAATACAGTGGAATAATGAAACAGAATAATTGGAATTATGAATAAATTTCAATGCAGAGTGTGAGCATGAGTGCAACAGTGCATAGAAGCAGAATGGGAAACTGAGTTAAAATAGGCTTGCTGGCAGATTAAAGTTAGAAGGGAAATGAACAGCTGTAAAATGAAATGATACATCTGTAATCACAGAGGAGATAAAGAGCTGTGAAAGTGAGAGAGAAAGAGAAGGCTCCGAGTGGTTTGCTCACCACTCTGATGTGGTACATAAATGGAACTTAATGGAGGGGGAAAAGAGAAAATGAAAGAGATTCGAACATGAAGAGTATGGTTTTGCATTCCAGCTTTAGAAACACCATTTCTGTACCAAAGGGACCTTTGTCAGATTTTCAGATGAAACTTCAAATTGTACAGAGAAGAATTTTTCATATAGCATTCCCCATGCTTTAGTTACTTTGCAGTAGGTATGCAGAAGCATCAAGTGAGAGAATGGCTTGAAGAATTCAGAGAGCTACATTACATAGTACATATGTTAGTATCATATTAATTACAACAGTAATTTCAAGTAAGATGTCACGTGAGGGTAAAAGAGTGTTGTTGTGCAAGCTGTAATTTGAAGTTTCTTACTCTCTGAGCAGTTATGCTCTCATTCTAAAAAAGACTTCCCAGAGGTTCGTTAGTTTTCTGACCAAAATACTCTTTGCCTGTCAGACTGAAAACTACAGTTTAATGTTCAGAGTTCAAATTAAGGAAGAAAAACACCCAATGAAGATTGGGGTAGCACTCTCAGATGACCTCTTCTCACGTCCCTGCTCTCCTCATTCGCTCTGTCTGCCCTTTTTCTCCTTTGTTCTTTCTGTTCTACGTGTCAGCAGAGTTTGTGCCCCCAAGCAGTGACAGTGCAGTTGATTTCTGTTTCACACATGAGCTTAGAACTGAAGATTGAGTTGCTGTGGTATTGTTACATTCTGGGATAAAAGCATTGATATGTTACAGAGAACAATGAAAATGGAGGAAAATTGAAATTATTCATTTTTCATCATTTTAAAGATTATTTGTTCAGATTTCAATCTCACCTGAAGCAAATGAACACGGGGATAACATCTGCTAAAAATCATGTAGCTCTTTTACTTGGACCATTCAATCGGAGATTATATATAAAAGTGCAGCACAATAACTGAGAAATGAGTTTGCAGAGATTATGTAAATCACGTTACTACTGGGATTCAAGCTGACCTTAATACTTTTTATTGTGGAATTTTATCTTTGGATTAACACACTGAGGATCTCCAAGCGTTTTTCAAATAATTTACTTCAGCTTCGCAGCCCTACTGTTAGCTTGTTAATAGTATCAATATCTTGTAGAGATTAGTGCAAAAATTTTCAAGGTCAAGTAGTCTGAAGCTGTAGTCTCCCAGCAATGCTCCCTTAATCAATGCTTCAGCTCAGCAGAACTACTTAATTTGTAATTGATGTATTCTTTTGTTTATATACAGATCCTGATCGAATTTTGTGCAGGTGGAGCAGTAGATGCAGTAATGTTGGGTAAATAAGTTGTTTCAAATATTTAATTTCATAACATCTTTAAAATGATAATATTAAAATATTTTAAGCACAGATTGTTGACAGACTGTTTTGAAATACAAATGTATATGTAATAGGTGTGTTACATGTGTTGAATATTGGGGTCCTTAAAACTGTATTTACTACAGTATCTGCGGATACAATGAATTCTGTGGTTAGATGAATTTTCTCTCATTTTTAAAGTGTTTGCTTATTTCTCAAAACCCACTTTAATGTCTCGATCCTTGAAGTGAATGTGATGAGCTGCTTTCATATCCTTATGGAGCTCTCCTTTTGTTTTAACATGATCTATGCTGATCCTTTTTCAGGATCTCGTTCTTCCCCTTCTCCAGTCGTCCTCCAATTTACTTTGTGATAACTTTTTATTGTACATCAATCTTAGTGAAGTTTTCTGTGCTTACTCCTCCAATTAGTGCATGCTAATACCAGTAAGGGATCTGTTTAACATTTATGTGTATTACAGAAAAGGTACCCAATCTCTGTACTCTGTGTTTTTTTCTCACTTCAGATAGGCAGGTGTACAGAGTTCATCATGAGGAGGGGTTGATGAAGAGATGAAATTTTTGTTTCGCTGGAATAATTAGGAATGTTGCTGTTAACCCAAACGGAGCAATGTGGTGTTCAGAATCTGTCAGATTGATTTATTTTTTTTTGACATATATGGTGGCTGCTATAAACAAATAACATAAAAATGCAAAAATTGTGTGCTTATTTCTGCCTCCTTCTCTTTCAGAGCTTGAAAGGCCGTTAACAGAGCCGCAGATCAAAGTGGTGTGCAGGCAGACACTGGAAGCATTGAACTACTTGCATGAAAATAAGATCATCCACAGAGATCTAAAAGCTGGCAATATTCTTTTCACATTGGATGGAGACATTAAACTAGGTAAGCATGTTATGTATAAAACTTTCCTAAAATGTAGCATGCTTAATTATATGCTAATTTACCTTATTGTGGTAACTTCCTTTTTATAGTTTTTAGTTTTGAAAATGAACATTTTTTGTAATGACTGAAAAGGGGTACCTGGAACTGTTTTCTGTAATTTTTATTTATACCAAGAGAATAAATTTAACTATCTCAGTTTTTCCAGTAGAAAAAAGACAAGAGTTGCCTGGATCCATTAGGTTCAGGGCTCCATACAGGCAGATAGATACAAGCTATTAAGATAACAGCTAATTAAGAACCTGCCCGGCTAGATTATTGGTTCATGTAGCTGTGTTTTTGCACAAGGTTACTCTTTGTACCTACAGTATTGAACGATTTCCTTGCATAAAGTTATTTTTGTAGCTCTAATATTTAGCACGTGATCTTCTCTTCATCTACAAATGTTGCTGATCTTTTTGCTTTTTCTTGGAAGATTTTAGTCACGGACTCATTCTCATGGGGCACGTTTATAAATATAATAGAATCACCCCCTTAATTTTTAAGTATTGCTGTAAAAGACAAAAATCATAGTAAGCCTCATGGTGAGGGAGACATGAATTTCTGTTCATTTTAATTATAAGCTGGCTCTTCCTCATATGGACTATAACTATTTTAAGCTTTTGCCAAATAAATACTTGAATGGGAAATGACTTTTTCTATTGCATGTGTGCTTTATTATTTCAGTATCCGTAGTCCCCTCAGTATTTCAGGTTTTGCATTTGAACAAATAGCTCTCTTAATCCTTTTTTTTTTTCCCCTCACAAAGCAAAATTAGGCTTCTCAATTGTTGAGCCCATCGAGTCAATTGGTACTGATTAAAGACAGCAACATATGGCTATTCTGTTCCTTTCTATAATCTGTGTATTTTTGTTAAGGAAAGCCACATCTATAATAAGCCTATCCGTTATATTTAAATGTCTTTTTTTTTCTTTTTTTTCTTTTTTTTTTTTTTTTTTACATAAAACACACAGTGCTTTAAAGATAAATGACATAGAGGAAAAAGTGAAACATAAAACCTCACTTCTGGAGAATTTAGGTAACAATAAAAAATTGTTGAATTAATAACAATAAAAAAATTGAATTCATAAGAGAGTTAATAAGCTGTATCTGAGCAATACAGCCTTTCTACACTAAAATCATTTTCTAATTAAAATAACTTAACCTGCTTATTCTTACTGCAAATACATACCTCTGTCCTGCCACACACAGCTCAACGTTGGCATTACTTTTTTTTAGCAACAGAGAGTAAGATTTACTCAGTATCTTTTACTAGAAATACTATGAAACCTGAATGCCTGAGGCAATTATCAAAATGCAAATACTTCTATTTCACTTCGAATTTTCAGTGCAGCAGAATGCCTGCTTTGGAACATAAAACATCTGAAAAACTGCTGTAAAATTAAAAAATAT
The DNA here is from genome assembly GCA_037305975.1 of Chrysolophus pictus. Taxonomy (NCBI): domain Eukaryota; kingdom Metazoa; phylum Chordata; class Aves; order Galliformes; family Phasianidae; genus Chrysolophus; species Chrysolophus pictus. The sequence continues at coordinate 11,493,892 of CM074581.1, read as the reverse complement.
AATGTGTTTTCCACCTCCAAGTTAACAGTATTTTCTTATTCACTTTAAGCGGATTTTGGAGTATCAGCTAAAAACACAAGAACCATACAAAGAAGAGATTCTTTCATTGGTACGCCTTATTGGTAAGTGTGCTGTTCTGCTGAATTTTAGTTAGAACAATATCCTAATATTGCCTTTGTTGTTAATGCTACAATGCTATAAGATGGAGAGAGAGTAAATGTATTAAGAGCAGAATCTGCTCCTTAAAAATGCTGCAATAAATTCAGATTGTTTAAAACTTTTTCCATAAGATTAGAATGCATTTTCTAATCTGGTACTTCATTTCTCTGTTTGCAGGATGGCTCCAGAAGTAGTAATGTGTGAGACATCTAAAGACAGGCCTTACGATTATAAGGCTGACATTTGGTCTCTTGGCATTACTTTAATTGAAATGGCTCAAATAGAGCCACCTCACCATGAATTGAATCCAATGCGAGTGCTCCTGAAAATAGCAAAGTCTGATCCACCTACGTTAGCACAGCCTTCTAAATGGTTTGTATTTCATTGATAACTTTCCCACCCTCGTTTGTAGAATTTGACCATAAGGCAGTGTGTGACTTGCTGTTCAGAGGCACAGCACTGCTGAACTTTATGGTACTGGTTTTATGCATAAAGCCAGGTACATTTTCTATATATGCTCTGTATGTTTTATTTGTTTATAATCTGATACAGCAGGGACTATGGTGTCTTTGTTGTAGCTCTATATAGAAGATTTAATACTGAAATATTACAGAATTTGAAGATTTGTCAGTTTTGCATTAAAATATATAAAAACAGCCTTTTACAAATGCAGTTCAGGACCATCTCAAAATTGGGAAACAAGAGAGTTAAGTATTTTTATACATAGAAGACATAAAAAAGCTGTTATCTACTTGATCACTGTGATATCCTTGTGAGATTCAGTTAATGGTATAACAGATGGGTTGTATTGTAAATTCAGAGCCAAAAGTAAACTCTTCTATAAATAGAAGAGTGTATTAAAGATGACATGAGCCACATTGGTCTTTCCATCCATATACTGTCTTTCTTTGTCTAAATCGATAGAAGGACCTGAAGTTGTAGTGTAGATGCACATGAAAGCAAAAAAAAAAATGTTTCACTATCCACTGATCTCATGTCAAGACTAAAGAAAAGACACTGCTGGTTTGCTTTGTTGTAGGTCATCGGATTTTAAAGACTTTCTGAAGAAATGTTTGGAAAAGAATGTAGATTCGAGGTGGAGTGCAACCCAACTCCTACAGGTATGAGGAATTAATTCTTCAGAACTGTTGTTGGAAGACAAACATTTTATATTCTTTTAAAAGCAGAGTAACTATTTAAATATATTCAGGTGTTTGAGGTGTTTGTATATTATGATTTCAATATTGTTGGAAGGTCTTTTTCAGTAAAACCTGATGAAAGAATACAAAGTGCAGATCAAATTCTCTGTTTACATCTTTTGATGAGTTGTAATTAATTATTTTGCATAAGTACTTAAATTATACTTTGATTCTTATAATGGGTGGAGCTGATACTTACGTAAGTAGTCGTTTGCTGACAGGTGTTCTAAAAGCTTTAGTGCTCGGCTGCCTCCTATAATGCTGTCACTGCAGAATAGCTAAACACAAGTAGATGTGACCAGGTGCATTTGATTCTGTTTAACGTCAGCACACATTTACTTTATCCGGAATACATCTGACACGTTGAATAGGTTTAAGCAGAAGGGCCAATCAGAGAAAGAAGATTAAGATGGTAGGAGTAGGAGAAGAGCGGGTATCTGCTTTCCCTTAAAGAAAAATGCAGAATTCTATTCTTGTTAGAGAAAAACATTACAAAGAAAAAAGCCATTTTTTTCTAAAAAGAATATTTCTAGATAAAACTTCCCAGGAAATAGTTTTACTTGGAACTGAAAAGAAATGAAAACCATTTCCAGGAAAAATAACCTTTTAAAAAATCTTTCTACTTTTATTCTTTGGACTATGAAAAAGGTTAGTAGAAATGAATAATGTGTGTTTTTAGCATTTTTGTTAGACTTCTGATGCAGTCTATTTGATTACAAATGTTTTGAATTTAAAACTTCAGCAGAGAGAAAACAGTTATGATTAATGTTAAAATTGTGAGTTTTAAAGTTTGAGAGAAGCAGTAATGTTTCTCTGAAGCTGATATTTCTTTTAAGATGTGTTTTTCAAATTGTGTGCAGTGAGGTTAGCACTTAATGATGGGCTTTTTTTTTTATTTTATTTTCACAAGCACCCATTTGTTACTGTTACTTCCAATAAGCCAATAAGAGAATTGATTGCAGAAGCTAAGGCAGAAGTTACGGAAGAAGTGGAAGATGGTAAAGATGAGGATGAAGAAGAGGAAACAGACAATTCTCTGGTCAGTTTGAAATTTAGTTGTTTAAATATGCAAATAGTTTCAATCACCGATTTTCTATGGAGTTCTCAATTTTCTGATGTTCTACCCAACTTTCACTTGAAGTCATCTAAGCATTACAGCATAAACATAAGATAACCTTATTACAAAATAGTCAGTGCTTTCAAAATTAGTGTGCTCTTAAGCTTGCTAAGAACTAATAATGAAGTCTATTGCCTTCATTTATTTTTACATACATATGCAGTGTAGAATGTTTATGTATAAAATGTTTAAGTCTAAATGACTAGATGAATAAAAAACTTATTTGTATATTTCATATGATGCTTAAACCAAGAAGGAAAATGTGCAAGTGTTATTACAGCAAGCTAAGTGTGACTGTCAAGAAAAAAATAATCCAAAGTCAAGGAAACAAATTTTACCTAGAGGAGATTGTATCTGAGTGTATTTTTAAAGATGCTTAAGAGTCCTACAGCAGATTCAGTTTGTCGGAGTGTGAAGCCCCAACATTCAGTTATGTGGTGGCAGGCTGCAGTGTCCATGCAGTGGCTCTCTGGTATAACTGATTCAAACACTGTCAGCACTTGACAGTGACCAGTTCTGCTGGTGGCTGTCATTACCAGCACAAGAAGTACACCTCCATTCTCTCCTCATACCTCACTGAGCCACTTGTGTTCCCTGGCCTCCATACCACTTTCCACCCCAAGCAAATCTCCAGAAGTGTGCATTCTCACCAGCTTTCTCCATGACTTATTCTCAGTCCTCTGGAGCATCACCCACCACCTCCATCAGCCGATTAGTAGTTAAGCTATTGATCTCCAGGTGAGTTGGGGGTGAAGGTCACCCTGCAACTCAAATAAGTTGCACAGTAACTTAAGTAATTGTGCCTCGGTGCTGTGAACTACTTGAGAGTGGTTCCTGTCCCAGCCTAGGGAGTTGTAACGTAGGTACATTTACTGTACTGCATTTGTTTTAAAAACTGCTTGGAAAACACTAAGCTTCTAGAATGACACAAACAGAAAGGTCTGTTACGTGCACTTTTAGATTAAAAAGTTGTTCTCTTCCTGCTTAGGGAAGCCGTCAGGTGTAGGACGTGTGTGATCGTAGCCATGCTTGGTACAATAGCTAGCCTAGTATATTCCCACTGGCAAATCAAAAGCCTGATCTGCAAATTACAGGGTTATAGCAGTAAGTACAGCCAGAGGTACTGTAATCACTTTGAAGAGTGGAAGAGCAATTATGGTTAAAACGATTCTTCATTGGTATATTCTTTTTTACATCTGTATGTAATCTGATAATCATTCAGATTTCAGCAACAGCAATTTCTACAGTTATGTAACTGTTTCTATTCCAGTGCAGTAACACTACTTACTCAGCTGTGCTGGAAGTTTTCACCATTTTAATGGAGCTTTACTGTGATTTAAAGGACAAAAATGTTTCTATCAAAGAACAAAAGGAGAGATGATATATTTGATGAAGCAGAAGGAGTTCTTAGTATTGAATTTTATCAGTTCAACACTAATTAAAACTGTGTTAGTCTTTCCTACCAGTCTGATACAAAGACATGTTTTTCAAATCTGGATGTAGATGGGACTAGCAGGGAAAATAAAGTAATAAAATAAGGAGCAATGGGATTGCATAAAGACTCCTGAGGATTCCGTGAAGTCTACTGCCTGGCAGTAGACTGACTGTGATCCCTTTTCTTCAATCACAGTACATTTTATTAAATTTTGGGGCATGGGAGAGCATTTTCGGGAAATGTTCTGTTCAGAGCCCAGCTACAGTTCAGGCATTTGTCCTCTGGTAACACCTAATGAAGTGTTCTCAAACTATAGCATTCACATAATGTTTTCTGTAAACATAATGTATTCATCTCTTTGGGTATTCTTCAATAGAACTGTACTTTAAGTAAATTTGAAGATGATTAAATATTTTTCTTTCTTTAATTTTTCAGCAGTTACCTGCAGACAAGCGTGCATCTTCTGACCTTAGTATTGCCAGCTCTGAAGAGGATAAGCTCTCACAGAATGCCTCTGTTCTGGAATCACTTTCTGAGAAAACAGAAAGTAATGCAATTGAGGAGAAAAGCAACACTATATTTCCAGATGGTAAAACAATTGAAGATGACTCTCAGGACATTAAAATTAGGAAAACAGCTGAAAGCATACCTGATGTTGTTGGTGGTGATATCAAAGTGCAGAACGGTTCTGTGCCAACTGGTGAAGTTGAGGAAGGCAAAATATTGCCAGCTGAAAAGAATACAGAAAGTCTGGAAGAAACAGCTGAAGATACAGAACCTCAGAAAGGAAGTAAAGAACTTAATGCAGTAACAATATCAGAAATAAAGGATGAACACAACTTAAAAACGGAGAAAGAAAATGACATAGGAAATGAACAAAGAGAGGAAAATGAACTGAAAGTAGTTCCTACAGTTGATGACAGTGTAGAAACTGGAGAAGCCATTTCTGAGGAAACCGGTGAAAAAGAAGAGGAAATCAGAATAGATCTCTCAGAGAGTGAAAATGAAAAGGTCACTGCAGAAAATATCATAGAGCAAAAGGAAGATGAAGACGAAGCTCAGAAAGAGGCAATAACAGACGTCACTACAGACTCTGTACCTAGTGCTGACGATAAAGTGTCAGATGAAGAAAAGGAACTTGTAAAGCATGGAATTGAAAACATTAAGGAGATAGGTGGTATTGCTGAAACACAGATCAGCGATGGGGATAAAATACCTGAGACGTCGGATAAGCCAGTGGAAAGTCAGGCTAAGCAGGTCCTTGAGATAATCAGCTCTGAAGAAACTCTATCAGAAAGCCAAGATAAAGAGATCAAAGAGGAGAAGAAGCTGGCAGAAAGTGAAAATGAGAATATCTGTAAAATAAGTAGTATGGAGGAAATGGAGAACAAAGACTCTGGAGAAGATGATGTAGGCCAGAAGGCAATACAGGACAAGCCTGAGGATATTTCCAATAAAATGGTGGATGAACAGACTGAGATGGACCAGAATCCAGAAGACCACAGAGCTGAGAATATCCAGGAAAACGATATCCGAATGGACAAAGAGCAACCAGAAGTTTCTTCTGATAAAATAATGAAGAATAAGCTTCAAGACACTACCAGCAAACAAGCTGATGACTCTGAACTCACTCCAGTTCCCAGTATTAGTATTAGCACTGAAGAAAATAATGAAAAGGTCAAAATGGATAATCAAGACAGTACTGAAACGTTACAGCAGCTAGAATCTGAGAACCTGAAGGAAAATGATGCAGATTCAGGCACAGGTTCTACTGCTGATAACAGCAGCATTGATTTGAACTTGTCAATTTCTAGTTTCCTCAGTAAAAACAAGGAGACAGGATCAATATCTTTACAGGTAAGTATAAACAATAATATTTTTAATATAAAATCCCATGTGAATCCAATATGAATGCAAACCTAAAATCATCTCCAAGTTTGACATTTGTAACTAAGAAAACAGACTGAAAAACATATATGATTGTGTAGAATATAGAAATGTGTGTGAATGGGGATGTTCTGCATTATGCATTCACTGCATGTCTGGGTTTTGTGCAGCCAAGCTAGTAGCTACAGAACTGCTAATTATCTTCTTAATTTGTTTCATGGTTGTATTCTAATAAATTAAAGTACGTGTAACAAAGTTTAACTATTAAACACGAAGATTTGTGCACAGTTGTAGTTCAGAGCTAATATAAAAGAATACTGGTTTGGTGCTTTACCCTGCTCAGAATCCCTGCTTTACCAGGACAAATCTCTTTCAGTGTCTGAATCTCACATTGAATTCCTGTCACTTCCATCTTATGTTTCTGTTTCAATTTAAAAGATCTAAGGCAGACCATCTCGAGTTTGTGAATGCCAGACAGTACTCCTTTGTACTGTATTGCAGTAATAATGCTGGGATGAATGAGCTTATTTGGATAAAGCACAATTCAGAATATGAACTTTACTTATTATATCTTTATACCGGTCTGATTATAGCCACACTAAGATAGTAACTGTGTAATCATGAGTTTGAAATAAAACAAGAACAAAGAAACAAAGGACAACTTGAAATAGCTGTGCTATCACAACTTCAATGCATTTGTGGTAGCCTTAACACAATGGAGGCAAAGTTTTAGCTGGGGTCTCTTTTGTCCCGTAATGAAACAACAGCAGCTCTGAGAAGTGGGAATTACTTTCATTCTGTCAGCAAGGTCCTCATCACGTGAGTTCTGGCTGCTGTCATGTAAGAATTAAAATCAAAACCAACCAAAATAACAGCATGTTGCTACTTTCATTTATGTCCAAAGCACAGGTGAGCAGATGAGTTAAACATTGCTAGGTTTCAGGGTTGATTTTCCCAATTAGATTCCTTTATTGCTGACTGGGGAAAATTATAGGCAAAAGCAGGCAATAATTGTGACTGTTCAGCTCTTGAAAATCAAACTGAGTCTGTTTTGGTCTGGGTTTATCAGTTGTTTTTTCCTCTGAATGGCAACTTGGATGACCAATAATCAGGCTTCCTTTGAGTAAAGAATGCTTCATTTCATAACAATTTTTCAAGTTCTCGCTAAGTAAATCAGATACTTGATAAGCAAGATGTCCTGATTGCTATGCAGTATACCACCATACAAACACCGAAGTAATTTAATATTAAGAGAATTAAAAAAGAAAAAAAAAAAGGAAGAGTGAATACAGTTTAAATGCAGACCAATTTCCCTATGCTTTATTCAGGAAACCAGGAGACAGAAGAAAACTTTAAAGAAAACTCGGAAGTTTGTTGTTGATGGAGTAGAAGTGAGTGTAACAACATCAAAAATAGTTACTGAAAATGACTCCAAAAGCGAAGAAATGAGATTTCTGCGGTAAGCTTTTCCAAAAGTAAATTTTGCAAGAGATTACAGTGTCTTGAACATAACAGTTGTTTTTTTGTCATGTTTAGGGACTAAGTTGTTTTTTTTCTGTCCATAGAAATAAATGGAAACTGTTTCTCAATGAGAGGATTCAAAACCAGCTTTACTCAATCTAAGTTGTCGATGCTTTTTCTTTTGTAATTTTCTTTTGTTTTCTCATCAATATGAACTATTTCTTTTTAGGCGTCAGGAGCTGAGAGAGCTGAGGCTTCTTCAGAAAGAGGAGCAGAGAGCCCAACAGCAGCTCAGCAACAAGCTCCTGCAACAGCGGGAACAGATGTACAGGCGTTTTGAACAGGAAATGACAGTGAGTTTTTGAATTTTGGTGCCCTTACAATGTGTCACCTTGACAGTATGCTAGTAGCAACAATACAGGCATATCCTTCTATGATGGCTATGGTTCAGTTGTCATTCTTGCTAATAACGGCAATGGTTTTGCATTATGGGGTGCTTAGCTTGTATCCTAGAACATACTGCCTGCCAGCTGTGCTTTTTTTGTTTTCTTAACAGAGTAAGAAGCGGCAGTACGACCAAGAAATAGAGAATCTGGAGAAGCAGCAGAAGCAGACAATAGAGCGCTTGGAGCAGGAGCACACAAATCGGTTACGAGATGAAGCGAAGCGCATCAAAGCAGAGCAGGAGAAAGAGCTGTCCAAATTCCAGAACATGCTGAAGAACAAGAAGAAGGAGGTAAGAGGCAAGGATGTACAGAAAACAAAGAGTATGGCCATGGTGAAGGGTTGAGGTTAGGTCTCCCAAAACACTGTGCACTGTTATCTGAAGAGTCAATTATGTTGGTTTTGTTCTTTAACTCCAAAGAGAAAGCTAAGAGAAGAAAATCTGATGGCCTAAAATCTTTTCCAGTTAATTTCATGTGTGTTGTAGAGCTAAGGCAAAGTGAGTAACGTTTGACACTGACACCTTATGCTGTTAATTTATTTGCATTCGAATAAGAGGAGTGGTGTACCTCTGTGTATTTAGCATCGCAGAAGTTGCTTTATTTCATTCTCAGATCAGTTTTGTTATGCTTGTTTGTATACAAATGTCTCTGGCGTTTGCTCTTAGACTTGCAGATATTTCTTTAAAAAAAAAACCAACAAAAAACGAGAACTGTACTGCCCATGTTTTTGCATAGAATGATCCCATAGTACAAAAGTGTATAGAAAAAAAAATGTTGTGTTCAGTGCGAACTGTATGCTTGTAAATAACCATTTTCTTCTTTTTGCGGAACCTCTTGCATTTTTGAGTCTCTTTCTGTTTACTGGTGATTGGGTCCTACATGGGAAAGCGGGAAGAGCGTTATATATTGCTCTGAGCTAAAAGCAATTCTTTCACGGAAACAGGAATAGCATGTGGTGATTTGGACTCTGTTTTCTGATGATGCTTCCAGTATTAAACAAACAGACATTTGTTTCTGGCTGTAGGGCTTTGTATTTACAGCTTAAGAGGGTGAACTAGAGTTTGAAGGAAAATGCAGCTGGTGCTCTGAGCTACCCGTGCTATATTGAGGTGTGTGCAGTGTTCATTTTTTGAATTCTTACAATTTAAAAAAAAAAAAAACAACAGCAAAAACAAACAAAACCCACAACAAAACAACAAAACGACCATCAGCAAAGTAACAGATTCATGTGCATGTTAGCCTGATTAGCCAGGTTATATTTCTTCTATTCCTGTCTAATTTGCCTCAAACTGAAACAAAACGTTTCATTCCAGCATGTGTACTGAAAACTTTCTTAAAAACAATTAGTCATTGGTATTTTTTGCTTTTAAATTCTTCTGAACACTTACAACCATTTAATATTTTTTCTATGATCATTGTTAAGACTTGCCCTGCATAGATGCTGTTTATGGTTGTGACGCTTAACAAGCGCATCTTATAAATTCATGTTCTAGATAGTGTCAAAAATGGCTCTCTTTACTGAGGACTTATTTAATCTTCAACAATTTTTCACAGCTTTACTGTGAAGTAAACATACTTTGTAGTCCCTTTTACAGTAGTGCTTCAAGAAAATACCACTTTTGCAAGTGGTGGTTTTCTCAACTATTGCCTATTCTAGCTGCTGCATGAAAAAGCAAACGACTGCCATTTCTGAGAGCACTGGGCAGCGTGTGCATGCAAAAAGAAGCTGGTATACACCTCCTTCCTGCACTGGCATACCTAAAGCATGCATTGCTCCGTCTCTTTTCACTAAGCTCTTTTCACTAAACTAACATCCCTGCCACTGAAGTATTGCACGCTTTCCAGTATACCTCTAGTGCTTGACCTGCATGTCCTATGTTCACAATAATGCTTGCTGCGGACAAAGTATTCTTTTCGCCACCTTCTGCATGCTTATATACACTGTAGGTTTTTTGTGAAGTGGAGAAAGCACCAAAAGAGCTGAGAAAAGAGCTCCTGAAACGCAAGAAAGAGGAGCTTGCACAAAGCCAGCATGCTCAGGTAACAGCGGCAGCTTCAAGCTACTAAAATACAAAAGGCAGCGGTATTTGCACAGCTCCATAATTTCACTTGTTGTTGTTGAGTGAATATGAAACTTAACTCAGACTAACTCTATGTATGCTCTTTCTTCAAATACTTCCCTATCACTTCTCATACAGTATAATGTGTAGAAATGCAGGAGAAGTGACTTCCAGGTTTGTGCTGTTAAGCGTAATGTTATGTATGGTGTGCCAAAAACTGCATTTTACTATGACAAGTTCCACTGCAGTGCTTTTATGTGCTGTGAGTACCCACAGGTCCATCAAATTAGAAAAGTTTGAGTCAGAAGTTATTTTTTGAGTAATATAATCACAGAGACAGAAAACACGTAGGATCTGTAATCATGAGACATCATTTCTAGAAGCACAGTAGTTTATCATAGAATCACAGAATGGTTGGGCTGGAGGGCATTCTAAGGGCTGTTCAGTTCTACCCCCTGCCATGAGCTGGGTGCCTCCTCCAGATCAGGGCCCCATCCAACCCAGCCTTGGGCAGCTCCAGTGATGGGGCACCCACTGCTCTCTGGGTAGCAGTGCCAGAACCTCACCTCCCCATGGGGAAGAACGTATTTGATCTAAATCTTCCCTTCTTTTTGTTTGTCTATCACTACATGCCCTTTTGAAAAGTCCCCTTCTTCTAAAAGATTAGATCAAATGAATTTATATAATGCCTAAACGCAGGTGAATGGAAACTAGAAGACAACATAGCTTCATGCCTTCAAACTTACTGTCTTTAGTGAGCTGTCTGGAAAGGGGCTTGCTAATATTTCAGAATGTTTTTGTGGTGGCCATAGCCTGTACAATAGCAAATTTGCCCACACGGAGCAGTTTTGGATCGAGTAACTTAGACAAAATGTTCATGTGAGTGACTTGGCAGAAAATAACAGCAACTTTGTTTGATTACATGTCCTGTACAGGAGGGGATTTCCCGGCATAGAATTTGATTGAGTTACAGCGCTCTCCATGCTGAGGATTTGTGTCTCTGCTGTTGTTAAGGAAACAATTCAGGAACTGAATGTTTGCAGTGTTTGTGATGGCTTTGTTTCCTTTGCTGGTTTCAGTTTGTTGAAAAAAGTTTTAAAGGTGGAAGATCCTTATTTGGAATGGTGCAGTAGTAGACAAAGTGCAAGTGTTCCATTTTAATGTCCAAAAATTCTGTGTGTCTACTTTGTTCCATTAGCCTTGAGGTTTTAGGTGTATATTACTGACACACAGCAGAGACTCATTTCTTCTTTTTTTTCTTTAAGACCAGCACTATATTTCATTGTATTCTGACATAGGAAGTACATTGTGTCCCACAGGGCGTTGCTCAGGTTATGATTCAGTCTTTTCAGTTGTCTTCATGTACGCTTTTCAACGCACAAATGCAGGATGTAAGTCCCAAAATACAAACCAAGAAGTTTTATTTCCCTAATGTTCCAGATGTTTTCTCTTCTCTTTCTGCTCATATGTGCTGATCAGTTTCACTGCTACCTCCAAACAAGTTAGCACAAATGTGTATAACTACCCATATATGTATACGTATAAAAGGACAGCATTGCTAACTCTGGGCAGAGCGCTCAAGTTTCTCACAAGCGTGATACAGTGATGTTCTCAGGTGTTTATTTGTTCAGCACATGTGAGAAACACTTGTGTGACTTGAATGCTGTGTGTGCTGTGAAATTATGGATTGTAAAGATACTGGTTTAAGATACTGGGCAAAACCAAGTGGTGAATTTAAAGAGGCAGACTGCCTTTTGCACCATCCAGCATGTTCCTGAGTAAGGTCTATGATCTTTGTTGCATGACTGCTTTCTGAGATTGTTAGCACTGAGGTAAACCTGGCAATTAGCAAGGATTTTTTTGTGTGTGTTTTGGGGTTTTTTGATGTGTTTTAAGTAGATATGGAAGCAATGATATTTAAATGATTGACAGTAAATCCCCAGCATAACTTTTTTTTGACTGTGACTACACTAGAGCAGCTGTCCCTCTGCACTTTCCAGATAAAAAAGATTACTAGGAGATCAACATTAGTATTAATTCTGTGCCTGCTTGCTCAAAATCAACTTTTAGTTTTCTCCTTTTCCAACCAGAAGGGGAAACACAACAGTATTTTTCCATCCGTTCATATATTTGATTAGGAATGCCTGATGTCATTCACAAACCTGGCCTCCCAGTCTGTTTTGTACCCTCAGCTCTGCTCCTTTCTGAACTTGCAGCAGCTTATTCTGCCTCTGGTTTTCTGTTGTTTGTATAAGCTTAACTCTGCTGCCCACTGGGAGACACGAAAGACTTGTCTATTTTTCAGTAACGTTGCATGAAAATGAAGACCAAGATTCTCCTGGTCATAACATAAAGTATTTTTAATTAACATGTAGTTCTGTATGTTGCTGATGGCTCTTAGCAAGGCTCAGCAAAAAGAAAACAGATCACTAGCTCAGGAGGCCCTTGCAGCGATCACCCGCAGTATTTTCAGCCTCATGCCATCTCCCATCCAGCGGGCCATCTTTAATTTTGCTGTGTCTAACAGCAAATGCCTCAGCTGCCTGTTTTGGCTCAGAAGGACAACTGCCATCGTGGGTTTTTTTAACCTTTATGTCCTGGTAGAAACATCAAGAAATTAACGCAGAAGTGTGTGTTGTGTGCATGCCTGTGTGCTGGCAGATGTGGTCTGAGGCTGGGTTTTCTCGATAGTTGCAAAGAAGAAATTCAGTGGTTTGTTCTTGCAGTGTGGATGGGGATTCTTAGTATTCTCTGTTCTTCATGACGGGATGCAGTGCCTGAGGTACCTTGGATAATGGGAAGGTGCAGGTGATACACAGACTGCATCATGTGGATGGCAAATCATTTGTGAGCAGCCAAGTCAGCTCTGGCATGCTGAGCTCAGTAGTGCTGCAGAGTGCAATTCCCACAAAAGCCATTGGGTGTCTTCTTTGCAGTGTCACAGGACCCCAAACCTCAGTCAGTATCTTTGCATTCATGAAGTGATAAACCACTTGAGATTGAGACACAGTTCTGAAACTAACACATAGATAACGTAGCTTTACCTAATAATCCAAAGCAAAAAAATAATCATAAATGCTTCTGTTTTCTTACATCCACAAATCCATAACCGTTGATACAACTGAGACCAACTACATATTGAGCATGCTTGTCTTTGCTATCTTTAAACTGCAGCTTTTTTAGAGGAGAGATGGAATGAATTATAGGTTATTGGTTAGTCTGTTGTCATTGGTCTTATTTCTGAAAGTATTATTTAAGTATTCTCTTGCCTACTCTGTATGTAGAAAATTCAACAGATAATTGTGTAGCTGAAGCATGTTAGCTCAAATCTCTGTAGCTGAACTTGTTTTCGTGTATAGCTCGTTCTGAGAGAACTGGGAATTTCATTCAAATGCCATGTGGCTGGAAGTACAATATTTGATTCATTGCTTTTCACCAGGAGCAGGAGTTTGTACAGAAGCAGCAACAAGAACTGGATGCATCTCTGAAGAAAATTATTCAGCAGCAAAAGACAGAACTAGCCACTATTGAACGAGATTGCCTCAACAGCAAACAGCAACTCATGAGAGGTGAGCCTTTCCTTAATGGTAGTCATTTGTGCTACATTTCAATAAAATGATAATATGGAATGCTAATAATCTGCTTACAGAATAGCACTGCTCTTAAAATGTGATTGTAGGCCACTTGTAAACATACACTTGCAGGTGGGCTAGAAAGGATTGTGTTGTACTTTCTAAACCTGCCTTCTCTCTGCAGCTCGCGAAGCTGCCATCTGGGAGCTGGAGGAGCGACATCTACAAGAGAAACACCAGCTCCTCAAACAGCAACTCAAGGATCAGTACTTCATGCAGAGGCATCAGCTGCTTAAGAGGCATGAAAAGGTCAGTGTTGACTTTGACACTTTCCTTTGTGTATTATAATCTCCTTTTTATTTATTTATTTATTTATTTTAAATCAGTCTCTGTGGTAGCTGTTTGCTTAGGCAATACCCACGTGGGTATTTCCATGCTGCATAGATTCTGTACTTCTGTTGGAATAAAGATAAACCTTGATCTTGCTTCACTAACAGTGGTACACTGAAGTATGAGGAGTCCTCTTTTTACCTTTTGATTCCTTTAAAAAAGAAATCCACAAAATAACAACAAAACAACAACCATCTTTTTGCTATTCAAAATAACAAATAGTGCTTGTCCATAAAAATTAGTAGAGTTTTGGCTTGTAGTTAAATAAATCTACTCATTAGTAAATCATCTTGGAATTCAATGAGCAGAATGAGAAACTAGGTGAGCTTTGGGGCAAGTACTGAAATCTGTCTCTGTGTTGCTAAATCTAAATAGTAAAAGTTCATAAGGCAACACATTTACTACAAGGCATTTAACTTTTTTTTTTAATAGAATATACTAAATAAAGGAATACAATTCTTGGAAATTTAAACTCAATACAGAGAAAGATGATAGGATTTCCTTGGTCACTGGATCAGAATTGGCCTCCACTACAAACTGACCTCTATGTATTTAGGCGTTCGTATTTTAATCCCCATAAAGGCTGCTGCTTTCATTGCAGTAGTGGAAGTTCAGTTTCACTGAAGCTTCTTCTCTTGTGTACACAGACACTTTAAAAACATAATTCAGAAGTTGAGAAACCATTTGTAAAGTGTATCTGTCTGTCTTAGGACGTTAAAGAATTTTGACTGGGTTGAGCATGATCCAGAGTTCTCTGGAATTAAAAGAAGACCTCATCTACCCCTTTGGTATCACAAGGGCTGAGTCTCATTTCTCAGACAACATGTGCATTGATGAGAAGAGATGCTCTAATGTAAGAAGTATTCTGCAACATTTCCATGTGGTTAATGTTTTAGGAAACAGAACAAATGCAGAGATACAACCAACGCCTTATTGAAGAGCTAAAGAACAAGCAAACTCAGGAAAGAGCCAGACTGCCTAAGATCCAGCGAAGTGAAGCAAAGACTCGAATGGCTATGTTTAAGAAAAGTTTAAGAATTAATTCATTAGCCTCTCCAGATCAAGATCGTGAAAAAATTAAGCAGGTAATTAATAAAAATGATCTTAATGGTGTAAATGCTTGATGTGACATAAACACAAATGTGATCATGGGACAGAATGCACTCTGCAAGTCTGCAGGTGGTACAGAACTAGGTTGATGTATGGATGTCTGCTGCCACTCAGAAGGACCAGTCAAGGTGAAGAAGGGGGCAGTTATGATCCTCATGAACTTCACCAAGTCCTCCACCTCAGGGCCATTAAAAATATGTAAATATTTTAGAATCATTCAATTCAGTAATACTGTATGCCATATGTATTCATCCTGTCACGTACAGTTGTTCTATGCAGATAAACTGTTGTCTCTAGGAGCATAATCTAAATTGTTTTTTCAATTGTAGTTTGCAATCCAAGAAGAAAAGAGACAGAAAAATGAAAGACTGGCGCAGCATCAGAAACATGAAAATCAAATGCGGGATCTTCAGTTGCAGTGTGAAGCAAACATCAGAGAACTGCATCAGCTACAGGTAGATGATAGTAGATAGACATCCAGTGGGAAGATTCTGCTTTGCCTGTCTGTTACTGACCTGAAACATTTTTTCCTGCATTTTTCCTCACGTGAATTCTTTCAGTTTTGCTTTCAAAGGCCTGCAATGTACTATTTAACCAGACTCAGAAGCTTGCATTACTAAGAAATCATTTTATGCCCAAGAAGATGAGCCGTAAGCAAATGATCACTCTCAGAGTATTTACCAAGTTCCTAGTGCTGTTCTGTGTAGGCAGCATCTCCTTTTAACCTGCTCTTACTCAAATGTCTGTAATCATGACAGCAGTAGGCAGCATCAGGCACTGCCCACAAGACATTCAAAGTAATACATGGAATTGGTTGGTCTTTACAAAGTGCAGGCTGCCATTTATGCTTGAGCTTGTGGAAGGTATTTAGAAGGAATGCTCTCCTTACAGCAAGGAATTTGATGTTGGTTTTGGTATGTTTTTTGTAGAAGTAGATACTGTATACTAAAGGCTAAGGCCTCCTTTTCCATGAAATCTGTTTTTTCCCTGCTTCAAGGACTCAAGGCAGTTTTGAAGTATTAATTGTTCATCTGCTTATAACCTTTGCATAGAGAAATCTTTCAGTGGCCAAGGAAGCTAGATTTGCTGATCGCTTTTTTTGCCTCCTGTGAATGCAGCCCCTGGCTGTGCTAGTAATACACCTCAGTAAAACCCCAAATACTGTGGGAACCTGTATGAGACTCAGCTCAAGTAAAATTGAGCAGATTAGGGCTGCTCTGAGCCTCCAACCAAGAGAAGTTGGCCCTTAGCAACACTCAGTAGTAGTCAAATGCTTTTTATTCCTGTGTATTTTTTTCTTTTCTTTTTTTCACACTCTGCATCAGACCCAGTTGGGCCTGCAGCTATAGAAACAAGAAGGGTTTTAGGGGCTGCAATTAACAGCTGCTCTTAATACAAAGATTTGATGCAGCCAAATACTTAACTATTAACTTGCCATGCTTCAAAGTTTCCTCTGTAAGTTAAGCAAATGCATGTACAACTTAAAGAATGTGAAGCTGGTGTGTGATTTGATTACCTTTCTCGTTACAGGGTGATTCTGAGGCTGTTTCAGTGCAAGCACATCTCTCTCTCTAGACCCCATTTGTTAGGCTCAGTTCCATAGCGCTGACAGTTGAAATTTTCAGCTCCTATGCTGCGAACCCTGCTTCCTTTCTAATGTCATCAATTTTAATAAATTATAAACACTTTCTTTAGGAAGCAAAGCAGAAATGCTGCATGACCTCGAATAGCACTATTAAGCTGTAAACACAGTTCTGACTAACGCAACATCAGTTGCTCCCTTAGTGGCAGTCAACGGTGTGGATTTACAAGTATTTCTTATCTCAATTGGTTCTGATAGAAAGATCAGCTTTTGATAATGCAACCTCGTAACATACTTTTATCTTGTAATTACGTACGTCAGTGTTTACACAGAATAAGCTAATTAAAAAGAATTAGGACAACATATGTCACTGTACGAACATTGAGTTGTCTAATCTGAATTAGTTTTATAAGGATTATCTTTATCTTGTTTTAAGAATGAAAAATGCCATCTACTGGTTGAACACGAGACTCAGAAGCTCAAAGAACTAGATGAAGAGCACAGCCAAGAACTGAAGGAATGGAGAGAGAAATTGAGACCAAGAAAAAAGGTAAATTGGAGCAGTCATGAGTCAGAAAATAAGAAAGTGTTAAATTGTGCAAACGCAGACCTTACAAAAAATAACACAGAGGAAAACCAAGCTACTGTACAAAACTGCCACAGTTCACTGTGTAATGAAAGAAGTTGAAATAGGTGCAATAAAGAAGGCATGAATGCTACCAGGCTCTTACTGTGTTCCTTTTGCAGGGCATGAGTATGTATTTCCATATAAAACAGCTGAAGTAAATCTGATTTAGGAATGTATTTCAGCAGCCATTAGGATATAACAACAATTGAGTGCTCAGTAACAAAGAGAGTGGTTGTAATAGTTGATTTTTTTTTTTTTTAATTTCAAACTGGAAAGCATCAGAGTTTCACACAACTTAAAGAATAACCTACAGGCAGATGATGTTGGTTCTTATGTTGTTGGGACTCGGTAGTTTTGCAATCTGATAACTGTTGCTGACTTTTTGCAATGGTGAGTGCAGCTACATCGCATCAGACTGGCAGCAGTTTAATAGGCTTGTTGTGTTTTTGCTTTTATTCCTCTGACAATCTGATTTTGTTCTTAGACGCTGGAAGAAGAATTTGCCAGAAAACTGCAGGAACAGGAAGTTTTCTTTAAAATGACTGGAGAATCTGAATGCCTTAACCCTTCAACACAAAGCCGGATTTCCAAATTCTACCCAATCCCCAGCCTTCACTCAACTGGGTCATAACTCTGGGAACTGCTGCAGGTTTTTCATATTTGGAATTCTTTGTTTCTTCATCCTTGTCGTCTAACGTGATCTAACTGCAGTGTGCATTAAAGGACCTGGCACTTTTTGTTTTCAGTGGAGACAATCAGTGTCATGATCACTTTTTTTTTTTTTTTTTTTTTTTTTTTTTACTTCTTTGAATGGAAGAAAGGAGAAAAGGAGTTGCTGCATAATGGTAATGTGACGTCCTTCAGATGTTTCAAGAATACGTGTTTTTTTTTTTAATCTTGGTCTCAAGTAAGTTATCTATGGTTTTGACTTTAAGAAAGTAAGTCTAGAACAAGAATTGTAATATTTCTTATCACAAAAAATTGTTTATGTGGATTTTTAAACGGTGTAATATTAGTTCTGCTACTGTGTTTTTAAGTCTCATTTCTACACAAGAGAATTCCACAACTGAAACTGCCTGAGGGGTTTAAAATGTTACAGTCTTGAGCAGTGTTCTCAGAGCAAGGACTGAAGCTGATTACTCAGAGCATGCCAGTAACCAAAAAAATGAACCCTTGTGCTTACACGATTGGTAACAGTAAAAGCCTTTGCAACTTTTTTAAAAGAGAAACCTCTGGCATAAATTAAACTGAGCTGATCTCCATTGTGCATTTTGTCCATTAGTTCCATAATGAAATGGGGTGCTAGTTTAATTAAGACAGTGCCTGAAACACT
Source organism: Chrysolophus pictus (assembly GCA_037305975.1). Lineage (NCBI taxonomy): Eukaryota > Metazoa > Chordata > Aves > Galliformes > Phasianidae > Chrysolophus > Chrysolophus pictus. The sequence goes on along the minus strand of CM074581.1, from coordinate 11,475,513 downwards.
TTGGTATGCTAATCCTGGTGACAGGGTGGTGTTTTGTCATTTAAAAACAAAACAAATACTCCATTGCATTGCTGTTACTGTACAAAACAGAAGATTTCTTGCTGCTACTGCCATTTTTGTTGTAAATCCTCACCCTAAAATATTTTGCACTAAAATATGTAAAGGTGAAAGAAATGCTAACTTTAAAATACACGGTTTATTAATTTCCTTATTTCCAACCTATTACAGGTGGTTATTTCTACAAATGGAAAACCTGTAGAATGTATTTTTTAGAAAGCAATGTGCAAAATGCACACGGTCTCTCTAACTGTACCTGGAAAGGGTAGAGCCATCTTTCTGTTCTTACCAAAGCCTGTTTGTTTAAACTCCATCAGAGCATGGAGGTGGGTGGTCATTTTTACAGGTAATCATGGCAGTCTTGATTTGATTACAAGTGTTAGAGTTGGTTGTTTTGTTGTTGTTGCTTTAGTCGTTTTATTTGATAGAAAGATTTAAGTTAAATATATAGACAAAATTCTCAATGAAGCTGTTTTTTTTTTTTTTTTTTTTTGCTTTTGTGTTGCCACTTACTAACATAGATGGTTTTTATTTTTCAAGTTTATAGATGTACAATAAGTTATTTACCTGACTGATTTGCAGTGAAAAAAGTCTGAAATGTTTCTTATATAGCTGGTAGGGAAATAAAAGTGTGTTAGGTCACTTTTACTGCACTCCTTTTGGTGGCAGTCATATCGAGACAGTACTGTAAGCTGTACTTTGGTATGCCGTGTGAAATTTGTAAAATAGTATTTACTTTGTTATTTGAGGCCTAACTTCCTATTCTCTTTGGGCATCAACTGTAACATTTGTTTTGCTAGCTCGCATTAAATGTGAGGCTGGTGAACGTGATATGGTGTTCATTTCATGGGAACAGCACTGATGCATGTGAATGAACTCTTAAGTTAACATAGGATTTGAATCAGACGCAGTTGAAAACTTGGATGCTGAAATCTTTGGATGCTGAAGCTATGCTTTCTCAATGAAGACACTTAACATTTACAGCACAGTATCAGCAGTTGGAAAATGCATGTTTTAATTTAAATTTTGTAACTTTTTGATAGCTTAATTACTTTACTAGCTAGCCCTAATTTCTGGCATTTTATTATATAAAAGTATATTGTGTACTGTTGTAAATTCACATACCACATCTCTAGAACGTTATCTATTGCAAAATGCAATGTTCTTTAAGTTGTTTCTTCTGTAGGGTGAAATATGTCTCTGGCCTTCACTTTCTAAGCTCCGTTGTCATAAACTGACTTACTAAAATCAGCAGGTAATCTTCATCTCTGTATTAAGAATTTGTTTGCAGTTTTGTGTGCAGTAGGCTCAGTGACTTATCTGGGGAGTAGACGTGGCAAGCAGATCTCCCATTCCGGGTTCTCTCTGCCTTTATCCATATTAAATTATCAGAAAAATGTTAATCTTCTTACATTGCTGGCAGTCTCAGTGATAACTTGTTAATGGCATAGCAGTTACCTCTGTCTAAATCTTTAATTCGAAGATCCTTTTCACACAAGCTCCTGCAATCTGATCTCAAGCGTAAACTGTACAAACAAACAGCAGTTCTGTGTTGGAGGGAGGGACTGAATGTAGTGATTGCAGCCTTACTGAGTCCTTGGTGCGGGCTGGAGTTGTAGGGCACTGGTGAGCAGCTGCAGTCTTGTGACTTGTGCTGGGATTTGATGTCTGGTGTGAAAATACATTTGTTCTGGGATAACAGGAGCTAACGTAGGTACTTACACACTTAGATTGATAGAATTGTTGTTGCCAGTATTGTGCAATGTAAAAGAGGAGGTGTATGCTATTATGTCAATGTCAGAAAATCCAGTTCAAGTGAATTTAGTCTCACAGAGGCCTGGCAGAGTTCTTCTGAGATATAAAATCCAATCTCCCTACTATCATATCACGTCATCCCTTTAATAACCATTAGAAGTTCAGTCTCAAAGGAAATTGGGTGTATTTTCCTTAGTCAGAACAACATACTTGCTTGCTGAGTTCTTGGCAGATCTTGTTTTTCCTACAAGCCCTTCAGAAGATGAGCAAATATTGATTTGTGATCAACTTTGTTTTACTACACTGGCTGCTCTGAAAATAATGCCTCTCATTTATTTCCATAGAAACTACAAGAGATACAGCTCTATTTGATAAAGCAAATTCTCAGATACAATGTACTATTTTTCAATATAGTCACCACCGTTAGCTGTCATTTACACCAGCAATGACCAAGAGCCTGTATGCCATGCTTATAAAAAAAATAAAATCTGCATGGCTGCCCACAACAGGGCTTGTCTTCCCTGTTGCCACTGCTGAAATGCACCATCTTGCTGTGCTCACATCTACTGTTCAGTCTCCATGAATGTCACTGGGTGCCATTTTTTCTGTAAGGAGGAACTCAATGACACATCTTTGCTTCAGCCACACTTCCATGTCAGACCCATTCTCTCAGACTGCTTCTCTGCTGCCATCTGTCATGTGGCAATAAACTGTAATGGAATATTGGTGGGGAGATTTGACTTCTACTGGCATCCCACCAACATCCACCTCTGACATCATGAAGCAACATAATAAAATAGGAGGCGTTACTTTGAGAGCAGCTCTTGTACATCATAGCTGGGAAAATGAATAATGGCAATAAATAAAGTGCATGCAGTACAATGCAGTATAGTGGTTGTCCTCTTGTATTTACAGTTGATTTAAAAAAAAAAAAAGTCAGCCATGTTCTTGGCAAGCTCATGGCCTCTGATGGATTTAGACTTCACAATTTTTCTTCTTCATCATTAAATTAGCTTTCTTGGGATGAGGCCTTGTAAATACAGGAGTTAGTAGCTATGTCCCAAAATCAAGCCATGTTTCTGAGAGTACTGGCCAAACTCTGACAGCTTTGGGCTGTAGGAGCCTCTTCCAGTGCCTGATGACCCTCTGGTGAGGAACCTTTCCCTGGCACTCAACCTGACTCCTCCCAACACAGATTTGTGCAGCTTCCTCATTTACTAGAGTTCAGCTGTTTGTGGCATCCTATAATTCTCTGCCAATGCAGTCCTTAGCATTTACAATCCTGTCATTTTACTTCATGATCTGTACTTCTGGATCTCGAGAAAAACTTCCTTGTGTTGATGTGTTCGCACATGTTCCTGTTCCCTCACTTCTAATAGCAGCTTCATATCAGATTCAGAATGATGCCTGGGGAGAATTAACCTTAATTCCCAGACAAGCTGAGGATGCCCGGATGCATTTCTCAGTCTTACAGAAGATGAGAACAGGTAAAGGGAGGGAAAAAGAAACTTAATAGCATTTGTCTAGTGAGGAAAGGGGATATTGTTTGCAGACCTTTTAGTTCTCTATCCCCTTCCTCTCACCCGTGTCCTCACCCTTTCTGCAACTTTCTGTAACTCCAGAGTCAGGGACTCGGGAGAAAGCAGAAGAGCCCTTAATTAAAATGTGCTTAAAACTAGCTAATGAACAAGGGTCCAACTATTTCCACTGTGCTGAAAACAGAAGGAAGGTACTGAGCCCTAAAATGTTCTCATTTCCCAATATCTCTTCCAGTTTCCATGCTAGGTAAAGCCTCTTTCGTATGGATTTTCAGCTAGGCTGAGAATGGGGGAAGAACAGAAACCAGAAGGAGAGAGCTGCTGAACTGTCATACCCCCAGTCTCTGTAAGAAAGCCAAGCAGAGTGCTGTTGTGTAATAAAATCTCAAAATCCAGGGCATCTCCAAGTTCACGTTGTCCCAGAAGTTTATTGAATGTTTTGTGTTAACAAACCAAGTCATTTTGCCTTACAGGAAGCAACCAAAAATCATGAGATGGATGAATAATTGGCAAAGGATCTCTGTATCTTTAGCTCATGGAAATGAACTTGCAGTAGCAGCCATACAACAGTTTTGGTTGTTGGTCATTTTTTTTTTGTTCTTGTTTTTAAAATTAATTTGATTTCATGGCTTTCTGTAGAATATTGTAATAATTCTGCTGTAAATACAATAAAAACCACAGTTTGCTGAGAGGGTCTCTGTTTTCTTTTCAGAAAGCTCATGTGATCTGTGAGTGAGAAGGACAATTTGTAATTTTTTTTAAGTGAGGATAAAAAATCCTTTAACCTTGCGTGGTTGCATGGGCCCTGGCTGGAATAGCTCACTGTGGGAGTAGAGATTGAACACAAACCTCATTCTGCCTGACAGCCTGGCCTGCACACCACAGCAGGCTGAGTAGCTCTGACATTGCTTGAAACACAGAATCGCAGCTGCTGCACTTAAACATGAATTTAAGTGAGGTTTTTTCTGTGGTTGTTTTTAAGAAAGATTTGAAAGGAAATGTCTCAGCAGAGCCAGGTGAAGAGTATGATTCACGCGGAAGGACACAAGTTTAATGGGCCAACACTGCAAGCTGCTGTATACTCTGAAAACCAACCAGGTTTGTATAGAACCTTGTTCCAAACTCTCCTGAAGACTGGAAACCGGAGATCCCAAGAAACAATGCATTGGCTGCTTGGTCGCATATTGGTGAGAGAATGAAGGAAAACTGCCACCATTGGCCACTCAAACCCCACAGCATGCCTGCCCCCAGTCACAGTGACTCTGGTGCAGACTATGCTGTAATACTGATAGGCAAACTTGGAGTATAAAACACACTTTAATTGGGATGTTTACATTAGTTTTTCCTAACGTTTCAAAAATAGAATGCAAAAATGTTTTTTAAAAGTCACCAAATTACATTTAAGAAAAGTGCTTCAGTTCTGTCCCTGTGCATGTCACAGCAGGCCGTGCTGCACAGCACAAGAGGCCCACGTTCCCTGCAGAGTATTTGCATGTGCTGTGCCCTGCGTGCTGCCACAGCCTCATCTGTAACAGGACTTTAACAAAGGAATCAGGCTTGGGAGCGAGGTTAATACATCTTGAGTGCCAGAGCACTGAAAAATTGAGCTGGAAGGGAGCTACGTTCCAAAATGGGTCACAGGTGGGGTGACAAATGCTGACCCCAGAGATCTGAAAGCACTCCCAGCCCTAGCCACCAACACCTGATGCACCAGCCTCCCCCACTACAGCCAGCACAGCAATGTGCTCAGGAAGCTCAGTCCTGGCACTTCCTGCAGGGCTTTTGGTCTGAGTCTTACCACTTGTTTGGTATGCAGAGGACTTTTTTTTTTGTTGGATACGTGGCTTGTTGTTTAAAACAAGTTTTTATGTAGCTGGAAATAATACAAGACTGGACTGAGAGGGGTAGGAAGACCTTGTCAGCACAAAAACACAAACTCAGGGGCTCAGGGGCCACACATTTGCAACAGGAAGAAACATCCACACTAGAGCAACACTGGACATATTTAAAAGAGCCATTCAGATCTCAGCAGAAACACTGAACTATCAAGTCTAAGTACTTAGCTGACTGGCAAGGACATTTTAGCAGTAAGGCAGTGAAGATCCACATGAAATCTCTGAGCTGTTAGGGATGCTGCCTGGTGCAGAACTGACTTTGCTCTTCCCTTAAACCCCAACGCTTCTTCTTTTCCTTCTGCCACCATACACTTGTTCACCTGGGGACAAGGAGGAAGTCAAAAGGAGGACTATTTATAGAATTCATGTAGAGAAAAAACAAGACAAAAAACACTACTCTGTAAAACAACCAAGAAAACCAACCCATGCTGTGTCAGTATTTCCCACAGATAGGCCGGTGGCCAGGGAACACTCCAAGCCCTAACCCAGCTCACCCTGGGGATGGCAGATGTCCATACCTTTCTCGCCTTTCTCTCCTTTTGGTCCCCTGTGCCCATGGCGTCCTGGTGGGCCCATCGGCCCAGGGTCACCTGAAGGAATGAGAAAAACAAGTTTGTCCACAAGCGTGATTGGGATAGGTCAGGGTAAGGAAGACCAAATTAGGCTGCTGCTCGGGCTGAGATCGTAAAGGCACCACCTTCACTACATGGAGGATCTGACCTTAAGAGCAGCCTGGTTCCAACCATCCCTTTGGTGCAGCCCACAGAGCTGCTTCCTGGGCAGCAAGAAGTTACTGGCATTACAGGGCTTGAGAGGGAAAGGATGGCAAGCCTTACCTTTGGGGCCTGGATAACCCCGCTCTCCTTTCTCACCAGGTGGTCCCTGGACAGTACCATGTGCTGGAAAGGAAAACAGAGCATGAGCAAGTACGATAAACCACCTGCAAAGGGCTGTGTGTTCACTCAGAGAAGCAGTGAGTCACACTGGAAGGACATTGCTCTGGGTTAAATGGGACTAGACTGAGCAGGAGCAGTTTTTTCAAATATTTTCATTTCCAGTAGACCTGGTGCAGGCTGGGATCTCATCTCACCAGCGCTGCTCTGCCAGCCAGCCCAAGCATCCTGCCTGTCACCTGTGCTGGAGCTGGTCCCTTCTTAGAGGGGACTTTGAGAGCAGTGAGCAGCTCTCTTCTTCTGCTGTACATGTGCCAGTCCAACCAGTACATGTGCCAGCTTAAAATGAGCCCAGGGGCTGCAAGCTCAGTGGCCTTAAGGGTTTGGGGTGAATTTGTAGTGAGAAAACTTGATGTTCTTCCTAATGATGAGACTGCACATCCCCAGCAAAGGAGGAAGAGGGATCTGCCTCCAACTTTGCATCTTGAGTGTACTTCTGCGGCATGCAAAAGTAAAAGGATCACTGACTCCACAAGAGGCTGGAGAGACCTCATATGCATGAGCTAGAAACATCAGGTCAACATGTCACTTACTTCTGAAGAAGTCCATGAGGTCCTCAGTGACATTACCATAGGCTGCAAAGACTCTGCTTATTCCAGGAGGTCCTGGAGGTCCTGGAGGACCTGGGGGCCCCTGTCCAGTGTAAGACATCAAATCCTGGAGGATACCTTGGCCTGAAGAAATAAAGACATCATTTGAAAGGAGCTGGTGCTGGATGGTAGTAAGGGAAAACTACAGGGAGCAGGAAGGGCAAGGGAAGTGAACAGGTAACAGCATGCATAGGGAGCTGGGAGTTGTGTGCCAAAACAGGAAGGCTCAGGAAAAAAAAAACATCACACTCACTTTGTAGGTTCTCTGACACATGTCGAGCCAGCTCACTGTAATCCAGAGATCCAGTAAAGGAGTTGCTATAAGATCTGCCTGGACCTGCTGATCTCCTGTGTGACTCCTCAGCTGTCAGCAGCCCATCAAACGACCCATCACTGCCCATGGACGCACCATAAGAGCCATCGTTGCCCATGGAGGCACTGTATGATGACATGCTGCTGCTCATGGAGCTGCTGTAAGAGCTGCCTGTGCCAAGTGATCCCCCATGGGATCCCTCAGCACCAATGGATCCTCCATGCAACCGCTCAGAAGCCAGTGAATCATGGTATAATGAAGACATAGACCCAGCCACCAAACCACTATCTCCTTTGGGTCCTGGTGGTCCCCGTGGCCCAGGGGGCCCAGGCGGCCCTGAGATGTAGCTTCGAACTTCATCACCTGCAAAAAAACAAGAGGCACTGAGAGGATATCAGGGACACTGGGGTAACCACAGCACCCAGGCTCCACAAATGTCATGTGCTACAATCTGAATGAAGATGAGTGTGAAATTCTCCTGACAATCACTGCAGTAACCCTCATCCACTGCCATGCTTCAGGCAATAGGCACATATATCAACCTGGATCTTTACAGATGGGAAAACTGAGGCCTGACATCTTCCTCTGCTCCCATCTCTCCCACAGTTTTGGGTGCCTCACCGCGGGAACCTGCACAATGATTGCAGAGGGGTGCACTCCTCTCAGGCCAAGCACAGCACCTCTGTGAACAGCATTCTGTGACCAGTCTCCCAAAAATAGGCCATTCTCCTGTTGTTGAGAGGCTCCCCTGGATGACTTGCCAACATGAGAGCCCAGACTGATGCTGTTCACAACAGGCTCAACATTGCCCTCCAAATTTCACATCATCCTTTGCTCTGTAGGAAGATGTTCAACAAAGAGAACACTTTTCCAATAGCAAAGGTTTGCAAATGACTTCACTAACAACTCATTGCTCAGTACAGGTCATTTTTAACTGCACAGTGCTTGTTCATTTAGGCTCACAACATGGACTTTGGTCTTGAGGTTGGACTGAGAGGAGATCTGCCTACAGAGTGAACTGTGGTCTCTCTACAGCCTGTAAGGTGAGTACTGGGATAAGCAGTAAGCCTGTAGGAATGAAGTGTTGCTCCATCACTCCTTCAAGAAAGGCTGTCTCAGCTGCAGCAGAGCCAGCAATTTACACAAGGCAAAGCATAGCTGGGGACACGTGCAGAAGGGATGGACAGTGTTTCCTTACTCTTCAGGTACTGGATTAGCTCACTCCTGAACTCATCACTGTGGGTGATGTCAGCGTATGACAGGAGGCCAGTTCCTGAGAAGCCTGGTGGTCCTGGAGGGCCAGGAGGGCCAGGTGGGCCCTGGATGCCAGAGATAGAAGAGTATCCAACACCTTGAGAGATAAAAGAATGATTTTGACAGTGAGAGAACAAGGACATTGCATGGTGAAGCAGTTTCAAGCACAACTGGAAAGAGATGGGGTTGGAAATGCCCCTTTCAGCAAGGAGAAGGAAAATGCTGTGATATGTAATACTGATAAAACCAGGACATGTGGATAGGAATCTTAAAAGTTTAAAGGCTCCAACCCTTTTCAGCTGATGTTGATGAGATTTTAAGTGACCTTGTTCCCAGTGAGCAGTCACAGGCCCTAATAAGCTAAATCCAACCCTCCCAGTCTCTCCAGCACCTCCAATCAAAATCTCCCTGCCAGCTGTGAGAAAAGCAGGTGCTTTACTTTGTAGGTAAGCAGAGATGTCCTCCAGAGAGGTGCCAGATGATCCAGGGATCCCTGGAGGTCCTGGAGGCCCTGCAGGCCCAGGGGGTCCAACAAGACCACTGAATTCAGAATCTGCAAGACACAAGGAAACAGATGTTATCAAAACCACTGCAATCCTGATGAACTTTCCTGACAATACAGATAATGCCAACTAAAACCAAGCATGAGATACTTTTTTCTCCCCAGTTCCTAGCACAGCCTTCCTAGAACATCTCACTTCCTTGAATTGAGATGTCATACATGGAAGTCAGAAGACCCCAAAGTGTCAAAGTCCATATTTTCAAATATGGAACTACTTTTAAAAAGTGACATAAGAAGCTCTTGTATGCTACCACTCTCCACAAGATCTCAGGATCTGTCTGCAGCCACTCACTGTTTCTACAGGTCCTAGCAGAGCACAGTGCTGCTCCTAAGGCAGAGATGATCACTGGAGACATATAGAGGGTTATTTGTGGTGACAGCCCAAGGGGGAAGTTCTGCACTTAGAAATGAGTCATTTGCAGGTAAGGGATGGTGGCTGTAAAAAGCCTGTAAAAAGATCCTGTGGGTATGTAGGAACCTGTATCAGGGATCAGGAAGTTGGCTTACTTCTCAGGTATGCTGTCAGTTCACTGTAAGATATGCCTGGTGATCCCGGAGGCCCAGGCGGTCCAGGGAGTCCAATGCTCATACCAGAACCTACAAAATCAAACATACCCAACAGCATCATGTTATCACAACAGGCTGTACTGTAGTGTGGACAGACAGGCTGAGGGTTCACTTGCAGGCAATGCAGGAGAGCCTTCTGCATCAGCCATCTGTGCTAAGAAGCAGAGCTTAAGCCATTTTCTTGTTGGGAGTTAAAGTTTGCCCCTTAATCCAAATACAAATGTACACACAGACAGGCAGGCGTCAGGCTTCTTCCTCTATTCTTAGCAAGAGCTCAGCATGTTTCATGAACCTCCAACATTACGCCTGCCAGGACATGCAGCTCATCTGTGGAGTCAGACATACGTGCTGCTTTCCCTGTGCCTGCTGATCTGCAAGTGGCTCCATTGCAAAATTCTGCATCTTTGTGATTTGATTTAATGAAATGTCGCTGCTGACAAAATGGAGTTTTTCTGCTTAAGCTGTTGGGGTGCTGCTGTTAAACAGCATTTACCTTCTTTCAGAGTCAAAAAGCAAATGCCTATCATCTTTGGAGCAGCTCATTGATGGAATCTGGTCTCCTAGGGTGGTTCAGGGAGACTGAGCATGGTCCAGGCTGCTTCTTCAAGCAGGCAGTTGCCCTATCAGGATTTGACATTTTAGCACTCTTGTAGAATGATTCTTAAATGCCATATTCATCCCTTTACAGTCAAGAAAATGAAGCACAGAGATGGAATCTGTTTCACTTTGAAGTTAATTTCTCTTAAAAAGGCATAGACGAGACTTCTAAGTTGGCTAAGATGAGGTAATGTCCCTATGATCAGTTTTTAGCAAAGCAAAACTCGCTTCTAGTGTCTGTGCAAAACATCTTAGATGCAGGACATCTTTGTTCTTTTAGAAGTCTATCACAACCCCTGTGAGGAAGTCTCTGTACTTAGGGATTCGCTCAGTCAACATGAGAAGATCTTTCACTAACTGCACAAGCTTTTTTGTCAGCTTCCAAAGGAACAGAGAGAAAAGCACACTAATAAAGACAATTACTTGTCAAGTAGCTAATAAACCGTCTGGTCAGCTCATCATAATCCAGTGACAGAGACATTCCATCTACTCCTGGTCCAGGAGGTCCTGGTGGGCCCCGGGGTCCAACTAGATACTGACGAATTTCTTCTCCTGCAAATAAGAGAGATATTTTAAGACTATCCAGCTGCTTAAAAATAAAAAGTCAAGTGTGAGGAGTTCCCTGTCTGTGAGCTCAGACCCAGCACATTAGAGAAATCACCAGAATATATACATGCAAAGCTCCCTTCACCCTGCCCCTTCCTTTCTGAGTGTCATCTGCCCTCTATATGGTATAAGCCCACAACTGCAAAGTGTGTAGGAAAGAATATAGGACTGGGTATGCTGCCTGTCTTAAAAAACAAAGACATAGTAAGGCTTTGGGGTGAGCAAAAAGAGATGGGGAACCTTAAGAGACTGGGGGAGTGGGAAAACGAAACCCCAGGCTTTAGTGGGAGACTGGGAAAAAACACCAGGAATTCCTTTAGAGGAGGGATGTAGACAAATGCCACCTAGAGAGTCAAGGAGAGTAGGAAACTGTGGTTATAGCAGGGGGTACAAAAAGCAAACCAAGTGAACAAGTATAACTTTTGGAAAGCATGCAAACTCAACAGTGTAAGACACAAATTTGTCTCCAAAGGACTTGAAAGGAGACACTGCAGTTCACTGTGCAGCACCTATGGCAGGCCTTTGCCTTCTAAGGCAGCTGCTAGTAATCACAATGGGAGGTGGGAGACAAGAAGGAAAGGACAGGCAACTGCTGGGATTCTTTATCCACATCTCCACATTTCTCTTCACGGTCACTTACTCTGCAGCATGTTCAAAAGTTCTTGGTACAAAACAGATGTAGTTGATACTGAACTGGTAAATGACTCTGAAGAGCCTGGGGGAATGAAAAGGTTTTATGTTAGGCAAGATCAAGACAGAAGGTGAAGAGGGGTAGAGGAGGAACAAAGGAAAGCTGAATTAATCCAGTTTAGCTAGTAAAACAGGCTTCCCATGCAGGACAACACAAATCAGTTGCAGTTTCATATAGCATGGTCATTTCCACAGCAGCGTGATCTCTGCTCCAAGATACTAAGTTGCTTCCAAAAGCACTAGGAATTTCATCTACTTTAGGAGGGCTCCAAGAAAATAAGACAGCACTAGAAATCTGACACCACATATAAAACCAAATACAGCCACTTGTGCTTGGGACATGGGGACATTAAGGATTCTAACAGCTAATGTTTAATGTGAGACTACTTAAACAGCAACTATTAGTTAATCTAAAGGTACAGAGGTCACTTCAGCTGTGTGAAGTCCTGGGCCAAGACATGCAAAAGTCGGGCCTGAGGAGCTGCAACTTAAAGACTGTTGTCTGTCCTCATGTTCTGTCTTCTTGTACAAGCTTAGCAGAGAGTGTTACCTAATACTCACAGAGTTTACCAGCACAGGAGAATGATGCTTACTTGTCATATAGCTCATAACACGGGTAGCCAGCTCTGCAAAATCAAAGGTCTTCCCATCTGCAGTGGTGAGGATTCCAGGTGGGCCTGGAGGGCCTGGAGGACCTTGGGCACCAGTCAAATAATGCCTTATGTTATCACCTAGGAAGGAAGCCCAAGATATGCCCACATCAATGGGTGAAGATGATGGCCAGATACACAACTACTAAACTCTTTTCCCTTAGGGAAAAATCAGGGCCAATGAAAGACAGTTCTGCCGAGGCTACAGTAGGCAATGGCAATCAATAATATTCAACAAAAATAAAGCCAGAGCAGTAGGGCTGCTGCTTCTAACAGGAGAGTGACAAGGGGCTCAGGGAACAAAATTCTGGTTATACTTACTTTTCAGGTAATCAGTGACATAACGCTGAATCTCTTGAGAGGAACTTCCACCTGGGCCAGGAGGACCAGGCGGCCCAGGAGGACCTGGGGGTCCCTGGATTTGTCTGGATCCACCTACAGAAAATATTGTAAGGAAAGTTTTTGGCATGTCTGCATTAGACCAAGAAATGCTAATGGATGCTTGCAGTGAGCCCTTCCCTCTTCTGGGAAGAGTTTTGGGAATGAACTATAGAGTCCTTCTATCTCCAAACACAGTCTAAACACGGACTATTAAGCAGTCTAACATTTTCAATTCATTTGGCACATTATCATTCAGCCTACTCAACTTTGCAGAGCTGAGCCCAGAAACCTTCCTGGCTTCAGACAGATAGATAGTGCACTCACTTAGTGCACTAAATGCAATAATGCTCTGCAGAAATATGGATAAAGATCCAGAAAGCACTCAAACTCTTTAGGTTAACTCCACTGCTTCTAATCCCATCTGGCTCATAGAAAACCAGCTTATGGGCCTCCTAACTGGTCTCCACAGCAAGGTGTAAAGTGGGCCCTGCATGACTCCTGTCACCACAGCATGGAGACACCTCATGTTCCTTAACGTTTTGTACACAAATCCAATCAGCATTAAATCGACATCCACATTTCCATAAATCTCCACCAGCAATGTCAGCATTTCCTGATAATATCAGAGCAATGATAGCCTTTTACCTCGAGATGTTCCTGGGATTCCAGGAGCGCCTGGGACACCTGCATCACCTGGAAACCAGAGTGAGGGAGACAGACAATTATTTGTAAGCGTCACTGCATCCTCTAGACCTGGTTTGTAAAACAGCTAAGCTATGTGTCACTAGACAGGCAACCACCTAGTCCTTGCAATAACCAATGACTAAATTGGATTAACAGCTTGTTGGGGAAAAGCAGGAGAGGCCATAGCAGCCACCCAGGGCCATGTACTTGAAGAAACTCATTTGCCATGCTTCTGTAGTGCCTGAAAAGGCACGGGTGGGAACAGCTCTAATTCTCTAAAGACTAGGTTGCTCCATCTTTCAGTTTTAACCAGACACAGCTGTGTGAGGCCACTAACACAGAAAGAAGGTAAATTTTAACTTCACCTTTAGGTCCTGGTGGGCCTGGTGGGCCTGGAGGTCCCTGCATGGTGACTGTACTACCTGTCAATTGCAAAAGAGAGTCAGAAATTCAAAGGTATAAACCATGTGGACAAAATTCTGGCTCCACCAAAACTGAGTTAGATTTTGCCCCTGGCATCAGCTTATGGATAATGTATTCAAATGAGGAAAAAGGGTATGGACTGACCATGAGAAGAGAATCCTGGAAGGCCAGGTTCACCCGGTTCACCTGCATGGGACACAGAAAAGGATGAGGTGTCATATACAAAACTACACTGCACCTCAATAACAAGCCCTGGAAGCTTCCTTACCTGTGAATCCTCGTGGACCTGGTTCACCTGTGAACAGGGAAGCAGAGGCACATCGTTAGCTTTTTTTTGCTCTGATTTGCAACAGCATCTCAGCCCACACTGCAGAATACTCTCATGGCCTTCAATTTGCAAGGCAGAAGTGGGTAAAGGGAGTAGATCCCATTCCTTCCTGCCAGGCAAGAGCTGAACTAAGATCAGGGCCACCTCCTTACACTGACTTACCAAGTCCATGCTGTATTTTAAAAGAGATTGTTCCCCACTGATCCCCTTTAATGGCAAATCTGAAGTTGTGAATGCTCCTGCATGTCACAAAGTTGGAATCTGAAGAGAGCAACTGCCTTGAAACCAGCACTATAGACTAACAAATTTCTTTGAAAATGACTTTTTTTTATGGAAGCAGACAGGAGTCCTATTTAGTGATCATTCTTATAGCCACAGAAAGGCAGGAGAGTTTCTGCTTCCAATTGCTTCCCTCCTTCTTTTCAGTCTGTAGTGTTGTCACCCACCCAGTATCTTGGTAAGGCAGTGGGACTCACCTTGGTCTCCCTTTTGGCCTGGTGGACCTGGTGGACCGGGTGGGCCAGAGACGAATGTTTCTGTAATTAAAACAAAAACATTTCTTTATGAGAACGAACAAGACATGATACAAGTTTCCTTCGGCTCCATCTGTTCACAACCAAGGACAGACTGGAATCAAAACAAACAGGACATTCTCAGGGTACAAGGGAGTGAATGAATCTTAAGAGCCTACCTGAGGTGGACATTGAAGATCCTGGTCTCCCTGGTGGGCCTGAAGGTCCTGGCAATCCTATCAAGAGACACAAATAGATTTCAGGAAGAAAAAGCCTCAGTAACATGAGTACATCAGAGCTGCTCCATCTCCAGCCATAGACATAACTCAAATATTTCCAAGTATAGGATAGTATCATTGTTTTTTTCCATGCATACCTATCCATCCTTGCTAGTTTTTTTCATTATCATCTGCTATCACAAAATGTAGGACAGAGAAACTTGCTTCCTTGTGATGCCTATCCCAGATGGCCTCTGCTTCTCTGAGAGGGAAAGTTCATAGCCTCACCTCTTTGCTACTGACTAGAGAGCAAGGAATGGGGTTATGTTCCTATCTCATGCCCTCCTGCAGTATTCTCTTCTGGCTGTGTAAGATAAAATTACCATTTTGCTACAGGAAGTGGTATAAGGATGTGTTCCTTGTGATCAGTGCTGCTACATCTGTTTTCAGCTGGAAGTTAAGGCCATACAAGAATTAAGTACAAAATTATCTCGTGTTCTATGGGGATATGAGCACACTGAGCATCTTCCCTTTATGACTCACTAGTCTGTCTAGCAAATCTTGTCCAAAGCAAATCTCATCCCTTGGGCAGCATCTTACTGCTGTGAAACTGCATTAGTAAGAACCCATCACTATGGGAGATTCCACTTCCAGTATAGTCAGTCCTAACAATTACCAACACGTCCAAGATTGTTATATGACATTCTGCAAAGCACGGGGCAGAGGCACTGAGAAAACCACCCACTTTCCAGGGCTGTTTCAGAGAAACAAGCTCTTACCTGGGGGACCACGAGGCCCAGGAAGTCCCTGCACAGATTCACCTGACAATGAAATAAACATAATTGCTATAGGGTATTTATAGAGCCAAAAGTAGTGTGCAGAGCCCAGAAGTGTGCTGAGGTGGTGGTGTCCCTCCTTACACACTGATTTCTGCTATATTACATACCTGGTGGTCCAGGGGGACCTGGTAGTCCTGCTCGCCCTTGTATATCTCCCAACACTGTGCAAGTGAAACACAGAAAAAGAAAAAATCGTTGCTGTGAAGCTACTGTTGTTATGGAAACAGTTGTTGTGTTGCTGATAAAAGTTCTTACCATCAACAGAGGACTCAGGTAGGACCTGGATGACCTAAGCCAAAGTTGAGGCAGAGATGGGAAAGGAGGGATGTTTGGTTACCAATATGGGGCTTGGGACAGGAAGCAAAATACAGTGCTGAGCAGTCTGGAAGCATATTGAAAAAATGGGAGGTAATCTCTCTAGAGAGCAACAGGTGCTGGGGGAGAGAGCAAAAAACTCAGACTCAAACAGTAGAGAAAGTGAGAAAGAACTTTCGAGAGGAGGAGAAAGGAGACTGTTACACAGCTATCATTTAACAAGTATCTGCACCGTGTTATCTTTATTGGAAACGGATCTTCACCTTTAAGTGGAGGCACAAACTTAAAGCTTAGTGATGCAGAGGTCTAAAACTGCATGAGGGATGGGGTAGTACAGCACAGTCTGGGATTTAAATGACCTCATTCTGGTGCACAAAGATGGCCATTTGGCAAGTACCATTTATGGCTTTATGCCCTTCTTTGCCCTGCCTCTTTTGCACACTTACAGAGGTCCTAGGAATACTGATTTTAAGTGCATCACATATCTAGAACTGCACAGAACAAGCTGTCTCAGGACACTGCTAAACCATTGTATTCTGCTCTAGTAATTACCATCTTGAAATAGCATTTGTTCTCCCGTGAATTCACCCTCTAACTTGCTGAGATATTCTTATTTCCTTCCTTCCCTGTTCTTCAGGTTAACATGCTCTTTTAAACTGTTTCTCCACTTACAGATGGCTCTGTGTTCATCCAACATAGGGAACTGCCCTACACAAACATGGTGACCAAAAGGCTAAACTGAGGCCCCACTGATTTTCTATTTGTGTCCTGGGCCAGGTATCACCTAGTTAGTTTTGAAAGTACTTTGGGATGCACAGATAAGAAGCAGGGCAGAAGAGAAGGTATGTGTTTCGTAGCATCTGCCACCAAACACATGCACACACACTTGCCCTATGGCCTGCTGAGGGGAATGAGGCAGATGCACCTCCTGTTAGCTTTAAGCAGGCCCCAAGGCATTCAGCACCTGTCCAAAAAAAAAAGGAGTAGAAAGCCAGGCCCACTTACTCTGAGATGCCAGTGATGAAACTTCTGTCCTGATAGTTTCTATCACAGCTTCACCTGCAGATCCCTTCTCACCCCGTGGACCTTTTTACAGGAGAAGAGGAGAAAGCAAACTAGTTAACAGAGAGAGGCTGACACTTTGTATCCACTCCTCCTCCCCCTGACAATGGGTTCAAACTTTGCTGATGTGAACTGGGAGCCTGAACTCAGTCCCTGGGTCTGAGGGACACTGGACTCAAATGTGGAAATGACTATACAATTTGCTCTAACAGAATCACAGAAAAATAGTTAAGAGCTCTTAGGAGAGTCAGCTCTGCTCAGGCCTTTCCAAACAGATGTCTACCTAATTGACAGCGGTTTCAATGACATTATTGCCAATTTCGCTCTAGTTTGTTCTTGCACTTCTCAAAAACAGCAGGAAGCATCCAACCAAGCTATATCCCCTACTACAGGAAGGCAACTGCAGCTGAGAAGTGCAATAGAAATGCCAGTCTCCAGAAAAAATAACAAGAAGAAAAGAAACAAACATTTTCAGCTTTCACATCACACTGGTTTTCTTACTATTTCCCCCCTCCCCCTAGAAACAGGGGAAAAAAAAAAAAAAAAAAGGAAGAATGGAAATTCTTTAAAAGATTAATTAAGCCCAATAATGCAGTAAAATGAACTGAAAGGAAGAAATCCGCAAACAAAAGGGAGTGAGATTGTGCCAAGGGCTTAGAGACTACAAACAAAAGAAAACTGATGAATTCCATTTCCATAAGGAGCAGAATCAGGGCTGATACGGTACCTTGCTGTCCAGGGAGACCAGCTGGCCCAACAGGACCTAGTTTCAAAGTTTTTGTTTTTTTTTTTTAAAGAAAGAAAGAAAAAAAAAAGATTGTATTAGGTTTTCCTGGCTGTATTTTATAGCAGCAGAAGAGAACCAATAGGTCTTTTATAAGAACAGAAAATAGAATGTATTTGTTTGCTCAATTAATAGAATTGCTATGGGGATATGAACTCATCAGTGCCTCATCATGTATTACTTGAAGCTCTGGAAAAGAGGCTTATTATCCATCCTCTGGCAATTGATGTGCTCAGTGCGTCTTGGACTGGCAAAATTACCAGAATACCACTGACCACAACAGAAATGCAACAGATTGAACCCTCCTCTTGCGCTGTCTGCTGCAAAGTCTTGATCTACCAAACCATCTCCAGGATTAGCTCCAACTATACAGCTGGGAGAGGCACAGAAATGCCATGAAAATCAAAGCCCAGTGGGATTTCTGTTGTCTTGAGATCAAAGACTGGAAAACACATACTGACTTCAATTCTAATGCAAGGAAAGAAATCAGACATAAGCTTGTTTTCCTGAGAAGCAATAAAGTTTGCATTAAGTTGCTGAATTTGACCTCTCTCTAGCTGGTACTCATCAGATCAAGAAAAAAACAACACAGTTCCCTATTTTTTTCATCTTTCAGCCCTCCCTTCGCCCCACTCCTTTGTGACTGTAACTCATTTTTCCCCTGGGGCCACTGTCTCCCTAACTCTGCCTGAGATATTGGTCTTTCTGCAGGGAAGGGTGAGAACCATGAGTATCTAAGACTGCTTGAGCAGTCTTGCCTCCCAGACAGGGTAGCATGGAAGAGACAACAAATATTACGTATTAAATTAAAAACTGGATACACAGCAATGTAAGGTGCCTGCAGGAAAAAACTCTGCAGAGGAGCAGCTTCCTTACCTGGAACACCAGGAGGTCCAGTAGGACCCATTGGTCCTGGAGGACCTGGTGGGCCTGGCAGAGCAATAGTTGATGAACCCTCTGAAACAAACACAGACACTTGTACACATACAAATACACACACGCTGCAAACATGTAACAAATCTGTTCTCAAGGAATGATTTGACAATCTGTAGCATAAGTATTCTCCCAATACTGAGAGCTGCCAGTATGGGTCTGGCACGCAGTCAAGGTTAATTTGGAGGGGATAAAACAACAGAAAATTGTCAAAAGTGGAAGTGTTTGAACTCTCACAGCAGTACGTACCAGCACTTAAGACTTTGCCTGGAGCTCCAGGTTCTCCTAAGAAAAGAAAGAGATAAATATGAACTTCATTTTTGGGAAAGACCTGTCACTAGCTCAATTATATTGTCTTATCTCTCTTATTAAACGTGATTGCTATTTCTCTCATCTAAGAAATCGTATTATTAGAAGATCATGGAGGAAGTAAAAGAGCCTGCTTAATCCAGAGATCATTCAGACTCTCTGATCTTTCCAAGCACCATATATGCCAGAATAGACAACGGGTCTAGAGTTATCAGAGGCAGGTGCACAACTTCCATTGCAGTTACCAGACACCATACTCATACATCCAGAGTAGAATGGATTTCGCTAAGGTTTTGTCTTCCAGAGCTATGCTGAGTGCCTCAGCAGACATCCTGCATTTCATGTTTGGTCAGGGAGATTCTGGCTATTGCTTGTTCCACAAACCTCCCTTTCCTAAAGCCACTAGATGCCACTGTTGATTCAGAGACTGGTCAACAGAACAGATAATCCTCTCTAAAATGAAGTGCTCAGAAAGAAAACAAGTATTAAGGAAGAAACAAAACTCACCTTTAGCCCCCGGTCTGCCAGGGTTGCCTGGAAGTCCTAAAATTCGGAAGAACAACAACTTAAAATAATTAGTAGAAACACTGTTTGTTCGGTTTTATTCATATACTCCACTGAGCTTCACTAATAGATTTACAGAAAGCATTTCCTACTCCAGAACCTGGCTTTCAGCATTTGTGAGCAGGTTGTGCCTACTTCACAAGGTGGAGGAATTCATGGTGGACTGAGCTGGTCCTTAGGCAGAAGTAGGGGCTTCCCGTGTTTCACTGCTCCCTAGGTTTGCCTTAACTTCTCACAGATACTGTTCCCTTTTCAGAGGCTCCTGTATAAATTCCCTGGTGATTTGGCCTCCCCCATACTATTCTGCCCGTGAAACATCACATCCTTTTTTCCATTTCTACTACAACCCCCTTCCCCCCTCCTCTGTTACTGCTGCTAATTACAAGGATTTTTCAGTGATACACAAACTAATACACTCCAAGGCTCTGCATTCTTCAAAACTTATGCACCAACCATAAAATCTATCTCAAAACCAAGGGAGATGCAGAAACCTTGGGATATTACTTTGGAAGCCCTGAACTGTAGAGAGGAAAAATTAGAGCTTTGGTTTTTTTTGTTGGTTTTTTTGTTTTGTTTTGTTGACAAAAAACTGGAACATGGTGAGAAAAACTACCTGGTGGTCCTTGGGGTCCTGTGAGACCTAAGTGGGAAAAAAAGGCAAAAAATCAAAGATTTCAAAACAATTTTTCAAACAAACTTTGGGCAGGAGGAAGAAAAGGCAAGCTTACATTTGCTCAAAATCACAGCAAACTAGTGGCGCAAGTCAGCTTAGCACCTGGTATATAAACTGAACATTGGCTTCTAGCAGCTGAAATTCTTGTTTGCAGTGTGCACAATCCTGAGATCACAAATGGTCTAGCATGCCCTTTGTATTTTATTTTCATTGCTTTCTTACACTACAGAGGTCCTCTGCCAGCATTAACTTCAAAATAAGACTAAAAATTTTTGACAGAAATGGATTCCTGACCAAGAAAACATTGTTTTTGTTCTCTGTATGCTTTTACCTGGCTCTCCTGCATCTCCAGAAGGACCTGGAGGGCCTCGGGCTCCTGGCATTCCCATGAGACCTGGTTCACCTAGGAATATAATCATGTTAATGACCTGTAATTCACTGATTTATAATCTACCAATTCATTCAAACTTCATCACCAGGCACCCTGCAGCACTCTACCTATTGTATCCTCATAGCCAAGTGAACAGTTTCAGTATCATGTACTTGGAGATGAACAGAAAAGAGTTGTGTAGCGAGAATAATTCTGTCAGATTTACAGCCAGCTCCATTATATGTTGTATTTCCATGCTTACAAGGTTGACTTTATATAGTTTTTCTGAGACAATGAGACATATCCTGTAGCATAAATCTACTGCCATCTTCTTCCACTCCTTTTACAAATCAGCCACCAGCTATGTCAGAAAGTATTTGCTCTTCTACCTCAGAGGAATCTCTTACCTTTTTCACCTGGCTGTCCATCACGGCCAGCTTGTCCTGTTCAAAGAAAACAGACTGTTAGGAACTGGTGAAATAGTACCACGGCTGCCCTGTCCTCCTACTATGCAGAGTACAGCCTTAAAAACAATAAATCTCATTGCATTTGAATAAAACCTTAGCTGTAGTTACTGAAGATTCTGAAAAAGTTCACTTGAAAGTGTAAGGACAACTTTTTAAGCATACAGACTAGTTTTAGCTATTTAGAGAGAAGACTGGTGATCACTATCAATGATTCCACTCCCAAGTTCTTCCCTCGTTTGGACTCATAAAAACAGATGCTTAGTAGAAATTACAGTGGCCAAAAACCCAGCTGTTTTCTGTTACGCACCTGCAGGTCCTTTAGCCCCTGGCTCTCCTGGAGGACCAGGTATGCCTCTTGAGCCTTGTTCACCTGCAATTAGATGACATAAAAATGAATCAAATCTTGGTGAAGATATAATTTATGACTGTCAATAATACTTGGTGCTTTGCAATTGCAAAAAGCACTGATAGGATGTTCAAAGTTTGTGATTCATGACTTTCTCTGGACATTAGAAATGCTCAAGGGAAGTGAATGCACTGCATATGAGGGAGAATTTCCACCCACCAAAATTAAGATTGCTACCAAGGATAGGATCTATTTGATAAGAACTTGGGTACAAAAATAAAACTCCTATAAACAGTAACATCCTCATTAATTTTTCAGAAAGCTAACTAGCATTCTCTGGACTATATATATATTTTTTAAATTAAAACAATGCACACGTATATTTTACAAGCTGATATTTCAAGAACACAATCTACTGACCTGTCATTCCACGAGCTCCTTTCTCACCCTGATCACCTGCAGTACAAAAAGGAAGGATTCTGTGAGATTGCTTCATTCTGAAACGTTTCCATCAGAGAACAAGTCTGCTCTCTGACCACAGCACAAAATAAGAAGACAAAGAAGAATACAGCTAACTCCCATGAACAATATCCATATCTGAAGGAACGTAAATAAGAGTCATAAAAGATTTAATTGATTGATATACCTTTGGGTCCTGGGGATCCAGTAGCTCCTTTCTCACCTGAAAGATACATGGATAGGTAGTAACAAGTCAGAAGGGAAAGGAATTTCAGGTACCAAGGAAATTCACAGGGAAATAGAGGAACTCCATATCCAAGAAACTCGAACTGCAGCTTCCTTTCCTTCATTATAGCTCCATCCATCATTATAGCACCCAGACCTCATCCAATCCTCATTCAAACTTTTCTATTACCTGTCTCTTCTGTTTCTCAATATTTGCTTGTAATCACTAAGTATGATACTCTTCCCCTTTCCCTCCCCTTATGTTTTTCTCTGCCTCTTACATCTCAGTGTTTCATGCTCATGTCAGGTCTGTTGCTCAGAGTACTGGAGAAGAACATCAGCTAGTACCACTGTCACTGCACAGAGGAAGGGAAGTTTACCTTTAGCACCTGGGAGACCTGCTTCTCCTCTAAATCCTTGAAGGCCAGGAGGACCTGAAGAAAAATGAGGTGAGGGAGTTAATTCATCCCACTCAACACTACAGAAGACAAACCATGAGAAGCTATTGTTCCTTTTCTCTCTACTCTGTAAGACGCCATAGCAAATAAAGGCAGCACTCACCTGGAGGACCTTGAGGGCCTGGAGAACCCATTGGACCTATGAATAAGGAACATGAATTTTCTTTCAGTAACACCACAATCAGAAAATGAACAAACCTCTTTAGGTTTGCTCAACAGCATCCACAACCAAGTAGGTGTTTAGCAGATCAGAATGTCCCCAGATCCTAGAATTGGCATTATGGCCCCTTGAAAATCAGGATATTGAATCTATAAGCTTAATTCCTCTAACACATACAAAGTGTTTTTCCTTAAAGTAAGGAAAAGAGATTAAAACCTTCTATCTTTGCTGGGATGTTGGGAGCTATGCTTCAGGTATGATTAATTCTTTTGATCCCAGTTACATGGACTGTAAAGCTGTAATGTCATTAACAGCCCATTAGGGATATGGAATTTATTATTTCTGAAAACAGAATAAAAACAACTGGAACGTAACACATCTTAGAGATTGATGTTTTGGGAAACCTCTCTGCTGACCCCCCACCTTCCCTAAAAATCTCCAGGAGTTTATTGCTCTAAACGTTGTGTGTATTTACAAAAGTCAATTTTAGTTAAAATGAGGACTATTGAGCCACTTTTCTGATTAATGCAGTGCAACACAAATGAAGTAAGAATTTTAGAGTGTTCATTTCCTCCTCCCAAAGCACCTGGTCAATCTGCTAGGTTCTCTCTGTCTATCTTGATATTTACCTTTAAGGCCAGCAGAACCTGGGGGACCAGGTGGCCCTGGAGGACCTGCAGCACCTGCAGAATAAGAACATAAATAGACCCCATAGAATACACTGTGATATCATTTTTCCATCCCCCTATATTCCATTATTTTCTGTTCTGGCAAGAGTCATGAATATCTCCAGAGTAATCTGCTGGTCAGTCAAAAACACACAAATAAACATGCACTGTACAAGAAAAAAATCCCATCTCACTGGACTTTACGATGAGCAAGATAAATTTCCAAGCTTTGGGAAGATTATAACCTTGATACTAAGTGGTTCTGGTTCTCCCAAACTCAGACTTGACGGTGAAATGCAATAAAACAAAAAAGAGCCTTATTTGTCCTTTGCAAGCTCAACACAAAAACCCTTTAGGACAGATTTGTCCATTCTGGGAAACATCTAAAAATGAAATTTAGATTTGAATAATCAAAATCAAATTCATGAAGTAACTGAAAACTCAGGACTAAACTCCACCTTTTGTCTATCTCTGTTTTATCAAAAAAATTGGAAACTTAGTTCCTACCTCTATCTCCTTTTTCTCCAAATCCAGGTGGTCCAGGCTCTCCTCGAGGCCCTGGTAGCCCTTCTCGACCTCTTTGTCCTGTGGGACCTTCCATGCCAGGATCACCTATAGAAAACAAAAGTCTTGTTAGAATAGTTGTCTTTACAGTTGGCACCAGTCAAGCAGGATCCATGCCTGGTGGAAGGCAGGATCCATATTTCCATGGTGGAAGGCAATGATCACAGCAAGCTGATGTCTGTAATTCCCAAGTCAACTATTAATCTGCTGTGAGAGACTCAGCATTGATAGATATGCTTACCCATGCTGCCCTTCTGTCCTTTTGGTCCTTCTGGTCCTTGGTGCCCCACTGGACCAGGAATGCCTGGAAAGAAAAACAAAAAATGTTCACAATCCTTATCTGTGTACTGTGAATTAATAACCTGCAAATTAGTGTAACAACCTGAAACACTAAGGGACTCAGCAGCTGGTAAAGGACATACTACTTGCAACGCGGGTACTCGAACAGGGATCTCTTTAGAAGAACACAATACATACAAGAGCACAAGAACACTGTGCCAGGTATTCACATAGACGTGGAACTCTTTCAGAGGTAGCCTGGCATCTTCATGCTCACAAATTAGACATGTTCAACCATACAGAAGTCAGGCTGAGACTTTGCTTATAACCAAGTATCTGTAGCACAGCATCAAGGTATTAATCAAGGGACTAAATCTACTCACTAAGTACTGACTCTTCAGAAAATCACTTTGAGCTAGATTTGTAGTGCAAAATTTGTTCTTGTCAATGGTAATGTCACTAAGAGCTCATCCTTCAAAGGGGAATTGTACTCTTGCTCACCTGGGACACCAGGAAGCCCTCGATCCCCTACAGGAAGAAAGAAATAGAAAGTCAGTTAGGAAAAGGTTTTCACCATTTTTCACACTGACTAATCCTCACTCCCATGTAAAAAGGAGTTTATGTTCTTGGTGTGTTTAGAGGTTCTACCTTTCCAGCAATGCCAGACTGCATCCTTTGTATTTATGCAATAGATTGAATTATTCACGCTGCATGAAATCCTCTCAAGCACTCTGTGATTAAGCCAGGTATGGTTTCATTTCAGGAATGACTGTCAACCAGGTTAAAGGAAGTTCCAAGATTCAAAGTGACAATTAATCTCTCTCCTACTGTGACCTCTAAAATTGTCTTTGCCAGGAAAAGTGAAGATAATCACAAGAATATCTGAACCATCGGATGCATCAGTTTCCCTGTCTAACTTCAGAAGTAACAAACATTCATATAGGCTATACACATATGCCAGGCCCTATGGCAGGCTGCCACAGAATCTGAGAGAAAGAAACTCCACTCACCTTTGGGACCTTGCAATCCCATGTCACCTGAGAAAAAGGGAAAATAAAATAAAATCAGGAGAAATCCTAGAGATATTTCTCATTTTGTTGCTGTTTTTCTAGTTGTTCTCTAGCCTTCAATAAAACACGAATAAGCTTTGGATGAACAAGGACACTTCACAATTTCACAGTGCAGGACCAGGACCATCACAGTAGTGACATACAGGATCTGGCCTTTCAACACTCTATAACGTATTGTGTGATTGGATTTTCTGTATTAATTCTGCATGAAACAGGTCCCCCTACAGTTTAAATGGCAAACCAGCTTCATGTTCTTTAAGTATAAACCAGTATCAATTTTCTCACTGCCAACCTCCCCTAGTCCTAGTGACAACATCCATTCCAAACTTGAGCACTGCCAGAACCAAGAAATAGGACAAGGGAAGAGAAAGACTGCAAGGCTATACCTTTCATACCAGGTTCTCCTCTCTCCCCTCGAAAGTAGCCTGCAACAGGAAGTGAAGGTGTTGTTAGACTGCATTACACAACAAAATAGCTAACTGCTTTGCATACAAAGATTCCTCTAACTGCATTTTGAGGCTGCAGACAGCACGGGCTGTCAAACACAATGGGAGTTTCCTCAAGAAGTTTGCCCTTTGCCAGCCCTTGAACTGCTTGGAGTTACATGAAACTTCTGAAGCTGGAAAAATGTAGACTCACTTCTTAGCCTGCTTCCATCAAAACAAAAATAAATAACATTTCCCTTGCTACTAGAAGTAGCACAATAAGCTGTGGATTCAATTTTATGAACAGTTCTTTCAAAATGGAAAACTAACTTGCTTCAGCAAACAACAGATTCTGGTGCAGGATGGCATGCCCACAGCTTCCTTTTTTCTCATCCTGCTAGCTTTGATGGATGCACCACCAGTGTCAGTGGCAGCATCCTGTGCCCCAGCAAAGCTTATCTGCGAGGACAGGTGAGGGCTCTGCTTTTGAGAGATTGCATTGCAATCCAGAGGTCGTTCTCTTTAGGCCCTCAGGAAATAAAACTCATTAGCTTTCCTTTAAATAATCTGGTCCAGTGCACCATCACAGGTATTTACTCTGCTCACCTCGTTCTATTTCCTTGTTCAATCTGCTCTTCACCATCAACCAAACTGATTCTTCATTTTCAAAAGGGAAGGTCGAAGATGGTGCCACACCATGAAGGAAGTCCACTTTAGAAACGTCTTTTTCTAAATACGGATTCCCTTGATTAACTGTCAGGAAGCTGTGATTTATTTTTTCCAGATTGTCCACACGAGATTTCAGCTTTCTCACTTCTTCCGCTGGAATGTCAAAGTAAAACACTAGTGAAAATGCTGATGCAGACATGTGCCTGAAATACCAATTTCTAATAGCGGTGACAAGGCAACACCGTGACAGCTATGGACAATGAATTTAGCAGAATTATTTTTGCAACTCTTTTTTTAGCAGGGAAAGCTGGAGTTTCAATGACAGCTTTGGAATGTGTTAGTCTCTGGAGAGAAGACATCTCAGGAATTTCTCTACCCTCCTCTCCCAGAACTATATAATCCCTTATAGAAAGTTTATATTCCTTATTCATTCTTTATGTCCATTTGTAATATTTTGGTGGTGGTCACAATTCTGAGTACTGAATGTGCTCCTCTGGTAGCAAATTACAATTCACTTGGCTTCTTTCTGCCCCACAGAACATTTTGTTCCTCCATATAAAACTCGATCCTGCCAGCAGAAGGAAGACCCTATCTCTGTATCTTACCCTTCTTTCACCTTAGCAGCAATCTTTCTCATAGACAGGGATACATAGAGATGGGATTCTATTCAGTCTCAAATTTAAATACACAGAGGCCAGTGACCCAGGCCAGTTTTAGCAGCCATTTCTTACCCAGAGCAATGAGTCCAAAGAGTAATCCAAGGAGAAGCAACCATGCCAGAAGCAAGCCCAGAAGCCATTTCCACCAGCTACAGCAGGAACCACAGGGACACCAGGACGGTGCTGATCCAATTGCACCGCCTGCATCACCATTTCGTATTTCTGGAAAAGGCAATTAAATGGTAAATAGCTCCTTAATTTCAGAGTCAAGAATATCTTGAGAATAAGGACTACAAGGTTAGATCCATTATACAAAGGGCAATGGAGAAAAATCTTTACACTTCAGTCTGTGAACACTGGGTGTTACTCTAATCCCTGTGGAAGCTGTAGACAGCTTCCCAATGGGAATTCCAACAGGGTACAACTGTCAGCGCTTTTTAAATTAACTGCTGCAAAAACACAATTGCTCTGGGGTCAGTTTGTTCTACAGTTCTGAGCTGTAAGTAACAACAATAGCCAAAATGGTTTGATCCCTCTCCTCCCCACAGATTTATCCTGATAGCAGGATGCAGCCTGCTGTCAGCTAGCCGATTTTTTCCAGCAGTTAAGAAGTGCCACAACTGCCCAATCATCCACAATAAAATCACAGGTAACACTTTCTGTGGCATATGCTTTGCTCATTACAGATGGAGTAGCCTTCTAAACATGACCTTCCTTTCATTTCATCACGCAGAGATCATTCAACATGCTCAAGGATAACAGCTTTTTGTACGCTGTGCTCTGATGCTCCCTCCAATGAAAATATGAATAACACTACTTACCTGCATATGTTGCTTTGTCCCTTGTTGGCGCTGATTTCAATCCTCCTGTTGTAATAATAAAAGAAGATTTAACAGTCTTTCCATACAACACCAAACTTGGAGCAGGGGTTTGCAGGGAGAAGGCGTTAATGGAGGCAGAAGGAGCTAGTTCTCTTGTATTGCCCTAAGAAAAAACTCGTACCATTTGCATCTGATTTCAGGCCAGTATCTGCCACATAAGAGGAAAGCCCCTGCTTTTCTTTCTTCAAGGTGTCTTCTGCAAAGGATCCTGAATGGGAATGAAATGCAATTGAAAACACTACAACTGGAGTTCAACTAGGTCAATCCTTTTCTCAGAGTCTAAAAGTGTGCTTCTTGTTAAGTAGCAACAGCAGCTCTGTCTGTTTTAGCCAGCTGCTGATCTATCTGTTGCTTCTGAAGTTCTTGAACTTCCAAGCTTTGAGAAATGTCCCAAGGCACACCCTGGAGCTTCAAAGGCAAAACATGTTTGACCTAGATGCTGCTGATGTGGTTAAAGGCTAAATGCCTGCCAGAGATTCATGGGTGGCATATAGGCGTAGTGTCATGAACTCTCAACTCCACAGATAGAGAAGATTCTTGTGGAAGTCTGTTCTTATACATACTCCAGCCACACTGCTCTCATCTCAGCTGCATCAAAGTTTACTGCCTTCAGAATGTTTCTTGCAGTGATATTTCTGATTCATATTCCCCCCTCTCCGTTTTTCTGCTCTCAGCAGACCCATATGTGAGTCTCCCAAGGAAGAGAAATTACCTCCATTAAGCCCAGTGGAAGAGGCACTAAAGACTTTGCCACTATCCTTTGTCATGACTAAGAGCTCCATCTCCTTCTTTGCTGGGGCATTCTCTTTCTCTAGCAGCAAGAACTTGCAGTCTTTGCGCAGAAAGTCGTCTCCCTGGGAGCTCAAAATGGTTCCGCCTGGAATATTGGTGAAAGATCGGAAAGAGGAGGAGATGGGTGCATATAAACAGTTGTAACTACAAGCCACAAATTTTTGTTCATCAAAACAGGGAGTCCCATTGTGACTGGCATTGCCACTTCTATAAGGAGCCAGCAAGATACACATCAGTCACTTGAAGATAAGAAGAGCTGTGTGTCTCATTAATCTTTATAGACGTGTATTTCACTAGCATGGGAACAACTTCTACAGGATATGAAGAGTGTACAGCATTCAATGTACGTAATGAAAGAACTCACTCAGTGACCTCCTCTCTTTTCAAACACATCTATTAGAGAATCACAGAAATTCAGTCTAGAGAGATATCCAAAGGTCACAAGAACCATCACATCTCAAGCTAAAGAGCGCCTTAAAAGAGACACTCTGTGAAGCACAAAGCATTTCATATACTTGGGAGCCAGGTACGGTTACGAGGTTTTGAACTGCAGCTTTCAGAGGTTGAGCTCAGTATAAATAAGGCTAAAAATATTAATGTGGCCATGTTTCTGCCATTAAGCAGTACCAAATATTCCTGGAAAAGATGAATCCCAGCCATTCGGAGACCACAGGCCAGTAGAAAGACCTCAGTTTCTTTCATAAAATAAAACAACTGAACAACAAAAAGCCAACAATCTGATTATGCATAAGTTAGTTCCCTGATTTTCAAGAGGTCAAGGCTGATACACCTGAAAAATAATATTTAGGTGTAACCTTGCAAATATTTTGATTTCAAATGAAACACAGTGTCACATGCCATATTCTATCCAGTTACTTATCTGTTGAACAGAAATAGCTGCAGTAAAATTCTCCAAGTTACCACAAACTGGGAGAGATCTGAATCAGGCCAGCTGATTTCTCATTCTAGCTCATTTACTTTCTTTTCTAAAGGCACTAGTAAAGGAGCTGTTAACAAGTCGTGCCACTGAAGAACCACGTATCAGTACCACTCGGATGAATCTCTAATTCAGTTTTATCATGAAATGCTTCTACAAAGCTATGTCTAAGCGACTGTGAATGATACACTCACCTGCTGAGGCAGACACACCAGTACTATTCATGGTGTTTGTCTGAGAAGTGTTCTTCATCCCATATGCTGCAATGAAGAAATCCCAGAATGAAAAAGATGAAGGATAGCAAGGTACCTACACATACCAGCCTTGGGCTATACACCATTCATGAATCTTTTCTCAATCAGGGCACCTAGTAAAATTCAAATGAGCAAGGGGCTTCCCAGCAAGCACGTTTATAGTGCTTACACAGGCACTGGAAGCCACTCATGTATGTGCAAAAGAGAAGAAATGTTCCTCAAAATCTCCTCACATCACACTGCTCCACACCAGAAGATGGCAATAAAAGAACCTCTGTCAATATGAACATTATAGTCACCACAGAAAAGGTGGGAGAATGTAGTACACATCAGTGACCGCCTTATTTGCTTATGCTTAAATGGTTTCTGACCTGCAGAGGCTGCAGTGGCATTCAGGGCTGAAGAGCTTGGTGACAGATTGTTTTGAACTCCAAATACTGCAAAGAAAAATCAATGCAATGGGAGTTAGAGAAGTCCTGCAGTGCAAGTGGTGTTCTGGCTGAAAACAAAATAAAACCAGCGATAGTAATGATGACCTCAGAGAATCCTGTTGGTTAGAAATCACCCTTAGGGCTTCCAAGGAAATTTGTCAGCCAGCTAGATGCAACAGGAATGCATCACAATTCTAAGCACTCCTGTTCAAAACCTTCCTTACAAAACATTTTTCCTTAGATTACCTTGCTGTATAAGTTATTATTGGCCCAGGACTATTAACAGTGACAATTTTAAAACATCAACTCAGGTTAGATTGGAAACCCACTTTCATGGCTGCATGGACATTTCTGGAAGCATGGGTCTTGGGAAAACAAGTACATTTAGGAAACCTGTTTGGTGTGACTGGAGGAAGTTTAATGAGACAACTGCACACTGCGTGTCAAAACACTGTCCAGAGAGAAGTAAACATTTGAAGGTGGTACCTTCAGTGTCAGAATCACTGTGCCAATATCAAATGTAGTTTACAGACTGCTTTCATACACCTTGCTCTCCAGAGGCTCAATCAGAGAACCTGCATGATGGCACTACACTGAGTAGGAAAAATGTGCAACTGTGTAAGGAAGAGAATTGCTCTTGTGACATGGAACAGCATCAACCAAAAGTCATAAGTCAAGTGAAACAAAGGGTAATTATAGGAAAAACTGACAGCAGCGGGCCTTTATGGATTGGGACATGAGTTTAACTTTCAGAGGGTTACTCTGAATTGTCCTGGGGAAGAAACAGGCTACTTCAAAAGACAAATTACTAATCTTGGAAAATAGCTGATTTTCCTCACTGCCTAAATAGAAGTAGTGAGGACCAAATGTCAGCTATACAAACTATAGCCAGAATAAATCCTCTGTAGCCAGAGAATAAGTGTGGTGTACAGACAAGCTCTTTCCAGTGAGGAAAGAGGAGAAACAGAGTAATATGGGCAATATTTCATTGCACATATCTGGCAGGATTGCGGCAGTGTAAAAGTGTGAAGAGAAGAAGAGAAAAACCTGACCTGTTGAGGAAGTGCTCAGGCCTGTGTTCAGAGTATGACTGCTGGGAGCCAGGTTATTTGGAACACCAAAAACTGTAAAAAGACGAAGTGAAATGTTATCGCTTCTACAACCCACAGAAATTAGTTAGCATGATTGTAAAATAATTGCACAGAGGAAAAATACTGAAAATTGTGACCTGAAACCACTCCCTTTACTGAACTCACAAAGTTGAGAAGAACCTATATCAGACAAATTGCAATCATGAGATAATGTGAGAAAGCAAAGCTTTTGCTAGTATGCCATTATAAACTTTCTTTTTTTGTTTGTTTGTTTTTTTACTCTAACTGCATCCCTGGCATTTGGAAATGGGTCTTGCAAGTTATAATCACTGCCAACAATGATTGATTAGATCTTTAATGTTAAAGGATTGCATGGTTAGGACTAGTTTTTCTTTCAATTGACCAAGATAATTCACAGTTCACTAGTCTAAAACTAGTTCTGATAGACAGTCTGGCCTCACTTAAGTAAATAATAAAGCTACTTACTAGAGAGTTATAACAATTGAGACAAATCAGGCAGTCAGGACAGCCTATCCTCACAACAAAGGACTTTCAAGTAGAAGCAAAAAGCACAGAATTACAGAAAAGCAGAGAAAACCCAAGCATATCTTCTGCCACTTCAGTTCTTCCTTCATTTTAATTCTTCTAACTGTGCAGATAAGAGCACTGCTATTGACCCAATTTCACTGTGGAGTTTTGTCCTTACAGACTTGGCAGTCCAGGGAGCATACCTGATCCTGTAGAGTGAGACATAGCATTGATCAAGGAAGAGCTCTGGCCCATGCTGTTATGGTATCCTCCAAGGGAAGACCCAGCAGGCAGAGTAGAGGACCATGTGTATGGAGGGAGGGCTGTATTCAGTATAGTTGTATCATATGTCCCTGACACTGCAAAAAA
Source organism: Chrysolophus pictus (assembly GCA_037305975.1). NCBI lineage: Eukaryota > Metazoa > Chordata > Aves > Galliformes > Phasianidae > Chrysolophus > Chrysolophus pictus. The sequence continues at coordinate 11,443,359 of CM074581.1, read as the reverse complement.
ATAAAATAAAATAAACAACAAAACAAACAGTAGAGACTAGGCTTATGACCTAGTATGCACTGTAGGTTTACACGGCACAGAACTCAATTTGCCTTCAATTTTAATTACTTTTGTTGAGTCCATGCAACAACTCCAGGTTAACGTAGTATAACCAATCTCAAATGCCAGCTGATTACAACCCACTTGAATTTTAAAAAATGGAATAAAGACTGACATGATAGCCTGACCATTCACAAAATACTTTGAGAAGATTTCATTGTTTACAGATGCTATGATACTACACTAAAACATTTACTTCGGTCCACAATTCTGTTAATCCTGGACCAGGAGACCTAGAAATTCTGCTTCCCAGACACGTGGCTCTGGTTCAAAATCCCCAGTTTCATACAAAATTTTAGTCAGAACAGGTATCAGAAGGTAAAAAGGCATTGCTTGTTCCTAGATTCCGGTGGGGAACAGCGGAGTGAATATGAACACCGCTGCCTCAAGCACCACAGGGAGGCTTATAATTAATGAAAGCCAGTTACAGTATTCTAAATAGTATTTATAATACTATCAAGTTTTACTGATCTCTGAACCTGCAGTATGGCCAATAAATTGAACACTGATCCAAATGTTGTCTTCACTGCTATCTTCATTTTGCTCAGCAATAAGAAATCATACTGCTCTAAGACATTTATGTAGAGCTCTTGTCTCTGCCAACAGTGCCTCTGAATTAAAGCTGGTGTCAGCAGGATATGTCTTAATCTTATAGAAGTACACAGTTCACCACCCAAAGATGGCCCTGGACAATCCTCTGGCATTTTGCTCCTTTTTCTGTATGTGGGACAGAGACCATGCATTCTTACTCTGATGTTCTTAGCAGCTGAGAATTTTTATGGTAAAAATCAATAGTTAGCAATGCTGGAGTCTTCCAAACCTCTGCCACGTACCTGACTGAGAGCTCTCAGTAACCATTTTTGTCTCCACCACAGCTTTTTTTGGTATTGGGAGGGTACTTGATGATGATCGAGTAGGGCTGCAGCTGGCTGATCGACTTCCTTTCAGTAAACGTTTTACATCATCCAACTCCGTCCCTGGCATGAAAAACAAGCATCCAGATTTATCCAAAAGCCCTTGTTTCATTGAACTGTAATCCTGCCCTGGGGATAAACCATTCGACGGAATTTACTCAGGAACATCTCAGAAGCTGTATTTTTCAGGAGTTAGGCCACTGACATAACAAAACTTCATAGGCTGCATTTCAGGGACTGAGCACAACTCTATCCTTGCAAGACAATCATCTAACCCACAGCATGCTTCCTTGTTCAGTACAGTAGGAATAAAGGATGACATGCTGCTATCTGTCATCATGAAGACCGGATTCACAAGACACCATAGACATATCTAGAGCAGCAACACACTCTACGTTATACCTGATCCCCCCAGAGTATAAGCTGTGGCACCTACATCTGCCAGAGGGAGATGCGCTCTGCAGCCGGACTCGTATTTCACTCTCTGTGAAAAGAAAAAAGCAGATCATGAATATGGAGTGCAATGTATTTCTGCCCTGAGCTGAGAATGAATCTTTATGCTGAAGTGAATTCCTTCCTTCCTGCTTCAGTGTTACCCTGCTGCTCGATCTAAGCAGCACTCATGGCACATATTAATTTCTTGCAAATTGGCCTGGGTGATTTCTGTTTTAGGGTTAGATTTTAGTATTTTTAATTCAGAGAGCTGCATTTTATTCCTTGCATGCTTCTGTTGAAGTCAATAGTATTGTCAGTGCCAATCAAATGAAAGGCCTAATTATACAGTCCTCAATCACATTGATATTCCCACTCATCACAATTACTATTATTGTTCTATTGGATAAAAATCTGAAGAGACAAAAGAAACTTCAAGATTTCAAGCCTCACTAAATACAAAAGTTCCCTACTACTAATAAGTAGTAAAATTCATACCATCATCTCTATAATGGGCTGTAGGATTTAGGCTTTTGCAACCTGCTGTCTTTCGTTTTGGCTCCTTGAATGTAAGCCCCTACTTTACCAAAGTTGCATTGAAATAAAACAGTCAGGTCACAATCAGACATTTATTAATCCAACAATCTTTCCAGGTACTTCAGTTTATTACTTACTGACTTTTACTGTTCAGCACAAGAGACTACAGTTAATCCGATTTGTTGGAAAAAGCCTTTAAGCTTACTACCTACGAGCAAGGACATGTGACTCACGCTCCTTGAGATGAAATCTGACAGTGCATACACTCTAAAAGAAACACTGGCTTCAGCATTCAGGTAGAGAAGGTGATTGATAGATTGAGACAATTTTCTGAAGTAACATGAGAAGCTGAAGCTGATTCTCTGGTATCTGTTTTATTACATACGGCCTAGTTCTGCTAGGAGGTATGCACTGTGCCAGAGGAGACTGTGAAGGCCTGAGATAGAATAATTGGTAACTGTGACATTCTCCAGGAGGAGAGTGCAAGAACATACTTTGATTTATATCCACTGCCAAAATTAACTTGGATAAAATATTACAGTTTTCTCCTCAAGCAACTGGAAACAAATATTAAACTCTTAGTAATATAATCCTGCTTTCCCCAGTGCTGTTAATAAATTACTAGAAGAGCTAAATGATTTAAACAATGCAGTTTCACACTGAGCTCACTAAGCAGACCGCAGCAAGTCCATAATTTCTTCAGCCTCTCCTTACCACCAGCATAAGATCATTTCAGGGAAAGGCCTTATGGTTTCTAAGATAAATCTCAGAGGGAAAAACATGCATGTGATTATTGTAAAAACACCAGAGTGGGGGTCACAGAGAATGGCTGGACTGAGTTTGTGGTAGTGAATAGTTAAGATGGAAAACTATGTTCTATAACCCCAGAGTTCCAGGTCCCCAAACAGATCCTCCTTTCTGGCACAGTGCTAACCATTATGACCTTCACTGAAGTCCTTGCACGGAGCTTGTTTAATCAACTGCTCACACATAAAACAGTTCACACTTGCAGTGGTGTAAATCCAGGCACCTCATCAGACTCTAATCTCAAACAACTTTGATTCCAGATAAGGAGTAGGTCTATCTGACACACCCTGAATCACATCAGAAAAAAAACAAAGAAAACTTTTAAAAGAAGAGTACCACTCACCTCGACTTTGGCTTCGCCCTCGTGTAGAGGCAGATGCTGTGAATATAAGAGAAATAAAAGCAGTATTAGGGTTTTACTGCCTTTGACACCTCTGAAAATGAACACATGGATATTTGGATCTTTGGATCTTCCTCTCTGCAGAAACTCAGGCAGAAAACTTCTTTATTTGAGGCACAGCTGGGAGGCACTGAAACCCCAGTTTTTGCCAGGACTTCTTTGGACCATGAGGTATCCCAAAGAGTGTGTAGCACCTTAGTATTTCTGGACCAATTGCTGTTTCTGTTTGCACACATAAATGTTGCTCAGAGATAATGATCTTCTATTTCAGTAAGCCAGTAGGAAGATAATAGGCCTGTTTATACCATCAACCAAGGTCAGGCACTATGAAACCCTGCCTCTTCCCTAAGCCAAAAAGACAGCGACATCATATTGTTCTCTACCTGCACTGAATATAAGCATCCCAGAGTTTGGACAGGGCAAACTCCTACCTGTTGACAATATTCAGTATAAATACAACACTTGATAGCCAGTTCATCTTTCCAATTACACCATATGAACATGTTGAAGTCTAGAAAAGAATAAGTGGTGGAGTATATCCAGCAATGGTTCAAACTCCTAAGGGACTGCACTTTCTTGCTTGGGGCTATTCCCCCAGATATGAGACAGCAGATGTTGTCAAGTGTCTTATGTTCTCCTGCTCATGCTCTATACCATGTTGGGACCATTTAAAGAGTAGCTGAAGGTAGTAGGTGTATTATATTATGCAGCCTCTGTTGGAATCTGTACTAGCTTGAGACCCTGCTGTCAGCTGCATTAACAGTAACTCCTCTGAAGTCACAGAGTTGCACTGACTGTCCAATATAGAGGTAACATGCAGAAAGCCTCTGTAGTCACCAACTCACATGACCTTGCCATAATGTTCAGAGAGACAGTTCTGTAAGAACATACCAAACTCTTTCCTGGGGAACTCTGGAGAAGAGTTAGCACTGGAGCTCCCTGCAAATAATAGAAATGGCTCATTAATACTTTTTAGAAGATCATCAAGAGCTTTCCAAGTATGTTTCTGGTACCTGTTTAATTCCACTGAGTAACAAACATTTCCATTCAAAAAGAGCTATTCAGGATTACATGAAATAGTTGCTAATGTCAACAAATATACGCCATAACTCCTCTTAGAAATGAGTGTTAATATAAATAAGATTCAATCATTAAAATACTTCCCTGGTGACTTATTTCCCATCAAAACCACTATAGATGGGATTCTTGTGCTATTTAAGGCAATTCTGAATTAATGCGCTGGAAGTCCCAAGTGACCTCAGACTGCACAACATAGCGCCTCTTTTCTATGGCATATTCTGTGATACCTTCATATGTTGCATGGCGGCTGACATGGGTTTTTCTTTCAAATGTTGAGCCAGGTGATTTGGTGAGAGTTGAGCTAGGAGACTGTGTTTGTCTGTAGCCAGACGATGATGAATTCAATCTACCACTTCCACCTATCGGCAAAACAAAACACTCTCAGCAAATTGAAGATATGACCTGGATGTACACCCTGTATGTCCTGAGTACTTTATGTTTGTGTCTTTCGAGCTGGACAGATCTGCATTAGTATCTCAGACCTAGAGATGGGCAAAAAAACCCACATTTGGATGCAACTCTGACTGTCCTCAGCATTCCCTGCAAAGAGGAATTTATCTTTGTGGTTTAAAAATGACTTGTCAATGATTTCAATAACAGCGGGTCTTGGCCTAGGGGGATAAACGAGACATTTGTGCTGAGCACCTGGTTATAAATTGGCCTGGATTTTAGTTTGGATACAAATCCACCTGTAAACTCCAGTATTATATGACAGTCTAAGAAATCTTCAAGGTGTTTAAACAAAATGTAGTACTGGAGGATGCCATTCAAGAGTCAAGGGAAAGAAGAGATGAGCAAGCTTCCCCTTTCAAAGGAACTAGCCACAATCTCACTTAGTCATGCCTTAGTCAATCCACTTCCAGGAGATGTGATAGAGGCATGAGTCAGGCCTAAGGCTGTTTGGAGATTATTAGCAGCTGTAGTGTTTAGACAGAGGAAAGTTTCCCTTCCTAGTTCATATCACTGCTGGAGAGCCATAAAGAATGTGTGGTTTGTGGAAGGATCAGACTCTTGATTGGACTCTTCTGTGAAATCTAACATTGGAGTATGATCAGAGTGGCAGTACAAGGGTAGCTCTGTGATGAGAGCAATATATGCATCCTGATCAGTGGGATCAGACTGGTTATTGTTTAACTATCACTGTAAAAAGAGAACACCCTTGTGATCTCAAAGTATTTTCTAACTCATTTTCTCTTCTAGAGGGATCTATTTTGGTTTGCAACTTGTCCACTTAATTGAGCAAAAACAACTGCGGTGACAAGTGGACCTCTGTTGGAGACACTCTGCCAGCAGAGTGGGAAAGAAAGACAGCCAAATGCTCTGCAAAACTTAAAGAAGTTCAGATTCTTTTCTCTTCCTCCACACACTGAAAATAATTAACAAGGAGGATACAATCCCAGAGTCATTTAAGTTAGAGCTCTGAGGGATGGGCACAGTTCTCAGTTAAACTGGTGCCAGTCTAGACAATTAGGTTGATATCTGCACCAGAGTTACATCATATTTGTCCAGAGGGGAAGTGATTCCACACTCTGGCCTTTAATTGAAGGAGATGAGTATATGTCAGGTCTACAGGGTATTCTTAATTCTCCCTTTGAGCTTTCATACTGCACTTTCCTCTCTTTGACTTGCCAGCTCTTCTGAAGAACGCTCCCAGTAAGGATTGTTATCCAGTTTGTCCCACTGTGAGAGAGGTGCACCAGAAAGCTGGGTAGAAAGCTTATTCTTCAAAAACCTTCACTACAACAATCTAACAGCTCAGCAGAGAATGTTGCTAGAGAGGAATTGTCTTTATGGAGTAGATAAGAAGTACTAATTCAGCACATCCAGAAAACACATAGACCATTCAAAGTGCTAAAGCCACAGATACCTTGACAAGAAGGTAGATCCTATGAAATTATTTTATTCTACTCTACTATCACATTGTATTCTAACATCAGCAAAATCAACAAACATTAAATAAAGCCATCTTCTGAACAAAAATGCTCAGAAAGACTGTGATTTGGAAAACTTGAATAAAGAAAATTTTCATTTCCAAATGACTCAAGGACAGCTGGAAAAAAGTTTTTCAAAGGTTACTGAAAACTACCCTGATATCAAGCTTTCCTTGCAGAAAATGAGAACTTTGCCATTCACTCACACATGCTCACAGCCAGCTTTAAGGAAGGAATACCTCTGCTTTAAGTATTTACCTTCTCTACTTTAAGAAACCCCATTTTTCTCACCCCTGCCCTGACTCTCTCCTCAGTCCATTGATGCTGCCTTTACTTTTTTTACTGATATTTTCATTCCTTACTTGAAGTCACATAGCCACTGCTATGGGTGTAAGACCTCTTTTCAACTCCACTTCCTCCAGCGTGGGATGATGTCTTGAGTCCACTACTGCTCCCTCCTTCTGGAATAGATGAGCACAAAATGAGATTCTGTCACAATTAAAGATGAAAAAAACAAAAATACTACAAGATAAGGCAGAAGGTACCCAAAACCATTCTCACACTCAATTCCAAGGACAGCTTAATCTCTGAAAAGGCATCAGAACTACAGAGAAGTATCTCAACAGAGCAGATAAGCATTCAAGATGCAGACTCAGCAAGTTTGTAGTCAAGTTTTGATTTGAGCGTGGGCTGGAAGATGCTCCTGTTAACTCTCATCATAAATGAGATAGTGCAATCCCTTTTCAACCCTATTGCAGAATGGACAATTCTTCCCTATTTGTTACACAGACGTAGAAATAACCTGTGACATCTGATACTACGCAAAGGGATTTACTTCCGTTTGTAAGCTGGGTAAGATGGAGGCCAGAGACTCATCACTTTTGATGCTTGTTCTCAAGAGACAGTCACCATTACAGACTCTATCTGGGTGCCACTCTTGAACAGCCAGGTGGACTCTGGGGCTTTGTTACTGCTCCTTCTCTCCACCAACAAGTATTTTGAGAGAAGTATTTCTCAAAATAGCTTAAGTGTTAGTATTTCTGCACTGACACCTGTTACATCCAGGTTTTCCATTACGAAAGTAATGAACCAAATAACACAGAGGGGCAGCAGTCACAGAGCAGAAGTAATGCAGTGGATCACAATTACTTACTGGGTGGTAAAGATGTCAGTCTTGTAGTTACTGTCTCCGTAATAACTGAGGAAAGAAAAGTTATAATTCAGAAGTTACTGCATGTTCATCTAGTCAGACAAGATCAATGTTCCACTTCATTCCATGGAAGAGCATGAATTATTCAAATAAGATTAACTCATTTAAAGAGAAGTCCCTTGAGACTATATTGCCTGGGGACTGAAAGCTGTGTGTTTACAGACTTCTGTCATGCTACAGTAAATAAATGCATCACTGCCATGAAAGACTTTTTTTTTTCTTTAAAAAATTCCTGGAATCAAGAAAGTGATATTATTTCAGGGCACTACTGAACGACAGCAACTGCTGTAAAAGTAAAGCCCAGGTCAGACTCCTTACAAGCTTTCTATGGAACCTGCTTTAGCAGGGGGGCAGGACTAGATAATCTCCAGAGGTCCCTTCTAACCCCTACAATTCTGTGATTCCTACTAGCTAATTCCCACAATGTCAGCAGAATCCTGTTTTACCCTATTTTTACACAAAGACAAGAAAGATATATAATAAACAGTTTGAAGACTGTGCATGGCATTTGTCTCAGAAGCAGAATCCAAATGTATGCACTACTGGGTAAAAATGTTACCACGGGGCAATAATTTCTGGTTAAACAATCAGGTCATTGGACAAGTCTCTAAATGCCTGTTCTTGCCCTGTTCTATCCCTTTTTTTGACTTCGACTGAAATATCAAGGACAGGTGCAGAATTTAGTTCTGGACCCCTGGTCAGCATTCAGTCCCTCACAAAAGCGTCAATATGGTTGCAGTATTTTTGGAGTGTGATCCAGTTTCATGACACGAAAATAAAAAAACATTCTCCTTACGTCTCTCTGTAACTTCTGATCCATCTTGCCTCGTTTTCTTTGTTAAAGAATCCATATCATTTCCACCTGCACGGAAGCCACAAAGACAGTGCTCAGAGCTTTGTGAAGAGAAGAAGATGACAACAAATTCCTATAAATCCCATCAATTTTCTTTCTACAGCAGAGGAACTGCCTCAAATTCACTTACGGCAGAGAGTTTGAAGTATCTTTCCAGAACCATCTGAGTACTACTAACAGAACAGCAACAAGTCCCTGCAAAACTGGAAGCTACACATACATACATACATACAGGCTGAAATAGCAGGAGGGGCTGTGAAGCCAGCAGGGGAGCTGAGGGTAACCAAAGCAAATTCAACCAGAACTGGACAAGTTTAGACCTGGATTTACACGCAGACTTTGTGGCCACAGTCTTTAGTTGGATCTCTATAATATTTTAACAAAACCGCAGGATTCAAACATTAGTCCTACACACCTGTTCTGTACAGAAATCAACAACATTGGATTAGAAATGCAGACAAGTTCATGAGATCTGCCTCTGTTACCTACACACACTGTGCCAGTGCTACAAGAAGAGCATAAGCAGAAATATCACAGCACTTTGACAGTACTACAGGCTATTCTCAAGATATGTTGATGCTAAAACCACAGAACTGACTTGAGTGAAGCAAAAAAAACAAAAACAAAAACACCCACCACAAGAGGTACCTTTAAACCAGCTATTTTCAGCAGCAAGGAACTTAAGGTAGGAAGTGCTTTATCTTACTTTACAAACCCATGTCTGCAGATGTGGAATCTGAGCTAATTTAATGCCAGTTCAGGTCAGTCTACACAGTATTGGAATCACTGCTGAGAATGCCATCTATATTCATCATGTCTTGGATGCCCCTCAAGTCATAATTATGTCTCTAGCAGAGGTATGACTGTCTGCCAAAGCAGAAATACCACAATAACTGTGGAAAAGAAATAACACAAGCTCAAGAGAAAATACTCCTGTCAGAAGGAAATATACAGTTGCTCACTCCTACTCTAAGGTAACATTCCACTTTGCACAGTTGCAAACACTTCAGAGATTTTAATTTGTGTAGAAGGTGATAATAAGTAAAAATTCCCCACTGCATTTGATGACTCCTTCAAACTGAAAACTCAACTGTACAGAAACAACACTAAGTGTAGTTTTCACAGGCTGAGTCTAAAACATTTTGGACGAAAGTCCTTTCAAGTTTCCAAAGTCCAGCTTGAGGGAGAACAGAAAACTGTGCCCTCCAATTCAGCTACCACTCAGGTTTGGTCCTCATGACTCCACTTACCCTTCTGCACCTCCATGTGTTTGTATAGCCCACACATAGGTAAGGACACAAGGCAGGAAGCAACAGAGAATCTGGAGGAATATCTAAGTTTAGATTCAGATCTGCCTTTGAATAGCACCCAATGTTCCCACAGCTGGAGAGGAAGAAGCTGAATGTAGAAGGTATGCCATCAGGCAAGCCACTGTAGTTCATGCCTCCCACCACAGACTCAGCAGAACTTCACACAGAACACTCAACAGGGCTCACAGCCCTCAACCTCAACACCTCAGCCTCGCAGCACAGCTAAGCAGCCTGGCACACGGTGGCCACATCCAAGTCCTTACACAACACTGGCAGCAGGACACTACCCAACCCTTACAGCATTGGCTAACACTGGGGATTTCCAAGGGATTCTCCAGAGAGCTGATTCCAAGTCATATACAAGACTAGAGTTACATGTGTCAGGGGAGCTTCTCCTTAAGCAGGATTCCAGTCTCCTGCACTGGAACGCCTCCTGGTCATACACTCCAATAAAAGGCAGTATCTGCTACTTTTCCTTGCTATATCAACAGTGGAAGCATATCTAAAGCTGTTTCTCTAAAAGCACATGCTGAAAGTTGCTGTCTAGTTGCTTGTCAGCAATTCTGGCTTTGCCAACATCTTGACAAGGAACACAGCTTTACATTCAGAAACTGCTTCTCTACCACTTTGTAGCCCCAGAATTTCCCTTTTGCTATTGGGAAGCTGTGCTGGTTATGGATGCTGTATCATAGGCCAGTACCACCACTGAGTGAACACATCTGCATCTTTCCTCCCCTTGAGAGAGGGGAATATCTTGCTCTGATACCAATCAGAAAAAAAAATAAGGAGAAGAGATTAAACAATGTCTTTGAATCTACACATCCCACAGCTCAGCCCAGCCCTGGCACACAGCACATTTTGATCCCGCATGTGTTTTTGCCACGTGAATGCAAAAGCCAGCCCAGGTTCTAGGGGGCTGACTAAGCTCGATTTCCATTATCTGCCAGGACTGACTCACTTCACCAGCTCCTCCTCCTACCTGGATTCACAAAGATGTAGCTGTAGGCTATGTCTGAGGTAAAGGAAGAGCACTATTGAATCAGAGAAGTCACCAGCAGTTATTTCAGAGCGACAAACAGGAGCTCATGAACTGGGATCACTTACAAATAGTGGAGGTGCCTAAGGCAGGGCGACCCTAAAGCTGGTTTAACGTAAGCTGGTGCTGAAGTGTGTTAGTAGCCCTCATAAAACCAGAGAATTTGCACAAGGAACCAGGAGAGCTCTTGCAAGACCATAGTTGTGCACACTGCTTCCTGTCTGTAGCACTGAAAAGCAGGATGGTGAGAGCAGCACAGCTTTACAAAGCATGTTTCATCTCTGCTTTCCATACAAGACCAGTGCTGCAGTCTGAGATGGAACACTCCAACTTCTTTTATTGTTTTATAAGCTACATATTATTTGCGTGCAACGGCAATAAAATGTATCATAACCATTTTTCAAAGGGAAGGGGAAAAGCTATTTTATAGCCATGAAGATTATCATATAAAAACAAAAGCAGGCACATTTCAGATCCTTTTATTCCTCCACAATGTCCACTTCTCATGTCTGAATGCTGTTACATTCTCACAACACATCCTTTCAGCTCTCTCCTCCCTCCACTAACATGTCTTATGCTGTGAAATACTTCTTTAGGAGAAAGAGGCACCTGCAGCTGCTAAGATGAATTATACTCAATGTCAGAGGAACCCTTTGATCATAAATAACGTGAAACAGTAGAAGACCCCAAACAATGTCACTGATAGCGTTAAAAGCAAATGCCACTGTGCTGGAATTTATGGGATTGGTTAAAAAAATGCCCCCTTATCTTTCTTCCACCTCACAGTCTAGGAACTTGACCTTCTCATTCTGCTTTAAAAGCTATTCCTTTCACTTCCAGTTACTCAACCAGAAGCAACATAGAAAGGATTTTTCTTTTTTAAAGAAGCTTCCAAAATGGCTCATTCAATAGGTTCCCTCAAATGATGCTAATGCCAGGAAATCAAGTTATACACAAAGCTTGGATGTGCTGTAGGACAACTCACAGCCTCAAAGCCATGCATCAAGTCAGTCAGTCCAAAGGCTGGAAAAGAAGACAGATCTTTTACCTTTTTTCACTTTTGCTAAACCAGCTACAAAACGGAAAAAAAAAAGAAAAAAACAGTTCTCAAATCAGACTCCTCTGACTTACTGTGATAAAGCTTCAATAACACTTTACAAAGCCTCCTAACCTTCTGAGACAAAATGTGGCCCAAAGTCCATAATAAATGGCTCATGGCTGACAAATAAATACAGCTGTATGACACAAAGCAAAGCCTGTCCACAGCAAAACAGACTGACTCAAAAATACCTCCTGGCGCCTTCAGGATTTATTCCTTTATCTTACATTCTGAAGCCACCATTTGAAGCTTCAGTTTGCAAACATTATTTCTCAGATCCTCTCAGTTTCAAAAATAGCCAATAGATGATACACATTTCACCATGCTGCTGCCCTTTCAGAATGGAGAACGTTCAATTAACTTTATCTATTTGCATGGTAGTTTCACAAAATGTATTAAAAATGTACACTGAACTTGGCTTCACATTCCTTATCTGCCAGCAGATATATCCCTTTAGCTTGATAATCAGTTTTAAAAGCTATGTTCATGGATAAATACAAAATCCAAACAGACTCAGCTCTACCACGATCTTAATTTTACATTGTATTCGCCCATAGAAGTAACGTAACACCTCCACTATTTTGCCTTTTATTCTGTTTTGTTTCATTTTTCAGTAATGTAACTTACCTTGTATGCTTTGGTTACTGAACTGAAAATCTGATTTTCTCCTCAACCGCTTCCCGTTTCCTATATAATCTGCCACCTATACTATCATGTCCCTCCAAAGGTGTGTGGAATCTGAGTGATTGTCCAAAAATGTTCAGCTCTTCTTAATTTAACCTGTTTTACTCTCACCCTTCTTGCGCTTTTCTATTCCCCTGCTCTTAAACAAGTCCCGACAAAGGCGTGTCGTGGTTTCCTGCCTCACCCTACCCTTCCAATTATCTGACACTCACTGGAAAAAAAAAAAAGTCTGCCTCCAGGAGTCAAACTTCACCGAAAGCATGAACGCTCCTACTTATTTGCTCAGGTAGATTAACTATGTAGGTCCCAGACGGGCAAAGCTAGGAAGGCTTAAGTCAGGGAAAATGAACTATTATCGCCGTGCTTTCTGAGACACGATCTGAGCATCTAGCACATGAATTACACCTGTTTTGGCATTTTCTCACAGAAGGTTATGCAGCACCTGCTGATATTGCTGCAAAACTGATGGTGAGATAATCACATTTTGCCGCTTGTAAACAATGGATTAAACTCCCAGCTAGCAAAAATAGGTTGAAAACCATTGGAATCAGTATCCTAAACTGGATTGCAGACCCCACAGATATTTACTCTCCATTCAAGAGGCAGCATTATTATTAAATATCATAACCACATACACAAAACTGAGTAAGCAATATCGTTTCTTCTGTATCTACCACTTGCAAGAGGGCAACCAGAGGGGCTAAAGAAAAGTGTGCAGATATGAGCCTAGTGTTCGCTGGAGACTTCTTGAGTCAAAGGCAGAAGTTCTGCAATCATTCCTTGATGGAACTTTTTCCATTAATTTGTCCAATTAGTTTTGGAATCTGTACAACAATTTAGCATACCCAGTGTCTTGCAGCAAGCATTTTCACAGTTTAGCTATGCCTTGCAGGAAGAATTTTCCTCCTCCTCCTGTACAAAATAGTGTTGTTTGGTGTTTTGTTATAAAAACCAGAATCTGCCATAGCTTCACTTCCTCTACACAGACTTTGTCAGACTTGTACCACTGAATGGAAGAGAACTTAGGGTCACAGAATTATTAAGATTGGAAATTACCTCCAAAGATCATTTAGTCCAACTGCCAACATGTCACCACTATGCCCACTAAACTATGACCCCAGTGCAGCATCCACCCTTATCTTGAAAATTTCCAAGAGAGGTGACCATCACTTTCCTATTCCAAAACCTCACCACTCTTCCTGAGAAGAAATTCTTCCTCATATCCAACCAGAACCTCCCCTGGTTAACTTAAGGCAATTGCCTCTCATCATATAACTTCAGGCTTAGAAAATATTTTTGCACTAGCCTTTTGAGAAACAGTAGCTGTGTATGGTCAAGATCATACTCTATTTACAGTGGAAATTTTCAAAGGTGTTGAGGGGCACAGTTGGTATACAGCACTACACAAAGGGTTGGCCCTTCTTTGTTGATGGAGACCAAAATTTCATCAGAATTCATCAATGCATATCTTAAAAATCCCAGAACTTGTTTTCATATTTATCTTTATTCAGATGTATGCTTATAAAGCAAAATTTCCTCTTTGCATGGAGGAAATATCCATGACTCTACCTTCTAAACACTAATCAAAGGATATTTAGATGTCTAAACAAGATGCATGTGGTAATTAAGTCATTAAGAGGTGTAGAGCTCAGTCTAAGACCTTACCAAACTGCTCTTGGCTCATAACTCGACATGAAATATAAACATAGCTTTAGCTTTATGACCTTCCTTGCTCCTTAAAATCGTACATTACTGTCCCTCTTATTACCAACTTCACATCTAACCCTACAGTTGTCATCTCATTTAGATCTGCTCCCAGCACAACACACAGCTGCATGCCTCAGATACCCTGGCTGCTCACAGAGATAGCTCAAGGAAAGGACTGAATACGCTGGGCTATTCTACGTTTTTAACACCCACCAGTATGACACAGACTCACTGGAACAGCAAATAGACCTTAATGGAGGAAGAGATGGGATCTCAAATTTTCAGTGTAATGCCCTCAGGACTGGATGAATTCTCTCTTTCCTTTACCTTTGTCCTAAAGTTCTCTTTATACCTGTATGAACAAAATAAGTGAACGTAGCAATTTTGGGTAAATAAGCAACTCACAGTATTTTAAATCCTGAAATGTGATTGGTGATTAAGATACTGGTTTAAGACTTCTTGACAACAAAGCATTAATGGTGCCGCTCTTTATGATGTATTTTGCCAACTTCTTAGTAGAAAGAAAAAGAAGGAGGAGGAGGCATGACATACAGGTGTCTTAAAAGGAAAGGAGAAATAAACCATACCTCAAGAATACTGACACTGCATTTAGAAGTGGAAATGCAGCAAAATATGAAGTTGAGGAGGATGCTGGTAAAATCTGTCTGACAAAACACACTGATTTTTATGCTCACATTCTTAATGGGCAAGTATCAACATCAAGGACATAACTTAGAGAGGTAATGAGCTGCCTCAGCTTATGCTGGTCAGTGATTGCCTCAGGTATTCAGAGCCACTGAAAGCCAAGTGCTTATCTACCTGGCTCACTGTAATGAACTGCAGCTGAGCTCTCTTCAGGCCAAGCGGTCAACTGTCACTTCTGCAGTAACTGTAGCAGTTTGTGGAGTGGTGGTCAGAGCTGTGGAGGCAAGGTGAGATTCTTCTAGAGATGGCAATCACCATCCCTCAGTTTTGACATCCATCCTGCTTTAGATTGTAGATGGTGGAGTCTGCAGATGTGGAGTCACACTGCTGCTGGGTGTACCCAGGAATGTTCTCCCAGAGGCAGAATTTGCTGCTGTCCCTGTTCCCAGCACTAAAAGTCACAAAGACTTTGATTGTTCCATCAGTGCTTCAATCTTGCAACTAGAAAGATTGAATCACAAATGGCACCACATTCTCTGGTGCTTTCTTTTACCCTTTAGGAGCTTGCATTCTCCTGGGAGGTGCTGGAAAAGTCTAACCTGAAATCCAGCATGAAGATCTCACACTCACAGAGATTCCCTTGGACAGTGAGTAGCAGATACATCTAGTTTTCCCGATGCTTCTGGTGCAAGGAAAGTATAGAGATAACATCCAAGGATCCACCCTTTGGGCAAAATTGCTTCTATAGAGAAATGAAGCCAATTATTAAGAACATTAGCAGTAAAAAGCCTTGTGAGCTAATTCAGAGATGACTGCTTAATTATAAAGCCCTTGCTTAGAACTGGTTTAAGACCTATGAAGATGCTCTAAAAGCCTGCAGCAGCTGGTACGAAAAAAGCTGAGGATCATAGAATCATAGAGTGACCTGGGTTGGTAGGGACCTGAAAGATCATCAAGTTCCACTTCCCCTGCCACAGGCAGGGTAAGAAGTTAAGGGAGATCACACTGTGCATTCGCTGCACTTGGAAGTACACTATGCTATGGCAAAATCTGAACCACTTCTCCCTCTGCAAGTCAAGTCCAAAGATAAAGAACCTAGGAATTAAACCTTGTCACAGCCATATTCTAGCACCTTAAAGTATGTTTATGGTTTAGAACCAACCAAGTGATAATTATTTGGTATCTAACTTCAGAGGGATCTGCTTAGCACAGGATAAACTGCTGACAACACACAAATTACATTGCGAGTGAATCAGTCATTAATTTGGTTAGAATACTGCAGGCCAACAAAAAGATGGCAAACATAGGGAAAAAGATACAACACCTATTTCCAGGTAGCAACTGCAGTTCCCCATGTGCCTTGGTTTTTGCATGCTAGGGCCAAGCAGCAACAGAACCAACCAGAGCACCCTGAGTCACTCCTTGACTCAACATCCCAAGCCCACAGTTTGCACATCACTTGAAAAACTCATCATGAGCAACCTCAGGCATGAATAAAAGCCTTGTGGGGATCTGATCATTTCTTTTGAGGTGCTGAGAGATGAGTAATGTCAAGATGCAAAGAACACATTGCTAACACAATCTCACAGGTCTCAAGAGAGTTCAGTGATAGAGAGAAGTCTTGGCTGTTTGTACTTATTAATATAAAAGCTGTAGATCTAAGGCCTGTCTTTACTTTCTCCTGATTTATACAGCACTCCACACAACAGGAGGCTTGTTACAGCTTCTAAGGTCTATCACAACACACCTAATAAACAGCAATAATTATAATAAAACTACGTATGCATATGGATCATTAAAAAACACTGATATTAACAGTATAAAATACACTGAACTGTTCTGATCCAGAGGAAGGACCAGGCTATTCTGGTGGTGGACAGAGAACAGGAGGAGGTGGTTGAAGACTTGGTTTTGTTGCTCTCACTATCACTATGCAGATGGGAGCAGTGCTTGGCAGCTGTAGGCAGCTGTCTGCCTCTGCCCAGAGACAGGCCTGTACACACAGTACACACAGACAGTGGGGCTGTGGTTCTGTCTTGGTGCTCTGAATACAACTGCCTAATAGCTACCTGCAAGCAGCACAGCCTTACAGCTGGGAACAGACATGGGCATTGTCTAGCGTATCTGGGACTGCTCCTTATAACAGAAGTTTTGGTGAGAGACAGATCCAAACAAAATACACCTGTGATCTCCTAAAGTCTGCCTGTCCTCTGTGCAGCCTTTTAAGTGCATTGATGCTTGGGCACATATTACATCTTGGTACAGGTCAGGCTGCACAGCAGGAACAGGCTGTCAGGACCAGCCATATCAGATCACCTCAGATGCCATCAAAGCTGGGATGTTAACTAACCAACATGTCTGCAATGTGACAAGCTGTCTGTTATCTCTGTCTCTTGCTCTGTCTTCTCCCTCACCCGAGGCCACTAGGGAGCTCCCACAACTGTCCAGCAAACCACAGCATCTGCGAGGGAAAACAGCCCTGAAGCAGATGGACCTGATCACTGCTGCTCTGAGAGTTTAAACAACAGAACTTTCATTCACAAGACTCCTTTCCTTCTTGGTAATGGAATAATGAATAATCTCTTCTACTTTGTCTACTGGATAAGAGTTGCCTCCAACACATTCTGTACAACAGCACAGCCATGAGCTGAACTGAGTCTCTTGCTTGATGCTGCTAGTTACTTGCAATCAGACCACTGCCCAAAGTGGTTGATCAATGAGAAAGGAAACCCTTCACCAAGTATGTTATTTAAGAGAGTGCACAGTCTGATTCACAGGATCAAATAATTTCTTCTCCTTTAATTTTTAAAAAACTACCTACTTGCAAGTTCACCTGTGAACTCTTTCTCAATTTTAGGACTAATCCAAAAATATGCACCAGAAAATGCATGATTTCCTGTCTTTGCATATCAAATGTTTCAGCCAGCCAAGCAGCAAAGGGCAAAACCAATTCCAGATGACCCGGCTGTGGTGCTGCCAATATAAATAATGGAGAAAAGACAAAGCAAACTATTTACAAATAACTGGCAGCACGCAAAAAAACTTTCTGGCAGCCCCCAAAAAACAAGGTTGATTTGTGAATTGCTCACCAGCTGTACCCACGGTCAGAATTCTAAGCAATTAGTATTTCAAACAAACAATTCAATTAGTTCTACCAGCTGCCAGTTGGAAGCCTGCAATTTTTCAGTACTATCACAAAAAGCAACACAGGAAGAACATTCAATGCAACAATACATACGGGACAAAAGCAAAGCTTCGGACAGTTATGTTACAGATCTGACTCAGAAAATACTCACTGCTGTTGAGAAAGAATGATTTCTGTCTGCCATCTTGACAGAAGATTTAAAATCCCCTTTGGCTAAAAAAATCCTGGCAGAAAATGTCTGCCAGGCTCAACAACAGCTTACAGCAACTCACTTCCTACCTCAGGAGAAAGATTCTCATTAGCAGAGTTGGAAACACATGGGAAGGTGATTGGAAGAGTTGCTGGAAGCAATTTCCTTTTTTCTTCCTTTCTCCAGCCCTTTACACTTCTGCCCGTTTTTCCCCAATAAGTTTCAAAGGGTAACTTTTGATCAGTGATTATTTCACATACCAGAAAGGATTTTTAGGAGGCCATGAGAAGAGAACATTGATGCTCTGACACTCAGATGAGTACAGAACCCGATTTGAATATATTTAGGCATAGGCAATGAAATTAAACACTAGGACATACACAAGGTTGTGCACAAAGCCTATAGCTCATACCCAATCCAAGAGGACTGGACAAGCACAGAGGATAACTGCAGACTCAGTAGGGAAGTAAGCACCAGCACTGATCATTGCTAGATTAAGTTGCTTCTTGTACCAAGATTTAAAAGAAATAAGTCATATTTCTGAGTTTCAGTTGTCCTATTCGAACTCTGCAAACCAAATCACACAGTAGATACTGCCTAGCACTACTTATACCGCATAAGGTGGCTGTGCTGACACTACTATGGTTTCACTTCCTAAGTGCATTTTTCCTACTATCAAAAATGAGGAAGTTAATTGTTATCATAAGCACAAAGGTTGGCGAAGTCTGGGGAGGATGATGAAAAATAACGACCTACAAAAATCACATGAATTCTAACTGTATTGCACACTGAGTTTGTAGATGCGCTCCTATTTGTGCAGTCATGGCAATAGGTTTGCTAACTAATACTAACATCTAATATTGAAGGGCTAAGAATGTCCCCTTAGTTTAAATCTAGATCAAATTGAAATCGTGGCATTATTTTTTTTTTATGAAGAAACTAGAAAATGGCATCCCAGTGGTGAATACATAGACTTGGAATATGCAAGATCTGGCACAAGTCCTCTCTCTTAAATCACCATTACAGGTATATCAAACTGTGATTTTCACATTGTTCTCTCTAATCCTCTGATCAGATATCTGCTCTGGGCTGAAAAGGCTTTCAGAAAACATTTCCTTCAAAACAGTAAGATTTCTAGGAGATGTGTCAAGCTTATGAAGCCATGTTTCTGATTGAAATAAAAAAAGTTTGTTAAAACTTGTTATAACATCTGTGCTTTGCGTACTCCGAGAATTTCTGATCATTCCTCTGGGGCCCATGCATGATGAAGACTGAGGCTACTCAGCAAATTTCCTGACTCACACTTTGAATGAAAGATCAGAACTACAAGATTTCTGTCCCAGAAGTCATCTCTGTTATACAGCAACACGCTCCTTCCTCTTCCTTGCTAGCAAGGCGCTATCTGTGATTAGTCTCTCAAGCATTTCAGGGTGGTGCTCACTTTTCACTGCCAAACTAAACAGAATGAAAAGTCCTTGATGGGCTACTGAGGTGCTCCCTGCAAGGGAACATGATGTATCGTGAGCCACGTTTATTGCCAGTGATTAGAAGGGATTTTCTGGACTGCTTCAAAACCATAAATCAATTAGCTTCCAAACACGTGGAAATCTGACTATTGGGAAAGAGTTTTGAATCAGGAAGAGATTGCTTTCCATTAACATAAAGCTGAATTATGTTTGTTTCTGTTGCATTTGTTTTGATCTGGTTTAACACCACACACTATGGAGCAACTCTACACCTTTATTTGGTACAAAAGATAATATCATAGCACATGCAATAACTGCCTGGGGCAAGCAATCACGTGAAACTGATTTAATTCCAATTTCTGCTTCTATTTATTTGTTGCACTGGTCCCCAGTAAAGGCTTGAATCCTTCATCCTGGCTTCTATCTTTCTGCACCTGCTTTTCCTGGGGCACAAAGCCTCACCTGCCATGTACAGGCTTGCAAAGCCTTAATTTAAATGGCACTCCTTTATTAGAAAATACATTCCAGAGGCATAAAATATTATTATCCAATACACACAGCTAGAAGACTGCTGATCTGCAGGACTGGGAGCACAAGACAGGACATGAGACTTTTGGTGGTATCAGTCTCCAGAATACACCACACATGGCAGCTGGAAGCACATGTTTTCAGTACTGAAGTTGAAGACCCTTCTTTCACACTAAAAAACTCTGAACTAAAAAAATGCATTACCCTCATGCAGAGCCAGTAGCACTTCTTCAGAGTTGCCTTCTCCGTGGAAACACTGTTATAGAAATTATGCCTCTGCCTCTTTTTTCTCTTTTGCCAAGAACTGCTAAGTAACCTCTTAGCAGTGGTCAAAAGGAAAGGGAGGTGGCTGTCTCTACTCTGCCCTTGCAAGGCTCCATCTGGAGCACTGCATCCAAGTCTGAGGCCCCCAGTACAGGAAGGATGCTGAGCTGATGGAGTGCGTCCAGAGGAGGCCATGAAGATAATTAAAGGGCTGGAACACTTCTCCTCTGAAGAAAGACTGAGAGTTGGGCTTATTTAGCTTGGAGAAAAGAAGGTTCCAAGGAGACTTCACTGTGGCCTTCCAGTACTTGAAGGGAACTTACAAGCAGAAGGGGAACTGACTTTTTAAACAGTCTAACAGCAGTAGGACAAGGGGAAATGGCTAAAAGAAGGGAGAGATTTAGGTTGGACATTAGGAAGGAATTTTTTTACTCAAGAGAGGGTGAGGCACACCTACATCATAGAACGGCTTAGTTTGCAGTGCATTGTTTCTACTCCTTGATTTAACACCTAAAATTTTTAATTTAAATTTTTTTTATTTTTTTTTTTTTAATTTAAATTACAAGTGCAGTGATTTTTAGTTTTCTGCCTATTTTTTTTTTAAGTTCTTCTGAAAAGGTAGTAACCTCCATAAGGCAATGCACCAACAGATCTATGGAGTAAATCGTGCACAACACCTTTGATACGATTTTATTCCCGTTAGAAGTAACATGTCAGATATTACACAGAAAGACTATAGTAAAAGCAACATTTTCAAAATGTTTTTTGTAGGCTACTATGCATACTTTTTCTAACTCAAACTAAAAAGCAAGCTCATGGTGGATTTCATAACAGTTTCTACATCACTTGTGCACCAGTACAGTATCTTTCTCCTCCTTATTAAGACTTTAATTCATACAACAACCTCCAGTATTAAGCTATTTCAAAATCATCAACTATTTTCTTAGGAAATGGAACAGGGTGGATGGACTGAATGACTGCATAAAATATATGACTCTTTCAATAAATACCATTCAGAGCAAACAAAGTAAACGAGTCTTAAGCTTTCGCCAACATCAAGAATTAAAAATGCAATCACAGGACATTATAAGCAGTCCTTGACTTCCTAAGAACACATCAGGCACTAAAGGAGTCATACTGTTGAGCTTCCACTTGTGGCTGAGTCAGTCTGCTAGTAGACTCTTTCAACAGAGGATGAGAGATGTTACAGGTGACTCTGCATAGAACATACTTTTCTTCTGACTTTTAATATGAATTGATTGCTTATAAAGAGTCTCACTTCTAACAGCTTTGTAGAAGGCACAATAATCTTTCTTCAGCCTTGTAATTGCAAGCATCTAGACAGAGGGAACTGTCTATAGTGTGCTGTTTGTTCTGTCGTTAGTTGTCCCTGTCACAATACTGGCCTTTGCTCTGATTTTGAGAAAGCTGCCACAGGCTGAAACTGTGATCCAGCTGCCTACCACACAGGGAATTTTCTCTAAGATCAGAAAGTACAAGGTCTATTTTTCTCAATTTCTATTGTTATATAAGGATTTTTATAGTTTTAGCATAAGTATTGCATATTTTACCTTTTATATTTTCATGTATGTCGTATTTTTATGCTTAAATTAAAATATACATAAATGATTTTTTAATTTTTATCATTATGTCTCTTTCACAGTGCTTCTCACTTGAATCTTGTTATGTAACCACAGTGTTTGTGGATTTCCTTTCATTTCTATATGACAGCACTTCAGCATTTTTGATTTCACATCTGTACCTTACAGCCTGGCATAGAATTCTTGACCATACAAACAGTTCTGTAGAGACGGAACTACAGAGCAGACCCACAATATTCAACAGTCGCAACAGAGACTCAACATTACTCTTAAGACGACACTTGGAAAAAAAACAGATTAGGGTTTAAATGAGCCAGTCTCCATTTTTGTTGGTGTTTTTTTGCCTTGCCTCTGAGTTAGTTATGAACAGAAGTAGAAGCTGGAAACCACGGCTGAGGCTGCAGAACAGTTGGAGTCACGCCATTTATCAATAGCAAGGAGAACAAATATTTGAACAGCACTGTTGAAGTTGAAATTCACAGCTAGCAGTTCAATAACAAGAGTTTTTCAATCAGTTTTAGGACTCCTCACTGCTCTTTAATGTGCAGCATCTTTCAGTTTGTAACTTTCTTCTTATGTGGGTTAAAAACAGTATTTGGCATCATTCATAGCAATTTTCTTTCTGCTTCCATTCCCCCATGTCTCCAAGCCTCCCACCTTTCCTTAGAAATCATGCTACTGCAAGCAAATCTCTAGCCAGACACACCTTTCCCATACAATACCAAAGTGATACACTAATTCCAACCAAAGTCTGTTCAGTGAAGGATAAACAAAAAGAAAATTTGTGACCCAGCAGAGAGCAGAACAGATCAGTGCTAGTCTGTGGTATTTCCACCTCAACTATTCCTGCTTCAAAAGACCACAATGGAACATCTAGCCACGTTTATTGGTGCAGCAGTACCAACAACAGTAACACCATCTGCAGAAATCAGGCAGCTCTGTCACAATGCTGATCTCATAGTTCACGCAGAGTTAGAATTCAGATATCTGAACTGCTGCACTGACCACAACTCATCTAACTAATCTGTAACTCATTTCTACAATCAAAATGACAATGTCAAGATGGCAACTGTAGGGCAGCTCTCCAATATACCAGATTTAATTGGGATTGTTTTATTTTCTGCAGGACTCCTACATCCTCTGGAGGCAAGAACACATCTTTATTTTTAACTGCTGACTTCTTCACATAGTTCTCATGATGGTTACACAGAAAAGAAGATCCTGAAGATCATACTGCCTTGCACACTGAGGCTTTACCTGGAATAGCTCAGTGTTATTGTAAAAGGTGCTACAATTTCAGTTACAACAAATAAATCAGTGAGGATATATACAAAGAATATGCAGAGAAAGGAACAAGCACTAGCTCACTTTACCACGAAAGCTTCTTAATGTAATCTGGCTGCCAGGCTCATCACAGCTAATGTTTTGCTTCTTGACCTCCCCAGTAACGGCTATAGAGTGATTCTATCACTCATACAACACTGCCTTCAAAGGATCTCATTTTACAAACCAGATTTCCTCATGTGCTAAGAATCTTTAAAATAGTAAGCAAAAGGAGAAACAGCAGCTGAACTGCACTGTTCAGCTGGCATGGGAAAACCTTGGAGTAAAAGAAAGCTTTTATTTTCTATTGTTTTATTTTCTGTGTTGCTTGTAGCAGGACTTGCCAGGCTACCAGATATTTTTGGGGAGTAGTTCTAAAACATTTGCAAGTGAACATTCAAAACTTAGAGCCAAGATATTTAAGTAGCCTTTACTTCCAGTTTGTGGCAGATTTTCTGACTTAGCTCTGAGCCTTCTGGCTATGTCCATCTCTATTTCCACATCTCTGATTGAAAAGTCCCTTTTCTTACCGAAAGTACAGAACTATTGCCTTTTCCAAAAGCTAAGGCTTTTGTATATCAGCAAGATGACTAGCTGGAAACTTAGCTGTCATTCAGACTCTTCATTTCAAAGTGATTCATGAGACCTGTGATAACATGCAGTCTTTCCTCATCAAAATCAAGGCACCTTGGGCTCATCTTTACTCTGTACTTTTTGGATTTCAGAGGTACCTGCTGGGATAGATCTTTCTGGGTATAAATAGTATTCTAGCAGGGCTGCCAGATGTGTGTTATGGTAGATACCTTGCTTACCCTACATCTGCAAAGGAAATGCTCTTTGACTCCTACTTTATTAACTTCCATGATTCAAGTTGTCAGCTGAAGGCTTTGTAATCTCTGTACCTAAAAATGTTTTTAGTTTCCAGCACAGAGAGTTCAGAACAAAATAGTTTTTGTTAGGTCATCACGGATCGAATGCAGCGATGACACAAAGAATCCTCACAAACAATTAAGTGTGTGTATGACTGGAGTTTCCTCCACTGAGTTCATCAAATCGAGTTTCTCTTGCAAAAACAACCCACTGACAAGAAACTCAGTGAGAACTCCGTTCCACTGCTCCCCCTTTTGACAGAACAACATTTGCCTAAGCCAGTAAGGACATTGTGAGTCTGTATACATTTGGTCTGAGGTATATGTATAATCTGAAGTATACAACATTGTACAACCATAGAAAAATAAGAGTAAAAAAGCCTTCAAGTAGGCATTTAGTCCATCTTTCTGTCCCAGGATCCAGCTCCAGCCTAACTTGACAGATTTTTCTTTAAAAGACTTCAAAAACGTATAAAAGTTTCAGAGCCTCCCAAGGCAACCCTGTCTGCATCTCACAATGGTGGCTGTTACAAGATGTATGGGGAGTTTCAAACCAAGTATATCTTACTTCAGTTGAGGATCACTTTCTCTCTTCCATTCACAGTGTAACTTAGCAACTTTTTTTGTTTGTTTGTTTCCATCCACCTTTTGTGTATTACATAGTCATAGATGCCAGTAGGGGTCTGAACAGCAGACTATGCTTTTCCTGCCCCAGCAGCTTTCTCCAGATCACTGAACTAATCACTAGCCTTCACAGGGTCTACCCACATGCTTAAAGTAAAATGCATGTTTAAATATTTTGCTGAACTGGGGACTTCATTCCCAGCATTGCCCAAAGCTGTTTAACACATGCTGGTCTAGTTTAATTGCACGACGCTTCAGTTAATTGCTGTTTTGATAATAACAATCTGGCAGATTTGCAGATGCCTTTAAACTTGTAACTGCAGGTAAAAACTACCACATTTTGCTGGTAAACAACAACCAATGCCAAACTGGTAAAGCTCATATACCTGACCAACAGGCAATGCTTAACTTTTATCTTCATTAGCTATGTACTTAAGCAGCACAGGCATGAAAACTGTGTACTGGAAACTGATTTCCTTAATATTTCCAGAAGCGAATTATTTTGTAAACCAACAGTTGTATCCAGTACCTAATGCTTACTGAGATACTGATACATACATATATCCCCAGACTCATGAATAGGTTTTGATACCCCTCAATCTCAGAACAAAAAATGTGGGAAAGAGAAGAACATCTGTAACAGCTGATGCATGCCAGAAGTATGCAATCAAACAAAGAAATCAACAAGCCAATACATGCACATAAAATATTAAAATGAAGCCATAGAAAAACAGAGATCAAGTGGAAATAAATGCAATGGAAAGAGATTGAGCAAATGCCAGAATCAAGAGTAGTCAGCTCACATGGGGGAGGTTAGTGAACTATGGATGGGATTGGAGTTTATAGAGACTGACACACTCGTACTTCTATTCTTTAGTTTACAGTAGCTATTTCCAGCACCAGTGGAATCCCTCTGCTTTTCCTAAAACAAATGCACTGTGCACAGACAGCTGAACAATCTAGTGAAAAAAGACAAGCACCTAGGAGCAAAGAAGTGTACAGGGTAATATGAGGATGTACAGTTCCCAACTTATCAACAACTTATTAATAAACAAGCAGATGATCAAATACAAGAAACTATTTGTTGTGTATTTGTCTGTATGTGAATTAATCCTGGAATATTTCTGTATCAAGCATTCAAGGAACTTTCAGGACAATAAAGTGTACTTAAAAGAATTAGAAATAATACCCTAAGAGTGTCCCTTGAATGCACTGTTTGATGTTTTACCCAGGACCTGCAGTTTTAAAACATCAGTGGAAAAAAACCTACAATAAACATTCAATCAATTTCAGTGAAACCATCAATATAAAAGATGAAATGGCTTCACGTGTTTTTGGTGTTTCAAAAAGAAGAGCAGCAATAAGAGCAGCAAGAGCTTAACACAGTGTCTTTAGAGTGTGTGCATGACGCTCAGCATCGTAGCTGTCAGTACAGTTTCTGCACATGCTTTTACCTTTCTAAGTAAACCTAAATATTTCTCTGTAAGATACAGAAAACCAACAGTTAGAGCCAGGCACATCAGCTGTAACACAAAGCAAAAAAGAATTTCTCCTTCCAGTTTTTACAGAAAAGCCTAAGACAGGTTAGTGCTGGACTAGAGCTATTTCAACAGCTTTTACACTTCAGAATCCCACTTTAAGGTAAAAAAAAAAAAATCAGAAATAAAGTTTATTGTTGAAAAAAAAAGAAAAACACTGTCACGAAACAAAACAAACTACACGGTGCAGATGACAATACTCTTGATTACACTTCACACCCACGTTTCACACGTGTCTAAGTGGGTGCACCAACACATGCATTGTATAGGATCCCACAGAGGACTCTTCTACCCAGACATCAGTGGGGACAGTTGAAGGTTAGTCGTGCCCAGTTTCACACGCTCAAGAGGCAGGGTACACGTTAGGTAGTGCTCCCGGATGATCAATCTGTGATCTATCTGTTGATCTCACACCCTCAAAGTCTTTCAAGAGAAAACCTGTCAATGCATACCCATGTGCTGAATTACCACCAAGTAACAATCATTTAACAATGATGAAATACCATATTCAGGCATCTGTTATCCAATACAATATTTGTCATTAACTCAATAAAAAATGCACTAAGCTTGAAAACATTAAAACCAAAGTAACTCTCCTTTCAGCTGTAAATGGAGATTTCCAGTTGCAGGAGTGGCATGACTGCCATCAAAGAGAGTGACAAAGAGAGCTTCTTCCATGACTACTGACACAAGTGATAAATGTTACTGATGCCAGGACTTCAAGGCTGTGTGGTCTACTGATAGGAAAATGCCTCCAGATAAAACTGTGGATAGCAATTTCTAATCTGCTTCACCAAAGATTTTCTTTCTATTCTTAGTATCATTTCAGCACTCCTGGACAAATGTTCTCCCCCCAGACATGCTGAGGGGACTGGTTGCACTCTTTCACATTATGCTGATACGATCAGCAGCGGTTAAAATATCTCAACGCCACATGAAACAGTGCTGTTAGCTGACCCCACCTGACACACTTCTGCTGCTTTCCAGAAGGACAACAAACAGCGTTGCAAAAACCCACTTCTACAGACATTCAACACGAGGCCACTTCTGCTCCACTTCACAGAATCACAGAATCGTCTGAGTCGGATGAGACCTTGAAAGGTCAGCTAGCCCAACTCCCCTGCAATGAACAGGGACACCTACAGCTACATTTCAAGTCACTAGGAGGTTTCACCATGGCTTCAAATGTAACAAGGACTAAATTCAACCCGTTCGTGTAGTATGAAATTAGTACAATTTCTGTAACTCTCTAGTAAAGCTCCTCCCATACACCTACATGGAGAAAGGAGTTCAACACACAGTTATTCCAGACATAAATACAAAAAGGAAATTTGCACTGAAATTACTTTGTAAATAACCAGAACAAAAACGTTACAGTTAGCTCACAAATACTGAAATAAACAGTTTGAGATGAGCCAATAGCTGACACAGACAATGCATTTTACTCAAGAAACGTAGGACAGCCAAAAAGTCTCAGCACATGTATTTCATGGTGAACAGAATGGGACAGAAGCTGTGAGGAAGCAACAAGAATGCTATCTGAGCATTTTGAAAGAATGACTGATAAAGAAGCATTTACTTAGTTCTCACTGTCTGTAAGTATCTTAAATCTTTTGACTTGAAAGAATTTGCTTCCATCTTTATATTAAAAAGTGTGTTTCCCACCTTTTCACAATTGCTGATGGTTTTTTTTTCTCTAATTTAGCTGTGCTCAGAAGGGATTTTGTTTGCACAAATAATAAACAGCCATACCCCATCAATTACAACAATAATAATAGTTCAGTTATCAAGTAAGTTAATAACTGTATGAACAGGAAAACAAGCAAAAAAAAAACCTTTCAACCAGCTCTCTCACAAGTATTTTGGATTCTGAGCCTGGTCTGCAGTATAAGCATAGTTATGTATTTGACATATGTATCTGAAACCTCAGCTAATTAAATGGCACTTTATTGTCACCAGTGTCCAAAGATGCAAAATTCTCCATACACCTCATTCATATTTCATCCTTAGGAAAACATCTCATAAGGGTTTCTATAGCCTCAGGTAAATTAGTTATTTTGTTTCTTAATAACATGGAAGAAGTGTATTTTCAAATCCTGCATGCTGACACAGCAGTTTGGGAGGGAAGGAGGTGTGGCTCAGTATTATGGATATTTTTCTAAAACAAACCATAACGGGGGATGTTGATGAAGTGATAACAGACAAGAATCACTGATGTCTACATTCAGAGCCACAGAGAAACCCCAAGGAGTTCAGGAAGAATGTAAGGTGTGCATCTCCACCTGTGCGTAACTGCCTGCTGCAGCACTTGATTGGCAGCCCAGCATGGCACCTAGTGGGTAGTGCATGTTACCTGTAGTCCTGCAGTCTATGGGTAACAGATCTCAAATTATCTCCATCTATACTTGCAACCAAGCCACATCTGAGCTTTTAGTTTCACCAGTCAGTAGCACAGGTAAATGTTATTAGTTTACAGGGTACAGCATGAAATGAACTGAAATGAAATGAACAAGGATGTCAGAAAAAGAAGCAACTCTTCAAACTCCATTACAACCCATGTCATGCAAATACACTCAGTTAGGGTAACTACTGCAATGCCAGGCAGTAGAAAAAGAGAGAGACATTACCAGTTTCTGAATTTTGGCTTCACTATGCCTCAGCCAAGCTCCCAGTGACCCTGCTCAACTGAGCGATGTCTGTCTCTCTCAGAGAAGTCTGTGTTCTGCCAAACACCAAGGAGTCTACTTTTCCCCAGTAACAGCTGAGTAAGTTGCAAGAACCTCTGTTACTTAAAACATGGAACATTAAGACACCAAGATCAAGCCAGATTTCACCCACAATTTCTCCAAGAACTTCTCCCCTCCAATCTCATTCTAAAAGTTGAAAAAGACTTTTTACACCAGGATGTAAGCAAGCCCAATTTAACAACTACCTTGAGTGAGCATTAGAGGGCAGAGAGATGCATGTTCCTTAAGAAAAACAACACCTAATACCTTCAACACGAACATATGATTAGACCATCACACACACACTGACAAAAAGCTGTACCAGGTACTAGTCTAGGCATGGGTTTAAATTTAAAAGGCTTAAATTTTCTTCAAATAATGATCATTCAGTTCTCCACCGAAGACAAGAAGACTGAAGGTCTGTTTATTGTTTCCTTTCACTGCCTGCTAGTCTCATAAAGACTTCAAACACTGTAATTTTTGGCAGGACTACGTCAGAGAAAATCCCACATACGAAACAAAAATAAAAGACATTCTTATGTTGCTCCCTTTTATTAGCTCTGCGCCTCACCCACTTGGTTATTCTCGCATGCAGCAGCAAGAACTAGGAAGACTAACTCAGTTGGCTCTTACATTATCATCATTTGTACTGGCAAATTGCAGTACCTCTCAGCTACAATAAATTAATTCAGTTTTTCCTTTCAAGACAGGTACCTTGAAAACAGAAGGGAAAAATAAGGGGTTGTCCACGCAAGCCCCAAGTTGCACAGCAGAAAAGACAGCACAATTCTACTCTTGCTTTAGCTTTATGCTGATGACATTCTGGTGACTTCAGTGTAACTACTGGACATTTGCACCATTACAAGTGCAGAATCTATATCTCAAGGTCAAATTCTGTCGTAGTCTAAACTGGTTTTACTCTGGGAATCTATGCAGCCGTTCCTTTAAAATGTTTAAACAGCTATAAACAAGTCGGAACATTTTTGAGGAGTGAATTGCAGCCAGTAAAAACACAGCCCAAGGCCTGTGCTGAAGTGGGTAGGAACTGAAAAATTTCTGCAGCAGTTAGTGGTTGGATGCTCAAAAACACTCCACCCTGCTGCCTCAGGCAAGAGAAAACATGTAGACAGTGCAGAATACTTCATGCGTCAGGATACATCATTTGGCTTTAAGCAAGATCAATAGATTTCAAAAAATAAGAAAAGGGGACAATGCGTAAGTGCCTCAAGACGTAGTATGTTGGCTAACATCTCAATTAGCAATGCTTAGAGAGAAAAGGCACAACTGTTGCGCCCAACAAGCTGTTCAATGGAAGTTCTGGCATGCTGAAAACATTTCTGGTGCTCTGGAAGATAAGAATCTGTAAAGGTCAACCCCAGAGTCAGTATCCTTCACTGTTACTCTCCAGTTTGGATGCGCTACAATAGATAATGCCACAGGGGCCCATAACATGTTCTTGTCATGTCAGCACTGATGTTCAAGCCCTACTGCTCCTCTAGAAACATACGGTTAATGAAAGAGACCTTAAAAAGAGAACATGTGTATAGGTGAGTTGTTTGCCATTCATGTTGTAAACTGAAAAAATCCAATCAATAAAGCCTCATCACTGGAAAACCAAATAAAACTAAGAAGCTTTCATGGATGTCCTTCATGGAAACAAGTTTCTCTAAAGGGAAGCAGTATGCTCAGCAAACATCTCGCTAACTGTATTACTCAGTGCTCAATTTCTTATAATTTTTTCTTTAATTTTGCATAACTCAAACTATTCTGACCACAAAATAAATAAAAAGTAATCAAACAACAGCTATTATAATACTTAACTGTATGCACACATTGGTGAGCTTAACTGAACTGTCGCAAAATGCTCCACAACGTGCCACAGGCATGCTGGTATAGTAACACATGGATAACCTCTTTTTCCTTGAGGGAAACAGATGTGCAGTTCTTGAGAGGAAGATGTTAGTCTGACTTCTGTTTGCCATTGTTAAGATGTGGATAACACGATATCAAATACTACTGCATTTCTGCAATAGAAGTTCTGGACAGCGACTGAGATGACTCCAGCTCCCAGTGCAGTCCCAGGCCTCCTGCCCGATCCTCAACCAGTCACGTGCTTTTGCAGGACTGCTCACACACGTAAGCACAAAGTAAAGCCATATAAAAACTTGGTACACACAGCTGAACACTTAACACTGACCTCAAGCAGAACCTCCTCCTAGAGCGATTACCCATCGGTGAACACTAATAATAAAATTTCCTTTTCTCTCCTCTGTGCATTAAGTTAAACACACGAACCTTACATGTGGAGCCACCCTTCTACATCCACAGTCTCAAGCTTACTGGAATCCTTACCTAGGGTGGGGCACATGGGTGTTGCTTTAATAAGGCAGCAATGATAATAAAGAGGATGACTTTTTCATGTGTTATGCTCTTGTAAAATCTTACTGGAATCTCAGCTGGCAAATGATCTAAAATCTTAAGCTTTCTGTTCTTGTGCAACTCAACTGTTAGCATGTCTGTACAACAGAGCATGAGTAATTTAAAAACGGAACCATCCCTGAGACAAAAGGAAACATGTTGTGAAGTAGGAGACATGTTGTCTCAAAGCTCCAGCGCATTTGAAATTCAACTGAACTGATCCATTTGCAGTAGAAGTTCCATGAGCAATTTCACTACTTCACTTGAAAAGTCCACCTTTTCTTTTTTTTAACATACTTTAAAATATATGACATGAATTTAGCTGTAATAAACTATCAAAAACACCAGGTCACACCAAGGTTTAAAAATGCCTCACAACTGCTTCAAGCAACAGGGGAGATATTACATTGTATTTTTGCTGCACAGTTGCAACTGATCATATGGTTTAACCACATAACCTAACTTAAAACATTTGGTAAATACATATTTGCTAATACTTCACGGGGCTAAACGTTTGTTTCACACACAGACAGTCAAATAATCTAACAGTATTCCGATCTCCCAGATCAACTCACAAAAGGGTTGTGAATACTTTGATACCTTTACTGTTGATGTTCTGAGAGGAAAAGGCTCTACTGGCATTATGAAATTCTATTTGAAATAAGTAAGCGTACCTAGAATCAAAATGCTCATGTTTTCTACACTGCGCTTACTCACCTCAGTGCAATTGTGCATCTTGTCTCCACACAGCTGGAAGTCCAGCATCCTCCTCCATGGCTGCATGGAGCAACCAGGCAACAAATTCCTGTCGTTCTGCTACAAAAATTAAGGCTGCGATCTGTGAACTATGCAGGTGTGCCTGCTCCATGTGCTCAGCTGTGGCCAATGCAGGGGGAAGGACTGATACAACAGGTGGGAGCAATCACCACTACGGCCATTTTTGATCGTTTTCTCAGTCCTAGCACAGCTATGCTGAATAAATAAATATTGTATAGATCAGTATTGCGAAATACGAAAGTCTGTGGGGAAACATGCAGCTTTTCCCCTCCCATGAGGAGACAGCATCTGATGTAAAAGGTATCCCGTTGGCAGCGCTGAAATCCCAGCCGGACCTCAGCCTACCCCTGCAGTGTGGAGCACACCATGTTGAGACGCCTCTCCCTGAGGCAGGAGTGCGTGCAGCAAGATGGCGGCCAGCCTCGAGCGAGGCCTCGGCCAGAAGGCAGCGTGTCGATGCTGGCCTAGCAGACACAGCAAGGTAGCCCGGCTGCAGCAGTAAGCGCGTATAGGATCTACGCAGATATCTTGCACTGGATATTCCACAAGTCCAGCACCGCCGAGCACCTCGACGACGACAACACCCAGCCTCGCCTGCATCCGCCCGCCCGATCTCGAACACAACCTTAACGCGCCCTCCCGCACGCACGCAGCCTCACTCCGCCTTTCCCAGCTCGCAGGCGCACAGCCCCTCGCGCCCCGCCCACTGGCCGGAAGCGGGAAATTGAAGCGCGGCCGGCGGGGCGCTCGGGCGGGTGAGGAGCTGCGTGCGTTGTTTTGCTTGGCGCGGGGCGCGGCGATGGGTGGTTCCTGCGGGTTGCTCTTCTTTTCGGGCTGCTGAGCCCCGGCCTTCCTCGTGCTTCTCTAGAGGGTGAAAGGCCTCTCGGGGGAAGCTGCCGAGCGCGGTTCCGCCGGGGGCTGTAAGCGGGAGGGCAGGCACACAGCGCCGGGGGCCGGCCGGCGTGCTAAACGCAGTTCTAAGGAGCGCGATTGCTTGCAGGATTTTAAAGGGGATTCCGTTCTGAGGTTCCTAGTTACAGTTTTTAGGTAAGCTGAGGCTGCAGCTGCAGCTCCGTCGTTAGCAGGTGGCTCACGAGCGCTATGCGAAGTCACGCTGCCAAATCAGTGTACAGCCGGCTCGTGCTGCGAGGTGTGCCCTTGCCATGAATGGTGCTTTCCGAGCATACGGGGACTCTCTCTAAGTTTCCAGCTGTTTGGCAGCATCCCCAGAAGAATCCATCGAGGCAGTGAATTATTTCATGCATCTGGGTACCCTGTTACTATTCTTAATGGACAAGGTTGATCATACAGATGGACAACAAAAATCTTGTGGCTCCCAGCAATCCTTTATCACTGCTCGGGGTGCCCTTCATGAATGGACTGCTTCTTAACAACCTGGCTTTGTAAAGGTTGTGCCTTCGAGTCAGACACGCAGCAGGGGTTGCTGAGGTTAAGAAAATACAGTTTCTTTGGAGTAAGGCTTTTTGATGAGTTTGATGTTGTAGGATCTGACCTTTGATTTACAGGCATACTAAGTCCAAGTGATTCATAAGTTCTCTTGCTCCCCTGTAACAGTTTGTAACCATTAGAAAATAAACCCTAGTATTTCTTACTAGAGCTTTTTACTCATTTCTGCAGCCACTCGTTATAATCAGGTGAGAACAGCAGCACCCAATTCATTGTTTTTCAACAGGAACTGCTACCTGCCTTGAGATGGAGGAAGCAGTGTCTGATAAACTGACGTCTTTGTGCCATACACCAAAGGATTCTGGGACAGCAGCCCCACAGAGGACTAGTTCAGGAAAACAGGTATAAAAAAACTTAAAAGTTTTCTTGGTTTCCATGTACATAAAGTGGCCTCCTGTGACTTCTAATTGCATTTGAAAATAGTACACTCTGCTTTGGTGTTTCTCCTCCCACACACTACAGTGATGCACTCAAACTTGCCATAGTGTGTATCATAAACTGGAGCTATGCTGGATTAGGCTAGGTTGCAAATGTCCCTTAACTAATCCTCTCCTGTGCTTTAGGATTTTTCCATGGATAAAAACATTAGAAATTATAAATAAATTTGTTAACTTGTTTTTAGATGTTTGTTTTTGAAGGACTTAAAGGCATGAACAGGTCAAAATTATATACGTAATTTCAGATACTCTTAAGTAGTATATAGATGCTTTATACTAGTGCTAATAGAGGAAGTGTGTGCGGTAGGATGCAATGTTAAGAAAAAAATAAAATCCTTATCTCTGTTAAACAAGAGGAGAAGTGGAACTAGCTGGAAATAGCCAAGTTGAAATATGCCATGTGTCTTTACACAAAGACTAAGTGCATTAATGAAGGTTTATTTAAGGATTATACACACACGTATATAAATAAACAAGGTAATACGGATATATATTTTTAGTAAATTTAGTAAATTGTTCAGGTGTGCAAACACACCTGAAAGGAAGAAGTTAACTTTTAAGTTTGCAAAAGACAGTGACAATTCAGAAGTTTGTCTTACAGTTGTCTTTACTAATGACAAATTCTGTATGGATAAAAAAGTTCTTTGAAATTTGATCAAAGTGTTTTTTTCTTGTTCTTCATTTTCTTTAGCCAATGAGTGCAACTCTAAGGGAACGATTAAGAAAAACAAGACGTTCCTTTAATGCCAATTTTACAGTGGCAAAGCGGCTCAAGGTAGATACTGAAGAAAAAGACTGTGCAGATGTTGATAATGGGTGTCTGCCAAGGATAGACATGGATTGTTCTACATTACAAGATGGTTCTGAATGTCTGGAAAGAAACTGCACTGTAAATACTCATTTCAAAAGTCCGTTACAGGAAAACAATCTCTGTGAATCAGCAGAGAATGTGGTAAGGGTTGATCTCAGTCAGCAGCAGCCCCTAGAAGAAAAAGTAAGGCTGATGAAACAAGTGAAAGAGAAGGAAGAGCTACTTCGAAGGCTCAAACTGGTCAAGATGTACCGATCTAAGGTAAGGATGACCTCTAGAAAGCCCTTCTAAATCACTCTTTGAAGTGAAATTGAGTGGTGTTGTCACTTAGTGATTTAAGCCACGTTTAATTGTGTAGTGTTTGTATATTAGCTCAGTTTAAGGCATTTAATAAAAATGCTAGAATCATTTTTCATTTGCAGAAATGTTGCTGTTTTTTTTTTCTTAATCTCAATTCCAGAACAACCTGTCTGAACTGCAGGCTTTGATAGTGAAATGGAGAAGCAGTACCCAGCTGATGCTTTATGAGCTGCAGTCAGCCTTTTCTTCAGATGGCAAGAAAGTGAGTCTCAGTCAGCTGATAGATACTTTTGGATTGGAAGACCACTTACTGCACTACAGCAGAACAGAAGAAGATTTTATAGACACATAATCTACTGGTGCAAAGTTTTCAATTACATGCATAAGCAAAAAAGACTGAATGAACTGATAAACTAAGAAGTGTTGATCTGACAATGGACTTTGTTTTGGTAAGAGTTTTTCATGAGAGTTGTGAAACTGTGTACTTAAATATGCTATGGCTGTAAAACCATTACTTTATAGTAAAAGCTGAACTTAGTTGGACTGTTTTGGAAAACTGGCTAGAGAGCTGGGTCAGTGAATTATTTAAAATAAAATGAAATCAAGTAATACTTTAATCAAACAACTGTCTGCCTTGTGCCTGTTAGTCTTTGTGGTTTTAAGACAGAATGCAAGTTCAAATCAATTGTCATTTCTGTTGATGTTTAGATGGGGGCAAGGGTTCAGTTCCTTGTTCATAGATACATCTTCATCTTCCAAATTTGTTCCTGTTGCCAGTTAATGACAGCATTTTGCAAGTCAGGAAAGATAACTTAATTTTCATGTTAATATTCTGGAACTACAATTAGCAATAATTAAAGCTATTAAGAACATCTAAGGGAAATATCTCATAATGGCACTGATCCTTGTCCAGACAGTTGTTTTTAGAGGAACTCTGACAGCTTTTGGTAATAGGAAAAAAAAAAAAGAAAATTGTAACTGCCATCTGTCTACTGTATTGGCTCATTTAAGAGCTGAGGCATTCTCTCTCCAAGGTTCTTCAATTACAGCATCATTTACCTTTCTGCAGTAACACTACAGAAAACTTCAGCATTTCATTCCTTCTCCAATAAACACTGTCTTTTCAAAATGTTTTACTCTTATTATTTCAACTTGAAATTGCTTATTTTCTTGCTTCTATGTTGTATTGTGGTGACTTGGCTGCTTTTGTTTTCCTTCTTTTATCCACTGTACCAGTATATAGATCTGTACTTGATCTACCATGCTTCCTGCTGTAAATATTTTTAACTACAACTATGTTCCTTATTTGCTGTAGTTTAACTATTTTCTTTATATGTGGCAATTACTCATTAATAAGGAAGTAATTTTGTACATAGCCCAAGGGAAGTGAAAAGAAAATCACAGATGAAATAGTCTATTTTAACGTTGTTAGGGCTTATTAAATTGAAGTTTGTAGCCAGAGTTTACTTTCAGGAATACTGAGTGACATTGCCCACTGAGAATTAATGAAGAACAACATTTATTATTAATCACATTTTGGGTATTAATACATTATTTCTTCTGCCTCTTTAACTTACTGAAACAAGATGATGGGACTTCCTTTTGGGGGCAGTTCTTTTTTCTAAGACCTTTAGCAAGTTTGGAATTCTGTTACTTCTAAGGACACTTCAGCAAGAAGCAAAAAAGCTTGCAGGAAGAATGGAGATGTAATTAGAATCCTTTAAAAACCTCTGAGGTGATTCAGCAAAAGTGTTTGTAATGCAGTCACAACAGAAGTACTTCTCATTACAGGTATAGGATTTTGCTGAATCAAGATATCAATGATCTTAATACTCTCACAGAGGAATAATTTTAGATTTTATGGGAATTAATGAAAGGTAGAGAAAAACTGACATGAAGCATGGAAAAGGGAGGTAATTGACAGATGCAGATTTACTGCTTTCTTGCAGTACCTTCACAGTATCCTGCAACTGCATACTAAGGAAATAGAACAGGTGTATTCCTATCATTCTACAAGTTCATCTTTCATTTATTTTCTGTAATAAGCTATATGGTTTATATAATCAAAACAGCAGAAGTGCATCACAAAAGAAAAAACAGTGTAAGTTAGATGAGGTATAAAATCTATGAAACAAACATGTATCATTCAAAGTGATGTTATTTGAGGAGAAATAGAAGAACAGAAAATGTTAACAGAAGAAAATAGTTGCTGAAAGACAAGTTCAGAGAGATAAGGTAGATTTCCAAATTCATGTTCTTGTACATCTACCAGGATCGGGACTTTTAAAGAATAGGGAATGTTTTTGATCTTAATCTTTCAGCTTCTGCTTGAAGAATTTCAAGGTGTTTTTTCCGCTCCTCTATGAGACCTCGTAGATGTTTCTGCTTCAAGATCTCCTGGTAACGCCGCTTTGTGGTCCTTTCAGAAATAAGCTGCATGTCTGCATAAAACAATATACGAATCAGCCTATAGATAAAGTGGATGCATATTCTACAAATGTATTGGACTTGCTCCAAGTTCATTCTAATTTCTATATAAAATAAACACATTTTTCAAAAAGGCTTACAGTTGGATTTAAGGGTCTTCATAGTAGTGAATAAAGCAAAAAAAGTTTAAAAGGCACTGGGTGCACTTCCTTTATTTTTTAACAAATACCCAATGCTGTGAAACTAACCATTTGACTAGGGGAAAGAACTATATAGCTTTCCTAATAAGAGATATCAACTTTGGTTACAAGATTACCAATCTGTAGGAATGTTCTTATGTAAACAATGTTAAAATTGTCATGGTAGAAAAGGTACTGCTAATTATGCATGTGAAATAGTAAATGAACATTCCTTGCCCTTTAGGATGCTGATGGAGAACAAGACTGTCTAATGTTGGAGATGCTCTCGAATGTTCTTTGTTTGTGACTTAAAGTGCATTACTGTAACTCACCAGCTGCCTGAGAGATATGCCTCCTTTCTGAAACAGACACAAGCATTTCCTTCAGCTCAAGGCTCAGCTCATAGTTTGCTTGCTCTTTTAAACTGATGCACTTCTCCAACTCTTTAATTCTCTTCTGATGTTTCTTCATATTCTTCTTGTGCAGCTGTGCATTTTCAAATGAATAAAACAAATACATGAGATTATATGAAAGCTGTTCAAACTTTTGATGAAAGCCTTTAGTCTTCAATACTGCATATTGCTCAATTTATTTTCATGTATTTGGATCTGACCAGTAGCACATTCTAGCTTTACTTTCACACACTGTATTTCAGTATGCTTTATGGTGTTCAAATAGAAGTAGCAGACAAGAAAGAAAAATGCATAGGTCAAGGAGAAAGGTTAAATACAGAACAGGCAAAGCAGGAAAAGGAAATCAATGAAACCAGTGCACTGAAAGTTCTCTTTGGCTGCCAGATGCTGCAGAAGGTAGGGCTGCTGTGCTGAAGCTGTCTGAAGGGCTGCAAAAGGATAAAGTCAATACTGAAGATTGAAGAGGAACTTAGAGAAAATGGCAGCTGATGTCATTTACATTAAGCTGCAGAAAATCCAGTGGAATCCCTTAAAAACAAGGATAACCGTAACTTAAGTGTTAAAATAGGTGAGGAAGTAAGCAGATCAGGTTATTATGGCTGTGTTATTTTGAATATAGGAAGGCGGTGATATTATGAACAGACTTGCTGCTAGAGAGAAACATTAAGCAGTGAAGATTTGAAACAAGACCACTAGA
Source organism: Chrysolophus pictus (assembly GCA_037305975.1). NCBI lineage: Eukaryota > Metazoa > Chordata > Aves > Galliformes > Phasianidae > Chrysolophus > Chrysolophus pictus. The sequence goes on along the minus strand of CM074581.1, from coordinate 11,404,415 downwards.
AATAGATTAGTGACTTTTATAGACAGTGATTTGTAAGAAGTGATAAAGAGGTCTGCATTCAGATTTTCAAGTAGGAAGACATTTAATTCTAGGAACAAAGTAGATTTATGTCCAACTGCTTGCAAAGACTTCAGAGTTGTCTAGCTGGCTACTGGCTGCAGTGCTGCTAAGATGGCTCAGGACAAGTTGAAACTATTGAAAGACAGATAAACAGACACGTAGCTATAGCACACTGGTTGCTCCAAAAGCAATGGAAATTCAGATGCAGAGAGCATAACAGCACTATTTGATAGGGCAAATTCTCAGCTACCAAACACACTTCTTCAACAAATTCACCTCCATTAGGTGTGCGTTTTCACCAGTGATGAACAAGAGCCTGCATGCCATGCTCATAAAAATCTGCACCAGCAGAGGTGACCCACTGTTGCTGCTGCCACTGCTGAAACACACCAAATACCCACCACCTCACTGTGCTCACATCCACTACTTGGACTCCATCAACGTTCAGCAAGCATCGCTGAATGTCAGTGGGTGCCATTTTTCCCCACGTGAAAGAATTCAGCAACACACCTTTGCTTCATACACACTTCCCTGTCAGATGCCAATCTGCCAGATTGCCCCTCTGCTGCCATCTGTCCTATGGCAATAACGCATAACAGAATATTAGTAGGAAGGTTCAGCCTCTACAGCCATTCCACCTCTGACATCATGGACCAACACAATAACATAGGAAGCATTGTTTTCATGTATTCATCAGCCCTCATGTATTCATCTGTGTGTACTGTTGTGGCTATGCTCCAACAGTCCTTGAGCTAGCTGAAAAGTTAGTATGGCTACATCAGTTACCATCATTCCTTAAAAACACTTTTCCTAAAGCAGAACAGTTAGGATATGTCTCTGAAAGGAGTTGGTTCACTTCAGGGATTTACCTTATCCATGACACCAAGAGTCTTCTCCATCACTGTGATGCGGTGGGCAATGTGGCTATCATAGTCCAGCATGTTTAGGAACTGAGAATTAAAAACAAATAAAGCAGCTTGTCAAGCCTATTTGTTCTCAAATTTCACATTTCTGTGAAATTTGAAATGTGAAATTTAAAAACAAACAACAACAACCTCAATGTACTTTTTTCTACAGTAAAAAACCTTACCAGTCATCATAAATGGACATTTTAAAGATAGTCTTTGATGCTGCAGGAATACTATACCATACAGCTGTTAAAAAGCTAGTATGATTTAATGCAAACAAAGACTAAACTATATATTTTTTTCTTTTTTTTTTTTTTTTTTTTAGCAGCAAAACACCAAGCTATACTTTTATTTATAAGGTAGTCTAGGCACTGAGCACACCAAAAATAGTATACAGGTTTCTGTAGATACAACATTCATCCTTTTAGAGTACCAACCCACCAAATTAATAGATAAAAGCTTTGTGCAACAAAATTCACTGTGGTCAAAATGTAACTTAGAGAATATAACTCACTAGCTGGCGATCTTTTGTAATAGGTAATGTTGCAATATCCTGAGCCTTCTGATTCAGATCTTCTATTTGCATTTTCATTTTCTTGTGCTCCCATTCCAGCTGAAATATTCCCTTAGAGAATTCTTTGCATTCCACCATGCTAGCAATTTTTTTTTCTACTTGATCCTGAAAATAGAGATTATTCTTAGTTAACACATTTAATGGGTTAGGAAATAATTATTTGCAACAAGGGCAAGATTCCAAATTTACTAGATTAAGTAAGGAAAATACGCCATAGTATACACTAATTCCAGATGCTCTAGATGGCTATCTTTTGTGGAATTTTATTCCCTTTTGTGTCCCATGTCACAGCCTTGGATCACAGAAGGAAATGTCAAAAATTACAAATAACATCACACTCCATCTTCTTATATTTTATAAGAACATCAAGGCATTTCACCTCTGCAAAATACACACTTAAGGTATTCTGTAATTATTACTGAGTTATTTGTGCAGGAGCAGTAAAAAAAACTTAAAGTAGAATGCCTAATAAAAAATTAGTGAGTATGAAAAACTGTGAAAGTGATACCTATATTTGAAACTTTATATTAAAAGTTGTATTTTTTTTTTTAATCTTACTGTAACCTAATGTTCAACATGACTATATGTTTGCCTTGAGGGAATTTTAGGACTTGTGCCCATAATATTAATATTTTCTATTTACAGCATGTGTGTAAGTGATGCTATGTCTAAAAACTGTTTCATTCATCTGAATTGTACCGATCAAACATAAAGAAAGCAGACCATGTTGCAATCTATATATATTAATAAAAGACATTACAAAATTCTCACCATCTTTTAGTTTACAATTGACCTTATTGCTTTGAAACTAGATATTACAGAAAAAAAAACAGTCTCTAAAAGACAATATTTTATTTAAGAAACTTAAGCTTCCTCCCTCATAAATTACCATGATATTGCAATTCAGTTCTTCAATAACATTCTTTTTAATGAAAATGGCATCAGTGTAATCTGGGATCTCAGTACTTTCCAATTCTACCTGTCCTTGTTTTAGCAAAAACTGGAAAGTCAAATTCAGTTGAAATTTTATCTTCTCCTCCTGCAGCCTAAAATGGCAGAAAAACAAAAGCAATGCTCAGTGATTTCAACTTGAATATAGAAATTCTCCCATGATTTTCAGAATGTTTGAGTGATAAATGCTATGCTCAAGTGGGGCTTACTCTTTGACACCTTGTCTTTTATTCACTCCTCAAATTACTTCAGAGTTCGCAACTTATTTCCATATAAAGTCTTCCACACCTACATTCAGTTTAACACACTCTAGCAGATGTTCTGAGAGAAAATGCCCTACCTGAACAGTAATCGTAATAATGATTGCCAAGAAAATGAAGGAGACTTTCAGCCAACACCTCTTTTTTTTTTTTTTAATGTAATTTTTCCTGAGGTTTGCTCATGAATGATAACGAATATGAAAAATGCTGTATATATAAAAAACGGAAATCATTTCAGTGAAATCAGGTGTCATGCAACTGAGCAGCAAACTGCAAACAGGAGTGATCACTGTGGTTTCTCTGGGCCTACATGAGGAAAAATTAACTAGACCAGCTAGCTCAACTATGGCCTTAAAGGCTTTTTGGTAATCACTGTACAATACAGCTTTCGGGGTAGCGAGTTTGCATTGAAGACCACGCTGCCATCCTTACTGACATCATTATTTAAAATGTTAAGGTAAGACTGGCTTCAGCCTGCTCACACATGCTGCAATCCCACCATACCTCTCAAATATCTTAGCTCTTTTAAATGAATTCTAGATAAAAGAGCATAGCTGTGTAATTCTGCATGTGACTGTGATGCTGGAGTATTAAAATGTAGCAGAATATAGAAAAGAAACAAAATTACCAAGTGAGTTCTTGGAAAATTTTTTCTATTTTTGAGCTCATCTTCTCATTGTCATCTATTCTTCTTTGGAGAAAGACCTTCATTTCTGCCAGAATTAGGGCCATCCATTTCACCTGAACAAGCGACATATGACATTCTAAAATTTTCCCACTTCATACGTTTGTCAGGATAAGCAAGAAGAGAAAAGATAAGATCTGAAGAAGACACATGTATGTATAAATATGCTGGCTCAAAGAGTTCTACATTCTGATCAGAAAATAATTTATTCTGTCTTGTCAGATGTATCTGTCTCTAGAGATTAGAGATTTCCACTTTCATGCTTTTAAGCTAAACAAATAGTCCACTAGATCTTTCTCTATTAAGAATTGCTCCTGATGCTATAGAAGTGGTTATGCATTGGTGCAGAAAGACTCCAAAAGATTATGAAAATGAAATCCCTTAATAGTTTTTTTTTTTATATGAAGAGAGAAAAGAAATATATTTTAAAATGAAATCATACCAAGGTCACATATATACCTATCAAATCCTCTCATGTTAACATGGTAATGTTTGCTCTGAAGAAGAACTAGAGCTGCTTTATTTTGTTGACATTTCTGTTATTCTGAACAGAAAGTGGCCAGACATAACTTACCCAATTAGATGCAGTTTATTTATGCTGCCTATTCACCTCACCACCCGCCTAACATTATTTTTGAACTCCACAGGAATTTTTAGTATATACTTTGAGAAATAGTGGCAAAATAAAGTATTTACATACCAGCTGCTCATTCTGGAATTTATTTCGTCTAGCTAGACAAAAACTTTCCCATATAGATGGGTCTAAGCCATTAGGCATGTGCTCAGGATTATCCAGTTCATCCATGCCTTTCATTAAATGAGTGAGTGCATCTTTGTAATCTTCAGCTGAGAGTGAACAACTTGTAGAATGGCTTGCAGCATCCAGATATATTTCTGTCATTGCAGTTCTAGTGTACATACACAGTACATACAGTATTTACTTTTATTCTTACATAGAAGAATTACATTCATTCTTACATTAAAAGAAGCTTACGTACAACTATGAACATTTCATACTCTTAATTTCTGACAAAGAAAAAAAGGTAAAACTACATCTTACACAAAATAAGAATGTTTATGAGAACTGATGATTATTTAGATTGCATTTTAAATATATTTTGTGGTGTAAACCAGGAAGCATAAGTATTCAAAATAACAATTGTTAGTATGATAGGAAATCAAATATTGCTAACCATCTAATAAAAAGAAGGCAATCTACTGATTGCTAATTATTTCAGTAATCCAAATCTTATTCTTGAAACATGAGAAATACTAGTATTTAAACTATTCTAATCAGAGTGGTCTTACCTTGGTCGACATTTGTAAAGTTCCAAAAGTTCATCAAGAAGATTAGCAGGAACACCAACAAACTTCTTCCTAAAACCATATTCCAGATTCTAGGAGGGAAACAGAAAGCTTCCTGGTCATCACAATGTGACTTTTTAAAAAGCAGCAATTTGTTCATATCTTAGTTTACTTCATTAATGACTGAAATTAAGTAGTGATGGAGAATATATGCATATAAAACTTTTGGAAATGGTCTAGATTTCCTCTGGAAAAGTATGCTTAGAAAACTGAACTCATACTACACTTAAAATACAGCATGTTCTTCTCATTACCAAGACACAGCAATAACTGTTTTATTGCCTGTGCTTATCTGGAGCCTCACCTTATCTTCAGCTATTGCATTATCATATTGTTCTGTGTAAAACTTGATTTTCTTTTTTGTAGTCTCCACTGTTTTTGCAATCTTGACCTGTAGGAAAATCAGAGGATTTCAAGAAAGAAACTCAGCCAGCAGAAGCACTGATGAAACTGACACCTTCTCAATTCTAGAGAAAGCCTTATGAGCCATTTTTAAGAGCAGTATAATGCCTTCTTCAGAGAGTTATTTGTGGATACAGCTTAAAGGTGAGCAGGTATGAAATTCAAATATTACCCAAATGAGAAAATTGTGTATTCTAAGTCTTCTTTTTATATTTTGAATATAAAGACTAATGATGATATTCATTCTTACTTGTATAGATATTTCCTTTTTCTTTCATATAATCACAGCTAAGATCAGTCAAAAATTCTCAAACACTGTTCAGTAGAAGGTTCTTGATTCTGGAATGCAATTGCCCTGCTTGAATGCCTTGTTTGAAAGCTCATCTGTTTAATCAAGGCTGCTTAAATGTTTGTACTTTGCTTTGTTGTATTTGACATAAACTAAAAGAAATGGCAATGGCAATATTTAGAAAAACTTAAAACGTAAGACATATTTTGAAAAATGTAACTTGGTATACCCTTTGCTTCACATAATTTTAAAACTAGTTCATCCTATTCAATGGCAGGGGGCTAGATGTCTACTTTGGAACCTGTCCCTGTAGCTGGCATGAAAACAGCTGCCTGCATCTCCAAAGAGATGTGTACAGGAAGAGTTAGAGGTTTGACATGGGGAAGCATTGTGGACTCAGGAACACTTCCACAAAGTGGGCAAATGGGATAACTTTGTCCAGTGAGACAGAACCACCCTGCAGAGTACTGCTTAGATCACGAGTCAGATGGGTTTGGCAGGAAATCACAAGTGTCAAACAAAAGCAGTGCTGTGGGCAGTAAGCGCTTGTAGTTCTGAAATCCAAATCTACTATTTGTGCTCCCCAGTCTTTTTGTTGACTGGTATATGGTTTAGCAAGGACTGGCAAACTCTTCAGGAGATGAAATTCACTGATAAGTCTATAACCACTTTATACACTGGCTATGTTCTGCTTCAATGGTCAGATATCCATGCTACCTCTACCTATGCTTTGAACTGGCAAATACAAGTCACATGGCCCTGGACTACATTAGCCAAGCCAGCAAAAAATGTGATTCCTCTAAGCATCCATTGTGTGCATTTTTCTAATGTAAATGGCATCATTACTGGTCCTGTCAGCTTGATACTGGATACTAAGAAATACTGCGTATAACAAACACATAGCAGCATGCCCTTTTCAATGTATGGAGCTTTACCAAAGAATGCAAGATGAACAAAGATAGCTAGCTACTCAAAACCATACGTGTTTATAAGGTATGTCTTGTGTACGTCTTAAGAAAATGTCAGCTGCTCCATAAATTGTCAGAAAATCAGTCACAGCAAAATTGTGATTTGGAAAGAACAGTTTCAGAAGAAATTGTACCGCAATTACATATTTTTCCTAAGCATTCCAAATGATAACTTACTTTCTCTTTCTGCTTCTTTACCAGGAAATGACAAAGTCCAGCTTTCCTACTATCCAACTCCTCATCCAACAGTAAAGAATAAATGAGATTGACAATTTTGAGTTCTTCCTGTGAAAAGATTGTAATAAAAATTATTAATGTTTCTGCAGCACAGAGGTATAGATGAAAAACTAATGTTCTCTGCCATACCTGATAGACGACCTTCTCTAAATTCACTTTCCTTTCAAAGAGTTTGCACACAGTCTTATCAAAGTTTTGTGTTGTTTCCTGGATGGAAGCTTCAAGTTCCTCCAATTCATTTTTCAGTGCCTGGGGAAAAGAAGGACAGAAGAAGAACAAATGTTTTGTCAGATAAGAACAAACAAACTGATACAGTATACTGAAGGATGCTGGAGAATGCAGAGTATAGAACAGTATCTCTCCAACATAAAGGTTTTCTTTTCTTCTTGTAAGTTTCTAAGGCTCTGAAGTGCTCCGGAGCCATCCAATATCACTAATGCATAAACAGTAAACAGAATAGTTCTGTCTGAAATTAATCAAATCAGAGTATTGAACTAAAATTTTAATTTTAATTTACCTTTGAAGTATGGCCATTTTTAAAACTTGTTTTCATTTTTTTAAAGAGTTAAAAAGATATTTTCCCTCCCTTTCATTGCAACTAAGATGTATAAATTACTTTTTTTTTTTTTTTTTAACTAAAATACAACTTTGTATTCCTCTTAGTGACTCTGAACAACCATGTAGAAGAAGCTAAGATTCCGTATTTTGTCTTATTAAAACAACAGCTACATTCTGGAAGTAGTATTTTGATGACCGCGGTAAAATTTATTTAAATCTATCCTAACAATAATGAGAGCTGTCCGAGGGATATGCATGCATTTCCATCTTGAAAGGAGAGTACTGCCAGGCTACATAGTTGTTTTTTTTTTGTTTGTTTGTTTATTTTGTTTGTTTGTTTTGCCAAATACCACTTCAAAAGTGAAATGATATTATTTGTGTATGGCATCACCAACTCCAGGAATGCAATCTGAAAAAAAACATTTTAGGAATACTGGTATATTTGGAAATGAAAAGTATCTTTTGTCAAATATCACTAGTTTTGGTACATACAAGTTGTTATGACTACAGACTGCCTTTTTTACTGTTTAAGCTATGACTCACTTAATACATCACATGATCTTTGTTATTCACTCGTTCTATTTATTAGTATCATTTTAGAAACAGATCCTGACAAAAATCAGAAGCATTGATCATTAACAAAACCACTCCTCATTTTAATTTACCCTTCTATACTTTTCTTTTTCTTCATTCAGCTCTTTGACTTTTTCCTCATATTCACTGAATATTTTCTTTTCTTGATCATTCCATTCATCTTCAGGCTTGGATATAAAATAAGGTGGAGGAATATCCTGAAAGCATTAAAGAAAAATATGCTTCAAAAGCAGTATTAAGTCTCCATCAGCACACTAGAAGAGAAGAACACACATCAATTTTAACAAAAGGTAGTATTGGTAGCTACGGTTCAAGCCGTAAATCCAAGTAACATGAATGTTCTGTTTCTCTGGTCTGTTGCTTTTTGTGCATATATATGATCGTGCTCTTTACTAGTTACTTAAAGGAATTTTCTAGTTGATCTTGTACAATACAAGTATGATGTACTCAATATACTATTTGTCAGTGCAAGATATATGCTTTCTGTACACATTCCCAATTCTAACTCCACCTGTAAGAACAGTTCTAATTTTGTGAAAGAGATCAGTCCTAGGAAGAGAGCACGAGTCTGCCCTTTATGTTTTCTGTGATGCTCCTTCATGATCTTTCCTTCCTTTACTAGTCTAATAATTTTCCTTGCTGAGTTAAATGGAACACGGTAAGATCACAGCCATGGGTAATAGACTCGTCCCCCTCAAAAAACAGTTGTTACAGAGACAGTACTAGATCACATTCTTAAAGTTTTCCACTGTGATAGGAACAGATGTTGATGACCAAATGCAGGCAGTAGAGTCATGCATACTTGAGGCCACTATATGACCTCTTCTGGAATTTATCTAGACATAACACAATAACATAATTCTACAATTCTCTGAACTTCTTTTGTTACTCAGAGTGGAAATACTTGCTAGTTGAGATTCACATTTACTTAGAAATCGACAAGCTGTCTAAATGATATGGCAGAAACATAGCTTACAATTTTCAAGATATCTTCCTGCGTGACTTCTAGAACTCCACCCATCATGTCATTGAGAGCACGCTGTCTTTCACTGTCCTGGGAAAAATGAAAAATATGTATATTTAAAGAATGCACAATAAGTGTATTAGCTGCAAGTTTTGGGAATAGTAATAGTGCAGTTCACCTGTAGAACGTAAATAGGATTTGGATGTGTCACTATTAATGCTCTTTGAAGGTGCGTGTGAAATACACTGAAAGTCTCAGAATTTCTCTTGATGATAATACACCAGATAACTTACTAAAACTGCAATTTTGGCAGCTTTAGAAATAGTACATATGCATAGACTACTCCTGCCCAGTTGGCAGGCTAGGATGAAGGAAGTTGTAGTGCCACTGTCTTACTGTCCATCTCTTTAGGGGCTGAAACCATCTTAAGCTTTTCACAGATGTATTTTAAAGCCAGAGGAAAGCAATCTCCAAAGAAAAGTCAGAGAATCTCAACCATGCTATACTAAGCCCAAAACTCTTGACTAAACAGCAGCATAATTTAAAGATGTTTCTAGTCCCAAGTGTCCCAGTATGGTGTTTTACATTGCTACTAAGCAAATTTTTAACAACTGGAAGCATAACACCAAATCTTTTCTTCACTCAGCTGGTCTATGTAACCTGCAAGTAAATGAAAAAAGCCAGAAAAGGCATATTTCATTATTACTTAGCACTTTTACATTCATTCTCCTGTACTACATTGGTGGTATATTCCAGTGCAGTATTAAATAAGACGAATGAGTAACAGTGGCCTGTTCAGTACAAAGGATGCTACTTTAAGTACCAGAGAAGCAAGGTGTCTTTCCATTTCAAGTCTGGTCAGCATTTCTGCTTTCTCTCTCTCTTGTGGAGTCAGGTATTTTTCAGCTTTAATCTGAAAGTAGGAAATCATGTTTTTATCAGAGTTCCAAACATTTTCTTTGAACATTATCATACATGAACTAAAAACATTTGGAAAAATGGTGTAATAATTTTTAATATTCAAATTTTTCAGTCCTGCTCTATGATGATTTACATCATGAGCAAAACTGTTCTCTAGAACAGCTCCAAAAGCTATATTCAAAAACGCTAGAATATGAACTACATCATTTTAGCTAATATTAGTCACGTTTTGAGCATTTATTATTTATATATAATCAATTTTATGTAGAAATACATCACTAACTGTGCTGAAGTGCGTAGAAGCTGAGCTCAGAGACTGAAGAAAAATCAGAGAAACTCTCACCTGTATGAGTTATTCTGCCAGACCAGTTCAAATCTTACAACCAAGAATAAGGATAAATTCTACCATCATTTATGACTAATTAAAAGCTTAATTCAGTATTTTGTTCATTTCATAGTGACTTATTAGGGGTTTTCTACTTTAAAATTTAGGAAAGGGAAAGGAGAGGAAGGAAAGAAAAAGAGCCAGAGGGGTGATTTTAAGTACACAGACACAATCTGTTTTAATGCTTTTCAGTACAAACAATGGCTAGAAATAAAAAGAATCAGAAAACTGCTTTTGTGTGGGTGAACGTGAAAGTTTTATTTTTCAGATACCTCTGAATCCTTAACAGTGAGCACCTGCTCTGGTTTCTCATCACATGTAAGACCTGGCTCCCACACTTCCACTTGGAGGTCAAGTTGTCCCAGGATTTCTCGGATCTTAACGTTTCTTTCTTTAATTCGTGCTATCTCCTGCTCCTTTTGTTGAGCAACTACGTCAAATTCCTTATTAAAAGCATTTTTCACTTTGTAAATGACATCCTGAAATACCAAAAAAACAAATAAGAAAAACAGCATTGCTGCACAGGTCCTATTCTTTCATAAATAATACTACTTTGGAATCATGGATGTATATATTTGCATGTGTGACAGGGAAGCTTGTTAATTCTTCCTTGTTATAAGGGCAGAGTTCAAGCTTTGTTAAGTGGGCAAATTACTTTTTTTTTCTAACCAGAAATTTTTATTCCTTCTCTACTACGTATTTGCCATTTAACAAAGATTCCAAAAGAAACAGTGTTGCCAAAACAAAATAAAAAAAATTAGGCTGCTTCTTGTATTTTTTGCATCTTTGTCTGAAGGAAGGTGCTTCAAAGTAAAAAATTACGCAATTCTGAAGACTGTAAAACACAGGTGAAGGAGCAGAATTAAGTACACACTTTCCTGATTTTTAAGTATTGTAGCTTGTAATTTTGATATATGTTAATGTGATTTTCTGTGTGACATCCATAAGTAAATGATTTTTAAAAGCATATATGCTTAATAGACAAATCCTTCCTTTACCCTAAACAATTGACCTCAGCAAAGAAAAGTACAATATAAAGAAGGAAAATAACATCTCTCCTCCTGCATCAACTTAAACACGAAAAGAATTTCAGTCCTATCATCAAGCTTTATATTTTGAGTTGCTAAGATGTCTACAATTTTTATTACAATAAATATTTGTGTCCAGGATTATTTAATTGATTGCTAATACAGCACTGAATTAGGATGTAATAAGGGAGGATTCGCAGATAAGGTACTATGCTGCTAGGAGAAAAAGGGTTCTGCTTAGTACCTAGCCAGCCATCTGTCACTCACCAAGCTCACTGAAGTGCTTCAACAATTAGAGATAGAATATGCATCCTTAAAGCCATATAGTAAAATGATCTTGTTAAATCCCAGCTTATATTTAAAAGATGAGTGTTCCATGTGTTTCTCCCTCAACTACTTCAAACATCAGTATATCTACCAGATTTCATATATTATAATGCATAATCACTAAGCTCTGCTAGCATTAACAGCCTCAAAGAGCTCTAAGGAGGCAGCACTTAATGCTAGTTTAACCACTTCTACCTTTGTAGATTATCATCACTAGAAATCAATTTTTTATGTTTATTACCAAATGCACTGGGGCAAGGGTATAAGTAGTAGGAGAATCTCATGTTATGAATAATAAATAACAGAAACATTAAACGCTCCTAATGAAGGCGTGGTAAGTTTGAAAAGAAATAAAAGAAATAAGATGTTTTAAGTATCCACCCCATCATCTTTAGTTCAGCAGCACATAATAGGTAAAGAGGACATGTTTTCAGAGAGCATGCTGAGATGTGCAAGCTAGCTTCATCTATACAAACTCTAACCTTACTGAACAAATACAGAAACCCTCAAATTGGATTACCAGTTTTGTACAAACATTTTTTCTTCCAGACTTAAGCTGGCAAGTCCACATGGTGGTCTTCAGCATCTTTATCAATGACATAGACAGTGGGATTGAGCACATCCCCAGCAAGTTGTAGGTAACACTAAGCTGAGTTGACACAGTAGAAGGAAGGGTTGTCATATAGAGGCTTGAGAAGTGGGCCCATGGAAGCCAAGTGCAAGGTGTTGCACTTGGGTTGGGGCAATCCCGGATTTTTCTCAGAGGATGGTAAGGCTCAGAAAGAAGTTGTGCAGGTATGTTGCTGGAAGCATTTTCCTAGAAGCACTCAAGGCTTCTTAAATGACTGTACAGATCCTCGAGCAATGTGATATAGCAGGTGGCAACTCTGCCCATGTCAAGGGTATTGGAAATAGATGGGTCTTAATGTCCATTCCAACCTAAACCATTCTATGAATCTATGATGAGCTTCTACTACATCATGTGCAATTACCAGCTTTCATTATCAGAGATCTATGCAACACTCCATTGTGCAGTATAATTATGCCCAGAATCTAACAGTGGCTGTGACTTCTATGTGGACCAACAGATATTACAGTGTCACTGCAGTAACACAAGTTTATAGTCACCTTCAGTAATACTATCTGATTGACTTTCTGCTCCCTGGAGTGCAAGTCCAATTGGTGGTAAAGTATAGATGTGTCTGCACCATACTGAGAACTCAGACTTCCAACCAGGCAGCAAGATGCAGTATCATCAGCCATGACTTCTTCTGTATTCTCTTCTTCTTTAAATAATATAGTCTCAGATTTAGTCTCAAGAACTTTTTTCTGAACCTGAATATTACAAAAATAAAACTGTATTATTTTGCACACAATCCTGTGGTACTTGTACAAAATGTTCTGGAGGTCATATTCAGCAATTAAGCCTTGCCCAGGAAACAAAATAATATAAGTCATAATGATCATATCTAGAATACTGGGTCCCAGTTGTGGGGTTCTGCAGCACAAATATGTATTGGAGCAAATTGAGTGAAGAGCCACATACACAATTAAGAATTTGAAGTAACTAACATATGAGAAGAAGCTGAGCTGGGATTATTAAGCCTAAAGAAGAAGATTCAGGGGAAATCTTACTGATGAGTATAAAAACCTGAGGGTGGGGACCTAAGACAACAGAGCAGGACTTCTTTCAGTGGTATTCACTGACAGGTCAAGAGAAAATGGTTGCACATCAAAAGTATAGTAAACCTAATTTAAATACAAGAAAACATTTCTAAAGTAAGTGTTGTCAAACAGGGGAATGGGTTGCCCATGAAGGTTATGGAAAACCAAGCTTGGAGTTACTCCAGACTTGAATGGACATGACCCGGAGCAAATTGCTTGAAGCAGGAGGGTTGGATCAGATGACTGCCAGAGGAAGCTTCCAAACTCAACTACTCTACAGTTCTGTAATATTGATGTATTTATTCTGAGTAAAAACGCATTTCATCTTTCCGTATCTTTTTATTTGGACAATTTTTACAGCAAGAAATGTATCCCTGTAAAGAAGAATTAAAATGCCTATTCAGAACATCCTGATCTGAAATGCTGCCCAGAGAGGTTGTGTAATCTTCAAAGGAGATATTCAAAACATGTCTGGACACTCTCCTGTGTAATCTACTCTAGGGAACCTGCTTTAGCAGGGAAGTCAGACTAGATCTCTAGAGGTCCCCTTCCAACGCTTGCAATTCTGTGATTATACGAAGAGACTGTAACCTTAAGATTAGCTGCTTCAAACTTCCTTAAGTGCAGAACTTTCTCCAAAGTTCTCAGCTCTTCTTCATCACGTTTCTTCAGGGGATAATTCTCCACTTCACAAGCTATATGGAAACACTGTTCAAAACAAAAACAAAAAGAGCAAAGTAGAAAGGTCTTCATAAGGTACCCATTAATTAATTTAATACATGAACGCTAAACAGTCACAACGACTTCTTAATCTGGAATAAGATAGCAGACATAGTAAGAAAAAGACAAAAATCACTTGCCTTTTTGGTAGTAAAAATATTTGACTTGAATTTAAATTTTATTATTTTTTTCTTACCTCCCTTTAACGATTTATGGATACAGCCTCTTTATCCAGGGAATTCTACCAGAATTAGATTTTTGTAAAAATGACTTGGTCTTTTATCACTGTTTTGATAATTCAGTACAATTAATGTCCCTCTGCTCAAAAGTAACAAAAGTCAATGTTAAATTTTGCTGCTACTAAGAAGTCATACCAACTACACAGCAAAATAATATTTACTAAACCTTTAGGAAAACTGCATAAGAATATTCTTTGAGATCAAGGAATTAAGGAGTTATTTGTTTGCTTATCAGCACTCTTATCAACACTGGAAGATAAAATTAGCTAGGCTCAGAGAAAGTGATAATGAAAAATTTGCACAAACCCCAGGAAGAAGTTCTTTCCATACTACGTGTAAACAGACAGGCGTTATACAGCTATTTAGTTTGTCTCACCTAAAGGAAGGAATAAACTAGTGCAGAAGATTAGGTGGAAAACAGAGTTTACCTTAACTGTCCGTCCTTTTACACACATGGAATCCCAGCACTCATGTTTGATGACATCCTGCAAGTAGCAATTAGCTAAAATCTCCATTTCAATCTTCTCCCTTATCTTTCAAGATAAAGAACAAGAATAACACGTGGTGCAAAACAGGTGATTTGTATCAAGTTACTGAAATAAAAATAACAAATCAAAAGAATTACTAATATTTGATCATATTGGACTATCACAGCTACCTTTTCCAAAAACTTGTATCACACGATACCGACAGGAATAATTTTAAGAACTTAAGCAATGTTCCCAAGGATATAGTGTCAGAACTACAATTACTGGCATAGATCATATTCCAATTAGCAGTGTCTGGATAAACAGCTTTACTTACTTCAATAAGTGATTTTAAATACTTTTTTTTCCTTCTTCTCAGCAGTGAACAGCAATTTTAAGACTTCCTTTTGCTCTTCAATTATTCTTTTTAATTTTCATTACTGGTTTTAGAACATTCCCCCACTGCATCCTGTCCCCACCCTTCTATCATACCCTGGCCACTTCTTGTTCAGCCTCTACTTGTGCTCTTTCCTGCTCTTCCACATCCAGGTTGAACTCCTGCTGTTCCAGTTTCTCAATGTCTGGCACCTGTTCATTTTCATGCATCATTTTCTGGATCTTATGTATAAAATAAGCATAAGAAACAAATTAATTGAACATGCATAGATGAGATGCTATTTTTAACTACAAAACTTAATATCAGAGAAAATGATTTTAGTTAAGTAATGCCTCCTATTTATTTCTGTGGAAACTACAACAGATGCAAAGAGCTCAACAACACTGAAAGAGCAAATTCTCACAAAACCCTCTTTTTCAACATAGTCATCAAACTCTATTAGAAAAAGTAGACTCAAGAAACAGGTGGGAGGAATGGATCTCATCAGTATATATAAATACATTATAAATATAGGCTCTTTTCAGTGGTACCTAGTGACAGGACAAGAGACAATGGGCACAAATTGAAACACAAGAGGTTCTGAGCTTTTCCCTCCCCCCCCCCCATGAGGGTGACGGAGTACTGCAATGGGTTGCTGAGACAGCTCATGGAGTCTTCATCCTTAGAGATAATCAAAATGTCTGGACTCTAACAGAGCACTGGAGCTGGTAGCCATAAAATAAGTGGTCTTAAAAAATAAAAATTAAAAAAATCAACAACAAACTGGTATGGGAGTCATCACCCTTTTAAGAAACTCACAGTTTTATGCAGCTTCTTAATTCCCATTTGAAGCTCTTTCTTCTGGTTGGCAAACCTCTCAGTTTCTTCTCTAATGACCTAACATACAAATATATTGTTGAAAGACAAAAGAGAAACAAGAAAAGAAAAAAGAAAACATTGAAACAATTTAAAGGAACATTATCTGTACAAAAAACAAAAAGCTAGAGGGAAATAAGTGAAACAGACAATGCTAATTCAGAGGATGTCTCTTACAATTGCTCAAGAGAAAAACTGTACAACCAGGTTACATTGCAAACTGGTTGCACAGCAAGAGCTTAAAATATATAAGAAAGAAGTAAGCACAAGTGAAATGATTACAGGCACACTGAACTGGGTAAAGCCTACTCCCAGAACTTGTTAGCTGTGGTATATTCCTTAGATTTTTCATTATTACTAAGCACTTTCTGTGGGATATATAAAAACTGAAGTAAATTAACACCTGCTACTTGTTTTCAAAGCAGAGATATTTTGTTTGCTGCTACAGTGTTCCTGATTCATCTCTTAGATAAAATTACACAATTGCAACTCCAGAACTTGCTTTCTAGGATAGTTTTACAGCTTTATGTAAGATGGTGGCTACTGATTGCATGGAAGTGGAGTATGATTCTTACACTGGATGGAACTCATTCTCTAAAAGTCAGATGCAAATTTCCTAAATCATTAACAAGCATCTTACACCAATCTAGGACCATTAAACTTTGCTTCTTATCACCTGTACCTAGGAAAATTATACATGGAAGTTTTGTGGATGCACAGTCACGTGGATCTGTCAAAAAATTATAATGCAGAAACCAAAACATGAGTGGTGACATTTAAGAAGAAACAAGAATGCACACCTGGGAGTGGGATGGAGAAGATTCTACTTTCAGTGGCAGGTGCATTGATATCTGCCACTTGTGAAACTGTATCAAAATTTGGAAGGTCATTTTGAGATACATTCATCCCCAAGATCTGGACAAAATGCACTGCTCTGGCTCAAGTCATAAACAACCTGCTAGAATCCATAAAATCATATTTCTGAATAAACAAAAATCTATACTTAATACAGGCTCTCAAAGCATTTAATTCCCTCTCTGCAGACTGATACTTCATGAATTTTTATTTTGGCTACATAACACCCTTACCTCACCCTTAACCTGAAATAAATCCCAGGTTTTTTTTTTTTTTTTTTTTTTAGCAATTGATGTCATATTGTTGACTATTAGTTTAATAGTGTTGTAGAATTTGTTATTATGATCCCTGAGAAGAGAGCACGTTCCTGGTTTCTCGTACTGATCTTCTATGCAACATTTTAACACTTTTGGAAGTAAATGTCTTCATAGGTTTCTAAGGGGAGAAAGTTTTCTGGTTATCAAGTCTGCTCCATAGGTAGAGATGCTCCTTTGGTCTTTAACGCTCCTGTTTTTCTGTGTGTCTGCCTTAAATCCTTTACATTTTTAGAAACTACATTCATCTACAGCATATAATTCAGCACCTAAAATGGCTACTGGCTTTTGAATTCTTTGGTATGAAAATACCTTCTCTGTTTTCCGGCATAACCAGGTCATTTCACTAGTACTGTCTGAATGCAAACTTGTGAAGTTTCCATCTTCTGTCACTGCTGCATTGGAAGGTTCAAGTGGTGACTTCTGGAAACAAAGATATAAAAATTCATCCCAAGTACTTAGATAGAAGAGAACAAAAAATGAAAATAAATAATTCACATTAGAAGCAACACTGCCATCAAATTCCAGAGGGTGTTAGTATATTTAGTTCCTAATCGTTACCTAATCCTAATCGTTGCAAATCTATGCTATTATGCAAAGACTTTTGACTATAATTGCATGACTGTACTAAACTCTGTAATCACTGCAACATCAACACAAAAACATACAACAAGCAACTCACAGTGTATAGCAGTAATATTACACTGTGAATGACATAACTTCATAGAGAAAAAACAACAAGTAAAAGCAAAGATATGAAAGTTGTCTTCCAATAAACTTCAATTTTCTTGGTAATACTTTTCCATAAATTAATAATTAACCATAACCAACCTGCCATGGGTATTCTTCTACTAACATAAAAAGATTAGAACTGATTTTTCTTTTTTTTTTTTTTTTTTTTTTTAAAGATAGTACTTAAAACTTTAGGATAATGACCATGTTTTCTTCCCATCAAAATTAAGAAAATACCTTAGATTTCTCTTCTGGAACCAATTCCGATGTGGATTCTGACTCAATTTGCCATTCTGCCATACATCTTAAAACAGCATTTTCATCTGAAATTGACTTGTTCAGTATAGTAAGAAGAGAGTGCCAGTGAAAGTCAGCTTCTTTAACTTCAATTTCCTTTATCTTCCTATTAAATAAAGGAATTGATATATTTCTTGTGAAATTTTATTATGAAAATTGAGGAATTTTAAAATGTTCTCTGTAACACATTAATTTTTTTAAACATGTCTACACATTGTTTTTACTTATGATTCAATGTTGTTGGTGTTCTAGAATTAAATGAAGTTTCTATAGAATTAGAAATTTTCAGATGGCTTATCTGAAAGTGACAAGAAGCCCACCATCTGTAATACGTGTGTTTATCAGAAGATACGCATACCCTGTACTGCAACCACACACAAATTACAAAACATTCTCCACAATGCCATGAGTTGGGGAGACCTCTGCAGTAGAAAGGAGTGACTTTTGTACCCAACAACTCAATTCAATTCTCCTTATTTTGAGACTAACCAAAGGGAAGTTCAGAATCACAATTAGATGCAAAAATTAGTCCACCCGGATCCCAGAATTTATACCATCAATATTATTCTGCCACTTTATACTTTATACATACTTCCATTTCAGACACACCAGGGCACCATCACTTTCACCACTGACCAGGATGAATTTGCCATCTAGTGAAAATACCACAGATCTGATTCCCCCTCCTTCATATGAGTGACAATAGTTTTGAGCAAGTATTTCCTAGAAAAGTCAGAAACAGTTCATCAAATATAACTTCTTAATGGGTTATGGCTGTAAATTATACTGCTTTTTATTTTTAGATAAAGGTTTATCTGAAATGCCAATATGAAGTATATAAAATACTAGAGCTCACGAGTTTATAATTTTTGACTAGAGGTAAGAGTAATGTTGTATATGGATTTTGTAGGAGATAAAGAAGATCAGTAAACTCATGTTTAAATCCAAAAACCTACTGGAGAAGAAAATTAGTATATGTGATCATATTCACATTTATATAAAAACAATTGCTGTGTCAATTCGTGTTCAACAAAAGTTTTTCTGAAACACCTTTATATATAAAGTGAATAAGAGTTTACTGTGAAATAAAGTAGCTCTCATAGGTCTTTCAGGTAAAAACCAAACTAAGCCTGTGCTTAAGAGCCCACCTACCATAGTAGAAGTATCATAGATGAACAAAACACCATCCTTTGCTGCTGATGCCAGCCATCGGCTGTTGGGTGACAAACAGATGAATCCTGATCCAAACTGATTGCTAGGAATTACCTTTTCTGATAAAAATACTGGTGGATCTTCCAAAATGCTCTGTCAACCAAACAATGTTAGCAGCAGTTAGAATAATTGACATATTCATGCCATTTTGAGGAGACTAACAATAGCTTTGTGGGTTGTCTATCACATGCCTGCAAGCTGCATGAGTTTTTATATACAAGAATTTGACTTTTTCTTTCATAAAACAAAGATCTTTGTTATGCCAAGCTTCTGAGTAGTATACTGAAAATTGATATTTAAGGATGGAGTAGATGCTGTAAGTGTAGAGAAGAAGTTTCTTAGCTAATGCCCTCCCATATATTTACTTCATATATGACCTTTCTTAGCTGGTACTTCACCACAACTCAAAGTAAAACAACTTTTGGGAATTTACCTGTTTAGAGAGATTGTATTTACAGATGAAAGGTGCACAGGTACAGTAGCCATACACAATGTTATCCTTCAGTCTGACTGCTGAACTCAAAGGGTACTCCAGATCATATTGCTCCTTTTTAATGGCACTAGCATTTAGCATTCCTTGATCATTAACATACTTATCAATTCCTAAAAGATTGATAAAAGAAATAAAGAGGAAGAGACATCACCACTAATGCAAACCAAACAGTATCAGCAAAGAGTAAGCATGAGCTGTTTTCAAGGAGACTATGAGTTAAGATTTGCAGCTTCAAACACTAACTGCAAACATAGCACACTGCAGTGATGTACCAAGAGAGTTGTATTAGTTCTGAATAAGTACTATCAACAGTTCAGTCATAGTGAGTAAAAATTTGTCTGATTTAACCAGTTTCTTAGGTATTACATGAGCAGTGCAAACTAGTTTGCACAGAGGCTCATGTCACTGCTTTCAAAAGGGCATTTTATTCTTTTTGGTTGTTTGAGTTTTCAAGAGGCATTTGACATTAAGACTGATGCAAGAAATGTAGATTCTCAGCAACTTTGAAAATCATACTCCAATTTAATTGACTATGATTAGGTTAAAAACTAGTTTAATGTTGTATTTTTAAAGAAAACACTATCATTGAGGATTACTTCTAAGAAAGATTGTGAATTATAAGGCCTTTTCAAAATTACTTGTAAATAACTAGAACATCTGGCATTAGGCTTACTTAGAGCTCATTTTTCTCCACAAAAGGCTTTGCTAGTCACCAGTGGCATCTAGTATAAATGATACAAAAGTAGAATGATGTAAATAATGGATATACACTACTTTTTTTCTGTAACGTGACAGGGACATCAATGAAACCTCAAACAGTATTGCTCACTTGGAAATTCAAGGATGGAAGAGACAAAAGTGGAACTTCACACTGTCACTGACAACCACTGTTAGTGCACTATCCTACTGGCTGTGTGATGAGGACACCAGGTGCAACACTGACCTACTCTGTGCATTATTGAAGCTAATGCATTTAAGTCCTTCCACAGTTATTAATTTAGTTTTACATCTGATTCCAGAAAGTGCCCCAAGTCAATGCATTCATAGAATATCAGACATAATTACAAGTTCTATGATCACTTACAGCAGTTGAGTTCATTTTGTGTCTATTTGCTTTTAAAAAAAGACTCATTTAAAAGTGTTATAATACTATAGATGTGCACAGAAAATTACTGACTCATTATACAGTTGAGAATTGCACATATAAAACCAAGCATGACCATTTGAAAATTTAGTGTGGGATACCCAATTTAGTGAAACACTAACAGGTTCCCTTCACTTTATTCCCCATATTACAAATAGATATTCTAATTTTAATATCTCAAAATGCACATTGCACACTGCAGATACACAGGCCCAGATTTTCAGCAGATGAACTCAAGTGCACCATTCTTAGTTCTCTTTATTTCTTCCCTTTTCAACACTGTGCAGAGCTGTACATGGAATGTTTCTCTGTAACATTCCTTACTGGGATACAAGTTAATATTTTATAAATACAGTGGAATTTCTGCCAGGTGTTTCTATATAGAAAAATTATAAGAACAATTATTTTTTTGAGAAATATCAACTTTAACATGTTCTTAACAAACTAATATATATCTGTTACAATTCTATGAAGAGGCTGGTGGGATTGATTCCACTTAGAACATCTGATATACTAGTCTGCATGTAGTAATGACAAGTACAAGATCTCTTAGTGGTTGACTTCAGGCATTTCCACATGGTAGTAATAATAACAACAACAACAGTAGTTGTAGTAGTAAGGTGGTTGCTTTTTGATTCTACATGTGAGATACTTCCCTCCTTTCCTTGCATTCTGTTCAAAATATCACAGTATTTCTACTGAAACAATTCAGCTGACTTTAAGTCTCTAGGCAGCCATAGGAGAAATGGTGGTGCAGAAGAATGTACAGATGAGATGAAGGAAGAGATTAAGACTGCTAGTATTTTGTGTAATGAATGGCAATAATATATTCTAGTCTTAGAAAAGCATCACAAAGTATATATTTCAATTCATACCTTCCATGAGTGTTGATGAGAGGCAAAAGATTTCCAGCCTTGTTTGTTGAATCTCTGCTACGTTAAGAAGCACCATCACTTCAACTATGTTGTTCTTGAAGTCAGAAACTACTGAAAGACTCAGCACCTCACCTGCCAACACTGAAACACCAGTTATTACTACATCATGGTAACATTATTTTTACTGAGATATTACATGAAACATAATAGAGACCCCTTTTCAGAATACAGCTCTGCACAACTAGGCTGTTTCAAATTTGCATTAAAATATCAGACAAACCACAACTTGATTTCAGAAGTGCAGATGAGCACTTAAGTGCTTTGGTTACACTGAACATTTAAATCTCAGTTTACATCTAGCTTGAATTTTAGCAAGTTTGAGGCAATTTGCTGATAACCACCAAATAAAGCAAAGAAATGTCTGCTTCTAAGAAATCACACAGAAAATGAGAACATTATCAGGCATATTTAGATTATCTAAGGAGATGTAATTCTAAATATAGTTTAACATATGAACTTTCCAAGTATTACCCTAGAAGTCAAACCTTTTAAAATCATAAAGTAATGTCTGTTGGACCTAAATTAAGATGACAATCTATATGCACAAATATGAGCCGTAAGTATGTTACTGGAATTGAGAGACTACCTAAATAGATTTACAGAACAATTTTTGTTGCAAGTTAAAATTTCATCATTTTTAACTACTCAGTTTCAACCACCAAACCTGACAATTCCAGCAGTCCCCATGTTAAAGAGGTCAGTAGTGGGCATTTGTAACAAGAGATTGCACTCAGACGTCATGATCTATCAATAATTAGTGTAATTCCTCAGATTGTCAGACATAGAGATATTAAGAGATTTACCAGCACATAATTATGTAATTAGTTTTGGAAATTGATAGGAAAAATATTTTTATACTTAGTCCTCCCAAAATATAAGTAGCTGAAGGAGGGTGGCTTAATCTGACATGCAAGTATATTTAGAACACAACAAATAGTGAAAACATGATGTAATTAATGTTGTTTCATGTATTACCTACATATCCAAGAACTTGGAATAATTTTGAAGGCCGAGCATCTAGAATGAAGATATATCCTTCCATAGCTCTAACTATTAGGAACTGGCCACTCTGATCATAACTAAAGAAAACAAAAAACCAAGTACAAACCCAGTTTTGAATGTTATATTCCAAAAACAGTTCAATACAATCAATACAGGGGTAACATTTTGTTCACAATTCCATCCTCATAGCTGCTGACTTCCTTGAGGGCATAAATGCAACTGAAATTTCAGTTTCTAGTTTTACAGTCAGAGCCAATGCTATGCGTGTGTAATGAGTGCACTAATTGAGCAGGTATTTGATCTAAAGCTAAGAGTACCCCAAGGTAGTCTATCTTATCAACTTCCTCTGAAGTTCAATTATTTCAAATAAACCCACTGGACATATTTTCATATTATTTTGATTAAACATGTATCTGCATTGATTTCCCTTTAATAAGTTGCTTTCTGTATCTATTTCTGGTGTTTTACATTAGGTAAATCTGAATAGAGATTCCATCTGACTCTCTAAACAACAAGCAGATTTATATTAATGTTTAGCAGTTCAAATCCATTTTGTTTTTTTTTTTTTTAAGATAGAATGAAAATACTCTCACATATTGATTATTGAAAAACAACAGCAATAAAGAGTAAGATTATTAGGTCACAAAAGATACTTATAGGAGGACTGGTAAATTCAAAAACTGAGCAAATGAATTATTAATAATTGTAAGGAAAGGAACTACCATGTAAGAAGGGATGACTCAAAGGCTTAAAGTTAACTTCACAAAACCTTGAATTTTTATTCATTGAGAAATCACCCTCTAAGTCCAGATACATGACACTGCATATAATTACTCCATAGAGTGATCTGTCAGAAAGGATTTTATGCATCAACGTATTTAGTGCTCCCTTAACTTTCCTTAAAGATACAATACTATATTTTTATCATCTAAATCCTGGTATTAGTACTCTTGCAAGTAATTCAGAAAAAAAGTATTGTTGAAACAAATATTTAAACTGTTAAAATACTTTACTTGAACATTTTTAGAACAAAAACATCAAAAATTTTGTTCAACTGCATTATTCAAGCAATTATTTGACACTATTCCTGCCCCTGTTACTGCATACTTACTGCAAAGATAGTACTGGAAATTTGGAAATTAAACTTCTGTGAACAACCCGTGGAGCTTCAACTTTGGTAATGTCAATAAAATAGATTTGACCCCCTTTTGTTCCTACAGCAACACTGTTTGAAGAGGGACAGCAAGCCATAGCAGTTGCCTAATTGAGAAATAAAAGATACTTAACAGCTCCACATCATGTATGACATTATGCTGTAAGTTAGCATGCAACTTCTATTAGTATTTACAACTCTCTAAAATTCAGAGAATAAAATCAATGTGATTTACCTCTAACTCTTTACTATAATTAGAAAGCAGGATTTTAATAGACATCATCAGCACTTCCCCTCATGCTCTGCATCTACTTATCAAAATATAATTATCTATTCCACAAAAAAAAAAAAATCCACAGGATTTTTCAGCACTTAATACATTTTAAGTTGGGACAAAATATTAACAGTTTGAAATCAACCCATTTCCTAAAATTTCTTAGTTAGATCAGTTAAGACAGTTCTTATACGCTTGAAACATTTCCTGTATTTTTAATGTGTGTTAGAATTGACAGATTTAGTAAAGTAATACCATACAAATTATTTACAAATGAATTCTTAAAAACAGAACACTAGAATATCAGGCTGAAATGCCTTCTCTGCTCTCTGCCTGAATTAAATTTGTGTCTAGTTCAAGGAAATCTTCTGAAATATATTATAAAATCTCTCATTTGTTATTGAAAGATTTTATTTAGCTGTTCTCAAAATTGGCTGATCTGATTTTGAGCAATATTTTAGTATAAAACAGAAATATTAAAATGAAAATCTCAAGTATTTCTTACAACATAAGCTTCTAGTTAGTGTGTACCTCAATATCAAGGTTTAGCATGCTGAGGCAAGTCCCATTTTCCAGAAGCCAAACTTGTACTCCACCTGAAATTGTTACAGACTTGAAGAGACAAAAACATAATCAGAGGAGGGCAGAATAACCACATTATCTGGAAGTAGCTATTGATTTTCTATAGAATATAGAGTTAGCTAATGTCTCAGTGTAGCAGATCAAGAGTTCCCAGTTTCGATTGGAATTATTTGGCTTTTACTTTAAGTACAGCTGCTGCAAGAGCAAAGAAAATATTTAATTTTTTTTGAATTGCTGCAGCTGTAGGAATGGTCTTTAAGCAGAAAGTGACAACGCAGGGCAAAACAGATCAATATCAGCACTCCCAACATTCAGTCAGCAGTAGAAAACAAACACTCTAGCTTTCTTTGCATAGGAAAGTCCCAAAGAAGAGCTCTTCACTTTCTCACATGAAAAAAAACTATGTATAACATAGGTTTTGATCTGCTTGTATACAGAAAATTTTATAATTTCACAGTAAAGTATTGCTAGAGGCCAATCAATCCTCGCTTTACTTACTCTGAAGCAAATAAAATGTATCATTCCTGTGCTAGCAAAGAAACAGATTCAATAAACCGAAGGCTCCAGTGTTCTTACACTGCCTACATGAAGAAGTCATGGCCTGGGGACAAATCAGACTTACTGACAAAATATGTGTCTTGCATGAATCAAAGACAGCATGAAAGCAAGGAGTTTTTCAGAACAGACAGATCAATTAGTAAGGTTGCCTTTGTCTCGGGACCCAGGACAGGCAACTCTTTCTGTTCCAATTTATGCTGAGGGCTGAAAGGATCAGTAGAAAACTCCTTGTTCCAAAATCTATTCTCTAAATTGAATTCACTTTCTGCATCTATATTCAAAGACAAACTGTGAGTCACACAAATCAACAGCAGAATCAGTATGACATTTTAGCAATCTGCATCCACCCTACATTCAAAGGAAATTTCTTTTACACTTTTTTAATAGGCTATACCTGAGTGGACCCCATTTACTTCTTTTAATAGGTATTCATACCACTGAAGCAAAAATCAAGACAGATCCAGTCTCCATAAGGCTGTTGGTTTTGTGCCTTAGCAATATATTGGTTTCCTAAAAAAAACCTCACCATTAGATAAAAAAAAAAAAAAAAGCCTTTTCTTACCACACAGTACTTGTCCCCTAGAGTAAGAAAATCAGCAGCCAGCAAATAACTGCTGAATGCATTCAGGAGTTTGACAGCTTCTCCACCGTGGGCAGGTTCATAAGAATAGATTGTCCCCTGACAAATAAAAAGTACTAATCCATCACAGAGCTATGAAACATTTCATTAGAAGCTTTCAAACACTTCAGCAAAAATATCCATTTTCCTGAGCTTAATTCTTTAGAGGTTTTTATTTCTTTCTAAACTTAGTTTAAAAGTGCCCAGTAGAATACAGCTGAGTTTCACAGATTTTATTAACCTATACTTGCTGAAGATCATTTGATAGTTATTCAGCTAGTCAGATTTTCTATATATTTTTCTTTTCAAAATTTCTTTAATAAAATGATTTAAAACACCCCATTCTGTCTTACTGCAAGAATCAACTGTACTTTATAATCAACTATCTGTAGAAGACAGTTGTTCTATGCTTCATTAGAATCCTTCCAATCTTTTGTTAGAAACACTGCACAGACTGAGTTTACTGCTGGTATAAATTGTTTTACTTGTGGCATTATGGAAGTTTCACAGATTCACACAATCACGTTAGCAGTACCAACACATAAATATAGCATCACAGGAACACCTCATACATTCTGCTATTATCTCAAATACTATACCTGATCAGTAATAATCAGAAGTATTGTGTAATCAGGAGAGAATATGAGGGTGGATATGGGTTCTGAGATATCAGTGCAGATTTTCATCTCATATTGGAGATCTCTGATATGATAAAAGTATAAAACTCCCTCCTGTGCAAAAAAGTATAAATCCACATTAGTTCTAAGTGGCAAACTTCACAGCAAGAACTACTAAAAACCTCTAAAGTAAAGTTTTTAACAGTATATAATCTCTAACAATCTGGTTTGCCTTTATTACATCTGAACTCAGAGGATTCTTACTTTGAATAACAAATCCATTGAGACAATCCTAATACAAGTCTTAGTAACAGTTCACATCTGATAAGAATGGACTAATTGGTTAATACTTAAGATTTCATATTGTTGGGATTTTTTTTTTAAGACAGTATAAGAACTGTTTTACTTCTAAGCAGTAATGAACAATGGCATCATGAGTTTGGGTTAAAAGGTGAAGTAGATTTTGCACAAAATAAATAGACAATTCTCCTGGCCATTTTCTCTACTTTCCTGTTTTATGTCCATCTTTCTTTTCTGTTCCTGTAGAGTGCTGTTCTTTGTTAAAAATAGGTTATCCTCTTTTGTCACTTTGACTACAGAAGTGGAATCTCTTCCAATTCTGCCCCCTTCTGATTTCTTGTCTCAAGCCTTAAAAAGGAACACACTATGCCAGAGAGAATTGTTACAGCTCTGCAACCCTCCACTTTTTTTTCTAGCTTGTCTTTGAAGCGAACTCTGCAAATGTATTCAATATGAATATTCTTTGATTTTGACATCATATTAATAAAGTAAAGACCATGAAGGATGCCTTACAATTCCAGCTGTGTACAGTCCCTCATTACAAAATGCCATGGTAAACACAACTGTTCTTCGCAGAGCCTTTGGTTTGCCACCTAAGAGCAGAAGACCAACACAAAAGTTTAACTTATTGGAACACTATCTCAGCATTAAATCTGGAAGAGTTGATTATTTGAGAGTAAAAATATTCTACTGTCTATGTAATTCTAGACCTTTGTGCTATGACAATTAAGGATAAGGTGGGTATACATAATTTGAAGTGACATTACTACTGTGGCCTGTTGAACTAGAAACTGATTGGAAAAATCATTTAATTCTGTAAATGCTGCAGAACAGCTACACAGAAAGTCTGTCAATAAGAGAATCATATAGTGATTTAGGCTGGAACAGACCCTAGAAGTCCTCTGATACACCTACCTTCCCATTCAGCACAAGGCCAACTCAAACTGAGACACAACTTCAGAGCTAGAACATGTTGTTCAGAGTAATATCCAGCTGACATCTGAATATTACTAAGAAATTCTATGATTTATTTGGGGAACCTGTCCAGATATCTGACCACCTTCAGTTTGATTATTTTTTTCGTATTATCTACCCCGAAATGTTGCTGGTGTCAACTATATCCTTTACCTATCTGGCTCCATATTTTCTGCTACCTTTCAATGGGAAGCTGAAACAATAGCAAAATCCCCCTTTTCCTTCATGATGAACATAGTTCTTTCTGCCCATCTTTCTACATCATGCATTCTAACTCTCTGCTAATCTTTGTGGCCTTGTGCTGAACTTCCTCTAAAATATATATTTTTTTTTGTACTATGGTACTCAAAGTGTTTGAAACAATCCCCTAAATCCTAACTCAACTAAATTACAAGTTCTTACAGTTATAAAAATTAAGCAATATGGAAATTACTCTAACTTCAATTATTCCTATCTAAATTAGAATGAACAGAAATTATTTCACTGCCACTGTTTTTCCTGAGGCTACTCATTCGGCTATTAACAGAAAGCCCATTAGTTATTCATCAGACACACATAATAATGATTGCCATCAATCTGTAGAGGCCAGGGTGATCTGAGCTCATCTAAGCAGAACTTCCAACTACACTCACATACTATTACTCTCAGCCATTACTGATGCTGCCTAAAAATCTACTAGCTTAACTGGAATATAGAAATACCTTTCTTTTTCTGTACTTCTCTACGAATGTAGTCCAACACATCTGATATTTTGCGCATCTGTTCTGCACAAGAGAAAACAATTTATGTCATTAACCTTGTTTATATGTCAATATTTCATTAAATATCAGTTGCATTCCAGTCTACTGAACAGAAAGCTGGGTTTAGTATACTGACATAAAAATGTGTTTTCTTTCCCATATTAATCCTTCCTGTCATTTGTACAACTGAGCAGGCACAATTTCATACACTGATAGGATCATTACGTTTGGAGAAGACCACTAAAATCATCCAGCTCAACTGTTGACCCATCTTTCTCTGGTTCAGTTGACAGTTGTAAAAAGAAGTGCTTAAAGTTGGACATGCACTTAAGCATTCTGCTAAACAGAAGCATTAAATGTTTTAAATTACATAGAAGCTTCAATATGCTTTCACAATATGCTTTCAGACATTTGTTAGAGTTTTAGGACAGAACACAAAAGAAGAACGTACAGGCCAAATAAAAGCCCAGATGACAAATATTTTTGTTGCTTTCTACTGAATAGACAAAAAAATCTAGTCACACCTCATCTTTTCTTGTTGATGAATTCCAGCTCTTGAGTTGATTTACAACTGACAATTTCAAAAGTGGAAAAATAATGCTGGATTTTTTATTTTTATCTTTTTTTAAGAGCAGCATTTCTTTACTGAACAGAGATACAGTACTCCGGAAAAGTCAGGGATACTTGCCTCACTTTAAGAAATAATGCTTTAATTGGAAAAAGATCAAAACTATTGTCAGCCTGTCTATTAACTCTAAGTTAGCATTGATTAGAGAAAATGTTCTATGTTGGTGTGCAATGTCATATTGCCCACTTTTAGCACATTCTACTGCTCCTTTTACTATCTGACCAAACCACTGAACTATATGTGCACAGTAGGACTGACAACTCCCGTCCCTGCAAAGGATGATAGCGTATAGGGTGCCATTGCCAGAATTGCTTATGCTGCCCACATCTAACTGTTCTCCATTTTGGAAGCCCTCTGTATGAGCATAAATGGGTAGTATAAGGCAGGGAGTTGGGGTGAGACTTCAGGGTTCCTAAAAAAAAAAATATGGAATGGGCTGCTGTTGCTAGGAAAGTTCACTCACCAGCATGCCAAAGGTCCCCATGAAAAAAAAAATGGGAATGCACATTAGGGAGACAAATTACCTTAGCAAGCTGCAATCAATCCAAGATGTGCCAAGCTTTCTAGAATAATTTAAAAGTAAATTGCTTTGTTTTAAGCCAGAGGCATCTTCTGCTCATTCTCTGTGGTTCATACCTTCTACAACAGCCTAACTGTATTTACAGCTTTCTTTTCATTAGAAAATTGTTTATGTAACTGCTGATCTTCAAGAATTATATTAAGAAACTTTATATTAAATTCAGTTGTGTTGTTAATCAACATCATGCTAAACACGAGTCTGCAAAGATATGTTCTAACATTAGCTAACATACCAAATGAGGAGAATCCAAAACATGTCCTGCAAGAGCAAATAAATTACTGTACTTAACTAGCCATAAAAGGACTTGTATAGTTACTATATTAGCAGTAGAAAGTTAATCTAATAAAGCTGTTAATAAGATGTAGGTTATTGGAATTATTGTTCATTTTATCAAATGGTATTAATGTATTCATAGCTTTTTAAATTTTTTTGGCTGAGAAAAATGACTGCCAATTAAAGGATGCTAAAGACTTAGAAGATCAACAGAAATTCTGAGATGTTTACTTTATTAATAAAGGAATAATTGTTTTCATATGGCTCTCCAGTACAGCATTATAATTTCTGTAGGTAACGTAACAGAAAAAAAGCCAAAAAACTCTTCAGTCCTTTCCGTCTTCCTCCCTACATAAATAAAACACACAACAGTTATTTCTTACCAGGTAGAGGTTTTTGTTGAATAATTGAAGCACTGCATTTCTTAGTATCAATTGCCAAAATATAACCTTCTTTACAGCCCAGGTAAATGTCAGAGGTTGCAGTCCAGCAGTGGGCAGTAGGGTGCAATGAAGGCTTAATATCAGTTCTAGGCTTCAGCACAAAAATAAAAAGTTCAATTAACAACTAGCAAATATCTGTATAGTTATGTACATTTCAAGGCCAAGAAATTATCTCAGAGTCTGACTTTTTTTTTTTATTCAGTCATCCTTCTACTGAGCCTAGAGACATGAGAAACAGGAGCATCTTCCAGAAAAACCAATGTCTGGAGGCAGAAGTCTAGAACACACATTCCTCTCTAGAAGCTTGTGTAAATGACAAATTACATTTTCATTAAAAGTGGTAACTTTTGTTTTGTTTTTGTTTTTTTTTTTTTTAAGTATATTATCCAGCACTTTTGCTTTCTAGCTTAGAAATCCCCTCTGGTACATCCTCCACTCTAACAAAGATATTGACTCACTACAACTAAGTAATCTCCCAGTTTCTTAATGATGAAGTTATGAAAAAAATCGATACAGTCAGCTCCTAGATTATTTTGTTTCTTTTCCCTCATCAGAATAGCACTAGGAATCCAAATTTAAATGGTTACCTAGTATGACCTCATCCTGACAAACATATTTCGAACAACTTCACAGAAGAGCCTGATTTTGCAGACACATTCTGTTGGTTTTTTTCTTCTTTATTCTATGATACTGCATTCTTGGTAGAATTAGAACACGCTTTGTTTAAATAGCTTATCTTATAACCAAATTAGTCTGAAAAACAGCTCTGTTAATCTTTTCATCATGTATAAATTAGATCTAGAAATATCCTTGCCACAGATTACCATATACCTGGAATTTCATTTCTCTAAAACAAAACTCAAATCTGTCATCTGTAAAATGGTAACAACAGTACCTCCCCACCAAGCATTATTAAAGGCTGTGAGCTGCTCAGATACAACAGCAACAGGAGGTAGGAGTTATATAAATACCATGATAGAAACAACCAGATTGAAGCAGAGTCACTAAAAAAAACAACCAACATCTTGTGAGAACATTAAGAAGGAAAGATTCAAAGGAGAGCAGGAATGGAGAAGAGGAACAATACTGAATGTGATAGATAAAATAAAAAGTGCCCATAATTCCACAAATTCTCTTGCTGTCTTACTGAAGGTTCTATCAAAAGAGAAAATATGGATGCACTTGTGATGAAAGCATAGGACAAAGATGCATAGGTATCTAGATTTCATTAGTAAAATATGCCAAGGACTTCCTATATAATTCTGGATAGGCAACTCACTCTTTATTTACGCCTACAAAGCATTTTGAAGAATAAAATGGGACAAACTAATAAATCTACAGCAAGATGGGACTGTACATCACCCAGGGAAACATTTAATATAGGCATTTTCCCTCATTTTACATAGCTTGAACAGCACAAATCTTCAGCAAGATGTAATTGAACTACCATGAATCAGAAGCGTCCTCCGCAAAGACAACCTCTCTCATGCCCCCTTATGCCTGCTGTCATGACTGCCTGTACATAAACTAGGTAAAATGTGTTAATCCTAGGGTGAGATTACGTAAATTTAAAACAAGATTGATTCTTCAACTGCACAATGGTGCAGTGGTGCATAATAATAATGCAGACTTTTGTTGAACTTCTGTCTCTTTTAAAATTAACAGAGCAAAAAAATCCATGATGGATTCTTGTCACAAAAGAAATAATAATAAAACAATGGAGTAACATTGTTACTGGGGATACAATGGATTCAAGTGGGCTGATCATTGCAAAGTAAATTCATAAAACTCAGATCATAACAGTAAGAAATACCAAAACACAACTTAAACAGTACAATGGAAGAAAAAAAAATTGAAGTATTTTGAATGTTTCAATTCCTTTCACTCTGCTGCCTCACTGTGGTTACACTGTGGTACACACTTAGCCTCAAGATCTGGCTCCAGAGCATGGATGCAAACAAGCGCACATGCAGCAGACTTGCTTTTCTTACATGACTGTCACACACTCCTTAGGAACGTGCTACTGCCACCAAGCAACCACGGACTATGAGTTGAAAGTAATCCCTCTACTTATTAGTATAAATAAATGGTTCTCCACTTTTGATGCTTATCAACATAAAAAACGTTGATCCCAGCTGACTTGGATTTAGTTGTAAAGAAAAATTCTGTTGAATTTGGTGGAAAATGGGAGAGGCTCATCAAGCTATGATACTATCCCTATTGCACTAAACTGAAAGTATCTCATTAACCACATCCAGGAGGAGCATGCTCTCTTATCAATTAAAAAAAGAGAGAACAATGATAGGAGGACAGTAACTCCAAGGTATGAACAAATGTTGAGAAGCAGATTTTAGGCCAGAATCAGATAAGCGTTCACAGACATTTGTGAAAGTATACACATCAGTTATAGTACCCATTCAAGTAACTGCAGCAGGGGCCTGTCAATTTAGAGTGAGAAACTGTAGGAAGTAGAGGTGCCATAACTACCATTAAGTCCATTACAGAAACTGTAGTCTGAAGATGCCTGGATATCTGAAGAACTCAGCAAATTCAGTAGTTTCAGTCCCACTGAATGTTACTGTATGAGTTAGTTTTCAACATAAGGACTTTGAAAAAAACATATTTTGAGACAACAACTTCTACATCAACTGTAATCAGACCAAATCAAGCAGGAATTGCTTTGCCAAAGGCACACTCTCCATGTTGGGAGAGGGTGCATTAAGCTACAAGACATATGTACACAATTCCACCCAGTGGGGCTGGATTACAAGATCTAGTAGCAGCTCAGTACTCCTGCTAGGTTAGAGATGAAGCATACGTGCAGAGGTGTCTATAGAGGGGAGAATTAGTGTTGTACAATATCACCAAATAACATGCCTGTAAAAAGAAAAAGGTAACTCAGCTAGCGCAGTCTGGAGCCAGGTGAAAACATAGAAATTGAATCAGTGTTTCTGAGTTTGTCTCCTGGTGCTGCTTCTGGAAGAATGCAGCACCCTACAATTTAGAACCCAGGAAAAAAATACACCACAACAAAAAGAGCGAGTTCATATTTCTGAAAAGTCATTCTAAAGCATCTTTGAACATAACTTTGTTAATATTTCATAACATAAAAACACCTATCTACCTAGGGTGTTTGATAGTAAATACCAAAATATATACCTCCTAATTTGAAAGAAAAGGAAATCTTGGTCAAAAGCTAGTAGAATTAGATCAGCCTACTCTTACTTCACAAATATTTCTATATTTAAGGAGAAGATAATATTGAAGCCAGTAAAAAGAAATCTGGATTTTCCTGGAGGCAGTTGGGAATACAGAGACCCCATAAAGGTACCTAATATGGTTGAAAGCACATTTTCTTCCATGTGAGAAAGCTCACAACATAGATACGCAAGTTCAGGCACAAGAACTTGCAAGAAATAGATCATAAACATGACACAAATCTTGTACATTTGAAATGCTAGGCAGAAAATTCTCACAGAAAGCTGGAATTATGACTATACAGAGAATGTTCAGTTCTAGGGAAATAAAAGTTCATCAGTGACTGTGATACATTCCAAAGCAGAGCTAGAAATAACAGGGACGCAAACGATGATGGAAACCACAAGAAGGTCTTAATTCTTCACATGATTCTGCTGAAATCTTAGAACTCTATCTGCAGCATTCCACAGAGAAATATATGATCTTGATGAATGGAATAGTACGCATACAAGGACAAATTCTTTTAATACTTACAGGCCTAATATATTGTTTCTTTCTCCCTTTCATAGCTCACACTGCAGGCTAAAGAACCATGTGTTTTTTGCAATTGAGGTGCTGTACATATTATATGAAGCAGTAAGGTAGAATAAAAACACAATAATGCTTATGAACATATTTCATCTTTATTTTCCATGTTTTAAGTGTTTTGAAATATAAGTAGCTCAGTGTAAACAAAATCAGTAGAGGACATCCGTAGTCACAGTTAAAAAGCTCTGCAAATGCCATGTAAAAGAGGATGAAGGAAGGAAAAATAATTTCCCATTTTCATTTTTTTCCTGCATTCTGCTTTATAATAAAGGCTTATTGCATAAACCTTTGGTTTATTGACCTGATAATATAGAACTCACATTTGCCCAGCAAAAAGACAATATAATGCTGCACCATCTAATATACAGTAGTTCCAGTATCATATATATAGCACAAGCCATTAAAGAGAAAAATGATGTTCTTAATCTTAAAAGGGAATCCCAGATTTGCAAATTAAATGCTTTCAGTGCCAGTTGCTTCTAGTTAACAGTCAGGTGAAAATAAATTTCAAACAAAATGACAACTCTTGAAGCATTTCATATCTCTAAGGAGGCTAGCAAGTAAATGATCAAATACAAACACAGCAAATGGGCAGATCCAGCACCATCAGTGGAATGGAAATGTGTTTCAAAAGCAGCGGCTGCTGTTTGGAATAAAGCCTTCAGTATTTTCACAGCTTGAGACACTTTCAGAGTCAAGAAGAGAACAAACCCCCAAAGGGAAGTAAAGATACTTGAAGGTTATTATCAGTTTAGCAAGGTTTCAACAGCTCTCATTAGCTCAGGAATAGTTAAATGCTGACATGCTGTTAATGCTCCTGGGATAGAGAGCAGTACCTCCACTGCACAGACATTACTACACCAGGATACATCAGATGTACTATAAAATAGTAGCATGCCTTGTACATCTGTCAAAATGTATTTCAAAAACATTTCTGAAACAACAAAACTATATCCTGGATTGTATGTGTTTAAACAGACATTACAATTATTAATTTATTAAAATCTAAATGCATAAAAAACATAATGACTTGGAGTAATAAATTGATAAAATGAGTAGCTACCACGAATGTTTCTGCTTCATCTCCTACTAGTCCAGCAATGGCTGAAACTGGCATAACAGGGCCATGGTAGGGTTCTTCAACACAAGAATATGGGAAAAACAAATCCTTATGATGATTCAGAGAACCTTGCCTATCAGGGAGTTTCACAGGGCTGTAAAAAAAAAAAAAAGCAAGAGAAACTGTCTGAGGAAAAATATTACAAATAGTATATGTGGATACAAAACTGGGAAGCACATTTTTTGAGAAGAGACACCAATCTTTACTTGAGCAACAGTAATGGCAAACTGATGTACAGAATAACTCTACATGAAACACTGTTTCACTACAAGGTGATAATTTCACTAGAAAAGAGGCCCCTAACCAGCAGAACTGGATTGCCACACTGTAACTCATTGTCTTTTCCTATTGCCTTAAACAAGTAACTACCCATTCTTGCTGTTTTCAGTCGGATTAACAATGTTACACACCTAACTCGCACAAGCTATCAGGATTCAACCTTAATGTTTATTTGGAGAAAATTTATTTATGATGAAAGAAGTAATAGCAGCATTTCCCTGATACATTCTGATAATCAGCATATGAGCAGGAAGTAAGGATTCTGTAGCTTACAAATTATGTTTATTTATGATTTGGTAAAAGTGTTATGTGAAATAACTAATTCTCAGTGGAGGCCTAACCTCTACTCAATGGAATAAGAAGTAGGAAAACGAGCGTATAGGTATTTTCATGATTACTCTATAGTGACAAAAGGGATTAAAAATTTGTTTTGATATCTCAAATTAAAGCCTTGTCTATACTTTTGGTATTTATATACTTTATCGTATAACCATGTCAGTGGTAACATACTGGTTAGTCATAGTTAATGAGATTAAATATGCTGCTATGAATTGTGGAATAGCTGCCACTGCAACAGTATTTGTGTTGTCCTCTGAGGCTTCCATCTTGAACAAAGCATATTAGTCCACCTGTTCTCATATCAGCCTCAAAGAAGAATACATCTAGATTTGCTGTTCTCAGTGAACTGTATTGACAGAGCCACCCTCTCTGTAAATTGGCCACACAAGCTGGAAATCACACAAAAACAGACGCTGCTTTTGGTAAAATCTGTGATTACAGCTACATATTGCTTAACTGTGCTTACTAGAAAGAAACTTGATCCACATTTGATAATTCCACAGCCACAAAAGCAATACACTTTCCCACTCAGTATTCAACATTACCACTTACAGGAATGGGAGGGCAATCTAGGCACTGTATCAATGCAATAGGGCAGCTCTTAATAGATAGCTACCAAAAATGCTGACTAATATAACTGGGACACATGAGTACTACAAAATCATATACTCAGTTCATCTGATTAGACAGATTCATACTGGTTGTGCTTTAACAATTAATGATTATAATTGCTAGGTAGACTAAACTGGATTAAATTCTTTGCAAACAGATACAGGCTGCTAGTCTTAGTCATTAAAATATACTTCCAAAACTTTCTTTTAACTTGAAAGGTGTTTCACTTACTTTTGTATAAGATAATGCTCATCATGATTTCTTTCAATACACCAGATAGTAACAGAGCTCTCAGTAACAAAACAGAGCTGTTGCCAGTTCATAGGATTAAAACTCATGGAGGTTGCTTCTACTCCTGGCTGAGACTCACTGCACAGGAGGATATTTTCTTGCCAGTTCCTTCATTAAGGAGAGTAAAAGAAAATCAAATTCACTAAAGAAGTTAAATCATTCAAGATAAATATTTGGATGTGATTGATTGACATTCAAGATCAAGGTAGGCAAACAAATACATCATCACTGACAAAAAAACAAACAATGCTGTGAAATAAGCCAGGTTCTCCTGAGAATTAGAAGGATGTGGTTAATTAGCCACATAAAATTAGTACTGCTACAAAGAGATTGAATAGTAAACTAATTATGAAAACAGGCATTTTAGAAACATTACCAAGCATTTCCTTTTGTGAAAAGAGCAGAAGACATGCATTTTCCTCCTACTTATGTCACTGACTGAATAGACAATAAGCACTTCAGCACCCAAGACCTCAGTCTTGCTTTTCTAATCCGTAAAGTAATTATTATAATGCTGCAGTTGGAAGGTATTACAATTCTTATAATTAGAAAACTCAGTCAGCCCTTGATTATCTAACTGAATTACTGAGGTTGCATCCTATTTGTATTCTGAATGTTGCACAGCAGCATTAACTAAACAGAGAAGAAAACAGTGCAGAATTTTGGGATGTTACATGTTAGCTGGTGCTACCCTGGGAATACTCTTTCCATTGACTTTTCTTTTATCTGCTGTAGCCTACTTCATAGTCTCATGCTCTAATTTGCATATTCCTCCATTATCCAGATTAGTTCTCAACTTCATTTGCATTTTTAGGTGCTGTCCAAGAATTGATTAATAAAATTTGAAGAAAATAATTACAATTGTTTCTTATTATCTCAGGCAACATATCTGACTGTTAATCTAAGTAACATTTACAGCTTTTGTATTTGTCATTACTGCTGAGATGAAGAAAACTATAATGCATAATGCTGTAGATGGATTTAGTACAATCCTCTTGTTTTGGATTATAAGAAATTCACTCTTAGATACTGATTAGCATGCAAAGACAATTATTAAAATTGATAGCATATGGAAAAAAATTAGTAGTTTTCACACATAAGCACTAACTCATTAACTCTACAAAAAGCTAAAAGCTGCAACTCTGACTGTAACAGAAACAGAAGAACATTCTGACATCTTCAGAGAGCTTTTATCTCTTATCTAGCAGATAGTACCAATGTTCTTAGAGCATTTAATTTATTAAGATCTAAAAAAGCATAGCACGTGTATCTGAAAAAGAACCTGGCATGGAGCCTCTCCTTCAAACAGAAAAGAAAATAAGATCTAGAGATAAAAATCACACACAAAAGGCTGCAGCTGCTTTGTTATCCATAAGCTTTCCCTGTTTCAAGACTTGAGTTAACGGTCAAAGCATATCTTATACTTCTTATTCTAAACTATATGCTTAAAATACATGAGTTGTGTAATCATCATATTGCAATCACATTAATGATGCTAAACAGCGATTTCTTCCATCTGTACAAATATCTGTGATGAATGCACAACACAACCTAACTGCAAAAGTGTCCTGATCACATAGCAAATTCATACGACTCTCTTCAAGTTATTATAAATTCTAAGTTTAAAATTGCAAAGCCATTCTATTTTGTCACTAAATTATTTCTGACTGGCACTGAGGATGGTTCTCTTATGACAATTGGATGCCGAGAGTCAACTTTGCACCCATTCAAAAGTGTTGACATTGGTCTTGGAAAATGCCCTATTTTAAGCCATTTAAAAACTTCGAAATGTTTCCATTTTGGGGGCAATCTACAGTAATCTGAAAGATAGTGAATTTTTGATTAAGTGCATACAATGAATACACTGATCCATATATACTATTTCTATGGGTGACTAGCATGCAGACTCCTCAGGGCAGAATCTCTCTTGGTTTCTACTGTGATATAAACAGACCCCTTTCCAGATGTACACTGTATGAACAGAGCTCACAGCAAACATTACTGCTCGTAAGGGATGAGGAGGTGCCAGTAGTAGTAGCTACAACTGTTAACTAACATTCTGAACTTTAGGAATTTCTGCTTTTTCTCTAGTTGTTGTACAAGAAATAAGAAGATCATTACATTGATATTACACAGAGTATTTCTTACTTGCGTTTAATTGACTTCCTCCTATTCTACTCTCCCCATTTGTTTTGAAAAAGTGCCCAGACTAAATGGTAGGTGGAAGCTTGCTGGCCATGGAGGCAACTGTTTACAGAACAATTAAAAACAAGTATTTTCTGCATCTCAACCATATCATATTTCTCTACATGGCAACAATAAGAATATCTAACCCAGTGATGCATGGTAGTGTAATCACTGAGCACAACCATAACACAGAACTAGGTAATTACAAGTAATTAAGAAGACAAAAAAGTAGAAAACAGTTTTAGAACTCTTTTCCCGTTTTCAACCAGCAACTTTCTTTCCACAGATAGCATGGCACTCAGTTAGCAAGGAAGAACAGATAACTAGCTGGTGCTCCAGACTTCATAAGTACACAAAAATACAACATTTTTGAGAAGCTAGAAGACAGCTACAGCAAAGTAACAACCATTCTGACCATGAACTAGTAGTAGTAGGAAAAAACAACAAACCTGGCAGAAGCTTGCAAACAATGATCATCAGGAAGAAGAGATGAAAGTTTATCTTTTAAATTTGTTACTTTAATTTATGCTAAGAGTACATACAAAAATGTTATTAAATACAAATGGTATTAGATAGTTATTTTATTCTTACCATACTGAAAGAACAAAGTCTGGAAATGAAGAGTAACTGGCTAGATATGGACCCAAGAAACTAAATGCAAGTAAGCTGTAGTCCAACTGAATGTGACCTAAAACATAAAATAAAGAACATGATCTCTAATTACTGCAGACTTCACTGTATCCTGCAAGAGTTGAAGTTTTCCTGTCAGTTCTCTTATATCCACTTCACCTCTCCAAAGATACTCTTTATTGCTGCGACTCCTTCGCTTACATAAAATTGTTTTTATTAGATCATGTAAGTACTCAAAATATCACTGTTGGGGATTCTTTTTCCATTTGTTTCACAAATACATTGAATTGTAAAGTGCTTTTTTTCCCCCAATTAACTGGAAATCCTTTGCAGTTAATTTCATTCACCTACATGAGGCAAGGAAGCATTATGATCCTCACTTAAATGGCAAGGAAACTGAACCATGGAGACAGTACACAAATTAACCAAGGAGGGCAATGACATGGAAGAGGCAGAAACATACATTAGATTACAGACTCCAGACTTGAACCACAAGAACCATAACTCACAGCTCAGATGTCTCCATGTCAGACCACCTCAGCAGTCCACCTGGGAGCCTAGCACAATATGATTTCTTTTTGTTATTCAGACAACTCTTTCCTGTAATTAATTCAAATTCATTCAATTTGTTTTCTCCTTATAAGAGTTCAATTGTATATTGTCATATTCCTGCCTAGCTTGAGTCTCATGAAAAACAGTGCAGCAGAAAGTATCTTACATTACTTTCTGCACTTCTTGTCATTAGAAAGTTTCCCATCACAGTTTCTCAATCCTTACAGAAACAAAATACCCTCAGAAACAGACTGCTTAAAGTTTTGTTTTAATCAAATGGTGACAAGTATAGTTACCACACCACTACCTTTCAACTCTGTCAGTTTATTCAGCTCTGGAAAACTGTAGATATATATGACAGGATTCAGCTTCCGATCTGAGAAGGCCAGCACTCCACAGTTGGGATTCACTGCAAAGGCTCCCACCTGGCCAGTCTGACACTGCAGTGCTGTTGTCTTCTTTGTTTTAATGTCCAAGAAGAGGATGTAATTGCCACAGGAGTAGCAGACAGTTTGATTGTTGATAAAGCCAAAGTTCTTGTTTGAGAATCCCTGAACCCAACTTAAGAAAAAGCAAGTAAGTGTTAGAACAGTTACACACACACACACATTTTTCAAAAAAACCTGGAAACAGAACATAAAACAGGTTTGTGCTATACAGGGAGTGAAGTAAATTACTGAAGAGCAGTCACCTTAAGAAACTACAGTGTCAGCAAATTCTTAATTGCCTGCAGAAGTTTTTACTTTTGAGAAAGTACATGGGTAGTCAAACACCAGCATCCCCTTATCACAGGAACTTGCATTTAGCTCTAAGTTAAGATATCTGATTAAGCCACATCTTAGTCTGGTAGAAACATGCAACATTTACCCAGCATACCACCATCCTCTGTATACAACACCACTATCTCTTCTACTTTCTCTTCTTCACTATCTCTTCTAATTTCTTTCTACCTTTTACCCTCTTCCAGAGAATAGCATTAGGCTGAAAGAAGTCTTTGCCCCTTGCAACTGCAAGCAGTATTTTTATACTCCTGCCAAAACAGAATTCAGCCTTAAGATTAGAGACCAGGAGATCAGCAGTTGAACTACCAGGTTACCACAGCCTCAGGGGTCTCCTAGTTAGGGACATTCTTAAATGACTAATCTTAAGGTATATATACCCAGCATTAACTTCCTTGATGATATTTTCTCAGCAGTTTCTACTCTTGGCCTCTTCTGCTAGAGGCAAGAAGAATAAATGTAGGTAGAGAGGATGGTAACACACTGACTTTTATCCTTACTAATGAACTGAATGCCATGGCAACAAGATACAGACATATCAGCTGGTGAGTGCTTTTCCAGCCCCTTTTACACAAACACTAGATACATGACCACGGCACAAGCAGACCTTTATAAACATGACCATGAGATCAGCTCCATAATTTTCTCTAGCACTAATTCAGAGCAGAAATAAAGTACTTTCTACTTCTGCTTACTTCAGTGGTAAACTTTGCTGGCTGCTAAAACATAGATGGACCACAGTTACTTAGAAGTTTACCACCAAAAAATACTTGTTATTTAAAAATAAAACTTCATTCAAAATCACAACTTTAATCCAAATTCTGCATTTTTGAAGACACGTAACATAGTACTTCCACATCCAACAACAAAGTGATTTTCAGAACTCTCCTTCAAATTTGATATGCCTACTAATAACACTAACTTAGAACACGAAAAAAAGCAAGTTTTAGATGTTTCTGTTGTATAGAAACTGTCTTTGCTTCACACAAAAAAAGGGCTTAATTTGCTTTAAATTTCATATGCTTTCATTTCATAATAGCATTTCTCACAAAGCAGAAAGCCTGGACCACAGCTCTTTCAAATAAAACCAGTTTGCACAAAGTATTTTCTTAAAATAGGAACAGCATATTTCAGCTGACATTATTTTACTCTGCAAGTGTCAGAACACTTAAACATAACAATCAGAAAGATCAGTATGGTGGAATAGCAATACAGAAAATGTAATGACAAAAGAAATAGCAGGATAAAAAGTGCTCGCCTGTCTCTGAAGACTTAAATGAAGACCTAAATTCAT
Source organism: Chrysolophus pictus (assembly GCA_037305975.1). Classification (NCBI taxonomy): domain Eukaryota; kingdom Metazoa; phylum Chordata; class Aves; order Galliformes; family Phasianidae; genus Chrysolophus; species Chrysolophus pictus. Next base: position 11,362,001 of record CM074581.1, on the reverse strand, counting down.
AGGGAGAACTCCACAAATAAGGGATTCCACCCAGAAAGACTATACCAGTGGCAGTCAGCCCTTAAATGAGGTCTAAGAGAGTTGGAGCCAGGTTCCACCCCTTCTGGTCACACAGCTTAATTGTCTTCACCTGTGCTTCTCCCAGGGCTGACTGGGTCCTTTCCCCAGGTGTTCAATCAGTGGTTCAGGCTGGGACTCAACAGTTACCATATATCAAGGTTAAAGTTCTACTAATTGTGGTAGTCTCATCCTAGCTATAGAATGTGATCAAGCAGCTAAAATACTTTACCAGATAAGGAAGCTTAAGTATCTCTTCCATTATGTGAAAAACAAATAAACAAAAAAAACCCATCCTAGATCGCTATGAAAAATTCATCCAAGTTTAAAATGCTGAGAGGACTGAGGACTGAAAATAACAGAAACATTAAGAGTTATGGCAGGAGACAATGGTGTGATATAGAAGGTACAGAGCAACCATGGAAAGTTCAGAGGTTGATGTGGTTTGGGTAAAACAGGAAAAGGAAGCAGCCATGAACAGAACCAAAGGCTCACAGTGCCAAGTGTCAAAACAGGAATACAGGAATAGGCAAGTCATGCCCCACTTATTATCTCATCGGGCTCTAACTTAAACCTAGTCAGAGTTGATTACCCCTATACTCCTTTCAGAACCTCTTTGCTATGGGAGGTAAGCAAAACCCAAGGTTAATGCAAATCCACCAAGCGCTCAGTTCCAGCTATTTAACGCTTCTTTCACTCTCTCTTCCTTCTACCCGCCACACTAACACAGACCTAGAACACAACAGCACCTCTCCTTACTCCTGTCCGACAACCACACAGGGCTAATCTAGAGCGTGAGGGACCGGGGCCAGGCGAGAAGACACGACGCGCCCTGCCGAGACCGCCGGGTTCGGCTGTGAGACCCGACAGGCATGGGCTGCCCCGGCCGGCCGGCCCCCACCTCACTTCCAGCGTGGTTTCCTCGGGTGAGGAGCGGCGGCGGCTCCCCAGGGCCTCGGCGCCAAACTGCGGGCTGCCCCGGCGCCGTTCCTCACCGGCGGCCGCCATCTTGTTACGCTGTCTCCTAGAAACAAGAACGGCTGCTGCTATTAGCTGAGATGGTGCCTCGCGCCAAGACGAAAGCAGGTAGCTGATTGGCTCGCGCACCTGCAGCAACGAACCATCCAACGAACGCGCGCGAGAGTATGAGTGGGGAGGATTTAAAGGCAGCGCGCTCACAGCGATGTAGTTCATACATAGGGGTGTGCAGTTCTGTGATTTAAATAATCATGTAATTAGAAGACCTCTCTGGAGCATGACCAGCTCTTCTCCCTAACCCAAACGTAATTCTACCTTTGATCTGGGCAATTATCTATTATCTCTATTGCTGACCTATGGGTAATTCTGTCTGCTCTGAGTTTCTTAACCTGGGTAATTGTGGCTGCAGATCTATCTGAGTCAGCTTTGGGGAAAAGGCTGCAGGTTCCTTGCCCTGGCCATCCCTGCCCCAGATATGCCATTGCTATTCTTGTTCCAATGGCGTGCTGCCTTTCCCGTGGTGAGGTGTACCTGTTTTCCTATGACTTCACTTCTCCTGCACTGCGGTACCTCTCCCTGGGTAGCTCTTCTTGGGTTGCTGAGATAATGATGCTGGAGCTTTGAAGGCTGAGGAGCAAATGTCAGCTGGAAAGAGGAGGAAGGACAGTTACGACGTTTATCTGCACGTTTACAGCTTATAGTGCTGCAGCACAGTAGGAATCCCCAAGTACTTTTAAAGCAATTAGCACTAGGATCTCACATTTCCCTTTCCTTAGCAGATGTTACACCTTCTTACTTTTGCTGTTGCTTCTCAGTGCTATGGCAGCATTCATTCACACAGCGCTGCAGCACAGGCCTGCACCATACCTCCTGTCTCCATAGGAGATCTATGCCATGTTGAACCAAGATAGCACGAGGAAGCTTTCTTCTGCCATCCTGCAGTTCTGGCTCTGTGGTATCTGCCTATTGCAGCAGGCAGCCCTGCAGTTCTGGCTCCATGGCATCTGCCTATTGCAGCAGGCAGCCCTTGCAACGTTTGGGTTTCAACCTTCCTTTCTCTGGCTCACAATTTATCTGACTGATGGAGTCTTTAACCACTATAAGAAATTCCAACCTCTTTTTTTTTTTTTTTTTTAATGACCCAAAATATTGCTGAAACCATACTAACCGTAGGTTGTGATCCCTCACACAGTTCTCTCAGGGGTGGGAGAAATTATCTTGTTGATAAAGGGCGTCTGTTTGCCTGGGGCATGGGAGGCTTGTGCAGGAAATTACCACACCCTTCCACTGTTGCATTGCTTATTAGTTGTATAACCGAACAGCAATGACTCAACAAAAAATCACTTTCTTCTTTTCCAGCAGGCAGAGCTGGCAGGTGTGCGGCCGCTTTCCTGTTGGCCATGGCAGTGTTTGCCAGCAGGAGGGATTGCATCAGAAATGCAGCTCTTTGAGACTGGACCAAACTAAAAATCACCAGCAGGTCCCGCTTCCCCACTGTGGGAACGCGAATGAGTCTCAGGAAATTCAACGTCCTCTGCCAGCCCCGAAGGGTCTGTGAGAGATTTGCCCATCAGCAGGAGGGCGGGGGCTGTCCCTCCCCTCAGCTGGGACTGCTCCTATGAAATGCCATTTCCACATAAGGCACAGCTCTGGGGAGCCCCTGGAATGGAGATGTTTTACTTCGGGGCCCATCGGTCAGCTTAGGTACTGTGTGAAAGAAGTAAAGTGGAAAGCGAATCCTCACGCCTCGGCCGAGCATCTCAGCTCGGCTGGAAGCACGGGCTGCGCGGCCGCGGTTCCCGCCCATCCAAAGGCCGCCCCGGGGCGGGGCCGGCGGCGTGGTTAAGTGCCGCGCGTTGAGGTACAGCGCACGGGTTGAGCGGTACGGCGGCATGGCAGGCGATCATTCCCGCAGCCTGGGCAAGGGTAAGCACCGGCTGGGCGGGCGGCTCGCGCCGAGGCGCGGCTCGCAGCTGTAACGGTCGGCTCCGTTCTCTCTTCAGGCAGCGCGGCGCCGGGGCCGGTGCCCGACGGGGTGATCCGGCTGTACAGCATGCGCTTCTGCCCCTTCGCCCAGAGAACGCGTCTCGTTCTCCGTGCCAAGGGCATCAGGTGAGGCTTTTCTCTTCTAATCCCCGTTTTGCAGTCACGGCATTTGACCCTGTTCTGAATACGTGACTGGAGCCTGACAGTGTGTTGTTTGCTTTCTGTGTAAGCTGTGGCAGAAATGCTAAGAGGTAGGAATAGTCAGTGTGTGTTTATGCTGCCACTTATAAAATGGAGCAGTAAGCAAGTGATCTTTTTAAACAGGAGAAGTGCCATGTTTCTATGAAATCTTCTTATCTCTCTGGGAAACTTGTTCTAGTGTAATGATCTGGGAACCTTTTTTATTGCTGCTGAAGGCAGTAAGTGCCTTCTGGTGGGCATCTGTTTGCTTTGAATGTCTAGCTGTGTCTAGTAAGTCTTTGGGTTTGCTGGGAGTTTTCTGGGGTCCTGCTTGAAAGTAACTGGTACTTTGCTAATAGACAAACTTCCAGTATTTTTTTTTAATTTGGTATCTGTTTGGCTTTTAGCCTGCATATCTTTCCTATGTAAGGTGATAGGAATCAAAGGTGAGCAGTCTGAATGTTGTCATGGTTTGATCTTTGATGTAAAGTCAGATTAAAGCGGATCTGAATTCAGCAATGGCTTACTTGCAATCAAGTTCCTCTTTGTATGTCCCTGATTTATCATATGATAAGCATGTGCTGTGTGCCAAGGTTGACCTTTGTTATTAGCATGACTGGTAGTGTTGCTGCTCACAGGCTGCTTTTGTGTTTTATTAGCTTAGTAGCCAAGTCGCTGTAAGTCAGCATTATTTTTCTCTGGTGAAAAGAAGTGCTTCCTGGCAGTATTTCTAAGTGTCAAATGGTTAATCCCAGAAAGAATTTCAGGGAAGATGAGGGGGAGCAAGAGAATGAGCTTCTTAAGTACTGTAACTGTTGAAGTGTTATGATTGCTTGTGGAGTAGATGGCAATGGAGATGAACCTCTTTGGGTCTTGTTTCCTTCATTCTTTTAGGCATGAAGTAATTAACATCAATCTGAAGAACAAACCAGACTGGATCTTTGAGAAGAACCCTTCTGGGCTGGTTCCTATTCTCGAGACCAGCAAGGGCCAGTTAATCTATGAGTCCCCAATCACTTGTGAGTATTTGGATGAAGCATTTCCAGGGAGGAAGCTGATGCCTTCAGACCCATATGAGCGAGCCTTTCAGAAGATGCTTCTGGAACGCTTCTCAAAGGTACTGTGTGATCATGGTGGGATTGTGCTGCTTAATTTACTAGAGCTTCAAAATCCACAGCTGTATTGCCAATGCTGCTTTCACCGCTTGAGAGGAGAGGTCATGTGTGTAGGGAAACCATTTAAATAACCAGAGAAATTTGGAGTTTCTTACTATTAGCTCACATAAATCACTCTGCATCTGAATTGCATCCAGAATTCATGTGAGGGCATGGATTCAGGAAGACAGCTAAGCTGGTTATGGTGTGTATGTCTGAGGCAGGATTTTGAGCATCCTACAACAGAGGAAACATTAATAGGCCAAACTAGCTGAATGCTTGAAATCTAGGCAGAGACAGTTGCTGTATGTTAATGAGCCTCCCTGTGGGAGGTACTAGAGCTCTATAAACACAGAATGTGAAGTGTGCCTGACTGAAAGAGCCTGCAACCAAGGCCAGGAGATAGCTGGACTAGCATAAGGAGAATAGTTCTGGTTTTCAGTATGGGGTGGAGGCTGGCATTGTGGCTGACTGGAAGTAAGCTTCTTATGCTCTGTACGTAGATAGTACAAGCGTGTACTTTGAAGGGTCTATAAAACAAAAGAAGTCAGCTTGGGTATGAAGCAGGAGAAGAGGAAGAGCAATAGAAGATGCAAAGAGAAATGTGAATGAAGGAGAAATATAAAAGGCCAAAGGGAGGGGAAATTTGTTTACATCAGGTCTTTCTGAAAAGGTGTAATGGGAAAAGGACTACAGGTAGAGCATCTTGCAAGAAATGAGCTGTGAATGTTAGTTGTATGAATCACAAGATCTTAGAAAAATGTATACAAACTTTGAAGAATATAGGTGAGCTTGACCACTGGGCAGCATTTTGTACTGTCTACTAATTTCTGTGGCAATCATGAAATGTGCAGGTCTGTAGAAGCCTGCATATCTTGGGCTGCATATTTTTCTCTTAAAAGTACCCTTAATTTTGATAATTAAAGCACGTTTGGTTTTCAGGAGCGTGTACCCAGGAAAAGAGTATCGCTTTGCACTGTACCACTTTACTGGATGTGAGCCAACTGGAAACATGCTCCTCTTTTCATTGTTGTCTTACTGCAAGACTAAAATCCATTACTTGCATTTGATCTTCTTTTAAGCCTTTATCTCCCTTCTTGGAAGTATAAAAGAATTTTATTAATGGATTTTAGCTTTTTCAAAATATCTCAGCATCTTGAACTCCAAGTGATTTGCTTTGCTGTAAGAGGTATTTTGAAAACTTTCTCCTTTTTACAGATAACAGCTGTAATTTCCAAGGCACTCAAAGAAGGAGATGATCTCGCAACGCTGAAAACAGAATTAGCTGAAAAGTTTGGCAAACTTGATGAGGTAAGAGCATTTCATGATAGCAAGCAACCTGGCAGTTATGTGATTCTTAACTACAACCCTGGTTTTTGGTATGGTTGTTTGTTTGTTTGTTTTCCCCTCTCATGCTTTGTCATTTGGAGCTAGATCTCTTCTCATTCATGTGATAGCTATAGCAATGAACAATCTTTCAATTCATTCCCCTTGGCCTGGGATGAACAACAGCACCACTGAGTGTAATCTGTCCTTTGCAGAAATCCAGCCCTGGGCTATGTTCTGCTACAGTGGTGTAATGCGACTTCAGCTGAGCTCCAGGAAGTATCAGGTGGCTTTTTTGTGTTAGGAACTTCACAATCCTTATTTAGTGTCAGTAGTGGTTCTTAGATAGCCTGAAAAGCTGCTGGACTTGTCCTTATCACAAATCCATTCCTTGTACATTTTTAACTGTCACAGCTAATGCTTATTTAGCTTGAGCAAGAACTGATGTTTCAGCATGTCTCTTCTGGTGCAAAGCAATTCACCTGCCCTGCCAGAAGGGGTGGAGCCTGGCTCCACCTCTTGTAGACCCATTTAAGAGCTGACTACCAGTGGGGAAGGATCTCTTCTGGAGATCCACTCTGCTGGAGTTTCGTAAGTGAGCCCAGGATACAGGCAAGCATCCTATCTTTTTTTGCTTTGTTGTAATAACTGCATGGCCAAGCTCTCTGGTACATCTCATAACTGCAACATCTGTACATTCATTGATTGTACAGCTTGCAGAAGCTTTCCGGTACTTTCCTATGCATTCTGTTTCCCTGCTCCCTTAAACAGCCAAAGTAAAATTGCTTTCAAGAATTCTCATCTGTCTATCAGGCTGATAGACAGTTTGAGTAGTGCAGCTGATACTTCAGTTCTTGGGAGAAACAAGTGTGTTTCTCTGCCCTGAAATACGAACTGATAGAACATTAATAAGGAATTAAGCTTCCTTCTACTCTATTAATCCTGTGAAGTACTTGTTACTCCTTTGGTGTCTCTATTTTAGTGTACCCTGATGAATTTTGCAGCTGTAGGTTGACTGAGGATGGAAGGAAGGGGCAGAGCTGAACTATCATTGCTCAGTCCAATGTCTTAGTTTCAGCTGGATGGATTTTTTTCTTCAGAGTGCTTGATATGATGCATGGTTTGGTTCTAGGAGAAAAACAACGTTGATAACACACCAGCGTTTATAGGTACTGCTAAGCTGCGCTGTGTAGAGCAATAATCAAGAAGGCGTGTTTTTAAACATTGTTGCATTGTGTTTGCTGTTACCCAATAGAGGGAGCTATGTTTCTATCTCTGGAACTGTGCTACTGTCAGGTTGCATTCTGTTAGACACCTGATGATTTAAACAGCATGAGGTGTTTTTGGAGGGACAGCTTTAAAGTTTCTGTTAGATTATGGGGACTGGGAGGCAGGCTGTAAATTCCATAGGAGTTTCATTTAAAAAATGCCATAGCCCCTAAAAACAGGGACTAGTCTTCTAAAGAGTAAGCTTGGGTCTGGGAAGTCCTCAAAGTGTTAAGCTTGGATCACCATGGCACTTGAAACATAACAGAAACCTTAAGTGTAATAAGGAGACTGTGCAAATACACTTTTTTGTGGTCCTGCTGCATTATGTGCTGAGCTGTGGAGGTCTCTTTCTGTTGCATGTGAATGTTATCTTTCCTGTTCCTCCTGTGCCTGAAATCAAATCCAGTTCTAGATACAATGTTAAGAATATTTTCCTGACACCATCTGGACTAAAGTGCCACAGGTAAAGAAGACCCTGCTAAAACTGTCTTCTACTTCAGCTGGGTGTTGTTTACCTGGCTTTGTTGTTCTAGAAATATATGTGCATATTTGATTCATCTCAGCCATTGTTGCTTATTTGCAGGTCAGAAATCACTAAATAACAAATTCTGTGAGATAAATTCCGTTTTGTTTCTGCAGAAGCTATAGATCCTTAATGATTGATTAATATTTTGTGACAGTTTTTGAACCAGCCATGGAGAAGAAGTGGACTGACAGCGTATGAAATAGTTAAATTTGATACCACAGTTGCATTGCTTACCAGTTCCAGGTTCCCCATATATTGCATGCATTAAGGGAAATGTGCTGTACATGCATTATTTTGCATTATTTCCTGTCAGATTCCTTCAGGATGCCTGCATTTCACCTCTCAGTGGCTTTTTGTTACTGTAGTCTCCTGATGTGGAAATCTTCCTTCTAAGGATAATTGTTATCTTGTCCCTCACAGATCCTCTCTCAGCGCAACACTGTGTTTTATGGTGGGGACTCCAGCTCCCTGATTGACTACATGATCTGGCCCTGGTTTGAACGCCTGGAAGCCTTCCAGTTGAAGGAGTGAGTACCTTGTCTGGCTTCTAGCATGTTACTGAAGTGCTGCTGTATATTTTTGTGTATTTGAATATACGCTGCAGCAAAGGGCTGCTTTCAAGGTTGGCTGAAGAAACTGTGAGCTTCCTTACAGTTTTGGGGTGGGGCGAACATCCTAAACCAGGGTAGAGATCTTATGGAAAAATGCTTCCTTTCACCAGATCTGTTTTCCTAAAAAACTTTGACAGATCTGGAAGTAGTGGTCAAAATACAGGACTTTATTTCCATTCCTACAGGAAAATGACTTTTATTGAAAGAAATTACAGGCATGGAAGCCAAGGTTTGAATTTTCTAATTGAAAACCTTAGGCTTGAAGTGGAATATCTTCTCTTCAGAAATCCTGTGCTGAGAAGGGAGACTGGTTTTGTTCTATGAAGAATAAAATGTGTCCTGCCTTGCTATAGGTAGAAGATTGGTCCCTTTTGTAATGGATTTTTTTATACATAAATATAGGAGACTGGTGTCAGTGGAGAACTGTTTTATAGCTTGTTTAACATGGGGCCGAAGAGTCGGCTTGTATGAGGACATGGGTGATAAAATGGAAAAATGAGTATTGTTTTAATGTGGTAGACAGCTAAACACCATGCAGACATTTTTTTGCTCAGGGGGATGGAGAAGAAAATGGAAAAGTGCAAGAATTCATGCATTGAGACAAAGACAGTTTAATAAGAAATTAAAAAGGGGAAGAAAAACAACAGCAAAAGAATGAAAAGAATAAACAGAGCAAGTGATGCACAAAACAATTGCTTGCTCCCACCAACCAATGCCCAACCAGTCCCTGAGCGGCAGTGGCCCTCCTGGCCAATTCCCCTGTTTTATTGCTCAGCATACTGTCATATGGTGAGGAATATCCTTTAGCTGCTTTGGATCTGGATCAGCTCTCCTGCTTCTGTCCTACCCCCAGTCTCTTCACTGTCAGAACAGTATGAGAAGCTGAAAAGTCCTTAGTGTAAGCACTGCTAAACAACAATTGAAACATCTAAATCTGAAGTACAGCACCATACCAGCTAGGAAGAAAACTAATTTTATCCCATCTGGAACTAGGAGAATGAGTATAGAACAGTTTGCATCTTGGTGACTAAATTGTTCTAGAAGATTGAGGAAGATGGAAGGAATCCTGCAAATGAATTAAAACTACTGTAAGATGAGGACATTGTTGATGGGCTGCTGCTCTGGTTTGTTTTCTGTGTGATCCTTGATTGGGAGGGGCAATGTTATAAGCTATACAGGACCAGAGGCCTAGAGTTACCAAGGTACTTGAATGATCAAGTATCTGGACCACTGTGTGTTAAGATGCTTTCTGAATAAGAGTTAAGAGCTACCTAGGAAAATTGTACAACTGAACTTGGGATTTGGAGATTGGAATGCAGAATACCTCAAGTCAGCGTACCAGGAGAGAACAAAAAGAAAGTTTGTACTGTTAAGCTTTCAGTTTGTCATGTACTACTGAATTGTGTTCAAGTGGATTTGTGAATTTTGTTGGCTGAATCTTATTTCCTCAATAGACTGTCTGCATTTTGAGCTGCTGGGTTGCAGTCTAATAGAAGCTACACAGTGTATCTCAGTCTTCTAGAGAGAGGGGAGAAGCTTGTGAGTTGTGAAGGGGTGTCTGTTAAAGAATTACCTCTAACAAAGTGCTCAAGAGGGAGGCAGAGGTGTGCAAGCCTCTGTTCTTAACTCAGAGCAGATCACAGATATGAACAGGGTCTCTTTTGTAGTAGGAATAACACAAGAAGAAAGTCACTGATATCTTGCACAATAATTGCTCTTTGTCAGCTTTGCAGAGTGAGCAAACTGAAAGAACTGTCTTGCTTTCCAAATGTCAATCTGTTTTCTATGATCTGTTACATATTTGTCACTTGCTCTGAGCTGTCTCACTGCGAGAGAGAGAAAGCAAAACCAGTAGTAAAACAGAACTTCTAAAGCTGTTTTCCTTCCTCGATGACCTCCTGATTTTCTGCTTGTGTTATTCAGACTCTTTCTTTTTTCCATAGTGTTTTGACTCATACTCCAAAACTCCAACACTGGATGGAGGCCATGAAGAAGGACCCAGCTGTCAAAGATACAATCACTGACTCACAAACACTCAGAGTTTTCCTCCAGCTCTATTTCAAGAACAGCCCAGAGGCATGTGATTATGGACTTTGAGGTGTCAGTGGGCACATGCTTGCTGAAGTATCAGTGCCTCTCTTCAGTGTGGGCTTTGAGGATCCAGTGTAATTTGATATGGGGTCTTTTCTGGTTGCATTACTTAATGTTTGGGTGAATTTATGCTGGGAAGAGTGAAACCTCTGTTAGGAGAGGAGGCAGAAAGCCATTGCTCACTGTGTATTTTGTGTGAAGGAAAACAGTAGCTTTAATCAGAGGTGATCTGTCATCTGTTGCCTATTTGCAGGTATTTCTTTTGGGTGGTCCTTGAGCTGACTCTCTTACTTGGATAAAAGTTGTAATGCTGATGTCTTTGAAAATAAAAGCAAATGTTTTCTTTAAGTGCAGTTATTTCTATTGCCTTATAAGCATTTCTCTGTCACTGGACTGGTTGTGCAGAGGGAAGTGAGGCACTGTCAAAAAACAAACAGGAGGATTTGCAAACTGGTGCAACTGGAAAAGTATGACCTAAGTGCTATCATGGAAACATAGTGGAATGAATCTTATGACTGGAGTGCTGTGATTGATGGCTATATGCCCTTCAGAAAGGATAGGCGGGGAAGAGGGAAGGGGGAGATGCCCTCTGTGTTAGTGAGTGGATGGATTGTGAAGAGCTGTTTGAGAAACAGTCATAACCAGGTTGAAAGCTTATGGGTTAAAATCAAGGATTGGTCTAGTAAAGGACACTTGGTGTTGAGGTCTACTATGAGCCACCTGATAAGGGGTAGCCTGTTGATGAGGCCTTCTTGCTTCAACTGCAAGAAGTGTTGTGCTTGCAGGCTCTTGTCCTGATGGGGGATTTCAACCACCTGGATATCTGCTGGGATAGTGGCATGGTGGATGGCAAATGATCCAGGAGATTCCTGGATAACAACTTCCTGAGGATAATAACTTCCTGGTCCAGGTATTAGATGGGCCAACCTGATGTGAAGCCTTACTAGAACTAGAGCTTGCCAATGGTGCAGAGGAGAGCATTAGAGAGGTTAGAATTGGAGACAGCCTGAGCTGTAGTGACCATACCTTGGTGGAGTTCGTGATCTTGAGGAACGCTGACCTGGCAATAAGCAGTCAGGATTCTGAATTTCAGGAGAGCAAACTTACAGCTGCTCAAGGAACTGCTGGATGGGATTCCCTGTGAAACTGTTTTTAAGGTTATAGGAAACAGAGCTGGCAGCTCTTTAAGGACATCTTTCTGTGGGCGTAAGAGCCCTCCATCCCTCAGCAGAAGAAATGGAGCAGAGGAGGTGGGTGACCTGCATGGCTGAGCAAGGACCTGCAGTTTAAACTGAGGGGAAACAGAAATGTACAGGAAGTGGAAGTAGGGTTGTGTAGCCTGGGAAGAATACAGGGACATTGTTCCTATGTGTAGAGATAGGGTCAGGAAAGCCAAGGCAGATGGAGCTGAATTTGGCTATGAAAAATAACAAGAAAGGGTTCTACTGGTACATAGGCAGGAGGAGATAGATCAAGGAGAGTGTTTCCCTCTGATAAATGAGAATGGAGAAGTAGCTTTCTCAGAAATGGAAAAAGCTGAATTACTCAGTAAGTGCTTTGTCTTGATCTTCACTGATGGTCAGACTCCCCATGTCTGCCAGGACCCTGGACCTCTTGGGGGGGGGGAGGAGCAAATTCTGTCCCACTGTGATGGTAGAACAAGTCCAAGTCCTCATGAAACTGAATGTATATAAGTCTACGGGGCCAGATGATATGCTGAGTTCTGAGAGAGATGGCTGACATGGTTACAGAGCTGCTTTCCATCATGTTTGAAAAATCATGGCTGTCAGGTGAAATTCCTAGTGGTTGCAAAAAAGGAAACATTACTCCCATTTTTAAGAAAGGGGAGAAAGGACTTGGGGAATTACAGGCCAGTGAGCCTCACCTCTGTGCCTGGGAAGATCATGGAACAGATCCTCATGTTAAAGAGCATGTATGAGATGAAGAAGAGATCTGAGAAAGCCAGCATGGCTTCCCCAAGGGCAAATCTTGCTTGACCAATCTGGTGGCTTTTTATGATGCAGTGATGGCATTGATGGACCAGGGAAGGATGACAGATGTCATCTTCCAGGACTTCTGCAAAGCCTTTGACATAGTCCCTCAACACATCCTTCTCTCTTAATTGGAGAGGATGGACTGTTCCATGGATTAAGAATTGGCTGGTTGCCACCGAAGTGTTGTGATGAATGGTTCTGTGTCTGGGTAGAGGCTGATCACAATTGGTGTCCTCCAAATGTTGGTCTTGGGACTGGTGCTCTTCAGCATCTTTATCAATGATATAGACGATGGCATCAAGTGCACCCTCAGCAAGTTTGCAGATGACACCAAGATGAGCAGTATGTCGATGCATTGGAGGGAAGGGAAGCCATCCAGAAGGACCTGGACAGGCTGGGGAAGTGAACCCATGTGAGCTTAAGGTTCAACAAGGCCAAGTACAAGGTGTAGAACTTGAGCTGGGGCAATCCCAGGTATTTATACAGACTGATGGAAGAGCTCCTTGGAGCAGCCCTGCAGAGAAGGACTTGGGGGTCCTGGTGGATGAAAAGCTGGACATGAGCCAACATGTGCACTTATAGCATGGAACGCCAACTATATCCCAGACTGCATTAAAACAGGGGTGGCCAGCAGGGAGAGGGAGGTGACTGTCCTCTTCTCAGCTCTTGTGGCCCCATCTGGAGTACTGCATCCAGACCTGAGGTCCCCAGCATAAGAAAGATGCAAAGCTCTTGGAACAAATCCAAAGGAGGACCACTAAGATGATCAGAGGGCTGGAGCACTTCTCCTATGAAGAAAGGTTGAGGGAACTGGGCTTGTTTAGCTTGGAGAGGAGAAGGCTCTGGGGATACCTTGTTGTGGCCTTCCAGTACTTGAGGGAGCGTATAAACATGAGGGGGAACAGCTGTTTACAAGGCTTGATAGTGATAGGACAAGGGGGAATGGTTTTAAACTGAGATGAGAGATTTAGGTTAGATATTAGGAGGAAGTTTTTCACTCAGAGGGTGGTGACGCACTTGAAACAGCTTGTCCAGAGAGGTTGTGGATGCCCCATCCTCGGAGGCATTAAGGCAAGGTTGGATGTGGCTCAGGGCAACCTGGTCTAGTGATTGGCAACCCTGCCCACAGCAAGGGAGTTGAAACTAGATGATTTTTAAGGTCCTTTTCAACCCAGGCCATTCTGTGATTTATTTTTTTTTAACATCACATTTTACACCCACACAGTAACTCCGATGAGGTGCATCCTTGTGTAACTTAAGTGGGAAAGCACAAAGATGGATTTGAAGAAGAAGAATTAGCAGGAACTCCTCTAATAAAGGTGCTCCCTACCAGCTTACAGAGCATGTGAGTTTGCATCTATTGGAGTTTATGCTCTTACTAGTTTTAATTCACTATGCAGGTTTTGCACTTGGTTTTATCTGTGACTTTTAAACACATCTGGCATTACTTGGAGCAAAACAAGTTAGTCTGTTGTTTCCTACCAGAATGTTTAGTTTATAAGTTTAAAAGTTATAGTTTAAAAGTTTCCTAGTCCTGAGCTGATGCTGTATGTGCAGCAGACTGTCATTAGAGAACCCAGAGGAATCGTAATGCTGTGAGGTATCAGAACATGGGTCTATAGGTGTTTTATGAGATGATAGCGGGGTTTGTGCTTGAAGCCCATGTGGTGGGATTTCAGCAGCAAACTTTGAAGAATTACTAACTATAGAGCATCCTGGTATTGTTAGTTGCTCTGCTTCTATTCAAAACTTGTCAAAGCTTTAGTTAGTGAAGTTAGTAAAGTGTGCTGAAAATTGGCTTCCATAAACATGCTGGGAATATATTGCAGTTTGTTCCTCTGTATTGCTGGGAGATAGTGGGAGGTGTGACTTAAGTGAGATCCACCAATGGGTTAAGAACAGAGCCTGGCATCCATAAATATAAGTGGCTAAGGGCAGGCCACAGTAACCAGGAGACTATGTTGTGCCAAACAGAAATGATGTGTTCTCCTCATCTTTGTTTAGTGGCTCTAAAGTATACCATTATAGATACGCTACTTCAGCAAGAAAATGTAAAATGAATTATTCTACCTTATAATTTACTATTAAATATCTGTGCTCTAAATCTCCTGGCAGACAGCTGGGGTCCTGAACCCATTACAGCACATCAGGAAATACAGACCTCAGGCCAAGTGTTTTTGATGTAGTAATGAATATGCAACACTTGGACATAGTCTGCAAAAGAAAGAAAAAGGTTATATGAAATGGACTGGCTCTCTCCTTTCACTGTGTATGAGTGCAAAGAATACATTATTATTTTATACAGTCCAAGAAGAAAATGCTATTGCCTGTTTTGGTCAACAGAAGAAGAAGATGAAGCTAATGAACAAAGATCAAGCAGATAGATAGCTCTGCCCTTTATTAGTTCTCCCCTTCAAATGTTCTTTGCATCAGATTGTATAGCAAATAATGTATTTACTCATCTTCTACTTCATTTTGCTCTTGAAGATTGTTGGTGGTACTTTTGTTTTTCAAAACAATGGTGAATTTTTTTAATCATTCCTTGTTGTGCCATCAAATATAATTGCTCTCAGCGCAAGTTTAAAAAAAAAAGGAAAAATTAAGAGAAAAGGAAATCACTGTTTCTTGTCATGCTTCATGGCTGTGTGTGAGAGGATGTGCTAGGCATGTGTTGGCGCATTAGTACATCTTCTGGACCTGCTCTCCCTGATTTTCTGTTGTCATGACATTTCTAATGTTCCTATGTTTTTAAGATTTGAGAATTGCCTGTTTCTCATCTTCTTTCTTTATTATTAGTCTGTTTTTTTGTTTTCTTTTTAATTTCTTCTTTATTTTTTTCATCACTTTGTTCCTTGGACAGTTGGGAAGGGCTGATGAAAATTCAGTCTCTTACATGAGAACAGATGCCACTTTATTAAATCATTCCCAGTTCCTATCATATATTAGAAGCAGCATGTTCTACTGCAGGTCTAAAGTCAGCAGTGGTGGCATCAGTTTTTTTTTAGCTAAGTAAATAACTAATGCCATGTGATGTTACTTGGATTTTTTTTCTCCTAAAGCAAATTTTGCTGATTTGCTAAGAAAGGGATTATAAAATTTGTCAGTGAGATTTAGCTGTGCCTCTGGAATGTGAATGCTACTTAGCAGTGAGCAGTACTGTTGTATTTGAGTTTAGGAGAATGTTAAAAAGCAGCTCATATTAAGGGACTGATGTACAGAATATTTACTGCACTGTTCACAGCCATCTCATGATGCGTAGACCACAGTCTGAGACAAACACTACAGGTTTGTTTCTGAGAACCACCAGTTTCTTGGCAACACTGATGGAAAAAGCCATCTCTCCAGGGAAAATGGAGCCCAGAAAAGCAGCACTGAACAGCTTTAAGCTGAATAGAGAGGATACAGTGCTTCCTGTAAACTGCAAACCATTTACATGACTCACTTAGGTGGTCCCACCAGCAAAGACATAAGACAGGTGAGGAAAAAGGATTAAAAAGCTGTCTGCTTGAGACCACCTGAGGAATTGATGAAAACCAAGTGTGATATTATAGCTCAATACTGTCCTTTGTGTGTATTTTCTCAAATGATGCTTTTGTACCTTTCCTACTCATCAGAAGGAAGCTCTTAACAAGAGTGCAGGGCCTATTCACATCTTGGAACTGTTGTTTCCTGTACATGCATCACAGACCTTTTCCATATCTGTTGAGTTTCAAAAGTATGGTCTGTCTCCTCTACTCGTTATTAATTGGCTAGTTCTCCTTATAAGAAAATGCTCTGGCTATCTCAAACTCACAGACTTGATGCCTCTCAGTTCCCCTCTGTATGATTTATGTATCTTGCTTGTGTTACACTAGTGTGTTCATGCTCTGGATCAAAACTTTCCCTTCAAAGCTATTCCAGGTGTGGTTCTGGCAGGAGAAAGTCAGTGTGGGGTGTGCATGTGGACACGCCTTAGTTTTCATTATCTTTGCATACAGGAGCTTTGCCTTCCTGGAGCTTTGTATTACTGATATGATGTATTAACACACCCACAGCCCCAAAGGTGAATTGAATCATCAGGAATATTACGATGACAATGCAAAATACCTCTGCCCAATGGGAGTGTATGTGCAATGGAAGCTGGATAAGGTTGTTATGGATCACTTGTGCTTACAGGCACAAGAACTGTCCCAAGGCTATTCTGCCCCGCCTGGTGCAAGCTGACAGGGAGGAGATCTGGAAGATGTTAGCAAGTTAAGTACTGTCTCTCTGTGGATTTGTGTGCAGCTTGGTTCCCAGCATATGCCTAGACAGCAAGACTGAAAGGTAGGAGCAATACAAGGAATTCCTCTCTTGATGCACCTCGGGAGGTAAAGTGACAGATGAGGCAGGCTGTTAACAATGTGGTTTACTGAGATCAGCTCAGCCCAGCTATACCTGCTGGGCCTGTATTGCACTGTGTTTTATCCTGAGTGTTAGGTTGGAAATCCAATGACATTTTAGGTTTTATGGTTCTTCTGCAAAGGAACAGAATACAGACAAATTTAATTTTGACTCCTTACATCTGGTTGGCCCAAGACTGTAAGTGCCTAGGAGCCTACTGGTGGATCTGAAGATTGTTTTGCATCTAAAATCAACTCCTTTTCCTGCAGTGGATCTACAACTCTCAAAAACTTCATCAGGATTTTAGTCTTTATTCTGTGCAGAATTTTTAAAAACATTGCAAGAGTCAGACATTTTACATGCTCTCAAATGCCTAAACATTGAGGGCTGTACTTAAACGTTTTACCTCTGCACCTCCTACACTTCTGCCTCAGGCCAGATCAGTGAAGCTATCATACCCACCTTCAAGACAGAAATTGCTGATCATTTTTTCTCATTACACTTTGGATAAGCTCTAGTTTCAGTTGATTCAGTTACTTAGAAATTCAGTGCCTTACTAAAGGCAGTTATTCCTCTAGCTTTTATTGTCCTGTCTGTCTCTGAATTGCATTTGAAAATGTTCATTAAAATGAAATGTCTCACAGCCAACATTATACCTGATATTGTCATGTTCTTGTATTTGATGTATTAGTAACTTGCCAGCATTTAAAATGCTGCTTTGAAGTTATCAGATTAAGTAGCTGTTAATGTCCATTATCACAGCAACTTTAAGGGGCCAGATTGGAGGTCTTGACACAGAATAATAAGTATTTATTGTGCCTTCTGAATTTATGGCTCAGAATCTTTAAGTGATACAAGAAAACTTTGTGGGAAGATTTTAATGACCGAAAGAGGAGTCATATTAGATGATAAGAGAAA
Organism: Chrysolophus pictus; assembly: GCA_037305975.1. Classification (NCBI taxonomy): domain Eukaryota; kingdom Metazoa; phylum Chordata; class Aves; order Galliformes; family Phasianidae; genus Chrysolophus; species Chrysolophus pictus. The sequence continues at coordinate 11,344,549 of CM074581.1, read as the reverse complement.
AGGAGGCAAGTGTTATTTATATGCTCACTGGAAAAGAGAAGTTGTCAAGGTCTAAGACCTCTGCCATAATTACTGAATCAGCTTCTGCTATCTAAAACATTTAAGCAGATAAGGATTGAACATTTTTGATGAAAAAAAAAATGTTCAGGTCTTTGAGGTCTGATCACTTACTAAACTAAGTTAGCAGGGAACTTGTCTGCCGTAGGTTTACTCTGCTATGCATTAATTATTTTAATCTTGTTCTCACCTTCCAACATAGGCCAGACAGCATCAGAATCCAAGAACTAGTTGCAGTTTTTCCAATGGGGGGGAGATGACTGGCTTTCTGTATCCTCCCCATATTAAACTGCTTAGTCTCAATATGCTGAAAGAGTGTCACAATACACCACTCCAAACTCACTGGGGATTATTATGAGATGGTAATAAAAGGTGAGATTATAGATGCCTGTAAGGGGAATAAAGGGTGCTGCTTCAAATCTAAGTCAAAAAGCATCCTTTATTGGTGATGTTTCTCTTGGGAATTTTAGTTTCAAAAGAAACTGAAAGTTGAAGGAGAGAGAGACAGAGATGGATCAATTTAAGCTTGGCTTATGAGCATGCCTACTTGAACTAAGATCAAACCTCTTGGTTCGCTCAGTCTCATCAGCATGCACTGAAAGACCTGAGTGGTGGCCCTGGAAAGTGTACATCAGTGATCCCCTCTCACTGATGCATGCTTAATTGCTCTGTGTCATTTTTTCTATCTATCTCTTTTGATGAAGAGGAAGTGCTAGGAAGTGAAGGACTTCCTAGCACAGTGACTTCACTTACCAACTGAGCATTAACATGTAGTCATGTTTAAGTGCACTAGATAAATCTCCAACCATGAATGTCTCCAAATGTTTAAGGCTTGATGTCCAACATTAGAACATCACAGGGAGTCTTGCTACTGGGCTTACTGTGCTAGGATTGCACCAGGCGTATCCCAACTCCATCCTTCTGCTATCTCAGAAACATGTTTTGGGAAACTAGAAATAAAACAGGCCACACTTATATTTTGTACAAGAATTCCTTTATTATAAATAAAGCTGCAAGAGAAGATCTACACAAATTCAACAGTGTCCTGCTATAAAAGCAGCAGTTTGAATACAGCATCACGAATCAAGGAAGAATTCTGGTAGAAAGTTATGATATTATTACCCATCTCATCTCCCCTGCCAAGATGGCTATTCATATTACAATTGTACTTCTGAACTACACCCCAGAAGAAAAATACTACAAAAAAGACAGGTAATAAATAGAGCCATTTAACACATAGGATCCTATGAGAAGAACTCAATGGCCAGCAGCTAAGCTGTTAAAAGTGAGTAAATTCTCATTTCGTCACCACTGAGAAAATATTACAAAGGCTTTGCATTGAAAATATATGATGAACAATCACCAAATCCTTTTACTTGAATGACGAATAAGTTTTGGTTCCCTTTGCTGAAATCCATCTTTATAGCCCTGTAAGACCTGTATACAGAGCAAACCAGAGAGGGAGGAAGTCATGTTCTGTGGTAACACATGCAATAAAAGAGTGAACTAACAGCTCCCCTTAGAGGACATTGGCCTCCTGAACAGCAACAATAACAAAGACCAAGACATTTCCTAAAGGTGAGCAGCTCCTGAGGCTATGTTCTACATCACTGGTTGTTATGAAGGCACTACTAATTCCATTGCTTTGACAGAACCTATAATAAAGTATTAAAACCACAAGTTGAGGGTGGAGGGAGTGGTTGGAAACCAGAAGAGGCAATAGGAATTCAGTTGCATAATTCCACTGGTCAGCAAATAGCAAGAACAGCAATGAGACACAAGAAAGAAGTCTGTTTATTCTTCCTTAGTATCTCTCATGAAGATCAGGGTATTACTCGTGATGTGCATTCATTACTTGTGCTGTACACTGTTTTAAAAGAACATTATTCACTTAAAATCACAAAACCTCACCTCCACCCTCTCCCCTTAAAGCTGCTTCCTATGGATGCCCAGCAAGACGTCAGACAAGGCAGCACTAAAAGATCTTAGGACGTTTTACTGGCTGACAGCTGATGGAGCTGAACTGTCTCATAATAAACCTCTTTAATGAAATCTGATTTTGGCCCTTTACTGGTGTGCAAAAGATTTAATACAGGAGAAACAAGGCAGTCCAGGAAATTACGTTCTTCACAATGTGGCATTGCAAAGGTCTGCTCAAGAGAAATACTGTTTGCCCACATCACTCCAGATGGAACAAGTATCTAATTCTAGTATATATATTGATATATGGCTGGCAAAGACCTCTGCCCTGAGGCTTACTGTAGCACAGCTCATTTCCTCATAGCCTGAATGCACAGACCAAATCTCGTAAAAGATGCTCAGAGCAAAATGAGCATATTGCATACACATAGGCAAATTGTGCCCAGCAATTTGCTTCCAAGGGCGTCAAATCCATAAATACCTTGGCTCAGCTCCAGCCTGGGTTCAAGCAAACCTCATGGGAAGACTTCAGGGTGAGTTTGAGTTTAAAAGCAAACATGCACACACATGCAGAAAATGAAGGACAAAAGATTCAATGCACTTTGAGACTAAGCAGCAGCGCTCTGAGGTGTGCAAAGGCAAGATTTGGCCTGTTTACATGCTTGTAGGGCTGGTGTTACACAGCCTTGTTCCTCCATTTTAAGAGAGAAGTTTGATTATCCTGTTAAATAGCCTTTTTTACTCAACCTTCCCTTGCTCAACCTCACATAAAAGTTATTTTCTAACCGTGTGTGTCATTTCCTCAGAGACCTGGGTCACAAATTTGTTTCTGTTCTTTGGATAGGCTAAATTTAGATGCCTGACAGGAAATGACATAGAAAAACTCATTTCTCTCTCGCTTGGCTAAGGACAGTTTTAGAAGCAACTCAGACCACAACTACTTGAGCACGACCTCCCTGCAGGCCTGTGGAAATGGGTGTTGCCGTTTGCTTTGCTTTGGCGTAGAAAATGTCCCTCAATGGTGGCGATACAGAATAAGCAGACACGAAAGATGTGGAGAAATGGTTTGTACAAGGAAAAAGGGAGATGATAGGATACAAAAATTTATAGTTTGTTACCTGTGGATCCCAAGAATAAACATCATCAAAGCAGCAGCCTTGAGATGGATTGAGGAGACCTGATAATGAGTCAAACAGTAGCTTTTACTTGGGTACCTGGCAGCAGAAAGGAATGACACACCACAATAGAGCTGCAGAGAGCAGCAGAGAGCAGTGCCATGCTCTGCCACATGTACACCTCCTGCAACTCTCCTCCTAATTCAGAGCCATCTTGCTGTCCTGGCCTCACTAAAACCACGCTGAGAGCTACACTCTCTCATTTGGATAGTGAGTTTCCTCCTGGTATCAGACTCCTGAGATTGGGCTTATTACAGAATAATTTTGAGGAGTTTCCTCTTTAGTAAAAGCAAACCCTACAGCAATCATTTTTCTTTGCTAGTTTTCAGACTTGCTGCCTGGAGATCAGAAAAGCAAACAAATAAACCAAAAGCCAGAACCCAATAACAGCACTTCTCTCTTATATGACGTAAATAAGGCTCCTGGCCATTCATCCATGGAAAACTGCCAAGAATAAAACCCACTCATTGTGCTACTTTGAAGAAAATGGAAAACACAAATGAAATGGTCTCAAGACATTGATCCTGCAGACTGTTCTGTTATGTTCTTCCAAGGGAAAAAATACTTAGAGCTCAGGAGTGTTTTTGATGGACAGGACTGTTTAAATTAGTGCTGCAAGTCCTATCAAAATGCATTTTTTAAACCCACTGTTCCCTTTCAATTAAAGAGTTGTGCTGGATTTAAAGATCTCCATCCAGTCTAGAATTGTGCATGACCTCAGTGGTAACTCTCCTTTCCAGCTGAGGCTCATGTTGCACCTTCCATAGGTCTCAGAGCTCCTGTTGTCCTGTCTGCAAGCAGACTGCCACCGCTTTGAAGGCACCAGAATAAATTAGCTGTGTTCATTGTTCATCACCACTGTAGCATGACTGAGGCACAGTAGAAAAATATATTCTTAACTGCATAAAACCCTGCCAGCCCAACTGTGGAGCTGAAACTTACTTTTATACCATCTCTTTCCATTTCTCTCTATTCTTCCCCCATCCCTTCTTCCTTACTGCAGAAACCACGACACAGACATGGTTCAGCTGCAGACAACAAGCCGCACTTGGAAAAGTCAGTTGTCTTCATAAGGCTTTGGAAAGTTGCACTCTGGATTTGTGCTTAGAGGAACAAGTGTTTTCCTGCTGGCTTTGGTTAAACAGATTCCTTTTGAATCCCATTGGTGTGTACATGGGGAATGTGCACCATGTACTCGCTTATCAGTGCAGATGTGTTCCTGAGCATCTCGTGGAATGTGTCAATTGTCTTTCTGTAAACATCCCTGTGTAGAACAAAGGGACGGAAAAGGTTGAGAGGCTCAGCCCTCTGGAATATGATGGGGAAGCCCAGCTCTGCTGGTACCTTCCCATTGCCAATGAAGAAGTGGTAAAGCTTCTTCTCATGTAGACATTTCTCCAGGAATTTCAGCATGTCCTGTAGACGGGCCTCCAACTTCTCTGGGGCCCAGTCCTGACTTGGACGTGTCTGTAGCAGATGCAGCAACACTGTCTTCAGGTGGTAGTTGGTGAGCCCACTTGGACCTGTGAGGCTGCACTGCTTCCCGTGGAGGAAGGAGAGGATCTGAAGGCAGCTGACGTGGCAGGCATTGGCAGGCAGCATTTTGGAGATCATCTGGATGAACCTCCTCTCATACACTGCAAAGGTGAGAAACCAGTGAGTGCTGGAGGGGAGGTCTGCTGCCAGGCAGTTCCGAGGGAAATGAGAGATGAAGTAAACATCAGAGTTCTCGTACTGCACCACAGGGGTGAGGTTGAAGGCAACTGATTTCCCCGATTTAAATTTTATCTTCAGGGCTCCTGGGGAGTCCAGGAGGCTAAAAGACAGGTCAAATTCATACTTGTGGGAAATTTTGTTCCAGGCCTTGGTGACTGCAATCTGGAACCACTTCATGACTTGGTCAGCATCGAGATACTGCGTATTTTTGAAGCACAGGAGGTCTTCCATTTCACTGCTGAGTCTGGTAGCATTGCCTTGGCTATGGAGGAGGCACAGCATATCTTCTCCTAGTTTAGTCTTGTCACAGATGCAACCTGTCTCATCCTCATCTGCCCTGCATACCTTGATAGTGCCATATCCTTGTTCATCTGGGGGAAAAGAATCGCCAGAGCACCATATCTGAGATCGGAAACAATATGGCTCTGGGGGTGCAAAAGGCACTATCAGATCGCAGACAAAAGGTTTACGCACTCTCCAGTTCTCATACATGCTTCCCACACCCATGCAGTCCTCCACTTCCATGTCAGCATCCCGGTTACAAACACTCCTCAAGGCCTCCAGCAGGTCATCTGCAAAGCCTTCCACCATCTCCCGCATCCTGGCCATGTCTCCAGTGGTACCCAGGATACGCTTCTCATAGAAGCTGGCTAAGATGGCCTTATCAGGAAAGGCCACCCCTTTAAATGCTTTCCCCAGGACAGCCATGTCATCCTCGTCTGCTCCCGTGTCCTGCCAATTCCCCTCCTGGAAATCCTGCCTCCAGAGCTCGATCAATAGGAAGATGACCATGGAAAGAGCAGTCCACATATCCCATTGGACCTTTTCCTCTTTGACATCCTCAACTACTTTTGCTGCTTTTTCCAGAACCTTCTGTGCAGCTTCCTGACCTTCAATTTCCTGTTCCAAGCGCAACTTCTCTAGCCGAAGGATCTCCTCCCGCTCCTTCATCTTCTGAATGATTTCTTCTGTATTCTCGAGGACAGTGCCATTCTCTTTAGGGAAGAGGAGTGGGTGGTTGACAATAGCTGTAATCACCACTAGGCACACTCGGAAGATTCCCACAGGCATGGCAGTTCCTTCACTGAAAAAGAAAAAAGGCAGAATGACCCATGATTCAGGGTATGTTCTCCCAGGAAGAAAAAGTTAAAAACCCCCCACTTGAATAAAAGATACAGCATCTTTTTTAACCCTATACAAAGTGTTTGGGTTCCTAAGCCCATTCCTGTTTCTACAGGTTAGAAACTAAGCTTCTCAAAGAGACTTTATCAAACTTTATTTGTGGATGGTAAGGATGAAAGGATCCTTCTCATTATATCTGCACTGAAAAACAGAACGATGAAGCCACTTGCTACTGTCAACCCACTGCAAATCTGCTGGGGTACTGTGGCAGGACCTCCCCAGATATAAAAAAAAAAGACAGGGTTGGAGATGATTATTACTTGCCCTTACCATAAAGCCAGAGTTGAAGTAAGGCAGATATGGCAATGGCATAGGCAGGCTACTCTGGTTACCTTCCATATGAATCACATCTGCGGACTCACACAGCCAGCTGAGTCAGAGCAATCTTCACTACCAATGCTGGTTGTATGCACCTGGGTGGGAACAAGCCAGCATGGTTTTGTTTCTCCAAGCAGGTTCTACAGACAGAGTTAGAATCAGCCTGTGCCAAATCCTCCCAGCCCACAAAACACCTCATGACTGTGCTACATGGAAAAACATTTTTAAACTGGAAAGGATTTCCTTTAACCTAGTGGTTTTAAAAGCATCAGGTTGTTTACTTTTGGTGTTTACTATTAATCACTATTAATCCTGCTGACCCAGACCCTAGGCAAGGAGGAGAACATCTCTGACAGTCTCAGTTCATGTCTTCACCGAGCATGCAACATACTCAGATCTATTCCAGTGGACTTTGTTATTGTTAGTGCATAACAGACTTCAGGGCTGAGTGGCAGAAACCTAAGCGCCCTTACTGTGAGTGCTCACTATGCATAGGAACTGTATCCTCTGGCATGTGATACAGATATCTTTGCTTATAAGAAGACTGGGACTCAAATAACAAGGCAAAGGAACAGGGTTGAGTAGCATTGTCCAAGCAGAAAGAAAATTCACACGGTGCTCAGGATAATGTGAAGTGCCCCTCCCAGTGTAACATTTACTAACAATCCTTTTTTTAGATCATCTGTACGTACACCGATGCACACCCTTACACAGACTTTGCATTGAAGATTGTTTGCTGGCCTTTCTTGTCCCTTTTACATTTATATTAACTTTTCAAATCATTAGGCAATGAATTAAAGTTGAATTAATGCCCAAAGCTGGATGTTCCAGTTGTTCTGTGAGCTCCATGTCTGGCCACATTTTAAAATAATTTTTAAAAAACATTTTAAAAACAAACTGGGCTCACCCTGCACTGCAAAAGGCTTTATCGGTTTGCTGGGGCAGGGCAGGAAGTCCTGGTGAGATCTTTTCCTCAATGCTAAGCTCTTGCAGGCTATGTGAGTTTTCCAAGCCTAAAAATAACACAACCAGAAGCAAGGGGCCATTACAGCAGTCTTGACCAGTACAGCATCGCTCCTTTGCCTTGCCCCAATCCTGTTTAGATGTTTAATGTTACTATAATACTTCTTGAGTGCGTATGGCTGAAAGAAGCTGGCTTCCTTTTCATGTTCTTATACCCTTCAAAACTCTCCCATGCCCAGCTGGACATGGCCATGCTGCTTCCAGAGGCTACCTGCTCCAAAGCAGATGGAACCAGGTCAGCAATTCTCCAGCCCAGTGCTGGCCAGCTCAATTGAATTCATTTTGTATTGCACTGAAAAGTCTAGGATATCCCTGCTGATTTTGCAGGACTAGAATAGGAAGTGTGTACACTACATCATTCCCCAGTAAGCTGCACAGGCATCAACATCTGGAGGCAAATCAGGATGAAAACTGGAAATGACAACATCTTCAGGATAGCATGAATTTGCAAGAGACATCTGTTTTCAGCCTTAAAACTGAGGAAGTTCTGATCAAAACTGCTATAGCAGTTCACACTGGAAAATGAAGGCTAACATGAAGTCCAGTTTGGGCTGAAGATTAATGATGCTTCAGTGGAACCTGCCCTTGTCAGCTCCAAGGGTGGCACAGGCAGAGCATTCCCACATCTCATCAGAGACAGCTTTCTTGGCTAACATGGGAAGACTAATTCATACAGGTGAAACCAGTAGCACTGCCTACTAGGGCGGTCCAGTCTTCCCCATATAACAAAAGCTGCTCTCTTCACTTGCTTTCAACTTCAGTCCAAGTAATTTAAGCTTGACAAAAATATTTATGCCTGCTCTGGATGAGACAGTTTTGTGCAGGGAAGAGAGAGGAGTCCAAATGTTTCCAAGCTGGAGACTAACAAAAAGAAACACCATTGTTTCATCTACACATCAAATTTAGCAACATTTCATGCATGAAAAACAAAATAAAAGTATTCATGAGGTTTTAAGATGGCAAATTCCCAAAGCAGTCTTCAGTCTTTTCCAATTTTCTGGGCACACCATTCTTTTTCCATTCAAACTACTGTCCATACTCTGCAACAGGCTAACATCTCACAACCTTCTGCACTCTCTCTTGTCATAGTCCCAGGGCTCCAAAGGTCCCTCCAAACCCACCACCAACCTCAGAGTGAATGGTTTCCTCCTGGACATTTCTGTGGCACTCAGTGCTTCAGTGACTGGCACTTGGTGGATGCTAAGGTTAATGATATCTCCAAACAGGCCTAACAAGTGAGGGGGCAGGTACCATCACTGCTCCAGATGGGAATGAGGACTCAGGGAGATAAAAGCAGCTGATAGTTCTGTTGCCATTAAAAACAACCATCAACAACATTCAACAGCAGGTTGTATGTTTGAAGTCTTCCCCAGAAGCACCTGTGGCTCTTCCTGCTCAGCTCCTGGGCAAATCACACCTTATCCTTCCAAGCCTGAAGGAGCCTCTTTGCTACAGCATCACAACCAACCCCACAACAGGTCCTGAATGATGCAGGAAGGTCTGAGAGGGAAGGGAAAAGTCAACACTGCCATCTTCTCTGAAGACATAGAGAATATTTCTCTTTCGTTAATAGGTCCTTTCTTTCCCCAGAAGCTTCTTATACCATTATATTTTCCCTCAGAGTTATTTTCCCCTTAAATTTTGAATCATGGGAAGCAAAACATGCTCTGGCAGATAGGAGCAAGCTGAAGCTTTGATTCTTGAATTAGAAAAACCCAAGTCAAGCTACTGAATGTGGTTCAGTAATGCACTGAAGTACTCTGAGACGTCATTTATGACATACTCGATTACTTCCTGCAATTCAACACAAAAGGCAGTGAATAGGTGGCTCCACATTGTGTTTCACTTTGGTAGGCAGCAAGAAAAGCAGCTACTTGAAAAAGTGATAGCGACTACACCTGGATAGGAGCTTTTTTCTTTGAAAGGTGACAAGTTTTTGAAACCAGGGTTTTCAGGGAAACAAATATAATTTTTTACAAGGTACTTGAGATCTACAAAGGACTCTGCTACATGTTCTGACCGCAGAGAGACACAGGCAGAACAGACACCAACCTACTCTTGGACTTTCTTGCTGGGAAGAAACAAATTCCACACTCAAAGGTTTCAGGCCTGCCCAGCCATACTCCGTCATTGCTGAGCTTCTGGGTGCCCCACGATTCCCTCCCTGCTGCAACAGAAAACAAGTTACCTTTTGGCCTGAAAATGCTTGTACTGTATTTATGAAGACCTAGTGAAGATAAAAATGAACATTTTTAGTATAAAAAATATTCCAGAATTAAGTTTGCTGAAAGCCCTTTGTGATGCACTATGCTCTTCTCCAGTTTGCAAACATTGCTACCTCTGCAGGTATATACTTGAGAGAAATTAAGTTTCCTCTTACTTCAAGAACTTGTTACTTGAAGACTTCAAACTCTGAACTGTAAGAAGCATATAAATTGAAAGAGAAATGGAAACTGTAGAGATGCATAGCAGTATTATTTTTCCTGACAAAAAACTTGGAAAGATGCACTTTAATTAGTCAACGTCACACCACTGACACTGCTGTTTTTCTACCATCTCCCTATCAATATTTACAGAGCAATCCAAAGACCTTTGCTGACTCAGGACAGATAGTGAGGGCAGTTTTTCTTCCAGCTCACAGATCCAGCTTCAGAGATAGATGTGCTGAATCGATATTCATGGAAAAAGGCATATATACTTGTAGAGAGGGCAATACAAATGATAAAGGTATTAGAGTGGTCTTTGCCATTAGCTGCTGAGAATGTGTTGCTCAAATTTTGCTTGTTTTGTGCTAAGAAGAACAACAACAAAATAATTCAGGGTGTGATTCTATTTGTACACATTTAATAACAGAGCACACATCAGTACCCTTATAGTCTGATGACAAACTTCCCCTAAAAGCCTTCTTCCAAATTCAGCAGCGGTAGGAGTAATTTAAGTTTTAGTTTCTTTCCCAGCCCTCAAGGGGTCAATATGGTGCTCTTCAGCTTTGACCTGAGCTTTCTCAGGAACTGAGGACTTCAGTCAAATGTGCCTAGTTCTTGAGACCATTTTTACTGAAGAAGCATTTTCTGGGGTGTGCAGAAGACGAGTGCCATTACGGTGAAGAATTTCAGACCAGAATCAAGTGAGGCCTCCTATGCCAGCACTGCATTTGTTGGGGCCTGAAGGTTACCTGATGGGATGGACACTGCAGGCAGAGTTGCTCATGGGAGGCATCACGCCCAAGCATTTTATCTTGAAACAAGAGTTTCCAGGTCCACTGGAATCAGCCAAGTGTGGTTGGCAAGGCAGCAGACCCTCGGGGAGGTTGGAGCAGCCCTGCAGCTGAGGCAAACACACAGAAGCTGACATGTTGAAACAAAGCCTTAAGGTGACCAAGGACAAATTGCACCAGTCTACATTTCCTACCTGGCTGCATAGGTATTAACACATGTAATCATATCTAGTTTTCAAGTGGGGATAGCTCCTGGCATAGACAGCAAGAGCCTAGGGACTCAGACAGGAATCCTCAAGATGGCTACCGCCTGCCCAGACCCCACTGCTGCAATGAGAAAATGTCCCCAGACGTGTATACAGCAATGGAGATACTCCACTTTCTGCTCCATCATGAGCTTCTACACATTGCTTTGACAGCAGCCAGCACAGCCCAACTCTAGATGGAGCACTGGCAAAGGCTACTGCCTTCCCTTCCCTTGCATGCAGTCACCTGCAGCACATGCAGCCCAGCCAGAAAAAAACAGCCACAAAAAGCAGTACAGAGTTTGAACAGCACAAACGTGTGCTGTTGTTTCACCCTCTATAGATAAAGCTTATGAGCAGTGTGCAGAACATTCACGAAATGAGTTACTGTCACAGCTGGTTGAGTATGGACTGGTGGAGACAGGTTTTATCTTTGCATCTCTACTAAAGCAATCAGTGGAAAGGACTGAATACACCAGTGCATGAGGTGTAGAGGCCTGGATGGTGAGACCACGTGCAAAAGTAGACCTAGCCATCTGGCCTGCTCAGGACTGCATGAGATACGTACAAAGTGACTGCCTTCCCAAAAATGTTTAGGAAGTCCCACTTCAGGTTAGCTGTGAGGCCACAGGACAGCAGTTGGACAAGGCTGCTTGTCCAATAACCATTGTTTTGCTGCTTGAGAACATCAGCCTTCTCAACATCCGTAACATCCTGTCCCAGGCCTGCTGTGGTGCCAGTGGGGTCAGTTGCACAGCCCCAGTTGGACATCCTGCCCAACAGGTCTGCTGTGGACATTCGGAAGCAATATTTTCCTGTGAGGTCACCAGATCAATTATTTCCAAGGAAATGCTGATGCTCATCCTGTGTACGGGACTAGGGAGCCCTCCCTTCCCAAAGATGGTGAGATTTGAAGTGGATAAGCACATGAGTGGCACTGACATTGCTCTGGAGGCAGACACTATTATGTGACCTGTACTGGCCTCAGGACCAGTAGATACATTACATTACGGGCTGCACAGGAAGGACCCACAAAGCTCCCAGCAAGCAGTGATTTTGCTAGCACCACTCCAAGCAGAGGAGTGCCCAACTTGTCCTGGAGCAGCTGAGGAGCCTCTTGTATGTCTTCCAGTCATTCATTATCTTTGCCATCAGGAAGCTTTTCCTCATGTCTCATAAACTCCTCCTTACTGCAGTTTGAATCTCTAACTTTCCAGAGAAAACTGTGAGTAGAAGTAGAATAAACTATTTCTTTTCTTCATGCAGAAGCACTTAAGATTAGAGGCTCTCCCCTCCTGCTTAGCTTTCTCTGCACACATATGCATTTGTAAGATGTTGCCATAATATCCCACAATTCCTCTTCCCCTGCCCCTAAAACCTGGATAGCACAAAGAGTTCCCTTTCTGGCATCAACAGAGTTATTTGCCTTCTAGTACTCTTTTCCAAAACCTAAAGAGATATGGTAATTGCTAGATTTTCAGTTTCATCTCTGAGTGGGTTTTCATCTGGGTATTTCTAAGTCATCATTTCAGCAGCACCACGTTATTCCCATATACACAGAAAGAACATGACTCTGGCCTCATTTCTATCACCAGCAGCTAGCAGCCACTGTCAAGGACAGCTGTGATAGCTGCTAAACTAGCACAGAGCCACATCACACCCTCAAAGCACTCACTCCTTCTATGTAAGGCTGGACACAAGAGGGAATGCCCATGGAAATCAGGAGATAGAACTAATAGCATGAGGAGTATGTTTCTCAACACCCTGCCTCAACAGGTGCCTCAACTCTTTTGCTATTTGACTCTGCAGGCCAGCTCAGCTCTCACCAGCAAGCAGCAGGAGGGCTGCCTGCGCGCTGCCTCAGCTACCCCTGCTATGGCCAGCAAGGGTTTTCACAAACTGCAACACATTGCAGGCTGTAAGATGCGTGAGGGGAAAGGTAGGAAGTGTGTATGTGGCTCCCACCCGCGCACTTAGCTGTTATGGTAGGATCCTGGCCAGGAACAGCTTGGCTTTTTAAGCTGAATAAATTTTGTCTGTTAACTGAGAAGAAAACAATCGAAGTAGACTAAACTTCTGTGTTTTTAGGAGGAGAAAAGACACGCACTAAGACATTAAAAAAAAAACAAAAAAAAACAACAAACCTTGGCTTACCAGCCTCACCAGCTTCCTCCTCCTCAAACCAACTGTGATGGGAGCCAGGTCATTCCCTTCCACAATCTTTCGTTAGCACAGATGGACACTAATGACAATGACTCCCCACTACTCTACCAAAAGCCCAGTATTGTCAACCAGTGTAAGGAGCGATGTCAATGCACACAAGCTGTATGGCCTCCACCATGCTCACAATGGGACCTGCTCTACCTGCCGCACTCTTGGTCACACAACCCTGCATGTGTGGTCAGCCATGGCTCATTGATTCATAGGGAACAGTCACCTCATGGAAAACTGATGTGAACACAAAAAGGGATCAATTGCCAAGATATTTGTTTAAACCTGCCTTTTTTTCCTCCCAGTTAATTCCCAAGAAGATGAAGAAAACTTAGAATCACAGAATCACAGAATGGCCAGGGTTGGAAGGGACCTCAAGGATCATGAATCTCCAACCCCCCTGCCACATGCAGGGCCACCAACCTCCCCATTTAATACTAGACCAGGCTGCCCAGGACCCCATCCAATCTGACCTCGAACACCTCCAGGGATGGATGGGGCATCCACAGCCTCTCTGGGCAGCCTGTTCCAGTACCTCACCACTCTCTCTGTAAAGAATTTCCCCCTGACGTCGAGCCTAAATCTCCCCTCCCTCAACTTAAAACCATTTCCCCTCGTCCTGCAGTTATCTATCCTTTCAAAGAGTTGATTCCCCTCCTGTTTGTAGGCTCCCTTTAGGTACTGAAATGCTGCAGTGAGGTCACCCTGCAGCCTTCTTTTCTCCAGGCTGAACAAGCCCAGCTCCCTCAGCCTGTCTTCATAGGGGAGGTGCTCCAGTCCCCTGATCATCTCCGTGGCCCTCCTCTGGACCCTCTCCAACAGCTCCCTGTCTTCTTTGTACTGGGGGCTACACACTTGAACGCAGTACTCCAGATGGGGCCTCACAAGAGCAGAGTATAGGGGAACAATCACCTCCCTGTCCCTGCTGGCCACCCCTCTTTTGATGGAGCCCAGGATACCATTTGCCTTCCGAGCCGCAAGGGCACACTGCTGGCTCATATTAAGTTTTTCATCTATCCAGACCCCCAGGTCCTTCTCCACAGGGCTGCTCTCAAGGACCGCTCCTTCCAGTCTGTATGGATGCCTGGGATTCCTCCAGCCCAAGCGCAAAACTCTGCACTTTGCTGTGTTGAACCTCGTCAGGTTCACCCGGGCCCACCTTTCTAGCCTCTCGAGGTCCCTCTGAATGGCATCCCTTCCTTCAACCGTATCGACCGCACCACTCAGTTTGGTGTCGTCAGCAAACTTGCTGAGGGTGCACCTGTTTCCATCATCGATGTCATTGATAAAGATGTTAAAGAGCACCAGTCCCAAGACAGACCCCTGGGGGACGCCGCTCATTACCAGCCTCCACCTGGACATAGAGCCATTGATGACCACCCTCTGTCTGCGGCCTTTCAACCAGTTTCTTATCCATCGAGTGCTCCATCCATCAAATCCACATCTCTCCAGTTTGGAGATAAGGATGTGGTGGGGGACCATGTCAAAGGCCTTGCTCAAGTCCAGCTAAATGACATCGGTCGCCTTTCCCTTGTCCACCGATGCCGTCACTCCATGATAGAAGGCCACCAGATTGGTCAAGCATGACCTTCCCCTGGTGAAGCCGTGCTGGCTGTCACAAATCACATGCCCTTTCCTCATGTGATCAAGCATGTCATCCAGGATGATCTGTTCCATGATCTTCCCAGGCACAGAGGTTAGGCAGTGTTATTAAATCTAGCAGCAGTTACTTTGACTCTCCTTATCCTATGGCAAGCATATTGCCTACATTCCTATATATCTGATTTAACTGCATATTAAACATTCAATTATATGGATGCTTTAGTATGCAGAGAGTTGGAGGAAACATTACTAGAAAGCTGGTTTCCCAGCAGGGATACACCACTCCAGCACATCTAAGAAGCGTGCATGTGTACCTAGTCACAGCTCAGACGCAACTTGCAGAATGATTGTTTTACATGTGACACTATAAGGCCCCATTTCAGTCATGTAACATTAAGCATTTATATATTACAGTTAGTAGAAAGCACATGCCTTGAATTACCTCCATGCTGAGAGGCTGAACCAAAACCAGTAAAAATAAATTGTCATTGAAGGGTGGGAATTCACTTGATCTGAGATCTCCATCATAGTCTTGACTCAGTGACAAAGTAACAGTCACATCAGAAGATCTACAGGCCCAAGAATAAATAGGGCTTAAATAGGGCTCAGAAATGCTAGATGAGATTGATGGTCTTTGTAATACTGGACTATTGTTTTGATAACTAGTTACAGCTGTTTGTTTTCAAACAGTTGGGTAGGGACAATATTTTAAAGCTGACTATTGTAGCAAGTACATCACCACAGAAATGAAAAACAGTGCTTTTTTGATTGCCTGAAATTCCAGTTTTTTAATAATACAATATAGTTCTTTAAATGAAACAGAAACACCAGACCATGAAAGCCTCTGCAGGAATGGGTGGAGTGTGGAAGAAGAACAGAGCAGTGAAGAGCACTTTTACTGCAAGGCTTCCTCTGTTCTCACTAGGAAATTCGCTACTCTCACAACTGCTTCCTCTGCTTTCCCTAGGATAACTTCCCAGTCTAAGCAGAGGCAGTCTGCATTTCATGCCAGCATCTGCAGGAAGAATCAGGCTCTCTAACTTCATTACACAGTGGCTCTAGAAATGAACAGCAGAAACAACACAAATACTCTGGGAATCAATAAGCCCATTCTTGGCTTGCTAGTCATAAACCTAAAAACTGCCGAGACATGAACACACACAGATATGTTGGCTGCAAAGTACTGCTGGCTATCTCTGCTTTTCAAAAACAGTTTGAATTAATTAAAAAAACAAAAAACAAAAACAGAAGAGAAAAATAACCCTTATAGGAAAACAAATCATCCCACCTTTGTACCATGTTTCCACTAGCTCAGAGCCATTTCCACCCAAGGGAGTGACTCAGAAACTAGACTATTGCTACATGCAACTGTATGTAATAATTTTCATGTGCTCTTTGCTCAGTCCCCTCTGCTTACCAACAAAAGACCTTTCAGTTTTTTCCTTCCCTGAACAGTCTGTAAAGTGATTGCTGGGAAGAAAAATTCTGGAAAGATTTAATGGGATAAGAGTGATGCAACATGCATTGCTGTTAGCAAAAGTACCAAACATGTGAGGGCCATGAAGCCACGTGGTTTTCATTTGGGATGTGTGGGGTGAACGCAGATGTTTGCTTCCTTTATAACATAAGCACAACAAAGGAAGACTTTGTTTGAAAGCCAAGGGGCAGGCTCTCTGCACACTTAAAGGCTGAGTTATAACGTAATGGTAACTGTGAGTCATAGCTGTGGGGCCTCTTATCATGGGCACAAAAAATCCCCTCTGCTGCAGCAGAGCTTAGCTTTGGAGCAAAGAGCTTCCAGCCCTGCATGGGAGACTGAAAGCATCTAGGACTAACAGCAAACACAGGGCTGAGCTGAGAACACGTGCTGGGGATGACTTACAATACAGATACGTCCTTTTCAGTTGACATTTCCTCTCGTAACTCCTTCAGAACCTGAGATCATAACCTGTGCTCATTCCAACAGCATCAAGCAGCTTTGGCTCAACGAGCTGGGATGGACATCATCCTAGCACCTTCATATTGGCTTTTGTATTTGGCTGCAAAGGAGTGTGGCCTTGATGCTTAATTTGAGCAGAGCTAGGTAGTCCAGGTAGGACTGTAACAGAGCTATACGTCCTTAAGTTACCTGAATTACCAAGTAACTTATGTCATGGTGTGTCACAGTAAGGGAGGATCGGCTGATTAATTACAGCTACCCGAAGTACAGAGACCTATCTCAATCCTTGCCCCTCCTAGCCTGGGAGAAGACAAAAGTCTTTTTTGATTATCATGAGTGGCTTGCCATCTGCAGCTTAGGAGTGGCTGTACTACAGAAAATCCAAGTGCTCTTTCTCATATTTTCAACAGTTCTGAGGTATTTTGTTGCTAAATCTCCAGAGACAGTTAGAAATTTAACTCTCATCTGAAACCAGTGGCAGTCAGGTACCTGAACATTTGGGGACTAACGATTTAGGAGCTAAACATTTTGAATCCAGATATAAACACAAACATATGCCTGTATCATGCAGATTAAGTGTCTCAGTTTATGCTTGAGAGCATCTCCTTAGCTCCACTTCTAGTATTTATCAACATTCTCCAAGAGCTTAGGGATAGAAAAATAGAGATAAAAGACTTCTGAAAAAGCAATACAGTCTCTCCTGCCTACACTCACCACCTACGCTACTTGGATGGTTTTTGGCAAGTCTGTTTTGCTCTGAAAAGCTTCCAGCAAATCTTCATCTCTGCATCACAAGACAGTCTAGACTAGGGCTTAACTACCTCTATCTGTAGGAATTTCTCCTTATCACCATGTGCGCTTTCTCCAAAAAAAAGGTGTAAGCCCTGCACAGGGTTCTGGCACATACAGATGCTATCTTGTCTTAAGGAGTTACTTCTCTTCCTGAAGACAGTGTGGGAACCTTTTGCTCTCACTCACCATAACGGTCTCCCTGTGCACCACCAAATCCTCTGTAATTCAGAAGAACTGAAAGCAAGTCACTCTGAAGTTGAGTTTCATTGTTTTCATTTGTTTTTTGCAGCAGACTGTGTCTTTTCAGTTGATGGCACCCACCATCCCTTGGGTGAACCCAGAAAAAGATGCAGCAATAGTCACACACGTGGCTCAACTGACTCCTTATCACTTCCTTACTCTGACTCCAACACCTTGTCTGTATTCTCTTCCCTCTGGTTTTGAAAATGAAGGAACAGTAAATTTTCTTTTGCCAGGCAACTGAAGTAACCATATGAAATAAAGACTGTGTCTAAAAGGGCTTAAAGTCTGCAACAGCTGGCCTCAGTGGCTTTCATCCTTGCCAACACCATGCTTAGTTTTTCTAAGCCACATGCATGGCAGTGGGGTGCATCAGATATTTGCCATGTAAATGCTGAAAAAGCATCTCTGCCCTGGAGCACATTTCGCTGATATAAATAACATGCTGGATCAGCCAGAAAAACCTGCCTTAGGAAGAGGAATAATAATGAAACATGGTGGAGGGAAAAGAAAAAGAGAAAAAAACTCATTTACACACAGGCAGTGGCAATGAGCCAGCTCTCACAGCTTTGATCCAGGCTGGTTCAAGAGGCTAGCCAGGGAACGCTGCGAAATGAGCTTCGCTAGAGCAGAGCAGCTGTCTGAACTGAGATGGGAAAAAGGGAACAAACACCACTCAACACAGACTCAGCTCCAGTACAAATAAGAAAAGGAATTCTATCACATGGAGTACGTGAAGTAACAGGTACTCAGAGCTGCAGCAGGACATTGCGGCAGCCAGGACCGCTGCTCTGGTGGCTGCTGCTGTCACCAGCTCTGTTCCCTCCCTTCCCATCACTGTATCTCAAGTCACACTTGCAATGTCGTACCACCAGACTTCTGGGTTTCACTGGGCAGTTCTGCTTTCTGTGGGTTTCTCAGGGATTTTCATACAAGCATAATCTGGACCAGTAAAACTGTGCAATGCTGCCTTGTAAAAGTTGCTGTTTCACTTCAATCCAGCTGTCTCTGATGTCTGTCACCTCTGACCATCAGAAGGCATTCCAGGCCTTTCCCCCCAGCTTTGACACCTGTAAGGGGGGGGGGGGAAATCTACAGTTCACCCTGTATGGGTAAAGTATCTTCGCAAGGTTCTCCTGCATAACAGTAGCAGCTATCAGCAAAGCATGTACCTCTTAGTTCCTGCCTGCCTTCCCCTCTGATTAGACATCTATGACACCAAACAACTAGATAAGAGGAATTTTACACTGAATGCCAGAAGCAAGAGCTTCTTAACACTGAACTTCCAAACTGAAGCCATTTACCAATGGAACCTTCTCAGTACTGCTACATCAGGTAGTCTTTGTCTGATCCTTACTGCTGGAAACAACACATAGGTTACTAAATGATGAACCACACCACTTCCCTTAAAGCATTTCTCCTGCAAGATCTCCTAGCAAGAGCCCATCAAGAGACTCTCCCAAATTATGTGAATGCTGGAAAGAATAACATCCTCTGGAGCACTTACCTGCTACACGATTTTGCAGGTGCTCGTTAAAGTTCACATTGCTATGATCACGACAATGCAGAGAAGACTCTGTTCAGTCACTCACTGCTAAAGCACAGCCAGGAAGTCTGCAAAACACAAAGAGAATGAATGAGGAAGTTCAGACAGAAGATGGGTACATAATGCAGTTAACTAAATTAGGGATTGATTAAAATAGTTAACTCCCCCCCCTCCTTACCCAGTAAAATGATTACAGAAGCTCAAGTCCTGAAATAACCAGCTTTGAAGCTACCAAGAAGGAGTTAAAACTCCTCCCATGAGAAAAGGTGAGAACAGCACCGTGGGTCTGTCAGCGTTGCAGACACACGGGCAGACAAGAACCTCCCTCCTCCGACTCCATCCTCACCGACCAGCTCTCTCCTTTAAAATGGATTAGGGTCGAATTAGCAGCTGCGTAAGTGTAAGGGCTGGGACGGCTCTGGCTGGGATTGGTCTGTCTCAGAAAAGTCATCCAGCTGCTTTAAGCAGCTTGTGAGGTAGAAATACTTGCTAGGGGAGCTGGGTTCAGAAAGCTAATGTGAGAAACAGAAAATGAAGGAGAAGATGCAGGAAACAGTCTGAGAGCGTGCGGGAAGATACAAAGTGCAGAACCACAAGATAAACTACCACATTTTGGGAGGAGAATCTATGAAATTTTAGCTGCAACAGGAAATGAAGTGTCCTCGAGCAGAAGTAGTCGATTGGCGCAACAAACAGAGGTCACCCAGCTGTGTGCAGGCAGCCAGGGAACAGGCAGCACCTCCCTCCTGCCCAGCTGCCATCACAGCCACTTCAAACCTCTGATCCAAGGCCTGATGAAAGCAGCAGCTTGTCCGTGCGCTGAGCTTTGGAGCTGGGTCCTTGGAGGGCTTAGTGCTGAGCTGATGCACCCTTGCTGTCCTAAATTGCTTCACACTGGCAGCTCTTGGGTCAGGGTCGATCAACTCTCCCTCCTCCATGTACCTGCTCTGAGCAGATCATCTGCATTCTCACTTCTCCATTTCCATCTTGAACTCTGAGACCAAATCGGACAAAAAGGCTCAGCCCTGACTTCCTGTGCCCCTGCACCACAACACTACTGAGGCTGCTGAGCCAGAAGCCAGGCAATCCAACCCCAGAAGGGCTGAATCCACGCTGTAATATTGCAGTGGCTGTTTGTTAGCCCTCAAGGCCTGCAAAGCCAGGTCCTGTAGTGGCTCAAAGCCAGTTGGGTACAGCAAGAAATTCTGCTGGGAGGGAAAAAGCTGAGGAGTGCTGTGCTGCTGGACAGGAAGAAGAGTAGGAAAATGATGCTAAGAGGCCAGATGAGCCCAGCTCCAAGGCTCACATTCAAGACTAGCTCAGCCAGCCTTGTATGACCCACACGTGTGGAAACCAAAACAAGCTAAAAAAAGAAACCTGCCATAACTGCACTCCTGGGCTGGCTCTCCATCCCTCAGCGTGTTCAGATCTTGGCTACCTGCCTCCTTTCTTCTTCCTCCTGCTGAGGGGTGAATGGGCAGAAGGCTTTGCTTACACAGCTGAGCATCCCTGCTAAACCTGGATTTCATGGCTGGGTACATGGCACTCCTGTCCAAACTCCCTCCCTGCCTACAGTTGCACAGCCAGCCTCTACCTCTCTCCCCCACCCAGCAATTATGTGTCAGGATGGAAAGTACATGCTCTGGCAGCAAAGCTGCTTTTTCTCAGCATAAGTGGATTATAATCGCCCATGGGAGAGAAGGAACTGGCCCACCCCACAGCCTACTTTAAAGGGGATCTAAGCTTTTTTTTTTTCTTCCAGTTCTTTTCTCCATTGCACTATTGCTATGGATTGTAATTGCAATTCTGTAGAGCAAGGAGCGCAGCATAGGACAGCATGGGGCAGCAGAGAGACTTGAGCAGGCTTGATAGAATTTCTCAATGCTTCCCAGAACAATACTTTTCTGAATGTTCACCTTGTTCACAGGGGCTGAATTTAGCTTGAAAGTTGATGTGAGAAATCTTGTTTAAGAAAGGATGCAGTTGTGTAAGGAGGGAGCAATAAAGCTTGAGAACTAAACCACCCTTTTTGCTGATATACTCAGTGCATTCAAGGAACTGACTTTTATATTGTGGTGTACTTTTTTTCCCCAGTAGTTCTCAGTAAGCATATCACAGAATCACAGAATGGCCAGGGTTGGAAGGGACCTCAAGGATCATGAATCTCCAACCCCCCTGCCACATGCAGGGCCACCAACCTCCCCATTTAATGCTAGACCAGGCTGCCCAGGGCCCCATCCAATCTGACCTCGAACACGTCCAGGGATGGATGGGGCATCCACAGCCTCTCTGGGCAGCCTGTTCCAGCACCTCACCACTCTCTCTGTAAAGAATTTCCCCCTGACGTCTGACCTAAATCTCCCCTCCCTCAACTTAAAACCATTTCCCCTCATCCTGCAGTTATCTACCCTTTCAAAGAGTTGATTCCCCTCCTGTTTGTAGGCTCCCTTTAGGTATTGAAATGCTGCATGCTTCCTTATATCACTCTATTTGAATGAACTTTTTTTGCAGGCAAGCCCCAAGATACTGAGCCAACATTCAATAAGTAGTCTATTGCAGAAGCCTGACTAAAACTGTCCTTACAAAAACCACAGTTTTTGCATAAAATACAAACTCAGAAATGAGCTAGATGCGCACTGAACATCAGTTTCCATGGGTCAGATTTCTTCTCTCTGTTACTCATCGCCACGTAAGGAAGGTTGCTAGCACAGACATACCTCAGAGGCTGCAGAGGCACACAAGAGCCCTTACTGTCACGGAGAGAACCAACACAGCATGAAATGGGAGCGTGACACAGAATTTGGAATTACTGGCTGTCATTTGGCCTGAAGCAATCACTCAGGAAGAGCAAAACACCTCTGCTTCTGACCAGACTTCTTCAGTCTGATTCGTACGGAAGGGAAAAAAAGTTTTTTCTTCGTATATTGTAATGCTCCAAGCAACAAAAAGAGGAAGACAGGCAGGGAGGGGTTGCTGTTGAGCTCTGCGTAAACAAGGATGGCTCCCTAGGCAGGCACAGGTACCCAGCTTCCCTTGTGCATGCTGCTGGTGCAAACACCAGATGCTCATAAGTGCGTACCCAAGTCATGCAGCAAACACAGAATCATCCACCAGCAGGGAGTTGAGTCCTCAGAGCTTCATTACTACTGACATTGGCTCTTTGATCTCTTACTACTTCTGTGGCAATCACACTTAACATATTTTTCTCACATGGGAGCAGTATGAAGTATCTATTGTGCTAAAAACAAGGCTTTCCAGTTTCCATGCCTAATTTTCATTCTCAGCTTTTCCCCAAGGACTGAAAAAAAACCCTTACAAATGTATTAAGGAGAACTAGGAGCACTAGGCCTTGAAACTAGATGAAGGTAAACTATGTTTTAGTCTATGAAGGTAAACTGAGTAACTTCAGTCAGAACTGTAAAAGAACATTATTATCTCCACCAAAGCATACTCAGAGCCTCACAAAAGCAGCCATGCTTTTGTAATCCTGTCCCAGCACTCCCTGCCTGGTCCTTGCTTGGCAGTTCACACCAAACAGCTGTGCCCAAAGGAGATGCACTGGGTATGGTTTAGGCCTATAGCACTCATTAAAACCACATTAATAGAAATGTTCTCTTAAAGACAACCCTGGTGCTCATCTTGCCTGGCCATGTAACAGACTCCAATAGCAACATACCCTATTTTTCAGAAGAATTTAACATGGCAGCTCCTAAGAGAACTCCTCCATAGCATTACAGAATCATCAAGGTTGGAAAAAATCTCAAAGACCATTTAATTCAACTACTAATCCATCCCCACTGCACCCACTAACTGTGTCCCTCAGTGCCACGTCTCTATGTTTTTTGAGAACTTCCAGGGATGGTGACTCCCTGGGCAGATTGTGCCAGTGCCTAACCGCTCTTTGAGAAGAATATTTTCATAATATCCAACCTGAACCACCTTGTGCAACTTATTACCCCTCATCCTGTGGCAGGTTGCTCCCTTCACTGCAAGCTGAAGATGTAGAGGCTACAAAAGCTATGGCTCTTTGAGTCAGTTTTATGGCCCAAGACCTCCAGTACCCCAGTCTGTCCTGCTCCATCAGAGCTACAAATACCAAGCGAACATCTTCAAAAGAAATACATGTGCACAGGAACAGCAGCTTAGACAAAACATTGCTCCATCTCTCTGTGCCTATCAGAGAGGGATATGGTATCTCAGACAAAAGGCAGAAAAGTTTTTTAACACGATGAACCACTCTCAAGCCATGTCACACGGATCACAAAGTGCAGTGCTGCATCTTGCACCTACTGATCACACCAGAGACCACCATGGCACGAGGTCCCACTTCTGCTGGTACCACCAAGCAGAGGTGGCCGTGAGGTCTCTGTTTCACAGCCCTACCCTGCTGCAGGCAGCCCCAGAGCCGTCTGCCGCTACTCCAGCCCGGAGAGCCGGGCTGTCACATCGCGTCCAGGGGTAAACCTGCCCCGGGGGCCTGATCCTTCCCGATGTCCGCAGGGCGAGCACCGAGAGCACTTTCAACAAGCGACTTACCCCACGAAGAGACAGGAGAAACCCCACCAACACTCCACTCCTCTTTCAGCAGCTTTTCTCCCCAAATCAACACAGGCAAAACGCCCTTCCTGTGCGGAGCAACCCCGTTTCCTTCGTTTCCCCCTCCGGTTCCCAGCGCCGGGCCCGCTGTCCTCAGCCCCGCACACTCACCGAACCGTGCTGGGCAGCCCTCGCCGTGCCCCGCGGCCGTTCCCCGCTCGCTGAGGTGCGTTGCGGTACAGGGGGACCCGCCCAGCCTGTCCGGAGCGGGTTTTCTTTCTCTTTTTTTTTTCCCCTCCTTCCCCTCGTTCAAGGCAGCCCTGCCAGCCCTAGGAGCCGCGCCGTCCTCCCACAAGCCACAGTTTGCTCCCTGAACTCCCCGCCGGTTCCCGGATGGTTTTGTGCTGAGGGCACCGGGGACGGAAAGGAAATGCGTTCATTTTGCTTCTCGGATGTATTGTGACCTCCTGGTGGTCGCGCCGAGCGTGCGGAGCGGCGACCTCGCTTCCTCCCGGCTCTGACGGAGCAGAACGAGAGGATCCTGGGGCTGCTGTGTTGTCGGCACGGCTCAAAGCTGGCACAAGTAGGACATCGTGCATCTGTCTGCCCGAAGTGCTACCTTGGAGGGGTGGGGAGCTGGGGCACAGCCCCCTTCATTTAGCCAATAACAGAGAAAGGCCACCGTCACGGATTTTAAGAAGGTGGTTTCCAGCACTACCCCGCTAAAGCACTGCTGTGCTTAAATGGCTCCTTATAGACCTAGCGAGTTTGCTCAACTCCTATCACAGCCCAAGGGAAACAGGTTTGAGCAACAGTGCTTAGTAACGCCTGTTTGAGTTATGGGAACTTTACCGTACCCTTCCTCTTCCCACAGCATTGCAGTGACTCTTACACTGGGATGGATGTTGCCTGTTCTCCTGCACTGCTGCCTCGATTTTCTAAGCTCAGTTGGCAGAAGGGCTGCGTGTAGTGGGAGTCACTGTTGCCTCTGCAGATCAAATGCAAGGCACAGCTTTGCACGGAAGGCAGCTGCTTTCCAAGTTGTTACAGGCTGTTAAGTTGGCTTCTTTGAGTTTCCTGAAGTCCTTGCAGAACTAATGAACAGTTCTAATGTTATTCAAAGGGTTTGTGTTTGTAAATTTGTGCGGATGGGTATGGTTTCCTCAGTGTCTGAATCAAATTTATTCAAGTCTGTTTGCAACCTGGGTGTTGGTAGCACATTCCTTTCCCATTATGCTATAGTGTAAGAAAATCATCTCTCACAGGAGCAGTGTGGCATCTTCCCACTTTTGCTGCAGGACCTAGCCTGTCTCAGAGCAGCATTTGTTTCCCCTGGGAACTATGCAGCAGCAGGAGAGAAAGCAGATCCTGCTCCAAGATTGCAAATATCCATCACCTAAGCCAAGAGAAAACATCTATTAAATACCACCTGCAGAAAGCCTGATAAGGTAGTAATTACCAATTCTGACCACACGTGTGTGTGTGTGTGTGTATATATATATATATATAACATACATTGAACATACAAATCACTATAGGTTGGAGGGCTGTGATTTACATTCATCTAAATTTTCCTGGGATACAACAGATGAGCAATGCACTAGAGATTTAAAGACTTTTTGTATTAGATTGCATGCACCAGATTTAAACATTTTTTAAAAAGGAAGGCTCACATCTTGTAGCAGAAACACTGTCACAGCTTGAAGCAGTTACTGAGCACCTGGTGGGAGGGCAGGGCCAACTCAGGGGAGCACAGGTGCAAGCAACAGGTGCGAGCAATGACTGGAACCGGTGGAGTCAGGATCTGACCTTTCACAGACCTCATTTAAGTGTTGGCAGTAGAGGGTATCTTGTTGGAGATCCCTGCCTACTGGTGGCTTTCCTAGAGTAAGTAGCTTTTCTTTATTATTATTATTATTTGCGTCTGTGGATGTTGTACTGAGTGTATCTTCACTTGCTGTAGCCTAGGACTTTGCTTTTCTGCTATTGTTACTGTGCTTTCTGTCACACTATAGCACTGTGTATCTCAACAGATGCTGTTATGTGTTCATCATCCCATTCAGGATCTCCTTTCTGTTTCTAAGGTGGTGAAGATTATGGTAATGTTAGATATGTAAATAGAAAAGTCAAACCAAGATATACTAATTTAACTTTTTTTTTTTTCTAAATACAACTCAGCAGTTCAGAAGAGGCTGGAAAGGTGGAATTGTATCTCCTGACAACTCCAGTATGTGATTCATTGTTAGACTATTGTTGCACCACAGAAGACTGAAGATCATTATCTTGCTGAAGGTAGTAATTTATTTGATAATGAGCCAAGCTCTGTTAGGCTTACTCAGATGTTGGGCAGGACTTGAAGCTGTGAGCTATGGAGTAACGGTGCTGCAGCACACTGGGAGGTAGCCTGTGACTCTGTCGCATGGATCCTACTGCAGCAGGAATTAGATGTAATAATGCTATTGCTGCAGTAGGCTCTAAGATCTTATTAGCAGGAGTAGATCAAGAGTAAGGTTTGGGTTGAGTGTTAAACTCTAGATTGCTTTTCCTCTTGCTTTTGGACATATCAGAACAATATAATTCCTCCCTCTATCTTCTTTCCATTTGTATTTTTAATCTGTTAGAAAACAAACACTATTTCTTCAAACTGTTACAAGAAATAAATAAAAAATGAATTTCTTGCAAGGTCTGTAAAGAGAGAATAGGGATATGACAGAGAGCTGTGTGTAGGCAGCAGTGAAACAGGCTTTGGTACAGCTTCCAGCTGTTACCTTCACAAGGAGCAGAGGATATTGAGCTGCCCACAGGGAGCACACACAGGAGTTCACGTTCTTGCAGGTCAAGCAGGAGGGAGGTTCATTCTCAAGTGATGCTGCTATGGCCGTATTTTTTATGCTGCACATGACTGCGTAAGCTTGCAGAGACTGCATCAGGATGGGATTCTAGGAGGCATAGTGTTTTTTGAAGGCACAGCTTGGTGTGCCCCAGCAGAGCATGAACAGCCCAAGGGGAGAAAGGATCAGGGAATTCCCTTCTACCTGTGAATGTTTCACAGTTTCCAGCTCCCATGCAAGGAAATGCACAGGGAGGTGGGGGTCACCCTCTCACAGTTTGCCAGATGATGTCCTCATCTTATATATGATATGACCTTATGAACACCCTTAATCTCTGCAACTCCTGTAGTCCTTCTTAGGTATTATGAGAGGAGGGTGTTTAATAGCCTCTTTCTCCCAGAGGACTCAGTTGTCAAGTGGTGAGAGATGCCAGGTAAGCTGTCAGTTAGGGGAAGACTTGGTGATTGAGAATTAAAAGATTGAAAAATGAAATATGAGCGAGGGGTTCAGGAATCAAAGATAAAGGTGTGAATTCTGCTGTTGGAACAGAAAGGCTGTTGGAAAGCACAGTGGGTGGAGCTGGTTCTGCTAATGAGCACATTGTGAATCTAGACGTATTTCAAACTCTTTCTTTAAATGAACACAAATATTCATGATTATGAACCAAGGCAGCGGAGTACTGCTTTCCTTCAAGGCCCTGGGAGATCTGCTGGGTTTGGCTCTGAGGAGGGCAGGGGATAAAGAATTTCTAATAGGTGTGAAAGACCATCATAATCCTTGTTACAAAACTGGGGAGAAAACCTAGGATAGGAAACTGTTCTGCTGTTTCAGATAGTGCTGGGGAAGGGCAAGATCAGCATGGATCCAGGATTATTGACCTAATTTCTGTTGCTTTCCATCACTTTAATCCATTTTATTTTTTAAAGTAGAGCGTGTAATTGCACATTATACACAGCGCACTTGTCAGCTTCAGCTTGTCTCAGAGCTAACCAAACTCTTTATTAGGCGTATTTCTATTAATCAAAACATTTCCATTATTTAACTTATTAGGAAAATGGTAATGAGATGTATGGTATGTTTCTGCCTCTTGAGATCGTTGGCTCAACTTCAGTGCCAAACACAATCAAGGGTTGCTGCTATTTGTGATTTGCTGCATGATCTTTATGAGCAAGTAGAGAGCTTCAATCCAATTTATCAGAACAAGTGTTCACATTATAGAACTATCATTTAATTTAAAAATAATAAGAGAGGATTTTGGAAAGAGTAAAGTAAAAAATCAGCTGGATAATTAAGTAATCAAGAACTTCTTAGCATCTCTCTGTGACTGGAGAGATCACAGCACATTTTTGTACATTCTTATTCCTTTTAATACTGCCAAACTGATTTAACTCAGAACTGATTTAACTCAGAGGAGGCAAACTAGATTATAGGGCACATCCCAGCCAGACCATCAGCCCACTGACAGCATCTGCAGTGTCACTGCTGCTGGACACCGTGAGATTGCAATTGATTTCTCTGGCAATATGAAAATCACAATACTTGCATGCAAATAACTTATGTAAGTAACGTTTTTAATATATGTAAAAACTAATATTTAAAATATTTTACTATATGCAAGTGGTTAGACAAATTTTGCTTTCCTTACTGTTGAATCCCTATTGATTATATTATCTGGGTAAAATGAACGAAGGTTTATTCATGGGTGAGGTCCAAACTTTTTATATACGCTTACACCATTATGTCTCCTCGTTATTATTCGGAACACGTTTCTGAAACAGAACGTGTCCAGGCTGAAAATAGCTATTGTTAGGGGGCAGTTCCACAAAGCACTGTGGTGGTGCAGTGCCACCCAGTGAGTGTCTGTCTTACTACAGGATGGTGTAAAAGAAAATGCGTTTCCTACCGTAGTGTTGGGTTTTCCTTTATTACTACTTTGCATCCAAAGTTATAATCATGTATACAAAAGGTTCGTCTTGCACCGTCCAGAAGACACGTGCTGTCCTGGCCCCTGCCCCAAACTGCTTACACCCTCCTGGATGTTATGATGAGATTTTACTCTAGTTATTTATATCTCTGCAGCAGACCATAAATCCTTACATTCAGCAAGTGATGGCTTATCATTTTCCTGCCGCTGTGATATAAAACATGCATTAAATTAACTGCCTGAGGGTTGTGGCCTCAAATAAATCAGTATGCAAGTATTTAAACTGCTAGCACCCCCTTCTGCTTCAACAGAAACATGTATGTGTTGCTAACACAGACTCTTTTATGAGGCTGGTGAAACAGGTGAATCTGCTTTTTATCAGAAGATACTGATGTCTTCTGAATGAAGTCAGATATTCAAGGAACTACATAACTATCCTTTCAACTGAAGCTTCCTGGGTCTATCTTGTCCCTGCTGCTAATGAAACAACAATTTATTACAGTGTAGTAGTACTATACTATATTAAATAAAATATAGTATAGTAGGGGATTATTTCTCCTGTGGTGGAGGAGTTTTTTTAGGTCTTGCTAGCAGAAAGGTTTTCAAAGAGCTCAGAACATTGGTTTATTCTACAAGGAAGAGTTTAAAAAATCATCCCTCTTGAAGAGTTTCATCCTGTGTAGAGCTTTGCCGCAATATGCAAGTATGTCATTCATAGCCATGACAGTCACAGCACTATTGCAGGATGGCAGCTGTGGCTATTTACATTTTACCAAGAAATATAAAGCATACGGAATGCTGAGCAGCTGGTTCTAAGCTATGGGAAGTTATGGTAAACCCAGATATCCTCAAATGTCTGTCTAGCTCCTTGATCATGAACCTGTTGATGTGTTTTGTAGGGTTTTTTTTTTTGCAGAATTAATTCTTAGTGAACAATGAGATTTTTGTCCCAGATTTGTTTTCTGTTTGCATGTAGATCTGTTGAGTGCTTTAACTCATGGTAGTTGTCTAATTAAAAACAGGCTTCAGCGCAAACTATCATAGTCTCCTGATGTGATCACCCTATTACATCTGCAGAGGTGCAGCAATCGTGGGGATGAACTTGTCAAATTGGAATGAATTTAGCTCAAGGGGCACTTGTTATGAAGATCAGCCTATAAAGTTACCATCAGCAAGTCTCACAGTGCACCATGGCTTTACAGAACAGAAGGCCAGAAGGATGCCTCAATATATGGCTGTAATTTTTGGATGCTGTTATCCACAATCGCAAACATAACCTAAAATAGGAAGGTGAATGTGTTCATAAGTTTCCATTCTTGTTTTTGTAACACTGTAAGAAGAGGTATCATAAAATCCAGCTTGTACACTTTTATATTATATGAACTCTTTGTTTTAACTCTTCCTTCAGCAGCGTTTTGCAAAGAAGCAAAAAAAGTCTTCTGGTATTTCCTCACATGTGCAGCTGTCTTGTTGATTAAAGGTCTAAACATTTGATTTTTGACAATCCAAAATATTGGAATCAAGGAATTATCATTATCACCTCCCTGGTGCTTTTGTTATGTAGGAAGCATCACCACAAAGGAAAATGAAGAAAGAGAGCAAAACCTAGAAGAGGTACTTTTATTTGTTAATTTACTATGAGAAGTGTGCTTTGATATGACTGAAACTCTTTCAGCAAATACAATGTTTTGTAATTAAGTCATACGTATACAGAATACATTATAAAACACGCATTATTCTCTAGTCCTAATGGTAACATCAGACCATTTCAAAGCCTCCTTTTGAAATTATGCATTTTGCCATGCAATCTGTAAAATGAAGTGCTGCAATTCAGGCTTCATTAAACCAGGCAGAATTTTATGTTGTTGCTATTAGCTTGATGTGGAACTCAAAGGTTGTATGTGGTGTCCATTCTGCTGGGGACGTGCACGTGGAACGTTACGTTCCAGCCCTAAAAGCTATCAGATGGAAGAATTTGTGACCCCATTGAGGGGCAAATGACGAGTGCAAGGGCTCGCTGGTAGCAGAGCAAACAGCAGCAGCCTGTACTTTCCTGCAGCTCTTAAGGCACAGAGCGGCTGTCCGGGATTCCCTTGTCATGTACTCTGCTTTTGCACCAAATCACTAACGAGTCGACAAGGGTACGGCGCTCGGGTAGTGTTGAGTGGGAGAGAAGCACAGCCTGCATCCCCACCGACCCAGTGTAATTGCTCTCTGCCGCACCTTTGCGAGGAGATGGCGGGGCAGAATTCCACCCCGAGCCATACCGCCTCCCCCGGCGGCCATGACGGCCCGCCTGCCGCCGTTGCTAGGAGACGGCCCGGCAGCGGCACCAGCCCCGGGCAGGGCGCTCGCAGCCCGGCCCCGCCGGCAGCATGGAGGAGGTGAGCCCCCGGCCTGGCTTTGGGCTGAGCAAGCGCTGTACAGCACAGCAGCCCCAGCTGCGTTATCTCCTTTCAATTTTAGCTTTTCCAGGCGGTATGGGTTCGTGTACTTCCCAAGCCAAATGAAATAAATATTTGCTCTCGGATTTATTTACTTTTTTTTTTTTTTTTTTGAAAGCGCTCAGCTTTCTGTCTGGAAGGAGGGTCTGGCAGGAGCCCCGAGCCTGCCTCCGAGGTGCGATCTTAAAGATGCACCCAGCCCTCAGATCACAGCGTGGAGATGCTCGGGCTGGCTGTGACCAAGCTTGAATAACAGCAGCAATGCCCCTGAGGGCTGATTCACCTCGCTGCTTAGCAAATCCGGCTAACTTCCAAGAAGTGGCTGTTCCACCCCTGCTTGGTGTGGTTATTTTCTGCTGAAGGCTGTAATGGAGGTTATTTTAATCTGTTTGTAAAAATATTGGTGGGATTTGGTGTACGTAAATCGAGCTGGCAATATTTGGCTTTGTAACAGAGCTGCATCTGAAATTTCCCCTTTGAGAAGTTTAACAGAAGCACTTCCAGCAGGAGGTGGCTTTGCTTGCATCACTGTTACCAACGCTTTCTGACATGCTTAGAGCTGACATTGTTTGCATAAGAAGAATAAACTAATCATACTTAACAGTGAAGGGATCTGGGTGGAATCAAGGCTAAAATGGCTTACCTGAATAGCCAGTGGATTATTTAAACACAGTCACAATAGTATTTTCTAGACCCATCTTTAGAACAGCTGTGGTACTCAGTTACAGGATCTCAGTGTTGAAGCACAAGTTACTTCAGTAAAATGAGGGGAGATCTATTTGAAGAACAGACTGAAACGTGCCTATTACACAGCAACAAGAGAACTGTCATTACAGAAATTTTTGACTGGATTTTTTAGATGTTACACGCTCAATATATTGCTGCTTTATATTTTGAGGTCAAAAGCAAAATGTTTGTTTCCTCCCATTAATTGATTATCTGTCCCATTTCATTCAGGAAAAGTCTGCAAAGCTGTATCTAGAAGAAAGTGCTTTTGAAGCACTGGAAAAAGACTTCCAAGAAGTCATCAATCTACTTAAGGGAGATAACACTCTGGAAAAATTTCGAACAGAATATGAAAAGCTCTATGCTGTTTTGAAGAAGTCTCATGAAAATGAGAAGCGGCTCATGGAAAAATGCAGGCAGCTGAATGCTGAACTTGTGGTGAATTCCTCTAAAGTAGCTGCTCTCACAAAGCTCTCCAAGGATGATCGGGGAACTATATCATCAATGAAGACGGTAAAGTTTTGAATAGAATTAAGTATGATGTGAAATTCTTAATGAAAAACTTGGTAACCAAACTGTCTACAGGAACGCTTTATTTTGTATAGAGATATAAATGGGGGGCCAAGTGTAGAGCTAGCATCTCCAGTTCCTTAACCTCTACTTTGCTACTGATTGCTTTGTTTCCTCAGCCTGGTATTTTTACTCATCTCAGTCAAATTCTGTATTTATTTGCATAGGTCTAGAACTAAGTTGGCCTCGTTGGCTTTCTATTACTTAGTAGTACAAGTACTTACATATCTGTAAAACAGCATATCCATGTTTCCAACTTGCATAGCTTTTGAAACTGGCATCATTATTATTTTCAAAGTGCTGCTTGGATGTTAATTATTGTCAGAATGTGAAAAATCTACTTACATGATGAAATATAGATTGTAGATGTTTCATGGTGTTTCTGAAAAGGAATCCTATATAGCATTTCAATGTCACTTCACCAATTTACTCTAATGCGTTCTTTGTTATTATTGATTTGAATGCAGTCAAAGTGCTTGACTTGCTAAAGAGTAATCAATGTTTTTAGCCACCTACTGAGGTTTGACTACCGTGAACCCAAAACAGCCAAATGATCAGATAATGGTATTTTTTTCCCTCCCGATTGTTTAAAAGCTTAGGTCGTGGTATCTAGATTGGCATTAATTTCTCACTTAGTTGAGACACCTACATGCCTTGCAATAAAGTGTTATTTCCTAAGAATAGGAGAGGCTGCAATTGCCATTAAATGCTTCAAAATAGTGATTAAAATTCTTTATGGACTTATTTTGTTCCAGTAAAATAAATTCAGTGTAAGAATAGGATGTATCTATTAGCATTGCAGAAATAGAAGTAATTTAACATGAATTTTCTTATCCATAGTATTACAAAGAAAATAAACTCTCAGAATAAATACAAGTAGCAGTGCTGTCATCCTGTGGCTGCAGCTTGCTAGCCTGTGGCACTGCTCAGAACAACTTCAGGAAGGGGGAAAACCTCATAAAATCTTACTGCTTTTCACTGCTGCTAATCAAAATCTGGTAGGTGGCAGTCAGGAATTGCAATGGTCCTTACCACTTTCTATTATGTGGCTATGCTATGAGTGTGAACAGTAGCAAAGACAGTCCTTCAAGATGTTCCCAAGCTGAGACAACATTGTCTTGGTAATGTCATAAAACTGAAGAGTGGAAGAGTGGGGAAAAAATGAGAGCCTTTACAATGTCAGCAGCTGATTTGAAGCTGAGGCAAGATATGTTTTAACAATATCACCTACTATTGGAGCAGCTAAGTGATTTTGTAGTGAAAAAGCTGCTTGACAATACAGTCATATTAGAAGCAAAGTGCAAAACACAGCATATAACATCTAAATTCCAGTTGTGTGCTATGGATTGTGTAAACAGCACCAGTACTTTTCAGTTTGGATGTGAGAACTAGTCTTGCCCTTCAGTGCTCAAGAATTATTTGGATACTATTTAAGATATTCACATTATTTTGTGGGATTTGACTGGCATTATCCTTCAAAAAGAAGAATAACATGAAATATGAAGAGAAGTTCAATTGCAGCTGTAGTATCTTACTACAGCTTTACTAACACTCAAAATCTTTCACAGGTGCTTAATGCGGGTGTCAAAGGTTCAAGTGCTCAAATAGTAAATATGATGTTCTGCAGCACTGAGTTAGACAAGTAATCTGTTCCAGTGTTTCATTATTTACAAGTGATAAGAGAATCCCAGCGGGGCTGTTCCTGCAAGAATGGTATAGTTGCTTCAAATTAAGGTCCTCAATCTTGGTGACTTGATGGGTCATCAGGGTAACAGGTTTGTAGGTTTGCTTTTGTGGGTTGTTAGTTCATATACAAATAAAGGTTTCAACCGAGCTGCAGAGGCAGAATTTTTCTCCATGTGGAGTCTGGTTGTAATCTGTAGCATTTGTTTAGGGGCAGGGGTTAACTGCACAAATCAATTGCTGGTAGGGCCCAGGTCAATAATAATCAATAGCTGTTACTGTGTGTTGGCTGTTCAGTTATTTGTTTTGTAGTTTTAATAAACTGGACATAATAGTCTGCTGTTTATTGTCATGTCAGAGAAGATAAGGGCCAAGCTGAACCATAGGGAAGTATAGTTCTCTCTTTAACTATTAGGGAAACTGATCTATAGGGCTGCACTGGAAGAGCACCAGCATGGGAATTTATAGGAGCTGATACTGCCCTGCTTTGAGTTACCAAGTTCTCAGTTTTCAAGAGAATCAACCCAGTGTACTAAGAAAACATTTCATAAATTCTCAGGTCACTGATGTGATCTTTGGGTCTGTTTAAGGAAAATAAAATAAAGCAATCATACTTCATAATTTCTGCTTCACATTTTTCAGGGTACTTATTCTAAATGCAAACATCCAGCTTCTATCCTTAATTGTACAAACTGCATATACACACATTTGTACTGCATGACTCAATGATTCTGATACACTCTACCTTTCAGTTCCCCTCTCCACTGAGTAATAATGTGATTATTTTTTTCAGTTAAAGCATCCACCTTCATAAATTTCCTCCTCTCTACTATATTGAGTTTAAAGGAAGAGATACTATTTATTCTTTACTCAAAGTAAAATAAACTGTGAAGGAAACAATCACAATGGAGACCAGTTTTGCTGATGCTGAAGTCTGTAGCAATTTCTTTTTTTATTTAGATTTTGCCTTTTCATGATGCCATCCTCTGTATGTGCTAACCCTATTGATAAAAGTTGTTTCAACGTACATGAAGAGCAAGATACAGTTCAAGAAGTTCAGCACAGGGTTTCCTGTAATCACAGCCTGTCTGAATGGCCTCACTGACTTCAGGTGATTCCTTCTGTGGACTCTCACCAAAACAAATTGCAGTGAGCCTAAGGACTCACTCAAGCCAGTCAGACCTCTCAAAGGGCTTATTGATATTATTCACGAGTTCTGTCCCCCAAAACTCCAATCATAATGATTTAATTATCCAATTTTAATCACAGTTTAATCAGCCAGCAGGAAGCTTTGATTTAAGTAATCAGCTTTAATCTTATTTTCCATTTGCATTTTTCTAGAGAAAGATTGGTTGTCTCTTGCTGGTTGCCACATCTGAAAAGTGTATTTGCAGCTATATTTTATTGGTTTTTTTTGAGTTTTTTTGGTTTTGTTTTTTTTTGCCTGGCAAGATGATATGCAATGTCTTTGTACTATTATTTCAGCCTAACATGCATTTATTTAAATTTCGTAATGTAATATTTTTATGTAAGAGAATGACTGAAAAATGTATTACCTATTAGATCATATCTAATAGTTTATGTGAGATCATTGCTGCATTTAAATGGAAATTAGAACTCTAAATGTGTAGAACAAAAATTGACTTCTGTATTTGAAACTGTTCTAACTATGCTTGATACATAACTAGAAAGCATTTTTCAACTAGATTTTGAACTAAGTTATTTACTAAGTAATAAAAATACAGCTTGTTGATTATAATCTCCTTCAGAGTTTCAGAACAAGTAAAACCCACCATTTAACTCTTTATTATTAGTCTGGAAAGACAAAAAAAAGCCATAGGACAAATGGTCCTGATCTTTAAGCTCCATCTGGTTTCTCTGGTTTCTCAAATTTCAATACGCTGAACTAATTGAATAGCTAACATGAGAACATATTCTCCCTCTAGCTTGAAGAGGCTACAGATGTTGTATTCTGCGTTAGGTTTTCAGCAGATTCTGGTAGTCTGTTATTTCTACTGCTTCAATGACTTGAAGTTTTTAATTGAGGCTGTAAACAGCTTAGTGCTACATTTATTCAATTTGAAAGAGCTCAATACACACATTGACCATACACCATAACAAAGCTTGTTGTTATTTCTAACTTAATGTTAAATAGGTTTATTTTTAGAACCAGGGATATTAATTCAAATAAGGAATGGCTGTAAAAAAAAAAAAAAAAATCATAAGTTATTAATCTTCAAGTTGACATAGAATGACTTGGGTTGGAAGGGACCTCAAAAATCATCTAGTTCCAGTCCCACTGCCATGGGCAGGGTTGCCAACCATTAAATCAGACTGAGCAGGAGCCCATCAAGTCTGGCCCTGAATACCTCCAGAGGTAGGGCAGCCACAATTTATCTGGGCAGTCATCTGATATTATTAGTCGTGGAGGTATTCTGAATTTTTTTTCACTGTTACATTTTTGTATGATACAAGTAGAAATTGAAAGGGATGTTATTTCCTGATGGACTTGTGCTTGTATCTGAGCCTGCTCAGGGAGGTCCTAAAAGTAATATAGAGTTGCAGAGCCACACTTGGAATCTACATCCATTAAAGTCCATGAAGTTAAACACTCTGTCAGCAGCCAGGTGAGAAAAGAGCATGAGAGACCAGACAGCATGCTCTGATTTGCAGTTCGAGAACTTTTAGGGTTAAAAGTACTATCTCTGTTGGAAATATTTCTTCCATTGGTATGTCTATATGCTTTCTGATTCAGTGCAATTTTTAGGATAGAATTCCAGAACTACTCAGAGCATGGTTTGAACCTAGCAAGGAATAAGCCTGCTATATGATTCTTAAGGATCTTTTTCAAGGGGGAGAAATGCAAAGGAAGTCAGCAAATGAGAGTTTGCATAATTTTCTATACCTGCTTGTAGATATCAAACCATGGGATTGTGAGTTTGGCGTTCAAATAATTCTTCATGTTGAAGTTTGGCATGAGAACTGTGGCTCGTCTAAATATGTAGTTAAAGCCAAAATGCACTAGGTCCTCACAGATGCAAAGGAACAAAGAGGTAGCAAGGCCAAGAGTAACATCTCTTTTTACCTCTCTGAGAAATAGTAATCTGGTTGTTCCTTGTTGTAACAGCTCATAAGATTTTTAGAGAATTAGGTGAGCCATTAGAGTGCAAGGGAATTTTGTGGGCACTGAGTTTTCAGTAAATGTCTGGACAGTAATAGGACTTACAGAATCAAAACTTCCAAGAGTGATATTTGATAATATTCCAATCTTTGTGTTAAGAGCTTTTGTGGTGTGAACTGACACTGTCTGAATGGCTAAAAATGCCCTCATTCCAGTGAAAAGACTACTGGTGAAGGAATCTGTTGTGAATCTGAGCATGAAAAGGCATGAAAATCTAGTTTCTTAATTAACCAAAATGCAAGGCAATTAATTTTTAATTTGTTGTTCCCTTTCAACCCAATTTAATTTCTGTAAATGTTTTCTGTTTGTTTTTTCAAGGAGATTGAAAAAGCCTGGAAAATGGTGGATGCAGCCTATGAAAAGGAACAGAAAGCAAAGGAAACAATTCATTCACTACAAGAGGAAATAGCGCGCCTAACTAATTCAGTGGAGCAGGGATCTGGACTGTCCTCCAGTCAGGAGTACAAGTAAATTTTCCCCCAAAAAAACAATTTAATTTGTTATTATTCTACACCTTGTTTAGCCACTTATACGCTAGAAGGTCACTGAAAATTGGAGACAGATTTTTTTCTCCATTTTACTTTTCTCATGAGTGCACATCTATTTGTCCATGCGTTTATGCAGTGAACGAGTACAGAATCAGACTTAGTGAGTTCATTTAGCATTGAATTAAACTGAGAAAACAAAAAACAGTACTGTGCACTTTCTCATAATGGTCCCAATGTTTTATCTGTTGAGCATTTCAATATACCATGTCTTTCAGAGTGGGAATCAGTCAAGTATTTAACTTACAATGGCAGTAGGGCCCAGTAGATAAGAAAAGGAAGCAGGAAACTTCTGTTCCTATTTTTGTTATAAGGCATTGTCATATATTCATGCATTTAATTTTTTTTTTTTCAGTTGAACTGTTGAACAATACAGCCACTAGCATAGAGTGACTTAATCTCAGGTGGAGCTTCCAGCTGCTACAACATACAAAGAATTGTGATCCTGAGGACCTGTCAATTTTAAATGCCCTCCAAAAGCTCTCCTTATAGTCAGGTCCTCACGTTGTTCTTATGTTTTAACATTAACTATAAACTCAAAGGTGAGGTAGAGTATATCGACCCATAGGATCTGTGTACTTTCTGTTGAGA
This sequence comes from Chrysolophus pictus, assembly GCA_037305975.1. Classification (NCBI taxonomy): domain Eukaryota; kingdom Metazoa; phylum Chordata; class Aves; order Galliformes; family Phasianidae; genus Chrysolophus; species Chrysolophus pictus. Next base: position 11,306,335 of record CM074581.1, on the reverse strand, counting down.
TGGCTGAATCAGCTAATTCTGAATTGCTATATTCACACTATGTAAAGGTTTTTATATTACGTGTTCTGGATATGTATGGGGCATGCTCATTTTTTGATGTTTCCAATTCTTCTAAATGTGAGAATGGGATAAAACAAGAGAGGGATTTACTGGACTAGTGTTGATGGTGACTCTTATACGATCACAGTGGGTAAAGCCTATAATTTGATACACCAGAAGAGTATTAATCCAAGAAGAGTTTAAAATGAAACAAACTTTTAAGCTATTCTTTTTCTTGGAAGATCTTGTCTGGTGTAGGAGGAAGAACAGAAAAGAGTCTCTGCCACTGCTTAACTATTGTTTCCTTAATTCCAGTATCGGTGATTTGATAAAATACAAAGAAGAGATAACAAAGGAGCGAGACCAACTCTTGTCAGAGGTTGTGGAGTTACGTCAGAGTCTAACTCAAGCCACAGAGCAGCAGCAGGATGCAGAGAGAGCAAAGAATGAGGCAGATGAAGCTATTATGCAGGTCTGTACAGCTCACCAGGTGATGATTTTAGGCTCTGTCCTAAACGATTCTCCACTTCTGCAATTGATCTCCATTGACTAATATACTACTGTCTATTCTTCCACATCTGGACCCTTTTCAGGAATGCTCAGAAAAGAATCTGTTGTGAATTTTTATATTTTTCTCTCTTTCTTGGCTATGTCCTTGGAAAAATGTATTGTCAAGTACCAGCTACTTCCACTGCTCCCCAGTAAGCTGATTTGAGCCAGAGTTCCTCTGCCAGTGTCATAGTTATCCTTCATACTGGTGATTCTTCTTTGGTTTATTTGTTTCTTTTCTGCATTGTAAATCCCTGTGCTTCTGAGGAGCAACTTAGAATGTAGACCTGGAATTTTGATCCTTGTTCACTTCTTGTTGATTGTGATTGTTGTATGATGCCATGCAATTACTTTTAAGAATGTATCAAATTCAGACTTAAAAGCTGATTAGGCTCTTTTCTCCTGCACTTCTTCTGGAAAGCTTTTTCAAAACCTCACTTTTTCTAATGGTTAAAAACTTTGTTACACTACTTCTACTTGCTGATTTTGAGCTTAAATAATGGTTCGCTTCACTGGTGTCTGTACAGAGCAGTTGCATTCTACCTGTGCTTTTCTTTGCTCTTTAAGTGAAGCTTTCTATTTTTCTGGACATCTGAATAGATAAGCCTCTTTACTGAGCTATATGTATAGTTTTCTTTAAATGCATATAGCAGCTAGAGATACAGGAAACAGAGGATCAGTAGGATACCCCCTGGATGGAGAGAAAGTAGATCAGAAAATCTGCATCAAGATACAAAAATACAACAATGAAGAATAAAGGAACATGAAGAAAAACATAAATAGGGACTGGAGCAACATAGGAGAGAAGAACACTTGAAGAATAAAGAAGACAAGGAAGCAGCATTTAGCTTGCAGTTTTTATTAATCACAAATAGGAAAGGGTTGATGTGTCTGTGTTCCATTCACCGTATTAGTTGCTGTTTCTAAAGCACTTAATTGCGAATGTAATACAAGAGAATATAAGTATTTGTTTTTCTGTCAGCACTGCAAGTATGTGAGAAAAGAAAGAAGTGAAACTCCCATCAAATCTTACTGAATCTTGCCACCTTTAATCTTCTGATACCTACTTAGTTGGCCCTTTAATTTTCGGAATTGTTACAGTGCATAGAACCACCTTCCATTCTTCCAAAATAAAATTATTTTCCACTTCAGACTGCTTAAATAACAATATTTTTTTGAAGAGCCTGTTGAAGACTCTGGCAGTTCTGCCAACTTTTCATTTGTGCATTGATAGGGAGAAGAATCATTAAGTGAAGAGCGTCTTCCAAATACTGGTTCCTGTCTCAACTGGACTTTTCCATGTAGATCAACCTCCTACAGATATTCTCTGGTGCTTCTGTTCCATCGCATTTGTTGGGACAGAGAGAGCAGAAGTCACAAAAACGTTATCAAATGTGAGAGAAGATTTCTTTCAAAGCTTCTGCTGAGGAATTTTGAGAGCAGAAATATTGAGAGTAATTGCAAATAACTGCTCGGGCACCTTTGTCTTTTCTGTATCAGTGTAAGTATTTCTGCTGGTGGGGTAGAAAAAAATAAAAATTCTTGCAATATAGCATTAAGTCCAAGTTGGTTTTAACCCTGCATTCAAAAAATACCACTTTACTGATAACTTGTAACAGAAAATACATTTGTGCCGCCGCATCTCCAGAAGAATGCTCTGTGTATCTGAGCGCTATTGGGCCCTCCTGCATAGATGAACTGGATGGTGCTTAACAAATTCTCACGATCAATAAATAGGGTACCTAAGACTGGATTTCTATCCAGCTATTAGATAACATAGTTACTTCTCAGATCTGTGCAGTAGTGGATGCAGTAGAATAGAAGCCACTGTTCTTAACGTTAAACATGAGAGGTGAGAGGCCTTTTATTCCTAATTAAAAGGCAATGGAACTTAAATTTTTGTTTTCTTTATTGTTACAGCTTCAGCAAGAAATCCAAATGCGTAACAATGAGGTATCACGAGAAGCTCGGAAGAAAGAAAAAATGGACAAGGAACTGAAAAATCTTCAAGCTGAAATAGTTAATAAGCAGGCTGAGATCAAGAATTTACAGCAACGTATACAAAAGAACAAAGAGGAACAACTGAAAATGGAACAAAATCTAAAAGAGCAGAAGGTAGGGTATTGGCATGCTTTTCATCTGGTCTAAAGTTAGAGTCAGATTTCAAAATAAGAAAAAATTGATTTTCCTGAAGGGAAATGGGGAGAGATTATTTTAAGTCAATAAATTCTATTAATTATTTATTTTTATATAATTTTAAAAACTAACAAATATTTGAAGGCAGATGACAGATTTCAGATAAAATTTCTCCCAGAAATCAGTAATGAAGCACAATGATATAATTAGAGATCATCTCACCCTGAAAAGAAGGTAGTGAATGAGACAAAGTCTGTGAAGCATGGATGAACTAATGATAGTAACAGGAGATTGCCGAGTTGGATTTCTGGCACATATTGCCAGTTTTGCCACTGATTGAGTGTAGTGGCATGGGTAAAGCCATTTTAAGTCCAATCCCTTTTTTTCTTCTCTGTCACAATAATTTTCACCTACCTCTCAGGCTTGTGGAAGTGTTTCTGTCAAAGGGCAGAGAATTGTCTTCGTAAACCTTTTTGATTGATATTTCCCTTTCTGTTTCCAAAAACTTTATCTGGAAATGTACTAACATAGTGTTCTGGAAGTGTTTGAATTTTCAGGTTTTCAGTCCATTTCCCCTGACTTTGAGAAACTCTCAGAGAAGCAATTTCAGTAAATGGCAGGAGAGATCTCATCACTGTATAACAGTCCTACCTCAAGGGAAACTTTCTTGGGAGTTGTGTGTATCTAGTAAATTTATGGCTTTTATAGCTTTTTCTTCCCTTTGGGTCCCTGAATTGGTGAGAGTAGAAGTTTGTGAAATTTTTTTTTTCAACGTATACTTTTAGTAAAATACTTAGTAAAAAAAAGAGATAAGGAAAACATGATTATTTCTCTGAATACACTTGCTTGTTTATCTGAATTTCTCCTCCTTACCACAAGGATAGTGAGTTGTTCAAGAAGTATGTGCAGAGTTGAGCAACCAAGCTGATGAAATAATGAGAAAACAAATGTTATGAGAAGCAGGAAAATAGAGTAGTTTAGTCCAGAGATAAAGAGGCTGAGGGGAGACCTCATCATTCTTTGCAACTGTCATAGAGGAGATTGCACCAGGAAGGTTTTTCTTTCTTTCACTTTTCTCAAGTGACAGGTGGTAGGATGCAAAGAAACAAGTTTTGCTAGGAAAGGTTTAGACTGGATATTAGGAATAATTTATCCATGGAGAATGTGGTCAAGTGGAACAGGCTGTCTAGGGAAGCGGTAGAGCCCCCTTCACTAGTGGTATTTAATTTATATTTATTTATATTACTGTGTATCACATATATACCACATATATACTAGTGGTATTTATTTATATTTATTTATATGGAAGCAGCAATAAGAGAAGCAGTTTGGAGGTGAACTTGGTATGTGAAGTTGGCAGTTGGACTTGACGATCTCTTAAGATCTTTTCCAATCTAAATTACTTTGCCTGTGCAAATATCACCAAGTATTTCTTGAGGGCAACTTCACGATCTGCCAAGACATATCGTTTTTAATCAGGATGTCTGCAATTCATGGTTTTGCAGTATTCTTTGTCTTCCTTTCTATAGCTCCTTTTGAGCTTTCTAAGTGCTTATTTTAGGAGCATTCAGTAGTTTCCAAACTGTCCTGGAAACTGATAGTTCCTATAAAGTGCCATGTCTAGGCTAATTAACAAGGCTGCTGCACTGTTTTGATTGCTTGTTATGGCTTGAAGTTGTCTGTGGAATCGCTGCATTGTCCTTCACAAAAAAAGATCTGTTCAAACATAGGGTACTCTAGAGTTAAGTTAGAGATGTGTAAGAGGAGGTGACTCAACTATTGCCACACAATATGGTTATTTTTTATCAACTGAATTGTATTGGCTGTGATATCTGCTCTTACTCCACTCAAATTTATAATCTAATATTAATGCTTGAATGACAGTGAAGTTGGTTTGGTACAGCAGTGTAGGCTTCGCTCCACCCATGCCCAAGTCTTAACAAAGAATACTCAGAAATCCTGACATTTGTAACATAAGAAGCTGCTTTCATGTTGTCTTCTTTTCACATGCGTTTGGAAGAGTGATATCCTGCTCCTATTCTTTTATTTTTTTTTTAAATAGAACAGTATGTATTGACTTCATTGGTTTATTGCACATAAATACTTGAAGTGTGAAATATGATGGTCTCCTTTCCTCACTTATGGAGTAGTGATTGTTAGAGGAAGTCTCATCAAGCAGAAAAAAACACTGGTGGATCCAATATTGATATATGTGTATCCCATACAAACCACAATACTGCTCTTCTGAGCTTTCGACTGAAGACAAATTAGAGAAGAATATGGCTGGGTCCTGGTCTCAACAAATCATGTACCCAAATAAATGCTATTGGCGTATTAATTTAGGATTTGCTCACTAAGAGACAGAGCTCCATTGCCCTCTACTGATTGAAGTCATTTGAATCGCATACTGATTTTCAGTAATTGTATGTAGCAAGTGATTGTGTTGCACGATGCTTGCCAAATGCCTAATATGAATTAAAATATTTATCCACCACCTGAGAGAGACCTGCTAAGCTTCCAGAAAAGATGACACTGGCTGTGCTCTTCATTAGAAATTATCATTTCATATGAACATTTCTCATATTTCATATTAGTAGTTTCATCAGCAATGAAGAGTGGATTGTAAGCAGACAACAATCTGCAGCAGCTTTTATCTCCTGGGGAGCTGGAATGTTCTGTCTTCATGTATATGTATATATCATAATCAGATTAAGAAGGACTAATAGGATTGTTCCTTAATCTAACAGATGTTGAATGAAAGAGCTGGTAAGGAACTTGAGCAATTTCAGATGAGAAATAAGAAGCTTGTGCAAGAGAGTGAGCAGCACAGTGTGATGTTTCAAGGAGTAGTGCAGGATCTTCACAAAAAAACAGTGGAACTGAAAGTAAGTACCAGAAGGTGTGTGCATCCTGTCAGATATGTAGTTTGCTCAGAAAGTAGCGCTTCCTATTTATTACCATGGAAACTACAGCAGATACAAAGAGCACAGTAACACTATTTGATGGAGTAAGTTCTCAGCTACAAAATGCTATTTTTCAGCATAGCCGCCACCATTAGCTGTGCATTTTTGCTAGTGGTGAACAAAAGCTTATGTGCCTCTCTTGTAAATATCTGCACCAGTGGAGATGACTGACTGTCACCACTACTGAAATGCATCACCCCCTACATCACTGTGCTCACATCCACTGCTTGATTTTCATAAACCTTAAGCAAGCTTTGAGCATCAGTAGATCCCATTTTTTCTTCATGGTGGAATTCAGTAACACACCTTTGCTTCATCTGCGCTTCCATGTCAGACCCGTTTTTTCAGACTGCCCTTCTGCTGCCATCTGTCACATGGCAACAAAATGAATAATGGAATATTGGTGGAAAGGTTCAGCCTCTATTGCCATATAACCAACATCTGCCTCTGATGTCATGGGCCAACATAATAAAATAGGAGACATTACTTTGAGAGCCATCCTTGAGTATCTCTCTGACTGTAGTCATGCTACTTGAAACTTTACATTGTTAAGAAGTTGTTTTATACCACTCAGAAGCAGGTGAGTTTCAATAAAGGAAAGATTAAATGATTCCTGCATATGATTTTTGGGCTATGTTGAGAGCATTTGTGGGGTAGGATAATTTCTAAGCATTAGATATTGTTACTTTGTCTACAATACCTTGCATTTTGTATCATCACTGGCGTTAAAATACTGAACACAGGGACACTCAGTGTGTCTAATAGGGTGTTGGGCAACCTGAACTGTGAAAGAATTTGTAGTTCTTGTGATTGTCTGGAAGAACTGAGAAGGTTCATATCCTGCCAGGAGATGCTCACCTACCAGGATTCATCATATTACATAATGAATACCTGAGGTTCTGTATGGAACACAATCTATGGTGGCTGTAAAAACTAGCAGTTAAGAGAAAGTTGTTAATTTCTTTTGTGGTAATTGGTTTTCATTCTTGGTAACTGGTTCCTTAATTTTCATTCAGCAGTGTTTTGATTATTTTCTCTTCTGACTGTACAGCAAATGAGATAAACTCTACACTTTGTTTTTCACTAAAAGCAGGCGATTATAGAAAGAATGGGGATGCCAAATACCTACTGTATCATTGAACCACACTAGAAATCTTTTTCTTCACAATCACTGCCTCTTTCCTTCAAGGGAAATCAGAGCTGCCCATATTTAATCTGTAAGACTGTGTAGTACTGCTTGAGGTTTGTGTCTGGGAATTTTCTTGTGGATTATCTTCAGCCTTAAAGCATGAGATTTGATTATCATTTTCCTTCCCTTAACTTTCAATTGTTTTTTTATATTGTTCAATTAGTTAATCATCATCTCCTAGGTGACCCACAACACTTAAACCTTTGCTTGCTGGGACACTGAATTTAATAGAATAAGTAGGTACCAAGTACAGAGAGATTTCTTTTTGTGGTTGCTCTCATTTTCCCTCCTTGTTGCCTTTCTATAGGCCAGAGATGATGAACTGATTCAAATGCACCTTGAAATTTCAAAGATGAACAAAGTAAGAGATGTTCTCCAGAGTAAGTTACGTGCTGCAGAGGAAAAGAAAGTTGCTGCAGGACAGGAGAGAGAGACCCTAAAAAGTCAAATATCTGGTCTAGAGAGAGGTAGGTGCCTTAATCTGACGAATGAATCTGTCCTCTGATTCACCACTTGTTCATTCAAGGTGCATATTTGCAGAATCATGCTCTTTTAGTTCTTGGTATGATACTGTACAAATGACAGTTGGAATGCTTTTTATAAAACTTCTTCAGATTTTTCACATTGCAGCATATTATGGGTTGCAGATACAGAAGATTTAACTGAACTTTGTGATGTGCAAATTTGTGCCATGTCATAGATTGTTGCCCGTAATGTATGTTTATTGCTCCTGCTCTGGCCAGTGGGAGAGGAACAAGCTCAGAGGTTACTGAAAACAGACATGGATGAGACACTATTTTTCTTAACTTCTCTGATTCTGCTGAATAGTTACAGCATGGGAAAAACAATATTTGCAAGCAAGCTGGTAAATTTAGTTATGGTATATTTGGGGCTTCAGTTGGTCAGCAGATGTACTAAAGCAGCTGTACAGGTAATGGCTTTTACTTGCTAGCAGATCTGCAACAATATTTTGAGAAAGATCTTTCAAATGTACATTTTGGAAGAAGATTCCTTGGGTATAGTAAAAGATGTTTTTAAAGTGCAACTAAATTTCAAAGTAAAATGTTTTGAAATAAAAATAAACACATTTTCAAAGTGATTTTCAGAAAAAATATTGAAAATGTTTTTGGCAAAGTAATATTATGAAGTTGTCAAAACATATGGGACAATGATACCTCCATTCCCTCCCCCCCCCCCAACCAAAAAAAAGTCCTTTGATAGGGACCTGACCTAGTTCAAGTTGACACAATCATGAATCAGTCTTCCTGCTCTCCCTTGCTTCCAGCTTGTGTCCTGAAGAGACTATACATGAGATGTTAATGCCTTTATGTGTCTGTGTTTATGCAAAATCATGTCTGTTTTCCATGCATCTCTGCGAGGGTGGAAAAGATTTCCCACAGGCATTTTGCTTATACAGCTCGAAGCCATGCTTGGTACTAGAGAGAGAAACTTAAATAAATGATCAGATCCATACCAGAATGCCTGAGAATGGCTACTCATGATGTGACCTCTTGCAATATTGGACATGTCTTAGCAATCCAGTGTACTGCATTTCCTAAGCTGTAGTGTTAGTGTAACAGTTTGTAATTAATTTTAAAATGTAGTGAAAACATGTGCACAATAATTAATATACATGGACTTTTAATAGTATGTGTACCATGTTAATCTTAACCCATGGCAAGTAGTTTTAACTTCACTGAAGCCAATAAAATCTCACTGCTTCAAAGGAGAACTGGATTTTACTTAAATGGATTAGAATGACTCTGAAAGCCCCTGTTTTTCAAAGTGCTTCAATTTTTGGATGCTCGCTTTGAAATTTGTTAAAAGCATCTGATTTTCAGTGCACTCCATAATTTCTTAAAATTTAACTTTTGTGGTATCTTGAACAACCAAATATAATGAGTCCTTGTACCACATTAATTATCATACCTGAGTTCTTCTAAATACTGAAATAAGCATTAACATCCTTACCTGATATCTGAGGGTTGTAAAATAGGGTCACTGGTTATCGGACTGTTTATATAATGCTAAGAGTTTTTACTAAGTCCAATTAGTTCTGCATGTTTACAGCTGTTCAGTTTGAATCCATTCTTACACTCTTTCCTCTTTTTCTCTAGAGTTGGAGGCTGCCAAAAAGCAATCAGAGATTGACAAGAAAGCTATAGATGATCTTGTGAGGGAAAGGGATACACTAAGCAAGGTGAGCTTGCATTTGTAATGCTGATAAATAAATTTGATGACTTGAAAGTGAAATATCTATAGTTTAAACTCTCACAGAGAGACATAAATACTGTAGAATAAATAATGATGAGTCAAACAATCAGATCCTTAAGCAGGTGCTTATACTACTTCTATAGTGTGCACTCAAGTAGTACTAATACTCAGAAGCACACAAAATATTTCTGAGCTTAAACATAAAAACCATCATGGAGTTAAACAAAAAAAAAGTGATGTTTTCGTCTTGAAAACCCATTGTTTAACATCTGAAAAGTTGATTATAACTGTACTTGTATACTCTGTAGCATATCAAAGTTAATATTAATCTAGGCATAATTAATTCTGTGGTAGCAAAAGAACAAACCCAAATGTTGGTGCACCATGTAGCAGTTTGTCAGACTACGATAATACTAATCTTTGCTTTTTCAGTCCATTTCTCTTGCTGATTATTTTCCAACAGCCCAAGGTTTTTTGTACTGCAAGATAGTAGCTCATGGTATTGTCATTTCTGAAGTGTAATCTAGTAAATTCAATGCTAAAAGATTATTTTGGCTGAGATGCTTTTCTTGGTATGGAGTCTTGTGCCTTGACACAGATGAAGATTTCACAGATAGTAAATACTTGTTTTGAATTTGGGAAAGAAATTCCAAAGGAGAACTAGAAGGCTAATGTTTTTTTTAATGATATCTTGTGGTTTTTTATGTAATCTCTGTGTATAAGTTCAAACCACGCTTGGTGAATTTGAAGTTGCTATTTAGTAAATGAGAAGGAAGTTATTTTATCGGCTACTGGCACACTTTACAATCTAAGTGCCTTGATGTTGGCAAGGCTTTTTCGGTCATTAATTATACTGCTTGTAAACAATCCCATCCAATTTTTTTTCTGTAATGCAGATATTAGTGTTTTAACTTCAAATCAGAATAAGTACTACTTGGCAGCTCTATGAGAGATTGCCTTTTCTTTTTAAAATCAGATTTGAGGCTCAAGTATTTCAACTGAGCAAATTAGATAAGAGAAAATAGCATTAAGAAGTTCACAATCTACTTAGATAATGACATATTTTTGCCATAGTGGTGGCAGTGTTACTTTGTTCAGCTCAAGAGTCATTATTTTGTGGTTTCTCCTGCAGAACTTGAACAAGGCCACCAATGCTGTTCAGAAGCAGATAGATTTGGTGAAGCTTCATGAACAATCCAAGAAAAACTTAGAAGAAGAAATTCAAAATTATAAGAATGAAGCTCAGAAACAAAGGAAGATTATTTACCAGTTGGAGAAAGATAGAGATTGTTTCATCAGTGAAGCCAGTGATCTCAAACAGAAGGTAGAACACATTTTGTGCAATTTGTTTTTTGCTCTTTTAACTCTTGAAGCTGTAAAGATCAGACATTTATTTCCCTATATTCTGATGGGAGAAATCTTTGATAAATGGTTTTTAGGCAGTTTACAAAGATCTCTTCTTTGAAGTGTGTGTTGTCCACTACTGTGTTTCAAGTCTATGTGGGGAAACCTCAGCAATGACTATTTATTCTATGAGAAGCTTGGAGTATAGCCGTGTAGTTCTCCTATTCATCAATCATCTGGGAAGTGAAAGTAGGGTGGGAGTTTGAACCAGAGCCTCTGGCTTCTCATAGCTCAGTTCCACGACTGCAACTCTTGCATGCAGTTGGAAATTAATCTTTGATTGTTCTGTTTTATCTGCAAAGGACCTTATTTTCATACTACTGACATCCTCAAGTTCTGTTGAGGCCAGTGAGAGACTACAGTGCATAACATCTTTGTAAGAGATCAGCATTTTGTAGGATTAATACCAGTACATGTAAAACATCTGATTGTGTTCAATCTCATCTACAAAATGGATTTTCCAGTACCAACTACAGACAAACACTGCATAAAATTTGTGCTGTATTGTGCCCATTATTTTGTATGGCTTTATTCCTGAACTGTACTCAGGAACATAGTTGTGACATATTCCATTAGCTGCTGAAGATCACACTGAAGGGCCCTCCAAGAAGATCATTGATTTACTGGGATTAGCTTTCAAGGTGTTTCAACTCAGAAGTTATTTTTTCTCTTAAAAATTATCCTTTACAGCTAAATGTGAGCAGGGGCTTAAAAATTGTTTTTTGAATGATGCATGCTCCCTTCTCTGGATTAGCTTTTGTCACTACCTAGGAATAATATTCTGTGGAAGTGAGATATGTCTTCATTGCAAAGTTACATTTTGCATCTTTTCCTCGTAGTGCATTTCTAACAGAATACATATGAATTAAGAATGTTGTAAACTAGGACCAGGGAGTAATTCATAACATTCAGAACTACAAGGCTTTTGCTTTCATCTTTGATTAAGATTACTCACAATATTTTGAGGGTTAAAATGAAAAATGTTTGGTATTCCTTTTTTTCCACTCACTTTGGGTGTAAATTTTCCATCACTTACAAGGCAGAGTAAATGGGTTGTGACACTTGAGTTGTTTGTATAATGATGCCTATATTGTGACTTCAGGTTTCCAAAGGATTTTCATGCTTCTCTGGTTCAGTAAAGGGGCAATTCCTGATTCAACCTGGAGGTGAGGAGCAGCAGAAGTAGTTTTGACCATGGGAGTTTGTGAGATGATGGTCATGTCCCTGCAGAGGTTCCCTACACGAGAAGGATAAGGCAGGATAAAATATAAGGGTGGAAAGAGGAGGGAGGATCGTGGTTACTATTTTTCATAGGTAATATTTAGGTTCAGTGTTTGATGTATTCAGATATGTAAATGGAGAAAATGTGGTAAAACTTACATAATACAGGAGTCGTTTCACCATTAGTCAACACTCTTGTATTTTACTACTAATCAATCTCTAAAAGATCCTGCTGTACTCCTGAATTATGGAAGAGCTTGTAAAGAGCCAAGTCCATCTAAGTCCAAAGATTTCTTGGAAATCCTACAAAGACTGACAGAGCCATGCTCCCTCTAAAAGTTGCCTTGTTATTTACAGCAGGACTGAATTTGTAGTTGCAAAGCTGCTCTTTCAAAATCATTATTTACTGGGAAGTAACTGATGAACAGAGTTACATCCTCAGGATTAAAATATTTTAATGGTGGGAATTCAGATTGGTCTTGCTCTTCTAATTTTTGGCTGGCTGACTGGTCATTTGTACCATTTTAGGCAAGCATTACTTGCTGTGTTACTTCTTGGTTAACCAGTACAAATATGAAAAAATCTGTTTATTTGCTCTTTGTTGTGTAGCTTGGGTTCCTTAGCTACAAACATTAGTAGAATATTTCTGTTTTGGCTTGAAATACTTAGATTATAAAATCTTGGTTTTCCAGTGACAGATTTAGGCTTTTAGGAAGCAAGTAGTAAAGTAATTCTTTGAGTTCATCTGAAGCGTAGGTATATCATTAAGACACAAGGACTTCTCAGAGTTGCTAAACAAAGTAAGCAAATAAGGGTAGTACCAGAGTTCTTGAGTAGGTTCACTGAGCTGAACAGGTAACCGACACCAAATGAATGAAGTAAGCAAGTGAAAATTGAGAAGGTACAGAAGAAAACTGTCAATTTTGAATTCTTTCTGCTTAGCTTTGGTTTCTCATTACCAAATCTGAGAGGTGTAGTGTACAATCAGCACAGTCATGATTGAGGATACTCAGTCTCACACCAGGCTATTCTATTGAGAAACACTGCATATATCTTTTCTGGATTTACAAGAGGGAGTTATTTGAGTTTAGTTACTCCTGAAAAAGCAAAGTCAGCATCCCGACTATGAGCACCACATTGAAAAACTTAGTCCATGAGCTTATTGCACTTAGATTGCATCAAAACCAAGCAAAAGATTTACAGATGGAGTGACCTACTTTCAAATCTTGCTCCAGCCTATGATCGCTGTGGTGCTAACTGAAAGCATGCCTTATTGATTTCTACTCCCTGCTATTACTATTGACAGGTTGTTTTAACAGAAAGGGAAAAGGCAAGAGTGGGTTATAAACTGAGGCTATGTTTTTGTATTGCACTGTAAGCAGTTCCTAGGATCCTCTGCAGTCAGCTTCAAATGGGCTACAATTGTATTCCTGTGCTGTAATAACATTTTCTATATTTAGCAGTCCCCTATCTTCAGAGTGGATTGTGGTAGAATAATCAATTAATTAAGCTCCTGCCCCGTAGTCAGACCTCACAAGGCTTTACTGCTAAGCAAGGGACAACTTTGCCGACTGCAAACTTAGCAATTATTGACTATCTGATGTAAACATTTTCATATGCTTCTGCATCAAATGTAAATCAGAGCTCAAATGGCTGTTTTCAAAACCAGTCTGAAGACCTGGCTATGAAATGCTGTTGCAAGTGGACTTCCTGGATTTTGTCCGTAAGATTCCTTAGGCAGGGAACCCCCCCAAAAAATGATGTTTCTGACATGTACTCCTTACTTTATTTTTATTTTTATCATCCTGTTCTATCAATGAAAGCACTGGATTCTATTTGACTAATACCTGTGGTCCTTCGTTTTTCGTATTTGTGTGGTAAGAGGAAGGTTCTTATTCTGAAAAAAAAATTACATTAGGAAGCCCATCATAATGATTAGCAATTATGTGTATTTTTGCTCTTTCAGTGTAGTAACTATTTAATGAAGATGTCTATCATATTTTGTATTTTCATTCATTAATGCTTCACATGATCATTTCTCTACGATTTGCTGTCCCTGTTACTCTCTTCTCTTAAGTGAATCATTATTTATCCTTAATGGGAAAAAGTAATTGTGATTACCTGCTTATTTAGATCAAGTTTGGGTTCTACAGTTTGTGATCAAGTATGTATTCTTTTAAAAGTTGAGGTTTTGGAAGTCAACTGGATTTCACAGAGGTGTAAACGCAGGGCTTTTTTGAAAACGTTGTCTTTCTATCCATCTTATCACGCCAATAACATCCAAAATCATGTTCCAAGTCTTAGGTTTATAATAACCTAAGGCTATTCTTAATGAAAGCTGCCTATGCTGATTTTGTTGAGCCAGATCGGTGACAGTACTTCCAGTAGATTGTTTTTACATGAAATATGTGCATATCTGTAAATTTTAGTCTTGAAAGAAACAACCATGGTATCAGATTGAAATGTTCCCCCACATAAGCAATCCAAAAAAGTTAAACTTTTACTTGGACAGAAGTGATTTTACTTCAACTTCTTATTATGGAGGTCTGGAGTTGTTGCTCGTGATTAAAATCACAAACTCAACCCATCTCAATAATCTTATGATGATAATTTAATCACATTCATTTCCTTCTTTCTGCTTCAGGTCCTCCAGCACCTGAAAGATGTTGAAATACGGGAAGTGAAGATCTGTGACTATGAGAAGAAAATAGAAGAATCTGAGATTAAATTAAAACAGCAACAAAACCGCTGTGAAACTGTGAGAACAGAGAGGAACCTGTACAGTAAAAACCTGATTGAAGCAAAGGTAGAATAGTTTTCTCTTGCTTCCATCTTTGCTTATATTGTGTTGTTTTTTTTCTGATCTGTTAAAAGGAAAGCTCCCTGGCTTAATTGCAGAAATGATTTCTGAATTCCTCTGGGGAAATGAATGTTTTAGATCCCTGCATGTTTATCTGGACAGTATGGATTTGGGCTGGAAATAGGAATTCACAGTCATTGTATGGCAATACTCCAACTTCAAACTGTGCACAAAATGACAATGTAATGGAACTATGGATTTATACAACGCTATCAGAAAAGAAACTTCTTTCTTTCCTTCTTGAATCCACTCAAATCCTATCCCTTTAGAAGTTGTACGGTCTGCATGAGAAATAGAGTTTAATGGGAATAAGATTGCCTCCTTAGCTCTGTATGCATGTAAGCAACAGTGTGAACTGTGATTTAGAAAGCGGAGGGAACACTTTCTCAGCTGAAGGAAAATTTTCTGGCCGAACTATGCTTTTACCTTGTTCCTTTCAGTGAGTGTCATTTTCCTCTGATAATGATTCCTTCCATTCGTAACTTTGCCTTCAGGATCTTGCTAGTGATACCTGGGGAAGAGAACAGATCACCTAAGAATACACTTGGTTATTCTGATGTAAAGATCTACAACACTATACTAGTCCTGTTGTGGTTGACAGAGACTGGGACCTTGGATAGCTGTAGTTTACAGTATTGGTCATTTTGGAATAATGCTTTATAACATAATCATAGTAGATTACAATTTATGCTCTGATATAAATAGCTAGGTGTTTTGCTTGAGAAGCAGATGGGAACAAAATGTCCAAATACCTATCCTACTTGATGATTGATTTGTTTAGGAATGAACTGTTTTATTAAGTGAGTGAAATGCTTTGCTTGTCCACTACCTGCCTCTTGTCATTAGAATACATTCTAGAAGTGATGCTGTGGTTCTTGCTGCTCCCAAACAATCCTTTAGGAAAAATAATAGTTAAAAAAAAAAAAATTGCAATTCAATACTGAGTAATTTTTTTAATATATATCCAGTATAAATTCTCTTACTTAGGAAGAACTGTTCAGTTATAAAAAGAAGCAATGAACTCGTCAGTCTCTTCAGTATTTGGGTGTTACATGGAGGCATAAATAATGCTGTTCAAGTTTCAAGTTATAAAGGCTGTTATTTATACTTCAACTTAGCTTACCATAAAACTTTTTAGCAAGTACTTCTGTGAAGTAAAACAAATTTGTACAAACATGTTTAGGTAAAGCTAGGTAAGGGTGTTTGTGGATTGCTTAATACAGAAAGGTCCCCACCTTACTAGTGATCTCCATGCTGGCAGGCATTCAGGATGATACAAATATCTTTTGCATTCACCACTGAGATTTCTTTTGTTGTTAGGAGTTCATTTGTTTACAGCAGTTGATTAGGAAACCTGTTTGCAAAATAATTGTGTTGTCTTGGTGTTCTTCATCAACTAGAGAAGTAGGAATGTATTTGGATATATATCTGGGCAGTAGATTTTAAATCTATCAAATCCTTAGTATTAGTTAAGAGACTTATGGGCTATTTAGCAAAACCTGCTTTTAACGTGACATTTGCAGGACTGACTGAACGTGCAGGTAGATGAGCGTACTGGTATATTATTACATCTTAATTAACCAAATTAACTTTAATCATCTGTCTGGACCACCAAATAAGTGTGGAGTCCATGTTTGTTTTTTGTTTTTTTTTCTTTTTAAGACCCATCAGACTGAATCACAGAATCACAGAATGGCCAGGGTTGGAAGGGACCTCAAGGATCATGAATCTCCAACCCCCCTGCCACAGGCAGGGCCACCAACCTCCTCATTTAATGCTAGACCAGGCTGCCCAGGGCCCCATCCAATCTGGCGTTGAACACCTCCAGGGACGGGGCATCCACAACCTCTCTGGGCAGCCTGTTCCACCACATCACCATTCCCCGACGTCCAACCTAAATCTCCCCTCCCTCAACTTAAAACCATTTCCCCTCGTCCTGCAGTTATCTACCCTTTCAAAGAGTTGATTCCCCTCCTGTTTGTAGGCTCCCTTTAGGTATTGAAATGCTGCAATGAGGTCACCCTGCAGCCTTCTTTTCTCCAGGCTGAACAAGCCCAGCTCCCTCAGCCTGTCTTCATAGGGGAGGTGCTCCAGTCCCCTGATCATCTTTGTGGCCCTCCTCTGGACCCTCTCCAACAGCTCCCTGTCTTTTTTGTACTGGGGGCTCCACACTTGGATGCAGTACTCCAGATGGGGCCTCACAAGAGCAGAGTAGAGGGGAACAATCACCTCCCTGTCCCTGCTGGCCACCCCTCTTCTGATGGAGCCCAGGATACCATTTGCCTTCCGAGCTTCAAGGGCACACTGCTGGCTCATATTAAGTTTTTCATCTATCCAGACCCCCAGGTCCTTCTCCACAGGGCTGCTCTCAAGGACCGCTCCTTCCAGTCTGTATGGATGCCTGGGATTCCTCTGGCCCAAGCGCAAAACTCTGCACTTTGCCGTGTTGAACCTCACCAGGTTCACCCGGGCCCACCTTTCTAGCCTCTCTGAATGGCATCCCTTCCTTCAACTGTGTCGACCGCACCACTCAGTTTGGTGTTGTCAGCAAACTTGCTGAGGGTGCACCTGTTTCCATCATCAATGTCATTGATAAAGATGTTAAAGAGCACCGGTCCCAAGACAGACCCCTGGGGGACGCTGCTCGTTACCGGCCTCTACCTGGACATAGAGCCATTGATGACCACCCTCTGTCTGCGGCCTTTCAACCAGTTTCTTATCCATCGAGTGCTCCACCCATCAAATCCACATCCCTCCAGTTTGGAGATAAGGATGTGGTGGGGGACCATGTCAAAGGCCTTGCTCAAGTCCAGCTAAATGACATCGGTCGCCTTTTCCTTGTCCACCGATGCCGTCACTCCATGATAGAAGGCCACCAGATTGGTCAAGCATGACCTTCCCCTGGTGAAGCCGTGCTGGCTGTCACGAATCACATGCCCTTTCCTCATGTGATCAAGCATGTCATCCAGGATGATCTGTTCCATGATCTTCCCAGGCACAGAGGTGAGACTGACCAGCCTGCAGTTCCCAGTGTCCTTCTTGTTCCCTTTCTTGTAAATGGGAGTGACGTGACCCTTCCTCCAGTCATCTGGGACCTCACCTGACAGCTACGACTTTTCAAATATGATGGAGAGAAGCTCGGCAACCACCTCAGCCAGCTCCTTCAGAACCCTGGGATGCACGCCATCTGGCCCCATAGACTTGTACACATTCAGTCTCATGAGGCGGTCTCGGACCTGCTCTGTCCTCACAGGGGGTGAATTTACCACCCCAGTCCCCACCTAGAGGTTTAGGGATGCAGGCCTCAGGGATGTGAGAAAAACTGGAATCCTGGCCACCAGTGAAGACCAAGGCAAAGAGTGGTAATCAGTACTTTCTCACAGTTTGCGGAGTGTCATGACTCAAGATCTCACTTGACTATCTCAAACACATCATTAAAGAAAATGTGCTCACTCGTGAATCCACACATATGGTGGACAGTGCTGAAAGAGCTTTAAACTTGATATGGTTTTGTACTGAAACAGAATGTATTAATGTGAAATGCTACTCTGTCTTCTCTGTGAGGTGTTAGCCTCCAGCAGAGGTATAACAGCTCATAAAGCTACTTCTGCTAGATTCAGAAGAGCATGTCTGTCTATGCATTGAATTTACTAGCTTTAACTTCGTCTCACAGCATGTACTGCAGTCAGTCAATGAAACAGTTCCTTAGCATCACATGGGCAGGCACATTTGTGTTGTGAGTGGTCAGGGTGGCCTTGTCTCTCTGCAGTGCTAGCAGGCATGTGTTTTGAACATGAAATTTATGCCAAATATTCTCATACCAGGGGATTTTTCATCTCTGAGCACGTTTTTTCTACTTGTGTTTGTGTAAACTAACAAAAAAATGGAGATAAGTTATACTCACAGGCATATTTTTATCTTGCTTATAGCTATATTCATTTTCATAAAAAAAACTTCGTGCCCAACTGTTTACAACATTATTGAAAAACACAGTGCTTAGAAGCATGGAAACAAATGGATAGAATCAAAATCTTATTAATTTCAATTGACTGCTAGTTCTTATTTTGTGTCTAGAACTTCAAATGAGATGGCTTATTATACTCGTTACTAATGAACATTGTTGTTATCAATGGAGACCTTTTTCCAGCAATGTCATGCTAGCATAAACTAAAAAATATCATTTAATGAAACTGTTTTGTTCTGTTGTATTAAAAAGTAACGTCTTGTGGTACATACAGCATATCTCTAAAATATTGTAGTTTCATTTTCCAGCATCAAAATGGCCTGGATTCCTTCACAAAAGCTTACCATTTTTTGGTTCTTTTTGTGATCACTTTCTGTCCTATTAGGATGAGATAACAGAAATGAAGAAGAGACTGAAAACTGTGACGCATCAGGGGGATCAACTGAAAGAGGAGATCACAAAGAAAGAAGAAGCTCTTGTGAAAGCGCATCTAGAACATCAGCAACTAGAGAGGGAAAAGGAAACGTTGAAAGTAAGAGTCCTTACACAAGCACACTTTATTACAAAGGATGGCTCCCATGACTGTAGAGACTTCATTGTTTTCATGGTCTGTGGGAGCTGTTTTGCTGTATTTTATAAAAATTGAAGCCAGTTGAAGTGTTTATTAGATCTGTTGGTTATACAAGTCTTCCACATATCTGACAAATATAATCTCTGTGATTACAGTTAGAAAAGTCCTAGACTGTCTTGAGAAGCTTTAAATCTCTTGGTCACTCAATGTTTTTAATACTAAGTTGCATAAGTGTGGATTTGGATGTTAACCTGCTTGTTCTAAACTTTTATAATGGAGACGTTTTAAATTCAAGATTTCCTTTCTTTAAACTTTTCTTTATCTGTTGCTTTAAAGTGCGAAACCAATTAGGTTATTCTTCACAATCCTGATCTTGAAATCTGAGCTTGAAGGGCTGTTCCTTCTTCTCAGCCCTGACAGCATCCCTTTTTTTTAGATATACTATTAAATTTGTGATGATTCCTCAATACAATTTGTTGCTCTCTCAAAAGATGGAAGGAGTTCTTGTTCAAAACAACTTATTTTTCTCTTTACTAGGCACTAGAAAAAAAAACAAAAACAAAACCGCATCAAACAAACAACACCTGCAAAACCTCTACTATTTCCACAATGTTTTCTTTTGATAGCTTATTGCTGAGCTACAATGACTTCTTAGGTTTTCTGCCCCACTCAGCAACGCTGCAGTTGTGACAAGATGTCAATAAAGTTTCATAAAAAGGTGATGAATTTGTTTTTTTTTATATCTGGTCTACCTCAGAGTTGCTCTATCATTGATGGAGGAGTCAAGTAGAGCCTCATTTTCCATGTGCAGCTTTCTGCCTTAACTAGTTGCCAATTCTGTCTCATCACCTCAGAATTGTCTGCCATTCGTTTGACAAACATATGATTGCTACGTGGTTTACCCCCTCAATTATTCACTGGCAAGTGTGTCCATGGACTGACATTATATTAGTGGATAGCTTTAGGGCTTTGTGGTCTTCTACCTGAATGTCTCTGCTGAATACTAAAGCAGAGGAAGATTCAAAGAGGAGGCTGACTGACACTGGCACAAAAAAACCCAATTATTTGTGTAGCAAGCCAGCTTCAATTTGTCCTGCTTGCACTGATGTGAAGGAAGCAAGCTGTTCCCAGGAAATCAGTTTAAAGAATGTGCTGAAGCATGGAGGAGTGAGATTCATAGGAATGAGATTATAGAGACATTGGACTTATGCTTAGCTCTGCTGTCAGAAAGGTCTTAAAGATGTGTGATCATGGCAAATAAATCATGGGATGCCTGATTAAAGCTCCATTAAAGCCAGTACAATGCAATCTTTTGGTTTCAGTTGACTATTTGAAAATACGTATTTAAAAGCTGTAAGAAGTAAGGCTGTCCAGGTTTGAGATGCTGTCAAGATCTTCTGTCCTTTTATTTTTTCAGCATTTTCTAAAAATCTGAATGTGAAACTTCTTACTTTTAGTGTTATTTCAGCATTCTCTGTCCAGTCCATTTTGCATCTTTTTAAAAATCTGCATTTTTCTCCCATCTTTAAAGCAAATACAAAAAAAAACCCCTTTATTTACTGCAGTACTTCAGAACCTAACAGGAATTTGGTTTGAGTTCAGTTTGAGAAATTGGCATATAAATGTCCCATATGAATTCTTCCTTCTTGCTGACTGTCCTTCAATTTTTTGCAGACTCTCTGAACCAACCTTAAATGAGATATGCTTATTTAGAACAGTTTTAATACTGACACTTCTTCTGGTCTCACTGTGTTTATTCAATTCTTTTTCTCTGTACGTAGATCCTGGTACTGTGATCTTCAATATATTTAACCTCAGTGAAATTCCTGTTAGTTTGTGGGGCATGTGTGTGACTTGAAGTATTTATATTCTTCGCTGTACAAGGTTATTGAGATCTACTTTAACTTTGTGCATTTCAGTGAGATTTGTTGACATAATGTTTGCTGCCAACATCTGCTGCCACTCCTTATTTATAGCTCATAATTTTTGTGGCATAAGGAGAACATAGAATTTTGATATATTAAAAAAAAATATTATCCAGAAACGTGTAATGCATGAGCAGTTTTACATCTGTAGACAGCTTTTGCACACTCTTGATCGCATCTCAATTTGAAGTGGCTTGCATTTTTCTTCAGCTGATGGATTCTAATAAACATCCAACATTGAGTAAGAGAGATATGAAAGTTGTATTTATAGGAATATGAAAATTTTATTAAATAAAGTAAGAATTGAACATGTTATTTTATTATGATGATGGAACTGTTTTTTCTGTCTTAAATCAATAGTTTTAGGTGCAGCCTTCATCACGGCCTCATTCTTTCAGCATTCAACGATGCCATTTCTGAAAAGGCTGCATGAACCTTTATCCTTTATAAGGGTTGGGGTTGTGAAAGTGTCTTCTAGTCAAGGCTTGAAAGTTTTCACATCTGTGAAAACAAACTAGTCACCTAGTTTCACTTTGTCTGTAGCTAATTGCCTATTACTGCTAAAAATTTCTAATAATCCAAGATGACCTCAGTATTTTTTTCTACTTATGTCTTGAATTACAGAGTTCATCAGAGTAGCATAGAATTATTGGGTAATTTCCAAGATTTGTGTTAGTGGCGCGTGATCACTGTAACAATGCATTGCTTAAATTTTGCTTAAGGGCAGTCCTTCCTTTTCCATCTTCTACACTTCCACTAAAAATGCTCACGTTCTTTAATTTTGCTCTTCTGTGCATAGTTGCCCTGTTCTCCACATATTCTTTTATTCCAGTCTGAAGCATATCCTGACTAGATAACGATTTGTACAGTGTAGATCATTGTCCTTTCTAGCAAGATGAGTTATCCTTTCTCACAACCCAGTCTTGCTTTGAACTTGTCTGATAGATTTTTTTCAACAACGTAACTACTCAGTTGAAAAAACTCTCCACATATCACCTTTAAAAAAAATACTAAATGAGACTCCTGAATTACAACTTGATCCATTATTATAGAAAAAAATTCTTCAAGATTTCTGTTGTGTATAACATTACTAAAATACTGTTTGCAACATTGATTTATGGGTCTTCATCTTGTTTGTCTTAGAGATTTATTCTTAAAAACTAACAAAATATGCACGTGTTAGGAAATGAAATGAATTTATGAGATTGTATTCCTAATTTATAATCCCAGATATATAATGGGAAGTTGTTACTAAGCACACTTGACCTATACTATTTGACTCCACCAGGCTGAACTACTTAAGATGAAAAAACAAGCTCTGGAGACCAAGAACTTTATAGAAAATCAGGAGGCAGAAGAGAGAAAACTCCTAAAAATTATTTCTGAGGCTGATGCTGAGAGGCTGAAGCAGAAGAAGGAATATGACCGAGTAAGAATCTAGATTTGGCTTTTCCAACACAATGCATCTTGTTCCTTCAGTTCAGTGCATTTTTAAGTTCAGGATCCTCAGCTACTGCAAAAGTACTTCTAAAGCTTCATAGTGCTATTGAAATAAACATTCTAAGGTACTGAAGTGAGTGGAATGATGTAGTTTACATATTATTCAGGAGACTAAACTGTAATAAGAGAAGCTGCTAGGCTGCTGCTATTGTTTTTTTTTTCATTAATAACAGTGAAACTTTTTAATGCACATGATTTTCACTGATGAAAATGTAATAATGATGTTTTGAAGTTGTGCTGAGGAACTGTAACTGAGATTATTGTTTTGACCTGCATTCTTAGGTTATCAATGAGAGAGATGTCCTTGGGTCCCAGCTTGTTCGACGCAATGATGAGGTGGCTCTTCTATACGAAAAGATCAAAATCCAGCAATCCATCTTAAACAAGGGTGAGACTCAGTACAGGCAGAGAATGGAAGACATTCGGCTTCTCAAGCTGGAGATCAGAAAACTTCGTCGTGAGAAGGGAATACTTGGTAAAACTGTGGCTACTGTAGAGGAACTCAGGTAGAAAATCTGATTGAATACATTTTTGTAGCAACTGCATGCATGATTCTGTATTTGAGACAGAATTATTTTCATATGTGATAAAGATTTGTATCAACAAACATTATACCTTGGAGAAGGGGATTATTTGCTTTGACCTTGTACACACTGGATTATGTTCACAAAGGAGTTCATCAGTGAAAATTAAAATATAAGATAGATAAAAGAGGAAAAAAAACATCTTGTCCTAAGCTGAAGTAGTTTCCAAATTTCACCTTGTACTGTGAGTTACTGCCTGCAGAATAGACTTGACAGAGAGCAGCAAAGATGATGTTCATAGTTCAGTGAGCTACTTAGTGGTACCTAGAGCCCAAATTAGTGGAACTGCTTTTTATTAGGCAATCTGCAGAGGATGGGGAGCAATTGACGTATTTATAACAAACTCCTACTCATTTTCAGAGCTTTTTACTTCCAGATTTATATGTAGACTTGCTCTGAGAGAAAGATTTAGTTAAATTTTCATTGAAGGTTGTGTTTCTTTAAAACGGAATTTTAATGGCCCTGGTCTGATTTATTTCCTCCTACTCTGGCTTAATGCTTCCCTTCTTTTTTTTTTTTTAACCCTCCCAAGCTTAAGGTATATTCTTTGCTGTGATGTTAAGCTATTGTGATTTTTTTCTGTAGAATCAGACTTGGTTTGTAAGAAGCAGCAGGTATGTTGTCAGCAGAGAACCATTGTATGTTCTATATAAATATCACACTTTTGAGTGAGACATTTAGGTTAACTATATGAGTATAATTCCATGGCCTTCACTGGAGCAAATTTACTTCAGTCTGTGGTCAGTCCATTGACTCCAGTGAAATTATGCTAGCTTGATTTGGTGTAAGTTAAAAAAGAACTGGGCACAAAACGCTAGCAACTGCACTTTTCATTGACTGACTGCAGACAGGAATAGGATTTGAATTCTTTGCCCAAATGCATTCAACTGAAAGTCTGTTACTGCATTGAAACTCAGTAAAGGCATTGAGGTATAGTGCTATACATGCCATGATGGGTGGATCAATTCTTGCTAACTACAGCGGCAATCACATACTTTAATGAAGTCCAAAACTATCATGAAAACTGTCTGTTGAAAGAGACCATTTATCAGCTGTGCTGCTAATTAGCTTTCTTGATTTGCCAATTGGAGATGTTCTTTTTTTTTCCTTTTCCATAAACTTGTCCAACCTCACAGTTTAAAAAAAAAAAAAAAGACCCTTTTTTGTCTAGCGAGCTAAATTCAATGCTGAGGTTGACAGGGAAAGGTTCAGTGGAGTAGGTGTATGGTGATTCTCCACTTTCTTTCCTCTTCCTGTACTCACAGGATCCACCCACCAAAATGATAAGGGTTGGATCCTTGCAGAATGTGCCTTTTTGTTTCCTGCTTCTTCACTCCTTGACCCCAGCATATGAATCTTAGTTGTCAAAGCATCTTTGGACCATTCAATTAATTTTAAATTCAGCAACAAATAGTGTCTGGAGTCCCTTGAGGAGAGGAAGTAAGAGTAAAAGAAATCCAAGTTGGTTTCTCCAAAGAACAATGTTCTTCATAATTAGGTCCTGCAATGTGTTTTCTTTACAGAATTGTGTGAGCCATGTTGTTTTAAAACCTTCTTCCAAAAACAAACGCTCAGATTCAATACAGAGGCAATTCCATAACTCTGATTTGTAGGTTACTGCAAGTGGATTAACTGGCCTTAATGTACACAAAAAAAAATTGAGTTGTGAACAAGGTTTCCTGAGAACTGATGAAAAGTCCCATTTTTGAATCGTTCTTACTGAAGCAAATGAAGAGGTCTACCTGTGTTATCCTACAGGAACTCCTATAGTATTCTTAGTCAACTGTTAATTTCAAGAGTCACTTTGCCAGTGTTGTAATGTGTGGAAGAATGGTTTCTTCATGTTCATGCCTTGAATAGATTGGTTTGGTTTCACTGTGGAGTTTTTTGTTTCTTTTTTTTCCTTTTTGTTTTCCTTTTTGTTTCTAATCTTAAGGCAGGAGGTTCATCACATGCGGAAGGAGCTATTAAGAGAACAGACTCGGTGCAAAGTTTTGGAAGAAGAACTGGAGAATCCCTTGAATGTTCACAGATGGAGAAAACTGGAGGTAATGTCTCAGTATTGAGTTCCTAAAGCCCATATTTCCAAATCAGTGACACAGCACAAAGCCTATTTACTTTACTGTTATGCAAATTATGTGGAAGGGCAGGCAGACTGAAATTTCCATAGTACCAAAGGAGTAGTTAACTGCTGAATGGCTTCCTTGCACAATGCAATCAGTGTTATTTTTGTGTCATTTTCTCAATGAAAAATTGCAGAGGGAATTGTAAAGAGCCAGTAGAATGCTAAAGCGACTATGAATGCATAAGGTGAATTTAGAAGGAGGTGGTTCCCTAACATGGGTGAAGTGAAAGAGAGTGAAGGGGAAAGGTATAATCCTGCTCTTACCGATTAGATTTAAATGTGAAGAAAGAATTAGTAAGGCTGATAGGGCATGTGAACTGGAAAACAGTCAGACCTGAAGTCACATGTCACATTTTTCACCAAATCTGTGAAAAAGTACACATAAGCATTGGTGGGCTTCCAAAGGTAGTCATTCTGGGTAATGTGAGGTCAGCTGTTACATACACAGCAAATCTAGCTTTTTGCACTATTTGAACCTACCAGATGAAGTGGAAAAATAATAAATCTGTCAAGCATAATCCAAATACAGGAGCATCAGTTGGCATCACTGCATATTTTCAAAGTAAGCGAGAGCCAGCTGAGACTTTTTTGTTGCATGAATCTCCAATCTGATGCCAGCCTGAGTAGCTTAGCTACTCTAGTAATGAGTGTTAACATCTTAGTCCTTCCAAAAGTAGAGTTGTATGTGTTTACTAGCATAGTAGTTAATTTCTGTCCATGCTGAGCTTAAAGTTTGAGCAGTGTGAGTAGCTTTTCTCACAGAAGGGAGATAAAGTGAAGGATGCTGTCCTTGAAGACATCTAGACACAGTCTCTGGTAATGCCATATAACAAAAGCAAGTCAGGCCTGTGGAAACATCCTGTGTTGAGAGAATGAATTTATGAGAGCTGATAATGGGTAATAATTTCTTTCCATTCTAGGTCAGTGGTTTGTATTTGAAACAGAAAAACCACCAGATGGTTGAATTCATATGAAATAATCCTGATGGGGTTTTGGTTCAATTCCTAATGAACAAACACTCTCACATCACTACTGTTGTCACAAATTGGCACCATTTTTGGGCAGTGCTATGGAACAATCACAGTCTGAGTAGTTCATGGGGCCTAAATTACTTTTTAGCCTGGTTTCCCAGTAAATGATGCATTGTGAGTACTGTATGTGTATCTGTGTTAGTGTGTCTCAGTTACACTTGAATTGATTAGTCGATTTAGGTAAAATCTGATAAAGGATAAAGAGCCATGAGATATCAAGGTTCTCATAGATTCAAGCAAATAAGCAGAGAATAGATCTTTGCTGAGGTATTTGCTGTGTTCAGTCCTTATGATCCGCCACGGAAATCACATGGGAGAGGAAAAACCAAGTGAGAAAGAAGTGTTGTGCATAACCAGGTTTCTTTTGTTCAAGTGAAAAAAATTTCCCTCTCCTAAAATATCACTTGTCACTGTTTGAGGTTTTTAAAACAGTAGGAAGTGCTTGCACTGCTCTCTATATATTAGAAGACAATTTCAGTTTCTGCTAAAATGCTGACAATAACTGTCTTTTTCTTCTTTGTCACGTGGTTCTGTCAGTCTGTTGGTTTGGGGGTTCCATTCTGAAGGACTCCTACTTATACTAGATATTTTGATAGGTATTCAGAAGCTTAGTAGTGCTAAACATGAGCATATTCTGACTGTTCTTCAAGAGGTAGAAATTTCAGACTCAGAACTGCTTGAATACTTGCCCTAGGAAACAACTAATACAGTTTCTCCTTCCTCTCCGCATTTAATTTCATGTTTGTTAGTTTTTGACACTTAGATATTGTGTTTCTAATTTGCAAGCAGGAAATGCAAGTTATAATAGAATTTTTGAGACTACTTTGCCTTTGCTTTTGTTTAGGCCAGCGACCCAAATACCTATGAACTGATCCAGAAAATACAGAGGCTACAGAAGCAGCTTATCAGCAAGACAGGTGAAGTGATAGAAAAAGAACTGCTCCTACAGGTACTGCAGCGTTGGTAGATTATTGTATCTTGTTATTATATTTGACTTACCTGCACTCTCTGTCTGCTCAGATGTGTTTCCAGAATGTTTCCTAGATGCATCTTTGAAATACTTTTTCATGCTCCTTAGATAGCTTTAGATGGCAGCACTGACACACTGAAAGAGAACAAATAGCATCTGATTAGTTAATTTTTATATTCTGATTTCTGATACCTGGACTAACTCTGGAAAATAAAATTAAAGGTTTGCCTTAGTATATTCATGTTTTAGATTAACCTTCGAGTCAGTATTATATTTTTGGCATGGCGTTTTTTCATTTCAACCACATCTATTACGACCAGGACAACGAAGGAAAATCTGTTTGATTCCATTTGTGCTTAGGTTGGCTTTTGACAGAAGGAGTCTGTGTGTTTGTATGAATTAAAATCATGAAATCACAGAATCAGAAAAGACTCTTTGGATCATCAAATCCATCCAACCCCCTACGTTACTAAATGTACCATGTCCTCAAGAGCCACATCCAGATGTCCTTGAACTTCGGTGATAACCAGTAAGATTTATGTTGTAGAATCAAAGCGAGCCTAACTTCCCATAGTGCAAACATTACTATCAATTTTTTTTTTTTTTTAAAGGGATGTTTTGGGCCTCAACTGTAGATGCCAAACTGAGAAAAGATTCTCCTTCCCTCAGGTGACTGTGAGGATAGTTGTAGATGTGGTTTGAACATCTTGGTCTTAAATACCCTAACAGTATTAATGCCTACATAGCGTATCACACACTGGATAGTGAAAGAAATATTATTGGAAACTCCTGTCGAGAAGAAGCTCAAGGGTTTGCCACTTTTTTTTTTTTTTTTTGTAGGAAAAATAGATCCGTAATTTTGTGTTAAGGTAATGTATGGTATATTGTTACGCCTTTGCCTGAAAAGTATAATCTTTATTACATAGTACTGAAGTGGTGTCAGTAAAATAGTTTGTTAGCTTAAACAAATGAAGCAAATACAGCTTCAAACTTGCTGTGCTGTACCCATACACAAGCCCAATTCTACCTGTGTGATTTTTATACAGACTGTTGCTTATCTTGCCTTATCCTTAGTGTGCTCCCATTTAACTATAATCTATAATCCCTAGTTAAAGGTGAAGAGCTGAGATATAGAAATACTGAGTTATCTGACCAAGAAAATCTTTGAAATAGGTACTTGAGCCTAAGTTACTATAGTAGCCATTGGCACAATCTTTCTGTGTAGCAGTCCCTTCTGCAACACTTCTTTTACTATTTTCCTAGATTTAAGTCAGAGTTGGAATTAAATATTTAATAGCGCTTCCTGATATGATACTTGAGATCCTTTGAGTCTTAATTCATGCATCATTTCCCTGTGCAAGAATGCTGAAATGAATGTCTCCTTTTCTGAGAATAATGGTAAAGAAAAGGCCAAAAATACCATGCTCTACATTATGATCAGGGCTTTACCATCAACACTTTTGTGTATTTTTATCTTGTTTGCCACAGAGTTTTTTAGTCAAACACTAAGACTGAAACAGAGTTATTGCATAGCAGGCTGTGGTGAGGAGAGGTAACGAGAGATGGAAGACATTGCTTGGAGGGCAGCTGATTTCCTGTTAGGGCAGTGTGTCCAACTGGATAGGTCATTGGTGGTATAGGGCTCTTAAATTGAGTGTATTATTCGAGCTTCTTCTGCTAAGTGGCTGGATAACATTGGACAAGCCATTTTATTGTTGTTTGAACTAGTTATCTTGTATATAGATAACATGGTCCTAGTTATCTTGTATATAGATAACATGGTCTAACAGCCACAGACATCCCTTTGCACTGGAGCTGTAATGGTTGTGGACCAATTCTGTGCTTCAAAGTGAAGTAGATTTTCTTTTCAGGTAGCCAGCACAGTTCAGTCTCTGCTCACATTCAGGGAAGAGGGAACTACTGAAGACTTGTGCTCTTCCTAGTTAGCTCATTCACACCTGTATTCAGTCAGAGACTATAGGAGCTTAGGGATACAAACTTATGAGGTTGCCTTTGCTTGCATAAATATTACTTCCTCTCTCAAAGTTGTTCTTATCCACATTTTGTCCTGTACAAGGGCATAGCCATTACATGTATCTGCTTTAAAATATTCTCAATCTCTTGCTATATGTAATAGTTTTTAGGTGTGTGGCAAATAGGATATTTTTTATAGGTAAAACTTGTGAATGTCTCTGTCTTTGATTTCTGTGTGTGCATATGACATAGCTTATATCAAAGTGAAGTAATAAAATGGTGTGGAAAAAGCTATGTGGACTGGATATTGAATGTTAAAAACACCTTTGGAATCTAGAAATAACGTAGGTCTGAGAGTGATTGAGCTCAGTGTCAGCAACCTGCAGTTTGATTAGTAGGCTGTTCATCTTGCTGCATCCTCATGAAGTGCCATAATGCTTGTATAAGAAAAAATAATTCCATTTGTGTTGTATGCAATATAATTCTGTCTTCTGACTGTTCCTTTGTAAATAAAAGCAGGCTTCTACAGGGAACATGGACATAAGAATGGAAATTTTGCTAAGGAAGAATTGCATTATATGGAATCATATAGAAAAGCATCTGCTTTATCTAACCTGTTTCCGCTGTGTATTTCATCATATCCTTTTTAGTAAGCTTTTTCAATCTTTCTCACCTGCTAGATCTTTAAAAATGATGCAGCTAGTAAGGCCTTACTATCTGTGCTATGTGATTACAAGAATGATTTGCTATGTTTCAGTCAGAAAATTTGGATAGCTGACAGTTCTCTTGTCCAGGTAGAATGCAGCTTGACTTGAAAATCTCATTAAAAATATTTTTGTAACCTATCATCAGACTTTTACTGAGAAATATTGAATATGCAACATGATGAATGGTTGTGTACAGTGATTTGTTAGAGTTGAATACTTTAATAATGAGGTAGAAATATTTTCCATGTTTAAGAATATTCTAAATTATCTTATAACCTATCAGCAAATAGAAGTGGATATCCTGAGACTTTGAAAAGTAGATGCAAAGCAGTCAGTGGCCATACTTTTTCTTCTTTAACTCAGGGTATTATCACACCTGTGAGCTGCTATGTTGATGAAAAATGCTGTCTTAAAAATCAGATCCAAACCCAAGGTCTTAAATACTTACGATCAATAAAAATCCAATGACTTTCTTTTCAAACATAGGAAATGTTACTTCAGGGTTAGCTGGCTTCCATGTTTGAGTCATTACCTTCCACCTGAATTTTACAGTTAAAAGATACAGCTTTTTTATTATTATTATTCCTTTCTAAACTGTTGAGTAATACTGCAGTGCTTTGTGGAGAAATGTGGGTTAAACATGGAATTCCAGTGATGGGTGAAGGTCTTTGTGAACACATGCTATGAAGAAAATGCCTTGTATAGCCAAAAGGTGTAATTATTATTAAACAGAAGGGCTCTGTTGACAACGTCTGAATGGAAAAAAATACAGACTTGCCCACTTCACTTGTGGGGTTGTCCCCAGATCCCCCATGTGACTGAAGTACAACTGCATAATGAACAGTGATGTGTGGTAAGCACACAATATATCCATATTACCTGGTTATGATTAGGATTAACTTGGTTATAGGAACTTATCCCACTGCAAGTGAATTATGCATTGCTTTATTTGTTTCAAATTTAGTTCATTCTATTGAGTGAACTCTTCTAATTTGATTTCATGTCTGACTGAGTGGAATTTTATTCAGCTGCATGTCTCAGAATGGATAACAGTGGAAAGATTCACAATATATGTCAGCTACCTCAGTTGTCAATCACCTCAGAAGGTTGGTCATAAATGCAAAAGAAATGCACAACCAATATTATTTGTGGAGGGAGGAGGCAAGGAGGGAAGCACATATACAGCAATATATATAGCTGTACATCTTATAGTGATAAATACAACATCTACTTAAGCCTGTAGTACTGAGAGTATTGTTGTTCAATGTGTGCATTGTTCTCCTAAATGTGTGTATGCATGCACGCACATATAATCAATACTATTTTAAGTTCTTAAGTTCTGAATATCTTTATTTTTCAACAATCAAGGACTGAATAGGTAGGATGTAATGCTTCCAGGCCATTAGCATCTTGAGATCATAGTTTCAAAGAGCGTGAGGGCAAAAGGCGTGATTAGCTCATATATCTGACTCATATTAGAGTTAGAAAACACCCACATGCCCTTGTACTGAGCCAAGATTTTAGCCAAACCCTCCAAAGAACTGATGGTACCACTGACAGAGAGTAGGAGGTGCAGAGGGGGCATTACTGTCTTAGGTATAAATTAGCAATTTCATTTCAGGTATTGAAAGATCCAGGGAAGGGAGAGCAAAGGAGACTCTCTGTGACCTTGGGCAGGTTACTGAGCTTTTGCACACCTCACCTCAACTAAAAATGGAATGAAATCATTTCTATGCTAATAGTGGTGTGTGAATGAATATATTAGAGACATGACTCAATTCAGTAGTAACAGTAGCTAGCTAAACATTCAAAATAGGTAGATGTTTTATTTCTTCTGTGCTGACTTGATAGTAGACCTGTTGTATCCAGTTTGAGGTGCTTGTTGCTATACTGTCTGAACAGATACATAACCATCTTTTCTCAGAGCTGCTACTATAGTCTCATAAAGCTGCCATGGGTTTATGCAGGCTGGCACCTGCTGAAGTCAGAGAAGTTTTATTCCAGCTAAAGGAGGAGCTCTAGGATATGCTTTCTTCATTATACAAAACTTCTGCCCATTCATTGTATAAAATATTGGTTTTGCAATCTTGTGTCACTTCTTTTCAGCCTACTTCACAAAAGCCCCATCCTCTTGAACACCATTTCTTTCCTTAGTCTGGCAGTTTCATGAAGCAAGTTAAATTCTTCACTGATCTCCTAGTGTTTCATGTAGCTCCCATTATACAATGTGTCATGCAAAAAAGTATGCTCAAATGTTGAATAAGGAATTTTCTCCTTGGAGAGTCTGCTCGGGAAAGTGGGATTCGCCCTTATTATGCCTGCCTTTATTTTGGTATTCTGAATGCTCAGTTCAGTTTTATTTTAGATATTATCTGTACATCTTCAAAATGGTTGAGATTTACTTCACCCCCTCAAAACTGGCATTTATATATTTTCGGTTGCTGAGTAGAGATTCTACTTAGATTTGAGAGCATAGCCTTCTTGTATGTTACATCTAGAGTAGATTGTCTTAGTTGAGTATTTTTTGGCAGAATTGTCTATTTTCTTAAAAATAACTGTAGTTCCGTTCAGGAAACTAATAACTGTAGAATCCCAAGGAGTCTCTTTTGACCTACTCGTTATTGTTTCTCTGTCATCTTACCTTTAGAGAGATTTTAGTAGAGGTAGTTTGAGAGAGTGCTTTGTATGCACTGAAACTTACAGGTGAACAGCAAAATCCACTACCAAAATACAATCCTTTTTTTACTTCTCTTTTATCATTATATATAAAGTCAGCTTTTTGAAGGGATTTTTCCATCCAAAAATGAAAAGGAAATTTTTTTTTAACTTTTTGTACTTCACTGGGACTTGGCTTTTTTCTCTCTCTCTTTTCTGGAGGATTTGAATTTGTCTGGAAGCACTGGATTAATGCCCTATCTTAAGGCTGAAGCTAGCAGTTCCCTTATCCCTCAATTAAAGCAGCGAGTATATTGAATTTTAGACCCTTTCTTTGCTTCAAGGTACCATTCCTACTAGCTGGAAAAAAAAACCAAAACTTTTTTTTTTACACTTTTTCTTATTCAGCTTGTACTAACTCTTGAATGGCAGAAGACTGTCTTGCCTGTGTAATTGCATCTAATTGCTTAGCCACATAGTGGCTGTGGCCACATCAGCACAAAGAAATCACACTGCTAACTGAGAAAGCTAAGCTGGCAAAATGTTTAGCCATTGATCAAATGGTTCCTGACATTTTAAAAAAATGTCCTTTCCTTATAAAAAATGGAAGGGTGGTTATGTATCTTAAGGAGAACAAGTATAGTAGTACCCTGTTGAGTGTAGCTTTTGAGTTTGACTCCAGTTTCAGTTACTGGATGGAATTTCCAGGGATTTTTACTGATATGTAGAAATGAGAAACACTGAATTGACTCTGGCCTGAGATATACTCTTGAGTTTTCAGATGAATATGAATTGAAGAAAATTATTTCCACAGTGCTATTTACCGACAAGTTGGAATTAGTCACTGCTGGATCAAAGGGCTTTGTTTGGAAACTGGACTCTGAAGAGAATCTGTTTTTTTTTAATAAAAAAAAATGTTTTCCCATGAACTCTGGCTGTAGCCTAGTTCTAACTAGTGAGAACTACATATATCTAATTATTAGTGCTAGTGCAGTATTTTGGTGCACAGCAGTCTACTGAGTTAGTGCCTTCAAATTAATTTCATCCCAGTGCCTTGAATTTGCTTTGAACCGGAGTCTCAAAGGCAGTATGAGACACATGGAGGTAGTTCATACGCTGTCATTCTTCAGGACTAATTTTCAAGTTATTTCCTCCTTTCGCCATCCTTTCATTTTCCTTTTGTTGAGTTTGAAACGTTCATTGTTCAACTAGGTCTTTGATTTTAGATTTTTACTCCGCCTGTAAGGGTAAATGTTGATGTTAACTAGAATAACTAGGCTATCTTTCAATGATTCTGTGCCTCCATACAATTAGAATTTCTCTGGTGCCTTTTACTTTGCCACAGATATTCTTTTTCTTCTTATTATTAATTTATTTATTAACATTCTCACTTGCCCTAGATGCTGACTGTGTATCCAGCAGGGTTCTGTGAGCAGTGTGGAACCATTCACACTGAGCAAATTGTAGGACCATTGTGTTATTTCTCTGTGCAGTGTACTTGAGTTCAGATGCAATTCTATAATGATGTAGAAAGTAATCGCATTTCGTAAACGAGACAGTTAACAGGCTCACTTGTGTGAAGATATATTGAGGGTCTGAATATCTTGAGAACTTTGTGTGAGCTTTAAGAATTAAGTAGGTATTCAGCTCTTATGCTAGCTCTCGTCAGAAGGGAGTCCATTTCTATTTCTACATATTTTGAATATAGTCCTTGGTAAATTAGGGTTTATTTTAGTCCTTCTAATCTCAGTCCATCCAGAATTAGAAGGTGTTCTACGCTATAGAAACTTACAGCATGATAAAGTGCTCTAAAAACATACTGACATTTATATTCTTTTCCTCCTCCCACATACATTCCAGTTCAAATGGAAGAGAATAAAGTTCTCCCATTAAAATAGCCTGCTTTGTTTAGGGTCTGTTGTTTAAAGAGGACATTCAAACATGGCAGAAAAGGTGATAATAAGTTAATAATGGCATCAGGGAAAGATAATCAGCTGCTCTTTACAATAAGAATACTGTTTTCCAATGAAAAGAATAGGGCATATATATCTGGCATTGGTAAATGGGAAGCAAAGCAGATTACTTAGTACTCAAAAAAACAGTTTTGGTGAAGAAATTATCTTAGTGGAAGGGTTTAACTCATTCTGAATCTTTGTGAAGCTTCATTGCTCTCATAAACAAAACAGATTTTGCATGATAAAAGGTTTTGGACAAAAATTAGGTGCAAATTTATTTAAGAAATAAGAAGGAAACAGGTCAAAATACTAAATTCTGGGGATCTGTGCCATTTTTAGCTGCTCCACTGGTGTTTTACACAAATATTTCAGATTCTATTTACAAACATGAGTATGTTACAGGTGAAGTAAAAGTCTCGAGGTTTATGTGTGGAGTATGTTCATGAACATGTAATCTGTTTCTAAAGGTTTTTAGGAAAAATGATGTATTTCCTCGTTTGAACTTGGATGAGAACTGTAGTGGGTCATAAAATGCCATCCCTCCACACCATGCAAGATTGATTTCATTACAGAAATACCATCCTTGATAGATGAATGTCAAGTATAGATTTGTTTCCTGCATTTTAATGTTTGTACATTGAGTCCATGAATTTTAGCATGCATGGGAGAAATTACTGTTTTGAAATATACTGTGGTTTATGGTTGTGTTTTTCCTCTGTCTTTTAACCTGCTTCTCTAGTCTAGATTTGGTGTTTCTGACAAGCAAGGAGCAGATGAATTGGCTTACCTGGCATGATGCTCCTGGGAATCTGGATTCATTTCTGTGTATCTTCCAGGAGTTTTAGTAAATTTTGGCAATTCATGTCAGCATTGTGTGTCCAGGCTCTTTTGTATGATAAGAGGATTGCTGCCTATTCTGGAAGTAATACTACAGCTTAAGTGCATTAAAGATTGACCAGCATTCAGAGACTAAAAAGAGAAGGCCATGTAACCACTCTAGGTAAACAAACAAACAAACATCTCTTATCTGTAATCTGCATCAGAAAAGTAAAAACAGCAATCACCAAAATATTTTCTTCAAATGCTTTTTATTTAGTCTGGACCTAGAAATCCTGACCATGGACATGCTGTGCTATTAAACTAAAAATATTTTGTAAAATGACCAATTCCTAAAGTTCTGACTCAGATGAAATTACCATTAGCTTCAGTAATAGTTCTCCAAAATAACTCTTGAATAAAAAGCTCAGGAATTGTTCCAGCAAATGACAAACAACTGAAACCAAAGTTGTTTACTCCTCATTCCTGTATTCAGCATGTATCTGGAAGGAAATAAATCTGCTGTGCACCTCAGGGTAAAGTGTATTAATCAACTAGTTATCTTGTTAAGGGAAAGTAAATGACTTGCTGTGCTGACTGAATGCATTGCTATGCACAAAGCTAGCAGTGCTGTTAGCAATCCAATACTGACTGTTAGCCATCCAGAAGCTGCCAGAGAAGTTAAAATACTGGAGAAGTTCAACAGCAGTGCAGCAATACATTCACAAACTCAAATTATAAATTGTGACCTAGAGCCAGTTGCGAATCTTTATTTTTCAGAAGTACAGTTTGTGGACATTATTCCATTAAGGCAAGTGTATCCTGCTCCTGGCTAAGCAACAGGATATGGGCGTCCTGTTCCATTAAGGATTACTATTTTGTATGACATTAAAAAAGGGAGACATTCCACAAGGACAGACTGTTATTAATTTATTTCAGTTCACTTATTTTCATTCATATGGGAATGTGAATGTTGATTGGAAAATGTGCAGAAAGATGCAGCAGCATTAAGGCTGTTTTGGAACAGTTAAGGGGCAGGCAGTTAGAGTCATAGAATCATAGAATGGCCTGGGTTGAAAAGGACCACAATGATCATCCAGCTTCAACCGCCTGCTATGTGCAGGGTTGCCAACCACTAGACCAGGCTGCCCAGAGCCACATCCAGCCTGGTCTTGAATGTCTCCATGGATGGGGCATCCACAATCTCCTTGGGCAACCTGTTCCAGTGTGTCACCACTCTCTGAGTGGAAGAATTTCCTAATGTCTAACCTAAACCTCCCCTTAGTTTAAAACCATTCCCCCTTGTACTATCACTATCCACCCTTGTAAACAGCCATTCCCCCTCCTGTTTGTTTATATGCTCCCTTCAAGTATGCCACTGAGAGGTCTCCCTGGAGCCTTCTCCAAGCCAAACAAGCCTGGTTCCCTCAACATTTTTTCATAGTTTTTTCATAGGAGAGGTGCTCCAGCCCTCTGATCCTCTTAGTGGTCCTTTTCTGGACTCGTTTCAAGTCTTTCTGATACTGGGGGCTCCAGGCGTGGATGCAGTACTCCAGATTGGGCCTCACAATAACTGAACAGAGGGGGACAAGAGACATGTTTTTGCTTTTTTAGGAAGGTAGCTTAACATTACAGGTGAGGACATGGATATAGAAAAAACTTTCTCTCCCCATCCTTCACGTGAGACAGCCAGACATGACCTGCCAAGTGTATTGAAAGTATGAACCTTGCACAGGGAGAGTCTGCCAGGTAAGGTGCTTTGCTCCACTACTCCACTTCCTTTGGTCTCTGAGCCTTCCCGTGTCTGTCTTAGTATGAATAGTTGTGATCTTAGTATGAATAGTTGTGATCTTTAACAGAGGATGGCATACTTGGGCACAGCATGCACACTCGTTTTCTCTCTCCTTTAGTCCTGTTTTTCTGAATTTTATGAGATGAGCAGGAAGAGCTGAAAAAAACTTCTTCAGAATATTCCAGTGGTCAGCTCTAATTACAGGGAGACTGAAGGGAACCATATATTAAAGCATTCATGATTTCAGAATTGCCATGTGCATTTCTTAGATGTACTGTTATCTCTTAATAGATTCCAAAGTGTAACAGGAGACCAATTTTTCTTCCCTGAGGTACTTGGCATATGCAGGAAAGTGCTGCTGTACTGTCAGAAAGATGTATGCAGGCTTTGCTGCCTTGTTAGACGGGTATTTGTAGGTTTAAGTGGTGGCTTGACTTTGAGACAGCTGTTTGGAGGCAGTGATTCTAGAACACCAAAGGACTTGAAGCTAAGTGCTCTCATCTTTCAGAGAAGTATAAGGATCTAAGTCAAGCAGGTGATTAATGGCTTGTAGGTGCCTAAATTACAGAGAGGTATTTGTAGAAGCAGTTCAATAGTTTCCTTGATCACCACTTAGGGTCATTTTTTAAGATCAGTTAGAAGTGTGAGCAGAAGCTGGGTCTGCTGGGAATCCCCATCCCAAGTCTCCACCTGTAGGAACAGCAGATCATTAGTGGCATAGCCTTTATCAAGGCTATTTGAGAAGTCATTTGAGACATCTGTTATTTTTAAAATCAAAATGGCTATTGAGTTGTTAAAATACATGCTGTCACAGTGATGTGAAAATACAGAAGTTTATAAATTAGGTGGCTATATTTGAAGAAGATATTTTGGCTCTGTGTATAATAATTATTAGTCAGCACAATATTTCCTATTGTTTGCCTTGTAGTCATATTCATTTACATTATTTAGATTTCTTTTTAATAGGATCTATATCAACCTCTGAATCTCCCCTAGGACTCTTTAAGACAAGCCACTGTTAGACTGTGGAACAAAGGTTTGTTTAAAGCTCTCTTCTGCCTAACTCGCAGGCTGCAGGCACTGTGGAAGTAGCTGGAAAATTAGCATCAATCCATGCAGTGTCATCAGTAATCCTCAGCTTCAAGGAACAGCTCACCACATCACTCTCCTTTTATGTGTATATATGTGCATGTTTGATACTGCACACGCATACAGAAGAAGAGCAGATAATTATTTGATCATCTTCTGCAGTGTTAAGGATAGACACTGAGTTTAAACACTGAGTTTAAATGAGCTACTCTGATTAATGATTTTATAAACTCGAGTGTAGGGTCAATAGTAGAAAGAGAATTGCTGCTATTATTTCTGCAAGAGGCATCCATGCCATTTTCTCCTTCTTGTAGCTTATTATTCTTGTGTGTCTGAGTTCAGAAGTCTTGAAAGGAGAGGAGTATATATAACATATTTGTTTGTCCTTTGGAAAAAAAATAAATCTGTTTCCCACACACTTCCTAAGAGGGATGCAATAGTACCACTACAATAAAAATAATAATAAGTTGCAATTGCACTTTAGCTGGAAATGTTTGTACTGTGTTGTTCCTGGAAGATAGTAATAATGTAGCATCCAGCTTTTATTGTTACAAAAAAAAAAAAAATAAAAAAAGTCAGAGGTGAAGACCTTAGAAGATGCTCTAAGGTATTTTTTTCTCTCTCATTAAGTTGTTTTGAAAATGCCAGTCACTTTGGTGTAGTCTGTGCCAAAGGAAACAGATTTGCTCTTGAGAAGCATTATTATCAACTGGAGGGCTAAGTCATCTCAGACAGGTTTAATTTAACTCCATCTAGAGTGGTGCAAATTTCACCAGAGACAGGGAAATGATCTTGGCCTTTCCTTCAAGTCAGTGGCAGCATTTTAATGAGAGCCCTCTAAGCACCTCATACAGTATTAGCATTGCCACATTGTGAAAGGACTTCAGTGTCCCGTTCCAAACCTGAATTAATTTACTCAATAAAACCTCATGTTGGACAGCTAAAGGACAGCCTAGATGGTGAAAATACAAACTGTTCTATGGAACTGCGCACTTGCAAAGGTGTTTGCTGATGGATGTGGGACAGACAAGAAAGAAAAGGAGCTTTGAAAAGTGTTTATTGAGAAATTTTATACTGCACTTTTCTCACATTGCTGCAGGCAACTTTCTTCTGTTGTTACAAAATTTGTGAAGGTTACCATATGCTAATTTTTCTATGCCTCATAAAACTCTTAATTGTAGATGTCCTGAGCCAACAGCTACTTTAGTAGCTATATCTATATACACAAATAAGCCCACAGCTTATAAAGATAACTATAACTGGGTGTGTGTACTTATGTGTGTATTTAATCCAGATTCTGGTGTTCTGTTTAACACTTATGAATAGGGATCACAACCCCTTCAGGGCCCTCTGCTGCTTCATGGCATCATAAACAAAATGGCTCTGGAGCTCAGCATAGCTCTGGTATTTTGGATATAATGCCAGTAAACAAGAAACCCCACACGGCATGTTGACGGACTTGTTTTCCTCAGCAAAGTAGTGAAGAGCTGCAGTGTGCTTGTGGAGTTACTGTGTTGCTTTTTCCACCTTATTAATAATGATAAGGATTTTTAGGTAGATCAAATATTTGAGGGTTTGCCACCATGCACGACACTGCACATTTTTGTTCTGCATCTTGATCTTTATCTTGCTTCTTTTTTTCTTTGGCTGAAGGTTGCTGAGCGTCAGTTATTGAAGATGGGAGCTAACACAAATGAGGCTCGCTGTGACACAAAGGGTTTGAGATTTTGAGTTTTTGTGTGATAGAAAGCTCTAGATGAACAGTAGAAGAAGGCTGTTGGTATGCAGCATACCAGGTGAATTTGTTGAATTATCTGTTTGGGAAGACAAGCTGGTGAAAATCAGAAAGCTGTGACTTTGTGGCCTATTTCTGCTGTGAATACGTCTCCATTAAATGTATGGTCATCCATCGTCCCTTGAACAGAATGATATCCTGGGCAAACCAACACGAAGGCTGGTATTGTAAGTGTCTTAGTGAGGGAGAAGATAACTTAAAAGGAGTCGTCTTTATTTATTTACTTATTTATTTATTTTGAGCTAATTTCTGGTGCATTGGTCTAAGTCAGCATTGATGACTGCTCCCCACTGCTTGTCAGGGCAGTGAGAGCCTTAGTGTCATGTTGGGAATATGTCTGATGGTACTAACAGTCCCTTTGACAAGGAACAGCAAGCACACTGGGCTGTGCAAGTCAGCAGAAATTGCTTCTTTTGAAGTAGGATTGCAGTTGCAAAGGTGATTCTTCTTGCTGCAGCCTGAGCAAAGTTGTGACCATGGAGTCCTGAAGGATCAACTGAAATCTCCCAAGCACCAGCCAGTCCTCTGCAGAAGAAAACTTTTTCTCAACTCTCCATGGAGAAATCAGGCCAAGAGAACTCTGGATTCTGGCTGACTTAGCAACTAGTTAAATTTAGGGGATAGCAACTTGTCTGCCTCCCCTAAAGAGTTGCTGTGCTAGAGACTGAGAAATGCAGAAATGTATTGTTGTGGCCTAGCCTGAAGGCAGATCTGTGGGCTGCTCTGAGCTCCCCTGGAAAACAAATCTAAGATAGGGACGGCCGTTCTAAAAATAACGTGGAGTTTTATTTGCACAACTTATTCAGCAGGTATTCACTGAGGTGCTGAAATTCTCTTTAGAATGCCTGAAATTTGACTGTAACACTTAATCTGAGTCTCTCAGCGTGTCTTACATACATGCAATGAATGTACTTTCATCTCACACCGTAGACTTGGTGCAAACCAGTGAAGCTGGTTGAAATTAAGGGCACAGTCGTATGTTCAAGCACCTGCTGAGATCAGTGGGAATACTGCCATACGAAGGATGACGGAAAAAGCTTTGGTACTGGCCTAGGCTTGGTTTGAAGAAATATGCATTGTTCTTTCCAATGGAGGAGTAACAGCATGAATCTGGAGTTATAGAAAGGTCTGGTGGATCTTCCTTCACCACCTCATGACCTTAATCATGACCTTGAGAACATGTAACTGTCATGATGCGTGTTGTGGTTGCAGTCTGAAGACAGAAGGGAGCAAGAGGGGAGGCTGTTTGGAACAATACAAGGAAAGGCATCCTACACATGCTGTAGCTCCAACTTCATTTGAGTTGCCACCAACAGAAGTAAATGGAGTTTTCTTCAGGCAAAATAGTGTTAACTGACTTCCAGTAGCATCAAAGATATCTGTCTCCCTTCTTGTTTTTGAGTTACTGACACCCCAATGATCTTCACTGCTGACTTAAGATCATCTTGTCATTGTCAGGATACCTCCTTTCCATCTTGCCAAACTGGGACCTCTCTGACATTTTAAAGAAAGAACATACATTTTATTTGCTGCCAAAAAGTAGCATGGATCCATCTTCAGGCATATCAGTTTGTACACTATGACCGAAAGCTTCTTTGAGTACACCACTCTTACGTACCAGACAACCTTGCAGCTATCTGCATGTGACACACCACACATTGCACAGATTGTGTCTTTCCAGTATAGCAACAGTGTTATAGAAACAAAAATTTTCAATTCTTTTGTACTTTTTTTTTTTTCTTTTTTTTTTTTCCTTTGAGCATTCCTGAATTCTTGTATGTGGGGATAGAAGTATCCTCTTTAAGGAGTGCATTTTTGGTGTCAGTATTGCACATATCTTGTAGTAAGTGAGATATACTCTGGTGGTCGCTGTTTGAAAATTAATTAAAATTAATTGGTTTGGGTTTTCATCCTGGGCTAAAATGTCAGAAAGTATAGAAATTCTAACCTGTGAATGCAAAACTTGCTAATGAATAAAGAACCACTCAGGATTTTCTCCCTGTGTTTTGCTGACTTACGGTGCTTTTAACACAGTGACAAATTAATTGACTAGATGTAAAAGAGATGGACAGTGCTTAGCAAGAAAGGACAGGATGTGCATTATAAGACAGCTGGTTCTGTCTCTGTTGGCTTATGGAGACAATATACATTGGAAAGCTAACGAGTCTCTGTTGCATAAGATAGATTCTCCTTATAATAGAATTGCACGCTTTGTCTCTAAATAGGGTTATTATACACACCATTGCACAATGTTTGAAAAGCTTGGTTGGCCCTTGTAGAGGGTTAGGAGAGAAATAAATTGGAAAACAATTGCACATAAGACCTTCAATCCATCAATTGCTTCATATTTATCCAAATTACCATTGCACTGTTCCAAAATACAAATCTGTGATACATTCAGGGGTGGAATGTTAATACTGACCAGCCACATTTTGACAAGGAAGGTTTTTCTTTTGCTGCTGTTTTTAACTTGCAGTAAAATCTTGCATTCGCAAGAAGAGAAGTCAGTAGTGACAGCCACTTGTAGCGACAAAATAACTCTCTACTGAGAGTGAATTCTTAATTTAATTTCTGCCACCATGCAAACTCCATTCTGAGTCCCTGGAGCTTTTGATTTTTCTAGAGATGAACTGTGAACAACTTCATTTATAAGGAGCTCTTCCTCAGTTGTATTCAAAATTCAAGGGTGATGTTTGTAAAAGTAATTTATGATTTAAGATGTTTCCATTTCTGGGTCCATTACAGTGCATAGTTTTCAGAAAGTGTAAAGATCTGAAAACTCTGAACACCTTATGCTTTCAAATGCTGAACACACAGAATTTGAAATGTTCAGCGCAGAAAGGTGTAAGTATGTCTGTGGTGTTTCTTCCATTTAGGCATGGTTATGTCTCATTCCAGCAAGTATTCTTTTCCAACAAGAAAGCAGGGAAGACACATGATAAAGAAAAATTCCTTGGTGGTTGCTGTGTGAGTCATAGTTGTTCCTATTCATCCTTTCCTTTCCTGTTCCACGGCCCACTCAGTTAAGCTGGAGTTTTTTTATGTATTTGTGTATGTGCATCTGTATATGTGTATGTATATATGCATTTGAAGGATTTTGTCTGGAATAAGCTGCTGTGTTTTTGTACAGTCCTTGCCTGACATTTCTATAGCTTTATCACTTCCTGTTGGGTGAGGCTATGATCCATAATGTAAGGCAGTGTGGCTCATAAGAAGAAACTGGAATAAGCACAGTTACTTTCCCACCCCTGAATATTTCTCCAGAGATGTTTATACATTCTCTGTGGTAAAGTGTGCTCACTGATGACAGCGCATAAGAGTATTTCATTCATTGTTTGAACTAACTGGATGTTTGTCTTAATGAGCTCTCCTACTGCTATCACAACAACTTTAAATACCTTATGGCTAGCGAGGAAAGACTGACAGACAGGCAAATTTGTTTCTGCAAATATGTTCCCGATATAGTTGCCTTTTCTGGTGATCTCTCATTGCAGGTCATGCTGCAGCTATAGTAGTTTTATAACAGCTCTTTCTTCTATCGTTTTCTTAGGAAAAGGAGAAACTATATGTGGAACTGAAGCATGTCCTTGCCCGACAGCCGGGACCAGAAGCTGCAGAACAGTTGCAGCTCTACCGACACACTCTCCGAGAGAAGACCAAACAGCTGAAAGTAAGGGATGCTCTCTGTCTCTGGATAAAAGATTGCCAGGTTCGGTGAACAGCTTCACTGCTGTTCCTGGAGACTTAGACTCCAGGAAGATTTTCAGTGTTCAGTGTGCAAGCAGTAGTATATTAGGTTAGGAAAATAAAGTCAATTCTGCACCTCTCCAGTAGCAGTAGGATATATTTTTGTCCCATTACATTTGATAACTTCATTACAATTAGAATTTAATAGAATATGTGTGCACAGCATAATGCTGTAAATGCTTTTTGTGCACACTGTGGGACACCACCGGTTTTCCATTAAGATTATTCTTTCTCTTTTCTTAAAATGTTGAGATCTTTAATAAGCAAATCAAAACCATTTCATTTATTTTTAACAAACTAGTGGAAATATATTGAAAATTATGTCTGAAACTGTTCTAATTTCTCTTAAAATGTATTCACGTATGTTAGACTTGCAAATTTGATATGTGATGACTAGAGTAACCTTAACCCTTTGTCACTAGAAGGGAAGATTTTTTATTTGAAAAGGAATCTTGAGGAAAACTTTGAAAGTATGGTATTAGGAAGTGATTCTTTGAAAGAATGAGCTGATCTTCCCTTGTTCTTGCCTGCATGAAAGATCAGTCTCCCCAGGAGTTCGTCTGCTCCTACAGCTCCTTTCTCTGTTGAAGTCATCATCTCCTCTT
The DNA here is from genome assembly GCA_037305975.1 of Chrysolophus pictus. Taxonomy (NCBI): domain Eukaryota; kingdom Metazoa; phylum Chordata; class Aves; order Galliformes; family Phasianidae; genus Chrysolophus; species Chrysolophus pictus. The sequence goes on along the minus strand of CM074581.1, from coordinate 11,261,955 downwards.
CACTGCATCATAATCATGTCTGTACTAACCACGAGAAAAAAAAATGTACGGGAGCAGATGGGCCCTTAGGAAACAAAGAGGCTGTTATGCAAATCTTAGCTTTCCATGGAGAAGAAAAACAATGTAGAAAATGTAAAACAGAAGCCAAAGTTTAGCTAAACTGAATGTGATCTGAAGTTTTCCGTACGGTTCCCATTTGTCCTTAATGCAGTGAATTGCTACTGTGCATTGCAGGCACAGTATGCTGCAATGTACTGGTGTGCATATCATTTTGTGGTGCCAGGTCAAGTAATTCTTCTTAAAATAGGAAAACACACTATGCATGCTCTTATTTTCTTTAAAGTTTACAGATTCACATGGAAGCAGCATTTAATCCATATTTACACTGGTGCTACTTTGATTGTGTGGATTTAATTACTTCATGCAACAAAGAGGATCCTTCTCAATACAAAAACATTATAATTAAATAAAGCCCTGTGCTGTGATTTGTAAGCCCTTCATTTTGAGTTTTCAACCAGATTTGTGTCCCGGAACATTAAAAGCTAATGTATATATTAATATAATTCCCATGATGCCTGGGGTGTATTTTACATGTATTATTGTAGTTAAATTGCATATCCTTAATCTCCTAAGCGGTCCTTAGGTGGGCAGAGGTGACTCAACGAAAATTGAAGGAAAGTGAAATGTGGTGGAAAATGGTGATTTCTTACATGGTCAAATAAAAGCAAAAGTGCTTGTAAAACTAGTAACATACATGTAAGTAAAACTAACATCTCTCATTTCTGCATTTTGCTTTTTGTTTTTTAGATTTTGTCCTCAGAACTGAATATGTATGAATCACAGAGCCAAGAATACAAATATGAAATTGAAAGGCTTGCCAACGAGCTTCTGAATGTGAAAAAGAAATATCTGGCTCAGAAACGCAAGGAACAACAGGCCAAGTATGGGAAAATAACAGTTTTGTCTATACAATGTTTTGCATAAACCATTTTTGTAAGACCCTGCTTTATCCTTTTGATCAGAATGTGTCCAAATTTGACTGAAGTGATAGAGTTTTGTTGCCTGACTTTCCTGATGTTTTCCTTCACGCTACTTCATATTACTTTGTATTACTAGTCTGGTCTAGATTTGTTATGATCTTTGGTCACATCAAGAACAGCCAGCAGTGATACTGCTGATGCATTCTGCAGTATGGTTAAATTATCCATACTAATTAGATGATGTACAGAAGACGTGGATTGGTTTCTGTCCCTCTCATCTAATGAGAGATCCTCAAATATTATGGAGACCTCAGTGCATTTCATGAGTTGTAATTAAGTGAAATAGCATTGCATATGGAAGGCAGTCTTTCTTCAGGTGACAACTACATAATTCTGGTATAAGAGCGATGTCATTATTGCTATCAAAATGTGGCAGCTGTGACTATCCCCTTTTGGCAGCAAATATCATTGCCAGTGGTTGCAGAGAAGAGTGCTTCCTATTCATTTCTTGTTTTCTTCCTACATGAGATGGAAGGAAAGGTGGAGAGAAATGATGGAAATGGAAGAAAGTGAGCAGTGCTTGGAGCCTGGCTTTGTCAGATGTCTTACCTTTTTGAGGGGAGAGCCTAAGAACTTTCTTGTAGGTAGTTGTCTCTCCATAACCAGCAGCATCTTGGTGTTACCTTCCTGCCAGTCTCAGTCCATAATTGAGCATTTGTCTGCTCCTCCCAATAAAAATAAAACAACTAGGATCTTACATGCCCATATTCATGCCTATTAAAGTGACCTAATTTGCAGAGGCTGAGAGATGAGGCATTCTGATCATGAATCTCCAGGCTGAAGCCTGGAGTGTGACTATTAGTCACTTCTGAAAATTGAGTTATGGGACTTCTCCTGTTAAAAATAAGTTACTGAGAAAGAAGTTTCTTAGATTTCTGCAGTCAGATGACATGACCTGTGACCAATTTTTTCTATGTATGTCTTTCATCTTTCCATCCATTTCCTCAGCTTGTCCCTTCCTCACACATCATAGCCAACAATACTTTACATTGCTGAATGTAATTCAAAGCTGGCAGTATCTATTTCTTCCTTAATCATATTTCAGGCAGCAAACAGTTTTGAGGACTGAATTAGCAGTGATAAACAGTGACTTTAGTCTATCTGCAAATTGCATAATGTTACCTTCGTGTTTGGAATTAACAACAATTGTGCAGTGCTAATGGCCTTTCTGGAGCTTTAGGATCAATATGTGAGGCTACCATAATGCCTGATAATCCATTTCCAGCAGCTAAGTATCCTCTTCACAATAGTTTTAATGTTTCCATTTTGGATCCTGGCATCCTGTTTCTTTCTGATCATTAGATGAGAAGAAATTCACCAATGTTTTGTTGTTATGTTGTACCTAGAATTAATTTCTGTTATGACCACTGAGAAAGCAATTTGTTAGAGGCATAACTGCATTAAAGAAAACAAAAACACTGTGTGAGGCAATGTTGACTGAACTTGTTAATTGTATGCAGCAATTGGAATTTCGTGGTGTAGGTCCATTAATGACAGACTCATTACACTGCTTATAGGTTCAGGACAAAGATATCTGCTATTAGTGGTGTTTGTCAGGTTGTTTTTCTTGTGGATGAGTATGGTTATTGTTCTGTGTGCACGGTGTCTTTGTGACATCTGTGCTTTGGAAGTACAGTCATATGCTATTGGTGGTGCTTCTGCTGGACATGTGTGTCTCATTCCTCCCACCTCCGGCTCAGAAGCTACCAGCACTGTGCTGTCAACCTTGACTCATACTTCCTTTGCACAGCGGCTGCTGAAAGGTAGCCGGACTCTGCTGGGCTTGTGCTCTTCTCTGCCCCTCATTGTTTTGTTCCCCAGAAGAAAACTGCTGGGCCACAAGCTGCATTGAAGGTTATGTACACCCAAAGGCATAAATGGATGTATCAGCCATGGATAATTGCAGGTTCTGTATCTCTAGATTTCTTTTTGTGTTGCCCAACAGCAACGGAAACAAACTTGTTATGCTGCCTTCCTTCTTCAAACTGCTAATTGTGCATGACGTGTCTTTTGCTTTCTGCAATAGAGAAAGTCTGTTCTGCAGCCAGATGCTTCCCCAGGGAGTCCTTCATCCCTGACATACAGCCATTCCACGTTGTTGCTGCCTCAGACTGCTCTGTACAGGCACAGCCTGGTGTGTAGATGCTAACCAGAGAGTCCGAGCCAGTTGATTCTTAGAATCTCAGGTTGCTCTAAATCCCAGCTGACACAAAACCACTGACTTGATCTCTATCACACTGGCTAATGTTAACACCATGTCTGAAATAAATGTGTCTGCTTTTGCTAATAAAAAGAGGATCCTGTCAGGACAATAGCATTAGCAGCATTATCGATTACCCTGGTATGAAAGAGAATTAATACTCTCAGATAAACTCACTCAAAGGTATCATCTAAAGCTTTTATTGATTTCCACAAAACACTCTGTTTTGTGATTTAAACTCTTGATATTGAACTAATGCAGCTTTCCATGGGATGTTGAAGGAATATAGTGAGTGACAATAGGAATTTATCTTCACTTTATGTTCAAGCTGAAAATATCAGTTTCAGATTTTCTGAATCTGAAATCCTCTTTTTCTTTTCTCTGATTCTCAGTGTTATCTTTCTTAGATGTTTTAGGCTTTCTTTTCCTAACTCCATTTTAACCTCCTTCTTGTATACTTTCTGCTTCATTACTTTTTCTAGTTGCTTTTAGCACCAGGATTCTAGTTTGATCTTTGTAAAGATTGGTGAGAAAATGCAAAGCTTAAATCCACACCGAAGACCTGATCCTTCAGTCTTACCTATGTAAATAACCATGCTGAGGAATGTCAGTAGTAGCTGGGAGCTTTTGTACGTGGCTGCTTGCACATTAATTCTGCATTAATATATTACAGTATTCTGCTGCACAGAATGTTCCATATTGATGAGCACATCTGTTGGCTGTCTCCATGGGAGCGTGAAGCCAGGGCGAGCACGGACTCTGGATCATTTTCTCTCCCCAGATTTGGAAGCCCAATAGTGAGATAGGATGAACCATCTAAATGTAGCACGTTAGCTCTTAGTGCTGTCAGCTGGAATGTCCATTAGAGCTATACTGGTATAACTAAAAATATGTACATGTAGTTTTCATGGCAAAGTTCATCTGAGCTATTTTTTGCCTATTCTCCCACCTCCATATGAGTTAAATTTGGAAAGAGAGGCAGAACTAGTCCTCCTACAAGGTTTCTCTGAACTTCCTCCTCTCCCCACGCAGACAGGATAGAGAAAAATATTTAAGGATAGAGAAAAGTATCAATTCCAGGAAGTGTTTTCCTTTACTGGGGACTGAATATAGGTGCTAGTGGGTTCTAATGTAGAAGCCTGGTTTCACTCACGATTTTGTCTCTGTAAAATAGGAGTAATGGTGCTGACCTTCCTTGTGAAGCCTGGAGACCACTGCTGTTGTGATAAACTAGTTCATCATAAAGCTCTACCTTGTTAATTTTAAATATCTCAGGACCTATTTCTGAAACATCCAGGTGTATCACCGTGAGTCTGAAATAGTGCCCTTTGTATTTGTTCTGCTGTGCTTCCCTCACAAGCCTCTTTAGAAGGGAACCAGCTAACCCTTGTTCCCTCATCCTAAGGCCATCAAACTGAAGCCTACCTGGATCCTCAGACAGAGCAGCTTCCTGGGGCTGCCAGTGTAGCTACAGCACAGTGCTATTTTTTCTGCAAACGTCACAGGCAGAGTAATTATCACTAGAATTCTCTCAAGACGTGAAGACAGATAACACTATTTATTCATTAAAATTCAACAAAGTAAAGGCATCTCCACATTGTGCCTTTGATGAATGTAGCTGTTTTAAAACAAATGTCTACTTGCTAGAATGGGTTGATTATTAGAAATCTGAAGTCATGGAATTCATGCACAAACTTGCTCTAATGAGGTGCTTTGACCATTTTGGGGAGTGGCACTAAGCTCATTTGTTTCTGGTTTTAAATAGTTCCAAAAATCATCACTAGTCTTGTAATTAGATCCAAACAGACACCCAGTCATGGCAGTCAAGCCAAACAGGCTTTAATCAACAAATTTTTAATGATCTCTTGATACATGGTTGCATCAAAGAAACTTTGGAGGATGACAATTTCTTTAGTTTGTAAACATCATTGGGCAGCAGTATGCAACGTGCATTTTCCTTTTCTTTGTTTCTATTTCAAGGGAGAAGGAGCGATCCTTGGCTGAAAGGGAATCTGAGTTCCCACACCTCAGATCTGATGTTCCTCGCTTCACTGGAGGGGGCTTTGCTCTCAGCAGACCCATTCCCAGAGTCACAGCTTAGGAGTGGACTCATCACTTTCCCAGTCTCTTGCTAAACTCCGTCTGTGCTGGATTGTCTGACAAATGAGAATTCAGAAAGAAATTCTGTATCAACTTTTGCTCTAAAATCACTGTATTGCCTTCAGGATTAATAAAGGCATTTTGTGTTAGAACTAACCTACTTGTGGTTTAGCAACAGTGGACTAAATCTGCATATACAATGCCAGCAAAAACCTGAACTGTAGAACCGAGTGGAAAGAGATATATGCATGAAGACCGTGCAGATATCTCTTCAATACTGTATCTCTTTATTTAGCGCAGCAACACCATAAAATGCCTCAAAACGTGGAGAGATTTCCCCTTTATCTACCTTTGTTGTAAGCACTCACTCCATTTGTCATCTGAGCCAAAACACCTGAAAGAAAAGTGAAAACAGAAAAGAAAAATTAATAAGCTGATGTTCCAAGCCCTACTGTGCAAATGCAAAATTAACAACTCTGCTCTTAGATGTACACATGTAGCAGTTCTTTGTGCAGGTGGTATATAATTTGGTTTATTCAGTGTTTGCTGCCGTTAGTAAGATCAAGGAGGCTTGCGGTTGCAATGTGCATTATTAAGAATGTGATTCTGTTTACTCTGATAGACACAAAGTGACATAATTATGCCTATTCAACTGGGGAGACTGCACGCTGGCTGGGACGTGCTGTTCTCCCACGTAAATCCTTCCCAGTAAGTCAAACTTGGACTCAAAACATGGGAAACTTTACTCTTTAATTTCTAGGCTTGGGCATTTTTGTAACTTTCAGAAATTGTTTTTGTAATGCAGCAGGAGCCCTCCAACCTTTTCAGCCAAAAGAGATTTAATTACCATTCATTAACAAGTGAAATAACAAAGTCACGGCATGAGGTGCCGAAGTATAGAAAACTTTCAAGCTGTAAAATAAAATGTTTTCAAACTGATTTGTACATGGAAGCTCTTTCTCAGCCTGGGGGATAAAAATACTTGTCCAAAGAGATATGCTGATAAATATTTCACATGCACAAAAAAAAAAACCCTTTGCAAAGATTTTGTTCTTTCCTTTGGTGGAATACATAATTAAATATTAAGGCTACTGTGGGAAACTTTTAATGGAAGTGTTTAATTCAAAAGAATCAAGTTAAATACGACAGGGATCTACTTTGCTTTTACACTGGGGACCAGAACACTTAGTCATCAGATCCATTGTATTTTTCTTTTGTTCCCAAAATAGATATTATTGCTTTTTCTCCGCTGAGTGCATTATGCTAAAGTTATCATTTTAGGGCAGTCATGCTGTCTGAATCGTGTCTTTCGTGTACCTGACACATCCTTGTAGTTAGAATAATTGAGAATAACTGACATGGGTGCTTCAGTTTGATGGGATCCCCAGAAGGTTTTAAGAACACTGTTTGTTAGAAGCCCAAGTATCCAACCTGCAGCTGGACTCCACTCTGCTTACTGATACTGGGAAGATGTTTGTACTGAAGTAAAGCAGTGAAGTCACATTTACTAATTCACACAAATAAGAGGCACTGTTACCCTCACAGCATAACATCACTCTACAGAGAAGCAATTTATTTATCATGCTTTGAACTGTACAGCATACTGCCTAACTTAGCCAGCAGTGATTGGAGTCTGTGCACATCTCTTCCTTCTGTTTGGTATCAGGGTTTATAATATGAGGTGCTATTGTGCTTAACAAGATGCTACATTGTTCAGAGCAAAAGAAGAGGAGCCAAGCAGATAAAATATGCTCACTAATTGTATTTTTATGAGTACTTCAATAAAAGAGGCTCCGATGTATTTCACGGGAGTTTGCATTGCATACATTTGTACTGTTTTTATGATAAGACACCCTATCCCTCAATGATTCTTGACCTCAGTTTTCCAGTATTGAAAATGGGTGGAATGGTATTTGCCTAATGACTTGCAAAGGTGAATTCGCTTTTGTCTAAAAAGTGCTTAGTCTTCTAAATTAAAAAAAAGATAAACAAAAACAAAATAAAAACCCACAGAGGAGTGCAAAAGAACTGCAAAATTTCTTATGCAACACGTTCCTCCAATCTGAAGGGCTGGGAGCTGAGTGCAGGATATTCCACGTGCAAAGTACAGCAGCTTTTACTGCAGACATCCACAACACTGGGCATCCAGATTTGAACACCTTGGCTCCCAACCTACAGCTTCATTACATTATTTGCTTATTACCAGAGAAACTAAGTTAACACGTTAGTTTTTGGAAGAGAAGCAGACAAGAAAAATAAAGATATCAAATTATTGCTAGTAACTTTCAGCACAATCAGGAATAGAATAAATGCAGCTTCATTTATACTACCAGGGAGTCAAAGCTATTTTCAAGTTCACGTAAGAGAATGGATTAAAGAACACCAAATCCTCCCAGTCTACAAAAGTCAAGGAGCTTGAAAAATAAAAATCTCCCCATGTCAGTGAACCCAGCTGATGCTGAGGTGCTTTTAGTGTTGGAGGATTTGGCTTGCACAGCAGGGAAAGACAGAGCATTAATGAGAGCATCATTTATTCGGTCACTTCTGCATTGTGAGCAGCAGCTTTGAAGCATTTCTCAAAGTTTTGTTGCAGAATAATACTAATAGACTTCCAGTCTACACAAGATCTAACTCTGGAAGCAGCGAGGATATTTTTATCTTTGTAGGAGCAAGAAGTTATGTGAAAAGATGGAGACAAAGGGCTGTAATCCACAACCCTTAAGGTAGAAGAAATCTTTCTCCACTGGCTTGGATTGGAGCTGCATAGTAGCTCGCACAGCAGATCTATCCTGACTTTTGTTCAGTGAACAAAGTTTGCACTGTGGTGGGAAGGCAGAAGAAAAGTTGCTAGGAGTTGGCACCCACAGACAAGAGCTTCTACCAACAGGATAGAAGAGCAATTGCCATGAGAAGAGCAGCAGGTGCTGAGCCTTGAGGCACTGATTGGCCTTAATTGACCTCATCAGCCCCACCTGGGCCCAGGGCTGCTATTTAAGAGTCACAGCACCAGTATTTTTGTACGGCTGCTCACAGCAACAGGACGGAGGAGCAGCTTCAGGGTTAGTTCCACAGTGCTTTAGAAGAGTGAGCTGCTGCAGGAGGGGAAAGAGGAATTCAAAGCGTTGGAAGCAGAGGTGAGTGACAGAAAGTTTCTCTGCTGGAGGTGAGGGGCTGCTGGGGGCTGGATGTCCCCCAGTACTACCTGCAGGTAGGCTGCTGGTGCTCAGGCTCTGTTTTTTGTGCTCACGTTCATGTGCTGCTATAAGGAAAAAGCAGAGAGCATATAGTTATTGACTGCCCCGTGCCCTTTATGATGGTATCAGAGGGCAAAATTATCAGTAGGGTCAAAAAGAGGAGTCGGGCAGCAGAAACAGTTTTTCCATTTTTGAAGCATTAGCGATGCTGTCTGAAAGCTGGCCCATCCCAACCATCTGTACTCAGATTAGAATCTCAAAATCATCTGTATTTGTAGTTAGGCACTTCAGCGGTTGAGTATTATCTCCCTAGCAGGTGGTTTCACTGCTGTGCTATTCCCACCAGCAGAGCATGTTTTTAGTTAGTTTCTAAAAGCGGTAGTCTGAGTCTGATGCTCTTTCTCTTCTCGGGTATGCTTTAAGCAGCCCGTGCAGCTCAGTATGGCTGCTCACACCGTTCAGCACGCAAAACGCTGCTGGGAGGAGGTGGCTCACCGTTTCTGGAGGTGTTTAAGAGCATCGTGGATGTGACACTGAGGGCTTAGCAGCCACGATGGGGGAGTTGGTGGTCCGACTGGATGATCTTAGAGCTCCTTTCCAGCCTTAATGTTTCTATGTGATGGCCCCTTAGGCTTGTAGGAGTGGGTGTGAGGGAGCGGGGCAGGGTATGTGGGATGTACGAAGGCTCTTAGTTCTGCAAGCTGGAGTTTAGCAGAGCTGAACTCCCCTCCCTGCTGCCGGGAGCCTCTCTCCCTCTTCTGCCGGGCACTAATCCGCCCAGGTGTGAAGTGGATGTTAACAACGGAGCTTTCAGCCAGTTTTGGCTATTTAAGCTTCCCAGTTCTTCACAGCAAGAACCATTTTTCAGTGCTTTTTCTTGGCAGAAGACTAAGTAGCGGTAATTTAAAGCCATTTTAATCTGAAATGAGAATCTCTACATGGGGTTTGAATGCACTTCAAGTTAAGTATGTGTTTGCAACTTTTGTTGCTTCCTTTTAATTTTAACCGAGTGTGCCTGTAGGAAACGGTATGTTTGTGTAGTGGTAAAGCACAGATAGCTCAGCCTCACTGTGGGGTGATAAAAACAAAAATAGTGATACATTTGGTATTGATGCTGAAATGTAGGCAATTAACCTACATCTAGTTTCTCCCTGAATATATATATATATATAAAGGAGCCTACGAACAGGAGGGGAATCAACTCTTTGAAAGGGTAGATAACTGCAGGACGAGGGGAAATGGTTTTAAGTTGAGGGAGGGGAGACTTAGGTTGGACGTCAGGGGGAAGTTCTTTACAGAGAGAGTGGTGAGGTGCTGGAACAGGCTGCCCAGAGAGGTTGTGGATGCCCCGTCCCTGGAGGTATTCGAGGCCAGATTGGATGGGGCCCTGGGAGCCTGGTCTAGTATTAAATGGGGAGGCTGGTGGCCCTGCATGTGGCAGGGGGCTTGGAGATTCATGATGCTTGAGGTCCCTTCCAGTCCTGGCCATTCTGTGAACAAGCTGACATCTGCTCCTATCTTGCCTTCCCAGGAGCACCCTGATACTTTACTGTGAGTACAGAATGCTTCTAGAGGTGAAAAAAGGCAGATTTTCATTAAAAAATGAAATATTGGTAAAATAATAAATACACTTCTTATGGCCTCCCCCCTCCCCATTTAGATACTGAATGGTCACTTTCAGGTCTCCCTGAAGCCTTCTCTTCCTCAGGCTGAAACAGCCCCAGCTCTCTCAGGTCTATGTTCCACCTGTACTGAACACTCCATGTCTGGATGCAGCACTCCAGGTGTGATCTCATAGCTCAGAGCAGAGGGGCAGAATTATCTCCCTTACCCTGCTGGCCACGTTGCTTTTGGTGCAGTCCAGAATACAGTTGGCTGTGAGGGCACACTGCTGGCTCGAGTCCAGCTGCCATCATCTACCAGCACCCCCAGGTCCTTTTTGACAGGGCTGCACTCTATCCTTTTATCCCCCAGCTTGTAGTGGGAGTTGACATTACCCAGGTGCAAGGGCCTTGCACTTGGCTTTGTTGAACTTCATGAGGTTCACCTGTGCCCACTGTTCAGCCTGTCTGTGTCTCTCTGGATGGTAGCCCCATCCCTCAGGACAGCTAGTTCTGCCCTCCCTGCAGTGCTGTGGCTGAATGGTGAGTACTGGGGCTGGCCAGGCAATAAATGTTCTCATTTCCAAGTTTCTGTTTGAGCTGCCTTATCCTCTGCAATTTCTGTGTTGTTCAGAGGTGTTCCCTTCTGGCAGGTTAAGAAAAATCATCACTGGAGTTTTATCTAACTGATTGCACACAAATCTTTTCTAGAAGTTACCAGGTCCTTTGCTGATTCAGATGCTGTAGGAGAAAAAGATGAGGGTGACCTGTAATGTCTCAGACCAGCTTTCCTTATTAGCCCTGATCTGCTTTATTTGCTTAGTTGTGAGCTGTTCATTAAATCCTGGTGCTTGCACAAGTCCTGCATTTGGAACAGTTTGAGCAGCAAGCTTTTCTTGCTGACGTTATCTTCCAAATTCCTTAAAGCAAGCTCTGCTTTGCTTTGCTTCAGGAGTGGATCTTGTTGCAGAAACGAGCGTTTCAATTGGTATGCAGCACAGCAGAGGCATTAGAGCCACCCATATTAACTGGGAGAAGTGAGCAATTAAGTGAACTTCAGTTACACAAGTCAACAGATCTCTGCTTGAGTACATTAGCTGAGGATTTAGTGTATTTCCATTTGCATCTAATCAGGTGCAATTCCTTCTTAACTTTTAATATGATGTGTGCTTACTGGATCCGTGCCTGATTTTTATTTTCCCTTAACTGCCTTGATACAGAATACTGGCAGTACACAAACCATTCCCAGGTCAATTGCTGTCCTGTGGTCAGTAATACAGGATAAGGCTCTGGGTGGGTATGACTGGGTCACGTCTTGAGAAATGAGATGCTTCTATATTATGGCAGTCTGGAGGTTCTTGTGGGTGTCTGGCCGTGTAGATCCCATGGTGGATCCTGCAGTGATCAAGTGCTAAAGGAGGATCTGACAGTCTGTTTTACTGGTACTGAGACAGTGCTGGAACACATGCATTGCCCTTCATCTCCACAGCTCCCACTCTGCTTTTGTGGTACGGACTGGTGGGATAAAATGTCAGTCTGCACTCAGAAATGGTGTTGTGACTTGTAGCCCCAGGGAGATCTCAGGCTTTATACTTCCAGTACAACTTCTGCCTGTCTCCAAAGGGGCAGCTGATGGTCCTGCCCAGGCTCTCCCTGTGGTGCTGGCCAGCAGCAGCATTGATGCAGAGATGCTTGTGCCTGGGGCCAGGTGCTCTGTGCCTGCTGAATGGGAGCAGATGCTGTAGTTGCAGAGCTGTCAGTCATGCACCCTTTGCAAGCACTAAAATTCAAATCGGGTGCTATCAAGGGAAATTACATGCCAGCGTCACTTGTCTGATCAAGAGCTTCACCTTGTGCTCTCAGGGGCTGTCTTATAATTTACTTCAGGCAGAGGGAATTTTTTTTCCCTATCTACTTTAGTGCAAGTTGGCAGCAAACTACCTAAGCCTCCTGCTGCCCAGTACATCTCTCTGCCTCTTTTGTTTGCTGGCAGCTTGCAGATTTCTTCTGGGCCTTGACCAAGTTCTGCAGCTCAGATCTTGCTTTCTTTGCCTTCTCTTATTTAATGCACTGGCAGTTCTGGTTTACCGATCTCCACCCCATGTTCCATAGGGGATGCCCCTTTCCTCAGACTTGCTGAGCACCTGGTGTAATTTGATTAAAGGTGACAGGAAGTGGAGGGCAGGGTGGATAAGGGGTTGGAATGGGGTCTCTGACATGAACAAGGGCCCCTGAGCACATTTGAGACAGATAAAGGCAATGGTGCACCGTAATGGTGAGCATCTGGGTCATGGCTGAAATCTTCCTTCTTGTGCTCGGCTCACCCTGGGGCTGAAGAAGTGAGGTGGTAGTGAGGTGTTAGGTTGAGGGCCTGCTCCTTGCTGGTGGTGCAAAGAATGGCTCCAGTGTAGGACCACAATATCCCACTGCCACCTTGCTGTTCACCCTGCTGCTGCTGAGTGTACGAGCAGCCCTGAGGGTTATGTTTCCACTCACAGATTGGAAATCTCTCTAATGCCCAATCACTACTGATGTCTCTAAAAACTCTGCTGGGCTTTATATGTCCTTTGGGATGCCTGGGGAAATCCATGCATTCTATGGTCCTCTGGTTCGGTGGGTTTTGCAGAGTATGTGTGGCTCTAGACATTAAGGCTGTTGAAGTTCTGTCATCACCCAGGTGCAGGTAATGATCACACATAAGGATCCTGCTCAGGAGAGGAACACCCAGCTGGTGGCAGCAACCAGGGCCTGTGTGTTCAAGGTGGGATCTCTGTGAAGGATCCAAGCATCTCCCAACCTTTGATCACCATATGGCCCAACAGCACTGGGCAAAGGCTTTCCAGCCCTGTGGGGTAGAGCTAGAAGATGTTTCACTGCCAGAATCTGTGCCAGGTCTCCATGCTGAGCAAACTGCCCTTGGGACTTTTTCCTCTTTTGGTTGCTCACAAATCAAACCTGGTTGGTAACATAGAGTCTCAAGCCATCCCTGGTTGGCCTTGGTGCTACAAGCATAGCTGTAAACCTACCCAGAAGTTTTTCACATCACTCTTGTCTCTGTGGAACCAATGCAGCACAGGCTGTGTCTAGGTAAGGCGCTTCATCCTTTTTTGGAATCTTTTCATCTAATCCTCTTGTTAAAGGCTCACGGGCAGCTGCAGCTCAAATCACTCTGCATTTTTTCCAGTGATTGCTTTGCCTGATAGCATGGTGAGTATTTGCATCAAATAGGCACATGATAGATGGTTGGATTTATGCTTTGCGTTGTGATCTGAGGTTACAAATGTATTTAAGTAACTTGTTCAGATTAAACATCAGTGCAGTCTGCTGCTCCCTTGTCAGCATTGTGGGCAGAGAGAATAGTGGTGGTAACTGTGGTGTTGGAGCATCACTGGCAAAGAACAGGAGCACAAAGACCATTTCCAGAGGCAGATGGATACGACTACTCTGTATTTTCCTTTAGGATTTCTAGAGTGGGCACAGACTGAAGACCCCATTCAGGGACACAACAGCATAGATGGTGTGAAGGACCGAGGGGGTGTGAGTGAATATCGGGGCTTGTGAGTTTGATAGCCTTGTAACAAAATGGTTAGTGGGGAGGGAGCCAAAAACACAAAGGGAAGAAAGCCAGATGTCAAAGGAGTGATGATCCCAAAAGCATAAGCTGCTCCCAGACTGCAGCTGAGTTCAGCAGTGGTGTGAGCAGCAGCTGGCTGGCTATCAGGGCTGTAACTGCAGCTCAAGGCTGGGTGTAAATCACTGTGGTAGATTTATGGCTCTCCTATGCAGTCTCCCACTGGAGGGCCACGTGGGAGAGGTCTGTGGGTGGCTTTGCAAGGGAGGCTTCTTATGGTCCTGTGCATTTGTAGGTGGAGGGAATGTGTGCAGCCAGGCTGAGCAAAGCAACGGTGGAAAGGGAACAATCCCCAGATCCAAGCGGTGTCAATCAGGGGAATTAAAATAACAAATGAGGAGGACAGGTACAGTCAGTCTTCCTGGAACAGAGGGGGTGAGAACAAATATGTTTCTCGTTTGATATGTGGCTGCTTTCAACAGCGCAATGACACTTTTGGTTTGCTTGGTGAGCAGGGATAGATATGGATGAGTGAGGAGCACAAAGAATTTGGGATGCAAAGCTAGGTGTGCCTGGGAGACCCGGAAGGAAGATTTGCATAATCTTAACATCTTCCTTCAGCCCCAATCTCTGAATTCTACCTCTTGGAGTTCTTATGATGATAGATATGATAGCAAATTGATCCTATCCCTGCATTGCAGCTGCTCTTTGTGTTCCCATAACACTGTCATGCTGGATGTGGCAGGACTGTGTTTCAGGACCGTGCCTCAGCACTGCCATAGATGTGGGCAGGAGCATGGAGATACTGGTCCTTGAGGAGCTTCCAGCACAAGCCCAAGTCCCTGTCCCCTATCCTTTTCTGGGTGAGAGAGGTGAAGAGGGAAGAGCTGCATGGCAAGTTGAGTGTAACAAGTGGAGCATCCTGCTGCGCTTGAGCTGCACAACCTTGTCCCATTTATGATGCACTGTGCTAACATCCAGGGCAATAAATAGTGTTGCTTATGGAGATTGAAAATTGTGATCAGAATAGAGAATGAGCAGAGGTCTGGCAGTATCAGGCCCCTTAGGACCACTTTCCTTGCCCAAAGCAGCCCAGAGCATCTGAATAAGCTACAAGGTCTCTGCTTTTTGAGTTGGGAGAGGACCAGTGCTCTGTGTGAGAGCACTAGGCCTGCTGCGGAGTGCTGAGGGCTGTGATGTGCAGGATATCTCTGGGAATTGAATACCTCCAACCCAAACAGCCCTTTGTGGTAGTGTCCAGGCTCCCTTTCTGTGCCAGGAGGCCTCTGGTCCTACAGAGGGTCTCCAGACAGTGAGCCTTATGTGCTGGAGTATCCCTCTCGGTCTTCTGTGCTGTTGTAGAGCAGGAAAAATAGGCAGTCACCTGTTTGGAGGCTCCTGCAGATAGAGCAAACTGGCCAATATGCACCACTGGCCTTTATTACTGATATGCTAATGCTATTATTCTCTTCCTAGGGTGTCCTCTGTCCATCCTGTAATCAGGATTGATCCTACATGTAACAAAATGTTATGGAATAAGTACTAATGGGGAGGTTGATCCCTGAAATGCTGTGTGGGGTGGGAAAGCTGCTCTGACTTGCGGAGCTGTGGCTATATTCCCTTCCATACCTAATTTTATTTTGTTAGGTTTTTTGCAACCATTCCCACTAGAGCTTCATATTTTAACCTCTAATCTGTTTTTAAAGACAAACTCATTACTGTTTTGGAACTATAGGTAGGTTTTATTTTTATTGTTAATACAGTGGCCATAAGCAATTTTAAAGCACTATTTTACAATATGAATCTATCTTTCCTTATGATCAAATGTTGATACTGCAGCCTGACTTATTTTGGAGTACTGCAGCAAATGTCAAATGTTTACAAGCTTATAATGGTGGTGATGGGTGTGTGGGCAGAGCATGTACAGGACAGGATACTGGGGCTCATCATGCTCTGCAGTGTGATGTTCTGCAGTGGTATGGAGGGCTCTGGTCTTCCAGGCTTGAGTTGGATGCTCGGCCCAGGGCCATTCTGGCATTGTGTTTGAGGTAGATGAGTGAACTTGAATGCTGTCTCCGCAACAAGTGGAGTGGGTGGCAAGGAGGGTTTATCTCCAGGTGTGGTGTGTTTAGGTGAAAAGACAGAGCTGCAGAAGCACAGAAGAGCAGTGGTAGACACCTGGGATCTATGCAGCAACAGCCACAAAATGTGCAGAAGGGCCCTGGGTCCACTGTTGACTCTCCTCCCATGCAGCACAGTGGGCTCAGGGATGCTGTGTGCTCATGAGCATCCCTGTTAGCTCCTAGCTCTGTGTAGGATGTGACCTTTTTGCTCCAAGTTCTCACGTGGTGTGTTTAAGCACTGGAAGTTCAGTCTGTTCCTTTCCTAATCCATTCATGGAATTTATATTATATTATCTGGGTGCAGAGCAATGAGGAGAGCCCAGCAGGGAGTGCTTCCTGAAACCCAGCTTAAAATGTGTTCCTGCCCCAGTGGTTTTGTGTCCTTTTTTAGGACAGAAGTGCTGGTGATACCATGGCAGTGCTTTCCTGCTGGTGCTTCCTCACCCTGCTCAGCTAAAGGTCTCTTCTCAGGTCGTGCTTGGGGGATGTGCTTGCTGCCAGGTGTGTCACCACCCCAATGGATGCTTCTGTGCTTGGAACTGCTGTATGGTCATTATGTCTGATGCACAGGGAGATAAACCTGGACTGCAGCAGTTACCATTTGTGCTAATAATAAACGCTGACCAGCTTTCAGTCAATAACACATCTTCCTTGCTTTCATGCAATGCAGCAGGGGTGCATGGCTGTCAGCAACCTCTGCTGTCCCTGCGTGGGTGGGAAGGGCAGAATTACTGTTCCTTTTTGGAGCAGAAGCCACATCCTTGCTTTCAGGCTGTGTCTGTGGTGTTTAACAGAATGCAGGGCTGGGCCTCCTTGTGCTGGGCACACATTCCATGTGCTGTACCTCCTCTGTGCACTGCCTGCTGCTAGCAGGTTTATATTTGAGTTGTGCAAGGGGACTGCAGGCAAAGCTGGCTGCTTGCTGCTGGTGTCCATGTATCTCTGCTGACCTATACCAGTGGGAATTCGAGTGAAGGAGAATGCTGGGAATGAGGATTTTAAGGGGTGGGTGATGTGCCCCATGTCTGCTGGGGCCAATAGTGAGGAGCAGTCCATAGATAGGTTCTCCTTCATCCTCTGCCAAGTGCTGTTGAGGTATTAGCACAGCCCTGCCCAGCAATTCCAGGTGTCCAGCTCAGCTCAAGGCTCTCACTTAAGCCTTAGCAGATCTGTACCACTGCAGTACTGGTGGGTGGGTAAGACAGGACTAATTGTAGGAAGTCTGAGCACTGCAAGAAAGGAATGGCTGAGGCAAGCAATGTGCTGGGAAAGAAAAATAGCTGCTCTGCTCTGATCAGGAGCTGCTTTTTCCTCCCATATGGCTCAGGAGCTGCTCCCTGTTGCTGCATAGCAAATGTGCTCCAAGCTGACTTGCACTGTGTGCAGCCCAAACTTTATTCTTTTAAGTGCATTGTAGGGAAGGTGTTGACAGATGAGGTCTGTGATGCTGAGGCAGATGATTTCATGACTTCTGCAAGGCCTCATTTTCTTCCTCCTGAAATGAGACTGGGAGAGGCTACTCAGCTGTTTGAACCACTGTTTTGATCTCTGGTGACAAATCATCTGCTGATGCTTGTTGTTTCTGTAACAGGAGAGCAAAGGGAAGGCGGTGCCTAGTCTGTTTCCCTTTGCAACTGTGCAGGCCTCCGAAGGAAGCAGAATGCCTCCCTGTAATTGTTGGAGATTTGTTTATCCCATGTCTTTGTGTGGGACTTGTAACCTTCTGGACAGTCCCCCCAGGTGCCTGTCTGCCTGCAGAGACCAGGGAACTGAAACAAGCCAGCAAAAGCTTCTGCAGTGTAAATATTCCTTCTGAGCAGCCCAATGGTTGTGTTGCTACAGAAAACACTGTCTGCCAACACAGACTAACATGGCTGCTTTCCTCCCCAGCACACCTGATCTTTGCCACTGGTGATTCTGCAGCCTTCCTCTCCCCTCTTACAACTAAAGCTATTTATCCCTTGAAGGAGGAGTTGCTATGAAGAATGAGATTTAGGAGGCAAACTTCTCCCTGCTGCTTTCTCACTTAGAAGGACAGGAAGATTTCTATGAATGAAGAAGATTCAGTAGAAACGTTTAATGCTGTTACAACTGTCTGGGAGTGTTCTGTCTAAATGCTTTTTAGTGGAATAGGCCCAATTTTGAAACAAACTCTGCAAATACATATGCTTCTTTCAACAAAACTTCCAATGGGAAAGGCCCAACAAAATCCTTCTGTGAAGGAGGGATGCAGAGAAAGGCAGGAAACTGCTACAAGGAGAATGCCATCAGAAAGCCTGCTCTTTGATTTGGGGTCATGGGCAGATTGTGGTGCATTTCAGCTCTAAGTCCTGTTCATTTCTGCTCCAGGCAGTCTGGAGCCTGGTGACATGCACTAATTTTGAGAGATTGATCCTTGCAGTGGACAACTGCATGGACAACTACACCCCGATTGCAGCGGGCGTCTGAGCAGGACTGATCCAAATGGCCTGGCATTTTGCTATTCAGGAAGTAATGTTTTTTGAATTGTTAATGTTATAGAGCATTTAACTTTTATTGTGCTGGGTAAAATGTTCTCTCCAGGTTTCATGGTTTCTCAGGTTTACTCAGAAAAGGCAGAAATGAAATACATGGGCATCATGGTGGTTTACAATTAGCAGAAAATTGCTGAGAACTCCTGTTTGTGTTGCTTATTGCCCTTTGAGACAGTCAAAGGATGCTCCTGAGGTTCTCCTGTTGGAGAGATCAGTTGAAACAGCTGAAGGCTGTCAGTCTGAGAGGCCCTCACCTCGACCATCTGCTCTTTAGGAGCATGGTGTCATTGGGACTGCACATCTACATCAAATGGAAGCTATAGGGGAGATGGTGGGAAGATCTTGCATGCACTGAGACTTGTTTTCCTGGTAACATACAATAGGAATGGGAGGTTTTGGGACAGGGTCTAATTGATCTGTATAGTGTCCCCCCCCTTAAAGTTAAGGGTGATTTTGGCATGTGGAAGCTGATCTTCTGGTGGGTAGTGCAGCTTACCTGTTTGAGCAGCACTGCTTGAAGGTCTGTGCTGACAGGGTAAGACTGGTCAACTGACATTATGGCTGCTAGGAGCAAAGAACTTGCTATAAAGAGATTGCCGATATTTGGGGGGCATCTGACTGGATGCTTGCCTGGAAATGGGCCCCTTATCCCTCCTTCCATCTAGCTGGGAAATTGGTTCTTGGGTCAAACGGTTGAGAGTTGAGCTCATGTTGTTTGTGACCATGCTGGAGGCAGTGGTGTCTGTAAGGGAGACCTTGGAGCTGGACTTGGGTCCTCTGGTGGCAAGTGCAGGAAAAACATCACAGGTGTTGAAGGGATTGCCGCTACTGTAGCGAGCCATATGGTGCCTTTTTCACAGTGTTACTGCTTCTCAGTGTGGGCTGAGCTGGGACCCAGCATCACCACATGTGATTAAATGCTTGCTGATAAGTCCTTGGCTGGCATAAAACAGTGCACTGCTGTCTGCAAGGGAGTCGTGCTTACTTGCACCAAGAGATCTGGCTGTGAGCATCCAAATTCATCTGAGAGCAGCTTGTTAGTAGCACCTAGATACCACAGTAATTGGTGAGCTATAAATACCAAAGGCAGACATAATATTAAACAGGCTGTGTCATCAATTAGCTAATGACAGAAGCATAGAAATGTTGGATAAAAATAACCAGTAATAGCACAATCCTTTCTTCTTACCCCCTCCTACTCTCCCTCATCCAGAAATGAGCAGCTCTGGGACACCTCATTTTTTACTGTTAATAATTTAGGAGCTGTAACAATCTATGATGAGCAGTGTCTGATCTGCAAAACATTCACTTTTCGTGATTGCTTTATGCTTCCAATCCATTGCAAGAAGCAAAGCTGTTTAAAAACAAGAGGATTTGATGCGTAGGATCCTCTCAGGTAATGAGGTGGAGCATGTGGTACAGCTTCTATCGGGGCTTGCTGAAGTCTCTTGGTATCGTGTGGTGAGTTCCCCATGCTTGGAAACACCCAAGGTCAGACTGAATGGGGCTCTGAGCACCTGATGGAGCTGTCAGTGTCCCTGTTCAGAACAGGAGAGTGAGACCAGATGGCCTTGAAACGTCCCTTCCAACTCAAACAGTTGTATGATCAGTTGTACGATGATTTGATGAAAGTGAGGGTGTTGAGGAACTTAGCTTTGCCCCAGTTCCTTGGGTTTGGGTCTGCAGCTGTGGATCAGAACCCACAAACACCTCAGCTCTGGTAAAGGCAGCAGATTTCTTTCAAAACTGGCTACCAGGTTGAAAAGGTGATAGATTCAATGAAAAGGAGCACAGACAGATGGGACAGACTGACCTACAGGCGATGTGAGTGCACAAAACCTGTTTGTGAAGACTTTCAGTCTGAGAAAATCTGCACAGAGGGCTGTTTTTAACAAAGTCAAAGCCAGTTTCATTCTATTTGAATGACAAAATTGCATTGCAAATGTTGCAATTCAAACATTCTGAGTTCTCAGATCTTTCAGGCTCATTTCCCTGTTTTCTCCACCTGGTTTCCTCTCTTCCAGCAGCAGGAAGTAGGACAAGGTTTAGAGAAGAGCTGGTAAGAATTGAACAAAATCCTGCAACGCCTCAACTTCTGAAAATGGAAACAAAAAGGTCTTATTCCTTGTTTGTTTCTTTGGGATCTTCTGTTCATTTTTAAGGAGGAAAAGAAAAGCACATAATTGTGTCTGAGAAGCGATAGTGGGGTCCAAATCTGGAAAGCTTGTGCTCGCCAAGGCTGGGAAAGCCTTTCCTTAAAGGCTCAGGTGAGCTTGGGCTGTTGGGAAGGCCCACACTCATAGTGGCTCAAACCAAGACAGGCAGAACTCCTGTGGACAAACGAGAGAAAAAGAGCCCTGATGTACATAGAAAGAGGGGATGAAGCTGTTCTAACAGGGCTAAGGGGCCCATTATGTGGGTTAATGTGGGTGCTGTAGTCACTCTCCAGGCAAGGAGGGGGTGACTGCTCCTCCTTCCCACTTCTGTCTTCTGTGAAGCCCCAGCAGTTGTGAGCAGGGGTGATTTCACTTGTCACTGTGGTGTGCAGGAGGCTTTGTAGTAATTAGCTCACTGCTAATTAGGAATATCTTCAGTTGTTTCTCTGGAAGAAAACACTGATCCACTTATAACAAGTCACTGCTTGCAAAGCAATTACCAGAAACATGTTTTTTTCCTCTTCCTGGGTAAAGAATGAACCTTTTCAATTTTTAAATCAAAATATGTCAGACACCTGTCAAAAATGATTGGTTTTTGTAACTTAAATGTTGTGAACGTACCCTGGGAAACATCTGCAATAAGTCTTGCTTTGGTTATGCTTAAAGAAGGAAAGCAGAGTTTAGCAGAATGTGAAAGGATGTGCTGTTTTACTAAAAGTGACAAACTCCTTAAACCTGAAGGCCTCTGTGAGTGTGTGGATATGGTAAATACCACCATATCCATAGATTTCTTGATTCTATCTCTTTACTGCTGACTTCCATGGCTGGCTGCAAGACAGCTCCTCTCCCTCCTTTGCTTGATTGTAATGTGTGGATTTAATACAGAATCTGCTTGGATCCGACACCCTTTGGATGCCTAGTGTGTTCCCAGCTGTGAGCAATGGGCTGTTAAAACTGTGGCTATTTTATGTGGAGCTAGTGATGGAAAATGGGTCTGGTGTCACTAGTGTTCTGTGCTGCAGTTGCTGCCCTGTCTGCTTTGTCTTCTCCTATCCCTCCTTCTTGGGATCTGTGTTTCTGGCACAACCCCACTTCACAGATCCAGTGGGCCACGGAGGATGAGGTGTATAGGGTGTGGGGATGCGTTGTGCTTCAGGCTCTGCTCTGGGAACTCAAAGGGAGAATGCTGAAGGCCTCTTGTTTCCTGGTGTGTTCTAACAGTGATGATGGCAAGCTTGGCTGAGTGATGATTGGCAAAGCTTCAGTGTTTAAAGAGGGATGAAATGTTACCTATATTTATTTAAAAATATACTTTTTACAATATTTTCATGACTTAAATCCTCTTTTTACCTTAACTTTCTTCCTAGAAACTGTACGATGTTCTACTTAGTGCTCAAACACAAAATGGTTTTTCATCATTGATGGTATCTGTTTTAAAACATTAGACAGATAAATTTCTCTTATTTCCCCTTTTCTACCTACCCCAGGGCTTAAACAGCTCTTAAACAATGACAACATCAACAGAAATGGTTCTGTTATTCAGATTAGACTTTTACCTCTCTGCAGACTGTGTTTTTAACAATAACTACCTAAAGCTTTTTGATTTCTCTTCATAGGCAATAATTCTGGCCAAGCTCAAACAAAGCGGAAAGCTTCATTAGACAGAATCCATTTTGCAATAATTATTTTCATGCAAACACCAGAGGGAATATGCTGTTGCATGGTGTAGCTGGTTCTGGTCATGCAGGAGCATCACCTTGCTGCACTGATACAGGAAAGTCTGTCTTGTGGGCTGGAGGCTTCCTGCTGTGCTCTTTCATGGGGCTGGCATGCACAGAAATACCAATATTTTGGTTGTATGTGTGTCGTGTGTGTTAACAAACATCTAGAAATCCTCCAGTGAATTAGAAACACTAATTGCCTGTGTAGCCTAGTGAGATAGCATTAGCCTCATCTGGCAGATTGTTAAATGAGACATGGAGAGTTAAGTGGTTTGAAGCTGGGTGTGGAGCTGCTCTTGCAGCAGGCCTGGGGCCAGGGCTGCAGTGAAAATGCCCTGAATTAGTACTGCCAAGCTTTTGCAGGTGGACCCAGTTTGGTGGCCAGGTGGTACTATGGCAGCTGAGAAGCTGTGTAGGAGCCGGGAAATCCTTGTAGGTAGTTTGTAGGAGAGTGGGCACTGGCTGCTCTTCTCACTTGGCCATTGC
The DNA here is from genome assembly GCA_037305975.1 of Chrysolophus pictus. Taxonomy (NCBI): domain Eukaryota; kingdom Metazoa; phylum Chordata; class Aves; order Galliformes; family Phasianidae; genus Chrysolophus; species Chrysolophus pictus. The sequence goes on along the minus strand of CM074581.1, from coordinate 11,239,250 downwards.
AGGAGATGTTTCTGGGAACAGAGGGGCAGTGCAGAGCTGGCATTCCCAAAGGGAAAACTCCACCAATGACCGGAGCAGGGAGAAAAGCATGGCAGGTTGTGGTCCTTAGCCTTGCCTTAGCTAGGTCCCTGCCCTTGTCCTTAGCTGCCACTGGCAGCTTGGGTATGCTGACATCGGGTTGCATGAAGTGTCCTCAGGTGACAATTGGCAGTCAAGATTTGGGAATACAAGTTGATGGTGAGGGTCTGCAGATGGTTGTGGTTATGAGGAGGTCTGGTGCTGGCAGCAGAAAGTAAATGTGAGGGAGAGACTATGTACCTAGGTCTGGATTTCGCTGCAGCCCATGCTCCAGCTAGTTTGAAAAGTTCTTCTCTCTAAAATGCCCTATCAATAGGAAAATGCTTTCCTTTAAATATGCTATTCTGGATGGCTAATGCCACCCGCCCCATGTGCCCATTGGAGTGATGTGGCTGTCCCCAGCCCTGCTGGTATAGGGATTCAGTTGAGCTCCTGCTGACTTCTTGAAAAACCCAGCAGGCTGAGCAAACACAGGCACAAAATGCATTTGACAACCCTTGGCTGATTTTTTTTTTTTTTTTTTTCCTTCCACAAACTGGACTAAGGAGAACTGTGGGCTGCTGTGCTGGCAGGCGGCAGCACAGCCTTAGGGTGGGAACCTCTTTAATCAATGTGTCTGCCTGTAGAGAGTGCCTGTGCCCAGCCCTCCCGGTCTCCTACAACCACTGTGATTGATTTCTTGGCAGCTGGAAACACTTTTGAACTCGAGTTTCTAACAAGCAAAGGGAGAGCATGGCAGCAGGTAGGTCTGCAGGTTGACCACAGTACCCTTAGGGCTGGTATATGCACAATTGCTCAGGCCTGGTCATAAAAGTAAAGGTATTGCATTTTGCTTACAAGGGCTGGGATGGGGAGAGTCAACCCCTGAACAAAATTACAGAGCTAAGTTACATAGTTTGCTTTCTTCTCCCTTTTTCTGTTTTCTGCAGAGGGCTCTCTTGCTCTGTGGACAGATGATTTCAGCTGGATCATAGACTTCTAGGTGCCCCCTGCAAGGGCTTGCAGAGCTCTCAGGCATGGGAACAGGAAAACACACCCAACTAGGCCTCTGATTTACCACCAGTATATCAACTTCACTCTTTAGGGAAAAGCCTGGCTAATATGAGAGCAGTGCTTTTTGGTGGGCCCAAAAGGCAAACGGTTGCTCACTTATCTTTTATGCATTAGTTGTTCAAGTTAAGTGGATGTGGGTTGGACTGTGAGGAGGTGACTGTTGGGATAGACTTTCCATCTGATTCTGCACCTGCTCTTGAGTGCATGTGGCTGAATCTGGAAAAGGAGAACTGAGAAATGGAGCTGAACCTACCTGGAGTGCACGCTGCCCCATGAGCATGAGCCCCTCTGCATGGCACTGAAAAGTTTCTCCATTGGCTATTAGCACAATCCTGGGCCTTGTAACTCTTTGAGCTATTCTGTGTAAGATGCCTTGATCTGTGGCTAAAAATCACTATCTCAGAGCTAGATGTTAGCATGATTCAGTTGCTTTTACCTTCTCTAATCTTCTAGTCATTAGGAGGAAGAATTGAAGTGTGACTGCAGGAATTAGTGCTACGTGTCCCAGTTTGTTTAAGGGAGTGCATCTGGATTGCTGAGCCCTATAGGCTTCTCCAAGGGGAACTTCAAGGCTCTGGGAGGTTTTCCTATTACTCCTTCACTCACTGTGTTGTCTGGGCTGTGAAGGTGAGTCTTCTATTGCAGTTTTGATTGTTGTCTTTCCATGTGAGTTTGAAGGGAGAGCTGATAAGACTCCAAAAAGTTGCACTCAGGGCTCTGACAGGAGACAGCCTCGGCATGAGAAAAGCAGAGATGGCTCCGAGGCACAAGGGATCACAGATGTGCCATCCTTGGCCATTGCTCCTGGCAGTGAAATGGACTTTGCAATCCAGCAGGGAGAAATGAGTGTTTTCCCTTTCTCAGCTGATCCTACTACTGACATTGTCACAGGAATTGTCCTTGTGTTTTCTTAGAGGGGCTGACTGGTCTCTCTCACTGTCAGGGAAGTGGCATGGCCCATGATTACTGAAAATAAAGGTCTTGACTCTGGCACTGGAGCTGGATAGCTTGTGAAGAGGGAGTTGTTTTTTTTATACACCTTGGCATCTTTTCCAATGCTCCTGTTCTCCTTAGTGCCCCAGCCACATTGTCCCATGGTCTCTAGTGACTGTCTTACATGCTCAAGATGGTACACGGCTCCATGTGACTTGAGGATGTGAAGCCATGTGTGTGCTGAAGTGCTCTGGTGGATCTGTGGGTACCAAACTTCAAATATTTGTGTGTTGCTTGGCAGCTCTCTAGAGTGACCACAGTGTTCAGGATGGGGTGTTTATAGGAGAAACAAGAACAGTGTCTACACTTGAAAAATACAAAATCGAGCTGGAAAGGGCCTTCAGGGTCATCTAAGTGTTGTGATTGGTGGGTTTTTTTGTGAGCAGGATCAGTTTGATTTAAAGCACCACCTCCATCTGAACTTAAAGCAAGTCACATTTGCTGATAAAGAAGCTTGCTGACAGTCAGAACTTCATTGTCTGAAAGTAGGCAGAGACCCAGATTTACTTCTCTGAAAAAGACAAACTGTATTTAAAAAGATGTTCTGGAAAATGTGGGTGATTTTCTCAATGCTGTGCAATGTCCCAGATAGTATAACTTCAAAAACCAATTACTTTCTCTTACACTAAACAATGATTAAGCTGTTCAAACTACTTGGCAAACAAACAGCTACATCACCCAGAGAATGAGAACTTCTGGAAAGGACCATAGCAATTGCTGAGATACTTGCTTTTGATTAGATTAGATGAGACGGATTTTCTTTCTCCTCCCTTTCCTGCAGCTCTGAGATGGGGATGCAGGAGGCTTTGAACTTGTCTTACATTCTTGTGCCTGCCTCAAACCCACCTTGCAATAAATATTTGAAAGTTTGACTTAAACTGCTCCAAATGCTTTCTGGAGTCCCAGGTGAATCACTAAATTGCCTGCAAGGGGAGCATGAAGATGAAATAAACTCTGCAGCGGAAAGTAGACTGGAAGATTACCTATTTCAGTAATTGATAAAAGCTGTATTTTCAGACCCTTTGTAGGAGAGACACTTTGTGTTTTAAAGCCCCCAGATTATCCAGGCAAACTCATAGCTATAGAAATCAGAAGCAAACTGTCAAGATTGCCTGTTTTCCTTTTCTTTCTAGCTGGTGAACTTCTCTCCAAACAAGGAAATATCTCCACGGTAACCCACAGGGAAAGCCTGGTTAATAACCTTGTTTTAGAACAGAAAAGGGTCTGTGGGGGAGGGGAGGAGAGGAGGGAGGAAGGCAAATTACTCAACCTTATGTGAGTTAAATATTCTAGGTGCAGGCAGCAGGGTTTGCTCAGACACTGAGGAAGTCTTAACTTCTCATCACTTGGCCTGGTGGTTTTGGAAGATCTCTTATGCAAGAAGCTTTCCTCTTGACACAGACTGATTTGAAATGGGTTGTTCTCATGAGTACCTCAGTTGTGTTCAATTTGGTTCAGAGAGCTAAAAGCTTGTGTTGAGATGTCAGGTAGCATATCGGAGTGCTTGTGTGCAGATTCCTGTTATTTCATGATCTTGCTGATCCCTAGGTGTGTGGGATAGCATGGATCATTGAACATACAATGAGTCCCACTGCATTCTGCATCCAGGGATGTTGGGCTGGCTGTTTAGGACTGCCAGATGCCTCTGACAATCAACTGGTGTTTTCAGGAGATCTTTGTTCCTTCCCTGCCTGGGAATCTGCCAGAATCCCATCAGTCCCTCAGTGCAGTTCGCATCAATCTTAGCTGCAGAGCACGGCTGTGGTAGGTAATGGGTCTGCTTGTAGAAGACTCAGACCCTGCAGTGCAGTTCAGTGAAGCAACGTCTGATGCCTGTGAAAGGCAAACATGGTCTGATCGTGTATCATGTGATGCCATAAAACCCCTGAAAGCTTATTCTTTCTGTCAGTTCTTTTTTTCTCCCCTCTGGGTTTTAAGTTTCTGCTGCTACTTAGCTTTGTAAAATAATAAATGGCAAAAAATGTTCTTAGAAATTCATGCCTAAGGCTGGGGCTTTTTCTAAGTAGTCTTGACTCTTCAGAGGGAAGCTACTACTAAGCTAAAATTACCATAATTAACTATAGTAAACTGCCTGCCATTTGATGTCAGAGACTTAAAAGCTTCTTCTGGGATCCACATGGTTCTTGAAAATAAAGCCTCAATGGTCTAATTAAAAAAAGAAAAAGGAGAAGGAAAGGCTGGTGATAAATCTAAAGAAATCACAATAAACTGACAAAAGGAAAGGTAAATTCAGCCTTGGGTCTTGGTCCAGAAATATAGCTTAGAAAGTCTGGATTTCATCTTGTCCCAGAATGGCTCTTTCTGAAGTTAACAGTCCCTCTTGCTTTGGATTTCACATAGGGCTCTGGTGGAAGGGGAGTTTGGAAGAAGGTGCAGAACTTTTCAGTGTGCAAAATAGATGCAATGCCTTTAAGATTTCCAATCCTAGGAGAGCATACCAGGTTTCAAACAAGTTCACCCTGAGGCAGAGGCAGGCCGGCGATGAATGGGGGCAACACAAATATTTGTGTAGCAATTACCCATGCAGTGTAATGATAATAGTACAAATATGTTTATAGTGAGGTGTTCATAGCAGCTTAAATTGAGGCTGTAAATACACTGATTTTCTGGGAACAGGAGGATTTACACCAGCAAAAGTGATTATGTTGAGCTTGATGTGTTGTACTGTTGCTTTAGTGGGAATCAAGCAGGTCTCACAGGGGCTGTGCTGATCACATCTTCAACATGGGTCTTTCTGTGTTCTTCCATGTGCTCAGACTATTCAGCTGTCCAGTGGAATGCTAAGGGCTGGGGCTGTCTTTCATAATCTTGTATTGAAAGTCTGGAAAAGGAGTCCATGTGGACAGTCACATCTAGAAGGCAGTGCTGTGGATTCCTATTGTTTTCCTAGATGCTTTCTAAGGGACGTGACTGACAAAAATCAGTTTTTCACCTGGTGATGGAAGGGGACTTCTGTCCCAGTGCAAATAGAGGAGATTGCATCATGTTTTGTGGACTCAGTTCACAGCTGCACAGGGCAACTCCAGCATATCTGTTGATCCACAACACAGGGACAGGCTGTTCAGCCTGGTCAGGAACATCACTCGAGGCCTTGAATTGCAATGTCATTTCAGTAGCTTTTGTATTGTGCTCAAGAACATGTTCTTTTTAACCCATGTTATTTTAACTAAGAAGCCCCTAGAAAAGCTTTGCTCCTGGGATATTTGGTGCTAAGGATCTTTGGCAGTGCCATGCTGCTGGAGCATGAGTGCATGTTGAGCTGTTTTGCAGACCAAATACATCGCAATGTGAGTTACCACCAAAAATAAACATGTCCTATGACTGGGGACACAGCTACCTTTCCCACCTTGAACTCTATCTTCAAGTGTGCTGTGGCTATGCCCTGTCATACCTATGGGCAAGAGGCTGGCACAGGCCATCTGCATGTCCCAGGCTGGGCTCTGCCTTCAGCTCCTGCAGCCTCCTTCAGTGCTGCTGCAGGCAGAGATGCCCAGAGGCACATGGGGCCTTTGCAGCCTTGCAGCCATCTGGCTGGAAAAAAATCAAGCGTAAGCCAAACTGCTGGAGGGAGCCTGTGTTTATAAAAGAATAATCAGTCTTTGCCCTCACGGAGAAAGTTCACTGGATTGCAACTCCATGTTTACTTTGATGGCTGGAAGATCCCTTCAGCCTTTTAATGGGAGAAATTGTGCTCACCTTCAAGTCCTGATGCAGTGCTGGGTTTTCTGTCTATCCCATTTGATATTATGGGTGGTGGGGCTATTTCTTTTCCTTCTGATGCTGACTCATCTGCAGTTGTGGCAGTTGGTATACAAATGAGCTTTTGAGTTTGGATCCATAAGTCCTGGTGTTCTCTCCATGTCCTCAACTGAGGCTGTAGCTGTGGCAGTTCTCTTCTGTTGCTGCTCAGTCAAACCATCAATGTGGAAGACTTTCTATCTGATATCTTTAAAGGAAAAAGCAAAGGTTTTTAGTTGTTGTTTTTTGATCTGACTCCAAGCAGAAGAGATTAAGGCTTTGGGCTGCTGTTTGTTTGTGGCTGCAGTATGTCTGGGCTAGAGAGCATGAGGACCTCCCCTGTGGGTCAGAGCAGAGATCTGTGGTGATGTCCTCTGACCAGCAGCAAACACTTGAGCAAGGATAGGGTGAGCAAATAATGGTCTGCTCTCCTCACCTCCACACTGTGTATCTGGTGTCTCAGAGGCTTCCAGGACCAGTTGTTATCTTTACATGCATTAGCCCTATACTATGGACCATCCCAGCTGGAGATAATTTGCAGAAACTTTGACAGATGTTGCATGCATCTATTATTTGCCTGCTAAAATCTTGGGCTGGGTCATGACTCTCTGAAGGCTACACAAATATGGTGTGATTCCACTTGTTAAAACAAGTTCACCTTGACAGTCCTTTGTGCTTCTGACCATTACAGATGTCACTGTTGCATCTTGCCAAAGTCCCTCAGGGCAAACTCCAAGCACAAATAATAAAAAGCTGTTTTTTGGCCAGTAGAGTCAAGCGATGCAGGAACCAGAACAAACTAGGCCAGTGAGAATATCACTTCTTGCATCCTTTAGGGGAGAAATCAGCTATTCATCTAATCAAGGCAATCTAGCATGAGATGCTCCATGATTAACAGAAGATGCATTCAGAGATGCAGCTGCACTGATCCAATGTCTTGCTGATCCTGATAGTTTCTACGTTCCCTCTGCATGTATTCATTGGTGCAGCTGTAGCCAGCTTTGATTATGGTTTTGCAAGTTAGCTCCCCGCTGGACAATTCAACTCATTAAACTGATCAACTTGGCCAAAACTTTGCTTCCAAGGCAAGGGAAAGAAAAAAATCTTTGTCAAATTAGTGATCTGGGTGGGCTGTATGTAGGGTCTGATACAAGGACAAGGGAGAGAGATCATGTATCTGATGAGCAGGATGGGAAAAGGGAGGAGGAGAGAGGACTAGCACTGAATTTTTCAGGTGGGTATTAGCAGTGACAGCTAGCGTTACAGGAGAGCAATCCAGTCTGGAGGTCTGTGGCCACAGTGGTTGAGTTGCTCAGTCTGTGCTGAGCATGGTGCGTGAGCCCAGTGAGAGGGCAGCTTCTCTGCTTTCTGGGGAATGAGTGCACCCAGAGTTATGAATGATTTGTCTGAAATTTCTCCCCAAAAGTCTCTTCGAGATTGTTTACATGGTTGCATTTTTTTTTTAACATAACTATTCAGCAGAAACCTCACACAGAGCTGTGGCGTATGCTAACAGAGGCACTGCTGGTACAGCTATTTTACCTCCCTAAGCAGCATTAGATACAGCAAAGAAAGCAGCTGTCTATGCTACAGTTGTTACAAGCTGTTACTCCCGCCTCCTACTTACCCTTTGAGATGATAATGTTTTCTCTGAAACTCTGCAGTGTATATATACAGTATTTATGTGCTATAAATTGTAGTGCTTACTGTGAAGTGTGCTGCAGTGATGGAACTCCCTCCCCTTGTTCCCTGTCTATCTGGGAGATGTATTGCACAGCTTGGTGGAAAGGCCCACCAGCAGCTTACACCTGCAGCAGGAATTTCTTCTGGGAAGCCAAATGCAGCTCAAGCTTCAGATACAAGTGATTCAGCAGGTGGTAAAAGTACTTCAGGATATTGGTGATGGGAACCACCAGTGGTGGTGATGGGACTTGAAGAACACTCATCTTGTTGGGGTTGGTCAACTCCTGGAGCTGTTCTGAGTACTGTATGAGCAACAAAGCTGTCTCCTTTTTGCATGTCTTCCCTGTGGTCCTGATATGCCACCTGGTCAGGAAGATCTTTTCATGAGTAGTGAAGTCAGTGCTTTCCACCCTGACATCCCTTTGCAGATGCAGAAAAGAAGCACTAAATGGGCTTTACAAGTGTGGTGCTATCATCAGAGGAAGGATATGTACTGGTAGGATAGAAGGGACTGAGCATGAACCTTAATGTGCTCCCTGGTGCTGAAGGGAGTAGATACGGAGTAAACATAGCTCTCTTTTTCCTTCTATTTTTTTTCCCCTGGAGGCTGAATTCTGTGGATTTTAGTCTTGCTTCCTAACAGTCTCAGCCTGACCAGTAGGTGACAGGCAGTGTCATGGGCACTCTGGGATGTTTTTGTGTGATCTGCCTGTAACACCTAAACAAATCATCCAGAAGTAGAAATGTGATTGCTGTAGGCTCCATACAAAGGCAATGGAGAGCTGTTTATCTTACCTGTGATCTAAAGAATTTCCCCCACCTTAGCCACTTTGGCAAGGCATTTGGCCCTGAGTATCCAGCATATGACTGTGCAGTATAACAGTGGGATGTTCCTGCAAATGTGTTGCTTACTGTGTGCCCTACTATTTTCTTGCTCACATTCTTCCTCAGAGCAGGGATAATGCAACATAAACTGCAGGTTATTAATTTCAGCTGGCTGTAACTTTACTGAATCTGAAACTTGGGGAGCTGCTTGTTGTGAATGGAGCCAGGTGCTGGTCTGCCTTCTCCAATGTCACTCTGCCAAAGCACCTGTTTCCAAGTGTCTCATGCCAAAGGTGGTGCTGCCCACAACTCCTGCGGCAGCTCCCTGATGTGTGCAGTCTGTGCCTGAATCTGTCCTGACATTTCCTTCTGTTCTTCTGCTAGCTTTATGCACCCACCTTCCTACCCTCATCCCTTCTTACATTGCTGCTCCTCTCAACAGTGGGAATGGTGAGAGTGAATGGTTTGTGAACTTTGGCTGAACTGACAATGTCTCTTCATAACACTCCACATTTCTGCAATTAGTTTTTTTTAAATCTAATTTTATTTATTTTTAACAGGCTTTGCTCCTAGATTTACTGAGCTGAGTGCAATCGCTTAGCTTCATTATTCTGTTGCAGTAGGTCTGCTGGCAAGTTTATTAAGCAATAAGGGATGAAAGGCAGCAAGTTTCTAGGTGGTTATAGTGTGTGTTGTGTAGTGTTGATAAGGCACAAGGTCGAAGGCTCACAGCTTTAATCACTGGAGAAAAACACCCTGGAGAGACAGAATCTTATTGGTATAATGACATGGAAGTGACTCAAAAAAATGAACTGCTATTTCAAACTGCCCATTCCTCTGCCTGGAGAAAGTGATGCTTAGGAGAGATTGTTTGTAGGATTGCTCCCATATTACATCTATGGTTGTCTTCCCCTCAAGGATTATGGGCCAGGTGTGAATATGAAATGGAAATCCACTGATCCAGTTCCTTTCTTTATCTGCTAGTCAGAGGGCTCTAGTTAGAGGTGTGTTACCCCTAGTCAAGCAGGTTTAACACATGGCATATCAGGAAGATATGTGCTCAGCATTCTAGCTTGAATGCCTCAATCAGATGGTGGCAAACTTGAGTTTATATCTGCTGGGGTAGAAGGTGGATTTACTCTTTTCTGACTGTATTAAAAACTAATGCCAAATGTTCCATTGTTTCCATAAAGCAGTCTACAGCATTATTACAGGAATTTTCTTAACAATCTGTCCTCTCATCTCATGCCTCTGTGAAATAGTTTCATTAGTGTGGGACAGGAGCTGAACAGAAAAGAGGAAATTCACTGGCATCAGCTGGTCCAGATAAGGAGTCTTTACACAGTGATGGGAACCTGGCTTTAAAATCCCTGCTCATGTGTCTACTTTGTTATTAGTCATCACTGTGGTGTGTGTTGTATCATGTCACTGATACCAGTCCTGTAAATCTAGGCTATTAGTACATCCCAACAATATTACAATGTTAAGGTCAATTAACAAATTTCAGGGGATTAGAGACCTGTCTTTTAGGAACGTTAAATAATATTATTGTCTCTATGTGGAGGCTATTAGAAATTGAAAGATGACATCTGAGGGAGAGATACCTTTTGTAACAATGTAAGGAAGCCAGATGGGCAAGTGATCCACACAACTTATGTCAAGAAAATGGGAAGCATCTGTCTCGGTAGGGAATGGAAGAAATAACGAATGTAGCCATGTACAGCCTAGGAGATTGATAGCTGTAATTTAGCAGAGGCTGTTCAGCACTTTTATCAGCAATGACAAAGTGGCCTGCTGTGTTACCTGTTTCTTAATCAATCTTCTGATTGCAGTATGGAGGGGGCTGGAGTTGCTGGTCTGAAGAGAGATCTTATGAAGTGAAGCACCAGTGACACACAACCATATGGAAGACCATATGTGAGGACAACATCTGTACAGGGCTTCATCTTTCTCTCTTATTCTCCCTTTTCCATTTAACTGCAAAGGGTTATTGGATTAATATGCAAATCAGCTCAGCAGCCATAGCTGAAGAGCCCAGCAGTGTGAATTGGACTCCTGTGGCAGGGAAACCATGAGAAATAGAGTTCTTTGGCAGCATGAGAGAAGTAGAATATTGCTGATTTAATGCCCTAATGTGTGAAGCCTGTCCCTGTAGGGAATGGAAACTGAAGGGACAGGCTTTGTGTTACCTTGTCTCTGAGATGCTGCATGTTGCTGTGAGTCGCTATTTCAGGTCAGTGTGAGTTGCTGACGTTATAGGGCACTGTAAAGTCAAAGCGCTCATCTTTGTTTTGCACTTCTCCATCAGCCATGTTAGAGCAGCTAGGCTCTGGAATGATGGCTGGGATGGTCTGAGTCTTTTTGCAGGTGGAATGATGTGACAAGAGCTAATGTGCTCAGAGGCTTATCTGTTCCCTCTGTCCTACACCTCATCTTGATGTTAGAGATAACCTCTGGCTGCTAGCCTTGTCCCATCTGCAGAACACCTTGCAGTACATTGAGCTGCTTTGCCAGAAAGCAGAGCTTCCAGGACATGGCAGAGATGCAACATGTTCTAAGGATTTGAAATCCAATGTAGAGGATGATTTACTTTAAGGACAGAAAACTGTGTTACTATTTTATAAGTTTGATTCTGTTTATAGCCTTTTCTTGTTCTGTTCAACTTACTGAAGCAGATTTTCATCTGGAGTAAATAATGCAACTGTTCCTTTCAGTGGAGCTACGATAATTCACACCAGCTTGGGTTTGGTTCCACTAACCTTAACTCCTCAATGTGATTAACCAAAGTAATTACACTCTCACCTGTCTTTTTTCCTCTCAACTTTAAGACTGCTGCAGTATTTTATATAACCTGCAAGAAACTCATTGCCAGTAGAACTTCTTTAAGATCTACCTGCTCTTATTAGGGATGGAGATGCTCCTTTGATCCCTGTAAGTTGTCAAGCAAGATTTCTGCATGATTCAAACTGGTCTAGTGCATAAAGTTTTTAATGGTGGGGTGGATATCTTATACATTCACTGGTAGTTTAGTGTGATACCCAGACTTCAGCCTCCTTTCCCAGTGAGAGCTGCTGGGGAGGGCTGTCTTGGTGTCTCTGTTGCTGAGCAGTACTGGGGCCAGCTAGATGTAAGGTGGTTTAGAAATAGCCTAAGCACCTGTGTCATTTCCTTTGGTGTGACACTTTGCTGCTATGGGTAAATTGCAGGGATGTATAGCCAAGGTTTATATGGAAATATAGTCATTCACATTGCGCAAATCATAGTAAGCTGGCAGGAGCTAACAGGATGATGGGGAAATGCTATGTTTTCTGGATGCAGGCTTGAACAGCAGCTGAACTGCATTGATCAGTTCATTTTTCTTGATTTTTTTTTTTTTTGATGAGTAGGGATGAATAGATGAGCAAGAAAGACGAAGTGAAATGACTGTATTGCAATGACTGTTTTCTTACCTTCATCATCTGGTTCTTGCATCCACCAAAGGTCTGGTTGTTCATCTCTCAGACCTTTAACTGAGACCTCTTTCTTGCCATATCTTATGGTGAGGGTGTCCAATTAATCCTTCCAGAGCTGGTGCGGAGACTTTAACCAAGAACTCATGGTGCTCTCACCCCAGAAAAGACTAGAGTGAACAGAGAGGAGTGGTGAGCCCCAGTAAATTTAACCTTTGTTGCCTTACAAAGCTCCTTTCACTGAAGAATGCAAAATGTTTTAGTGATGGATTTCATGGAACAGGACACTAGGGAGCAACAGTTATTGGAGTACAGTGATGTGCTTTATGGAAAGATTGTTTTTGTTTAAGCTTGCTTGGTTGTCAGAATGACAACTGTGTAGAGATTGTATGGACAAATGAAGTGAGAGCTGATGCTCAGTAAGAGGTATGCAAGCTTCCCAGGAGGCATGGATTTGCAGTACAGCACAAAATCAGATTTCAGAAATCAGCCATGCTGAAAAAGTATTAACTGAAGATAAAATGCAGATGCTTACTTGCTCACTTTCTGCAATGCTTTATTGCTCACTTTTGTTTCCTTTAGCAATAAGCAAAAGTATCTCCTCTCTCAGGTAGAGTTGTCCTTTGCAGGCTCACAGAGTTCATCTATCTTTCTTTGTGTCAGATGATATGCTGAGGAACACTTCGTATGCTGTTGATGACAACAGATATGCAGAATCTGAAGGTGGCTGTAAGCTATGGACCACCAGCCTGGCAGAGGCAGGACTGCTGAGGATGCAGAAATGAGGGAGATAGATTGAGATGGGCATTGGGGAGTTTAGGCTCCTAGGAACTAAGTCACTCAATATTCAGGTGTGTGAAAACCAGAAGGTTTTTGAGATCTTACCTGTTCCCATTACTTTTTAGCTGTACGCAAAGAAACTGAAGTGTTTCAGTTGAGCAGATAGATTGTATGGCCCAATGATGCTTGCTCCCATGCATCAGGATCAAAGTCACTATTATTCAATGCTGTCCTACAGTGTGTGTGATTCTGGTTTATTTCCTTGTGATGAATGTCTCATTTCCAAACACCTGGGGTTCAGTGGGCATTGAAACTGAAATTGTCTCCATTGGTCAGAGTGGATGTACAGCATGGACTTGGATTCTCTGCATAACTGGGGTATAGGACGGGGGTTAATTCCCCATGCATTGTACAGACTCCTTCCACTGCTACTGAATTCCTTCTAGAAAAGACTAGAAAATGCAGGCTGGCTGCCACTTCCAACAGGGCATGAAATCAAAATGATGATTCTGTAAAGGAAAGGGAAGATATGAGCAGGTGCTGAGGTGGCTGCAACATGTTCCCTTCTTCTTCCAAAGCCTGTAGGTGAGAAACACACCAAAAGGAGGGCAAAAATCCAGAGTAGCTGAGCAGATAGAAAGGGAATTTTGTATCTCTGTGCCTCTGCATTTATCTCTGTGTGCCTGTTTCCCTGAATTTGTCCTTCTCCTTCTATTTTCAGAGCTGTTTTCAGAACATAAAATTGCATAGTTGTTTTGCCAATCAAAACAGCTGTAGGCATCTGCCCAGAGCATCTGTGGAGAAGTTGGATCTATAACAAAACCCAGCATGCTGGGCATGAGTATGCTATCCATGGCTATGGTATGTAAATGTCATTGTTCCTAGTAGTGTTCATAGCTCATAACATATGAGAGCTCTGTAAATTCCAAGATAACATGGATGATTAGATGTGCTGTCAGCATTACCCTCTGGAAGATGGTAAAGTGGTGGCTCAGGTGACTTAGCAGCATCCTGCCATTGGTGCAAAGCTGAGGCTGCTTTGTGCTTCTTCCTTGGTGACCAAAATAAGTTCATGGCCTGGCAATGTGCAGGGAGAATTTCTTCTCAGAAAGCTACTGGAACAAGGAAGGCGGTGGAGCCTCCATCCCTGGAGGTTTTTCAGAAAAGGGTGGATGTTACACTGTGTGGCATAAACTAGAGTGGTTGCAGGTATGGGTTGATGGATGGACTAGGTGATCTTACTGGTCTTTCCAACCTTAATGATTCTATGATTTTAAGTCTGCTGCTGCCTGACCTATGAGCTTTCTTACACCAGGGCAGTTCTGCAGTGAGTGCTGTGGAGTGTTCTGCCTATCCCAGCACAGGGTGGTAGTTTTCCATGTGCTCACCTGGCAAGTATAAGATCTTGCTGATGTTTCTGCATTTTCATTCCCTCTGAATCCTATTGAAGCTGGCAGGAAAAGAGGATCATGACTCCTATGTAGCAGGAGGAAGGCTGCCGCTCACCCTGCTAACTGCAGGTCAAGTGCTTTTTAGCTCTATTCCTGCACTTAGGGCTTCATTTTCGTTTTCCCACGAGGGCACCAACCACCTTGGTGACCCCTGTCCTCAGTCCTGATAGCTGGGTTCATGCAGCACTCATTAAAGAAAATAAATAAAGGATGTGGGAAGCTCTGTCAGTGACAGCTTTCTTGTGGTGCCAGCAGGCCTCTGTCAGGTAGAGCCAAACTCCCAGCAAGAGGTCCGCAGAGAGCCTTTGGGATGTGTACAGAAGAGCTCTGTGGTGAGATGAAATATTTAAAACCGCTTTGGTTTGAAGCAAGATGGGGGAGCTGCAGCCTCTTTAATCTGTGCACAGTTTTAAGGCTGCACATGAATCATTGATAAGGAGGGCAGAGTGCTTCTAAAGCTCTGGCAGGTCATTAAACCTGGTGATGGACTCATTAAGGAGGGAGCTGCATGGAAGGCCCTGGACGAAAGTACTGGAGTATTTCACATGCATTGCCCTGTGGAGTGCCAGCACTTCTTACCTGTGATTCTCAGCCTATTGTTGCAGTATTTATGAATAAAGGGAAACGACTTAGGCTAGTGGATCACATGGTATATGAGGAAATGTGTCAAAGAAGTTTTTTAATCTGTCAGGCTATAGCAAAGGCAGATACAATAGCTGGAGATCAGGACTTGGAATTTTTCTGGCTGTACACTGCACCATAGTAAAGGCTTTTAGCTGGGGCTTGTCTCGGGTGAGAGTTGCCGTGTTTAATGCTTTCATGGCTTCAATGGAGGCAAACTAGAGAAGTCCATATTGCTAAGCACCATCTTGAGCCTCACATGTGTTCCCAGCTTTTGCTGACCATGGTATCACACTGTAAGTGCTGTTTGACCTCTGTTGGACTTGTTGTTCTGTGCCTTAGGCTTTTTCTGACCCACCGGCTGTTTGACTGGTTGGCTAAACTTACTGCCATCACAATGACAAAGGCTGTGTCAGATGATCCTTTCAACTGTTTTGAATTTCTTTTTTTTTTTTCCAGTAAGAGTATGACCTTGTGCTTGCTGTAGCCCTGAGTAACCCTGACCTTGCTACATGCAGTCCCTGGGCTTTATCTCCAAATGCTTATTGCACAGAGCTGGCAACTTGGATGGTGTAAACTACATTACCCTCTTGGCTTCAGATGGGTTGACAGGACTTGAATGATATCTCCCCCAATTGTCTTACATTTACATAGCTGCATTGCAAAGCACTGTGCAAATGCCACATGGAGGGGATGATATCTGCCTTCCTCAGGGGCTGGACATCATCCCTCAGCTGGTACGAGAGCAGCAAATGCCCTTTTCTGCAGAAAGGTTGCAGCTGTCTGCCCTGGCTTCCCCAGCCCTCAAGAGATGGTGGAAACAGATGTAAAGGAGAAAAGACCTCCAGAGGAGGAGCAGTGGGCTAATGATGCAGAGGGAGAACGGGAGGCTGGGAGCTGAGTTGCTGTTCCCACTGCCTCCTGGTTGTGTTGAGGATGCAAAGAGCTGGAGGCAACCTGGAAGAAGGGCTTGTCTGGCAGAGCAGAGATGTGGGGATTTCTCCCTTGGATGCTGGGCTCATGGCTCAGGTAAGCCTATGTGTTGCTTGAAACCACAGGCAGTGATGAGATGGGAAAGAACTTCATCCCCTTGCTAGGGCATGGTAGTTCTAGCTGCATGTGGATGCTTCTTCTTTCTACTTTAACCTTTGTTAGGGCAGTTTACTTTTAAAATGCAATTGCCTCTGGCGGAGTGGAGAGCAGATTACTTCTTATTATTGCTTAGGAATCCAGAAGGGGAAGCGAAGAGCAGTTAAATAGGAAATTCGTATTCTGCTGCACAAAGGTATCCAGGACACTCTAGTTTTGTCCTCAAGTAAACAGTAATTGAGTTGTTCCCTTGCTTGCTTTAGTTATTGATTGAAACAAGCAAGTTCTCCCTTAAATGATCCATTTCCAGAAACCCTGTAAGCAGTGCACTTATTGGAGGTGGGAAGTGAGTGTGAGGGTTTGGGAATTCACAACTGGGAACGGGGAGTGCAGTGGGAAAGAACAAATGAATTCTGACATTGTAAGTGAAGATTAAGCAGTGAAGAGAGTGTGGCTTTAGCTGGCAGTTGTTACATTAACAGCTTGTATATTTCAATAATCAGTTTAAAGTTGAGTTTATTATGCATGCAAAAAGCTCAGCTCTTCAAGGTGTATGGTTGTAGCTCAAAGCTGTTGAAAGTGAATTAAGATGGTGTGATGTAAAAGTGCATTAAATGTTTTTTCTTCCATCTGTTGGAGGACGAGATGGAGATGGTATAGACAGGAGCAGATTTCTGTTAATCTTGATACCGAACTCAGCTCACTAAGAACAGAGGAGGCAGCTGTTATTTACCTTATGTAGAAAGCCCAGTCATCAGTTGAGACTGAGCCACATCTGGCCTCCTGCCTTAGTAGCTTCTGACTCTCCAGTTGCATGAAATATAGCTATTTTCTTTTCCCCTCTCGTTGAACAAACTTGACTTTAGTCATGACACAGCAACATGAGTCCATTCTGAGCATTGCCAGCTGGTCCCTCTGAAGCCAATGGGGCTGTGAGGTGCGATTATCTTCTCCTGGCTAGACTTGCATCAGATATAAATCTGCACAGGCTTCTGGATTCACTGAATCTGGAGTCATTTGTAGTATGGTAGTTTTTTTTTTTTAGTGTTTCTACTCATGCAAGTCTGCAGGCAATTCTCTTGAAGAGCTGGCTCCTTTTGGAGCCCCTGCCTGGGGATGTCCAGAGCTGTGCTGCGCAATCTGTGGTATTCCTTTGTCTGTAATTAAAGGCACAGAAGCTTCAATCTATTCAGTTATCAACTCCATTAGATGCTGTCAAGAAATAAGTATACCTTCTACTTAAATAATAACTTAAGAATTCTTGCGAGCAGTGTTCACTCTTTCAAGGGCTCTGTGATATTTTTTCTTTGCTCATGGGTGTCTTTTCTCTCCATACAGGAGGCTAGCCTGATCCTTGCAATGGGCAAATAACTGGCTCATGAAGATGCAGTCAGAGGACAGCTCTTACAGGCAGGACAGCTAGAAAATCTCCTGTCCCTTTAGTTCACAAGAGAAGAAGCATATCGGTGTGGAATGTCTTCCTCAGGGGAAGTGTGGTATAAATAGTATAATTCCTTTATCTGCTCTATCTTTTGCCCTATTGCTTTCACAAGATGAGCACACTGGTCCAAGCTTTTGAAGTACAGCAAGGCAAGGAAGTGTAGACGGGTGGGAGGGAAATCCGTAGAAAAGACACCGTGGAAAAAGTCACTACTTTTCTCCAAATCTACAGGGCTGGATGAGGATGCATTTGGAAAGGATGAAAATGCTGAATATAGCTTATGTGGCTAAAGGACAAGGAAGGACACGTACTTGTAGAATGCGTGCTGGGGAATGGCCTACAAAGCAGGCCACAAAAGGATGCTGAGAGCAATAGCATAAAATTAAGAAAAGGGGAAAGCTGTAGGCTGGAAAGAATTGAAATTGTCCTGGTGAGAGATCTTTAACAAGGTGTAGGTAACTTCCTCAAGGGAAGTGATAGACTCTCCATTGCTGGGTTTGTTTAAGAAGTAAACTGGATGAAACAGTAAGAAATATGCTCTAAGGAGTAATCTGTCAACTTGATGGATTAATGACCTAATTGGTCCTCTGGTTTCCTTCCACCTCTCATGCTTACTGTTCTGTGAACAGCAGCTTCTTTTATTAGGAAGAAGACTAGGGCAAAGAAGTGTAATCTTAGTGGAAATGTTTACTTCAAGTGATATAGTCTTCTTCAGACCTCTTAGCCACAAAAATCTTTGGACCTTTAGAAGATAAAAGTAGCTGTGGGGCTTAGAAGGTCCAAAACCAAAACTTGCTTTCTACTTTCATTATAATGCCTTGAGCTGTTTTTGTCTCTGACCAGCAAGATGCTCTTCTGATGCCTGGCCCAAAGCAAGCTATTCCCAAAAAGCTCTGCTTTGCAGTCATTCCTACATCTATTGTCTGGATTGTGCTTATCTACCCTTCCTGCATGCTTACACGTTTTTGTTTTTGTTTTTTTTTTTTTTTGGAAGCACAAATTCTGATATGGACTGTTCTGAAACCAGGTCTTAAGGCTTTGGGCTGCCTGAACAGGCCAAACACAGCCTTTGTGATCATCCTTCTCCCATCCTCCTGTATTTTCCATCTAAGTTTCTGGAGATGCCTCATTTTCCAAATGCCCAACCTAGGAACAGAAGGCATGATCAAGGCAAAGATAAAGTGCGTGATTGTCTTTTGGTATTCTTGGTGCCTGGAAAATGCATTCTGTCCATTTGAAGAAACTTCAAGGTGCTCAAGAAACCAGAACCTGTCTTGCAGTGAAAGCACATCAGGGTGGTTAGACATAACCATAGCAAGAAATACAGCTGAGTCTTGCTTCTGTCTGACTTCATCCCAGTAATGATGAAGGGCATCCTTTTTTCTTTCTGTTTGTCTTGACTGTTTCCCTTTCTCTTTCTCTTCTTTCTGTACCATTTAGAATGTATGGATCGTTGCCACGTACTGTGCTGCTGTACCCAAAATCTCAAGTGCTGAGAAAACTGTCTTGCTGTAGTTTTCTTGTCATCCTTTTCCCTTTGTACATCTGCTGGTAAAGCAGCCTGGCAATAGATGAAACTTTAAATACATTAGACATGCATTTGCATTTGAAGGAGAAAATAAAATATGCATGATTTGTCCTAATTCAGACTCAGAGACTGGTTCCAGATCGCCCTCCTGCAATTGAAATTTGACTTTTTAAAACCGGCTCAATCACTTCAGTTTTATTCAGGTTTAAATCAAGGGGTTCCCAGGGCAGTTCAGTGAAAGCTGTTTCATTTAATAGAGGTGATCTCCAGATTTCATGATTTCTTTTTAGTCTTCAGACCTGGATCCTGCAGACTGCTGAGCGTAATTAATCCTTCTAACCTTGGAGTTTACTTAGGCTTAGCCTGGTTGGGATTGGTTCCAAGACAATCTGTGTGTGTGTGGGCCCAGCCCTTGTCTTATCTTATTTTCAGTGGCTTCTCTTTTAGAAGTCTTTTCAATCTATTCTCATATTAAAGTTATCTGCTTTATTCCCTTGAGCTTATTAGCATGTTATAGGTTGCTGCTTTTAACTTCACCAATACCACCTTGGCAAATGACACTTGAAGTGGCAACTTCTGTGGCTCCCCTTATGCTTTACTTATTATTGCAGTGCATATGTTCTGTTCAGAGCTGTAAAATTCCTGGAAAATGCAGTGGAGTAGGATCGCTGATCTGCTGTCTCATTGTTGAGGCTAAATGTTACATAACTGGCATGCAAAGCACAAATTTCATGTTGAAAGGAGATTTCTGCAGACTGCATCCCTGGGTTGTTCAGTGCAATGCTGAGCATTTATGCATGTGTGGGAAGCAACATGGTGTCACATGCAAAAAGCAAGTGTGGGGCCTAGAGATCTCTAGAAAGAGGTAATGTTGGGTTTTTAGCCAGAGGAGTACAGTAACAGAGGGAGATGAAACAAGTGAATGAGTGATCTGCTAATATCAGATGCTATAAGATTAGAAAAATAATGTAACAAGATCTTCCAGGCAAAAAAGAAAAAAGAAAAAAATTGGACCAGAGGAAAAGAGTGTGTACACCTAAATGGTCAGCTGTTCCAACTACACCTTCAAATAACTGAGAGGGAAGTTGAAATGTGGACGAAAGGGGGCCTGGTAGGTATGAAGAAAGCTTGTTTAATAAATCTGGAAAGATTCTGAGCAAGTTATTTTGTGTCCATATGCAGTCCTTTCTCCAGCTGCTGAAACTGAGAAAAAATAGAAAGGCTTTCAGCAGATATTCATTGGCAATCAAAAGGGAAGTATCCACTGTGCTGCGTCTGTTTTCCTTGGCCACTTCCACTTAATTAATGCCCTTAGAATAGTAGCTCTGCTATTGAGCCAAAGCAAATTCTGCACTATGTTGTTTAGTTATGTGTGCCCTGCAGACAGAGCACAAAAGAGCTAATGCATGATTTATGTATCAAACCAGCACAGTAACATTAACTAGCTAAGCTGCACATCGTGCCTGTTGAATAGAGACTGCTTCTCCACAGGCTAAAGTGCTTCTTGCCTTGACCCACCTGCTTTACTGAGGTTATTCTAGCTGTTCCTCCCACCTGCCTTTGAAGGTGAAAGCATTCTCTATGCTGGTGCTGTGATGCTTGAGCAGGGGGAGGAAATCTCTCTATGCTGAGCTGCTGTACAATGACTAGGATGCAACAATATTAATCATGGGTGTCACCAAGCTCAACATACCCGCTGAGCTGAGGGATGTCAGGAGGTAACAAAGTCTCTCTAGGCAGGTTTATTGCTGTTCATTCCCCGGTGATACGAACATGTCAATTTTGTCGTTAGTATTTTCCTTTAGAATTTTGTATTGGATTTCTGGATCTTCCTTCTGGGTTCTGCTGAGGCCTCAGCATGAACTAACTGAGCAGGAATAGGAAGGGGGGACGGACATGTAAAGAGGCTAAATCAGAGCTGTAAGCCTGAGAGGGGTGAGGCACTTTGATTTGGAAGTCAGATCACTTTCTTTTTCTTGGCTGTTGCATTTTGGTGCTCTCAACCATGGTCAAAGGCCATACTGTATGGGTAACTTCTATTTATTAATGGTGTCTGGTAAAATCTATCTATTTTCTGCCTGCCTGTTGGCTGATACAATGGCTGGGCTTCCCTGTAAAGAAATTATTCAAGGGACTTCTGTAAACAGAGATAACCACTTGATCTGTGAGCTGCTTCTAAAAGCCCCATTACGTTCAAGGGAATGCTATTTTCTGTGGATCCTTATGCTTAATTTTATTTCTCTTGCCAATTCAATATGTGATGCTTAGGGAAAGTGTACATATAACCCAGCAGGTGGTTGTCACCTCTATTGTCAAGATACAGCAGCAAGATAAAGGTCAGGAATGATCTTCTCTATCGATTTAACGTAACTTATGTTTAGTAAAGAACATAGTTAAAGCAGATATATAGCTTTTCCTGGATCTGTGGTCCTAGAACCCTTTAACATGGGTGAAAATGTACAAGAATATCAATTCTACCTGTCAGAATGCTGCTACTTCTGAACCTGTGCTGTTGTGCCAAGTTCTAAAGTCTGAAGACTGTTCTTTAGTGTCTCTGGTACCATGCTGGCTCAGTTGGAAATCCTTGTGTCAGGGGCTAGTCTATCTGTAAATGCACACATTGGAGGGGAAAGGAATAGCTACCGAATGGCTTTCCCTTCTTGTAGTATGAGGACATTCTCTGCTCCACTGACTCATTGTCCAGGGTTAGGTGGTAGAATTGTTCCTAGCCAAACTGAAGTGGGACAGCACAGTATAGAGCTTCTCGATCAGATCTTTCTTATATCCATCATTTCTTGGATATTCTGTTTTGAATCTCCTCAGTTTTGATTTCTCAAGTGCCCTTGTGAAATCTGGACCTGCCAAAAAAAAAAAAAAACCAAAACCAAGGAGCTGTGGTGCTTGGAACTGTCACAGTGCTTTTCACAATTTTAAGTGTGTCTATTAAAACAACAACAACAAAAAAGCTATATTGAAAATCAATTTTCTCCTTGCAGGTCTTAAGCAATTTTGTAAGATATAATAAGATGAGCAATCTGATTCTGGTAGTGAAAAGAACAGATGCCAGGCTATAATTTCCCTTACCAGAAAATGCTGTGGAGTCACTTTATGTCACAGAGGAAAAAAAAAAATATTATTAATAGGGGAGTTAAAATTTGAAGTCTGGGAGCAGATACTGCATCTGGTTTGTGACGTATAGAAGATAGGGGCATATTCTGTTCAGCCAAGAGAGATGATGAGCTCTTGGAGCAGAAGAGGTTGCCTTTACCAAGGAAGGTAAGGGAAATCTTTGGGTAACACATCCTGTACTGCTAGGGAGTTTTGTGACTGTGGGAACCTTTGCTTGTACTTTTTGCTGGTTCATGGAATATGACAGAGCGAAGTCAGCATTGTCCATCTGCACAGACCTGGTAGCTCTGGGATCCTGATCAGGGCCACCTGAAAACCTTCCAACTGAACAAAGATGCAAAGACTTGAGCAAAATACAAAGAAAACATCCTTGAAGAGTGCTGAAGTTTGCTGATGTGAAAACGTATTTCTTCTGTTATCTCTAGCGAAGCCCTGGATCTCTCAGCAGCTCCTCCTTGCTGAGGTCAGACATCAGCCAGCTTATGGAACAGCACAATGTTCCTTGTTCTTTTTAGCTATGGATATAGAATCATTTCTTTTAAAGCAAATGCTGGCTGGTGGGATCACAGGTAAATTCACAGATGAATTTACTGCATTTTATAGCCCCTGGCAAGCAAGCCCTAGCTCTTCTGAACAGCCTTTGACTTGTTCCCTGCTCTGTTCAGCTTTCTCTTCTCTTTATTAGAGTTAATTGTGTTAAATATTGGGTCACAACTAACCTTCTTTTTTTCTGGAGGTTGTAGCAGGGGTAATACTGCACTCACAGTATTATCAGAGTTGTTCTTCTCCATTAACTAACAGGCTTATACTTTCCTTTGCTCTCCTCTTATTTTTAATGTATTTATAGATCTTTGTTTCCTTTACATCCTTGTTAGTTGTAATTCATCTTATGACTTCCTGATTTATCCGTATATGCTTATGCTAGTCCTTTGTATTCTCAGCTGCCTCTCTTGTTCTCACTTCATATATGGTTTTGGACTGCTCAGCCTTTAGGGCGCTCCTAATGTTAACCATATTGTTTTTAAGCTATGTTCAGTATCTTTCCACTGCAATAAGATAGACTGTTACTGTGCTTTTCATACATCTTTTTTCTCAGTGGATCTCTTGTGTTCCTCTTAACTATAGATTCACTACCCAGGTGGCCATGTCTCATGGTTCTGCATGTGTTGAAATCTGCTTTTACCCTTCTTGAAGTCCACTGTCCTCCTTCTCCTGGTTGCCTTTGTCTTCTTTCACTTTCTCATGATCAATTCTACCTTTCTGTTCTTTCTTACTGGAATCATACCTAAGATGACTCCCCACTTTCTACGCTTCTACTGATCTTTTAAAGCAAAGACTTGTCACTGTCCCAAATAACATAGTCCCTGTTGTGGTGCTCTGGGACATGAGTTAGCGGAGGGTTGTTAGTTAGGGTAATATGGTTAGGTTGTGGTTGGACTCTACCTTTAATATCTTTTCCAACCTGAGTGATTCTGTGATTCTATAAAAAATTTTAGCTTCTCCAAGACAGATGATATTTCTATTTACCCAAAAAAGACTTATTCAGTTGTTTCTGTTTGAGTTATCCTTTGTTATTATGAACAAATATTAAAAACCTTTAAACTATTGCTGACCTATTACAGCCTTGCTTTGAACACTCTTCCCCTCACATTCTTAAAGTGTTGTGTCAAAGAATCCATTTACCATGCAGTTTGAAGCCTCTGTTCCTCATTTTTTCTACAGTTACCTGGTCAGAAAACTCTGGGAGTCTAGAGACTTCAAGTCTCGTTTGTTTCTTCCCTTATTAGCTATTATCTAAGTATTCTCATCACCAGGACATGAGTGATTATGTAACATCTGGAATTTTTGCTACCAGAGGAAACATCTGCAGCTTCTGTGTTAATAACAGTAAGCGGTTACCCTGGACCACTGACAAAGAATGGCACATGTACACCTCACCTTATTAATGTGTTGAGAGATTAGGTGCTTAAATGTGGTCCCATATCTTTCTATTGACCTGTGTATAGGGCTGAATGATGGTACTGTAATCCCTTTTCTTGTGATTCAGATAACTTTAAAAAATAATTGTAATTACAGGAAGGGACTGCAGTCCAGTTCTGACTCAGTTCTGAAAGTTTTATACTCCTGTTTTCTTTCTGGTTTCCCTCCAGAGTTGCTCCAATTTGTAAGTTGCTTACAGAAAGAGAGGGAAGAATGTTTTTTCCACTCTGCTTCAAATAACAAAATTTACAGATCTTCCCTGTTAAAAAGTCAATAATGATAAAATTCTAGGTATTTAAACATTCTGCATATTTCATAATCACAAAGCGAAACCAGAAACACATTATTGCAGTACTTTTTATTGTAGTGTTGTCTTAATAGCTCAGCTCATTTTGGACAATTAAAACAAGAAACCTTTTTCATAGGTCCTGTCTCTTACTGTCTAATTGTAAGTCTTAATGTACCCAGAATAGCATGGTTATTTCTTTTTGGCTTTTGTTTCATTTGGAAAAAAACCAAACACATATGCACAGAGAAGCTTGAAATTAAGAACTCTGATAGGTTCAAAAGTCAGAGTAACTAGAAAGTCGTCGCATTACCTATTTATTTTTGAGACCATTACTTTTAATAGCTACCATTGTGATTTTCCTGGAATTCTTGCATTGTGAGTCTATACTCATGGCCTTTGATGCTGTTGCAGTGTTGCTGACTTAGGAAGGTCTCTAAAAGATTGTTTGCCTCAAGTGAGAAAGAAACACTTATAAAAAGTTTAGCAAATTTTTTGCCACTTGTGCAGGTTGATGCACCCAGCAGAACCTGCAAGCTGCATGGGCAGTGGTTTGGCTGCCAGGTAGACCATGAGTGGTAGGTTCAAGTTTCCTCTCTGCTCTAGATTTAATCCATAACCAAAATCAGAACAGATGTTCAGAGGTGTTTGGTAGCATAACTCTGAGGAGGGATTAGAGATAAAACTGTTTGATTTAGATACCGCAGTTTCTGAAGTCTCCGCTTGTGTAAGAAATATGTAAATACCTCTCTCTAGTGTTCTGAGGCTGGAAACTTTAAAGGTTCTTTAGTAATAAGTAACTGGGACAGAGCTCATCTACAAAAACAAGCTCAGGGGAAGCATTTGGTATCAACCAATGGAATAAATTAACCATATAAACTCACTTGAATGCCCTCATTCAGAAATGAAGTGGCCTTAGATTAGAAGAACGAGTGGTAGGGCTTGAAAAATTTCCAGAACAATGTTGATTTGGGAATTTAAAGCACCTTAATTTGTGTGATGCCTCTATGCCTTTTGCCGATTTGTTTCATCTTTTCTGAGTGTTCCCATGATGATACAGGCAGCAGTTGAGTCTCATTACTCAATTATCTGAGCATAATCCTAAGGCTTAGGTTTCCTTTGCAAACACTGGCAACAAATTCAAAACCTGTTCTCCACAGCTGAAACTGAGGAATTGTCAGTATTTCCTCTGTATGGAAGTATTTCTGACTGAAGTCTTGTTCTCCAACTGTTCTATTCTATTCTATTTCTGTCAAATTAAGAAGTATCTTTTGTATCTTGCCAAATCTGTATGTCTCACACTGGTGCATTTTTTTGAGCTTTGTGCCCTTTGTGGTGATGCTGGACACCGAGGCTGAGAGCTAGACCAAGTTGCAGAGATACTGAACTTGAATGTATGGCATAGGTATGGGCTGTTCTCAGGGATAAATTAACAGTGAATTGGTTTTTTTGCACACCTCATAATTCTTAACGTAAACTTGTAAATAAAAGCTGTTTTTGCATACGTTGTGAGCAAACTGAGGTCAGCATTTGGCTCTGAACGAGCTAATGTGTTGCCTTAATGGAGAGCTACTAGGGAGCCCTGGATCATCCCATGAAGCATAAGCCTGCCTTCTGTGTGCAACAAGATAACAACCAGCCATCCAGGGATCTTTAACCTCTAGAGCTGTCAGCATAAGAATGAAAACAAAAAAGCTGCCTTGCTAGAGTACAGGGATCAGAAGAGGCCTGTGTAATTACTAGCCATTAAATGAAGTACATTCCTATGTCTTCAAATGCCAAGGCACATGTATAATTAGCTGATAAACTGCGAATGAATAATTTTGCAGCAGTGAAAGCCTGAAGAGTGAAAGGATGCACTTCACCTTCTTGCAGTAACATTGCTATGTGAATTGTTTATTCTGTGATGACTATCTGTATTGGGAGACAGCGTTTCACTGCTTGCTCTGGGTTTGGTTGCATTATGAACTGCAGTGAGATTCATGTAGCTTGGAGACTAATGCTAGTTTAACTCCAGCCACTTTGTAGGGGCTGTTTCTACACAGATGATCTGAGAGAGCTGGAATGGGAACTGATGCCGGTCTCTGTGGTTGTCACTCTGCTTAGGGAGCTCAAATTGGTAGCCTGGGGGTATGTGCAGGACTGGAGTTCAGGTCCATATTTTCTATCATATAAGAATGTTTGTATGGATGCTTACAGTTGTTCAGAAGTGTTGTAACTTAAATGTCTGCATAAGCCTCTCTTAATTTCATTGTTACTATAAAAATAGTTTTCCTCTAAACTTGTCAGTGTTTCTAGAATTGGCAAAAGTAAGAATCAAACAGACATGAGGAACTAAACCCAGACTTGCTTCCAATTCACGATTTAGGAATTTGCGAATAAAGGAATGCCAGTAGAAACAGATTAACTGTCTTCAGTGTTTCCAAACCTCAACAAATCTAGTGGTATAAACCTTTTCCTAATAATCTGTAGCATGTTCTTCTTTTTTTTTTTTCCAAGGAGTTGGCTGTGTAATGGGATTACTTGTTTGCTTGCAGTGTATTACTCAGCCCTTAGATGTCTCTTGATGCTGAAAACAGTTTGGAAAGGATGCTCCATGGTTAACAAGAAAAAGGCTTCAGTAAAAACTCATGCTCTCTTTCTGTTTTGGGAAAATATCTAATTCCATATATCATGGCAGCTAACAAGGGTGGGAAGAGATGATTCTATTTTCCGAATCAGTTCACATGTTTCTTCCTAAAGCAGCTTTTTAAAATTTTATTTTTGATGCTTATGATTAAGTTTGAATGTAACATTTCAAGTCAACTATATACGTATTTTTGAAATTCGAATACACAAATTGATTCATGGTCATAGAACAGGAAATGCGTGTTTTAACATTAGATTACTTTATGCTTCAGAAGAAATAGAATTGATGCATGTTGGCAGTGACTTCAGAATTTGCCTCTTTAATAAGTATGTACATAAAAATGATTTCATATGCTTTTCTCTCAAATAATTCTACAGCATTTTGCAGATGGAAATGCTAACTAGAGCCAGTGAAAAACCAGCCATGAAAATGCAACCTGAAAAGTACTGAATTTCTTAGAAGTTTAAGCTTTGAAAATGCTAACAGTTTTGACAAGCAATTGTTTTAAAACATGATGATTTTCATTTTTAGTTTCTCTGATTAGTGTAAAAAATGTTCCCACCAAGAGTTCATTACTTTTATTTCTATGAAATCTTTGAGGACAGGCCTGAGGCAGATGCAGAAGAGATTTCAGCATTGGTTTCCACACATTCCTCCACTGGTAGGTTATAAAGTATTTCAGGTTTCATGCGCATCCATCTCTGGACACAAACTAAAGTTTTCTGCCTTGTTAAGTTATGTCTCTTCTGAAAAGAGAAGTTTGTTTTGCTGAACTGACAACTTCTTGATGAAATATGATTTGATGCAAAAATGTCTTGATGCAAAAATTCCTGCCCTATTCTAGTTCTGCCACAACTTAGCTTAAGATTTGATCAGTGAACTCAGTCAGGAACTAGCCTTAAAATGTAGAAAAGAAAGGGAAATGAAATTAATTTTCTTCTCAGTAGGATGACTGGAATGCTTCAGTATGCAAAACACAGTGACATTGTTCATAGTTGC
Source organism: Chrysolophus pictus (assembly GCA_037305975.1). NCBI lineage: Eukaryota > Metazoa > Chordata > Aves > Galliformes > Phasianidae > Chrysolophus > Chrysolophus pictus. The sequence continues at coordinate 11,211,477 of CM074581.1, read as the reverse complement.
TACTTGTCCTCAGGCTACTTGCCAGCTCTTAAATTCTCGAGACTTACGGAGATATTGCAGCCCTGTCTCGTTAGAGACTCATTCTTAAAATTTTTAGTCTGAAATCTTCCTGTTTCTTGTTTTTGTTATCAAGTGAAATAAATGCAAGGAGGGGATCTGAGTGATAGATTTGTGGGACCAGACAGGAGTTATCAGGAGAAGGTTTTACTGTGAAACCTTTTTGTAACTCTTTGAACTGTGTCCAATTAGGACACAGAATACTCAGTCTTCAGAAGAAGTGAAATTAATTTTGCCTTCGTGCTTGTATACAATATAAACGAAGCCATTTGTTTCCCAGAGTGTAAGAATAGAAATGAATCTGTAGTACACTGAGAAAATTCACAAATTTAAGATTGTTTTCTGGGATGTCCACTTCTTTTCTGTAGCACTGCATTGAGGATCAGCAGTCTGCTACTGTCTTGTATTTAGGATATTATATAAATTAAACATTTATTCAGTGTCTGATGTCCCTGTTTATCTGGGGAAGCTAGAGATAATGCAAGGGAAGTTTCTCAATGAACCTCATTGAAGAAATAAGAAGAAATGTTAGTCATGGTAAGAGTGATTTATTTTTACACTCTTCATACAAATCTTCCAAGTTTGGTCAAATTTCTGAAACTTTATGCACCACTGAAACTGAAATATAAAAACAAAAAAGGTGGAACGAGAGACTCTCAGGGTAATGAACTGAATGCACTGAATTCTGACTCTTGGGTGTGAAGAAAGCTCTTATTTCAAGACACAGTCTTCATTGGAAGCATGAAATGTTGGAGGTCTCAAAGGAGAGGCCATTTTCAGTTCCAAGGACTTTGTAAAAACATATTTCTAGAACATTTGAAGGTGGGGTTTTTAATGCATTTGAGACAAATCAAGATCTAATAGTTATGATTTAAATCAAAGCAGTCATTCCTGAGAATATAGAAATAGAGAGTCTTCTGCTGGCTGTATATTCTGTAATTCTTTGATTACTTCTGATTTCACACTGTTTTCTTGGGGAGATGGGAAGGCTGAATTATTTAGATCTTCTCAGTGACTTCTGATTACTCAAGTTATACTGTGGTTAATATTAAGTACTGGAACTTATTCCACTGATATCTTAATCAGTCAATAGCTATAGAAGATAGGATACAAATCAATCAACTTAGATTGTTGAAGTTATGTCTAAACCTTAATTTGATTTAAGTCTTGAATTTTAGACTGATCTAAGGAAATATCAAATACTAACTCATACAAGCAGACATGAAAGTTCATAGATATCATAAAGATTAACTGGAGTAATCATCATAGTTCTCATGGCAACTTAATCTTTTTTTTGCAGCTTTGACTATATTGGGAAAACTGCTGTTGATTCACTTCCTGAATCTCTTCACAGATAAAAGCTTTGCACAGTTCTGAAACATATATATGTATGGAGCAGATTTCATGCTTGGTCTCCATAAATGTTCAGCAAGCATCAATGAATGTCAATGGGTGCCATTTTTTCTGCATGGAGGTATTCAATTACACACTTCTGCTTCATACTCACTTCCATATCCATTCTGTCAGACTGTCCCTCTGCTATCTATTGCATAGCAACAAAATGTAATTGGAATATTTGTGGGAAGGTTCAACCTCTACTGCCATACCACCAACATCTGCCTCTGGCACCATGGGCAAACATGATATGAGGCATTACTTTTGGGACTACCCCTTGTTTTGTTTCTTACCTGTGTAGCTGTAGGGTCAGTCAGGCAAGCCTTCTCTAGCTCAACCCCTAGTTGCTATAATTTTCATAAAACTGCTTTCCTCTCAAAACTACTTTTCCCTGCGATCTCAGCTTGGCGATATCAGAACTGGCAATCAGCAAAAGATCATGGATGAGGATGAAAGTTCTTGGAAGTCTGAAATGATTTTTTTTGTCAGTCCCCACTAGGCTCTCTTAAAGTAAATAAATAAATAGGAAAATTAGGCCACATGAGGAAAGCAAGCTGAGAGCTTCAAGATATTAGATTAATCTAACCCCATGCTTTGCTTAGGGAATATGAATGTCTGCAAATGACTGTTCAGGGAACTGAGGAGCAAGTTGCCATTCACATAATGCATCATACATGCAGTCTCTGCTTGCTAACGCAGCATTTCACAGGCATGGCCCTTTACTGCCTGATCTCCAGAGAGACACAAACAGGACAGAAATGTGCTGTATCAAGAGCTGCTCTGGGAAAGAAATGTCTCAGTAGCTTCAAAAGTCTGTGCTTCCATGGTGCTTCTTACAGTGTTTTCAAAGTGAGTTGTCTTAGGCTATTTCATGGATATTCATCAGCCCAGACAAACGTTCTGGAGAGAGATTTCTGCATAAATTGCTTCATCTGTAAGTCATTTGGCCAAAAAAGACATGTTAGAGTAATCTTGGAAGGCTTTTTTGGAGACAAAGGCATTTTAAAATCTCTAAGAAAATACAGAAATTTGTAAATGAAAAATAAAGGCTTCAATTGGACTCTGTATCTACAGTGAATAAAAAGCTTCTGTTATGGCAACAGTGCATCGTGCACTGAGGCTGTCTCTGGAGCTTAGTGGGGACCCATCCAGTACTTGAATCTTTTCTAAGAGACCGTGGGGGCTCAGTCTGTGTCCATGGGCTTTTGACTGCTATTAATGATCAGACAGCAGGGAGTTAAGAGCAGAGTGGTACAGAGGGTGCAGGGGAAAAGATCTTTCGCCCTGTGGTTCTGAGGCTGCCTTAATTAAAGCGTAAAGGGCAGAGTAATGCACATCGAAAACAACTGTTTGTATGCGTCAAAAACATTTCATTTCCTTTGTGGCTTTCTCTGTTTATTGATTTACTCAATTAGTGGTGCATGGCATGTTTTTCTTTTAATAAAACTGTGTTTCTTCTGACATTTAAAAGACTCGACAGTGCGTGTGAAACAGAGGTGCTGTTTAAGACAGTTTTTGGTATACAGATCCTGGATTCTTTTTCTTGGGTACTTACAGGTTTGCCAAAACATTCCACCCTTCCCATTTTTGCAAAGCATGGTGGTGACAGAAACATATTTCAGTAATTGATGAGATACTTCTGATGTACGCAGTTGCAAGGAAAGAATGAATGATATGAAAATATTTTTTTGAAGTGTTGATGTTGAAGTCCGGATATCAGATGAAATTTAAAAAAAAAAAAGAGGGGGAAAAAAACCTCAATATCTTGTTTTTTCTTTTTTTTTTGAGAAAGGTGCAATGATCTCTCCTTCTCTAATGGCCAGTTTATTTTTGTAACCTTCAGAGCCCTTATTTCTTTGCCTCTGGTTGTGGAAAGATGTGCTCCTGCACTGTGTCTGTATGGAACAAGCTGGTATCTGACCTTAAAATTTTAAGGGGCGTGATTCAATGTTTGTTCACTGTTTCCCATTCTGCCAGCTGTGAGCTGGAGAAGCTGCTCAGAGTACACGAGCTGAGGCCTTAACCACTCAGTGACTTACCCGTGCTGCTGCCATGTTTATTTGCTCTGTATCTCTTTTTGCCTTTTGTAAATTTGGACTGAAATTGGCCAGACTTTGAGCCTGCTTCCAGAGGAACTTTCTAATCTCTTCAGTTTGATTTGCATTGCCTACAACTTGATGTTGTAAAGGATTAATATGGTTTTAAGGTGGAATTAGTAGAACACTTAAAGGATCTGTAACAAACGTTAGTTGCTCTCTTTTCTTTGATTCTTATGTTTCCTCGTTCTATAGGTTACTGAATTGGAAGCTCCTGTTGGGGGAGAGATGAAGCGTGGATGTTTCTCCTGAAATAGTAGGCTTCCATTCAAACTCAAGCAGAATCTTGCATGGCTTTTAGCACTGCAAGGGCTTTGATACTGCTGGCTGGAGGAGACCAAGCAGACATGTCAGCTGGGCATGACTCGATAGGGCTGGCTTTGTGCAGTTAAGTCTACAGGACTCACAAAGCAATTCATGTATCAAGCGTGATATGCCAGATTTCAGTAGAATTTAAATATCTCTTTATGGGTATCTTAAAAAATCTCAGCCTTGATGGCCTGCTGATTAGCCTCCATTTATTGTACTCAATTCTACTTTCCCCTTTGTTCCGGTTTTATTTTATGAAGTTAAAACCAGAGTGATGCTCATTAGAAATGAAATAATATCTCTGGCAATAAATTGAATATGATTAATAATTAAAAAAAAAACACTTTAAAGGAAAAAAATCAATTTTAAGTTAGTAAGCCTTTGTCAAATTTGACACAAAAATTGTTTGAGTCATGTAGGGCTCATAAGATGTTTATTTCAGTTTGGTATATGCAAAGTCAGTGTTCCTGGTTTTTTTTTTTTTTTTTTCCAGATTATCTGAGGCCTTATAACTACTGAGGTTAGGTGAAAAAAATGCCCAGGCAGCCAAGGACCTTCCTAATATATCTGCATTTATCTGGAGTGGCTGTACATAAACCCTCCTTTTAGCCCCTATTTGCCCTTTTTTGCTCTTTCTTCAGTCCTTTCTCAGAACTTTGGCTCTGTGTCCCACTCTGTGGCTTTTATTTTTCCCTCTCACTATTGTCATTGTGGTTGCATATGATTTCTGTGCATATGCATAAGTGCTCACTTGCACAGCCCCTCATACATGGGAACACAGTTTCTGAGGCAGTACTTCCATGTCTTTCCCTCACTAAATGAAGGAATGTTCCCAGTTCTCTAATACTACCCAAGTCAAAGAAAGCTACCAAACCAGTTGCCTCTGGAAAGTAAAGGGGGTGCATATAGATCAGAATGAGATAGCAATGAACGAGAGGATCCTCAGTATAACCTTACTTGGGCTTTTGTGTGTAGGAAATAAAATTGTTCTTACGGCTTTGTCTAGGTAGCATATCCAAAATGGTCTTTTTCTCCCTGCTCAGAATACACTGTCTTAGCCACTTTTGTGTGCCTCTGCTCTTTGTCAGGATGCACTGAATAATGCATGGTTCCCAGAGGAACGCAGGACGGAGTCCTGTTGTCATATGAGCTGAGAAGGAGCCCTGAGATTAAATTAGACAGAGCCATTGCCAACTGCTTGATTGATTTCTGACAGCTTGCTCAGGGAAGGAATAAATATATTGAGATAAATTAAACTCTTCATCCCTACCTCCCTTTCTGTTCTCTGAAAGGGTGATTCTGTTATGGTTGCTGGAAGACGACATGGTGAAATGAGGTTGCTCAGTTTATGAGGTAGATACTTGCCCCGGATGTCCATATGATTTTAGCAGAGCTGCTTGGCTAAGTTTCCCTTGTTGCACATCCCACCTCACAGGGAGGATCCCTTATGAATTTGAATGCCAGCAACCACAGCTTTGAAGCAGAGAGGCTGGGATCCTCTGCCTACCTGCTGCTAGCAGGATTTTGGCTTTGTGTGGCCTCCAGCATCCTACAGGGACTGAGTCCTAAGCTGCAGTAACTGCTTGGGTGCCACTGGGTCTGTCTGTGTTCTTGCATGAAGACCCAGCCTGCTCTGTCCTCTCAGGAGGTTTTCTGGCCTGATGAATGTTCAGAACCTGTCCAATTCATATGGTAGGCCACAGGCTGCTTCACAAGAACAGGTCATATCCTAAAAACAAAATTGTCCCTTCTTTAAATGACAGACCTGATAAACACAATGACTGTAGTGCTCTTGGGAAGCTTCAGTCAATCTTCTGCTAAAGGCAACTATTTGTTCACTCTGCAGCATAATTGCCCTATTTCAAGGCTAGAGCTACCTTCCCTTGGGACAAGTTTCACCTTTGCTCAGCTGAGCATGTGTAGTAACAATCCATGGGAGCACATGGAAAGCAATTTAAAACAGCAAATTCCCTGCTGCTTTTGGAAGCTATTACATCAGGTAGTTCCAGTGTGAAGGGAAGGTACAGCATGAGCATTTCCCACTTTTTCAGATGAGCATTCTGTTGTGAGCTGACATGGTTATTTTTCCTTCAGTGCTAAATGCTTCCAGGACAAATTTTTTTAGCAGGGATTGCCTTTTTTTCCTTAATGACAGTGATGAAAAACATGTGAGAGAGAGGGGAATGTTGATGAATGTGCTGTGTATTTGTTGTGCAGTATTTCCTTTAGCTCAACAGATCTATGATAGAAAAAAGAAGTGGTGTGGGTACAGAGAACTAATATTTTTCCCATTTGTTTGACACCGACTGAGGGGAAGGTTACATTTGGCTGTATGAGTGACAGAAATAGGCCACGAAACTGACTGAATTTAATAAATGATAAAGGGTACTAGCCATGTTTCTGCATGTCTCCTCCCCAGCAAAAGGGTTTTAGTTCAGCCAATAAAGAACCCCTTTTGCTTTTGGCTGCAGTGGGCTTTGCTGGTTCTTGGCCTGTAGAATCTGGCAGCTTATGCTATAGAAATGAATGTTTTGTTCTGGGACTGCCGTGAAAATAGTCCTTAGATGTAGCTGTGGTGAACTCTTTCCATCACTTTCTAATGGTTAATGTTTTCTCTTACCTGAAGGCTTTAGCATCCTTCAGTTAGAGGCTGTTTGCGGGACTCTGCTTGCTGTTAGTCCTTCATAGCAAAAAGACCTGGGTAAAACACCCTTCAGTTAAGGAATGAGCTGCTTCCTAGACCTCTCTTTTGCTGTTTATTGCATGTGCAGTAAAGGCACAGAATTTTATGCATGGCCTAGTGAGTTTAATTGGTTTGGCTCTCTGGAGATCTCAAAACATGTAATCAGCGCAAACGAACTCTTTCTGTTCTCTGAGATTAATATCTGTTTCAATCACACCTACAAGAAATCTCCCGAATAGTTTGAAAAGTCATTCATGGAGGATGAAATTTGGACTGGTTAATATGGTACAGCTATGATCAATGGGTAGGCAGTGTTCTGTAAGTGAGTACATGCTGTGCTGCTCCTGGAAGGCTATAGAAATCATCTCCTGCATTTTTAAAATCAGCTTTTTGCAGAATTCCCAGGTGATCTAACAGATATTAAACCAGTAAAGTTACATGCAAATAAAATACCATAAATTCCTTTCAATTCCTTTCTCTTCTTTAACTGAAGAGAAATGATCTTTGTTGGATTTCAATTTTAAATTTTTTATTTTTTTATCTGATAGCATTTATTACAGCTGTCTCTCTGCTCCTAAATTGGAAAGATATTTTCTTTCAATTACTTTTAGTGAAACTTTAAGCTTCTATTTGGAACTGATTTATAAACAATTTATTTTAGTTAAATGATTATTAAAATGTTATCTTCCTCTCCAGTGGGTCACTAGGACCTTTTCCAGAGCTGCATGTAACCAGCTGTAACACACTACTCATGTTCATAATGTGCTTACACTGTCTGTGGCACAGCTACAGGTTAAAGTCAACAGCAAAGATACCAGCTAAAATCTCATTTCTGTTCCCTGTTCTATCATTGGACTCCTGTTTATGCTATAATTTTCATCACAGAGATAATCATATTCATTAACCCTTTATAAAGTGTTTGAAAAGCATTAGTTGAAAATTAAGGATGATTATCATACAATTATATATGAAACATTAGCAAATAATGTGCGATCTTAAATGAATGTCAGGTTTCTCATAGTCATTTCTCTGTACTCAAGCTACTTTCCATCATTAACATACTCAAGTTGTCAACATCTTTTAATACAAAGGAATTATCCTGGAAAACTCCTAACTACCGGTCAGTAGAAAGAGACAGGTGCAATACTTAAGCTTCTCATTCATTCATCGTTCTTTTTGTTTTCTTTCATTCAGTAGTGTCTTATTCATTCATTGTTCTTTCTACTTCAGACAGAAAAGGTAGCATATGTGACTTGCTGAAAAGGAGCCCCCACTGCAGCAAGGAGGTGAACTTGGTCTCTCAAGTCCTTGACGGATGGGCTGCCAGCTAGGAATTTGCACATTTGTTTTGTTAACAAGAAATCCACAAGTTTTGATTCCTGCTGTCCACTTTATAGGTAGTAAAAACAGATTGACAGGAAGGAAGTTATTGCCCCCTAATACTTGAGAGGTGAATGATAGAGCTGTCATCAGCTGACTGCCATAGGGAGCTTCTGATGTGAGACGTTGCTCTCTGGTTTAAAAGTGTGCAATTAAAGCTGTTCTGAGCTCAATGCACTTCTGTCTCCATTTTGTTCAGACGTTCGGTGTAACTGTTGTGCGAGTTGTCAGCCTGACTGTGCTGCAGTTACTCTGTTTGGGGGATGACAAAACAGCTCATAAATTCATGCCACTGAAAGTCCTGGGAAGCAGAAGTGGAGTGATACCTGCCCACCTATTTTCTGGACTCACCGATCAGGTACATGAGAATCTCACGTGTTATTTTGTATGTGTTCATCCCTGCGTAAAATCCCTGGCTGACCTTGCATCTCAGTAATCACTCTTATGGAAAGTGTTTTAGCTTCAAGAAGCTGTACCAGGAGCAGCATAAGGAATAAAAGCTGCCTTCCTGTGTCGCTGTGACACTCTTATTTCTATTGTTTTCCATCCAGGTGACTGAGACTAGGGAGAGGAAGGGCTAAATTTTCCATGGTCTACTGGAGAGCCTTTCCTGGGAGGAGATACTAATTTGGGGCTCTCTCTGTTGTGCTACTATGTGTGCGGAAACTATTTTGAGAGAGTTTACACCTCTGAAGCCTTCACTAGTTTGTGAAACTAGTTAGAAAGTGGCTGGTTAATTCAAAGTGAGAGTGTGGGTGGCAGTGATGGATGGCCAGGTTCTGTGCATGTACCTGCATGGAGAGCACAGCTCAATACTCTTCGTTCTCTTGAGGATTTCCAAACTGTAAAGAGCATGCCAGAGATCATATGGGTGGGTGAGTTAGTACCATTAACCCATTAACCTCTACTGTATGGAGTAAGACATACTTGCAGAGATTATTTTCTTTCCTAGCTATATTGGTATTGGACTCCGCATTTAGAATAGAGGTATTGAGGTTTACAGTAGCTGCTTTTCCTTGGATTGCTGCAATGCACTTGCTGCAGAGATAATACAATAAATTAAACCGAATCCCTGAGAGGCCCCGCTTGCTGAAATGACATGATAGTCAACCCTGGCTGTTGTCTGAGGAGATCTAGGTGAAAGCAAGTTTGCTTATATGCTTTTACTGGTTTACTTTGAATTAAGCGCTACAATTCAGTTCATTTTGTTAAAAGCAGGACATGTTGCAGCGTGACTATAACTTGAGATAATAAACAGGCTAGCTCTCAATGCTGATTAATTGGGAGAGCCTCTGCTTTGCCAGAGAAGGATTTAACTGCACTGTTCTGGTTTCCTTGCTCCTGAGCGTTCTCATTAGACCATTAGACTTCTCTTCTAGCCTTGGACTGACTGAGGAGACAGAGATGAGTCTACTTTTGTGAGCAGTATTGCTGAAAATGGAGGGAAGTGAGAAGTTATTGAAAGTATGTTATAGACATGATCGAATCTTTCTCTTAAACTATAGCTTATGGTCAAAGCAGTGACTCTGAAACCTCCTCAGATATTGACCCTGTTATTTCTTATGCCTGTATTGCTGTTCTTTCTCTTGGTGAGAATTCCATTAATCTAGCTAAGGTACTGCACAGATGACAGGAGAGCTGGTTTGGATGGTATATATAGACTACTCCTGTTGTTCAATGGATGCATTGAAAAGGAGGTCCGATCTGTTGCAGTGACTGGCCTTGCTAATTTTTTAAGAAGTGCTTGTACTTTGGCAGATGTCATTATAAGAACTTCATTTATTATCTTATTAATCTGTTTTAGTTACTTTGCAGCCAACACTCAGGACCAGGCTGTGCTTGTCATCAACTTATGGGTTGTAAAAAGAATAATAAGAATAAAACAAAAAAAAAAAACAGGAAAGAAATTCACAATATTCCATGGGATTTTAAGTGGAAAGAGACTTCTTGCATGTCTTGCTCTCTGGGAATTGTTTCTTCAGACACACTTTTCACAGAGGGCTTTTCCATTCCTTACTTGCTTGACTGGAAAATGAGCTAAGCTTGTCTTTAACTAGTAGCTATTTGTTTTTTAATCTTTCTCTTCCCATCTATGTTACTTTAATGAGGACTAGATCTCTCTTATTTCAGACATTTGTTTGGACAAGGCCTGACTTAGTAGTTCTCCTGCTTGGTTGTCCCATACAGTTTGAAGAGCATGCAACTTAGTCCATTCTCTAGAGTATATTTTTCATTCTCAAACTACCTGCCAGTTCCTTAATTATAGGTTAAATCTTTGAGGAAACTCTTTTTACTGATTTTTGTAGTGATTTATCAAGGAAAAGAAGTGGATGCAAAATCCACACAGAAAATAGCTTAACGTCTGTCAGCTGACTCCTTCCTTTCAGGAACATCTTCAAGGATCCAGTTCTCATACAGATATGGTCTGCACCTCTGAACTGCACAGATTTTGTGTGAGGGCATACTGGAAATCCTGTAAACTTAGAAATGAGCTAGCAAAGAAATACCAAATGAAAGCATTCTTGTAATTAAATGTTTCTGGTGTAACCAGAATCTCAAAAGTGATCACATAAATTCAATACGGATTTTGTCTGTATCCATATCCTCTGAAGAGGCTACTGTTTTCAAAGTTAGAGTCCCAGCTGGGGCATTATTTGAATGTATGAAACTCTTCAAAGCAAATAGGAATGGAAACATTACATCTTGGTTTAAAAAATTCATTGAAAATGGGTTTCTATCTGTAAAATATTTAAACATTTGCCTGCAGTCATAGGAATACAAGCAAAATTGCAATACTGCATGAAAATCTTATGAACTAGAATGGAAATGGAGATCCATATGCCACTGCAATTCAGTAGATGACTCATTCACATACCTGTAAATTATTCTTCAGAAAAACAATTACTTATTGACAAACACTATGTTTTGTGACAATTCCAAAACTGTTGCACAGGAAAGAAATACGTATCTATATATATACACGTACACAATGCTACCATATGGAATATTATAAAGTAGATTCTCTAACCTGCTAAAAATGGTCCAAAGCACGACCTGCTTCCACTAAATCCTGTCTTCATCTTCCTATCCTCGTCCATTTTTCTCTTCACCCTTCCATCTATCCTCACTCCTTGAACTGGGACAATAATCCTGTGTGCATTTGAGATGTATAAAATTTATGGCTTATGTGCTGCCAGTAAATGAAGATGTTTTGTGCTCAGGAAATTATTCCCTAAGTACCACCTTCCTGAAGTCCTTTTCAGTAGTTTCTTCTTGGCCTGATTTCATCCAGTTTCTTTCTTGCTTGTTTCCTGGACTTGAACACAAGGGAGCACCAGAGAGTCTTTCCTTTTCTTATTTATTTATTTTTTTAAGAAAAAGAATCACTGAGGGGATTTGTTTGAGGATGGAGTAAAGCAAATTCCAGCAGAAAGCACTATCTGAATGTAAAGAATGGCTGAGGAAGACAGTCTGGTCTTAAAATCTGGGTCAGATTATGTTCTGTTCTGAAATTCTGCTTTGAGACTCCCGAGCAGCTCTGTTCTCAATTCTGAAGCAGCTGGCTGATTGATGGAAATGCACCTTCACAGTTTTGTACTACTGTACCTTTTGGATTTTAAAGCAGGAAAAGCCAGCTGTGGGATATCACCACTTTCTGTCATGTCTGTGGGCATCCTGCAGCTATCTGCAAAAAGTGCTGGACTGAGGAGCTGTATGCTAAAGGAGGCTGCAGATTTGACCTGGAACCCATGGCTGATACACTCAGTATCCACCTATCTGTTCACCCTATTTCTGCCGACCTCAATGGCTGTGCTCCACTTTGAGCTGCTGACTCTGTACAATGGCTGTGTTACATGTGTAGAATCATAGGACTGTTAAGGTTGGAAAAGACCTCTAAGATCATCTAGTCCAACTGTTCATCTACCACCAATACTGCCCACTAAACCATGCCTCTCAGTGCCACATCTAGACATTTTTTGAACATCTCCCAGAACAGTGATTCCTCCACCTCCCTGGGCAGCTTGTTCCTGCATCTGACTACAGATAAGAAATTTTTCCTAATATCCAACCTGAACCCTTTCAGGTCATTCCCTCTTGTTCTATTTCTAGTTATCTTGCCCGTAACGGAAGGGAATGGACCTTCGCAACAGCTCTAGAGCTCATCTCCTGCCTTTGTAGACCTGGTTTGGCTTGTCCCAGCCTAGTTTGATTTGGCTGGTTCACTGTGGCCCAGTTGTGCTTTACCCAGGCCCCACCTCATGAGGTGAAGTAGCCCGCTGTTGTGCTTTCAGTGAAAGCCTTGTTTGTCCAAGCCAGTCTTTGGTCTTGGGTCTTTTGGTCCTGAGGTCACTCTGCGACCTTACACAGTTTAGCAGTACTCCAGGCTGTGCTAATGGTGTCCTGTGAATGTTATCTTGGTTCTAAATGCGTGCTTGTGGTCCTAAGGGAAGGCAGGGCAGGGTTCAGCCTTTGCCAAAAAGGTGAATGTTCATGTTTGCCACTGAGAGCTGAACCTGCTGTGGAGCAGTGCAGGGCAAGGAGCAGAGCAAAGCCAGCGGTATTAACATATTTATGTTCTACAGCCCAAAGAAGCGAAACTGCAATGTGCCAAAGCTACTTATCTGTTGCTTATGACTATTGCGCTACTGTGTAATCAGCCAGAAAACTATCTTAGGCAGCCCTATTTTGCTTCTCTTGATGTCACGAACAAAAATTCTGTTTACAGCAATGAAACAGAAATGGGGAGGAGCGGTTGCTGAAAATACTTCATTTTAAAATTAGCTTGATGAGGGAAGGAGGTTGCAGAGGAGTACTATAGAATAAACGTACCAGATTTGGTTAGACACAAAACAAGCAGAAAATTAATAAGTCTTTTTAAAGACAGTTGCCTCCAGGACTGTAAAGCCTGAAGACTAATTCCCTTGGTCTGTGGGTGACATGAGTTAGAGTTCTGAAATGTAATGAATCTCGACATCCTAGCAGGCACTGTTGGGTATCTGGTGACTCTTCTGTAATGTTTTTCCATACAAATGTGCCACGAGTCTTACTTCACCCAGTATGGGTAGGGGCCCTGTCTGTGAAGAGGCCAGTGAGTTCCACTAGGTATTGTGGCAGCTGCTTCATCCATGGAGTGAAGGCTCTGGGATGGAGACAGCATTGTCGGGTGAGTATGGTCGTGTCTTCTCTTTGTCTTCAGGCAGATAGGTCACTCTGGAGTGGCTCAGTTTTTTCAGAGTTGTAAGAGAGCAGTGGGGCTGCTAGAAAATCAGCTCTTTTTACATGTAGAGGTAAGCATCTAAGCTACGTGAGGAATGCTATGCTCATCTTTGCAAAGCTCCAGGAGAGCCTCACATTCTCAGGAGCTGCAGTGCAAAGCTGCAGAGCTGCACTGCTCTGATAATGTTTCAGCTGATAGGAAAGTGAAAGAAGGGCTCCTAGTGAACAGTGCTAGACCTGTAGCCCTGAGCTTGAGTCTCTTTTTGCAATCATCTGTATCTTTAAAATACTTCTTTGGTCTAGGTTCAACTGCAGTTGATTCTCCCAAGAGAGGGGTGTAGCGAGGCCATTATTTACTTTTGATATGAAAGCTTTACAGTTGTCTACCCTCAGCCAGGCGGCAGCATCAGGATGTCTGTAACAGTGCAGCTGCATCAAAGCAATAAAACTGCCACTGCTCTTAAGAGTCCCACAGTCATGCTCATGGGCTAAAGCTGGATCCTCTGGTTTCTTCAGGATGATAGAAGGGTGGGAATCTACCCTGTCTCTCCCCTGCTATGCATTTTTTGGTGCAATCTGCAGGCTTGCTACTGTGGCTGCTGCATAACACCTGCAGATGGGCAGCTCTCCAGAACTGCAACCCTCCCTTCAGAGGAAGCTGGCTGCTGGAACGGTCTCTCCCTTGATGCTTTACCACCGTGCTCTGGTTTCAGCAGTGCCAAACACACTGATATACACAGAATTAAGTGACTGCTTTTAGTCAGACTGCAGCAGCTCACACAGTGTAATGTGTTCACAATTACACTGTGGCCTGTTGCAAGCTTGAAAGAGGCATTAGCTTTGCTGCACATCTTTTTACTGCTCTAGCAATGCTCTTGCCTGCTCCTGAGAGCAAGGGGCAATCCAGCTGTATTTATTTTTTTCACCATCTGTATTGACTCACAGTTACTTCTCAGTATAACTCCTGGTCCTGGGAATACGTGTCTGATTTTTCAGGTTTTATCTTTCTTGTTGATCATTTTCCAGTTACTTTGGCCAAAGGTGAGGAAGTGATATGTGAATGATGGAACAGCTCTCTTTTGTAACTAGACTACATATAAAGAATTCACTGGTAAGCTAGGATTCCTGCTTTTGTGCAGCCAAGACAATTACTCCAGGGAGAACGCACTTCAGTGCACTTTTCACAGGCAAATTCAGTGCATTGTATACATGTATATATTTCTCCTCTGGAGAGTGAACTGGACAAAGATTACACAAGGGATATAATCTTGTGAAGTCAGGCCCATTGCAGATATTTAGTACAGCCTCAGCAATAAGAATTGTTCAACACAAGTTGCAAGACAGTGATGACAAAAGGTTGCTGTATGGGGCTTACTTTAACAGAATTTAAAATTGATTCTCAGCTGACATATGGCAAAACATAGAAGAAGAGAATAAACTGATTTTTAATTTTATCTGATAAAGGTTTTAGGGTCATCATAACATAGTGAGTTGGCCTATAATTATGTGGTAAATGCTAGCAAAACAGAGACCATCTCCAGTCCTTAGTTCTCAGCAACTCTCTGGCGCTGCTTGTAGTTACTTTTTTTAGATAATTAGATTTGAATTGATAAAAGGTGCAGTAACCTGCTGGATTTCTTGGTGGGGGGTGGATTTCCTGGTGCAGGCTGAAGAGAAAATGAAAGTTTTTTTCAGAATATTTCAGGAAATACTATTTCTGGTATATTATTATGATATCTGGATCTTTTATCCTTCTAATCCAGAGAAGAAAGGTGCAAATAAATCTGCAAGAGGGTTATCATACAGTGCCCATGTTCTATATTTGTTTATTTGACTAACCAGGTACCATACTGTCTGGACAATATTTTGCATACAAGCACCTTTTCAAACCTAGGAAATTCAACCATCAGAATTCTGAGCACTATAAAGAAATGATTAGAGAATTAGGAAGTGGATGTGCATCTGCTGTCCTACAGAAGCCAACGTTCACATGTGAATCTACCCTTGACATTGACAATGGAGGAATTAGACAATATTTTCTGGGTTTTGGTGGAATATGTGGCTTCATGTTTTTCTCCTATTATAGAAGATCTCATAACCAAGAAGTAGAGCACTGAATTTGAGGAAAGTCTTTTAACCAAGAGACAAGTTTTTGGGCAGCTGACAAGTATTTTTCAGAGATGCATGAAATGATATCATTGTGTTCTGCTATTATCTCCTCCCGTGCAGCACAACCCAGGCACACTCTCAGCTATAGATGCAGTGTGGGCGCATGCATTAAATTTTGTTGTGACTTAGCTCTCAAGTGAATTTCCTGCAGTGCCCTGCAGGTCTCAAAAGCACAGACTGCTATTGCCAGAGTAGGAAATATAATTCTACTTCTCAAGACAAGATTCATCAGCTTCTGTCTTCTCTTCTCAGCAAATGAACATATCAGCAATGGAAAACTCTCCTTAAAAGTCTTCTGAGAAGTATGGGCAAGGGGCCGTGTTCGTACGGCTTTGTTCTGGTGGTGAGTGGATGCAATGTGAATGCAGAGCACATCTGAATGGGGAAGGTGGCAGTGTATTCTAATACTAGGAGGATCTAAGTGCCACACGCTTGAGCTGGGGGTGCTTGTTCCTGAGTACATAAAATCAGGCTGCTTTGGCTGCATGTGTCTTGAAATCACTCTTGCAGGTCTAGGTTTACTAGAGGTAGGTTTAATGCTCCATCACTGAACTTTTCTGCCTGTTGATCAATGAGATAATTGAAAGACTCAGGGAAGTGATCTAATGAGTAGGAACACATGGCAAGTTTTCCCTATTCCAGCTGCACTGGAGCATGATGTGGGGGCAGGAATGCTGTAGGTGAGTTGTAGTAATGGATGTTCTGCACCAGGACTTGTACCATGGGTTTAGGTTCCCTCATACACAATAGCACTGAGGGTTTCATAGCAAAATCTTACATGCGTCATGTGTGTAAGTAGGATGCATGGATAACCTGCTGTCACCTGTTTGGAAGAGCTTTATTTCTACGTATGAAGTTCAGCTTAGACCAAACTTTCTAATTCTTCCATGATCTTGCACTGCTCTTTAGGCAGTAATAATAATCTTGGTTTCTGTACAATCATCTGTTTTGCAGAACGTTCTCTAATATGAGAGTGAGGACATTCTGAAACAGAAACCTGTTTGGGAGTAGTAAGCACTCTGGGAAACAGGCTCTGAAGTACTAGTCTATTGCTTTAAACTGTTAAGCAATTTAGTGGATTTTCCCATTCTTCCCTCATACAGGAGACATTTGGGGATAATTTTCTTGTCCAGTTTCCAGGAGAGTTCCTCCTGTAGAGCTGGAAGAGATAAAATCAGTGGGAGAAAGGGGAACATTTTATGCCAATGTCAATATCAAAGATGTAAGGCTAGACTGTAATATCACTAGAGTCCGAGAAGAGACAAATGCTTCAAGAATTCAGTGTAGATATTAACAGATAGATATTGTACTGTAGATATTAACAGAATGTCAACTCAAATGGTCTGACTCATTCCTTTTTTTTTTTTTGTCTTTGTGCCCTCTAGTTTTTGTCTGTTCCTGAAGATGAAATTTGATTGCTAGGGCCACCTCCAACCCCTCTATTCTCCTCTTCCACCCTGATTTGTTCCTCCCACCCATTCCTTTGTATAGAATGGGGTGAGCATCCTCCAACACAGCGTGCCCAAAAAAGGATTGTGCAGTTGTAAGGTGCTTGTCACCATCACACCTCGTTCACAGAAGGAAGATGACTCAGCTGCCACCCCACATGGCTGGGATGTGTCACCAAATGAACGATGACATTTTCAAATGCAGTGGGACTTGGGAGTGGAGAAGGGGGGGGAGGAGGAGTTGGACTGTGAAAGGGTGGTGAGGAACATTGATGTTTCCAATAATCTGAAGCTTTTAGTTAAAGCAATATACATTTTAGAGAAGTATCACTTGAACACAGAATGATCTTTCATTTGCAGTGAAAGGAAGTCTGGTTCAGTAGTTAGAATTTTTGCATATAATTTAAATAATCTAAGTTCTACTTCCTGTTCTTTCATAAATTTCTTGCAGATCTTATATTCCAGCTCTAAACCAAGGCTGTTCCCCTCATGATACCATGGGGAGATTTCAGTCCCAGTTACTGGTGTCACGGAGTAGGTCTGATTGATGGATGTACCCTGGTGCATCAGTGTTTGCAAAGCAATTGGAGCTCATGTGAACGGGTAAAGTCCTAAAAGTGCAACATTTCATCTATTCTGCAGTACAAAATCTTGTTGTTATTTGTGCTGATATAATTTGGACTGTAATGAAATCTGTTGTGTTAAATGGTACTTAGAAGAACAAGTTGTAATGCTCACATGGAAACTAATGCATGGAAACTGCCTGTTTTGAAAGGACAGGCTACTTAGGTGCTACAAATGGTGAAATAGATTTTGCTGAAAACCTGGGTTAGACTGGGCTTCTGTGTAGAAAGACTTTATAAGCTCAGGAGGTTTAATCTCATGGATAAACCTCATATTTATTCTTTACTTCTGTGGACAGCTGCATGAACACCTAGAGGAGGAACAACAGCTGTATAAACTGAGGTCCTATCCATCGCAAACATCCTTTGCTGCTGTGGAGAAGTCACTCAGATGCAGTGAACTTCAGATTGTCTGTAAACATGGAAAAACATCCTTGTCCTGCCTCATAGTGGCCCTAGATCCTAATGCTGATTTATCAGATTTTTTTAAAGACAATTCATGCACTATCCTGCCATCTGGGACAGTAGAGAGCCTTATTTGGATGTAGCCTAAAACGAAGTTCCCTGGTGCTTCAGAAATGTTACGGGACCATTTGTTGGTGTCAAACATGAACTCCTGGACAGAGTCCAAGTGTTGTCCCAGCCTGTCTGGCAGAAATTCTCTTTTGCTTGTTCAGTGGGGAATGCTCCTGTCTGTTATGCATTTCTATTGTGAAACGTTAAAACAGCTGACATGTTTCACCCTGAGGAGCTGCATGCTATAATTGGTAAATCTTTTTTTAAATTAAAACAGCGCATGGTATTTAAGTGTTTTGAGATTACTTCTGAGAGAAAAGAACTTATATAAAAGGATGAAAGGGCACTCTGTTTAGATGAGAAGTGCCTAAATACGTTTTTTTTCTTTAGTGGAGCTGTAATCATGTATTCAGTGCTTAATGAACAGATGACAATGATAAATGTTCAAAGAATATCATTGTTGAACAAACATTTCAAGCCAGCAGGTGGAAATGTGGATTTGCTGCTGTTTAGGAGTCCTGGAACATGAAAGCAAAAGCCTGGAATGAATCTCCTGTGTCAAGGAGTCCAACTCTGTGCTGTCAAATGCTTTAATTTCTTCACTGAGTAAACTTGCTTTAAAACAATCTAGAGATTGCTATTACAAAAAAATTGTTCCATAATCCCACTCGTGTGATAGATAGAAATCTTTCTTTATTACCCAGAAGAAATGTCATCGCATGCTAGTTCTTTCTTTAGTGTTAATCACTAAGGTCTTTATGAAAAACAATTATATACCTTTTCCCTATTGTATTGCTAAACTAGGTCTGCCTTGTGAGGTAGGTTTTTGTCTTCCCTGATTATACTGTTAGTCCTATTTTGTGCCATTTCTGAGTCTTAACAAACTTACTGAGCATAGGTGAGTTTATTCCAGAGGAGAGTTCTTTTTGTAGTCTAACAGCTATTTCTCTTACTAGAAAGAAGGAATCTCATGTGTCACAATGTTATTTTTCCCCCATTCCTGCATCTTGCTGGTGTCATGTGCAACACACTGAATAGAACATTCTCTATCCTTTCCTTTGCTTAGCTTCTGTCTTAAAGCTACCATTATTATTAGTCCTTAGCTGCTTGGCTTGACTGTGATCCTCCAGGGTACTCAGTGATGATTCTTGCATTCTTGCCACAGGCCAATTTCTGTTACTTTTAAGGTGTGATTTCATAAGGGGAAACACAGGGCAAGACTGGTCCCTGTAGCAGTCTACTAGTAACTTTCCTCCATCTTTGTACTTCCATGCTTGTTTTTTCCCAGTAGTTGTTGCAGCTCCTCACCCAAACCCTTCTCTTCTGCTAACAATTTCCAGTTGTTAGCACAGCAGCTACTCTACAGAGTCCAGGTAGATGAGACTTACTCCATTTCTTTTGCAGAGGAACGAATCCTTATCAAACAAGGTTGTTTGAATATTTTAGATCTAGCTGGGAAAGCTTACTTTCAGTTTCTCTTTTTTTTTTTTTCTTCAGAAAAGATTGTAAAATGTATATGTGAGAGATCAGAGTAACTGGCCTGTAGAAACCTGATAATGTTTTTAAAAATCTTCTGGCAGTTAGTAGAAAACAGTTATAAATCTTTGAATTGAGGTCAGTGGATCCACATGTGATCTTTTCTACAGGCACAAGCAGAACAAATGGAATTTTACTTCTTTTCCATGGAACTGATAATTTCCTGTTCTGTGTATTTATTTCCAAACTTTTTTTGACTGTATTTTCATAATCATCATCTTTAAGAGAATACAAATTTGACTATTTATTCTATTTTGAGGTCCTATCTCCATAACTGTAATTTTTACCTCATTATCAACTCAATTCTTCCTTTCTTGATTTCCTTCTAAACATGGGAAAACTCTTCCTGAGAAACCAGTGATTTTCATTTCATTTGCTAAATCTTATGTGAGATCCAGTCACAGGAGAGACAAATTCATGCAAAATTCTAAATTCAGTCCAACCAGAAAAACCTTCTGTGTGCTAAGAAAGGTAAAGATAGGAATAAATATTTGAGGAGAGAGAGATGAGCTGTCTAACAGGATGAGCATACAGCAAAATGCAGTGAGTTTCCCTGTGGGCTTCCCAGCAGCACCGAAGCTCATCATTTTAAAGTCTTGGTTTCTTGAGAGCTTCCACTGCTAGCCTGGCTGTTCAGGAAGTTTCTCTGTTGCATCTTCCTTTGAAGGTGAAATGTGAGAGTCATCCCTGTGCCTTATCAAACCTTTCATTCATCTGACTTGGAGGGACTAACCAAAGAGGGAACACCAGTTCATTATTTTCTGCATGCAGGAGTTCTCTTTGGTTGCTTCTGTGCCATGATAGCAGACCGTGACCAGGATCCTCAGCTGACATAAAATGGGAAAGGTTTGCTGAAGTCAAGGATGTTGTGCTGACTTATGCTCCTGTACAGAATGAATGGAAACATTAATCTCTGTGTGTTTTCCAGGGCTAGTCCAAACCTGTAAACAAATACTGTGCCAGTGGCTTTGTTGGGAAAGGCTTTTTGACTTGATCATGTTGGATGATGAAGCTGTATTTGCTAAATTAAGAGGACTTATACTGGGGCTTTCCACAGAAAAGTGTACAGATACAGAGTAAAGAATCCTCCCCATAGGGAGGAGCTGTAGAAAGCTTAAATTCCTTATGAACTGAAAAAGTGGGCAAACACACAACATGGTTTCCATTTTTTTCTCACAGCCTGAGTAGCTAGAGTATTTAAACAAAAGAGTATTTGAGAAAGAAACTGGTGTGAAATAGTGAAATCATCATTTATTCTCCACTACTGTTACACCTAATCCATTTCCCTTATCATACACACAGAGTCTGGTCCTTTGTTTCATATTGCAATGGTGTCTTATTCCCTGATGTCTGTACAGCACCTCATACAGTCCACATCCAATGACAACTGTCTTGATTCTCAAGTAAGCATGGGAGGACAGAGACAAAATATGCTATGCAGAGCAGCACAGGAAACTCCAGCAGCTTAAGATAGGGAATCATGACTACATGATTTCACTTCACTTTTCTCGTAGGATGCTTTCGCTTCAAAACTTGCCATAGCTGCTAAAACATTGTCCTTGGGTTGCAAATGATGACAGTGCAGTCCCACTGAGTTTTGCCCTGGCTGATAAAGCTGCTTGTGTGGCCTCTGAGCTAGCGCAGGATATTATTTCATTTTAAGAAAGGAAAGACTAGAAATGATTGGCTGCAGTGCCGTCAGTTTCCTCCTTCCTTTCTTTTCCCTCAGCCTGAGCAAGTTACTCAGGGGTTAGATAAGGTGTGAATTTACAGAACATCAGTACCACTTTTGCTATGAGACGAACTCTGCAGTGTAGCCACTACACTATACTCTTCTTTCCTCCTCTTGCAAGTAGATTGAGAAATCAGGTAGCTGTAATCTTCTAAGTGCCCATCAGCTTAGCTCAACAGAATTGACTGTAGACATATTCACAGAGAAGTCAGGAGCTGCCAACATCACTATTTCAGCTCCTTTAAACTGTAGAATTCACATAGTCCTAATTTATCTATGTTTTTGTCATTCACTAAGAGTACCTTTCCTGTGGAAT